>OY720421.1:2413800-5017902 GCA_963082815.1 Melanotus villosus | reverse complement strand
TTTTTGGTTCTCGATTTCTGATTGGAATGCTGTAAGATTTTAACATTAAAATACTTAAATTTCAATGTTGTACCATATTAAATTCTAAACTAAATTTAACACATAATATTCATATTACATATTCGAAATTCAGATTCAACATTAAGAATTAATGAGGTCTAAACGTTGATTAAATATTACTGTCTTTGTATTCTAATCAAGATTTCAGGATTAATAAATTTATTTTCTTTCTTCTGTTGATTAATTTGGTAAAAGTGGGAGAAATGAAACTAAACCAAAATTCGTTTAATTATCATCGCCTTGAAATGAAAAAAAAATCCTTGTTGTTTTGAAATATTTAGAGTAAATTTTAAAATTAATTCGATATCTAAAACCTTGATTGTTAGAAATTATAGTTGCCAAAGCTTAATTTTGATTAAAGTTGGGGTTTTGTTTTACAATTATATTTGAATGTTGGTGTATTTATAAGGTTAGGATTTTGATTTGAAATATTTCCTATAAATAAATTAGAATTAAATTTCTGGATGGGTTTTATCCGACACTCAATTATTGTATAAATTTTGTTCAAAACATTCTGTATAACTTTTGTCCGAAACTAAAATCCTGTATAAATTTTGACCGATATTAAAGTGTTGTGTGATTTTTGTCCGTTAGATCAAATGAACCTTAACTGACGTTTAATAATGGTACGTACTTTGCAGTCACCATACTAACTTAGCATTTTTTGGACACAAGGAGCACGCAGATTTGGAAGTTGGAATTTAGTGTACAAATTACACAACTGGTGACAATAACAATAATTGTCTTGAAGCGCATTTGAAGTAGGTTTTTTAACTTTTTTTTTTAAGTAGTATTCAACTGGAAACATGGGTACTTGTGGGATCCTAAATTAATCAATGTGGAGCGTAGCTCAGAGGTTTTAGTATTGGGCTGTGAAACCAAAGGTTGTGGGTTCGATTCTCACCACCTGCTATATTAAAAAAAGTTGTTTTTGCACCTCAAGGTCCACTCAGCCTTTGGAATTGAGTATATGGGGTTACATAAGCGGTGTTAAATAATTAAATAACTTTTTAAAAAACAGGATATAACACGGTAAAGGTAGGAACTTGCATCTTTGTCTTTCTCAATCCATATAGAACGATGCGAGCTGTGAAGGAAAATAGAATTCAAGTTGGAAACTACTGAGTAACAATTTTGTAGGGGCAATCCATATAGGACAATGCGAGCTGTGAAGGAAAATAGAATTCAAGTTGGAAACTACTCAGATTATTAGGCATTGCATTAACAATCCAATTTTGTAGGGGCGTCCACCAACCAACCCCGACCACTACACCCTAATATAATAAGCTCCTCTTTATAACTACCTTGCAATGAGTTTACCTATGACTGATAATTCCCCTGACATCTTTTAATTCAAATATTAGGTTAATATATGCAGATTACTGTTTTAAATATTAGAAATCTGTTTCAATTACAGTTTCGGATTTTAGAATTTTAGTACAAGAATTACAAGATGGCACTGCGATTTATATTATACGTCCATACTTACTTTACCTATGACTGATAAATATCCTGACATCTTCTGGAAACATTTTTAACTACAGTTCTATACTTCGTCGGCTGAGTTAATTAAAAACTGAGTTTATACAGGGTGTCCGTAAAAAGGAGGTCAATCCGTTAACCATACAGGGTGCCCGTTTTTCGACCTCGAGCATGAGGATCTCGGTTATTATAACAGATACGAGATCGGTTAAATAAGGGCAAAGTTGGGCATTTTTATGGTGATCAATTATCGGAAAGAAAATTTGATCTGTCATTTTTAGTTTTTGAGTTATTGGAGAAAAATGAAAAATTGTGATTTTTGTTTTAATTTTTTTAAACGAAAACCAATAAAACTAGACATTTTTAACTAAGACATTGTGAAGGCACTTTTTTACAAGGAATCTGAATCTGGCATCGTGTTTTCCAAGGCATCCTAGATGCAAGAGTTACAACACTTAATTTATTTTTTCTTATGGGCGCCATATTTGATTTTTGCATTTTCGAATAGAGCTCTTTTTTCTGATTTCGACTATGTATCACATGATATGGTCAAGCTTTACATTTTGATTAGAAATTAAGAAAAATGTTTTTGCGAAGAATGCTTTGGAAACAACAACATCTACTTTTGTCTAACAAACAAATTTTTGACAATAATTCAAAAACTAAAAATGACAGATCAAATTTTCTTTCAGATAATTGATCACCATAAAAATGCGCAACTTTGCCCTAATTTAACCGATCTCGCATCTGTTATAATAACAGAGATCCCCATGCTTGAGGTCGAAAAACGGGCACCCTGTATATTCCTTGAGCAAAAATAATATGACTTTTATAATGCCATTTTTCATTGTAATTGTGGTAATTTACTTACTTATATCTCAGGGTTATAATTAGGGTTGTGCCTTGGTCAATTGACCGGTAAATTGACTGGTCAATTTGACCACGGTCAAAAACTGTGTGGTCAAATTCACTGTCAAAAGCTCTTTTAGCCTTAAAATTGTTTATATTAAATTACACTATCAATAACAGGTTTTTTTATTTTTGCAGAAAATACTTAACTACTACAATAAGGTATTTAAAAAATGCCTGCATTTCATGTCAATAAATGTGGTATTAGTATTATTTTAGTTGCCGAGACTATAAAATGAGATAATTGTTAATTATATGCACTTATAAACACCAAACAAAAGGGTTGGTGGTAATATGATACTTGTTAACCTTGTGACTTGCTTAAACTTATACAATTTATTGAAAAAAAGGTGAATTAAAAAAATTAAAATGGTCAAATGAGCGGTCAATTGACTGGTCAATTGACCGGTCAATTGACCTAAAAGTTGTTGACCGGTCAAATGCACAACCCTAGTTATAATTAAAAAAATTATATGTGAATAGAAGTACAAAATGTAATACTTCAGTACCAAATAAAATATGTATTTCCTGTAAAATTAAACGACACAATTGAATGTCCAAAGATTGAATCACACTACTTAATACAATTGTAGTTAAAGAAAACATGAATGAGTTGAAAACTACACTTAATTTGAAAAATAATAAAATTTTGCCAATCAGATTTCATCATATATTATATCTATTATATCTTTACAACAATTATTTAATTAATACTAAAATTTAATAACTTCAAAACTTCTAATAATTAAGAAAATATTTCGCTTATCTTTGAATCTTCCGTGCTGTACTCCCTCCGAAAAAAATCTGCTCGCGCCAATATTCTTGTACTAGTTGACTGTTGTTGAAGGTAAATACCACGTTCCTGGATATCTTGATATAAACATAACTGCGCTAGCTGGTAAGTATATTGTTTATAACTTGACACTGTTACTAATGTTGATTTTGTTGTAAACTTTTCATGGTTTATACGGATTTTGGAATCCAAAATTTCCTGGTTCTTCCAGGTTTTCCAGATATTTTTTCCAAATTTCCAGGTTCATATCTTGTCTGAATCTAGTGACGTATATGCGTAGTGGTGTTGCATGTAGCATGTAATTATATGACTTTAAGGTTAATTATCGGCATTATTTAGTATGCAGAAATTAGCATGATGATTTTAACATAAACATTACAGAATTATCGTGTACCTGTACAAAAAAAGTTAGGTGGTCTTATACTACGAAGACAAACGTGAAAAGTTCTCGGACTGGCAGAGAAAGACTGTGTTTTTTTGTTCAAAAATGCATTAATTTTTCTACATAGTCCCCCTTTAGTTCAATGCACTTTGTCCAACGTCAGTTGGGAGTTTAAAATTTTTATTCTAACAAATAAGACCAATGTTTAAATACTTCTTTCCGCAGTAACAACTTAATCAGTTTAAGCTCATCCATGGCTGGTTATTTGTATAAAATTGCACCGTGTTTGACCTTAACCAAGAATGCCAGATTTGCTTTGCCTTAAATTGAATAAAAATAAGTCTTCTTCTTCTTCTACTTGATTTAGGACTTAGTCCTGTTTTCTCCAATGTGTCTCTAAGTATTGTCCTGAGATGCTGATGTCCAGCTTTCGCACCATCTCTTTGGTGGGCGTCCTGGCGGTCTTCTGGTTGTAGGTTTATGTGTATTCACTATTTTCGCTAGTCTGTTCTCATCCATCCTATTTACGTGATCTCTCCACTGCCTACGTCTTCCTCTCACCCATCGTACTATGTCATCGATCCTACATGTCTCTCTTATGTTACTACTCCTTACTCTATCTCTTATTGTTACTCCAGCTATGCTGCGCAGGGTTTTCATTTCCGTGCTTCGTATTATTTGTTTTGTTTTAGAGGTTTCAGCCTGTGTCATTATGAATAAGTTAAAATTCGATAAAGCCAGGAACGTTTTAAACAATAAACTTTAAGCATAAATTGAAAGGCAGCAAATCGAATTTGGCAAATATGAACGGTGAGGTCAAGTTCAGGTAAGACATATGTCGAGAATGTGCGTCATAGTAGAACTGATAAGAGCGATAAGTTAGAATGTGATGCATGTGCAAAGGTTTCTTTTTCACTTTAAAATATTCTGTAATCAATTTAGTACTGAATTATTGATTATTTTAGAAATTATTAAATTATTAAAGGCTCCTATTAACAAATAAACAAGAAAACTATGTTGTTAATACGCCTGAAATGGTAATTTATGCGTTGTATTTATTTAGCCCAAAACATGTTAATTTTGCTAAATTAAATTGGCCTAAACAGCTCTTTAGATATTTACAAAACAACTAAATTTGTATCCTCAAATACGCTTAGAAATCAGCTTCAGCAGAATATATGTAGTATCTTGCAAAACAAAGCTCAACTCACTCCCTTTAAACTAGAAGTTTACACAACAACCAAACCCATAAAGTTCACTCTATGAGCTTTTCCGTTTTCCTGTTTCCTGAATATAATTTTCCGGTTGGTTTCCTAACTAAACATAAACACATATTTAAACGTCGGAATACAGGCGCCGGGTTAGTTTCCTGGGTATAAATTAAAATGTAAACTGCGAAAAGCGCCATCGGAATTTCCTAACCCTTACGAACTAAAACTGTCTGAGGTTTGTTGCTTTGCTGGAAGGAAAACTTGAGCTTTCGGAGGTTTGCGTTTAAACTAGGTGAAAGTATTGATTTTCCTTGCTGAAAGCGTGGAAATTTACGGAAGCGGTGTGAAGCCTAACTGATGAGGAATGTTGGAGCTTTTTAGTTTCGAGCTTATTCGGTAGATAGTTTTATGGTGCTATTATTTTAATTTTTGAGTACAGTCTATCTTTAAAGCCTTCTAAATTAATTTAAGCCAGAAATCTGTCTGTTTCAGTTAAAATCGTGCTTAAATTTTAAACAAATTCCTAGCAAATCGGCTTTATATTCATAAAGTAATTTATATTGTACAAATTATTCTATACAAAAATGACAATTTTACAGTCTTTTAGTTTTACAAAAAAAAGTATTTTCAACATCTACTTATAACAAACCCTAATTGCAAAGACAAATAAATTATTTTTGTAAACAAAATTAGGAATTGTTTGTTTCTGTGATAACTAAAATTATTTCTGAATTTTGAATACTAAGTGACTGATGTTAAAATGCTTTAACGGCTTAATAACCGTCATCAAATTTACTCTAACGGATAAAACGCAATTGCGTTCGCAGTGTCCTGGAAACTACTAATCCTCGGATTAAAGCCAAGCACGAAGCTCAATTTTTTGTGAACTACGTGATGTAGAATGCTCTTTCTCGTTTAAATTCAAAAATTAATCGGAATAAACGAAAAATTGAGCAAAAAGTCGAAGTAAAAACTACGTATTTAAAAGGTTTTTTTTTCTGATTAAGATTAAAATTTATACATTTTCTGATAAGTTTTAGTTTTAATTTTTTATTTGAAAGAACAGAACTTTTAATTTTAAACTTTAGTTTCGCAAATGAACCTGTCTTGAAGATCTAAAGATATTGAGATAATACAAAGTAAAAAAAAGGTTAAAACACTTAAAACTTTGAATTTTGAATTTTAGTTTCACAGATTAACCTGTTTTAAACTTCGCAGATTTTGAGAAAACACAAATTAAAAGAATATAAATTAGGGCCAGATCTTTGAATTTTAAACTTTAGTTTCGCAAATGAACCTGTCTTGAACATCTGAAGAATTTGCGATAACACAAAGTTTAAACAAATAAATAAAGGTTAAAACTTTGAATTTTGAATTTTAGTTTCATAAATTAACCTGTCTTTTACCTTTAAAGATTTTGAGATAACAATCTAAAAAATCTAAGAAATTAGGAAAAAATGTTGAAGATTGCTATTTAAAAATTACAGTCTTCAAACCATCTTTCATGAATTTCAGAAGTTTTATTAAACTTGTATATTAATTAAAAGGTAACTAGTAGAGACCATGAAATCCCCAGTAATGCTGAACTATAGCTTTTTAAATAAAATCTTTAACTTACGTCTAAATAATTATCGCAAATTTAATCTTCGATATAAAATTATTAAAATAAATTAAATAAATTCCAAGATACGACGTGAAGATGATTATGGGTGTTTCTAATGCGAAAATATATGAACCAACTATAGTAAACATGCGGAAAGTAATGGGAATAGTAGGAACTGACTAGAATTTGGCAATGGAGAAGGGATTACGGATAATCTACTTTTAACGTAATGAAATATACAAAGCAACATGGATAGCACCGGATTGGAAAACGCTAACCTAAATTGGCCAAATAGTGATAGAAGGAACGCATTTAAGCTTAGTATATAACGGATGCAAGAAGTTACCGGGGAGCAGACGCTAATAGCGACCACATACTAGTAAGAGTGAAAGTAAAATTTAGAAAACCACCGATAGCGAACAAAGTCAAAACAGCGACTCAGTGAAAAAACTGACACAGGAAAAGATCCTAAAAGTTCAAAGCAAAATCAATGTTGAAATTGAATCAGAAGACAATAAAAGCATAGAAGAGATGTGGACAGAGTTTAAAAAAATAATAGAAAAGGAGACAAGAATACTAAAATGCGAAGTACATCGAGATAAGAAACCATGGTTTGATGAGGAATGCATTGCAATCATAACAAAAAGAACAAAGGCCAGAATGATTACAACGAATTCCATGGACAACAGGAAATACCATGGAACATGCAGAAATTAGACAAAGAACCTTTGCAAAATTTGGAGAGAAAGTATGTGGTGAAAGAGACAAGAGAGTTTTACTAACTAGTAAAAAATCTTAGACAGGAACCCAAAAGCAAAACGTTATTTTATAAAGATAAGATGTCACGGCTTTTGAAATTTTGAACAAAGAACAATCTGCGGTACGTTCCTCGAGACCATCTTGGGTGATTTCCGCAGTGGCGCCCATTTCCCCCCCCCCCCGATTACGACCGCCTGTCTGAAGGATTTATTGTTAAGGGTTCAGCGTTTCGAACCCCCCTTGTTCGACTGTTTGCTAGCCGCGAGCTACGCGACTTTGACGTCGCCCCTATTACTTGTCGTAGTGCGGAATTAGTACGTGACAAAGAATGGATAACTCATAGGAATAAGTGAAAGTTTAAATAGATGCGCCGAGTACCTTATTTTAGAGATTTATATGAAGATGAAAACGAAAATATACAGGAACAAATAAATATGAAATAAGAGGATGCAGGAAAAAAGAGTGAAGCGCCAAGTGTCGAAGAAATAAAAAACATAGTTAAGACATTTAAGAACAGCAATTGCATAAGATTATAAAAGAAGTACAGGAAAAAGAAAAGATACCAAACCCATGGAAAGAAGCCCTGATTTGCACCTTATATGTATAAAAATTGGGATTATAGCAAATGTGAAAATTATAAGGGTATAGCAGTTTTAGACATAGCACTAAAAAATAGGTTGAATGAGGTAATAGAATCAGAGATATGAGAGTACCAGTATGGGTTCAAGAAAACTCGATCAGTGATAGACCAAGTTTTCATATGGACAACAACGTAGATCAGAACCTATAAAAAAGGAAATGGTATATAGCTCAATGAGGGAACTAGGAATAAAGAACAAGCTTATATGTCTAGTTAAGATGACACTTTATGAATGGACATGTTTCCGGTAAGAAAAGGCTTAATACAAGCGGACCCACTATCTTCTTCTTCGAGTGGCGTGCCCTTTACAGGGCGTTGCCGTCTTCTCTCCATATGCCTGTGGTGTGCATGTCAAGTAGCCTACAGACATAGGGGACCTACATGTTAACGTGAGCTTTTCTAGCCCGGAGAAGACCTACTAGGCAGTATACCTCGGTGGTTTGCCATTGCCTTTCGAGGGAAGCGATCGGGTGTTTTTCGACCCTGGGAATCGAATCCGGGCAGGTCTCAGTGGTCAGACGCACGCTGAACCAACTGAACTACGACCGCTATCTACTACTTTATTTAATATCGCAAGATCAAGAACTAAAGATTACCATAGAAAACAACAATCAACCTCTAATAAAACTAATTTAAATTAAAATAAATTGGTACAAGTACATCTTTATACTACTTAAAAGTTTTAAACAAATGTCTGATACAAGCACAAGGAAAATTCCTTTCCGTAAAATACACAAAAGTAAGAGTTTTAGAATTACCTAACTTTACAAGATAATCAAATTACCCTTTAAACATAATCACATTTGATTTCAGTTTAATTTAGCAGAACCCGTGAATTTCAAGAAAAAGTTGAAAAGTTTTTTAATTTACGATTAGAACGGTAAATATTTCCCCGTTTAACCTAATTAACTTACGTAGTTTTCTGTTTATAATTAAATCCCGTTTTAAGTAATTAAATTTCCTTTTTGGTTTTAACGTTTAAAATTATTAGAACTCGCCAGATTGGAAAAACGTGCTTTCTTACCTTTTGTGTTACGGCGGCGTAAACCGGTTTGCTTGATCTCTTGTGCACTATAACACTCTCAGGAAAAGGCATCCTATCAAGAGAACCCCATTCTTTATCTTTTCGTTTAAGGGTGTAGTAGCGATAAACCACAATGGTCATGGCTACGATCAAAGCCATTCCTGTTCCGGCAGCAGCGCCTAGAACTGCAGACGCTACCATTTTCCTACAACAAAAAGTAAATTGTAAGTCCTTTGGAACTCAGTGAAAATAAGTTATGTACTGGAAATAAGATACGTAATAAAAATAACAACAAAAATCTCGTTTGCATTTCTGATCCTTGGATCCTTCAAAAAATAAAAAGGACTTCGCGAATAAAAAAATTCAGAGGATGTCTGCGTTTTGTGATGGTCTTTACGTCACTTTGATTGTTAATAGATAGCCAGAAACGAATAAAGCTCAGTAGGATCATCAATATTCTCTCCTGTGACAGGACGTAGGAGCTTAAACCGGATTTGTTACTTTTGTGTGCAGAGTCGCATCAAATAATTTTACTTCGTATGTTTACTAATGCTATCCGAGAGATACATCATTCTTGTGTTTATTTAAGAAAAATTGCTTTTTAATACAAACGTGCCAAATTTTTCCTTTTTTTTTTTAATAATTTATCGTTTGAGCTTTGAGGAAACAGTACTTTGTTAGGTAAGATGAGGTGTATTTTTTGGATTTTTGTATTGTTATTTGGATTCTTATAATTAACTGTCTTTTAAATAAATAAATGTAAAAACTTTGATACAGCGCGCCGAAGCAAACATGAGAGTCGGAAAATATGCGAACTACAAGAATTTTATTTAAAATATTTTAAGCGGCAAGATATTCAACCAATCACACAAGAATACTTAGTTCGGTACATCCACAATCAAAATTACGAGTTGTCAAATTTGTATCGTACTTGACAGCTGTATTTCTATTTCATAATAATTCGTTTTACAATCATAATAATTCGTTTTACAATCATAATAATTCGTTTTACAATACATCATTCCATATTTTATCAAATTATCAATCGTTTATTTTAACTCCACGATCTTATTTTCTTATACATATAGTTAGAACTGCCGCTGAAATCCTTTTTAACCTGAATGTACGCTGAAAACGACTGCAGCGCTCGCCACGCCTCCTCAGCTCTCTTGTTTGCTTCGGTCAGCTGTACGTATTTTCTGAGCTTTTTAAATGGAAACAGGCTTCAGCGTTTTATTACAGTCTACTTCACCTACGATTAGGATTGTGACGTCAACTTGCCCCGCCCAAAAACTGTATGGGTAGACACGCGTTCGTGCGCAGTAGGTAATGAAAACCTAGTTTAGAAAGAGATGAAGTATAGTTGGATTGTGAACTTATAAACAGCGCGTTGACGTCACAACTCGAATCCTAGGTAAAATAGATTGTAGTTTCGTATTTTTTTACTTTAGCAACCGATTACGAACTATCTACAAAAAGTGTTAAATTTTATGGATTGAAAGCCAGATGTAAAGAAAACGGAACCTTCAGTGCAAAAACTTTAAAAGAGTAAGTAGCAATAATTCGTAATTTAATGTTCAACATGGAACCCATAATTCTATGCCTACATTTTTGTTTAAAATTTCTTAGGTATCTTTACGATTAACGCTTCTTTTCATTCCGTTTAATATTCTTCTTTTTTCCAAACATCTCGAAGCGATATTCCAGCATGCATCGTGGAGTTTTCACGCTCGTTGATATGACGTGTTATCTAGGGTCATTACATGAGATGAGAATGAAGGAATCCAAGTGTGCGAGATGACTGCCGTGAACCAGAAAGATGACACTCGGGCCAGTTGTGAAGTCGATGAACCGGATTGCACAGCTCAGCACATTCACGGCAGGTTGAATGCACATAGCAAGAAACAAGACCAAGACACGTGTGCGTGGGAGCTGATTTCTTATATAAGGAATTGCTCAGTAAGAGCTCTTTATGGCTGGTGTGGTCGTCGAAGAATCATGCCCTTCGTATTATTGATGTTTCCTATGACTTTGATGTAAGACTATTTTTCTGTATTTAATTTAATTTAATTCGATTCAAGTAAGATTTGCTAATAGTTCTAATTGAACACTTTGATGTTTTGGAACTTTAATTCTGAATAATATTTTGTGAAACTTAATCAAAGTTGGGCAATCTTGTATGTTATGTTTAGTTAATATAAAACCTCTGGCAGCAAACCCTCACGTGTATTAACTGGTTAAATACACCACCACGTTGGTACTTAAGAATTATCAGTAATCTAAATTTAATTAATTAATTTTTACTAACTTTTAACATTATTTTTGGCGATAATCACTACATTACAATTTAAGTCCAAATATTGAATAAATATGTACTTATAAGTTATAAGTCTTGTAAAGAAGGTTTCAGGATTAATCTTTTTTTTAAATTAAGCTTATGGGCATCGACTACCATGGTCATTAGTCTTCTAAACTTAATCCTACTTTTACCTACACAGGTTCGAACGCCAATAACGCTCCAGGCAGAGGTCTGGTCATGGTTGGGTCCGAACCCGGGACCTCTCGATCATGAAGCAGAAACCTGTTCGCTACACCACCGAGAGGCAAGAAAATGTAGTTAATTTCTGTTGAAAATTTTATTCCAGTGATAAAAACTTTTAAATGCCTAAATCAAAATTTCTTTATTTACAAATGTTCTTTTACTGTAAAACTCATTCGCTTTTGAAATGTAAAAGCTTTATTCTGAGAAATAAGCCCATGCAATAACTTTATCAGTTAGAACCCAGCCGTGACTGGTTTAGTCGTATAAAAGTGAATTGAAGCGGGTTTAATTTTAACCAACAATGCCTGATTTGCTTAGTTTTGTTAAATGTGTAATTAATGGTATCATCGGTCCGTTTTTAATTGAAAAGTTTTTTATCGAAACTCACCAAGTCCAAAATCAACAAACTGAGATAATTGAATTTTTAATTCTAAAATTCATCAGATCGTTTCTAAAATTTGAATAATTAAATTTAAAAAAAATTCTTAAAATTTTTTCTACAATTTAACAGAATTAACATAATCTACGTGACTTTTGAATTAAAAAATTCTTAATCGCATTTTGAAGCTCCAAGTCGAAAATGTAAAATGTAAATATTGAATCATCTAAACATTCTAAACTGCTAGAAAAATATTTCTCAACTCTGGAAATCTGAATTTGTATTGTGAAACGAATCGATTTTGTAATATTTCGATCTCCAAATCCAAACCTGAAACTTGTTTTTTGTGTGCCGATTTGAGATTCAAATGCTGTGAGTTCTGATTTGACTCGAATTTAACATTAATTCAATTCAGATGATTCTAAATGCTGACTTAAATCTTACTTGTAATATTCATATTTTATATTCGAAATACAGATTCAAATGTAAGTCTGAATAAGGATTAAATAGTGCTTAATCAAGCTATCAGGATTCTATTCTATTCTATATCAGACTCATATTTTTTGCTCAGTTTAAGATTTGAAATCTAGTAGGTATTACTAAAACCAGATCTAGTTTAGATCATTTACTATTATAATTACTCAACATTTTAGTTAAATACCGTAGTAAATGCTTTGATGATTCGACCTTATGTATTGATTACCCTTTTGAAGAAACGCAGATAAACCATTTAAATTATCATTTGTGGAAAACAACCTGTTTACATACAACTTTGACTCAAGTAATTATAAACTTTTACAAAGAGGAAATTCGAAAACATTATGACCATTAAGTTATTAATTAAATAAACAGAATACACTCCACGAACAAAACTAATGAACATAGTTTTACATTAACTTTACGTATGATAAACATGTATGAATGTTTTCTTGCCCGTTTTTTAAATTTAATAAATTTATTTTTAAACTCAATCGAATACCAACCTAAATTATCACTTCTGGGAGTTAATTACTTTAAAAAGGAATTAATTAAAGAATCATTCTGTAAACAAGTTTCTATACAGTTATTATTCGAAAAAGATCGAATTCTGATGAAAAATACGCCAAGCGGTTGGGTTGAATTAAGGTTTCGTGTAGAATATTAGATTACATGTAATTTGAGTACTGTCGATAATTAACTTCTTTAATAACACAAACGTGTTATTAATTAGTTTATTTTCATCACATAATTTGGACACTTTTATTTAGGACTTTTCAATTTTCGCACTCGTTCGAAATACGAGTATTTACAGGGTTTTTCTAGAAGATTAAAATGTAAAATGTATAACTCGATTATTTATTACTGAAATATTTCTTCGAATAACGTAGAAAGGCGGTTACAGTAAATCACGTTTATTTTTTATAAGACGTGTGTAGGTCAAATTTTCCCTTTTCTTTTCGTCTTGAGAGACGATAAGTACAGAAAACTCAAATGTCGAACGTCTGAACCTGAAAAAGAATCAAATACTTCAAGATAAAGGTTACTGAAGTTTGTTCTTTAGTACAATTTCGGTAGGGATTCTCTGGTATAAAATTTGTAGATAGGACGCAGTTTTAAAATACATCGAGAAAGAGAAGTTTCTGTGATTTTAGGTCAGTTCGTTATGAAATTTTTAGTGGTTATCGGGGTTTACAAGCTATTTTTAGTGTGTATTAATTTAAACTTTAATTAATAATTGGTTTGATAAAATTGAAAAGCTTAAAAATGTAAAATCCTTGTTTATTACGTTTGTTGAATGATTGCTTGAGATTTTGTAGTAACAGTGAAAGTCAGATATAGCGACATCGGTTATTACGACACCTTGGTTATAATGCCAGGTTTTAATAGGTCTTAGGGACAATGTTTATAACGCCAACTCATTCATAGAAACACAATTTTAAGTCGATTTTTGTCATCTAGCTCGTTTATAATGACAATTTTCTAGGTTATTTTTAGCTGTTCACTTAAGCAGTTATACATTTAGTCGAAGTAAGTGATGAATAAGATAAGAACACACACAGAAATATTGTTACAAAGTACCAAGATGCGTGAAATTACAGAGAGTCAACTAGCCAAAACTACAAAAATACAGAGAAGTAACTACAAAAAAGAAAAAAAGCATCAACAGCTATCATTGTTAGACAACAACACACATCAAAATGATGTTCAACTATCGATAATACAACAAGGAAAACCACAAAACAAAATTCAAATAATGAGGATTACTGCACCTTAAAATAGTGATATTGACGACATGCTGGTGAACATAATGGCAAGACTCAACAAACAAGAACAGACCCAAGAACAATAATAAAGAAGTTGCGCCATGGCCAAGAAATATTTCCTCAAGATATTAGAATTATAACATGGAACGCTAATGGCATCACAGGGATGAATACCCTAAAAATAGATCTGCTTAATATCAAACACACACTTCACAAATTAAAGTTATATTGGATTAAGAAGTTATTACCAGAATTGTTCAATATAAACACGTTTGGAGACCGTAAAGCTATTTTATTCAATGAATTTAAAAGGCATGAGCCCCACTGATACACTAATTTATAGATTCCCTGCTGGTAAAATTCCCATTCTCTAACAGCAAACCCTATCTCGGCGTCCGTATTAAACCGCCGCCATTTTAGCGATTGTTTTAATGAGCCAAACACATGGAAACCGCACGGGGACAAGTCGGCACTGTAAGGTGGATGTTGTAAGACTTCCCAACGCATACGAGCACTCAGATCTTGAACCGTTCGGGCTACATGGGAACGAACATTATCATGCAGAAAGATGACACCGTTTGTGAGATTCTCGGGACGTTTATTCTTGATGCTGGCACGTAAACAGTGTGCATATTGTTTAGTATTGATGTTGACACCAGGTTCTTTAAAATCTAAGAGCAGTACATCTCGGCAATCCAAAAATACGGCCACCATTACTTTTCCTGCTGAAGTGTGAGATCGACATTTTTTCGCCTTCGTATGTATATCATACAATACACGCATCCAATGCTGCTAGAGGAGGAAGTGCAGTGATAATATGGCAAAATATCAAACACTATGAAGACATTTCAATAAAACCAGAAGAGATACAAGCCACATCAGTGACAGTATACTGCAAAGGGCAGACTATAAAAGTAAATGCTATACTATATTGCCCATGACTTAATTTCTTCAATCTTGGAGAAAGATTTATATAGGAGGTGACTTCAATGCTGAGAATATCTACTGGAGATCAAGACTGATCCCTACAAAAGCTATTGAATTCTTCAACGTAGCCAAATACTATAGCTGTGATTTCCATTCGCCTTCTTCCTCTTGAAGCGGCGTACCCTTTGCAGAACTTTGCCAGTCTTCTCTCCATGTATCTTTAGTGTGCGTGTCAAGTAGGCTGCAGACATGGGGGACCTACAGCTGTACGTGGGCTCTGAACCACGGAAGTGTTTTTCGGTGTTTGTGTGACCCTCAGTGGTCAGTCGCACGCTGAATCAACTGAGGCACGACCGTGACTCCATTCTACTGGCTGATGGATACTCAAAAAATTACAGACGAATCTTTCTGCCGTAATAATGACTTTAAGTGACAGTCTAATAATAAGAGAAGGTAACCCTACCTTGTCTAATAATACTACATATTGGCATATTGGGTAAGTTTTAAAAATAATTTAGAAAATAAAATTCGACTAAAGGTCAGTTTAAAGACAATAGCGGAACTTGACGTGTAATCCAAAAACATACAGTTTGGAGTGACCATTCAAATTCTAATAGTGTAGTGCGTGCCAAAGCTTATTTCGTGGAACAGAATTATAAGCCCTTTTCAAGTCTATAAAGGCCAAGTGAACCTGTTCTGCCGTTGCTATTTTCTTCCCTAAAATAGATTGTCCACACATGATATGTCCGGTGTAAATCCACTTTGTTCTTCTCCTATTCTTCCCGTCGCCTCCATTTTTTTAGTAAAATTTTTCAAAAAAATTGGTAAATGAAGAACATCTTCATACCCTAAGTTTTGCTGATGACCAAGTGGTTCTAGCCCAAGACTCATTTGATTTCGAGTTTATGATGCGAAGACTACGCAGAATATAAAAAAATCGGGATTACAATTAGCCTTAAAAGGACGGAGTTAATACAATTTTGATAGATTTATTGATGACGATGTCCGATGAATTAAGTTTCTAAATAACTACCTTGGGCCGTACTTAACATTGATGGTTTAGAATAAGTAGAAATCAAGGACACAATCCAACATAGTAGAAAAATTGTAGGAGTGTTAAACTCACTATGGGATATTACTATATTATTTATAGAAAATAAGAAGCGACTACTATCATAGAATCAGTTTATGTTATTATGAATGCGAGGTGTGGAATATCAATACTGAATTAAGAAGGAAATTGCTATCTCTGGAAGATATATTATTTACGTAGAAGTGCAGAATGCAAGACATTACAAATGAAGAAACTAGAAACCGCCTGAAAGCAAATAAAAGCGTTATCCAACGAATTGAGAATATATTAATAACTAGTCGTATATATTGTGTAAAAATGTTAATAAGTATCAAATTTGAAAAACTAGATATTACTAAAAAAATAAATAAGAAAATATTAATAGGTATTAAAAAAAAGGAGAAGACAAATACCTAAATTTGTTGATCGTACGATACATAACCAATTAGCATCCAACAATCCTGCAGTAATTAATAATTTTGAAAATACAAAAGACATTTTAGTTAGGGAATACGTTTATTAAAACAACGTCTTGTTTGTTTAGATATTAACAAGATCTGTTTTGGACAAAACATTAAAAGAAACATCCAGGCATTTTCTACACAAACTTGATTTTCCTCTAAATTTATTCAGTAAATAATGAATCTGTAAAGACGCTGATGTTAAATTGCCCTGGTTTTAAGTCAGTTTAACTTTCAAAACAAAAGTGTTATGTCTCGCAGAGCTTTATTTCAAATCTTGCAATAACCCACCAACAACAATGCGCTTGCTTATTACATTTTGTGTATAATTTTGTGTAAACATCTGACACAATCGATTCGTACTGGATGATTTCAGATTTATGATGAATATTACGAGCAATTTTGTGTTTAATTCGAATTTTAAAAGCTTTTTCTCTCTGAATATACACGCTTCAGTGAAAACGATTGTCAGTTACACTTTATAAAGCTTCCCTGAATTATTTTCAAGGAAAAATGCTCTAGATTTTATTAAATCTAAAAAGAAATTTTATTATACCTTAAAGTTTGTGTGAGTTAAAAGTCGAAATGTTTAATATAATAGGTTTAATAAGAAAATGAATTAAATTAAGGAAGGTCTGATTTTGAAAGAGTTATTTCCATGCTTTCTTGCCAAACATTGTCTACTCTTAGATTTTTAACCATTTCTACGTTTGTTTATTATTTAAAATAATACATAATTTGAATTTATTTGTAAATTGCAATCATTTTTAATAATACAGAATAAACCCCAAAGTCGTTTTGGTTCTTCATTTTAAAATTGGTTTTAATAAAACTAAGTAGAGGAATGCTTTAAAGACTACACTCATCTTTTATATCGATAGGGCTAGATCATAAAGTATAAAACGCCAAAGGCTACTAGTATTTCACAACACAAAGCAAAATGGACCAAGAAAGCTTTTAGTGTTCTGCCCTTATCCCTTACTGAAATTCAAGTCAGTACTTCGTTTCTTTTATTCCGCCAGCGTCTTCCTGTGAGATTCCCGTTTCAGTACGTGCCACAGATTTTGCTAAGAAATTATAAAATTTAAAAATAAACTCATATGTCTTTTAGTAAATTACTGATCGTGTTTTGTGGTACATTTCTAGGGGTAGATTTCTTTTTTTTTATAACATACAATCCAGTCGTCTTTTTCAGGGTGCGTCTCTTGCGTCACTCCCACACAGTTTTTTTGCCGTGCCCTTCGGAACATTGAAAAGATGAACAACTCACGTATTAAAGGAATACTCAGGATGATACGAGTTAATTCATATCCCGAGAGTCCTAAGACTTCGGCGCCATTGAGCCAATTTCATAGCTGATATGACTGTTAGTGACATTTTGGATTAGAAATATAATTAAGCACAGCAGCTCCTGTTGTCGTAACTCCATTAGTTCTTAGATTGCCTAATTTATGTTTAATTGCAAACGTTGATGATAGATATTCCACCGAGACACGCACCGCTAGATGTTAATAATGTGGAAGTTTATGCTTAGATGTTTCAATAATTATATTTTGACGTAAACATGAAATTTGAAATATTCTTGATTGCGCATATAAGTTCTCACGAAGTAGATCCGCCAGCTATTTTAATGAATTATAAAGATTCTGTTGTCGCATACAGCCGAAGGTCCGTGGTTAAAATCCCTGCGCAGATGATTTTTTATAAGATTTTCTAAAATTTATTCGAATTTAGTGGAAAGGCGAGTAAATCCTTAAAAATGTCATTTCTAAACACAATATAATGGAGTCAACTGAAGGTGAGGAAGCAATAGAATTCTTTGCTATGAACGAATTAAGGATTAATACATTTTTCTCACGTCCAATGCAGCACAAGATAACGTGGAGTCACACCAGCGGGCTTATAGAACAAATGGGTTTCAGGAAAGGGTACGAAACAAATGATCATCTACAAAGCATGAGTATGTTAATTGAGAAGTGTAATGAATACAACACAACTAGCTTTTCTAGACTACGAAAAAGCATTCGATACTATAGAAGTGGAACATACATTAACGGCTTTAGATGATTGCCGCATAGATACAACATACTCAACTTTACTTAAAAATATCTACACTTCAGTTATAAAATTAAAGCAAATCTCAGAAACAATGAAAATCAATTAAGAGACGTAAGGCAAGGAGAATAAGCGTTGAAAACATATTTAAACAAGTAGATTGGACCGGTATGGGAATAATCGTAAATAGCATTGAACTTACTCATTTGAGATATACTGACGACATAGTATTGATTACCAAAGATGAAAAAGATTTAACAATTATGTTGAAACAACTTCATTAAAAATCTAAACAAAAAGGACTACACATATATCACACAAAAATTATGACAGACTTTGCAACCAGCACACCTAATAATAAATGCAGAGCAAGTTGAAAACGGCAATTCATACATACATTTAGGGCACACTTTCAAACTAGGAAAGGAAAATCAAGAAACTGAGATAGCCAGACGAATAAGCCTCGACTGAAAACGTTCGGAAAATTGTCGTACATTTCGAAATTAAAAAGTTTTCCAACCAACTGAAAACAAACATTTTTGATACATGTGTACTGCCGGTCAAAAAACTATTGAAAACATAAAGGGCGTTGGAAATAAGAATGCTAAATTAAATAATATTACCAGCGTACCTATTTTATTTCCTATTATCCCTGACTAGGCAACACACACCATACGCCACGGGTAAACCCTATGAAATCAGAATGGGTGGTTGCCTAGAAATAATTAAGGGGATTTATGTTATGTTATGTTAAATGTTAATCGAAGCAAAACCATCCATTGATATACCTACAAAAACCTTTTAAACTAGGATTTTTGCTTCTATATTAAGTTAAGTAAATAAAACCCTTACATGTATATTTAGGAATTACTAACAAAAAAAGGCTTTAATGACCGCCCTCAAATAACATTTATAAACGTTTGTAAGGGCACTTGAAATGAGGTTCTGTTTGCAGTGCAAAGGCAGGGCCTTTCCGGCTTCCCAGCTTACAGCAAATAGAGGGATGATCTGTTAGACCGGAATTAATTCTCGGGTGTCATTTCGGTAATGCTTGAATTTATGCATTACTGAATGCACGCTGGATAAAATATGTATGGATTTAGTTATATTCCAGATTGCATAAATTGAAACATTGCTGTGCATATATTTTTAAAAATTCAAACTGAAATTCGTCTCAAAGCTACGAGGTGTATTCTCTACATATCGTAATAAAATCTAATATACATTCCCCTTTATGGAAGCTTTACTCAGCCGCACAGAATACACAAAGAGTAAGTCATAAACGTAACCTGATAAGTATTATAGGTGTCAAACATATAAAAGGGGACTACTATAAAGAAGGAAATGCAATATCTTTGGGCACATCAACGAAGAGCTTCTCACTTTGTTTAAGCACCATGCTTTTACGGGTCAGTTTTTTAGAAAGCTCTGATTCTGCCCTCTGGGAAAAACTATGTAGAAGACCTTTAGGTTAACGTTTTAAATGTAAGTTAATATTGATATTTTCAAAGCAACATTTATGCTTTTATAAATTTCCAATATACTTTATGCCCCGGTAAACTTAAATAAAATTATCTTTTCTTTCCTCGGTCATTTAAATACAAAAGATGTTACATTTGCGTTGCGTGAATTTGTCCTGTGTCCAAACATAGGATGGTTATCTCAGAAAGCACAGATATTCAAACGTAATTCAACTTCAAAGGTTACTTTATATTTTTTTCATAGAACTGGAAAATACGAAAAGGTTTTTCTGGCACCTTGTCTTGTGAGAAAATCATTCCACTTTAACCGAAATTTCTTCAAAAAAGAAAAGATTAATTTGAGGTGATTAGAAATTTAATCTTTTTATGAAAGCTTCAATCTTCTCCAGAGAAAAGCTAAGGAAATGTAATTTACTTTTTAGTGGTCATTTTATTTTAATTTTGTTTTGGGCAAGTGTTTTAGCTGAGGTATTTTCATTCTTGAAAGATAATTAATTTTAATTTGGAGGTGCTAGCTAGCACTTAAGACTTAGTCCTGCTTAAAGCATAAATAAAATTAAAGGGTGTGACATTATTTTAAGAATCTTCTTTTCTGTGCATTTCGTTCAGGCCCAATATATCCCACTTTACGCCTTTTATTTCTTATATCGATTGAATTAATCTGTCCTTGTTGGAAAGCAATGACTTAGCATTATATGTGCAATGTGCATATGTTAATGTCCCCCCCCCCCCCCATATTCTGTGGGACAGACCAACTCTGTGTTGTGGGATTTCGAACTTTTCGTTCCACCCATTTGGGGAGAATTTTTGGAAATTATCTTCAACCATATCTTACCACGCTGGTAATAGGAGATGGAAGGAAAACATGGCTCACGTGGGCAGGGTCGCTTCCCTGAAAGAAACCTGTCATCTACCGAGATCGTAGCGAAGTATCCCCCAATACCCTTTTTATTTTTATATTATATAGTATATTTCATTTATGTATAAATATTAATATTAACTAAGAACAAAGTTATAATTTACTAAACATAGTGGTTATCACCAAAAGTAATGTTAAAATTTAGTAAAAATAAGTTAATTAAATTTAGAACAATTACTGATAATCCTTAAGTGCCAATGTGCTGGTATGTTAACCAAATACACGACGTGGGGGTTTGCTGCGAGAGGTTTTATATTAAAATCCTGGTTCAACTAACATAACATATGTATATTGTCCGACCTTTGGTTAAGTTTTACAAAATATGATTTAGAATTAAAGTTAAAGATAAAACACTTAAACAATTTTAGAGATGAGTTACAAGTACATACAAACATCAAAGTTAATAAAATGAAACCAGGGTTTGGTCCAAACTATTAGTAAGTCTTACTATGAATTGCATAACATGAAAATCGTAGGAAACATCACAAAGACAAAAGACCTGACTTCTGAAGGACATAACCATGCACACCAACCACGGTCAGCTCTGTCAGTGCAATTCCTTACATAAGACGTCAACTTCCACTCGAACACGGGTATACGTGCTGTCTCAGCTTTTACACAGCTGTGAGGTGTCGTCTTTCACAGCGTGCATGCCTCGCGTATAATGACTCTGACTAACACGTCATATCAACGCACGTGGCGTTGCATTCCATAATGCATGCCGGAACGTCACTTTAAAACACTATTAGAGTATTTCTAAGATTGTACTTTCCACTTCCATTCTTGTTGTTACAGAAAAATACTTACAGTTAGTAAAAAGTAATTTTATCAAGCGAAAGTATCGACCTTTGTTTAAACCTTTATAGTGTAACTTTAAGTCTGAATATTATAAATTATTCTAGTTTGGCTGCATTTAACTTCGCGAAACTTCTAAACATTTTACCAAATAATCATTCGATACGACTTTTACATTTTCAGACACAACGGTTGAGCTTTTATCATTAAGTTTCTTCAAAGTTTTAGCATTAGGACATTTGTCTTACTTAAAATAGGTTCTTCGAAATAACTTAAGGTGATTTTCATTTCTTTGTGAGATTTTTACTGAGTTTTTTTCGTCTCTAACTCCATTCTTTAAGTTTCAAAAATAAGGCAATAATTATGATTTCAATAAAAAAATTTAAAACGTAAACAAATTTTCTCATAAAATTAGAAAAATAATAGTACAAAAGCAATTCTTCAATTTAACTTAGGAAACACACAATATACATCTATAAATTCTGCAGGCGAAAAATAACTGTTAGAAGTACATATCATTTAAGAAAGAAACCATGTTGGAAAAGAAAAAAGCCAATGAAAGTTATGTACTTATTTCAGCAATAACAAGAATTTGCTGATACTTTGCCATTTTCCTATTAATATCCAATATTAAGGCAAAATTAAACGATTCTGCAGTCAAAAGCCCTACTCCAGCCTTATCCAATTAAAACAAGCTACAAAAAAACATTTTCAAAAAATAAACAATTTAATCACCCTTTTAACACACGCCTTAATAAATTTTTTAATTAGAAATCGTCTCCGTTTAATGAAGACTAAAAATAGGTTCAAATGTAAACTTGTGAAAAGTGAAAATTACTGCAGCTCTACTATTAATGTCCTTCTCTCCAGAGAAAACCTGTCTAATTATTCAATTTAAACTGAAATTAAGCTTAAGCATCGTAGAGGAGGTGAGATAGATGAGGTTAATCGTCCCATTCAAAAGGCCAGAACATCACCAATTTTACGACCAACAAGGTGAGACAACTTTAAATTAACCACTTTAAACACCAGAAGGGGTTTTCCGAATGGATTGGTATGTGAAACACTTACATTTTATGAATTTTCATGTTCAGGGGAAAAAAATTCCAGCATTTTTATTTTATGAATAAATATAAAAAGGGGTTGCAAATGTTGTTTAAAACGTACATTTAGCTTTCGTTAACTAAATGAGAGTTTCTTGTGGTAAAAGTAATCTTATTTACTAATTTAGGTGGGTGAATTTAACTTTATGGGTAAAGCGTACTTCTTAATTATACTAATTTTTCTTTGTAATCTTTTGCTTAAAAAAATATGAAATAGCAAAACTTGTCAGCTTTGTGATGTTTTTCTTAAATCAACAAAGCAGTATTTGAAATATGATTATTGTTGTATAATTCCCGAAGTTCTAAGCGAAAATGAACGAAAACGAAATGAAAATTGTTGTTAAGTTTCAGAAATTAATTGCAAAAAACTGCTTAAGTTAACGCTAGGATGTTGTTTTAAACAGGAGGAATGCCTTACTACAAAACTTTGAACAAAAGAAGTTGGTAAAAATTTAACTGGGGGCCTAAAAGCATAAAAATCTTATCGGATTGGCATTTCAGTCAAATGTTTAGAAGTTTCACAAAGCCAAGTGGAACTTTACCAGAGTAATTTATAATATTCAGACGTACAAGTTTCTCCAAGTTATTTGGATGAAGTTTTAAACGAAGGCGATCGATTAACGCTGTCTACCTTTCTTCAGCAAGCTTTCCTAACTGAAGGCTCTTTTGTAACAGCTACAGTCAACTGTAAAACTTTTAAATATAGCTACTTAAATAAGAAAAAGGGAAACTTTGATATTGTTTTATTAAAATATCGCCTTTCATTATATCATATCAAAATTAAACATTTCTAGTTCGAGTTGTAATTTTTAACTAAAGTCCCACCAAAAAATAACAGGCGTAGAAATACTCTTTTATCGAGCAAGCTTTTTTGAACTCAATAGAAAGGCTTTGATGTTTCCCCTTTTGTCAGAAAACCATTGCATTTTGTTAAGCAATAAAGAACTACTTGCATCGCACCGGCTATTCTTTAGTGTTAAATTTGTCCTTAACTAAAAATCTCTTTCAATACCACTGGAATGTTTTACTTTAAACCACCTTCAAATTTAAAGTAATGTGAGTTTAGTGCAAGTGTCCTTAAGTAATTTAAAAAACGGTGAAAATTCATTCCAAAAGTTTTAAGCTAGAAAGGTAAGTTCTTTAAATAATATCACACCCTTTAATTTTATTTATGCTTTATGTAGGACTAAGTCTTAGGTGGTACCACCTCCAAATTAAAATTAATTATCCTCCAAGAAAAAAAAAATGCCTCTGCTAAAACGCTTACCCAAAAAAACAATTAAAATAAAATGGCCACTAAAAAGGAAATTACATTTCCTTAACGTTTCTATAAAGAAGACTGAAGCTTTCATGAAAAGATAAAAATTTTTATCACCTCAAGTTAATCTTTCGCTTTTTGAAGAAACGGTCTTTTCATAAAAACAAAGTCGCAGCAGCGACTTTTAATATTTTCCACCTCTTAAAAAAAAAAACTTTGAATATCTGAAATATCTGTGTTTTCTGGGATAACCGTCCTGTTTTTGCTAAAAATAAAGCGTTAATAGTTGCAGTGGACAGCAATTCAAGAGCGACGATGTGGCATGACATGAGAACAAATTTGAGAGGAAGAGAAATGGGAAACTTTGTAGTAACAAGGGAAATGTATGTAATAAATGAAGGATGTGATGGGTTTACTTTTGACAACGGAAGAGGAAAAAGCAATATCGACTTACCATTGACAAATAGTCAGTTATTTAATGCAATAAAAAATTGGAAAATTGAAGAGGAAGAAAGTTGTTTATAACTTACAACATAAAGATAAAACAACATCATACTGCAATTATACATTACCTTAGAACAAAGTATATAGTAAAACAAGAAAGATGGGAGATATTTGACAAACATCTCACCAAATAACTGCCAAAGACGCTCAACATTGGGAACGAAGAAGAAGATATAAGTGGTATAGATGAACAATTAAACGAAAAGTTGAAGGAAGTACCGAATCTCAAGGTATACATGGAAAAGCACATTACAGCAATGAAAACTGCTTGCTTAGGAAATATAAAAGGAAAGGGAGGGCAGTACCATGGTGGACAGAGGAACTGACCATAATGCGGACAAGGGTCAATGCATTTCGTAGACGATTTCAAAGAACAAGGAACAATGAGGAACTTAGAGAGGAAAGGAAAGCACAGTATTTAGAAGAGAAAACGATTTATATGCAAGAAATCAAAACAAATAAATTACAGCCCTGAAAAGAATATTGCAATCTCTCAAGTAAGAAAATCTCTGGGGGGTTGTGTATAAAATGCAGTTAAAAAGTTAAAAAGAAACTTACTCTAACAACAATAAAGGCGAAGAACGGAAACTATACGGAAGACATGGAGATCACTTTAAAACGAATGATGGTTGAATTTGTTCCTAACGACTGCGGTAAGGACGACAATGAATATCACAGAAGAGTATGGAACGAGTTTAAAAATCTCATAGGCACAATAAATGATTAACCATTCAAGAGGGAAGATGTTGAAAAAAATTTAAAAGTCATGAATCCAAGAAAATCGCCTGGCAGCGACGGTGCATCAAGGGTTATCTTATTAAGAAAGTATAGTAAATTCCCACTATTCACAACGGAATTGTATAATCAGTGCTTAAATAATGCATACTTTCCGAAAGAATGGAAATCAGCTTGAATAGTCCCGGTAGTTAAACCCGATAAAGAAGAGTCGGGCAAAGCTGGCAAATACCTTCCGATAAGTTTGCTTAATGGAGATGGTAAAGTACTTGAGAAATTGATGATTAATAGAATAATGAATTACATGAACACCAACCAATTTGGGTTTGTACAAAACAAAGGAGCCACGGAGGCACTAATGGAGTGAAAAAGTTTGTGGAAGAAAGTCGCATTTAACGCCCCTTGGTGGCCAGCCATCATCAAAACAATGAAGAGTTCAAACTGCCCAAAAAACTTGTACAATTAGGCGAAAAATTATTTCACCGACAGAATGGTTTGAAGAAGGAAAAAATAGTGAACCGAGGATATCCTCAAGGATCATGTAGTGGCCCGGGGTTCTGGAATCTACAGTACAACTCCTTGTTAAATTTGGAGTTTACCAAAAACATGAAGGTAATTGAATTTACGGATGATCTAATTTTACTAATAAAAGGAAGAACACAGTTGCAGCAGCAGTAAGTAACTCAAACATAGAGACATAGAGAAATAATGATCTGGGCAAAAAACAATAAAATAGAATTCAATGAGGATAAATCCCAAGTGATGCTAATTACAAAGAGAAGAACCTTGCTAAATAAAACTGTAGAAGTATACTTGAACTACAGCGTATTGCGGCAAGTTCGAACAATAAAATAGCTGAGGGTACTAATAGATAATTCAGTGAACACGTCACATATATCTTGGACAAGTGTTGTACCTTATAACTTAATAAACAGTCTAGGAAGATCAGCCAGAATAACATGGGGCATTAGACAAGAGGCAATTGACATAATTTACAAAGTGCAAGAAAGATTAAGAAGAAAAGGAGTAATTAAGGCAATGGAGAAAACCACAGAAGAAGAATGGCAACAGGAGTGGGCAATCAGTAACAAGCGTAATTTGACAAAATCTTTCTTTCCTACTGTAAATTCACGACTAATGATTATAATACCATATTCACCAAAATTGACAGCATTACTAAGTGGTCATGGTAAAATGGGAAGCTACCTACATAAGTACAAGTGCGGAGTGTAAGTGTGGCGAAGAAGACCAATCAGTGGACCACATGATCTTTTTTTGTACCTTACTAGATGATGAAAGGAAAGAGCTTATAAACAGTGTTATTAATCATGGTGGACACTGGACAGTGGCCTGTTACTAAACAAGAATTAGTTAAACTGAATTTACCTGATTTCGTCAACTTCGTTAATTCAAAAAACTTTGAAAATCTTATACTATAAATTAATTCTAGAATGGAAATATTAGTTTACGGATAAGGAATTTAAGATGTATAAGAAATGAATATAATTAAGTTTTAAGCTAATATTAAATTAAAATGTTATATTAAGTTAGATAAATAGCATGTAATATTATAAGTGGGGCATGCTAGACTAAAGTCTATTAAAATAAAAAAAAGCCCATTACCAATAATTCCACCCTACATCAACGTTAAACCGAACTTGATGCTTTGTTAAATACTTCATCGCTAGTAAACGCAGCTTCATCAGAAGATACGTCCAATGAAACCAGAATCCCATTGTTGTTCACGAAGTAAACACGTACAGAGCCTTGCTCATAAGTAAATAAAGAAGAAAATGTTACAATTTAATTCAAAGTTTTAGGGCAGAAGGTTTGTTTTAAAAGAATCGTAAAATTACTGCTGCACTAAAACGCTCATAATAATCGTGCTTTATTTTATACAAAGGTACATTTGAAATTCTTTCCCTTGTACAATTAAATTATTATCCTTAAACAAGAATTACATTCGAGCCAACACGCTTTGTTGTAAGAACCGCGACAAAATGACCGCTAAAAAGGAAATTGCAGACAAACTTTTCCACTTAACACTTAAATATTTTTAATAATTTAATATCACTCAGAAACTTTCACCTACTGTTGTTACCCAAAAGAAAATTTGAGCTTTTATAAAACAGATTTAAATTTTTTCTCATCTCCGGTTAACCTTTACGAGTATATAGTATAAGCTTAAGAACGTTTGAAGAAATTCACCTTTTGCAAGGTGGAATGATTTTTTTTTTAAATAAATGTTCAGTTTTTGAAAAGCAACTAAAAAGCTTGCAAAGGAACTGTTGGTTTTAAGCCTGTATTACTTCTAATAATAATTAAATGCCCTTTCACAACGAACATTTAAAATTCTGGTAAGAAGCTTTTGCATCTTAGATTAACAGTAAAGTAACAAACTTGTTTGGAAAAATGCTGATGAAATATTCTGTTGAATGCAACTTTCAGCATGTAAAATAAACGCACAGTAACACAATAGTTCGTTAAATCGTTCCAGCATTATTAAAATTAATAAATGCATTTCCAGCATAGACAAATAAAGTTCAGAGATTTAACAAGCTTCGTTTAAATTATATTTTCAACAATACGCCTTTTGGTTCTCTAAAAAAAAAAAATTAAATTCCGCTGGCAAGAAAGGCTTAATAAAGTAACGGAATTTTCAATTATAGACTAAATTTAGCATATTAACTTTATAAAACAAATTTTTAAACCAACTTTTCTCCGAAATTCTATAAATTCCGGATTTTAATTTTTTTCAAACGAATTTAAAAGCTAAAAGGCATTCACCCTTCAAACTCAAATACTTTAGCGTTTCTTCAAAACTGTTTACTTTTAAAAAAGTTCTGCTTTTATTATATTGAAAGAGGATTTCAATTTAGCCTTTTATTTAAAAATTCAGCTTAGATGTATTTCTTTTGACCTTTTCAAGGGCATCTTGTTCGTCCAAAAATGACGGATTTGATTTGAAAGGTTCTACACTTTACGATTTACTCTTAACTTGCAAAAGGACCATGGAAAAATCCTACTACTTTAAGAATTTTCTAGGCATATGTGAAACTGACAATTGTATAACAGCTCAAATAAGAAATCCATAAAGAACAACTCGATTTCAGTTTTTCGATTTATAAACAAACTGCAGGCGTATCCGTTCAGCTTCTCAATTATCGGTAGAAAAACTTCCTTTCTTGGCGTAAATCCAAAACCCTTATCGTTCATAAAACTCGAAGCAGGACGACCACTGAATTGCAGCCAGTAAAAGCTCGGGGTTTTTCCACGATCGAATAAAAATTACGCTTATTATTTGTTTTCAATGCGCACATTTTGATTTGTAATAAATTTCCAGTTAACAACAGCTTCAAGTACGAATAACAATCTCAAAACAATGATGAAAGGTTCTCTCGTATAAAAAAAGGCGACCCTCAGAGAAACCTTTGGTGATTCTGTAAAGCTTCTTCGAGTGGCAACGTTTATTAAAATGCTCGAGCCAGTTGAAGATTTATACGTCTTAACCTCGATCTTTTCAGCTGTGAATATGTTAATTTCCCAGTGTGAGATCTTAAGAGAACGCAGAATGCATACACAATTCTACGTTCTACTGACTAGGAATACGAAAACGTACCTACATTTACATGAGGTTAAGCTTTGCAATTATTAACAAATTATTGTTTAAACCTCGACTAAGCACAGTAAAATTCCACTCGTTTCGTTAAGGAGTCAAATAATTTAAAAAGCTTTCAGATTTTTCAATCCAGTACAGATTTGTTTTAACCGACCGGAGTCACGCGAAGACATAACAGAAAGAAAACTCTTTTCAAAAAAAGGTATAACGAGCACAACGCGTTCTCTCAATTTACGAACTACGCCCACGTTCTTGCTTTATTAGAAACGTAAACGAAAACGTGGAGCATATCTATCAATACATGTATATACTCGTACATATATAGTCTTTTTATTTATTTATAGAATTAACCTAAGGGGATCATTTGGCGCCATGTAACCGTAATCAACAACTTCGCTTTAATCTCAAATCCTGTATTTGAATTTCAGATACGCTGATGTAATTAAGTGTGTTCTCTAAATAGAATTTCAGTATTTATTCTAAATTAAAGCTTTCGATAACACTCGAACATTCGATTCAGTCTGGCTAAATTAATCTCTTTTGTTTAATTAGGATGTACGCGACGGTTTAATAATAATAATATGTGTTATATAACTAAATCATTTGAAATATTAAGGACTTTTGGATTTGACTCATAAAAGTTAATTGTCTGATGTTAATTTAAATGTTTCAGTCACTAGTAGCACAACAACACTGTATACTTAATAAGTATGCGAAGGTCTTTTGTAGTACCTATTCCTTAAGTGTTGTTGTTTTTTATTTTATGAATTGTACATTTTTATGCTTTATTGGTCTAAACAGTATAACCCTAAAAATTAAGATTTCATATTACGTTCGATCAAATACTATGGTGACAAAATTAAAGCTACTTCTGTAAAATTAAACTGGAAAACCCTAACCGAAAAATAAAATTTAAAAAACAATCGCATTGTTTTCGACCACCATTAGCATAAATCAAAAGGTGTAATCTGCTAAATGCACTGGCGGCGTTGTTCAAATTTTTTCAGGAAATTAAAGTAGATATAAATTAACCATAACCCCAATAACCCCGAAACGAATCTACAATTTAAATGAAGAGGGTGTGCCAACAAAGCGCAATCTAGTCAGTGTAATTGCTGCAAAGGGAGAGAAATGAGTAAACGATTTCTGTATTATAAGACAATCTAAGGAACGAAGTGCCAATTTTACGACTGTTATTTACGCTTGCACTGCTCGAAGCAAGAAAACACTTAAACAAGTCTAGGAAAAATTGCTATTTAATATTATTTTGTGATCATTTCCAAATAAATGGTGGAGGCGCAGAATGTTCCACCGACTTTTATATAATATAATTTGATTTCATTTCGATGGCGCGTAATTAAAGTAAAATCATCTTTTTACGCTCTAATTAATAATTCTGATAAAAAAATTTTAAGTAATTAAAACCCGTCATTTTACGTCGCTAGAAATCGGATGAAACTCAATACCCGTTCATAAATCGCTTTGCCGGAGACGCCAATCAGTTCTTCTTGACCGAGCTTTCTGAATCAGTGACATTTTACAAGACGGTTTTCAAAGGAAACAGAAATGTTCGGTTCTAACGAAAATTCTCCAAGGAATGTCACACCGTTGAGGTTACCCTCAACCTTTCGTAAGACTTATTTGTTAGAAATTTTATGAGCAGCCAACTTTTTTCCGTTAATCAATACCCAGAAAAAATGCTGCAGATTTTATTTAAACGCATTTGCAATTAGTATAACGGTTATTGGCCTTGTATTCACATATCGGGTAAAGATATTAAGTATGAATTTGTATCTTCAGAAGTGAAATATTACATAGTATATACTTTAAGCAGCTTATAAGAGCTTTTGAAATTCACTGCAAATTCTACATACCTTAGATTGTAAAGAGCGTACTTGAAAGAAAGCTCAGCTAAAATGGGCACTCATGCAGATTTCCAGATAAGCTTTATAGAATGCTTTTAGGAATAAGTCGAACACTCTTTGCTGTCTGAATTAAAATACTGTTAATTTCCAAGGAAATATTTTGCGGTTAGTTCATTAAACTGAAAGTAGCATCAGATCCTTCAGATTTAAATTAAAGTTATACCAACATATTGGAAAAATCGTGCGTCTCTTTTCCACACATTCAAATTATCTAAAGCTGTATTATTTAAAATTGCGAATCATTTGGCAACGACACATTTAATTCTTCTTTCGATTCCTCGTATTCCTCACCTTCATAGAGTTCGTTCAAATATTGCTACAATCTTTGATTTATTTCATGTTCTGATATTAAGAGTTTGCTTTCTTTGCTTTTTATGAACGTCTGCTTTGTGGTCTTGCCATTTGTTAGTCATTTGAATGTCCAATATAATAATTTGGAGTTTCATTTTCCTTGTAATTCCATTTGATGTCAAAATTTTCCCGCGTTTCTTGCTTGGCTATTTTACTTTACTGGTGGTCTTTGTAATAATTTCTGTAAAAAGTTTCTTCTCTGTTATTTTCCCCCAATGTAGTTCTGCTTCAGTAGTAACTTCAGGCTGGTATCTTGGTTTTATATCATTTTGTTGTAATTTATAATATTTAATGTTTAGTGTCTTGCTTTGTCCATTTTGAGTTTTATTTTGACTGTTCATTTCTTTCAGCTTTAATTCGACTGAATAGTGATGAGATCCGATTTCATAACTTCTCTTTACTCTTACATCCCCCAGTTCGCTAAAACTCGTTCTTTTTATTAAGATGAGGTCGATAATTGACTACTCATTACTCATTCATTTTCTTTCCTTAGTTCTGCCATTTGTTTATTATTTTCCTATTGCCTTCTTTCATCTGTTTTATTTCCTATATTGTTTCGTTATTTTTAATCATTATTTGTTTTATCATATAGAAATTGCAGGCGTAAAAGACGTCATTAAAAAAATCAAAATAGGTAAATCTCCAAGAGCGTACGCGGAATTAACAAGTTACACGAAATATTAAATTTGTCCTGGAACACGAAACAGATCCAAAACATCATACTGGAAGAGAAAGTAAGAAAATAAAAGAAACACTACACGAAAACTAGGCAGGTTTCAGAACAGGCTGAAGTACCCAGGAATAAAATAATAAAATGCTTTTATGCACAGTAGACTTAGAGAAAGCATTCGACACACTCCCAAGGAATAGGATTTGGGGTTTAACAAAAAAAGTGTTTCAAAGCATTAATACGAGCAATTCAGAGCACGTACGAAGACATAAAGCATACAGTGAGAACTGAGGCAGGCAATACGAAAACTTTTAAAACATACAAAGGGGTCTGCCTCACCCCATATCAAGTTCGATACTTTTAATAACCGTGATGGATGAAATCTCCAAAATAGCTGATACAATGACTAAAGGATTTAGAGCAGGAGTTGAACACCTAGTACCTAGTAGTAGTAGTAAAAGATTTCCTATATACAGATGATCTCATCCTTGTATCTCAAAGCAATAACGAACTGTAAAAGGCAATAAACGTCTGGAACAAGACACTGACAGATTGTGAAATAAAAATTTAAGAAGTCAGGAACCATGTTCGTAACAAGAGAAGACGCAGACCTACCAAGCATCATAGTCGGACATCATATTAAACCAACGGAAAGCTTGAAATGTCTCGGAACAATGCTGGAAAAAAGTGGAAGTCTGGAGGTATATATAAACAACAGAATAATGGCAACCTCCAAACTATTTAATGCTCTAAAATCGGTTTTCTTAAATAAAAGGGAAGCAAGCAAGAATACAAAGTTAAAGGTTTATAAACTGTCTTTGTTCCAACTATGATTCATAGAAATCATAAGCCGAAATAACAGCTAAGATGAATTAAAGGAGTATCGAGACTCAATCGACTGAGAAATACAGAAATAAGAGCCAAACTAAGAGTAGAACAATTTCCAAATAAAATCGGGTAAATATAACGTGGTTGGTTTGGCCACGAGGAAACGAGGTAGGCCCAAGAAGAGCTGGAATTAAGAAGTGGGAAAATCCTCAAATTTAGAGGACTGACATGGAACGAGGCAAAAACTAAGACTAACGATAGAAGAGGATGGAAACTTTTTATGAAAAACTATAACCTCGTCACCTAACGGTATAAGCCGATTATGTAAAGCTGTTTTATGTTCACTTTAATTACGATTTAATTATGAGGGAGTAAAAACCCATTATTATTGGTTAACTTAGTTTATCTTTAATTACGATAATCTAGGAAATCGGTGTACTGAATTTTAAAAGGTTTTCTAAAAGGAAAGTGAGATTTTGAAGTTTGTTAAGTTTGAAGTTCTTGTCATCTACTTTAAATTCAAAGTACTTATACGTTGTGGCCTAACAAACACCACTTTATTGTCTTAAAACAAATGGAAATTTTATTTAATATATAATATATAAATAATAATAGGATACTAATTAAATGAAGAGTCATACTGTTCTATAAACCAAGTACATAAATATTGCAGGTTTGGTTGAAGTCTTAGTTTACTTGAAATTTTACCTAAGTGTAAATTATTTTAATACTCTTTAGTCAAGTATTTTCTCAAGAAACTAGTTTATGCTGCAGAAATGCTGGTAAATGATGTGTTATACACACATAAACTAAAGCTTTAGTTTCGATCGAAAAACCTGACTTTTATAATCCAACTTTTGTATGTAAATATTCCACCAGTTCCTAGTATTTCTTCATAAAAGACTCCATACAATTTCGCTATTTCTATCAGAACTTCAGAAAACTTTAATGAGATTTTTCTCCCCGTCCAATTTTTTATAGTTTGCATCAAGAATAAGCAACAGAAACAATTCGTTAGTTGTGATTCGAGCTGTTATAAAACAAACACGTCTGTAAGAGAATTAACACCAGCTTATACGTTTTATAAACACGCACTCACCGGCAACAGCGCTTGAATTAATACCTGCTGATAATAATTTATTTCATTGTTGACCACACAATGAAATCCAATTTTATGTAATTAGAACCACCATTATTATTTTCTATTTTCTGATTAGATTACTACTCGTATGTACATCGTGCTGGGTGAATTAAGTAAGTTTTGTTTATTCAAGCGGGGTTGGAAAATTGTTTTAGATGAATATATTATTATTACATTGTTATCAAAGTTAGTGTTTAAGGAATTAATTCTAATTAATGAACTTGAAAAATTAGTATTTAAACAAACAACCCCGTTGCTTAATCATGAAACTTATAGAAATAGCACATTAGTTTAGCTTTGTTGTGAGCTCTCCGACTCTTCTCCTGTGGTGAGTCATTCTTCGTTCTTCTCGTTCATTCGTTTCTACAGCTTGTGTGCCCTTGCTCTGTGTATTATTTCTCTCCATTTTGTCCTGTCCTGGATATCTTTCCCCCAATTTGTTATTCTAATTGCCATGCTACTTCTCTTGTCTCACTTGATCTTTCGATCTACTCTTTGGCCTGGTTTCCACGCTGTGATTCTTTTTTCTACACTACTTTCCTTCATTTTCTTATGTGCCCAAACCCACGTAGTCCTGTGATTTTATCACCCTCACTATTATAACTTCTTCTTTCAAGATTTCCATTACTTGGTGACTTCGCGACTATGGCCAGGTCATCAGCATAGGCCACAGCATGTAGCATTTTGGTGATTATGGTACCTTCCAGCCTCGCACTTTTTATTAATGCGTCGAACGCGATATTAAATAATGCAGCCGTCACCTTATTTCATTCCTGTATTCAGGTATCTATTAATTTTTTTGTCGTGCTGTACTTTCAATGTTAATTTCTTGCCTTTATTATAATTAAACTGTACAATCTTAAACAAAATATATACTTTATTCAATGGCATTTAACAAAATGATGACACCCAACAGGGCTGCAAGAGTTTGAAAACATAGAAAAGGAAGCATGTAAAAGAGGAAGTACGAAGTACATAAAACGCATAAGAAATGAGAAGTTGGAAAGCATAATGATGGAAAATATATATCTTTGAGGAGATAGACGCCTTCAAATATTTGGGAGTGATAATAAATAGCAAGAACGACTGCGAAATGGATATTAAAGGTAGAATACAGGCAGGCAATAAAGCATACTATGCAAATAAACTTGTACTAAAGAACAAGGAGATAAGTAAAGAAACAAAACTCGGGATATACAAAACATTAGTAAGACCGACAGTAACATATGCAGCAGAGACACTATAAGTTAAGGAGCGGACATGGCGAGGAAATCACAGAGAATTAAATGGATGGGACTTGTAATGAGGATGGATGAAGCGTAGATAACAAAATGGTAACCAATGAAAATAAGGCAGACACTAAGGCCAAAAGTAGGTGTCAGGATCAAGTCATAGAAAGTTTAAGAAAACTCGGAACAAGGGATTGTAAAAAAATTAATGACAGAAAAGCAGGGATGCACACCCCCAGGAAGAGGATTAGAAGAGCTCCAGAAAGGAGTGGCAAAACATTCCAAGGGGAATGAAGCCTTTCATATACGTATATGAAATTGATAATAACTTTATGGTATTTGAATGATTTTACATAATGTTACACACATCAATTGTATCTGCTTTGCTTCAGTAATTTTTTAGAGCTTTACATTATCGTAGATATTACATACACTTTATGTTTTAGATACTCCCATAAATACAAATCCCGTGGGGTAACATCAGGGGAATGCGGAGGCCATCTTTTAGGATTGCATTGTCCATTTATTATGAAAATATGGTATGTATTTTTTTGTTTGTCTATTTGACACGCACACTACAGACATATAGAGAGAAGACCGACAACGTCCTGTAAAAGGGCACTTCGGGAAGAAGAAGAATAATTTTTATACCATAGACTTGTTACAAATTCCATATTTTTTTGCTGATTTCATAGAATAAAGTATGTATTTTGTTGTGAACTTTGAGATATAACGTGAAAATGTCCATCTTGTACTTAATTGTACTCTTGGTATCTTTCACATTTTCTTAATTTTTAACCACCCTGTGAGTGTTTTCGACTTCCTAACTATGGCAAATGGCTTTTCAAAATAAGCGACAGAAATGACTATTTTTCTAAAAATGAGAAATAATGGAGTTTACAGCTAGGTCCATCTGTGGACACACTGTATATTGGATTATAATTTGTTGATTAGTTTCTAACGCACTCCTAAAATGAATTTTTGAGATTTATAGTTAATTTGTAACGTGCTACCTGTATTTAAAGCCTTGTCTAACATTTGAAACTAAAATTTTCCTTAAAGCAAGTCTAGTACAGGTGCCCGTTAAACGAAATTTTTCTAACCCGGATCGTCCAGGCAGAGCGGCACCAAAAACTACGTCAAGATAACGACTCGCCGGTGTACGTGACCCTCGAACCTTTTCCTTCGTATAAAGGCAGAGAGAGACGAGTGACCGAGGAAAAGTATGAAAGCGGAGCCCCAACCGGAGACTTTATTCAGAACCCTCTGACCCGCTGGCTGTCCAACCTAGAACCCCAAGCCCGACCGTCGGCAAGTTTTTGTTGACGTTAATTATCGCTATCTCCTGTCGGCCAGTGTTGGTCGACGTTAATTACCGCTCCCTCACCCGTCGACTAGTGTTGGTCGACGTTAATTACCTATCCCTCCCGCTCGACGTTAATTACCGCTCCCTCACCCGTCGGCCAGTGTTGGTTGACGTTAATTACCAATCTCCTCCGTTCCCGCTCGACGAAGACGTCACCGCCATCACCAGGGCGCCACCGTTTGACAATACCCACCGCTACAGAAAAGCCGCGTAACAAACACCGTCAAGTTAACGGGGTTTTATTTACCTGTTAGTACCAAGACCGCCGACGCAGGGAACTCCTCGCTGGTACTGAGGTCAAACTACTGGGACCATTCACGGCTGTTAGCGCGATTACAAGAGAGCCGCGACCGGACAACGAGAAAAGGAATTGACACCGTAATTTGCGGACCGAAGTTTTAGTTATTAAAGTATTACCGTTTTATTTTATGAATTATATTTAATTGAATTAGATTACCGTTTATTTTGTTTGTACCAGAGATAACCTTTTGATTTACATTATGCTTATTTACCCAAGCTCTTGTGTTGTAATTATTAGAGCTGAGACAAACCCTCCTGGACTCCGATTGAGCTACCAAAGGCACTTCCCTTAATTTAGGGTGCTACAAATTAAAGATATTAAATTTGCCTAGATCTGCGTTTCTTCGAGATTCATTTCGTAATTTTATTTTTAATCCTTTGCAATTTTGTAAAGGTAGGTAGACCATCGTCTGTGTAGTGAAATATTCTGTTTACGTATCCAAAAATGTATTTAAAAGTTTCAACATCTTCAAATCCACCTTAGTTAGTAGAGTTTGATCTCGTGATACTGTAAAAAAATAATTTTTAAATTTGAGAGTCTAAAATAGTTCATCCATGTGTTTATAATAAAGCTTGATTTTCTTCCGGCTCTAACCACTGGATTATGGAAAAAATTGGTTAATTGTTTAGTTCTTCAGCCAGTTTGGTAGTTACAACAATACATTTTTTAAATACCTCAATGGAACAATATTCAGTGAAATAATTTATTAAATTATGCAAATAAAGTAAGCATACTTTTAAATACGTTATACTGCTGTATTTTAGTAAATAGGAAACGACTAACAATTTATTTTAGTTTATACGAGACAAACGACCGCCCCTTTGGTTAGGCACCCGCGTGCTTGCACGCTTTGTATGCCCGCTTAGTCGGGTCCTGGACGCTTAACATAAACACAGTTTAAATTTTCTTTAGAATTTCCGGGAAGAATGATCAGCTTATTTGTTAATTTTTCCAAATAGAGAAATTCAGTTGCAATTAATAAAAATTAAAACTAAATTTTGTTAAAAGTGTTTCTGCAGTGCACATACATCTTGTAATTGGATTTTGCATTAAAATTTTGTGATTAAATAGGAAACATGTCTGAAGCATATTTTTGGAAATACTTCATTGCATTATTTCTTATAATAAAAAAAATTAAGAAAGAAATTTCGTCTTAAAATAAAGCATTTCATCTCTAAAATTATCCCTGAACATTTCTTTGGAAGTATTCTCCTGAGCTTTCCACTTTTATCAGTTGGAATCTGAAGACTTTCTGCCGAAGCGTGCTTCATACAGCATCTAAATATAACTTCAATAACATACAATTCCTATGATATTGTTTTTTAAGTGGACTTCTTCGTCTTATAAAATACCAACATCACTAGAAAAACACCTGTATTTTGGAACAAAAATAACTGACATAATTAGCAAAAACGACAAGCCAAAGTCCTTTAATAAATTATTGTTAATTTAAAAGTACATATAACTTTGGCCAGTCGAAGAATAATTTAAATCATCAATCATTTGTATTAAATTACCCGTTTAGGCATGACAAATTTAGCAGCTTAGTGGAAAAGGCAGCCTGTTTATTTTATCCTGCTTGACGTCAATCTACTTCTTACAATTAACTAAGTAAATTTGCTTGTAATGTTATACAAAAAATAAATAGGTCATTTGTTTACTGCTTTTTGAATTAACAGAATATCAGCCAGGAGTCAAACATTTTTCTACTTATGCTTCGTAAAATCAGGATTCAAACTTATGTGGCTTCTGAAATAATATTTTGAAAACCCTAATTTAAATTATTCCAGTCTAAATAATTTTGTTGATTTACACTTACTTACCAAATACATAGAAAAGCCTGTTGTAAGTAAAGAGAAACTAAAAAGTCTAAAGTAGGTTGAAAACGTTGTGTGCTTAACATATACTTTACTTTCTCTAGAGTAAATCTTCCAGGTTGTTTTATAGTTCAGGTTTGTTTATTTTGTTTGTAACATAATTTTGAGTGGGATGTACTTACATAATTCAAGCTTGCTGGGTAGTAAGAATTACGAAACATTTTTATCATTATTAAGAAGTAGTTCGAAACAATGAGAATATTCAAAGAAAAAATGATTTCAGAAGTTGCCCTAAAGCACAAAAGAATGCCTTTTTAATGCAATTTGAATAAATTTTTAATGCCAAAATGCCGTCACTGCGAAATTTAATACAAATGTTTTTTTTTACATAATATAAGTCTTTGGAATTTCCCGAATTATCTATAAATTGTAACAAATAACAAATGAATTTTGATAAGGAAATCACTTCGAGACCTTTGCTAGCTTTATTGCTTCCATAGTTTCCACAGTTCATTAAAATATCCCTTAAACACATTTCGCCTACTAATTTTATACAACAAGGAATTTTTTTAAATTGTTAATTTAACATTGTCGTCACCAAGATGGTTTCCGAGAGCTTATTTTAACGGTGCTTCACGGCAACATTGTAATTTGTAATTCAAACACAAGCTATCTTGATACCTTTTATCTAAACTAGTTGCCTACGGTTAAATTCCCGTTCACCCAAACACTATAAATTTTCAGATAAACACTGGTAAATCCAACAAAACCCGCTGACATCTTATCTGTGGTATCTCTTACAAGCAATTATCTAAAGTTATTTAGTAAATTCCGGGATATCGTTTAAAAAGAAGGTTCGGACAATCAGCAGCTGTAAGAAATCTTTCTTTGATAGGGCAAACCCTAAAAAAACGTTGGGGTTAAATTGCTTGTTCTAATATCTTCATTTTCAACAGGCCAGTGGAATGAGTTGCAATTTTCTGGAAAGTTTGCGGTGTGTCGGTTGTTATCTGCAACGCTGATGAATCAGGAATCGTAACATCCGTTGAAATCAATACCGCAATTTGTTTGCCTCTAGAAGTTCCAAAGTAATTTTCTCTTGTTTTCGTTTCATATAGTATCGAACTAGTCTAGCTAAGTTCGTCTTTAATGAACAGCTGGTTAATGAACAAGTTTCAACAGTCGCAGAATTCAAGACAAACTTTTAATAATTCCCTGTATATTAATTGAACTTTCTTGTAAGCAAATTAAGCGGAAACTGTGAAAACTAAGTAAAAAAAGGAGAGGGCCTCAAATCTCTATTAAAATCATTATTCATCTTGATATCATCATTTCGTCGCTAAGAGATTTATCATAAATGACGTCAACGTAATCTAATCGCCAGCCATTTCCATATTGCCAGTGGAACCGATTTTCTGATTATACAAGCAACTGATTGTAGAATCACAGATATTTTTTACAATTTCAGAAAAACTACTTAACAAAACATATCTTGCAGAGCAAAAGTAAAGATATAATAAATAAGGGGTGTGAAATATAGTTGATGTCTGTGTTACATACGTTATAAACTTATAAAGACCCTAACTTTCCACAGAACTAAAATTATTATGTGCTTCCAGATAAGCTCATATTTCGTGTAATAAAGCGCTCTTCGTATAAACGAAATTTTGGTAAACATAAAACAGATAATGGTTGAGGTAATGTTAGGTCACTGATAATTTAAAATTTATACATTTTAATGAGCTTTTCTATTATTTTCATTCGTTTAAAAACATTTCCTATTGATAACGTTTCACAGTTAAGAACATCTTGATCTAATTACTACAGCTTTCAATTCTAAATTAGGTTAGGTTAGGTTAAATTAATTTTGTAAAACATAGAACAGATAATGGGTTAGCTAATATTAGAACAAAATAATATTTTAAAATTCAAGCAGAAGAAAATAGTAGAACTAAGATCATATGCCACTTTCAATACACGGCACAGTAAAAAAAACTGACCAGGTGAAATATGAGATTAGATAAAAACGAAGTTAGGTTAAGTAAAAGAAAATTACAGAACTGGACACTTGAGGGGCGAAATTTTAGAGGTCGTACGCTTCCCCGTGCTTCGGAGGGAACATTAAATCAGAGGTCCTGGTTATCATACTAACACCTTTGATAACCGTTAACCTTGCAACACTGCGGGTTAATCTTCTTCTCCTTATTCGTTAGATAAGGTTAGCTTCCTACGCGGCGTACATGTAAAAAGGGATCACAAAACCCATAAGTTGTGAGTTAATAACAGGCCTAGGCTTTGGTCATAAGAGGAAGAAGAGGCACCTGCAATATAGGCACGGTAAGAGCGCTGACCGCTGACGAGCTAAAACGGACTGGGCACTAAGTAAGCTAGACCAGAAGAAGCAGGTGGAAAGAACAGTCTCAGAAGACATAAACACACTTCAGAAGCAACTGCAGATTGTCAGATAGAAATTGTTATTAAAACGTGTAGCACTTCTATGCTAAACAAAGCACACAAAATATAATTATGAATGAGAAAATGTCTAAAGTTGGGAAGATGTACTTGAAACTGAGGTGATGGTGCCTCACAAAAAGATATGTGCAGACAGACGCTCAATAAAACGCCACACCTCTATCATAAACTAAAACTTCAAACTTTATTCCTAAAATATAAAGAAGCGAAAAGGGGAAATACTGATACAGATCTATTGACGGAGAAATTGTTGAAAGCGATAAGACGAACAATAACGCATCTAACTAGAGAATCATAACCCAGGTTTAGAGGTTACCATTTTTACCATACTATCGACCCTGACAACACAGGCAGGGGTGGCACTGCAGTAATAATTAAAAATAATATAAACCATTATGAAGAAACAAGTATCCACATAGCAGAACAGTCAAGTTACAGTCCACTACTGTACACCTACATACAAAGAAAAAAAGGAAAACTATTTTATTCTTCTTAGAAATATGGGAGAGTATCTTATAACCGAAAAATACAAATGGGGATTGAAAATTACCACTTCTAAAGGAAATGAGCTGCATGAAGCAGAAATAAAGCTGGGATGTCCTTATTTTACAGATTGAAACAGAATACCCGATTTACTTGATTTCTTTATAGCAAAAAAAGTTTTGTAAAATTATATTATGCAATCCGATGCTGGTAAATAAATATACTGACTGGGAAGGATTTCAAGAAAACGTACGTAACGATAGAGCAGTTGAACTAGTGTTTGGGACATACAACTGGCTGCCTGGAATAATACACCGAAAATTAAAATAAAAGTGACTGGCAATAATTCTCCGAAAGAAATTAGAGATCTAGTGGCAGAAAAAAGAAAAGCACGAAGAAAATTGCAACAGACAAGAACACCGAATAATAAGAACAAGCTTAATAATCTTGCAGAACGATTAAAAAGAGAAATACAGCAGCTTAAGAATGACTCTACCAGGAACTAGCTAAAAGAGCTGATAAATGATAAAATGACAATATGGAAACCTATTACATAATTGAAAATGCCAGTAGTGCATACTGCGTCAATAAGAACCGCAGTTTGATAGTTGGGCTGAAAGCAATTAGTAAGAAGCTAAAGCTTTTGCAATACATTAAGAGAAACATTTCAACCAAATGAAGCAATGAAAGATATAGATCTTCCTAGGCAAGTAATGGAGTAAGAAGAAATAGCACCAGTAACTCCGAGAGAACTTGCCAAAGAACCGCGCTACGATCTAATAACAGGAGCTGTACTAAAATAACTACCTAGGAAGGGAACTGTAAAACTCACAAGCATTCAGGCTAAAGCATGTGTCAGATGTCTAGAAAATGGCTGAAGTAATTATGACCAAACTAGGAAAACCAGAGAATGAAGTAATTTCTTATAGGCTTATATTACTACCACCAGTTACAGCAAAGGTATGTGAAAAGTTGCCCAAGCTTTTGATAAAGTCTCTCTCTCTCTCTCTCTCTTGTATTCAGTTTTTCGACTGGTTCGTCGCAGTTCTCCACATACGTTTATCTACCTTTTCTGTACGTGTTTGCGTTAACATCATTACTTGTTTAATGTATTGCAAACTTCGTCGTCTTCTCTGGTTCTTTCCTTCTATTTGTCCTTCTATGCTTCTATAATAGTATTCAACATGCTTTTACTTTGTATAACGCCCTATTAACTGGCTTCTTCTTTTTTGTATTATCTTGATAATCTTTCTTTTCTTTCCTATTCGTCTAAGGACAACCATACAGGTCACGAAGAATTAATACATAAACTAAAAAATGCCTTCTAAAAGAATTTGTGAATATTTTAAAATCCTTTATAAGTAAAAGAATCCTTATGGTGAAACTCAATTATGGAAGACATTAAAACTAACGTACTACAGGGGAGTATATTGGGGCCAATCATATTCCTGATATACGCCTGTCATATACCAAGAACTAAAGACACAGTGCTGCAGATGATATAGCAATCCTTGTAATTGGAGACAGCTGCAGGGAAGTAGCTAGGAAACCCCAGCTAGCAAGTGACAACATAAGCATATGTACCAGGAGGTGGAAAATTAGAATACATAATAGCAACTCAGTTCATGTTGGTTTCACCAGTAATAAGCACGTGTATAACTTAATAACGATTAACATAATATTCCAACTCGTAAATTACCAAAATGCTTGGGTATGAATCTTGAGACAAAACTTAAATGGAAGGAGCATATAAAAAAGGAACGAAAAGAACTGGGCATAAAATACAAGAAAATGTACTGGATTTCGAAGAAAATCCCAATTGTCGATGCACAACAAAATACTTTGATGTTTGATATAAACAAATATTAGGACCCATGTGGACATATGGGATCCAAGTATGGGGATGTCCAAAAAGCATCAATTTAAATGTAATCTAGATACTTCAACATAAAATTCTAAAAAATATTGTGGATACTCTACGGTATGAACGGAACGATTGCAGACTTGAATATCCCAGCAGGAGCAGAAGAAGGCGTCTGAGCAAGACATGAGGAGAGACATTGCCCATAGCAACACTAAAGTACTACAACTCCTTCTTGACAACACCAACCTGAAACGAAGATTTAAAAGGATCAAAAATGTTAAACTTATGTTTACTCTGTGTCCAAGATAAGAATGAACAGAATGGGGATCTTGGAAACGGTAAAAGATACAGGGTGGCTCAAATTAGAAATTTGATAACACCATTTTGTAGAGGGGAAAAAGTGGCAATAATAAAGTGTGAATTAATTTTAAATATCTCTTCAAATAAACTCAGAAAAAAATTAAAAAGTTTTTCAGTATAGTATGTAGAGTACACTGGGCAGTGTACCTAATACTAATAGTAAAATAGTGAAAAAGCAGAGTGTAGTGAGCTGTGGTAACACGTGAAGATAGTATTGATATTTAGAATTCAGACGTAAATGCCGATGGAACTCCTTAGTAGATAAGCAATTAGGATGATAAGACTAAAAGTAAACTATTGGTTAGCTGGCTTCTGCTAATTTTAAGACTTCAATATAAAAAAAGCTTGTTAAAGCTTCTTTAATCGGAAACTAAATTTACTGGAAATTTTAAAAAGATTCAATTCGCATTAAGTCATATTCATGAATGATTCTAAAGTCTAAACTTGGTTGCCGTTTTAGGATTTTGAATAATGTCTATCAGTTGCATGATCCTTAAAACTATAAATATACTTCTGAAAAAACCAATAGCATTCATGTCGAGTATATAATATATATTTTTCTTAATTGTACAATTTATTGCTCATTTTCGCGGTCTTCACGTTGCCTCACCCTCGATCCGGCTTTGGCTATGGATATTTTATTGTCAAAGATAATTTGTGAAAAATCGTGTAACTTGAATAATAACGCCAAGTTTACATTTTACAAAGCTGGATCTGTCAAGAGCCATAACTTTAAAATTCATTGAGTTCGATTTTTAGTGATAAAATAGGTTGAAGTTGAAATTTCTTTCTAACATGACCTACTGCTGTCTAAAAATATCATTAATGCATGATATTTTACAATATTTCTAAAATCAGATGGCATAATATCTTCCTAAAATAATCACTTTTAAATCCGACAGAATTCGAACACATTCAGGCTGTTTACAATAAAATTAATTTTCTTGTGGTCGTAATAAAGGCAAATAAATATTTTATTAATCCCCGAGCCCAAGGCACTGGAATTGTTTGTCTTTAAAACCCAAATTCCTATTTAAATACACAACGCAAAGCTTCGTCAAGTGTTTTCATATTCCTACTGTAATAAAAGAGGCGCCTTTTAAAGCTGTTGTAATTAATAACCATGGAAATTAAAATCTTGGGTTAAAATAATCTGGGGCACTTATATCTTTTAACAGACGACCTTTGAATTGTTTCAATATAAAAACCTTTGGAACAAAAGTTGTTTTCGTTGGCATTGTTTAAATTTCTTACAAAGAAAAGTTTTATGGGAAAGAATCTGTTTATGAATTGAGATTTTTTTCAGACGTTCTTGATGGAAAAGTTTTGCTTTCACCCTGACTCATTTTCCGGCAAACAACGAAGGTTTTCTCAAGTTGAGTAGGTAATAAGTAATAACTGTTCTTTTAATTTTAGGGGGGTTAATGCGTGAGCAAGTAGTGCCAGTTTATTTTGTTTTATTTTAAGCGTAACTTGTGAAATTCCAAAATTTATTTTTTATTTGGATGTTAATTTATTCAATTTACAAGGAGAAAACAAACATGTAATCCCTAAAGGAGATAATTATATTAAACGAGTAAATAAAAACAGGAAATAAAATAATTTTGTTTTTAATTTCGTTAAAAAAAACCAGCTTCGCTTTTGAATTTCTAAAAATAATTTCATCTGCCTAAGTAGAAAAACTAAGGTTCACTCCACTCCCTACGTTTTTAAATAAGTCGAAGGATACGTTTTCGTCTTTCTTTAAATATTTAAAAAGAACTTTTGCATGAATAAGTTAAAAACAAACCTGATGAAATTTCGATAATTTACTTAAAATATTCGTCTTTTATCAGTCATGTCAAGATTAAGCTTCCTTTGGAAGAAAAAATCTTGCTGTTGTTTTACCTTGTTCGACGTCAGAATATAAAATAAGAAAAACATCAATAAATATCAATTTCCCTGAAAACGACAGTTGTACATGTATACAGATTTAACGAACTCACGTTGTGTGAGAGATTTTTCTGCTAGGAAAATACATTGCAGTTCAGTGAACTCGTATATTTCTCATCAGTTCATCGTAAACAAGAAAAGAAGCTCAGAAAATGTCCGGAAAAGGGTTTTAAGAACAAAGGATTGGTGTAATTTTTTTTTCGGTGTCGGGAAACCTGGCCATTAAACTAAACAAGGGAAAAGTGGAAATTTACATTTAATGAACCCTGCTTTCGGGTAACAATAAACCATAAAAGTTATTACTATCTATAAATATGTAGCTGTCGTTTTCCTTCTTCTAAGTAGATTATAATTTATATTCAATAATAAATATCTGTGCATAAAAAGTTGACATTGTTGAATAAATAAAAGCAGTCTGTATTGAATCTAAATGTCAATGTCGAAAGCAAACTATTAATTACCAAATCAATAATTTAATGAAGGTTTCATCAAACGACGTGGAGTTTCTGTTTTAGAACATATTACAATATGCTTATAATCTAATTGTTATTACTTTACTGAAATAACTAAGTATTTTCGGTAACCCAACTTTGCTAGTTAATACCTTTACTGAGCAACGTTTGTTTCCCCGATTTTTACTGATGTTGTAGTTTAAAAGTTCAAGTTTCGATATTTGTTTATTTATTTTTCTTTTTATACTGATTTCGGTTTTTACTCGTTTTATTATTTTCTTTCCTTTAGCTTTGATTTTTGATTAAAATACTGTTTAGTATTTTATATCCAGATTTTCTTTTGTATTTAATTATCATAAGATTTAGTTATCAGTATTTTTCCTTACAGTTGTTCTTATCGGCATTTATTATTGAATTTTGCTGGTCTAATTTCAATATACCGAAGTTTCAGTTATCTGCACTGGACAGTTCTAAAATTAGTTCAGTGGAGGCGATGGTTTTTATTAGCCTTAATCTCGTTTGAAAAGTTTTAAATTTCCTATTTTTAATGAACTTTTTAGTTTTTTATTTTAACGAATCTCTCAGCTTTTGTTATTTCATATTTCAGCTTTTAACATGTCAGCTTGTGATTGTAATTTCCCAGCTTTAATATTTCCAATTTCTGGCAGTCATTCAAATTGAATTGTCACATTTCGAATTTCAGACACTTTTCAGCTTAATTTTTTGTTTAATTTTAGAGCTATTTTATTTCTTCGTCATTTATTTGTAAATTGTATTATTTTCAATTATTTTTAATGTCCGTATTTTCAGGGTTATTTTTAATTTTTTTTTTAATAAGCATTAAATATGTTGTTAATTTATTGCATAACATAAGTTAAATTTCTTTTTCTGTCCTCAATTTTTTTGGATTTCTTGATACGAAAAAAACATCACATATTCATCATCATCCTAAAAGTTACAACTCTATGTAAGTTTTAGCTTATACTACCACTTTAATGTAATATTTTTCGAAATTAATAAAAAAAGATATATAACTGGAAAGTAGAAAAGCGAAACTTAAAAAATATCTTTAATTAGAAAAAAGTTTAACGGGAAATCTATAAATTAAATAATTTTTAAACGTAAAGTAAAGCTCGTCGTCCACGAAAATCAACGATATTATAGTTCTGGAAATTGATAAAAATATATGTATATGGAAAGTAAAAGAATCAATTAGAAGTTTAAACAAATATAACTGATTAAAGTTTAGATTTGATAGTTTTGAGTTTGAAACTAAAATATTGAAAGTTGTGCAGAGGTAAGTGCATTAACAAAAAAAGATGTTCAAAATACAGGATTAACTGAACATGAAACAATGATACAGTAATTACCAAAGAAACGAAAATCAAAGCTTTTTCCTGGAACTTAACCAAAACTTGGAAATAAGTAGTTGCCAGCTAACTTGCCTATTAGGGTTAGTAAGGATTCGATTCTCATTTCAAAATGTTTAAGCTTAACGTGAATGTAAGTAGTTTACAATCTAACGCTTTAGTTTTGTGAGGTAAATTGGGGCATTTTGAAGATTAATATGTTCTTACATGAACCTGAGTTGTTAAAGACAGCACAAGAATTTCTCTGTGTTTCATAAAATATTATTAGCAAACTTCAAGAAGATATGCTGAATAATGTTTGATAAGAAACTTGCTTATTCGTTATTAGTATAAGCACGAGAACTTAAAATTATATAAAGAAATGCCAGCTAGTTTGTATATTCATGGGAGTTCGTCAATCTATCGCTTAAGCTTTAAAAAAATGAAGAATAACCTCAGAAAATACTGATATTAAAAATAATTGTAAATAACAGAAATTACAACTGAATATCGAAGAAACAAAAAAATTACTAAAAACATTTAAAAACAAGGACTTGCAAAAAGTGAACATTAAACAGAAAACTATGTTGAAAAACGTTCTCAAATTTAAAATGTGACTTCTGGTAATTAATTCGTGATCCATTTCATTCAAGCGTTTGTTTCTGGGACACATTCATGTTCCTTTTTATGTTGGTACATTGTACTGGATGTCGTCATGTTGTTGATTGTTGCAAGTTGGCACAGTATGGTTTCGTTTTCGTTTGTTTTCTGATGTACGGCATGTTTCCCTCATAGTACTGTTCTTTTCCAATTTGTGCATTGGAGTCCGATAATATTTTGTTGGGGAGATTTTGCACTTTTTGATAGAACTGTTCTTTTCTCTCTATCGCCTCCTACTCTATAGAGGCATATACATTTAAAATAGCTCTGTTGTAAAATTTTGCTCTTATTCTTAGTATTCTATTAAGTATACTTGTCACTGTTTTTCTTATGTTTTGCATAACAATGAATCCTGCGTCGTTTGGTTCTTATCTTTTGTTTCTTTGCTACCTAAAAAAGAATCGCTAGTCTTAAACCGAGGTAGCTCTCGGAAACACGTCGCCGACTGCCAGTGGGAAGGTCGTGGTTCTTACAATAAGCTATAAAAGTAAATGGGGCGCCAATCAGTTACCAAATAGGAACCGTAACTGATAACCAGTTCCTTGAAATACTCCAAAACACTAGTTTGTCTTGGTTTAGGAAACTCTGTTTTATAACAAACTTGTTCTGTTTATAATCATGCTGTCACTCTTATCACTTTCGCAGCAAAAAACCAATCTCTCATATTATTGAGTTAAAAAGCTAGGATGGGGAGATCGATGAACTCCCGTTCTCTTTTAATAATTTTAAATTCTCATGCACATATTAATCAACAAGTTTACTCTTGAAATTTGTTAATAATGAAGCGCAGAGAAATTCTTGTGCTGCTTTTAACAACTCAGGTTTGGGTAAAAAGCTATTAAGCTTCAAAAAGGCCCAATTTGGCAAATGAAAAATAAAGTGTTATGTTGCAAACTATGTTTACGCTAAACTTGAAAATTTTCGAATGAAAATTGAATTTCTACGGCAACTATTTCTAGGTTTTGATTAAGTCTCGGGAACGAAGCGAATTGGTTCGATTTTTCTTTTTGTTTATTTTTTTTAGTAATTGTTTTATGTTCAGTTATTCCTATTTTAAAACCAGTATTTTCAATATTTCTTTTTTCCTTATAAGCAGATTTCCTCTGCACAGCTTTCGATATTTATCAAACTCAAAACTATCAAATCTAACCTTTAATCAATTAGGTTTGTTTAAACTCTCCATTTATAATATAGTTTGATCAATTTCCAGAATTATTACCTTGTGTAGTTTCATCGAAGATATGCCTTTGCCTTACGTTTAAAAATTATTTAATTTCTTGGTTGCTTGTTAAAATTTTACCTAATTAAAGATCTATATTTTATTAATTTGATGGTTTTAGTTATCCAAGTATAATTTTAAAAAGTATTCGACAGTCTCTATCAAGTTTCAAAATAAACCTCCTACAATAATTATCCCAAGACATTTAGAGACAATAATTCGCCAATCCATTAACAATTTAAGGCCTAATACAACCTAAATTACCGCCGTTAATTAGTGTAAAAACCAAAAAGAAATTAACCTGAGATCCTATATTTTTACCTACTTTTATCCCATTATCTTAAATTAACGAACCCACACAATCTTGTTCGGTGGAGAAATTACGTTTATTACACAATTTTATCGACTCTGTTAGGTAAGTACTTGTAATATCCCAACCTTCCGTCAGCTGAACCGAGTTTCTGCATATTTTCAGGTTGGACAAGAAATTCAATAAAAATATGCAAAGTAGCTCGTATTCCTTTTTCGTATAATCTGTAAATTGAATTGACAATATCTGCATTCTGTAGAACTTAAAGTTATTCACGAAATTCACTACCAACCCGAACATCAAAATAAACCACTTGTATTGACGATGTTAAAGTTTATTGGGTCCAATTTTAGAAAGGTTCTGTTACAACAAAAGCAGCAGTGTGTATTTTGGGAGTTCTGTTATCAAACATAGTTTCATTTATGTATTCAACTGAAACTGAAATGCTGAAAAATACAAGCAGTTTCGAAATTACCAAGTATATAATTTGTGTTAATGTAGCTCTCCATTTTCGCTTGTCTCTTATTTTTATTTTCAGCGTTTTCAGGTTTCAGTTGCCTCTGTGTTTTGATTTATAATTTTTATTTACTATTTGATTTTTTGCTTTATAACGACTTAATTTTTAGACATTTCTCTCTGTGTGCAACATCATCTTAATTCTTTTAACCATTAAAACTATTTCCTATAATTTCAGAGCTTTCCCTTGAAAAATAATGTGGAGTAATTTTAAGTTAAGTCTAATTAGTACCAAGTTTGTTATTATACGAATTAATGGTTGTTTTGTTACTGTTTTAAAATATTAAAGCCACAAAGAAACTCAAGGACGTAGAACAGTATATGTAAAACTGACATTAACATAAAACTACCTGAAAATTGGGTAATTATAACGGATAAACAAGCATTTCCTTGTAGCTTTAAATTGAATTACCTTTAAGTAACGCTCTTTTATACATAACCACATCCAACCACTAAATATAGGTCGCACGTATTAAATTTTTACTAAATATGCATGCCTTTCAGCATATGAAAAGAAATGTTATTTCCCAAGAGTTAAACAAGCTTCCGAAATCTGTTTACTACGTGGTACATTATGTATGCATACAGGAATTTTATCGTCCCACAAATGCTTGTAAATTGCTGTTAACCTATTCCAACATTGCGGTTCGCCTATTTAATTCTGCGTGTATTAATATTATTTGCCTTTAAGCTTCCTATTAATATCGGAAGTAGAGCAGTTGATAAATAATGTAGCTTAACCATAATCCTAATCAAAACCTATTACGATCAGGAACAAAAAGGACGTATTGGTGTGGTCACTTTCAAGATATCGAGTTTTCAATTACAACTGAGAGTAAACATGTTGTTTTTGTATTTATTTCATTTCGTGAAAATAGAGTTTCCTTCAAAATTTCTACCAGGAGCTCTTTATTTAATCTGTCAGTTCAAGGTTTCTCGATATGCTGCCAAGTCTTCGTAAAAAAACCGAAGTCTGTTTTTATTTTTTTATGAGTAGTACCTATACGTAGCAGTTCTTTAAACTTTGTAATAGACACAGGTAAACATTATAAAAACGTTGGCTAGACGTAGTAATTGAAAGAATGTCGGGATTTTTCTGCAAAGGTTTTGTAAAAGCAATTCCGAGGAAATACTGTAAAACTGTTTGGATAAGTTGTCTATTCGCTTTGTTACGTCTCTCGTTACGAATATCGTCTCTTTACGTTGTTATAACTAAGTTACAAACTGCAATAAAAGTTTAACATTAGGAGTTTCAGTCGGTAACGTGATCTACATCATAAAACTTTGTTCGTTATGTCTGTCTGTGAACGATTTAATAATTTAGTGAAATAGCACACAAACTTTATTTCTGCAAAAATTACGAGTTCTCCTTTTATGTACTTTGTTTAAAATGTTACATTTTATTGGTTCTAATTTTTATTATTGTCGTTTACTTTTTAGCTGCACTTGACTGGTTTAGAGCAGTAGTTTTGGTTTGAAGACAAAGTATGCGTTTGCTTTTCTTCCGCATAATTTTTATTTGTACTAATTTTGGCAATTGCTTATTACTTTTACTTCTTTAGTGTTACCTTTTCCTACATTATCCTATAGTTAACTTTAAGAATCGTTATAGAACCGCTGAAAAATGCATTACTTCCCAGGAACTACGTTTCAGTTTCTTGTTATTCCTTCCTTTGTTGTTGTTTTGTTGGCTTCATTGTTTATTCTTCCTACCTCGTTTTCCTCATCTTTCTCATCCTTCTTCTCTTCCTCATCTTCTTCTTTTTCTTCTACCTCGCCTACCTTATCTTCATCTTCTTTCGGTTCCTTCCCCTCTTCATTTCCTTTCTTCTTCTTCTTCTTCCTCTTTTTCTTAGTTTTCTTTGACAACCCTTTATTATTCATTCCTAGATTTAGTTCTTCTGTTGCTTCTTACATCCTAACTTATTTTGAGCTAATTAAGGCCAGTTTCGCCTTTACGAAGAATAATAAATTAATGTATAATAAAACCGTAAAGTTAATCCATAATAGAATAACTATACACAATGTAAGAAGCATATAGTTTGAGCTCCATTATCTTGGTTGGTCCAATCTGGAAACTCATTTAAAGAAAAAGCAAAAGTAGAGATTCTGAAGAGGCGGATTCTATAGAATTTCCTACCGGATCGGACAAAAATTGCTTTTCGAGTAGTAGAGGCAAACCTATCTGATCAGTTGATGAAGGGCGAGGAAATGGGAGAAAAGAGAAATCCTGGATTTTATGAACTTTTTTGTTGCTAAATTGCTAAAGGACTGCAAGGGGTAAAAGGTAAACCAGCTAAACCAGAATTTCCAGGACCTACAAAGCTTCCTTCTCCTAAAGGGCTAACAGAACATGGTGGGTAGCAAGGAATTCTGAAACTTGTGGAACGTATTTAATAGATATCCGGGAATAAATAAAACTAGAATAGACTGAATCAAAGGATTACAAGGGCAATCCGGACATATCGGTTTGTCTGAAACTTTTGGTATAGCTTTAAAGAAAGCTAAACCTAGCAATCTAAGGAAGGAAAGATTAACGGTGTCAATAGTCGGTGACCAATTTTTAGATGGAATTATTTAAGAAGCACCTGGATGTTTCCACTGGGGCTCATTGGGCTTACCGGCTTAAAGTGAAAAAGGAGCTTTAGCCGACGATTTTAATGATTTTGTACATGGTCTTCCAAAGTTACCTAAAGTTAAGGGGAATATGGAAGAACCGTGGTCTAGAGGTGAAAAGGGGAGCTCAAGGTTTATTAGGCCAGGAAGGAATTGTAAAAGAACCAGGATTAAACGGAGAGGACCATTTATAAGGACCTCCTGGTCTACCAGAACGACCAAGTTCAAAATTATTGAAAAGCGGGCATTAAAGATTCATGTAACTAAAATGATACCAGGTGATCTTTAACATTATTTTTAAGGCTTACTGTGGACTTTTAAACGCATGTATTAGCTTATATCGTAAAAAACCCTACTGTTACGAGCTGACCGTACCACAAATAATTAGTGAAATACAAAAATGTGAATTAAGTTAAGGTAGGTTTTTCATAGCAAGACCATTTTAAAGAAGTTCATAACAACAAATATAGCCTGGGTTGTCCTCTGACGTGTGAAGTTTTAGGATATGTTATGATCTATTATTGTCTTGACCAACACAAAACTCTGGATTATGGTTTCATATATCCTACTTCGGAGATCGAAGACATGATGGTTACCAGATCACCCCGCATACATAGCATGCGAAACTACCCGGAATGAAAACGACTTAGAAGGCCTTAACCTCCTGTGTTGCCCGTCATACTCCCTTCCGGCTTCCGGAGTATAAATGCCCATAACCGTTCCTTTTTTTACGTCCCATTTACTCTTTTTCAAACCTATTGATCTTGTTTTACTTTTATATTGTATCTGTTCCACGAGCATTCGAGTATCAGGTTTAATATTTCCTAGTTACGGTTTTGTTTTCAAATCCTTTTTTTACTTTAAATTTTATTATCTGCAGCTAATTTTTATAAGTTCAGTTTACTTAATACTTGTCGATGTTCCTTTTCAATTGAGAGTTATTTTTTAAACAGCTTCATGGTTCCTGTTTTCATGTTAATCTTCACTTTCGCTATAATTACTCTCTGATTGTTGCCCTGTCGAATTTATTGATTATGGTAACATTTGCTGTGGTGCTTTTTTGTCCGATATTCCGTAATTCATTCATGTGCAAATCAAAACTTTTCAGAACCCATGTTCATTATCATTACAACGGTTTTGAAAAAATCTATATAATGAAAGCCAGTTTATTACCTTTGGTTAATTATTCGTTCTTTTTTATTTTTCTTGATATTTATTATATTATATTTCACTTATCACATTATTGTTCTGATGATTATTTTATGAGCGTTCCCTTTGTTCACATCTTTAATAATATACTCTACCTTTTTGGGACGTGAAAATGGAAAAAGTTCTTAATATTTGGCAATAAGTTCTGTCTACAAACTTCATTGCTTATAATACGCATCTAAAAGTTTGCATTTGCCCTTTCAAAAAGTATTAAACACCACGAATTTCAAACTTTAGTTCGGAATTTCTATGAATGGTTAAGAGATCTCTTGAAACTTTTTTTATTAAAACTTCTACAACTAGAACCGCAATCGCTGATGAATCCCAAATCTTTGGTTTTTATTGCGTTTGTTGAAAGGGTGCGAATCAAGCACGTACACGTACAATACTTTTACTAGCAGAAGCGTGTTCTCTTAAGTATATAAAAACCGAAAGGCCGAATGACTTTCAGCTCTAAAACGATTTCTAATTATCTTTAATTATGGCGCACTTAATTGTGGTTATCGGTCCGTACGACGGTTAAACTCAATTAATTATTAAACCGATAGCTTGTTTTGGTGTGTCGGCGAAAATCAATTCAAAGGAGTTGTTCTATGCTTTCCTTATTACACGCAATAGTGGATACGACACCGAATTTATGGGACAGTTTAATTTGTATCCTTGCCAGATTTATGCTACTAGTTAGGTATAGTACAGCGAAATATAGCCGGATATTTTAGTTAAATTGGTCTAAACCTAACCCTTGTTACAAAGCACCCTTTGGTGACCAACGAAATTAGTTTTATATCTCTGTTTTAACTAACTCATACAAACTGTAGTATTTCAGCATTAGTAGTTGGCGTTTGCTTATTTTGATATTATTACAACTTCAAAATCATAGAAAAATAAATATGAATCAAAAACAAAACTCTCTCTAGACAACGAAAATAAACTCGGCAAATATAAAAAGAAAATAACGTAAGGGAAAAAGGAAGCGACGGAATATAAAATAATACTTGTTTCAAATGTAAAAAAGGCAAGAGCAATTCAGGAAATCTTTACAGAAAACATGCAGGAAAATCTCTGAATCAACGTTGTCTGTACGAGCAAACAAATTTAATTAATAATAGCTTCCACAATAAAGAACTAATTTAATTTGTTTGCTTCAATAATGATAACAAGGTTTGAAAGTTCAAATAGTTCCAACGTCTCGTAGTTTGTATTCTGTAGCGTTAGAGCAGAATAAAACTAAAACAACGCAACGACGTATTCCCTACCTTATTTTTTTCAGGTCTGAGCGATCGCTGAAGGGTGTAGATTAATCATCTAACCCAATATTTTCCTTAATTATAAAAATGTATCTTCTTAATTAATGTCCTAATTATAAGTTTTCAAGGATATTAAATTCCCTTCGTCCTAGCAATACAAAAAATTATTGCAGGAAATTAAGAATGGCAAATGTTTTATTTTATGAAAAAATACGAGCTGAAAACGTATTAAAATTATTTATGTGAATATCAGGCCTGTGTATATTTATCTTTTCGTATTATAACAGGAATAATTAAGCACTCAGCTACGTCCTCGTTGTATTTTTCCGTCCATAAAATGCGATACTAAAATAAAAGCGATGTTTTTTTAATTACTTGGCTTGCAATTAAGCTTTATAGTTATAACAATTGGGTTATGGCCAAGGTTTTACCTACAATTTTTTTATATTCAATTTTCAGTAAAAATTCCTTTTTAGACATTTAATTCTTTAAATTTCTTTATGGATTAATACATAGTTGGTTTACTGTTTTTACAGCTGAGTAAAATAACGTTTGAAATAATACTCTTAATTTATTGTATACCGTATTTAGGGCCTTCTTTCTTTCTTTGTAATGAATAAAAATGAATAAAATGAATGTCTACTTCTCAAATTATTTAAAAGTTAAGAAGGTGAGGCAAGTTCCTCTTGAAATTGCTTACAAACGCCCATCAATATAAATTCTAGCTGGATATTTTATTAAATTTTAACTAACTTTCATACTTCTACGAATAAACTAGTTTACTACCTAACTTTAATATGTCTTCTAATAACATTTTATGAAATACAGAGAAATTCCCTTTAATGACTTTCTACTTCATGACAGAAGATATTAAACTGTAAAATTGTCAATTTAGCTCATAAAAACTAAAGTCTAGTAAGTTGCAAACTACGTCGTTCCTTAACTTAAATATTTTGGAATGAGAATGGAATCCTTACTAACCCTAATTTGCAAGTTAGCTAGCAACTATTTCTAAGTTTTGGTTAAGTCGGTCGCCGATGGGTGTAGGTGTTCGTAATAACCGGAGCGAGAATGTTTCAGGAATGAAGCTACCTAATTAGTAAACAAGGTTGAATTCAAGAAATATCTACCGGAGGCGTTGTGTAATTTCTTAAATTCTATAACGTGTAGGCGAATCGAACGTAAATAGTCTTAAATGGATGTATTAGTCAAAATTAGCTTAACAATTATTTTTTAAAGAGGATAAAAAATTCTGAACTCTTCGTCTAATCACTTCTTCTGCGGTTATCGTTACGCCTGCTTTTTCCTGTTCTTTTATCCATTTCTTGTGGTTCATTTCTCATAAAGTTTCCCTCTATTTGACCCTAGCCTTTCTGTTCTTCCCAGTCAAGTCTTCCTCCGTCTCCTTCTTTTCCATCTTTTTCCTATATTTTAATTGCTAGTCTTTCTGGTGTTATGCTTGCTATATGCCTATGTTTATTTTCCATCATGGTTATAATTGATCCTTATTTTGTCATTTTCCTTATGTATTGGTTTCTAGTCGTGTCAAATCTTGTTTTTCCTTCAATTTTCCGTAGAAACCTAATTTCGGCCGACACCTCCATGAAAAATCGCTGCATTAGATTTGTCTCAAAAATTTGGCTCGAGACACCTTTATTACTTTTTGCGTAGATGTAATAGTTAAGGAGATAGCCTGGAATCCCTTCGAAAATGGGCCACCCTGTATAGCAAACGTCTAAAACATTAAATGGAAATTTTTTAATACTTGAACCAATAAATTAAACCTATTGAGCTAACAAACTGAATGATAATATCAACATTTTAAAAGTATTAAATCAATTAATAACTGCATAAACAACAGAGATGTGAGTTTTGAATCGACAGTTTTGTTCTTTATTTCAACCAAAAAAAAAAAATACATTGAATGAAATATGCTGTTATCGGATTAATCATTTTAGATTATTTTACATAATAAATAAAGTAGTTGAGTTGACTAAAGTTGTGAGTAATACCAACGTTGTATATTCTGTAAGTAAAATACTCAAAACTGTTGAACCAATCTTTCGAGTAGTTTCCCTCGACACTTTAAATGGGTTAGACGTTAGAGCAATGCTGTTAAATTGTTAAAAGAATCAATTCAGGTTAACATTTCATATTGTTTCTTTTAACAGTTTGAGCACATTGCTTGTATTAAATGTGCAAAAACTCTTCTTTTAAACAATATTTCTTTGATTTAACAGTTTATTTTTTTCAGTGTAAAATAGAAATTAAGTTTTCTTAGTCGTTTTTTGAAATCTAACCCTCCACTTTATAATGAAACTTTAAGCTCTCAATCTATGAAAATTGAATCTTCAGACAAATAACTTGACGAAAGATTTATGTGTTAGAGTCCGTAACGAATTTGAAGGAATAAAAATATCGAGCAAGGCTTAAATTACAATATTGAAACCTGAGAATATTTATAAAGTTTTTAAAGCGGAAGAACTTTAGGTCAAGCTCAAAATTAGGGCTTTGAGACTTGAGCAAGGATTTTTCAAAGTACCTACCAATAACCGAATTCAAAAATTTTCAGGAAATGTTATTCTAATATTTTGGATTTTTAGAACTACAATTAAGGTATCTTTATGGGTATTTTATTTACAATTAAACTTCAATCTATCAACCTGCAAAAATTGAATTTTCAGTCAGACTAAAGATTTTAATCAAACATAAAAAAAACGGCTGAAGAGATGAAAATTCAAGGAAAGTTTGAAAGTAGTGCTTTGAGACTTGAGAAAAAATTTCCAAATTATTTTTAGAAAAGTTCATTCTAATCTAAGCTAAGCTTTTAAACTAAAATTAAAGTTTTCTCTGATTTATAATGACACTCAACCTATAAACATTTTCAGTAAAACTGGTTGATGTCAAAAATTTATAAATAACCAAAGAAAGCTGCAAAAACACAAAATTTTATGTAGGTTCGCAGAGTTTTGAAACTTTTTCCAAATTCCTAATTTTCCGTATATTCAAGGTTTTTGAGACTGAAATTAAGGTTTTCTTGGGCATTTTTTAAATTTTGGGTATCTGATTTACAGTCAATCTATAACCGAGTTTCTAAGATCTTCAGAAAATATTACTCCAATATTCAACGTTTCAATCTATTAATCTATAAACATTTTCCGTCAAGCAACCCGACGAAGGATTTTAAAAAATGATTAAAGAAAGGCTGAAAATACAAAATTTACAGCGAATTCGGAATTACGACTTGGAGACTTGCAGAAAATTTTCTAAACTGTCAATAAATGAGTTCTTAAAATTTCCAAACTGAAGTGACGGTTAAGGTTTTGGGCATTTTGTTGAACTATGGGTATTTGAGTTTCATCTATCAGTCTCCGAAAATTGAATTTTCAGTCAGACAAATTGACTGAAGATTTTAATCAAAAAAAGCCGAGGAAATGTAAAATTCAAGAAAAATCCGAAATTAGGGTTTCGAGGTTTGAGAAAAATTTTCCAAATTGCCAATAAACGAATTCCTAATTTTCAAAAAATTTTATTCTAATATTCAGAGCGTTTGAAACTGAAATTAACGTTTCTTTTGGAAGTTTTTGAATTGTAGGCCTCTGAAACTTCAACCTATCAATTTATGAAGAGTGAAATTTCAGTCAAGAAACTCGACTAAGGATTTTAAAACAAGATCAAATAAACGCTGAAAAATACAAAATTTAAGGCAAGCTTGAGATTACGACTTAGAGACTTGAAGGAATTTGTTCAAATTATTAATAGATGAGTCTTAAAATTTCCAAAAAATATTAGTTATTTGAATTTTTAAATTGTAGTTTGTGCAGTTTTCAGCAAAGTAAACTCGACGAGTAATTTTAAATCCTAAAAGAAACTGAAGACATACAAAATTTAAAACAAGTTTGAAATTAGGATTTTGAAACTTGAAAAAATTCCAAATTATGATTAACCGAATTTAGAAAATGTCCAGAAAGTTTGTTCTAATATTCAAGATTTTAAAAACTGAAATTAAGAATTTGAATTATGGGCCTTTGGTTTAGAACGCGAAGAAAGATCAAAGACCAAAGAAGACCAAGGAAGTATAAAAGGCTTGAGAGAAGAAGTTTTCCGAATTACAAATAACCAAATTCGTAAAGGAATTACCTACCTACTTATACAGTGAGCACGTAAAGGTTGGAATAAATTCGATAAAATATTTATTGGGCAAGTAAGAAAATAATGCTCGGACACGTCGATTATCTTTTTTAGATGCGCATTTTTTAGTATACGTATATTTTTTATTACGTCATCCCTGTTCGAGTTATGACGTCATCATCAGTTTTTTTAAATGGCAATACCCTCTTTTGATAGTACCATTTAAAAGAGCGCATTTTTCTGCGTATAGACGCCAACTTTTATGGTATGTCACATAACAATATGTTCGAGAAATTAGTACCACAATTGTTGCACCATTCTTTATTGACGGCGCATTAAATGCTGAAAAATATTTGAATTTTTTACAACAACAGATAATTCCCGCGCTTGTAGCACTATATCCAAATAATTAAAATCCCCAAATGCCGGACGAATCAATATGGTACCAACAAGATGGCGCGTCACCACATCATTCACAGATTGTGCGTGATTATCTGAATCGCCAATAGATGGATATTGTCAAGAGGTAAATGATATGCAATTTCAACGTTTAATTTAATGGGTTTTAGTTGTATTTATTATTTCTTCTATTGTTATTTCATTACATTGTTATGAATTCTAAAACGTTTTTTTTCGAAAATATTGTTATGTAACATACCCCAAAATTTGGCGTCTATACGGAGAAAAATGTGCTCTTTTAAATGGTGTTATCAAAAGAGGGTGTTGCTATTTAAAAAAAAACTGATGATGACGTCATAACTCGAAGAGGGATGACGTAATAAAAAATATACGTATACTAAAAAATGCGCATCTAAAAAAGAAAATCGACGTGTCCGAGCAATATTTTCTTACTTGCCCAATAAAGATTTTATCGAATTTATTCCAACCTTTACGTGCTCACTGTATAGAAAAGTCAACTATTCCAATTAGTTTAGGTAAATTTAAACTATTACAACATGGGAATACAAGAATCGCCCCTTAACCCTTTTACTCTTCCAAAAACGTAAAACTTCAGATGTTACATTATTTTTCTGTTCTACTGCCTGACTGTATCAGAATTATTTTCAACGTTTACTAATTTGATTTTGGCAGTTCCGCAGTCTTTGTTTCGTTTCATTGCCATTCGAAGGTCCTCCAGAGTTTAATTATTTGCTTTGGAGTGTTTACTATTGCAGTAATTCTATTACAGTGTCTGGCAATCTAGACCAATGCTGAGAATCGCGAAATTTCAACGAGAATTTTCAATTATTTTTTAACCTTGGTTTCCATGCCTTGAATATAAATTTCTTGAATTTGAATTTAATTTGCCCTTTCGCTCGTATTTTATTCCACGCGCACTTTACTTTTTTGGATTTTTATATTTTGTTACCTTATTATTTAAGTCCGTTTCAAATTTAGTTCTTGCTAAAAAACAAAAAAGAAAATTTGTATGTTTGAAAGGAATACTTTAAAATGTATGTTGAATTGATGTCGGCATGTAACCCTTTTACGGTCGTCTAAACCATTCATTTCAGCTGACCTTTTACTTTTATTACCATTCTCCTTTAAACGTTAGAGTACAAGTTTTCTTGAGCACACATATATAAAAGATTGATAATCCCCACATTCACATATTTTATAGAGGCGCCATTACTCGTTGCACTTTACGTTTAAGTGCTTCGTAATATCATCGTAACCTTCGACGTTACAACAAATTAGTTTTTGGAAAACTGCGAGCTTTTAGAAAATTTATGATGTTAAATTCTCCCAACCGACGGTATAATTTTAATTTTCCCATTTCGGCGTTGCTTACGTACAAGCCATTATCGTAAAATTTTAAGTTTACATTTGTCCTTTAAATGTTTTCATTCTAAAGGAGTTTTCGCTACTAATTAACTAAAGTCGTTTTCTTATTAAAGCTTCCACTAATTAAAGAAATAGAACAGCCCAATCAAAATTTGTGTAACCTAATTAGTCAAATTTATTAATTAAGGCAAATTCCGAATTATTCAGGTGTTAAATTGGCGTGCAAATGCCTAAACTACCTTATTGAAAACCTGATTTCTGAATGTACTCACAATCGCACAGCAACTTTTGGCCCTGCAAATAAAAAAAACTTTCCTTGAAATTAGATTAACCATTCGTCTGAAAGTTTTTAAAGGTTACGTTCGAATAAAATTAAGCCTCAGTTTGCCCCCGATAAAAATACGGTTTTCTTTGTAAAATATCTGGTAATCCTGAGAAACGAGCTGTGACAAATCCGTATAAATCCTGTGGTGATGCGGATGGGAGTATTTTTTCCCTACTCCAATATGGAAATGCTTGGCAAACAACCTCGCTCACATCAGCAAGTGTCAAGAGTGGGCGTTCTCGTTAATATACATTAATGCATCAGCATGAATGTTCACTTGAATATGAATATTCTAACAATTTGTCACAATATACGCTTCGTAGTAAATTTAAAGTATTTAACCACAATTTGAATTTCTAATTTATGATTTAAGGCAGGTAAATGTACAGTTGTGGACAGAAAAAAATAGGACAACTCGAAAAATCAAGTAAACTTTATTCTATAAAATTTAGTTACTTGATTTTGGCTTTATAATTATGATATTTGTCACATTGACTTGCAATCAAATTACAACACAGGGGCCATTTTAAACTAGAAAAAAAACACTGTCCTATTTTTTTCTGTCCACAACTGTACTTTAATGGAGTAATTTTTGTTTTACAACGAATAGGACACAGTGCTAAACTGTCTAACGTTAATAGAGGCAAAATCGACTTGGGACAACAGATTTGCATCAGATTAAAGTTTTTTAGACAAATTTGTTGTTCGTGTAGATTCACACTAAAACTTTTGATTTGAAATTTAAATTTTCTTGAGTTTGTTGGGAATCAGTTTCAGTAGCCCAAAAGTAATTACAAAAGTAATTTGTAAGCTTGATTAACGGTTGCTTAAAAAACAAATCCGTTTTGCTGTTTGTAAAAGTAATTTAAATAACTTTAAGCGACTACTTACTATTTCTTAAAGTTTGTTAAATGTTAATTCCCTAAAATTATTCCTATAAATCACGTAAGCTGTAAATTTCAGCACATTTAACTTTAGCTTGGCAAAAAAACCTTATTTCAACCAACAAAAGGCAAGATTAAATTGAAATCTATTAACAAGAAAATATTTCAATAAATTGCAGTAGGTTTCATTGGTGAATTAGGTTAAACACCTAAAAACGTTAGAACATTTTCAAATTTACACATTTTTGGAAACACTCACTTTACATAATTATTTTACACCTTTTGTAAAGTTCTGCAAGAGTTTTATAAAGAAAGCAAGGCAATTGCTGCTATAGTTATAATGCTTATCTATCAGAAATTTGAAAGGTATTACATGTTACAGTGTTATTTCATAGTGGCGGATCAAAACAGTCCGATGTTGCAGTAAAATTATATTTTAACAATCCGGAAAGTCTCCAATCATATATGAAGATATCTAAGAAACTTGAGACTAATTTAATCAATTTTGGATCTTTTAACAAATCACGAAATAAATAAAACTTTAAACCAAGGAAAGATGAAGATACTACAAACGTTTTACGCTATGTCCTTTGTAGAGCTTGACTGTATCAGCTCCACAGCAGAAAGGTGATGAGATTTTTCAAATAATAATAATGATAATATAATACTAATAAGAGCACTATAATAGGCTTTTAACGGAGGCAAGAGAAGAGTTAACGGAAACAGAGTTACAAATGGATGTGACGGATCAATTAGAACAACTGACAGTTGAAAAAGTAACAATGCATTAAGGAAATGAAAAGTGGAAGGTCACTAGGACATGGAAATATTGCCGTTGCGTTAATTAAGTGTAACATAAATAAATTAATGAATAATTGTCTGCAAGAACAAAGAATACCATTGGAATGGAAAACATCGTAAGTAGTTACAGAGAATTCAGCATAAACGGCACATTCAGTAGACTTTTTAAGAAAATTTTGCAAAAAAGTTACGACAAAGTATTGGACATAAGATCGAGGAGATTAAAGGGGATTCACGCCAGGATGGTCATGCATAGGCAACCTCTTAACTATTCGGTACCTTTTAGAAAAGAAGACAGCTGGGGCAGATGCAGTACATATTGCTTTCATTGACTTACTCTAACACTACTATAATATCCCCAGAAATAAGTGGAGTGCTATACAGGCATATATGGGTATAGACTATAGAAAGAATAACTCATACAGAGCTATTAGAACGACTCCAGAGAAGAATAGCTTTGAGGATAATTAGTGCCTATAGAACAGTCGCAACGGAGGCTGCAGTGGCAATAGCGGGTATTTCACCAATAGATCTGCTGGTAAAAGAAAGAGTGGAAAAGTATAACGCCAGTAAAGAGGAGAAGAAACAAATAGAAAAAGGACGGAAGAAAGGTGGAGCCAAGATAATGAAAAAGCGAGATGGACAAAAAAGATCATTAAGAACGTAATAGAATGGAAAAGTAGAAGATTCGAAGAAGCGAACTATTAGCTAACACAGGTTTTGTCGGGACATGGTTGGCCAGGTTTAAACTAGGAACAAACAGCGAATATAGATACGGTAAGGCAGAAGATACGGTGGAACATACAATCTTCCCGTGCGAGCGGTGGGCACAGGAAAGGAATCATGGCGAAAGAAAACTACGGATACAACTTAACGCAGATAACATGGTGGAAAAGATGCTAACAAAGAAAGAAAACTAGAATATAGTGAACAAATTGATAGTGGAAATAGTGAAAACAACAGAAGATGAAGATAGATAATTTGGAGTAACATTTTTTGACAATTCGTCAAAGCCACGAACAAAAAGTGTCATAGATTCCAATATCTAATATAAACGATGCAATAATGAAAGGCGGTACCAGGTACAGAATTTGAAGACTTGGAACGTACTTCTTGGTATGCCTTTAAAGCAGTAACACAAAACATTTTTGGAAATACAAAATTTTGAAAACTATAAAGAAATTGGTGGTGAACTCTCAGTACAAATATAATTCCCACTTGGCGACCTTAGTAACGAGCAGGGATTGCCATCATCGAAACACATATTCTGCATAATATCGTATACATTATCATTATTGTTAAGGCCATACATCCCTCTTTCTGTCATTCTTTGTAATTTTCAAATCTTCTCGTTTAGTGAGGGGTTTTTGGTTTACCTCCCATACTGACCGGTCTTCAAGGGAGAGAAGTGCCGCGTTAACGGAGCAATCGGACTACCTATTACAGCACTGACCGGAGACAACGATGCTCAACTTTCCTGATCGTGCGGGAATAGACTAACTACCTCAACTTAGGACCTACTTTAAATTAATTCTTTTCAAAGCCCTCCCTGCTAGAAGAATTTATCTTTAACATTGCAATTAGAACTAGAAAACAAAAATAAATTCCATAGAGAAAAAATAAAGTTATAAATTTATTATTCTTTGTTATATGCAACAAATAAAAATTTTGAGCACTAAAAGATATTTTAAATAATAGAAAATCCACTTCTAAAGCATTTACTATATAAAATCAATTAAGATTTAATCAAATTTACGAAACGAAATTCTATTTTTCAAACTGTAAATCTTAAGTTTTAATGCTCGAATGGTTCAATTAAGTTTCACTTCCTTCATTAGTTTTGTACAAGGCCTTTTTCAATTTTGCGATACCCATTTATCACAGTTCACTTGTGCACTGATTATGATAAATGTATTCGTCACTTAGCGCACCATTTCCTTTAACTTGTTATGAAAATCGTTTACTGAATCATCTCAATTTTCTACTCGAATAAAATGTTGTATAAAAATAAAATTTCCGTTAAAGCTTGTAATAAAATGTTTCAGTTTCTATTTCTTATTACTGTTTTAATTTTTTTTTGTTTAATTGCAGTCTTAAGAAATTTTTTAAACAACAAACTCATTTTAAATTTAAATTTAAACAAGTTAAACTGACTCCGTTTCGCGTGAAAAGTTAATCGTTTGCTAAACTTGTTTCCAAAATATAATGAATTAGCGAAACTTTATGTTACTTTTAATCCTTTTAGATGTACTTTTATGCCTAATAGATTAGCATGAATTAAGAGTAATTAAAGCCAATATTTGAACAAAAACTTTAATTTAAATAAACTTTTTATTATAGTTTAACCTACTGAGCACTTCATTTATAAACTAATTAAAACCAGAGAATCACACAACTTCTTAGACATGCTTCGATCTTAATTAGATCTGCCCGTAAGCAGTTCTAAACTTTGTTTAAATTACGTATTCCTTATTTGCGCAGCCACAGTTTAATTAACTTCATTTGACTTGACAAACGGGAATTGTTTTCAAGTTTACTTTTCTGCTTAAAAAAAGTCGTTCAGGTAAACAGAAATACAAACGAAGAAGGAAGAAGTATGGACAGACTGATAAGTAATTAAACAATCCTCGGGATTTTTGTATAAAAATATTGACATTAAGTTCGAAAAAACTAATTGAAACTTGTTTTAGTAAATAAAATTGTTTTATTTTTGAAGACATTAAAGCAAATATTCAGGTTTTATTTTGAAGTAGGAGTCGAAGAATTTTGACCTAGAATGAAATATATTTATAAACAACCTATCAAAGACAGCGATAAGATCAGGACGAAGGATGTTTTTGCCAAAATAATTACAAGTTACTGGTCAAGGAGAAAGGTTTCAGTATAATTCAGTTACTCAAGTGAGAAGCTGATTTTTGTGTTTTATAAAGCGTACGTAAATTTATCAAATATAAAATTCTGAATAACAGGAAATAGGATTTCAAAGCGTAATTTACAAGCTGGAAGATTTCCTGTTTATATTCAGAAGTTGAAAGTTTTCCCAACTAGATTTTCTTAAAAACAAGTAACGTAAAAGCTTTAACTAATAAATGAGGAGAAAATGTTTGCACAGCAAATTAAAATGTAAACATCTAATAAAAAATATGAATGAACCAACGAACACATAAATTAAACAAGCCCAAAGGGTATATTTTGTAGCATATCCGCTTATTTTTATAGGTTACTAGCATGTTATCGCCATGGAGATGATGATTTTCCTTTATTATTCAAATAGAGTTAACATGGTTTACAAGCCACTTAATGAACACACATTTTACAAAGTCAGCTTCGTTAATTCTAATTTGGACTACTGATTTTTAAAAATTGATTGTCAAAAAATCTACCTTTGATAAAAAAAAGTATTTTGCAATACCATCAAGCTAGCACCTGCAGTTTTAGTTAAAACTTCAACTGCAAACGCATCACCGAAAAGGTTTTCAAATCTCCCTATACATAACACAACTTTTCTAATAACTAATAAGTATATCAAGTTGAAGTCAATAGCTAAATTTACTATTGAAAGATTCGGTCGTTCTGCTCAGCTAACTAAAGTTTTACCCAGAAAACAGTCCTTTAAAAAACGTTGACTTCCCCAATTTTTCATTTTTATAGCCATAAAGGTTAAGAGATTGTCGTAAATAATTTTAAATAACAGTTCTAAAATCCATTAGGCCCATTGTGAATGTTAGAGAGCTTTCTTATTGTGAAAGTAACCTTTTGTACTTCTCCATTTCGTGCCCAGATTTTATATTAAGCAACAATCAATCACCACGTATTTTTAACATACTTTTAACAGCACTAAATTCTGAGTTTCTTATAATGGAATCTAAAGCTATTTATGTTTACATTTCGTGTATTACTGCTGCATATGCTGACTTCGTTATTTATTAGCAAGTTATAACTTACTGGTCAATATATTATATCGACGGTTTGAGGATATCCTGAATTCCATACAGCCAACTTCAAGAAATATACGACTGAAGTAACAATTTCAACGTAACGGATCGCGCTTTAATATTTCAAAATGTACAAGCTGGGTAAATTACTTATGTCGAATAAATTTATACGGGACCACTCTAGAAACTTTGGATTTATATTTCTTCTAAAATCTGTTCTCATTAAGCGGTTCTTGTTAGATTTATTAAATTTTTACCCAGTAATCTCTATGAAGTAATTATTGGGTTGTATTAGCTAATATCCATTTCACTTATTTTTCGATAAGCCTTGGCAATGGAAAAATGACAGTTTGAGTATTGTAAATGAGGATGAATAGTTTGTAAGTTGGGGTTTTTTAAATGCGATTGTATTGTGTATACTTTTTAAGGTTATGATTTCTGTTAATTGTAGAGCATTAACCATAAAAACCACGTTTTCTTCGAAACTCGGCCAGGTGCACCAACTTTTAAGAAAAGTAAATATTGGATCTGCAACTTACCAAATGTAAAATATGGCCTCCCGTTATCGGAAAACATTTGCAATGGTTTATACATATTATATCATCACATTCAGAAGAATAGGTTAAAAAAAAATAGGCAGGGGAAGTACTAGGTTCGAAGTGTGCAATAGCGCGAGAGTTTTACCAGGGAAGACCAAATTTCGATATTGCAAAAGGCCGTTTAACATTTCCTTTAACTTCTTCTTCTACTTCTTTCTTCTTTTTCAACAATAGTATCCATTCCTGGATGAAGGTCTCTCCCAATTTTCTTCTTTGCTCCCTGTCTTAAGTAGTTCAATCAATCTTTTATGGAGTCGTCGCACACTTCGTTTTGTTTCTCGCTGACGCCATTCTGTAATCCTATATGACCACCTGTCATGCTGTTATCTGGCTACATCTCCTGTCCATCGCCATTTCATCGCTACAAATTCCTCTATGATATCCAGTCTGTTCGCTGATTGCTTCGCGTCTAACCTTTCTTTTTGATCATATATCAAGCATTGATCTCTCCATTGCCATTTGTAATGCTTGTTTGCCGATATTTTTGTCTACGTTATGGTTTCCAGATGTATGTAGTAACTGGCAGGACACATATATTGTAAACATTCTTCTTCAGATTGATCGGCATATTTTTATCTCTAAGAATGTGCTAAAGCTTCCCGAAGGCTGCCTATGAAAGACAGGTTCGACTTGTGATTTTCTGGTTCTCTTTGCTCAATTTAATGATATTGCCTAGGTAGATATACTCATTGACGTTTCCAATTTGATGACCTTTTAAAAATATTTGTACATGTTCTCGACTCATTTTGAGTCCTATTAAGTTTGGGGCCTGATTTAGTTCTTGTAACAATTCTTGTAGGTCATTGGTATTTGTAGCTATTAGAGTTGTGCCATCTGCGAACCTCAGCTGACTAATATATGAGCCATTGACGTTATACACTCCTTCTTCCAGTTCATACTCTTGAAAACGTCTTTAAATGCAAGTGTAAATAATTTGGGTGATATGTTGTCCTCTTGTCTCACACCTCGTTTCAATTAAATGTTGTTTGATTTGGTGTTGTCGTCATTTTGACCTACATTGTGGCATCCTTATAGATATTTTTGATTAATTGAGTATATCTAGAATCAATACATCAATAGGTACCTAAAGATCGACAGAACATCTTGTAATAGTCAAAAAATGCCATATGTAAGAGAACGTTATACTCCGTACACTTTTGTATGAATATTTCCTTTAACATTCTCGTGTTATTTTAAAATTAAGAGAACAATCAGATGAGTTTATTTACCTTGGGAAAAAATGATATGAAACAAATCGACAGTCTAAAATCCGTCAGTATTTACAAAATTTTAAAATATTGGGAAGCAAAAGAAACAGAAAAAACAAGATATAGGTAAACAACATAGAAGCAAACTGGAAGAAAACAATTAATAAATAATCTTCAGAAAACAAATATAGAATAATAAATAATAAAAATAATTATTTTAACTGGTTGAAACAGTAATGACTGGAAATCGTCACAATAAAAATGCAACTTACGAGTACAAAATAAATGTACCTATAAATAAAATAAACTAATAACTATAGAAAAATCAGGATGTGAGTGTAAACAATACAGAGGCAGACTGAAAGAAAATTATTACTAATCTTCTGAAAACAAATACTAGAATACGTCACTACTTATGAATATCTAGGAAGAATGATGGTTAATATCGGATGAATAGTATAAGATTTAGCAAAACAGTACTGATGAAGGAAGAAAAAAGTTAACTTATCGAAATACAACGTGCTTAGTTTGTCAAATGTAGTGGATTAAAAGTGAATTTGGGATATAAAGGAAACGCGAATAGTAGAAGCATACATAGAGATCTTTGCATAACTGGAAAATAAAATGGGGTTAGAAATCATTGAAATAAACATATACGAGGATGTATTGATATCTAGTTAGCCTAGACCGCTTCCATGGATAAACAAAATATTGCGATACCATAACAACGAACAGTAACTTATTAGAAGTGTCAGTGTAAAGTTTCACGTCAAAAAGTCAAACCAGTTTTGCGCAATAAAATTTCAAAAAAAGGATGTCGACCGAAAATGTGAAAATCGAAAAATTGGAGTATCGAGCCATCATCAAATACCTGTATTTGAAGGGGTTAAGAGGTAAGCAGATTTACGAAGATATGCTTAATACCCTTGGCGATCAATGTCCTTCGTATGCGACCGTAAAAAATTGGATTGCAAGCTTCAAAAGAGGTAAATTTTCCATTGAAGATGGAAAAGTTCTTGCTTCAGTTTTTTGGGATTGCCATGGAGTAATCATGATTGATTATCTGGATAAGGGTAGAACAATAACTGGGGATTACTATTCGACGTTACTGACCACTCTACGAGAAAAAATTAAGGAGAAAAGACGCGGAAAGTTGTCCAAAAGTGTTTTGTTTTTGCAGGACAATGCCTCTGCACACAAATCGCATGTTGCCATGCAAACAATTCGTGATTTGGGGTTCAAATTACTGGAACACCCCCCTTATTCAACAGATCTGGCTCCGTCCGACTATTATCTCTTTCCTCAACTGAAAAAAAGCTTAAAAGGTCGTAAATTTTCTTCTAACGAAGAGGTTATAGAAGCTGTGGAGGCTTGGTTTGCAGAGCAAGATAAAACTTTTTTTTTTAAAGGTCTAGAGGCGTTGCAGGTTCGGTGTAATAAATGTATTAAATTGAGAGGAGAATATGTCGAATAATAAAATATTTTGACTTTCAAATTTTGTTTGCTTCTATAGTAGGCTAAGAATTTTTTAATACGTCCTCGTAAAAGGAATGGTGGCTCAAAAGTCGATAGTACAAAATACGTATAAAGAAAACCGTAAGAATGGTATGGACGCGCTAAATATGAAGCTTAAGCAAATACTGACTGACTAATTGAAAATAGCAAAACTAGAAATTAGAAAAAAAAGGCCGCTTAAAACGTAAATACAGCAAAATAAGACATCGTGAAAAATTGGAGCAGAAAATAGAAAATCCAAATCTGACTCCTTGAAGAGAACAAGAGAAGTCAAGAAGAAAATGTATCTCTTAAAAAAATCCAAAACTATATTAAAATTAATTAATCTGTGTCTGCATTCATAGCTGTAAATTTTTATTTGAATAATTTAATAATAAACAATTGGATAATAAATAGTAACAGACAAATTCACGAAATAAAACAAGGCAATTTTCACGTAAAAGTAAGATTTCCCAACTAAAATTATGTTTGTAAAAAATTAAACTAAAATTTTCATGCAGGAGATAATATCTCATTAAAACTGCTGAAATGCATACATCATCAAGCTTGACGTTAATGAACAGCGATTTACATGAGTGTTGTCTTTGCATACTGAATGTAGGTACTCCATGTCTTTACATAACAAGACCACTTTCACAATTTCACATGTCACGTTATGCGAAACAGGCACGTATCATATAGAATGCAGACATTTGCAGCTACCAAGTATGTACAATGCACGAAACATGATCTACTATGGCACGTGCATCCCAATTTTAATATTCTAATGCATAACAATGCAGAGAATATTGTGTTTTAGTACAAAATAAATGCCGAATTAAACCCTGTGGCACGTTTTGCGGTCTTATTAAAGCAAATATCATATAAGAATTATAAGTACAAAGTACAAGTCGTTTTGTTTAGGTGATTGTTGTTAATCAAAGTCTATAATGCGATATTCTTCTAACAATTTATTTCGAACTAATAAAACTGGCATTTAAAGCAACATTTTTGAATATTGGCTGCTCATTTAAAATTTCAGGTATTTCCGGATTTATTCGCATATCTTCGGAAATTTTTGGATAATTATAAGCAAACCAAGTTTAACAAATAATTGATAGTCAAATTTATTGTAGAGGAAACGATTTTAGAACTACCTCCTCGTTCTAGACTCTATAAAAATTTAAATTGTATTATTTGAAATTTTACATTCTTTGCCTTTCCCTGCAGCTTTTAGTAAGTGTACTTTCTGAAACGCATTATAATCAAACCTTTTACAAAAGACGTCTATTTGAACGACCAATTAAAATTTCCATCGAGGTTGTCAGGAAATTTTACATCAAAGTAGCTGACAGATCTAATTAACGGGTTTCACTTTTTAAATTAATATCTATAACACATTCCTTTTAACCCCCTGTGCTTTTAAGCACTTGATAACTATCTTTAAACGGATAACTATAATCCTATAGACTTCTAAAAGGGTACAACGCAAAGTTTAATTGGATCTTCAAACTTCGTTAATTTTAACAGTTTTTTAACAGTTGTTGTACGAGCAATTCTGACTTACATCGTAAGCACAATGAAATTTCCATTAACAGTAAATTGGAATTTAAATTCAGTATTTGAGTGCCGTCTGTACAAAAGAAAATAAACTACGCAATTAACAAAGCTCATATTAGAAAGTGATTGTTTCCTATTACGGCGGAAATCGTTTTCTGTTCTAAAAGCTCGTAATACTTATTATGAACTGAACTTGAACCGTCGAGTAAAAGGTAATTTTCGACTAAAGCCGTAATAATGTTGACGCATTTACATATAGAAATGCGAACACATTTCTTAGATTTAAAGAAGCAATAAAATTCTTCAACTTTCCTACAGCTTTTTCCATTTTCCTATATAACCTCACGTCTGTATTCTGGAACCCTGACCTTAAGAATATCCAATTTCGACTAAAAATCGAGGGCCTCCCTACGAAAACGAGCACGTTTAAGAAAAAGGCACAGGACATGCATGTAGTTGTCAGATAAATCGGTGGCGAAAATATAAGATAAGATTTTAAGCTTAAAAGCTTTAGATTTTCATTTTTAAACGTATAAGATTGTCACGTTTCCTGAATGCTGAAATTTGCTTAGGTGTATTTGAAGAGCTGAAGTTCGTCAGAAACATTGAAAGATGTTTTGAAATGTTGGTGTTGAATTCATACTATAATTGCAATTATTGAGTACCTTAGAAGTTTTAATCATTTAGATAGTCTTACCTCATTCTTACCACTGCTAGAGATTCGAACCCAAGACTTAATTCTAGCTAGGAACCCAGCGCTCTTAGCACTACACCAACGAGATTCTGTTTCTAGTTTTGTTTTTATTTTACTAATTTGCATGCTCTTATTCCTCGTTCTGCTTTTTTAATATTTTATTAATTCTTATCACTTAAGACCGGCGGCCAAACTGACCCACAAGACTTTATTGACGACTTGACTTATTGACACTGTCTTCAACCACGATTTTTTTTCTTTAGAGTTCTCTTCTGCCATTAACTCCCTCCTTAACCATGACTTGTAAAATTGGGCATTTTTTGTGCTTATATTTTGTTTTCTAGTATTTTAGCATATTCTGCTTTATTCTTTTCTAAAGTATTTGGGTTAAAAATATGTTGCACCCGTGATATACGTAGTTTTCAACAATAAAATAACAATAATGTTTAAAAGGCGCTGAATATATTCCTTGGCTTCTTAGTAGGAGACTGATTTTGATTTGTATTCACAGTTCAACTCTAATCCCACAAGACCTTTCTGAGTTTACTAAAGGCATGTCAAGCTTTCTCAATGCTAGCTTGCTCTTGAATGAATAATAATCACTAATAAATCAATTTTTAGAAATTATGATTAGTATTTTAAATATTCCAATAGAATGGATGGTTTTTCTTGCAAAATCAATCACTTGTTCGGTAACCTATTCCAGCTGTATTTCTCCGTACCAAGTAGTAAGTAAACCAAAAATGTTTGTTTACAAGAATTTAGATTAATCATGACAGGGCAGTGAACAGCTTTGGATCTATTTAAATGTTTTCTTTTTGTAAAATTTAACATTTTTTTGTTGTTTATAATTTTTTTTTAAAGCTCGTTGGCGTTGGCTCCAGTATAGGTTACTGATAATAGTTTCGTTTGAGGGTTGTTATTTTGTTATAATTTTTTTCGGCATTTATTTTCTGTTTGAGTTCTTTTCTCTCTTTTATCTTTTCCCAACTCCCTTCGGAGATCCATGGCTTTCTTCCACTTTCTTTGTTTCCTATATTATTGAATACATTTTTTATATCTTTCTAAATATCATTTGCATCTTTCTTTGTATTATCTAATGTTTTATAATTGTGTTTTAGGGTCGACACAAAGTTGTATCTTCTATTATCGTGTTTTAGTTTTGACACATCATACGCTCTGGGTGCTTTGTTGTTAGTATTCCTCTTTGGGCTAGCTATTTTTAGTCTTATTTCGCCAATTAATAAGTGCCTGCTCCTCTTTTGTTTCGTACATCTAGGAGTGATTTTCTCCATTTCCTACTGATGATTATGTGGTCTATCTGGTTAGCTCCGACCTCTTGTGTGCCTAAGATTTTCTCAAGTTCTTCATTTTCCGTTCCTACTTTTGCGGATTATATCTTGTTTTTTGATTTTCGTCATTGTTTCAGATAGTTTTGTATAGAAAGCCTCTTTATTTTCATAGTCATCCACTTCAGTCGGAGCGTAATATTGTACAATGGATACATTTCGAACTTTGGTTCTAAAAGGGTCCAGATTATCCTTTCTGATATTGGTGCCCATTCTGTGAGACTACTTTTAGCATTTTATTTAGACGCCGGCCTACTACTTCCTCAACTGTTGTTTCCCCATCTTATAGGTCTTCATTTCTCGTATTGCTTGATGCAGTCTGTTGGCTTCCGTCTGGGTTCTAACATTCCAAGTTTCAATTCCAATTCCGAGCCAAAGGTTGTCATCGTTGCATCCATCCGGTTTCTCACTGTTTCGGATTCTTTAATCGATTAGTTTAAGCTATACGGGTAATTGGGCCATCAGCCGATTCTGGAGATGGGACATGCCTCGGCAAAAACCAGAAATTGTTTTGGTTATATCGCCAATACTCCATCGCCAGAGCCTCGTTTGTTATCTAACGTGTGTTCATAAACAGTTGCTTTGAAAAACAAATTACAAGTCTTAGATTAAATCATACACATTTTACAAATCTTGACATTTGGTTTTGTGTTCTGAATCAAATTACGAAATATGTTTCTGAAATCACAACCTACTGGGATGTTGACAGTTTATGGACACCCGTTAGCAGGGGGTACCGCGTGCAGGTGAGGTTTAACATTTGGGACGGCAGGATGTTGTTTACGTACGAATAATTCTGAATAACTCTGTGTAACTAAATAGTTCAAAATGTTGCAATTGTTAACCTCCTATTTATGTTAGAGTTTTCCCAATACAGAACGTCACAGATTATGTTTCTATTTAAATTGTCTACGTTACTTTGCTGTATCACATTCATTGTTAACAAAGTGTAGACCTTCAAACCACACTAATTAATATTTCACTAATTTAAGCGAGGAAACCCAATCCCAAACAAAACGGTTGAAATATTTTACAAACTAATTCCCAAGTGTGATTGGTCGAGTACCTTTACATAAAGGATAATAACCTTTGGTAAAGTTTAATGAAACTTAAACTATGTTGTCTGTTGAAACCCCACATGCTTTCAGTTTCAAATATATTGTAATTTGTGTGAACCTTGTACATGGTTTTAATTCGAAGCTTGATTTTCAGCCATTTAGTTCGGTAATTGCCGTATTAACTTGATTTTTCTATCAATAAAGGATTGACTGGTTTGTTTTACTTGTAGTGTTTATTTGCTCAGCATAAATTGGGACTTTTTTAGTAGGTAATTTTTGCTAAAAACGCCGGACTTTTGCCATCCTTTTTTGTTATTATTAATCAGTCTACTGTGTAGTAATTAGACTACACGTACATGTTATTAGCAAAATTTGTCACCGAGTGGAAGAGCAGATGGGAAAATTTAAGTTAGCCAGACTGTAGCGATGGTATCATTTATTTTATACACTGGGGAGATAATACGTCGACCTCGAGCGGAGACGATAATTTTATTCATGTATACAAAATTTAACGCTATTCGTTATCATAATGTGATAGGGGTTATTTTATCTTCACGACGTATTTACCGTGTTGTCAACAATTAATGCGACATCTGCAACATTTGTTTACATTTTCGTTATTGATTATTCATGACATCATGACGCGTAAATTGCTTTATTTTATGTCGAGGTATACTTTAAATTCATGTAGCTGTATTAATAATGAATGTTGTTATATGAATATTTCCGAGGCATATCAAAACTGTACGCTTGGCTTGAGCTTAATAGAAATTACAAGCGCAGTTATGGTATTCACATTTCGGCCATTTTCAGAGCAAGTACTGGAAAGTAAAACATGGATTTTTTTTATTGTAATGGGGGAAATGCGACTAACTTTATATCGAGGTGTACAGGGTATTTCCTAATAGTTTAGTAGTATTAAAAGTATTTAAATGCAAGTCTATACATTTTAAGAGGAAGAATTTATAATTTATGTTTCCATCATTGCTAACTAATGGAATTCGAAAATAATTAGAAGGAGCATCAGAAAAATGTAATATAGAATTCAACAAGCACTTAGTAGAAAAAGCAATAGAGGAAAATAAAAGGGCGAGAGTATTTAGATCTAAATTATCAAATGGAACTTACAATGTAATAAAAATTGTTGACAAATATGGAAAAGTATCGACTAATAGAACTGAAATATTAAGTAAAATACAAAAATTCCATCAGGATTTATAATACGATGACACTATAGTTTAGCGCCCCGCAAATAGTCCTAGGGATCATAGAGCAAAATTAACAAAGCACAATATGATTAAGTTTACCGAAGAAATTAGTCGATACGAAATAAAATCTGCTGTAAAAACGATGAAAAATAATAAAGCTCCTGGGGATGACGGTATAGCAATAGAATTGTTGAAATACAGGGGTCCAAAGATCTTAAAAAGCTTAAGAAACTCCTTCAATCAATGTCTAGATCGTGGAAGTATATCAACGACATGGAGGAATTCAGTAACGATATTGCTGCATAAAAAGGGAAGAAAATTGGACCTGGAAAACTATAGACCGATTTCAGTGATATCCCATATGTATAAATTGTTACTACTAGAATTACTGCTAGACATCGACAAGACCAAGAGTTTATTTCCAAAATTCTGTTTACGGATGAGGCTACATTTACAAGGAGAGGTATTGCAAATTATCACAATTACCACATTTGGGCATATGAAAATCCTCACCAAACTAGAAAAGCACGTATTCAAGAAGAGTTTTCCATTAATGTTTGGTTGGGGATTTGTGGAGATCACCTAATCGGTCGACATTTATTACCTCCAAGACTATCTGGGGCATTTTTTTTTTATTTTCTCTAAAACGATTTACCAGGCTTACTCGAAGATTTGCCACTAGCTTTGAGACAAACCATGTGGTTTTTACTAGATGGTGCACCACCGCATTTTGCCGTTGCAGTGAGAAATTGGTTAAATGAACATTACAGGGACCAATGGATAGGAAAAAATGGGGCGGTTGACTGGTCTCCACGATCTCCAGATTTAAATATGTTAGACTTTTACGGTTGGCGAACAATTAAACAAATCGTTTATGCTAGTGAAGTTAACAATGCCGAAGAACTGTGGCAACGTGTGCAGGCTGCATGTGCACAAATACGAGAAGACCCCCAAATGTTTGCAAGAGTTCGTAACTCGCTTGTACATCGCGCCGAAACTTGTGTTGAGGTTGAAGGGAGACATTTTGAGCAAATTTTATAATTTGTTATTTTTGTATATTTTGAGCATCTTTTATAATTTGTTATTTTTGTATAACATTTCTGTTCGTTAATACTGATTTCTTGTTAATAATAATAATCTAGTTTAGTATTCCCTTTGGTTTGTTTTATAATAAAAGCAACTAAATCTAGTCTCATAATAAACATATTTTGTCAAAAATAAGTAGAATTAGATATCAAATTGCTTGACTGCCTACTTATTGTTAAAAAGAAAAACAGTGGCTCTCAAACGTAAGTGGCACATAAAAGAAGCCTCTTTACCAGCTTTATCAAGCGTCGGAGAAAGAACATTTATAAGTACTTTTGCCTTATTTTAGTATGAACTATCCAACATTAAAATTTTCTTCGCCCTTTTGATGACACCCTGTATAATAAATAAAGCAATATATTAAATAAATTTGTTTAGGATTTTAGAAGTTCCGGCTGCCTTTGATTCTAGAATGCAATGCAGTCAATTAAATCCTGATTACATTTGAATGTATTAATTGCATAATCTCAGTTCAATAAATGTGAGTTAATTAACATAGAATCTCCGATGCGTTACATTATAGGCTATTTACATTCTAATTAAGGAGATGAGTTGCAGTTTCATTCAATGCAATTATTGGCTTTACTAATTCAACATATTTGTTTACTTATAAGCTTGTTCGACAGCCAAACTAAAAACTAAATACATTTTTAAACCTCTCAGACTATTATTATCTTGACTTTAAACAATACATCTTCTTCTGAAGAAGAAGAGGAAGTATCCGACTACCCAAAAAACGATGGAGTGACGTCATCCAATAATAATTATGGCAAAGAACAGACTGTTAGCTTACGTTAGAAGTTAGAAGAAGAAGACTTTAGAATAATTAGGAGTTTGAGCAAATTACAGAATGTTTTCCGTTATTAATCGACGGACGGTCTCGGGGTTAAACCCGAGTTGAATGCTCGGCGGGTGGCCTACCCAGTCACTGAAACTAATCGGGAACCGAAACACAGTGGTTGTCAAAAGCATGGAGGGTAGTGTGCGAGATACCGAATATAGAAAGCGACTTAGGAGGCCTTAACCCTCCATGTTGTCGACCATATCCCTCGCATAGTGAAAGTGCCGATATCTTTAGCTTTTCGTTTCAAATAATAGATTAACCAAAATAACTCAATTGAGGAAAAAAGGCAGGTCTAAAGGAAAGGCGTTAAAGCAGATAAGAAAATACGAAAGAAATATTTATTGCTTCCCCCTAAAAGCATCCCACAAAAATTCGCGAAAATGGAGAATTATTGGTGTTTTATCTGTGTGGGTTTTTGAATATCAACATAAATGGCATTTTAAGAGGATCCTATTCACAATTCTAGATGATCGGATAATATTTTAAAAGACCTTATGCGTTGAACTCTGGGAATATAAAAGCAACGCTTTTTTATGTTTGGTTACAGTTATTTTTAGACAAATCAGACTAATAAACACGAATTGACTAATGGAATTGACCAGTAGGTATAACTAAAATTTTCTGCAAGTTGATTGTGACGAAATACACAAAAAGAAAATAAAAAATATTTCCAAAACGTATTATTAAAATGTATAGCCGGAGTGCCGGGTGGTTAAGGCATTCGACTACAGCGCGGACGGCCTCAGGATTAAACCCGAGTCGGATGCTCGTCGGGTGACCTATCCAGTCACTGAAAATAATTGGGAACTGAAACACAGCGGTGGAGTAGGAAAGGTAGGCGGTTGCTGAAGGTGAAGCGTGCGGAACAACCGAGATATTAAAATCAACTTAGGAGGCCTTAACCTACCACGTTGCCGATCATGCTTCCTCACGCGGTGTTAGTGCCAATTTTTTATTAATAAAATGTATTACATGTTTAACTATTAAAGTCGAATTTAAAAATCGTTGTAAGGATAGAAAATAACAGAAAAACTTTTACATAAATATCCTTTTAGGAATAAATAACATCCCGGGTTTCTACAAAGTAAAAAGTGCCTTAAATGGATTAAACTGTAACTAAAAAATATTTAATATAAAACAAGTGGGTTGTTGTTGATTTTCCGCTTTGTTTGTTGCACAAATCGTAAGTGGATTGAATTAGATTATTTACTAACTCTTGGAGCGTTGTTTATCCAGGTAGAATCGGTAAGTAAATTAAGGTTAATGGAATTATAAGAGAGTTTTTAAATACGGCTAGAGGAACGTTTTCCAGATCAAACTTAACTGATCTTGCTTTGAACTTCAGTATTTAAATTAAAGATTTTTACCTTGTACCTAAAAGTTACATTTTTAAGAATTTATTCGAACTTTTGCACCCTTTCTCTTACATAACAATTGTACAACTTAAGAAAACTCGTAATTTATAGGCTTTAATTTAGACCTTTGGGGTACATGATAGTCTATTTCCAACTTCAAAGTAATAAATTTACCCTTTATTTACGTTGCAACGTAGCGATGTATATTCCCGAAAAATTATTAAAGCAATATTGCAAGGTTATCAAAATTTGATTGGTATGACAGTTTACTTTACCACACACAACCCAAAGTAAATTCAAAAACATACCTCGCAATATCTGGAAAAATATCTTCCCTTTTTTACTAACTTTCAAGATTTAATATAAAAAAGTTATGACGTCTTACCACGTTCTTATTTTTCATTCATTCATATAAAAGTTTTTCCATTACATCTTGTTTACGAAGAAGTAAAGAGTTAACACTTTTTGTCGGAAACAAATCGATATATGGAACTTACTTGACGCTGCACTAATTTAATCATTTAATTCGAATTTAGGATTAGAGAAACAATTATTAATTTGTAACTACATAAGTATTTTTTACGGCTAATCTGGTAAATTACATTTACTGTCCGACATTTGATCATATTTATAGGAGATATCGAGATAAACTTGATTTTTTTATTTACTGATTGCTTTGGTAACCAAGTATAGGTAACTCTTGTTTAATTCTTCATAAATCATTTTAATGACAACGTATTATGTCCAAAACTTTTTTAATATTTTTAATGATAAAAACAATAAATGCCTTGCAAGTTGCGTCCTTTCCATGCTCGGCTCATTTGTTATTTAAGTAGTTTTTCAGTTGCAAAGCCTTTTCTTGATCTTAAAGTTTCTACATACTTACTAACATACCAAGGGAAATAAATAAGGTTTACCAAGCATGACAGAACACAGTCCGACAGCTATGCAAGCCAGGGAGAACAATAATTTAACTCTCATGTTTTGTGTTTAGTGCATAGATTCTAGAATGTTTAATATTTGACGTTAATTAACTTTAAAGTAAGTTATTACAAACAAACTAGTTAATTACATATGTTTGAATTGCGAAATAGGTGTTACCTCCCTAGGGAGATAAATTCACACTTGCTAGTCTACTGCCATAACATTCATAACAACCAATAAATGATAGATAAATCAACTTTACCTCCCTCAAATGTATTTGAATATAACTTGGTGAGAATGTCTTACCAAATGGGCATGGAAAAAACATGGTATTTTTTGATTAATGTTTAAACGTAAATTACAACTTAAAAATGCTTTAATACGTTAAATTCAATTTTGTGAATTTTGAAGAAGATCCCAAATCGTCCAAACGTGCATAAAAAATATGCAAATCTGGATTTAATTGGAAAAGTGGTAAGCCCCGAAAAAACTTTAAAAATCTAAAATATCGCAAAATGCAAATTGAGAATTTAATGGTCAAATTTTTAGAGAAAAACAATTTCCAAACAATGTTTTGTTATGTTTCAAATTTTACAGGATTTAAGATGAGAAAGTTGCAAAACCAATAGCAAAATATAGAATTATATTTTAAATTACACTGCTACTTACATCTCTAAAGCAATGTTAGTGAAATTGTAAATGTTAGAAATAATAAACACCTATTCTCCAAGTTAAATTTGTTGCTAATTACGTTCAGGCTTTATTTTTGATTTTAGTTTTCCAGGAAATAAACAAATCATTCTAATTTTAAATTCGATTTGCATATTATTTACTTTCAAATTGCTTTTAGTAATACCTAGGTACCTTAAAAAGGCAGAATCTTTCGTTGTTGGTTTGATTTTAATCTAACAAACGAATTATTTACAACCTCCAGTTCCGAATAGTTACTTCCTAATTAACGGTTTCATTTCAAAAACTTAACCTATATACCTTCTTTATTTTCCAGGCATTCAGTTTATTAAGTATGTTGATAATGCGAGCCTTCAACAAGTATAGCCGTGTCGTTTGTTTGATTAGACCTACATTTGTTACTTAACTAATGTTGTTTTATTTGTGAAGATAAAATTAAGTATCTTGAAAACGTTAGACATAAGTATTGAAGTTAATACACAAAAAATATATGAACACATAGTAAAATTAATTCATGCAGCAGCCAAAGAATTTCTGGGAGTTAAAGATGAAAAAACGAAAAAGAATTAATTGAAGCGAAAAAGCAACGCATCGAAAGTGGCTGTCTAACTAAAGCACGGAAATGACAGAAGAGTATAAGAAGAACAGGCAGACAATAAAGCAGAGGTTTAAAGAAGAAACGAACGAATTCTGAAACAATACTTGCAGCTATATGGATTCAACTTTGGGTTACAGTAAATCAAATGAGCTATTTCGGTCACCTCATGAGGAACGACAAATACTGCATGCTTCAGTTGATAATCCAAGGAAAGTTTGAGGGTAAGAGGGGTCCCGGAAGACGTAGAATTTCATGGTTGCGAAACCTACGGCATTCGACAGGGAAAACATCTGTAGAATTATTTAGAGCTGCTGCGAACAGAATTATATGGACCAGAATGGTCGCCGACGTCCCATGAGGATATGGCACTTATAGAAGAAGAAGAAGAAATCAAGAGAAGGTTGGAATGTGATTAAAAACACTCTAAAGAATATTAGGCAAAAATCTCAGATATAGTTCTTAAATTCTAAGCTAACTACGGAATAGATCATGTCAACGCCAACCGATACTGAACCGCAATATATCTTTCATACAGACTATTTTCCCCTCACACGGTGAGTTGGGCGTACCACTGCATTCGACAAGCGTGGTATCATTGGTTTTGCCTGATCGCAGGGTTTCGTTGAAAACGAGTGGTTCCGTAGTAAGCCTTGAATTTAAAAAAAAACTATACCAACAATAACACCATTAAGAAACATTATAAAAAACTATTGCAAGAAACAATAAGAAACGAATATATACCTCAAGAAAACCTAGACCATATAGGGAATATTCATACAGAAATTACATTAAAGGATGCAGAGAAAGCACTACAAATAACAAAAAATAACAGAGCTTCAGAGCTAGGTGAAATCCAACCTGAACTACTTAAATACGGAGGAAGTAAGCTAGACACACTTGTAACAAAATTATTTCAATTAATTGAATGGAAAGGAAAAATTCCCTCAGACTGGAATGTGTCAATAATATCATCAATCTTTAAGAAAGAAAACAAACAAGGTCAAGATAGTAATAAATATGGCAACATTTTGGGGAAGAGTAGTTAAGAAAAAGATAGAAGAACAAGAGATTGACTTGAATGAAGTATAAAGTGATTTTAGAGCAGGACGATCGTACCTGGTCAACGTATTTTGTTTAAGACAAATAATAGAAAAACGTAAATAAAAAGCCTCGAAACGCATATGGCATTCATCGACCTTGAAAAGGCTTATGATAACATCCCAAGAAACAAGACATGGCAGATAGTGAGGCGTCTTCGGATGGTTCGGATTATAGAAGAATCGATTTAAACTTATTCAAATAATGTAGGAAAGGTGGAAATAGGATAATGGGTGACCCAGAAAATCACCGAAGGTCTGAAACAAGGTTGTACTTTATCACCTCTTCGCTTCAATATAGTTTTGGACGAAATTGTAGAGGACTGGATTCGGGAAAATGAAAAAGTAGACGATGTAGAAATTAATCATAGATACTAACACCTTCAAATGCCTCGAATCAATAATATCAATAGACGGAACTATAATAGAAGGGTAAGAGCAGGTAAAACAGCAACTAGGACCCTACACGTCATAATCTGGAATCAAATTTTAAGAAAGGAGACAAAGAAAAACATATTCCATAGTGTAGTAGACAGCATTACGTTGTATAGAGGTGAGATGTGGCCTTTGATGGAAAAAATCAGGAATAAAATTAGAACTGCTAAACTAAATTATGTAAGAAGGAGCATCCAAATAATACGACAAGATAGATGGACAACAGATAGAATCTGGAGAGAAATGGAAATAAATTCATCAATAACAAGGAATTTAGAAAATCGGACAGATGACCGACCGACGAAGAGGATTCTGAACTGGCACTCGCCAGAAAAAAGAAGAAGAGGCGGACCTTTGATGAAGTGGAAGACTCATGTATACAAGGTTATGGAACACAGAGATTTGAAAGAAGAAGATTGGAACGACCGACAGTTGTGGAAGCTGAAAACGACCAACCTATAACGGAAAATGGTCAGATAAGATTAAATTAAGTCTTTCAAAATCACTAAGGCCTGTCTCAACGTGGTCAACGAATTTCAAGCTTGTAAATGAATCATAATATATAGATTAAAATTTAATTCTTTTTTTAAATTATCAATTTTTTATTACAAGTTTCAATAATAGTCAATAGTAACATCCGTGTAAGTTTAACCAAATTTCTATTTTGCTATGACAATTTAAATTTCAAAAACATTTCCTTTAAATTAAAAATTTTAAACTAAATATAGTAAAACGCCTTACCAAACGTCCCCTTTTGGCTTATTTTGGTAGCTTAATTCTTTTAACTCCCGGCAAAAAAATCAAATATAAATAATAAAATAAAAACAACAGATATTGAATCTTTAAAAATTATAAACAAATATTAGTTAATTATTTTTTGATTACACATCAAATATTAGCATAATACAAATTATTGCTAAAGTTATTTTATTAACTCCTGAAAATGCCTCGGTCGGAGGCAAAAAAGTATAATAATTTTAAATTTATTGTTGTTTCTCTGATTACTCGAAAGTTAATTTTAAAATTTTAAAAAACGTAATTATTATGGTTAGGCACAAGTTGCCTAACTATAATAATTTATAAAAGCAAAATTTATGAACCGAACTCCCGCTTTTTAGTTAGTTACTTAATTAATTACTTAATTTGACGATCTTTTTTTTTCATTAGGGTTTACCAGCGTCGATTACTATGATCATTGGGCTTCTAAACTTAATCTTAATTTGCTTAACCTACACAGGTTCCGACGTCACTCGCGTTCCAGCGTCGGGACTTGAACCATGGACCTTTGGTTCTACATTGAAATCATTTCAAAAAGAACTGAATTTAATTACAATTTTTAACCTGTAAAATTGTAAACCTGATTTTTATATATTTTTTTGTTTGTTAAAATTTACCAAAAATTCTAAGCATACGTTTTTCTTATTCCAAAGCACCGCACTGCCATACATCTTAATCTACAATCCTGCGGGCGTAGGTTATTTGACTGTTTTTGTGCACACCGAGGATTGTAATTCACGCTTATCTAAGGAATTAGTTTTTGTAGTACAGTTCAAGCTTAATCGTTATTACAAGCTAAGGCTTTGTCGCAGACATTCATCTCGTTTATCTCATTATAAAAAAAAACGTGATGGCTTTCTTACCGCTGTATTAAGTCACTGCAAACATTTTGGTTTATTTAAATAATTATTTTAATAATAATAATAATTATTTTATTGTTCCATTAGACACTACAGCTAGGGAGCCTATTTGCCAATCTGTTAGTTATTAAATAATAAAATTAAAATTAAATAAGAATGCGAAAAATCACTCAAAAATATTCCAGAAGTAAAAGATGTTCCTTGAAGTAAACGAAAATTTCCGGTTTAGATGCAGAAACCAAGTTTTAATATGAAATTATTTAAATGAACCGCATAGAAGGATGATATAAGGCGACTTTTAGATGAATAATTCAAAAATACGACCTCGCTATATTCCAATAACTTAAATCTCTTTAACATATTTTGTATGTTTATCACGAATTTAACCGTTGGCGATAATTTTCTAGGCTTAATGAACTGTTTCCGATGTTGATTGCTAAGTAAATAAAAGGGGTCCACCCCTTGCCCTCGCTAATTTTGATTGACAACGCGCTTTATTTTTTGGTGTGTTTATAATTTAACGTGGAACTGAAAGGCGTCAGGAAATTAAATTTAAGCTTTAATAAGTTCGCACTTATGCCTCTTCTTTCGTTTCTGTAATGTTTAAGGCTTCTTAATAAAATATAATTAAATTGCTAGATCAGCGATTGAATCGACCTGCTTGGGAATTGTTTTATCATTCGTATTTTAAGACAGAAGTAAATTGTATCAGTTACATGTCAGACATATTTTAATGCAAATTGTAAAAAAAGTTATAAAAAGTAATTTAAAAAAATTAGAAAACTTAGTTAAACTTACCTTGAAGTTAGTAAATTAGGCTAATGGCATCGAAATTCCCTTTTCGAATTGTTCCAAATTGGTAACAGCTGTTGTGTTAGAGAAGCGGTAGTCTTAAGGCATCGAAGCTGCCAAACCGACTGAAGCTGAAACTCTGAATGAAGTTTTCAGGAGCTTTTCAGGCGATACGCGGAGCTTTCGTAGAGGATCGGAAGCTTTCGCATCCTTTTCCGTAAAATACACACAGCACATTTGGTAGGATATTCTCATGCAATATATTTATGCGTCCCTTTGCTGATGATTACTAGTTTATTGTTAAATAAATTTCAAGTAGCGTGACAGAAATAAAATATGAACACGAAGTAGCTCGTTTGATGTTTTTGTCGTTATAGTCAGGCGGTTGTAGCAGACTATCGCATGAGCATTAAATGCTGCTTCTAATTATTATAAAATTATTAGTTTAAGTAATTTCAAATTTCTGATTCATTGAAATTGTAGTATTTGCTATTCAAAGCGTTATTTCAAGTTACGTTATTAAGAAACTTGAGAAATGTTTCTGTACTACATCATTCGCTTCGAGTAGAAATTCTGTGAATGTGGAAACTTCACAAAATTGGCGTTTCCAGATAAAGTACGATTAACTATAAATATATTAGGGAAAGAGTTTTATTGGGCTTAATTAAAAATTAATTTACAGTGAAGTTCGGATAATATCAACCCGCCTACAACGAACTGTTGGTTATTTCGTACTAAATCCGACTGTACCGTTTTCATTGGCATAAGCATCCTTTTATTACGAACTAATTTTAGGGTGTTAGTTTAAAAATAAAATCCGTTTTAAACCAAGCTGTTAATTAAAACATGAATAAACAGGTTATTACAGCAATGCGAACTCTCAATTGTTGGTGTTTGAGTTTTGTGGAATTTCGCTACATTTGCAGAGTTCCCTCGCAATGTTGTTGGATTTTATTCGGTCTGTTAGAAGCAGAACTAAATCTACGCGCAAAGAATAGAAAACTTGGCATCGGCAAGTTTACACGAGAAGCACACAATTAGCGTTGCTATAGTAACTGAAAAAAAAAAAACAAGTTGCTTTGTGTGGGGAATATGATCTCTTAAAATCAATTATTGTAAGAACCATTTGGAAAAATAAAATTGAAATCCAAGAGTACCTAGCTACCGCAACTCTGTATATAAAATGAAAATATAGTTTATATTAATTTGTAAATACCCAAAATAAAATATTTTTTCGCTGTTAGTTTGGGAAGTTACACTTACTGAATGATATCAGAACATACTTGAAGGAGATGAAAGTATTTATCAATTTATTTATTGGTTGTCACAACTGTAACAGATTTAGTGTTGTTTTACCACCCTAGGGTAGTAATAACAACTTTGAAAACTAAATATAGGCAAACCTTGCTTAGATTCATGATAAATTGTTTTAATAACAATTAACGAAAAATGACTTTTAAAATATGTTTACTGATAAAAATATTGTAGCTACCCCGACAGTCACGTGATTTACTCTGTCTCAAATTGGCTGCAGTTTTTCATGCTCAACTCATTGGTTATTTAGAAAGTTTTACAAATGTTGTAAAGGTTCCTTGGTTTTTATAAATAAAAACTTACTTACATACCAAGGGAGGTAAATAAGCTTTACTCTGCCGCCGAGTATAACAGAATACAGTCAACGCTTATGAAGGCCCTGCAACCATGCATAACAGAGCAGCTAATTCGACTCCAACGTTATGCACAATATCTTTTTAATGCTTAAATAGTCTGTTTTTATAATTTCTGTTATTTTTTGGAATATTACTTTGATTAAAGTAATTTATTACAAGCAAACTAGTGAAGTATATAAGTTTTAACTGCAAAATAGGTGTTACCACCTTATCGAGGCAAATCCACATTTTTATATTGTCATAACAACTGATAAATAAAAGGTAACTAAATCAACTTTACTTAATTTTTGAAACTTCCTTGGTTTTTAAGTTTTGTAAACAAATACTTACACGCCAAAGGAAGTAAATATTGTAAATAAGATTTACTCTGTCTAAAATGGCGGAATTCATAGAGGTCCTACAACCATGCAAGATAAAGTAAATATGTAATTTAAATGTTACACAATATTTTTCAGTACCGATATTTAAGCCTCAAAAGATTAACAAATTAAAAATTGCCCTATTAATTATTTTTTATTTCTAAGTTAGGAAATACAAAATAAATGAATGTGGGAATATTTTTGAATTTACAGATTTACACCAATATTTATCAAGCGTTTCTCCACAAAGTTCCAAACGAAACTTTTTAGTGATCATGATACTCTTGATAGAAAAACAGAATTTCTACTTTTTCAGGTTTTTGGAAAAATAGGAAGGTTGGGTTCTAACTTCTAATTCAGCATTTCTTTCGAATTTGAAAAACGTAAAAACATACAGGGCAATGAAATGTTACCAAAGTGCTTTATGGTTTAAACGCCATTTGTTTAAATTGATATTCAGCTGTGTAGGTTTCTTCTGTGAACCCCAAAAATACTAAGAAAAAAGGAAGTTTTTACAGCCTAAATAAAATACAGTTTTTAAATAAATGTAACTATAGTTCAAACAAAACAAAATGCAAAAAATTCGTACCACTTATACAGTCGTGATATTCATTAAAAAAAATAATTAACAAAAGTTTAAGGATTCAAAATCAAGAGGTAAATTATGGACATGAAAGCTATAATTTTTTTAATTCTTGCACAAAGAAAGTGAACTATGTCCCTTAAATTGTGCAAGTGAATTGATCTTGTAACAAAAGCTGTGCGTCGATATGACGTGTTAGTTAGGATCATTACACGAGTCAAGAATAAAGGCATCCAAGCACGATACTGCACAGCTGTGTAAATGCTGTATTAGCATTATTTAAAACGCATAGCTCAGCACGTTCATGGTTCAAGGTGAATGCACGTAGTAACAGTATGGCGTGGGAGCTGACTTCTTATATAAAGGATTGCTCAGCAAGAGTTAGTTCATTATGGTTGGTGTAGTCGTCGAACAAACATGTCCTTAAGAAGTCAGGTAGGTCGCACTAGTGATGTTTCCTACGATTTTTATGTAAAACTATTTTGCTGTATTTAATTTAATTTAATTCAATTCATAGTAAGACATTGCTACTAGTTTGGATCAAGCCCTTTATTTCATCGATTAGTTGGTTTATTTTTTGGTACGTCGTCTCTACTTCATTGTCATCGTGTGTTATAGTGGCATTTACACCTATATGATAACTGTATCTTTCGCTTTTGCGTTCGCTCACTTGTAGGTATCCTTTTACTCTGTTTCCGAAGTTTGGATATAATATAATACCAACTCTTGTATTGCTGTGATGAATAGCATTGGCAGTTCAGAAATTACCTTGATTAGGCCATCACATTTCACTTAAATCCATTATGTCCACCTTTGTTTTAACTGGAGGTTTTCGAGTTGATCTCCTGAAGTAATGTTTATACATTCTATTTTTGCTACACCTTTCTTTCTTACCCGTCCTCGAGTTGGCCCCTCCTAGAGTTACGAACAGGGGAGGGGGACTATTTTACCTCCGCATAAAAGTATTTAAAGGTAGTAGACCACCAGGTTATGGAACAAATTAAAATTTACGAAAGAAAGTATGTTAGTTAAATGTTATTATTTTATTTTGAATTTGGATATTTGCTATTAGAAGAAAAAAATTAAAGGAGTTTCTTAATCTATATTTCTATAAATAGCTGAAGTTATTAACCCACTATTATAGCAGTTTACGAAACAGAAAGGTTCAAATTGAACCTAACACGTTTCCCATAAAAGAAATACAAAATATTAATTATTTATGTGCATTTTGATATTTTAAAAACGTTTCGATTTATTTAAACAGGCTTGAATACAACCGAAACATCAAAAAAATATTTTTCTTTCGTTTACATTTCAGGGCAGAAAAATACCTAACCTTTTGAGACAGATTACATTATTCAGACAAAAAAAATAATCACTAAAGAAGCAAACGATGAAGGCGTGTTGTATTTATTCTAAACTACAAAGGTAGGCTTAACACTATGTATAGGTATAGAATACTTTTTTATTGTTGAAACTTAAATTGAATATGTCGCTTGTAAGGGGTAAATTTAGAATTATAAGGATATTTGCGAAAGCCTCCCCTGAAAGACTAAAAACAGTTTTTCAGAATTTTTGTTGTTTAATGTAAAATTCAAAAAAAATGACACGTTTTAAATAAACCAGGTTTGAAGAACTGCTCAGTGTTTATAATCTTCAAACACAAAGGTCTGAAGTAACTGAAATCTTTTTAATGGGGCAAGGTTTAATTTAAAATATTTTCTGTTTTTACAGGGGTGGACTTAACTAACCTAGAATGTAGCCAATTGATACAAACAGTTACGTCTTTTATACACTTCTTAAAGCAAAATAAAACTATTTAACGTTTATTGTGCCCATTTTATGTTCAGACGGCGCGGCGTTTCCACTGACAATGTTATTCTTTAAGGTTATTTAAAAAGCGCAAAACACAAACGCTTTTACTTTCTCGCATTTTCTAAAACTGCCCTACATTGATAAAACAATAATCCTAGAATAGCCCAAAGCATATGAAACACCTAATTGCTTTTACAGCAGCACGTGTAATTCGTAATTCCATTTTATAAAGTAAACCAGTAGTACACAGTTGTTAATACTAATACATTGTAAAATCCTATGCAATTTCACATTAAAGGAACACCTGCGGCATTTCCTAACTAAATCACGACTGAAATAATTAATTTCCTTTTATGTAAGATGATGCAAAATAATTTGGACGTTTTCTAGGCAATTTAATTCGGTGGGAAACGGGGTTTTAGAGGAAATAAATGTAGGAGGAGGTATTCGGTGATATTAATTAAAGAAATGCGCATTCATGTGGATTAAATATTTTCAATTTAAAGATACATATTAAACATATTTGATTTTTTGATGGGTATTTTGCCACAAACATTTGGTGTTGTTATTAACTAATAACTTCCAATATAAATTTTAAAATTGTAATTTTTAAAAGTATAAAAGAAATCAATCGATTGATCATTTATTGAGTAGACTACATATGTAACTGTATTACCGTCGACTTAACAGAGGTTATATAAAGTACCTAGGTCGTAGATAAATAAAAAATAGAGGATATCATGGCTGTTTACCTTAATGTGCTAGTTAGGAAATCATTAATATTGTTGAACGCCTCATTAATTCCAACTTTTTTTATTTTAATTTTGTGCGGTGGTAGCTCCACTATATGTTTTGGCAACTGGTTATTAAAGAAACAAGGGACCGAAAAAGTTCTGATCATTGCGACAGGCGAATTAACACTGTCGTTCTCGTTAGTACTGCACAGGTGTATGTTACTGTTTACGTTCATTAAACAGTGGTCTATGTACAGCGATGGGAACGTCAATATTTGTAATTCAACGAATGTACATACATATTCCCTATGTGCAGTGGCGGATTTCTAAATAGGCTAGCTAGGCTATAGCCTACGGCGGCAAATTTTCAAAGGCGGAAATTTTTTCCGCGGCCACTAAAAACGGAGTATCAACTTCGTAGAATACAAAAAAAAATGTAAATATCAACAATATGTGCAATTGGATTAGAGATCGGAATCTGCTTGATATTTTTCCTAATATCGATATAGTTTTAAGAATTTACAAATCAATGACAGTAAGCAATGGTTCTTCGGAACGTTCGTTCTCATGCTTGAAACGAATTAAAACATACTTACACTCAAGTATTTTTGAAACATACTTGAATAAACATACTTACACAAGAACAAGACTTACACAAACGCATATTTTTTGCTTGATTAGAGCCATCTCAAAATATAAAACTATAGTGCAGCCTGAAGAAGGCCTTATTGTTATAAGAGGCTGAAACATATAAATATGTACATTTTTTAAAAATCTAAAAATATATTAAATATTTGATAAAAGATAAATGGTTAATTTCCCCAATTTTCAGATGAATCTAATAAATTCAAAACTCTACATAAGTTTTACCCTTTTACCAGTTAACGTTAGCTTCGGATATATGTATAAAGATCTGTAAATCAGGAAAATGGTAGGCACCTAACATACACACTTGAATCGGTATCTGAATACAAACGATTTCTCAATATTACGAACTAAAGAAAAAATATCTCAAATTGAACACAAACGTGTTCTGCAAGAACTATCAATAACCAATCGTGTCTAGGAACTGAAAACAGACTCTATGCAAATTGATAGCGAACAGAGGCCACGTAAACAACTTCCCTTTGCCCTTCCTACGGACACACTCCGGTAAGCTTTATGCAGATCGAACTAACAATTTCCTGATTAAGAGATTTCATCCTTTTATTGACTCGTCCTAGAAAGTAATGTTGCCCTCGAAATACAAAACACGTGCCATCGTAATACAATAAGCTAAAACCAGGTTAAGAACTGTTTGACGTAATGAACTTCGACATGTGTATAAAGACTCTAAAGAAAAGTGCTTAGGGATCTACATGCTTGTGACTTTTATGTGAAAGCGATATCGAGTGACAGTCATTTCGAGACTGAAAAGAAAATTATAGGACAACCTAACATATTTATTTAGGGCATTTGTAGTTCGCAAGTTTCTAGAACCTCTTCTTTTGAAACCTTTTATTCTAATTTTCAGAGCTTTACTTGTTTATTACGACTTGCAGTTTGATATTTGCTTCTTCAATTCGCAGCAATTATTTTTGAAACGAAATTGACCAAATCCCTTTTTGTTATGAATCTTTCACATAAAGCACTCTGACAGAAACACGCAGTTAAAATCAAAGAAAAGAACGAATAAAAATTCATAGTCTCGTACGTATTCATTCCTTTTAACATAACCATCTAGCGATGTCAATGCTTCATTTATTGCTTTTAAAGTTTCACATAATGGACCTCGGAGATACTTTTAAAAGCCCATAAGATAACGAGCAGTGAAAAGTTTCAGTACTAAAGCCCCTTTCAAAGCTATGCAGCATTGCATTATCTTTGCCTCTCTTTTATAAATTGTTTTTCATGCGAATAGCGTACCTGAACGGCTCTAATTTTATGTTAGAATTTTAGGCGAAGGTACGCAATGGCATGAAAGGGATGACCTACCTTCCTAATTAAGTCCGATCCTTTTCTTCTTGTTTATTCTAATTTATTTAGGGTAAGCATTTTCGTTCCTGTATTAGTGAAAGCTACTCCACCAAAGAATTTCTAAACATGTTAATGCTGTCGTAGATTTCCAGAAAGTATATTTTATTTGCCAATACAAACAATTTAAATATTATATTTCTATGTAAGTTTCTTTGAAACGTAGCTTTCAACAACGTCTAGATTTAAAGGTTTTAAAAAAAAGCGAATATAAGAATCTATTTATAGTAGCTATTGTGCAGTCAAAACGTGGTTGCAGCTTTTTATTGGTTGCTCCATTTTCTTTGAAATCGATTTACGTACGTCTTCAAAATTCCAATAAATAAAGTATTTCCAATTAGCATATTTCTTAGGTCGGCGTATTAAAACTCAGTTGACTTCCTCAAGGCTACGCACACGTAAAACAAGCTTCGCTTTTCTTAAACTGGTGGGTGTATAAACACTAAAATCAACTAAGTTGAAGGCTGCAATTAGTACATTTCGTATATAATCGCCAAGCTTTTGACCTAATTGTTCGTCCTTATTTAAAAAGATTATGGTAAAGGTTAAAGGTTGTCTATGAGAATTGAAAGTTCCAATTTCTTGTCTTAGAACATTAGTGGTAAAAGGCTAAAATAAACGAGAATTTTACATGTTCTCATTGTGCTTTATAGACTGTAAAAACGCGAAGACAAACTAACTTTAGGAATTGCAACACATTGTTGTTTAATAAATTTAGGAACATTCATGAAGTTTAAGTAATCGCCGGAGAATTTAATTGTATGTTGTATGATGTAAACAAAAATTATTTAAGAATTCAAATTTGTCGATAGAAAATTGCAGAAAATATTGTGTTTTGGGCACTTTCTTTTCATATATATTGAAGTGATATTGTTTTAATTGAATTTGGATAAAGTGAATGAACACCTTTTGAAAGTATGAAAATTTAGTGTAAATAAAATTGTAAATAGTTATAAGTTAGAAAATGAATATTGTAAATAAGTAGGATAGAATCTAGATAGTAATTTTGTAAATATGTCATAAAATAATTTTGTAGAGTGTTAAAATTTAAGAAACTAGGGTAACAAATAAAAAACAAACAGTTGGATATTTTTTTGGAAAAACGTAAGTTGAGTTTTTTTTTTAAAACTCTTGAAAACGTATTAAAGTACCAAAAGAATATTCTGAAAACAAATTGTAAACAAATAAAGATTGAAAAGAAGTTATATTATATCAAAATAATTTGGAATTTTAATTTAATAAAAGTTTATTTGGAATAAAAATTATTATTTTTGAAGAAGTTTATATAAAAATTTGGATATTACACAAATATAAATAAAATCGAAAGAAGGAAATTGTGTTATTGGTGAAGTTGCAGTAAGGTTGGTGGAGTTGCAGTCAGGTTGGTGGAGTTGGAGTCAAAGGGGAAAGTCTTTCATTGTGAAAAGGTTGGTTCAACAGTTGGATACATTAGAAGTCAAGCCAGGGAGTGTTGTTTGTTCAAGTTGTTTTTTAAAAAAAAAAAAAAAGGTAGTTTATATTTTTAATTTTTAGAAAATTGTTTAGTTTGTTATTAGAATTATTTATTGTTATTTCTTTGTAAAAGTTTATCATAATTTTGAAAGGTGTTATATTTTTTAAAATTTTATCTTGGTGAATTTTTATAAATTTTGAAATTCGTCAAAGGGAACCCTTTAAAGACCTTGATTTAGGAGATTCTGAAAGAAATTAATTAAATCTTATTATTGAGCTAGCCGGAAGAATAATTAAAAAAATTGTATGTAATTCTTTTAAGTGGAAGAGCATAACAAAAATTGGCGCCCAACGTGGTTGCTTCGTGGGGTTTTGAAAGGACTTCGTAGGGCTACTTAGGGCTCCGAAGAGTTTATTTTGACAGTGACAGGATAATTTTGCATACATCATTCTAACAATTATTGTCATACATATAACAATAAATGGCGCCCAACGTGGTTGCTTTGTCACATCAATTATCTTAATAATAATTGGCACCAGAAACCTGGGGCTTTGAAAAGTGGTTATTCATATAATTAATGAGGCTATTTTAAATTTGACATTTATAAATTAAATAATTTGACAATCCAAAGTAGAACGTCAAATTATTTTAATAATAATTGATGCCAGAAAAGTGAGGTTTAATATTAGTTGTTATTAATAATTTTGAAGGAGTTATAAAACTTGGTAGGGTAAAGATTAGTTTAATAAATTATTAACAGAAAACAGAAGTAATAAAAACTTGGTAGGGTCATTCACAGTTTTGAATAAAAGTTATTTAGTAATTGAAATAATACAGATTTGAATCAATAAAGAAAAGTATAACGAATTTAATTGTAGAAGATATTTCCATAAATATTGAATTGTTTAATAATAAAAGTCAGTTTGAAGTTTATTAAATTTGACAAATTGATAAAATTGACAAACTTGATTGTTCATTGTTTTGTGTGAAATTTTTGCTTAAATATTCAAATAATAAAATTCAATAAAAACGAGATACAGATATTTTGACAAAGTTTTGAGATTGATAATATGAGCGAGGGCAGAAGAAATTTAAGAAGTTCTAGGAAAGATAAAGAACAGGAAATGGAACAACAAGAGGAGGAAAATGAAATGGAGGTAGTTGAAGTTGAAGAGGAGCATGAAAATGCAGATGAACAGTCAGAAGAGGAACCTCAAAGTGTTGGAGATCAATTACAAATTCAAACTTCTCAAATTATTACAAATCCAACTCAATTTGATGGGAATTTCATGCAAATGATGATGCAACAGTTTAAAGAAGCTATGAGTGAAAAATTAGAAGAAGATTCCAAGAAACGAGATGAAGATGCCAAGAAACAATTAAGTAAATTAGATGAAATCAAAGAAGATACCAAGAAGCAGTTTACAGAAATGAAAGAAGATTCAAATAAACAGTTTACAGAAATGAAAGAAGATACGAAGAATCAGTTAAGTGGATTGGATAATAAGTTAGATGAAAAATTAAATGAAATTAAGGAAGAATCAAAGAAGCGACATGAAGAGTTGAAAGAAGAAATTCAACAAAATAACAAACGATTTGAAGAATTTAAAGAAGAGAATAGACAACAGAAACAAGAAATTAATAAGCAATTTAATGAATTAAAAGAAGAATTAGTGAAAAATAAACAAGATTTATGCAAAGAAATTAAAGAAATATTTAAAAATGTTAAATATGAGGAAGAAGAGGTTATTTTAGAATATGAAGAAGTAATTAAAGAATATAAAGGCATGGAAGATGAAATAGAAGTTCAGGAAGATATTAATAATGTTAATAATCCTGAAGTTATTGAATTAAATAAAAATAAAATTGTTAACCATGAGGAAGAAGAAGTTACAGAAGAATATTTTGATATACAAGATAAAATTGCCGAATTAGATGAAAATATTGAAACGATAATAAACGAAATGATAATGGATGAAAATAAGAAATATGGAAATACAATGTTTATGGAGAAAATGATAAAGGATAGCGAAAAAGAAAATTTAGGGGTAATTAAAGATGGTACTCTAAAGAATTGTGTACGAATACATAAGAAGAATTTAATTAAACAAAATATTGAATCATTTATCAAAACTGAAAAATTAAAATATGGAATGAAATTGACCAAACAGGTTAAAAAGAGGTTCTCAAAATCAAATAAGATTAATAGTATGAAGAATTGTGTAAGAATATGCAAGAAGATTTTAATTTATAAAAATACTAAACCATTTATTAAAACTGGTGTACAAAATAACAATTTTGATTCAATTAAAAGGTCTAAATTAATTAAAATTGAAAAACAAAGCCTTTTAATGATTAAAAGACATATTAGAAGCAAGAAGAAAATGGAAGTGAAGGAAATTCATGGACCACCGATATAAAAATAATAAGAAATGAAATTTGAAAACTTTGTTAAGATGTTTGTTTGTTAAAATGTTAATTGTTTATTGTTAAATATTATTTACATGCTTCAAACGAAAATTTTTAATTGAAATTTATTTAAATGATTAGTTAAATTTTAAAATTTAAAACTGCAATTTGTTTGATAATTAATTGAAATTAATACATGAAAAATTCCTCTAATTTTTCATATATCAATGTTATATCGATTTGAAAATTAAAAAAATTAAGATAGAAACATTATGTCAAATGTCAAACGTCAAATTTATTAAAAGTCAAAAATGACTTAAATGTCAATAATGACAGATCTAAAGAAAAGTCAAAATTTAACTTAACCTGATTTTATATGTTAAAATGACAAATAGGGTTGTTAACTTAACGAAATTAAAATTGAGAAAATGTGTTTGAAAACAAAAATTTCACAAAAACAAGGTAGGGTTTTGAGGTGATATTGTTTTAATTGAATTTGGATAAAGTGAATGAACACCTTTTGAAAGTATGAAAATTTAGTGTAAATAAAATTGTAAATAGTTATAAGTTAGAAAATGAATATTGTAAATAAGTAGGATAGAATCTAGATAGTAATTTTGTAAATATGTCATAAAATAATTTTGTAGAGTGTTAAAATTTAAGAAACTAGGGTAACAAATAAAAAACAAACAGTTGGATATTTTTTTGGAAAAACGTAAGTTGAGTTTTTTTTTTAAAACTCTTGAAAACGTATTAAAGTACCAAAAGAATATTCTGAAAACAAATTGTAAACAAATAAAGATTGAAAAGAAGTTATATTATATCAAAATAATTTGGAATTTTAATTTAATAAAAGTTTATTTGGAATAAAAATTATTATTTTTGAAGAAGTTTATATAAAAATTTGGATATTACACAAATATAAATAAAATCGAAAGAAGGAAATTGTGTTATTGGTGAAGTTGCAGTAAGGTTGGTGGAGTTGCAGTCAGGTTGGTGGAGTTGGAGTCAAAGGGGAAAGTCTTTCATTGTGAAAAGGTTGGTTCAACAGTTGGATACATTAGAAGTCAAGCCAGGGAGTGTTGTTTGTTCAAGTTGTTTTTTTAAAAAAAAAAAAAAGGTAGTTTATATTTTTAATTTTTAGAAAATTGTTTAGTTTGTTATTAGAATTATTTATTGTTATTTCTTTGTAAAAGTTTATCATAATTTTGAAAGGTGTTATATTTTTTAAAATTTTATCTTGGTGAATTTTTATAAATTTTGAAATTCGTCAAAGGGAACCCTTTAAAGACCTTGATTTAGGAGATTCTGAAAGAAATTAATTAAATCTTATTATTGAGCTAGCCGGAAGAATAATTAAAAAAATTGTATGTAATTCTTTTAAGTGGAAGAGCATAACAATATTTACATAGATTTGGCTCCTAAAACATTCGTTTGGTTTTCAAAATGTTGAGGCTGAACGTGTTATTCTTCTTAAGCTTCAATCTTGCAAAGTCTCTTAGTCGAAAACTTTGCCTCAAAATTATCAAATCCCACGTAAATAAATCCTGCCTTTTTAACCATGATTTACCGTAAATCATCGAAGCTGTGTCAAAAGATAACAAGTAAAAACTTAAATGCTTCAAAATCAAATTCACAATTAGGAAAAATAACGAGAATTTGTTTATACGTACAAAAGTATGGATAGAGCTACACCAGAATGTTATATTATTGTAAAATAAAAGTGTGTTGCAGCTCAGCAGGTATTTTGAATACTTATCTATGTTTCAGTAGAAGGTAATACATTTCGAAACAAACAAATGAGTTTTAGAGGTTACTTAATTAAATTACCTGTGCTAAATTAAGTCGGAAGTCGTTTTCCAAATCTTAAAGGGTGACATCACTTTGTTGAATAAATTTACCTCATTCATTCTACCATCTACGAGTTTAATCATCAGAACATTTTAAACAAACTGATCCCATTCGGTGGAAATCGATTTGTTTATATTTTGTCTGGCTTCAAACAGCAACATCTTAAGCTAACTCCTGTGACATTTTCCTTGTCAGAAAAACAGACATTATCATCGACATATTGATTTGCCTTGAAGAACCCCCCAAAACTATTAACAAAGGTTAAAATAGAAAAAGGTGCCGAAATGATTCCTAGGATATGGATAGCCACAACACTTTGGAAAATATTTCAATAACTTTATTCAAAAATTTTCTTTTCATTATCTAAACAAGTAAGGAAAAATAGCTCTGTCCTTTAGTTAGGGAACTTTAAAGGAAAACCTATCTAGCTATTGATGGTTATTTATAAAAATAATACACTTTTAAATAAGTTACCAAAAAAGGTAGGAATGCGATCTATTACAAACACGTATTCGTAAATGTTTACAAAGTCCCCTGTATTCATAGACGAAATGTTTTGGTAATTTAGTGGATCAGACGTCTGCTTTGCAACCAAGAACGCAGCGACGCCAACTCTAAGCGTCTAGCGATTTAAATCCATAGCAATTGAAATGCGAATTCTATTAGATAAATTGAGTTACAGTAGACACGGTTTTAACCTTAGCAGTCGGCATAATAAGATTAAAAAAGTAATTAATCATCAACCTTAGCGTTTTTGCAGAGTAGTACCATTTTTCCAACTTCCAGTTTATCGGAGAAAACTTTACTTGGCAGTGATATCTGCCAAGGAGTTCTGAAAACTACTTATCGCAACCCGTTGATAATTTATTCAGTTGTGCTTTCATAGTTTTACCGATTTTGTACTTGGAAAGAAAAAACATTCCACGAAGTCCTTATTTCGATTACATTACAAATTTGTACTGGTTTTGCATGGCATGAAGAAAAAGACCGGCTTTGCAGTTAAAATTTGTTTAAAACTTTCTTAATAATTAGTTCAGTGCCACCAATATTTGCAGGTTTATTACTGGACACGCTAATAGTCGCCAATCACTTACTTTTAGAATTAAGAATAAGCAATTATTTATTGAATCATTCAACCAGATATTATCTTCATATTAGCATGTCTTACAATGTTAAATAACTGGTAAACCCCATCAATTACATATTGTACCTCAAATAATCTTGTTAGTTTGTGCCTTCTTTATATACGGTAGGAAACTGTAAATAATTCTGCATTGTTTATTTAATAACACATTTTTCTTTAATAATATTGCTGTATTCTGCTTAGTAAGTCTTCGCTGGAGCAGAAGTACAAACACTTTCGTGGTTCGGAGCCCACCTAAAGTTGTAGGTCACCTGTGTCTGTAAATTATTTGACACGCACATATTGAGAAAAGACTGGCAAGGTCCTGTAAAGGGTAGCTCAAGAAGAAACTAGATTGGTTAGGTTAGTTTTACTTAACACCCTCCCCCCGGACAATCCCACACTTTCTTTCTTTCCCGCATAAAATGCGACATGATAGCAATAAGCGAATCAAGGAAGAGAGGAGACAGTTTGATGACCCTGAAATCAGGAAACATACTTTATTACAAAGGAGAAGATGATGAATTGGTAAAGATTGTAGGATTATTTATTAACAAAGGACATACGGATAAAACTAAAGAAATTGAAAGCATCTCAGCCTGAAATGAAGAGATTACAGAATTCTATGAAGATATTAAAATATTTTTAAAGGAAAAACCTACTTACAGTGTTTTTCTTTTGCTTTTCCTCTTTTGTCAATTGCGTTTCCCTGTTTAGCAAATGACTTTCCAGATTATGAAACGTCAAAGTTATGTTGCAAATGACATTCCCTATTTGTCAAATCTCTTTCCGTTTTTAGATAATGCTTTTCCCACTTTTTTTAAAAAGTAGGTATGTAATAAAAAAAAACTGGGAAAAGCATTATCTAAAAACGGAAAGAGATTTGACAAATAGGGAATGTCATTTGCAACATAATTTTGACGTTTCATAATCTGGAAAGTCATTTGCTAAACAGGGAAACGCAATTGACAAAAGAGGAAAAGCAAAAGAAAAACACTGTATTATATCATGCTGATAGAAAACTTCAATGGAAAAATTGGGAAAAAGTAGATCAAACAGAAACATCAATAGGACAACATGGAATTTGAGAATGCAACGAAAGAGGAGAGATGATATGTACTCAATGAACACCTTTTTCCAAAAGAACCCAAACCGGACGTGGACTTGAACCTAAGGTGTTATCACCATACTACACATTTTTTAACATTTCCTAAGTTTCTGTCGCAGTTTTTCCTAATTTAGAACAAAACTTAGTATTAATTCGTTGCTCCATGACGACTGACAGAAACACGATTTGCGAACTAGCGTCTTACGAAGTAACTGACAGCTATTCGATGTGTCTATTAGCCAAGCTTTCTTGATAAAAGTGTGAACTAAAGCATGCTGCTTTCATTTTGGCTTTAGAGCTACAACGTGAGTCCGGGAATTAAATTGCCAAACCTCGTATAACTAATTCTGACTAGGTTTGAGGTTTAGGGCCATAAAATATCTTCTAAGCGTACCTTTTAAATAAACTTTTGTTTGAAAATAGCTTATAATCCATTTTCATATTTATTCTCCATTCTTAAAAATGCTGATAGTTCTTTACTCTTTCAAACTATTTAAAGAAAAAAAAAAGAACCAAGACGCTGAAAGGCTTTACTGTAAAAGAGTCTGTTTTACAGACAACATTTACAGCTTTCATCACTTTAAACTTTTTACACAAATCGTCTAGAGCTCTATACTAAAGTCTGATACGCCTAAAGGTCAAAGAAATTTTTCAAAAGAAACATCACAAAAGGTCATTCAATTTGTCTGCAAGAGGGATTATCTAATAAGAGGGATAATAAACATATAAACTACAACATGGCCTCTATCATAAAACTCTGGTGTAGATGAACCGAAGAAAAGGGATATTAGCGTCAGCGAGATAGTAGGAAATAATCTCTCGAGGATTAAGCCTTGAGGGTCAGGTTCAGTGCTACAGAGGAAATAAGAAACGCTCGGTTGGAAGTGGATGTCGTAAAACATACGATATTAGCGCCTGATTTACTGAAAATATCTTTTTAAACGTAAATGTGCCTTTTAGTCCTTTAAAGTTTTGAAGTTATGATTAACGGTATAAAAATATAAATGCTAAGCGTTTGCCTTTCTTTAATATCTTAATATTTAAGAACAACATAAAAATTCTTCACAGAACGATGTGACTAAATTACATCAGTCGGTTGTTTAAGCCATTATTGTAGCAAGATGTAATTTTACTGAAAAAGTTAAAAGAACGGCTGCCTTGAGCTGGTTATTCAGAAGCTTAAAAAGTACCTTTGAATTTTACCATCCATTTTATATTCTAAAAATATAACTTTCCCCTTTTCACCGACAAAGGCTTCCAGGCTCTTAAAATTTAATTTTATTAGGATGCTGCTTGTCCAATTAATTTTCCCTGTGAATCTCCAGTCGTTTATTATTGTCATTTGCTAATTATAATTGATAGACATAACATTGGCGATAAAGGGCAGTAAAAAGGGACGTATAGCAAGCGAGTAAGGTACTTAAACGAAGGCACTGAGGTGAATCAAATTAATGTAACAAACAGGCGACGTGAAATGGAAATTAGGTTTCTATTAAATTACTCAGTTTAGTTATTATGTCTTCCATGTAATGAAAAATTATATGAACCGAAAAAATATTGGAAATTAGGCAATAAATAATTCCTCTTCCTGGTTCGGTAACTTTTCTCATTTTTAGGCTTTCGGAGATCATTTCCATATTCTATCATCTCCTTGAAAGTTATTCGTTCCTAACAGGTGTCGAAAACATTTCAGTTCTCTTATTGTTCTCCTTTAAGAGTCATTTATTCTTTTGATTTCGTTTGGCTTTTTCCAATTTAGATATTTCTGGGCTGTAGAGCGTATAATCCAATTTTATAGCATATACTTTAATACTACTAAAATCTAATTAAGTTGTGTTTTCAAGGAAATATTTAAAAATTATTTAGTTTTAAATGTTAAAGGTGTTAGAATTCCATTCTTAACCACCACATAGTTAATGGTGTTTAAAACACATTAATATTTAATTATCTTGGCCTTGTCTTTACAATTAAATAATTCCATCTTCTTGGTTTATAGACCCACAGAAATAATATAAACTATATTAATCCTATGGAATCTTTCATATGAACATACGTCGTATTCCAATTAGTTACAGAATTACAACAGATCACAGTTTTATTAGTGTAGTAGCAAATAGGTAACCAAAGCATATAATGTTAGGAACTTATAATGAACACTTAATTTAAAAAAGAAAGAGAGTATACGATTTATAACAAGTGGTCAAAATGTACCCCTTGAGCCTGAACACAAGCACGATACCTACGAATCATCGAATCATAAACACGAACTATGGCATCGTTTATTGTGCGAATTTGAATGGCCGCATCAGTTAACCTTTGGAGTAACTGCTCACGAGTATGGATTCCAACACTATAGACTAGTTGTTTTAGGTGACCCCAAAGGTAACAATCTAAAGGATTTAGATCACAGGATCTCGGAGGCCAAGCGATGGGACACCCACGACCAATCCATCTGTTGGGATAATGCATGCTTATTGCTTAACCATTCGGATACTTGTCTTCCATAGTGGGCTTGTTGCCGAATGTGAAGTGGAGTGTCTTCCAACATCTCATAAAGTCTTCCATCCAGGAAAGGAGAGCTTATCGTTCTGCATTTAAGCGATCATCAAGCAACCGATTGTTAAAAATGTCAGCCAACGTGTTAACACTAAAGCGATGTTGAAATTTTGTCTGTACGATGGCATGGGGATTTTGGGGAGACCATAGTTGGTAGTTGTGGGTGGTATTAATACCATCCGTCGTAAATTGAGCCCCATCGGTCCAAGTATTCTACCTAAAAAATTTGGATCTTCGGTAATTTTACGTAGCAACTAGGTGCAAAACTCCTCACGTTGGACTGAACTCGTTCAATGCGATAAAGATGCAGTTCTTGACGATGTAATATCCTCCACACAAAGCTCTACTTTTAAAACTTTGATGTCTTATATTGTAGTTCTGTAATGAAGTAAAATGGGGCCTAGGTTCATATAACAGTTTTCACTTAAAATGACCTTCCCAATAACATGCCATAAACAGCTAGCCGTAGCAGTCCCACTCCCTTTCTTTATGCCTCTCGATTTCATTCCATTTCTTGCTCTTCTAAATTCTTTAATCTCATTGTCTTTCTTACGTATTCGTTTCAGAATTATCTTGGTCTACCACATTCCCTGGAGGTGACCAACTAAAAACCTTCTTCGGTCATTTATTTTCAGGCATCCTTAAAAGATAATTAAACTAACCCTTGCTTCTCTATTCTATCCAAAGTAGTTGCTCGCTGCCGTGCAATTTCTAATTTTCTCATTTGGTATTTTTTCATGTCTAGAAACGCGAGCACTCCTACGCAGATACAAAAGTCATTAACATAACAAGAGAATTTTTGCAGTACAATTAAGCATAGATGAAGGAAAATGTTTAATAATAATATTAATTTGCAAACCCAGGGAAGAAGAAACTAACGCCATATTTTAGTGATTTAAATGCAGTAGTTGGAAGTAGAAAAGGGAAGTCTATATGGCAGAAAACTTTAATAATAAATCAAATGTAAAGATAGTCACCATGGGTGCCGTCGTTTTTTTTTTTTATCAGCTAAAAGGAGTGATAATCCCCTTGCCGGTATATACTCGGGTAAGAGAGCCTCAAATCAGTAGGTCAACAACAAATCTTCGCGAAAAAAATTAATAACAAATAAAGGAGAAATAATGAGCTCAGTCTTGTTCACGTTATACGTGGATGACATAATGAAAGTAAAGAAATCTTTCGTTGGTTACAAGTTATAACAATCCTGAGGCGGTTGAAATTTCGGAATATACTTTTACCGATGTGGTGATTATGACTTCTCGACGTGTCTTGCCGGTAATTGTCTACAGTTCCAATACAATAACACAACAGTAAAAGGGGGTAATATTGGGAATCTCAAGACGAAATACAGTACCGAGCAGAACAATAAGACAAAGAACCAAGGTCACCGATATTGTTGAATCCATCAGATAAGCTACGCGGAGATGGGCAGGTCATATAGGTCATATAGCCCGAATAACAAACGGTGAACTAAAAGATTGCTAGAGTGCAGACCCAGAGAAGATAAAAAATAGTAGATACTGGACGCCAACTAGATGGAGCCAAGATATTAAGAAGATTGTGGAGAATTGGACAAACAACGCCCAAGATATGTATCAGTGAAAGAAATTGGAAGAGGCTTATTTATATCCAGCAGTGGATGATAATGGTTGATAAATGATTTCATTAACAGTCTTATGATACACTTTCACATGAAACAATAGTTGTGGGTGGTTTCTGAGGAACATTAGACCGGGTTTTTCTTGATTTAACTTCAAACAGTTGCACTAGATTCTGTGAATCAACTATCAGATTATTTCGAAACAAGGCTGAAGGTCGTTTACATATAATTAAACAACAAGGGACCTATAGTGGATCCTTGAGGTACTCCGTAATGTAAGGCTTTTCTACTTGGATGAACTCATATTTTGATGTTCTGTTCCGTAAAGTTATCATTTGATAACGGCCCCTTAAGTGATATTTAGAGGGATTATTTGTAATTCCTCAAACCTATCCAGTCCAATTTATCCAAAAGAGTCGAACGATTTATATATGTCAATTGCTTTGGTAAGATTAAAATAAACGCCAGCGACATGGTTAAACTTATCTATGATATGATCAAAAAGTCTTTTGTATGTAAAAACCATCTCTAAAATTATTTACTTCTATTATTTTTTATGTGGTTTAGAGTGTCAAACAACTTCGTATTTTTTTAATTTATATATTATTGCAAAATTAATACGATATTGAGAAAAAATATTTTCAGTATTTCAGATATTTCGTTGTAATTGGGCTTCACGATTGTCATACCTTCCACATTTCACCCCAATCCCCAATACGTTTAAGTAAAACATTTTAAATGTTTTTTACTGTGAGAGTCATTCCTATATTTGTATTTTACTGAAATTAGAGTAAAATTAACATTACAACGATTTCATCTGTTTGTGACACTTTTGACGAGCTGGTAGAAAAACATTCATCCATTTGTCACGTGTACATTGTACATTTTGTATATAAAATCAATAAAACCAGCATGTATTATCCACGTTTTAAAAATTCCAACTCTAATTTTGTTATGTCAACATCGTAAACTTATGACAAACAGCTTGAATTGACGATAATTAAATTGCAAAGTTATTGGCGGCGGCTTTCGTTTTAATCTGATTTTGCGCCTCTGAACGTTTAGTAGGGTGGTTTTTAATATTTTCATCGCCTGACTTTATTAGTAGATTCGATAAATCCTTCTTATTTTCCAAAATACCTTGAAAACAATAATTTATTTTATATACAAAGTTACCTAATCCACTTCTGATGCTTAATTACAAGACTGTGGGTGCTCAGATTGCGGTTTGTTTTACTCAGCGTAAGATAATTACAACATTCAGTGGTTGAAACTGGAATTCTACAAGTGATATTTAGTTTCAGCATTCCTTATTTTAATAAGCCTTTCATTCATTTAAACGTACACGCTACCAAAATGTAGCTTTCGCCTTGTTATTTATGTTGTCGAATTCTGATGATTGCAATAATTTTCCTTGGGTTAATTTACGTGCGATGTGGTTGTAGTGAGAAATTACTGCAATGCAGGTTAAGGACCCCCAACTTCAAGTTTTAGTTTCATATTTAAGTATCAAAATTGTTTAATACAAGCTTTGACTATGAACATTTTTAATGTTCTTTTAGATTTAAAGCTTATCAAATTCCTAACCAACTGACGAACAAAAGATTGCTACAAGTAAGACAAGGCTTCATTAAAGGGATAGTGAAAAATTTAGAGTTTTAAACGTTGCGAGCAAGACAAATAACAGAAATTTACCAGGTCAGAAAAATGGACTGTCAGGGTAGGAAAACGCTTCCTACCAAGTTATAAAATGTTCCACATTCAAGGAAGCACTGTATCATCAATGTTTATGTCTAAGAGGGAGGACACTATATCAATTTGACAACCACACGCACTTTTATGATTTAAGAGTAACCAGGGGATATTTTATTCAGGAAAAAGGGCCTTCATGGAATTTACAATATAAAAAAAAAAACTAAAATTCGAAATTTTTTGAAGTAAAAACTAATTTAATGGTTTTTTGCTCTTTAAAAAAGCTACAAAGAAAAAACTTAGAGTTACATACATAAAAGAGGAATTTCAGAGATTTTATGTACGAGCATCAAAATTTATTATTATACGTTGCCGTCATAAAACAGCTAAAAAGGATACAACAATTCGCAATAACATTTTACTTAAAAAAATGTAGCCTTTTTACCCACATAATACTTTCCCAACATGCCCTTGACATTGTTGTAAAATATGTTTTCAGTTATGGTTCCCAAGGGAATACTTTGAGATTATTTGAATTTTATTGACCTACCTTCACTTTCGAAATTCGCAGCACATTTTCAGCAATACCCGCAAGGTTATTTAAATATATCTCTACTCGCCTTTAATTTAAATACTTTCAGAAACTTGAAAATATTTTTATTTTCAATGTTAAAAGTATCTGCTGATCTACATTCTAAAGTTTTCATACCCTTGGGAGATCTTAATTCTTGTGAAAGTTAGGCAACTTATACATAAAGTAGCTTTTAAATATAAACGTTTAAGGCTTAAATGTGTTAACCTCCCTTGGGAGTTTCCAGGAGACTCAAAACTTTTAATGTGTAACAAGTCGCAACTGCATGAGAAACTAGAAAGTGTAACTGATTATTTAAACGTTTGACACAGATTGTGAAAAACCTCAACAATGGTGCTTCTGACGTCTTCAGTAACGAGTACATAAAACACCGGGTGGTCATAAAGTCTCGATTAATTTCAGCCAAGCAAATGAAATATGGTAAAAATTTTATTATTATTATTATTATTATTAGCCTACACATCCCTACAAGGGCAAAGGTCTCCCTCTTTCTCTCATCCTTCGTAATTTTTTCAAATCTTCTTACGTTTTGTGAGGGGTTTTGGTCTACCCTCTACCCTCCCATAGTGACCGGTCGTCGTTGATGTAAACTAGTTTACTTTTTAATTTTACAATTAACTAATGACAGCTCTGAATAATACAACTTGAAATGGAGAATTTGTAAAGACTATACCAGGAGTGTAGAAATAAATTGAAAGTGGCTATTATAGGAAAATCTAAAGAAGGAAAATGGAAAAATATGTATAAAGAAATTGGTAATAATGTGTGGGGCGACGGCTTTAAAATTGCCGCGATGAAAATCAATTTGCTGTAAGAATCCAATTGGATGATCGAGACAAACTCACAACAACGTTTTCCGAAAACGAAGGAACAGAGTGGCTAGAGGAGGAAGTAGTGGAAGATATCCCAGAGCTTGGGATGGAAGAACTTACGGAGGCCAAGGAGAAAAATAAGACGGGATAACCCTCTGGTCCGGAGGGCGTAGCTCCAGAGCTGGTAAAAGCCTCCATCGAAGTATTACCAAACGAAACCTTGGAGATAATGAATACTTACCTAAAAGAAGCAAAATGCCCCAAATACAGGTACATTTGCTTATTAAATGTATTGCGCAAAGTAATGGAACACTTATATCCAAGAGACTCGAAAAGGAACTTGAGAGCAAATTAACAAAAGACCAGTATGGTTTTCGAAAAGGACGATTAACAGATAAGGCCCTAAAGAAAGTAACAGAGGAAGTGGATGCTTACCAGCATTGGAAGAACATAGTCCTCATTATCTTGGACATTAAAAACGCATTTGATAGCGCCCCATGGGACGGTATATTGGAACAAACACAAAAAATGGGAGTAAGTCCCTATATAAAAAAAAATAAACAGTGATCTGTGGGGTACTACAGGGGTCGGTCCTCGAACCTAAGCTCTTCTATGATAGCGTCTTAAGAAAAACTATGCAGAAAGGGTAAGAATACTAGGCTTCGCCGACGATACGGCATTAGTAGTAAGTGCTAGGAAGGATGAAAACTTACCAAACAAAATAAATGAAGCAGTTTGAAGAATAGAGCGATGACCGAAAAACTGCAAGGAGGCCGTAATATTGTACGGCGGTAGAAAACTGAAAACGATTGAACTTACAATACAAGGAGAATTAATCAGAAATGGCAAGGCAGTAAAATACCTGTGTGTGGTTACTGGTTACTGGATGTAACGCTAATATGACAATTCATGTTCAGAAAACAGTAGAGAAAGGGGAAAATGCAGTTCGAGCTCTAACCCGCCTTACGCCTCGAGTAGAAGGCCCAAAACCTAGTAAAAGGAAGATACTAAATTCGGTGGTAAATTCTATTATCTGTTATGCAGCGCCAGTATGGAGCAACATCATAAACAAGAAATACAAAAACACCGCAACCAGCGTCCAGCGAAAAATGGCAATTAGAATCGCATGTGCCTACAGAACCACTTCTACCGAAGCACTGCAGACTATTGCGGGCATTATTTCCAAAGATATATTGGTAAAAGAAAGGGCACTCGGCGGATGCCAGGGTGGCGCAGTGGTAAGAGCGTCAGGCTAGCGTTACGCTAGTCCCCGGTTCGAATCTCGCTGGCATCTAATTAACGACGCTCTCTCTCTGAATACAGGCCTAAGAGGTAGAGTAACAAGGTCACACACACACACACACACACACCTACACACCCACCCACACACACACACCAACTCACACACAGTGCAGGTGCAAAGCTAGTTCGCGTCCGTAGCAAAGCTAGGCTACACGTGCACCTTGGATAGCGCTAAAGAACTAGCACTACTGGCAGCCAAACAATCACTAACGTGATCTCCTGACTACAAATCACATAGCCAAATAAATAAAAGGCACTCGCATACGTAAAAAGAAAAAGACGACAAAATACAGATAAGAAAAATGGTAGAGGAAGAATGGCAGCACAGATGGGCAAATCGGAATAACCATAAGGCAATTTGGACGAAGAGACTAATTAATGAGGTTGGGAAATGGGTAAACACGAACTTTAGGGAAATTAATTACTATGTGACCCAAATACTGTAATGAGGAAAATGGCACGGCGGATGTTTCAATGTTCCAATGTATAAGATGGACAGAAGACAAAAATGAGTTACAGAGAGAACTGGGTATAGTAATAACTCCAGACAATTTGGTGGAAACCATGTTACAAAATGAGAACAACTGGCAAAAGGTTGTTGACACGCTTACGATAATAATAAAAACAAAAGAGGCCGACGATAAGGCTCGGGATATACCGTGTGTGGTCTGACATGTGAGACATAATAGGAGAAATAAATGCGATTTTGATAATTGCTTAATTTTATCTCTCCAGCTGAACCGTTTAGTTTTTGTACGTTCTTGTTTGGATGAGTACGCTATTAAGCAATTGATTCTTAACTAATTAGGGAAGTTTAGCTCTTCAACGTAAAATAAAGTAAATATTTTTATTAAAAAGTCACACACGCATCATTTGTTCGTGGTTATACTGCAGCTCATCAGAACAAGTCTAGTTGATCAAATTTTTGTAGAATTAATATTAATCTAATAAACAGCAAAAAATACCAATTCGCCTTCATTTCATATAAATTTCTTACTATAATCGACGGAAAAAAAATGTAACAGTTAGCCAAGAAGGTAATATTCACATATGTTCAATTTCCCATGCATTTCACCTATGTCTCACATATCAGGCAACACCCGGTATTTAGACGCTAACTAAAGCTGAAAAAGGATAAAATATGGAAAAACAAGACCCTTTGAAGTTATGCCTCGTCGGTGATACCAGGGAGTCATCTTCACATCCAGGAAGGGTTTTAGTGGGTAGAAGTCCCACAGTCCCCAACTAAATAGAAGATCTTCCCGTGTTTGAAGGCTTCTTCCTTCCATGCATGAAAGAAGCTCTGCGTAATGTAATAGCAATAACAATGTAGTGGCACATAAAAGTTTACATGCCAACAAATTTCAAAGGTATAGATGTAATTCTTTTTAAGACACCCTGTATTATTTTATTATTTTTATTTTAATAGATAGAAAACTTTAGTGACTAGAAAATGAATTGTAAATTATTTTGCATATTCAATAAATATATTTAATCAAAATTATTTAAAACTTTTGGTAATTTGTTCTAAACCTAATGAAATTCTGTAAGGATCGGTAAACAGAATTTATATTCGAATAATTTATTAAAAAGCCTTTCGTAAATTAATCTCACATTCTTTGATGTAACGCTTACTCCATTACTTGTAAAATTTTAATCCTGTGTTACAAGACTGGTGCTAACATCCCTAGCTGTTTTCGTAATCCCTGGAGAACATTTGAAGGAAACTGCCGGCGCTTTCCAGTAATTTGAGAGAAAGCTCTACTAAAATATTTAAACCTGTAAAGCGGCATCTGAGCCTGAAAGTTTCCGATTTTAAGCCAAGCCTCAAACCATACCCATCAGGTTGTTTAAACCATTTTTGAGGGAATTAAAAAAATTATTAACAATTGTTTTTGTTTATTTGTTTACCCTTATTTTAAATAATAACAATTAGTCAGTTGTTGAAAAAATTTTGGGTGAATATTTGCTTTGGTCCTTTCAGTTGTATGAATTGTGAATTTTCAGGGAGGTAATCTTTGCTTGGTTGAATTTTTCATACCCGAAAATTATAAATTAGATGGTTTAAACTTCAAAACGTTTATCTTTGTGATTATGCAATATCGATTTCACGAATTCACACAGCCGCCGAAACAAAGCACGTGTGAACTTTCAAAAGAGGCGTTTAATTTCAGGACTTCTGTTTTGGAATGATTTAGTAGCCTGGAGCTTTTTTAAAGTTGAACTTCCAATTTAAAATCGTAAGGGTTTCAGAGGGTTGCTGAATTTTCCAATAATTTAAAGACATCTAAGAAATGAAATGCAGTTACAGTCCTTCAGATTTGGCTCTACATTGCGCATGATTACTACGAGCACAGGGATAGAGTGAAAATAGCAACCACCCAAAGCTCTAGACGTGAAAGCTCGTGCTTTCTCTACGTACACAATGTGACTGTTACCTGGACTTAAACACGCGCTAACTTAAATTTTTAGCACGCGATACAAAAAGAAACAATTTCGTTAGCCTTAGCTAATGTTAACCCTTGTTAAGTTATAATTAATAAATTATTTAATAATAAGTGGAGGCTGAAATTAGCATAAAAGTAAGCAAAAGTGTGTTCGAACTTGAATATAACCTAAGTAACAGAACGGAATTAAAACTACCGCAAAGTTTTAAAAGTGAAGGTAAACCACAACGTTTAATATGAGGACAAAGGGTTGAACGCGCCAACCGATTTAAATTGCACCTCGTTAAATACACCAGAGCTTTATTTGGAAAGAAAAGCCCAAAGGATAACGAAGGATTACAAGTAGAAAGGTACACAATTATATAAACATTGCCGCTTTATAGCCAGTTTTCCTGATTACCTTATTATCCGAGTATATTTAGTTTTAAGAGTCCCCCAAGTTTATCTTTCCTAAATTCTTGTTACTTCTGCCTAGTTGCAAAATTTGATTAGATGAGATAAAATCTTTCGTGATATACATGAATAAATTAACAAACTTAACTTCAATATGCAGATATAAGACAGCGAGTTCTGCAGAAATTTAAATTTGAATCACGTTTGCGGCTTTATTTTTTGAAGGTTCGACGTTACCTGACTGGAAAATATGGAAACTATTAAAGCTGTCAACAGTTGATTTATTACAGTAGTGCAGTTTCGTGCATTACAGTTAACCCTATTAAATTTTAACAATGGTAACAGTTGTAAATCTTAAACTGCATGAAAAATTTCCGTTGTATAACAGCAAATTACTTTGTGCGTGCCCTGAAGAAGATCGTTGATGACCCACATCTGTAACATAAATTGCAGTTTAAAAGCCACGAGCTTTTCTGTTCTTATTTGTTTTACATTTTGTCTTAGAGGTAGCTTTTGTGTCGTTTTCATATTTTTTCAGCTTTCAAAATATTTAGCCCTAAACCAATTCTAATTTCAATGTATTCCTATGAAACGAAAAGCTACAGGAATGTAATTAAAACCCATGGAATAACGAACTAATTGCATTACTATATGCACTTTTATCAAGATTAACCACGAGCATTTTAACATGTTTGTTGGCATGCACATGCATGTATCAAACGAATGTTTTCATTTCGAAATTAAATTAAATAATTAAAAGAGAGGCAGCCTGGGTAGCTCAGTCAGATCAGGCTCTGCTAGCTAGCCGGCTGACACGGATTCGATTCCAGTGGTGGCCACAGTAGTTAAGGCTTAGGTTTAAGATGTATGAATCACCTCCATTGGCACACCAGCAAGCGTAAATGAGCCTCGACACTGCATTACGGTAGAAGAGGAAATACATTTTAAAAAAATAAAAGGGAGACGAATGAAATTTTACTGAAACAATATGATATTCTCTTTGTGCAATATAACCTTGGCCATGGTGTAAGGTTTACAAGTAACCTATAAATCGAAAGCTCCCTTTATAAATGAGAAATTCCAATAAGGTGAGTACTCTCTATATTTTATCGCTAGTCATTGTCTTCATTTCATGTCCTGGCAGCTGTAACGGCGTAGAGAATGAGAAAAGCAGATAATGCACTGCCAACAGTTGAACAATGTATCTTCACCGAGTAACATCTTACTTTTAGTGATTAAACTCGGTTTTAGGTTTTGAAATTTTAAGTTATACTAAAGTAAAGTTGCATATTTTGATTAACATATGCAACATATTTGAAAACAAAATTCAAAATATATTTTCTTAAAGTTGGCAGTGGAAATTTCCAAATACTCTTTTAAAAGTTGTTACGTGAATTTTAGAAACTGATACATTTGAGTTTCAATTAAGAATTTCAGAGATTTACTTACATTTTAGGTATTTATATTTCCACTTCAATGCAAATAACTTTTAACGTTTACTTTATACAAATTAAAACTAAGGACTTTTTAGTTTGCATTTAGATTCAGGTTAACATTCAGGTCCTTAAAGCTCGAAATCTGAAATTAGAAAATTCGCAAGTGGAGATATTTCAACTAAACCCTTTTCTTACTTTTATAAATACTTAGGATATGTGAAAACTGAAAATACTTCCAGGCTCTAAAAGCTTGAAATTTAAAATGAGGTAATTTTAAAGTTGATACATTTCAGCTAAACTTAAAGAGGAAGCCTGAAATCTAAAATTAGAAAATTCGAAAGCTGAGATATTTTAGCTAAACTCTTTTACAAAATTTTAACTATTTAGGATACGTTTAAGCTTAAAAAGATTCAGGTCTTGAAAACACAAATTCTGAAATTAGAAAATTCAAATGCTGGAGTATTTCAACTAAATCATTTTCTAAATTTTAACCGCTTAAGATACGTGTAAGCTTAAAAAGCATTCAAATCCTAAAAGCTCGAAATCTGAAATCAGACAATTCGACAGTTGAGATATTTCAGTTAAACTTTTTTTATACAATTTTAACTCCTACTGACTACTTACAATACATGTAAGCTTTAAGAAAATATGCTTTCAAAGCTCGGAATTTTAAATTATAAAGCTTGAAAGCTGGGATATTTCAATTAAATCCTTTTATAAAAATTTAAACGTTACTTAACTACTTAAGATACGTGTAAGCTTAACACATAGTCAGTTCCTGAAAACTTGAAACATAAAATTAGAGAATTCTAAACCTGAGATAATTCGCCTAAACTTAAAAACATTCTAGACCTCAAAGCTCGAAACCTGAAATTAGAAAACTCGAAAGCAGAGATATTTCAACTAAGCTCTTTTATAAAACTCTCAATTTTCATAACTACTTAGGATACCTGTAAGCTTAAACATCATTCAAATCAATCAAAATCTGAAATTATGAAAATTCTAAAGCCGAGATATTTCAGCTAAACTTAAAAATATTCATCATCATCAGCCATTTATCGTCCACTTCTGAACGAAGCTGCCTGCTTGTTTTCGAATATCATCTAAACATCGTCTTTGGGTTTTCCTACACTCCTTTTTGTTAATATTGGCCGCCAAGGCGTTATTTTTATTGTCTAGCGATTTTCTTCTTGTCTAGCCAAGTGCCCCACCCACTGTCAATTTAGTTTTGCTATACGTTTTATTACGTCTGTTGCTTTAGCTTTGTTTCGGATTTCCTAATTTTTAATTTTGTTCCTAAGTGTAATTTCAAGCATGGATCTCTGCGTTGTTCTTAGTGCGCTGTAGCTCTTTTTGGTATGTGTCACAGTCTCCAAATTCTGTTTTAAATTTATTGGAACGTCTGGGTTCTTAAATATGTGACGAAGTTTACCGAAGGCTCCCCAAATGAGACCTATGTATTCGTCGTTTTATCTCAGCAGCTGTTTAACTTTCTTTGCCCATCTTGATTTTATGTCCGAGATATACATACATACATTCGTCAACGTTTTCAAGGTTTTCCCCTCCTATCTGCACATTTTCTCCACTGTTGTTCATTATCTTCCTTAGACCCACCTCTTTGGAGGCTTCGGAGGGTTGATTTAGCATGATTTCTAGTTCTTCAATATCGGTGTTAATTAGAACAATATTGATTGCAAAATAAAGATTACTCTTCAATATTTATGCCCTTTTTTCGCAGTGAAGCGTCCTGAAGACATTTTCTAGAACCAACGTAAACAGTTTTGATGATATGGTATCTCCTTGGTGGACACCCCTTTCGATTTCAATTTTCTCCATCTTGAGGTCATCAGTATTGTAACTTGGAAAGTTGCTCCTTTAAGAGTTCTGAATATCTGGAGACTATTCTTGCAGTATCCATAGCTTCCCACACGACCCACGACTCGATATAATCAAACCCCCTTTGAGAGTATATGAAGGCGAAGTGTATTTTCAAAAATATTCAGGTTGTCGAAATCTCACTTTAGAAAATTTGTAGGCTGAAATATTTCAACTAAACTCTATTATAAAATTTTAACTACTTAAGATACGTGTCAGCTTAAAACACTCAGGCCCTGATAGCTTGAAATTTGAAATTAGAAAGTTATAAAGCTGAGATATTTTGGCTAAACTTAACAGGTTGACTGCCATGTCCACCCAAGTGGATGGACACGTAATATATGCTCCTGGGTGGTGCTAGAGTGAAATCATGTAAACTTCCTGTAATTACCAGAGCTACAACTTTGTTATTAATTACTGTAGAACAATTTTACGGGTATTATTTGTTTCTTATGAAGAACATACTTTTGGAAGCTCCAAACTAATCAACCCAATTGGGTGGATACCAGTTCTTCAGAAAGTAAGTTTGGCAAGTTTGATAAGAACGTTCATCCAAGTGGGTGGACAAGAGAAATAAAGTACAAGTTGAAAAAAATTATTTACTAGGATTATGAACAGTTTCAAAGCATTCATGACACAAAAACGGCTTATCAGGACATGAGTTACAAAAATTACCAACTTTCTTTGCCTTACTCTTTGCCTCTTTTCTTCCCGATTTAGCTGTTTACTACTTCTAGTAAACTGATCTGTACAACCAAATGGGTAGACAGACATTTCAATAGACTGTACTGCCAATGTAAATCATAGGTGAACATTCAGGTCCTCAAAACTCGAAATTTGAAATTAGAAAATTCGAAAGGGAAGATATTTCAATTGAACTCCAAGCATAAAAACCATTCGGGTCCTGAAAGCTCGAAATCTGAAATTATAAAATTTGAAAGCTGAAATATTTTAAGTGTCTTTTATAAACCTTTAACTATTGCTAGCTGTTTAGGATATGTGTAAGCTTACAAACATTCGGATACTGAAAGATCGAAAGCTGAAATTGGTAAATTCGAAAGCTAAGATACTTCAAGTAGACTCCTTTATAGAATTTTAACTGTAACTGATGACCTACGATTCATGCAATATTAAAACACATTTATGTCCCGAAAACTTTAAATCTGAAGTAAGTAAATTATTAAGCTGGGATACTTCTGTTAAAAGTTTTTTGCAGTTTTGCAGGATACGAGTATGTCTAAAAAAGATTCAGGTTCTGAAAGTTTGAAATCTAAAATCAGTATCGTAACATACCTAGGGGTTAGCACCAACAATAGTGTTAAAAGTTACTACAAATAAGTTAATTATATTTAGTAGAATTTCTGATAATTCTTAAGTACCAACGTGGTGGTGTATTTAACCAAGGGTTTGCAGCGAGAGGTTTTATATTAAAATTCTGTTTCAACTAACATAACATATTTATATTGTCCAAGTTAAAGTTTAACAAAATATTACTTATTTAGAATTAAAGTTAAAGATAAACACTTAAACAACGTTAGGTGTACATAAGTTCCAAAACATCAAAGTAAATAAAATGAAACAAAGGGTTCAATTAGAGCTATTAACATCTTACTATGAATTAAATTAAATCAAATTAAATACATCAAAATCGTAGGAAATATCACTAATACGAAGGACCTGGTTTCTTAAGAACATGATTCTTTGACGACCACACCAGCCATGGTGCGCTCTTACTGAGAAATTCCTTATATAAGAAGTCAGCTCCCACGTAAATGTATGTACTTTGCCGTGCTGATGCTCTGTGCATTTACCTTGCTGTGAACGTGCTGAGCTGTGCAATCCGGTTCACGGACTCCACACCTGACCTGTGTGTCAACTTTCTGGTTCACGGCGGTCTCCTTGGTGCATCTCGCATACTTACTTAGATGCCTTCACTCCCGTCAGTGTAGTGACCCTAGATAACACGTCATATCAACGCGCGTGGCGATGCATTCCCCAACATCGCTTTATTACAGTATATTCGAAAGCTGAGATACTTAATTATTAAACTCTTTTATAGTTAAAATTTTGTCTGTTACTTGGGACACGTGTAAGCTTCAAAAACATTCAGGTTCTGAGAGCTCGAAATCTGAAATTCGAGAGCTGAGATATTTCAACTAGACTCTGTAAAAAATGTTAACTTTTACTAACTTTACCTACTTCAGATACTTATAATCTCAAGACCCATTCACGGCTTGAAAGCTCGAAATCTGACATTGTTAAATTCGAAAACTGGAATATTTCTACTAAACTCTTTTGTTTAAAAATGTAACTATCTACTTAGGATACGTGTAGGCTCAAATCAAATCCCATTTAGGCCTTGAAAGCTCGAAATCTGAAATTATAAAATTTGAACGATGGAAAACTTCAACTAAACTCTTTTACAAAATTTTAAGCTTAGGATACGTGGAAGCTTAAAATCCTTTTCTAAAAGGTTTACGCACCTACAACTCAAGTTCAAAAATATTAAAGTAATATGCCTGACTTTAACAATTTTGTTGTCTAAAATTCAAACATATATGTAACTATAAGTTTCTCCATCATACGTAAGATGAAGGAACTCCAAGAAAGAAGAACGAATAACATTCACCCATCTACAAAGACTTATAAAGAATATATATCCATAGCCCCTCATATTTCTCCGTGGTTTCAATTATCTAAAAAAATCTAACGCTTTCAAAGTTCTTCTTTCCAACGTTGTTATTAAATGCTTTTAAATTATAAGTGAAATTCATTGAGCAGCGTCCTCATTCATAAATAATCAATAACTCCCAGCTATCTCTAACTATTTAATTTAATGTTCTTTAACTTGTCACGCGAAGTAATATAGCTTTTACGGCTGGCCTTTATTGACTAATGTGTGCGTTATTCGGAATTTGTTAAAAGAAAAATATGTTTGATGAAAGTCACCTTGATATGAAATTCAACTAAATATGCATAAGAGAAAGGCTTCCAAAAATGTATCCGAAAACACACTATGACAAGTACATAAAATAAATGTACTTAATAAGTAACAAAATGAAAAGACTAGAGTTTATATATAAAATAAAATAAACCAAGGAAGAAGATTAATAGTTTCTAATTAACGCCCCAGTTTCTCCATTTCTAAAAACTAAAGTTTCTTATTACGCTTTCAAAACTCTTTTCAAAAGTATTTTCCCTGAGGGCTTTCGTCTCGAAAATTTACTTGTTGAGTTTACAGAATCTCTTACGAAGTTGAGGCTATTTCTGGACGTGCTTTAATTCCCCAAAGAACTAAAACTGCAGATTTTAGAACGAACCTTTCTGTTGTTATAGGACGAGATTTTAGAGATAAAATCTATAAGGCTTCGCCCTTTTTTTTGCCGGAACACTTTTAACTCAATTTATTTTTCTATATACGGTTGCTTTAAAATACATTACAACTAACAATCTTTGCTGTAATCTAAATTTAAACTCAAGTTTGAAATTTCCAGAAAAATCAAATAAAATTCCGATTTGCATAGTTGAGCTATCAGAGCTTCTCCAGAATAGTAAAATTAATCTCACCCTTTACAAAGGAGTTTGTACTAAATGAGAATACGTGAGTTTCGGTTTGGATGGAAACGTGTTCCATTTCATGCCAAGGTTAGTCGTGTTCGACAAGCTTCATGTAACAGACACGACATAGTTAACCATGTCCTTTCAACCTCAAAAGTGGCTATTCATGCAATCTCGCAACGGACTTTCCAAAATTCTTGAAAACACCTGAAATACGCTTGACCTATTTACTGATCTACAATGAAATATGTCATTGTACCAATTTTCAATTCATTGAATTTCATTGTTCTAATATAAAAATATGTTTATAATTTTTTCTTGGTGAGATTAAAACAAAAAAGGCTAGAAATTAAGGACCTCGACTATTTTATTCTATGACTATAAACATAGCTTTCGAGAAAATATAGTATGTTCTACTCCGCATTAAAAAGAACTTCAACAGATTGATTCGAAGCAAGATTAAATTTGAAGTGTTCTATTTATAAAATAAGCATGTCACATTCTGAGTTTTTAATTCGCATAATTTCATTTTTGTTAATATAAACATATTTTTATAATTTTCTCTTGTTCGAATTAAAGCAAAATTTCTAATAATTGAAGACCTAGTAAATGTATTATGGCTTTTAAAATATAATATTATTGTACCAAATTATACATTAAAAGGAACTTTAACAGATTAATTCAAAGCAAGATTATATTTTAATTGCCCCATTTATAAAATAAGAATGTCACATCCTTTGCTCGAATCAATAAACATAAAAAATTGCCAACATTTAGGAATCCAGATTTGTGTAAATGTTTGTTTTAAGGAAGTCAAGCTGAAATATTTGTTTTCAATCTTACCTTTCAGTTTTTATCGAACAATTTTCCTTGAGGGAATTATATTTATGATACACTCACTCTCGTCTTGTATAAATAGTATTATTTGCAGGAAATTCTAAGTATCAAACTAAAAAAGTTAGGGCATTTTTTTATGTTTAGGTATCCTAAATTTGAGGCTCACTATTAAAATCCTGCATATTATAAAAAATACAGTTTGAAGGCATTTTTACTATTATTTTGAAAATTAAGTTTTTAAAGGGGAAATACTTTTCATTTTTCTTATATTTTTACTATTTTTTGTATAAACCACAATCTGCAAAGAAATCTGGTTTGGCTGAAGCCATTTACAGGAAAATACTAAAAGAATTAAATTTTCAGAATACGTCTTCTGCTCTCGTAGTTTTAGTTATATTAATAACCCAAAAACCTTTTTTAATGCAACCTTTGTGCCTTTTTTTCTCAGGGCCCATCTCTCTATTGATTCCGGGGACACAAAGACTTGCGGTGCATACCCTAATTAGTAGATTACACCCATTCGGTGGTATTTGTTTCCTATACCATTGCTGCTTCCCAACGCATCGCAGACACACAAACTATGTGTTGCTGTTTCTACTCCCTCATTGCAGAGTCTCAATAGTATTTTTCAATCTTCCATAGGTGTTCCTTAACAGTTACATGCCCTGTTAATAGACCTGTGCTGATCCTTAGTTATGCCCTACTCATAAGAAGTGGTTCTGCAGCTTGCTTCTTGCATGATCCGTTTATGAATGCCTTGCTGTGGTTTTCATCCTAGTCTGTCAATCTAGTATTTTTCATGTTGAGTACCAATACTAACGTAACCCCGGATGGTTCTTCTTGAAACTTTTTAGGTTGGTTTTGGGCCAAGTAAGCCTCGGATGATCCCTGTCGTGCTACTTCAGCGGCTTTCTCATTAGTCATTACCGTGTATACCACAATGACCTGGTACCTATTAGAGTCTCACCACGTTCTGTTCTATCAAGTCATTGAGTTCCCCTAGGCATTCCATGTCAGTCTGGAAGAAGTCTTACTACTTAAGAGAGCCTTCAGAGCCGCCTGGTTATCCGACGTTATGTAGATTCGCTTATACGGTTTGGTGCAAAAACAATGCAGGTTTTTCAGTTCAGTTGTTTGGCATGAATACGCTTCGTCCAACGAGAATCAAGCTTATTTATTCCGGTGTGGTAAAATTCTTGATTCCTGGAATCAACGAACAGTGTCCCGGTTGTTAAAGTTTCTGTCCCGCAAGACGTTGTAGAGGTGCTTGAAAAAATAAAAGTCAGTCGGGGAGAGGTTCGGCGAACATGGCGGGTGACGCAGAGTTTCATAGCCTGATTCAATCAACTTCTGCAGCGTTAGTTGTTGAACGTGCGGCCTAGCGTTATCATGCAAAAGGATTTGGCGTTTTCCGTAACCCACGCCGGACACATACGCTGTAGTGCTTGATGTATTTCGTCGATTTGCTGACAATATTTCTCTGCGGTGATGGTTTCGCCCGAATTTAGGAAGCTGTAGGAGGCTGCAGACCACCAAACGCTAACCATACTATTTTGCAACTTCCGCTGTGGAAAGTGCTTTGGTGTTTCGTCTCGGTCCAACCACCGTGAAGGACGTCGTGGACTGTCATACAGAATCTAGTTCTCGCGGCACGTCACAATTCGATCGAGAAACGGAACGATTTGGTTGCGCAAAAGAAGTCCGGAACAGACTTCGTAATGGCGATTCTTTTGATTCTTGTTGAGCTGATGTGGCACTCATCTTTCAAGCTTCACTTCCAATTTCATTCAAATACCGAACGAGGGTCGAATGATCAATATTGTGTTATTTGGCAGGTTCTCGCTTCATCTTTTTAATTTTATTGACTATTAATATTATTATTGCTTAGTCTTAGTTTGGTGGATTCTTGTTTGACTGAGTGATTTTCTGATAATCGTCCCCATATGTAGGTTCCAGGTTAGTCTGAAGTTCAATATGACATTCAGGTACTTTACCTCTTCCGATAAAGCAGTTTCTTCAGCGCAAAGAAGTAAAAGTATCAAACCTTCTAGGTATTTTCTTCGCATAAATGGTATTATGATGGCTTTTTCGGGATTTACCCTAAGGCCTTCCACTTCAGTCCACCTAGATACAACATTCTAGCTGACTATGTTGGCAAATCTCCCTTTTACTACTACGATAAGATCGTCAGCAGTTCCTAAGAGAGAAAACTTTTGTGAGGCATCGTGCCCTACGCAAACAAATTGTACACAATACTTCGTCCTTTCTGAACCCTTACCAAATTTTGCTTTCTAAATCGCCTTGCTATTATTTTTAGTGTAATCGATTGAGCTTTTTCTTACCATTACAAGAATCTAACATATACGTTCTTTAAATTGCCATTTTGATACAGTAAACGAGAACAAAGTTCTTCAAGTTTTGAAATAATCAACAGGTTTTAGCAGCTGCCAATCATTCTTGCTCATTTGAATTATAATAATTGAGAATTATTAATAGTGCTCTTGACAATTATGGACTTTAAAAATCGTGTGATATAAAATACAGTGTGATAACGAAATACTGTTTCAATTAGCAATAAAAAAAATGAGAGGCACGTTACATCATACTTATGCTCCTGACAGTAACAGTTAAAGGTTTATAATTTAATTTTTGTATAGAAATTGACGGTGATTTTTTTAACACTATTTTGAAGTTTTTCAAACTATCAACAATAAAACCATCGCGTCTCTTCGGATACTTCATCGGATTCTTCTAAGACAGTATTATGCTGCTTATACTCTAAACACAGTTTTCGTATTTACAACAATTATTTTTATGTTGAGTGATTTTTAATAACAAACAATAAATTTGTAAAATATGTTTTTGGGCAACAAATACTATCACTTCTTGCAACATTTTTTTTCTGTTACAAAAGTGCACCCTTAGTTTATTAAATTCAGCATGTTTTATGTTGCATTAAAATAGTTTGTAGATTCAACGAAAACAAACATAATATCATGCGGAGATTTGTGTTGATCTCGAATTTGTTATATATTTTTTAATTATGAAATATATATCAACAAAAAATGCAAAGCGTGTCTATCTTGTTCAAATCCCCTATGTCTGTAGGCTACTTGACACGCACACCACAGGCAAAATGCAATGTTAAAAATAACAAGTTTGACTATTTTAACACACTTACTGCACAAGAAAGAAACTCAGTGGCGCAGTGGCAAGATATCTTTTTATACAGTGGTAAGGATTTTTACAAAGAATTCCCCACTGTTCGAGGTCGGTACTTGAGCGAGTGAAGCGATTTAATCGTCTGGTTATACTTAACGATTCTATCTGCGGAGTGGTCGACTACAGATAGTAACAAGACTCATACGCTATACGCTTAATCCACGCTCACAAACTCTGCAGAAGGCAAAGGGAAACCACTGCAGAGAACACATTTGCCTAATATAACGGGGATATAACTAAAGTTCACGACGCTAAGGCATTTAAAAAAGTGTGGCTTTGACTCCCTCGTCAACGTTCTTAAGAGGACATGACACAAAAGAGGAAGATTGCACAAGAACCTAATTTGTTAAATATAATTAATTCAGAAATAAAAAATTCTTCCATATATTTTCTTCCTTAAATAAAAAGAATACATTTTTTCTCAGCAAGTAAACCCCTCCTTAAAAATTTGGCAAAGGATATTCTTGCCCTATTTAGCATTAAACTAAAAACAACAGCATTCATAGAGTGTCGTGTGTATTTTGGAATGTATTTTTGTAATTGTATCTCCCATAAAGCAATACAAATGTTAATTATCAAAACATCTGTGTGTACCGTATTGTTTATAAAGCCTTGATTACACCTCACAAAGGGAAAACGGTATTGTCAAGCTATAATCTACACAAGTGTTTAGATAAATCAATGAGAAACAAATTATACAAAATGAAATTGAAAACGGTCTAACTAAAAGGTATACATTAAAAAACCAGCTCTTGTTGATAATTATTCACTCCTTTTGATAGAATTCATATAAAAAAATTCGAGAGTATACACACTGGCAAGTTAAATTTATACCTTACTCAGTCAAAAATGGTCGCCTAAAACCCGCACGTGTATAGCTACATTGCAACGTAATAGTTGTCACCAAAAGTAATGTTAAAAGTCAAGAAAATGATAAAGATAAGTTAATTAAATTTAGTCGAATTTCTGATAATTCTCAAGTACCAACGTGATGGTGTATTTAACCAGTTACGCCATATGAAGGTTTGCTGCGAGAGGTTTATATTAAAATTCTGATTCAACTAAACGTACATCGTCCAACTTAGATTAAGTTTCACAAATTATTATTCAGAGTCAAAGTTAAACAACGTTAGGTATAAGTTCCAAGTACATACAAACATCAAAGTTAATAAGTGTTCAATTAGAAATTCTTACTATGAATTGAATTAAATTAAATTAAATACAGAAAAATAGTCTTACATAAAATCGTAGGAAACATCATTACTATGAAGGACCTGACATCTTCGACGACCACACCAACCATAAAGCGCTCTTACTGGGCAATTCCTTATATAAGAAGTCAGCTCCCACGCACACATGTCTTGGAACAAAGGCATGTACTTTGTCATACTGATGCTATGTGCATTCACCCTGCCGTGAACGTGCGGAGTTGTGTAATCCACAACTGGCCTCTGTGTCATCTTTCTGGTTCACGGCGGTCATCCATGTGTATTTCGCACACTTGGATGTCTTCATTAAATAATACGTTATATCAACGCGCGTGGCAACTTTCCACTATGCATGCTAGAACATCACTTTATTACAATGGGGAGTTTTAAAACGGAACATAGCAAAATTGCATTCGAAATCTCTCTGTTGTTCCCCATTAAAATATACAAAAATTGTAGTGGTATCAATGGATAGAGAAAAATAGTGCCCATACGATGTAAATATTATTTTTAACTAAAATAAATAAATAGCTGTGGCTTCTCACATTTTTCACTTATGGGTTGCTAAAGTTCTGAATTTCCTAGATTTGCCTTTAACGTCAGTCTTTTACTCAGACTTTTATAAAGCACAAATCTCATTTAAATGCACTTAGTATTCACAAAAACATAAAAAGTGTACTGTCAGCACTAACGTATAGCTGTAAATGCTTATCGGGTAAGCTAATGTCACTGCATATAAAAGAAAATCAAGTGGAGAGTCGATTAACTACTCCTTCACTACAATTTGCAAGAGGTTTATGCTTTCATGTACTATGTAATTACCTGAATCTAGTTGTACAGATTAACTTAATAGACTAACAATTAACTACTTGAGGATTTTAAATTACTTTTAAAAATCCAACTTAGGAAAAGTAGAAACTTAATGTTGTTCATGTAATCATCCACTTATTTGCGAAAATGTAGTATTGAGATTTTAATAAGATACTAGATACCTACAAGAATGTTAGGTAAAATAAAGCCTGTTTTGTTTTTAAAAGAAAATATTTAAAAACTGACTTATAGATTTAACTCTAATCTAAATATGTAATAAAAAAAAATCGTTTAAAGAAAGCTTCTTAGTATTGAGTAATAAAATTTCCAATCTCGATGTTCCATCAGCCCATCTAAATGAAGTCAAAATATTCCCGAATACTTCCTGTAAATTAATATTTAATAAATTCCCAATACAGATGTTTAATTCCACCGATCACCGAACCACTTGAATCAGGTCGGGTCGCATGGATCATCCGGACAGCTGAGATTTCTAATAATGGGGACCCTCATTTGGAAAATTAAATTTGGAATGTTAATATTAATCGAAAATCATTACTTAGGAATTTTATTAATTCTGATATAAAATTTGTTATGCGGAACACTTCGACAAGAATCAGGGCTTTCAGAAATGTCTCCTGCAGATGATGACGGTGGCTAGAAAAGTGCAGAAACTTTAAAGGTTTAAAATTGTGTAAATTTTCGTAAATGAGAAAAATATATCAGGCAATGTTTCAAAACCTGGTTTTTGAATGTGGATTTAAAATTTGAATGTGGAACAGCTCATTAAAACCGCTCATAAGGAATGGGTAAACTTACCTCGAGACAGTAATTAGTGGCATTCCCCGCCGGATTGAAGCTTGTATTAGGGCTAAGGGTGGCAACACTGACTATTAAAGTGAAAACCAGTTGTTATTTTTCTTCCACCAACCACTTCAAATCTTTAATTTTTACATTTTTTGTGAGTTTCTATTAATTTCAAGCATTCGTTACATTTTTTGATTGTTAATCACTAAAGTGGTTTAGTATAAAGTGCTTTTCATTTTCCATTAGAATATTTTCAGAAATACGTAATAAAATCGGAAATGCTGGGTGATTCCATGTAAGTTTGATTGTGTGTATGTACATTGAAAGGAAATTGATAACAGTATTATGAGCCTTGAGTATAATACTAGGTTTATAAAAAATTCAAACTTTATATATTTAATCTCAAAACTTGGTCTTCTTTTGAAAATGATTCCCTAAAGCTGAAAGTTTATCTTAAAGTAATCCTTTACTAGAGCGCAATTCCTTTAATCCTAAAATACACATACTCTAAAAACCCTTTTACACGAGACTTTTTAATCTTTTTCAACATTCGCGGCTCTACAGTACTGTGACATACGCTCACGGCTTCCATTGTTGACATATTGACATTCGCCTGAAAACAACACACATTTCCTTTACTTTCGTGTCTTTGCATGTCGACGTCTATTCCGTTCAGAAACACGGAAGGCTTCATTTTTATGTAATCATATTTCGTTTCCATCAAATATTTCTACTCGATAAGGATTTCTTTCCGTAATGTTATAAAAAGCGAAGTGGATGTTTCAATATTCCTTCTATAAACAACGTTATCGAACCTTGTTATGTATTATGAAAGATTTGTGAAGTTAATTTTTACTTTCAGTGTTATAACCTGTTGTGATAGAAATAGCTATAAAAGGCTCGAAAGTTAATATAATAATTCAACATTTGGTACGTGTAAAGATCTGAAAAAAATTAAACTTAAAACCTGTGAGGCTATTTATATGGTCCTAAAATAGTCAAAAGTAGGAATTGAATTGGGCTCGTCATAAGGAAGGAAAAAATCCGTGTAAAAGTTTTTACCTTATTTGGAACAATGGAAGGCAAAGTAAAAAACTTGTCCACGTTAACTAAAACACACGCCTGCATCCATCTGATCCCATTACCCAGTTTACCCTTTGTTGTTTCGTGATAATTTGCGTTTCTAAAATATATTTACCACGGCATTTGACTAAAGTTTACAGTTAACTACCAACCGTTAATCATAGGAATTTTCTTGTCTTTTATCTTAATTCAAAACTGGTATTTTCTCAGTGGCTTACAGTAATAATCAAAGCCCCCAATACTTTGTAGACTTTTTCGCTGTCCCATTTGGAGCCCTAATTATCCATTTTGGGGCGGGGAGGGGGAGGGTTAAGACCTCGTATCACCGATCAGTTGTTTTCTGTATAGCTAGCTGTTTGAGTGTTTTTGCTCTAAATCTAAACTATTTTCATTTTTCCTTCTGCAGTCCTTTATCTCCATTTTCCTTATATTCTGTGGGACTCCATTCCATTTTTGCCCTTATTGCTCTGTCTTCCCTCGCTCTCATAGTACCTATGCCCCAACCACCGTAGTCTCTGCGCCTTTATTTCTTTAGCTATATCTTCCCCTCCCGTTTCTTTATTATTTGGTGGTTCATTTTAGCTGTATACTCGTTCTCTTCTATCTTTTTTGGTCCTAATATTTTTCTCCGTATTCTTCTCCAAGACACTCTCATTTTTTCCCCTTTTAATTATGCATAATGTTTCCGCAGTATGCATTACTACCGGTTTATAAAACTTTTGTATATCCTTATCGTTGTTCTTTTACGTATTCTCTTGCCTTCTAATATCTTCTTGTTGCTGTAATATGCTCTATTTCCCTTTAACATTCTTTCTTTGACATCACTGCTCCTGTCATTTTTGCTATTTACGTTTATTCCTAGATAATTAATTGCCATGTTATACTCGTATACTTTGTCTTGCTCTCATTTATCTGTAAACCTTGATTTCTTGCTTCATCTTCTATTTAGCTGAACGCTTTATCTAACGTTCTTCTATTTCTTGCCACTATTGATAAATCGCCCGCATATGCTATGATTTTCACTTCCAATTTTAGCCGAAATAATGTTGCCGATAATGTACCGCTTTGTCTAAATCCTATTCTATTTCCTTTGTGTATCCTTGTACACTCGATTTCTCCCATTTCACTGTTATTTAACTTGAGAGTTTCTTGTTGTTGCTGGTATTAATTCACATTGGTTAAGTGTTGCTTTTGTATGTTGTTAAGTTTTTGTTGCATTTAATTCTAAGTGTGACAGGTGACAGGAGACAGATGTTGTAGGCGAATATCAAGTCCTCCAGTTATTCTATTAGATTTCAATTTATTTCTGTTCATCTCTTTCCTATTGCTCTTTTCATTACTTCATCGATTATCATAAGCAACAATATGAAAGACAGTATGCTCCATTGCTTAACTCCTGTCTGTGTTTGTATGGGTTCTGACAATCTTCCTTCAGATATTACTAGGCATCTATATCCTTCGTAGGTCTATTTTATTAGGTTTCTTAGATTTTCAGGTATACCGTATTTGTACATTGTGCTCCAAATTTTGTTTCATCTTACAAGGTCGAAGGCCTTGTCGAAGTCGATAAATAGCGTGCATACGAGGGTTGTTCTCTTTCCGCCGAGCCTATCTATTAGGGCCATTAAAATTTGCAACAAATTTTGTTTAACCGTGGAAGCTAGTTGTTTACAAGTTTTATAACAGTGACGGTTGACAAATACACTTGCATATTTTAAAATACATAAGCTTAAAGTAATCTTTTTCGCAAGAAATCATGGAATTAAACAGAGAACATTATCGAGTTGTGATTTTTTACAATTTCAAACGTGGCTTAAGCCGCAAACAATGTTTTGAGGAAATCAATGGAGTATTTGGCGACAAGTCGTGTTCTTTAGTTACCATAAAGCGGTGGTACAATGAATTTCTACGTGGCCGACTTTCCTTAAATGACAGTTTTCGAGCTCCTAAGCCGAAAACAGCCGTTACCGAAAAGAATATTGGTCTTGTTCGGAACATGATTGAAGAGGACCGGCATGTTACTGTAATGAGTATTCAAGCAACTCTAACGATTAGTGAAAGCACTTAACACCATTTTACACAAACATTTGAAGGTAGGTACGTAAGCTTTGTTGCCGTTGGATAATGCTTGTCCACACACGGCTGCTCGAACGACTGAGTTTTTTTTCGCGGATGCAAAAATGCATTTGTTGTGGAGGGTGATACTTTGAAAAATTATAAATAAATGTTTTATATCAATTAATTGCGGAAGGCTCAGCGGAAAGAGAACATCCTATGTAGATTGATCAATGCATGATCTGCGGCTACGCTTGTTTCTTACGGAGTTGTTGTTTTATTCTGTTTAATAGGACCGGAATAAATATTTTTCCTGGAATCGAGAGCAGTGTGGTGCTTCTCAAGTTCTTACAATTGCTACTTCTTAGGAATTTTCATCATCACCCCTTTCTTCCAATCCTCAGGTATTGTTACTTTCCCATACTTTCACGAACAGTAGGTGGAATACATGTGTTCCTTCCGGTGGCTTTTCCGCTTTTTCAGCATTACTTGCTTGTCTGGCCTCTAGTCTTCTAGATGGTTCTATTTTTATTCTTTCGTCTGTTCGCATATCCGAGTTCTCATTTACTTCCTCCTTTTCTATTTTTCTATTGCTGCTTCCCTTTCGCTTAACACTTCTACAATGTATTTCCTCCACCTTTCTATTAGTTCGTTTTTGTTGGTCCGTAGCACTACTTCTCTATCCTTAATCGGCCGGTTTCTGGGAAGTTTTCTTTGTGCTAACATCCGAGTTGAACTATGACTTCTTTCAGATTATCATTCTTTGCTGCCTCTTCCGCTCTCTCTGCTATTTCACTGGTCCGTCTACTTCGGCCTGCTCTTACACTACGGTTAACTTCGCGGTCTATGCATTTGTATTGCTTCTGATATTCTATTTTTCTTTATATTTCTGTGTCGCCTCTCTTCCCTGTTGTTCCAAGTTTCTTCTGACACCCAATCTTGCCTACGCGAGTTTCTGAACCCTAATATCTTTTCTGCTACTTCGTTATATGTGGCTTTAATTTTAATCCAGTGTGCTTCTACCGCTTCTTCTTCAAGGCCTTGAAGCGGTTGGAATCTGTTTCTTAGTTCTATTTTGAACTCTGTCTTTGTTGCTTTGTTCTTTAGTTTATTTAATTCGCATTTACTGTTTATTTAGGGAAATCTATGCTTTGCTGCCTTAATTTTATTCGTACGCTTGCTCTCATACTGATGTCTGCACCTATCCTATTCCTTACGTCAAATAGAAAGCTTCTCCAGTTACTTTGTGTCGCTAAATTACCGACTTGATTCTACGTTTTTTGATTCAGGTGGGTCCATAACACTTAGTATATCTCCTTATAATTGAATACTGTTCATTCTATTACCACTATATCGTTATCATTCTACCCGAAGTTCACCATTCTCATTTCTCTCTCCTATTCCATGTTTACCAATTACTTGCTCTAGGCGTAGGGGCCTAATTTAGAGTTTAGATCTCCCATTACTATGACTATGTCTTTTTTATTTATTAAATTTAGAGGGTTTTGTAGTTGTGTGTAAGATTTATGTTTTTCATCTGTTTCTGATTGGTTAGTGGGCGCATATCATTGTATCACATTAATATTTTTCATCTTCCCTTTTAATCCGACCATAATTCTTTCCGCAACTAGATTCCATTCGGCCTAGTTTTTCCTTCATTTGGTTTTCTCGAATACAAAAGTGTAGTGCCGTTGGCTGTTGTATAGTTCGCCAAAGGTGTTCCATCTTACCTCGCTCAGGCCTAATATGTGGTATCTCCGCAATAGCTTAGTGGAGTTTCCCCGTTTGGTAGAGTGTCATCACATTCCATAAACCAATTCGATTTTTTCGATTCGAGTGGTTTGCCACTTTTAGGCCAAGGCGCTGTCCTATTCGGTTTTACTGTTGTGCGTAATTCTTATGCGAAGAGCATTTCCTATCTTGTCATTTATAGTTTTTACGATTATACTGCCGATGTCCGTCGCCATGTCCTCATTTGTGGCAGAAAGGGGCACCGGGAAGAAGTGAGGTTGGCTTTTGGTTGTGAGAGGCTTCGAGTTATGCTTTACCAACCCTTGTTCTCCAGAGAGATGAGGTAAACAAAGTTAAATTCTTGTATTTTCTTAATTATTTCGATCTCCTTCTTCTCGAAGTGGCGTGCCCTTTATAGGGTGTCGCCGGTCTTATCTCCATATGTCTGTGGTGTGTGTATCAAGTAGCCTACAGACATCCTACAGCTTTACGTGGGTTTGCACTTCTATTCTAAAGGGGTAGCGGTCGGGTGTTTTCCGTGTATCTGCGGGCCTGGGAATTGAACCCAGGCCAATCTCAGTGGTTAGACGCACGCTGAACCACCTGAGCCACGACCGCGACCAATAAAGTTTATATAAATGTAAAATTGTTTAGTTTTCGATTCCTACCAACCAATAAACAACCAGAAAAACCAAAATAACAATTAGCATACCGCTACATTTGTTACTAAAAGGTGTTTACTGATAACTGATAACAGAACGGATTAGATAAATATGGCAAGTAACAAACAGATACGAATGATCCTGAAAACAGAAGTTTTAACGTCGAAATACACACTTTAAAATTATATCATTATTCTACGATACATAATTAAATTTAATTTGAGTATGACTGTATGTGTTCCACTAATGAACAAACAAATCTAATTGTATTTTTTTCACCCATTAATTTGATTAAATTATTCTGAATCGTAAAATGGATTAGGCTTGTAAATCACGCAAGAAACTGAAAATTTAGATGTTAGTAGGTTAATTTTAAAACATGGAGAATAATTACTTTGATATAAATGTAGTACTAAATAGTGTATAAATAATAATAGTAATAAATGTAAGTGTTAAGATATTCATTTAACGTGCCAGCTATGATTTTCAAATTCTGAAAGCTGAAGGCTTCCAAACTTAAATTAGTCTACCGAACATTTTTCAGGTTCTTTCACTAATTCGAAAAATTCTAATAAATCAAAGAGTCGAAAGTTTCACAACAAAATTAAATAGCACCCATCCATTACACTTCCTAAGAACGTTCTCGTTATTTGTTCGCTGTTAAAGCTTTTAATTTCATTTATTCGTTAAGGACCAATTAAAAGGAGTTTCGTGAACTTTAAGTTGACGCATTAATCTCGAGATTATTTTAGGCTTGTATCGATTTAGAGCCGGCATGTAAACGTTCCTTAGGTTAATGTGTAATCGGAGACAAATTCCACAGATGACGTAAATGGAAGGGTTTCTTGCTATCATCCAATGTTAGAACTAAATGAAACTTACTCCGAGTTGGCTTCCGCATTTTGTGGCTCCGTATTTCGCTCACATTCGTCAACTTTTACGGGAGGACTTTATTATATTAAAATGAGAAATTGTTTTCCATAGTTCACGTTTTCGTACGGCCCTGTTCGAAATATTAATAATAACATAATAAGAGTCCTGCACTTAATTTTCCTTTTGCACGAATGAAACTTCGTTAAGGGAGGAAGTTCATAATAATTATAATGAAATAGACTCGCGCAACCCTTGCGAACCAGCTATGATCTATACGAGACGATAACTGTATATAAGCAAGAATACGAAAAGATTTCCGTTTAGTTTTGATTAACTTAATTTTTGTGTCTTCTTACCACTTGTTGCGCCAAGACCACGTACCTTTACGTATATAAAAATTAAATTAGAAATTCTTTACATTCTTTTTTCTTTAAAAAAAAATGAACATTTCCGCGTCCGTACACGGTTATTTTGCACGCAACGTATTATTAATTCCAATTTAAAGCAGAAAACACGTTATTTTTAAACCGTCGAGGTATAAAAAGCTGCGACGCTTTTAATATCTTTATTAAAATCGCATTTGTACCTTAAAAAATTTCGTCAGGCTCATTTTCATCATTTTTCGCGATAATTAATTAGGACTAGGTCTTTCTTTGATGGAAAGCTGCCGTAATAATTCGTTAAGTGGAAAAGCACAAAACATAATTTCAGTACGTCAAAAAAGAACTTTGATAATATGAAATAGCGTTTTGTGGTGCTAAAAACTTGCTAAAACGTAACTTTGATGTTTTATAAAAAAATATGTATAAAAAGTCGGCCTGTTTTAATTTAAACTTTAAAGATGATATGCCGAAATTTCCAAGTCTATATTTAAAGCTTACAGGTGCTTCTAATCATCGCTTCAAATCAGTTTCTCCAAGCTATGTCACGTACTAATTCGCAAATCAGTACTTCAGGGATGACCATATTTCTAGGCCTTTTTATGAATTTTTATGGCAAAAACTTACTCGTAAATCACTGGCGGGGTAGCTGAGAGATATATAATCCGTCCGGTAGCTCGAAGAGACGCGGAATAAATTTAAATTTAACTGTATTTCTTATAATTTAGAACGAACACAACGTGTGGCTCGGATTTTATACAATACCAAAGCCTTGTTGATACCATCAATGTCTCCAGGCATTTGCGACGAACCGAACCGTTCCTCAGAGTTTTATATTCCAGTTGTTTCTAAAATAGCTACGGGAAAATTCACGTAAGTAACGAATCCATCATAATACGTGACAGTAATTTTGATATGGGTTAACAAATAACTTGGGAGCGAAAACGGCATCTAGGAAACTTACGAAAGTGAAAAGCAATAAACTTGAGAGGTGAGATACTGAATGTTTTAGGAGATTTAGACACAATTTAATTACGATTTTCGCAATTTCTCGTTGGTAGATTGTTGTGTAACAGATTAAATTAAGAAAATGTTAGATTGGTACGTAGGTAACTAATTGGGAAAACGTGGGTGAGGAGGTGCATTACAGACAAAATTTATGATGTAAAACTACGCTAAAAGAAACTGGAAAAATTCTAAATTAGTTTTACTTAGCGTACTTGATTACTGCAAAGTAACGCAAGAAAACGAATACGAATTTGTCAGTGTCGGTATCATATAAACTCCCACCGTTGGCTCATCTTTACAAAGAAAGGCAGCTGAGGCCCACAAGCAATAGCAATAAAGATTGCAGAAATGTGGGAAGTACATAGACCGTCCACGATATAAGAAAATGTAGTGTGCTACAAGTATACTAAATAAGCCTTTTGAAGTTTGTCAGGGTGAGTTGCTACCTTTAGCTATTGTTAACGTACAAAAGTTTTAAGTGCTTGCGATCGCTGACGTAGGGCTAGCATCCTAACATTTTCAGAGAAACGGATTACGATGTCCCTTCAAATTGATTCACAGTACCAACAAGACTTAACTATAATCTCTTTCTTAGCAGTTTTGTACACTGTCAGGTTTGGACTTTAACTAAAACAAGGTAATTGATAATGGGAATTAGTAATTACTAGTAATTCAGGTCATTAAAGATCAATTTTAGTTCTTTCTTAATTATTTGATACAAAATTATAGTATTACGTAGAAAGATTTTCGCCAAATAAAAACGAAAAAGATTTCAAAATAGTAACAGTATTGATTCAATTCAATCTTTTTTTCTTATTAAAAATACAAACATTAACTTTTCAGAGTTTTTTTTTCTAAGGAAAGTGCCTGAAAGTCAGATAAAACCTCATCAGTCCCAATTAGCTACAGCTGAAAATGTTTCGTCCATTCTGATTTTGATGCAAAGCACCTTTTGATTTTTAATGCATTCGCTCGTTCGATTTCCTATCTGTCCATCGATTGAAAAGTCAAGTATATTTACGTGACCTATCTATACGCAGAGCTAAATCTTCAGATACAAAAAGGAGAGGAAGGTCGATGAAATTGCAAACTTACATCTCCCTACTTTTATAAAAAGTAGAAATCTCGTAGTTCAGATCCCGTTTGTGAATTGATTAATTCTATTAATGGAAATTTGTGAAGCATTTGTAAGTTTTTTAAATGTTCTTTCTCCAAAAGAAAAATAAATAATAAAAAACGAATGTATCCCAAGAGTAATTTACCTTTCCTTTATTTATTCCCAACCACTTTTATTTTTCTTTGTTCTGCAAAAGTCTTAATTTTACAAAATTTATGTACACAATGCCTCATATAAGTTCTCGCGGTGTTGTCTTTCTTAAAGCTTACTTTGATATTTTTTAAGAGTTGCTACTAAAAGCTTGCAGTTTTTAAAAATCTCAGTCAATATATAAATGTAATAAATCAACTCGTTCGAAGAGGAGCAAAGGCGTATTTCAAATTCCCTTCGATGAGCTGCAAACCATTTCAGTTCTGTAGATAAACAGTCTGACAGGAATCTGACCCTTAATAATTAAATTAAGGTCAAAATATGTATTCCTGACGGTTCCCTCAAACAACCTTCTACACTTAACTAATTAATTATTGATTCAAATAACAGATTAATAAATATATTTGGGAAATCTTAAATGCTACATAAGCACTGATATAAGTTTATTTTGCTTTAGGAAAAGTATTACAATAAAATCAAATAAACAGGCACGAACTAATTGCAGCCCTAAATATGGACCCACTCAATTAAAAATTCTTGTCAAAAATTCGTATTTTTTAATTTTGCCCAAGAAGTGAGAGTTTTTGTGCGGACCTAATGCAAATGTTCCGAAGCACAACAGCACTGCAGCACCCCTGTCCTCTATCCTCTTCGCCTATACAAATACATTTTTACTAAAAAGAAATAACTGATTCGTTTATTAAGAAACTATACTTTTAATTACATTCACATTTTTAATTAACAATCTACCCTTTATCCTCTCTTTGAACAGTCTCGAAGGAAACTAATTTAAATTTGTCCTCTATTTTTAAACAGAAACAATTATTCCGAAGCAACTTGGAACTACAGAGCTGCATTCTGCTTAACTCTTTGTACATATAAAATAATTGCTGGATTTCTCTTCTCTAAGTAAACGTTTGTTCTGAATGTTGAAACGTAGATTACCTGCTTAGTTTTTCCCGGATATTAAAGCGTGGCAGGTGCTTTAATACAATTTAAAAAAGAAATAAAGGAAGAATCTCGGTTTCAAGGATTTAAAATGGATAAGGTTACACGGAAAGGCTTTTGTTGTATTAATAACCTTGTGCATCGTATTTTTGTTGGATAGGTTTAAAAAAGCATTATTTAGAACACGGGATATAAAAGTCCTGTACCTTTTTACATTAATTTTAATTTTGGAAGTAAAAGATTATTATTACCAGCGGCACGTCCTTGTTACTTGCAATTAAAGGAATTGTTGCCCGAAATAAGTTTAAAAAATGTTTTTTTAATTCATTTCTAATTTTTTTGAGTGGCAAAGGTATTATTCGGAATTCTCATTTAAACTTTAAATATATGTGTGTAAATGTTAAATAAATAGCATATTATTTTATACATATATTGGATAGTATTTATGTTTGCTATATTTAGCATAAAATTTCAACATTATTTTCTTAATTTGCTGTTGCCGTTTATCTAATAAATTATATCACCAATTTAGTAGAGAAATATTTCTGGTTCTAATTCTGTTAATATTAATATTTATTATTTGTTTAGATTAAATTAATGTAGCTTTAGATTCTTTGGCCCTTTCCCCAAACAACAAATTTCAATTTTACCAAGTCCATCCATCTTGGCCCTTTTCTTCTTTTGTCATTGTCCATTCTTCCTGTAAAACCTCATTTACTGTTGCTTCCTTCCCTTCGACTTCTTCTTTCCCTTTGCTTTCTTAGTTCCCTTCAACTTCTTCTTTCTTGTTTTCACGTAATATCTTCAGTAGAAAGGTTTTATCAATGTTCAAACTGATGTGCAGTTATAGTATCGCAGCTCTAAATTTACTTAGTTTGAATTGTTAAACTATTTTTTTTAAATTCTACAATCAATACCTGCGCCATTCTTTAGAGGACAGTTTTTCTTGAATCTTGCCTTCAATTAATATTAGTTTTCTTGGGTGAGGCCGTTTCTCATTGCACTAAAACTGTACTAGCTTATTATGCCTACTAGGTTTATATAAAGTTAAGAGGTCTGCTCCTTTTACAAGGTTTAGGATGTCTCCAAAAGGTGGATTTGTTACTTCTTGGGATTTTATTGCACACCTCCAGGTGCCGGTGCCAAAAGTTAATCAAACTCAGACATAAATAAATAATAATGTGATAGGTACATCGTTTCATTTTCCTTCTGACAAAACCTGTTAGTTGAACAAGTCTCAAACCCTATGACCTCTCAAGATTGTCATAGCCTATAATCCTATTCTTATACCCACTATCCGTCTTATTTCGTTTCTACCTATGTAGGATTTCTTTGTTCGATGTATTGAGGTGTCCTAATGTACTATCTCGGTTCATGGATACCCATATATCGCGGTGTTTAGTATGTATTAAAATTAAAAGTGGTAAGATATCCGAATCACGGCGGAACACTCAGGCAGTACTGCTACACCAAAAACGTGATATATACTAAACACAGACTATTATCAGTTGATCGACATTCTCACCCACCCGAGGACACACCGAACCGTTGTAAGCTGAGCCTAGTTCGCTTCACCCGTCCAAGTTCTAGCCACTGACCGATGCTTAACTTTGCGGAGCGATGTGCCATGCCAATACTCACTACCGTACCGCCTCCCCCACCCACCCATATAAGCTACTCATAAAAGTCATTACCAATAGACCGGCCACTAGGTTGGATTCGTATCAGCCTACGAAACAAGTAGGATTTCATAAATTTAAGAGTTCTTATCGACAGAGCATAATATCCCAATCTTTCGTTACCGCATATGTTTTGGTAACCTGGCACTCATATTTTAATGCAGTTTGACTGTTTTCTATTTTATGATGAATATGAGTTTGTTTTCATAAACTCTTGCACCCTGTATTGTGCGCATAAAGTAATCACATCACTGTTACTTTTGCCTGGAAGACTATAGCGATGCTTCTCACGTTCAGACACATTGGTATTAGCTTTGTAAAGTTCTGCTACAGTACCTACTGCACTTTTAGATTAATCCATGTACCAACTACATCATACCCGTTTTTCTAGTTCCTACCCTTGGATCATCTGCTAAGACTGAAAATTTTGTCTCGGAATATGTATATCCCGCTACAGTTTTCTGATTGTTTCCTTACTGTTCCATAACGTATCCTTCAAAAACTTGAAGTTTTTCATGAAATTCTGCTAAAGGTGCGAGTTTGTATTCCGTACAGTAATATTTCAGCAGGCGCACTTGGAGATTTAAGCTATGTGCTTTTCTAATGTTATATTCTTTTTCCATATCTTCGACTCGCTCGTATGTTTTGAGTTCTATTTTCGAATAGAATGCTAATACTAGGTTCTGATAACAGGTATAACTTGTGTCTCTCTTCTTTTATATTTTGTTCTTCTGCTATATTGTAACGTAGTGGTTAGTACCAAAAGTAATAATGTTAGAAGTTAGCCAAAAAAAGATAATTAAATTTATTAGAATTGCTGATAATTCTTAAGTACCAACGTGGTGGTGTATTTAACCAGCTATGCTACGGGGGGGGGAGCTGGGTTGCTGCGAGAGGTTTTATATTAAAATTCTGGTTCAACTAACATAACATATGTCCAGACTTTGATCAAGTTTCATAAGATATTATTTAGAATTAAAGTTAAAGATAAAGAATTTTTAGAGATATGTTCCAAGTACATACAATCATCAAAGTTAATAAAATGAAACAAAGGGTTTGATCCAAACTATTAGCAGGTTTTACTATGAATCGAATTACATTAAATACATAAAATCGTAAGCAACATCACTAGCACGAAGGACATGGATATTCGACGACTACACCAACCATAAAGAGCTCTGCTGCGCAATTCCTTATATAAGAAGTCAGTTCCCACGCACATGTGTCTTGTAACAAACCTTGCGATGAGCGTGCTGAGCTGTGCATTTTAAAGAATGTTATTTCAGCGTTCCCGCGCACTACACAGCTGGCTCGAGTGTCATTTTTCAGGTTCACGGTCATCCACGTGCATCTCGCATGCCTTTATTCCTGCCAGTGTAGTGACTCTAGATAACACGTCATATCAATGCGCGTGGCAATGCATTCTCTAACACGTTTTATCCCAATATTATCTAGTAGTACTGGTCCATTAGAATTAGTTCTAAAAGGCCAAACTACTTCTAATTGAAGCATATACACGACAATTCTATATTTTCACAAATGAACTTTGTTTTATAATAAAATAATCAATAATTGATTTTTGTTCCACCGTCGGTTTGTCTCATGTAAATTTATATACATAATATAGTCTTGTGAGTATGGTAGCCATTTAGTATTTTCAGGTGATGTTCTTTACAGTGTTCTATTAATAACTCTCCGATTGGTTTCTGCATATTGGCCAAATTCTTTTTTTGTTTTAATCCCACACTTTCATTAAGGCCTCCAGTTAGTATTATTTCTTGGTGATTTTTTGATTTAGCCATTACCCTACTTAAGTCTTGATAGAAGTTATCGTTCATTCATTGTTTCGAGTCATGTATTGGACCATATACTCCAATTTTGACAGTTTCATATCCATATAGACGTATCGTTAGCGTTATAATTCTATCAGACTCAGATTCGATTTTGACGTAGTTCTTGTAGTTTTCATCAACTGCGGAAATAATAGGCCAGTTCTTCATTTCATTTCCCCTTCCTCTTTGTTTTGGATAGAACTGCTATGCCAATGCTTTGTTGGTTTAGTTCTTTTACTATTTCCACTGTTTTATTATTTATTCCTTTTATATTCCAAGTCGCTAGTCTCGAAGTCCGTTTTCTTGCTTGTTTCATTTATTTTACAAGTGAAGGCTACAGTCAAGGGTGAAAATGAGGATAGAACTTGCTGGCAACCTTTAACCGCCTTAAACTGTGGATCTAATTTCCTTAAAATTTAGCAGTCCGAGCCCTGCAGTTTTTCGTCCTGGCAATTGACATTGTTTCAGGATATGGCATGAATGGTTTTCGTCACAATGCTTAATCCTCCCTTAATTTTGAAAATTTCAAATAAACCCTAACGTACTCATTATAAAATGTAGTTTGCCTTACAAACACAAGAAGCCATAAATTTGAAATCTGAACAAAATTCTTCAATATTTCGTTAAAGCTAAGCCTATGTATTGATTTTGAGTTTATTTTTGGCTCCATTATCCAAAGGAATTTAGGGATAAAGAATTTAAGAAAAATGTGTCTAAAATGTTTTATGAGGCAGGTTTATTAATAAAGGGATAATAAATTAAAAAGGATAATTTTTATCTTTATTGTGCGTACAATAAAATTATGGATTAATTGCATTGCATAATCACATTTGTTTAAAAAGAGTCATTGGCGAGATTCATATGCATTTAAAAGCTTTTAGGATTTTGTGAAGCCATTTGTTGTAGGGAAGCTCTTATTTTTAGCAATTTATGCTTTTTTTCCTTGTCCTGTCGTTAACTCAGTTTACTATTTTTTAACCACATTTTATCTCAATTTCGACATTATTTGTAGAAAGAAACAATATTTTCTATACTCGAAAACCAAGCCGGATTTTATTCAAGAAAAAAAAGTAAACCAAAGTATTTAATGTAATCCCAAAGCGGTTTTAATACGACCTCGAGGCAGCCAAACTGTGTATTTACATTTGACGTTTATGTAGAAAGAAGTTATCTAATTTTGATGAATGAGTTTTTGCAACACTCGTAAAACAGTAACTCGAAAGTAAAAGCTATTAATTGCTAAAGGTAGTAGGGCTGATTGTTCGGAACTTATCTTAAGGAATTTATTGGAATTCAGAACATTTTAAAAAGTGAACAGAGAACACTAAAGTGGGCACAGAAAATCAAGAAGAAATAAAATTTCCTGAGATAAATAATTGTTTGTCTTATTATTTTACGTTTTTACTTTGTAAAAAAATTTAACAAAATCAAGGACGAAAAAACATCTCAGTTTGCTAATCCGCGGTCTGTCAGAAGTAAATTAACACAACAAAACAGCAGCAACAGAAAATCCTAACCTCAAACTAAAGCAACAAAAAAAGCTTTTGTTTCACAGCTTTTAACCAAAATTTCCCAACCTGAAAAGGATTTTCTGGAAATACAAAGAAATCACTATTTCTCTAGTGTTCGATGAAGTAAACCGAATAAAAACTAGAAAAGAAAAGTTTTTCATCATGTTAGAGCACGTATTTTGATAGTTGTTTAAAACTTGGACAGAAAACTTTTAGTTGTTCCTTAGAAACCCATTCAATCGTTTCAAAGAGCATTATAACAAAAACTAAGTTAAGAGGTTTATCACTTAATGAGTTTCGCTAAATTTGTAAATTACAAAAGTATATTCAAGCTCGTTTTTAAATCAACAAAAACAAGTTAGGAAAAAATGATCCTTAATAGCAACATCATCAAACTAAAACAAACTAACATAAATCACAAATTCAAAGATTTTTATCAGAAGTTTTATCGGTAATAAATGTAGATTATTAATTAATTAATTAAATATTTTATGCGTAACTGGGTCATGTTTAGAAGAGAAAATCGATGCAGATTGTTTTTCTTTCAGTTCAACTGGAATTTCCAGGAACGAGTTATCTCTCACAGTTCGCATTTAGATAATTATTAAAAGTCAGACGTATGAATCTGGATATGGAACACGAAGTTCCGTTCGACTTGGCGAAAACTAGCACGAGAGGAATAATAACTACTAGGTAGAAGCTTGACATTTAATTTATTAGGATGCTCAACCTGTCGTACCCTTTTTCGTTTTTCGCTTATCTGAAGTTATTTATCTGATAACAACTTTGAATACTGAAAAGTTCTGCTGCAAGTAAGGAGCAGAGTGATAATTGTAGCACGTTAAACATTAGAACATAACTTTGAGCTAGGTTATTAAAATTTCCAGTGTAGTTTATTTAACATACAAAACGTTAAAGCGAAGGTTTTCTACTAAGTTTTACATTTCCACGTTTGGTGACTATTTAAATTCCTTAGGTAAAATTATTCCTGTAAAATATTACAGTGCTGGCTAGAATTTTAATGTTTTACTTCAGGCTCTGTTTATTTTTACTTTTTCGCGAGTTCGTTTTGTTCTGAGTTGTGCTTTCCCAACTGGTCACTCATAAAGGTAGCAAAAAAAAATATTTTAACTAGAAAACCTTTCTGCAGGACCTTTTACTATTCATATGAGATTTTCAATCAACTTTTTCTGTACCTAGTTAAAAGTCGTAGAGCTTATTTTTGCATTTTGCTTTGAAATGCCCACCATAAAGTATAACTGAAAGTAGCGCAGTAGGGAAAATGCTTGGCCCCTGGCAAAATGTATTTAGTTTTCTTGCTTTTATTCGTCTGAAGGTTTCAGCAGGTTCGTGATTTATAAATACAAGGCGAGTATTTTTATTTTATATTTAATTTTTGGTTTAAGTTCTTTCTTCAGTTACCTAAACACAATTAGTCCTGGTGACTTTCACTGTCAGTCAGATAAATGCCTTGAGGACCGTTATTAAAGTTCAAATGGAAATTATTTATCAATTTCTTGATGTATTCTTGAATAGTAGCCATGCCAAGTTCATAATGAAGTTTATTGGTAGCCTACCAGAGGGCATTTAATGCCATTCTGAGTATTTTATTTTGTAGCAATTGTATTCTATTTAAATTGGCTTCCAATGTGTTTTCCCAAACTTCACATCCATATGGAGCTAATTGACATATCAATGATTTATAAAGTAGAGTGACACAGTCAACTTGCAAAGACGATTTTTTATTGACCAACGGATGCGGTTGTACTAATCTAGCGTGACTCATTGAGCTTTTTGTTAATGTGAAATTTCCAGGTGAGACGAGTATACAGGTAAATGCCTAAGTATTTCACTGAATTTGCAGAAGTGCTCCATAGTATAGCATGATTATTGTTATTAATTAGTAATAATGGCGGCATATTAATCCATCTAAGGGTAAAGATCTTGGCAGCGCGCTTAGCACGATTTATTGTCAAATTCCTATGTGGCGCAAAAGAAGCGAACGGATTTAAAACAATAGAAGCAACTTTATATTTAAATCTTCAATTTATTTTAATAAAGGAATATTAACTCTGGTTCTTGGAGATTTTTTTAAGGGGGAGGAGACTAGTAGATAAACTGAGATTTATTCTTGGATATGACTTTGTTCAAATTTATAGAGTAAATATGAAGTATAAAATATAAATTGTGTTGACCGAAAATTCGCTCGACGCTTAGAAAGAGCTAGCTAGGTCTTGATTAACATTAAATTTTACATTATTTGCCACTGCGCTCAAATAAAAAAGCAATTAAAATATTCGTATTTGTGAATAAAACATATAAAATTTACGCAAATGTTTGTAACTTCACAAAATCACCAGATTCCACCAGATTCGGCAAACTATATCTTCCAATGGAAAGTTTTCATAGCTAAACATGCTTAATGTATTTTAGAATTTTCAGTTTGAAATTTTTCCCTTGTATTTATTACGTAGCTTTAACGTAAACTCGTCATTGGCGGTTTACAGAGGAAACGTTCCTAAACAATCAGAAAAGTCCAAGCTAGTCAGAATTTCAAACAGAATAGTTGTTTTAGCTGCTTACTCGTTGGGTAATGAAAGATTACGGACGTTTCCTAGCAAATCCGGGTACGTTCTACGTTGGGCGTATGTTCAGCCCTTTCGTACAATATACATCTGCTAGTTAACTAACGTAATTGTGCTGATTATAAACCATAGTCTATTAGTGTGCAGGGCTATACGCAAATAATTTCATAAATAAATTGGTTTGTCCATTCAAAAATTTACTAAAAAGTTTGTAAATGCACTTTTACATAATTGTCTATCAAGATAGTATAATGTTACCTTTTTTTATAATTATTAACAGGCAGTTAGCTCAGTTATTTGTCGTTAATGAGGTTCTTTTACTTTAATAAATGAATATTAATACATTTATGTTATATAACAATAATCAGAACAACTTAATGTTTCTATGCAGATTTATTATATCTTTTACTAATCTCTATTTCCTTATCTTCCTCTTCCCTATATATTTACTTATTATAGATGATAACTTATAATAATATTAAATTAGCTCACATATCACTTGTTCGGTTTAATTCATCTTCAACTTCTGCAACACCCAATATAAACCGGACCAAACCTTTTTCTTAGAACAACAAGTTATTTATTTTGACCTCTTTTATAAGAGATTACTATTTTCCTTTCCAGCAAAGTACCAATTAATTATTTAATTATTTTATTCTTTCCTTTTATGAAAGTACCATTCTCCTTTTCTTAAAATAATATTTCACACTTAACTTCTTTATTATATTTTCCTTCCCAAAGGAAATACGTGTTCCTTTTTGAGAAGATTATTTCAATCTTGTTTATTTATCTCTTGTCTTCTGTCTCCTTGGTTCTCTGATATTTTTCCTCCAATGAAAATTATCTTTGCTTTTCCTTTTTAATGATTAAATACTAGGTTTCTAGCTAACCTATTTTATAATTACAATACAACATTCCTCTCTGGAGTAGAAGTGCTTATACTTCCGTGGTTCGGAGCCCACGTAAAGCTGTAGGCTACTCCACAGACATATGGAGAGAAAATCGGCAACGCCCTGTAAAAGGCACTCCACTTCTAGAAGAAGAACTATGTAGATTCTCGTTTTTACTACAGTTTTTAAATGAACATACATTAAATCTGCATAAATTAACTTGCAATTAAACTGTAACTTTATATTCATTAACAATTATATTCAACTCAAAATCTTTAATATCGTGAAATATCATCTCAATAGTTTGCCTAAAGCGAGAAAAGAAAACGAATAAACTGTTTTTCAAAAATCTATTCACTTAACTTGTTTTGTTTTAAATTAACAAATCAACAAAAATTTGTTTAATCTTCGATTTTTAAATTTGAGTCGATTAAATTAAATTAACAAGGATTGACTATGCCATGGTTAACACACTGAGTGGCTGTGCTGTTTTAGTGTCCCCTTTTTCTTCCTGGTGAATCCTCTTTAGAGAGTAAGAGAAACGTTGAGCTCTTCTTTTTGAACAATGACACCGTCCCAGACGTTCTTTTAACACTGACCGTCGAAGTCTTCGAATTTCTCAAGTTCGGCTTTGTACTCCTGTTGGTTTTCGTGTATGCCATTCACTATTCGCATCAGCTCTTTCATCATGTATCATGTCCTACAATTCCATTATGTCAGTATTGTTATCCTGTGTGCCTTTAGGTGGGGATCGTAATGATTTTTTGCTCCCCTAAATCCCTCGACTTTCTCATCTTCTACAGCCCTTTTTCTTTTGCTTTCCTAGTTCGTTGAGCTATCGCTATCATAATTGTGTTTAAGCGGATTCAATATTTTACTCATTTTAGGAACTCAGATAGCCGATAACAAATAATCTGTGCGGACCTTCTCGCTAACGTATAGTTGGTTTATTGGTAAATGTGTAAACTCATTCATTAACTCTAAAATTAACACTGCAGCTCCTTTCTTAGCAATTTTTATTTTAGATAGTAGCTCGCGTACCTGTCACTGTTGTATAATTTTTCACTTGGTACGATCTATATACCGGAGCTCAAAAATTATACAACTGCTCTCGTCCGCGTACTTGGACAATCTTATATTTTCTTCTAACATTTGTTAGTTTAATTGAATTTTTTAACAATTAGTTTGGATTTGTTTTAATTACTTTATGGCAATTTTCTTGAATCCTTCCTCTCTACTTTTTGTATTTTATTATTGACTGTTAATGTTTATTTCTTCTTAATTGCAATTTATACAAATACCTTCAAGATTGCTGCGGTTCAATAACTAATATTTGGTAGAAATTGAATTTTCTTTATGCTATAAATTACGGATGCAATAACATTCTTAACTTTTTTAAGCAACATAAATCAGTAAACACGTGTTATCACCTGTTGCCCACCATTCGGTTATACAATACAAATACGATGCCGCAAGGTTCTATAAATATGGAAGAGTTTTTCCTTTTGCAGAGTATGGATTGTGTGCTTTTCTGCTTTGGGAATCAAATAGACGTTTCGATATGACATTCGCCTACAATTTTCTTGTATTGCATTAGGAAATGGATCGGGAAACAATAAAGATTAAGTTTGTTGCTTCATTTAATTTTAAAATGCACCAAATAAGAATCTGTCTGCAATAAAAATGTAAAAAAATCGTTAGAAAATGTTGCAGTTACCGACAAAACCAACAATTAGATAATTTATTTCATCTTTTAAATTAATTAGTACTATTTTTATGTTTTATGCTTTACTTTTTTTGTAACTCAATTTAAGCAAGCAAAGGTTAGCAATTTTTATGTGGTTCTCTCATTTATATCTTCTTACATTAATTATTCTATCCGTTTTTACAATTTCAAAATTTTGATAACAATTTATGTGTTTATTTCGGTCGGCACTAATGCATGACCGGAAACATGGAGGGTTAAGGCTTCCTTCTTAGGCACCACACCTTCAACAACGGCCTACCTTCCCTACTCTACTACTATCTTTCGGTTCCAATTATTTTCAGCGACTAGGTAGGTCACCCGCCGCGTATCCGACTCGGATTTGACCCCGAGACCGTCCGCGCTGTCGAATGCCTTAACCTCTCGACCACTCTGGCAGAACTATTTATTATTATTACTGAATCTTTTTTAAATAAACCAAATCTCGTAATTGGATTAAAGCTACTGGCTTTTCAACTAAAATTCTTGCACAATAAGGCTTATAAATGTGCGACAATTCTAATTTAGAAGTTCATTGCGTAGAGACCAGAATTTACTCAAGAGTGAGACATTGAGACGTTTGCACATAACAAACAAATATGCGTAAGAAGTTTCTGAGTAACTGTTACATTAAACGGAAATTCTCCAAAGACAAAACAAACAATTTTGTGGTAAACGTAGTTTCCAATTTTCTTTGAAAGTTGTCTTTTGGGATTTCTTCTTATGTATTTAGCGGTTATGTATTCACACCAAACGTCTTCCATTTATTTTTATTTTTATTTTATATTTTGTTAGTTTAAGGGCCGGGTTTTTCATCTGATAAATTTTACAATTGAAATATTGTATTGGCATAGGTTACCAAGAAAGTAACGTATTAAAAACAAACACGTAATACTTTTAATATGTGTATAAGAAATTGATTTTAGTATATCTTTACGTGAAAAAATTTACAGCGTAAAAACTAGTCAGTAAATTAGTCATGAAAGCGCAATTTTAGTTATAAATAAATAAATATTAACCTAAAGTTGCACGCTATATCAAAAATAAACTTTCTTTCAGTGAGGCAGAAGTTGAATAAAAAGTCAGGGAAATTATTTCGATTGAATCGTAAAAGGTCACGCCATGTAAAATGCAATCCGTACAAAGACCTTTGTACAGTAATCAGGGTGTACATTGGTATAGCAGGATTTAAAAGACAATTACATTCGGGAGTCATAATCTTACGTTTTCCACAGCTGCGTGTTTTAACTTTATTGCATTTAAACTAGGACGAAACTAAAGAGCTCTGACATTTAATTTCTGCTGTATTTGAATGTTTTGCTATTTCACAAAAGGAATAAAATGGTATTTTACCTTGGTTGTTATCAAAGAAGGGTACAAGAGCTATTCGTGCAGAGAGGTTCATGACGGGTTGTTATCATCAAGGTTGAAGTTAAGTACTGGGGTACGGCAGGGCTGCATATTTTCGCTTATACTATTTCTCATTGTACTAGATGATGTACTACGTAAACGCGTAAACCTCTGATGAACCGAAGTAGAGGAACAAAGTGGGCAATTAAAGAAACATTTTAGGATTTAGTTTTTACGGGTGAATCAATGTAATAAAGTATGAAACAGAGAAGGTGGCCTTGGGATAAACATTAAAAAGCCTAAGGTAATGTGCATAAATGTGGAGGAGTCGGGGCATTTAACTATAAACGGTGAAATAATAGAAAGTGTTAGAGATTTTACGTATTTGGGAAGTGTCGTAGCTGGAAAAAATGGGGTGTTAAAAGGTGTTGTTTCTGACATACAGAAAGCAAGAAGATTGTTTGTGCAACTGTCTGGTGTTTAGAATACAAATAATACTTCTATTGAATCTGCAGTTATGCTGTTTAATGCTACAGTAAAAGCAGTGCTACGGTATGATTTCGGAACTTGGTTAGTGTCACGTATAATAAAATATAAGTTACAAACTTTTATAAATATGTGCCTGAGGTCAATTTTAAAAATTGGGTGGCCATAGATAATAATATATCAAACAAGGGGTTATGGGAAAGAACAAGACAGAGTGATATAAAAGAGGCCTTCAGGAGGAGGAAATATGAGTGGATAGGCTACAGCCAATGGTCGCCAAAGTGGTCGATATCGATCCCCATTATTAGGGGTCGATTCGGGCTCAGGAGTCGATTGAGGGTGGATAGAAAAATATAAGGCATCATTATACGGATAATATTTAATTCTGTTAAATTGTGGGAACAGTGACATGAATAAGACCTGTAAGATGGAGCAAGTTCATAAAAATAGTTACTGAGGCCAATCAAGTAGGCCAAAATGACGTATTTACCAATAAACGGATGTCGGTGATTCACGTCCGGCCGGCGCGGTTGCTTATTTACTTATACTTACACTATTCGATCCCAGTCTCATTTTTCCGCATCGACATACAAGCGAGCGTTAATGTTTTAAAATTCATAACATACATATTATAATTCAATCGTTATTCATTCACGAGCTAAACTTCTCTATGTTGAAGAGTTGAGTAACTATAAAATAAACAATCTAAAAACTGACATAAGCGCCTTTGTTACTTGTCCTATTATAATTACGTAATAGTAAAATAGAGGGAGTCGATAAAAGGTCAAGAAACTCTTGAAGGGGTCGACGGTCAAAGAAATGTGGCGACCCCTGAACCACACACTGAGAAAAAAGAGATCAGAAGCATGTAGAAGAGCACTGGAGTGCAATCCTCAAGGACGAAGAGGTAGGGGACGCCCCAGGAAAACGTCGAAGAGGACGGTAGAGCACAGAACAAACAAAACTGCGACTTGAACCTCTAGCGATTGACGAGAAAAAATGCATTCTTAATTTTTATATTGCCCGTCAGTAAATAATGGAAAGTACTACTCCTACTGCTAGAAGAAATACATGAGATAAAAATCGTGCAAAAATTAAACAACGAAACGAAAATATTCAAAACTACTATCTGAAAATAAAAATGGTAAAACAAAAAATGATGTGAGATATAGCTGAAAGCCGAACAAAAAGTAAATAAGAAGCTCATATTGAGTTATGTTAAAAGAAATAAAGAAAAACAACAACCAGGGAGATTGCATAGCAACCGTGGAAATGCACAAAACTCATGCAAGAAAAGTCAGATGATTGAATTTATAAACATAGAGTGAGTCTGAAAGCCCAAAAGAAATACATTTCTCCACGTAATATCTTCTTAAATATTCCCCGGTTCATTAAAACCAAATAACTTTATTCGCTTTGATTAAAGGGTTAATAAAATTAATACCTTCTTCAAGGCTGCAATTTAATGCAGGTTCTGATTTATTTCGATTTCTGATCAGAATCCTTCTATATTAAGGTTTCAAAAAACTTAGAGAAATTCATGATTACTATATTTTATCTCCGCTGTGATTTGAACCATCGATCAATGCTTCATCAATTAAGTTACAAAGGTTTATCAAATACATTAATAATATTTCGCCAAAAAATTGAATCCTTAACAATTTAATCTCTAAAATAATTACAGATTAATTCTGAAAGTGGCGATGACAATTGACCTGTTAACTATAACAAATTTGTAACAAATAATAAAATTACAAATTTTTGTAAATAAATTTCAAGTCTGGACAAATTTGCACCTGTAAATAAAAATTGCTGAAGCCCATTATAGCATTAATTAATCAAAAGCCATGGCTGAAATTAGGATAATCCACGTTAATTAATAATATTTTCAATAAATATTTTGATAGTCATTTTAAATTACGTAAAATCAACGAATCGTTGTAAACTTGTCCTGAATTTCGTACTGGTAAAAAAACATAAAAAAGTCATTAGGATATTTAAAAAAAACGTAATATTTTCGATAATCAAACCCGTCAACTTTTTAATTAAAATCCGAAGCTAAATTAATTACCGCGCATTTTACAATCTGGTGCTTTTCAATATGAGCTTTTCAATCCCTATGCTAATCACAATACTACCACAAATCGCTTGGCGGTCGTTCACTGGTCTAGACCACATTTTTTACGCAGAAAATGATTTAATAAATATTGATTTACATAAGTTAATTATTTCAAGGTTGCGGTGATCATATTTCATGATTTCCCTCCTGTCCTAGGGTTTTCTTACAAAATCCATTCCGCTAACGAGTTAATCAACAAAACTCGTTCGGAGATCTACGATACTATCACTAATAACAGATTTAAATGGTTCACTGAATTTATTATCGGTGGTGGTTATAAAAGTTTTCCAATCAACCAGCATTTAACAAAGGAAGGTAAAACGTACTGATGGAGAAAGCAACACTGTTTCGAAATTATTTCGATAGGCGTCGATGTGAAGAAATCGAATTAAAAAATCCATTTGCAGAAAAAGATATTTTGTTCCTCTAAGCATTTAAAAATTTGGGTACGAAATTAAATATTAAAGCTTACTCGGGTTACTCGTGAAGCGGAATTATGTTTCTTTATCTTATTTTACGATGAATAAAACACAGGCAATATCGTTCATGGAGACACTTTATATATAACCAAATATATTAAGGAAAATAAATTCTGCGTCGGAATAAAAAACCTTTTCTTACGTAATTCATCTCAACGGGAGGTTTCTCGTTTTCTCCAAAACACAGAACGTGACAATCAAGTGTGAACTCCAACGTGCTGTTATACCACTTGGAGAGGATAACTAATCTCTTGTAAACTTTACTAAATGCTGTAGCCAAGAACGTCAACATGAATTAGTGTCGTCGATGTAACACAGCAAGGGTATTTAGAAATATTGATTAATATTTTGCAAACATTGGCTTGGCTAAAAGTTGCTTTTACTTAACGTAAAGGTAATACCCATTCCCATGCTGAAAAACCTCATCTTGCGTCGCTTGAATTATGGACCGATTTCTTTATTATCCTGCTTTTCGGTTATGCTGGGTAATAGTTCAACCCAATGTTATTTCTCATATTTTATCCTTAAGTTTTCAGAAAAGAAACTCGGAGCAATTTAGCTGGCCTCATTTATCAAGTTTTGAAAAAAAACTTGAGGTTACGTTAAGTCGTGGTAGTTTATTGAGTTTTTGTTACTGCACAGCTTGAAATATTCTTTATTAAAGAATGGTTAACACCACTGTAATTAAGATAATACATATGAGGAATATATTTCAGGTTTATAGTTTTTAACTATAAAATGCTTCAAAGTTATTACGGTTTTATGAGCTTGAAAATGAGTATTTTAGTTATCTGTATTTGTTACAGTACTGACTATATGTATGAGAAAGTATCAAAATGTACAATATAATTTTGTTTCCTAACATAATCTTACATTTATGCACTTTTCTGTACCAGTCTGTAAGCTTTTTATGTATTGTAGCGATTTTAAAACGTTTATTTAAAACTTCGGTTCGTGGTGTGAATTATTTATTAACAAATATTAAAATTATTAAACAACGAAGCAACACGAAATAACAACTTAACACTAATATTCATACCGGTAAACTAACTAATTTATTTAACAACTTAATTCACGCACTTATTTATCTTCACCGACGCACGTATTCGCGACCGTTTGGTAGGCTTGATTATACTCCCAGCAGTCAGCACAATATTTTTTAATATTTAATTTAAACTTTTGTTGGAACAAAACCTGGTATCTTGCTTTCCAGCACAACAGAGGACCATGTATAAAATCCCCACGTAATTTAGTATAAAAGTTCAAAGCAGGTGTCATAAATACAAAGTTTACGTACAAGCTTAAAGTTATACGGTGCTTTAGAATGGCAGTTTTGAGGAAGGTCGTACTTAATAGTTCTTTTTATCGTCACAGTGTTTCCACCCCACTGAAATTCATAATTATGATGTAAAAATCATTCTACTTAATATCATACTTTAAGAATGCCATGTTGTAACCAAATCGAATTAAGTATTAGATTTCCGACGTAATTTTCACATTTTTTATTTCTTAGGTGTTTTATAATTAATAACAAAATATTCTGAAATGAAACTTCGCGAGGCTTAATAAAATATCCACGTACATAAAGTACCAATCCATAATCCGTCGATACTTTAAGCGGTACTTAGTCAATTTGCTTACGTAATTGAATTTAAAGTTAACAGTGTCATGTCATTTTATAGGCTATACAAAAATGTGTCTTTTATTACTCAGTTAAGCGTATGCTTAACCCAAAAAGAAACTTGAAAATTAATTAAAAGCGTTTTAGCTTCCCTGACATGTTTATAAAGATCATGTAAAACGAACTGGCATTTTACAATTTACCAACTCCGCAAGACATTTAAATCTTTCTGGTTCCTACCAATTTATACTGTTGCAATAAATCTTTGTGGCTTGCTTGTGACGTCATACCGGCAAATAAAGGAATACCTACCTTTCGCTTTGACTCTCGAACAATCAATTGTAAGAAATTTAGACATTTTGACGTCACTATCGTCGTTTTGTGCTGATTCTTAAAAGTTTAATGCTTACGTAAAAGCATTACAGTAAAACGCTTACTTGACTTTGATTCACAAATGTTTTTACGCCGCTAAAGTTTCGTAGTTTCGTTACTACAAAGACCTATCAGTTGAAGCTTTAAATATATCATTTGTTGTTAAAGAAACAGAAAACATTCGCAAAGTCAACATTCTTTAACTCCGAAAACTATGCGTAATGGCAACGTCAGAAAATAGGGTTCCATTGAAAATTCCAACCATAACTACTGCTCAAGTGCTCAAGTCCACAAACTCACCAACAAATGTAATATAATCCTTCCCAGCGAACCTCTTTTTTCCTTTAAACGATTTAGATTTCCATCTTTAAGCACTCGAAATCAATGGGAGGGTTTTTCAAGATATATGTTTGTATCAAGATTCAATTATTTGAGAAATTGACATTTTATTCTGTACTGTTGTTGGGAGAAAATTCGAAATTGAGTTTCCTTTTGTGACCGACAAATCAATATTGAAATATTTCATTATTATTTCCGTTATTTAATTGCTTGGTATGTTTTGCTATTTAAAAGGTGACAATTTAAAAATAACATGTTGGTTCAAAATCATTCTTGACATTCGAATTAAGGAAACCCTTCGTTTCGAAAACCCTCGGTCGGTAAAGAAAACACTTGTTACAAGTTACCGGTGTAGTATTTTCAGCTTCAGCAAAATCGACTATTTGCAGACGTTGCTCCACCAAGTTTGGTCATTGGTAACAGACTTGCAAAGGTTGCTGATTGAGAGAAAATTCAAATGCAAATATTAGTAAAGGTGCCAACATAAACTTTCAGATAAGGGAAGCCATTATCACTGATATTAACTCTTAGTTTTAAATACATATTTTATAATTTCACCATAAAACAATGTAAACAAAAACTCCTTTGGGCGTTTCAGGGCGCATCTCCTGCAATATTTATTGAAAAAATTCAAACAAATTCAAAATGTGGCACAAAGAAAACTTAAATTACCTATATTTAAATTGCTCGCCATTGCCCACTAGGTACTCTAGACAGTATCTTAAACACAAAAGAATTTGTTTTCATTTATTAAATTCTTCAACCTTGATATCTTTTTTATTGGTCGTGTTAAGAGATGTAAGATCAAATCAAATTATACAATATCTGAGTTACCATTTAAAAACATATATTATTATATTTGGTGACACCATATCCCGGAAGTAAAAACCTTAAAAACAAACAAATCAGATGAGATAATATAAGGTTCAATTTTATTTGATCACATCATTGACGTAAATAACCTTCAGAGAAACCAACCCAAAATAACCAACTAACCCCTAAATTTAAATTTCGAACTTAAGAATGGCAGTAAACGAAACTAGGGGGGGAAATGAATTGCGAAACGTATTAGTTACAATAATGAGTCAACTTTAACAATGAATAATTATGCTTAACTGTTCCTAGTTTAAACTGCGTTCTGTGGCATTCCTGCACTATATTTTTAACTTTCTGGCTAAATCCATAAATCATCCTTAGCCTATCTACCCTTTCGGAAGCAAGGTGATTGTGGGAGTTTACTTCTCTGTATTGATTGGTTACTTACATACTTCTTTCCAATTGTTTCTGTTTCGTGTTACTTCTCTTGTTTGCTCCCAAGGAATGTCCCTTTTCACCACTGCACATCTCACGTCTTCGATCCAAGTTCCTCTCGGTCTTCCTCTTGGCCTCTTGTTGATAGTTTTTGCTCCATGTACTCGTCTAGCTAGTTTATTATCTGTCCATACCATCTTAGTTAACATTCTTCTAGGTTTTCTTCTATTGGTTTTACTTTTAGTTTCTCTCTGTATGTTACATTTCTAATCTTAGCTTATCCATTTTGGTTTTACCTTCTATTTTTCTTAAATATCTCGTTTTTAAAGCTGCCATTGCCTTTCTTTGTCGTTCGGTTATGTTCGGTTAATTCCATAGGTTAGATCAGTAAGTGTTATATAGATAGGCAACTCTTGTACCTATATTGAATCCAAAAGCGTTACACTAGCGCCAGACGCGACGTAGTATGGTACTAGATAAAAGGTGGCAAGTTCAAATTTAGGTTGCTTAAATTTGAATTGTCCATAAAATAAAATGATAGTATATCAAGAAAATATTACTTTATTTTTTAACAAAGTGACATACAGACACAGGTACTATAGTAGATTATTCTACAAATTTCCACGAGCTGGAAAACCACTTTCCTTACGCGTTGAATGCGCTATTTTTTTGGTGTAAGTACTAAAAGTTCACACATTCTGTCCCTCTCATGCATTTTGTTGACAGCAAACTTTAGTTTATCCATAATTTCTGGAACAATTCCAGATTTAAAAGGAACTTTCCGAAGAAGGGTACTTAGGGTTTTTCTGGATGGTAAAACGAAAATCTTTTGTAGCAAGCGATACCCTTTCGGGCTTTGCTTCATCAGGCTAAGAGCTAAGATTTTGTCATCCAGGGAAAAGCGTCGACCTTTTGCTTTTATTTTTTGGTGTTTCAGCTGAGACATAATGAAATTATAAGTCGGCTTATTCACTAAAGCCCTTACATAATTTTCAGTAGCTGAAAATCCTTAAGCTTTTCTCAGTCTTTCTTTTAGGCTCAAACGTTCTTTGTCGATAGCACGTGCTGTTTTTCGCAAACCCTTAGCCAGTCCATACAACTTCCTCGCTTTTGGAGTGAGCTGAAGTTGCTTTGAGCATCCCACTATCTGCATCAGGCTTTGTCGTTTGCGTAAATCTGTTAACAAATTCTAAAATTAATTATGGTTACAAAACTGTAATACAATAAGGTGTATACCTTTACGCGATTTAGGAGTGCGCACAGAAAATGAAATGTCTGGAGTAACTGGACGCAGTTCCTTGATGAAATCACTCTCTGGAAATGTGGAAGCCGATGCATTTTATAGTTTTTGTTAGTATGTGAACACGTTGGGACACAACAAACAAACACCATTTTCACAACTTTTGAACACTAATCGTTTTTGTTATTATAATAACGTTTATAAACTTATTAATACGCTTAATACGCACTACGAATTAATAACTGTCAGATAAATAACACTATTCACAAATAAACACACATGCTGAACTTAACTTAACATCAACTGTCAAATATAAATACCCATCATGAAAATAGTCTGAGACGTCACCATCACGTGATGTGCGATCACAGCGCCAGTTGCGTTGTAGTACGTAACTAAACCAAAGGTTGGAATTATTCCTATCAAGTTCGCATAGCCTGGTTAATTCGTTTTTTTCTGTATCACCCGGTACCTATTGTTTACTTATTCATTAAAAATGATGGTTAGAAATTTTTAGTCGTGAAAATAATTCTCCATTAAGATGATTTGTATATAAAATTGTTATTTTTTCTATATTTTTGTACTAACAAATCATTTTTGTTATTGATAATATTTTTCTTAATTTTCAAGCTATTGGTTATGGAAGTTTTCAGTTTGGAATATAGCCTTGACATGATATTTAATTATGTACTGCCAATCTGAAGTAAGCCACCTCTAATTATATTAGTTTAATTAAGGGTTAACTTACATCAACGTTATTTCTGAATTTGTAAATTGGGATGCCTATTTCAATCGTTAAGGACATCTTTTAGTATAAATTTTAAAATTTCATATTTAAACCAAGCTGAAAACTTAAAGATTTGAACATTAAGTATTCAATTTTACTACTTTCGGGGTTACATTTTATTAGAGATCCATAATATCAAACGAAAACTATTCTTGTTAAACAAATACTTGAAGTTAGGTTTCTAAAATTATTTAAAAGAACGATGGGTCATAAAGAAAATTTCGGGTTTTACAATAAAAGCTAAAAGCTGAAACAGTTTTCGGAATAATTATAATTAGAAGATATCAACAATTTAATGAACCTGCGCTGTTAACGGAAGTCGCCAATCTTACAGATTGAAATTTCACTATGAAGGGCATCCCTACTAGTTATCTATATTAAAATTTTAAGGTTAGATTGAAGTATACATGAAGGTTTGAAAAATAACAAAGCAAACGCAAGTATTGTTAATTTCAATCATAAGCCTTTCTCAAATTCTTAATTGAATATGTACATTTATTGCCTTTTTATACTTAATTGTAGGGCCGTGTTTTTGTATTAATGGCGCTGAGAATATTTCAAACAACATTAAAATAACAAATTCCTATGCCTTAGGTGTTCACGCATCAAGTGTCAAGCAAATACTAGGATGTGTTAATTAATATCTGCTTGACAAAGTTTTGAAAATTTAATATCAATGGACAATGCTGTAAATTCACAATGTGCGATATTTTTTGGTTTGTGGAAAAACCAGGGATACTTTGGCCTGTCCCCGACCCCTCCATATTCTGATTTAACCCGAGTGATTGTCATTTGTTTCCTGAAATGAAGAAACAACGCCCATTTTCGTTCTCTTCATAGGACCAAAAGTACGATAAATTGGTTAATAAAAGACACTCAAAAACAATCTCAAGAAACTTATTTCGTGTTAGTAAAATTCATTAATATTCAGAAAAAATGTTTAATGAAGCATTCATTTTATTCCTATTAAGTAAACATCCTCGTATATTTGTGTTGCAAAATTAAACGTTACATTATTTTCCATACTTTGGGCCATGCCCCGACAGGAAATTAAACATCTGGCCAATATTTGTCTGCCCTGCAGGATAACACGCCCTCCTTTTTCCAATTTTCTGCTATGAACAACTATTCTTTTTTTTATTATCTTATATCAGCGCCGTAGTAATTCCCTCGGGCATTCAGAACTTTTGCTATTTTACGTCTTTTTTTCTTTTAATTGTATTTTCATCGCCTTGTAACAACACTGTTTTCTTTTATAAATTTTCTATGGTTACCAGATTGCAAATAAAATACGTAGGACAAGGTCTTTACCTTGGTTCCAATAACCATAACATCGATTAATAATGCTCCAGGGCTACACAATTTAACAAGAAAAGCTTTGTTGTTAACTTGACTGAAACCGATTTTGATGCCTATTATGATAATGAATGGTACTCAATTTGCGCATTTCCAGAAAATCGCTTATGCTGAGTTAGTGGTGTAAACACATAATGGGATTAGTGAAGCATTACTAATTAGCGAAGGTGTTAATTAACACTATTATGTATTTACATAGTTAGTTGTAGGAGTTTTCTTTGTCTGTCCGTATTCTTATAAGAGGATGAACAGCCACTGTTCAATTTTTATTTTTAAATTAATTAATATTAAAAAATATTCATCTTTATTTCTTCTTCTGACTTGTTGGTTCTGTTCTTTATTTAATCTAAGTCTATTCCTCTTTAAGTAAATAAAAAATGTTATTCTTTTATTAGTCTTCTCTTCACCTTTCATTTCATTAATTTTGTCGTTATCTTTTGTTTCAGAGTTTTCCTTCATTTTTTTTTATTATAGCTGAAATATGTACCTAATAATTCTATGTAATATTAAATTAATTAATTAATTGATATCAAACAATATCTGCCTTTATTTCTTCTTATAATCTCTTGGTTTTGCTTCTGTTGTTCATTTACTCTTTCTCTTTATCGTTATTTAAATAAAAAGTATTATTATTTTATTATTCCTCTTGTTATCTGCATTTCATACATTTTACTGTTACTTTTTGTTTTAGATTTTCCTTTCTCCTTTATTTTCAGTTACTGAAATTTGTAATAATTCCATGTAATATTAAATTCATTAATTAATTAATTTATATTGTAACGTAGTGGTTATTGCCAATAATGTTAGAAGTTAATAAAAATAAGTTAATTAAATTTAGATAGAATTATTTAACCAGCTACGCAACGTGGGGTTTGCTTTGCTGTGAGAGGTTTTATATTAAAGTCTGATTCAACTAAAATAACATATTGCTATGACGTGGTTTCTATTAGCTTTATAAGTTAATTCCAATTTGAAAATTTACTTACCCTGACAGAATCTTTATTACCTACTTTTAATTTTATTTAAGCTCCGGCTAACTCAGTATCTCTTAGGAGTTGATGATGTTCTTAATTTGGTGTTTCTTTAAATACTTAATTCATTCAGTTACTTTTCATTAATAATGTCAGGTCAAAACGTGTTATACAGATTTATTAACAAAATGTTGGTTGTGGATTAAACACACATAAATTCCCTAATATGCCCTAGCTAAATAGGATCTAAATTAATTATAACTAAAAATCGCTCACGTTTGTTGATTTCTTAAGATACGATTTCTGATTTAATGTTCCCACTTTCTAACCCAGAATAAATGTTCAGACTCCTTCCAGTCTAATTAAATATACGTCATACTCCAAATTCTTCAATTAAGCTTCCAATCTTCCATTATAAATTTCACTATCAAATATTTTACTTAATTTTTAATTATGATATTTTTTTATATTTAAACCATTAACATGATCTTATATTCTCTATATGATCTGCATATAGATAATTAATATCGTTTACTAATCTTGCTTTCAATTAGTTTATCTCCAAAGCTTTTCTTTCACAAAATAGAAAAAAACTGTTTTTCAGAATTTTTCATCTGTTATTATTATTTTTTTAAATTATCGTTGTCCTGATTAATGTTATCCACCTTCGTTTATTTAAATATTTTCAAATACAATTATTATTATTATTATTAAACCAGATCCTTCGAGCTAACTTAATATTACATTTTTAACATGTTATAATTAATGTGCATAATTCAATTTAAATATTCCTAGCCATCTATCTTATTATTTATTTCCATTTCTTTTCAATCGAATTTTAAATCTGTATAAAACTTTATTATTTTATAACTCATAACGTCATAACTCATAACTCATACTCATAACATTTTAAAATTCCATCCTAGTTAAAAATAAATTTATGAAATATGTAACATTACAATATATTGTCCGATTGAGTAGCTTTAAAATCACAAGTAAACGCTTAGATAATTTTAGAGATAGGTTCCAAGTACGTATAATCTTCAAAATTAATAAAATGAAACAATGGATTTGATTTAATCTAGTAACAGGTCTTGCTATGAATCGAATCACGAGTACATTTAAGTTAAATACAGCAAAATACTCTCACTCACGCACAAATCGTAGAAAACGCCGTTAGTACGAAGGATGGGACCTGACGTCTTAAGGACATACCTGTTTGACGGATGCACTGACCTTAGTCCGTTCTGTTAAAGCATTTCCTTATATAAGAGTCAGATCCCCACTTACACGCATTATTTTACGCTGCTGCAAGGATATCGTATTTCATGCATTCATCTTGAACCACAAATGTGCTAATCTGTATACAGGGTCCGGCACTCCAAGTGTTACAAAGTTCAGAGCCGCGAGAAAACAAAACCGCTGATGCTAGCACTATCAACTAGGCACTGCAGTGTGGCTCTTTCAATTGTTTATCAGTTTAGCGTTTGCATTTTGACAAGTACGAGTCATTGTTGCCCTGGCCGCGATGGAAATTAAACGTAACGCTGTTATTGCCCTCCATTTGGAGGGAAAATCACCCCTCAAATTTTCAAGTTGCTCAAAAATCAAAATGTGAACCGAATGTTTATCCATCGTACGATTAAGAGGTACAAGGAGATTGGGTCTGTAGAAAAACGTCACAAAGGTGGAAAAAAAAATTGGCTACCGGAGAAGCTATGGTCAAAAAAGTCCGGGAACGAATTCGAAGAACTCCGCGGCGCAGTGCTAATGAATTGGCCAAAAGTCTAAAAGTATCTGACAGGAGCATCCGCCGCATACTCAAAAATGACCTTCAGGTTACGCCCTACAAAATACAGAAAAAGCATGAGCTTACCCCAGCTCAAATGAAAGTAAGACTTCAGAGAGCCAAGGAGTTAAAACGCCGGCACGCCAGCGGAGAGTTGCCGAATATCGTATTTTCTGATGAGAAAAATTTCACGATCCAGCAGTTTGTGAACAAACAAAATGATCGCGTATGGTTAAAGAGGAAGTAGCTGGACAATTCAAGTCGACTGGTAGCTACGAGGAAGCAAACCCCTGCTCAGGTCATGGTGTGGGCGGCGGTGACAGCAAACGGACGCCCACCTCTCGTATTTTTGGACAAGGGTGTAAAGGTGAATGGAGCTGTCTACCGACAAACTGTCTTAGATGGAGCTTTAAAGCCTTGGGCAAGCCAGCATTTCGGTTCATACCTATATACGTTTCAACAGGATTCGGCACCGTCGCACAAAGCTCGAGAAACGCAAGAATGGCTCCATGACAACGTGCCGAATTTCATTTCCGTCGCCCTTTGGCCTCCGTACTCACCAGACGCTAACCCGACGGACTTTTCTATTTGGAGTATCGTGGAAGCCAAAGTGTGCACTAAAAAACATGAAAGCATTCATAGCTTAAAAGCAAGTCTGAAGCGAGAATGGGAGAAAATCCCGCAAAGCCAGTTCGTGCAGCGTGCGACGTGTTTTGGACAAGATTGGACGCCATTATTCGAGCCAAAGGAGGGCATGTTGAATAAATTTTGTGTTTTTCTATCTGTTTATGTTTGCTTGATGCCTATGTTGATGGTTAGTCGGAAAAATCTTAACTAATACCCAATTTAGGTAAGTTTGAACTTGTAACACTTGGAGTGCCGGACCCTGTATTTAAAAAAATGCAGATTCATCATTTTATGCAGGTGCACATATCATGTTTCAGTTTCTCGGCGGTTATTGGCGTGCATGCCTTTATCTGGACTCGCGTAACGACCCTAACTAATTCATAATATTAACTGCACGTGGCAAGTGCATAACATAATGCATGCTAGAAGGTCGCTTTATCACAATATTAAACGATATTTGTAGCTTTTTCTTATAACCCCTTGGTTATGCTTCTATTCTTCATTTACTTTATCTTGGTATTTGCTTAAATAAAACAATGGAATTTTTTTATTATTATTTCCTTTACCTACGTTTCATCAATTTTACTGTTACTTTTTGTTCGACTTATAATAATAATAAGTTCGTAGTATATCTAAAAAATTCAAGCAAACAGCTTTCTGATATTTTCCTGAGTCCTAAACCTCATCTGCATTTTTTTTTGTTTCTAATCTTTCTATACCGGTTTACGGACGTTTCGCCCCCACCGTTTCGCCCCCGACCGTTTCGCCCCCGCCGTTTCGTCCCCAGCCGTATCGCCCCCTAACCGTTTCGCCCCCGAACCGTTTCGCCCCCCCAAGTTTTACCTCTAGCTTTAGCCAGCTTCAGCTGTTTCCAGTTGCACCACGAGGAGGTAGCTAGTAGGATTTATGCAACCGTTTTTTTTTTTTGTGTTTGTGTTTTAATTTTAGAGTTTTTTAGTTGATACATATAAAGAAAAATAAATCTTTTAACATCTATATTCCGACGTGCAACCGGAATAATTTCAAAATTCAAAGTTGTACGCAATCCCACGCAAGTAATCAATAACTTGACGATTTTCAAAATCTTCCACGATTCTTTTCACACGAGCTGATATTGCGACATACTTTTTATTTCTTCGATTTCCTTGATTTCCAGCAATCAGTTGTACTATTTCGTAGTTATGAATACCTTGCTGCTTCTGCAAACATTCAATAAAACGAAAAATATTTGGAAATTGCGATCCACATGTTTCTTGAAAAGCGCGGTGCCATCCTTCCACGTCATTATTTGTGCGATATTGGTCGTTAAGAGTGCGCTGATAAACATTCCAAAACTGAGTTGGAAAATTTTGAATTTGGCGTCCACGGCGTAGTCTTCGACCAATATATACATCTTCGAAGTAATTGGCTATGGGTACAGCCTCTTCAGGAAATCCTTCGCTTTCAACTAATTCGGCGAATACATCGCTTACGTTATCTTCAGGAATAAATGCCAAAGCGGGAATCATTCTGATCCAACGAGCGAACTCGGGATCATCTTCGTATCGAGCTTTGAGACCTTCAGTTTGAACTTTTCTCCAGACGGATTGCGATAAATGAAAAAAACATCCCGTCTTTAAAATACCTGGAAATTCCAATTCAAATGCTTGGATGGCAGCGAGTTCGAAATCTGTCATAAGTAGAGTTGGCTGCAGTCCAGGTTGCAAACGTTTCAATTCTTGTAAAAATTTCACATACGTAGCTCTTGTTTTATTTGGTAAAAGAGCGTACACTAGCGGTACAACGGCATTGTATTTGGTGGCGTGGATTGTGTAAACTTGTTGAAACATGGCTGGTGCGGTACTGAACGTACCATCTGCAAACCATTCTTGACTTTGGGCCAAAAGATGAAGGTTGCTTCGAGTTGAAAAGATCAGCATCCTTCCCGACATAAGTTGATCCTCCGAATCATACATCAGAAACTGTTGCACTTGACCATCAATCACAATTTCACTAAACACTCGAGGAATCACCAATTCTTGGATATTTCTTGGAAGCGCAGGTGCTCCTTTATCTCGTCTGGCTCTACGGATAGTTTTCTTCAATGAATCCTTTTTTGGCAGAATTGCAGCAACATCTTTTATTAAATTAAATTCCAAATTATCTTGATATAATATTACTTCTTTTCAATATTTATAAGCTTACAATTTGTTTTAAGAATATTCTTTTGGTATTTAAATACGTTTTTTAGAGTTTTCAAAAAAACTCAACTCACATTTTTCCAAAAAAAATATCCAACTGTTATTATTATTTTTTTCTAACACTAATATCTTATACTGTTTGTATGGTGCATAAGAGCTCGCTTGTTATGTTTCCTTTAAAATACGCTTTCTCTATAAAATACGTCGTCAATGACAACGTATTTTATAGGCCTTTAAACTCCTTTAAATACGTCCTTGCCTAGCAATCTTCGCATTTTGTGTATTATGACGCGTTTCAAATAATAATTTGCTAAAATTTCTAATAATATATTAGTGAAAGAAAATATCTAATATTAGTGTTAGAAAAAATCTTGAAGACAACTCATGTTTTATAGTTTAAAAATCTCGGTCTATCAAATCCTCGGCTCACTTCGTTCGCTCGGATTTGAACTACGACCTTGATTTTTAAACCTTCTATAAAACACTTGGGGCCATATTCATAAACAGTATTTAAAGTTAGTAGGGGTTTAGTAGCTACTAAACCAATATAATTAATATATGTTGCTATAGCAATTAGTAACATCTAACTTTAAACACTGTTTATGAATATGGCTCTTGTTGTCTTAATAGCTATTATATCTCCTTAGTTATTTTAAATTTAACACTCTATGAATATTTTATACGACATATTTACAAATTAACTCACTAGATATTCTATCCTAATTATTAATAATATTAAATATCTAATTTTATTTTATTAACACTAAATTTACATTCTTTTAAAAGGTGTTAATAACTCACTTTATTAAAATTTCATCAAAACGTATCATCTCAATATGTATTAAACTGATGGAGTATTTATTTCTTGTTTTATAAGGTGAGCTACTCTAGATCAACGAAGAATTACAACAACATTAAGGGTTCTCTGACTACATACTTCTTTCGGAAATTCTTCATAAACGACAATTCTCAACATTCTTTTATACTTAAAAGATAGTCCCTTCTGCTCTTTCTTGTTATTTATATTTTCTCTTTGTTCAATTTGTAATCAAACGGTCTGGAAGCCTTGAAATAATAGCTTACAAATTAAAAGTTCTCCGGCGTTTTCTCTCTCCTTATTTGTTTTTTTTTTTCCTTTTTCGATGTTGTTTCAATCTTTTATTACTCTGCTTGGAAATGAACTACATTCTTGTTTTACTTTAAAAGTTTGTTATGGCCGGTTTTTCAATCACTGTTCAGAACTTGAACTTCTGACAGAATAAGTTATTTATTCAATGCTCATTCAGCATCTGATCTTTACATGAACATTTGAACTTAGATTCGGTTCAATACAATACAATACAATACAATACAACTTTATTTCCACATAAAGACATGAATAATACATGTATGGGACACGTCAAAGCATATAACATCAAAATTTAAACAAAATATCAATAATCTGCAACCATTTAGCAATGTAGATATTCAGAAAGGGAATATACAGTTTTATTTATTAGGTGTTGTTTTAATTTACTCTTAAAGCTATATTCGCTCTCTGACGCCTTCAGATCGGCTGGTAAGTGATTGTACAGTTTGATTCCCAAGCAGTCTGCTCGCCTCTCAGTTAATTGCAATTTACAAAAAGGAATGCACAATTCCTGGTTATTACGAGTATTGTAACTGTGTAAATCTTTTATACGTAAAAATTTGGATTTATTATGAAATACGTATAAACACATTTCATAGATAAAAAGAGCAGGTAAAGATAAAATTTTGAAATTCTGAAAAACCAGCCTACAGGACTGCGTGCTTGACAACCCCACAATAATACGTAAGATGCGCTTCTGCGCAATAAAGACGCGATATGAATCCACAGAATTGCCCCACAGAGAAATACCATAGCGAATCCGGGATTCGACCTGGGCATAATACAAAGTAATTAATTGTTCAATGGTTAGAACATGTTTAATATTTCTAAACAAAAAGGCTAATGAGGATAATTTAGCAACTAATGATTTACAATGAGATTTCCAATTTAAACAACTATCCAGATGGACTCCCAGAAACTTGACGTTGTCACGTTCATCAATATTGTTAATGGGCATTCTGTTGATACAAATATCCAGAGATTGGCAAGTCCTCTGACGTGCATGAAATCGAACAAAAACTGTTTTTTCAGGATTTAAATATAATTGATTTTGACTAAACCAGCAGAGCAACCCCTTGGTTACATCATTGCACATGGCTTCAAGAGCACCGTCATCCTCATTTGAAATAATCAAAGATGTATCATCCGCATACATAGTAAAAAACGCATCCGGAGATGCAGAGTCAATTTCGTTAATATATAAAATAAAAAGTACAGGGCCCAATACAGAGCCCTGCGGTACACCCATAGCCAGCTGCAATGAATTCGAATTTGAAAAATTTCCAACATTCGGTACACTAACGTACTGACGTCGGTTTGTAAGAAATGATTCCAACCATTTGAGGGCCGGACCCCTAACTCCATAATTGTGTACTTTTTCCAACAAACTATCAATGCTAACACAATCAAATTAGATAGAAATAGATTCGGTTCAGTTGCACTTAAGCCTAAGCTGTGTGAACAACCCGCCTTTAAAGTACCATAATAACCGAAACCTGCTCTTCAGTGCTAAGATAGTCTAATCTTATTATTCTCATTAAACTTCTTCCGTGTTTTTCTACTGTTATTATTTTAGCCTTAATTGGTGATATTTTTACTATAATGTACGATAATAAGACGCTCCCATATAGAGAAAGTTTAGTCCTTTTCTCCTACTTTTCCAGTTACATTTATCCGTCTATTCTTCTAATTTGGTTCTTTTTCCGTTTCACTCCTTCTTTTGTTTTTTGCTTTTTCTTTTTCCTCTATTTGATTATAGTAATTTAGCATAATAGTCGAAAAGTAAAGATTTAATAAATCGTCTTTGGGTTCCTTTCTTTTTCTTTGTTCATTTTCTTTCCTTTGTACTTTTTCTTCTTTGATTCGCTTTACAAATGGTTATAAGCTTCTTTTAAGCTTTCAATATTATGGAACACTGTGAATCTTGAAAAGCAAAATAAATTATTAAGAAACAAACCCTTATTTCGATAACTAAGTTAGTTCTCAGTGGAAAAACTTCCTTGGCAGTTGGTTGGAGTTAAGCCTTTGGAGATATTCATATTGTAATATTAATAATGATAACTTCGCTTAAATGACAAAATACTATCGTGTTCTTGTTTCTACCTACTTTTAGTTCTGGCTTTAATTTCGAATAAGGTCTCAAAGCAACAATCAAGTAAAAAATCCTTCGACTAGCTCTCTTAGTTTTTCACCTTTCCCTCTTAAACAACCAAGCTTTCATTGAAGTAGTAATGAATTTGTTTTAATATTGTTTACTGTTTTCATATGCCTTTTAACACTTTGTGATGGGCATAGCTTTTATGCCAAATTGTAAGATCAATCACTAAAATCGCAATTTTCAGAAACATGTTAAATGGTTTGACAAAGTAATGAATAAACAAAAATTTGATATAATTTACTGATTTTCAATGCAATATCAGACGTACCAAAAAGATTATTAATATGGAAATTCTATATATTGCATATACATGCACTCTAAATGTTTTATACTGTAAACGTTGAGTAAAAGGTGGTTAACAAAATAATACATGCATTCAAAAGCCACCAGTTAATTGGAGATAATTTTTACAAAAGATTTCAAATTAAAATGCATGAATCTTTGATGAAGAATCATCTTCTACAGGTCTCTTTAGAAATTAAAGTTTACTTCCCGTCATTAAGGGAAAAGCAACAAGTTAAAATGGAATTTAGGAATTTTGATCGAACTCGAACAGTTTCGCATTATAAATAAATTAACAGGAAGTTCTGCGTTCCTCATAAAATGCAAAGCTGAAAATATGAAACCCGGTTAAACGTGATATCAACCGAAAATCAGGCGGCTAAAGTTAAACAGCGCGGATTTTGGCAGTTAATTGTAGATTAGGCAAATTGTGCAGTCAGAACGTTGACAATCTGCGATTGCAATAGCAAATGTAATGATACCCGTCTCCATCCCACCGGGTTTGGTTACACAGCCAAGCGTTATTGATTTCGTTGTCGCTAATTCAATAGCAGCTACGCATCTAATACAACAAAAGCCCGAATGTTACAAATTGGCTCTGCAGAACAGAATTTATAGACATACTCGAGGATAATACCTTACAAAAAATGATTTGTCTTTATCACATATCCAACAACTTATTGACCTAGATTTTCTAATTGCGAAAACTGTTGCTTTTGTTCTACCACAGCTTTGGGCTTCAAGGCATTTTCTTTTGTTTCTGTTTTTATCAGTTAATTCGCTAGGGAAAAGCATTTAAAGTAATGTTGGGGTTTGAGTAGATTTTTTTGCTTGAATACTGTGAAAATGTGTTGCAATTAAATTCCGGAAGCCTGGACGGTCCCCCTCGTCCTTAACAAATGATAACCAATTTGTTAAATTAGAAGAAAAATATTTAATTAGTTACTCTTCAACACGAACACCGCATTATCTAAATTAGATGAGTGGTTTTAAATGAGATTAACCAGAACTCCCGTAATTCCTTTTTTATCACGCCTATTGGGTCTACTTAGTGTACATCAAAACCAAATTTATGTTTTGTTAAGTAATAGATTCAACAGAATGCTCTCGTGTCCTAACTTCAAGGAGTTTATAACTCAATAGTAGGTGAAGGAACGTGCACATGTTGTCCGACACTAAATTTAATTTTATTATTTGATCCGTAGATTTTACGAGTCGACTGAAAATTTCCTGAAAGAAACCGAGCTACGAAAATTTAGTTTTCTTCACTTAAGTTTATGGTTGTGTTAGGGCCTCTTGTTTGAAATCGGAAAACTATATATGACCTACTGATAATTGTTTATTTACTTTACCAAATTTTAATAATTTACATCCCTTCATCTCTTTTATTAAATGTCATTTTAACTTTAATTTAAACTTGGATGTTTAATAATTTGGATGATTTAGCTACGTTCAGCATTTTAGCAGTGACATAATTTAATTACCTTCTATAAAATCCGTAAAATTATTTTCAGATCAACGTTGAAAAGTAAAAAAACGGAAATTATGATTTTGCTGCTGTTATTAAAATCCGTTGGAAGTTGTCAGGGTTTTTGCTGACATGAAATCCGAATTCAGCCGACAATAAGGAGAAACACGCCAACTTATCAGATTTCCACTTGTGATATAATCACGAACTTTAGTTTTTTGTAGAAAAATTTTTGTGTAATGAGAACCGACCTTTGAATTATTGTTTTTCCTTTTTTCACTTCCATATATTAAATTTTTCAAAATAGTTTTTCCACTCACCTATTGGAATTGTCTGTATTTTTTATTTCTCCTGTACATTTTGTCGCATACCTTTTATAGTTTTCTTGATTCTTTTGCTGGCGTTCCACCCATGTAGCTACTTATTTCCCTACACTTTGTTTTCCAGGCTTCCTTTTCCTCTTTTGTTATTTTTGTTTTTACTTCTCTCTTTGCACAAATGTACTGTTATCTGTCTTTTTTGCTTTCTACTCGCCTTTACCTTCTACTCTTTGTTTTTTGTGTTCTTTCTCCTCATATTCTCCTCATCTTTCTTTCTGTTTCTCTTTAATTTTTCCTCTATAGTCATAATCAGAAGAAGGCCATTTTTCTTCCTTTCATTTTTGTGGCTTTTTTACTTTCTAATCTTCTTTATTTTCGTTATTTTATTTATTTTTTCTACTCATGTTCTTCTCATTTTTTCTTTGATTTTTTTCGCCATTTTTAGAACAAGGCGGCTTTTTTCTTGTTTTCCAATTACCTTTATTTTCTTAATTTAATTTTTTTTTAATTTTCTTTCCGAAGTACGAAGGATGGGAACTGACCTCTGTACACCACGACTTAACTAACTTGATGTGTCTAAGTACTTGAGCCTTAATCTGCCTACTCTCAAGTACCTCAACTAACTAACTCAAGAAGTTTAAGTACTCGAGCCTCAACCTGCCTACTCCCATGCATCCAGACCTCACTGGTGGCCTGTCACTTCCTGACCATACCAAGTGCATTTAAGTTTTTCTATATATACCCAAAAGTCAACTCCCACCTTGCACCACGAACGTGCTTATCTGTGTTTTTCAGCTGGCTAGATATCAGGGTACTTATAAATTATAATTTTAAATACTTTTTACGACTTGCAGCTGCACGAATAATCATGGTATAAATAGACTTTGTAGTTGATAACAACTGAAGCAAATGCAATTTACAAGCAAGGTTACTTTATGCTAAAATAATACTTTTATATTATTATTATTATTCCAATATGTTGTTATATTTTATTTTTATTTAATTTTTCCTCCACTTTCAGAATAGGGTAATTTCTCTTTCTTTCCCTTTTTGTGGCTTCTGTTTTGGTTTGTAATAGCCTTTATTGCCATTATTTTGGGTTTTTCTACTCATTGTTCCTCCTATTTCCTTTTTTCTTTTGCCTTCCAATCGCCTTTATTCTTTGTGTTCTTTCTGATTATGTTCTTCCCATTTTTATTCTTTGTTTCATAAACTTTTTCTTCATTTTCAGACTAAATCAATTCCCTTTTTCTTTCAGCGTTCCTTTATTTTTGTGTCTCCTTTTCACCTTTAAATCGTTTTCTTCCTTTTCTTCCTTACTTTTTCTTTAAATTTCCTGAGCAGCTGCTTCACACTACTTACTGCTGTTTTATTTCTAAACGTATCATCAACATGCTTCGTATGTTCTATTTGTCCCTTCGGCCTTTTTACTTTTCTTGTCAACCTTTGCTAGCTTTTTTCATCATCTTGTTGTATTTTTTCTTTGATCTTCTTTTATGTTTCCTGTTTTTTCGAAGCTTTTTCCATTTTTAATCCTTTTGCAGTTTGTTAGGTCGCTTTTACTTTTATGTTTTATTTCTTGGCTTCCAATCGTCTTCATTTTATTTTATTTTTACGATAGAATTTAGACTTTGTCCCACTTATTTGTCTATGTTGTTTTGAAGTTCCTAAACAGTTTCTTCGCGCTATTGTTATTTTGTTTTTCGAAAATTCGCTTCGCATGTTTTATTTCTTCTTTCTCCAAATTCTATTTCTTTTTTCTCTTGCCTGCTTCCTTTGTTATTTTTTCTTTTCCGTTTGCTCTTTCCTCTCAGATTTATTTGCATCTTATTTCTTGCCTTCAATCTCTTCCTTATACTTTTACGATATCGTTTTTAGTTTTCTCCACTTTTTTCCTGTACAATGCTGTTAATTTGTTTCTGAAAAATTCTTCCTGTGTTCCATACTTTTCACTTTCTTTTATTTATTTCATTTGTTGTATACTTTTCAGTTTTCTCTCATATTTTCTTCGTTTTTCGTTTTTTTTTGGCTTCTCTCCTCCATTATTCCTAAATCAGTATTTCTTTTAGATTTGTTTTACTTTTTTGAGTTCGTTTATTCCTTCTGACAGTTTTTCATTTCTTCATTTTATCTTTATTGCATAGTTTTTGGGAATTTTCTTCAATTTATTTCCTAATTTTATTGCTTTTTTTGACCTCTTTCACTTTCCTTTTTGTCTTCTCTTATCTGCTTCCTTTTTATTTTCTTCTTTATCTTTTAGTGTTTATTCCTCTTACATTTTCTGCGTTCTACTTTTTTGTGATTCTTTCCTTTAATTTTAGTTAGAAGGGATTTTTTTTCTTTAAGTTCCCTTTTAGTGGTTCTTGTCTTCTAAACGACTTTACTTCTCTCTTCCCTTGGTCGCATAAATTGAAGATTTCACACTTTTTTGTGCATTTTCTTCTGAATTTCCTGAACAACTACTTTTCATCACTGTTGTTTTGTTGCTACCTATATTTTATTTCTTCTTTTACTCTTTTTCATTTTGTCTTGTCTACTTCCTTTGTTATTTTCTTCTTGCGTTCTTCCTTCTCGGATATCCTCGATTTTCCTCAGTTTTTCTTTAACGCTTTCCTCCGATTTTAGTTCCAAGCCATATTCTTTTGGACTCCCTTTTATTTTCTTTCGTGTCTTCCAGCTATCTTTGTTTTTCTCATTTTATTTTGGCGGCATTAACTTAAAGTTTTTTCCACTTCTATTTTCTTCTGAATTTCCTTGAATTTGTTTCCTGTATTGGAATTTCTTTCACTTCCATTTTTCTTTTCTTTTACCTTGTTTCTTTGTTACTTTCTTCTTTAGTTTCTTATGTTCAATTTTCCATGTTTTCCTGATTTTTCCACCTTATTTTTTTATTTCTTTTCCTTTAATTTTAGCTACAAGTTTCTTAAAGCTCCCTTTTATTTTCTTTTTTGTTTTTATTTTCCTGTCCTATTTCTTGCCTTCCGATTTTCTTATTTTTATGATATAGTTTAACAGTTTCCCCCATAGTTTTAGGCATTTTCGTCTGAATTCCCCACATTACTATTGTTAATTTCTGGAAAATTCTCAATGTGATTCCTGTGTCTTGTTTCTTCTTTTGCCCTTTTTCACTTTCCTATTTCTCTTTCTTTCAGTTTGCTTTCGTGTCCTCCGAGTGTCTTTATTGTGCTAATATATCTATAATATGACTTACTCTTCTGGGTTTTTTCCTGGATTTCCTGAACAGTTGCCGTTCATTATTAAATACTGTTTTATTTCTAGAAAATTTTTCAGTTATCGGAATAATATTCTTGAACCGTTTATCTAACAGTTACATGACTTCCAATAAGATGGAGCAAGGCCGCATCTTGCCCAAATATCACTCAATTATTTAGCACAATTTTATGATGATAGCGTTATTAGTAGAGACCTTTGGCCAGCCCGTTCATGTGACTTGACGTGTTTAAGATCTGTTTCCTGTTTCCACATTTAAAAAACATTGCTTTTAAAACTCCGATACACACTTTGGATGATTTAAAAGAAAGAATTGCCACAGAATGTGAGTGTATGGCTGCACCCTCACTGCAACGAGGTTTTGAGAACATGAAACGGCGAGTAAATATTTATGTTTAAATTGCAATGGTGAACACTTTCAGCAGTTATTATAACTAATCTAATACACAAGTAATGATGTAGCAGATGTAATATTGTTTAAGTGTTGGTGTTGTGTATTTCAATTATAATAATGTGAATCAATAGTTAACAGACGTATATTCTATTTTTCCAAGCTTTCATTTGCTCACATGTTTTTTTCAGTAATGTGTGTTTATAATAATGTGAATCAATAGTTAACAGACGTATATTCTATTTTTCCAAGCTTTCATTTGCTCACATGTTTTTTTCAGTAATGTGGCGTTTGTAAAATAAAGAAATAAATAGATAAAGATTATTTATTACGATAATTATTAGGGTGGTAACCTAAAGTATGATCTCTACAATTCTATAATTTTGTTTCAGATGGAAGAGCTTCAGATCGCCCTAACACTCTTTTGTATATCAGCTTCAATCCTACTCTTAGTCCTAGTATTTTGTTATTGGTTAAGCTTATGGACATGGATAGTAACATGGATATTTTCAACAAGAGAAGAAAAAGTTAGCTTAACAAGGTCTAAAGTCTACAACGCAAACGGTTACCTGGTACGCATTAAAATTCGGGAAACGGGCTTTCCCTGCAATTTAAATTCCCTTGTTTTAGGTAAACTCCGATTCGGATATACATTTAGACGCCACGGGGAGCTTTAAAAGATTTGACTCGGTAGACAGAGATTTTAAAATAACCCTCGCTACTACAAGCCTCGTGGGACAATGGGGAAAAGCAGAGGAAGACCACAGTATTCCACCACAGCCATTAAGGCCTGCTCCCACTTCAGTTCCTACGTCTCCGAAGACTCCAAAAACACCGCCTCCTATCATCAGAGAAGACACTATCAGGTTTGATTTTATTTTAAAAGAAATTCCTGTCTTAAATAACGATGCGAACGAATCGATTCTACTAACTTTAGATTTAATAAACTGCTAAAAAACTCATGCCAGAGAAATTTTAAATATGAAAAATTCTTACGACTTAGATTAATATGTAAAAATATAAATTATATAAAAGGATGGTTTGATTTTTCACCCTTCTATTGCCCAATCATTAACTTTTAAGGCAATATCTTCTGAACGTTTGTTATGCCGAGTTTTGACATTTTATACTTTTTTGTGGCTGTGAAATATCCGCAAAAACTCGAAGGCAAAATTAGAAAATTTAGTTGATTATCTCAGTCTTGAATCTCGTAAAATAAAGCTTTCCATTTACATGGACATCATACGATTACTTACCACGTCTTTTGGAAATTCTAAAATAGCAAAATTTGACAAATGTGTATTTCTTCAAAATTATTACGTAGTTTGAGAATGTTCACATCGGTATTGAAATAATGTATGAAATCTCTTTCTCTCTGTACTGAATTTGTTTCAATTGTTGATAAAACCAAAAAAGTAGGTTAACCCGAGCTACCATAAATAAAGCATTAGGGTATGGAAAAGTAAATGAGAATTTTTGAAACAGCACGAAATCTCCACCAGTTAATTATTTTATTATGGTTACCTTCTGACCCTTGTGAAATGTTTTACATACCTCAAAAGTTTGTTTTAAATTTCACTTCTATTTGAACTTCATTACTAACCAAACACAGAAACCTATTTGTATTACTTCTAAATACTTTTAGAAATTGTGTTAGGAAACGTTAATTTATTTCAATTAAAGCATCAAACATTTTCAATTAACACGTAATTAAATAAAATTTACCCCTGTAATATTCGTATAACGTGTAAGCAGGCTTCAGTAATTAAGTGCAGAGATTTCAGGAGTTAACGATAATTGGAATTATCCTATTCTCACAGTTGTACAAATTGCTATATTATCTGGGAATCTCCAGAGACTTTTGGTTTTCAAAGAGCATCATTCTTATTTTCATTTAACAAATCTTGTAATTCCATTCTCTTCATTTGTTAATGTTTCAAAAGAATTTTTTTTTAATATTTTCTGTTTTAATACAAAATTCGTTTTAAAATGGTATCACAATTTACCAAACCTCTTGATCTTCATCTTACATTAGAAAATCATGTCTGCCATTCGTTTGGAAAAAAACGTTAAAGTTATAGAATGATATACGTAAAATAAATTAAAAATAATAATATTGTAACGTAGTGATTGTCACCAAAAGTAATGTCAAAATTTAGTAAAAACGAGTTAATTAAATTTAGTAGAATTTCTGATCATTCTTAAGTGCCAACGGGGTAGTATATTTAGCCAGCTGCGCCACGTGGGGGTTTTCTGCAAGAGGTTTTATATTAAATTCTGATTCAACTAACATGACATATATTGTCTGACTTTGATTAAGTTTCACAAAATATTATTCAGAGTTAAAGTTAAAGATAAACATTTAAACAACTTTAGATATAAGTTCCAAGTACATACAAACATCGAAGTTAATAAAATGAAACAAAGGATTTGATCCAAACCATTAGCAAGTCTTACTACTTATGAACTGAATTAAATTTAATTAAATACGGAAAAATAGGCTTACATAAAAATTGTAGGAAACATCGGTAATACGAAGCACCTGACTTCTTAGGGACATGGTTTTTCGACGACCACACCAACTATAAAGATCTCTTCCTGAGAAATTCGTTATATAAAAAATCTGCTCCCATGCACACGTGTCTTGAAGCAAAGGCATACTCTTGAGCATTCACCCTGCAGTGAACGTGCTGAGCTGTGCAATCCGCTTCCGCCGTGCATTTAAAGAATGCTATTCCGGCGTTTCCACGGACTTCACAGTTGGTCCGAGCGTCATCTTTCTGGGTTCAGGGCGGTCACCCACGTGCATCTCGCATTCTTGAATGCCTCCATTCCAGTTCCGTGTAATGACCCTGGATAACACGTCATATCAACGCGCGTGGCGATGCATTCCATAACATCGCTTCATTACAATATTACGACTCTAACTTAACTTAATTTTGTACACACCGAGTTTATTTGATGCTGATATAATTTTACATAATCTCAGAAAGAAAAATTTTTTGATATTTGGTTTGGAAAATTAATAGATGTCTTTTAATTTTCTTAAGACAAAAGTAACATATCTCTTTGAACTTTCTTTTTATCCTTTTTTTTCTGTACAATCAGTCCTTTTGCGGACTTCTGAGTGCTTAAACTAGGAACCTAATCTTCCCGGTTCTTTTTCTTCTTCTTGTGGCAAGTTCGTTTGGATGTTTTGTTAGTTTATCCCTGTATTTGGCACTGAATTTAGTTATTTCTTCTCAAACCGATAGTACGTTTAAGTCAGCATGCAGTACAGCCTTTGGAATATACCATGAAGCAGTATTTCTATATATTTGATGTACAAGTTCAGTCCCATAGCGGTATTCCGTATGTCCAGATGGGTTTATGAGGAGCGGATAGCCGCGTGTAAAAGGCCTCGGTGTATTACGTAGACATCTTGGGTTCGATTCCTGAGACCGGCGATATCCTCGCTGGAATTTTGAAGGTCGTACCCTTCTCCGTGCTTTGGAGGGCACGTTAAGCCGGCGGTCCCGGTTATCATACTAACACCTTTGATAACCGTTAACCTCGCAACACTGCAGGTCGGTCTTCTTCATCTCTCTCGATGGGTTTATTGCTTTCCTAATTTCTCGGTTAAGTTCTGCAAAATTTGCTAAGAGTTTGAGCCATTTTTCGGTGTTCTTCCATCGTGTTGATGGGGGTTAGCCTGTTGTTGTCGTTTACACTCTGTATATTAGATGCTTAACAAGCACAGTTTGGCAAATTTTGATTAATTTTCGATCAAATTCGTATACTTTGGAGTTTTTTTTGATAATGTATTATTAATGTTATCAAAAAAATCATCATCAGCACTTAACTTGTTCTTTTATAAACGCATATGATTTTTTCGGAATAACAATTTGATTGGAAGTGATAACAAATTTTAATCAAATACGCCTATTTCTCTCTTATTTGCAGAACGTTTGAAAGCTCCACAACTTAAAGCTTCAGAAAAAAGTATAAATTATTCACTAACGAAGTTTAAGATGTGTAAACGCATTCACAAGAGACCATCTCAACATGCTCTTTTACAATTCTCTCAAATGTTCCTAAATCGCTTTAACATTAAAATAAACCTCTCCCTACGCATACTTTTTTCAAATATTTAAAAAGTAATAGTCGCAAGGGACCAAGCACGGGGATAATACTGTTGACGCAAAGAAAAAACACTTTTTCCAAACGCTTTTCACTGTTTGTCTTGGATCAAGATTTCATAACTTCCTTGGAACGCTATTCCTTGTTCAAAAGCAACTAATGCTTCCATTAAACAGATTTCTTTTTGTGTCATGAGCTTTTCAGTGGTGAATGTGCGTTTTACACTCTTACAATGACTGATGGCCTTTGTTTTCGACATTACAAAGACCAAGTAGCTTATTTCACCTCGCTTCGCTCAGTTCCTTGTCAAATCACCGGTCAGTTTGTCACAGCAGATTAATGACATCTTGATTTTCCTTTTGTTAGATTCGTTCTTTTGGTATTAAAAGGAAAAACGGACAAAACGCATTGTTCTAGAAAAAATATTACCTGTAATTTAATCTGCGGTGATTTCGCTGCAATGTACAATGCAAAATCATTTTTTAAAATTACGTAAAGCTCGAAAGCTATTCAGTAGCTGATGAAATATGAAACGGGCTGTCAACTTCGGCCAATCATATTTTTTTAACTGCTTTATACAGGTGGGATTTTTTTATGAACTTTATGAATTCTACTTTGGGTAATGTTTATATTATACGATGATACGATGAATGTGTGTGGTTTTAAAAGTTATATCATGGCACAAAGTCCAGTGTAATCAAAAGCTTTTGCGGTCATTTTTTTAGACCCTCAAAGCTGATTGCCTACTTTAATAAAAGACCAGCTATTTGTGGTCACGCTTGTACTTTTTTATTTTGGACAAATAATTCTGTATATCAAAAGGTTATGAAATATTTCAGTGGCGATATTAAAGTTTCGCTAAAAACTGCAGGAAAAAAAGAAAGTCTCTTAGAAAATCGATTATATTTTGAATCGAATATTAAAGTCTGCTGACTCATAACAAGATTTTAAAACAGTTTTTATTTTATTAGTTTATTTTAAAACGTGGGCAATTCACCACGTTGTTCGACATTCTCTCCCAAGATTAATAAATAAAAAATAAAAGGTAGAGATAGTACTTACAACAAGGGCCACTTTTTGTATTTTAGCCTCATATATTTGACATTTATTTAATTTACTGGTTTAACCTGTTTAAACATAGTATTATAAATTCAAACCGTTGGTAAAAGTAATACTTGGCTATTTTACACTGAATTAATAACAAACGGCCTTTTCAGTTACTGCTAAAAACGGCGAGACAGGCAAGGCCATAAAATGCTCGCTCATAAGAAATTTACAGACACATCTGTTTATTTTATTAAAGGTTTTTGTCAATTATTTTAGCTTCACACCAAATTGCTTTTATTGATCTCTTTTCAAGTTATTTTCTTTTTGTTATTTATTTGTTTGAGAAGGCGCTCTCTTTCAGCGCTTCTTCTTTTATATTCTTTAGTTTAGTCATTCATTTTTCGTTGCCATTCTAGACTGAATTATTTTTGCATTTTCTAATATTTTCCCACGTTTTCCCACGAGGGTAATGCTGTGTTTTCGATTTTTCAAAAAAAAAACCTTAAATGCAGACAATAAAAAAAGGGCATTGAGAAGGAGCAGTAGGTAAGCCCTGAGTTCCTCATCACCAGGCCTTCTTACAGGCAACAGTTATAATTTAAATGTAATAGTCCACTTTAAATATATTTATTAGCCTCATAGCCTAAGCACCGTTTAATACCACTATTTTTCCCAATTAAGACCTCAATACGCGAAATGTGTTTTGTCTATTACCCAATTACAAATTGTATGTCTTCTAAATCGGATAGCTTTTAATTCACATTTTTAAAAAGACGTTTTAGTTTTATTTAATTTTAAAAGCCGTGTTTCAGTCTACACGAAAATGTAAGGGTTATATTTATTCATTAAAGTTTAGTATTATTTTTTTCAAAAATTAAGAAGTCTCTTAAATTACAAACAAAAATAGAAAAAATTACACAGTATTAAAGCGATTCAATCAAAATAAGTGCTTGTCTCACTAAAATTATTGCCAGGGCCGGATAAGGCCATAGAAAAATCGAGAAGTTCCATTCATTGGGGCCGCAAGCCGATTATAAATTTTTTTCCTTTCATAATTTTCCATAATTCTGGAAAATCGACCGAGCAATAAATAACAAGTTTATCGAACTATTCAACATTTTGCACATTAATAGTTTACGCAGAAGGTATAAAACATTATTTTTCAGAGTTAACTTTGCTGCAAAAGTCCTATGGTTATCCCTACTTTCTCCTTCTTCTTCATCCTATAGCTCCTTAGTGGAGCAGAAGGCACCATTAATGGTGTTTCATCAACTGGAGGTAAACGTGGCAGGGTGACAGGATTAGCTCCTGTACAATCCCTACCTCCAACGCATAAAAATATATCCAGTTTTGAAGTTTGATATTTTTGTTTAAAAGATCTTGTTACCCCTTTTCACCTGGCAATGGAGTGATATTTCTTCTATATTGTAATGAAGCAGTACTATGGAATGCATTGCCACGTGCATTGATATGACGTGTTATCTGACTGTGAAACTAAAACACAATACTGCACAGCTGTGTCAATGCTGAATTAGCAAAAATGCACTTAGTATCAGTACGGCGTGCGAGTTGACTTCTTATATAAGGAATTGTTCAGCAAGAGCTCTTGATGATTGTTGTGGTCATCGAAGTCCTTTGTTTGATTTATTAATTTTAACGTTTGTAGTATGCCTGTGTGAAATATCTTTCCTCATTTATGTTCTTGCAGAATGTATTTGCCTAATTCTGTCTTGTCTTTTCTTATATCTTCTTACTCTTTTATTAATATTCTGCAAGTAACACCTGGTCGTCGGCAGATAAAATCGTGTGGATATTTTCGTGTCCAATCTGCACCCCCATGTTTCTACAGTTTTTACTCCATTTATTTAATTTATTAAGGAGTCTCTTTAGGCTTCCAGGGTATTTCTCTATTGTTGATGCGTATGCAGTCTGTATTCTACAGAGTCTACGGAAAGTGAATATTTTAGCTTGGCATTTGTCAAGGTTTATTCCATTGTTTGAGATACATATGAGGAAAGTTTGTTTACTGCTTATTCCTGAGGTATAACTATATTGTCTAGTTTCGCAGCTTATGTGAAGATGGTCGTTTCGTCTGCGAAGGTAGCTAATGTTGCATGTTGCGTTAATTTCCAGTAGGTCTGTCGTAAATATGTTAAAGAGAATGGGACGCAGAATAATACCCTGTGGGACTCCGGCTCGAATATTTTTGATTTCAGCCAGCGTTGAGTTGACTTTTACTGTGAAAGTTCGATTTTGAGGAAAGAGAAAATGGTGGCTTTGAGGTAGGTAGGTATGTCAATTTTCTTTTTAAGGTCTTCAATCCACAATGTTGAAAGCTTGTGTGACGTCAAGAAAAATTGTTGTGGTATATTGTTTATTTTCAAATCCGCGTTAAATAAGTTCACTGCTCTTTGCAGAGTATGGTAAGTTTAATGGCCTTTTCTGAAGCCGAACTAGAAGGTAAGCAGCATATTCAAGTTTTCGATATTATCAACTTATCGTTTGTGAATCACTTTTTCAAGTAGCTTTGTTAGGGAAGTCAGCAAACTTATCGGTCTGTAGTTTATTTTCTTGTTGTCCTGGGTTGGTTTTGTAAACATTAGGATATAAGAAATTTTCCATAACTGTGGTAAATAGCCTAATCTCAGATAAGCATTATATGTTGAACTTAAGTAAGCCAAGGCGTTTTTTGTGAGATGCTGAAGAATGGAGTTGGTAAGTAGGTCATTTCTTTCTGGAAGTTTGTCTATTATGTCCTTGAGTTCCTTTGGAGGAGTTAATTTAATGCGGTCTAGTATGGGCAGTTTTCTGTCAATGTCATTTATAACTTGCCTAATGTTGCTTGATGTGCAGGTGAGTGTTGGAGTAAAGGTATGTGCTAGGTGAAAGACTTTTCCGTGAGTGAGCTCTACTTTTCATTATCAGCTGCTTGTTAGAGCTTTACAGGTCAGTTTAGCGCTGTCTTCTATTGGCATGGTGAAGTGGTTGATTGCTGAGTCGATATCTTTAATTGTTTAAAGCCTTATTAGACAGTGTAATTCGCTGTCCAGCAAGTTCATGAAGCTACTCCATTGAAGTTTACCATTGATTAGTTTAGAAATTGGTTGATTAATGGTTAGTTTGTTAGCAAATAACACAAGCACTAAAAGGTGGTCTGATCTCTCCAGTTATGACACTTTGGAATACCGGTTTATTAAAGTTTTTCGACAGGACAATGTCAAGTATGTCGGGCTGATGGTCTGCTCGGTATGGATAATAGGTGTACTCTCTGGGCGCCAAGATTTGAATAGGGTTTGTTGTTGCAAGGTTTTCAAGTTTAACGCCTTCTGGATTTGTGGCTCTGCATCCCCCCTGGGTATTTTTAGAGTTAATATCACCTAGCAGTGGTTCAGCGGTATCAAAGATTTTTTTGGCCTTTTTGATATCCTCTATGTTTTAATTTCTTCGAAGCTTATATATTTCGTGTTTGTGCTTGTGAGTCTTCTGGTTCGTATTGCCTTCTTTTCTCGGTTAGAAGCGCTTTATTATACCTAATGTTTCTAGCGGTCAATACCATTGGAGTCAAAAGAAATTATTTCTTGATCGTTTGTCCTTAAGGTCTTTAAGGTTTTCCATGCTTCTCTGGATTACAAACTTCTTCTTAATTATTCAATGCCATAACTTTTTTTTTTAATTATTAATAGAAAACTTCGAAATTTAATTTGTGTAAGTATCTCCATTTACCCTTTGAAAGGAATTTTATTTTATTACAATAGTTGCAAAGTAATTTGAGAAATTCTAAAATTTTCCTAGTTTGCAACTTTAACTTTAGGACATTGTCACTACAGTTTGAATTCTGTTATTATAATATTAATCATTAAACACACAGTTTAAACAACCATTTTACTACAGTTTTGAAATTTATTTAACTTCGGTAATTTAAATTATTCCTACCGCAAAATTATACAAATCTGACTTTTTCTGTTTTTCTGCTTTCATATCCATAATTCTCTTTTTACAAAAGGTCGGTTTAATAAACGTAATGGCATTGCTGTTTTTTACCATTAAATTTCAAGCTTATCAACTTGATTAAACATGAAAAAAATATTATTAAGTAAAATTTTAACGGAGCGCCTTTTTAAATTTTAGTCCTTGATAAAGGACTAATTCAGTTTGAAATAACTTCCATAAAGCATTCCTTGATAAATGTTTTCTACAAAACAATAAACTCGAAGAACGTAAATCCTCAGTATCTCGTTCCAGATTTTCACAAACAATGAATTCGTAATCTATGCCGAGTGAGATTTGTTTTATTCTATATGATACTGCGTGATTACGTTGATGTATCATTAATTTAAGCTTAAAAAAATTCTCCTCGCTTGTAAATTTATTATCCGTAAGCAAACACTTTTGTTTCATTTTTATTACAAAAATTGTTGATTTTTCTTTGTATTTTAAATGCGATATAAATTTTTAAATCGTAAAACTTCCCGGAAGCAATTTTTATCAGCTTAACATGCGGCAGTAAGCAAAAATGCACTTAAATGAAAATCCAATTTCGTCGTCTGTGATTTCTGCTAAAGCTCTTTACAACACATCTATCATCCTTCCACTTGGCAATCTCACACAGTACTCATCTTCAGGCTATTAAATTACTCCATTATTCATATTTTAAAAGATACTTAATATTAATCCTGTTGAGTCTCTCAACAATTCCATTGAATTCAGGGATGTGGAGCTAACTCCATTTCCATTACGCTTGCAAATTGTAAAATAATTGTATATGCCTCGAAATGACGTTTTGACCTAAAATTTAGTTTTCACGTTTATACACATTTTAATAGAGCTTTATTTAAGAGGCACTACGTAACAAGCTTTATTCGTTTTAATTCAGAATTTCACGTTACAATTTTCATAGAAGCTTTGCAAATCAAACCTTTTTCTCAATTTTTGTGCAACTTTGAGTTAATTAAGTTTTTTTACAAACTGAGGAAATCTTTGCAACTAAACTAAAAAAAACTTCTAATTTGATTATGATTTCTAAAAGTCTTTCTTCGGAGTTCTAGAAACTAATTGTTCGTTAAAAAAGTATTGAAAGCCTTTGCTTAGTTTGAGTTAATTAACTTTTTTTACAAACTGAGGAAATCTTTGCAACTAAACTAAAAAAAACTTCTAATTTGATTATGATATCTAAAAGTCTTTCTTCGGAGTTCTAGAAACTAATTGTTCGTTAAAAAAGTATTGAAAGCCTTTGCTTAGTTTTAGCAGAAACTTTGAATTTCCCAGAATTGGTAATTGCTTGAAAGCTACCCAAATTAATAATAAATTAATGCAGATGTCGGTTTTAGTTGTGCGAACTAACTAAAATTATCCACCTGTACCTTTCCAATATTCACACGAATTCCTAACGTTTCAGAATTTACAGACATGTTTTAAGATTATTGTTAAATCCAATACATAAAACGAAGGTTAAATGCGAGTGTTAATTCTTTCGGGTAGGCAAAAACTTAACCACGCGGAAACAATACAAAATTTGTTTTAACTTGTGTACGTTTACTGTTTACAATGTTTTGAAAACATGAAAATGTTTGAGGGAATGAGGGAAACGTGATTTACGTAACGGTGAAGATACGAATATGGAATATAACAAACTGCTTTTGCATACTTAAAATTTAATGAATTTAAATTGGTTTCTCGGCACAATGTTTATTACGAGTTGATTATATTTCAATTTAATTTCCAGCTCGTTTTACTCCTGCCTTTTCAGGCAGATTTTTCGATAATTCTCTCGCTTTTTAGTTAAATAAACATTAAAGATTCTGAAAAGCTTGAGTAAATATTTTTAATAACTTAAGAATGGTATTTTCTGAAATACGTTCTGTTATGCAATATTGGCACAGCTTTCCCATAATCTTCCATTCTTCATTGACATTATATTTATATAAATCAGACGATTTAGGGAAACTGTATGTCGCCTATGTACTTTTACAAAATCGTACTCCTAATCTTGAAATATTTTTTAAAGGTTTTTGCAGATACTCTTTGCTCCTTCACCTTTATCGTTCGGAGATTTGATTTTTACGCGTTCTGCAGTTGCTTTGGAATTAGTAAAGCTTTTGTGTTACAGCAAAGAATATAGATATATTCTTTGGTTACAGTTAACCTTTTTGGCATCTTTCTTTCTGTCTTTATCCATCCCTGATATTGACTAATATATTCTTCCTTTGAATCCTTACTTTCGAGTAACTATATTGCGCTTTCTTCTTTTCTGTTGTATTCAAGCATTACTTTTGCAGCCAGTAGCTTGAGATCTGTACTTAAGCCTGCCTTATTTTTTATCTCTATATTTTGGAAAATAAATTTTAGTCCTTTGGTATATATTATATAATTCTTATACGTTTTCCTTCCCTTTCCATTGCTTCAAATAAATCTATTTTCCATTTCGTGTGCAACAAATGCATTTGCTATTAGCATCTGATTTTCAAGGCAGAATTGCAGTAATCTAATTTGCTAAAAAGGGCACGTTGGAAGCGACTGCGAAGGAATAAACATATTTATTACACATATAATTACCAACGCCTCAAAAATTGGCCAGTTTTAATATTTATGTATGTTTCTTTATTGTTATTCTTTTCGAACGAAAAACGTAACCACAGATTAAATAGTATCTGTGACATAACAATTTTTATTTTGATTTTTTTACCTAAATAATTCGTTGGAACGCGCCCATCATAATTTACTATACCTGTTGATAAAAGAGAATTCCGTGATTTATGTTCAGATATTCGTAAGTCAAGTCAAATGCCCTAACATAACAAGCAACGTTTATGTATCCCCAGTGTCTGATATATCGACCTACCGGTGCTTTGAAACCCTGTTATTACATACTACCTGTTATGAACTTTGTGGTTGCAGTAGCCGAAGCTTTAATCAACATATCCGCACAGCCCCATAACTGCAAGTACATTATTAATATTTTAGGTAATGAATTTCCATTAAGGGGTGTAATATACAACAAGAGCAAAATCAATTTAATTAGCAAGATACACAAGGATTACTTCTGGAGTGATTATTATTGTAGATTTAGTTTTCACTTTAAAATTGCTTTTGTTTACTGTCTGAATCTCTTCCGAACAGCTACTTTATTAGATATTCCCTTTTTGCACGAACCAAACATAAACTTATCCTTACTAATTTACTATTACTAAACATAATGATTTTTTATAACTGCAGTTATTCAAATAATCGATTAATAAAGTGTTTTTTGCGATTTTTATCTAATATAAATTATACGTTACGATGAGAAACGGCAAACGTTGTTTAAACGGAAAGACAATAATGTTCCTATAAGCCAATAAAGCTTTTTGAGTTTTAGGTTCATCTCCTTTCTTTTCTTAGCAATATGCGTTTTCCATATCATCCTGCTGTCTAAGTGCATTCCTAAATATATCACTTCCTTAGCTTGTGGGATTATAGTATCATTTATTAATACAACTGGGCATTGTTGTCGCCATAATGTAAACGACTTATTTCCGTTAGCTCTAATTCTCCATTTTTCCATCCATTTGCTAATTAAGTTAATACGTTCTTGTACACACCGACTTTCAGTTTCTGGTTCATTGCGGCAAGAGAGAACGGCAGTATCGTCCGCAAAAGTTCCCGTTACTGTTTTTCGTGTTGTAGATAAGTCCACTAAATAAAGTAGCTGTCCAAGGACACTGCCTTGGGAAACACCCAAATCAATTTATTGAATTTCCGATACTTCACTACCAAATTTTACTTGGAAATAGCGCTGTGCCAAAGAGGACTTGAAAAGGAGGAAATATTGGTAAGTAAAGGATTGGTGCCAAACCTTATCAAAGGCCTGCTGTACATCTAGAAAAACGCCACAGCAGTATTACTTATCTTCTAATGATTTACTATTTACATCTACTATTCGATGGCATTGCTGTGTAGTCGAATGTCCTTGTCTGAAGCCAAACTGGTGCAGTGGAATTAGGTCTTCCAGGAGCGTGTGTGCATGAATTCTTTTCATTATTAGCTTTTCCAACAGTTTTGATAAAAGAGGAAGTAAACTAATAATTGGTTATAAGATGCCGGTTCAGTGGTTGGTTTTCCTGGTTTTCGTATTACAACTCGTGATTTGAGCAAAATTTTAGCTGGGAGGGCCAATACGTTAAACGAAGCACCGAATATACTCAAAAATGTTATGCCCTTTCTTAGTAGTTCCTTTAAGACCTTGCTGGTTATAAGATCAAAGCCTGGTGCCTTTCTGCTATTTAAATATTTGATTTCGTTTATTATTTCTCCAGGTGAAAAGGCTCTTATTGATGGCGATCTTTTATTTCTTCATCAGGCACGTTCGGGTGAGGTTCGAAGACGTCTGGTCTGCTAAGCTTTGAGCAAATACATCAGTTTGGCATTTTATGGGGGAATATGATCTTGTGGTCATTTAAAACTTTTTGCTGCCTTCCAGAGTGTGTGATCATATCCTGAAAGGGTATGTCGACATGCTTCCATTTGATCATTTACGAATTTATTTTAATTTCTTTTTTAACTAGTTGCTGAGCTGGATGAATTTTCTCCTGTCTAAAATAATATACGCTACCATATTGCTCGTGCTCGTCGTTTCTGTGCTCTTAACTTTTTAACTTCTAGTGGAATACTTGAAGGATATTGTCGTCCTCGTTAACAGACCGCTTCTTGGGCAGTCTTTATTAAGTGGTTTGTTGCTTCTTCTACTTCTGATGGTTCTTTTAGTCTAATATTGAGGTCTAAATTTTGTTCAATATATTCCCGAAACGCATCCCAGTCATTACGTTTGCTGTAAATTGCTGAATACTGTTCTTTGAATATAAATATTGTGCTAAGGGCAACGATAACAGGAGAGTGATCCGACGATAGATCATAATATGCCTCAATATAGTCAATATGGTTGTAGTTATTTGCAGTACCGCTAGTAACTAGGAAATCTAGCAAGTCTGGAATTTTACCGGGATCACATGGCCAGTATGTGGGTGTACCAGTAGATAAGAAGGTATAATTCTTCTCAATCATAAGATTGTATAATTCTCTACCTCTTGTTGTTACTAATCGAGACCCTCAGTACGTATATTTCGCATTGAAATCCCCTGTCGCCAGGAAGTGAATTAAAAAAAATGGCAGTAATTTTTCTTTGGTAAGTTTGGTAAGCCTTGGACGGCAATAAATTGCAGAAAGCATAAATGGCTCGGGAAAGCTGTTAACTTTTATACTTGTGGCTTGTAAAAATTTCTTTTCAAATTTGGCCAATTCATGGTGAATAATAGATTTCTTGATAATGATAGCTGCTCCATCTAGGTCATCCGGAGGTATGTTCTTGTGGCAAAATGTGCTTCCGATATTAGCAGAACATTAATTTTATTTAATTTTAAAAATGTTATCATTTCATCTTTATGTTGACAAAGGGCATTGGCGTTCCATAATGATATTCGTGAAAAGGAAGCCATTATGAAGTTATTTTATTTATCACTGTGGTTAGCATGGATAGGATCGTACTACTTTGTTGGAGAAGCTGGTTGAATACCTTTTTAAATTCATCTAGGAACTTTGTTAGTGACATTTCATTGCTGGTTGGAATGCTTTGTAAGATGCTATTTGGGACCAATATTTGACGGCTGCAGCATATTGCGGGTGTTGATATATTTGAGTGGTTTTATTTTGTTTGTTAACTGGAATCATTTTCTGTTGTAGATCTTGATAGACCGTACAATTTAAAACGAATAAAAATGTAAAGAACTATAAAATATATAACTTTATATTCTTTCTAGAAATAATAAAAAAATAAATAGTTCAGTAACTGAGAAAAAATAATATCAATAATCGATCAATCGTAAACAATCGATTCATCACGATTAATCAACTAATCATAGTAATCGATTATTCGAAATAATCGAATATTCGAAAATCTATTTTATTATTTCAAATTTTAAATTTAAAAGTAATTATCACTTGCTTTGAAAAATATTTACAATAGATTATATTAGCTTTTACAGAAGGCAGGATGGCACAGTGGTAAGAGCGTCGGACTAGCGTTACGTTAATCCCCGGTTCGAATCTCTCGATGGGCAGAATTTTCCTGCAGTCCGGATCTCGGTATCAAGTCCTGGCGACTATTCGTCGTTGGGTACCTAATTAACAATGCTCTCCTCTGAATACAGGCCTTACACCCTCTTGATTTTTCTTCGCGTTGCTACAACTCTTCAATTAAGTTTCTTATCACGTTTAAGAACTTCGGAAAAAATGAAATTGGCAAAGTTACCAATTATAAAAGAAGTTTTGTAACTAAATCGATACAAATTCAAAACACCGTCATGTTGTTACACCCAAAAATAAATCATTTAAACTTCCAAAACATAATTTCCCCAAAACAGGCAACGAACTTTATTCTAACTGCCTAGCTCTATGAAAACCATTGTACACGTAGGATTTGGAAACTGCCGCTTAAACTAATGGAAATTATCTTGTTAACCCGACATTTTCGTCCATTGTTTAACAACACTCGAACTGTGGGATTGCAAGTCTTAAGCTATTATACTACAATAATTACGAATTTCTGTGTTTCCATTGGAATTTTCCTGCGTTCGAATATTAGTAAGACATTAGTGGGTAAAACTTTGAAAATAAAGATCTGCAAATGACAATCTGCAAAGAAAATACTCCATTCTTCTAACAGTAAAAAAAGACATCTAAATTTCACCAATCAATTCCCTAAATTTAAGCCTATAAAGTTCCAATACAAATTCGGTATCGAATAAAGACATCTTTTCACAGGAAAGGAAACGTAATGAAATTGCCTGACACGCCGTCACCCTTACTTGATCAACAACGTCCTATTTAAAGTATCTTATTCGCAATATACCGTTACTGGAAAGTTTTGTATGTTTGTTAAGTAAAATATAAATCCACGATTTAGGTGGCTTCTATTTTTGTTTTAACAAGAAATTCGTGGTTTAACCACTGGATTAAGTTACTAATTAATGGATAACTGAATAAGTTCACTAATTAACGTTCAGTTGGAACGACGGATTAGGAATCGGATCAATCCTTGAGGTATAAAAATTCTAATTAAGACAGCTAAAAGAATAAAAAAATCATCTTAAATCTTAAACAAACTTCGTAAAATAAATTTTGTGTAGGTATCTAAGGCGTATAGCGAAATTTGCATCTTTATTTGTTTAATTTGGTTTACAAACTTGAAGTAGATTTTAGAAAGAATGTCTTTTTGAAAGTAATTTCGTAGAGCTTTGTAATAAAACGAAAATTAATTTTCTTCTTTCAGCCAAGAAGAACCGGAAACTGTATTAACAATAGCAATTCCCCGGCCAAAATCCTCAATGAGTGTGGCAGAGTTGGCGGCTAAATCGCAATTTCCCGTTTGTATTACGCCACCTCCGACCCCTCTAACACCTGCTCATCAGTCACAATCATCCAGGTACAGTGCATTTACCCAACATCAGGCCCCTCCAAATAGCACCCAATCTGAGGAACCGGAAGTAATATCCACTACACTCAAGAGAGCCGTTTCCTGCGACAGCGTGTGCTCAGATTCGTCCGTGGCTCTTGGGGACCTTGAAGAACCGAACGTGACTGGTTACTTATGCCTTGGCCTAGAATATGACAGGTGAAAAGCTTACATAATAGAATTTAGCAATACACTGTAGGGTGCAATCGATACTCGCCACCTAACGAGATTCTCTTCATTAGACTTCGTTTCCTTCTTTTCTGAATATACCGAATTGACAATTTTAAGATTTTAATCGGATTTACCCCGTATTTCATGAACATAAATTAAATTCTGATCAGTAGTGGTTCAGGAAGAAGGTCACGACGATGATTAATCAAATTACTTAACGTTTTCTAATTAAATTTTCAAGACCGTTACTTCTTGAATTTCATGTAAAGTTTCAGAGGAAATTTAAGGTATTTAGGAAACAATCGTGATAAAGCACGTCGACAATAAAGCAGAAAAATACCAAGAGTATTGACTATCAACCGTAAATAGCTAGACCTGAACAAGTTAAATATTTACGGAGATATTTACCGCTACAACAAAACGTTTGACGTTTATTGTTCCATCCCCTTTCTCTTTTTGTTATCTCGGTGAATAGTAAATGATTTTCAGTTATCAGCGGCTAGTTTTTCATTTTGCTGATATCAGCAGCACTGCTTGGAAATGGGCACGATCTGAATGAAGACGTTTAGATTTACACTTCTCGTTTTGTTCCCTAATATATGTTTCATTCCTTTGTTAGCTTTTTACGAGTGTTTCCGCATCCTTTCTTATGTGCATAACATCGTTTTCGTGTTATACCTTTATTAAAACGAATTCGGGCCCTTTTTACACTAAATAAACTCTGATTTAATAATATTCCATTTTGTTTCCAGCCCTTTTCTTTTGATTTCCACTTCCACGTTAATCCTAAACCCCTTCTGCTAAAGGGCTTGGTTTTAGTTTGTTTCTGGTGTAATTAATTTTTCTTCAACGCCCAACTTGCAGCTTAATCAAACAATCCAACTCTATTGCAAGGAATTTTTTCTTTGGTTAATAATTCTACCCACTTTGATTGCATGAGTTATCTCATTAAATCGTTAACATTCCACAGTTTATTCTCTCATGTATTTAAATATCGATTCGTTTTGTTCCAGCTACTTTTTTGGGTTTATTAACATAGTTCGCGTTTTGTCGCTGCATGTCAATGAACTGCTTAAAAGGGAAAAATGTCCCATTCCGCCGGCCAGACGCAATTTTATCGCTTTTGAGGATCCTTTCTAATCTGGTAATTTACCACTGACAAACGCAAATAAATACTAGTCCTATCTCGTTTCCTTCTTATCCTCGCATTTTCGTAAATACCAATTTTCCTTCGTGCTTTAAATTGTTAGCCTAATTTTCTGGGTAGGAAAAGCGACTACGGATTTTTCCGTATTTGTTGTTAATTGCTTTTTTGCTTCTCTTTGTGTTTATATTATTAAGTTATCTACTTGTTGATGAACGAACCAATTTTAGAAAATTTGTACGTAAGTTCCTTTGGCTTCACGAACTTGTAGTAGCATGCGTTTTAGTTGTTTTCTACTTTTTTGTAATTTGATTAATTTTCCAAACTTAATTCGTAAGTTAAAGCTAAATATTATCATTATTCTTAATATTAACTTTATATACATGCTATTAATGTTAGTTACAGCGAGAACGAGAACTTTCACTTAAGTCCAGGGTGCGCAGTGGCAAATTTCTGTTATCAGTAGCGGAGCGCATTTACTTACTGAACGTCGAGTAGTGCAGATCCAGTACACTCCGACAAAAGTACGCGTTAGTTATGCTAGCCCGTATCGTAATCGCATTGATTGATCATTTTCAGAATAAATGGACGGAGATAACCTTAAATATACTTAACAACAGTTTTGTTATATACTTACTTGCTATTAAGAAAATAGACTTAGGCAATACCCAAGATACCAGTAGAACAGAAGAGATTTTCTTGTTTTCCAATGTTCTGTGTTTTAAATTGGTCTGTCACTAGGTTCTTATTTCTGATACTTTATTGACGCTACAATTATTTTTTTGTCATTTTCTTAAATATCCGTCCTTTCTTCCTATCCAATATCAATTTTTGTAAATTAATTCAAATGCCTCCACGGCCAGTGTCAGTGCTTTCATCGAACAGTTACTAATTCAAAACCGAAAACCTGCAAGTTTAGCCATTCTCATTGAGTAGTGCCTTTCCTCCACATATTTCCTTTTTAACAACCAATTCTATAAGCAAATAACTGGCGCTACTATGTATTCTCCTCTTTCTCCGGTGGTTGTATACATCTTTATGGAATCTTTCGAGGCAATAGCCCTGGAATCCTTTGATTTAAAACCTAAGGTCTGCTTCTGTTATGTAGATGACACTTTTATTATTTGGCCCCATTGGAGACATTTCAGTAATTAATACCCTGATAGGTACCAAGTTCACAATGAAAATAGAATCGAATGTTTCTCTCTCTTTCCTCGATATCCTGATAACCCACAAACTGAGTGGTCATCTTGCAGACTCAGTTTATCGTAAACCTACACACACGAATGGGTATCGTCATACCAATTCATATCATTATCCGGCACACAAATTCCCCGTAATTAATTCTCTCGTTGCTCGTGCTATCACAGTGTCTCAACCCGACGGTCTTCAGGTAGCATTAGACCATATTCAAGACAATCTTGTCAATAATGGGTACAATAAAAATACATTTTAGAAGTTCTCAGAATACTTGCTGTACATCCCAGGTTAATGCTTCCTCGCTCTACATTCGCCAAGTTACTAATCGCATAGGTTTGATTCTCAAAAAATATAACATCAAAACCATTTTCAATAGTGTCACAGTTACTCACTTCAGTAAAAGATAAGTTTCAACTCCTGTAATCATATGTTCTTATGGGTATATCGATGAAACTGGTCACTCAGTAGACACACGTTGCTTGAAATCAGGTCTTCTCTCACGCTCAGTTGTTACTGAACATCATCACAACACTGGCCATAAGATCTTATTTGACAATTATTGTCGATCATTGCCATCGCTACTAGCTCCGCCTTCTCTACTCCTGATTACAACCGGTATAAAGTCGTTGCTTTCTTCTGTTTTCTTCTTTCTCAGCAATGATACCGTCCCAACCTGGAAGACGTTAGTTTCTAGAGAAGATATAAAGAACCTAAATGATAAGTATTAATAATGAAATTTTCTTTCCCATTTAATACAATCTTATCATTAGATTGTGAAACTCCGTTTCTTCACTCTTTTCTTCTCATCTGTCATAAATTCGCTTCTTCTTTTAAACTGTAACGGATTGTTAAAGTCTAGGTAAGTTTTAAATAGCGGTTGAACGGGTTTTTGTTTCCCCGCCCTATGTAGTTTCAGATTTAGTTACAACAAGATATAATGCATGGCAAATCCCACACAACTGTTAAAATGATTGTTTCTAAATTATCGAAATGTTCAGTCAATAGTGAGCTCTCTAATTTCGATATAAGTTTAGAAGGGAACATTAATACTTCAAATTTGTTTACATCCATATTTTTTAAAACCAATCAGACAAATTTTTCGGCGGCCTCTATTATTATGAATGTGATATTTAAAAATAGGTATTTTATTTTGCAACTAAACTAGGATGTTTTTATATTGCTGCTTGTGAAAAATAAAGTTTTAAAATGTGGTCCAACAGAGAGTGAGGCTTGCGCCTAATACTTTATGGTAAATCCATCTATAAGTAACATATCAGATTTTATAATTGCCTTGTCGTTATCTGTATTAGTGAAAATTCATTTGAAAGCCAATATTGATCGTTTCCAGTTTTCCAGTATAGCAAATTTCAACATCCTTTCGTTATTTCGGTGCGATCGAGTGCAGTTTCTTGTATTTACTCCAAAACCCGCTTTATATAAACGCTTTTACTTGCATCACAACCGCAACCCTTCCATTTTCCTTTCGCATTAGTTATTCGCCTGATTTCCAAACTTCCTTATTTTATGACCAGCTAAAGTGCTATTTAAAACACAATTCGATTTTATATCACTTTTTTAACCAGCTCAACTAAAAACAATAAGCGTCAAACGTCATTTACTTTAAAAAAAATAACAAAGAAAATCAGAACGTATATTTTGCTTTAAGAAGCTGATTGTATCTGACTTGTGCTTTATATGTAAGAACGGTGAATAAAAATGGAATTTTCGTCGACTTAGTTAAACCTGCCAAGCTGGACACTAACGCTGAATGGTCCTTTTTTCTGTCAGAACTTCCTTGAAGGCGATTCGTGTTGTGGCCGCAACAATCTGTGGTTAACAATAGGTCTTCTTGTTATTCCCTCGTTTTCCTCTTCTGCTCCTTCGGTTCAACATCTGTATTTCATTTCAGCGAATTGTCAGAACTCATAGTGAACGTGCTGGAGGCGAAAGACCTAATAGGTCCGTCGAAGGACGACAACCCTATAGATTCGTACGTGAAGGTTTACCTTCTCCCCGATAAGGCATCGAACGCTCAGACTAGGTTGTACAGATATTCGAACAGTCCTAGCTATAAAGAACGATTCTTATTTTCGTTACACCCCCGGGAACAATCACAGAAATCGCTTTGTTTCCATGTGTATGCCATGGATCACTTGTCGCATACTCTGGTAGGCGAAGGCGAAATCCGTCTCATGGACGTCAGTCTGCGTCAGCCCGTGACGACTTGGGTTACTCTCACGGATACTGGCCAGGTAAAACTTGCCCTGGAAATCCTGAAATAAACTTGTGTTTCCTATTTTTTTTTCTCCTTTTACAGAGGGGAACAGAATTTGGCGAGGTAATGTTTTCATTGAGTTACCTTCCAACCGCGGAACGCCTAACGGTAGTCGTGGTAAAAGCAAGGAATTTAAAGTTCCAGTATGACAAAGAAGGGGGGGACCCTTTTGTCAAGGTATAAAGTGAATACATAAAGACCGTTATTCTGAATTTCAAATTTAATCGGATCGGTTCCTTTTTGTTTTAGGTTTATCTCTTACGCCACGGAAAGAAAGTTCACAAAAAGAAAACTTCAACTAAGAAAGGTGAAAGGAGTCCTATTTTTAATGAATCGATGATATTTAGTGTTCCTGCACATACTTTACAGGTAAGAATTTTATCCAATTTTATCTTTCTGACCTTTAAACTATACGGTATACTTAAAAGGGCTTTAGGCATGTATTTTATTTAAGGACGGTTTAGTTCAATAAATAATCCCCGAAGCCTTTTTCTGTTCTTTGTGTGTCCGCAAGTTCTTTTCAGTTCACTTATCTGGTCTTTGTACTGCTGACTGATCCAAGGCACTCGTCTTGAAATAAACAAGATTGCATTTCTAGGAAAATTGAAGGTTTTACGTGAATACTTCTTTTTCCACTGAAAATAAGTCTGTCGGAAATAACTGCTCCTTAAAATGATAAAAATTATATTCAGTAGCAACCCAAACAGTGTATCACATTTAACATCCTGCATGTGCAGGTTTAAATAATAAATATTATAAATTATATTTTATTATTCAGGGCGAATCACAAATTAATGATATTGCGCCTTAAGGTTCTACTTTCATTAATGGAAATATTGACAAAAATCGCATTATTTTATATCACTTTTGTGGCTTTATTATTTAATTTGAAGAGCTGGTCGACACTTATAAAGGTTCTGTAGAAAGGAAGGCAGTGATGTGTTGATATGTTGATGTCAAAAGGTCAATTAATTTGCTGTAATTAATCGAAAATTTCTGCAGTTTCTTTCGTTTATTTGTGCTCGAAACCAAAAAAAGTTTGAACAAACCGACAATGATTAGCACGGTCTACTGAGGTCTTCTAATAGATTTTTTTCGTCGATGTTTATTGAACATTTATATCGCAAAAAGAAAATTGTATTTAGGCAACCAGTTAAACATAACGTTTCGATTTTTACTTTCCCAATTTCTGCAATCTAAGTTGCCTAACGTCAAAAGCATTAATTTAAACTAGGAATGTATTTTAAGTAAAGTAGAGCCTGGAGGATAATTTCTTATGTTATCTCTTAGCGATTACAAGTACAGATAATAGGTTTCGCATTACAAGCCGCTCAATGCTTTAAAATAATGCTTTTTATGTTAGGCAAAAATATTTTCTGTCCACTGCCTATAAATTATTTTGTACAAGTGTTAAATAAAACAGCTTTGATGTAATTTTGATTTAACATTTTCTGTTTACAGACAATCCAACTCCGTTTAACAGTAGCAGAAACTGTAACAGGTCAAGGTCAAAGGGTTTTTTCAATTGGTCACGTAATTGTAGGAGCTCAAGCTTCTGGAAGATCGTTAAATCATTGGAATCAGATGCTGACAGCTTTAAGGAAACCAGTCGCCATGTGGCATCCACTTAGGAAATAAGTATACATATATTTGTTACCCTGTTGTTAACAATCATTCTGAAAATGGTCTACATTTTGTTATGCTTCCATAAATGTGATAAACAGCCTTCTATATTACAAACCTGCGGGTGTTTTACATGTACCTATTAAGAATTCTATCAGATGTTAGTTGTTCCCTAAGCTGTTAAAAATTGCCCTATCAGCAATTGACGTTTCAAAACTATATTTTCTCGTTTGCGCCGTGCTGATTTATTAAAATTAGCGCGAAGTTAAACGGCAAACGTAAAATTTCGTGACAATAAGAAAAAATAAAAAATTATTACTGGAGTTAATGTTAGTGTCATGGCTTATAATACTGTGATATAATATGGGGCACATGTTTTTCTGTATTTTCTATTTCATATCCTATGAATATTGTTGTATAGTAGAATTTATTATGATTAGATTTTATAAGTAAAAGTAGGTTATATAAAATTTAGCACATAAACGAAAACTCTATCAGGTGATGTTTCCTTATCATCCAAACATCACACGAGTTGTCGTGATCTATCACTTTTAGATGAAAATATCTCGAACATCACAACGCTTTTCAGACTGACCAGTAGATAGTATTATTTACACAAATTCGCAAAATGAAACTTTTGACACCGCAAAAAAATTCTAAAGCATATCTTGATTAGTTTTATATTTCAATTAAAAAGCACCGATTTTGTGCTTTTACTGTGCTGAATTTTATAACCAAATGTTTCTTCTTCGTTCAACTTACTCGAATTCTTTACAATTACTATATATGTAAGGGCCTTATATGATGGCTAATCACGTATGTAAGACTTGAAGGCCGTTAATTTTAAAGCATGTGAGAGACATATTCTGAATTGCTCACGACATCTTATTGCAATATTTTTGGAAAATCACTGTGAAATTTTTCATTTCAACCTTAAAAGCTCAACAGTTCTTGGCAACCTAAATTTTATATGCAATTTTGTTATTAGCTTAATTAAAATCCTGTAAAATAAATTAGATTTTCAATTTTTGAAAAGAAAGAAGTTTTATCTGACAAGCCAGGCGTTCACAGTGATTTTCACGTATGATTTCTACAAATAGATGTTAGAAGCAAATTTAAATATTGGTCCCTCAAATGAATCTTAAATAATTTGTTTTGAAATAAATATTAATTCATGCTTCCCACGTTTTTTATTGCGCCTTTAAAATAATTCTATTGTAATTTTCTAATTTCATTATAAATGTATGTGAGTTTTATACTAATCTCTTATTTTTGAATGTGCTTGCTCTGTGATAGGATTTTAAAGGTGTGCTCTTAACCGAGAAAAGTGCAAATTCTTAAAGTGGGTTCAAATTTGACAAGGATCACTAATTGTAATTCTTTTGCTAACACTTATTTATACTTTTATATGGTAGACCAATAGTCCTTTTCACATAAAAGGGTTAAATTCCAAAATATAAATGAAAACTAAAGAGGTTTAAATACTTCAATTAAATTTGCATCTACTCGTAATTTGATTAATTGATTAACGATTACGAATTTTTTTATATTAAAATAAATCTTCAAAATGACATATGCTTTTCATGTTACTCGTTCAGCCTTCCGTTTTAAATTACGTGACAAAAGGACAAACAAAAATTTACATTTTTGTTGGGTGTACCTACAAAAATGATGAATTATCGTATCTTTCAAAACATTTTCTTTGCGATACAATAAGGTTCACGGGCAAATTGTAAGAAAATGACTTGCCAGTGTTATAAATACTGCTCCACATGAAGATTATTAATCATTGGGAGACAAATAATCAATCAAAAAAGAAACGGGAAAGGATCTGTATCGAAATGAATTCGCAAAAACTATAGAAAAATGCTGTTTGAAATTATGTACTGTTTGTGTTAAAAGGGCGATAACGCGAAGCCTCAAATCTGGAAATTTAGCACATTGTAAAATAATGTTTTTATTACGAATGACCACTACGGAAAACATTACGTAAGGTAAGTGACTGTTTAAGACTAAATTTATAATAAAATAGCAGATGGTTAAATGTAGAAGTTTCATAACTATAATAGGGACCGAATTGTTAGGTGATGAGTTAGCCAAATAGGTAAATCTAGCTAAACCCATAGGCGTACTAAATATTTGTAAATAAGGGTCTATAATTCTTAAAAAATGTTTTAAAGTGATTGGTATTGAAAATTAAACTAATCTATTAATGGAGTAAGAACAGCAGTAGGAAAAATATTTTTAAATATACTGAATATAATTTACTGTTACATTATTCTTTACTGTAAACGAGTTTTAGAATGATCACACATTACGGGGACGTCACGTAATATTATCCTCTTTATTCTCTTACAACTATTCGAGCTGTTAAGGTGTGCTTTTCGCAGTTAATTTTTAAATGTTCTTTTCAGAACAATTTTGAGTGTCTGAATAGGGTGTGATTGAATAGTGTATTTTAAAAAGTTACTATTATTCCCTATTCTGCTGTTGTGTGGCCGTTACAAAATGTGTTTCTTCAATAACAAAGTATTAGTTTGGTGACTCAACAAAAGCTTGATCATGCCTATTGTAAATATATTATACTATAACGATTACTGAACTGTGCTATCATGTTTAAGTCCGCTTAATTATATTTCGCATTAGGAAACACTAGTATAATTTCTAGAGAGCGCCGTAGAGCAGCAGTAGTAAACATCCGCTTTAAAACTTTTAAGCGTGGTGCTTTACTGAAACGATTTTACTAAATCTGGCCTTTATAACATTTTACGGTTAATGTAGCATTATCAAAGTATGTGAGTTATTTTGAATTGTGGATATCAGTATGCATTTCATAGCGGAAATAGTCAGGGTGGCGCAGCGATAGAGCGTCAGGCTAGCGTTGCTGGTGACCATTTATTGTTGGACACCTAATTAGCAACGTTCTCCTCCGAATACAGGCCTATGAGGTAGAGTAAGAAGGTGTTACACATACATACACATTACACTCTACACATGGAGCAGTATGTAGGTATAAACTGCGCAGCACCAACTTCGTAACTCGCAGAGGCGGGCCGGGTTGTGCATTGCACCCGTAAAGACCACATACGTTAATGCATCAGCCTCAACACCGAAAGGTATAAGAAGTTACAAATAATACATAGTATGCATTTAATCGTAGACAAGTGTTTTCGTGACCGTCTTTCGGGGTTAGTTTCAATTTTTGTTGTCACTAAAGAACTTGTTTCACTTTCATAGCATAAGGTTATGCTACAACTGTGTACGGACCCAAGTGATAAAGATACTGTGCGACCTTCAGGTCAAATTTGTACTATCAATAACTACATATACAAGACTTCAATCAGTTATTAGGGTTGCAAGTATCAAAAACATGACACAAACTAGGCCCTGTTTGTTAACGGGCGCTGTGTTCAAATTGGCTAACTCAGTAACTAAAGACAAGAGGCTAAAAATAATCATTTATTATTAACAAAAATGTCAGTAAACAGTGGCGTAACCAAGGGGGGGCCCAGGCCCCCCTCAAGATCAAAGTTATTAATCAAAACAGTCTTCAAGATGTGACCAAAAATGTAGGATGAGTGTATTATGTTGGGTCCCGTCGAGTGCATATGTATTTCTGACAAAATTGTTATATTCATATTCATATTCATATTCATATTTATTTATTGGCCACTTTACATATTAAATTACATACATTTGTGGCAAGTCAAAGGGAAACAGTAAAAACAATAAAATAACACACTTAACCATATTAGCAATAAATCTACTAAGTATACAATACAAAACTATACAATAAATTAATTAAATATCACAGTCGATGTTTAGCGAGGTATCAAAAAATTCTTTAACAGTGTAAAAAGCCTTCCTAATTAAAATTTGTTTGATTTTACGTTTGAAATTATTATAGTTTAAGTTTTTAATAATACATGGCAAATGATTATAAAGTCTTAAGTCTAAAGAATTATTTTGACTAATGGTTAATCTATATCTTGGGACTCTTAGAAGATTATTATTTCGTGTATCATAGTTATGTATGTCAGAATTCGTAGAATAAGATGAGACGTTTTTGTGAATTTCCAACAGCGAAGAAAGGATATAAAGAGATGGAAGCGTTAAAATAGAAAATTTTATAAACAGAGGACGACAGTGTTCCGTGTTACTTTTCTTGGCCATAACACGAATAACCTTCTTTTGTAACCGAAATATTTTTATAGCTTGGGTAGAATTACCCCACAAAATTACCGCATAACTAATGTGAGAATGAAATAGGGAAAAATAAACTGTTTTTAGCAACTCAGTACTCAGAACTTGCCTTAAATTTCGAATGAGAAAGATTACTGATGACAGCTTTTTAGACAGATATTCAATATGCGACTTCCAGTTCAAAGAGTCGTCTAATATAATTCCTAGCAGTTTGACACTATTGCCTTTAGTCAATGTATTATTAGAGGAAACGACAAGGTTTTGAGTCTTTTCGTTATTGAGTAGGAGAAAGTTAGTGTTGAACAATTTTTTTGCCATAGCTTCACAATCCTGTGATAGAAATTTCAACTGTTGAATATTGGATGCGGACGATAAAAGTGTTGTGTCATCAGCAAACAGGATACTGGTATTGGGAGACATGTAGTCACTGAAATCGTTAATAAAAATAAGAAAGAGGATAGGGCCAAGAACTGAGCCCTGGGGCACACCATATTTAACTGGTTTATAGTCAGAAGAAGCTCCGTTAATGCAAACACTGTTCTGCCGATTTTCAAGATAAGATCGAATGAGGTCTAACGCAGTGTCAGTTACACCGTAAAATTTAAGTTTTATGAGTAAGATGTCAAGAGGAACGCAATCGAACGCTTTGGTCAAATCACATAAGGTAATTGAAGATATATTACCAGATTCCAGGTTAGATACTATTTTTTCTACAAGACGAAGTACCGCCTGTGTAGTAGAACGGTTATTACGAAAGCCGTATTGACCCGGATTGAAAAGGTCGTTATGTTCGAAGTAAGTTACTAGTCTGTTTTTTATTACTAGCTCAAAAATTTTACCAAAAATTGGTACAATAGCAATTGGACGGTAATTATTTAAGTCGTCTTTATCCCCCTTCTTAAAAATAGGAGTTATCTTTGAAATTTTAAATGCATCGGGAAAAATTCCCATTCGAAAACTTTGATTAATAAGTTCACAAATTGGATAGGCAATAATATCTGCAATATAGTTGACGATTTTGTTATTTAAGTGATAAATGTCTACACTCTGGGAGTTTTTTAACGAATGAATAACGTTATAGATTTCAGCTTCCGTTGTAGGATGGAGAATGAAGCGACATTGAGGTGATGGAACGAATTTAAGAAAATCAGAAGCTTTAAAATCGCTTTTTGGCAAAGACTTTAATAAATTACAGGCAACATTGCAAAAGTAATCATTATAATCATGAGGTGAAAAACAATGTACATGGTTACTACTTGAATTATTATTTATTACATGATTAATAAGCTTCCAACTATCTTTCATTACATTGTTGGAATTACTAATAAAGTTACCATATGCTGCCTTTTTTGAAATTATTATTTCGTTTTTGTATTGTTTTTTAAGTTTTTTATAGGTTTCCAGAAGAATAGGATCTTTGTTCACATCATAAATAAGTTTAACCAAAGCCAATTTATCTCTAGTTTTCCGAAGAGATTCGTTAAACCATTTTACGGATAGTTTACCGACTTTTTGGGTGACCTTTTTAAGAGGAAAACATGTTTGATTAAAATAAGTAAATTTATGCATTAAGAAATTTGCAGCAACATTTACGTCTTGTAGGCTCGTATAAAAGATCTGCCAATCGATGTCAATAACTGCCGATCTTAGTTGTTGAAGCCCAGCATCATTAATATGCCTCCTAGAAGTGGTTATTTCACAAGAAGATATAAGTTTATTATCTAATTTAATGAACTGACCCCTATGATCCGATAAACATGGATCATAGGTCCCTGCAATAAATTTATCCTTATTCAGATTAGTGATAATGTTGTCTATACATGTTTCGCTGTCTTTGGTTACGCGCGTAGACTCAGTAATAGTCCTACTACATCCAAAAGATGTGATGAGAGATTGCAGATCCAACAAGTTATCACTCTTCATATTAAAGTCAATATTGAAATCGCCCAAGATAATTACGTTACAGTTAAGGCCAAAGCAGTATGCTAATATTTTTTCAAAATTTGCTAGGAAAACATTGAAGTCTCCTAAGCCTGAGCGGTAAACAGTTACAATTATAATGCGTTGTTCAATTAGTCTAAGAGCACAAAATTCGCAATTTTGTTCGACTGAATACATGCTTAAATTAATCGTTTTGAAATTCAAGTGCTGTCTTATAAACATAACTACACCTCCGTGTTTGAGCCTACTTCTGCAAAAGTAACTCACTATCGTGAAGTTTTCTAGATTAATTAACTTCAATTTAGATTCACATAGCCAATGTTCGGATAAACATACAATATCATAATCATATTTATCTAAAAATAACATTAACTCATCTACCTTATTAGACAAACATTGTATGTTGAGATGGTAAATACTAATACATTTTGATATTCTCGCATTTGGTTTTGCTAATTTTCCTTGTGGTGCCTCTTGCTCGATTGAAAAAACTTCGAGATGAAAGTTCCAGTGGGCCAGTAATTTGGGTTCAAAACGAGATCCGAGTTATGTGCGTTAATAATTATTTTAAACGACGAATACTGATCCGGGTACCTGGATTGAAGCTTTTCACAGGCTACCTCAGGCGCGTCCTTTTTTATAAGATTGACTAAATCCTTTGCCTCAGTAGCAGGATCAAGCCGCGTAACAAACAGGAGTGTTTTCTTTGGAGCTATTTTAATATGCAATGTTTCGAAAGATTGCATATTTGCATTTGTTCCATATACAATGGGTCCCCTACAAACTACGTTTCTGGTTACGCTACTGTCAGTATACAATCATAAATAGGTAAATAGATAAGGGAGAAAGTCAGGCGTGGCAGCGTTTCAGACGACAACGGTGGTCGATCTGGACCAGCATGCTAGTGGCAGCGACGGCGAAGGCGGCGGCAATGGCAAAGGCGGCGGCAACGGCGTAGCATCGATCAAGGCGCATTTAACCACGCCACGGCGCGCCACGCCGGACGGCAATTTTTAAATTACATTGGTTGTTATGGAATAACGCGCACTTATCCACGCCACGCCACGGCGCGTTATTCCATAACAACCAATGTAATTTAAAAATTTCCGTCCGGCGTGGCGCGCCGTGGAGTGGTTAAATGCGCGTTGGCCTTACGGACGGTGCGACGGGGGCGCACGGCGTTCCACGGGTAGGGCGATGGTGGAGAACCTGGACCTTGACCTAGCGAGAAGTGTGTTAAGGAACGGGTAGCATCCGGTGACGTAAGCGGCGGAGAGCGGCGTGTCGAGTTAAAGGGAAGTTGTTGATGAATAACTAGATTCTATGAGCGTATTTATAGTCCGAAACCCTATGCTATTCTCCCATTGGCGGGCGAGCGGTGGTATAAATGAAAAAGATCCCTGTGTTTTCATTCTTCGGAATAATTACAACAAATGTACTTGATTGCTACTGTGTTTAGTGGTTATGATCGTCCTGGTCGCGTCACGACGCGTCGTATGATACCTCACTCGACGTGGTTGTATCGAGTAAGAACGGGTTTACCATGTTTTGACGCATTCCACGAATAAAATCGTGAGATTCTCCACGGCGGTGTTTTATAGCAAGTAGATCATAATATAAAGTTACGCCAGCGGTTGAGTTTAAGTGAAGTTTATATTAAATTTATATATTTTTCAGTTAGATTTAGACAGCAACAGACAACAAAATTTTGCCCTTTGAGGCTCAATTTGTAAAATTGCATTTGTGTTACAACACTTTATTTATTTATTCTACCAGTTACCTTCAATTATTTTGAATAAAAATAATCTTCTAATGAGCAAATAAAAAACAATTAGTAAGATACTTCTTTGAAACCAGAATAGGTTAGTTAGTTAAGGTTTACATAATAAAGTAAATTGTGAAAAATCATTTATTAAAAATGATAAATTAAACACATAAATTAAACAATCCTCAATACAACACACTAACTCTCAGATGTTACAACATATGCAACAGTTTTCCCTAAATCAAATTTTCCCTTATTTGTAACAACAGTAATCTTACTTCCATTGTTTACCTCAAAAATACTATCAGTAGGAATTAATACTTTATTTTGGAAGGGATTATTGAATTGTACCATTTGACGATCGCCTAACACTGGATCTTCGTATCTCCATAATTGAACAGCTTGTAAATCTATTAACATTAAATAATATTAAAACCATTTTTCAAATATATAACATTATACCCTACCTTTCAAGGCACGAATTTCTTTACCAAGACGAGCAATCACTTTTGCATAAGTGTCGCCTGAACTAATTTTAAGAGTCTGAGAAAACAAACCCGAAAGAGGAATTGGATTAACAAATTCCAAGTTTACACCACTCTTGGTCGCAAAATAAATTTGGGGTTGTCCAGGGCAACAATCTTTCGTTCTTTCAGGTGCACCTTCTTCGTCCGTATAACGGATATGAAGTTCTTCCAGCTGTTAAAACAAGAAATCTAATTGTAACCACAAGTATTTATATTCAATGATTCTTTGTTAACTTGTGTTGACCGGAAAAATTTGACAAGTTTATAATTAAATCCATGAGATCTTGAACCTAGCTCAGCTTGAGCTTTGAGGGAAAGGTTTGTTGAACTGAACCGAGCAGAGCTTTTTCTTAAATTGCTTGTAACACTTGAAGCACGCTGCAGAGTTGAAGCTCAGTTGGGATTTTTTCTGAGCCAAGTTGAGCTTAGAAAAAACTAAAAATTCCCACCTCTACAAATAACATAGCCTCCTGGCTCGATCAAACTGCATATATCTTAATACTGTTTGATCATTATAATCGTAGCCATCAACATCATGAAATTATTAAAAATAAAACGTAGTTCTAACATACTCACATCTAAAGTATTCGTCAAATAAATACTATTCTGTTTAAGTACTTCCAATTCATTGAATACAAGTGTCAAAGCAAGAGCTTGAAGTCCTAATTTTTCCAATTTTTCTTTTGTAGCTTGTACAAAAGGCATAACACGTTTCATATACTTCTGAAGCTCAGGTTTTTTCGATAACTCCGTGGATAAAACTTTATTTTCAGGCAACGCGCCATTTTTCTAAAAACCCACAACAACAATCAATTTATGAATTATACCAGCGATCGAAAACTTACATCGCACAGGTTCTTCATAACTGTAAGTATGCAACCCTGCCATGGAGGAAAGCTTTTGGCAACCCATATCGTTGCCGTATTAGGCTTTTCGACAGGTGGCGGATTCGGATTAGTTTTAGTCGCTTTAATACCTTGCAGGTAATTTTTAAGATATACACGGAAGGAATGTGCAACTTCCATAAGGTATTCCGATGATTTAATAAGAACTTCATCGATGGGGCCTACCTTCGGCCATAGGGCTTTAACGATTAAACCTTGCTGCGAACGGATGTTTGAACGTATGACATTTCTTTCGAATAAAGCGAAAAATTACTTACTTTTCCTAATAAGGCCCACACGTGCTCGGCAACATGAGGACAAATTGGTGCAAGTAGCAACGCTTGAATTTCAATGAAATGAAGTATAAGACCCCCGTGCATTCCTTCCATTGATGTTAATTCACGGTATTTATCTCTTGCTGCTTGTAATTCGAAGAAACCCGTACGCAGCGCTTCTTTAAATAACATTTTATTATAAAAATCGTCCGTTTCCTTTATTTTTAAATTAATTTCACTTTGAAATACTTTATCGTGGAAAGTGTTGGGTTGTCCTGATCTGCAAATGTTTTTCAGTTACTTACACCAAAAAAGAAATTAAAAATGAAGAAAAACTTTCAGCGAAGATTATACAACTACTAAAACAAAGGGAGGAGCTGAAGGGTAAATCAGGACGAAAGGATATTAGTGAATATAGTGAACTAAACAAATTAACAAAGAGGAAAATTAGAAAGGATTTAAGAAAACGGGAGATGGAAACAATAACAGTTAAAATAGACAACAAGGACGATATCGTATGGTGAAAAAGTTCTTGAATCGCCGCTGCTGTGGATGTTTATATTCTTTTTCGGCCTCCGGCTAGAAACACTCAATTTTCATGCGTATAAATCGTCCGGAAAATGCTATTTGCCGGACTAGTCCAGCAAAGTAAAATTAGGATTTTTGATTGGTGGCGCTGAACCGAACTGACTCCGCCCACTCATTGCTACGCCCAGAAAAATAAATTTCCTACAAAAATAAATTCTCTAACGTCAAATATTTGAATAAAAATGATTTTTTATAATTAACGTATTTTTATCGGCCGAAAAAATATTGTGTATCACACGCCTAGAAACTGCTTTGCAAGTACTCGCACTTGCAAAGTGACAGTTTCTAGCCTTGTGATACAAATAACTATTTTGAAGCCTTTTTAATTACAATCTACTCACTTTTAAAGGATGGCAAGTAAACGTCAATGACATAAAAATAATAAAAGTATAAAATTTTAGAAAAAGCCTGAAAGATGTTTGTAAATCTGTAGAAGGAAAGTAAGAAAGCAGGCTTAAGTATAAATTTCGAAAAAATCAAAATGATAAACGGCAGAAAGGATGATATGTGTATCGACAACAAAAAAATTGAATATGTAACGGCCACAACCTACTTAGGACAAAAATAGTATCCTTTGAAAATTGAATGGAACTGGAAATAGATAGTAGAATAAAAAAGGCTTGGATGTTACGAAACATATTAAAACCTAAAAACCTAAACATGGCAAGAAAAAGAAAAAATTTCAATTTGTGTATCATATTATGGAGCACAAACATGGTGTGCAACAATAAAGCAGTATCAAAAAATTGCAATAACAGAAGCAACAATGGAAAAATCGATGCTAAATATAAAAGTGTTGGATAAAGTGAAGCTGGAAGAGATTCGAAGGAGAACAGGTGACATGGTGCAAGTGTATAAGCTTAAAGTGGAACTGGGATGGGCACGTGATGCAGTTGCCAACAGAAAGATGGGTTCATAAAGTAACCAATAGATGGATCAAGAAAAAGAAGGAGACCGAAGGGAAGATGCATGCAGGAAATTCAAGATTTTATGGAAGAAAAAGGTGGCAAAACTTGGAGGGATGCAGCAAGACAAAAGGGTCGTTGCCCTACACAGGGATGTGGGCTAATTATTATTATATTACAATTATTATACCCCAAAAACACGACAACAAACGTTAACTCACCTAAGTGAACTTTTTGAAGCTAACATCTCCTTCACCCATTCGATAAATGTATACAGACGTAAAATACCAGCATCCGCCATGTTTTCAACAAAATTAGCATCCTCGACGGTATCGCCAGCATCCGCCAAACACAATCGCATACCGTCGGCGCTGAATTTCTGTACGGCTTCTTGCAGCGTCAAAAAATTACCCTCAGATTTGGACATTTTCGCTGAATTCAACAGTAAATGACCGTTCGCTCTTATTGCTTTGGGCCATTTGCTTTCATCACTGGGCCACATCGCACAATGATTGTAAATATAGTACGTTAAATGGTTTTGAATCAAATCCTTTCCAGAAACCCTCAAATCGACCGGATACCAAAATTCAAACTCGTGCTTCATCAAATCTAACGATTCCTTTTTTACACCGCATTTAGCAGGGTACGGTGTATTTTTAAAGAACACATAATCCCAAACTTCAGGGGTTAACTGTTCGGCTTTAATACCTAAAACGTTCGGTTTATCACCTTTGAAGGAATTACCCTGAATCAAGTGAGCTATCGTGTAATACGCCATGTAAATCGTAGAATCAGACAGTGACTCAATAAGCCATTGTTCGTCCCAGGGAAGTTTCGTACCCAAACCGTACTTCCTTGAACAAGCATGTTCATGAAGCCAATTAAGACAAGCGATAAAGTTCTTCATAACTTCGTCGAAGAATGTGTTTATAGATTTTAAAGCGGTTTCTGCTTGCTTCGTCCAGGTTTCATCACCGTAATCGAGATACCACTGATCACAAAGGGCAACCACGCACTCGTCTCCTGAACGAGATATGATTGTCTTTTCGGGTTCGTAATAAACCACCGCTTCGTTTCGGTCCACCAACTGTTTTTGCAGAGATTTCTTAATATCTTGAATCTTTTTCCCTTTGAATTCCCCTACTAACATAACCTACAAAAATAAATCGGTAAATAGTTACAAGTTCGTAAAATAAAAAGATGTTCTTACCCCATCGTAAAATCCTTTCAAGTAAACCATTTCTTTTGCTTCGAGTAATTTGTCCCGATCATTCTGACTTTGTATTTTTAACATATTATAAACAGTAACTGCTGATAAATTTCCATATTCTGGTAGTTCGAGTATGGGAATCGGTTCATACGGTAAAACCTAAAAATTTTAACATCAGCAATGTATACTGTTTATATTCAAGTAAACAGAAAACGTTACCATTTCATCCGTAATACCATATTTTTCTCTAAAGGGCTGTTTCTTTTTTAAATCGACTAAAGCAGCGTAATCATCGGGCGAATCAGATGGAACACTGGTGACGACACCGGTACCTTTATCTTCTTTAATAGTAAGCATCGGCAAGGTGTAAATTTTATCATATTGCGTCATAGGGGCTTTCAAAGCAACTCCTAACAGATCCTATAATGAATATTATTTGTATGGTAATACTTTTATTTGGTAAAACCTACCTGTCCGGTAAGCTGTGCGAGTACTTTAACTTCACTTTCGTTTTCTGTAAAGCCTTGATACGACATATTTTTAGCCGATCTTTCGGTACAAATAAAAATTTCACCGGATGTGTTTGCAAATGCGATGTATTTCATATCGGGTCGCATCCAGCAGTTTGTTTGTCCGTACATCGTTTCAGGACGAAGGGTTGCAGCAACCAAGAAAACGGACTTGTTTGCAAAACCACTAAAAAAATTTGAATAAAAGCATTATATATTTTTAGAATTCAAATGAAAAAATATGGGGAAGATTTACATCTACTTTAGAATTTATAACAAAGGAAACCCGAAATTTTGGAAAAACGTTTTTATTTTTTTCTGAGTTTATTTGAAGAGATATTTAAAATTAATTCGCACTTTATTATTGCAACTTTTTCCGCTCTACAAGATGGCGTTATCAAATTTGAAATCCGACGTTTCGTCTTTGAAAAACCATCATCAACTATATTTTTTTATTGTGTGATACATTGTTAAATTCGCAATAAAAAATACTACCGAATACAGGGTGTCTCTTTGTTTGCGGCCATATAAAAAAAATAAAGTTGATGATCGTTTCTCAGAGACGAAATCTTGGGTGATTTTTCCGTAGTGGCGCCCAATTTCTATCCCAATTATGACCACCCCTATTTGAAGGGTTTAGCGTTTCGAACCCTCCTTCTTCACTGTGTGCTAGCCACGAGCTTAAGGACATCGACATCCCCTTTACATGTCGTAGTGCGGAATTAGCACGTAGCATCCTCTTTTCTCCTTGTCCCTCCTGTCAGTTATCATATTTTCTAGAAGAGATCTTACTACCTTTCCTGTCTGCAGGTATTTGAGCGTATTCTGCGGTTTTCTATGTATCTTTCTTTGTCTCTTTTTAAACTTTTCTTAATTTCTTTATTGCCGTTTACATAATTCCTTTCTTTCTTTTTTCTGTTCCGTTCTTGCTCTCAGTCCATGTTCCATGAGTTTTCTTCTTTCTTCTACTTTGTTGCATGATTCTTCACTACTCCACTCAGAGGTTCCTCTTTTTATATTAATGAGGATTTCACTACACATTAACCGACGCCATAAAGACACAGGGGGATTTGAGAGTATTTCATTACAGCTGCTTAAAAATGCGCTGTAGTTGATTTCCTTCGCTGATTGTTGCGCTGTATTAATAAATTTTTTCCTTAATTTCTGAGTCATTTATTATTCATGTCCAGACGTTTACTTCGCCTTATAAATGTAATGTTAATATTTTATTTTTACATATTTCAAATTGGAACCTAACCTTCGCTAACAATAATAATTGGCGATTGTCAGAATCAATATCAGCTCTTTACCTATTGCAGACATCTAGTACGGCATGCTACCATTTTAAGATCAGAAGAGAAACATGGAATGCGAGAGGAATGAATGGAAAAGAGGTAGAAATAATAGAAGAAATGGATAAAGCAAAAGTACAAATATTGACGATAACAGAGACTAAAAAGAAGGGTCAACGAAGTAAAATAGTTAGTACATAGAAAAACACAGAGAAGGATATGAATAATAATATGGAAAGATGGCGGAAAGCACTGGACAAGAGAAGATTAAAAATAATACATACTTGTGAATGGAAACAAGAAAGAGATATCCATGAAAACAAAATTGGCACAAATATACAAGGCAAATTATAAAGTGAATCAGTTCTTTTAAACAATGATGATTATGCCATTATATTTTGACCCAACAATAAATAACTTATTCAAAATTAGCGGCAAAAAACAGGTTATCCTTCTTCGATAACTTGAATAAGATTAGCATTCAACAAAAAGAAGTTAGTAACAGACTTACTTTGAATTCTTTTACAAAAACATTATGATAATTTTATCGTGACATAATAAAAATAGGCCACGGGTTACAAAACAAATGATAGATAATCTACTATTTTAATGATATACTTTATGTAGAAATTAAATCCACTTACAAATATTTTATTATTAAAACTTTGCGTATCTCACCTGAGTTTCGGTGGATACGGTGGTAAAACCTTCATTTTTACAAGAGTATATTCTTGAGGTCCTACGCCTTCCCCTGATGACCTATCGTGATCCATACAGGGTTGTCCATCTTTCGGAGAATAAATTGTGTATCGTTTACCAAACTGAATTTTATTGCGTTCTTTGAGACGTAAAAACTGCCACCGTACAAACGAATCGAAGAATGGATTCGCAGCGGTTGTTATAAACGTGCGTCTCCAATCTACCTGTAATTTCAGTTATCATCAAACTCTTTACTTAAAAACGATCAAAGAGAAGACTTACATGAATTCCTATACTTGTGAGATCCTGAACCGTAAGGGGAGGAAAATAATCCAACCAATAATTTTCATCAGCGAATTTAGCAATCTCTCCTTCGGTTATGCCTAAACTTTGCATAATATTCCATTGGTATTTAGTATTTGCAGTTTTTGCCAATGCTTTGCTCTAAATTAGTAAATCACAAAATTTAATAAAATATTTCGACGTAAAACAGTAACAGTCTTACTTTCTTTCCTTTGGCTTTATCTTTAGGAACAATGTCTTCTTTTTCAACAATTTGAGGTGTATCATCTTCAGGTGGAAACTGTGGGGGACAACCAAAATCTTCAATTTCCCTCTTCAATTTATCAGCGCAGGCCTTTATAGGCATCCCCGTACAATGTAAACCGAATGGGAACAAAACATATTTTCCTTTCATCCGATGATATCTAACAGCGTATTCGCATTTTGAAAGCGAGAAAGTATGGCCCAAATGCAAACGACCATTCATGTAAGGAAAGGGGAATGTGCACATAAACTTCTCATCGGGATTTTTCTTAAGAGTTTTCGGGGCATCTTGTTCGTATACTTTCTCGATCTTCCAACGTTCCTGAACCTCTTGTTCTATTTTTTGCAAGTATTCTACTTTAAAAGTCCCTTTCCTTTCTAAAGACACCTATAAGAAAACGTATGAATTATAAAAAGGGAAAAGATTGCATCACACCTTCAAAAAAACCGGATGTGTTAAATTTTTACATAGGAACAATTAACAAAAAATTGTCACTTAAAATTTTGATACGGTGTTGTATACTTACCATTTTTTAAATGCTTAGGGGTTCAATATTAATTCACTAGATGTTTCTTTCAAAAATACACTGGAAAAGCCACGTTAACCTACATCAGCTTTTGGGACTAACCTCAAACTTAACGTCATAACGTCACACAGTTAACGTAGTGATTTACATGTGATTTGTTCAAAATTGACGCTAACGTAAGTTAACACGTAAGCATGACAGTCTGCTGTTAATTGGGTTGCCTATACGAAGTGTCTTAAATAAGTTGCCTGTATTTTAGGGGCGTTTCATCCTATTTGCAAGATTAAAACCAAGTTAAATTGATTGCATCGTGAACTTTAAGGACGTTTGACGTTTCAAAATAAATTAATTGGACGTGGAAAACACAGATTATCCTGCAACTTAGTTTGCGTTTTCTATAAATTAAAGAGTGCGCGTTTTAGTTTCGAAAAGTTTATTTCGTTGTTAACTAAACCTTCTTCTTCTTCTTCTTCTTCTTCAGGTTTCCCAATCCTTTTTCTGAATGTTCCGTTGCATGTCTAAGGTGGATCAACCCTCTATGCTCTTTTCGTTAGATCCTCTTAGCTGATTTAGCCTGCTCGGTAATTTTGTACCGTTCCTTTCCCCTTCAATTTGTAATTCTTTGCACTTCTAGGCCTCTCATTACTTCATCTTACCACCTGTCCTTTATTCTGTTTTTTTTCTTGTATTGTGTGGGATCCATTCGAATATTAATCTTATCATGTCGATTTTGTGGCCTCTCGTTATGTAACCTAGCCATTTTAGTCTTTGGGCCAGTGGCGGCTCGTGACTTTAGGAATGGATGAAGCAGATTATTAGGTCCCCCCTCGCCTCTTTGGGGGTCAAGTTGCAGGGGCAGCTCCCCGGTTGTGCGTTTTTTCAAAGTCAAGGTCATACGGTTTTTTACAACTTGGCATTTTGATGGAACCCGGGTTCGTTTAATGTGAAACTAAAAATATATTTTTTGGAATTGAATTATTCCTTGAAGGTGTATTAAGAGCACTTTTAAAGAAATTATGGGTAATAATAAACATCAAAATCAAATCCATTTACCAAAAAACGTGAAAAATAATACACTACTCCAAGGAAGTCTATAAAGTATAAACAAACAAAATTGTTATTTCTTGAATAGAAGGTCTATTCTTCTGTGTTTCAAACTTGCGAACTTATCGATGATGTCTCATAAAACACATACCGGATCGTTTGATGGGAACATTGTATTGAAATTCGCGTGGTAAAATGAACAACAAACCAGAAGGCAGGTTGCGACTGACGCAGGTCTAGAATTTGTTTCACTTCTCCGTACAAATATTTGCAAGCGTACTGTTGCCATGATAACTGCACGTATACAAACATACGAAAATTGACGCAGTATTCCTGTACACGCGAATTGGCGAATCTGCTTCAGTTGAACGCTTGTGGTCTGCACTTTTGCAGTATGTACTGCGGAGCGGCATAAACCTCAGGGGCTATGAAAAATATCGTGTTTTGCGGTGCGGTACGGTGCGACAGACAGCTACTAATAATGTAATAATTAGGAATGGGAGTAGTTATTTCATTATTTTCTGGTTATATCAACTGAATTAAATAAAATGAAAAAAATTAAAATTATTTCAGATTTTGAATTAAAAAAAACATTTAACCGAAAAATATAGGTGTCAGGTGAAGCAGTGCTTCACCTGCGTCATCAGACGGGCCGCCGCTGCTTTGGGTCACGGGACGTTATATCTTCATCTTTTTTTTCCTCTATTTCACTATTTGTTCTTATTCTGTATTCCGTTTTGTGAGTTCTAACTGGTCCGAGTATCGTTCTTATTATTTTTCGTTCATGCCTACTCCTTTCGTGCTCTTCTTTTTTTTTTGTTAGAGTCCATGTTTCTTTACCACTGTAAAGGAAGCTGTATTTTTGTCACTTCCCCCTTCCCTTCTTGGACTACTACCATATCTACTTTGTACTTTTTGAATTGCTTTACTGTGTCTTTCATTCTTCCTGCTTCCAGCATCGCTTTTATGTTCCATGTTGCAATAATTTTGATTTGAATTTCTTGTTTTTCTCTACTGATTTCGTTTCGGAATGGGTTTTGGTATGGTTCTGTTTTCATTATTCATAGTCTTTGTTCTTGCCTGGGCCGCCCTTATTGTATCCGTTATATCTACCTCTATCTACATTGAACTTCAGAGTAATACTCCCACTTTCTTTGCACCATTCGTAGTCTCTTCCGTTAATCCAGAGTTTTTTGTAACCTATTTTTACTTGGTTGTTTTTTGCTTTCTCTTCTTTTGCTTCAATTCGCAACTGCTTTTGTATTTCCTTTTCTTGTGTTGTTAAGTCACTCTCTCTATTATATTTTTTTGATTACATGATTTTCTTTTGTTTTTCATAATTTCACTCGTTTCGTCTTATTCGGTTAGCTCAACTTGTTATGTTGTTTTCTACGTTTTTCCATTTCGAAACAGCTCCGTAAGAAGGTGATTACTGTCTCCTCCAGTGCCTGTTATTTTACTATATTCTTTTATCGTCTATTCTTGACCTGTTCTTCTATACTAATTAAACCTTACTAGTTTTAAAATAAAAATGAGTAATTTCTGTTGAATTAATATTTTTGAAATTAGAAGATACTTATTAACCAAGCATCTCTAAGACATATTTGATATGATGAGATGATATATTCCTAATAGTTGTCAGTTTATTTAAAAGAAGTTCAATTCATTACAGGAAATAATAATATATAAGCCAGCGTTAAAAGAAATTTCGAGAGCACTCTACGGATTTTACGTAAAGTACGTTTCTCTAACAAATTTATTTTTTGTCCTTTATTTTAAAGTAAATGCTGTGAATAAAGAAGAAGATAAAAAATTAATAAACAATTATATAAATAACCTTTTAGTATTAACCTTTTCCTAAGGAACACCACAAAAATTTTAGCTTCCCATATTAACATTAATTTAATTTGTTTAAATATCTTTATTATCTAATAATTTAGGGTTTTTAAAAACCATCACCAATTCGAATGATTTATTAGAAATCCGGGAACAGTTCGTACACGTTTAATCTCGTATATGTTTAAAGTCTCCTTTTTTAAGCTATTTAGAACGCTTGATCATGATTAAGATTAGTTTAGATGTTCCATGCTGATAATGTAAATTGGCGAAGCCTGAAATTTATTTCAGCTGCTTTTCAGTTTTCAGCAATAAACCATTCGTCTTTCAAAAAACCTTTATTGCAGTAAATTTGCAGTAAATCACAACCTATAATACCTGCCCACTGTTTTTTTTAAACAACTTAAAAGTGTTAAAATTTCCAAAGTCACGATACCCTTGTTACCATTTAAAATTACGAAAAAATGACTTGTAATGAAACCCTTGTATCTCCACACATTGAAAATTAATCAATTAAATTAACTATAACCCATCAGCACGCAATCTGTGTTGCACACGTGGTTAAAATTCACAATCATCTGCGTTTCTATAACAGCTAATTACACTAATCATACAAACCAGGTGCTGTGAGTTAATCGAAAGCCATAATGGGCGGCGTAAACCAAAAGCAATCTGAGGATAACAGGGATCTTCAGCTGCAAGCACCCTCTCGGTATTTTAAGGTTATTAGTTATTGCTGACCAATAGTTAAGGATTCATCCATTGTTTAGGGCAGCTGAAGTTTAAAAAGTTAAAAAAACTGATGATCTTTAACCCCACCCACGTATATCCAGGTGTATGCGGGCGAAGAACACCAAAACTGATAGCATGTTAATAATGATACCATCTTCTATTAGTAGTCAATTGATGGAGGGCACGCGTCAAGGGTTAGTTTTAAATTCGAAACGAACCGCGTATGATCAAAAATGACCAGAAATGTGTTCCTTGAGTAATTCGACACCGGTGTCGTCTTGCATGTACTCGAATTCCTGGACGGGACACAAAGAGGTTGTTCGAAATTCTTGGATTGTACGCGAGACAGATGATTTTTACGCTGCTCATATTACGGCGCCAACTCAAGCAGATGCGGAGCAAAACAATAAAAATACAAAAAATGAGCCTGAAAACGTGTCTAAATCATTACGAGAAAAGAACTCGAAAAAGAATGGAGGATACAAACACGTGCCTCATAAAGATAAACCTCCGCAGGTCGTTGCAAGAAGAAATGCCAGGGAAAGAAGACGAGTTCAAGCTGTTAACAGTGCTTTTGTAAAACTTAGAAAGGCTGTACCAATTGAAAATAGCAGGTAATTTTTTGTCATTTTAAAATAATTAGTTCTGTGCGCAAGTAGGAGGGAACAAATCATCCTACTGTAAGCACAGGTTTAATTTTCACGGTGTTTATTAAGAAAATTAAACGAATTAATTTAATAACCATTGAGGTTCGCTCTGAAGCAACTGGAAAACCAATAAAGATTAATTAACTTCTGTTGAAAGTAAAATACCTTAGTCATTGCTCTTTCAAGTCCCTTGCAACGGTACGTTAATAACAATTAAAATTCAGGGAAATAACTGTCAGTGGTAACGTAATAAAAATATAATTTTTTAATAAGGCAAAAAACCGTGAAAAGCAATTATTTACAGCTTCAGAAAAAATGCGAGCTTCAGGGTTTGTTAAACCATTTAGCATTGAAATCTCTTACAATGACGTTTCCGTTTGTGAAATTAGAATTGTCATGATTGACTGCATGATTTCTCAGCCACATAGAATAAAACTGATTATAAGATACACTAAGACAAAATTTAACAAACCTTTTTGGTTCAAAACGCCATTTCAAAACTTTATGCTTAGCTTTTAAGCTGAAAATTCGAAACCTAACGTAACAAGGAGTCTTCTGGATCAAAAATTTTGTGGTTTAAAAATACGAGTCAGTCGCTTGGCATTTTCAAAACTTCAGACTGGAATTGTTTAGTGTTAGTATGGAAATTTCTGATTTATGAAAAACTAAGTTTAAATTCTTAGTTCAATGATTTGAACTGAAACTTAAAATACAAAAAACTGTAGCTGATTTTTAGGAAATCACAAGTTAAATTTTCTGCTGTAAATAAGTGTAGGTTTCCTTTTACAAATACATTAATCTTAATCCAAAAAAATTCCTAAACAACATAAGAAAATGCCAATTATAATGCATACGATATTCGACGCCTCTGTACAAAATAAATCTGTGAACATAATACGAACTAAACCTACACGCACACTTTCGAACCTTATAATCATAGTAATTTGCTATTCAAATTCCAACGCTAATAATAATACATACTAACAACGATGGTTTTAAATACTGGTTTGAAGAGTTTAACATTACTCAACTAAATAATTAAGAGAGGTTACATGTCAACTTTTATTGAAAGTAAATTTTTAGGTTAATTAAAACAAATGTAAATTGAGGAAGCTGATGGAACTTTAAACTAATTTATAACTGTCCTCGTAATTACACAGATAGTGAGGCAGATACTGCAAGACGGAAAGATAAGGAAGATGTTCGTTACTTCCTTTTATTAATCTTTTAGAAATTGAGGTTTATTAGAAAAGCAATCTAAGGTTAAATTAATAAATAAGTATATACCGCGCAAACTCGAAATATTTAAATTAAAAATAAATTTACAAATAAAAAAAATGCAAGAAGCCTTTTAAAATAATAAAAATGGGAATTTAATTATGCTATTGTTTTGGTAACATTTCAGATTTCTAGATTACTAATATAATTAAATCCATTGTTGTACAATTGCAATGCACACTGTGAGAACCAACGGCCCAACGAGAATGAAAATAAAAAATAAAAACAGACAAAAAATTCAATTATGCTCGTATGTTACTGTGAAGCAATCTATAAATAATATTACGAAAAAAAATTGCAGAACGTTAAAACGCCCATCAAAAACGTATAAAAATTGTAACTTTCAAGTACTTAGTGTTGAACTAACTTTTAGAATATTATTCTTAATTTATTTTTTAATTAGGTACTTAAAAATTGCATTTTTTTTACAATGTTGGCCTCTTTGAAATTACGGTGCAGACCACAGGATGGGATATATTTGTTTTCAGTGTGTGTTCCATTATTCTTAATGTTTTTAAAGGTTGCAATAATCCAAATTCTTGTAAAATGTAACACAATGGGGACAGTTTTCAAGGTTAATTCTGTATGAAATTACACTGTTATGATAGATATCAAAAAAGTATCGATTAAATCGACTTACTGAATAAATTGAGGTATCAAATTAATCGATATATACGAGCTATGTTCAGTTGAAACCCATCCCTAGAGTAAATATCAATGCAAATCTGTACAATGAAAGTCTGAACAAGCTTCATCAAGCAATAAAACGAAAACGTCCAGGGAAGCTTTCACGTGGTGTCATTCTGCTTCACGACAATGTTCGGCCTCATGTCGCCAATGTGGTAAAAGAAAATATCCAACAGAAGAAATGGAGGATTTTAGAGCAACCACCCTACAGTCCAGATTTATCGCCTTGTGATTTCCATATTTTTGGGCCACTGAAAAAGGCGTTAAAAAGTAAATGTTTTCAGTCGGACGCAAAAGTACAAAACGCTGTGAAAGAATTCTTTAGTCAGCAGCCAGTAGAATTCAATGAGCAGGGTATACATCGGTTGGTGAAACAATGGGATATGTGCTTTAATTGTGGTGGTAATTATTTGTAATTATATTTCTGAATAAATTTTTTGTAGACTAAAGATGGGTTTCAATTGAACACACCTCGTAGAATAAACGTCTACTGATTTAACCGAGTTTAAAAGTGAAATAAAAATGATATATTGATTCATTAAATACTCCACATATCAACAATAAACTCTTATAGATACCTACTCTAATCTGATAGTTTCCATAATAAATATGAATTTTATGGAACTAGGCACTTCATAAGTCTAAGGGTCTTAAAATGTCAATTAAGTCGATACCTATATAGATATTCCGATAAATCGATATATTTCAGAATTCCGTATGGATATTCGATGCATCGATATTGACATCGATATATATAAAAATTCCCAACCCAAGTGGAAAAGCTGAAGAGGAAATTCTTTGATGACTCAGTGAAGAGTTACACCTTTTGGAGTTACATCCCAGCCAATTTTAGGTTTGTAATAATTACGAAGACATTACCGAAATACCGAGAGCTTTTAGAAAGAAAATTAAATGAATCAAAAAGGAAGGCAAAAAAAGGCAAAAAGAAAGGAATAGTTATTTTCATAACAAGTGCGGGAAGATAGCGATTCCGAAACGAATGCAGGACGTTACAGAAACGAGCGAAACAAAGAGGGAGATCACGATTCCTCATTATGTACTTTAGTTTCCCAAATGTTATCCAACTCAAGGTTATTCGGAGTAATAGGTTGGCAGTTTGGTTTTCCTTTCTGGATTTAATTTTGTGAAGCCGAAACGGCGAGTCGCCTCATAATGGAAAGAAACGAAGAAGAAGATATATATATGTAGTATTGGACTATCTCTAGACTCGTGTTGGCAGCGGTGTTATCCACTTCTACTTGCACTTTCAAGACTTGCTTTAGTTTGTTGGAAGAATAACAATATAAGTGGCTGGGTTAGACAAGTTAGATTTCAAGAACATTATTGCATTATCTTTTCTTAAGACAGTTTTAGGTAATGAGTATTCTGGTGTACACTTAGCTTTTTGCACCTTTTTACTTATTCATGCTCTCTTACTGATTAATTTTAATTAATTTCATTTCATTTAATTAAGTAATTGGCGGAATATTTGTTTTATAAAAGGTTTTATTACTCTTATATTTTTTTACATTTCTAATTCCTTGTGATGTTTTCTTTCCGTGTTTTATTCTAAAGGCTCCGTATATCTCAAAGGCGTTCTCCGTTATCTATCTTCAAAGTTTTAAGCTTCGTTTAATCTGGAAATTTCCTTGGTTACTTACTGACATTTTGATGTATTATCTTTTCATTTGGACAGTACCTAAATTATAAGCAAATGCTATGCAAATTATCTTCACCAATTTATTTTCCAATTGCTTTCCTGAGCAACCTTTTTCGTTTTCATGGAAAATCTTTGCTAAATATTTTCTATTTATAGAAGTTGAAAAGAGGAAAACAAAATCAACTGTAAGAATTTAATTTTTGTGATTTTATCAGGGGATTATTAAGTTTATCCATTCTTTTATTGAGTAAACTGTTTGATAGTCTGTCTCAATAATTACCTTATTTGCTGAACTTAATTATTCATGTTTGTATAATTTAAGAGATGTTAAAAATAGGTTAGGGTTGTTTTCATCACTTTGTCTTATTACTTAAACTACAATATTTTCTTGGCATACCATTGAATTTCTATGGCAACCTGAAGATGTGCTAACTTGTTTCGTGATACAGGCAGTAATAGTAAGAAATTGAAGTAGAAGGTCGCCGTTTCACACTAAAAATACGAAATATGACTGAAGAATCCACTAAATCCTTAGAGATACTTTACCAACAAACTGGTTTATTGTTTAATACTTGCCACACCATCGTTAAACTATTCGAAATCCATGCTTTACATGAGTTGGTACCAACAGATAACAATAGACGAATTTTGTATTGCCAGTAGTTTCAACAACATTTAATGGACCTTTAATAGGTTTTAAAGTTTAATCAAAAACGATGCAAACGGCCCTTGTCCTTCTTGATGGCTTTTGATGGAAGAATATTAATTTAAGCTAGTTTTCAACCCATGAATTAATTAGATCCAACCTAAAATTTTTATGCGGGGTTTTTTAAAAATTTGGCAAATAATTGGGAAAAGGCAAAGTTCTTTCTTTTATAGATTTTAATCCTTTATTCGCCGGCTTTTTTTAAATAACGAAGGTACGAAGGTAGGGATTTTGGTGGCGTTTTTAAATGTTTTTGTTGGGTATGCGTCAAGGTTTCCCAACGCTATTTGTTCATACCATAACTTTTTCTTAAAGATAAACCTCAAATGCAGGTTTCATATATATTTTTCCCATTTTGTTTCTTACATATCTTTTTAATAGACAACTGTCAATCCGCAATAAAGTAAGACTTAATTTTATATTTCTCTTTTTCTCGCTTTTCCGAAACCAAACCGTCAATCCACCACAAAAATCGAATACAGCACCTATTAAATAAACCAAAATTTAACTTTTCTCCTTCGACCCTTTTATCCCTTTTTGAACAATTTTAGCCCACAATAAACCACTTTCATTTTATCCCTTTTTGAAAAACAAACATTAAGCTTATCTAGATTGAAACCCTTTTTGGAAGACTTCAGTCCACAATAAATTAATTTTTTTTCTTCATTTCTTCCCTTCAATTCACAATAGAAGAAAATTCCATTTTCCCCATTTACCTGCATTTAACCCTACTGAAGAGACAACCCTCTCTATAGAAAAATGAATTTTTCCTTCCTCTAATTTAAAACTTTTTTGAAAGATTTAATTTTTCTCTCTCTCTCTCTTCGTCTCTTCAATCCATAATACACAAAAATTCAAACATTTTCTTCTTCTCCTAGCTGATTTTATTTTTCCCTTTCGCATCGCATCGTTCTACCCTTTTTAAAATTACTTTTAACCTAGAATAAACAAACATTTCCTTTGTTCTTTCTCTTCTTTCGTTCTTTCTTGAAAGAGAACCCTTCAAACCACAATATTCATCCATTTTTTCCTTAATTTTCTTTCATTCGTCTTTGAAAGACACATCTTCAATCCTGAAAAAAAATCGTGCTTTTTCTTTATGGAAGGATATTTAACCCACAATAAGAGACAATTTGATTACTTCATTTCTCCTTTCTCCTTTTTGAAACACAAACATTTACATTCCTCCTTTTCTTAACTTCGTGCCTTTTTAAAAATGAAGTATCATTGTGTGCTTTCCATCCCGCTTCAGTTCACAATGAATCAAAATCTTGCATCTAATTTTTGTATTTGATTTATAACCTTAAGTTGAGCCTTTTAGTAGAGATATTTATCTGTAAAGTTAATATCTTAAATCTTCACAGTTTTTTTCCAAACATTAATTCTCGGCACATTTTACCAAGTAGCCCATATAAGTGTTAAGAAAACAAATAAGTAAAAATAATTATGACTTCGGTTTGTTTGTTTATTTACAGAGGCAAGAGAGTGAGCAAAGTCAAGACTCTTCAAAATGCCATCCAGTACATTCAACGGCTTCAGCAACTTTTGCAACAGGATAGAGGATATTGTCCTATTAATGACACAGTGAGTGGTACAAAAAACTGTTAATAGCTGGTAATAATTGCTGAACATTTTGTCTTTCAGTATACTTTTCATAATGTCACAAAGAATCACGATGACTTCTTCCAAGAACTCGCTTTTGAAGAGGAGCTCTAACCGAACAAGTCTGTTCTTTATGAAAATATTATTGTATTATTTAATCTAGTCATTGTCCAAATAAATTATCTACTTTTTACATAGGTAGTATGATTTTCGTTATGTAGAGCTCGGCGATTATTCAAATAAGTAAGAAAAAAAGGGTACAAAAACTAAAGGCAGGATAAGGCACAAACCTAGTTGAATAAATATGAATAACTTGTTCTAATCCAATTGGCGGTTAAGGAAATTACGAAAATGAACAACGACGGCCGTTAATTATGTAATAAACCAATTAGTATTCGATTAAACGCCGCATTGGCTTGGTGACAAGGGCGCACACGTATTTTGCAAGGTGCGGTAGGAAATACTGTACGCTTTCGCACGCAGGTGTAAGCGCAAAGATATTTCCACGTCGCAAAGGACAATACTTCACTGCTGCAAGGACGTGTACACAATTAATTGTATCGGTTTTGGTAATGCATACGGGCTTTTATGCTTTTGTTATCGGTTTTTGTTAATCTTTGCTTAAACAACGCGAATGTCAACGGTTTTAATTTTTTTAATTCCGAAATATGTATTAAAACGGACAAGCAATCGATTAATACTAATGATTTATGATTATGTATACTTTATATGTATTATTTAATATGTCAACGAGGTAATTAATAAATTATAACCCACGATTTTTATAATCCTTTTATATTATTAGCAGAATATATAAACCTGTCAATAATAAATCTAACGAAATAATTTAGATTAAGAAAGCAAATATTATTGCTTTTTAAATTAATTACTGTTGCATTTAGAAGCTTCAATAATCACAATTTATAAATATAAATAAAACCTGGAACAGTAATCTCGTAGAATTTTCAGACAATTATTCTTATTAGTTTTCTCTAATTTCGATATTTTTGTGTTCCACAGCATGGATATCCTAAGTAACTAGAACTTCCATAATCTAGTTCAGAATCAGTTTTTATCTAAATTTATTCGAACATCATAATCCAATTAAAAAATTAATATGACAAATTCCTCAGAAATGTCGTTCGGTATCTATGCTACAGGGTAATTTAATATGCAACCAAAAAAGCATGTTCTTAAAACAAACAAGTGGAAATTATCTCTACCAAGAATCTATCTTTCCTGTTATAAAAGATAGGATCTGAATATTAATTCGATTTAAAAAATATTAATTAAGTCGCCAATGGTGAATGAAGAGCTTCTTCTTGGTTGAATATTTAAGTTGTTATTAATGAAAAATGGAATCTTAATTTAAAGAGGTATTAATTAAGCGATTTTAAATTGAGCTTTAGTTTTGGTTTTTAGCAAAAGCCATAAAACATTTCCTGTAACTGCAAAAACTACACCGCCCAAGTATGTAAATTAATGGGTTTAAATGTTATTGTTTTCTATTCAGTAGGCTGTTTATTTGTTATAATTTCAATCATTGTTTGGCAATTTATTTATGTAAAATTCCAATGCGAAAACTATTTTTAACAGGTTGTATTTTGCAACGTCTCTTGGTGTTTTTCCATGTTGATCAACGGGTTTGCTGCGGCAAAGTCTATATTTATAAGCGACAAACAAATACAGGTTATTTCCTTAAATTCAAGGATGAAGAAGAAGAAAAGTTTATGGTTATAATATCAAATATTTGGCAATCTTTGTGAACTTAGGTGAATTTTGACTTTTCATTCTCATTTGAAATTAAAGAGAAATAAGGCAGCCAAATCCCTTACTAACATGTAATGTTTCGTAATTACTTTTAGCTGAAAGGAATGACTTTAAACAATTATTGGTTATTGGAAAGTTCAAAGTTCCTCAAGTGTTTTCTCAATAAAATCTGAGCTTTTCGGTTGCCTGAAAAAAAAAGTAACGTTTCAAAGGCAGATTACCATTAAAGGGTTAATTATAATTATATAAAACAATATATGTATATAAAAACTGAACTCCTTTTTATAAAAAAAATTTTAGCTTATTTCTTTTCAAATGCAAATATTAATTTGTCAATTTTATACTTCTATTCTGGGTATTTCGCCTCCAAAAAAAATGTTAAAGCTTTCAGAAAATATTCAAAAAGGCAAATTCATAGCAATTTTTTGAAATTTAACTTTGATCTTCATTAATTAATTAAGGAAAATTAATCAAAGAAAACACATGTCTTCTTCGTAATTAATTAATATAATTTGAATTATGTGTTTCCCTTATAACTAATTGGTCTTACAACTACGTAAGGAGTATGGATTCATTTACTAATATTTAATTTTTATATTAGTGATGATAAATAAACACAATATGCTTTGCAATACTTTAACAACGAATAGAAGAAATAAGTATAAAAATTAATTAATTCGTCCATTCATTCAATAATTCACTTTTTTAAAGTGAGAAAATAATTCATGGGTTTTTTCCAATGTCAACAATTAAATAAACGATATTTTCTAAAAAGCAATTATTTTTGCAACAAAGTAAGATGTAAATTCAAGTAACAGGTTTCCCATGCATTAAATTGCTTACAACTAAGTAGTATTGATGTAATCAAGTTGGTTAATAACGATATAAATTTTGTTTTCAGTTTCTTTACTTCACTTTTCTTTATAAAATTGAATATTTGTTATGTATATGAACGCATAATACATTACAAAGAATAATAAATAAATGAACGAGATGGAAATGGAAAATGTAAAAAAAGGCAAAGTGATGAGAATAATAGGAAGCACAAATAAGAGGAAACAACCCGAAGAAAGAATAATCTACAATGAAGAGACAATGGAAAAAGTAAAAACTAAGTTTTTAGGGAGGAACTTGACTTTTTCAAAGTTTTTTTCTTCAATATGAAAAGATTAACCTTCAAATCTTCGAATACCTACCAACAAAAAACTTAACGAGGTACCTAAAAATCGAAGAAAACTTCGAAAATGACGTTTCCAGGAAGAAAACTTAACTTTAGCAAAGTTTTCTTTTTGCAGTTTCAAAATATTAATCTTCACATCGTAAAATCTTCCAGCAAGTATTTTTAAGGTCTGAAGGTGAAGCAAAAGTATATTCTTTTGTTCGAATATCAACAAAAAAAACTAACTAAAAAACATTCGAAATGATGGAAAATATTAAACTTCACACCTTAGAATCTTTCAGCAGGTTTAGTTTTAAATCCACCATTTTTGAAAGCCTGAAGTTGAAACGAAATTTTATTCTTTGGTTCGTACACAAATAATAAAAATTAAATTATCTACAAATCGGAGAAAACTTCAAAATAAAGTTTTCAGGACGGAAACTTGAGGTTTCTTTCTTCGGTCTGAAAATATTAAACTTCGCATTTTGAAATATTTCAGCAAGTTTAATTTAAAATCCAGTATTTTTAAAGGGCTGTAGAAACCCCAGGAACTCAATTGCCCTCCTGAAAATTACTGCATCTGCTAAAAAAATGATATAACCATTACTAACGTTTTGCCTTTCGTTTTGAAAAGTATGCAGATGTTTTTCAACCCAAAATATTTCTTGAAGGATTGAAAAATTCAGGCGAATTTTTTCAGATGTAACAATTAACTTCATAGCAAAGCAAACTTTTATTTACAGAACAGTTTAAAGGACTGTAGAAAGTTTCCTCATCAAAATCTGAACTTTTTCAAGTAGAATGTTCTCAAGTTGCTACTTCTTATGGGAAATTTTATTTAAAAACTAGTCTGAAGAATTTTCTAAAATTTCAAACTCAGAGGTTTTCTTAAACATAATCTGAAATTTTCCGACTGAATGTTCCTAGGTTATCTGAAAAACTAGCAACTTTCCGCTGATTCTTTAGGAATAAAGCGATTACCTTGTAAGTTGCTAAAAATTATAACAACGCGTTTAAACAATTTTTGAAAGTGGGAAAAATCTACGAGTTTCGTCGAACTTAAGTTGGGTTTTCAGGTAGAATATTCCAAGGCTATCTGGAGAAATAGAGAAATTTACGCAATTTTCTTAAATGATTCATTTCGTGCTTAAAGCAAATTGTTAGGTACTGTTTTAATTTAAAAATTGAGTTTACAGTTCCAGAAGTTTTTGAAACTTCAGGAATGTCCTTAAATGAAGGACGAGCTTTTCCAAGCCAACTGTTCTTAAAACTTAAACTTAAACTTAAAATCGCAGGAGTTTCCTCAAACCTAGGCTGAAGTTTTACAGGCTGCATATTTTTAAGCCTTCTGAAAAAATAGAGAGTTACAGTCAAATTATTCGTTCAGAAGTAAAACAATTTTAGTTCTTAGTTGACAAAAATTATTGATGTTTTCATTTAATGGCGAGTTTAAACAATTAATGGAAAGTTTAAAGCTTTTCAGGAAGTTCCTCAAGCATAGACTGAGCTTTTTCAGAGTGAAAATCTTAGGTTATCTACAAAATTAAGGAAATTCAAACAATTCCTTTAACAGGAAATTGAAATAGTATTTGTTATTTAAAATACATCGAATTTTAATTTAAAGCTAAAGAATTTTCCTGAAACTTTCAGGTCAACCATCCTCAAGTTACCTGAAAAACTAGGAGCTTTTAGGTGATTGGTAGGGAGCCAAGAAATTCTTAGTCAATAAAGATTATTACTAGTTTTATTTAGCAATTCGCTTAAACGATTTTTGGAAATTTCAAAACTTTTTAAAAGTTTCCTCAGGCTTGGGTTGAATACCCAGAACCTGGAATCTGGTAATATATCTTCAATTACCTTATGTGATTCGACCAAAGCGTTCGATTGCGTTCCTCTTGACATCTTACTCATAAAACTTAAATTTTACGGTGTAACTGACACTGCGTTAGACCTCATTCGATCTTATCTTGAAAATCGGCAGAACAGTGTTTGCATTAACGGAGCTTCTTCTGACTATAAACCAGTTAAATATGGTGTGCCCCAGGGCTCAGTTCTTGGCCCTATCCTCTTTCTTATTTTTATTAACGATTTCAGTGACTACATGTCTCCCAATACCAGTATCCTGTTTGCTGATGACACAACACTTTTATCGTCCGCATCCAATATTCAACAGTTGAAATTTCTATCACAGGATTGTGAAGCTATGGCAAAAAAATGGTTCAACACTAACTTTCTCCTACTCAATAACGAAAAGACTCAAAACCTTGTCGTTTCCTCTAATAATACATTGACTAAAGGCAATAGTGTCAAACTGCTAGGAATTATATTAGACGACTCTTTGAACTGGAAGTCGCATATTGAATATCTGTCTAAAAAGCTGTCATCAGTAATCTTTCTCATTCGAAATTTAAGGCAAGTTCTGAGTACTGAGTTGCTAAAAACAGTTTATTTTTCCCTATTTCATTCTCACATTAGTTATGCGGTAATTTTGTGGGGTAATTCTACCCAAGCTATAAAAATATTTCGGTTACAAAAGAAGGTTATTCGTGTTATGGCCAAGAAAAGTAACACGGAACACTGTCGTCCTCTGTTTATAAAATTTTCTATTTTAACGCTTCCATCTCTTTATATCCTTTCTTCGCTGTTGGAAATTCACAAAAACGTCTCATCTTATTCTACGAATTCTGACATACATAACTATGATACACGAAATAATAATCTTCTAAGAGTCCCAAGATATAGATTAACCATTAGTCAAAATAATTCTTTAGACTTAAGACTTTATAATCATTTGCCATGTATTATTAAAAACTTAAACTATAATAATTTCAAACGTAAAATCAAACAAATTTTAATTAGGAAGGCTTTTTACACTGTTAAAGAATTTTTTGATACCTCGCTAAACATCGACTGTGATATTTAATTAATTTATTGTATAGTTTTGTATTGTATACTTAGTAGATTTATTGCTAATATGGTTAAGTGTGTTATTTTATTGTTTTTACTGTTTCCCTTTGACTTGCCACAAATGTATGTAATTTAATATGTAAAGTGGTCAATAAATAAATATGAAATATGAAATATAATATGAATTCGCCAGAATGACAGATTTTTTACAATATTTTTATTTATAAATCGAATTTGGCTGGCAGTACGGCAAAGTACAGGTTGTACACGTAATACTGCTTGGCCAGAACTGTGACCGCTCTGCAGCTCGGTGTGCCCGGCCGCGTGAATGTTTTTAGGGTTCTTGAGAAGATAGAAAATTACAGTAGATTTGATAGAAGTAAAAAGATTTAATTCTTAATTGACAAAAATTCTTTACGCGTTTGTTCGGACATAGGTCGAGTTTTTCAGACCGATGGTTCCAAGGCTGCCTGAAAAAATAGAGAAATTCAAGCAATTTTTCAGGGATAAAACGATTAATTTGTTGGTTATCTTATAACAAGTTATTATGTATTTTAATTTAAAAATCTAGTGTAAAAAAATTTCTAATTTTTTCATCGAGTTTCCTCAAAGCATACTAAATTTTTTCAGGCTGAAGATTCTTAGGTTACCTGAAATATTAAGGAATTTCAGGTGACTTATTTAGGAAGAAAATGATGTAATATTTGTAATTTTAATTACTTCGAATTTTTCTGAAATCCAAATAGTGTTCCGTAGATTACAATTTTTCAGGTAGCTTAAAACAAAATTATTTTCTTCGCGACAGCAGAAGCAATTGACGTTCTTATATTAGTACAAAACGTTCTACTTATACAGAATACCAATTTTCTTTGGCAATTTTGTGTTTTCTTATAATTTCAACATTACCAGTGATACTGAATTATTAAAAATATTTATCAGTAAGGCACTAAAAAACGAACAAATTGATATGGCCTAACAGATTTTTCCTCTCTTGTTACTATTCTAAATTTTTTAATAAAATCGTAATCTCAGTTATTCTGTTGCGCTACATTTATATGTAGCTGCATGCTTGACATGTTTGTTCAAAAACCAAAACTTTTAATGCAAAAGTACCACTCCAATATAAATTTTGAAAAAACAAAAGAAAAACTGCCATCCACACAGTTTCGGATTTAAGTACGACCAAGTGGGTGCCTTTTTGTATTTATCGAAGCCAGCTGTTAGATATCATCTAGATACCCACACATAAGTACACATCTCGAAACAGGAAGCGACATGTTATGCATTTCTAGCAGGTCACCGCGTATGTGACGTCACGACATGTGTATATTTCTTGTTCGCAGATGGACGCACAAAAGAATACTTTACAAGTCCTTCTTCAGCTTGTACTGCTTGTCTGTTTGGTACGTGGGCGACCAGAGTTATTTGCAAGAATATTAAGTGCTCATAACGATATCGTCGATATGTGATTGCAGATATATTTATAACCGTCTTGACGATTGCATATTTCGTGTCAAGCTGTCAAGTATTAGTTAAGTTGATGGATAGAATATGATTACTCACCTTCGGTTACTCAAGAAGTGTCAGCTTTTAACTTCAACACGTCTCTGGTTAAATTCTGCAAAAAAAACGACAATTAAATTAGAACAAAAGCAAAGGAATTACTGGACAAACGTGTGCTCTAGAAAAGAACATTCATTTCAGAAAGAACTCCAAAAATTTCAAAAAGCAAATTTTGTAAATTATTTGTTTTGAATGTCGTTATCATTATCTCTGAAGAATTAAATTTAAGTAGAATCCCAAACGAAACGCCACTTAGATTAGTATAATTGCATAATACAATTGAAAATGAAGGCCCTTCTGTGTATATTATCATTTCAACTCTACAAAAAAATAATATATGCAAGGGCGATCCAGTTAGAGATTAATAATAACAATGTGGGTACCCTCAGAGAATTCACTTTAGAATATTTTACTCGTTTGTTTCGAACTGGCACAAAATGACCGTATACAAATTAAAAGAGATATTTTCCAGTCAATTAACGAAACGTGCCTCTGACTTCTGCGGAATATTTTAAAATATAATTAAAATTAATACTGAAAATATTTAGACAAGTATGCCCATATGAATGACAAGTAGTACAAGGGTAGTAACTAAATTACCTAATGTGTTAATTTACATAACACATGTAGGAATGTCATAAAAGTGAGTTTACAAAGTCTTCATAATGGTATATAAAATCAAATTAACGTCAATTAAAATAAATAACATTCCAATTTGACTTTTTTGTAAACATAGTTAGAAAACACATTTTAAGATCATTTACGAAATTATTTGAGCTAGGACAGCCATAGAAAATCAATGTTTTATTAGGTTAAATATTACAATTTGAATATAATAATATCTAAGATCCTAAGACGTCCTAAAAAACGCACAACCACCCTTGTCAACAGTTTGTATGTTCCCACAATACGTACAAGGGCGAGGTATAGTAAAATGAGTTTTTAGCATACTTTCCAAATTATTTAGCAAATGAGGCGGCGCTCCATGGCCTTCGAAGAGAAAGGACGTATTCGAACGATCTCCAGCGATTCATTGTTTTTAAGAGTTTCCTATTAGAAAACGCGCTTCCATTTGAAAAATAAATCGTATAACTAGCACGCGAGAGCTTCCAGGGCAATAACAAAGCTCTAGTAATTGTCATAATAATAAGACTGATGAAACCCACTAACCAGTGCAAGAAGAGGAAGAGGGAGGAAGGGGGAGGAAGAGGGTGAACGAGGCGGCGAAAGCAGGGCTCAACAACAACAATATGGATGAAAATCACGCATGTACAGGGCACATACGTGGAATTCCACGCCGAAATCATAGGTGTTCACCTGTGCAAAGCTAAGTGATATCACAATTGTAACATTGAGAATTTTAGCATTAGATAGGTAGTTTAACCTAGCATAGACCGAATAGTAGTAATGGTATGTATATCTTATTGGCGCATCCAAATTAGAGGTACATAATTCTTCTTCTTCGAATGGCGTGCCTGTCAAGTAGCCTACAGACATAGGCTTACAGCTTAACGTGGGCTCCAAACCACGGAAGTGCTTGCGCTTCTACTCCAGAGAAGACTTACTAGACAGTATACTTCGCTGATGTGCCATTGCCTTCCGAGGGAAGCGGTCGGGTGTTTTAGACAGTATACTTCGCTGATGTGCCATTGCCTTCCGAGGGAAGCGGTCGGGTGTTTTCGTTGTGTATGTGACCCTGAATATCGAACCCGGGCCAGTCTCAATGGTCAGACGCACGCTGTACCAACTGAGCCACGATCGCGACATAATGACCGGTACATAATTACAGCGTGGTAAGTGCAATCAATTTAAAGGGTTCAATTTCGCCCTACGCGCGTCACTTGACCGCAACCCTAGCTTCCCTTCGGTAGAAGGGAAATAGCGGGAAGGAACCCAAGGGCTGTAAACGATATTTGCAGGGCCAGATGGCAGAAGAGGACAAAAGCGACCGTTCGAGGCATGGGAATACTTAAAATATATTGATTGGGTAGCGCATGCGATTAGTACACATAAATAGATCAAAATTAGGGTTCATAGTTAATAAGTAAGCACAAATACAATTACCAGAAGGGAGAAGAAACAAAGAAGAACACAAGAAAGAAGCCCTGGACTTAAGAAGAAAAATCGCAAATTATGTGAGGGAAAACTAAGAACTGTAGTTGGAAGAAAATATCAAAGACTTAGCCCCCCAATACGATCATCTGGATCACAGCTTCGGCCTCACCATGCAAATCGACGCCTATACTATAGAAGATTTGGGAACAGAAGGACTCTGGGGTGGATACGAAACTGAGATTTAGAAGTTACCAATCCCCTAGTTTACTATAACTCAGACGAAAGCCATAAATTATCCTAATAGTTGAGTCAAACATAAAAAACGCATACAGACTTAAGTCACATATGAAGGGAGCGGTGTGTGTGTGTGTGTGCTCCAATAACCGAAAGGGGTTGACGATTAGTATAGTATCAGGGGTGGCGGCACACCCGACGGTAGAATTATGTTTCGCAGTAACTTAGTTATTGTTACCTGCGCTGTGGGAAGCTTGCATGTTGTGCATGTCTAATCAAAGGATTAGCTTACAGGAAAGATCATTTACAAAGCGGTAAGTACGCTCACGTGAAGCTGCTCCTGGTTGTATCTGTGTGGCCCCAGTCAGATGTTACGATAGGGGTATGAGAGTTGTCCGGACAGACTCACAATTAAGATATTGCTGAGTGTGAATCTGTGAATGAGGCCCCTATTGACTGTTTGGTATTAAATACACCCGATGCTGGGTGACTCCGGGGGTAGGAGGAAAAGTAGGAGTTCTGAGGTAACTCCGGAAGATACAGGTGCTTGGTGAATGAAGGCAATCCTGCGAAGAAGACCTAAAGAAGTAGTAGTAGGTACAAACCTGTATCCAGTGAAGGGCGCACCGAAACGAAGGGGTCGGGGACCCCTGGTGAGTACACCTTAAAAGGCGAGTTTTTCAGAGCAGTATATTATACATTACATGTCTACTTGTAATCAATAATTAATTTTTGAAATATTTTCAATGGATAACTTCTCCACTCATGTTACAACTTATGCATTAAATAAAATCAACTTTCAAGATTAAAAATCCAAGTTCCAATTCGAGATTTAGGCCCTGCTTTGTACCTAGGAACTCCAGATATTACTAATAAATCAGAAAAATTAAAACTCTAAATTCGAACTTGACGGACAATCCTTCAAAATACAGAATTTTTCGTTTAATTTTTAATTTTACAGTTTTTTCTACAGAATCCGAGGGGAGAAAACTGAAGCTGAAAATATTTCGAATAAGACCCCTAAGCAAATGAAAACATTCCCTTAAATATGCAAAGTTTTGGTAATCAATTAGTCGTTCAAAAATTCAAAATTGAAAAGATACATTTAACCAATTTTATGGTACCATTTTACCATAGATAGTTTTTAGTTCCGCGTAAGAGTTCTAAAATTTCAACATAACTGATTTATATTTTGCACGACTATTTCGAATAACCTGCGAAACAATAATCATATAACAATAGCATGTAATATCCATCAAAGGGCAAAATCCTAAAACAAAAGGACATTCCAAGACGTCCTTGCGTTTCTGAAAATTGGTCCCAGTTCCGTTTGCAATTTACTTTAAATTCCCATCGTCTACGACGTAACCTGTAAGTACTTGCTAACAACAAACACGACTCGAATACAGCTTATTTATTTGTTGGTTTGCTATTTTGAATACTAATTTTACTACCGTACCGCCGCTGTACGGTATTCCCACATACAAAATTCTCAGAATCAGACTCAAATCCAAACAGATTTTTCAAACTTGAACTTGGAAACACCGTTCCTACAATTACTTATAAATAACTCTGGAAAGAGCTTCCAGATACTTTTTTTAATCGTTCAAAGAACTAAATCGGGAATGTTGATGGTCATCTCTGATTTATTCAATTAGAGTGACCTTCGTGAAGGCGCAGTACGGAAGTTGACACTCGCTTGAAAGGTTTTTGACATTTTATTTTCGAAACATTCCTCCGAAGCGCATTAAGCATGATAATTGACTTTAATTTATTATTATTCATTCGTTATTTGCACGAAACCAGAAATTTTAGCAAATATTTAACACGAATTAACAATTCAAAGTTGTACTAAATTACCATAACTGATTAAAATTTGTTATTAGTCCTTTTGTTCAATATTATATGTGAATTTTAATTCGATCGAGTTATAATTATCGACAGGCAAAATTCCCTAAAAATAATACAACAGATAAATCACTCTTTGCACCGGAACAAGCTTGAGAAAATTTCCCACGGGTTAATCTTTTAAATTTGCTTTTAGAATAAAGGACTACTGCGACGAAGGTTTTAGACTTCGAATTAAATTTAAATGCTTCGATGCATTTGAGCTACACTTCCTGAGTAATAAAAGTAACAAAAAAATTGGTCTTAATAGAGGTCGTCGTAAATGCTGCAGCCAATTTTTAAAAAAGCAGATAATCTCCAAAACACCAACACAACTTTTATTTACGTAATTACTAGTGCCAAATAAATTTTAAAAATTGTTATAGTATATTCGCTACCACATTGGGTTTCAAGGACAAGTCCGCTTGAAGCCACACCGTATGACTCAAAAGTTTAGAGATTACAGAGCTTGTTCCAGCGGTTCTGAACATACGGCATTGTTAATATTAATACTGTAACGCCTAATATTTATTTACTTTAGCGAGTTTCCGGTACCCTATGCATAAACTCCAGTCCCAATGTGGTAGCGAATATACTATAATTGCATGATTTATGTGAGCTGCATTAATCTAAAGTACGATATCCTAAATCTTCAAAACCAATTCTTTTTCTTATTTACCCTTCTTATAGAAATAAAATATCAGGGACGGATTAAACACACTTTCAGTCCAGATTTATTAATTGTTGTTTTGTTGTTACTTCAAACATTTGGTTATGTATGTGTAAAATATTCTAAAATAAAAACAATCGATAAAGAAAACATGCTACCATCACCATCATCAATTCACATGGAGCAAATCGCCGTGGATATATCCTGGATTACGCCAGGCCCACCCCATGCCAATAAAGTGTGAAGGGATTTGTTATGATGGGTGGGGATTGAGAACACTATATAATGTTAACATGATCCCGATTCTACAGTGCAAGGTAGGTAGTAAGTCATATATTCAATGGGAGTTGGATATATGACTGAGATGGTTAAACATGTTTTATCATTTTACGCTAACATTATTTCTAGTACTACAGCTAATTTCCTAGGTCTATGATATTGAACGCCTTAGCTCAGACATATTACATGCTATTTTATACTAATCTAGTCTAATCATTATTGCTATTCTTTTTTCATTGTTATTATTATTATTATATTTGTTTCTTCGCTATTCTTCTACATTATCCTTCTGTTGTTCTTTCAAGTGTGTTGGGTACATATGCTCCTATGTACTTCATTCTTCTTATTACATGTTTTATTTTCATTCATTGCATCTCGGTTGTGTAATCCTGGGAATGAGACTGTGTCGACTGATTTAGCGAGGTCCCGGGTTAGTAGTCTTGTTCGTTCTCTTGCTCTCCATCATTTATCTATAATTCTTCTGGTGACAAACAAATGGCCCTCCACTGATCTTCCCCTGAGAAGCGGCGCTTGATATGGTGGCATTTCTTGAATCGTGTTATCTAGGCACGTTAAACTTATTTTTTTTAAATTCCAGCCTATAACTATAACCCTGACTTATTAATTTATACATATACACGTATAAAAGTCGAATTTACAGGAGAATTCAATTATTGCATAAAATACAGGGTGTTCCATTAGAAAAAAAGCACCTTTGCTTTGCCGTGTCTTTTTGAGTGACCCTGTATACTTAATTTTTCTTTTGCGAAATAGATTAGAAACAACCCTAAAACTTTTGTCTTAACCTTTCTTTTCTAGTCATCTTACTTTTGGAAATAATCCACCGGTTCCATACATAAAAGCGACTCTGTATAATAATGTAACTATATCTTGGCTTGTGAGATAGGTGCGTTTTGATTCTACATATGCTCCAGCATTAATTACAGGTGTGCCAGATCCCTATTCGGCTTTTCCGCTTTTCTCTCCCGCGTTAATGCGGTTGGGTTTTTTCCTGTTTGTTTTCAGTTTTCCTACGGGCATTCTTCTTACTTGCATTAGCACGCTTTTATAGTTATGTAGTTTGTATATTCACTTATTTCACTAGTTTTATTATAATTAGCGCCAATCTATTATTAATTTGATACTTAAAGCACTGGTGTCGCCCTAAAATTGTAACTTTTAACAAATCGCGTTTTCTGAGAGAAACTCTTTGAAATTAATGGAAAAAGTAGGAGCTGGTTCGAAACACGTGCCTACTTGTCGGCGTCCTATGCCAAACTACCTAAAAAAAAACATGCTACCATGCTACATACAAATTAAAAATTCTTTTAAACTGTTAGAAAAATTAAAATAAAAAACAAAACTCTTCGTGGGATGATCTACTTGGACTTAATTAGATATAAAATGCTACAGCGTGTGATCGTGGAGTGAAATCACTGTTTCCTATGGCCCAAAATACCCCCAAAGGAAATAAGAAGGAAGGACATAAAGCACTCCATCTTTAATTTTCTGAAAAAGGATAACATATGCAGAAAACTAAACAAAATAAAAGAACAGAACCTAACCTTCAAAAATTGATTATAAAAATAAATCTAAGCACGACAGGAGAGGAAAAATTCCGCGTGGCAAACGGCTATAGATAGGGATAACACCCTATCAACGACCGGACCGACCGACATCGATCGGTTCTCTACTAAAAGTCTATTCAAAATAGCCATACAAAACCTCAAAACAAACCCTGGTAGAAATCACGAGGTCGAAATAAGGGCTGTAATTGGTTGTATACTGGAGAAAGTTTCCTTATCCAATAAGCCGGTTACATATTTTACTCTTTAAATGCTTACACTAACGCAGCCAACGATTTTACGCAAAGCATTAAATTTGCTGTGCGAATTTTGCCGCTGTCAAACTTGTTTGTTTACATCGTCTGCACGGTTGCCGTGAATAGACTGTTAATATGCTTCGGGCTGCAGGCCCTAGACCGCACTAGTGGACGGAGACGCTATCCTCATCTCTACTGGTTATGCAGTGTCAGTGCCAGAGATAATAACCGGCGAGAAACATTGGTTCCTCTCGTTGAGGCTAAACTATTAACCTCTGTCCCCACGAGTCCAACCGCAATGGTTGGGCTTGCTCAACCCCCGTGGTCCCAGTGCTAACGGCATAACTCGTCGCCAGTTCCACACTAAACCATCCTAGGCTGCGGTCCGATGCCGTGGATAGCATGGCACCGGGGACCATGCTCCTCAAATATGGCACCTTCCAGTCTAGGGGCCTGCAACCCGGACAGTGGGTAGGACGGCTCGGTAACCGTGGGATCTCCAATTTGCAAGGCTCACGATTCTGGAAACTTGAGGCTGTCCACTTGATCAGACCAGGATGGCTCTCGGTACATAGTACAAGCACTGTAGCTTGTACCACAGATTACTTACTACGAAGTAGTAAATAATCTGTGCTTGTACGTACCGGCCTCTTGCGCTCTAAACGCGCCTCCAACTACCAACACGTGGAGCCCCCGCGCGGGGTATTTCCGCTGCAACTCAGATCTTAGTTATTACGATTTCTCTTCGAAATCCTCCATGAATTTTGTCTTCTTGACATTTAATGTTAAGCCATATTCTTTCCCGCACTCAACCACCTTATTCATCAACCTTTGGAGATCTTCGATACATTCTGTCAAAATTACCGTATCGTCTGCGTACCTTATACAGTTGATGGGTGTTCAATTGATTCTAATTCCAGCTATTTTTCCTTTAAAGGTTTAAAGTTAAAAAGTATCGGTGATAAAACACACCCCTGTCTCACTCCTTTTTTACTTCTATATCTTCTGATGTTTGTTTGTCAATACATGCCGTCGCCTTTTGATTGTAGTATATACAGGGTGATTCAAAAGTCTTGTCATTTGTCATTAAATTAAATGGGTATATGCTGACCTTAATAGACGTACATTACAGCAAACATTTAAAGCTTATCGCAGATTTTTGTTTATTTTAAATTTTATTACGCACTTTTGAGAACCGCTGGCTAATATGCATTTAAAAAGATAAAAATTTAACCCTGCAAAAATAAATGAAACATTACACAATTATATAATGAACTGACATTAAGCTAGGTACGCATACCTGGACTCTCTTATCAGTATGAACAAGAAAGGCGTTTGATAAATTTAAATTTTCAATGTAAACAGAACGTACCTACCTATACCAGTGAACCCCAACCATTTTTTGTATTGATCTTTTTAATTTTTTCTGAGCTTACCGTTTACTTGCGACATACCTATGGTTTATTGAGAAAAGTTGTTCTATTTGATATGCTCTACTTACCCTTAAAATTAATGACAATACTTTTGCATCACGCTGTATTTAAAACGATTTGGAGGTCTATATATTGCAGATGTTCGTTTTAAGAATACTTATTAGCTGGACGTGACGAGCTCTGTCAAACACTTTGTTATAGTCAATGAAACACGCATACACATCCTGGTTAAAATACAAATGCCTCTGGACCAATACATTAAACAAGAAGAGGGCTTCCTTATTTCCAAACCCTTACGGAATCCAAATTGTATTTCAGTTATATTCACGTCAATTTTTTGATATATGCGGTTGTGGATTATTTTAACGTATGTAACATCAAATTGATAGTACGGTGATCTTGACATTCTTTGGGTTTGGTTTCTTGGGTAAACAGATAAAAACGGATGGTGACTACTCCTTAGGGGTATTTCCTAAGCTATATATTTTATTGAAAAGTTCTAGTGTGACGTGGTGACGTCCATGCGTCTCTTATCAATGTTTTGAGAATGTTGCATGAAGGTCAAGGCGTATGTTACTTCCTCTGTAGTGATATCGGAACCTATTTCTTGAGCTATGAGTATTTGTTCTCGATCTGTTCTCTCACCTGACAATAGTTATTTAATGTATTCCTTCCACCGCTCTAGTTTTTGTTTTGTATTTACAATAATGTTACCATTTTTGTCCAGAAGCGTGGAAGATTGTTTTCTTGATTGGTGACCAGCAAGCTTTTCGACCTTTTTGAATAGATTAAATAAGTCATATTTACTTTGAACTTCTGTTTCAATATATTGTTTTTCGAAATATGTTTCTTTGACCTGCCTAATCTCACAGTTAATCTCTCTGTATTTCTGCATATTCTTATCCTTATTCAGTGTTCTTTGGTCTATCATCTTCAAAATTGCGTCATTTATTTAGCTTTTTTACTCTAGATTCTCTTAGCATTCCTCAAGACGGATCTAATCTAGATTATTTTGACAGTTTCCGTTGCATGTTGCTATCTACACTTTAAATTTTATTTTAACTAAGTTTTCATGGATTTTTTGTTGGGCGTTTTCTCCAATCATTCCTATTTGCAGTTTTCTTATCTGAATTTTAGGGATATTCCCGGGTTCTTTAATAGCTTTTAGTTTTACATCTGAAATATGCAATTAGGGGGTTGCGGTCTGAGCCTACATCGGCTCCTGGATAAGCTTTTATTGACTTAATGGCATTTCGATATCTTTCATTAATCAGAATGTAATCGGTTTGATTTCGGACTATCTTATTTGGTTTGTTTGAAGGGGCGTCATGTATACAGTCTCCTCTCTGGCAAGTTCTACAAAGTGGTGCTAGATAACTAGATCGTCCTTTCATTACGTTCGCCTAAACTGTAGTTTCCGACAAGTTTACCAACGCTTCCCTTGCCAATCTTCGAATTAAAGTCACTACTGTCTGAGTAATAGACTGTTCCATTATCGGTTGAGTATTATCCAGAATTGGGCTATCTTCCTTCGCTGATTCCTAGGATTTTGATCTTTATTTTATTCCGCTCTTGTACGTATAATATTATGTAGTTTATATGATATACTTTAACATTCTCTGGACTTTCCACGTACAATTTGGGTGTCTTTGGCACTCTCTGTTCATTTAAGAGTGTGTTTTTGTTCACTTTGTAGGAATTTCGCATGATGTCAACCTGGAAAACCCTGGGGGATCTTGGTATCCGAAGGCCGTAATCAGTAAAATTTTGCTCCTTTGGTTTGGATGCCCTGTCAACCTTTACCAGGAAAGTTGATGAGGGTGCCTTATCGCAATATCTCGAACGTTTCAATACCATTTATTTCACGTCTGAGATTATCTGTTTCCTCAACATCCTCTTAATTAATTTTTCTCGACTGTCATTTTCAGTGATCCTGAACAAGTATAACCTATTTGTTGCAAAATAAAGTTCCTCTATATATTTTAAATCAACTTGGCATAAATTTCATATCAAAAAATGTATTAAATACCCTGATACCACCCATATCTGGGAGGCATTCCCTTATCCGCCACCTGGAGAGGTGTCCGATGAGGGTCTAACAACCCCAGTTGGAGTTATTCCTACAATGCATTAAATAAAATGTCCACCGACAATTAAAAAATTACAGATTGCTTTTTCAAAACTCAATTAGCATCGGCTTTAAGTTTTTAATCTCAGAAAGAAATACAGTCACAAAGCATTGAATTGCCTACTTTTCGTTTGAACGTTACTACAATTTTGAATCGCATTGAAAAAATAAAACCTGACTCAGACTTTATGTAAACTAACCGGAACATGCTTATATTAAACTTCATTTAAAATTCACGTTTCGAACTATTTAAAAAAATCGCAGGTTATTATTCCAAACACGCTATTGTATTAACTCGTATGTAGATAAACTTCTTGTTGTCATGTGGGTTACTTCATTACCTTATTTGGTAGCGTATTTCAAGAGTAGTGACACTTATAAGAGGATTTCAAAGAAAAAGAAAAAACAATAAGTGATGGAAAAATACTGGGACTACAATGTTCTGGGAATTAACCAAATTTAATATAACGTTTTTAACAGAGGTATAAATTAATTTTTTTTTAATTCTAAAATATTAATCTTGAAACTTTACATAAAAGATTTAACTCTTACTTCATAGAGCCAATCAGTAAATAGGAAAATGGCTAGTTGTAGTCCGCATATTCTGAGTATTTCGTTCTATATTTTAATAGTTTTACTAATTTCATTTTTGTTTTAGCAAGTGGTGATAAAAACCCAGAATAAAACTAAAAAATGTCCTTAGTAATTAATTGATACAAAAGGTTTTAATTAAATCAGATGTTTTGATTTTTAAATACTCCAATAAAAAAATATGCAAAAGACCTCCTCATCAACATAAAATATGCAATTAATGCAATAACATCAATCACATCTTACATCACCACTACCCGCATATTCTGTTCGTAACAAAAACACACACATTTTAAAGTTTTTTCCTAAAAAAAAACACACCACAAATTAAAACACTTGCCTTCTGGAATTACCAGGATAGACATTGGAGGACATTGGGAAGTTCCTAATTAATAAATAACAGAGCAAAACAATATTATTTGCAAGATAAATGGAGCAATCTGGCTTTAAACTATAAATAACCAACCATGATAAATTATGTCTACTTAGGGAAATCATGAATTAGAATCAGTTTTTATCAAGTTCATGAGGTTACCCATACAACGCCAGTTTATTGGGGACACTAAAAAATATTGGCGGAATTAGTTAAAGCTCTTATAGTCTGTTAATGGAAGAAAATTTACATCTCCATTTTGCTTAACAAAAAAACAGATTGCACATCATCACTCATAGGAGTTGTTTATTTTTTAAACTTCTTTAATTAACTGAGAAATAACCAAATTTTCCTTAATAATTCCGTATTTATTATGCCCATATACTTATTTAATATTTTCCGTTCATACAAAAAAATCGTATAAAAAGCTCAGGAAACCCAATACTCCTTTTACTTTCAATTAATTATTAGGCAAAGAGAAAGAACTGAACCACCTGAATTTTTCGAAAAAGTGGCCTTAATGAATTCAACCTGTAATATGTCAAAGATGAGACTGAAAGTTGCCCTACGCCCATGTAAGACATACTAATTTCCTAATTAAATCTAAGTTTAAAGATCGAAATGACCTACATTTTGTAATACTCATCTCGTAACTTGTTATACAATACAGTAGAGTTATTCGAAAGGTAAAACCATAGAATTTACATCGTACATTATTACCTGACAGGTTAAAATTCTTTGCCTTTTTTCATACACAAACATGACATTTGATAACGGGTATCTTCAAATTATATAATGAAATGTAAGTAGTAAAACGTAAATTAAGCAAGTACAGATGTTTAATCGGCAGATGAACTCGTAACAAAAATTTACTATTTTGTAATAACCTAAACTAGATCTAGATTGCGAAATTAAGTTAATTTGCTGTTAAGTTACGACTTTTTAAAAATAAACAAAACTAAGATGAAGAAACGGGACGGATTTACAAATCAGTAAAAGAAGTGTTCGTCCTTAAATTTAATATTTAAAAATGAAACTAAAACAATTTTTATTCATTTACATTGAACGATTTTCGTTTCTTATACATAAATACTTCATTTTACTGCCACTCCTGAAAATATCAACGTGCTGTGTAATATTAATTAAAGGTAAAAAATATATCAATTCAATAGGCAACAAGCAAACCTGAATATGCGTGGTTATTAATGTAATCCCCAAAAAACTACGGGATATTAATTAATTAATTAAACTTGATTCTTAATTATAGGTATATCTAGAACACGCCCAAAAAGTAAAAATAATTCCGAACTAGATCAACAGGAAATAAAAATTACGTGGGCCAAACGAACTTGCCTAACGTGAATTTTGAACAATATTATTTATATGGCATAGTTTATATAAGCTTGTAATCGTTAGTATTACTATTTCGGATTAATCCCCTTCAGGTATTAAGATATCAATGAATTAAATGTAAAAATTCAGGATAAAATAGAAGAACATCTTCAACAAAGAAATATTAGAAATGTCTAAATTTTATTTAAATCTACCGCTTATACGGGGGGCGTTTACTAAATTCTAGAAACATTCTTTCATATTAATGGTGCTGACTGGATGGGAAATACTAGCGTCACTTGGTGGTATCACAGTGAAAACCTCGATAAAAAGGCTGCCCACAGGGTGATGTTCTATCGCCTCTGCTGTGGTGTTTTGTCTGGTGGAACTGGCTATTATTTACGCGTCTGGTTCTGCAGACGATCTTGCAATCTTGGTCCCAAATAGATAAATTTAGCTAAATATATAATAGTACTAAATATTTGTAAATAAGGTTGCCCCCACCTGCACCGTTATATTTCTTCAATAACAAATGATTGATTTGTTAACTCAACGAAAGCTTGGCCACGCCTATTGTAAATATATTGCACCATAATGATTGATGAACTTTGCCATCCTATCTTATGAAATACTACTATAATTTCTAGAGAGCGGCAAGAATAAACAACTGTTTTTAAAGTGCTACCTACTTAAGTGTACCGCTCTACTGAAATGATTTTACTAAATTTTTACTAGATCCGGTCTCTAGTCATCACCTATGGTTCTCTAGTGTGGTAGCCCACCACTGCAAGACTACATACGCGGACGGTTCTTACCCACTTCCAGAGGCTAGCAAGTTCTAATATCACGGGAGGCCGGTAGCACCACGCCCTTGGCGCCTTGAAAGCCTTTCTTAACCTAATGCCTCTTCACATTGTGATTCAGACAAAAGCACAAAAGTAGGCTAAGAGGATGTCTACCAGCGGCTTTTGCAAGTTGTTTTAAATACCGTATTTGGTTCATAATGTCCAAAATTTTTCTTATTTATTGGAAAAAAATAAAAAATCATTTTCATCATCATCATCATCATCCAAGTTTAAACCTATAAGGTTTGTTCCGATCTTTCTTACGATGATAACGAAATTCCCGTTGTTTTGCAATAAAAATTTTAGAATAATAGTATATTATACAAGACGCTATAATGTAGGCTATTATTACCGAGGATAATGTTTGCAACACGAGCGAGCTTGCGAGCGAGTTTTGCAATTATCCGAGGTAATAATAGCCATTATAGCGAGTCGTATACTATACTTTATCCACGAACACAAATACGAAGAATTTTTAATTAAAATTTATCGACGACTTGTCAATAATCTGTCAATTAGGATTAGAAACATAACCTATAATCTGTCAATTAGGATTAGAAACATAACCTATTTCCTTCATTATACACCATAGACAATGATGTTACCATGACACCTTGAATAATCATTATACACTGCTGTCAGTGTATAATGGATAGCATTATGAGTGACCAAACACATGAATAATTGACAGATTATTAAGTAGTCGTGGATAAATGTATTTTTAATAGAGAACCTTTAAAAATGTTCAGAAATGTCGAATGCTTTGAGAAAAAATTGATATCAGGAATATCGCCAGTTTAATTGAAATGCTAATCGCCCAAACAGACTTATCGACTGGAGCTTAATATTGACGTAAGCGGTTGAAGGTGATAACAAAGGGAAATAAAGTCAGAGATTTGACGTTTCAGATTTATAAGCAAATGAAGTCAACCCATTCATGACTTAGCTAACTCGGAAAAATTCTTCGTAGTTGCATTTTGCTCAATATTTCCGCTTCTATTGATGGTAGAAACCTCCAGTTTTTTGCATTCTCTTCGTCTTTAATTTCCTCATAACGTTATAATAAAATTATTGTGCCTTTGTGTTTGAAATTTTTGAGATAGCTGCAGTTGAAAGCAAGTTTCCGCTAAAATGCTCCGAGAATTTTATAAAAAAAGTTGGAAAAAAATTTCAACTAATATTTTCAGTAGACAATATTTATATCTTTAGGAAAATATCGAGTGTTTTGAAAAAGAAAAATCCAAACCAAAGATATAATTATTTTTAACGTTGGAGGTTGTGTCTTCGCCCCACAGCCCATCATCAAAGTTAATTAAAACTTCAAGAATCCATTTTATGTAAAATTAGACGTTCTTTTGATCTAGACATATTCGAATAGACCTTCATTTAGAAATTTTTCGAAAAAAGTGCGATTTAATGATGGCACCCCCCGATTGCGTCGCCCGCTGAAAGAATCGGCGGCTAAAAATATTTTTAATGAATTTCTTAGGCTCAAGTTTATTCGTAAATTTCTTTCCCCGTTAACGTACGTCAACTACTTTCCGAGATAGAGTCGGCGGCCGCGCTTAAGGACTCACCCTGTATATCGTTAACAACATCGATTTGAAACTGTATTTTTACAACAGAGTTGTCATCACAAACTTTGTCACTATAACCGAGATAGATTATATCATTTAGACTAATGAAGTACCAAGGGGTTTGCCAAAACAAGACGTTGTAACCAATCTAAATTAGCGTAATAACCGATGTCGTTATATCCGAGTTTCTAATTGCTATACGCATAAAATGTTTTTGTAGATAAGGAACTGTCAATACCTCAAATTCTTTTGCTTGCAAAGTTTGTTCAGCAAGGGCCACCTTTCCAGCTCCTACTAGATTTTTCCAAGAGTTTACCTGGGCAACATTGATCAATAAGTACAATAATTGTTTCCATGGTAATTATCTAAAAGCTAAATTATCTAGTAAATGGAAAAACTAGCCTTAAGTCATGTAGATCGATTATATAAAATACAATTTGCAATTAAAAGATAATCATTAAACTTATTTTAGTTATTTTTAGTGCATTCCAGTATTCCAGTTAGCGGAACACCTTTTGCCATAATATTCTACATTTTACTGTAACTACACCCGTATTTTAGAAATTGTTTCCCTGAATGGGGTTACCGTATTGTTGTAAATGTTTGTAATTCTGAATTTTAAAAAGTCTTTATTTCTCGTAAATTGCCTGGGAGGAAACGCTATGGGAGTGTGGTACATCATCTTGGAATGCCCTTATTTTATTCTTACATTTCGAAGATTGTCATTAAAAAGACTTATTCCTAAATAGGCACTTATATTTCATCGTTATTGGAAGAAATAATACGAACATTCCAAACCAATATTCAGTATGTCTAGCGAACACGCCCTAATAAAAATAAAAATAGCAAGAAAAATGGAAAAGTAAGCCAGCAGGAAATAAAAATTACGTGGGCCAAACAAACCTTACCTACTTACATTAATTCCTTTATAATAACTTGCGTAAATGTCGGTCCCGTATTACATTTTGTTTTATGTAACAAACAAATTTGGGCATAGTTAAAGAGGTCTCGTTATTATTTAATACTTCCCATTTCCTGCAGCCAAGCATTGAGAGAGGCATAGAGCCGAGCCGTTCCAATTGTTCCGCAATAATTTAATAATTATTCTAATCCAGTTTTAAAAACAGCGTTCAAAAGTAGGTAGCACAGGCGCGTATTGCCCCGGAAGAGCTCCGGCTGCCGGAGCAGGGATCCGAATGCAGGACGCGGTCTACTTTCCCTTTTCCTTACGTAATATTGCATAATAGGCAACATTCCGCCGTATTCCGATACGTTTTCCATTACATCATTTTGAGCGCCACGCGAATGAACTCTCAAATGCGACATTTGACTGGGAGGACGATCTTTCTAATTAAAAAAGTTAGATGTCTGCTCTTGATAGCGTTTTTAATTTGTCTATTTATTTATGTTCGCGCTTGGGTCAAATCATCAATTCATGATACGATCACTTGTTTGTTCCATATAATTTTCACGCACACTTGGACATCTGTTTAAATCAACGATATTCGTACACCTAATCCTGATAACGGTTACGTTCGATTCGTTCTAATGGCAATAAATCTCCAAACAATATTGTAAATGAATACCCAATGCGTGTGGGTTTCTTTTATAATAACATGACTAAAAATCAAAAAATTACTTCCTAATTGGGTGTATTATGCAAAGATGATATAATGGATTAAATAAACAAAAACAAATAAGTTATGTGAGACAATGATGTCCTATCTATCTATCTAATGGAAAATACGGGCTTTCCCATACACCTCCTAAAAGTATTTAAGCACAAGCTTTAGAGTGGCTGAAGGAACAAGGAAAATATAAATAGAGGTGTAAGAAAATGGTATCATCCGCACTTTTTAACCATATATTGACTAAATAATCCGAGAATGGCAAAGCCCCAAAGCCCCAAAGAAAATAAAAATAAATGGAAGCTACTCTTTAAACACACTACTATTTGTGGACAACCAAGTCGTGATCACGCCGTAGGAAAATACATTACGAAGCAACATACACGGAAAAATATGAGAAGACAAGTGATAAAAAGGAATATATGGCACTTAGAAACGAAACAAAGAGAGGAGTAAAAGAAGAAAAAAGAAGAAGGAAAAGTTTGGTAACTATAAGAAATTCTGGAATAGAATAAGAAACAAGAATACAGAATTAAAAGGAATGTGGTAAAGCATAGAAACAATACCAAATGACTGAGAACAACCTAATTATCCCACAGCTAAGGTGGAAGAGGTCAAGTGATAAGTTACATAAAAAATAAATGTCAGAAAATAATTTCCAATAACAAATTTTACTATTGGATTGCCGGAGTGGCTGAGTGGTTAAGGCATTCGACTATAGCGCGGAATCAAATCCGAATCGGATGCTGGGCGGGTGGCCTACCCTGTCACTGAAAATAATTGGAAACCGAAACACAGTGGTGGAGTAGGTACAGTAAGGGGTTGTAGAAGGTGAGTCGCTTACCACACCACCCCGTACGTATAGCGTGCGAAACAACCGAGGTATGAGAAGCAACTTAGGAGGCCTTAACCCTCTATGTTGCCGGCCATGCTTCCTCGCGGGGCGTTAATGTTAATACCGTTTACTATTGAACTAAAAGTCTGTAGTTTCTATCGAACAGTTACAATTGAATTCTAAATTTTCCTACCAATAATATTTTAAACACCATATGTTATATACCTAATATTCAGAACAAATTGTCTTCGTTCGCCTTTTCAGGTTTAATTTAATTTTTAACTCTCAATGTCCTAACTAAAGAACTCAATAAAAAAATTCAATTCAGATAAAGCTTGGTAGCTTAATTATTTCTTGATTTGAATACGATTTGTATTATATTGAATTTGTTGTTGAAGTGGTCAGATACACACTTTATTTATATTCGCTATTTAAAATTAAATGTTTTAAATCCCATAATATTCCACTTCTAAGGATTATGTTCAAATAAAGAATACAGAGGAAAGGCTATGGATAAGAAATAATAATAATTTAATGCTTAGCTAGTTACACTTGATATATAATAATATTTTCGAGCCAAGTTTCAAATTTATAGCGTCATCAGAATTCAAGAAAACATAGTTTTTGGGGAAACCTTTAAGTGAAAAAGAGTGAGCCCCAAGTTTATTCGCATTCTTAGCTTGAAAAAACTAACCAAATATGTGTGTTTTTAATTAAACCAGCCTGTTTATAACTTTTAATGCCATTACAAACAGATGATAACTAATTCATATTATACATACAATTTTTAATGAGGATATGGAGTACGATTTTCAACCTAAAAAATTAACTCTGACTACTGACAGAATTCATCTCCGTAGTAAATAGTTTAAGTGAAGTGAAGATAGACGTTTACATTTCCATGATATGTCCTTATAGAAAATTATATTGAACTATTAAAAGTTTGGAGTATTATTATTAGGACACACTGTACCTACAAATCTATTATTAAGCAAAAAATTGAAAATCCGATTAATCGTTCATTTAACATTTATCGCTTTTCTACATAAATAATTCCGTTACATAATCAATAAATCGTATTTTGTTTAAATAAAACATCTCAGCTTATCTATCTAAACATAAATTCTTTGACGGTGCCGTATGACATTTTAAAAGAAGATGATTTCAAAATATTGACATGTTGTGATCTACTTAACATCGCTATCAAATTCACACGGTGAGTAAATTTTTAGCAATAAATTATATAAACGGCATTCCGAAACTTTCGTTTCGTTTACGCAAAAATTAGTCACCGCAACAACATCATCATCAATGAATCGAATTTATTATGCATCTTCGACACAACCTCGTTTCCTAGATTTCAAAACGCCAATTCTACGGTTCCCATCCTAGCGAGCTGTCTCATTATATAACACAATGTGCAACTGGGAATTGAGTGCATGAATATTGCGGATAGGTTAAGCAACACCTACAACGACCTTTTGGGCAATTCGGGACAATTATATAATATGCAGGTTCCTTATTCACGAATGTCAGACATCTAAAATGCATATATGGGCTCGTTCCAAATGAATGACAGCTCCTTACCGATAAAAGGAAACACGTTTGTGTAATAGCAATTAGTGCGTTTAAGATAATTACTCGACCTTAATTACACTGGATATCTTACAGTGGCGGATCTGGAAACGGGCGGACATTAATTTAATAGAGAAATTAAACAATTTAAGACGTTTTCTCTAAATGGGGGTCATCAACTCCGTCATAACATTTTTTCCTAATTTGTAAAAATAGAAAAGTTACTTTTATTTAACATTTAATTTAATAATAAAATAGATGTTACTTAAACCACAATTATTATGAAATTTTACCTATGAGGAAGAGCTTGTAAAGGTTAAAGATTTGTCGAAACAATGCATCTTGTTAAAAAAAACTAAATAAGGTGTTATCATATAAAAGACAAAAGAAATCAGATAAACTAAAAAAATATTAAGCAACAAGCAACAAAAACGCCGATAAAATAAAGTGCTACAAAATGTACTCTTTAAAAATTGGGATAAAAAGTCAGGAGTAAAGCTTCTAAATCACGAAACGAATAAGAAGTGAGAATAAAGGTTAGGTTATAGGAAATCAAATTCCAACCCATCACAAGAATAGCTTTAATTGGAGAAAAATTTATTTGAAGCCCCATAGCAGTGATTACGAGGTCAGAATTAAATCTCGTTACTACAAAAAAAGAACAGAATTGCAGAAGTGGTTCGTTTCAGTAATAATGGAAAACTAGACAAAGAAATAAACGAGCCACGGGAAGATGATTCAACGCTATAAAAAGTTCATTCCTCGGTAAAACAGAAATACCAAAAGAAATCAAAGTATCAGTGTTTAAAAAAGTAGTGATTCCGACTTTAAAACACAGTAGTGTATCGTGTATTAAAAACAAAAACTAGGATGGCTAGGACATACATTCCGAATAGCGGACGATAGAACAACAAGAAGCGTCTATGAAGCAAGAGCAATTGGAAAGAATGGAGTAGGAAAGTCAAGGACGAAATGGGTAGAAGAAGTGAAAATGGCAGTAACTGAAAGAGTGAGGTTAGAAGAAACCCAGAATAGAAAAGAATGGAAGAGCTTTTACCACAAGGACCCACCAAACATGAAACCACAGCCTAGCACCCAACAAGCCTTACACCTAACGGTACAAAAGGCATTGGATTAAGTAAATAAGTAACTTCTTCAGATAGTTTTTTAAGTTCTTAAGTATTGCCAAATACGGAAGAATTGAAGGAAGAAGAGAGCACTTAGGAAAGCGGAAAATGATACATCTGCTGTTCCCGGGAACCTGAGGATGGAGCTGGAAATAAAGTAGCCTTTTATTTAGAAATAATATTCAATAAAATAAAGGGCGGAGAGGATCTACCGACAGAATGGAATTTATCATACATCATACATCTGCTCTATATTTAAAAAGGGCGCCAATAAATCCCGCTCCAACTACAGGGGAATAAGCGTGATACCTACGGTAGCAAGGATTTTAGCAATATCCTTAAGAATAAGATAGATGAAAGTATGACACCATTAAGTGAAGAGCAGAGTGGTTTTAGGGAAGGAAGATCATGTTTAGACAATATGCACTGTGTAAGGCAATTAATAGGAAAAAAAAATGAAGAACATTGACACATAGTATATGGCTTTCATAGAATTGGAAAAGGCATACAACAGCGTGCTCAAATGTCATTTGTGAAATATGACAAGATGAAAGAATATGGATAAAACATGGATAATTTTAACCAAGAAAATTATGGCAACACAAAGACACAAATAAAAATAGCAGGCAAACTAACCCCCAGCATAATATTTCCGAAAGGTTTCGGCTTTGCACACCTGGCACCGAAAATGTGCAGGTATGGGTTTCCCAGTTAGAAACACTACACTCTGTACGCAGACAAGGACTTAAAATACATGATCAGAAAACTACATGAGGAATATGAGAAATGGGGTATGTAGGTATTTTTTAAACAAATAGAATACCTAAGCACAAGAAGAAGATCTTTGGATATACAAGTAGGGGAAGAAAATATCAAAACATGTACAAATTTGAAATATTTAGGTTAATATAGAATAACAACATAGGACAAGAAACTAAGAAAATGCTTTTTCGTAGTATAGTTAAAAGCGTCCCGTCGTTTTGTATGGGGCAAAGATGCCATTTACAACGACAATCGTAAATAAATAAAACTCGTACTGTGGAACTCGACTTCATGAGGAAGCCTACAGCTAACACGACACGATCGAGTAAGAAATTAAGAAATATGGAGAAGAATGAATATCATATGTCAATTACGAAAAGTTTGGAAAACCGGGCACGTATAACGGATGGCGGATAACAGTTGGCTCAATCGAATGACGCAATGGTATCCACAGAGAAGAAACAAAAGAGATAGACCTGCTCTTAGATGGGAGAGCTATATAAAATCAGCAATGGAAGATAGATGTTCACAGACAGCAGATTGGGAACTTTTTTACTGTTTATCATATTGTTTAGAGGAAGAGAAAATTATAGAAAGTTGTTGTTATCATCAAATTTCTAGTGAGGAGTGAAATTTTAACCAAGCTTCAGAGACAGTTCGGTAAAGAGTGCCTTTCATACGCTCGTGTATTTGAATGGTCTAAATCAGATGAACGGCATGGCATCATCGGCGACTACGAACGGCCGAAGTCAAGAAAACACCGCAGTGCAAATTAACTAATAAAATACAATAGACTAGTGAAAATACTCAGAAATAATAAACCATCAGGAGAGAGATCTCCAAAAAAACCTACGAAGATATGGACAGAATCATTGAAATAAGCAAGCTATAAGCCTAAAAGAAATGAGAAGAAATACATTAGACGAGTAACAGTGGTTGAAATCGCACGGACATTGCACGTCACTGTAGGAAGTATTGATAACATTGTCAGAAACAAGTTGGGTATCAACAAAGTTAACACGCGTTAGTTTCCTCGAACATAAAGAGAAAAAATGAAACAAGTGCGCAAGTTACACGATATGAGAGCTGGGAGGGAAGGTGATGATTTTCGTAATCAATAGTCACTACAGATGAGACTTGAGTCCACTATTTCAGTCCAGAATCCCACAGTAAGCAAAATAATGGCGCCATTTCTCATCATCACGACCAAAACGAACACTGCAAATTCAATCGGCAGATAAAGGATGGCAACCTTTTTCTGGGATTGGAAAGATATCGTACCTATTGATTTCCTTCAAAAAGGACAAACTATTAATACTGACTTATACTTTTGGCCGGAGAAGGTCCGTTCGAAACAAAGAAGAAGTCTGAAAATGGCGTGTTTTCTTCAAGATAACGCGAGGCCTCACACAACCATGGAAACAACGAATACCATTACAAAACTAAAATGGGACATTTTACCCTAGTCCTCATACAATCCTGACATGGTACCTAACGATTACTATCTATTTACAACCGCTGCAAGGCGGAAGTTATGACAGTAACACTGATGTAATTACAAATGTGCGAGAGTGGGGAGCAACTAAATTCCCATTTTGAAAAAAACTTTAAAAGCTTCTTTCTTCTTCTTGAAGTGACGTTCCCTTTACAGGACGGTGCAGGTCTTCTCTCCATATGTATATAGCATGCGTGTCTAGTGGTCTACAGACACAAGGAACCTATAGCTTCACGTGGGCTCCAAACCACGAAAGTGCTTGCACTTCTACTCCGAAGAAGACTTACTAGGCAGAAATACCTCGGTGGTTTGCCTTCTGAAGGAAGCGGTCGGGTATTTTCCTTGCTTCACTTTTCAGCTTTAGAGCTTTTCCGCATTCTTCGTTGAACCACTCCGTTTCTTTTTTTTTCCTTCCTAAACCTTTTTCGGCCTCCTCCCTAATGATCCCTTCACATCTGTTTCATTCTTCTTGAATGTTTTGTAATTGCGGAGTACTATCCAATGTTTTTGTTAATGCTTTTTCAAACAAACTTTAAATCAGATTTAATTTTTGATCAATAAAATAAGTAAAATTTGGCGTTCGTAAATTTGGGGGATAAGACCGGGTAATACCTAAATATATTTAAAAAATTGATGTTTTTTTATTAACATTTTTGCATATTTACAATATACTCTGATATCAGCATATAAATGGGTAATAAGTAAATCGAGTGAATATATTAGTGGCTCCCAAGTATGATAAGATAAAATAAAGTAAGATAAAGGCTATACAGTCCTAGCAGAGTTTGTGTTTTTTTCTATTTCGATACCAGAAAATGTTTAGCAATTTGTAACTTGGAAAACAACCCTTTTGAAGTTCTCATGCCAGTTTACTATTATTTTACTGTAACACTAAAACGCAGTAATTAATTAAATTAATTGAAAGCTATCTTTTAATTTTTAATTAATGATAAGTAAGTAAATTAATTAACAATTTCTGAAACTAGGTAGAAGTGTAGACTTAAAACTGAAAGTATGTGCGTATTTTCGATGACATATATTTCGAAGTTAAGAATTAATTAAATAAAACCTTTGAATATTTTTAATTAGAGAAATATACATTAAAGGAGAAAAAGTGGAAAAGTAACAGCATATGAATATTTAGGGAGCGTAATATCAGAAGATGGGAAGATAAACTTAGATATATAAACAATAGAATAAACAAAAGTGTGAAGATTTACTACACGTTAAATAACACAATTTTTGGAAAACGGGAGACAGACAGGAAAATTAAAATAAGGGTATATAATACAGTGGTGGTGCCAGTATTGACATACGCGGGTGAATTATGAGCGCTACAAGATAAACATGAAGATAAAATTAGTGCCGCAGAGATGAAATTTCTTAGAAAATTCACAGGAAAAACAAAGATGGATAGGGAACGTAATGAACAAATAAGACAAATGGCTCAACAAGAAGCAATCACAGTTAAGATAGAGAAGAAACAACTAAAATGGTATGGCCATATACTACGACTGAACCACAACAGATTAGTGAAAAAGTTAATGGAGGCAGTTAGAATAGAGAAACGAAGAATAGGAAGACCCAGGAAGAGCCGGATGCAGAGAATGGAAGAACTGGGTAAACAAAGAGGAAAAACGAGAGAAGCGATGAAAATACTTGCAATGGACCGGAAGGGATGGAAAAATTGGGTTAACACCACACAAGAAAAATAATCCGACACCCTTAAGGGTATAAGGATACTGGAAGAAGAAGAAGAAGAATATGTTTAAGGAATTAAGGGGATCAAATACTAATTTTGTAAGTTGCAAATTTTTAAGGGACATGGTAAATTATAGTAACATAAATTGAAACTAAATTAAACAAGAAACAGCAGAGTATTTTGTAGCTAAGCCGTAAAATCGACAACTGAAAAGATAACTAAAAGCACAAAATTTCACAACAGTCGGAAATTTACAGCACTAAAATTAATAATTCTCGCTTGTTAATCGATTTTGGTTACTGATTTTGTAATGAGTCTCTTTTTGGAATTTTGAATGTCTTTAACGTTCGGGTTTTACCTGAAGAAGGCCATTAATGGAATTTTGACTAGCAGAATGGGTGTTATTTCGAAGATCCAAACACCAAAAGCATATTTTAAAAATTCCTAAATTTCGTCAGAGTTTAAAAAAAATAGTAACATGTGAAGCAGGTTCAAAAAATTCAACAATTTTTCTGGGGTGTAAAAAGACTTTCGCATGCTAATTTTGTTCGATAACTTCATAACTAATTTATTACGTAAGAACTTCTGCGTACAAACAAAATGGGAAACATCGGTAGCTAGTAGTAAAGAAGCTTCGTGGAAATGTTCTTTATTTCAGCGCGGAATGCAAGGCCAAACGCCAAACTAGTCGAATAAAATTTCCTACTGAATTCGAGGAATATTTAAGTTCGCCGTAAAATTAATAAACAAATTGACGCTTGTATTTAAATGTATTCAATGCAAATATATTATTTTTTATTGATTTACGTTTGGGCGTAACGATTTTAGAAAAACAACTCGTATTAATTGTTGTAAAGCAAGGTTTTCCTAAAATTTGTTTACGCTTTCAGGTTTTTCCTCCTATTATTATACGCCAGATGCTCACCGCTAGCGAGCTGTTTTAGATTTTAAGGTTATATTGTGGTTATCTTTATTTACACGACGAACTGTCTAATGTTAGTCTACATAGTCTACATTTACAGTTCAGAAAATAATAAAAATCGTAAAAACATATTGTTATGTTTCTTTTGACTGTGTTTATGTTCACTTTCTGTATTTTTCTGTAAAACATGTAATTGCAGATTTATAAAAAAGATGTTGATTGTAAACGTTCCCAATAAAACTTTTTTGCATTTGTCACAATAGTAATTAATTCCAGATATTAATCACGTAAAATAATTTAAAGACTAACACTGAAAACCCACAGATAGGATGCGGTGAATTAATTCATAATTTCAGATATTTCTAACAGTAGTCATCACATGCAAGAATTCCCCAGGGTTGTACTTAAAAAAGTGCAAATTTAGTTCAGTAGAGTGGGATTAAATAATTTATATTTAATCAACATATTTACTGAATTTATTTGTTACAAATTGACAAAAATTTGCATTAAATTTTAAAAGGAATGGAAGTGCATAAAGCTAAATCTTATTAAAACCAAAGAGTTTAATAATTAGCTAATGATAAAACAAAAGAATTACAGAGAAAAATAATAAAAATCAGCTTTGATGATGAAAATATTAGAAGGAAAAGATTTATTACTGGTGGTTAAAAGAAGTCGTGTATAGAGTTTTCAAGTAAGAATATATTGAAAATTAGAAAAAATCGATGGATTATCTAAAGTTGAATAAACCAAATTCAAAATTCAGTTTTCCTTAGACTCTCTATATTTTGCTTTAAACCTATTTTCAAAGAATATATGTTCATAATATTAGAGGAACTTATAACTAGAACAAAAATTGCAATACATAAATCAGCACTTTTGATTTTTTGATCATCAGAGAAAGAGTTTGGGAATGGTGAAATACTGTCCGTATAGTTTTCGAGTAGAAATTTACTGAACATTTTTAAAAATATCGTAATCCCATTGCTTTATATTTGAAAATTTAAAGTTTGTTCGGTCAGTTATTAGTAAATCGATGTTAGGTTTTTCGATAGGCCAATCAGCTCTAAAATAAATCGGTTTTAACGGTCGATCTTCAAAAAATCGCCTATAGCGCATTTTTAAGGTACACATTTCGGAAAACATTTACTTTTTAACACTTATCGATTCCTAAAGTAAAAATAGGATTTCTCCGGAAAAACTGTGGCCAAACAACACGTTTAATCAGTTTTCGTTTCCAGATCTTTTTGTTGGATTTTCTTCTATTGGAACAGTTTTTGCCCGAAGATACACTAAAAAGACTATTCGAAAACGTTCCAAAATTTCTTAATAGTATATTATACAAAGTGCTTAATTGAAGCTTACTTTCCGGAAGAACATACAACTTCGCTAATAATCCCAGTAGTTAAACCCGGTAAAGGAAATATAGAAGATAGAGATATATAGATAAGAGATATAGGCCTATATGCTTAATAAATATAGAAAGAAAAATCTTGGAAAAACTCATGAATAACAGAATAATGTAACATAACTACACAAATTATTTAATGAACCCAGCATAATTCGAATTTGTTCCTCAACAAAGCACAGTGAACGTAATAATGCAGGTTAAAAATTTATCGATGAACAATTAAAACGACGAAAGGATGTAGTAGTAGTAAGCTTAGAGGTGAAAGGGGCTGCATGGTGGCCTGGGATATTAATGGCATTGAGGGAATTTAAATGTCCTAAAAACCTTTATACTTACACATCATTTTACCAACAGAGCGGCGATACTAGAATTCAACGAGGTAAAGGTTGAGACAGAAGTAAGAAGAGGATGTCCTCAAGCATCTTGTTGCGGTCCCGGATTCTGAAACATCCAGTACAATTCGTTGTTGATTATTGAGTACTCAAAACACACAAAGGTAGCAGCTTTTGCGCATGATCTGTTACTATCAGTAAGTGGAAATAATCTACTGCAAATTGAAAATTGAGCAAATGAAATGTACAAAATTGTGACATGGGCAAAAAATAACAAGATGGAATTTAGTGAAGCTAAATCTAAGCTAATGATGTCAAAAAAGAGATCATGAGCGAAAAAGAAAATAAGCATATATCTCAATACCAAAATTCTAGAACAAGTCAATTGTTTGAAATATCTAGAAATCTACATAGACATCAAGTTCACCTTCACAACAACCGCATTGATTACATTACAGAAATATGCCTTAAATTAATAAATACATTAGCTAAATCAGCTAAACTAACTTGGGGACGGAGACAACAAGCTCTGACGACGATATACAAAGGAACAATTTTGCATGGAAGCCAGCATTAACAAAGAAACACAATCAAAACAATTCCAAACAAACGCAAGGACTGAAAATTACGAAATAGAAATTTACACGAACAGAAGTAAGTCTGATGACAAGCTTGGATGCGGAATGGCGGTTTTTAAAAATACAGATCTTCTAACAACCCAACAGTACAAATTAGCGGAAAAGTGCACAATCAAGCTAAGCAATTAGCAATTATCAAGGTATTGGAATATATAGAATCACAAAGTTTAATAATAGGAAAATAACTCTGGATTTAATAACAACTTTCGCAATCGCCCATATTTAATAGTAGGAATCAGCGGAAAAATAAGAATGCTGAAGCAAACATAATTGGAAATTCGTTTAGGATGGGTAAAAGCACGCATAGGAACGTATGGTAATGAATTCGAATAATTGGGATGGTTACTCAAATGTGTAAGCGGAGTAGAGATTAATGGCAAAAGGAGTGGGAAACAAGTGAAAAAGGTGCGATTACTCTACAGTGCAATCTCGGTTAATGATTAAACTACCAAAAAGTACAAAATTTACGCCACGTGTTAGTGGGGATCGGAGAACATAAAGCCATCTTCACCGATTCAATAATTCAATATCATTGACGATCCAGTATGTAAGTGCAACTCAAGAGAACAGACGGTGAACCATTTGATATTTGAATGTGATAAACTAAAACTTCAGAGAGTAATCTTAAGAAACAATATATTAATGTGCAATGGCAAATGGCAACTGGCCTGTGAGTAAGACTGAACTAGTACAAAAATACCTGAAATACTTTGTAAAATTTGTCAAATCAATTAATTTTGAAAATTTAGTTTAAATACTTTAATTTTATATGTGTACATACAGGATAATTCAAAAGTATTGTCATTAATTTTAAGGGTAGTTAGAGCATGTCAAATAGAACATCTTTTTTCAATAAACCATGTGTCGCAAGTAAACAGTAAGCTCAGAAAAAAATTAAAAAGATCAATATAAAAATTGGCTGAGGGCCACTGGAATAGGTACGTTCCGTTTACATTCAATCAAACGTCTTTCTTGTTAATACTGATAAGCGAGTCCAGGTATGTGGATTGCATAATTGTGTAATGTTTTATTTATTTTTGCAGGGTCAAATTTCTATCGTAGGCTTTTTAAATACATATTAGCCGGTAGTTCTCAAAAGTGTGTAACACAATTTAAAATAAACAAAAATCGCGATAAGCTTGAATTTTTGTTGCATTGTACTTCTATTAAGGTCAGCATATACCCATTTAATTTAATGGCAATACTTTTGAATTACCCTGTATATAGAATACACCTTGTTTTGCGTTATAAATAGATTAAAAAACTCAAACATTGTTTTGTAACTAGTTAAGAAACATGCAGTAGTTTAATTACATGTTAATACAACACATATGTAAGTAATAAGAAGGCATCTAGTGTTACATAATGCAGTAGCTGTTGTTAATAAATGTCTTCAAAAATACACCCCCACATATCGAACTTTATCAACATCGATCCAGCAGTTTATGATATATGAAACCTAAAGATAAATTTAAGTCCTCTTGATCGCAACACATGTTTATTTTTAATTTTTATAATTTGGAATTTTACATACATAATTCCACTACTCCCTTCCTTCCTTTACTTGCCTAATACGAAAACTTTTCATTTTAAATAAAGATTTTGTGCATTTCTTAAACTTCAGACATCAAACTACTGAAAAATTACCGATACAATAACTGTGCAAAATAAATAAAGTATGGTTGACACGTTGAGTTACCATGCTCTTTTAGTGCTCCCTTTTCTTCGTGAAGAAGCCCCTTAAAAAAGGGGCGAAACGTTGAATTCTTTTGTCTCAACTATGACACGATCCCAACCCGAAGACGATTTGTTAATACTGACACAGGACGTGGAAGTCTTCGAATTCACAAATAAAGTATCCAAAGATCCATGAATCAGGCCACAATTACTAAAAAATGTTTTTACTTAAAACAATTTTTGAAAATGAAGAATCTAAAAACTATGAAATTAATTTACACGTCGAAAATCAAAAGTCCAATTCCTTTTCCCAGTTGTCACTCAAAGTCTCAGCTGGTATTTTATGAGATTTTGATAATACCGTAAAACAAAATCTTACTTAAAACTAAATATGTATTAAATGATCCTAACATTTGTCCTGCTGGAAGATGCTTGCTTCTAGCAGGACAATTGAACATTACAATTTATTCAGCTAGAAGGATTCAATTTTTAATTTGTACTGTCCTGCCAGCAGGACTTCCTTCAGCGCACACCGTTTTCTCATTGAGGAGAAATATTGTTTTACTTTTAATTAACAAATAAAATGAATTCGAATTATATCAAATCTATTAAATATTATTAAATTAAACAATGTAAGTAAAAATCTAAACTACAAACAAGCCCTAGATACTTTTATATTTTAGTTTTTTTTTAAATTTATTTTCTCGCTCCTTTCTGTATTTCCTCAAGCTTCATTAGTCAACTTCTGGATTATTAATAGTTGTTAGATGAAAACAATAAATCCTGAAGGTCGTAGATATATCCTAACCCAAAACGTTATATACGTTGAGCCAAATAACATGACATCACAAAGATAGAAACCTAGAAATGCTCTATCTAACTGTCAAAATTTGTAGTTTTTGTGCTTATACGATCGTCACTACAACACTCATTTTAACTCCCACAAATTAACACAGTCATCCGAGTATGCCAAACTAAAATATAGACACAATAATTGTATTTCTATTATAATATATTATTATAGCTAGCAAATTAAAGCTTGCACAATTTTACAGGTTTGCTGTTCGTGTAAAGTATGTCACGTACATAAAAAAATTCTGTCTTACAGATAAGCCCTTTGGACGTTTTATCAACAAAAGAAGAAAAGTACCAGAAAATGAATACAACATTCAATAATATTGAAATCCGAATTCAGAGTTTTAATATTTAAAATCTTTTCGAAAATTATGAAAAAGATGTTTGAAAGACAAAGACAATGGTCTATTTTCAGATTTGCAATAAAAATATAATTTTAAAAAATATTTATTATTTTGAAACCGAAATTAATACCAAAGATTTGCTAAATACGTGGAGAAAATTTAAAAGTATTCCTAAATAAATCAGGTTTTCTGATGTATGTAAATGGTGTGTTCAAAAATTCTAATAAGAAATTGAACAGGGGTTGTAAATTGTATCCAGTTATAAGAATACGGATGAACGAAGAAAATATTGTCACGAAGCCTTCCACTGATTTTTAGTTTTCTCTCTTTGTCCCAATTTGAGATAAAAATTAACAACCAAATTGTTACTCCATTTTTGAAAAAGTACCCTTAATTTTAATTAGGAATCACCTCGTGCATTTTCTCCACGTATTTAGAAAACCTGCATATAAATAAAACTAAAGAAATAAAGATTGAGGTAGCTCAAAGTTGATGGTCAGTGTCTAACTGTATTCTTCTTCTTAACTAAATATAATAATCAGGAAACATGCCATGCACATTTATGTCTCTGCTTAAATTTATATATGAGCTTATACCTTAACAGATTATCCATTTATTAGTGAATAATACTCAAAATATTCTCGAATTTATGGCAGCAACCGTTGTACTAATTAACAATTTGGTATACACATTTCTGTTCGATAAATTCCATTTAATCGTTATGAATTCCACGAATTATCAGCGAAACGACTTCATTTAACTGCCGCAATTTCCTGTATTAAATACTAAAGCTCGTTAATAAAACTACGTTCCGAAATTGTTCTCATTTCTAAATTAAAAATGGGGGTTCATAGCTTCATTACTACATATGATTCTTAACACACATTCCTTTTCTAGATTTTTGAGCCGTATATGTTTTTTAAATTTATTACACGAATAAAAAGAAATAAAAAGACCTGCTTCCAAAATAAAAACAAGTGGTTTCTGTAATATAAGCGTCAGGACAAGTTCAGGTTTCAGATTTCTTGTTATAAATTAAAAGAGATAGGGATTAAACGAGCTCCGGAAACGGTAACACTAAAAAAACTTTAAATTAATTAGACGATCGTTCATTCCGTACGCTCAATTAGTTTTTGTATTTTCCTCTCTCGTAAAGAAGCACTTTTAGTCTTGTAATACTTTGCATAACGAAGAAGACCCGGTGTTGTCTGCGTGTTGGAATTCGCTTGGAATTCTTTGTTGTTTAAAATTTAAATGTCCTCACTTAAAAGTCTCAGCTGATAGCAAACATTTTTCATCGGTTTCAAGTGGATATATCCTCCTGTAAGTCATCAGGAGACTTTGAAAACACATGACGTTCGATTGAAATGTTTACAAAAGTTCCGCCGGGATTTACCAAAAAAAGGATGACAGGCCTAGTAATTTTAGGTCAGGCTGGATAAATAGCTGTAACCCAACACATGTGTGAAGATGTGTGGTTTCCAGAAACCACCACATTTGCGGTTTTAACACCAACAAACAGCAGCAATCACAGGAAAATAGCTTTTGTTTTTTTCTTCCATTATTATTCTTGAATTCCTTTGCAAAAAAATATAAACGTTTGGATATCTTAGATACAAAAATTTATGATTCACGGACCCCAAAGACCGCCCACCATTTAGGCATTTAAATTTTTACAAAAGGATCCCAACGACCCACACCTTTGTGATGTAGTTTTCCACTGACAATGAACTGCATCTTAGTGTAAAAGGTCCAGGGGAGGGTCGCATTAAAAAGCAGGTGTAGCGTAGGTAGGTTTTGTTGGGCTTTACGTAGATACAAGTGTGGGTCTCTTATGCAATTACTATTTATGTTCAGGTATTTTGATATGGTGGATGTTTCTGCTATTGTTATATAACTGTGGGAACTTCTTCCAGGGGTTTTGTGGATTTTTGACCTTTTTACCACCTTTTTTGTAATTTTTTGGCGCGTTTCTGTTGATGTATTAATAAATAAAATACACTTTTGACTTTAAGAATTCGTACATCCTCCAAAGGAACCTTCTTCGGTTTATGGTCACATAAATATCTTTTGTTAAAACCTTCTTCCATTGCTGCATTGTATGTTACAGCAGAAAATATTAAATTATAACCAATGCCGTAGAAAAATAACAACAAATACGAAATAAATTTGAATGAACAGAGTTTCTAGCCCTAATAAAAACCCCATAGAAACAATCACGATGCAAAAGGTTGATGTTTAATGTCCCCAACAAATCGATAGTAATCCCTAAAAGTAAATTCCAAAATTATTTGTCTTTTTCTAAAATTCTAGATGAAATTCCAGTGGACTTCTTCCTGCTGACATTTATCAAAAGCAGCCCCAGGTAAATCAAAAACAAACCCATTTTGTCCCTCACTGGGTGGCATTTTTTAGATTTTGTAAGGCTGAATCTCAGCCGTAACAAACTCAAACGTAAACAAACCAGAGAATACGTACAAATTAATATTCTACCTTCGTTTAATAAATAATTATGTAATGAACTCGCAAAGCGTGAGTAACTAGTTTGATCTAGCTGCATTTTAAATACGTATCGTTTTTCGTTTCCTTTTCGCTTTTATATTTCTTAACTATACGTGGCAATTAAAGAGGTTTAAATACCTTATGAAAAACAAGTCAAGTTAAATCCGAGGAAAGACGTAATTGCTTTTTTCTACCTCACCCAAAGGTATATAGCAGGTGAACGGAAACGACAGATTGATTGTGAACTCGCCAAGGAAATTGTGTAATTTTTGCATCCGGCCAAATACAAAATTGCTGCAATTTTGTTCGTAAATACTTAAAAGATGATTTATCATAATGTTCTTCTTTCTTTTTTCTGTTGTTATCGGTTTACCGTAAGCTAATTAAATAAAATTCCCGTACATAAAAAACAATCCTCGCATCTCGGTTATAATTAGCACAATAGGGCCCATAAATGCAATTAATTTTAATTAAATTTGCTCATAATTGAAGTATTAACAGTGAAAACATAAATCACAAATATTTACATTGCTTAAGAAAACTGAAAAGGTTATCATTTATTAACTTTATAATTAGATGGATTAACATTTAACGTGATTATTTAATAATGAAATGTTTTAAAATAACAACAAGAAAACAACAAACATATTTTATAAATAATTTTCTGAATAAAATATGGGTTAATCAAACATCTGAAAAACTAAAACCTTTTCAGCGGAAAATATTTTTGAAATTCTTTAAGTCAGCATTAAAATTCAAAATTTGAAAAATAGAAGCAAGAAAAAACTGTTCAAAAATATAGAAATATTTTAAGAAGATAAATAAAATATTAATAATTAATAATAACCCTGCCACACAAGCCAGGACAAAATGGGGAGTGATTGAGGAGTAACACCTCTATAAAAAACCTTGGTTCAGCTGGCCTGACTGGTAGCACCATTTGAGGGCCCCTTTTCCAGGGTTACGGATGAAGATAATCAACAGTTTTGAAGGCGGAAGAAGACCCTCTATCCCAACTGCAGACAAAGCGGAGGAACTATAGGAGGGACAGTAGTGGCTGCGAAACCAAAACATGAACAAACTCACTCGCGTCTGTACCCATATCGGGCGACGATCTGGTCAGTGTCTGTTCCTCATGTTAGGGGTGACTGTGTATATCTCCTACACTAATAACCTAGGCACTAGGTAGTACCAAAAACCAGAGACAACTCCGGCATAATAAACCCATCTTGAAAAAAACGGGTCCATGCATGGAGGAAACAAACCAAAGAAAAGTTACCTCAGGTGATAACAGGCACTGCATCTACGTACAAGAGAAGAGAGCTATCGGAGTCTGGCGAGCCCTCACCATCATGCTCAGTATCTCAAACAACACCTCAGATTAAACTAAAGAAGATAAGTTACATCACGACCTTCAACGCCAACTCACTCAGAAGAACAGCACACTTAAAAGATATCACCGATCTCATAACCCAAGGAACCTGGTTCGGAGATGGGGACCCCTACAGAATATTAAAAAACAAACCAGGCAAGAAAATTCTGAAAGGCACCAACATGCTGGGATTAGGATTCATTATATCCAAGAAAATCCTTGACTTTATCACCGACTTTCCAGCAACCTCGAGTAGAATCTCAACCCTATCGTTCTGAAGCAACAATAATGGGTACACCATCGTTATTTCCCACGCTTGAGTAAACCAGGGCAATTATAGGTTTATAGGGCCCCGAAAACAATGGAACAAATCAACAATCCATCATATTCTCAAAGGCCACACCCTTATCCTAACTTCAATGCCCAGATAGGTAAAGAAAAGAAATACTCCAATATAGTATCCAGCCCATAAAAATCATAAATCAATGGTAAACGTAGAATTTTTTCGTTAAAACTGAAATCTACATGGTGCAAACACCTCTCAAGGAAACAAAGAACATGTAAGACACGAGACACACGGTTAGAGGAGTATGAAATAGAGCATATAGCCATCTCATCAATTTGACAAAGAGATGTGAAAGTGCTCAAAAACGCAAAGGTAGACTCAGATCACTACATCTTTAAAGTCAAACTAAACTTTATCCCCAGAAACCACACAATAAGAAGCCACAAAAATCCATCCCAAAATTTTAACACCTGAAAAATAAAAGATTGCACAATTTTCAATGAACACCTAAGACAACTGTTAGAACTAATACACCATCGGAAACTTGGGAGCAACTCAAGAAAACTAAAATCTCAACAGCACAGGAAACATAAACGTCCATGGTGGAACCATGACTGCGAGATGACTATGCAAGAAAGTTCAAAAATCAAAGGGCTGGCCCCTAGTAACACATACAAAATTATATTACTCACAAGATTGGAAATGCAATTTGCTAAACAAATAGAAGAGTACCAGGGAGGCCATCATGCAAACCAAGAAACAATATAAATAAGTACGTAGCTACATATGTCGATTTTAAAATAGCTTATGACTCCATATCCTGCAAGAATTGGGACTCATCACAAAACACTAAACATCTACAAGCTTACTCTAACAAACACGCACTCCAAAGTTAAGTTTAGGGGAAACATTTCATAACCTTTTAAGATTAAAGCTGTAGTCCGGCAGAGAGATGGGATCTCACCCATCTTAGTCAACGGTGAATTAGAGAGAGGCTTGTTTTTGTTGTTGTTGGCAACGCGTTTGCCGGGCACAAGACGTTATTCGAGCATGAGGCTCGTTGATGTTTATTGGAGCATGGGGTTCTAGGACCCGAGATAGCTAGCTATATGCCTAGCTGTAAAATTATACAGTGACTACCGGTTGTGTGCGCCAGGGTGGTAAGGCAGGCCCGCCTCCGCATCGGTTGCCTATGGCTTGGTGTCACCTAGGTTCGATGCAGCAGTGACATGAAGGGATTCCCCTTGTCGACTATGTTCTGTCATGACGCGCGGGTGTAGCTTCCGGTTTCAGGTTCAGGTGCACCCATCATCACTTCCCAACATAACACTATCCGAACCTATACTGCTAAATGTAGTAATGTGTGCCTGTTTGTATTTTATGTATCGCTGCTATCTCTATTACATAATTGCCTAGATGATGTGAGCATTAATATGTGTATCAAGCTTTGGGTGTTTACTAGACCTGGTCGAGGCTACGTATTAATCTAACTTTGGTGGAATTAACGTTATTCCTTGATAAGTTGATCGGATGTGCTTTCGTAAATATAAATACGCCATTATAAAAATAATTAGAGTAAAATGGAAACCACAACCGCCCGCCCTCTGCCCTACAAAATGGAAAAGAGCCATAAAGGATAGAGGCCTTTTAGAGTAATAACAGAAAACTTGAAATAAATACCAAAGTAAATATATATCTATTACTAACATTTCAGAAAAACTAAAAACTTTTTCTCAGCGAAAAGTACTTTTGAAGTTCTTTAAGTCAGCACTAAAATCCAAAATTGTCATTATGTCACACAAACTTAAAGTTAATAGCCTTTAAAGTTAACCTGCTTTATTTTCTACAGGTAGCACAGTATTCTTGATTATAAGTTTATAGTGTTAAGTATACTATTAATGTAACTATCCACACGATTGAGATGGTTTCCCATTAAATATAATTTCTAATAAGTGACCAGTTTATATACCTGTTCGATCCCATAACATTTTTAAATTCTATGTGTGAATACCTGTTTTATACTTACTAAATGACATTCAAATCGCTAAATTAAGCCAATAATAATAAATAGGTCCAGATTAAAACTAAAAATGCTATAAACTGGAATTAGAGTGCTGATTAAGTTCGAATCTCCTTTTGAAATAAACCACAGTAAAATAGTGTTCTGACTATTTTTAAGGATTTAAATCATTGATTAATGACGCAATGGAGTTATTGTAAAAGTTAGTATAAAAAGGTTTGGACATTAACATCGTGTTAAAATCTTAGAAAACAAAATGAAAAAAAAAAACAAAAATTTGGGGAAATTTTTAATAATATTTCCCAGAAAAACTATTTGCTACTGGGCAAATTAATTATACATTGTTATTTCACAATACAATTTAACAGTAGTATTTTCCGAAGGTTTATGGAGTTTCCAAAAATAAATATAAGTTACGAAAGCGCGCTTGTTTACTTAAATAATCCAGGGTATTCCGAAGTCTTATCGAGCAGACTAGTCGTAGAAGTGAGTTACGAAGAACAAGATAAATATCAATAAAGCGATAACAGCTCGATAATAAAGTAATGATAGATGAAATTAAATTATAATTACCATGGGCTGTACAAGAGAATATATCAAAGAAATGATTGAAATTGAATATCACAGATTTACGGTCGTTGAAGCGTGGAATGCTTAACATCAACAAAGCAGAACACACATACAGACCTACGTTGAAAGTAATATATGAACCTAAAACATAGCATTAGTTCCCATACAACAAGAAAACCTAACCGTAGTCGCGCATAAATCATCCCGAACGCAAAACATAATAATAATAACACCGACGTCGAAGAAGTAGTGAACGGTCATCGAAGGTATGATTATAATCTCCGGTAACTCATACCTGAACAGGCCTGTTCTTCAGATACCGGAAGTCCTAACTGGTTCCAGCAATCAGCGTGACTGGTGAGGCCCGAAGGACGAGAAATAATGAGCCTTCGGAGGAAATATGTCGTTCGTTGCCGAGATTATCGCAGCAAAAACAGCCGTTCCGTTCCATCGGATGGGTTCACCAGGTTCATTAGCTCTTCTAAGTGTTGGTGTTGAACGGATGTTGATGCTCCATCACGAATGGATTTTTCTTCTTCTTGCGTGTTTACTTCATAGATTACAGCTACGCGGATGGTTTATGCAACCCGATTTTTAAATTACGACCAGCTTGTATCCTGAGTTTACAAAAACGATTACTCAATAACGAGAAGACTTGATACATCAAGTCGTGACAAGTTTATTTAAAAAATAAAATCGAAAAAACTGTAATCCTGTTTTGAACGTTATAACTGATTACATTTTAATATGATTAAAATTAGCAAGAACGAAATACAATAAGGTCCAAGTATGAAAAACAACGGGTTTTTTAAGTATATCGCCTAAAGTAAAAATTATACAGAACATTAAGATTTTAATGAATAAAACACTTGAATTATAACCTCAGTCTATCTAAATTTTTCCGACATTACTCGTATTTACATATGGAAGAAATTATACTTAAACCTAAGAACATTCTAAATCAAAAATTAAATAAAGCACCTCAGGAACCTTACTTTTAGAGCAAAGTACTAAAATAAAATATCTTCGTTTTAGATAGATAGGAAAGATATCAGCTCTAAAGAAAATCAATGTGGGAAGACACAAGTAAAAAATTTCAGAAGATTGATTTGAAATACCATTAAAAATAGCTTCAATTAATGATCTTTCTACTAATCTGAAACTGAAAAAAAACGAAACCTGTTCTTGTCCTACTGAATTTCGAATTATTTAACCAAGCTAAGACGGAAACAAAATAGATTACTGCCTTAATATTCAGTAAAACAGAATATGTTCTGATACCCTGAGGAAATTTATATTATTGAAGTTAAAGTGAAGTTCAACTAATACGAAATTACGAACCCGCTTGTTTACTAAATCCAAGAGTCTAGTTTTAACTGCAAAAAAATTTCCTTTTATTACCAACCAATTTAGGGTATTAGGCAAAAAAGATCAGATCTCGAAATGATTGGTCTTTAAGTGTTTTGGCAGCAGTTTATCCCCTGAACTTTCACTGTATCTACATAGTTTCATCATTTATTCGGCCTTTTAGAAGCAGAATCAAATTAACGCGTAAATAATGAAAAACAGCAACAATACGTAAACAATCGTTTATGTTACGTGAGAAGTACGAAAAGAACCTTGATATAAAAGTAAAAAAATCAAATAACCATGTGTCGCTAAAGTAATCTCTCAAAATCAACTCTGAGAACCATTTGGCAAAAAAATTAAAATCAAAGAGTCTTTTGAACATGGTAAAGCCATAAAAAGATTAAAAGGCAAGACAAATGTTGAAATCGCACTTTTAAAGTTGCTTAATAACCAAACAAACAACAATAAATTTCTTATTTTTATGGCTCATTTTACGCCTCCGGATATAACAAATAATTTTCACAGTTTTATGTGGTTCGTTGTATCCGAGGTTAAACATCGTAACCGAGAGAACCTAAATACAATTTCCACGACTATGCTAATTACTACGTTCATCAGTCATAAATTTTAAGCTGTTTTTTTTATAAAACTAAGTATTGTAATCCCAGGGCTGGCAACATTCTTGCTTCAGTTTTCAGCGACAAAGATGGCATAATTCTGATAGATTATTTGGAACAAGGTAGAAGTATCACGGGAGCAACTGAATTACGTAAAAAAATAGAGGAAAAACGCCGCTGAAAACTTGCCAAAGGTGTGCTCTTTTTGCAAGACAACGCTCCTGCTCACAAGTCGTTGATTGACCTGCAAAAAAGTAATGAAATTGGTTTTGAAATGGCCGACCAGCCACCCTATTCCTCGGATTTAGCACCGTCAGACTATTATTTGTTCCCAAAACTCAAAATACATTTGAGAGATAAAAGACTTTCGACAAATGACGAAGCCATGTGTGTCATGTGGGCTTAGAAGTACTTTATGAACGTTCTGCTAAATGTGTAAGTTTTAAACGAGATTATGTTGAATAAATAAAATTTTGTTTTGAAATATTGTGGCGTTTTATATGGTAGGCTAAGTACTTATCAATACTCCCTCGTATTTCGATAAATTTTGACTTTTCCATCTGATTTCCCATTTTAACGTTATTTACTGTTGTCATTATAAAACCGAGTTTTTGTTTATTCAAAGCTCGTAAAACCTGGATTAATAAATAAATCTAAAAAATGACAAACAATAAATCTCTAAAAAGAACAGCCAGTTTTTCAAATTCAATCGTCAACTCGTGAAAACTTAAAATTTCTCGATATTGTTTATCAGTGTTTCAATTTTCACAGATCTTTGAGTTTGTGAAGGTCTCTTTCATTACGGATATAATAATTTCCCTCTGCTTCTCAAATAAAATTAATTTTAATCTTAGGTTATAAGTATTAGGATAAAAAAATTATTGCACATTAAACAGATTTCGAAAATTAACATTTATTATACATAATAAAAAACTTGGAAGAGAAATGTAGTTCAAATGTAGTTTTGAAGTTTAGATTTAGGAAATAATGTTGTTATGTAAGATATTTAAAGCGAAAAGCATAATTGGGAGAATATATTAAAAATGTCAAATATTGAAACAGTCGTAAATATTTATTGGAAGTCGATTTCAACGGAAAATACATACTTTGAAAATTTTGTAAAAATTAAAATGGGATAAATACAGAGTGATCCATAAGTAATGGGCTACAGACCAAAAGTAGATTTGTTGGATCAAAATACATATTACGATCGCATACAGATGCAGACAGACAGACTTAGAATTACCTCAGTCCAAAAGTAAATATTTTAAATTTTAAATTTTTCATTTTTATTTTAAAAATTCTGAAGAGAACTGGGGAAAATATTCCGTCCTCGATTTTAATATTTTGGCGTCCCAAATCTTCTGTTGACGGTGTCCCATTACTTAAGGATCACCCTGTACGTATAAATAATGTGGAAAGTACGGAAGCGTTTAAACATGATAGTAAAAATGATGAAATGGAAATTGTGCATCTTCCCAAATAACAATACTTCTATTATTTGTTTAAGCGACAGTAAAGATTATAATTATAATTAATTTTTCTCAAAAACTGTCATGTTCAGTGATCCTGAACAGGTGTTACCTATTTCTTGCAAAATAAAGTTCCCCTCTATACATATTTTAGGTTGCCCTAAATCTCATACCAAAAAATGCATTTGAAAAACGAAGAAATCTCATTAGTATTTTTTAAAAATTGTTTATTCCATCTTTATTTGAGTCAAATTGGCTTTCAATTTTTCATATGATTCAACATGTTTATGTAAAAGTAAGTTAACGCTTTTGTTAAGTCCTATGGTTATACAAGCTGTACCAAAAGTAAAGTACCTAACATTAATTGTAAATTTTTGATTTATGTTTCAAGTTAATTTAATTAAACTTGAGGTTTATGAGTTTATTGTTTTGTAGTTTCGAAGATATAGGCTCTTCCAAAAAGGACTCACCAGAACCTCTTGTTCTTAAAAAACCTCAGAAACTACTTCGGGTATGATTATAAAATCTGGCAAGAAGATGCACTAATTCAACTTGCACTTAGAAAGTAGCAAATGTAATTAAATATTAAATTCTTATTAACAAATTGTCAACATAATTCTTAGCAATTGGTAGTTTAAGCCAAGTGTCAGTGTTCACTGACGGCGTTTCTTTATGTACTTCAAAATTTGACATCTGTTGATTTTTTATGGTCAGCTAGGAACCAAACAAAAATGGACACGGCGATAAAGGCCAATATTTCAGTTCATGTTTAAGCTAAAGTTTCTGCTGGGTTTTAATCTAAGCTTCAACTTAAATGCCTACCCTACCCTACTAAATTTCAGTTCAATTTAGTTTTAAAATTACACCAAAAAATTGAAATCGAAAATTTTGCTCTTATCAGGCTAGCCTGTTAAAACGTTTGATACACCCTGTGTATTACCTATTTATACAATCTAAAAGAAAATAATCATTTTTTCTAAAGGCTTGTTGTGGCGACTTCTTTATTGCGTATTTCAGTTGCTAAAATAGGAATTAAATTAATACTCGTAAACTATTAAATCATTGAACGTACCGTAAATAATAAAACAAAGTTGTCATTATAAAATAGCTGAAATTAAATGAAAAGCAGAAAGAGAACAAGCTTTCCGTTTCCAGTAATGTGCCTCGTAACCCACATAACTGTATTAAATAATTTCCGAACTGGCTTTCGTTAACATACTTGTTTTTCCTTAGTTTTCCTCAATCTGTATATTTTAATATTTTTACTTTTCTGTCTATCTACATTAATAGCTAAAACGTCTTTCATAAGTAATTCGTACAATTTAAAACATAAGATTTTCTATTTCTAAAGTGGATTTAAATTCGTCACGTGTAGCAAAAGTTAACCATATTTGGATAAAATCTTCTTAATTCCAGCCAGAATCAAATTAGCATAAAATCTGCGTTTGTACGCCTGAGTTGTGTTTTATACGAATTATAAATTTCGCCATAAACTAACTAATTTACATTATGCATCTGAAGATTGCTGAACTTGTTCTCCACCCAAACAGAAGTCACCGTATCAAAAATAATCCGACAAGATGAGCGAACGATTAAAATTAACAATCGGCGAATTAATTCGAATTTTTTTAAGCCAGGAGCAAAGCCACCTCCCGCTGAATCGTTCGCGTAAAATAAAACTCTAAAAATGATTTACACGCCTACTGATTATAATACAAAAGGCACAATCGTATGTGTTCATAATATCCTTAGTTCCGCGTTATAGTCACGGATTGATTGATTACGCTCCAGATTAAAATTTACATCGAGCGAAACATGTATCAAAGATCAATCAAAACCACCTTATCAATTTCATTTCTTACGCCCATAAAAAGCTTAATAAAATTTCTTTATCCGTTCTTGGTCATTATAACCGAAAGGTAGCAGGAAGTCGAGGGGATTTTTAAAAAAATTCTGGCTCGCATTCTTTTCAGTTTTTACGCTCCTTCGCACTGGAGAACGACTCAGTAAAAATTTTTGATCTTCCACAGGTACAAAAGCAGGTTCGGACAAAGGCCCCCGCATTCAGCTGGCGGCACCCAAATACTTGTCATGCTGTTGGTTTTCTTTTAGAACCCGGACTCAACCAAATCATTTTTGATAAATGATACAACATAAAACACCGGATTTATACTTCATTGATTTTGACGGATGGAGTGTTGCATAGCGTTTCTTATGCAGTGGAAAACGGAGACAAGAATTATCCTAGCCGTTCTCGACACTGATTGCATTTCTTATCGTAGATCTTTTAGATGTTTGTCGAAGTGTTGTAGCTAACTATAAAATACGGGCATAGCAATAACTTCCAGTTTATGTAATCTAGAAAGCACATTTACTTAATGTTCATTATTCATGCACTTTTTACTGTCGCTTAAAAAATAGATAACGTGTTATTTGGCGAGATGAGATAGGCATTTAAAATTATTCTTACAGCTAAACGCTTCCTTACTTTCCACGCGATTTCTACATATTCATCCCATTTTCATTTTTACAAGCTATTCAATTTAAGGTCATCTTTAACTATCTTTCGAATTTAAAGCCACGTCTTATGGGGTTCTTTTCGGCAAAAATACGCATTAAAACACAACTTATCTGATTTAATGGTATTACCATTTTCAGTCAAGCTTCTATTCCAACAAACACAAGTCAAAAATTTAGAAAATAATGAACAAAGTACTGACAATGCAGTTTTTGATAATGTAGATTAATACCTTAATACAAAAATTTCAAAGTACGGGAATTTCTAAAAAATTAAGAACCGCTTTTTGACAGAAAATAATCACAATTTGTCAAATTTTGCAACAGAGGTATTTAATATGCATGGTGGTCAATAAGTAATGGGACACAGACCAACAGTATGATTTACTTAGGATTACTTTACTCTGTCTTATCTAATTGTCCTACGACGTCCTGCACTACGACGTTAAATGGGGGACGATGGAATCCCTTAAGCGCCCGACTAGCTAAACAGTGAAGATGGGGGTTCGAAACGGTAAAAGACCCTTCAATTAAGGGTAGTTGTAATAGGGATGGAAATTGTTGAGCGCCACTATGGTACTAAAATCACCCAAAGATCTAAAAGGAGGAAACCCAGCATAGAAGATTCCCAAGGGCTCGGAGAAAGCGGCGTCGTAGATGCTTTCTGCTGCAAGATGTAACTTACCTTGCTAAACTGAAAATAACTTTACTTAACTATGCTCAAACTTATAGGCAGGCTAGCACTTTACTCATAAATCTTTAACAAAACACTTAAACACAAATATGAACGGGAAACGCTGAATGCAATAACAAGGCCAAACTGAATTGGATACTAAATATTTAATAAATCAAAAGCGCAAACATGAATATAAATCATTACACAAAAGACAATCAAAAATATGTTACTTTAAAGGACAGTAGAACTGAGGGCACTACATTTACTCTACTTACTGCAAAAAATATTCACAAGCTTAGCGCCTCAATTCCAAACAAAAAAATAGGAGAACACAAATAATAATACATTGACAAATTCAATAATTCAATAACCACCAATAAATTTCACACATGCAACACAATACAAAACAATATCCTAACTTGGCATAATACTGAATTACCTATAATCTTTTTTTTTTTTTTTTTTAAATTAGTGCACCAGATCAACATATGACTATGTTATACATGGTATTGAGGTATTTTACAATAAATATCGCTATATATTAACATGGAGGATTACTATTTCCTCTAGCTTAATCACTAAAATATGTGAGTTTTAGTCTATATATCTACCAAATCTTGCGGTAGCTGGCGTTTCAGTCTCGTGTGGATATTCTTCTGGCATAACTGTCGTATGATTTCGTTGCTATTGTTTTTGGTGTTCAGGATGAAATTTTTTGTCAATCTTCTGATAAACAGTTCTATTGTGTCTATTCCGAGTTCTTGGTGGATTTGTTCGTTCCTTACAAACCATAAATTTTCAAAATTGCAGGTAATTTAAAAAAAATTATATTAAGTTCGAAACCAAATAATTCTAATTTTTCAAGTTATCTATATATGAAAGTGTTGACGTAAATACCAAGGTGGAGTTCAATTTTCAGTTTTATTTCCAGCTTCAAAATTTTAAATTCGACAACGTCGAAGCTCAAATCCCAGTTTGAGGTTCCAATTTTGCGTTATTAAGGATTTGAATCTTGTCTTAAATATATTTCAATACATTTTCTACGTCTCTTAAAATCATATGCAAGAAACTTGTTATAAAAATTAATAATAAACTGAGAAATCTACGTAATCAGCCAATAAAGTCTACCTTTCCCAACCCATTAAAAAGATTTTTCTGAAGATCCAGAAATACTGAATATTTCTAATTAAGTTTTCTTATTGAATAAACAGTCAGTCCAAATTAATAACTACCGATTAACTTACGAGGTGTTAATTATCACCGTTTTACTATTCTTGCAATAAATTGATATGCCGTAATGAATATCAATATGCAATCGCGATTACTGCCTGCAGTGAGAATGTCGATGTAGGTAGGCAATTCTGATTAAAATGTGAATAATTTCATATCAGGCAATACAGCTTCTTGCTTATTAAAGGACTGCGTGTGGGCATTAATAAGACTAATGCGTTTCCATTATAATTAGTACTTGTTAGTTGCTGCTTGATCCTTTTTTCAATCGCCTAAATATGGGAATTCTATTAATAGTTTGACTTTAATTAGCATCTGCAATCTGCAAAAGCTCTTAAAAAGGTTAGTAAATATTCTCAACATTCATTTTTTAAGTAGGAAGGTTTAAAACCGATTAAAGTGGCACAATAAACTACTGAAAAAGTATTGTTTTGGGTTTTTCAAAAAAGAGACGAAGCAATGTTATTGATTCTCAAAACCGTAAATATTCAAAGAATTATTGTGATGAAATCCTAAAATTTGAACAAATAAGTTAATACAACCCCAGTAAAGTTTAACAAAATATATCAGTAATCTGGTTAAATAAATTGTTTATATAACGTTGTAAAATTGTAAAAAGTGGAACGAACAGCTTCTGCTCTAAATTTCCGAGTCATCGTTCTAAGATAAAAATAGTTTTAATTGCAAGCAAGTCATTAAAAAGCAAAAGTGTTAATCGTTACATATAATTGCATAATCTACGAACAGTAAGTTAGTACCACCTTGTAATTCTGAATTACACCATTAAGGACAATAAGCTTAATAAAACCAATTGTAGAGATCAACAGAGGTTACAAAGAATGCAAGTGTAATAAAAGTGGCGTCGCTTTGAGTTAATCGTAATTTAAACTACTGGCCACAAGACTTTTCTAAACAAGAGGTGAACTTAATGTTCTAAAATGCGACCTTTTATCCCTGAAATGATAAGCTGAAATAATAAGGGCCCTACGGGGGATCCCTGTGACGCGCCCTTTGCTAAAAAATTGGTTTATTAAGCGAATAACACCCTTTGTAGACTGTCTATGTTTGTGTTTGGACAACCTCCAGAAAAATCTTTGACTTATTGTTTAGTTACGAGTGTGGCAACGTTGCTATCGAGAGGAATGTGGCCGAAGGAAGGAAGGAAGACGAGAGGGAGGGAGATGCTGGATCAGTCGCTGACCTTGCAAGGAGAAGAACCAACAGCGGCGCTCCCAGTACCACAACCGGATATGCTGCACAGAATATGACTAAAAAGAATGTACAAACCGTCGGCTTAAAAAACACGACACGGACTTGAGATTGCTTTTTGCGTTTTAAGTTTAGACTCGTTTTATTTTGTTTTTGTCTTTGCATAAAGAGTGCTCGGTTATCCAACTATCGTCTGCGTTTCGTTAAGCACTTGTTCTGTGGTGAATTAAATTAGGGAACGATTTCCTGAAATTTGATACCTACACATCAGGAAGACGTTGGTTGATGCTAATTAACATTAAGATATGTCAAGGATTATCGCGGGAATTCACCTCGTAAACGTTAATGATATTAAAATTTATTGAAACGATATTTTAAAATCAACATGTAATTACTGGAGTTCTGTGAAAGTAACAGCCTCTTTTCAAACCTTAAATTAACTTATTGTACTTCTTAGTTTGAACATTATAACTAATATCGCCGATTGAAGGAAGAAGGATTCCTTCAGTCAACGATAATGCCTTAAAAAATCGAAGAATCTGATAAAGAAAGACATTGACCTACCTGAATCTAACCAAGAATTTCTTGGTATTGTAAGTCGGGATTTTTAAGCATGCTGAAAATACTCAGAAATGAGCTCTTCATAAACAATCCAAAAAAAGAAAAAACAAAATATTTTTGTAGTTTTTAAGTTCGTTAATTTTAGAGTTTTTAAAATAAAGTCAATATTATTTCTTACTGATAATTATGCATTTCTGGAAGGTTCTCACGAATAAATCTAAAAAAATTAAAATGTTTAAATTTATTCCTTTATACATCGGCAAGGAGTGCGCAGCTTTTTAACTCAACTGAATGTTTAATAATAACAATTATTCTTTATTAGATGAAGAACTTCGTTGTTCAGATAATTAACCCCACAACGTACTAAATCTAACTGTATTGTTTATGAACTGATATGTCGTTCTAAAGCCACGCGAAATTCACTTACCCAATTAACCGATAAAACTCTAGATAGGCAAATAGAACTAATAAAAAATAATTATTTAAATAAGTTTGCTTACGTGCTGGGAGTCATATAACTGTTATATTACAGTATTAAATGCTTGCAACAAAAAAGAAGAATCGCAATCCAGTTTTGATTATCGTAAAAAATTCGAGTGGCTAATTTTACGACTCAAAACGCTTTACGAACAGATAAAACAAATTTCAGGCACACTTCGTTTAATCGAATTTATTTCCTCACAAAACTACAATAATTACATTCTTGTTTGGGGTATTTTACACCTTTATCTCTTCGTACCTTTATAGAAGGTATTATTAAAGTGACATTTTGTATTTAATCGCCAATTTACGGCACCTGTTTATAATGGCCAACAGGCCAACATGTTTTCATTGAATGTACGTTTTGCAAACGTAAACATTAGATTATAGCCTCTAATTTATGTAAGAGCTATGCCATCAACAATTTATGTCTTCCACTGATGGTTCTGCATACCAAATTTTTAGGGGCCTCCATTCAAATATCGTAATATGGTTTAACGAAAAATGTATTTATTTTTTGAATTTGGAAATTACAAACGAAAAACGAAAAGGAGCTAAAGAGCATTTTACGTAGTACAAAAATTAAAATACTGAAATTGAAATTATTATTAGTAACTACATTTAGACTTAAGAAACTTAGGAGGCAGGAGCCCTGCATGTAGCCGGACATAACTAACAAAAAATGCTATAAAAGTTAAAAAAAAATTAATAATTAGGCAAAATGTTTAATGTAATTTACATTAAAGATAAATTTAATGAATTTTATATTCGTTCAATTTTAGTTAGGTACATATATGAAAAATATAATTTTTTTTTAGAAGATCATGGTGGAACAGTGAAGTGAAAATGGAGGTGAAGAAATAAGAAGGAGGTGTGTGAAAAATATATGATGACAAATCTGAAGAGAGACAGGGAAGAATATATCAGAAGAAGAAATATATGTATATATTAAAAGCAAAACGAATTAGTTGAGGAAAATTCGGAGAGGAATTGAATGAAACATATATAAAAAACAACAGAAGATTTTGGAACGGGATAAGAGCACTACTTAGGACGAAAGATGAAGAAAAGAATAAGAGGAATTAAAGACTAGTTCGACAGAAGTAGTGGAAACATGTAGATAGTACCATACGGAAAAATTTCTACAGGGAGAACAAGATTCAGAAAAAAATAAGGAGAGTGAATTAAACCAGGAAGAGGGGTTGAATAGTATAGAAATAGAGGAAATTGTGGAACCTATAAATAGGATCAAAGTAGGAAAGGCATGCGGAGAGGACAATATCGAACCGGAAATGGTTAAATTGGCTGAAAGAAGAGTTATAGAATGGATATGAGGGATATGTAAGAAAGCATGGAGGAGGAGGAAGATACCAAGCGATTGGGAAATCAATATTGTAATAATCTTCAGTAATTTTTAAAATATATACAAGGATTGTAGAAAATAGACTAAGAGAAGCAATGGAAAATAAGTTGGAGCATGAACAGGCTGCATTTAGAGCAAATAGACAATGCAATGATAACATAATACGGAAAATAATTGAAAGAACTATCGAAAAAAGATAACAATTATTTTTAACATTCATAGATCTGAATGTTTAGAACTACTGAAGTATCTAAACCACTGATTGAAAGTAATTAAGAGTACCTATCTAGGAAAGAGTCAGAGGTATAGTTCAAATAAATGGTGAGAGATCAGAAGTATCGAAATGGAAAAGGGGATTAAGCAAGGAGATGAACTACGTCCACTTCTGTCCCTAATAATAATAGACAGAAGACTAAAGATTCTAAAAAACATCCAAGTAAGATCGCAGAAGGCAAGAATAGGGTATAGAAATCTAATACCAATAAAAGTGGGCAGCTTATTATATGCTGACGACATATTACTAATTGCAGACTTACATAAAAGGAAACCGCAGTTTGACAACCTGCGAATAGAAGAAACTGAGAAAATGGAAATGGAAATCAACATAAACAAATGCAAAGTTATGATAATAAATGAAAATATGACTGACAGATTTACAGATATAAAAAGTATAAAAGTATCTAGGAAGTGCTACATCGAATGATTAATACAGAAATAGCAAACAGAGCGAACAAAGCAATTAAAAAAATACTATGCAATCAACAAATCGGTATTGGGAAAAGAAGAAATAGAAAAAGAAACTAAGCTGAGAGTATATAATCTGGTGGCAATACCCACTATACTCTATGCCGGTGAATCATGGGCGTTTACAGTTAAAACAAGAAAGTAAAGTAAATATAATGAAGATGAAATTCCTACTGAAGATCACATGAAAGACTAAGTGAGATAGTGTGAGGAACGAGGAAATAAGAGGACAGTTACGACAACATCCAATTCCGACAATGGAACTGGTATGGGCATATAATGAGGATAGAGCCAGATAGATCAGTACAGAAGATTTTGGAAGCAAGAACAGAAGGTAAAAATCTGGCAGAAAGGGGGAGAAAACTGCATGAAAAGAATGACTGAAGAGGGACTGCATCAACTCCTAATCCGACGCTAAAAGTCATGAAAGGATGAAGAATAAGAAAGAAAGAAAGAATTTTTTTAAACACTGCCGTTTAGTTAGCGATTGTTGAATTATATATTAATACCATCTTCAAAAATCATTTTTTAAATTGTCACTACTTCATTAAAGGGCGGCAGGTCACATTTCAAAATTTTGAAAATTCACATTTTAAATCTTCTTTGCATAAATGAATAACTATATAACTTCAAGAAATCAAATTCTCTCTTCTGTTTTCCACTGCTTATTCATTTTAATTACTTACTTATAGTATTTATTCGTCTTTTTAACGAACGCTGAGCATATATACTGGAATGTTTGATTTAGAAATGCTAAATTAATGTAAATTGCGTTGTCAGGATTTCCAAAAATTAAAATTTTAATTTTAAATGTGAAAAATTCAAATTAACAATTTTCAAATCTTCAAATGCCGGATTTGATACTGGGTTTTTTACAATTCATTCAATTTCATACTCAAATTTTGGAAATTAAACTTTGTTCTAGAAATATAAATATTCAGCTACGTTCAAACTGACAAAATTTCTTCCAGATTTTAACCATTTCTTCGAACTTTCAAATCTAAATATTAAATTAAAAACCATAACTTACAATTTTTTAGAGACCAAAAAAGACTTAGAGAAATTCAAAATTTCAATAAAAACCATCCAAACCCACACTGAAAGCATGAATCCGAATTGGAATTTATCTTTATATCCTAATACCAGGTTTGAAACCTGTTTTAGTAGAAATCCAAATTTTAATCACAACTAGTCGAATTTTAAATAAATCCCCGAAGACCGGCAGTTCGGCAGGAGTGGGAGTGCATGTAATACTGACATCTAGAAAGTTAAGCATGGCTGTGCTTGATCTGAACAAGAATGGGTGACCACTCTGTGGCTCGGTATGTCCAGCCCCCTCGACACTGTAAAGGTATAAGAGGATAAAAGAGAAAGAAGGAAATTCAAATAATAAACAATTTTGATAGATTTAAAGCAACATTTTTAATTTAGTCCAGTCAATAAAGCGGAAAAATCGTCAAAACTTCTAAACCCGCAAAAACAGAACCGATTTTGATGAATTTTTTTTTAAAACGTTTGTTATACTAAATTATTCAAAATCAGAAACATTTCAGCTGGCGCTATCAATTATTTATATTGTTTAAATAATTTTTAAAAAAATTTTGACAATTTTTTTTTCGATGAAATTTTAACAAAGTATAAGTGACTAACTTTGAAAATTTAGTTTAAAAAATAATTTTTGAATTAAAAAGTTTCAAAATTTCCATTGAAAAATGTTAATTATTCAATCATTCGGATGCAAGAATTGAATTCCAAATTTGAAATTTTTGAAAAAACTTTGTGTAATTTGTGTATCTGCACTCTCTTGTTCTTTGCAAATGCAATAACAATTAACTGTAGAGTCTACAGTATCTTGTTGTTGTTCCTGTAACATATAAAAGAATTTTGGAAGATGTTTTTAACACGTATGATTTTAAATATGAGGATCAAATTCAAAGGGAAATAGCTGTAAGACAGGAAATATATTTCTAATAATTTAAAAAGATTTTATTACATCCAAAGAATAATTTAACACAAATTGTTTTTGCAAATAATCTTAACGACGAGCATGACGCGCGCAAAATTCAGTGAAAAAAGTACTGTAGAATTAAAAATATTACACTTAAAGGGCTAAAATTTTTAGAATCGTTAGATCAATACGTCCCAAATAAGCAATCAAAATTTAGTTAAGATTGAGTAATTATTTATTAAACGGGAAACATTTTTTAACTTATATGCAACGCAAGCGATTTTGCTGTAATGATCAAAATTACAAAAAAATGTGATTTTACAGCATATAAATGTATCATAATAACTGTAATAATGTAATATAAATGTAACATAATAATAAGAATAATAACTCGATTCTTCAAAATGCATAAACAAACTTAAACGCAAATATAATCCAATTATTTTCAATACAAACCAAGAATAAATTACATATAATTACTTTTTCCATCGTATTTTTACTTGTCTCTTTGCACTTTTTTCTAAATCAATAATTAAGTTCTCTTCAACAATTTTCACTAATATTTTCAATATTTAGTGTTCAAAAGTTATTTTAACAGATTAATAACCTCAAAACTCACGCGTTCACTCCGAAAATCATGGTGAAACATCAGGAGTTTGACTTTGAATTCCTCTTCCTGTGATACAAAAGGTCGATTTCTTGTGCGTGTTTACATATTCTTATAAAAGTATTGATTTTTTTTAGTTGACAATATACATATGTCTATATATTTGTATATTATCTTCTTGCATCCGACTGATTGAATATTAACATTTTTAAATGGAAATTTTGAAACTTTTTTATTCAAAAATTATTTATTATACTAAATTTTCAAAATTAGTCACTTCTAGTTAAAATTCCATCGAAGAAAAAATTTTTTTAATAATTTTTTTTTTTAATTGTTTAAACAATATAAATACTTGATAGCGCCAGCTGAAATGTTTCTGATTTTGAATAATTTAATATAACAAATAATTTAAAAAAAAAATTATCAAAATCGGTTCTGTTTTAGTGGGTTTAGAAGTAAAAACCTTCATTGACTCGACTAGTATTTCAAGCTGGAAAATCCACTACTATTTCTTAAAATTTTGAACAAATAGGCTTTCTTCAACATTGTAACTACAATGTTGTGGGGTTATTGCAGACAACCAATGTTCAGGTGAGGATCCGGCGTGCATCGGGTGAGCCAGGCTAGTGGGTCTGGTGCGTGAGAAGTACGACAACGACGGCAGACATGTGAGACTAAGTACTGAAGTAACTATGAAAAGTAATTTAATTAAAATAAAGAAATTGTGTAAAGGCTCTGGTTAGCTTTACTAGAATTCTACAATATGAATAACTTTCATTCAAACTTAAAGGTTTATTAAATTATTTATCCAATTCAGTTACGAAATGTCAACATTTCGACATTGATTTTAGTTGTGAAAAGTGGTTCATTTTGTAACTAGTTACAAAATATGCTCCCATTTTGTAACTAGTTACAAAAAGATGATTTGAGTTGCGAAAAGTGGTTCATTTTGTAACTAGTTACAAAATATGCTCCCATTTTATCACTCCCATTTTATCACGATGACCCAACTCCTTTTTTAAGAAGATGTGGCATTTACATTTTGTCTTTTTATCACATGGCGTGTTGTTCATCTCGGCTTCGCCTCGACGAACAATTTCACGCCTGGTGATAAAAAGTCCATCATTTTGCAACTCGTTGCATAAATAGCTATTATTTAAATTTCCTAATAAGAGTTGCAAAAAAGCAAGTGTTTTTATTTAAGATCTTATTTTAAACTATATTTGTTTGTTTATTATTAACTAACTGTCCACTGTCGTTGCCACCACCCGACTAGAATTTTGTGAAACCCAAGGGATTTCCACCCTTGGAGGAATATTTCCGAGCCGAAAATCGCATTGAAACGGGACCTACGGTTTTATTTTGTAGTCCACGGGATTTATAAGGCTTTCTCAGCATCATTTTACAAAAAAGCTGTATTTTTACCGAAAATTTCTTTTTGAGGCCAACCGAAGCTTAAAACGTAACTTGAAACCTTTCAAAACTTTCACGCTAGGTTAATTTAATTTCAAGGAAAGCTTATTATGTATAGAACCAAAAGTTGCCGTACAATTGCGGGTACATTCCAGAAATATCTTCAGAAGTCAGAAATTTAAGGAATAGGTAATTTTAAGGTTTTCAATAATATAATTTAGTTATTTTCAGTAGTTTCCCATAAATTGATGCGCCAATTTAACACCTGAATAATTCGGAATCTACTTTAATTAATAAATTTGGCAAATTACATAAATTATCGCCGAAGTGGCGCGCTTGGTCTCGGGGTCAAACCCGGGTCGGGTGCTCGGCGGGTGATCTACCCAGTCACAGAAAACAATTGGGAACCGAAACACAACGATGGAATAGCGAAGGTAGACAGTTATCGAAGGCGTAGTGCTTACCACAACATCCCCATACGAATAGTATGCGAGACAACCTAGGTATGAAAAAGCGACTTAGGAGGCCCTAATCCTCCATGTTGCCGGAAATACTCCCTCACGGGCATTAGTGACAATAAAAAAAATTACATAAATTACAAGAATGGCAATAAAAGTGAAAATTTTAGACTGTTCTAATGAAGGATGGCAAAGTTTCAATCTTTTTTCTACTTTAAACATCTAACCAACCATAAACCGGGGTCGAATTCAAACCTTTTGTTTACAAAGCAACCTTGTTACTTGGCGTAAACTGTACTTATTGCTGGAACAGTTTCTATATAATATATGTACTATGTGCTTAAATAAGGAGGCACATTTTTATTTCCTTAAATGATTTTCTGTTGTTTCAGATAATGTTCGTTCTATTTACCCATAAAAATATTTTCGACTTTTCATTGGCCTAAACATATTTTAAACAATTTGTTAACATAATTTTTACTGTGTTTTCAAACGTATTTTAAACATTTTGCCCACCCTGCTCCTAATACCAATAGAAAAGCATATGAGATGAAATGGGATGAACATGCAGAATTGGTTTAAGAGTTACACGTGAAAAGCTATAAAAGTTGTTCCCAAACCTATACACTTCACATCGTACTCTTTTAGGTGTTGGTAGCCATTACCTTCACTTTCCCGAAATGTTTAATAAACGCACAAAGATTAGAAAACAACTGAAAGCTTTCCCTATTTTATGCTAAATAAATAGTAGTTTAAACATGATTACCAAAGAGAAACAATACACATTAAAGACAGAGCCAGAAGTGTTTGACAAAAGACCAAAAAGTATAATTTATTAATGTAAATAAAAGGAATATTTTTCACAAGCAAGACCTCTTTAAGAAGTTAATTGTAAATTATTTATCGCCACTTCTTCCTTCACATATTTTATGAAATATAAAGAACCAAAGACATTTACCAGCTTACAACAAAGATGGACGACCATATATGGACCAGTGACGTAATCAAGTCCCACTGGTGTACTGAAACTTTAAAAGCTTTCTTTTCTAAATCGGTATGAAACAACTAAAAGCTTTCCTTATTTAAGTGCCTAATAAATAGTAATAAATTTAATCAAGATTATCAAGGAGTAACGATATACGCATTATAGAATATTAGAATATTATACATATATACATATATTAATGTAAATAAAATAATATTTTAACAAGCAAGACATCCTCTTTATGAAGTCAGTATTAAGGAATTTATCGTCACTTCTTCCTTTATATATTTTATGAAATATAAAGAACTAAAAACGTTCAAGCCTATAACAAAGATGGACAACCGTATACGGACCAGTGACGTACCAAATCCCACTGGTGTGCTTGAACTTTAAAAGCTCATTCGCAAATTCTTAGGAGACAACTAAAAGCTTTCCTTATTTAAGTGCTGAATAACTAGTAATAAATTTAATCAAAATTATCAAAAAGAAACAACAAACATTAAAGACACAACCAATCGAATCTGTACTCGAAACATAGAGAAACAATTGAGTTGTTCTTCTTCACATAACAGTTCAAGCAAACCTTTGGATTTCTTTTATTCTTATAATGTTTAATTTTATCAATTCCAGTTAAAATTTGGAAGTTCTTAATGCAATTAACTTCCCATGGTGGAAGTATGGCGATTTAAGTACTTGCATTAAACACCTCTTCGATTCTAAACATGAAGCAAACAGTTGTTTTGCTTGGTAATAATTCCAGTAGCAAGGTAAGATTAAATAGATCTAGTATGAAGCTTGAGGCAATGCTAAACGTGTGTATATGACAGACAGCTCTGATATCAGTTTTGTAACTCGAACTTTTGTTGCTTGCTTCATCACCTAAGGTCTATAACCCCGGCCCACACGCATTTACGAGCCACCTACCGGACATAAAACGCAAAATATATATAAGCGATTCATATTCCACACGTTCTTCTCGGTCACCTCTAATTAGCGAGTCGTTGGTAAAATTATTTATAGCGTGTTAAAAATTCCTTTTTTGGAATGGGTACTTTTGGGCAGCACTTTTAAAACAAAAAAAAACAGCGACGGTTTAAAATTTTCAACTACGTTTTATTTAAAATTTAAAGAGCAATTTGTTTTCTGCCGGAGAAGTTATCGGTATCCGGACCTGATGTAGCTCTGGTATCTCCAAAACCTGTTTAAGTTCAATCGGAAACGAATTAGAGGCGGTATTTTTTTGTTGGTTAACCTTCACACCGGTCGTCGTGTTCATCTTTCGTGGTCCAAGTCCATCAGAAAAATATATTGTTATTCAACTTAGGAACTGCTTTATTGCTACTTCAACAGTACGAATAACAAATATTTCTTCGAAATTGTTTACAGACACGATTACAGCTTACATGTGAGAGTGCAAGGTACATCAAATACCATTTAGGAATTTATTTTATGGATGTTTTAAGAAAATTAATTCTGAAGTTTTCAAAAATTAATTTGCAAAGATATTTCGTTTATTATGAGCAAACAGCAGCTAGTTTGACAATCATGGTTTGTACGTAGAAACAAACCATCGTGATTTACCTCCTATTTCTTGTCTTTAGCATCTTAAAGAATTTTACTGCCTGATATAAAGTCCTTGATATGTTTCGGCTGATTAATTTTTAATAAACCTAAATCTGCATTAAATTATTTTTGTTTGTTTTGTTATTTTAAAGCACCTTAGTGTTATTGTTTTATGTTCTAAATTTATCCTCCGGAAATGAGAACAATTTGGATATCCGTTCTTTTTTGACAAATTGAAAAAAATTACAAAACATTCAGCACAAAGAACAGTTATTAACAGGAAATCTTTCAAATTCTGTCCAATTTTTAGTATGTACAAATAAAAAATTAGAAATAAAGTAGAATACTGAGCTCAGCAATTCAAAAGCTTTCCAGCTCTCTAAAAAAGTACAGTTAAACTTGAATATATTTTTACTACTTTGTTTCAGAATTTACAGAACTTTGGCTTTTGGTTTACTTAATCATTTCACCACTTCAAGACCTGGTTGCAAATATAAAAATCCAAACTTTTTCAAAAGCATCTGCTATAGGAACAGGGAATCAGTTTTAAATTGCACCATTACTGCAACGAAAAAATTAAAAAAAGTTAAGACTGCAGTTGTTTACCAAATTACGAGGAGAGCTAAAACATTTATTTATTTACCAAATCATGCTAGAAACAATTATTGGTAAATTTCAATGCTGAATAGTCTTTTACTGTTGTATGCAAAATTCGATTCAAATTTACAAGCAATGCTATATTTTTGTGTCGAAAAAAATGAGCCTTTTGAAACTCAAATATCGAAGTGTATTCCAATTCCTTCAAGAACACAGACAGTGTAGTGTATAAAGATGATCGTATTTTATAGTAAACTAGAAACTTAGCTGGAGAACAAAATCAACGGAATAAAAGAAATGAAAACACTAGAAGAATATAGGAACAAAAATGGAAGAAAAGGATGTAACGAATTAACCATGATTCGTCACCGTAACGAGCAAAAAGAAAAAGGGAAGAAGAAGAAGTAAAATCTGACAAATTAAAGGTAGTAAATGCGATGTAGCAGATTATTACCAACCCTAAAAGCTCACAAAATCAGTTTGTTATTCTAGAGAATCCTACTATACCTATAAGAAGAAGGTACTTCCTTCATGTTGCGTATTTTATGTGGTTTGGCAAAAAAATAATGAGATTAATTTTCTTTTAATCATAAATTGTATTCTTTTTACAAATCAAGATTATCCTCATTAAAGTAGTCCCCTTGGGCAGCTACACATCGATGGAGGCGTTTTTCCCATGGTTGGTGCCAGCCCTGGAAGGCTTATGCTAGAATGCCTTTCAACTCGTCGGTTATGTTCTTCTGTCGCAAGCACTGAAATCCGACTGCGATCGAATAGGGGGGCTGGGGAACCACAGGAATGCTTTTTCTGCTAAAAATTAATTGATGGAGACTGCCGTGTGATATGAGGCGTTGATGTGGTACTGCACCCAAGTGAGTGCAATTCTTGGTCACAAATGTGCCACCTTCTTCCTGAGCCTGTCGAGGGCTCTCAACGTCAATTGACGGTCTGACATCACGCTTTCCGATTTTGAGGTTGGAGGTCTTCCACTTCTTTTCGGCCCTTTAAAAAAGCCTTGTACCATCTGAACAATGGATATTGAATGTTCTCCATAAACCCTTTGTAACTTTTTATAAGTCACAACAGGGAATTCGCCAAGCTTTACACACAATTTGATAGCAAAACATTGCTCACACATTTTACCAGGCCATCAAACCATAGAAGTGGGGGAGAGCTAATGGTCATCCTCAAAAATATTAAACTTGGATTCGGGATCTTTATCTGAAGAAGGGAAAAAGAAAAAATATGAAAACTTACTTGCGCCATCCCATTAAAATTTTCCATTTTCTACTTATTATAGTAATCACTATAATTAAACTCATTAGGTAATTAAAAAAAAGGAAAATCTGTTAAATTATTTAAAAAATAAAGAGGCACGTTCAGGTTGTTAAGTTTTCTTGTAGGTCTTTTTCGATATTTATACCGGGTGGTGCATTGTCTCACGCACCATAGGGATTTCAATGGTAAATTTTTAATTTGTAAATATTTGCTTCCCCAGAAGGGCAAGTATGTTTTTTGTAGAGAAAAAAATACCCAATCCAATGATGCTATTTTGCAGTTTTTCAATTTTTCCGTAACAGAAAAACTGTGGAAATTAATTCTTGCACTTTGATAAAAATCGCTGATACCTTGGAATTACTGAAACAGTCTGGCTTGTCAGTTACTTACACTTGTTAAAATTGTCACATAAAATAATTTTATCCACGACTACTTAATAATCTGTCAATTATTCATGTGTTTGGTCACTCATAATGCTATCCATTATACACTGACAGCAGTGTATAATGGTGTCATGGTAACATCATTGTCTATGGTGTATAATGAAGGAAATAAGTTATGTTTCTAATCATAATTGACAGAGTATTGACAAGTCGTCGATAAATTTTAATTAAAAATTCTTCGTATTTGTGTTCGTGGAGAAAGTATGGTATACGACTCGCTATAATGGCTATTATTACCTCGGATAATTGCAAAACTCGCTCGCAAGCTCGCTCGTGTTGCAAACATTATCCTCGGTAATAATAGCCTACATTATAGCGTCGTGTATAATATACTATTATTTTCCGTTAAGTTTGTTTTAAAAAGTAATTTCCTTTCTTGTTGAATTTGTTGAATAATGGTTATTTGTTTACCAAGGCCAAAAAGTTACATTTTTCGTAATGAAAAATAATTTCAAACTGTCATTATGATAGAGGGGTGGAGCTATAACAGTGTCATAGCTCCACCCCTCGGTTTCAGAAATTTCATGGCATTAGTGATTTTTGTCAAAGTGCAAGAATTAATCCCCACAGTTCTTCTGTTACACGAAACTCGAAAATTGAGTAGAATAGCATCAATCGATGCAGTACTTTTTTCTCTACAAAAAACTTAATTACACGTTTGGTCTAAAATAATTATCATTAAAATCCTGTTGGTGCGTGAGGCAACGCACCACCCTGTATATTCAAATCGGTATTAGGTGCTAGATTCTTACAAGTGTTTATCTTTCTAATTTAATGAATGAGCATAAATATGGGCTCTGATACAAACTAATACAGAAGAAAATTGCTACAAAGTTACGAGCCCTACGAAGGGTCGGTATTTTAGTGTAGGTTTAAGCTAAACCCCTAAAGCTTAAAGCGGCTCAACGTAAAACTCTGTTGAAATACCTTCCCTAAATACTTTAAGTCCGCTCCTGAAACCTAAAAAGGTCAGTGAATTAATTATAACGTGTTGAATCTAATGATGCTTCACATGCGTAATTGTTCGTTTAATTAACAGTATGAATTTAAATCTGAACTAATTGCGAATATCCACCCTCAGTTTAAAAATATCACCCTAACAAATTAACCGGTTCGCAAATAACTATAATAAACCAGGACACCTTGTATTTTTGTTTTCGTTTTATTGCTGCGGAAAAAAGGCAAAAAAAGTATCATGAATCACACGACTTCTCTGACGTCAGAGTATCTGAACAACAAATTAATATTAAGCGGAGACGTTTACAAGTTTTCTGCTTTATATATTTCTTATTAGCGATTCTGTACAAAAATAAAATAAAATAAAAAAAGAACGCCCAGCAAGTTTTGTGTAGGAACTGGACCAGATAGACAGGTAGAGAGGTGACGGACGACTCTGGAATCCGGACGTGGACAATGAATCTGCCCACTCACCTCCATCACTTTACTTTTTAACGTAATGTTCCTCTCTCTTATAAGCCTTGGCAAAGGATCTTAATGCTTTGTTTTAAGATGTGAAAAATCATGTAGCCTTTTTTCACTTCGAAATGTTGCATCAAATCCGGTTGGTTAAATTTTAATAATTGTCTTTGTAATTTTGTAATTACAGTAACGCAGAATAATTTTTAGCATTCAATCTCATTATTTGCTTAAGATTGTCTTTTTTATTAAAAATATATAATATATGTGGAAATATGTTTACATTTTAGCAATCTTATCGCTGCTGTAATTGCTTGGGAACAGGAAATTTACTGTGCTATTTTTTAATCTAACAGAGTGTGCCTTATCTTTACTAATAAATTCCTTCACTTTTCTAGGTGCATTAAGCAATACAAATAATAGATAATCTACAACCTGTTGATATATTTATTTGTTTTTTTAGTTGAAGGGTGAAAATATTGTTCAATTACATTTGTAGACAAGCTAACATGAGATAGCAAATTCTTTAAAAATCTACTGGAATTAAATCAAAACATTTTACTGACTGATATTTGATTTTATATACAGGTTGATTCATAATTGGCATAAAAACTAACTAAATAGTCTATTTAGGATATCATGTTTAGCAAACAATATGATGTTTTAATTATTTACAGAATTACACACAATAATTGGTGCCTCAACAAACTTGCATGTTTGATTACAATCATCGCAAAACCGGACTGGCAATTATATTAACTCTAGTTCTGAATTTTAATTGTTTATTAACAAATTAACTGTCAGCTCAAAATGCAGATATTAGTCGGTATTATCACCTCGTGTTTAATTGCATGGTAATATTGTGCATCTCTTCTCTGTACATTAAAAACAATATGAGCTATACTGTTTTATGTTTACTATAAATACCACTTTAATTAGAGACTTTAAACATGACGTGATATTAGGTTATGAGATAATAACAAGCAACTAGCTTTAGCTTTAAGAAAGGAGAAGAAGAAAAAGAAGAATTCAAAAGCAAATACTGTAAATTTACTTAGTTCAATACACTTTAGTGTAGCCCAACTGAACTGAAATTTTGCACAAAATCCTTTTTTTATGTTTGAAAGAAGTTTAGGGGTTGGTAGTACCTAAGTACTAAGTCGAAAAATAGGGGCCACCCTAGTGCACATAGTTACTGCTAAAAATATGGCAAAATTCTGTAATAGATGAACCATGGAAATAATCCAGTATTCTTAATTTATTTGCAATAAAAAAGCAGTTTGTTCTTACGAAAACAACTTAAGTTTTTTGTATAAATATAGATGTTTATTAATAAACCAAGTTTTTGTTAAATAAAAACGTCAGATCATATCAGAAGACATCAGAATTTCCTGAGAAATTTATTACACGATGTAAATATAAAATATAAAAATATATAAAAATATAAAAAAAATAGAAAACACTTCATCTGATAATAAAAACTAAGTAATCATCCTGAAACAGCTTTATGAAAACGTCAACGCCAAATTCTTTCGGAATTAAGCGATTAACAGATGTTTTTACATAACAACATCCTTTTTGTACTTTTGACGAAACACATTAAAAAAAATCACCTACCAAAATAGTGCCTCCCTGAAATGTTGTTTTGCTCACGAGTTGTTCTTCCTACGAATTTCAATGACCCCCAGAAGGCGGATCAATGATATGAAGCATTTAACCGCAATAATATATAATGCACGCCCATGTTATTATAAATGTTAGTATCATTAAATCCCGATCGTAATATTAATATTATTTAAATTAGTAACGATTTTATTCCGTTAGATACGCATAAATTTGTAATGACATTCTGAACTACCATTAATGGTTATGTAATGTACGTGCATACATATGTGAAGTAGGAAGCTCCATTAAATGACTTCTTGAAAGGAATTGTTTAATTTATTCGTTTTGTTATGGGCATTATCAGCTATGCCTTTTCTTGTATGGTGTAAGATTAAACGAGTGCAGTAGCAAATATTTAGAAAATAAAGGTATACAAATAAACCTGGATACGAACATTTTCTAACCATACGGTCCAAGGTTTGAAATCAAAAGGTTGAGAAGGAGAAGAGATGTTCTTTTTTTATGATCTCATATAAAATCACATAATTTATAATGTGCAGATTATTAAAAAAAACCTAACCTAACTCTTTGGGGCCCACACATCAATATTTCAGTGTACCTGAAAAATCTTTAGAACTCCTATTTTTAAGGAAATCTGAAACACTTCGAATTTCAAGAAAATCTTAATATTCGAAGTAATTTTTAAACCACAATAATTCTACCGTTTTCTTACTACTACAAGATATAGTCTGAAATTTATTAATTTTTCAGGTAACCTAAGAACCTTGAGCTTAAATAAAGTCAGCTTTATTTAAGCAAACTGCTGAAAAGATTTAAACTTTCCATTAATTATTTGTTTTTAAACATCAATCCGTTTTTTCAGAAAGCTATTCAGTTTGAAAAGAAATTTCCAAAACTTCTTGAAACGGTTTCTATATTAAAATACATATTAAAAATTAGCCATAATCAACAAAGTAATCGTTTATTCCTGACAAAAAATCGCCTGAATTTCCTTATTGTTTCAGATAACTTTACTAAATAAAAATACCAATACGTTTTATCAGTAAGAACGTAATCGGTTTATTCTTAAAGAATCACATAAAAGTTCTTAGTTTTGCAGGTAAACTAATAACATTTGCCTGAAAATTTAAGGTAACATCTGGACAGTTTTAGAATTCATAAAATTATTTAAACTCGGTTTTAAATGCAAATATCAATAATTTTTTTAACTAAAAGGTTACTTGCTTTACTCCTGAAAAATCAAACAAATTACTCTGAGAATATTTAACCCGAGAAAACTAGGATTTTGTTGTGACTATACCACTCACATTTTGCTTAACCAATCAGATTGATCGATTTCCGTAGCAACAGCCAATAAAAACGATTTTCAAGTGAAAAAATCACACGTGCGTTTTAATAAGTGAAAAAACCACGCGTGGTTTTTTCACTTAGGTATTTTAAATACGTGAAAACAATTCATAAATAGTAATTAACTGTTCGTGATATAGTCTTAACGAATACAACGCGTGATCCGATTTTCCTATGATAAATTTGGATCGGATAATTAATTCGTGCTAGTTAATTTTAGAAAATTTCACTCGCCCTGACGGGCTCGTGAAATTGTCAAATTAACTAGCACTCATAAACTATCCGATCCAAATTTATCGGAAAAACGGCATCACTTGTTATATTACTGTTGAAAACTCTTCAAGAGCTTTTAAACTGTTTTTTAAATAAATTTATAGAACGAGGAAGTTCATTGTAAGCATAATTATTAAATGTTTCAAGTAATTGCTTGGGTTCTGCCTATTTTTCTACCAATCTAAAGGTTAAAAATGCGGAATTTTAAGCCAAACTTCTAAAATTAGAAGGTTGACAGCCGTTTTTAAATAAAAATATAAATAATTTTTTGATTAATCTGTTTTACTCCTGAAAAGTCGACCGTTTTTCTCTGATTTCTTTCAGGCAAGCTAAGAATAGTCAACCTGAAAAAATTCAGATTTTGTTGGGAAAACTACTGAAGAGCTTTGAAATTTTCTAAAATTGTTAGAATTGGGTTTTAAATAAACATATCGATATTTTTTCTTAGCTTACATCTGAAAGCATTCACTTGAATTTTCCAATCTTTCAGGTAATATTTTGGCTTGAAAACCTATAGGTACCTATTTTCAATTTTTTTTGTTCAGTCTAAAGGTATATAATCTTTTACAGGTTATACAGCTTAGAAGTGCAGCGTTTTAAGCTAAACTTGCTGAACAGTTTTGAATTAGAAAGTATATATTCATAAACTCATTTTTAAATTGACAAATAAAAAAGAAAACTTTGAAAAACTCAAGTTTCCTTCCGGAAAGCTCCATTTCGGAAGTTTTTTCCGGGTTTTAGTTGGTTAGTTTAATTTTTCTTTCAGCTAGAGCTCTAGCCGGTTCTACGAATTACAATATTCACAGTAAATAAAACAAAATAATCTTGAAAGAAAAGCAAGCTTTCCTATGTACTGAAGAATATTCCGTTTTTCTGTAGGGCTAATATTTTTCCTGAATATTCTTGTGTTAATTTGAAACCGACGTTTATAATTAAATTTTTGACAATTTCTGCATTTTAAAAAAAACTATTTGAATTTTCTTCTGAAAATGTTCACCTGAAAACAGGAATCTTTTAGTTCACAAAAAACTCGAAGGCTTCAGAAGGTTGATATTTTTTAAGTTTATTTTTGAGGTAGCTATATGTTAGATAAGTAGATAGATCTTGAGATGAGAAAAGCTTGAAATTCCTTGATGTGTCTAGATTCTAGATGCTGAAACCTTTATAAGCAACAGATTAGTTACTACAAATATAGTTTTCCAGAAATTGCACGAAAGCATCATTCATTGAACATTTAACAATAGAAGGTATGTATAATTTCAGTGTGTTGCTAACTTCCTGAAAACTTCTGAAAGCCCAGCGTTTAAATAGATATCAAACTCCCTTTAAAACAACAGGTAAAACATTATCGACGATTATAGACCATTCAATTAATTCTTTAGCAGAGAACACACAATCTTCAATGTTCAAAGATGAAACATTTAACAGATGTCCATCTCTTTGTTATATGTTTGTTCTCTGCTTAGATAAAATAGTAACATATTTTTACAAATACGAATAACCTAACTAAGAAAATAGTTTTACTCCTGAAAAACCAAATTTTTCCTTTTTTTTAGGCAACCTAAAAATATTCAACCTGAAAAAGCTCAGATTTTGTTGAAATCTCTCTTGAAAGCTTTGAAATTTTTATTTAAGCTGGTGTTTAAATAAATGTATCGATAATTATTCTTAGCTTGGAAGTTAATCGTTACATTTGACAAAATTTGCTTGAATTTTCCAAATTGTTAGGTAATATTTCAGCCTAGTTTTAAATGAGCTTTTTCTTTGGGTTTCGACCAACCCAACTGAAAAACACAGGATTTTAAACTAAGCTTCCTGAAAGATTTCGAAATTAGGTTAATATTTTCAGAAAAGAAAACTTTGAAAAAGTCAAGTTTCCTTCCCGAAAACTTCATTTAGAGGTTTTCTTCGATTTTTAATTAGTTTAAATTTTTCGTGATGATTTTAAAGTTTCGCCCCCTCCTTAAAACTTTCGCAATAATTAAAACAAAATATTATGTAGGAAAAGCAGTTTTGCTTTACTCCTGAAAAATCGACCGAATTACTCTATTTTATCAGGCATTCTAAGAATATTCAACCTGAAAAAGCTCAGATTTTGTTGACAAAATTCCTGAAGTGCTTTTAAATTTTCTAAAATTGTTTCAACTGTTTTTTAAATAAATATGTCGACACTATTTGTAAGCTGTGAAGTTAATACATACATTTGTCTAAATTTTCTAATTTTTCAGGTAACATTTTGATCTGTTTTCGACCAATCTAAAGCTGAAAAATGCGAAATTTCCAATTTGTCTGGTAATATTTTAGGATGAGAAATCTTTTGTTGTCAACCAATCTAAACGTATGCAACATAAAAAAACCCTGGATTTTATGCTAAGCTTCCTGAAAGAATCCGAAATTAGAAGCTTAATAACTTCAAACTCGTTTTTAAATTGGCAACAACTTTCCTTCCCGAAAACTTCATTTCGGAAGTTTTCTCCGATTTTTAGTCATTTTTAATTTTTTGTATCATTTTAAAACTGCAGCTCCTTAAAATTATAACTTTCACAGTAAATAAAACAAAATATCCTGGAGAAAAAATCGACCGAATTACTCTGTTTTATTAGGCAATCTAAGAATATCCAACCTGAAAAGGCTTAGATTTTGCTGGGAAAACTCCTGAAGAGCTTTGACGTTTTCTAAAATAAGCTATGACGTTAATATATTATACATTTACCTGAATATAATAATTTATGTAATATTTTGGCCTGTTTTGGATCAATCTAAAGCTGAGAAATGCTACATTTTAATCAAAACTTCCTGAACAATGCCGAAATTAGAAGGTTTAATATCTTCGTGAAAACTGTATTTCGGCAGTTTTCTCCAATTTTTAGTTAGTCTCAATTTATTGTGCCGATTTGAAAGCTGCCACTACTTTAAATTACTTCCACAGTAAATAAAACAAAAAGTCCTCGAAATCCTTCCTGAAAACTCCACCTGAAGAAAAATATTCCGTTTTTCTGTAGGGTTTTACAGTAATTCCCACCCAATGTTTGAAATTAAATTTTTGAAAATTTCTGCAATCTGAAAAAGCTGATTTAGTTTTTCTTCGGAAGGTGTTCACGTGAAAACAGGAGCACTCTTACAATTAACAATCTGCGGACTTCGAAAGGTTGATATTTTGTAACTTTTCTTTTTGAGGCAGCCATATGTTAGATAGATAGATCGGTAGATGGTCAAATGAGAAAAGCTTGACGTTCTAAGAAAACTGAAGTCTAAAAGTTCACTGACACTCCCCCTCTCTCTCTCTCTTTCATTAAAAAAATTTCATCAATTCAACTTGTTTCAATCTACTGAAACAGTAGAATAGCAGCACTTGGGCGGCCATTTTGTTTTTAATTAGGTCAATCAATTTAATCGATTGCGCAATCAAGGTCGAATTAATGGGATTAGCGGTTCAATTCGCGGAATTTTAGATCGATTTAATTGGATTAACGGTTTAATTAGATCATTTCGCGGAATTTTAGGTCGATTTAATGGGATTAGCGGTTTAATTAGATCAATTCGCGGTTTAATTAGGTCAATTAAAAGTTCGATTAAAATCTCGATTAAAATCGGCGGTTTAATTAGGTCGATTAAAAGTTCGATTAAAATCTCGATTAAAAACGGCGGCCATCTTGGATTTAATCAAATTAATCAATCAAATTTAATTAGATCGAATAAAAGTTGGATTAAAATTTCGATTAAAAGCGGCGGCCATCTTGGAATTAAATCAGGACTAGACCAATCAGGTTAGCGGTTATCAATCTATCTCACTCTCACACTGTACAAATGGGGCGTGACCAGGAACCGGCGGGGGCTGCGTCTGAGAGCAATAAGTGTCATATTGAATTAATCTTTAATCAAAGTTATCAATTTAACCTGGTGTACGGCGGATTCGGTATCAATCCGCTGATTAAATAAATATGCATAATGTATCACGAAAAAGCACGGTAGATCAATCAGCGGTTTATCCCAAAAACTAAAAAAAAGAAACGCAGGTCTTGACTTGTCTGTTTACACCTGTCAATCAAAGCTTAAAATTTCGTAAATGACGTCAGGGAATATTGCGAACAATAGGTACCTTTCATCGTCCTACGAAATGTTTTTAATTCGGGCTGAAAAGTTTAAAAGGATATATCATTTGTAAACACAAAAGAAATACAGCTATAAAATTATTCATTTTATTTGCAAAATCGCGCTCACTCCAAAAAGGCAGAGGATTGACAATTTATGAAGTTAAATATTAATCAGAATATAATTAAAATGTTGATTAATATGATAACAATGCTTTTTTAAGTAATAAACGTGTTTTCATAATAAAATAAAAATAAGTCATAAGTGTGGCAGAGTTCCATATCCAGTAGGAAGTGTAATGTGGTCCACCTGGAGCCGCATCATATCTCGTGCAAAGAAATTTTCGTTACTTTGAAGTTTGAGCGCCGACATCCCGACTCGACCCTGAGGCATGGCGACGGTTTTAACATATTGAATGTTAGTGCATTCTGTAAAGTAAAGGTAATTTTTTAACATATACATATAATTAAGAAGAAACATATTTTTAAGAACTTTACGATATTTCCTATAAATTAAATACAGTAAGTCATCAGCATTTTGGTAACGTGTTTATTATCAATAGTTTTTTCCCACGCTAAAATGATAAAACAGAATTTCGAATAAAAGAACGCTTAGGGAAATTCGATTTTTAAAATAAAAATTTAAAACATGATTTTAGATAATTTTTTTGAATAAAAGTATACGGTATTCCGTGAGGGCTTAATATCAATTGTTTCTTAATTTTTCTTTGTGGAGATTAATATCAAGAATTTGCCGTTATTAAAAATATTAGAAGTATGAGAAGGGGAATTAAATAGACTAAATCGCGATTAGCGATAAAATCTACGGCACTTCTCGTATATTCGATATTATTTTCGGTTTATTCCTGGTAAACCTTCAATTTATACCTAATATTTGTTATTATAAAAAATATAAATTAATTTCTGAATATAAAATTGAAGATATGGACCAAATCTAAGTTATTATTATTTCTTTCACTTATTTAATATTTAATTATGTATTTTCATTTTTAGATATATTTTATTCCCACTGACGAAGAACTTTAACGTTCGAAACGTTTGAAAAATATAAAATTTTTTCAAAAGAAATAAAACCTTTTTTATTTCTGAATAATTGGACTACAATGATCTCTTCCACTTTTGTATAAATTAATTTCATTATAAACTTACTCTTTTTTAATGTAGATTCCCCTAAAGTAATTGGAAGATGTAGCCCTCGCTCTACGAGATATGTTCATATAAAGTGCGAACTTCCGGTTTATCGTTGGTAACGTCTTCTAATAACATCTTAAGACAAACTGTGTAATCAGCCTTAAGAATCGTTAAGAAACCCATATTTGAACAAATTTAGTACGCCAGAAATTGATAGATTCGTAAAGTCCACCTTGAATGTTTTAACACTAAAACCACTAAAAAGTATGCCAAGCGAAGGCAACACAGGGGACGTTTTTCTGACTAGCTAGTTCGACATCCCAAACTATATACGCACGGGTGTTTTGTTAAGAATGAGTCCAAACCCATTGTCATTACTATTATCTTTCCCATTGTCTTGTTTTCGGTAAGTTTCAACTTGTAGCTTTCCTGTATTTTACAAAAAAAAAAATGCAATAAACATCTGCAAAACCTCAGCTAAAAACCTTTCACACGGTACAAGTTTGACCTTCAGAATTCAAATTTAAGTACAAACTTATTTTACAAATTTAAAACAAAAAGCCATTATTATCTTTTAGCATTAAAAATAAAACTGTTTTTCTAAAAATCTTGCGACCAAGAGAAAGCATACATTTAAAAATTTAAATCTGTTATTGTCGACGTAAAAATATTTTATAAAACAAAAACTGTGAGTACGTTATTTTAATAAATTTTGAATAAAAGAACGTTTTGTAAATTTTAAATTAATCGTGCTGTTAAACCCGACTATCATTTTCTGCTGGTAATGTTTGTCTCAAAAAATATCATTTGTAAACACAAAATAATTAATTAATGATTTTCTTCCACGTAAATTAATTTGCCTTTTAAGGAATTCAGATATTCAAGAAAAATAACTGCCTAACATATTTAGCTTTTAAAAATTCCACGTTATTGTAAAGAGTCCGTTTAAAAATTCAACGTTGTGAAGACAGAAAAACATATTCGACGCAATACTAATTTGGAAGTGTTATTCTTTTAATAACTATGAAAAATATTATCTGTAAACGCAAAAGAAATACATCTATAAAATTATTCATTTATCGACAAAATAATAAATAAATTAGTACTTTTACTGACATGGAGGTATCGCTAATTATTATAACATCGGACTGTAAAAAATTAATAACCAGAAAAACCTTGTAGAGATAATCCCAAAATAGCTAACACTGAAATTTAGGACTTCTTTCACGCTAATAAAGTAAAGGACGTCTTTTACTCTAATAAAGTTAAAAACTCTAATAGCTTTCTCTCCTGCTAAAAACTCTAATAGCTGCTTTCTCATCTGCATCGTCTAAAACGGAACGTTCATGGTTTTGTTTCAAAGACAATTGTCAAATAATCTTGAGAAAATATGATGCTATAACATTTTGAATTCTACACTACTTTGCAGACGGTAAAATCTGTTCTCGTTTGTGAAAATGGAGCACGGATTTTATCTAACTCTCTTAAGCAACAGTTCAATGAAATATTTACCCAAAAACACTTCATCCTGTTCTACCTCTTAGAATACACTGTAAATTGTTTTCAAGCAAATAATCAGGTAAGTTGTGTTTTTATAAACGTACACTAAAAGTTATTGTAGGCTAAATTTTACCGATGACTAATTATCATTTAAAATTTTTAAATATGAAATACTTTGAAGCTGCCAGTCAACACGATCATATTACCTGCTATGTCTTTAATAATTCTTGAAGTTTAAATTTACTCTTTTGCAGGACTAGGGTCTGTTTTATTATTCCCTGATAAAGTTAAATTCCATATATCTACAATTGAACCAGCAAAAGGTACGAAGATACAAATGTTCCTAAAACCACATTCCGTTAATTAAACAAGCAAGAACGACCGGCCAGGCGAACTTGCTAACAAGTTTTTCAAAATTTAGTAGTAAATATTTTATGGAATGACTTTTAAAGAAAGTATTTAGCTTGTGTTCACTTATAACCTGTAAAATAAGTGATTTCATTCTTCAGAAATTTTTAAAATTATAAATTAATTCACCTAAAATGTATTCGTTTTTTATAATCTGATATATAAATATCTACAATCACAGCGGAAATAAAAAATCGTTAAACACGTGCAACCATCTTATTTTAGTATTCATAATAGCATTGGATTTATTTTCAGTCGAAAAGACTTCACACACTTTAAAAAAAAATAATCGCATGATTCACAGAAACCTTGAAGAACTAATCGCAAAAAATAATAAATGTTTAGCTTTAAGCTAAATATATACCAAAACAAAATGCCTGTACTAATAACATTGAACAATAGGTACAACATGACTCATTGTTCTTGAGTCCCTTACTACAAAATAGTTTAAATCTAGATCGGATGGTGGTACAATCGTACACTTGATGATGCCCTCTACAGAATTAAGATCAATCTGTTCACATTTATCCCGACCCACATGAATTTTAGGATGCCCTATGGGGTATTTCCCATACTTATTAAAATTTAAAAGAAAAAACTAAATTCTATCTGATTCATAATTATTTTAAAATAAATTTTGGCTTTAATGTAATTCTTTGCTTCAAATCAACTTCGAGCGTTGGATAAAAAATTAAAAAGAAATAAACTAAATTGCATCTGCTTCATAATTATTTTAAATAAATTTTGAGCTTTAATGTAATTCCTTGCTTCAAATCAACTTCGAATGTTTGAAGACTTTTAAAATGAAGATCAATAAAAAATATTGAATAAAACATATTTTTGAAAACCTTAAACAAGATTAAGTTTGAAATAAACAAAAGAATATTTTTAAAATATTGAAAACGTAATAAAATTAAATTAAAAAAATATTAAAAGAAAAAAACAAAATGAATTAAATTATAAAATAACTTTTTTAATAATTAATGTAAACCATTATCTTTAACTTTGTCACCTCTGCTAACATTTTTGAATTCCTGTATTACAAAGTGCAATTAAAATGTAAGATATTACGAAGACCTTTTCGTATTTTAGAAAAAAAAGACAGTTTACGCTTATTTAAGAAAATCAAATATTTAAGAAAAAATAATCTTGAAAAGCTTGAATGAAGTTAAATTTGAAATAAAGAAAAACATTTCAAGAAATTGAAAAACTTTTAAAATGAAAATCAATAACAAATATTTAATAAAACATGTTTCTGAAAACCGTAAACAAAATTAAATGTGAAATAAATAAGAGTATTTTAAAAATATTGAAAAGTTTGAATGAAAATAAATTTGAGATAAAGAACAAACATTTTAAGAATTTGAAAACTCTTAAAATGAAAATCAGTAAAACATATTTCTGTAAAATTTTTAGTATACATTTTATAATATCTACCTATCTATTATAGATATGTTGTTCAGGTCCTTGAACGGAGGTGAGCAGCTCATGCCTCGATGCATCCAGCGACTGTTGGGAAACCCCTGGTAGGTCTACCCCAAACGCGAAAGACTGAAAATATTTTAAAAAAATTTTAATTCGATATACAGACAAACTGAATTGAAACTTCAATTTCTTAAACTGGAGATATACGTAAAAGCTGAGTATGAAAAAGTTACTTACACCCAAGTACTCGCTGTACTCCCAGCAGTTCTGTAATATGCCGGTGAAGTTTTGCGAAAAACTGCGAATCAGATGCATCTAAAACAGCACCCTCGTGCATTAGTTTGGTTTCACACTGCTCTTCACCAATTATAGTAATTCGCGTGCGGTCGACACTGCTCACACTTGTGAATGCATACTGTAGCACGTCGAAGAAGACAACGGTCGATATGGTGAACCCGACAAGCACTTTGGAGACTTTAAAAAACATTAGTCATTACCCTGGTCACTCAAAACAGTTAATCATCGTAAATACTTCCGGACGTTTTGCATACTGTAAATTCTTAACAGCTGCAGTCATCAAAAAGGACGCCAAAGTCTTGTTAGTCCTGAAATTTGTAAGGACTTAAATTTGAAAAATAAAAGAATATTTAAATTATAAAATAACTTTTTTAGATGATATTTAATATAAAATAATTCTGAAACGCTTAAATGGAAACCATTCACGTGCTGTAGTCTCGACATATATCTTCTTCTCGTCTATAATTAATGAAAATCATTATCTTTAACTTTGGCAGCTCTGCTAACATTTCTGAATTCCTGTGTTACAAAGTTTTCTAAATTTGTTAATGCTGGCAAATTTTAAATTAATATTCTATTTTAGTATAAACTCTCGAATGTTTTACAAAAATTTAAAAAGAAAAAACTAAATTGTATTTTACTTCATAATTATATTAAGTACTAATTTTGAAATAAAAAAGTAATAAACTTGTTTAACATTCTGGTATGAGCAAAGATGTAGCGAGTTCAGATTACAATTTATTATTTACAGGTAAGTTGAGCAATATGGTTTTTAGGGATTATTGAAATTTCTATCTTATTTATTTAATATGCTACAAAAGGTGAATTATTTTGCTGAAAAAGAAATCAATACCAAAGCTAGATGATTATCAATTTGAACTTGTCAGATTCTAATATTGAAAAATTGTTTGGAATACCAGACGATGCAATTTATTATAAAACCAAATCAGGAATTAATATTCAAAATAAGTAAATTGATAGACACAAGTGATTTGTGTGTGCCTATATTCAAATTTTGTAAAAGGACCAATATTTAGATTTGTAGTAAATTCGGTGCCTAGGGTACTTACATAAAATCAGCTAGTGTTATCCTTTTTATAGATACATAATATTGAACTGTTTGATAAATTAACTCTTACCTTTGAAGGAGCAGTACGTAGGTGAAAATGTAAATAACGTTAGCGTTTTGATTGATTTCAATAAATTTGATGATCTGAGTCACGTATTGGGATATATGGTTTCAGGGCAGCCGAATTCATTGACACAAGCGGTTTCGGCAAAAAATCGCCTTAATCACAAGTTATTGTGCTGGTACATTGTCTCACGCACCATAGGGATTTCAATGTAAAATGGATTTGAAAGACTTTGAATTCAAAGAAAGGGTAAAGAATCTACAAGAATTTAAAATTGAAATTAAAGAGTAAATCAAATGATCGTATTATAGTTTATTATGATAAAGCTGGACGATTATCAATAATAAATTGAGAAATTAAACAACACTTTCAAAACTTACCTCAAAGCGTACTCGGGCAAATACCAAACTACAGCGGCCCCCGTCAAGACTTTAACTAAACTCAGTCTAGGATTCTTCTTTTATTTTCAAGTTATTTGTTAATCAGCTGTTCAGATTTTAATACCCGATTCCAATCAAATCAATTTAATTAGTCCAGTCAATTTAATTAGTCCAGTCATTTTAATCTAGGGTAGGCTAGCTTAACATGTTACGTAAATAAACTATTAAAATAGGTAAATTCAAATCTTGACCATTTGTTACAGGTATGAAGACATTTCAGGTTAGGCTAGGTTAGGTTAGCTTATTTCAAGTTAGACTAGGTTAGCTCATTTCAATCTAAGTTAGGTTAGGTTAGGTTAGCTTATTTCAAGTTAGGTTAGGTTAGTGCATTTCAATCAAAGTTAGGTTAGGTTAGGTTAGCTTATTTCAAGCTAGGTTAGGTTAGATCATTTTAATCTAGGGTAGGTTAGTTTAAATAGTTAAAAACTAACCTACCCTAGATTAAAATGATCTAACCTAACCTAGCTTGAAATAAGCTAACCTAACCTAACCTAACTTTGATTGAAATGCACTAACCTAACCTAACTTGAAATAAGCTAACCTAACCTAACCTAACTTAGATTGAAATGAGCTAACCTAGTCTAACTTGAAATAAGCTAACCTAACCTAGCCTAACCTGAAATGTCTTCATACCTGTAACAAATGGTCAAGATTTGAATTTACCTATTTTAATAGTTTATTTACGTAACATGTTAAGCTAGCCTACCCTAGATTAAAATGACTGGACTAATTAAATTGACTGGACTAATTAAATTGATTTGATTGGAATCGGGTATTAAAATCTGAACAGCTGATTAACAAATAACTTGAAAATAAAAGAAGAATCCTAGACTGAGTTTAGTTAAAGTCTTGACGGGGGCCGCTGTAGTTTGGTATTTGCCCGAGTACGCTTTGAGGTAAGTTTTGAAAGTGTTGTTTAATTTCTCAATTTATTATTGATAATCGTCCAGCTTTATCATAATAAACTATAATACGATCATTTGATTTACTCTTTAATTTCAATTTTAAATTCTTGTAGATTCTTTACCCTTTCTTTGAATTCAAAGTCTTTCAAATCCATTTTACATTGAAATCCCTATGGTGCGTGAGACAATGTACCAGCACAATAACTTGTGATTAAGGCGATTTTTTGCCGAAACCGCTTGTGTCAATGAATTCGGCTGCCCTGAAACCATATATCCCAATACGTGACTCAGATCATCAAATTTATTGAAATCAATCAAAACGCTAACGTTATTTACATTTTCACCTACGTACTGCTCCTTCAAAGGTAAGAGTTAATTTATCAAACAGTTCAATATTATGTATCTATAAAAAGGATAACACTAGCTGATTTTATGTAAGTACCCTAGGCACCGAATTTACTACAAATCTAAATATTGGTCCTTTTACAAAATTTGAATATAGGCACACACAAATCACTTGTGTCTATCAATTTACTTATTTTGAATATTAATTCCTGATTTGGTTTTATAATAAATTGCATCGTCTGGTATTCCAAACAATTTTTCAATATTAGAATCTGACAAGTTCAAATTGATAATCATCTAGCTTTGGTATTGATTTCTTTTTCAGCAAAATAATTCACCTTTTGTAGCATATTAAATAAATAAGATAGAAATTTCAATAATCCCTAAAAACCATATTGCTCAACTTACCTGTAAATAATAAATTGTAATCTGAACTCGCTACATCTTTGCTCATACCAGAATGTTAAACAAGTTTATTACTTTTTTATTTCAAAATTAGTACTTAATATAATTATGAAGTAAAATACAATTTAGTTTTTTCTTTTTAAATTTTTGTAAAACATTCGAGAGTTTATACTAAAATAGAATATTAATTTAAAATTTGCCAGCATTAACAAATTTAGAAAACTTTGTAACACAGGAATTCAGAAATGTTAGCAGAGCTGCCAAAGTTAAAGATAATGATTTTCATTAATTATAGACGAGAAGAAGATATATGTCGAGACTACAGCACGTGAATGGTTTCCATTTAAGCGTTTCAGAATTATTTTATATTAAATATCATCTAAAAAAGTTATTTTATAATTTAAATATTCTTTTATTTTTCAAATTTAAGTCCTTACAAATTTCAGGACTAACAAGACTTTGGCGTCCTTTTTGATGACTGCAGCTGTTAAGAATTTACAGTATGCAAAACGTCCGGAAGTATTTACGATGATTAACTGTTTTGAGTGACCAGGGTAATGACTAATGTTTTTTAAAGTCTCCAAAGTGCTTGTCGGGTTCACCATATCGACCGTTGTCTTCTTCGACGTGCTACAGTATGCATTCACAAGTGTGAGCAGTGTCGACCGCACGCGAATTACTATAATTGGTGAAGAGCAGTGTGAAACCAAACTAATGCACGAGGGTGCTGTTTTAGATGCATCTGATTCGCAGTTTTTCGCAAAACTTCACCGGCATATTACAGAACTGCTGGGAGTACAGCGAGTACTTGGGTGTAAGTAACTTTTTCATACTCAGCTTTTACGTATATCTCCAGTTTAAGAAATTGAAGTTTCAATTCAGTTTGTCTGTATATCGAATTAAAATTTTTTTAAAATATTTTCAGTCTTTCGCGTTTGGGGTAGACCTACCAGGGGTTTCCCAACAGTCGCTGGATGCATCGAGGCATGAGCTGCTCACCTCCGTTCAAGGACCTGAACAACATATCTATAATAGATAGGTAGATATTATAAAATGTATACTAAAAATTTTACAGAAATATGTTTTACTGATTTTCATTTTAAGAGTTTTCAAATTCTTAAAATGTTTGTTCTTTATCTCAAATTTATTTTCATTCAAACTTTTCAATATTTTTAAAATACTCTTATTTATTTCACATTTAATTTTGTTTACGGTTTTCAGAAACATGTTTTATTAAATATTTGTTATTGATTTTCATTTTAAAAGTTTTTCAATTTCTTGAAATGTTTTTCTTTATTTCAAATTTAACTTCATTCAAGCTTTTCAAGATTATTTTTTCTTAAATATTTGATTTTCTTAAATAAGCGTAAACTGTCTTTTTTTTCTAAAATACGAAAAGGTCTTCGTAATATCTTACATTTTAATTGCACTTTGTAATACAGGAATTCAAAAATGTTAGCAGAGGTGACAAAGTTAAAGATAATGGTTTACATTAATTATTAAAAAAGTTATTTTATAATTTAATTCATTTTGTTTTTTTCTTTTAATATTTTTTTAATTTAATTTTATTACGTTTTCAATATTTTAAAAATATTCTTTTGTTTATTTCAAACTTAATCTTGTTTAAGGTTTTCAAAAATATGTTTTATTCAATATTTTTTATTGATCTTCATTTTAAAAGTCTTCAAACATTCGAAGTTGATTTGAAGCAAGGAATTACATTAAAGCTCAAAATTTATTTAAAATAATTATGAAGCAGATGCAATTTAGTTTATTTCTTTTTAATTTTTTATCCAACGCTCGAAGTTGATTTGAAGCAAAGAATTACATTAAAGCCAAAATTTATTTTAAAATAATTATGAATCAGATAGAATTTAGTTTTTTCTTTTAAATTTTAATAAGTATGGGAAATACCCCATAGGGCATCCTAAAATTCATGTGGGTCGGGATAAATGTGAACAGATTGATCTTAATTCTGTAGAGGGCATCATCAAGTGTACGATTGTACCACCATCCGATCTAGATTTAAACTATTTTGTAGTAAGGGACTCAAGAACAATGAGTCATGTTGTACCTATTGTTCAATGTTATTAGTACAGGCATTTTGTTTTGGTATATATTTAGCTTAAAGCTAAACATTTATTATTTTTTGCGATTAGTTCTTCAAGGTTTCTGTGAATCATGCGATTATTTTTTTTTAAAGTGTGTGAAGTCTTTTCGACTGAAAATAAATCCAATGCTATTATGAATACTAAAATAAGATGGTTGCACGTGTTTAACGATTTTTTATTTCCGCTGTGATTGTAGATATTTATATATCAGATTATAAAAAACGAATACATTTTAGGTGAATTAATTTATAATTTTAAAAATTTCTGAAGAATGAAATCACTTATTTTACAGGTTATAAGTGAACACAAGCTAAATACTTTCTTTAAAAGTCATTCCATAAAATATTTACTACTAAATTTTGAAAAACTTGTTAGCAAGTTCGCCTGGCCGGTCGTTCTTGCTTGTTTAATTAACGGAATGTGGTTTTAGGAACATTTGTATCTTCGTACCTTTTGCTGGTTCAATTGTAGATATATGGAATTTAACTTTATCAGGGAATAATAAAACAGACCCTAGTCCTGCAAAAGAGTAAATTTAAACTTCAAGAATTATTAAAGACATAGCAGGTAATATGATCGTGTTGACTGGCAGCTTCAAAGTATTTCATATTTAAAAATTTTAAATGATAATTAGTCATCGGTAAAATTTAGCCTACAATAACTTTTAGTGTACGTTTATAAAAACACAACTTACCTGATTATTTGCTTGAAAACAATTTACAGTGTATTCTAAGAGGTAGAACAGGATGAAGTGTTTTTGGGTAAATATTTCATTGAACTGTTGCTTAAGAGAGTTAGATAAAATCCGTGCTCCATTTTCACAAACGAGAACAGATTTTACCGTCTGCAAAGTAGTGTAGAATTCAAAATGTTATAGCATCATATTTTCTCAAGATTATTTGACAATTGTCTTTGAAACAAAACCATGAACGTTCCGTTTTAGACGATGCAGATGAGAAAGCAGCTATTAGAGTTTTTAGCAGGAGAGAAAGCTATTAGAGTTTTTAACTTTATTAGAGTAAAAGACGTCCTTTACTTTATTAGCGTGAAAGAAGTCCTAAATTTCAGTGTTAGCTATTTTGGGATTATCTCTACAAGGTTTTTCTGGTTATTAATTTTTTACAGTCCGATGTTATAATAATTAGCGATACCTCCATGTCAGTAAAAGTACTAATTTATTTATTATTTTGTCGATAAATGAATAATTTTATAGATGTATTTCTTTTGCGTTTACAGATAATATTTTTCATAGTTATTAAAAGAATAACACTTCCAAATTAGTATTGCGTCGAATATGTTTTTCTGTCTTCACAACGTTGAATTTTTAAACGGACTCTTTACAATAACGTGGAATTTTTAAAAGCTAAATATGTTAGGCAGTTATTTTTCTTGAATATCTGAATTCCTTAAAAGGCAAATTAATTTACGTGGAAGAAAATCATTAATTAATTATTTTGTGTTTACAAATGATATTTTTTGAGACAAACATTACCAGCAGAAAATGATAGTCGGGTTTAACAGCACGATTAATTTAAAATTTACAAAACGTTCTTTTATTCAAAATTTATTAAAATAACGTACTCACAGTTTTTGTTTTATAAAATATTTTTACGTCGACAATAACAGATTTAAATTTTTAAATGTATGCTTTCTCTTGGTCGCAAGATTTTTAGAAAAACAGTTTTATTTTTAATGCTAAAAGATAATAATGGCTTTTTGTTTTAAATTTGTAAAATAAGTTGTACTTAAATTTGAATTCTGAAGGTCAAACTTGTACCGTGTGAAAGGTTTTAGCTGAGGTTTGCAGATGTTTATTGCATTTTTTTTTTGTAAAATACAGGAAAGCTACAAGTTGAAACTTACCGAAACAAGACAATGGGAAAGATAATAGTAATGACAATGGGTTTGACTCATTCTTAACAAAACACCCGTGCGTATATAGTTGGGATGTCGAACTAGCTAGTCAGAAAACGTCCCTGTGTTGCCTTCGCTTGGCATACTTTTTAGTGGTTTTAGTGTTAAAACATTCAAGGTGGACTTTACGAATCTATCAATTTCTGGCGTACTAAATTTGTTCAAATATGGGTTTCTTAACGCTAGTAGATATTCTTAAGGCTGATTACACAGTTTGTCTTAAGATGTTATTAGAAGACGTTACCAACGATAAACCGGAAGTTCGCACTTTATATGAACATATCTCGTAGAGCGAGGGCTACATCTTCCAATTACTTTAGGGGAATCTACATTAAAAAAGAGTAAGTTTATAATGAAATTAATTTATACAAAAGTGGAAGAGATCATTGTAGTCCAATTATTCAGAAATAAAAAAGGTTTTATTTCTTTTGAAAAAATTTTATATTTTTCAAACGTTTCGAACGTTAAAGTTCTTCGTCAGTGGGAATAAAATATATCTAAAAATGAAAATACATAATTAAATATTAAATAAGTGAAAGAAATAATAATAACTTAGATTTGGTCCATATCTTCAATTTTATATTCAGAAATTAATTTATATTTTTTATAATAACAAATATTAGGTATAAATTGAAGGTTTACCAGGAATAAACCGAAAATAATATCGAATATACGAGAAGTGCCGTAGATTTTATCGCTAATCGCGATTTAGTCTATTTAATTCCCCTTCTCATACTTCTAATATTTTTAATAACGGCAAATTCTTGATATTAATCTCCACAAAGAAAAATTAAGAAACAATTGATATTAAGCCCTCACGGAATACCGTATACTTTTATTCAAAAAAATTATCTAAAATCATGTTTTAAATTTTTATTTTAAAAATCGAATTTCCCTAAGCGTTCTTTTATTCGAAATTCTGTTTTATCATTTTAGCGTGGGAAAAAACTATTGATAATAAACACGTTACCAAAATGCTGATGACTTACTGTATTTAATTTATAGGAAATATCGTAAAGTTCTTAAAAATATGTTTCTTCTTAATTATATGTATATGTTAAAAAATTACCTTTACTTTACAGAATGCACTAACATTCAATATGTTAAAACCGTCGCCATGCCTCAGGGTCGAGTCGGGATGTCGGCGCTCAAACTTCAAAGTAACGAAAATTTCTTTGCACGAGATATGATGCGGCTCCAGGTGGACCACATTACACTTCCTACTGGATATGGAACTCTGCCACACTTATGACTTATTTTTATTTTATTATGAAAACACGTTTATTACTTAAAAAAGCATTGTTATCATATTAATCAACATTTTAATTATATTCTGATTAATATTTAACTTCATAAATTGTCAATCCTCTGCCTTTTTGGAGTGAGCGCGATTTTGCAAATAAAATGAATAATTTTATAGCTGTATTTCTTTTGTGTTTACAAATGATATATCCTTTTAAACTTTTCAGCCCGAATTAAAAACATTTCGTAGGACGATGAAAGGTACCTATTGTTCGCAATATTCCCTGACGTCATTTACGAAATTTTAAGCTTTGATTGACAGGTGTAAACAGACAAGTCAAGACCTGCGTTTCTTTTTTTTAGTTTTTGGGATAAACCGCTGATTGATCTACCGTGCTTTTTCGTGATACATTATGCATATTTATTTAATCAGCGGATTGATACCGAATCCGCCGTACACCAGGTTAAATTGATAACTTTGATTAAAGATTAATTCAATATGACACTTATTGCTCTCAGACGCAGCCCCCGCCGGTTCCTGGTCACGCCCCATTTGTACAGTGTGAGAGTGAGATAGATTGATAACCGCTAACCTGATTGGTCTAGTCCTGATTTAATTCCAAGATGGCCGCCGCTTTTAATCGAAATTTTAATCCAACTTTTATTCGATCTAATTAAATTTGATTGATTAATTTGATTAAATCCAAGATGGCCGCCGTTTTTAATCGAGATTTTAATCGAACTTTTAATCGACCTAATTAAACCGCCGATTTTAATCGAGATTTTAATCGAACTTTTAATTGACCTAATTAAACCGCGAATTGATCTAATTAAACCGCTAATCCCATTAAATCGACCTAAAATTCCGCGAAATGATCTAATTAAACCGTTAATCCAATTAAATCGATCTAAAATTCCGCGAATTGAACCGCTAATCCCATTAATTCGACCTTGATTGCGCAATCGATTAAATTGATTGACCTAATTAAAAACAAAATGGCCGCCCAAGTGCTGCTATTCTACTTGAAACCTTGTTTATAAGCAACAACTTAGTTAACACAACGTCCAGTTTTTCAAAAATTGCACCAAAGCTTTATTCGCTGAACTTTTAATATTAGAATAGAACATACTTGCTAATTTACCGAAAACTTCTAAAAGTCCAGCGTGTGATTTTAAATGATAGAGGACAATTTCAATTTGTTGCCACAGTTTTTAGTGTATTTCATATTTTGAATTTGGCTAAACTGGATCAATTTGGTAACTTTCGCTGTTAAATAACAGGAGCAACTCGCTAACTTTGAAGGTTTCTGCACTTTTGCATATTTTGTTTATTTTGTCTTTTAATTATTATTATAAAGCATCTTCATTCTTGGTTAGAATACTGCCACTTCTTTCGGAAGTATATAATCCTCTGGTGGGGGTGGATTAGTCCCCTGGTTTTCCATCTTTTCTTTTCCTCTAGAGTTTCTCATGAACTGTTAGTCTTCTAATACAACATAAAAATAAATAATGGATAAAATTAGTTTTTTTTTTTTTAATTATTAATATAGTATTAACCATCCCTATTCGAGACACCACTGATAGAGTACGTCGAACGGATTGCATATTGCCATCTTAACAGTAAATTAATATGGCACAAAATTCAAATTGTCTGCAATCATTTAAAATCACACTGTATATTAAACTGCCTTCAAAACATTATCGACGCTCAAACCAAAGAGCAGATACTGCTCTTTGCTTAAACTGATTTTTTTAGCAGATGCCATACTTTTTAGGAAGGCAACTTAAGTTCGTCAGGTTTCTTCTGCTGAAACTTCAGACTCTGGAGGGAACGAACACACATCTTCAATGTTAAAAAACTTTAATAGATGCCCATCTGTTTGTTATATTTTTCTTATCTGTTTAGATAAAATAGAAATATATTTTTGCAAATACGACTCAGTTTACTAAATAACTTTTATTTCGGGAATGACAGACCTTTGAGATTGGGATACGGGAATGTCTCATGCAACAAGAAAGCCAAAATTTGGGTTTTCCCAACGCCCCAGTCCGACACTGTATTTGTACATAGCTCTTAACCTTAAAATTAATCAACATACCTACAAATAGGAAGCAAGAGTTTCTTAAAAATGCCTTTTAAATGTCAGAACTAACGGAACTTTATTAACTCCTGTTATTTCGAAAAACCATCACCCAAATCGTTTATTTTTTTAATTTAGGAAAATTCTTAAATTGTTTCCTCATTTTGTGCATCAAACCTCGGTGCCCCTCTCATATCAACAAAAGGTGACGTAACTTTATTATGTTTGTATTAATCATCGCATCCATTCTCAGTAGAATCTTATAAAAAAAAATGGCAATGAATTGCCATAGAGAGTATTGTATCCCGGAACTCACGATCGTCTATTATTATTTCCAGCTAACATATCTCGATAAAGCGAGAGGTCAACTTACCGAACACTTATAATTCTTCGCCTGATTAAAAGAATAGGTACACCGACTCGTTGCCTGTGAGGAATTCCGAGCATTTTATTAATTATTTGCGTGGTCGTTTAATACATTTTTATTGTTATGACAACAATCGGTGGTGTTTAAAATGTGCAAATTAGACACGTGTTTAAGGTGCGGAATTAGTTATATGTTGCAGCGCATTATACTGAAGTGAAGATAGCAGCTCGGATGTCAAGTTAACGGAAAATAGAGCCTCCAGCGTCGAGTTTGCTTCCTGTTGCCTCTGAGGGCCACATCCAGTAAGGTGGCCCCCATTTCAATAAGTATTAAGTAACTTTTTGTGACTGTAAGTGCAGTTGTAACGGAACCCATACCGGAAAGTCCGCTAGAATCGACCGTTTTAACACTTATTAGTTGGTTACCACACTACCATTTTTGTTTAATTATGAGATTCTACATTCGCATCCGTTCAGTAAAATACTATAAATATTAAGATAAACCATGAGGAAATGTTTTTTGTGTTCAATGACGTACTTTCATTAATTTAAATATATAATTAAATATAATTTGTTCTCGCACTGCTACCAGGTATTTAAATGTATTACGTGCTTATCAGCTACGTAAAACAGCAAATATTGACGTTTATTTTGAGATTTATCTCGCAAAAGAACACATGATTTAATTTATATGTATTACGTGCGAATGCGACAGATTAAAAATATTGGTTTGAGGCAGAATCCCGGCTATAAATTGCTCAAGATAAAAAAACTGTTTAAAATAAAAATCTAATGTTGTCGAAAGGTGTTACATACGTAATAACAACTTCCAGAAAATATTCGCATCTACGAGATTGTTAATTATCAATATTTAATTTACATATACACAATCGAAGCGTTAAAAAAACATTACACATTTAAAACAAATAAATAATTTAAATAAAATAAATACCTAAGTCTAAACGTTTAAAAAAACAGTTTAAACTTGTTTATAATTTTTTACATTTGATAAATAAGAGTAACGTATGGAAATGGAAATTCAGAGATTTCATAAAAATTTCAGTTTCAATTTTCAGCTTCTAAAGCCTAAATAAAATTTAGTTCAATTGCACTCACTTTTTTGTAGAAGAATTTAAAAAGATTATAGTGTTTGTGTCCACAATTTTCCCTTTGATTTTGCCTCTTGGTACTTTTGTTAATTATATTTTTTAATCGATACCGACTGTGTAAATAGAAAGATTATTTCCTGTTAACTGTTAACTCCATAAATCACACTTTCTGGGAAAAAGTAATTGCAAAAAAAACAAAGTTGAGATCGTGAAAAAAATTGTGTGCCCAACTCTAGTTTGCGGAAGTGAATCGTGAACGATCACAAAAAGGAAGAAGAGCAAACTGACAAGCACAGATACGAGATTCTGAAGAAAACTAAAAAGAAAAACAAGGCAAGACAGAATCAAAAGCACAACATATAGAAAACAAATATATGTTGTATTACACAAGAAAGGCAACCAGGATGACTAGGTCATGTGCATAGAATGGGAGATGACAAATTTTCAAAGCAAGACCAGAACGAACGAACAGGATGGGAAGACTAAGGAAGAAGGGGCAGTAGCAGCAGAACAGAGGGGGCTAGAATGGAAAGAGAAAAGAACGGAAAAAGTGGTGTCAAAAGCTCCAGAGAACGAGAGATGACAACCAACCGACACCACGTCTTACAGCTAACAGTAGAAGGGCTCAAGATTATACTATACTATGCCAATTATAATTATAACTGATACTTAAACAATAAAACATTTAGTTTATTGCAATTAACTCTTATGAAATTTTATGAATGTTAGCTTCTTCAAATAAAACCATCTACAAACGATGATTATGATTGATAACCAATAAAGCAGATTATTTAATTTATCGTAATTAACTCCTATTTTCTGAAATTTAATGAATGTTAACTTATATAACATCAAACGAAAATCCATATGTCACGGTTAACTCTTACGTTTAGTTACACTTCCTCAGATTTATCTCGGCACCATTAAATTGAAATTATCTGTAAACGTCCCTGAAGTTCCATAAAATTAAATTTATTACTCGAATCTTTAAAACATTTGCAAACCATCAGCGAAAAGTACTTGATGCTTCTATCTTGAGATTTTTATATAGACTTCTTGAGTTTTATTTTATTCTCGTTTAAACCGTTGATTTAAAGCTGTTAAATAGGTGTTTATTATGCTGAAAAATTCAGAGCTTTACAGTAACCCGAATTTAAAAAAGTTTAGGAATTCTAGGAGTATATCTAACGACCATCCTCAGTGCACCATAAATTTAATGCCTTTTGAAATGCAACCTTTTAATGGCAAGTGATTAAAGAATTAAAGTGCTGGTTTATTAGCATTCCTAAGCCTAAATATCAATTCTTCAGTTTTTCGTAAAACGAGATATGATGAAGTCTTTGGAAAATTAATGCAGATTCAGTGTTTGGATTTTCCTATGATTGAGTTTTTATTATTTGATCCATATAGTTTCGTTTTGAAATACCTGTTTTGAAAATTTAATTTCCTTTTTATTTCAAATTTTTAATTTTATATAGATATGCTGAACAATCAGAGAGCTTGATTGACCCACTCTGCCTGAAATTATTTCGAATCAGATGTCGCCTGTTTTATAAACAAATCCAGCATTGAAATTTTCGTAAAATTAGATGAGCCGGAAATTACTCTTAAAACCTCTAAAATGGAATAAAAAGCTTCGCCTGTGGTCAGTGTTTTAAGTACAATGTATAAAGAATAATGAGACATTTTGACAATTAACCTACGTATTTATAAACACGCGATTAAGAACTAATGGAGATTACACGGCTCTGTTGGTGGTTTCATAATTTTTAATCGCCAAAACAAGTACCCATTGTTTCCGTCATGGTAAAAAAAAGCCGATGTACCTACATCCGGGAACACTATCTGTCGTTATTAAACGGAAAATTAAATTTCAGCCACGGAACCTTTAAAACAATGCAATCATGTGCGCGTCGCAAATCGAAAACCACAAACGAGATCAACATTTCACGCACCACCAAGACATCCTCGAAATAACGGAATCGATTAATTTCCTTAGTTATTCTGTTCGATTTTGAATGTTTGACTGGAAATCGGTTGCACGTTAATAATAAATGCAAGCGCCTGGTATATTCACATATTCAATTTATTCTCCCGACTCCTAGTGAGAGAGAAACGACTTCTTTCCGGAAGTCCCGCCAAGGTCACATATTACGAGATTCTCAGGTCGTAGTTGTATGTAGATTTACGTTCGGAGAACGGCGCTACACGTGCCTGCATAATTTTTACCACGAAGGTGCAAATTACTAAACTCCCAAGGAAATAACTCGAATTGTTCACTCCATTTTATTAATGCTTTCCTGATGAACAAGCATTTGGCATTTGAAATTCCTGTCACTTACGTATATTCCCGTTACTTAATAATCTAAGACGCTTAGATTTATTTTTAGAATTCTTATACATCATTGCTAAAGACTTAAAAAAAATAATATTAAAATTACGTTGACGTTTTTGGCTTAAAATTGGTGGAGGCGCCCTTAAACAAACAGATGGGCACCTGCTTAACGCTGAGGCAATTTCATGGTGAAGATGGTGGAAATATTCGTTTGTTATTTTGATTTTTGAAATCTGAAGGTGTTTTAACATGTTTTTAAATTTGCTTTTCAAGATAGCTCCGAATTGAGGCAATTCTCTTTGAAACATATTTAAGTACTTAGTCGATAAAATATTTCTAAGGATGTCAGAAAGCCCCTAAAGTAAACATTTTGCAAAAGAAAACAAAAACAAGCTGACAGAAATTTGTTAAATCCAAATATCCAAAAATGGTTCTGGTTCCCTTTTAATCAAAATATTTTAGTTTTTTTGAAACAACATCCAAAGTAACCTTGAAGTTCTAAATGAATACTCATCTTTATTAACCATTTAAAAAACTTGTACCAATAACATTGGAAGTCGAGTGGGTTCTATTCAGGCATTATATTTTCCTTTCTTATTTTCAACAGTTTTATTCTAAATGTTTTCTTTGCCAAAATGAGTCCGTCGAAATTAAAGGAATCTAATAACATAATCTTTGGAGTAGAAAAAACGTGTCATGGAATTTACGAACGTCATATCGAACGTCATTAATTCTATAAATACTTTTATAATTAAAGATGTTAGTATAATTTGTCAACTGACCACAATACAGGTATATATTGATTGTTGTTGTTTACAAATAAATAATTTACGATAAAGTATAATCCATTGACGTACCTTAGTTAGTTGTATATTCTATTTTTGTTATGAATATGACTGACCATACGGATGTTACATAAATAGATAAAACGTTGAAAGCAAGTATAAATAGATATAATTACTGAAGGGAAATTCTAATCTGCGCATTTTGCATATAAAAAATTTCTAAATGCGAAACTAAATCAGCAGAAATACCCCTGATAACGTCACAAACTTTTATTTCGTAATTTTATAAAAAGTCTTAGCGTCAGAAACTAATTCAAGTAAACTTTAGGAAAAGTTAATGCTGAGGTGGGCATTATAACTAAGAAAATAGTTAGGTTTTATAAAAGTATTACTACATACTTTCTAAATCTTCTGTTTATTTTAAAAGAAAGAAGAATCTATATGGGAAGGGTTTTTAAGTAAGAATTAAAGAGTGAACTTAATTTAGTTAATCTTTGAACGAAATATGTATTCAGAATTTGGCGTTTTTGGAGAAATATTTTTCTCTTCTGCTTAATTATGAAAATTAAACTCGTGCATTTCAAACATTTCATATTTCAGGCTGTTTCTTTTACGTGAGTTTTATTTTCAATTACGACTTTTTTTTATATTTTTTATATTTACATAACAAAGAGTTTTCTTTTTTACATTAATTAAAAACATTGGCTTTCAGAAAAAAATAACTTAACGAACATTTCAATGGTTCTTTAAAAAATGAGTTTAATGAGGAACATATTAGAAAAAATTATGTGATTTCTTCTCTATTACATTATTTTTAAATTTCCTTTACGCGGACAATAATACAAACAATAACAGTGCAAGAATATATCCAACACTATAAAGATGTACCTAATTCAAGAAATTAGAGTTTTACGAGGAATTACAGAGAGAAATGCACAGAATTTCCAAAAATGATATAAAGCTTGTTTAGTCTTAGGAACATTTATGTTTGCAGTTAGGGGTAGTTTGTACGTTGGTAATACTCGATCGCAACCTGCGGGAGCAACCGCCACCAACAACTTGTCTTGTACCAGCAGTCAACGAAGAAGCATCAACAGTTTAGAAAATCGTGTAGCACGTGGCGACAATTTTGTAACCTCATTTAATTTTTGCAACTTTATTTTATTTTGTGTATATAAGTGTTAATAGTAATATAAATTAAACAGTCTTAAAACCGAATCTCTAATTATTGCGTTACATCGAAATCCAGCATCGTGGTTGAACCCCAACAAAGCCTATAGCAGGAGACTTAACCGCTAAAATTGGCAAGGAAGAAGAATATTACTCAAATGACAATGGGGAAAGAGTCAGAACATCTGCAGCGGCAAACAATCTAACAGTTAGCAGCATAACCTTTCCAGACAAGTCAATACATAAAGGTACGTGGATATCGCCCGATGGTAATACAATAAACCATGTATTGGTAGACAATCGGTCCTGCAGCAGTATATTAGAAGCCAGAAACTACAGGGGAGCAAGGTCGGAGTCGGGCCACCATCTAGTCCAAGTAAAACTCGGAGAGAGAATCGACATAAAAAAATAAAGTTAAACAAAAGTTACATGATGTCTAAATACAAAACAGAATTGTTGAAAGATAAAGACAAAGCTGAGCAATACAGATAAAGAATAGCTGAAAAGATTGGGGAAAACACCATGGATGAACGAAATTTTGATAATATTGAAACTAACTGGGAAATCATGTGCGAAACGTAAATTAAGCAACAGAAGAAACGGCAGGTCAGGTAGGAAAATCGGAACGAAATTAGTGGTATGATGCAGAGTGCAAAACGCAGTACAGCAGAGGAACCAGGGCTAAAGAGAAAGCATACCAAAGACTGAGAAGAATAACAAAAACAACATGTGGAAGGAAAAAGAACACATAAATAATCAGTATAAAGAGCTAGAAGCAGCATGAAATGCAAATGAGGCAAGACGACTTGTTCAAAATATTCGCAAACTGAACAGCGGATACCAGCCGCGAGTAACCATGTGCAAATATAAAGAAGGAAATATCCTAGTTAACCAGCAAGATGTAGTCAAGAGATGGCAAGAATATTTCACTAACCTATCAAACAACCCGCTAACTGAAGCACACACGCAAAGGAACATCCATCAACATACTGCACAACCAATAATAGAACCCACAGTTGAAGAAGTAGAAGAAAGTATAGCAAAACTCAAGAACAACAAAGTGCCGGGGGTAGACGACATACCAGCTGAGCTAATTAAATATGGAGGCCCAGAACTAAAAGAAGAAATACATAAACTCCTAGCAGATAGCTAGAAAATGGAAAATATGCCAACGGAGTTTAATATTTCCCGTCCACAAAAAAGGGGGGAAACTGGAATGCCACTATATAGCGGAAGAAGTGCTGGGCGAACACTAAGGGTGCTTCCGAAGTAGCAGATCAACCATAAACCAGTTTTTCCCGGTCCGACAATTGATGGAGAAAGCCTGGAAACACAATGTAAGCGTATACCAACTATTCATTGATTTGAAACAGGCCTATGACTCGACAAATAGAAAAGTTCTATATATAATATTTTTCTCGACACCTTCGGGTACCAGAGGTTTATTGATTATGTATGTATGTATGTATATAATATTAGAAAAAATTGGAATTTCCAGAAGACTAAAAGTCAGGTTAAAATCGAGAACTGTAGATCAGAAATCTTTGATATAAAGCAGGGGCCAAGTAAAACAGGTAGATCTGCTAGCTCCCATCCTATTCAATATGGGCACTTGAAGAAGTCATGCGAGCAGACAAAATAGATTTGAATGGAAAATTAACCACCAAATCCAAGCAGATTATGCAACTAAGCTAACCATCTGCAAAATGATTATCAAATCAATGGTTATATATGGCTATGAAATGTGAACGCTGACGGAGCAAACAGAAAATATATTGTCAATCTTTAAACGGAAAATATTGAGAAAAATATACGAACCCGTGCAGGAAGACAATATGTGGAGAATATTTAAATACACCGGCTGAGGTGGGCAGGCCATATGGTGGAAAGAATGGAAAGAGAACGAGTATCTCGACGAATATACTTGGGTGAAATGGAAGGTAGGAGAGACAGAGGCAGGACCAGGGGAAGGTAGAATATGGCGTTATCAAGGGCGCGCTACACATTTTGGTAGACAGGAATTGCAGAGAGGAAGCGAGAGATCGAGAGAGCAATGGAAACGAGGACTTGAGGAAATCAAGGTTCAGCGAAGTGGACTGTAGGACTACTGGAAGAAGAAGACAGCAATATTGTATAACAGCGACAGAAGATATAAAAGGAAAACAAATAATACCGGAAAATAGTTAAATCACCACAGAAGACATTAAAACGACCCTAAAGGAAAGCAAGAAAATAAATTGCCTGGATTCGGAAATATTAAAAAAAAATCAAGTACGACGGGCCGAAATAAATAAAATATATTACCAAGATTTTTCAAAAAATTGGACATGGACATGTACCACAAGAATGGAACAAGTGTTACATATCATTAATATCGCAGAATATGTGTAATCCCTATAATTACACGAGTCAATGCAAATAAAATACAGGAACAGGTGAAATAAAGATTCAGAGAAGAACAAAGTGGCTTGAGAACAGGAAGATTTTGTCTGTATAACATCTTCTATATAAGACAAGAAATACACGTCACTTTTGTGAATCTAGAAAAAAACTCATGACAATGTGACCAGATGCAAACTATGGCAAGCCATGGAGAAACTGGGGTTATAGCAAAATGGATAACGGTGGCGAGGAAGAGAATATTAACACAAAGGCGCAAATAAAAACAGAAGGAAAATCGACTCAGAATATAGACATCACCGAAGGACTAAAACAAGGGTGCACTATATCACCTTTATTATTTAATATAAATATATTGACCAAGTCTTAAAAAACTGGTAGGTATATGAAGTATAGCAGGAATGGAATTAAAATAGGATATGTGCCTCTTCATTCCTTACTATTTGCTGACGACCAAGTTATCTTTACATAGAATGACCCTGATATGGTAAACGAACTAGTAAATTTAAAATGAAGAATTCGAAAATTGGGGTTTGAAAATCAATTTCGAGAAAACTAAATACATGTGCATTGGAAGGAACACTGATGACCTGGTAGTGGCTCATCAGAAACTAAACCGTTTAAACGAGTTTAAGTACCTAGAAACCATAATATCTAACAACGGAAAAATAAACCAAAATGATGTAGAAAATAAAGAATCTGAAGATACGCTACAAAAGTCCTCCATGGAATCATATGGAATATTCAGAAGGAAACAAAGAATATTCCAGATTATAGGATACAGTAAGTACCGTTGAGCTAGACTTTATGCAAAGATGCCTACAACTAACAAGAAAAGATAAAGTAAGAACTAAAATGTTCTGGCAAAGAATGAATATTACACTTTTATCTAACTTGATTCCAAATCACAATTTTAATTTAGTTACATGGGACTCCAGAATGCATCCAATCAGACGAAGTCGAGGAGGACATTTAAACGATATTATTTTTAAAACATAATGACATCGATTGTTCCTCAAAATAAAATAAAGATTAAAGGATTATCACTTGTAGTTATTATTGTGTCTCATTTGAAAGTTCTGACGCGCTAAGTGGAAAACCCTTTAGTATTAACTGATTAATTTTAAATGATTTAGGCCAATAATCATGTCTGATAATTGCACTGAATATGTACAGTAGTTTTACTAAACCTTTTTTTTGGCACTAATGCCTAGCGCCATTTTAGGGTTTAAAGCGTTAATTGCCTCTTTAATCTCTTTTGAGGTAAATAGCTTCAGTTCAGGTGTTCTTGTACTTGAAAGGACGCGTTTAAAGTTTGTTCTATTTCTTGTACTTGTACAAACAGCTCAGCCTTCTCTCTGTCACTTTTGCCCATGCTCCGGGTGGTCTAGTTGTACATTAGAAACTTTTAAAAAGTACTCTAACAGGCTATCTAACCAACTAATAAACTAATGATAGTGTCTGTTTGTCACTTCTATCTGAGAAAATTATAGTTTGGCTTAGTACCGTGAGTTTGGCTCATATGGATTAAGGACACAGGCGTGCAGAGGAGTAAAAAGTCAATACCTTGGCAAAAACCACAGCTATTCCGTTTGTTAAGGACCCGAACCAGTATTCGCTATATCCAGGAATCCAGGACAGTAATAGAAGCAAAGGACAAGACACAACATGCTCTTCGTATAATAATTTTCACAGACAAGAAATGCCCTGCAACCCACTGAACGGTACGGGACTTCCCTGAGGATCAGAAGGATACTAAAGGTCACAGAATTGAAGTGTATGTAAACCATTCAGACCTATTCATAACAGGTGTTTCAAAAAGAAAAATAAAACAACTCATACATCTACAATAGAAGATTTACTGGACGATGTATTATCGCCCTTTTTATAAATTAAGATAACTGTTATATTTTCTAAATTAATTGTAGGTATACAATTTTGAGGCTTTTATTAAGTTGGTTCTTCAAGTCTTTTGAATCTGCGACAATACCTTCTTTTAGCATTTCCGTAAAAATGTTATAGAATTCTCAAAGATGATCATGGTAAAAGAACTGTAAAAAAATATGAAGACAGAGCAATCATAAATAACAGAAAAACAACTTTGATAAGAACAAAATAATTTTAGTAAAGACCTGTAGGAATTCCAAGTAAACAATGAAGAAATAGAAAACAAGGACTAATTGAATAAGAAGAAAACAATGAACGTGAATTCGGAAGAAATGCTCCTCATGTAAAAAGATAAATAAAATTCAAAAGGTATTAAAGCACATATAGAATGGAAAAGAAGGTAACACCTTAGTTTTGAAAATTAAATTTCATACTGTAGCTGAAGAACTGTTAATAGCGAAGGTACAAAAACGTTTGCGCTTGAGGTACATACAAAATGTTTTGCGTAAAAACCGTAACTAAAGTAACAAGTATAAACGAGCATTTCCATTGTATTAAAATGTTCGGGGCGTAAACTGCACTCTTGGGCGAAAAAGACGCACCTTATTAACTCTATCGTGAAGCATCAAAAGCGGCATTTTAAGAGTTTAGAAATTTTATGTCAACCATATGCCCCCATTGGTCCCAATTCCTTTGGTTTAAATTATTTTTCGTTTGACGATTTTCAAGTTTTAAAATATATGTAGTTCTAAAAATAATCTAAGCTTTGCCCTTTTGAGTAATTATAACTCATTCGGCCCTCTTGTGTTATACTAACAAACCAAATTTAACTCGCATATTTTCCTATTAAGTCATGATCACAATCGTATTAAGACGAATATTTATATCAATTAAAATCGTTGTTATTGCATTGAAGAACTATTTATTGCACTGAAATAACTGAGTAATAAATAATGGGATGCATTTTTATTTACAACTTTAATTAAGTGGCTTCTTAGAATCGAAGTCTGTAATAACAATAACACAGTAATACATTAATGAAACCAACGATTAAATATTTCAGTTATGTCGTTTCAAAACAAACAAACCTTTCGCATACTTAATCGGTTCTTCCAATTTAAAATTATTTTTCTCAGTTATCATGCTCGACTACTCAACACAAACAAAATAACTCTTCTATATGCCTTCGTTTCAATCTGATGACTTTAGGAAGCACTTCCGTTGCACTTTAAATCATCCACCGTGCAAGTTCTTCCTGTTTATAAGTGATGTAACCCTAACAATTAAGCGTTTCCTCTTGAATTATTTGATTGCTAATCATATATGTAGTCATTTAAAAACAATGCAGGTCGTGAGAGTTGTGTTGTGCAGTACTTAAAATGAAGCACCGTTCAAACAAACTTTATTTAATGAACTTTGCAGTTATAATGTCAGGTGTTACATTCCACAGTGGAAGACTTCACGAGACAGTTACGATTTGATTTATGGATATCTCAAACATGACTTCAACTTAACCCATTCACAGTTGTCACGAACTTAATGAGAGAACTAACTAAATTTCTACGTTTTGGATTTTAACATGCTTCGTTACTGTTATATTGAGGTTTGGTTTTCAACTTTTATGTAACTCAAATCTGTAGCTAGGTAGCTACACATTTATTAAAAAGTACACATTAAAAAGTAAGAAACAAATTTTAAAAGAGCAAGCTTCAATGCGAATTATGGGGTTCTGATATCAATATAATATATAATTTTTAGGACTTTTAGAAAACAACCAAGAAAATTAATTTTGAGAGCTATAAAACAAAGGAAACTCGGTAATAATGACATAGGTTATTACAGCAACTTGGTTATAACGTCAAATTTTTGCAAGTCCCTGCAACACTCCATAATACTCAATGTATAAAGTTAACTCGATTATAGCGACCGGTTATAAAAACACCACCTAGCTCGTTTGTAATGAGGTAATGACAATATTATGTGTACAATTTTAAATTTCTAGGTTAATTTTAGCTTTTATGCGTAAAAGATTTCTACAGAACAAAAAATTTTAATCATCAATAAAAATCAAGAAAGAGTACGTGCTCTTTGAATGTTTTATATCAATTAATAAATAACAATTAAATACCTTATGCTACGTGTTCTATTATAGCTACACCTCGGTTATAATGAATGAATGTCGTTATATCTGAGTTTCAGTGTAATTTGCTAACCCTTCAACAAAACAATATTTGCAACAATTTTTAATTTCTATAAATCTGGAGATAATGGAAATAGAACTATTTCTAGAATATGCTGATCATCTGTTAAGAATATAATACGATAATAATACACAAACAAGACAAAATTAGCGTTCAATAAGTAAGTACATTAAACATTAACATGAGGTTTGCCCAGATTGTTAAGATTGCGTTTGTTTTGCTGCACGTTCACGACACGGAAATCTAAGCAGACTGTGAAATACCATATTACATATTGCACAGTTTAAAATACAAATATGTAATGTGTATTATTTCCTGGTTCACATGCATAATACGCTGCACTGAATAATTTGAATATTAATAGCACTGTTTGATGAGAAAATACCTAGAAAAATGCTTAAAAGCCTATTGTTTACCAACTAGAATTTTTTATACGAATAAATTTCATTACTTTTTAAATGTTGCGTTCGCCCATAAATGTCTATAAAAATTAAGTTTAAGGCCTAAAAATTACAAGTTTAACTTTTGCATTTATGACAGAAGATTTGGGATTAATTTCTTTTACTTTCCAAAATTGTTCAGAAAGTCTTTATAAACAGTTAAATAATAACTTTAAATTGACGAGAGCTTTCTTGGGCGGTCTAGAAAATAAGAGGGAATTTTCTTCAGTATCTTGTCATCCACTTTTTGCGACTTCAGAGTGATTATTTTTTAATTTGCTGTAATACTAGTGGTCACGTGACATACTTTAAACTCGATTACTAGCTTATCGGATATGCAGAATCCATCATCCAAAAAGATTTTCAATGCTCTAATAATAAAAAGTTTTCCCGTGTTACGAACTTTTTGCCGGTCACTGTATAAGTACAAAGCTCAATTTATTTTTTAATTCGGTTATACTTTGACCAACATTCAGAAATAGGATTTTGTATGAAACAGAAAAAAATTTATAAGATCTTTCTGTAAAAATTTATTTTTTATCAAGAAATATTAAAACATAAATTTTGAGTTAGACTCGAAAAAGTACAGCATAAGAGAGCATCATTTCGTTCATTATGTTTCGGGTTTTTGGGCTAAAAGGAAACATTTATTTTTTCGCATTTTTTTCTTCGAAATATTCACATTTATTCAAAATTAAATTATCCAAACAAACTCGTTTTTGGAGATGTTTCGCTGTGTCGAAGTAACTGAAGACGCTTCAGTCGACAAAAGTAATTCTCATAAAGCATAATCGCAAGACACTTCTAAGTCCAATTTGAGAACTATCAAACTACCATTCCATTAACTCTGGTGTTCTACAAGGCAGTATCCTCGGACCTATCCTATACCTCCTATATACTGAAGACGTCTCATCTACAAACACCACCTTCGTCGGAATCTTCGCAGATGCCGCTGTCATCAGCTCATCAGATACCAACCCTGACAGGCATCTGAAAAGCTATAATTACACCAAAACCTTCTTCGTACTTGCCTAGATTGGTGGAGAATCAAAGTAAACAGTGATAGATCCACACAAATTACATTTACTGCAAAACCCGCTAACTGTCCACAAGTTACCATGTATACTCCGCCTGTTCTAATAAAAACCGATACTACACTACTTGGATCAAAGACTGACTTGGAAAGAGAAATCTACCCTGATCTGTACTCATTTATATTAATCACGTTTTTATAACCATAAGATAAATAATCATTCATTTTTCACAGGTTTAATCTAATTAACTATTAAACTACAGAGTAGTAAAATAGACTTTCCTCTCGTTATCTGTACAAGATCTTAACTCATCGACAGAGCAATGTAAGTGTTATGTTTATAGAGGAACATTTTCGTTTGTACTTATTTGTCTAATCTTTTTGGAGCGCCCTATTTAAAAGCGAAAGATTCTTAATAAGGAGAAGAAAAGTCGAAAACGATCCTCGTACGAAAGAACAGAAATTCGAAAGTAGAAAAGATTATTATCTTCCAATCAGGATAAGCTATCGATAGTAATTAATTTACTTGAGAGAATAATTAATCTTAACAGAATATTGTATAACTGGAGGTGCGTTACATGTACAGGTAATAATGTTAATCAAAAGTAAAAATCTTTTCCTGAGGCGTTACACTTTACTATTTGAGCATAAACATACGCGAAATAATTATCATATAATAGACAATGACAATGCGTATTGTTATTAACAATGCTGAGATGTGACTGGAGGCGTTCAAGAGAAATCATTACATAATTCCGGACAATATTGGTCGGCTATGACATAATCCAAAGAAATTGGGTAAGGCGGGCGCTAAACATAATCGCCGTTTGCGAAACGTACCTTTTACTTCCCGCACTTAAGTAGCGTGTATTTTATTCGATTTTTTTCCTGACTAGGTTTCAAACGGAATCTTTATTTAAAGGGAAATAGGTTAGGAATACGACAACATCAGATTATTTCGTTTTGATTAAATTTCAAAAACGTATACGTTACAATAAACACATATCGATCAAGTATATTTCTGTAGCAAATGGCGGAATCGTCCAGAAACGGAAGTAACCGCCAGCCGTTTCATTTCCGCAACACAGGAAGAACGGAAAACGGAAATGTTACTGCAATACGCTTTACTTGACTAGCGCTTCTTTGTTTTCCGATAAATGAAATCTCAGGTTCTACATTTATACTTAAAAATAACATTTATGTAAATAGTTTTTCTTGCAAGAAATTTCGACTTTGTACAGTCATGTAATTTACATTATCAGCAAACCTTTTTTAATTCTCTGTAGTCTCATTATTCTGCACAGTCTGCAGTTACAATCAAAAACATATTTGTTGAATAATCGTTATGTCATCGATTATTTTGGCTTAGGAAACTTTGTAAATCCACTTCAAAGACGGATTTCGTTTTTTCCGTTTTATTTCGAACCTGCGTTATCGAGCAATTCAGATATGTAGGTATATTTCTACAAGGTTTCTTTTAACTTTTAAAATTAAAACTTGCATAATAATGCACGGCCCGGATAAAAGTAAAAGGCTTTTAACAAATCTTTATAAGAATTAAGAACTTTAGTATTTTGTTGTCAAAAATAAGGTTAGGTAGCTGCTTTTCAGAAGGTGTCTATTTTTTCATTATTATGACTGGTCGTAGAAAAAATAGTGTATGCAACTCGCATTTAATGGCTATTGAAACACTCGTATTCATTAAGACACGAGCTGCAATTTTGTCCTCTACAAGTCGGTAGATAACCTTTTTTAAGATCGCTACTTTTGCCTTGTTGGGACTGTTGGAAGCGGTACAGCTCCACCGCTATTGGTTTCACAAAAGACATAATATGCCAAAGTTTTAGAAAATTGAGCCTTAGAATATATATAATACTCGGCAAATAACTCATTCTGAGCTGGAGAGCAGTAGAAATGAGTCGCAGGCAAATAAAAGAAGGAAGTGCTGTTTTTTAAAAAGTTTTTTCTAGTTGTCCCATGACACTTCACTGACGTTCGCCAACACATAATTACATTCATTTTGCATCTATGTATACAGATTATTCTGTTTGAAATGAAATGTAATACTTTTATTATTAAAAATAATGAACCAAAGAGAGTTGCTGCACTAAACATGAAAAAATTCCCATTTTCGTTTTTTTTTTTGTAAATATCCCCCACTCCGTTGTATTGGTCATAAAAAAAATTGATACATGGATTTTATAGGTAATTAAATTCTCTACAAGATCGATTAGAAGGGCCTTTACGCTAAAATGAAGTGTTACTGAGTTATTGCCATGTAAAGTGGAAACAAACTCAAAATTTTGCTAAGTACGCAATTTTAGCCTTTTTTGGAAGCTTCATAGCTCCGTTGATATTAATCGTACAAAAAACTTTATATAACGAATTTGCAGGAAATTTCGTCCTCTACAAGTCGGTAAATAATTTTTTTTGCGCTAAAATTCACCAGAAAGAAGTTATAGGCAAAAAACTGAAAGAAGTGCCGATTAAGGTGGTTTCTACACAATGGCGGAGGGAACGGAGGAGGGGGGATTGTGGAAATTTGAAATTTTCCTATACCATCCTATACAACATATCAAAAATTCAGAACTACCTGACGTTTTGTAGGGTAAAATCCCTTCGTTCCCTGGACTATTTTATTCAAACTCATATTTTTTCAACGGAAGTCCTCAAATACATAGATAAATATCCTAAGTCATCAGGTCCTATTAATAAAGTTGTAAAGATTATTAAAATTATGTATACATTGTAGTTACTGGAAAACATTTGCGGGAAGATCGTGGTTTTGAAATTACATGAAAATGGTTTGAGGATTTTAAATTGCGCATATACATACATACAGGCTTCCTCAAGTAGTGCTAATTATGATTTCAGAAGTAAACCGGCTTCTATTCTATTTAATATTTCTGTTAAAAATTGTAAATTTAATTTAACTTCCTCCGTGGATAATTTTATGTCGGAAACCTAATTTTACAAACCACACTAATTAATATTAAGTAATGAAAGACGAGTTGAAGCATTAAAAAATCTTCATTTAACATTAATTATGTATTGTTTGTAATTAATCGAGTAAGGTTTTTGCATTGCGTAGTTTACGTTTTTGGTAAAAACACCTTATTGTGTGTTATCATCCTAAGCTATTATTAATTACTCGGTATTTCTCTACTACTGAGAATATGTTACCGATAACGTTTTCTCAGATTCGATTATTGAGATCACAAGGATTTTCCCATAGCGTTAATAGGCTGAAATTAGAATTTTCCATACCAAATTTCTTAATTAAGAATAGTTGTTACTTAATTATGATATAAGATCGTGATAATACTTGAAATTGCTTATTATTTTATAATTTATTGTTTACATTACAAATGCACACCCAAACCTAATTTGATTGATTGTTTATAATCTGCAATATGTTGCGCCAGATAACGTTTTAAGTAATTTATCAGTCGAAGATACTGCAATTAAAAATCAACCATGAACACTGAAATTTACAGCCCATTTATTGATAAAAGGTTTTTTGGGTTTTTTTATAATTTGAGACGTAGGTACTCGTCAAATAAACAGAAGAAGGAAGGTGCACTAAATTATCTAAATGAGAAAAACAAAACAAGAAACGAAAATTTTTGTGCGCATCAAGCAACGCACTTTTATAGTGAAGTCTGAAATAAGCCTAGAAATTTTTAAATTGAGATAATTACACAATTTCAGTTAAATGGCGAAAATAACAAAATATTTTAAAGTCCGAGAAAACGGAAGTTTAAGCATGTAAAAAGCTCATTTAAGTTAAATTAATATAATGAAAGTAATAACAGTTGAAACACATTATTGGTAGTTCAGAATAAAAACTTTAAATCAACAAACTGATAACGAATCCCAAATTTGATTTTTTCGCTTTAAGCTACATATTTTCATTACCCCAGCAGCAACCTGTATTTTTTAAACATATAAAAATTAAGTACATCCTGTTTAAATATTAAAATGTGCCCTACAGTACCGGATTTGAAAATAGTAAATAATTAATATAAATTGGAAATAAATGAAGACTGCACGTTTTAACATACTTTTTCCGTTTAGTTAATTATATTATAACTTACTGTAATTGTAACATTCCTAACTAAAGCAATTAACCACATTGTTAGTTAATTAAATCAACATTCTGCATTGTCTGTATAAAAATTAATATTTTTATATCAAAGATTAATTTTTTTAATCATTAGAAAATAGCTAGTTACTTTTCCTAAAGTTGACTTCCAATATTTGTTTCCTTAGAATAAATAAGTTAATTGTGATTTTAGTTCATCAAATACACCTACAGAAACAACAAAGATTGTGAGAATAACAGGAAAATTCTAGAAAATGCACAAAAATGCATATTTTTACATAGATTAATTACAAGAACAACAATGATAAACCAGAAGTCGATAATAAATAACAATCATGGTGGGAGGTGTCGCAACCTTTGACAAATTAGTTTTACGTAATCGGCATAAAGTGCACTGTTTCTTTATATAGATAAAACGAGGAAACGTCGAAATTATTATTTAACAAATGTAAGCGTTTCAGTTATATAATACTGCGTAACGATTTTGTGAATATTTGAAATTTTTTAACCTATTTGGCAATAAAAACCATAAACCGAAGCACTTATAAAAGCGTAAACTTCGGTTTCAGGCTTGTTTAACGATTGGAATTAAATAGCAGTGTATTTGTAACATGGAACTTACACAATATAGAAAAAACAGTAAAACCTGACAATAATAAAATATTAACAAACCGGGACAGATGTTGAACATAGTGATAATGCTATATTTGAAGGCGTCTCTTTACAAGTGGATAAGTGATGACGTAAGCCATTAGCAGATTAATATCCGGGTGTAACATGCAGCATAATTGAAAGAGAATAAGGAATCTGTTGCTAGTTCACTTCAATGGCTCTTTATTACAAAGCAAGCGTATTAAATAATGCTAAAATTTCGTAATGCTCACGCAAAAATAAGAGGAAATTACGAGGTTAAAATTAATTCGACCAGTGTTTTCTTTTGAAACTAGGAAACAATGGATTTCTGGCAGCGTCTACTTTGTGTCGTATTTTAAAACGCATTAACCCATATTCCTATATCCACCAACTCCAGAACTTACACATATTAGTTATTCTGGCTTTTAATTGCTGGGAATGGCGAAAAATGCCGCTGTATTTGATTGTTCCTAACTTACATTTATCTTGGTAATGAGGCATCTTACCAAATTAATTTTGCATATGCCCATGCACGTTTCCAAAATAATTGTTCTTAACTATTGCGCCACTAAATTAAGCCGATTAAAAGTTACACAATAAAATATTATGCCGTTCAAACGATAAAAAAAAATCGAACCTCAGAAATAATTATAGATTATCAGAAATAAACAGAGGAAATTAAATAAATGAAAACAACATTTATTCTATTTTCAGGAAAACTCAAGATACTTTTCCATTCCTTGATAACTGTTCAAATACCATGTGATTTCGTGTGTGTAAGGTATTTTGGTTTCTAAATTCTAATCTAAAATTCAAAAAATTACAAACTTGCGCAATCATGAAGACGAAACCAACAAACCCTGAAAACATGAAATTTACTTGTACGTTAAAGTTTTTGAATTTTGCAACCTATGATAACATCTACCCATATTAGAATTTGTTCAATACAAGGATGAAAATCAGTTATCCTTCAACCCAATTCAATAGATATTCTTCTGATCGGTGAAACTCATTTTACTGATAAATCTTATTTCAAGATACCCTACTACCAAGTCTATTCTACCAACCATCCAGATTGCACTGCGTATGCGGGTTCAGCCATTATAATCAAACAGATAACTAGCCACTATGAATTGCCAAGATATAGAGAAAGCTTTCTACAGGTCACCTCAATCTGCCATATGAGATAACAGTTACTGCAGTATATTGTCCTCAGAAAGCACAATTTGAAAAAAGATCGCTTCTAACCTTCTTCAGCACACTAGGCCCACGGTTCCTAACAGGAGGTGACTACAACAGTAAACATTCAATTTTGAGATCGCGTATAACTACCACCAAAGGCAGAGAGTTATTAAAACTCATGCAAGGAAAGAGTTACTCGTTCTTAACATACTGTCGGACAGATATAAATAAATTACTAGATCTCTTAGATTTCTTTGTCACCAACGGTGCCTCTCCCGCGTACACTGATATTATACTACGCTTCGATTTATCCTCTAACTCATGTCCTATCTATGTTCAACCTACATCTCAGTCATGCAATTCAAAAAGTAACTAGATCCAATTCAAGAATAACTTAACTAACCGCGAGTCTCATAAACTCAGATGACATCGACGAAGCAGCAAATAACTTTATTGGTCTTATTCAAGAGGCAACCCAACAAGCCATCCCTGAAATAATTCATAAAAAAAGATGTCATCTGCATCCCATTAGAACTTAAAAACAATTGTTGCTGACAAGAGGAAAACTCGAGCAAAATGACAAGAAAGTCGTACCCCTTCCGATAGAAATGAGTTCAATAGACTGAGTACTAAACTTAAATCAAAACTAAAATCTGGAAGCCAATAAAACCTGCACGCAAACCTACACCAACGTCTCCTCCTCGACGCGTAGAAACACCAATTCAAACACAATGGGCTACAAGCGGCAAGGAGAAAGAAACAATTGCTGGTGTCTTCTAACCTCACGATAATGTACCAGAAGAAGAAATCTTAGAATTCCTCGAATCACCGTTATATAAAAACCCACCAATCAATTCAGTTACATCAAAAGAAACAGTAGAAGAAATAAAACGCCTAAATGTGAAAAAAAAAAACACCAGTGATAGAGCTCATAGCTCCGAAGATGCTAAAAGAATTGCCAAAGAAAGGTATTATAGTACTACTGACTTACTTATTTAATGCAATTCTTCGACATATGTACTGACAAATGTTTAAGCTAGCGGAAATAATCAAATCCTATCAACTTATTAGTTTACTCTCCGTTGTATCTAAATTACTAGAAAAACTGCTACTTTGAAGAATTGATCCTGACTTTACACCTCACGATTGGACACCTCATTATGAATTTGGCTTCCGTCACGCTCACTCTACAACCCAGCAGTGCCCTAAATAATACAGAATATTGTACTTCAGTATTCCTCGATATAAGTTAAGCCTTCGACATGGTTTGGCAGACAGAACTATTATATAAAATTTAAAAACATCTGCCAGGATTCAATTAATTATTTGAATCATACTTCAGAACGCGAGTAAAGGCAGAAGCTTCAGATTTGCTGCCTATCAACTCTGGAGTACCACAGGGCAGTGTATTAGGGCCATTACCACCCCTGCTCTTTACGTCAGATCTTTCAACATTGCCAAACATCTCAATAGACACATTTGCTAAAGGTACTGTTTGTAGTTCGCCGAGCACATTCTACCCTTCAAGAGTATTTAGATGTTCTAGAAAAGTGGCTCACAAGTTGCAATATTAAAATAAATCATATTACATTTACCTTACAAGATCCATATCTACCAATCCAGTTAATAATATATAAATTTCTCAGACGACATCGGTCAAATACTTAGGATTGTATCTTGGCCGCAAACTACACTCGAAGGAACACATTGGCAAAAAAAAATCAAATAGACTTACAATGGAAAGAGATATATTCGTTAATTGGACGAAAGTCTCCTTTAACAATTAAATAAAGTTTGGACATATGGAATAGAACTATAGGGTTGTGCTAGCAAGGCATCATACAAGCTATAGTTGTAGCCGCCTGGTATGTCACCAACGAAGTGATCCACAACGAAATCGTCTACGTATAAGAAGTATTATCCATCATAAAAAATTAGAAATCCACACAAACCCTATATTGCAACCACTACTAGATAATACTGTAATGAGAATACTTACTAAACGGTGACCAACTGACCTGCAACATTAACAGGAACCGGTAGGGGAGGAGATCTCATCACGCCAGATAATAGATAATCTAATAAGTAGTTAGATTTCATGTTAGCCGATTAGCTTATAGAATACTGTGTATTTTGAGTGCTAATTTACTTATGAAAATATTAGAATTTAACTTGACTTTTGATTGACAATTTATAGAAATATCCAAGCTGGATATTTAGCGGACTTTATATTTTAGAACTCCCATGTCGCTATTTTACATATTTTCCAAACATTACACATTTATAAAACTCTTAAAATTATTTGGGCACCTCGTGGTTAAATCCTGGATTTCAGCTTCTCCATATATCAGTTCAATATCAGCCTAAAAGCTAAAAGGTCTGTCGTTAAAACTATTACCGATTAAAACGATTCTTCTCTTAGTTTTTTTCTATTATGTCTATGTTCCTTACTTCCTCTTTTTATTTCTCTTGCTTCAATTGCTTATTCCATCCTTGTTCTATAGTTTTAAGGTACAGGTTATAAGCATAGGTGTTATTTATATGGCGAACGATGAAAGGGCAAACAAAGTAGTTGCATCTCCAGCAAGAATATTATCAAGAGTGGGTGGCGTGGGGGAGCGCAATTGAAGAATTCTTGGGTATGTGGCAGAATCTATACTATTATATTATGTGCTGGAATGGAAAGAAGTTTCTCAAATAAAGAAATATAAGCTTGAAAGATCAGGTACGAACAGCTTCTTAGGTTCAGTAGAAAGCACATCAAGATAGTTACAGGCCTTTTTACAGGCCATAAACTCTTTAAAAGGCACCTGCATCTGATGAACCTTTCCGAGGATCCAAGTTGCGAATTCTGTAACGAAGCAGATGAGACTTCCCTTCATCTACTTTCACGGTGCCCAGGCTACTTTTTCTGGGACATCGATTACTTAGAGCCAGTCTCTTAGAGCCCAACGACACGCAGGGCGCCTCTATGGATAAAATTCTGGCCTTCGGGATAGGCATCGGTCTGTATGAAGGCATCCCGAGTGCTGCTACTTTACACCGCCGCAGAAGAAGAAGAAGGAGAGGTGGCTAGAATCATGATAAGGACAGTTCGTATTGATATGCTGGATGAAGAAAAGGCTTGCACAGTGGGAAAAAGTAAGGTGGAAAATCCCAAAAGCGCCAAAATACTATTAGAAGATGGCAGGAAAGGTGAGTGATAACTACTATGCTGGAAAATGAAGAAAACTGGAGAGTAGCAGAGAAAATGGTTGGCAGTATATTAATCCAAAAAACAAAAGACGAAAGAAAAAGGAAGAAAGAAAAAGGAGGCTAAGAAAGACAAACCAGCAGCTTGATGTAATGTGTATCACGATGTCAGGCAGTTTGAAGAAGAATGGAAGAGGTTTTTAGTCGATAAGAATCCGACACTATCTGGCAGCGCGGGCTGATCAGGTTGTTAGTTTTCGTTTCTCATTTCCTAAACCATCTCATTTCTCATACATTGCTGATACTGGTTATTTCATTTCTTATTTTCTTTTGTTTTGTTCACATTGTTTTTACGGATCTCACCCCTATGCGATTGACTTTTTTGTCTTTCATTTATGATCTATTTGTTCGCCTCCCTATTTCCCTATTTTTGCTTCTACTGTTTTGACACTTCAGTTTTACAAAAAATATCCAGCGCAACTGCTTTGAAAATGTCTCTCGTTGATGCTATTCTTCTTCTTCTTTCAACTAAATACCCTGCTTTGTTTTTCTAGTTATTTATGTCTCTTTATAGCTTTGTCCAAGTTACTTTAAGCAACACTCGAAAGCCAAATACAAGTGGTAAAGAAAACGAAGGCCAACTAAATACAATAGAGATTAAACATCAGAAAAGAATAGAAGGAGAAGCATGAGAGAATAGCAAAAATTATACTGGAAGCAAGTAAAAAAAAAACAAGGAGCCAGACCAAAAAGAAAATGTTAGATCAAATAGAAGTAGTGGGAAGAAGCAAGGGAAAATCGGTAGGTGAGATGAATCGTCTATCAAGAGATACAAAGGTCTGAAGGAAATGGGCATGGAAACCCAATCCGACGCCTGAAAAGGCATAAAGAATAGAAGCAATAGGCGAAGATAAACTAATTAATATAATAATTTCCAAAAAGCTTATAATAATTCTTCCATAAAATATTTTAATATATCTACTTTCTTAAAAGCAAAATATTTAGGGCCAATTTAACAATCTCCTATTAAAGCTAACTTTTAGACAATTACTATGAAAACAATCATATTAACAAAAAGCTTACACAAAGGAGAATATAATAAATTCCAGTTAGTGGTGGAAGACTGTAAAACCGACTCTTAGCAATTAATTTTCTTAAATTTATTACACAGCAACAATTTCATAAATAAATCGAGTCAGTCTTAAAGAAATTTCAGTTTTCTTTTATTCGTACTACTTACTTGTTCATAACATTAATCGCATTATTAATTAGGCACTTAAAACAAATAAACAGGAAGAATGCCAAATGCGTTTTAAGTATCTACAAGTTTTATTACTGTTGTTCTAGTTTAACCAGATTCGCAAATAAAAATAATGTCTAGTAATTAATTAACAAACCTTGATAAAATCAAACTAAATAAGATTAGAAAATAAATAAGCTACTACTAATACAAACATGACATAATTATAAACAAAACGACAGACTTCCTTATAAACAAATTCTCGCGAACCTTTGAAATTTATATCAAGGTGGAATATTTTGCTGATTATTGATACCAGAAGCGTACATTTATTAAAAATCCTTTTGTAATTGTTGATTTATTGATTGATCACTCCACTACTTGATGTAGTAGTTTAAATGCCTGACTTAAATTTAAATCTATAAAAAAATTAAACAGCGCACAAATGCAGTTTTCCTGATGTTGATAATTTTTGATTTCTTTAAATTATTATTTTATAACAGGAATTTACTCATTCCAACAATAATAAAGCAAACTAGTCGCTTTTCATAAGCTTGTTGAAAAAATCAAAACCGCAAAACCGAATTTCTCAGAAATATTTACAAAGCACTTTATCAAAATCCTCTGTGGTGTAAATTAAGAAGAATTGCAGGAAATGGTGGTTATTCCAATGCGTGTCCTCAAATTTCCGAGTTATTTTTGTTTATAACCCAGTAGCAAAATGCCAATCGTTTGTTATTGTAGAATATAAACAGCACTCGCGTAACCCAAAGCTTATTTTCTGGAAATTAATAAGGGAAAATATATACAGGATGCTATAGAAGTATTTAGTTTAATTTTAAAGTCCCCGAAAACTCGAAATGGTTTCTCCTGAGCGTTTGTTTTACCAATAATATTAAATCTGTTAGTTTCTTCAATGTTGGTTTAGTATCTTCACGAACTTGAAGCATTATTAATGAATTCGAAGACTTCCACGGTCAGTATCAGTATTAACAAAACGTCTTCCGAATTGGGACCGTGTCATTTTGAGACAAAAAGACTCAACGTTTCGTCCACTTTTTTAATTGGCTTCTTCAGTTCGATTTTTAAATCAGCTGTATTTTTCACCTTCTACAAAAATACTCCAATACGTACAGGAAGACACTAATGTTCATTTATTATTGTTTAGTAAGAGAAACAAATATGTCGAACTACTTAGAGGCAATGAAGGTATCAATCATATGCTTCCAACCTATGGGAGCTGTATAAACCATGTCCCTCACAAGTGAAAATATATAGAGAAAGGTGATTAAAGGAGAACATTTAATCGATGTATCGATTTATTCTATATATCAATATATTCGATATATCGATATATTCCATACGTCGATTCAATCGATATACCGATATATTCGATATACCGATATATTCGATACGTCGATTCAACCGATATATCGAATAAATCGATATATCGAAAAATATCGATACTTTTTCCATATCGATATTTTCGATATTTTTTTTTTCATATGGCGCAGCCCTAATTGTAACCAAACGATTAAATGCTTTCACTCGCTCAAATACCGACCTCGAAAAGTGGGGAATCTGTTGGCAAAATCTTTACCATTGCGTGAGATTCGAACTCAAGGCTCCTAGTTAGGAGCCCAGTACGCCAACGCATTTAATAATAAATTTTTGTACAATTATCACTGACAATTCTTATCTTTAAACTACACCCTCGCAGAACCCTACAAATAAAATTACATAATATAAATAACTAACCTACCAAAATAGAATGCGTAACACGTTAATAAATTTTGTATTGTCTTTTAAATAAAAGGTTAATAATAATAGAAACTTAAATGTACAAAAATGATTCATTCATTCAATTGTTCTATTAATTTAATATTTTCCTGAATATCCGTGCAGATTGAAGTAGTTCAATTAACATATTTAATGTTCTTAGGTAGGTGCTGTATTCCGCAATAATAGCAAAAATTAAAATATGTAATTACAGCAATTTAGACAAAATCTGAAAACGTTCAAAATGCAAAATATTAATGTCTCAATACTGATAAAATCCTAAATAGAGCCACGTACTTGTTAGGTGTAACAGAGTAAGTGGGCACGGTAACCACCGGTTCTTCTAGCGGAATTACGGCAGTGTTATCGGTAAAACGACAATGTCGTACACGTCCGTACATCAATCAGTTTTTATTATCTAGTTATAAGAAACTACGTGCTTGGAATTTTAACCATAGAACCCGGATTTAATGCTATGAACTATGAAGTACTTAATAAAATATGTCAGTTTACCATTATCGTTTCGACAATTGCCTCGTAATTTTTAACCTGTTAAGGTAAAAATCTTTTATCCTAAGAACTTAAGAATCCATTCCGCATCTGTCCCGTTTGATTTGAAATCAAAGAAAACGTAAACCTACAAAAGCTATTGACAAAAACTAACACATGCAACGTTCCCAACGCATATCTTATGTAACAATAAACTGCAGCAGACGAAATGGAACTGGTTTCACACCGATGGGCGGCTGCTAAGAAAAGAAGCAAGCAATGTGCACTTTCTTAAGACGTCTGCCCGCTATTGTATATCGTGGGAACCAAACCTCGGATCTTCCGTCTTCAAGGTGCAATCTTAACGGACATCCTTCAGGAAAATCCGGCAAATAAAAACGGTGCTATCTTTCAATTGCTTTACTTCTATTTGTAAGATATGAGTGATGCCGTGTAAATGTAAAATGCATCGAAACCTGAATTTATTTATATATTGTATCAACAGCAAACTAAAAAAGTTTGTGTAAAACTGACAAACTTTTTCTTTGCTGATTTTATAATTCGTAGTCACGACTGAAAGCTTTTAAAAGTCCAAGTGCTCCAGTGACCGTCGAGGTTCGAATCTATGTCCTCTCAAAGCGTCATGCCTAAAAATTGGAAGTTGTAATCCTACAATATTTATTAATTTGTGTATTTATGTCGTTAATTTGGATTAGACGGAGGTTGCAGGTGGTTCAATTAAATCTAGAAGAGTTACAAACATTCTTAAAATGCTAAGAATCTGTACGCCAAACTGAAATATTGTTCATATATTTCCAAATATTCTAACCTAATAAAAAAATCGAAATCTCCAGGGCTGATTTTGAGGTTTCCTTGCTTTAATTGTATATAAAAGTCACTAACAAATAACATAAGTAAACACAAACACGCCGTGAAAGATAACTTCATAAAAGCTTCGTATTTATCAAGTCATTTAATTTAAGTGTTGGTGTTGGAATCAATATAACTCGTAGATTTTTACTTTGCTCTATTTATTATTGTTTAATACTTGACTTTTAGCAAGACCTTGGATTGATTTTTAGTTTTTGTGGCCGTAGCAACAGTAATGAATTACCTACTTTCGTCGTAGTTTGTCGTTATTTACTTATGTATTTTACAAAATTATTTTGGTTTTCTGAACCTTTTTTCGAAGTTTGTTTATGGTATAGTTCTATAGTTTATTAGTTTAAACCTGTGTAGTTAAGTAACCCTTGGTCTTGAACTAGACACGCGTGGCTTTAAAATACTTGAGATATAAGTAATTTCATACTTATGTAAACGCTTTGAAGATTGAAGTAGAGATTATATAACAAAAAAATGTAAAACACTTCAAAACTTAAAATAGATTAATTTGTTTTTCATATGTTGAGAAATCGCTACATTATTTGCCTTAATTTTTTTTATATTGGTAGTTACAAATGTACTTAAACAATGTTTGTATTCAATCATGCTCAGTGTCATATAATTAAAAGGCATGTATTAGCCAATGACAAATAATAAAAATTAAGATATCCAGATTTATATGATTATTATTTGTTTCGCATATTGTCAACATTTCCCGAACCAAGCCTGACCATTTTTGTTTAATTCTATAAGCCGCTGAGGATAGCTTTAAACTTTTAAATTGAATCACTTGATTCTTAAAGTTTTAATAAGTATAGTCTATGCATTGTCAATTGGCAGCATTCAATTGAAAACACAGACGAGTCATTAGGGTTGCAATAGCAAAAGTTATCTGCTTATCTAATCTAGTTAACTCGAGTTTAAAAGGTAGAAATGTATTTCTAAGAAACTAATTTAACGAAACTTGGGCTATTGGCGTGGTAACATATAAGTTGTTCTTATTTTATTCCTTTTTCGAATCCTGCCAACAAGGAATGCATAATGTTTCTTTTTAACATTGCTATAAGAAACCATTTGAAATAGGTTACATAAGTAGCTGTGGCCCTAAATCGTTTACAGGTTATATTAATTTTGAAGACAATTCTGTAGTACCTTTTCATAGCATCTTTCCACAGTTACTTGATCATTGTCGCTAAGAATTGCAGCATGAAATGCAAACAGGATAATGGACAACATTCTAAAAATAATTGCATTCTTAAAAAACAACAAACTCGACATACTTCTAATTTCTGAAAGCCATTCAACTGAAAGAACAATGATCAAAATACTCTATTATAATATTTACTATGCAAATCACCCTGATGGTACTGCGCTTGCAGGATTTCCTATTATCATCAGTCAACTTTAAGGTACATGTTACAACCATATACTACTAACAAAATATAAAGTACAATATTAAGACTAGAGACCATGTCATGGACCATCACAATCGCTACGATTTATACATATTAGTCCACCAAGCCAAGACATACTACTTCCTATGGAGAATATCAAGATTTTCTAACGCAATTTGGTTCGAAATTTCTAATAGAGATCAAGACTGACTACAACTAATGGTCGATATCTATTAAAAGTTATCCAAGTTAATAATATGGTTTACCTAAAACCTAACAACTAGAGAACGAACTTCTTGGCCCAACGATTTGAATAAACCCCAAATCTACTGGATTTTACCATAGTCAAAAGAATCGAATTTAGTTTTGATCTCAACTCAGATCACAGCTCCATCACAATAACCCTAAGCACTGGAGTACTTTGGAAAATACATCAACCTAGACTATGCACAAAAGGTACAGCTGGGAAAAATTTCAAGTTCACATTAGTAAAAATATTAGGCTCAATCTCCGACTAACGCTAAATCACGAAGTTGAAGAAGCTGTATAGTACATAATCAAACTGATCCAGAATACTTCTTGGATAGCCACTCCAACAGGAAACAAGTTCCGGATAAATATAACATTCATCTACATATTAAAAAACTTGTCAAAAAAAACGCAGGGCTCGGCGCCGTTGGAAAAACTCCAGAAATCCGTTAAATAAATAGGGTAACTCACAACGTTCAACCATTTGACTGAAGACCATTCCTTGTGGAAATTAGTTGCTGTGCCCCCAATTAGAAAGCCTGATGAGAGGTTGGCACAATCTGACACAGAAAAAAACAGAAAAAGCTTGCTAGTATATTTTCCACAGATTCAGATGATAATAACAACGATAATGAAGTACCAGACTACCTTAATGCGCCATGTCAGTTCTCTCTTCCACTTAAGAGCTTTTTCACCTATGGAAATTCGCAAAGAAATACAATTTATAAGCACACACAAAGCACCTGGATACGATTCAATCGTTGGTAAAGTACTAAAAAACCTTCCTCAAAAGTTGTCGTATTGTTAACATTCATTTTCAACGAGCTACGTCTATGCTTCTACCCCTTACAGTGGGAATTTTCACAAAGTATCATGGTTACGAAACCTGGTGAACCTGTCACAGAATTCAGCTTGTTGCTTATCTTATTAAAGTATTTGGGAGACTTATGCTTAATAGAATACTGGAGAACATGCCTACAGATGACTTAATCGCACCCCCAATAATGCCACAGACTGATCAAGTTTGGAAAAAATTAAGATATGTGCATCTATCTTCCCCAACGTACAACAAGCCTTCGGAAAGGTGTGGCACGACGGCTTTTTATACAAGTTAAAAAAAATAGCTATCTGATCAATTTTATCTGATCCTCAAACCCTACCTAAAAAAACAATTTGTCCATTTCAAATTTGATGCTGCTCTATCCAACTATCAGCTCATTCAAGTAAGGGTGCCCCAAGGCAGCGTCCATGGACCATTTCTATATTTAATGTTTACGCTGTCAAATGACATACTAATGGCGACATTTTCTGACGACACTGCTATTATATACGCGGATTCATCAGAAAAATTACAGGATCACCTCAACCTCCTATAAAATTGGCCCAAACTATGGAAAATCGACGTTAACACAAATAAATTTACTACAAAAAGAACTATCTGCCCACAACTCAGTGTAAATAATGCTCCTATATACTCTATTTCACTTTTAAAAAACCACCAACGTCGCATTATACCTTAGAAATACAACCGGCAACACTGTTTAGTGAGAAATATTTCAGCTTGACTTTTAGAGGTTATGATGTTATTTCTTCTGTCATTTTTCGCTATGACCTTTCGTTAACAGATCATTTGACTAACGCATTTTCATCTTTCGATCTAATAAATTGCGTTTCTGACGTCCCATTTTTCCAGAAATGTTAGACAAATTGAATTTGAAAATTAATTCAAATCTGACAAATGATAATGCCAACCCTAAAAATCGCAATATTAGGGTAATTTTAATTTTGCCAACATAATTCAACAGGTGGTGGTTTTTTAAAAGTGAAACGGCCTAAACCAATGAAAGATGAAATAGTTCGCTTGGAAAACTCACATTAAAGCGAAGACTGCAACTTCAATTCAACTTGAATTAAAGCTCAAGAACATGAACTGGTTGCTTAACAGTAGGTTCCAGTTATCCCTTGAAAACAAATTAATCCTATATAAAACTATACCTAAGCCGGTTTGGACATATGGGATAAAGCTGTGGGATTGCAGTAAATCCTCAAACACAAGATTCTCCAAACATGCCAGTCAAAGACTCTCCGGATGATTATGATGCCCCATGGTATGTCTCAAACTTAACCCTCCACAATGATATCAGCATACCTTTTGTACATGATGTAATCAGATCATCTACTATCAAATATAAAGATCGCAACACCGACCATAACATAGAAGGACTCACAAGGAAATGGCCTAAAGACACAGTTTTGTAAATCAACAACTGTATTTCGGTTCCCAATTTTTTTCAGTGACATCACTTAACTAAAGTTTGGAAGAGTATGCGTTTTTTGGAAACAAACAAAAACTTTTTCGAGAACTTTTTCCAAAAATCAGTAGTTACTATCTTGTCGAATGTATTCCAGTTTTAATTAGATCTTTAGCTTTTCAAAATTAATTTCTGAACCATGCAATTGAACTAAAAGTTAAGTATGTATTTGCCATTCAAACCAAAATTTACAATGCAACAAAGCAACATAGCTTTTTGATGGCTTGAATAAGTAAGGCAAATTTATGCAACTGAGAATACTGAGATTTAAAATTCGAACTTTTACTGAGGTAACCTGAAATCTTAAATTCGGATTCCAATTTTCAATCTAAGTCTGAATTGCATCTCCTACGTCTTCAATTCAAGTTCAGATTATTATTTCCAAATTTTACAGAAGCATTTAGCGACGCAGCCACTGTGTATATACGTTCTGGAAACAATAAATTGAAAATTGAGTTTTTTAAAAAGAAACTATGATAATTTACTGTTACTAAACTTGCCTTTAACTAAAACTATGAGATTAGAAACAGACTGCATGAAAACAGTTACTAAAAAAAAATGCGAAATATTTAAACCCATATTAGGTTACGTGAACGGTGCTTTGCTTATACGCACCTTCGAGGCCGGATGTACGGTTGTTTATGTGTCTGAGAACTAATCAACCGAGAAACTGGAGCTAAAGTATAAGGAACGTTAATTTATTCATGAAATTTCGGTGCCTGTAATTAATTGTCTGATAAGATGCTTTGTGAAGGTTTTTGGTTTCAGGTCTTCAGACTCCAACATTAAAGAAAATATACCGATTCTATTCAAAAACAATTCATGATAATTACCAAAAATAATTCTAGAACTTAGAACTTATAACAAAATCGATCTTTTTATAATATTTGTCAATGGCTTCGTACGTTTCGTGTTATTTGTTTTAAGACAGAATTTGAAATTGTTCGATAAAAGAATCTAAATTAAGATGATTATTTCGTAGATCCCCTCGTTTAGCTGTTGTGGAAGTCTTTTTAAAATAAGACAATGTTTAATTGAAATTTTCAACTATTGGCACAAACCTTCGCTCCATTAAAGTACAGAAGAAAAAACAGGCTTACGCCAGATTATTTCTCGATTTTAGGAAATATCAATTTTGAAAATTTCTATACACCATAAAACAAACTTTAAACGATCAAATACAGACAGATAAAGGTCTTAACACAGAATTTTTACTACTAGGAAGCAAAACTAAGGAAAATAACTTTTCTAAAATAATGAAATTGAAAGTGGCAAATTTTGAAACCTTCTTTTAGAATTCAACGTGACAGAAACAAGTTTTCCAGGTAAATTAAACAATTAAAAGTGTGCGAAAAATTCAATAAAATAAATAAAGATCAAAATTCACAAAATAATTATTTTGGAAAACAAAAGGTGTAAAAGAAGGACATTTCTTAGAACAATCAGCTATTTTGAACCACATTTTTCTTAGGGAAAAATTTGGATTTAATTGGTTCTCTTCTAAAGGGCAATCTGGCATACAAAACTATTTTTATCAAGCTTTTTCTATTTCACTTGTGGTAAACATTTTTTGTTCTATAGAAAATTATTCGGACTTTTGACCCTGCCCCAGGAAAGTGGAGAACTAAAATCTTAATTGACGAATAGTTTTTGCGAAATTGCAGCCATTATACACATAGATCAAAAGTAGGGTTCATAGTTAGTAAGTAAGTATACATACAAGAAATCAACGTAAACCATACCAGAAGCAGAAAGACAGCAAGAAACCATGCGCAACAAAATGGAACGAGAAAACATACACATCACCCACCATAAAATTCAAGTAAGGAAAATAGCAGGCGACAGAAACTACCTATTTCCATCAACAACGGATCAAATAACAGAAGGTAGAAGAAACAAAAAATAACTCAAGAAAGAAGCCCTGAACTTAAGAAGAAAAATCGCAAACTATGTGAAGGAAAACCAAGCAGAAATGCAACTACAGCTGGAAGAAGATATCAAAGACTTAGCCCCCAAATACGACCATCTGGATCACAGCTACGGCTCCGCCATGCAAATCGACGCCTAAGTCGAACATTTGGGAACAGAAGGATTCTGGGGTGGATACGAATCCATTCTCGCAGCGACGGAAGTCTTGCAAACAAAAATAGAGATTTACCACGAGGCAGGTTACAAATCGGAGCACACACTGAAGAGCACGGAAGGGCACGCAAGAACGATTGAAGAATGAAAATAAGAAGATTAATAATGATAATAGTAATGACTAGACTAGGCTAGCATAAAGTAACATGTAACAGGGCAGGCATATCTGTGCTAAGGCGTTTCATATCGTACATCTAAAAGACCTAGTATAAAATGATAAAACATGTTTAACTCCCATTGAATATGTGATCTACTAACTACCTTGCACTGTAGAAGCGGTGTCTAGTGGCTGGCGTCACAGGCATGTTAACGTTATACAGTGCTCCCAATCCTCACCTATTATACAATATAACAAATCCCTTCACACCTGATTGGCATGGGGTGAACCTGGCGTAATCCAGGATTGATCCACGGGGATCTGCTCCATGTCAATTGTTGATGATGATGATGTTGATAAACAAAATACATCATGTGCATGGGAAGAGAGGCACAAAATATAAGACTAGGCAACCAAAATATTAAATCTTGCGACACTTTTAAATATCTAGGAATGGCAAGCTCGACAGGTATATGTGAAAAGGACATATCCTCAAGAATAGCTATGGGAAAATGGCGACCAAAAATACTACACGTTTTATTATGGAGTGAAAATATTAGTCAGAAGACCAAGAAGCATATCTTTCATTTTTCATAACCAAAATTTTGAAAAAGCAAGCTCTCCTATGGTATAGATATATTAAACGTATGTCAGAAAACGGTTGGCCCAGGAAAATAACGGAGCGAAACCCGAGAGGCAAAAGAAAAAGAGGTCGGCCAGCCTTAAACTAGGAAACTCATATAAGCATATAAATAATATAATGACAGAAAAAGACTTGAAGAAGGAAACTGGGAGAATAGGGAATTATGGAAACATAAAACGGCAAACCCAAGAGGGTAATACCGAAGAAGAAGAAGAAGAAAGCTTGCTAAAGCAATTCAAATTAAGCAACATGCCTCCCTCGTACAATTCTAATAATCTTGACTTATTCAAGTAGCGAAACGTCTTAACTCAATATCTAAAACCTTAACACGTATAAATATTTCCCAAAATTTTCTTTAAAAAAATAATTTTAAATTCAAATATAATTATTTACAGAATGAAAATATAGAATAGCTTTTTATGTTTATTTTCTAAACATACACACGCTCGTAAACTCCGTTAATACACGAACTGTAAAATAGAACTATAAGAAAGTGAAGTGTATTAAGAGTATTAAAACAACAAAATAAACTGAGCTCTTTTTCATTTGGACACTCTCCATTTCAAATTTAGAATGAAAATACAGTGTGCCAGTAAACTTTTAAAGATTGAGTAGGTGCATTTCTTTGTTAGAATTCTATAATTAGTCATTTTATTTATAAGCGCACCATTTTCATGGAGTGGATGCAGTGAGTAACAAAATATTGTTGGAATGCCACATACTTCCGGCATGTTGAACTCACCGACGACAATCTTTATCTCCTGTCTTACACATTTAAACATTATTTTTAGCCAGTGACTTACACTTCTCAGACGCGATTTTGTTTTTAGTGTGATGCAAGCGTTTCCCGTGAATTCCTTCAAATTATTAGCGCAAAGTGATAATAACCATGATAATAGATAACATTCTTGACCCCTCTGGTGAAAACAGAATCATACCATTTTCATTGTAATATTTTTTTTAAGAATGATCCAGCTTTGTCATGTGATTTTCACAGTACCAAGAAAAATTGGGCTGAGTAGAACAGACACAAAGTTAATTAGAAAGTATATTTAGAAGAAGCCGGACATCTGAACTGCTTCGCAAATAACGAAGAATTTCCGATTTTAATTTGGAACATTCTTATATTACTCAGTTTTTATTAGTCACTTAAAACAAGCAATTTTTCTATTTAATCTGCATTAAGAATATCAAAGAGTCTCGCAAAGAATTTTATTTTAATAAAAAGGTTTGAATTCGAACAACTGTTAATAAAAAAATATGGAATAAAAATCTTAATTTAGTTGGTTTGAAATTTGAATTTTTGGTGCCGTAAAGATTGATTTGTACATCCGTCAGGATGGATGCATTTCGCAAAAAACTTTACATCGGCACTATTTGTAATCATAAGCATACAGTTCGCAATTTCGCATGTACAGTTGTGGACAGAAAAAAATAGGACAGTGTTTTTTTTCTAGTTTAAAATGGCCCCTGTGTTATAATTTGATTGCAAGTCAATGTGACAAATTAATGTCATAATTATAATAAAAGCCAAAATCAAGTTACTAAATTTTATAGGATAAAGTTTACTTGATTTTTCGACTTGTCCTATTTTTTTCTGTCCACAACTGTACTTCAGACACACAGGGCTGCGCTATAGCGAGCGTGCAATGCACGCGGGCTGCATGTCAAAGGGCGGCCGCGTGTTGAGTATTTCAATAAAAAAATATGTAAAATGTACTTGTTAACAACATAATATTTCTACAGAAATAAATAGCGCATTATAATCTTCTTCTTCTTCTTCTTAGCTTATTTTTCATTCAGATTTCCACTTCTGTATATAAGCCTCCTCTAAATCTCTCCATTTTGTTCTATTTCTTGCTATTTGTCTCCAATAATAATCATAATAAATTTTTAATGAAACACATTTACAGTGAGAAAGTGACTTCTAAACATTGTTTACAAAATAGGGCAGAAACCATAATAGAGTTGGAAAACTGGGAAGAGAAAATAAAAATTTTAACAACTAAAAAGGCACTAAAAGGAACATAAATATACGTTGACCCTGAAATGGCAAGAAAATAAAGAGAGGTCCAAAAAATCACACGGACACAGCAACAAGACAACAAGAAACAGGGAAAGGAACGGAAGTAAAAGTAAAATTCCAAAAAATTTAAATTAATGGCACAGAGATGAAATGGGGCGACACGAAAAAGAAGTTAAAGGAAGTTAAGAAGAAATACTAAGAAGGGTAGAAACATTGATAACAACCACAATGAAAAGGAAGAAAAATAATAGGAAAAAACAAAAAAATGCAAATAAAAGGCAAAAACTGAATATAGTTACTAAGAATTGGAACTTGGAACATAAAAAAAAAAAAATTTTATATGTGGCGCTGTTTAGGCACATCCTGTAGTGTAGATTATTATATTATTGTTTAGATATTATTGTTTATGCGTTCAATTCTTAAGAATAAAAAATTTTGTTAAGATTTTTTTAAATATTTAATACAGATTTGCTATCTTGTTAACAGAATAACTAACTAAACTTCTAAACTAACTAAGGGTGTGATCACTAAAAATTGGCACAAATGATTTTAATTTTATTTACAACGTTACAAATTTTATAATGATAACATATTAATAATACTAGTTACTACCATATTTAGAGAACACAATCTGCTCCGAAGTCGGCTGCTTTTCTAACTTTTGTTTTTGTAGAAGCTATTAAATTAGCAAACACTGATTTTGGCGTTTGGCGCAATTTAGATTTAATTTGTGCAATTAAATCGGCATGTGAATTTGCAGTCCAACCGCCTTCATACGTTTTTTGTTTTAAATAATGCCAAAATCTTTCAATTGCACGAAGTTGGGGCACATTTGGAACGTTTTCTTCGCGAGAAATATAAGGAATATGGTACTTCTCGAAAATGCTCGTTGTCAGTGCAGCATAATGTGAGGTCGCCATGTCGGGCCAAAAGATATATTGGCCATCAGAATGAAACTTTTGCAAGAAAGGCACCAAACGTTTCTTCACACACTCACTACTGTATGTTTCAGCGTTTACAGAATTTCCAGAAGGAACAATATACGGTGCTGATCTTCCTTTCTCTGAAATCGCAAGCCACACCAAAACCTTCTTTGGGAACTTTGTATGACGTTTGAAACGTACTTCTGCTTCTACTGGAATATTTTCTTTACTATAATAATGTTTATTTCCCGCACAATCACTCCCATCTACTGTAAAATAGGACTCATCATCCATTACAATCGAAAGACCATTTGATGGTTTGAAAACACCACTTCGTAGTTTGCGCAGTTTCGTTTGCTGTTGTTCCAATTGTTTTTCGGTGTAGAGAGGAGCAGAAATCCGTTTTTTAACTTTTATATTTCTTTCTTTCAGTATTTTATTTACATATGCCTGACTTATCTTATATTTTCTAGCTATTTTTCTCTGAGTTTGTTCAAGAACTCCAACCACGTCATTTTCCAAAGCATCTTTTTTCTTTATCGGCATTTTTCGGGCTTTTCGACCAGATCCTGGCTTACGAATAAGCTGTTTACAATCTTCTACTCTTGAAATAATATTATAGATGGTTCGCCGTGGAATTTCCATCTTCACAAAATGGTTGACTGTATAACTTTTGGGCTTACTTCTATTAGCAACGTAGAATTGGCCAATGATATTTCGTTTATCATATTAATTTAATCCGTCCATCGTACAAATAACTGCAACTATAGCAGCAGCAGATATCTCTGTTTGACGTTTGATATGTCAGAAACAAATGCTGAACAAACGAATACCGCGGAATATGCACACCCTGCTAGATTCAACAGTTTAACTGTGTGCCAATTTTTAGTGATCACACCCTTAGTATATTAAAACAAAACCGTTTCCGCAGTATATAAAAGCTATTTTTCTTATCTACCTCATAAAACAAAGAACTTCGTAACTAACGATACGGTGCTATCGCTTGGTGACAGCAGGAAATACAATGCTAGATAAATTTTCCTTGCACTTCTAATATGAGTAGTTAAAACGTACTTTACATCTTTACCGACAACCTTGAAACTTTCACCTGTAAGTTAGTTAAGTATGTGTTATTGAGAAAATGACAACGGTAATCAGAAAATGCGACGTGTCAGACTAGGTACGCTTTGTTTATTATAAGAAATGCGGTGTTAAATCACGTGTGTGGTACAAGAAACCTTTATAAGAAATGAAAACAATTCTTCGCAGCTGGTGTCAGGAAGTCTCTAGTTACACATATGCTTGGCTTCTGTTTTATCTACGCTAAACCGACCACATTTTTGTTTAAAATTGTAAACGTGTTTTACATCTTCTCTGTGTCATTTTTAATTTAGATAATTAATTGACTTTTATGTAAACTGGTTTAATTAAAGGCGTTTCACTTATTTTTTAGCTTTTATACATATACATATTATTCATTTACGAAATCTATTGCCTTTTTCTAGGTTCTTGAAACTCCACTTTTTTACCATTTACAAACTATTTTGTTTTAAATTACTGTTAAAAATCTTTTTAACTGTAAAACTTAACACAGAGATAAGCTTGCCTAAAATGACTTCAAGTCCCATCACTTGGATATAGGATTTATGTTTAGTTTATTTTAGCCTAAAATTTGAGTTTTCTTTTGGAAATTTATTTCCACTAAATTAGTGTGACGCACTACACTTTATGTTTTTGCTACAATTTTACCAATTTTTTGAAGTCTGCTTTGTAGGGCAAATGCTTACTTTAAAATTTTATATTTACTTAATTTTAAATAAAGGTCGTCGAATTAACTAAATAAAGTTCCCAATTTTGAATAAACATCCTTAAATTAGATAAAGCTTTAACAACAATATTTTTAAGTACTTAATCTTAAATCTTACCCCCGTCCATCATTAATTAAGCTTGATCAAAAATTACCTCTTGTTGGACCTTACCATTTCGCACATGAAACTTATTACATAATTTTTTTTTTAAATTTTGATTCAAAGAAGCCAGCCAATTAAGACAAAGATCTTCGGCCATTATCCAACCTGCAGAACTTAATGGTGTTTTAAAATTTGCTTATTATAGTATTCTAATGCATAAAGAAGGCTTTGTCTCAACCAAGCTTCAATGTTTATTGTTTAGACTATAAAAGAAAGACGATCTTACTCTTTGTTCAGGCCAACGCGGTGCAATACCCCCTGGGGTGAAAATCGGGGACAGATGTGCAACCTGTCTGCTGGTTACGCCACACTTGTCCTGTTACCCCATGCTTACACTGACAACCCTCCCTAAATCTGGAATGCAATGCCCCGCTTTTACGAGGTCCATTAATTTTGGTTTTTTCACTTCTTTATTGTCAATGTGTCTGCTGAAACCGCTTCGTATGCATGTAAAAGTCCGCCCGTTAGTTAAGTCTATAGTTAACGTGTCCCGAAAACTTGTTCCGTTGGTAAATAATTAATTAAAAATTTCAAAAATTCCAAGTTTTGTTTTATTGAAACACACACGACGTGTCGAAAAACCTGCATATTTTAAAAGCGAAAGAAAAGGTTGGTTTGGCTGGAAACAGGAATCAAAATGATTTACAAAGAAGTAAAAGAACATAATGTGCCTGGTAATGAGGAAGAAAAGAATCAGTTTCCTTTTTAACGACAATGTAAATTCCTAATAACAACTAAGTAATATTAGGAAAGGACCAAGGTGACCAGCCTTAAAGAACCACAATTTCCCTACTTTCACGTCTCTAAGTGACCTTAACAGATTTAGTTCCTGTACAACGTACACATTCGTTCCTGTAGTCATTCAAATGTTACTTGCAGACATACCAAATCCTTTTAAACAAAAAAAATCAACTTTAGGTTACTTTAAGTCTGATAATAATTCATGCAAAATAATCAGTCATTTTTACATTTTAACGAGAACAAAATAAGGAATTTTAAAACTATTTTTAAGAAATTAGATTATATAAAAATAAATAAAATGATTTAGTCTATAGAATGTGAATTAAGCTACTAAGTTATCCTTCTTGATAAAAATAATAAAAAATATTGTACTAAGTGAGTCTTTCTTGAAGTATGGTGAAACTTAAAAAGTTCTGATAATTTTGAGTTTTGAGGCTGCTCCTTCCCCTGAAGTTCGACTAAAGTCCTAAACTGCAAAGTTATTTTTTTAATTGATGTAATTTAATGTTTTGAATAAAAAGTCAATATTAATCAATGAAAAATACCTCTAAAAATGATAAATAAATTCAATTGTAAATAACTGTATTTGCGTAAAAGCAAGGACCTTTATAAGAACCTTAGATTTTTTGGGTTAGCCATAGAAAAAAATTGACATTTACAGTGCAGATATTTGTCATTCTTAATTTTCGAGGAGTATGTTTCATTGAATGACTGTTTGACAAAATCTACGCGAATTACAAAACAAATAAGAATTTTTGAAAGAAACTGTAATAAACTAATATAAAATTAAGAAAATTTCGAATACAATCATGTTATATAAAATTCATATAATTCACTAGCATTTCTTTGTCCCACTTTTGCACTAAAATGCCCTGCAACAACTACATATTTTGCCTTTTCCAGATGTTTTGCTTTGACTAGGTCCTCAGAAAATTTCAGCTTCCTCGTCTTCTAATGAACTCTTGTTAGGGCATACCCCTAAATGATCTGCAATTCAGAGATACCATTATATACATTACTACTCTATTTGACACGGCGTGATATTGTGTCACAGAGTATTGAAATTATTTATTTATCATAATGGTATCCAGGGGAAGTGTTAAGTAACAATAAAATAGAATATCAAACAGAATTACGTTCAAGGTTCGCGCCAATAGGATTACTAGAACAACTCGTTGACCAAGTTACTAAAAAAATCATCAATTATATAAAAAAAACCTTTGTTACAAGACAAAGAGGCAAACAACAGCCAAATTAAGTCCCAACATCTTAACACTACCTACTATAAGAAAGAAGAAACATGACGAATCGAACATCTGATGAGAGCTTCAAAGACCTATATAAAAAGTGGCTAAAGAAATTCGCAAAGATATAATAAATCACACTACGAAACCTATACAGGAAACCATCGACAACAATTGCAGAATGAGAGTATTGTGCTCAAAGCTCTCTATAGGAAGTATAAAAGTGACAACAATAAGACGCCAAGACAAAATAGTACACACCAAGGAAACCATTGAACAATTCTATGTCAACTGCAGATCACAAAGCACAAACATAATTCTGAACTCTGATTCTGAAAAACTTCCAGAAATCACAGAAAATGAGATAAGAAGCACTAAGTCAAATGAAAAACAACAAAAGCCCAGGGAAAGACCAAATCACTACAGAGATGCTTAAACTTGGAGGAAATACAATAAAAGATGCTATAAAGATTTTGTTGAACAAATGCTTATATGAGGGTAAAGCTCCAAAAGAGTGCCACAATTCTGAAGTGTACTATTAAAAAATGTGATAAAACCAACATCGAGAACTATCGGCCCCTTTCTATATTGTCTCACCTGTATGAACTATTTATAAAGATAATGACCGTTTGGCGTTTGGCGGCCAAGCTAGACTTCTACTACCTATCGCCACCTCTACACTGTACGAATACTCATAGAAAAATGTAGAAATTATAATGTCCCCGTACATATGGCCTTTGTTGACGTTCATAAGGCGTTTGTTCCTTTTGAAACATGGTCTCTTCTAGAATCTTTAGACAACGCAAAAAGATTTATGAAAATTCCACAATGCAAGTCAAAATAGATGACAACACCAGAACAAACACAATTCCATTAAAACGGGCCGTGAGACAAGGGGACAATATACTTATTCCCCAAATTATTTACACTTGCTCTTGAAGACGTTTTCAAGAGGAAGATTATTGTCATCAATGGTTGATATATTAGTCATCTGAGGTTCGTAGATTACATAATAGCTACAAATACCTATGGGGTAGCCTAGGCAGCTAAGTCAGGTAAGTGCCTGCCAGCTAGCTGGCTGACACGGGTTCGATTCCAGCGGTAGCCATTAGGGTGGCCCTTAATTATGGTTGAAACAAATTTTGACCGGATCACCCCTCCAATCGATTCTAAAAAAATAAAAAGGAATTTTAAGATTTACCAGACCTCTAAATTCCATCGTTAAGGGGTGCCCCAAGGAGCCTGCATTTTCCCATTTAAATAACATAGGTTTTCAGGACACTTCTGGTTTTTATTTTTTTACAAAAGTATGTGTGCCTGAAAAAATCCGGCGAGTGCTGCGATTCATTGCTCACTGATGCCCCTTTCATGGAAAAAATCATGGGAGCCAGGTGTCATATCTTAACAACTCGTTACAACCTCGTTGCAACCGAGAAAAACGACAATATTTTAAAATTACCCCTTTCTTCACCTCCCATTTATTTGCTTAAGATATGACACTTGGCTCCCATAATTTTTCCATGAAAGGGACACCAGTGAGCAATGAATCGCAGCACTCGTCGGATTTTTTCAGGCACACGTACTTTTGTAAAAAAATAAAAACCAGAAGTGTGCTGAAAACCTATGTTATTTAAATGGGAAAAAGTAGGCTCCTTGGGGCACCCCTTAACGACGGAATTTAGAGGTCTGGTAAATCTTAAAATTACTTTTTATCTTTTTAGAATCGATTTGGGGGGTGACCCGGTCAAAATTTGTTTCAACCATAATTAAGGGCCACCCTAGTAGCCATAGTTACCTAATTAAGGCTTAGGTTTAAGGAATATGAATGTGTGGTGGATGAACGCTGATTGGAGCGTGATGCAAGTCCAAAAATGGACCCATCACCTCCACTGCACACCAGCAAGTGTGAATGAGCCTCGACACTGTATAGCGGTAGAAGAGGAAATTGATTAAAAAAAACAAATACCAATGACCTACGAGAAATGTTGCAAGAACTAAAACAGGCCTCAAACTTAATAGCACACAAAATGAATTACAATAAAACGAAAATAATGAGTCAAGAACATGTGCAAATATTTTTAGAAGATCATCAAATTGAAAACATCAATGAATATATCTACCTAGGCCATACCATCAAATTGGACAAAGAGAACCAAGGTGCGGAAATTACAAGACGAATCCGTCTTTCATGGGCAGCCTTCAGGAAGATATGGCATATTCTTAACAATAAAGAGATACCGAGCAATCTGAAAAAGAGAGTTTACAATACATGTGTCCTGCCAGATAATACCTACGCCCTGGAAACCATAATGTTGACAAAAACATCGGCAAACAAACTCAAAACATCACCAAGGGCCATGGAGAGATCAATGCTAGATATATCGTTAAGACAAAAGCAATCAAGGAACAGACAAGAATAAGGGATATCACAGAGGAATTTGCAGTGATAAAATGGCCATGTGCAGATTGTACAGGACATATAGCCAGACAACAACATGACAGGTGGTCATATAGGATTACAGAATGACGTCCAAGAGAAACAAAGCGAAGTGTGGGATGACCCCATAAAAGATGGGCCAATGATATGCGCATCACGACAGGAAAAAATTGGATACAAACTGCTCAAGACAGGGAGCAATGGAGAAAATTGGGAGAGACCTTCATCCAGAAAAAGAAGAAGAATTTTAACAAGCCGAAATACGAAACTCCAGATAGAATGATAAACACAATTCTTATCTAAAGATGAAATATTTATGCATTGCTATTGCAATTGTTCCATCTTTTTAAAGGTGGAGGTGTGTTTATACATTGTAGTGATTAGCAATAAATTTACAGCACGCAGTATCCTATGTTTTCATATTAATTAGAACAAAAATCGCAAATCATACTTCAGCAAAATATTTGTCAGAAACAAAGTAAATAGTACTTCAAATACTATGATAATATTTGGTGTTAATTGACGTCAGGCTAAAATTTCATTTCAAGTCAGGTTTTAAGTTTGCTTAGACTGGAATATTTTTCAATTTTCTAATTCAAGTATTTCATTGTTTTTGTTTTGTGATAAATTCTAAAGTGTATCTGAACTGAAAAGCTAAAAGCAGATTTCTCAGAAGCAGGCTTAACTTGAAGTGTTTATAAGAAATAATTTCACAAGAATTCACACATTGATACGAGCAAAACTTCCTGTCTGTCAATTCAAGTTAAAAATACTTCGACATATCCGCTCAATACTTCTTAGGATCATGGTTGCAATGTTTTAGATTTTTAGAAACATATTTTTTTCTTTAGCCAATCGATTATAAAATTAGAGCATACAAATTTCAAATTTCAAACGAAGTTATCAATTTTCATTGATTTAACAAGTGGAACTCACAGGTAGTTCGTTAGCGCATTTTAATCGTTTTATGGTTTGTTATCATAAACTAGGAAAATAACAACAGAAATTTCGAAATAAATTTTATTCATCTTCAAACCTGATATTCGATGTCAACCACAATTCGAAACCACATTTGAAACTCGAATTGTCTAAGCTAGGCTGAAAATTCCTGAATATTTAAGATTCGAACCTTCAGCTCTGAATCCGTACATAAATTTCTGTTTGTAATTCCTATTTCAAGCCTGGTTTAAGATTTGAATCCTTGAATTAAGAATCAAATTATTCGAGATTTCAGATTTCAATTCTGGTCTTTGAAATTCGAATTGGTTTTGATCTTCTTTTCAGAATTTACAGAAACTTCGACTTGAAATTGGGCAAGTCCTGAATCAAGATTCAAAGTCCAAGTCCGCAATTAACATTATTTGAGACTTTGAATTCACGTACTAATTTTGAAATTCATATTCTAGGCCCACATTTTGATCATCAAACCTTAAGTAAGTTTGTTCTTGATTCCACTTGAAACTCGAATCTTCTAAGTCTAATGAATTTCTACTAGTTTAACAAAGGAAAATGCAAGAGATAGAAAGAAGTTGAAGAGATGGATTAAGAATGAATAAATAAATACAACGATCCGACGCTCACATGGGCAAAAGGGCAAGAGAAAGAAAGAAAGAAGGAACAAGAGAAAATCTACATGAAAAGTGAAGCAGTGCCTTCAATCCTTAAACTATTTTGTTATCATTGTTATCAACAACTCTTCATAACAGAAAAACAAAAACAGACATTTCTGGATAAATTTTAATCAAATAACTACTAAATAACTTGGAAAGTGAAATTATAATTAATTAAATGATATTCTACAAACAAAAAATTGCGATAAATCATTACTTTTTCCTGTTATATGATATTGCTAAACCAGATAGTATCAAAATTCGACCTTGTCATTCTTGAAGCGCACCTATCGAATACGATTTTTCTAACGAAATACTCATTAAAATAAACAGAGTTATGCAATTAAGTATTTAACGATAATTAAGTTGTGTTAATCTCGTCCAAGAAAACATTTCAAGTACATTTCCTCTCTCTATAAGCTCCCCTGCAAAAATGTGTAAACTAACCTTCCCATTATAGTAACTCTGATAAGATATGAAACTGGTACGACGCGGATATGCTTTCATATTTTAATTCTATAAATTATCAGTACTTAATACCCATTATTTCAACGAAGGAGGCCAAAACAGGAACTTCTAGTGCCGAATTTTCCTATTACAATAGCACGGTGTGCAAAATCGCTTTTATCGCTCACTAGATTATTAGAAAACAATTAGCTTAATTTGATTTGAGAGTACATACGTCCAAAGTTCAATATGTTTATTTACAGGCTTTCCTTTATTCAGGAATCCAATTCAGAAGTTATAATAATAACGTAGCATGCAGAATTTAAAACAAAGCGCGTAAAAAGGAACTGAGGGTTAAATGGGGTGTAAGAAATCATAATGAAAGTGCATATAAACAATGCAGAGTCGAGCTTCCCGCTGTCCTATGCAGATTTAATGGAATGTGACATGCACAACACTTCTGTTGGTGCATTTTGCAGCCACGACCAAGTCACTTACACTGATGAGTTACCCTAAAAGGCTGTTTTAAATTAAAACTGCATCCACATGTGGTTTTAATATTCAGACTGTCGAGACGGAAAGATATTATATTACAGCATCTTGTTTTAAAATTCTTGAAATGCTCCTAATGGGCCGTGTTTCATTTAAAAGGTTTTGAAATATATGCAGCACTGAGCTGCGTATAAGCTAAAATGTGTTTTTAAAAATTGCATAGCCATTACTTCGTGTTAATTTAAAAGATGCTAATAAGCGTCGAATTAAGAAAATTGTTTGGAAATAGAAACCTGAAACGAATAATTCCCGAAATAGATTGTCAAAATTGATGATAAAATTTCAAAAAGGTGCCAAACGTATGTTGAAAGGCTGAAAAATTAGAAAGGCCACAAGGTCTTTAAGTTTATTTATTTGAAATCTGAACATCTGTTTTAATTAAGTTTACTAGGGTAACAATCGCCGGAATAACCGAATGGTTAAGGTTAAGGCATTCTGCTACAGAGCGGGCAGTATCGGGTTCAAACCCGAGTCGGATGCTCGGCAGGTGGCCTACCCAGTCACTGAAAATAATTGGGAACCGCAACACAGTGGTGGAGTAGGGAAGGTAAGCGGTTGTCGACTTAAGAGGCCTTAACCTTTCTTGTTGCCGACCATACTCCCTCGCGAAGTGTTAATGGCGATACCTTTACCTTTATTATGGTAACAAAAGTTGATGAATTTTTGGCCGTAAAATATCAATTTTGCATTACATTTTAAATCCCAAATTAGCCAAATTAAATTTAACTTCAAAACAGATATGTACACAGATTACTCTTTAATAATTAATTACCATATAATCATTATTAGCTCTTATCTTACTCCTAAACAAATTGCTATTAAACACATATTCTCAAACAAAATAAAAACCAACTTTCTCATTTTCAAAAATTTAATAGGAATGTATACTGCCACAGGGTGTAATACAACAAGGCAATGAATATTCCCGTAAAACGCAAATAAGATTAATCAAACCTGCTTCTTGTAAAGCAATAACGCGCGTGGTTTATTTTAACCGAGATATCTCTAAATCTATACAGTTCAAGTCTCAAAAATGGAGATTTTATCTCAAATCCGGTATTCTCGGACTGCAAGTGGTATGCTACGGAGGTGAAATATAATGTATAAACGGATATTATTTAAAGTTACATAAGTTTAGATGTTTCTTTGAATTACGTCAGTTAATCTAGATAAATGATAAATATCAGTTCGTAATACTACAAGAAGGAACTGAAATTGTGTAAATGCAAATATGACGAACATCTTTATAGGAAAGAGGTTAGTACAATTTATTTACAGGCTGGTTTTGATATTTTTAAGTGGTGTGAAAAGAGTTACAAAAATCAGTAAAAGTTTCTTTGGAAATGTTATCTTCTTTCATTGATTTGTGTTTTTACTTGGGTAATTTTTGTGGTACGGTGACATTTATGTACTTATTCAATACATTTTCAACCTAAACAAGCATATAAAAATAAAAAGAACCGTCTTTATAGAAGTCCAAGCCACAAAATTCAATTAAATTACGTAATTAAAGCAACAATGTGTTATCAGAATATTACGAATTAGCAAATGTTGTTAATTAATAATAATTAACTCGCCAACACTGTTTCATCTGAAGGGATTTTCCAGGACAGGTTCGGACTCAGCCAGCAACAAATTTTGTTAATATCACCATTATATTTTACAATTTTCCTAACTTAAAGCCAACACTCCGTTGTCTACCTAGTTAAAGAGCCCAATAAACGATAAGTTCATAGTCCAATTTAGTAAGTAAGTATGCAGACAGTAAAGTACAATTTAAACGAAAAAATTGTTCCTTTATCAATTTTTGTTATAAAAGAAACTATTCCAGTATCCATATTCTTACTGTCTTACTGTGAATATGTCAGTGCACTTAAATTTATGTGGTCAATTCTAACTACAGTTTTAACACCCAAGAATATCTAACAATTTGGATTTTTTTAAAATAAATTTGGTTTTTCAAAAATAGTTATGCTTCGGCAGAGAATTTAGTAATTAAAAACGAACCTTAAAATTTAAAATTTCTTGAACCAAATTTAAAAAATTCAATTTATTTTCGAAATTCTAACTTCGGTTTTAACCCCCAAGAATGTATAACAATTTGGATTTTTTAAAAATAACTTTGTGCTTCGACAGAGGATTTACAAGTTCTTTCAGGAGACTTCAAAGCTTGATAATGAAAGATCAGCCCTAAAATCTGAAATCACCAGAATCAAAAGAAGTAAATTTATTATGGAGATTAAGTATAACTTTATTTTTATCGCCCAAGAATATCTAACAATTTGTATTTTTTTTAAATAAATTTGTGCTGCTACAGAATTTTCAGCCTTTTTAGGAGGCTTTAGGGTTTGTTAATTAAAAAAGCTTTAAATTTTCTTAAACTAAAACACAAGAATCAAACTGTTTTGATATTCTAACTTAATTTTGGGCTATAAAAATTTGACCCTACAAAAATAAATTAAACATTAGACAATTATTATGTAATTTACAGGTGTCATTTTCCTATGCAATTTTTTCAGGTTTAAGACTGATGACAGTAAACAATTAGTGGCATGTTTAAAGAGTGATATTAGAAAAAAATGTTGTTAATAAAGAGAAACTGGACTTACAGAAAAATGTTAATCCAACAAACACGCACAAAACAAACAAAAAGCTGTCTTTCAGAGCTGCTACAGCATTTTGAAGAGCTTTCCCGTAAATTAAAACGTCAATTATTAATTAATTCGGTCATACGGCTAGGGTGACCTTCCATTAAAGCGCCCGAACAGTCCTGTTTTAAAGCCATGAACGAATTGACTGAGCTACGTCACATCACACCTGTGCTTTATCAGTATGAACAAGAAAGGCGATTGATAAATTTAAATTTTAAATGTAAACAGAACTGCCCTATTCGATTATTCCAGTTACCCCAAAACACTTTTTGTATTAATATTTTTTTTCTGAGGTTACCGTTTACTTGCGACACATGGTTTATTGAGAAAAGTTGTTCTATTTGATATGCCCTACCTACATTTAAAATTAATGACAATACTTTTAATCACCCTGTATAACCAAAGGATTTTAAATAATTAATTGGGAAGGTTCTATTTTTCGAAGGAAGAGTTTCAGTCGTTTCAGCAAATTTCAAGGTATGCAGAATAAAAATTAAGCTTCGATTTTTGGAATATCTTAACTAAAACTAAAGAATGACGTTTTTTTGGAAATTTTGACAGCCAAGATTTAGGTTTTTTAAAAATTATTTTTCTGGGTTATTTTATGCTTCAACAGAGCATTTTTCAGTCATTTCGGAAGACTTCAAGGTTTGGTAATAAAAAATCAATTTTTGGAATTTCTTAAACTAAAACGAAAGAATGAATTGTTTTTGAAACTTTACTTTGAAGACCCAACATAAATATCTAATAGCGTGAATTTTTGGAAAAAAAATTGTAGCATTTTATTCTTCGATGTTGGATTTTTCAGTCGTTTCGGGAGACTTCAAGGTTTGCTAATGAAAAATCAGGTTTCAGTTTTTGAATTTCCTAAACTAAAACCACAGAATTGTTTGGAAACCCCAACCACACTTTTAACACCTAACTAAATATCTGACAATTTGGATATTAAAAAAAAAGAACAAAAACATTTCTTGATGAAGGATTTTCAGTTGTTTCAGCAGACCTCAAGGTTTGCTAATGGAAAATCATACTTCATTTTTTTTTAAATTTTTCAGAGTAAAAACACTGACCGTTTGTTTTTAGAATGCAGAACTTCACTTTCAACAGCTAAAATAAATATCTACAATTTCAATTTTTGTAAAAAATTCCTGATATTTTATTCCCCGACAGAGGCTTTTTCAGTCGTTCAGGAGATTTCAAGGTTTTCCAATAAAAAAGCATGCATTTCTTAAACTAAAATTACAGACTAATTTTTTTTGGAATTCAGAACGTCACTTTCAACTGACTTTCAACAGCTAAAATAAACATCTGATAATTTCAATTTTTGTAAAATAAGTTTGTGATATCTCATTCCTTGGCAAGAGGGTTCTTTAGTGGTTTTAGGAACCCCCGTGATTTGCTAATAAAAATTCATATTTTAATTTTTTTAATTTCTTAAACTAAAAACCCCAGACTACATTTTTTTAAATCCCAACTTCTCTTTTAGCAACTAAAATTAATACCTAACACTTATTTTTGAAAAACAATTCTTTGGCATTTCACTGTTCGAGGAGGATTTTTCAGTGGTTTCGGGAAACTTTAAAATGTATGCTAATTAAAAATCAAGCTTTTGGAACTTTTGGAATTTTCTACGATGCAATTTCAACTTGAATAAATATCTCTCAGTTTGGATTGTTTAATAAAAATTATGCCATTTTATTCGAGCTGCCAAGGGATATTTCAACCGTTTCAAAACATTTCAAAGTTTTCTAACAATTTGCAAATTTTCTAATCTAAATTTTGCTCGAAATCTAAACCTTCCTTTCAAAATTAAAGATGTTTATATGTAGTTCATTTAGAGTTTTAACTTCTTTTTAGTTTAAAACCTAAAAGATTTCAAGTTTTAAAAATGTTTAAGTTAGTTAATAGCTCGGAATCTTCAATTCAGACAGGCTTCAAAATTTTCACATTTAAAATTGGAATTTGGAATTGCTTAGTGTTCAAGTTCTTCAAAGTTCCAAGCTTGAATTCTACAGTTTAAATCCACTTTTAATTTGGAATTTTGGATTTAGATATGAACTAAAGCTCTGAGTTCTGAACACTTCGAATTTTGAACATTTAAATTTCAGAGCTACAGTTTTTGAAAATATTAACCTCACTTCATATGAGATGAGTTTCTGAAAACATTCTGTATTTCAATTTCTTTTGAAATCCTAAGATTCACTTTTAACATTTACAGAACATTCAAGATAAGAGTCTAACAAGTTTAAAAATAATTTCATCCTTCACCTGAAAGTCTTTCAATTATTTCCGGGCCCTTAAAGTTTTTTCGAATAATTTCAAAAATGTGCAAGGTTACCTTATTTAGAACTAGGTTTCGAATATTGGAAAGAGAGATAAAAGTAAAACATTTAAAGGGTATATATGCGTAGCACGTTCAAAAACAAGTTAAAAAATCTTAATATACATGGGCCGGCAAACCAACCGTGTTCTTTTTCGATGGCTTAAGTAAATTATTTTGTTTAGTTTGTATTATTTAGCGCCACAAACTACAATTATTAAAGATGTTCGAAATGCCTTCCCATTTTGATCGATACAGGATCTATCTCAACCCCAATTTAAACGTCCCAAGGCGTTAGTCTCAAGAGGTCTAGGAGACCATGGAATGGGACTCCTTCGCCTTATTCATCTCTGATGAAATGTTTCGCCTAGGTGTTGCCTAACAGCAAGCAAAAAAAAGGCGGTACCTACCCCACCTTCAATAAAGCAAAGATTTAATTTCTGATTTACAGACACATCTTCCAAAAGTATGGGCAAAGTAAATCGCTCTTATCTCGAAAATCTTTAGCTTGTTTGCCATATGCCCTGTATGAAATATACCCTCGAGCATGCCGATTAACAAATTGTTTAAATAAAACATAATCTGTTGGTTAGTTTATTGTCAGCGTAATAAAGTGGGATCGAAGAAAATAACTGATCCCAAAAAGCTGGAGAAGATACAAATTGATTGTCAGCTGATACTGGTCCGGTTACGACTAAGGAATAAGAGGGGAAAAGTAAGGAATTGGATAAAAGGACCATTGAAAATAAACAAACCATGAAGAATAAAAGGGGCAAAGATAAAGGGAACGAACAAGAAAATGAAGAACAGAAGGATCCCCGGGCCCCCTCATCAAGAAAACACGAAACAAACAAATCATGAAAGGTGGAATGAGAAAACGCACACTTCTATCCTGGCTAAAGTAATCAATGACATGGGTATACTAAAGAAATCTTAGGATTATGTGAAACTATATGGCCAAGCCAAGAGGAGAAGGAAAATAATAATGGAAGTCTGCTGATATATATCAGTAAAGATGGAAAAGAAGAAAGGGCAAATGGAGTGGGCATTATTTGAAATAAAGAAGTGAGAGTAAGAATAATGGATTGGGGCCCTATTTCAGACAGGATAATAACGGCACAATTGAAGTCTCCTACTAAGAACAGTATTGTCCAGTATTATGCTCCTACAGAGTTAGCAAATCACGAACAAAAGAATAGTTTTTATCAAGAATTGTTGGAAGTACTCTACAAAATAAATAAAGGTGATATAGTAATTGTAATGGGGATCTTCAATGCAAAAGTTGGGGATAACAACGAAGGTAGGTTGAAGTTTGCTTAGAAAACTATTTGAACATAAAATGTATCATAAGATAACGTGGGTATCACCAGGCCAAGGAACACAAAACCAGATAGATCACATAATAATCGCCAGCATGCCTGTTAGAATAGAAGGTCTGCAAACGTAGGGAGCATCACCTCCTAGTAGGAGAAGTTAGGACAAGAGTATGTTCCATGAAAAGAATAGAACATAATTTAGTAAAACTGCATGAGAAAGAATCCCGAAGAAAGTGGAATACTCAGTTGCAATAATGCAATCACGAAGCACTAAAAAACAAGATGAGGGCAGTATAGAGAGAAAATGGATACAAATGAAAGAAATAATACATGATACGGCAAGAGAAGTTCTAGGAAACAAAGAAGAACAAAGAAGGAATGGATTTGTGAAAATACGTGGAACTTGAGAAAGAAAAGGAAGGAAGCAAAGGAGACACTAAGAAACCAGAAGGGAAGAGAGCATGAGGATATCCTACGAGAAGTGGAGAAATACAATAGAAAAGGAAACAAAGAAGACAAATAGCAGCGGACAAGAACAAGTGGAAGTACTATATTAAAACCCTATGACCCATAAGGGTATAATGAGACTATTATTATTATTATTGTAAGTATTGGTAAACAAATTATTTCATTTGTAAAATAGTATTATTTTCATTAAGACAATGATAATTTGTTTGTGATGATGCTGCAATTATGCTTGGCATTCCGAAAACAAAGTTACTTCGTCGAATGTTTAGTTTCTTAAATAAACAAATGCTTGAGGGATTTACAATTTCAGAATGTATTTTTCTTATACTTGCATGTGTTTTTGAACAAAATATCTTAAAAAATTTTATTTAAATGATTTACTTAGTACGTTTTTATCTTCTTCCAAAATACAGTTCAAAATTTTAAATTTCAATTCTCAAGACCACAATTTTACAAAGAGACATTTGACATGCCAATTATTTTCTGTTTTCCCTATATTTATCAACCTTTATCGTATTATTTTTTACCTAATGTTACAAAGATTTATACTGCAGCAAATTCCAATTAACACTCTCATCGTGCTTTAATGTTAACTAAAAATAGGGAAGTTAATAAAATACAATAATAATGTTCACGGTTTTTAAGTGACAAAAATAATGTAAATTGCAATAAATTTCCCCTTGTTCCGCAAATAGCACAACAAAACCGAATATTACTTAGTAACAAAAGACCGTAATTAATTGAGCCCGAAAATTAACCGAAATTAAGCAATCTTGGCATGTTAGAGGGTGGTTTGTAAATCAGTGCGTGAAATAGACAGATAGGGTGACATCCCCTCGTTTACCCAAGGGTAACAGGCCATGTTGCCGCACTTATTTAATTTAAAAACAAGTTCGCGAAACCTTCCTGCCTTCCTCGACAAATTTCAACACGAATAAAAGCGCACATGCATTGTTATTTTATTATTTAAACAACCCATGACGTTTGTTTTGAATAAAATAACTCGGTGTAACAGTAACTGGTGCAAAACAATTAGAAACGCGTGTAATTATAGCAAATTAATAAAGCCAGTTTGAATTTAATAGTAGGTAATATATTTTACGCTTGTTTGTTTATGAATGTAAAAATTAACTCGTTAAATAGTTTTATTGTCATCAGTTACGCTAGTTATAATTGGCAATTAGTGAGGGAAAAACTCCTTATTTGTAAATGATCGTTTAGTGCATTGAAAATAGCCTTAAAATTTGTTGTATGAAGTTACAAAACACAAAGACAGCGAAAGCATACCGCATGCTATTTTTCTGGTTAGACGTAAATGTATTATGTCACCCTCACGTTGGGAGGAGACTTCACTTCCCCTAAGTATGTTATATTACCCTCGGTCCAGGGTTTGGCCCAGGAATATTTGTCTAAACCGACTCTAAACACGTCGTAAAAACTAAAAGCGATCCCTAGTTTCGGCACCGATACGATTTGTCAAACTGTCAAGATCAAGGAAAAGACCAACTCCCACCAAAAATGAGTCGGTTTTAAATTTCAAATTTTCAGGCTGCCTTGATTCCAAACACTCATATTGCAGTTTCTCCCGTTAGTTCATTGGTATTTCCTGATGTTATATAATAATCACCACACTAAAAATTCATCACGTAAATCGTAGGTTGCACGGAGTCGTGGGAATATTACCGGAACAAGATACACATACACATAAGCAAACAGCATAATAGGATAAGTAGGTTGATTTTGAGATCGAAGAATGCCTTTCAACAATACGAAAATAAAAAGCCACCTTCAATTATCGCCACAATTAATCCTACGTTTGTACGGTGTGAAACCATTTAAATATCCGGAAAATTCTTGCCAACCTACTTAAAAAATTTTTAATCCTTTCATATGCAATTAAACGCTTTGATAATTACCTGTTGTTAGTTGATCGATGATATTTCAGCAATATAAACAACTGAATATTTATTGCCACATAAACATTCACGCATTTTCAAAGCCTTACGACATTTTTCTTGTTGATTTTATAATGAACAATATCTCATTGTAAATTACCTGAGACACTCCGCAAACAACAATTGGGAGATGTTTTAATTTTTATTTAACCATATTACTATTTGTTCGTTGGTAATATATTAATATTCACAACAAAAAAGAGTATAATTTCCTTTAATTAAACATAATTAACGGTGTAATTAACTAAAATTACATTCCTCAGTTGTAAAGTATGTTACTAATCGTAATCGATGTATCTCCTTGGGTCAGAACAAATTTAAAAGGCATTTTCGAATATTCCTACAAAATTTAGCAATAATTGAAAAAAGGAAACAAAAAGAAATTCACAAAAAAATCATTCTGTACGCGTGTACATCAGCTAAAAAATTTTAGTCCAGCTGGATATTTTAATTTTAATCAAATTTAAAGTGTAAACCCCGAGTATTTTGGAAAAACCACTGTTTATAATTCCCCAAAAGTTAATAATAAACTACGATAACTTCTGATGTAAATTAAAAGAAAGAGTAAGTGTAAGATCAACATGTCGAAATATTATCAGGAAAGATTATAGAAATTCCCTTAAAAAGGTTAAGTAAAGATCATAAAAAAATGTGGAAGCTAAAAAGTATGGTTGCACAAAATCTGAGAGTTTCTGCCCAGCTAGGCAAATTAATTAAAGTAAGTTAAGGTCTAAAAAAGGGTTTTACAAGTTCGTGCTTGCCTAAAGTACATTGTACATACTTCTTGTCTTGGGTTATAGAACAAAACTATACTTTTGTCTTGCACATTTTCACGTAGATGCTACATGCTACCTTTTAAAAACCAACTTTTTAAAGATCGTTCCCTGATAAATGTGACTTTATTGAATTAGAAAAAAAATTAAAATATCTGCAAATTCACAATATTGCTTCCACATGGATTTGAATCACTGTAAACCATAAACATTGTTAAAAAGGCATCCCGCAGGAGGGATGACCTATTTAATTATCAACTCTTGATTTTAAAAAATGGAGGGCTATGAAAATAAAAAACTTTATTTTTATTGAAAGAAATTGTCGAAAATATCCAAGACTTAATGACACATGCTTCCATACCTGTTTTAAGATCTAACTGAAAAAGGGTTTGCTGTTTTCAGCTGAACTGAGCCATTTTTGTAATTAGCAAAATGAAGCTTCAGAATTCCGAAATTGCCAAAAATTTAATCTCAAATCAGTTGCAAATGAACATAAAAATATTCAGGGAAAGCGTCAGCCCTACAGAAAATCTTTCTTTTTCAGATGGAATTCTCAGGAAGGAAACAAACGTTGCTTTCCTCCAGAATTTTTTGTTTTATTTACTGTGACAGATTTAAATTTAAGAATCAGCAGGAGCCACAGATCTAAAATCGTTAGGTACTTCCGAAATAAAATTTTCAATAAAGGAACTTTTAAAAATTCTTTTCTCATTTCCTAATTTAAAAGTGAGTTTGAAAATATTAATGTTTTAATTTCAAAATATTTCAGCAAGTTTAGCTTAAAATCCAGCATTTTTCAGGTTGTATTCTTTGAGATCCAAAAAAAGGAATTGAAATATAGGCAAAGGTTTTCATGCTAAAATAAATATTACCTGAAAAATTAGTTTCGCTCTTTGATGAATATGATTTTAAGGAAACTGAGGAGTTATGACTCGTTTAATTATCAATATCTGATTCAAAAAAAAATGGAAGGTATAAAAGTAAAAACTTTATTTTTATTTACAGAAGTTGTCGAAAATGTCTCCCATTTAATAAAACACGTGCTTCCATACCCTGTTTGAACGTCTAACAGTCAAATTTATAAGCCTCTAACTGAACGTCGCTGTTTTCGCGACAAACTTTTCAGAAGAAAAACTGAATAATTTTTCTGACTTGCGAAATTAAGCTTAAGAATTCCTAAATTGTCAGGAACAGGCAGGAACTGCAGCTTTAAAATTGCTATAAAAAATTAAACTAACAAAAAAATCGAGAAAACTTCCGAGATTAAATTTTCAACAAGGTAAGCCTTCCTTTTTCATTTGTCAATTTAAAAGCGGATTTAAAGATTCTGATTTCGGAATCTTTGAGGAAGTTTAGCTTAAAATCTAACATTTTTCAGGTTACACACCTTTAAATTGGTAAGAAACAAAAAAATTAATTTAAAAATAGGCAGCCGGTTTTCATGCTAAAATATTACCTGAAAGATTTTCCAATCTATTCAGTCGAATACGATTATCTTCCTAGCCAAGAAAAATCGATATATTCATTTAAAAAACAGTTTAAATAATTTTAGAAAAGTTCGGGGGTTTCTTAAATTATCTGAAAGAAAAACAAAAGACAATTTAGTCGATTTTGCAGGATTAAAACGAATGACTTCTTAGTTAAAATAATTATTGATATTTTGATTTAAAATGGAGTTTAAACGATTCTGAAAAAATATTTAATTTTTCTTCCGAAATTTTTCACCTGAAAACGGTGAGTAATCTTTCAGTTAACAACGTGCGGGCTTCAGAAGGTGAATATTCTTTTTGTGTTTCTTTTTCAGGTAGCTAACTATTAGATAGATGTACTGATTAGAAAAGCTTGAAATTCCTAGAAAAGTCTAAAAGATGAAAAGGTTAATACTTATCTTCAACCACTTTGACAAATGAAAAAAGAAAACTTTGTAAAAGTCAAACTTATTTACTGAAAACTTAACTTAATTATGTATAAGGTACATTCACAGTATGTATTCAAAACAGAAAATTCTAGAAGAAAATCAAAATTTCTTCCTGGAAAATCCTACTAAAAAAGAATATCCTGTTTTTGTGTGGGGTTAACTCTTCTTCGGAATAATTTTACATTAATTTTCAGCCGATGTTTGAAAGTAAATTTTTGCCAACTTCAGACTTCTGAAAAAAAGATTTAGTTTTTTTTCTGGAAAATTTTATCTGAAAACAGCTAGGAATCTTTCAGTTAACAAAACTTCAGAAAGATTGTCTCAGATGAAAAAGGCTTGAAATTTCAAGTGACTGCCCGCCGCCCCCCCTCTCTCTGAAAAAGTTGCACCAAATTAACTTGTTTCCTAATGCTGAAACGTGGTCTATGAGTAACAGCTTAATTAAGTAAAAAAGTTTGAGTTTAAAGTCAGAGCTTGATTTAACTTCTAGATTTTCAAAGCACCAAAGCTTCATTTGTTACAGTTTTGTCATTAGAAGATATACACGTTTTCAGCTAATTGCTAACTTGCTGAAAGGTTCTGAAAGCATATAAATATCAAACTGCTTTTGAAACCAAAGGCAATTTTTAGCAATTGGTCTATTTTTCAGGATTCGGGTTCCTGAGGTCTCTTCAGCTGAAACTTCAGTACCTAAAAAAATCACAAACTTTTCAAAGTTTAAAAATATATTTATCGGATGTCCATCTGTTTGTTATAATTTTGTTATATGCTTAATTTAAATAGATATGCACATATGTTTGCAGATATGAAGATAATTTTACTAAATAATGTAAAATAAACAAAATTCGGGCAAACTTTTATATGAAGAAAGTCTGATGTGTTAGTTAGCAATTTTGAGAATGGGAGACATGAATGTCCCATGTGACAGGAGGGTGTTTTTGGGTTTTTTTGTCCGATGCTGTTTGTATAGTCGACTGACTAACATTCAGGTGTGTGATTTGGAAGCAACTCGTAACCGTGGATTAATAATCTTTTCATATTTGGGAAGAGATGAGGCGATTTTCCGCGAACAATAAAGCTTTGTGATATTTTCTGCATTCATTTAAAAATTCTAGGCACAACTAATTTAGTCATCGTTGTTCATTCGGTCGCCAAGTTTTTTTACAGTAATATCAGTTCCAAGACCCTCATACGTATATTATTTAATAACCCTATAAGATGATCGACTGATGTTGGAAAGATACGGTTTAACATCCTTGTTTTAATAGTATCAAGCAAACTAAAACAAGTCAATGTATAAAATAGCAATGCTATAAATGTTATCTTCTCCTATTAAGTTCTCTAACAACCTCAGTGCATAAACTTGGCGTAATTAAATTCCCACACGCTACCTACGTCAGCGTACATACACCTTTAAAGTAGCAAATAAACAGGTGTATCAAGCGGTAATCACTCACGTTCAAGTTCCGTAAAGTCTCGAACATGAATCACGTCCAGGAAATCAATTGCTCCTACCACAGTGAATAACTCGCCCCCGTCTAGTTTTTTAAGTGTTCCCATAACCCCAGCTTGTACCCCATTTATAATTCAACAGTGTTTCTCCAGAAACGGTTCGACATATAAGTTGAAAGTGTGACGATGGATTGCCTTTGACCGTTTTCATCTCGCATTAGATTCTCCCTACATTCTGGCCCCTAATTTAAGGGCTGTCGTACGCAGGGGATGATATATAGATTGTAGCATTAGCACATGTGCTCTTACGACAAAAAAGTCTAAATAATCTGTGTAGGGGAACAGAATGGGTGAATGAAACACCTGTTTTACTTGTTACAAAATGGTACAGTTTTAACTATAGGACAGTTAGTTAAGCCGCTATACTCTACTTCACCCAGGCTCGTTTTCAAATGCTGGAGTTTCCAGGTTAAGTACGTTCTAACTGGGTTAGTACAGCTTTTACTTGTGGCACTTAATTTGGTTGTTACCGGTGCACTCGTTTGGCACTTCCTTCCTGCAGTCTAAACGCATTTAGAATTGTTGTAGGAAATGAGGAAGTCACGTTGGTTAATTTACGCTCTTAATTAGATTAGATCAAGTTGTACTGTTGATGTTTGTTAAGAGGTATTCTTTTTCTTTATGTAACTTGCTTTAGTTGCAAAATCTACACCTTGAATTCGAAACTTCCTTTTTTTTAATACAAATTCAATTAAAATTAGCTGATATTTTAATTTAATTAAAATTTTTAATCTGCAGAATTCATGGATTAACTTTCAGAAATGTTAGTTTTTGTAAAAGATCGTTTAATTTAAGGGTTGATTACAGACTACAAAATTACTGCTTAATTATAACGTAGGATCATTGTAAACTTACGTTAGTTTTTTTTTAAATATTCCTTAGATAAACGACTCCTCGAACTTCAGACAACGAACACCTTTACTCTTACTCACGTTATAATCAATTTCATTAAAACCTCTTTTCTTTATTTTTTAATATGACTGTTAAGTTTCAGTTCTTTTCAAACCTGTAGTTTTAGCTGAAGAAGCCGAAGAAGGGCTTCAGGGACCTAAGTTGCCTTTCCGGGGAGTATTGCATTTTCTAAAAAATTAATTTAATGGTTTATAACTGTTTTGAAAACAATTATTAGATATTTCAATACCTTTAGAAGGTTTCATCAAGTTAGCAACTAGTCTATTGTTAAAATTGCAACAAACAAAGCTTAGGTGCTTTGAAAAACTAGAAGTTGCCAATCCAATAGGTAAGCCAAACTCAGACTTTTATATTTAACTAAAGCTGTTACTTATAGACAAGATTTCAGCATCTTGAAACAAGTTGAACTGATGCATCTTTTTCAGAAAGAAGGGAGAACAGTGAACTTTCAGACATTTTGTCATCTGAACATCTATTTATTTAATATTTAGCTATTTCGAAAACAAAAATTAAGGAATATCAACCTTTTGAAGGCTGCAGGTTGCTGACTAAAAGATTGCTTGTTCTTTTCAGGTGAAAATTTTCAGAAAAATACTAACTATTTTTTCAGAATCGTTTAAACTACCTTTTAAATAAAAATTTTAATAATTTTTCTGACCAAAAAAGCGATCTATTTTCACCATTTTTTGTAAGCCAAATAATCAGTTCGGCCAAACACAGCAGGTTGAGGAAACTCCTGAAGATTGAAGAATATTGAAATTTTCTAAAATGTATATTTGTTTAAACTGTTTCTTTTAATGAATATATCCATAATTTTTTTTGACTAGGAAGGTAATCGTTATATTTGCCTGAATTTTCCAATTTTTCAGGTAACCTCTGCCTACTTTTAAATTGGTTGTTTTTGTTTTTTACTAATGCAAAGGTACTAATACAAAGGTATGACACCTGAAAAATGTTGGATTTTAAACCAAACTTCTTCAAAGATTCCGAAACCAGAAATCGGAAATATATTTAAACCCACTTTTAAATTGACAAATGAAAAAGAAAGTTTCGTCTCTGAAAACTTAATTGGGGAGTTTTCTCTGGTTTTTATTTCGTTTAAATTTTTGTGGTAATTTTAAATTAAAATTTCTAAAATTATATCTTTCACAGTAAATAAAACAAAAAATCCTGGAAGAAAAACAAAGTTTCTTTCCTGAAAATTCCATCTGAAGAAGAAAATTCCGTTCCCCTGTGGGACTAAAATTTTCGCTGAATATTTGTGTTATTTTCTAGCCGATGTTTGAAATTTACAAAAATTAATCAGTTTTTCTTCTGAAACCTTTCTTATGAAAACAGCGAGTATTCTTTCAATTAAATGTTAAAACAGGGCGGAGGCATATTTTTATTAAATGAGGTGCATTTTCTGCAATTTCTGTAAATAAGAATAAAGTTTTTCACTTTCATGCCTTCCTTTTTTATTTGATCAGGTATTGATAATTAAACGAGCGATAACTCCTGAGAGAGCAATATTATGAAGGTAACATGTACAGATTATTCAAATTAATTTTAATTTATTAAAATTATATTCATCAACGAGCGAATCCAACCTTTCAAGTAGCACTTGTTTTGCAAATTAAAAGTATGTAACCTGAAAAATGCTGGATTTTCAGCTAAACTTGCTGAGAGATTTCGAAATTAGAAGTTTAATATCTTCAAACTCACTTTTAAATTGACAAATGAGAAAAGAATTTTGAAAAGTCCCTTTCTAGAAAATTTCATATCGGAAGTTTTTTTTTTATGACGATTTTAAAGCTGTGGCTTCTGCTGATTCTTAAATTTCGATCTGTCACAGTAAATAAAACACAAAATTCTGAAGGAAAGCAACGCTTCTTCAATTGCATTTGTTTGCAATCTAAAAGTATGCTGGATTTTAAGCTAGATCTGCTGAAAGCTTTCGAAATTAGATTATTTTCAAGCTCACTTTTAAAAATATGATTCAGTTTTTTTTTCTATGTCCAGAGTCGGACTGGAGCCAAGAAGGCTTATTTTTAAGGAAATCTGAAAACTTTGTAGGGCAGGAAAATTCTTTAGCTTCAAACTAAAATTCCAATTAATTTTTAAACTAAAAAATTTACATAATTTTTTCAGGTTTTAGGTTTTAGATTGGTCAAAAGCAAAAAAATGGCGTCTACTTTAAAATGTAACTTTCTTAATTTAAAAAAAGTCGACATATTTATTAAAAAAAAACAGTTTAAACAATTTTAGAAAATTCAAAAGTTCTTCGGGAGCTTTTTCAACAAAATATGAGCTTTTTCAAGTTGAATATTCTTAGGCTACCCGAAACAAAGAGAGAAAATCGATTTTTCAAGTATTAGTTTAAAAATTACTTGGGATATTTTCCTGAAATCCTAAGTTTTCCTTAAAAATAGGCTGAGTTCTGTACGTTAAAATTTTCCTATTTGGCTGGAATGGTATTGTTTTACATTTCAATTGGTCAAATTAAAAAAAAACTAATTCAAAAATAGGCAAAGGTTTAAGGCTAAAATATTACCTGAAAATTGGAAAATTCAGGCAACTGCTTTAAAATGTAACGATTACCTTATTGACTAAAAAAAATTATCGATATATTTATAAAAAAATAGTTTAAACGACTTTAGAAAATTGTAAAGCTCTTGTGGAGCTTTTTTCAAGTTGAATATTCTGTCTGCAAAAAAAAAACAGAGAAAGTCAGGTAGTTTAATTTAAAATCAAAGGATTTCCAGAAATCCTGCGTTTTTCAAGAGATTTCCTTAAAAATAGGCAAAAGTCTTCATAACTTTCGGAAATTATCGGTTCTTATTTTTTATTTTCCAAATCAAAAAGAGGAATTGAACTTTTAAAAATGAAGTTTTATCCTTAAATCCATAATGTCTGCCGCAAATCCAAAATTTATTGAACTCTTCAAAATTTTCAAAAATTATTGCTTCTTATTTATTTACTTGTTTGATCCAAAAGAGGAACCAATCTCTGATTTTTAATTTCAAAAGCTTTATTTTTGAACTCATAATGTCTGTTACAAATCAAAAAATTGATAAAATCTTTATAATCTCCAAACACCAAAACTTTACAAATCACTGATTTATTTTTAATTTCTAAATTTATTTCTGAATTCATAATCTCTGCCACAAATCTAAAAATTAACCAAGTCTTTATCCTTTAATCTTCAGAACTTCGAGAAATTATAAAGTGATTGATTGGCTGGTTTTTATATACAATTTAAGACAACTTGAATACAATTTCTTTAACAAAATACGAGCTTTTTATAATTGAATATTCTAAAGCTGCCTGAATAAAGCACAGAAATCCTATCGCTTTTTCAAGTGGTTTAAAAATTAATTCGTATATTGATTTAAAATCAGAGCATTTTCAGGAGATTTCTTTAAAAATAGACTGAGTTCTGTAGAAAACAGAAAGTCTGTCGATTTTTCAGGTACTTCAAAATTACTCCAAACATTAATTTAAAATCAAAGAATTTTCCTGAAATGCTAAGTATTCAGGAGATTTCAGGTTGACTGAAATGGTGTTGAAATGAAGGCTTTATGGAGTTTGCTCAGTGCACCCTCCAGCCACTCCGACACTGTATCCAATTCAATTTTACAAAACATTTTAGAAATGTGGAAAATCTCGAATTTGAATGCAAAACAATTTTCGAAATTTTCACAAACGTATTTTTCTTATCTCTGATAGCTATGTTAACAATATATTTTACAACTGCCCATTTGTAATGTTATATTTAGCAAGTCATCTGAAACAAACACTTTTAGCCTTTATTTATAATTTGGCATGATATGAGGTAAGTCTGAATTTACTTCCCTAGGGAAATAACAATTATATTCATAAAGCCTTCTAAGGCCACATCATTTTTGATTTATTTTACCTATCTTGTACCATATTTTATAAATTTGGTAGCTATATTTTACCAAATAAATGTTATTGAACGTCACACACGTGATTTTCTGATGTTAGAATAACTTCTTTTTAAATAGTTAACTTATTTTGCAACATAGGCTTACGTAAGTAAGTGTTGCTTTAATTTGTCATCAATTAATTTAATTCAGTTACGATTTATGTCAAGTCATTTTCAAACTTTCACTAGCTTTTCATATCTAAATAGCTATAGCTATATACCTATATCAGCTTAAAGAAAATACTAAAACAAAATTAGAATTGTTTCAGTTACCTATCTGTTTGTTAATTTACTAACTTTTTACAAACCACAAAAATTGAGATCACTTGAGATTAGGGTTTTTACCATTAAACTAATTATTATCTATTCCACATCACAATAATATTAATTAAAAATATTTTTATAGATTTAGTGGCGCCTTATTTAATGCTGTGTAATGAAATAACAGATAAAGATAATTTTTTCATGTTAAAAAATTGATTGTTTAATACGATTAGATGATTCAATCGGTTTCATATTTTTGCTGTTTTACTGCTTCAATAAATGTTTCTAAACATAGTCAATTCAAAGCGTAACACCTAATATCATTTCATATTAAACCGTTGCCAAATAGCGTTCCAACGTTTGCTTTAATTCAATGTACTCTATATCAACAAATTTGGCAAAAACTTCCTAATAATATTAAAAACAAATTTTAGAAAATAGTAAACTAAGGAAAAAACCACCAGAATTTCATATACGGAAGAAACCTAATAAAGATAATTTTGTTACATAGGTCATCATGAGATAAAACAATGCGGAAGGAGTTCTGCAGTTCCAAGGATCACCGATGAATCTATTCACTTCATTTCAGTTTCCATAAGAGTAACAAATTTTTCTCGCTCTAAAAATGGCAGTGTTTTATCTAGAATGAAAATCTACTAAGCTAAGGTTAAATCAGATATATCGACAATTTAAAAAGTACAAACTCAGGAAATTGCGAGTAGGTAATTGCTTTATCAGCTTGTTTACACGTTCCGAAAGTAGATTAAAATACCTTTTTGAAATTGTCGAAAGGGATTAAACAAGAATTTAATTAATTGAGTTAGGTAGTTCTTATCGAATTTTTATGTTCGAAGATTACTGTAATAACCTTGTTTTTAATTATTGCACTAAAAGTGGGTAAATTTTGATTGATTATTGGACGAGAACAGGAAAATCCTTCTACCCAAAAGCTCTGACAATCTAATTAGTACCAATCATTATTTTGCAAAAATGTATAACCTCCTCGAGAAGAAATTATTTTTGTGTTCGCCAGATTGATCGTTTTACGTTCCCGGTTACAACCAAAATACATTCGATAAAGCAGGAAATAAACAATAACAAAAGATTAACACCGAAGCTTTATAACAAAGATACGGATAACTGGATAACTCGATATTAATATAAAAGTTTCTGCATATCACGTCCGGTATTAAGGCAAGATAATATCATATAATCTCTATAGACAAGAACAGAATGGTAGCTAAATATAAACAAAAGATTATTGTGCAGACGGACGTAATCGAGTTAATTTCGTTTAACCAGATATCAGCAGGAAATACCACCAAATTTATTTTAAAAACTGCATTTGTATAGGTTTTTTGTTCTAATTTACTGTTATAAATGAGGCACGATTTTGCTTTAATGGTTCACTGCGTTTACTTCAAACAGGAAGTACTAAATCATCATCTGTGATCATCGAAACCCAACTGTTAATTATAATTTGCTAATAATCGAAATGAAGTCCTGTTAGAAATTAAAATTTCAGGTGGAATATTTTCGGATTAAGATCTCTAAATTCTTGTGTTTTATATGTCTATAATGTAATACTTTCAAGTTTGGTACGTTCCACTGATTGCTATACTTCATTGAATGTGAAAAAATGACTTTTTAAGCAAAGTGATAATGAGTCCAGTTTTAGAAAATATGATAATACATAAATCCAAAGGAGATTGATCATTTTGAATGTCACTAAAAATAAAGTTCAGACAATTCAAGCATAGAAACATGAGTAAGTAAAATCAATAAAAACAGAAGCTTTAAAGTTCACATTTTCTAAATATTTGCAATGTAACGTTTTCATTACTGATATTAACAGTTACACCACCATGCAAAAAAACTAGACATAAATTCTGAAATTGACATATTGTTCGTGGGTGACTAAGCAATATTTACTATTACAAAGACTTCTAACAACAAATACTGACTAACAAAACAATCCATTTACGAATAAGTACAAAACAGGAAAATTTTGGGTAAAGCTTTGTAAATACTTTCCTTCCGGTTTTGTGTATTATGACACAAGCGTAGTTTATTATCGTACGTAAAATGTTTATTTCTTGTAAAATGATTGTTAAAAAATTTTTAAAAACGCAAGTCTGACGTATTAAGTACGCAGAAGAACGTCACAAGTAATAAATCACAACATACTCTGGTTAAAACCATGATTTAAGGAAGTGAATCATTTACAGAAGAATTTTAATAAGGATTAAAACAACGTAAAAATTGAGTAAAAAATTGTCGTAATTATTTTTAATTAAAGTGTTAATAACAGGATATTTGTTTCCTTTTCCGACATATATCCACAGGTGCTTATGTAAAATGTTTCGAAATGATACGACATACCTGAAATATGTGTAAAGTACTGCATATTCATATGTTATATAATATCATACCAAGTATTTCATATCCAGTTAGTTCCTTTTTTTAATAATAACAGGTTCATTCGTTTAAACAAAACGATGAAACTGTGTGACTGTTTTAACAAATGCAGGAAAAAGAAAATTTCGAAATTAGAACATTTACTAGGAATAATAAGGAAAAGGACAACATTAACCGAGAACTCAAGTTGCCTTCCTGAAAAGTATTGCAAAAATTAATTTAATGGTCTTTTGCCTTTCGTTGTGAAGGCAATTTGATACTCAAATGCTGATGTTTTACAAACTTGGATTAAAATCCACCATTTTCAGGTTGCATACTTTTAGACTGAAAAAAATGAACTGAAAAATAGGTTGCTGGGGCCAAAGTAATTGGAAAATTAATACTTCCTAATTAAGAAATATTTATAAAAGTTTCAAAGCTCTTCCGGAGCTTTCTCAACAAAATGTGAGGTTTTTCAGGTCGAATATTCTTAGGTGCTTAAAAAATAGAAAAATTGGGTCGATTTTTCAAGAGTAAAACAATTATAACAAAACAATATTACCGCTTTTCTTATTTGCAAACGAGTTGTCAAAATTCTTCAGTAGTTTGCTTAAACATAACTGAAATGTTCTTAGGTCAACTTAAACCTTAGAACTTTCAGGTAATTATTTGGGGCTGAACACTCTGAACAGGTTAATAAAAGAAATTTGTATTTTTATTTAGCAACGCGTTTAAACGATTTCAGAAAGATTAGAAACTTTACGAACATATAGGTTGAGTTTTTCATACCGAATGTTAAAATTTTGCCTGAAAAAAATAGGGAAATTCAGGAAACCTTTTCAGGTTTAAAAAATTTAAATTATTGATTTAGGCAAATTATTAATATTTTAATTAAAAACCTAGTTTAAATAAACTCTTCATTCTGAATGTGTTTAGGTTAACTGAAAACTAAGAATTTTCAGATGATTTTTCTTTAGGACTTCTACAGATTACTTTCTTAGTTAATAAAAAATGTGGTATTTTTATAGCAACGAGGTTTAAAAAAAATAAATTAAAAACCTAGTTTAAGAAGCTTTTGAAACTCTTCAGCAATTTCCTTAAACATAATTTGAAATTCTTAAGCCGAAGGTTCTTAGATTAACTGAAAAACTAAGAACTTTCAGGTGCAAAATTTATCGGTAGGTTTATAGTTTAAACGATTTCTGGGAAGTTTTAAAGCTCTTTACGAGTTTCTTCGAACATAGATTGCATTTTTCAGATCGAATCTGAAAAAATAGGAAAATTCCGGTAATTTTTCAGAAGCAAAGGATTAATTTATTGATTTAGGCAAATTATTAATATTCTAAATTATAAACCTAATTTAAAGAACTTTTTTAAACTCTTCAGCAGTTTCTTTAAACATAATCTAAAATGTTCTTAGGCCACCTGAAAATTTATCAGTGTGTTTAAACGATTTTTCGAAGTTTCAAAAAGCTTTATGTGTTTCCATGCAGGTCAAATTTTTTCACACCGAACGCTAAAATTTTTTCTGAAAAAGTAGGGAAATTCTGAAGATGTTCTCACGCTTTTCAGAAGCATAAAATTTATTTATTGGGTTAGGCAAATTATTTATATTTGAAATTAAACTTAGTTTAAAGAAGTTTTTCAAACTCTTCGGCAGTTTCCTTAAACATAATCTGAAATTTTTAGGCGGAATGTTATTAGGTTAACCGAAAGCTAAAAACCTTCAGGTGATTCTTTAGAAGCATAGAAGCCCACACATTACAGTCTTAGTTAATAAAAAGCATTTTTATTTAGCAACGCGTTTAAAAGGTTTTTTGAAGTTTCAAAACTCTTTACGAGTTTCCTCAAATACAGGTTGAGTTTTTCAGACCAATTGGTAATTGGTAATTGGTAAATATCAAAATTGTATCTGAAAAATTGGGAAATTCGGGAGATTTTATGAATTTGTTGGTTTAGACAAGTTACTAATATTTTATATTAAAAACCTAGCCATTTCCTTAAACATAATCCGAAATTCTAGGTTAACTGAAAAACCGCGGACTTTCAGGCGATTTTTTAGAAGCCCACTGATTACAGTCTTAGTTAATAAAAGCATTTTTATTTAGTAACGCGTTTAAAAGGTTTTTTGAAGTTTCAAAACTCTTTACGAGTTTCCTTGAATATAGGTTGAGTTTTTCAGACTAAATGTAAAAATTGTATCTGAAAAATAGGGAAATTCCGAAGATTTTATTAATTTGTTGGTTTAGACAAATTAGGATTAATATTTTATATTAAAAACCTAGCAATTTCCTTAAACATAATCTGAAATTCTAGGTTAGCTGAAAACCCACGAACTTTCAGGTGATTTTTTAGAAGTAAACAAATTACCTTCTTAGTTAATAAAAATTATTGGTATTTTTATTTATCAACGCGTTTAAACGATTTTTGAAAGTTTCAAAACTCTTTAAGAGTTTCCTCAAACATAGGTGAAGTTTTTCAGGCCGAATCTGAAAAAATAGGAAAATTCAGAAGATTTTTCAGGAGCAAAAAAAAGCAAGAAGTTAATTGATTTTTAGGCAGATTATTAATGTTTTAAATTAAAAATATAGTTTAAAGACGTTTTTGAAACTTTTCAGCAGCTTCTTTAAATGTTCTTAAATTGACTGAAAAACTAAGAACTTTCAGGTGCTTCATTAGAAGTAAACACATTACCTTCTTAGTTTATAAAAATTTTGTAGCGACGATTTTCAGAAGTTTCAAAACTTGTTACGAGTTTTCTCTAATATCAATTGAGTTTTTCAGACCGAATCTGAAAAAATAGGGAAATCCAGAAGATTTTTTCAGGAGCAAAAGTTTAATTTATTTTTTTACGCAGATTATTAATATTCTAATCAAAATCCTAGTTTAAAGAAGTGCTTTTAAACTCTTCATCAGTTTCCTTAAACATAATCTGAAATGTTTAGGCCGTATGTTTTTAGGTTACCTGAAAAACTAAGCATTTTCAGGTGATTATTTAGAAGAAAAAAGATCACCTTCTTAGTTTACAAAAATTTTGGTATTTCTATAGCTACGAGTTTAAAAATTTTTTGGAAGTTTGAAAACTCTTCACGAGTTTCCTCGAACAACATTTCTGGAATTTTTTTCAGGAGTAAAACAGTCAATTTCTAAGTTAAGACAAAGTGTTAATATTAAATTTAGAGAAGAGTTTAAAAAACTTTTCTGCGTTTCAAGAGGTCTCTTCAGAATTGGCTGAGCTTTCTCAGCCTGACTGTTCTTAGGTTTTCTGAAAAATATGCCAATTCAGTGGATTGTTCAGGAGTAAAATGATTCAATTCAGAGTTGATGAAAATTAATTAATATTTTTACAATGAACAAGTTTAAACAGTTATTAGAAAATTGAAAGCCTTTCATGAGTTTCCTCAAACATAGGCTGGACTTTTTCAGACTGAATGTTAATATTTTATCTGAAAAAATAGGGAAACTCAGAAGATATTTTCAGGAGAAAGAGGTTTATTTGTTGATTCAAGCTAATTACTAACATTTTTAATTAAAAGCCTAGTTTACAAAAGTTTTTGAAACTCTTCAGCAGTTTGTTTAAACATAATCTGCAATGTTCTTAGGTCACCTGAGAACTTAGAGCTTTCAGGTGATTATTTAGTACTAAACAGATTCTTAGTTAATAGAAATTATTGGTATTTTTATTTATCAACACGTTTAAACGATTTTTGAAAGTTGCAAATCTCTTTATGAGTTTCCTCGAACATAGGTTGAGTTCTTCAGGCCAAATGTTGCTAGAATACCAGAAAAAATATGAAAATTCAGATAATTTTTTCAGGAGTTTAAGTTAAAGATTAATTTCGCCCATTAAATAAATAAATAAGCAATTTATTGATTTATGCAAAAAATTTAATCAAAAACCTAGTTTAAAGAAGTTTTTTCAAACTCTTCAGCAATTTCCTTAAACATAATCTGAAATTTTTAGGCCGAATGTTTTTAGGTTAACTGAAAAATTAAAAACTTCCAAGTGATTCTTCACAATATTGCCATTGCAGTTAATGAAAATTATTTAAATGATTTTTGGAAGTTGAAACACTCTTTAAGAGTTTCCTTTGGGTTGAGTTTTTCAAACAGAATGTTTCCAAGATACCCGAAAAAATAGGGAAATTAAAGCGATTTTTTCGGGATTAAGACAAAATATTAATATTATTAATTTAGAGACAAGTTTAAAGAAGTCTTTCGGCGTTTCAAGAGGCCACCTCAAACATAGGCTGAGCTTTTTCAGCCTGTCTGTTCTTAGGTTTCCTGAAACAATAGGCCACTACAATGGACTTTTCAGGAGTCAAACGATTAAATTCATGCTTAACGAAAAATATTGATATTTTTATTAAAAAACAGGTATAAACGTTTACTAGAAAATTGAAAGCTTTTCATGAGTTTTTTCAAACATAGACTGAATGTTCTTAGGGTTCCTGAAAAAATAGGGAATTTTTCAGAAGTAAACTGATTCTATTCTTAGTAGAAAATTATTGGAATTTTTGTTAAAAAACAAATTTAACAATTATTGGAAAATTGAAAGCTTTTCATGAGTTTCTTTAAACATACACTAAGCTTTTTAACTGAATGTTAGGTTTCCTAAAAAAATAGTTTGTCAGGACTAAAATGAACCAATTCTTAGTTGACGAAAATTATTGATATTTTTATAAAAAAACAAGATTCGTTGAAAATTAAAAGCTTTTCATGAGTTTACTCAAATATGGCTAAACATTTTCTGACTGAAGATTCTTAGGTTACCTGAAAAAGTAGGAAATTCCAGGCGACTCTATCAAGGAAACGGTACAATGTTTGTAGTTTAAAAATTACTTCGAATAGTAATTTAAAACTAAAGGATTTTCCTGAAATCCAAAGCTTTTTAGGAGATTTTCTTATACCTTGAAATTTTGTAGGTTGACTGAAATTTGATGGTGATAAATGTATGCCATTACCTCCCTGTTAATACAACAAATTTCAAATTTATTTACCAAATACGCTTTCCTTATTTTATATAATAAAGCTCCATATTAACGGAAATTTCAAATATCCGGACTGCCTCCGGTCCACAGTATTAAGTATTTCGGAAAATATAGTTTATTAATTGATTTATAGTAAACGAAAAAATATAAATGGAAACGATTTGTCTGCAGGTTTTAAATCAGATAATTCGCAAATGGGTTCTTGTCATGAAACAATCTGGAATCGATAACATTCAAAGAGGATTACATATTTCTCGTTCGTTTTTAGCCTGCTCGACTATCTGGATCCCAAATGTGAGGTTTTTGGCAGCGTTGATCAAACGTAGAGTTCGCCGACTTCCTGCTTAGTTTGAGCTAGGACTCGGACGGATTTCCGCCTGATGAGGAAAGCGGGGTTATATGGAAACAAAACCGCAAATTCAGCTGTTTATATTCCACATTTTCTAAGTGCAATCTCGCACACTTACACTGATGCAGTGAGGTTAAAGACCTATGTTGTGAATCTGCGTATTTGGTAATTTCCGAGATTGTACGTACTTTGAATCCTACACACTATGTCAAGTAATCTGTAAACAACATCGCGTGGTGTTTCACTGTTTATGTTTGAATATCACTTAAACTGATCTAGATTTCTCAATCGGAATTAAAGGTAAATATGTTCACAGGTTTTGTAAAGTCTGCAGTTTTCACCAATCAGTTACGTAATGTTTTCTTAAAACGGAACTCTTGGAATAACATTAACTTAAACCAAAATTCTGAAAACAAACTTAGTCGTTTTGGGAATGTTACTGAAAATTCTGTTCTATTCGGCCATTGAAAACAAAACAAATTAATGCTTCTATGTAATTTAAAAATATTTACAATGTTTCTATTTTCTATAGACTTATACTTGTCCAAGTTAGTAATCTTTTCAGCACTCACACTTCAAAGTATAAGCTGAAAGCAGAAAACAATCCTTAAACATCCCTGTTCATCCAAAAACTTCCGATTATCTTCCGAGAAAAAAGGGCTTTTACTTCAGCCGACTTCCAAAAATATCTTCTTTCAATTTCCTGAATAGATTATTTAAATAATAAGAGACTCAACTTCAAAGATAATTTACCTGCTGGTAAATTGTAAAGCTTTAAACCCCAGCTTTTGTGCTAACAGCAAGGGATGTTCCCTTTCTAAATTGAACAAAGAAACCAGTCACATGTATAAATTGTCTTTTTAAAAGATGGAAAGAGACGACACGTTTTTACAATTTGTTTTTTTTAATTTGGAGGGTATTTCTACCTAAAGTCACAGTACAATCACTTATAATAATTGTCAGTTTCGCAAACAATGCAAATTTCGGTTGACATGGAAACTAAAAGCTGGACTTTCAATTTAATAAAAATATTTCGGCGTTAAACCTAGCAAAAAATGAGAATTAAGTTGCGTATATTATTACAATATAAATTACCAAGTTCTTCATTTAATTAATTTAAATTTCTTACTTTTGTTTAGAAATTTTAAAGAAAACTGGATCGCCCAAATGTTTAGAGCGTGCCTTTTTGCGCAAAATGCCGTGGCGATTAACAATTTTAATTTGCATAAGTTAATCGAATAGTACACATTCAATAAGAAGGCGACTCGACCACCAACAAGTTCAAGGTTTTAAACTTTAATGATTCTACTGACTAAAATAAAACAATTATTTACGACTCCTTTGCATTTGTATTAAATGCGTAGTTCTTAAAATATTTATATATTATTGTACTGCATTCGTATTTATTTATAACTGCTCTTAATTGATTTTTATAAATAAATTCGTAAAACCCTGAGTAATTTTTGTATAAATTTCCTTGCGTGTATTTGCAGAATTTATGTCTATTAAAAATTACAGCTCAAGTAAATCGTGAAACAACAACGCAATCTTGATATGCAGCTACTTTCAGAAACTGTTAATTTAATTATGGTTAAATATTTCCATGATTTTTTCTCAATCGTTTCAATTTATTTTTATAATAACGTTATCTTTTATAGACTCGGAAGTATGAAGTAAACCATTCCGTTCTCCCATGAGATAAGTTTAATAAATTATAAAACCTATAAAAGTCATGGTAAAAAATAACGGTTGTAAATCAGTATTCATGGTCAAACTCTTTCAAAGACGAGAATAATGATTAACTAAGGTAAAGTAATTTTTTACCTGCATATGTAATTACTACACGTTTGAAAATTTCTACTATTTTAGCTACGGTTTAGTCCGAAAAAATAATTGAAAGATTAGTTTCCAGAAATGTTAATTTTTATAAAATGGAACCTTTTAATTTGTGAGAGGGTTACAGGTAACACAATTACTGTTTAATTATCATGTAAAGGTTTTTTAAATATTTTAGCATGATGTATGATGCATGACAAGCTACAATTTTTATTATAGCCTGAAGATGGCCGATTATTAAATTCATTTGCATTTGTTTATTATAATAAATATTTATGTAGAGTTGACTTGTCTTTCGGAATTACAGTAATTTTTAATGAAAGATTAAATAATCATTTTCTTCCTAAAGAAATTGCCTGAAACCTAAGAATATTTATTCAACCTGAAAAGGCTCAAATTTTGTTGAGTGAACTCATGAGGAGTTTTTAATTGTTTAAACTGTTTTTTAAATAAATATATAGATAATTCTTAGTTAGAACGTTGATCGTTTCATGTGAAAGCATTTGCATGAATTTTCCAATTTTTCAGATAATAGTTTAACCTGAAAATCTTCTGCCTGTTTTAGTTTTTTTTTTTCGAACAATCTATGGTACGTAACCAGAACAATGCAGGAGTTCAAACTAAACTTCCCAAAAGATTCCAAAATTAAAGTTAAAATTTCTAAAATTACTTTTAAATGGTCAAATGAAAAAGATACCTCTAAAAAGTCCAGATTCCTTCGTGAAACAAAAAATCATGGAAGAAAAGTAAATTTTTCCTCCTGAAAATCCCATTGGAAGAATATACTCTTTTTATCCTTCCTTAAATAATTGATGTTGGTTTTCAGCTGACGTTTGAAATTAAATTTTTAACAATTTTATAATTCTGAAAACATGAATTAGTTTTTCCCCTGGAAAATTTCACCTGAAAACAGTGAGCAATCTTTCAGTTAACAACATTCGTACTGCACAAGGTTGATATGTTTTAACCTTTGCTTTTGAGCTATGTAGCTAAATGTTAGATTGGTAGATGTTCAGACGAGAAAAGTTTGAAATTCCAAGAAAAGTCTAAAAGTTCGCTGTTCCCTCCGCTTTCTGAAAAATCCAAAATCTACTTGTTTCGTTATGCTGAAAACTTATTTATAAGCAATGGCCATTTTCACTGCTATTAAACAGTTCCCCGGTTTAAGTTTAAGGTGTCCATATGAAAGCATGTTTCACAGGAAGTTCGTATTCCTGAAATCTGCTGTAAACATTTCAGTTTGTGTGTTTAATACCGTTTAATACAAATTAAAGCATTAAACAGTCGTAAAACATACATTACAACTCCCCTTTCTAATCGGACATAAATTTTAAAACTGTATCGGTAAGCGTCATAACAAATTCCTTATTCCAGATGGGCGCGGCGTTAAAAGCAGAAGCATCTATTAGGAATCCGGATTTATTCACTGAACTGAACATTTCAGTCTAATCTAAACAGCATTCGCTAGATAACCGCAGGTTAGTAGATGCAAATCTGCTCGTTAGTGCCAACGAAATCAATTCAAGAGAGGCATATCAACAACCAAGCAATACTGACTAGTTTACAGGCGTCCTATTAAATTTTCTAGGCATTGATAGAACGGATCTCTTGTTACGTGGAAACAGCGAATGTTTGTTCGAACGTATTGCACCAGGAAATGATGGCAGTCATGTCATTGGTTAGTTATTGAGACCAGGAAGAACATATGCAGTTGCTCACTTAGATAAGACAATTGTTTTAATAGCTGCACGAGTTTGTCGATTTTGTTGCCCTTTTTATGTCTGGAGGCATGTAATTGGCAAAGGAACACACGCATCACATGCACAAAACGTGTACATACTGAAATTCACCGTTTCAAATACAAAACAATGGATAATTGTACGGTGAAGTCAGTATAAATTTTATAACTTACTTAAAAAGCCATAAAACGGCGATGGGAGAGGATATTAATGTACATACACACACACCTCTCTTGAACATTTCATTAACAAATAAAATTACTCTTAATTATAAGCAACACATTAGCTTCGATTTTTTTTAATATCAATTATCACAAACTTTTCCTATTTGATGAGTTTTTTTTTAATTTTTAGTTGCCAGCATTGACAGATTAAATTAAATCACAGAATTTTTGGAGGTAAGCTTTATTTTTACGTTTTTATAAGTAAAAATGAACTTGGTCATCAAGTCCTTTAATGAAATTTAAATGATTTTTCATTTCAGTTTATTAAAGTAAATCTGAATCATTGCAATTTCTGAACTTAAAACCATAAAATTTCTGAAGAAGTAACATTAACGCTACGCTGACAATCAAAGAAGTATAAAAAAGCTCGTGTTTTACGAACAATTGTGAACTTCAACATTAGAAATCCAAAATTCTAAATGCGTCAATCTACGTCAACTGTACGTATTAACAGACAGATAATTACACAAATCGTAGGAAATTCCATAGAATTAAAAATGTACTGATAAGCGCCGGCGTTAACTATCACGAACAGTTTTACAGTTATTTATATTCATGTTCTTCCGGGAACAGAAAATTACATTTAAATTTTTTCCCATAAATTGTAATTCCGTAAATAATTAATAGCCGATGTATTTATCTGTGTATTTTTAAACAATGCCTTTTTTGTAACAATCATTGAGTGATTAATAGCCACTTAATCTGTTTCCATGATATTTGCTTCAGAAATTGCTACATTTTGCTAGAGTTATCATCTATCAAAGAACTTCCGTGTGATGTTTAGAAAACAGCATTTTTTTAACATTTTTTTTTCTTTAGTAACATCCAAACTATTTTTATTAATAACAAATTCTGCAAAGTGGCATAATCTTTAAATCCCCATTTAAATCCCCATAGAAGTTACAAATATTATTAAATATTAATTGATAACAGACTGTCTACTAAGACAAACAAACAAAACCCCATGGTAATCATTCTTAGCAAAGACGTCAAGACAATTATAAAATTAATGCATTAATTCTAGAATACCACTAATAAGAAAACGATAAAATATGAGTCATAATAAATTATTTCGTTCAGTTTTATTTTAATTAATTAATTGTGCGAGTAATAGTTTTTACTTCCAGGCTATGTTTTTCGAAAAATTCAGGTATTTTATAAGGACAGAATGCCCTTGATTTCCATGCAGGTAGTCGATTTTTAAAACCATATTTGTTTATATCATAGCTCATAGATCAGTCGATAAACATTCGGTGTTTAAATTATCATAAAGTTAAGGACACACCCTGACACCCTTAAAACGAATTATCAGACTTTAATGATAAAAAAATGTAACATTGCAAGAAGGATTTCATCATCATCATCAATTGCCATGCATCAATCCTGGATTACGCTAGGCCAATAAGGTGTGAAGGGATTTGTTATGAAAGTCATAATTTTGTTTCTTGTCCATTCTTATCAAGTTTGTTGTGGTTTACCCGATCGTTCTATATCTTGTTCCAGTGCTGTTTTGCCCCCCCCCCCCCGAATCCTTCCGTTCCCAAATCTTTTACATAGGTGTTGTTGTGCATGGCGGGGCCGAAGGCGTGATCCAGATGATCGTATTTAGGGGCTAAAAGTCTTTGGTATTTTCTTCCAGCTGCAGTTGCCTCTCTTCTTGGTTTTCCCTCACATATTTGCGATTTTCCTTCTTAAGTCCAGGGCTTCTTTCTTGATTTTTTCTTTATTTCTTCTACCTTCTGTTAATTGAGTCTTCATTGCTGTAAATAAGCAGTTTCCGTCACCTGCTGTTTTCACTGCTTAAATTCCATGTGTAACGCTCTCGGCACTTCAGCCAGATATTGGGGGTAATAGCACCAATTTAGGTCGTTTTGGTTTGCTGGGTACGGTATTGAAAAGACACAGGCGGGGGTGATACGGCGAATTGGCGGCAAAAAGAACACTTGGGGTAACACCACCCAAGAAGCCAGAGAAGAAAGGCGGAAACAAGGCGACGAAAGCAGGGCTCAACCTGAGCAAAGCTAAGTAACATTGTAAAATTTAACAATAGATAGGTAGTTTAGCCTAGCATAGACAGAATAATAACAATTGTCTATCTTATTAGTGCATCCAAATTAGGTGTACATAGTATTTATAACGCGAACTATAGTAAATGCAATAAAATTGTAAGCAGCGTCACCATTTTCGTCCAATGGACCGCGAGCAGGTAGACTGCCTGCAAACATTCCAATACAGTGTTCCCAATCCCCACCGACCCCTCCTATCATAACAAATCCCGTCACACCTTATTGGCATGGGGTGGGCCTGACGTAATCCAGGATTGATCCACGGGAATCTGCTTCATGTCAATTGATGATGATGATCATAAAAATCAACAGCTTTTCTTACAAGGAATTATCAGATTTTCAGTATAACTGATTTCTCAAGATTATAGTTTCAAATACCATAATTACTACAAAATTTTCAGATTTGCTTCCTGTTTCGTTTATTTTTAACAAGGACAGTCGCAAGCCCACTAAATTTCACAGCTTCATAAAAATGTGCATATTAAAAAAAGAATTACTTAAGCTAGACTAACCTGCAACTATGTATTAAATAAATAACTTAGGACTTGACGTCAGCAAAGCATCGAAAGTTATTTCTGACGGTAAACAATACTCGATCTAAATTTTGGGGGCTTGTCCAAAAGCCAGAGCCGGATTAAGATTAATTGAGTTTACTTAAAGGAAACTCGGAAACTGCTACTCTTGAGTTACGTTCAGTGTTGAACGGTCATCAAAACGAAATAATAAATAACAAAATAGATATTTGTGTCCCAGCACGTTTTACCGTTGAAAAATGCTGTTATTTGTCAACGTCTCATACTAAGAGAACAAACATTTGCTGCGTAATTTTTTTTGTACACGAAGGAATTTCTAGTTCGTTTGAGTTATAATTTCTTACCACTAAACCCATTATTTTTGTTGGCATCTTAATCAGATATGTTTTTGGGTGTTATCGCTGACAAAACACTCGTAATTTATAAAACACGATTTAAGGAGAAATGTCACTCATTCAACTTGATATAGGCACGTGTTTCAAATGCGGTGTGTTAAGAGCATTTCCTGCATAAACTAACGTAAATTAAAACATAGCTAGTAAATAGGCGCAAATTCTTGAAAGTTCAGTGTCCCCACGGTATTTTTGGGACTGCAACGGTCTCGTAAAAGTACAGAATGCACACGACTGACTGAACTATTTTAGGTGACCTGCATTTTCTTGCAGATACTTGGCATTTAATGTTATTGTTGTTTCGTTGGTTTCTTACGCCATTTAGTAATACTTAGAATTCAAAGAGGTTTTCCACTCGTAATGCAAAGGCACCTAATACGTCGAAGGTTAGATCTTTTACGCACTAAGACGACAAACAAGTTTTTAGGATAATATATAATGGCAACGCCGAAGTTCATAGTCATGTCAGTTCCTTGTTCCTTGTCCAAATTTAAATTAATACCAGTCGGTTATTTCGAGGCATGTGGAAATAGGGAGGTATATAAATGGGTTAAAAATACTAGAGATCAGATTAACTAACACCTAACATCTAACACAATAGACTTTTAAATTTAAATGTGGAAGTAGTTTACTAACCACGGAATGCTTTTATGCCTGCAGTAAAATCTGTGATGCACACACAAAAAAAAATTAGGTTTATTTTAGAAGCGGTTGTGTTGTAAAGAAAATGCGGACGCTACGTGTAATTAATGTTATTTTCTTTGACGTGACTTTTTAAATTGCAGTCGTGCAGTGTTTTAATCATTCGGCAGAAGGTAGGTAGCTACTTGGGCAATAAGTTCGAAATAACTTTAGAAAATTGGCAGTTTCAGTGCACGACTAAAAATTATAAATAAGCTACTTGCTTTAGCCGTTCCCCGTTCCCTTGTATACTGCAATTATACTCGTAGATACCTAAGGAATATCCAATTTTGTGTAAAAACAATTATTTGGTAGAAATTTGTAAAAAAATCAATTTAGTTATAGAAATTATAACATTAGAATGTAGATGGGAATCTGACTCAAATAACTGGGATTTTTGACTGCAATTATATCTTATAATACTGGAATATTGGAAAGTCTTCCTCATTTTCTAACATGTGAAAATTAGGAAGTTTGAAATGTTGTCCCATCTTCGAGTTGTTCAAATACATATAAATTCAACAACAAAACAAACAAAATTGAAATGCCGAGAACCACCAGAAATAAAAATATAATTCTTACTTCCAAACTACAAGAAAAATAAACAAATAACTGAAAATCACAACAGTAACAATGAAGTTTATTCTTTTCATGTTTTCATTTTACCTAATTGGTTTAGTTAATTTTTACAAAGTTATTCTCTATGCAAAACGAACATATCTAAAGGAAGGCTTCATTAAATTGCACGAAAATACATTATCAAATTATTAAACCTGGAGTATAGAAATCTTAAATACCACCATTTTATCGATCTATGCTGGAATTTCATTCACAAGCTCACTTAGAGTTTACATAGAAATCAAAATAAAATAAAGTAACCTTGCACTTTTCACTATGTTTATGGTTTCGGGATATTTTCAAGAAAATTCAATACATTTCTAGAATCTTAACTATACTTATTTGAACAGAATTTCAAATTAAATCTTAACAAATTTCCAATTATACTTAAGCATTACAGCTAACAATTTTGGGTACAGAAATTAATCTGGTTGTCACTTTATTCCTGTCTTTAAAAAATTGCATATTAATAGGTTGCACCTGAATCAAAATTGACAATTGGTTCAATAATGTTTAATTAATAATTTAATAATTATTATTAGGTATAATTTGGATTAAAATGGATAAAAATTAATTAGAATTGGAATTGAAACAAAAAATAAATTTGTGCCGTAAGAACAGCAAATTTAAATAATTCAGGGGGTTTTATGCTAAGACCAGAAAATTAAGAATTCAGCAATACAGAGCATCATCCTCCTTATGTAAAAGTAAAGCAGTAACACTGATAGAAGTATTTACGTAAAATATTAAAACTTAGAGAGAAAGGTCCAATACACTGAAGGAATTATCTTTCAGAAAAACTTATTCTTTGTGAAAGGACTTATACATCCTGTAAACAATAAAAATAGTAAAGAATATAGTAAACAAATAGAAGTTGGTATAATTTCGACTCCTTTTTGTTACTGATTTTTCATAAAAAATGATCTTGTTGACAAAAGGACCTGTGGCAATTTTTCGATGACGAAGACCCAGCATTCCTTAAATACAAAAAAAATTAATAAACGAAGGATCTCCGCTTCCAATTTTAAAAATCCTTTTTCAATTAAGGAGAACCAATATCCTATGATTACAAGGAATTCCTGATAAAAGAAGGATCTTCATCTTCTAAATTAAAAAATATTTTTTCGATGAAGAAAGGTCAATATTCCTTAAAAAAATTCTTAATGAAAGAAGGACCTACATCTTCTAAATTAAAAAAATATTTTGTCGATTAAGAACAACCAAGACTTTCTAAATAAATCTTTATGAAACAAGGTCCTTAATCTTCTAAATTAAAAGTCAATATTCTTTATACACGTAAAATTCTTGATGAAAGAATGATCTGCATCCCCTAATTTAAAAAAAAGTTGCTGAAGAAGGGTCAGCGTTCTTGAAATACTTACAAAAAATTCTTAATGGAAAAAGGATCTACATCTTCTAAATTAAAAAATATTTTTTCGGTGCTAACGGGTCAAGATCCTATAAATACAAAAAATCTTGTTGAAAGAAGGACCTGCATTTTAAATTTAAAAAAAATTATTTTTTGCGAAGAAGAAAAGCCAACATTCTTTAAATACAAAAAACTCTTAATAAAAGAAGGACTTGTAATATTTTTTTGATGAAGAAGATCCAACATAAATTAAATTTAGAAAACATCATGATAAAAGAGGGACCTGCATTTTCTCAATTAAAAATACACATTTTTTCAAATAAATACAGAAAAGATTGATGAAAGAAGAACCTGCGCCTTCTAAATTAAAAAATATACACTTTTTTGATAAATTAAATTTAAATACAAAAAAAATTATTAATAAAAGAAAGACCTTCATTTTCTAAGAAAATATTTTTTTAATGAAAAAGGGCCAACATCCTTAAAACCTTCATCTTCTAAAATAAACAAATATTTTTTCATTGAAGAAGAACCAACATTTTTTCAATAGAAAAAATTCGTGATGATACAGGGGCCTGCATCTTCTAAATTAAAAAAAATATTTTTTTGCGGAAGTCTTATAGCCAACATTCTTACTTACAAAAATGTTTGATGACAGAAGGACCTGCGTTTTCAATTTAAAAAATACTTTTTTCGATGAAGAAGGATCGACATTCTTTAAATACAAATTTTTTTAATGAAACAAGGTCCTCGATCTTCTAAACTAAGAAAATATTTTTTCAAGAATAGCCAACACTGTTTAAATATGAAAAATTCTTGAAAGAAGGTCCTGCTCCTTCTAACTTTTTATTTATTATTTTTTTCGGTAAAGAATAATCAACATCCTTCAAATACAAAAAAAAATTAGGGAAAGAAGGACCTACATCTTGCAAATTAAAAAAATACTTTTGTTGATCAAGAAGAACCAATATTCCTCCAATACAAAAAAATGGCAATGAAAGAAGGACCTGGATCTTCTAAACTAAACTAAGAAAATATTTTTTTAATGAAAAAGAACTAACATTCTTTAAATACAAAAATATTGTAATGAAAGGACCTTCATCTTCTAAACTAAAAATATGTTGTTGATAAAAAAAAAACCAAGACCTTTTAAACAAAAAAGTCTTAATGAAAGAAGGCCCTAGATCTTCTAAATCCGAAAAATCGATGAAGGATCAACGTTCTTTAAATACAAAAACATCTTGATGAAAGAAGGACTTCTATCTTCAAAACTAAGAAATTACTTCGATGAAGAACATCCAACATTATTTAAATATAAGAAATTCGTGCTACACATCTAAATTAAAAAAATATTTTATCCATGAAGAAGAGCCCAGCCAATGTTCTTTAAACACAAAAAATTGATCAAAAAAGGGTTTGTATCTTCTAAATTAACACAAAAAAAATTAATGAAGAAGAGCCAGCATTCTTTAAATATGTACAAAAAATCTTGATGAAAGGGCTTGCATCTTCAGCAATTTCGGCAATTTTCAGCAAATATCAATTCGAAAATAATATTTTTAAAATTTATCAAACCTGAAGAACTGACATAAATTAATAAATTTAGTTTCATGCTTCATTCTTCGCCGTGGGATACTTGTGTATTCGAGAAGAAATAATATATTAAAGCAAGTTCTTTTTTGTTCAGTCTTGGGTTTTTAAATTGTAGTCGATTACTATTTTCCGTAACGTTTCTTTATCTTTGAATGATTTTCCCAATGCACGTATTGAAAATTATTGCTTCCTACAAGAAATTTATAACGTCCTTACAGCACTTTTTACTTAGTTTTTTGATTAATATTACCTCACCGCAATTAAACACCCATCCAACATAAAACTGGGCAATAAATACTTAAATATTCATGCCGTTATGTGTTAGCTTACATTACTTTGTTATGCAAATAAGAAACTGCGAAAAAAATCCTCGTTACAGGGTCATACTTAAACCGTCCCTCATAAATAATTACAGTTTCAAAAATAACCTGACCCCTGACCTACTCGCGTTTGTTCATCAACTTCCTGGACGCCCGCCTATCGTTCGTTAAATATCCGGCTAAAGAAATTATTACAATTATATTTCTTGGCCTTAATTGTCATTTAGTTATGTTTCCTACCTTAACACGCAAATCGTTCTTGTGGTTCTATTAAACCTTTCCCTTCGCTTGACACTATAACATCCCGGATTAAGGATAACGCTTCCTTTTCCTTTTACCCGGAAGATGCATCCGTTCTAATTAATTATTGAAACCGTGACAAACGGTTCTGACGTAAATTCGATTTGTACATAATTATGATCGGTTGCTTATCTGGTAATTTCCGGAGATAATTGTGTACTGCAGGTAGTAATAGTTGTATATAATACTTTCAAACTGTTGCATTGCACGCTCTGGAATTCAATGACTTAATTAATTTATTCCATCAGTATTGGATATAGGCAGATAATTCTTATATAATTTATAGGATGTCGTTTAAACAAGGATGCTACTTTTTCTCTATGTTGCAAAACGTTTTGTAATAATTAATTATTTGAGCCAGGATGCACGTATATTTATTATTTAAGAGATAATCCTCTGTTACTTGAAAACAGACCTTATAAATAATATAAAATTATGTACAGGATATTCTAAATCAGGATGTAGTTATGTATTTATAAAAATTTGATTTAGAATACATGGCAACAATATATATAATGAAATAAAAGTCTGTTGGTGTTCTCGTGAATAGACTTCTGCTTCGTAATCAAAAGAATATCAATTCGAAGCTCGATCGTAGCTGCATTTTTATATTAAAAGGAACTGTGATTTTGATACTTTTAGCTAGCGTAAATTAAGTTAAGATGCGCTCGATGCCATGAAAAAATAAAAACGTAAGACATTGTTTATGTCAGATGAAGATGTTACTATTTATCAGCCTTCATCTGCCCATCTTTGAAGGTACGGCTCCCTAAAATTCTTTCAGGATTCTATATTTTATTCCACTCGTCGTTGTTTTTAGGATATGTCTTCATCTTTGCAGTGGTTTTCCAACTTTTTTCCCAGTGTCCCACTGGAGTTTGTGGTTATTATTCCAGACATGTTCAGTAATTTTGAATTTTTCAATTTCGATTTTGTGTTCTTTAATTATGACTTAACGGCCGAGATGTTTGACCGGTGTAGTATTTTCCGCATTCACAGGGAACACTAATAATATATCCAATTGGCACTCCCATTCCTACTCTAAGGTTCCATTGCTTAAGAACAGTGTCTTAGTATATGTTGAATTTGGTTATTTGGTGATAGAGGGCACCCTTGGAGTAATCCTTTTGATGTTATTATAGGTTGTGAATCTTTTTTCCAATCTTTATTTGTACTTTATTGTCTTTATAGAACTCTTCTATCTTTTTGTAAATCTATGAAGGCCAAGTGAGTTTCCTGTCCAACTGCTGCACTTTTTTCTGTAACTTGTTGGAGTATAAATACGAGTACATTGTCTATGCCGGATCTGCCAGGGATGAACTCGCTTTGGTTTTCACTTATTTTATCTTGGAGGATGTTTTTAATTACTTTCTCAAGTACTCTTGCCAATAAGCTGTTCACGCTAAGACCTGATCTCCATTTTTATAAATACGAGGCAGAGTCAATGAAAACCTTAAAAGTGCCATAAAAATGAACCGAACAGAATCCTGTCTTATAAGGTTGGCAGATATATTATTTTTGAGATGTAGAAGGCCTTGTTAATGACGTATCCTAGCAAGGATTGAAAATGTTGTGCAGTGCACCATAGAAGAAAAGCGTTCTCTAATTCGGTTCTTGCTCAGTCAAGGGCCGAAACCCATCGATATCCATCGTATAATGAAGCTGCAATATGGAAATTCATTATTAACAAAACGTCTTCCGGATTGGGACCGTGTCATTTTGAGACAGAAAGGCTCTTTCTGTCTCAAAATGACACGGTCCCAATCCGGAAGACGTTTTGTTAATACTGACACTAACCGTGGTAGTCTTCGAATTCATTATGGAAATTCATGTTTGTCACTCCAGCAAGTGTATGAATGGAGTAACGGGGTGATTGCCGTAGTTGATATTCCCTGTCCTGGTCAAGCATACCGTGTGGTGACGCCTGAATCGATTGCGTCAGTTCAAGCATTGGTAAAAGAAAATCGTCGGGTTATCCTTGATGAAATCGCTGAGGTTTTGAATATGAGCCATGGTTCTGTGCATCACATTATGCAAGACATCCTCCAGTTCTATAAAGTGTCAGCAAGGTGGGTACCGAGGCAATTGACTCCAGAATCGAAACAACAGCGTGTTGATGCTTGTCAAGGACTTTTGCAACGATTTGAAACAGAAGCAAGGATTGTGACTGAGGATGAGTCCTGTGTGCACTATCATCAACCCGAAACCAAGAGAGCAAGTAAGGAATGGCGTCACACCTCTTCGCCAAAACCCAAAAAATTTCGCACATAGTTGTCGGCAGGAAAGGTCATGCTGACCCTTTGTTGGTATGCAAGAGGGATAATTTTAGAGGACTACATGCCTAATGGGGTTACTGTTACTAGTGCCACATACTCAGAACTTTAAAAAAAGACGCTGATTTCTTAGTACTGGCGTTCTTCTACAGCACGACAACGCACGACCACATACTAAACAATAAACAATGGGAACCATCAAAGATTTGAAGTTTGAGTGCCTACCACATCCTGCTTATTCCGCTGATCCTACTCCAAACAATTATTATGTTTTTGATCGGCTTAAAGAGACATTGGGTGGGAAGAAATTTCATACGAATTATGAAGTGATTCAGGCGGTGCACGAGTGGCTACGCACTCAACGAAAAGATTTTTTTTCTTCGAGTATTCAAGAACTTCCAAAACGATGGAGGAAAAATGACATACTTGTTTCTGGCATTGCTGTAATAAATTTTATTTAATAACGTTTTTAAGGTTTTCATTTGACTCTGCTTCGTAGATGTTAAGTAAAATGTTTTCCATTGATCTGGAATTTTCCCTGGTTTATACATTAATTTGGAATTTAGGTTAGTTATTCTTTCAACCAGGTCCTATCCATCGTTCGTTATTAGTTCGCCATATATTCCTCCTGATGCTGGGAATCGTCCTCTTTTTATAGTTATCAGTGCTTTGCGCACTCCTTTTGTTGTAACAATTAAAGTGATATTGTATTGTATTTGTTATTAGTATTAAATTAAAATACTGTTTCATGGAGGGTTAAAGCCTCCTACGTCGCTTCTCATACCTTGATTGTTTCGTTCGCTGTGGTTAACATTACACCTTCAACAACCGCCTACCTTCCGTACTCCACCACTGTGTTTCGATTCCGAATTATTTTCAGTATCTGGGTAGGCCACCTGCAGGGCATCCAACTCGGGTTTGACCCCGAGACCGTCCTCGCTGTAGTCGAATTCCTTAATCACTCGGTCACTTTGGCGATACCTACTGTTTTTTTATATTCAAATAAAATTCAGTTATTTTTGTTAACATAACAATTCCTTATTCCACAAACAAAAATAAAAGCATTGCAAACAAAACAAGATATATTTTTTCATCACTTGTTTCTTAGATGGCAATGGGGTTTCCTTAATTTTTCATAAATGGTAATGTATTTTCTTCTCAAGGTAAAATTTTGCTAGTCAAGGATAATTGGAAAATTGAAGAAGTTACCATTTAATTCAAAAAATTGTTGGCAACTCATACATCAATAGTAAAAATACTACTCGTTTACCTTTTGATTTTTAATATTTATATTATTTCATTTTTACACTTATTTTGAGAATTGTGTAAAGTTCGGCAACATTACTATGGTATTTACTTTTTCTGTTGAAATCCTTATTTTAACTAAACCATACACAAATAGAAATTTAAACCTTATTCTCAAAGGCAACAAGGCAAGCAAGAAACCAAAAGTTATGAAAAAATACAACAAAATTTTGTTAAATCTTTTAATAAGTATAACAAAATATCATAATGTTCATAATATATGTAAGAATTTTCGTTTTGTAATTTACACCTTGAATTTAGGTTAATACAAATGCCGCATAAGTCAAGTCACTTATTATAACGAAACGTGAAAAAATACGTTGGCACTAGCATGTTAAGCGATAACAGGAAATGACCATGAGTTTATTAGTACGGGGACAAGTTTGGTTTTTCCTGGATAATATTTGTGCTAATGGCATAAATGCAAACAAAATTTAATAAAATTAATAAACACACCGACAGATTTAGTTCCGAACAATAGGTTCAAGGCAAGATTTTATTAAGCTATAATTATTTATTTTCGGAAAACTGATTTTTTCTTCAAACGTCATAAAAACACGACTTTGTGTCCTTGGATACGCACAGTTAAACATTCACTTCTACTCCTAGGAGTAAAAGTGACATAAACATTCACTTTTACTCCTAAGAGTAAAAGTGACACTTAATGAGCCAATGGCAACTCGTAATTTTTATTTTTTATAACAAAGCAACCCGTAGCAATGACAGCTGGTATGACGTTCATTTTTGACTTTTTTTAAATTTTCTTGCTGAATTGCGTTTGAAGAAAAAATAACATGTGTTATTCGGAGTAAAAGTGATTTTGTGTGCCTCGCTTGAAATTGTCCGACTCGCTGCGCTCGTCGTCCAAACGTCATGCTCGGCACACAAAATGACACTTTTACTCCTAATAACACAATATACTATTTTCCTACTCTAATTTAAAATGACTTTGTTTTCTAATTAAACAATTTTATTACCTATATTTTTGACATAATCTGAAATGTTTCAATGTCAACAACGAATGGTATGTTTGTACTTTGTACATTTAATTCTAATTAATTTTGCAATACCTTAATTTATCTTTAATGTTAATTAACTTTTAAATTTGTTAGGTATATTGTTTATATGGCCATCGTTTTTCTAAATTACGTTCGCACTTGTTTTATTTTCATTTTTACGACTGAACCTTGAGCACGACGCATTGTGTTTGTTGTTGAACAAGCATTATCAATTATCAGTTATATAAGGAAGGAAATAAAAACTTACAGCAAACACATGACAAATTGATAATAACGGGGAACGTCCCCCATTGCGAAATTACCTACTGCTATTTAAAACGTTTAGGTATTATTATTATTATAGAAGTAAACAGTATGTGCTTTTAACACAGACGAAAAATTGATTTCTTTCCCTATTTGGAATTTTCTGAATTATAAACTAATGCTTTTGACATAATAATAAAAAATGAATTAGGTACAGTACGGGTTACATTTTTTAAATCGAAGGGATTGTACAGCAGTTTAAAGTAACAACAACCATTTAACATAATGATAATTACAATAAAATAATAAAAAGTTTGAAGGTTTAGAAAATGTTGTAAGTACCTAGTTTTACATAACAAGTGAAAGGTTTCCTGAAATAGTTTGGAGTAACATGAATGGCCAAATTCGAATTTAGATTAGAACAAGACAATAAACTTGAACCTGTCCAGTTTCAAATTTTGCTAGCGTAATCCAAACATATTTTACAATATGGAAAACTATGGGTTTTATTGTGACAGCTTTATGTAGAATGTAAAAGAAATGCCCAACGTAAGCTTTCTGTAAGCTTGACACGAGTTTTAAATATTTGTTGTCCCATATTTCTCACCTTTATTTAAAATAATTCCACGAAAAACTTATAAATACAAACTCTAGTATTTTAATTTTAGCATTTCAGTTTCCAAAATATCTGTGTTCATATTAGATTACCGCAAATTTTTAAAAATGTCCACAGAATTACTTCTGGTTCTCGAACCTACGCAATCGTTGCTTATTTAAAGGGAATTTTTAGGTAGGTTGTTTGTTTTCGTCCGTTACCAACGTGGGCATTTGATTTATCATAAAACTAGAATTGTACTAACGAAATTTTACGAAATTTTGTGATGTCTGCCAGGTTGTCCTTGTGTCCCCACCCATACTGTTTCCTGTTTGTCTCATTGTGAAACTCTTAGAATTTTATTTTACGAATTTTCTATTTTAGTGTAATATGTCTGAAAACGTTCTAATTTTATAGAATTTATTTTATTTATATCCAAGGTAGAATTTTCTGGTGGTTTTTACGCACAATGATTGATCGCAATTGTCCGTAAAAACGAATGCCAAAAGCCTTGGTTTAATTTAATTAAGGTCGATGCAAGTTGCCATCCAAAGTATCTCATTATGACGTACCAGCAACACGTCATAATAGAAACAAGCACAAACCAATTTTGGTAAGAAAATCGTCTAACTGAGTCGTTAAGGAAGTGGCCATTAATTTTTTTTCCAGGCGGTTACTAAGTGGTTACTGCGGTTGCAGTTATAATCTATATAGATATGATTCACGTATTAATGTTCGGTCCCATCAAAAAGGCAAACATAACGAAGATCTAAAAAAGGTAAACTATCTCGCATCGCGGTGACGTCAAAAGGTCTGAAACAGGCGGTATGCAACAACGTTATAATCACCGCAGCCGGACATGCCAAGAATAATTCGATCTCTCTTTAACTTTGGCACGGAAATCGTTTTCCACTGTCAGTTCCACCGTCAGATGTTGTCAAGAAATACAGAATTTGTTGGCAAGAGTTTAGGAATGAGCGAATGACTTCCTTCCTCCAAACTGCAGAACAGCTGAACAGTTTTATTTTGTGGTTATGATTCAGCGCTTATTAATTCCCATGATCTTTCCTACTTGGTATTTTAAAACTGTTCTGTGTTTTCAAAATAATATCGGACTTTAACGAACAATTAAAATTGTTACTAATTGTTTATTTTACAGTCACAACACCTGTGATGGCGCTCATCTAAAACTCGCCATGTTTTTATTGCAGATTAATCACAGCACTGGAATAATTATCAACTAAAAACTATAGCGAAAGGCTAGAAAATTTGAACACAAGCTTGCTGAGTTTATTTTACTTTACAATTTTGAAAAAATCCGAAAACACATTCGTCATTATTTTTAGGTTAACTGCAGCATTTCACTCAACTGAAATACTCTCAGAAGTTAGAGAAATAAAACGTGAGAATATCTAAAGTGAACTAAATTTACATCTTTCAGGATCAAGATGTGCTCCAGATTCACTAAAATTAATCGCCTCACTACGGCGAGAAAAAATTAAAGTTACTTTATGTGCACTATTTGAAAACCTAAAAGTAATATTAGAAATTAAATTAATAATGAGGACACAGCATTATAATAATTAATAATCCAAGCAATAATTACAAACTAAGGAAAGGTTTCAGTAATCAAAACAATGCCTAATTAAATAAATAATGAATTAATTAACCAATTTACTCGTTTAATTAATTGCTTATACTTACTGAGATACATGTTTATATAATATCACCGACGACAAAGTTGGCGTTGGATATCCATATGGTTGCTGGGATTAATTTAATGCCAAATTAATAAACAATTAGTCTGCGCTTTACTTTTGGAGTACATATTAATCAAAGCTAAGAATTTTCTAGGTGAAAATAAAAGAATTTTTTAATTTAAACTATAGGAATTTTTATTTATATACAGAATTTTGATTAAATTTATATTCACTAAAAGTCTAAAATATTTAGTTATTACCTAGTAACAAGAAAATAGACAAAAACTCATTAATTTAAATGTCCTACCTTGCTACTTATATTTTGAAGTGTAATATTATTCTACTCGTACAAGCCCTAACAACTTAAATTTGGACGGTCAGAATTAGTTGAAAAAATGTGACACGAGACTTCCACAAGCCACTGTAACTAAAATCTTCTAAAAAGCCTAAAGGTATATCTTACAGCTTACACCAAGGAGCTTCGATAAAGGATATTACAAGTATATTTAAAAAGCCAATGCACGAAGGAAACGTCGGATATTGTGGAAATGCCAAAATATTCAGCTGCTTACATTTTAAAAACATTTAAAGAAACATAGAGTACTGGTAATCGTGGAATCAGTAGAGTAGAGATAGACCTAAAATACAGAATGGAACACGACAGTACTAGTAAAAAAAGAAGGTTCACATTAAAGGTCATGACTGAAAAATTTAATGCCCGAAGTTGGTGTTAATTTCAAAAGATTTCATTATATGGAAAATTGTAGGGCAAAGAAAACCCTTTTTTGACGAAGAAACAAAAACGTAACGGCTTAATTTGTACAAAATCTAAATTATCTTGGACATATTTTCAGTGATGAAACTAAATTTGACATATGCTTAGCAGATTTTAGAAAAACAATAATAAGGAGTAAAAACGAAGCATTCCAAAATGATTGTTTAAAAAGAACAGTTCCAACATTTCCAAGAGGGTTGATGGTATGAAGATGTATTTGAGCTAGCAAGGTTGAGCGGAGCGTTAATGCAGAAGAATATCAAAAATATTTTACAAAACAAGCTATTACCAAGTATTAAAATTTTTTAAAATGTGTGAGATGTGGATTACACTTTTTAACAAGATGGTAAGGTAACTCTGTCGATGGCAAGTCCTAGGTGGATTGAGTAGCCTAGTAACTATCGTTGCCGGGCCCAAGCCCGACGAGAGTTTCTGGGCAAAGCCACCTGCTCAGGGTAAAAAAGAAACCAGGTTCCTAGTTATTTAAATAAGCCTCGGAAAAGATTGGACTACAAGATGACAATACGAGAAAACGGATATTGAATAAGAATGGTAGTCTAAAGAACGAGAAATAATAACAGAATTAGAAAATCCCAATATTCCAGTTAGTGACAAAAATTAAAGGAAACGGAGTAATTATAAGATGAAACTACATAGTGGAATAGACGAAACCAAAGGAGAAACACAAATCATCAAACGCCAAGTAAGAACAACTGAAATAAAAGTACTAAAAAAAATTACAGGAGATAGACACAGGAGTACTGAAATAAGAAGATGGTGCGATATACAAGACTTAGTAAAATGGATAAAAAAAACTGAAGAAATACGCTGAAAGAATGGACAACAACAGATTGGCAAAACAACGTAAAAATAATATTCTATTGGGAAAAAGGTCACCCAGAAGACCGCTGAAAAGGTGACAACAAAGTTCGTTTTCGTCATCAGCAGAACGGCGTGGCTAGACAAACGGGACAACGTCTTAGTCAACGAAGAAGAAGAAGAAAAACAAGATGGTGCATCATGATAGCACACCGCTAACACAACGAAAAAACGATTTGGTGAAAATAACACAAATGTCTCTCCTGGCGTTCGAGCAGTCCAAACTTAAATGTAACTAAAAATATCTACTATCCAACTTAAGAGAAACATTTGGAACTATTTGGACAAAAATATCCGTCGAGTATTGCAAAAATGACCTCGTTGCCTAATAGAATTCGAGCATCACCTCTCAAACATTTATTTGTTACCTGTTTAGTAGTACCTTTTCTTCTTTTTTAGACTAATTTATTATTAAGACATAAGTGGAAATCGTTTATAGTTGTAGGTTAATGTTTGAAAATATATGGCATTTATTAATTGTAATTTAAAAATAAAATATATAATATAAACGGCAAAACTTCTTGGTCAAGAAAACCAAGGGAGACTAGTTCACTGACGTGGAAATGGATCTGCAGAAAGTGGGGATCGCTCGTGAAGACATCTAGGTTAAGAAGAAACTTGGAGCATACAAAGGTTTTCAAGAAAAACTTAAGAACAGACAAGACAATGACAGAAGAAGGGAAGGAAGGACACCGAAAACGAATGTGGAAATACTTACTGGGGAAATGTCGATACACAAGTGAGAAAAGGGAGAAACGAAAGAAAAGGAAGAAACGGCAAAACTAATGATATTTCTTTAAAAAATTCTGGCTGTCCAAACATTAAGTTGTTGGGGTTCATAAAAAAAGAACAGAGAGAAAATATAATTATGAATTCAAGTTCAAAATTTCAGCCTTTACAAATGTTTAAACAGTCAATCAAATTAAAAATTAAATGTTTGAAAGTTGAATTTCTAAAAAAAAAGCATTAACATTTATGAAGTGAAAGTTCCATTTTCAAAATTCAAATAAAAATAGGAATTAATGCTTCTTCTCAAGTGTTTAGTAAGTTGTGTCACATAAAATTAAACTTTTTATTAATATTATTGTTTTTCTTCCTTAATTTAAAGTATGATCTAGCTTGATAAACTTTTTAAAAATTTCATTCTATTACATTGTTTGCTTATATGTTTATTGATGACTATAATTTTAATTATAAAAAATAAGATGAAAATACCATTTTTTATTCTCACTTATAAAACGGCAATATTTGCAGAACGTTTCTCAATTTTCTAGTTCTATTGCAGAATACTCAGATCTTCCTCGCGAATGCAAATTAAATCGATTGCACAAGCAAAAAAGACAACGAATTTAAAATGATTGATTGACTCAACATGATGAATTCTGTATATGTATCGTGCATCCATAAAAGAAAACAAAAATAGATTAATCCGTGGCTCAAAAGGATTACTCAGGTTTAGACGTCAGAAATAAAACTGACCTAACAACTTGATTATTAAAATGTTAATAAATTTGCATTTTCAGTAGCTACAGAAAAGAATAAACATGAAGTTTAGTAATATATACCTCTAATAAAAAAAACGTAAATTCCATTTTAGTTAGTATTAATTACTGAGCTACTACAAGATTATAGCTTTCGTAATTTTCTTTGAATTTTTAAACTTAATTTAGATTACCAAGTATGAATCTTTACGTCGGTAAAGTTTCCAATGCGAAAATTACGAATGCCTCAGTTATGTACTCAAGGTAAAGACGTCAGTGAAGAACTTTAAAAATGTTAAATAAAAACAAAAAGGCTGGTCAATTTTACATCAAGCTGTTGGAAAATTACTACTTCTCAGTATGTCAGAAAAAATGGATTATTATAATCATAAAATTACAAGCTTAGTAACTGTATACGATTATTTAAATGCAATTAAAGAAAAAACGTGGCAGCTACCGTTCCTCCATTCAAAAGATTTAAATTAATTCTTCATTGAAGGTTAGGATTTTTTTTATTTAAGCTTCCGTGTTTCACAAATTTCCGTTTTATGCATAAAAAAAGTTGGGTATTTTTAGAAGGTTATTGGTACGTTCTGCGAATCGCTTAGAAATTTTAACATTAATAAACTACTACAAGACTTATTCTCTTCCTGTTTTACATAAAAGTACAATTAGCAAGAACGTCCATCGTTCTTAATTTAAAATCGTATTTATTTAAAATGTAAGAGGAACTAGGACGGACCAACATGTAGAACAATAAGGAAACGGAAATAATCGTTTTCGAGCACCTACGGTATTGCTTTTATTGTAGGCACAACTTCCTTCCAAGCGAAATAGTTACATAATAATCATTCTAGTTGAACGTTGAGGCGATTACAGAATAAATCAGAAGGCCGTAGATAATTAATATATTTAATTGCAGTTGGAAGTAATTGGAGTTTGTAATGAAAACAAATATGTTCCTGCTAGGCCCCGTCTTATTGAATGTTGCGAGAGCAACAGAGTAAGGCACATCAAAGGTAATTAGAGCGTGAAAATTTAATAATAGGTAATGCAACGTAAATATCTCGAAACGCAATGACGTAAGCGGAACTGGATCCGGGTTCCAATGACGGTAAGTCTCTTGTGTTGGCAGTTTAGCTATTTTTAAATTCTTTGACGCATTTGTGGGAAAATAAACAAGCGATTACTATTTTATATGCAAGTATTGTTGTTTAAGTTTATCTCACCTTCTCACTAGGAGGTGAAAACATAAAAAAACTCACACTTTCGTGACGCACAGTTTAAGGTAGATAGCCCGGTTAAAAACAACCAAAGACGTAACAATTTTTACAGGAAGAAGCATTTATTTGGAGGTTTTTCGCCGGAAAAATCATAATGCAAATACGTAAAAGAAAATATTATTTACTGTAAGCAAAAATCTGTTACAAATTAGCTCACCATCAGACTGACTTTTCAATCTAGTGGGTGCTTTAAATATACAAATTAACAGCAAATTTAGAAGACAAACACTGATAACCATGACGAAGTCTAACGTGACAATTGGGACTTCCAGTTAAACATTTATATCGTTATCAGTTAACAGTAATGATCTCAGTATAAGACCAATTCATACTCTTTAATCAGAGCAGGCTGTGGTTTTTGTGATGTCCCTTAACTCACATGACCTGACCTTCCTTTAAAGTGATAAAAATTGCATCATTGTTAATAACCCCTGTTAACTATAAGTGAATATTTATAATGATGAACAAACAATGTTTTTCTACGGAAGTACAAGCTGATACAAGTCATTGCTTGCAGCTCATTTTAATTTTCCATGGACGTTTGTTGTTACATGGTTTAAAACTTGATTTTCAATAAAAATTTCTGTCAAGGTTGGAGGACGAAGTTTTGCAAAATTCTTATCGGTTACATTTTGGATAGAAATGCAATTTGGACTTGTCGTGAAACCCGAACCACAGAGCCAACAGAATTATGCACAAATTTTGGCTTTAACCATAAGCAAACGTATTCAATCTCAGCCATAACTAAAATTTAATGAAAAAATTCACTGAAAACACCAAGTAATTCCAGAATATTTATTAGAAAAAATAAATTAACGAAGATTAATACTAATAAATAAAAAAGTAGGTACTTAATTATAACTCTTTGTTTCGACATGCAACTATAAACACATTCTTATAATAAAATGTAGAAAAACTAGAACAAAAACAGCTTACGTTCACCAGCCGTAAACATTAAAATTTCTAAAGTGCTATTTTGAGGGATACTTAATGAATTTATAACATTCCCGCAGTGTTTCGTACCTGTTTCACTAAGTATACGTAATTTACGACCAATTATTGTTGTTTACCTATTTTAAACTGCCATATCTTAATCAATTTTACCACCTTAATGATTTTACGGAACCTAATTTAGATCAAAAAATGTGATAATTCGGTTAAAGTTATTTCCTGATACGAAAGGGGCTACTGTTGTTAATATTACACCAATGTTTTAGATATTATTGGAAAACAATATACAAATACAAACATTTTCTATTATAAAATTTGTTTAATAAATATTACTGTTTAAATCAAATATTTTTGGCACAAAATTCGAAAAACTTTCCTAACAAATTAATTAAATCCGTAAACGTGTAATCTCCTAAGTTCAGCATGAATTTTTTAATAATAAATATACAAACAAAATTGCGACTTCATATTTAAATTTGTTACAAATTTAGAGACACACATTAAATATGATGTAATTGTTCTTACCAACTTAAAAAAAATAAGCACTTGACTTGAGCTTAAATGTTTATAAATAACCTTTTTGTAGAAAAATTGAAATTTAATAAATTTATGTCTACATTACTCTCATAAATTTTAATACAAAAAATTGTGTACGTAAAACAACCAAGAAAGGGGAATTTATTATAAATTCAGTATAAGTAAAGTGTTATTCTCGGTGTCGCTTAAAATTCATAATTAATTTAGTATTTATGAAAATATTTCTTACATAATTACTTGATTAATTGCTTAATTTGCCAAAATACTTCCGTGTTTGTTTCCATGTTTTTAGTGCAAATTTATTATTGGCTTATTATTACTGATAGTATCTATTAAACTTAGTCTTTTCTTAATTTATATTTTATGAAATAAAACACAGGTTGACAATCATATTTTGTACAAATTAATACAAGGTGATTCAGCTTCGAAAAAGTCGTTGATTATTAACCTAAAATTTAAGAGATGTAATTTCAAATGAATGCAAGTAATGCGTGAGTTCACTTAAGTTTGTAATTAAATCTGATTATAAAGTTGGCTTGTAAAACGGTATACGTAATTTTTTAAATATTTCTAGGTAATACGTGAAAGTACATTTGGATATTTTTTAGATCGTTTTAGGTGCAATTAAAAGTAATTATATAAACTGTTAGTTTTCTAATAAATGCTTAGAGCTGATTGTAAATATTTTAAAGTAGGTAATTTTAGCTACAGCCATAAGGATAAAAATACAGAAGGTCATGGATTTTAACTATTTAGGAACCAACAACATAACCAATACTGGCTGAAATAAAAAAAATTAAAGCCACAGTTCCAATAACTACAAAGACAGATGATTTCCGTTTATACATAACATGTTGTACACAATACAGAAAATTTATAAACAAAATACCTAAAATTTTAAGAAAATTTAAGTTACTTTGGACTTCATCACTGCATGCAATAATTTATTGTAAATTTACATACGTAGCTGTTTGAGTTGTAATTGAACAGAAGCCAAAGCAGAAGGAAGAAATAATAATATGGGATTCCAACACCTTGATATAAGCGAGGAAAAGTTCACAAAGGACGAAATAGAAGAAACACTTAAAGAATGAAAAACGGACAAGCACCAGATGTAGACGAAATACCAATCGAATTGCTAAAAATATACAAGGAAAGTACAATAGAAATAATGCGCATACTACTAGTTAAACCAGGTGTGGTCTGAAGAAGAATATTGGGCACAGGGAAGACTATTAAAGATGCCAAAGAAGGGCGACCTAACTCGATGCGAAAACTTTAGACCCATAATGGCCATAATGCTTCTATCAACAGTAAATAAAATGATAACCAAATTAATTTTGAAGAGAATGAAATCTGCCATAGATATCAAGCTGAGGGAGAACCAAGTGAGATTTAGGGAAAGACCTTCGTACATAGATGACATCTGTACACTGAGAATAATAATAATAGAACAGACAACTTTGGCGACTTTGAAAAGGCGTTCGACTCAGTCTTAAGAGAGAAAATGTGAAAAATACTAAGTAGCCCAGTAATATTAGGTTTTATCTTCTAAAAAAATCCCAGTGAGCTAAATTTTTGTATACACCTTCATTATGATGTTATAAAAACCGTGTCAAAAATCGACATCGATATCGTGCCGGCGTTGTGACCTCTCCACTCCAGGGGTCCTGCTTTCTGAGGGCATACTGAATTTCCTCCATAGTTATGTCTACTAATCAAAGCTCGAACCAAAGAGCAGTATAAAGGGAAGAGACTTAACCTTACGGAAACAATCGTAAGTGCGGGTAAATGATGCATTGCCTATGCAGTACTTATTTACCAAAAACTAGTTAAAATATGACACACGCTGTTTCAGGCTATTAAACACAAAATGTTTTTACCTGCTGTTCACAAACAATTTTACATCGTTGCTACATTTAACTTTACAAGCCTTTTTCATGTTTTAGGCCATATATTTATTGGAAGTTTTAGACTTAAAAAGAGGCCAGGAACACGTACTGAAGCTATGTACATCCTATTGCGGGACACCCTGTATATTGTTGATATTCCTCTACATTTTCTGGCTTTCCCATGTCCATCTTCTATGCTTTTTCTTATGGAAGAAACTGTTCATTTGGTATAGATTGTTTTCTAATAGAAACCTTAACAGAGTTTCTCCCCTCTCGTTTCTACCTTCACTTCCATATTTCCCCAGTGCTACTTCTGAGTTATTTAATTTTCTTTCAACTACTTCGAATTTATTAGACCACAAACTCCAACCTAAAGTTTAATAGGGATGCTAAATTGCTAAATATACAAATTCAACGCTAAAAATGTTTAAAAATAATTATTATCTAAAGTGGGGGTAAATATCTAACATTTTTTAAAGTGAAAATGTTTTGTTTATACTTTTCTTTTAAATAACAATTTTTATGCGTTTTTCAAGTTTCCTTTAATTATTACTTCTATTACTAAACTCAATATAATGCAAGTAAAAGGTACTAACAGACTGATAAATAACATGTAGGTAAATAATGATATTTCACAAGAACCCAACCATAACGCATTCCCATTGTTTGGGTAATTTTTCAGTTTTCGTATGAAAGTCACAGCAATATTATCATTGTTTTGTAATATTATTTCAAAATAACATTAGATAAACAAATCTAATCAACTTTTGTTTAACATAATCGAGTTAAATTTAGTTCCGTATTTTTGTTAAAACTTTACAAGTAAATAATTTAGTTTATTCTAAACTGAAATTCTTATAACTTATAACATTACGAAATGTATATATTTTATCTTTTAATAACACTGAAACGAATATAAAGTATTTAAATGATGTTTTACATTCTTTTAAAAGTATCAAAAATGGAGGCGTTTCTTTGTGTTTTATTTACTTCTAAGCCAAGCTTTAACAGACAATAATTTAGATTCTGACATAGATATCATACATACAAATTTTATTAATTATTACAGTTAAGATGAGAGGTTTTTAAGAAATACATACACTCTATGAATACCTAAGAAGTTTGTTTTTGCGACACTAATATTTTATAACATATTTTTAACTTTCATGCGGTAGTTATCCAAACAATGGGTTAAATGTTTCAATTTTCTGCGCAGCAGTAGTAATACAGTATTCACATATTAAGTACAAAAACTTAACTCATGATCGTGATTTAAGTAAACCTTGATTATCTAGAATTGTATTATTGTATATTCTTTTAAAGGATGTGATTCAGGTCTGACATTATGAAGTGATAACCTTTGGCTTAATTTTTTATGCAGGATTAAATAAACAGTAGCACATTTTTTATGTAAATAATATTCAGTTACAATACGATACGATACGTATTTCGTAACAGCGAATCAAAAATGATCGTTGTTTTTTGTGTGTAATTTTAGCATTACTGAAGCGGTGATTTACTAAATTTATAGTGGGTGTGTACAAATATAGGCTTTTAGGACAAATTTGACATAACTTTCTCTGCAGGCAATCGAAGTAACCCGCTTTCCGCTTACTCAACAACCTTATACAACGAAACGTGACACCGTCTCGCCATAACCACATCTCTAATATTACGTAATTCGATCACATCTGCAATTTTGGTGCAAAATCGTCGATTGATCAATCGCTTTCTTGGTTACGTTCTTCGCAATTGCGTTATTCATCAGAATCAGAAAACACGTAACATATTCCGGGAAATTTATGAGCACAGAGTAGCAAAGTCACAAGCCAGGAAGTCTTAAAAAAAAATGAGTATTATTCAGTAACCTACGTTGTGTTTAGTAAACAATGGAATTTAATATTCTTTCCTTTTAGGCAAGACAATGTTGTTTTAAAAGCGGTAATCGTGGGATTATGTTAAAAACAGCCAACTGGCTTTGTCATCGTTTTATTGGGTTATCACATTCCGGATATCCTAGATTACTAAGGTTATCGGCAATCGTAAATGCTATATTTATCGCACGAGTTGGTCGCCAGGCTGACAGATTACTTTCGTTATCAATATGTTATCGAATTTCTGCAACCAACCAACAATTCTATAGTTTTGTCGAACCGTCTACATTCTAAGTTGGAAAAATAACGAATCATGGAAACACCGACTGCTATAAAACGGAACCGGAAGCACAAGAACGTGATTTAATGACGGCGGAAGTCGGCCAGGCCGGAAGGGAGAACGGAAATGAAGCCAGCGAGCTTCACGAAACAGAAAATTCTAAGGCCCTAGCGATGTTTGCTTTTATATTATTCGCGTCTGCCGTAATTATTTGCTTATCAGTTTCGCTGTTTTTTTATGCTCGCTGTTTTTGCCGCAACATTTACTTTATATTTGTTCAACGATCGGGTGTAAAGTTCAAATTCTGACAAGTTTTATTTCCATGTCAACAGCTGTCCTCACTTCCGTTAGTGGGTCTGTTATCAAAACGGCCACGATTACAATAATGTGTATGTGTATGGACGCATAATTTAAAACTAATAAATGTAATTGTGTGCATGACCTTCACGATTCCAATTGTAATAATGTTAAGTCGTTTTACTTGGGTAAATTGAAGTGGAAACCTTATCATTGTTTTCGGTTCTAAACTCAAGCAGCCAAGTTATTCGTGACGAAACGCACTCTAGACTAGAACACCCATTTAGGGCAACAGTTTAATATGAGTAGAGGAAAAATATTGTTTTCGTGTTTGTGATGAACCGATGAGTAATAAAGATAGTCATATTATCGGCTATCTTAAACGAAAACTCCGCGAAAGTTTACTGATAATGACCAAAAAAATTTGATACTAATATGTGTGTGTCATTCTTGTAAAAAAAGTGATTAATTAGGACCATGACTTATAACAATATAACATATTTAGATTAAGACGTTCTATACATATTTAATTAACATTTCCAGTATTTAAACAAATACTGAAGTTACTTAATCTAATATTATTTTCAAAACAACTTCACGTTATAGGTCTACATAACTAAAATCAGAAAAAAAATACAATTAACTATAATAACAATTTACTATTTTGAGCTTCTTTAATATTCGAGATTCCGACTTTATACTTGGAAATCCAACGTCTAAACTCAAGATTTAGACCTTTAAACTTGTGATCCCGACTTTAAATTCGGGATATTTTTTGATATAAATTCTAAAAATTGGAATATCGAGCTTAAAGTCAGAATCTCTAAAGTAAAAATCGGGATATCTAGATTATCTAGTATCAAAGTTAAGTTCTCGAGTTTAAAAGGTTGAAATTCCACTATAAAAGGTTGAAATTATTCTACTTTAGAAGGTAGAAATTGATTCGAAATATTTATAGCCCTTCTGCGTTGTCGAAAAATGAGATTATTTTTATTAGAAGATATTTTTAAATACAACTCCAAGAATATTTTGGTAGAATTTACACTTCTGAAATTACTTACTTTTATTAGTTTTATGTCAATGTCATAATGTCAAAACGGTAATTAAAGCAAATTTTCAAAGAAAAAACAAACTTTAATAACCTAACAAAATTCAGTTGAAACTAATAACAGTAATAACAAAATAAGTTCTTTTTGAAATATTTTTAATTAGAATCTGCTCACTTTTGAAAGATGTCACTGATGTCAAGTAAAATGGCAATGGCATAAAAATAATAAAAGTAGATAATTTGAGAGATGATTTAGATTCCACAGCATTTTTTGATCATATTATATCGTAACTACCTTAATAACTTGAATTACTTATAGTCGGTTTTATATTTATTTGCACCATGTTGGATATGAATTTCTATCATATTTCGTCTTTTATATGTGTAATTTGACGTTTCAAGAAGTGTTATTTGCTTGAATACGATAAAACAATGACGTCAAATTATTAATCCATTGCTATCTAGATTGCTGCTAAATTAAGCATTGTTCATTTTTGGGAAATAGTTGGAAACATATTTCTTATTTCATAATTGATAGCTTAATTTAAAATTAAGTTTGTTGGAAAACAATTTCACACACTTCACGTAAAATAAGTTCGTCTTTCATGGTCAATTATAACAAAGATGAAATGACGAAAAAACAGATTTCAAACAGGCAATTTTGTATCATCACAGTATAAACCCAAAGTATTATATCTATTAGAATGCCTCAAAAAATATGAAAAGTATTGTAAAAGTCTAAAACAGAACTTTTGATTGTATCTAGTAATTTTTCATTTGCCTATTTTATGTCACCGAATTTGGTAGATATTTTCGAGTTAAGTTTTCTATAAAGACTGCTCTTGAATAGGCCTGGTGACATTGAAAAACATAGATAATATTGATTTTAAAAAATTTTGGTTATTTGGCTTCTAAATGAATTAATTTATGAAATAAACAAATAGATCAATTCCTAAAAACTAGATTGCTACTAAATAAATCATTAATAATTTTTGGAAAATAGCTGCCACCATATATCTTGAAAATTGATGGTTTAATTTGAAATTAAACTGGCTGAAAATAAATTTCACATAGATAACGTAAAATAAGCTCTTCTTTTATGGCCAATCATGGAGCAAACAAAAACGAAATGATAAAAAAAAACATTAAACAAATTTGGATTGATCCCATTTGCTTTATCACAGCATAAATTTGATTTTGAAATATTTCGAAAAAATACCAAAAGTGAGACAAAAGCCTAAAAGAGAACTTAGTAAAATGCAGAAGGTATTTCAGAATTTTCTTTTGTTTACAGTAAATTTTCATTTATTTTAAGTCGCTGAATTTGGTGGTAAATATTCCCAGGTTTTCTAGAACGACCGCTTCTGAACTAAGAAAAAGAGAATATCTAAAGCCATAGGGTTGATGAATAGGCATTGGTGTCATTGAAATAAATATAAAAATAAAGACGAAATGATGAAAAGACGACAATAAACAAACTTGAATCAGCCCACTTCGCATTATAGCAGAATAAACCCTAAGCTTTATGATATTAAAATGTTTCAGAAAATAGGAAGCGTGGTAAAAGTCTAAAAGAGAGTATTACTGCATCAAAATTTTGAAAACCAATTTGTAAAATTTATCTTTTGCTTGTAGTAAATTTTCATTAATTTTAAGTCGCTGAATTTGGTGACAAATTTTCCCAAGTTAAGTTTTCTATAAGGACTGCTTCTGAAAATTTCATTGAAGTAAAAAAAAAGAGGATATACAAAGCCATTGAAAATTATACTAAGCTAAGAAAAAATAAGAATATGCAAAGTGCAAAGCCATAGGACTGTTGAACAGTCCTGGGTGTCATTAAAAAAATATGGAAAATATAGAAATGAATACGAAATCATGCAAAAACGACAATAAACAAATTTGAATCGGCCCACTTCGTATTACCTACCACGGTATAAATCCTAAAAATTATGATATTAAAACGTCTAAAAAAATATACGAAGCGGGTAAAAGTCTAAAAGAGAACTGCGTCAAAATTTGTAAAATGCATCTAACAATTTTTTGTTGCTTGTAGTGAATTTTCGTTTAATTTAGGTCACTGAATTTGATAAATATTCCCAATTAAGTTAAGTTTTCTATAAAGGAAGTTTCTTTTGCTTGTAATAATTTACTGATTTTGGTAAATATTCACGACTTAAGTTTTCCATAAAGACTGCCCTTGAGAATCATATTAAAAAACATAGAAAGAGAGTATACAAAGTCATAGAGGTAACGAAAATTTGAGCGATATTGAAAATATGTAGGAGATATTGGTATTTCAAAATTAACAATAAATTGGTGTACGAATGGATCAATTCGTGAAATAAATAGACGGATTAATTTTTAAAAACTAAGTTGTACTCTTGGACTGGACAAAATTTAACTAAATGATTTTGTAACAGGACACGCATCATTTTAATAAAGCAGTCTTGCAATCCAGTGGTTAGTGGTTAGATTTGGCGTGTCTGTAAAACTGTTATTAATCAGACTTTGGTTAATTAATGAAAATCTATGTTGAATATCAAGAGCTTCAAAATATCGATAATAATGTAATTTCAAACTGAAATTGTTCTACACTCATTAGCATTAGAGTCATTAGTCTTTTAAAATTTCCTTTAAGTATTTTGCCATAAAACTATTATTATTTTTTTTAAATTTATATATACTATATTCAGATTTAACAGGCCATTGAGGTCCATAGCTTGTCCAGGAGGACCCACCGAGCCGTAGTAAGCTGAGCCCGGTTCGGGTCACCCCTCCGAGTTCTGACTATGGGCACCGATGCTTAACTTTGCAGAGAGATGCGCCATACCAATACTCACTACCGTACCGCCCCCCCCTAAAACTATTCTTTTATTGTTGTTAATTTGGGTCCACTACGCACTAGTGAAACCCGTTCGATGTGCAACATTGTCATTATTTAAATAATTTTAGGTATTACTTTCTACTGTTTCTGAAATTTCAGTGTAAGCTTAGAATTTATGACATTTGGTGTATGCATGAATCGAGCTTCGTATGATCGATAAATATCCACATTATCGATTAATAACTACGCTGTACGCTATCCCTAATTTATTATTCTTATTATTATTGTTTTATTGTTAGCATGTTAGCTCACACATCCCTATAGGGGGCAAAGGCCTCCCCGTTTCTCTTATTCCTTTTGTACCTTCTCAGATCTACTCACTTTTATTACTTTATTAGTGAGGGGGTTTGATCTACTCTCCCGGTCCTCGTGGAAGAGAGGTGCCGCGTTAACGGAGCAGTCGGGCCACCCATCCCAGCACTGACTCGAGACAACGCTGCTTAACTTTCGTAATCGTACGGCAATGTGGTACCCCTGATCACATTGTTATGTGGTACTTAGCTACCGCAACTCGAGACCTATTACCATATACAGTACACTCGCGATCGTGTGAACAGAAACAAACCGAACTTGTTCATATTATCGCAATTGTTCACATTCTAGAGGGTGCCGTTTAAAAGCACAAATTGTTGATTTTGTCACATCACACTTTCTAGTCAACGAAGCTATACTTACACCCTTGCCATGTTCTTCTAAAATCTTCGCTTTTTCGTATAAACTTAAACTACGTCGTAATTTTGCCATGGTCAATTCACATTAGCGAGACTCAATTGTTCACATTTAGCGACATTCAGTGTTAATTCAACATTATCGCGATTGTACTCTACTTACATATGTATAATAAATCATTTTATGCATAACTGTGAAATATATCCATATTACCATATTTTAAAAGGGCTGAAAAGGGGTATGAGATTGTATGGCGCATCTAACTAAAAAATGAAAAAAGGTTGGCCACCCCTGCTAGAAAGGTATAAAGAGGGTAAAAGGAAAAGAAAGAAAGATAACCAGTTTAATCAGGCTAATAAAATATTTATAAATTGTTACATAAACAGGCCCACTTCTTGCTTCTAAATAAGAGTTCTAAGCTTCTATAAAATTGCGACAAATTGTTTTTAGTGATGTGTTGTTGAATTAAGTTCAGTTGCTACCATTATAAAAAAATTTGAAAGTATTGCAAAGTTAAAAATAAAAAATCAATACGGTAAGTTACTAGTCGTGATTAATTGACTAATTAAATAAATCAAACAACTGCAAATAATCGATTAATCATGAAAACCGAATAATCTAAGGGGTAACTAAATATCCTAAAATCGAGTGATTTTATAATAACAACCAAATTTCATCGATTATCAAATCGGTTAGTCGATTAATTCGAAAAATTTGTTAGGGCTAGCCGAAAATAAAAAAATAACACAAACAATAAGGAACAACTTTTTTAAATTCTAAGTTTAGATTTTTAAGTGTTATACAGGGTGTCTGCTAACATGTGTCTCAAAATTTGGAGTCTGGTTCTACCCTTCAAAACAAGTAAGAAACGCTTAATAAACTATGTCCGGAAACCAACGCCGCCCGAGATGTAGCACTTTTACTTAAAGAAAATAAATAGTGTAATTAAGTACAATTTATTTGAGCTAAATAAAATAGGCTGCTTTTAATATTAAATAATAATTCACTTTACAAAAGATGTTCGAAGTGTTCTCCATTGGCTGCCATGCAAGCATTAGCACGACGCATCATTGATTGTCTTACCCGTTCAAAGATACCAGCATTGTTCCATATTGTATGGCAAGCATTTTGAACTATTTCTCGCAATTCTTGAACATTATTTGCAGGAGAGGCATAAACCAATTGTTTTAGATATTCCCATAAAAAGAAATCCAAGGGGTTGGCATCAGGAGAGCGGGCAGGCCATGGGATCGGTCCACCTCTACCTATCCATCTTGCAGAGAATTGCTCATTAATGAACTAGCGAGCTGTAATGCTGAAATGCGGTGGAGCGGCGTCAGATTTTAGTAAATTGTATTAATTGAACTTATTTTTGAAAAAAGTTCTACATCTCGGGTGGCGTTGGTTTGCGGACATAGTTTATTAAGCGTTTCTTACTTGTTTTGAAGGGTAGAACCAGACCTCAAATTTTGAGACACATGTTAGCAGACACCCTGTATAATTAAATTATTGTAATTAACAATTCCTATTTGGGTTTTTCATTTCATTTCAATTAATATTCCCCAATGTGTATTTTCCGAAATTATTGGGATTTCTTTTAAAGACGCCATTTTAAATATCTTGTTTTTTTAAATTAAACCAGTTTAAGAAATATCTAAGAAACAATATTGCATAAGGTAGGTTTTTCTTTGACGAAATTGGCTGTTCAACTTTCCATCAAAAAACTTTCGAATTAAAAAAATAGATCCCTTGGTATGTACGGGATAAACAACCTAGGGGAAAAAATAGGTTAACTATCAACTTCATCCCTCCGGAATTCCGGAAAAGATCGCCTAATTGCAATTGATTTTTTTAGGTAGGAAATGCTCCAAAAACCGATGTCGTTTAAAGGTCAGTAAGGAGCAAGGTTTGGTTAACAATAGTAAATGTAATAAACGTTAAATTCCGAATGTTCCATAAATAATAAACCACCCACATAACACGGGTACATTCTCTTGGGTTTTCTTTCTTTTTTTGTATTAAAAGCCAGTAGACTAAAAAAAAATTAGTAAAGCCGTCTATTACAAAACAGATTCTGTAATAATCGACCTATTACGTTCGTGCATGTACTTCCTACTGTTCCACTTAATAAATTATTTAACTACCATTTAAAACCGACCTTTCGTTCCCCGTTGTCTCTGAAGGCAAAATTAATGCCACCTGCCAATTCCTGTGCCCTAACGCACTTGCTACAAGGAGCAGTTATTTATTTTCGAGCGCGATGATCCTGTGGTACAGATTTAGTTGAGGAAGTCTGGCGAGTAACGTCCCCTTTCCCTCCTGTAAACATGATCCACAAGTGTAGATCCGGCGGAAACGTGGCAACGTTGCTCTTTCGAAAAACCAGTGGTTACCACCACCGCGCTGCTGCTACGTACTCCCGCACATACACGACTTCAAAGTTGACGCAAACAAAATTCAAACTCGGAACGGTAGTGGTAAGGTGGCAGTCGTATAGACAGGTCACAGTTACTGCTGCTGTTATTTCGCGTGATAAAACGTTATCAGTAGTTATTCGGTACATGTTATGCATGCATCTTTTACATTTCACATTGAAAAGGACACAAATCGAGGATATAAAACTGCATTAGTGTTTGTGTTTTTTGTGTACAACTGGATTACTCAGTTTATTGGATATTAAACTTACATCATCGATTAACCATAAGGTGATTATTTATACTTAGTTAGCATATGCTTGTTAGTGCGTGATCATAATTTACTTGGTGGACGTGCGATAATTGTTGTTAATTCACGTGTCACAAAACTGGCCCTTAAATACATCCTTGAGGGGCGCCTTTTACGCGACATTAATCGACACCTTCACGGGTGTATGAGTTGTAAAAGTAGATTACTATCGTAGCAGGAAAAAGCAATTAGGAACAAATGACTATTAAAAATTCTGCTGAAAATCCTAATTACTTTCCTGGCAACAGCAAAAGGAAAAGTTTCAAATTTTTAAGGAAAAACTGAACAATTAAGTATGTAGTTCAAAAACTTTCCTTATTGAAGGCAATATAATTTTTAGTTCCTTAACGTTTATCTTTGTTTTTGGCATTAAGAATTGATATGCGGAAGTGTTTTTTTCTCGAACACCAGTCATCCTTGGATGTTGTTCCTGCTATAACTCGTATGAAGTGAACAAATTTTTTTGCTTTTACGCCAACTTTATAAGGAAACTAAGTGTAATGCAAATTTTTCCTCTGACTTATTTTAAAACATCTGTTTTACTTTACTTGCAGTATGTATTACATTATTCAATTTTCGAACAAGCTGATTAAAACAAACAACCCAGCGAAAAGTTGTTGGTTAGGCGTTAAATACAAAATACCGAGTGTTAAAGTCTTATCAAAATATAGTTTAGGTTTGGTACCTGTTAAATTAGAGAAGTGCCCTCGGACCCTCGGAAGTGCCATAAAACAAGCCGAAGATAAATGTCCCAAAGTCCCAATTTTAGTGACCGTAGATAAGTTTAGAATGCTGAAAAATCGCAACGCTTAAAAAATCGCCTCCACAAATAGCAGATTAAGTGTGGTCCATTATTTATTATATCGTTAAAAAGCATTGCAATGACGAACCATGCAGGTGCACGTGTAGAAGACAAACAAAAATCTGCATTAATTTGATTTATTTAACCGAATAATTGGGGAAAAACTGATTGTTCTATGTAAGATTACCTACAAAATTGCCCATAAAAATAAGTTGATTTAAATATCAGCAGCAAAAACCCAAACATGTTAGCAAAATGGTGCTCTTGCACAGTCCTGTTTTAAAGGAAATTTAATTGCCCCGCAGTCTGAAAACCTACACCTTAAAAGTTTCATTTAATTATTTTCAGTTGATTTCTATGAAGTTCTTTGGGGATAAAAATACGTATTGTGTTTAGTTGTTTTTTGATATTATTTCTAAGCAGCGTTAACCTTCCATTACCTGTATTTGTTGCAAATTTTGATATTCAGCCGTTATTGAATCGTAATATTTTTGCAATAACCACAGCAAAAATTAGGAGTGGGAGTTAACTTTCTTTGTGGTTTTGATTACAGGTTTTTACGACAAACTTGTGCTTCTATAACTATAAATTTCATTTTGATTTGGTGCTTCTTTAGTATACGGTGCGTGTTTCTACTTATCAACAAATTCTTATCAAAGATAAATCACTAAACAATTAGTGTAGGTTTCCATACGTATGTTTTTACTATATCTAATTACTATTTCGAATTTTTTACTTTTTAATCTGTTACCAGTTACCATTTTTCATATTTCACAGACCGATATACACCAAGTTTAACATTTGAAGTAACAATAAACAATTTTTCAACGCATAAAAATAAATTAAAGCGGCAATTGCGACTTTTTATCGTGATTTTTCGGAATTTTCAACGGCCTGAAATCAATCAATTAATTTATTTAGCTCACTTAATTTCAAAGAAAATCAGGGAAATCATTGAACCTGTGTTGTTGGATCTGTCTTCCCAATTTGTGGTTAAATGACTAATGTTTAATGACTTCTGTTCTAAGATGTAATAACAAAAACTAAACCGGATTTGTATATTATTTGTTTGTTGTATTAGAAATTAATTGACGGTTTGTTTTGTCAACAATAACGTAGTAAACACTGGAGCCAGCCTTAAACTATTACACATACTTTTGGCAGTTTCTTAAATTTCCAAAATATTATGACGGTATTGACGAGACTTGGTCCATTATTCTGCGGTTGATAATCATAATAAATGCATGGTATTTTCTAAAGGATTGTTGTGGCGAGTTTGCGACATCTTCTTTGTTGCAACTGATGGCGAAAAGCCGAACAGTGAGATGAGAGTTGTTTATTGTTCGCTACTCAGTTTTTGCCTGAAGATGACCATTTGTAAAGCTGAAACATACATTCATGTAGCAATTAACCTAATGAAACAATGTGCGGGGTTTTGTTTTATTTTTTAGTTACTACATTTACTCTTGTTAGTTACGCTGAATATAAATAATATAAACGCTTCCAGCTGAAAAATGTTTAATTATAAGTTCAATATTCAGCAAATTTGCTCCTTCAACTTGAAAATTTGGCGTAGGTACTTTGTAACTCCTTATAATTTTGAACGTAACCAAGTCCTTTAAAATATTCAGCAGATTTTTCATGTTTTTAGTTTCTCCATTCTTTTATTTGCTTTCACTAATTTATTGCTTTTGTTGTACTTCACATAAATTATTAATATTCTATGTTATCAGTATTCATCAGCCATTTGTATTTTCAGCACTTGCCATGAAAGATTAAAATTTTATAATTTATTGTGCGTTGTGCCTTTAGTTGTAACTTAATATTTTCTGCATTGTTTTTAGTTAGTTTATTTTGGAATTTATTAGGCTAAAACGGGGTTATATAACTTTTACAAAAATATGTAAACTACGTCCAGTTTCATTTAAAATTATTGTTGTGTCGTGACACATTTAAGACTGGAATTAATTAAATTTTGAAATAATTGGAAATAAAATGGCAATAAAGTTATACAACATTATTATACAATGAAGCTAAGGTATGTTACTTCGACGTAAGGAATTGCAACACTTTCAACTTAAGTATTTTGTTTAATTGTCTGTCTGAAAAGTTGCCTTTTTATCTGTTATATGTTTTCACTTCCACAGAAAATTAAACATCTTCTTCTTCTCGTAAATTAGGCACGTTGTCTATTTTTCTTCGCCCATCTATTACAAATCATTTAAACTAAAAATTGTAGGTCTTTCTTTGCTTGAAATAATGCCATACGAAACTTTGTCCAAAGGAATTTTTTACGTTAACATTTACGACCGCTGTAAATCCCCATAGAATATACAAACAAATACAATTTTCACGACTTCGCACATTAACGAATGCCCACGTATTCCTTAATTAATTAGTAGGAAGTTATTTTGAGGTAAAATATAACATCTTTAATCACGTAACAATCGTAACATGCTTGTAAATTGTGAAATCAAAAGCTGTGTACCGTGAGTTCTAAAAGTTTTTACATAAGGGTTGGCCATGAGACACAAAAGTAATGTCTACTGCAAGATTTAGAACCATTGTTTTTACAATTTTATTGAAATTTGCATAACAGTATTATGCTAGCAACACAATGACGACAGTTAATAAATTCTAAATCTTGCAATTGACATTATTTTTGTGTTTCATGGCCAATCCTTATGTAAAGACTTTTTGAACTCACGGTATAAACCCTGCCTTTTTAGCAGTTTATGTTGATATAAAAACATAGTTATAAGGAGTAGTTACACCCTTCCCTTAAAGCGTTGAGTGAAGGATATACTACTCCTTCACTCAACGCTTAAAGGAAGGGCTGAAACGTCTCCGGTTTCGTTGCACCAAAATATTTCAGAAATAACCATGAGAGTAGGTTGACGAATTCGTCACCCTAACAAAACTTATCTCCATTGTTGCCTTTCATTTTGACCCCTCCGTAGACTTGCCTTTCTATATAATCCACAGAACTACCTGTTGCTGTGCCTCAGGTAAATGAGTTGGGATATATTTAGACTTACCTACATAGTTTCCAAAGTAAAATTCCTACGTACGTAACCTAAAATTGAAAACAGCGTGGGATGCTCCACGATAAAGGGGTTCTTTGCGGAAAAGTATTAATTTTTAAGTCAACTTGATTTGTTATGCAAATGTTTTCTAAGCGGATAACTTCCATGAAATGTATGCGTCAGCAAAAGGGGAAAAACAACCGTTCGATTTTTAGTTAACAATAGGATGGTGCGCCGTCCATTTTAGGCTCTTTCACTGTTTTTCCCTATAATTCAGTCCTTGTTGATTCATTTTGTATTCGGGAAAGCAGCAACCCTTTCAGGGAGATTAACAGAATCAGCCTAAATATTTAGGGAAGCTCGATTTTCCTGGAAGGTAGCTTTAACTCCTGAAATTTTCATTGGACGATTTCTTATAAATTGGCAATCACAGTTCAATTAATGTAGATGTAACTGTTTAATTTTGAGCAACAATTACAAATGTACGTAAACTTTTAAAGATAACAGTAACTGCTTAGAAACAGTTCTTCATTTAAGAATTCCAATAAATTTTAGGCTAAAATCCATCCACGCTTTTGGAATTACCTAACTGTTTTTATTGACGTTCTCTTTGTGGGTTAAAATTTATGAAGCTCTGGTTTGTCATAAACTTCCCGAACAATAATTACTCTCTTGTCGGAAAGTTGGGCCAATTGCCTTTGAATAATACTTATTGCTCTTCCTTGGTTGTCTCATTTCGTAATAAAGTTTATAGCAAACATACTTGTTCTTGAATCGGCATCCATTTCCTTACACGAGCTTTACTTTGGTGAATATTTGTAAGTAGGCAAATCGTGAATCTACGAGCATTATGCAATTTCAGGCAGCTGTTTTCTCCAGGAACTAATATTATTTAATTGTTACAATAGTCAAGTATACGAAAAACTCGACAACAATAGGTTACAACCAGCTAATTAATTAAAATAAATACGTTTTATGTAAGATTCTACAAAGCTGGATATGCTGGATGAATTCGTTCTTTTAATGCAATTTTAACATTTAAATAAAAAAATATTTAATTTTTGGTGCAGTAAAGGAGTTGTTAAAACCTAACTAAAAATTTAAAAATAATCGGTAAAACAAATTGATAAATATGAAATTTTCCATGTTAATTATAAAAAATGAAACTTGCCCCACGTTTCTCGTTATCGGAAATGCGTAATAAAAACGTACACTGTGTAATTGGTACTTAAAAATGCAATTCATTATGGTAAATGTTTCCAGTGGTTTGTAACTTTGTAAAACTACTGAAACGTGTCACTTATGAAATCAGTCATTTCTTTAAACAATCAGATAATTCAGCTTCTTTTTGGATGTTTGTTTCTATTACGATTGAAACAGTAGTAAATCGGAAAATTATCCAAATTAAGTCTTATCCCAGAAAATTTTGTTTAAAAAAATCCAAAAGTGGCCTTAAAGGGCTAAAACTGTATAGAGAATTCATTCACTTGCGTCAATTTGCTGGAGGCATTTTACAACTTAGTGATGGATTATGAGTGTTAAATACAACCATCATATAGGTATCATTTTAACTAGGCCGGACTCAAACATTTTACAGCTATATATACCAGCTGAACACAGAAGAATTTGTTTTTAACATTTTAAAAGCAAATTCTACTGTGTCCAGGTGAAAATTTTCGAGTCCGGCTTAGTTAAAATAATTTATGATGGTTGTATTTAAATCTCATAATCTACCACTAAGTTGTAAAATGCCTCCAACAAATTGACACAAGTGAGAGAATAGACCATAATACAAAAATTAAATGAAAAGATACAGAAATCAGCATTCAAACAAACATTTCCTCGGTTTTACTTCCGAATTAATTAACAATAGACTTGTTACATAAATCTAGAATTCTTTGTCCACTTTGTAGGAAGGAAACAATAAGTACCTAACATTCTTTTCTAATTCGATTTAAACCATGGTTTTATTTTTATATATTTTTACAAGTTCGAATATTAAATGCTTTTAAAAACGCTTATATTGGTAGATCGAGACAAAAACAAGTATTTATTTACATAAAAGGAAATTAAAATTCAGTGAAAGTAAACTTAAAAAAATGCGAATAAAACACTGCTGTTGATGCTTGTTGTGAATGAAAATTCAGGTTTGTACTGCAGTAAAATTTGAAACATTTGATATTGTTAGGAACATTATTTAAGCAGAATATGGAAAATTAAATTAGGCAAAAATATAATAAATAATGAAAAGGCATTCAAAATATAACTGGTCATTGAAAGAATAATTTTGATCACTTAGAAGAAGCGTGGGCAAATCTTGACAGGAAGTTTTTTAAATGTAGATTATAGATAGTGATCATAATGTACGTCAAGGAAACGCGCAACTTCCTTAGTTGCATGACTAGGAACAATTTGTTCTTATAAAAATATATCGTTCAAACGTCACCTTTTCGATTGTTTCATTCCGAACTGTAGTTTCCTGATTTATAATTTATTTTTGCCTTGCCTAGGTTTTATTTATTGTTTTAACGAACATTTGAGGTTACTATATTTTAATAATTGTAAAGGTGAGAATAATTAGAAACATCATTGTTTTGTGAAATCATACACGCCACAAATCTTCATTTAAGAAGATTGGCCACTTGCGGTCTAACATGTTATTAGATACACCAACACTTAAATGCTTCTGCAGAAACAAGTCAGTGGAAAATGTTTTTAAGAACTAAATTTCTGTGTCAAATTTTATCGTAGATATATTTTATAGGGCATTTTAGACCTCTTTGGTTCCAAAAATTTAATATTCGGTCTTCAGATTGCCTGTAGAAATACTTAGTTTAGAGAAACAGAGGTCTTCTAAAAAAAGGCCGATTTAAGGTTACTCCGGCAAGGAAGCCGAAACTCTGGAAAAATACATTGCAAGTCTGTAATCATAAATATGTGGTGATAATAATCTGCCATTGTTTTTAAGTACGTTGCGTATCAGGGCAAAAACATTTTTTAGTACAAAATCAAAGTTTAGTATGAAGTACGTAATAAACATCCTTCCTCTTAACTTTCGCCCGTTAATAATCGGATCATGTGTTATACATGAGGCGCATAACAAAAAATCACGAGTTGTTGAAAATAAAGATTAAGGTTTGATTAAATCTGCGAACCAATAAATCGTGCACGGATTAACAATAAATAACATTATTTCTTATTAAGTATAACCTCATTTTTTACCTTTGTCAATTAATTAAAATCGTTTGCAAATTCCAAAGCCGCCAACGATATTTGTTCCGTTTCGGCGGTATTTCATTCACGCTTCATTAAATTTTTTAAACCATACTTTTCATTTGGACAATTTTCACCCTAACGTTCTGGGAATAAATCCGATTTTAAAAATGTAGTTACGGTGCCTCTTTCACAACGTTATTTCCGGTTAGGCAATTAACGAATCCAAAAATGTGAGCTTGAGATAACTGTGTAATTTCGTGTACGTGACGAATTTGGGTCGTCATCTAGTCATACTTGTTTTTTAATGTAATAATAATTGGTGTAATAAACAAAGATAAATTGCAGTTTTCCAACTGTCTCCCAGAACTGTTTGACTGTGGCTTATACAAAATAAAGTTACACGAAAAATGGGGTATTTAGTAGATGAAGAAACTTGTAGTTTATAAATTATATAAAAACAAGTGTAACAAGATTATGACCTAGATATGTCACCTACACAAGATTACAAAGTCTGGGTATGATCCGCAAATTATGTAACTTTCCCCCGATTAAATAATACTAAAAGAAAGTAGAACGCCTGCCTTAATTTAAATATTTGGTTACTGAATGGAAATGTTAAAAAATACAGTAGAAATGTGAACATATGCTTTTGATTGAGTAAGTGAATGTGTAGGTCATACTTGCAAGTGGGAAATGTGTCAATTTATCAAAGTTCTTAGCGAAAGTGTGCACTAAAGGTATAAACGATTAGGAAGGAAACTTCGCAAGAGTCCTCGTAAAAAATTAACAATCAAATTTGGTGCTTGAAATTCGAATTAGTATAAATTAATTGATTTGTTTGATATAAAAAAGTTATGAATAATTCCTGTTTTCTCTCAATACCATAAATAATTTATAGCTAATTTAGCTAAATGTACGTGTCGATTTGCTTCAGTTCGAGTTTTAGAACAATTAGTGAGTAATAAAAATTGCGAAACCTAAATTTAGTGGTTGTGCAGACTGTTGCCAAACTTAGAAATTAAATATTTTTTTAAATAGAGTTATACGAATTTAATTGCTTCGTTATTATTGAAGGTGATCGCAAATATTTAAATTATTAAGGAGATCTGAGCTTTTAGTTTAGAATGAAGAATTTATTGGGAAATAACCAAAGATTTGCATGAATGTAGCGAGGAAAATAATATTGTTTGCACAGTTTAGGTTGAGGTTAACAGTTAAAAAGAAATTCCTGTTGGAAACATAAATTTTATCCAAAGCAGACGAATTACGTTTTAATAACAAATTATAAACGAAATTTAAAGAATGCAAGTTGTTAGAAAATCAAAACAAAAGAGCTTCCAAAAATTGCAATTCTTGTAAACAAATTAAAAATATTTTGTACTGGAGTTTTCCATGCAGGAAAATTTTCCAACTGGTTAAAGGTTATATTTCTTTAGCAACAAAGAGTTTTTCCCAGAACTTCAGTTGAAACAACCAAATTAATCTACCTATCGGTTTCGTTTGGAAAATTTTGGGTGTTTTTGAATGTCCGTCCATATTTACATTTCGTGTCCAAAGAGCAATCGAGTTACTTCGAGACGGTTCTCTTTGGCGTTAATTAACAGCCTTGAAACGGCCAATCACCCACGACCGGTAATTTTATGCACACATCGTGATAGAGTTTGCGTTTTACCATTTCATAACGATTTTATAATGATCGCCGTTTCGAGTTCTCAAGCACTGTAGTAAGGTTTCCAAAACGAACGAGCAATCAAGCGCTGCTACGTACTTGATTTTTTTTTATTTGCTCGTAAAAAATATGATAAGCACTGTTGTCGATTACTCACGTTCAACATTTACCTGATAATATTGCACACGAGTGGCGCCTTCGGAAGTGTGAAAAATTACGCCTTCCTGTCATCTCTATTTTTAAATTTTTTTGCAGATAATCAAGTTGATTGGGATTAAGACATGAATCTAGTACTATTTCTTTTGCCCAATAAAACTATTGATCAAATATATTTTTGGCTTGGATGCCAAATCTAGAGTTTACGTATTGAATAACACTTTAACACTGTAAAAACTGAACAAAATAGTGTGATTTGGGACAATATGAATTTGGATCAATCTGGCAACTTTCGTTGTCAAATAACAGGCCAAATAGCAGCTCGCTAACTTTGTTGATGGTTTCTGCACAGTATTTGACCTGTTTTCATATTTTTTTTATTTTGTCTTATTCGAAACAGATTGCATACTGCCACCAATTCAAATTGTCCTAAATCATTTAAAATCGCACTGTATAAATAATGTTTGCAGTACTTATATCAAATCCAACTCGTAATTATTTTAGATTAGATTATCTATCACTGGGGCGAAATCTTTAACTAACTTCATCGATTTTGGAATTCCCATTTCGATTGTACTGATTGTAATAGTACAACACGTGGTTGGCAACAAAATTCAATTACTGGAAGTAATTAGAAGTCTACGGCAGTTAGCGACTGATTTAAAAAAAATCAAGAACTTAAAAACTTGTTCTGTGCTGTTAATCTTTCAACCCATTAAATTTTATTGCTAGGACGGAAATAGAATAATTTTATTTGAGAATGCTTGCTTTAAGAGTTCATCCTAAGTAAAAATCGTCTTCAGTAGAGTGTTATGAAATGCCATTAATTAGTTTTTGGTAGTCGTTTATCATGTTAACAAATGTTTCTGTAATGATCAATAGTGCTAATAGTAAACAATGTATAATTTGGAATTTGAAAATAATGCAGTTGCAGATGATGAATTTTATTTGGATGCATTTTATGTATGTACTACACGTCAACGCTTTTGCTTGAAACTATAAATAAACATTTAATGCTCGTGTTGTTTACAAGGGAATAAACTTCCAAGATACAAAATTTAGTTGTAATTTCTTTTAAATGAGCTCTTAAAAATGATATAGTTGAGCACTCGCTGCCAAAAAATGTCTCCGAGCTATTTGTGTCCAATTTTACTGGGGTTTTCGTGCATTTCCTTTGATTTGTGGATACCAACATAAGTTTAAGTGAAATATCCATCAATTTAAGCTCCAAAAACCTTTTTCAAACCTTAACAAGAAAAGTACATGGAAGAATTCAAAACGTTCGCACTATGAATGTGCAGAATTAAAGGCATTAAAGGAACATGTTAATGTAAGTTTGCTTAGATATATTAGAAGGTCGACAGGCTTTGGTTATAAACGTCAAAAGGCTTTGCCTTGTATGTTTGGTCTTTCGTCGTAAAAAAGCGTTGTTTTTGTACGTCACAATGTTATCTATGCAAATGTTGGCTTGTTATTTAGTAATAGAACAGCACATCAAATTAAATGAAAATGATTAATGTAAGAACACGTTTTTAAATAATTTGGTGGGTTCCACCTCGTGAAGATTTCCAAAACCATTTTTAACAAGTATGAGAATGGAGAGGCTGCATTTGGGGCTTAACAGTTGCCCATTTCAAAGTAGTTGACATCAATGTAGTAGCTCGTTTTAATGATGAAATATAATCGTTTTATGTTAAAACAGAGATCATTCAACTACGCATCGAATTAACTTTTTGTAAATTAAAAGAAATATCTTAAAAACCAGATTGTAGGCGATTTGGTGGGTATAAATTAGCATATTTAAAAATTTCGTTAAAATGGGCGAGTTAAATAACTTGGTGTTGTTTACAAAAGCAATTCCAATAATTGCCTTGTGCATTAAAAGTGGACAATCCCCAACTGTAATTCTGACTATCGAAAATTCCATAGCTGTTAAGAAGAAAACCATTCGACGCGGAAGTGTCGCGAGTGACGTGCTACCGTTTATTTCTAAGCGTTGGCATTGACACATTTCTTCCTGGTTCAGTTCACTTTACTACCGGAGCTGCAAATGCTCAGCACCAGGAAATCGTTTTAGTGCTGCTTTTCTGTTTCTACCTGTTGCTTCACAGTTTCAAGTTTGTACCAAAATCAACGCGCTTTTTATTATGAAACCGCATATTAAACTCACTGTAAAGTCTGCTTAGTTACCAGTTTCATTTTTAAATAATTGAAATTGTTAAAAGTGAGGACGTAAATAAATGACTTTCCTGATTAATTACTAGTTAAAAACTTAAGGTCATTCGGGTTTGTTTTCAGTTAAACAATGCCATAAACGTCTTTACTCAAGCGATTCAGCAATAAATCGTTTTAAGCTTTTATTACACGTGTTGATAATGGGGAAGTTAATTTGCAAAGTCAGGTTGGTTACCGGATTTTTTGCCGTCTCGTCAATGCGGAATTCCTAAAAAGACACAGGGAAATTTGCAAAAAACCGAAGGTTAGCCGGACAGCGCCTCGTTAGTAAATAATTAATTATTTTTTGCATTTGAATAGTGTGCGGCTGTACCTAAAATACACTTTTGACCGATCGAATATTTCGTTACTTTTTCCAAAGGTACGCGTTGGTTGATTTAACCATTTAACAATTCGGTTCATGCGCAGGTATTTGTAGAATAAATTACATTACACACTTAAAAATACCGGAAAATTTAAATGTAAATAATAAGGCTAGTTTGGCCTTGGTGAGACTTCCGTGGTCGTCAGAACGTGCGTTTAATGCCGTATTTACCGATTCGTTCCATGCAAATGATAATTCTATTAAAAATTGTTTTCCTGTTTGTTTCAGGACTGAAATATGAAACTGGCACCGGGACCCCTACCTCCTATAACTGGTACTATGGACCGCTTACCTTTACCGCTGCCCTTCACTGCTGATTTACTGTGGAGATATCCCTTGGGATTCCCAACTGTTCCACAACTTCAGCAACCGCCATCATCACCCTTGATGGATTATAAAAGTCAATTACCAACTAGTCTTGCGACTGATCCTAGAGTTTGGGCCAGGGATGATGTGATCACGTTTCTTCGATGGGCTGAAAGAGAATACGATTTTCAACCCATTGATATGGACATGTTTCAAATGAATGGTAAGATTTATTACTGCTTATAAATATAATAACTGGGTACTAAGTACTTTTAGTCATATAGACTGCTGTTAATATGGGTAAATCTAAATATCAAAATAACATTTGAAGTCGTTTTCTTAGATTTATTATAAATATTTTTACACCGTTTGAGCCTTCCTTCGTGAATTGAAACGATAAAGCATTATTTAGCAATTTTAAATTTGTTATTAAAGACACAGCTACAAATTACAAAAACCAAAAATTATTCAAAATGGCCTCCTTTTGCTTGACAACATGCGCTTTTAATCTATTTATTTGCCCCGTCATCTATTGCGGCATGCAAAACATCGATCGGAAAATTGGCCACTGCTTCAGTTAGTGAACGTTTTAAGGATTTAATACTTGGATGCCTTTTGGAGCAAGCCATTAGGACTTGCCGAAGGCCAGTCTTCGACGCGTATAAAATCGGAAACATTTTCTCTTAACTATTTAGGACGTTCAAAAATGATTGGCACTACAATTGTTTTCTCCTCGGTACTCTTCTCTTTTATTAGGAAGAAGTGAGTACAAATTTCATTAGACTTGTTGCCCCACACCGCCTCTTTCATTGCGTCAAACAAAGCGTAGTCGTTCGGTGCAAGATCAAGGAATATGGGGCATGAGAGCCTGCAGGGTGGCAATGGTGTGGCGTGGCATTTCCTGTGGCGGCGTTGCTGAATACGTTGGCGTCCAAAGTAGGCATACCTTCCCTTCAAAGAAACCACACTGTCTATCGCTGACCATGATTGTCTGCTTCCATGGTTTTCCGCTTTGTCCACAGGGCTGCACGAATAGCTTACTACCTTTCCTTCTGTGTGTTCCAGCAACGCTATCTGATGGCATCACATGGCACTATAGTCTATCTTCGCATACGCACCGGGCGAAAATTTCAATCTGCGATTCAACCAATCATTTTTGAACGCTTTTCCACTTTTCGCAAAAATAAAATTTCGTTACACCGTCACAACAGACTCCCCACCAAACCACGATTGAGGCCGGATGATGACCACCTGTGAACGCTACTCGGGAGCTCTTGCTTGTCACCGTGGAGGAACTTTTTAATAAGTAGAATAATAGGGTATATGCCAAGAGCAGCTCTTGGCATATACCCTATTATTCTACTTATTAAAAAGTTCCTCCACGGTGACAACCTTTTCGTGTATATAAAGAATGTGACGATGTTTTTCGTGGGCGTACCACTGGAGTAGTTTTCCAATCTGTTTTTCTTCAGAAATTTGTCAGGAAGTGTCCCGTTGTTTTACGATATGCCCTTAATCCTAAGCCACTTCTGATCAAGCGAGACATAGATAGAAGCGGTGTTTTTGTTTCTCTTGGGTAGGTACTGATTTGATGGCACGGCCGACCAGACAATGTTTCCTTGAAACGATCAATGGTATGATAAACAAATATTCGGCTTATTCCAAGGTTTTGTAATGTCTTAAATCTTGCCTTTCTCCATACCAACTTTGTGAAATACAGTTACTGCGATGGGTTTTCTTTATCACCCCATTCCATGATTACCATCTATAGTACTGGATCAAGCGTTGCACGTTTGTAACGGACAAACTGTAAATTGTAAATGGACATATTGCACCATGTCAAAATATTAATGACTCGTTCAGAACAAATGCATTAGACAAAGTCTTTAACAGACATTTTAGGCTCATAGCTTAAAAATTCTTCTTAATGGTCTAAAACCTCTGAAGCTTTGTCTCTCATTGTTCGGTCTGCTGATACAGCCTAAGCATCTGATTCCTTGCACCTTTACAAAATTTGTTAAACTGGCTTTCCCATATAGGTTTTCAATTTCTTCATTACTCCTTCTTTCCCGATCCATTTCTGTCCTTTTGCCTCTGAATATTCATCTTGAGTTTGGCATTCCCATAATTCTAGTTTCTGCTGTTTCACTGACATAAGTAATGGTTGGCCTTATCAGTGTCTTACATATGCGTACCTTTGTGTTTCGGAAGATTTCCTTAGATCTTGGAACTGCATTTAACATTCCGGCGCTTCTGTAGCCCTTCATAAATCTCGCTTGTGTCTCACTGTCGTTGTTTTTATCCTCTGGTATGAATAGAATTATTTTGGCATAGCTCATGAAACGTAACTTCAAAAAGAGAAAACTTTTCTAATTATAAAGGGGAGCGTTACAGGAAAGGAAAATCTGTATCTGCCAACCTCTTTTACCTTTCGGTGTCGATGCTGGTGCGTTAGTGCATGTGGTTTTTACGGGTGCAATGCACAAACCAGTCCCCAGTCCCGTCTCTGCGAGTTATGTGGTTGGTGCGCCGTTTTACAGGAAAGGAAAATAATAAGCCAAATTACTACCTAAATAATTTTATTTTTGGTCAATTGCATTGCACCATATTCAATAAAAAAGTTCATGTCCTGCTATATGCAATTTCAGTGGAAGGGAATTGCCAGAACATCGGTTACGACTTATTAATTTATTATATCAACGAGTATGGCATGACAAAAACAGTTGCACCAGCAGCCAGCAGCAAATTAACCAGAAAATTTGCAAAACTATAAATAATCGCCGTCCAAATTAAAATGCACTAAATTTCATTGGGGTTACTTAAAATAAAATAAATAATTTCAAGTTTATTCATCTGTTGCTTTCAGAAATAAATTAAATGGTTCAGGACAATTTGAATTTGGCGCCACTTTTTAGTGTATTCCATATTTTGAATTTGGCTAAACTGGATCAATTTGGTAACTTGCGCCGTCAAATAACAGGAACAACTCGTCTTTTAATCATTTTAATACAATATGAAAATGAATAATGACAATAATTAGGTTTTTTTTAAATTATTGATATAATATTAACCATTCCTATTCGAGATACCACTGACAGAGCACGACAAACATATTACATATTGCCAACATAACAGTAAATTAGTATGGCGCCAAATTCAAATTGTCCTCAATCATTTAAAATTTCACCGTATAGTAAATACCTTGAATTTTCCTGAAACATTTTAGTTCGCTTAATTTATATCATTCTCTTTTTTTCTAGGTAAAGCCATGTGCCTGTTGACAAGGACAGATTTATCTGAAAGAGCACCGGGATCCGGAGATGTTTTACATAATGTTTTACAATTATTAGTTCGTGAAGCAAACAGTATACAACGCTGCCTTCCATCGAGTCCAGTTACACCAACATCACGCCATGCATATCCATTATCACCTCATTCACACCCACCAACACCAAACTGGAATATTATTGCTCAAAATGGGAGCGATTTCCATTCAACACATGCTGCTACATTAGCGGCTCACTTAATGGCTCAGAGTAACTCGGTTACGTTAAGTCCTGCCCCATCGGTGGATAGTCAAGCTGGAAGTCCGCAGCATGCGGATAATAATCAACAAACGACATATGGACATTCCATATTTGGCAGTGGTAGTGGAAGTAATGGCAGTGCTAGTGGCAGTAATCAATCAGATTCAGACGAAGACAGTTTTCCAGATAGCGGAAAAAATGCTCAAAATACTAGTCCACCAACCACACCTAGTGCTTATTGCTTAAATCCTCCTATGCCGTATTCTACAGTGCCACCTAAAAGCCCAAAAGAAGTAGTGTCGAGTCCTGCCTTTAAAAGCGTCGGACGAGACTTCTTCCCTAGTGAATCTCCAGAACCAAATACAAGTATGTTTAACACATAAATTTAGTAAATTTAGTAGACTAATAAATTTTTGTTAATTTCAGACGGAAGATTGTTGTGGGATTTCTTACAACAGTTACTTAACGACCCTAATCAAAGATACACAAATTTCATCGCTTGGAAGGACCGAGAGACTGGCGTTTTCAAAATCGTAGACCCCGCAGGACTTGCTAAATTATGGGGAATACAAAAGAATCATCTTTCTATGAATTATGATAAAATGTCGCGTGCCTTGCGATATTACTACAGGGTCAATATTTTGAAGAAAGTTCAGGGTGAACGTCATTGCTACAGGTAATTATATTTTTAAATTTTATGTGCGAAAAACTTCAAAAGTCAAATGAGTGACATCAAAACTAAAAAACAAAATTCTTTACAGATTCCTTCGAAATCCGACTGAATTAAAAAACATAAAGAATATTTCCCTTCTTCGTCAACAAATGTCCCCAACCCGTCCAGCTGCACCGGCACCACAACCACAAGCGTTAACTTCACACGTGACAATCAAAACAGAATCTGTGGAAGTGAATCACGATATTAGTAGGAATCAAGAATTCGATGAAAAACCTACAGATTTAAGCATGGAAGGTCCCACCGATCTTAGCAGTAACAGTAGTAGACACATCAATATAGTATGTTCTCCCGATACACCAAATTTACGGGAAACTCCACAACATTTCTATATGAAAGAAGAGGACAAGTGATAAAACTGTGTAAATATAGATGAAAAACTGTGTTAATTAGTGACTTCTCAGTGCCAATTTTAACAATGATAATCGCAATGTGCAAGTTTTAGTGATAAATAAGAAATGACTTAGTATTTTATATTATTTTTATTTTTAAACTATATTGAATAAATACTGTGAATAATTTATGCAAGAAAATTGATTCCACAAGAACATTAACGAATGAGTAAATAACGAGTATGTGCCAAAATTATTATACAGCGATATAATTTGGAAGATGTAGTTACAATGTTTCAACAATTTATTTATTGAGCATGTTAGTTCCGAGATTATAATAGTTACTGTAAACACATACGATGTAACTGACTAGAATTTATACGATTATGTATTCAGTGCAATTGGGACTAAGATAAATTAGTAAATCGAAGGCAGCTCTGAAATTATAAAGTAAAGTTAAAAATCACTATTGTGATACAATTATCGACAATAATGTAACTTTAACTTAAATTATAAAAAAGAATGTACAAAAGGAGATGGACTGGAATGGTAAAATATTAATTATGTCAATCATTTGGGGCCACAGCTGCTGCTAAAGTAAAATATTTTTGAACAAAAAAAGAATTATTTTTGCAACATTCCATTAGTTGCACGATGCACTACATGCCTTACATTTTGGAAAATTATTTTTTAAGACTAAAAAATTAAAAGCCATTAGAAGGCACCACGTTTATTTCCAGCTCTGTTTCTGTGATCTCTAAATATATTAAAATTAAACTCAATTGTGTGATTTAAATAAATATAACCATGTGTATATTATTATAAAAAAAATTGTAAAGATTGTATTAATTTCATATAAAGAGAGAGAATTTTTCTAGAGATAGTCAGTCGTACAGGTAGAATAGACTGCCTAAGAGCTTTACTTAGAAATGAACGAATTTTTTGTGTCAAATTTGGTATATTTTGTTCCAAGATTAATTAGTTGTAAATGTTAAAAATAGTATAATTATTATTGGAAGAACAGCTTTATTTAAAGCTGTGTGTACCTTTTGTATGAAGTTTATTTTATTGTTAACATAACAATATGTTTGAAATATACCTAATACAACCTGTGTTTGTGTTTTTGTTTTTCTTTTTGAAAGTACATCGAAACAAAACAAATGCAACTTAAAATTATAATAAAGTGCGGCAAATGCGCAAATGATTAAAAAGGGTAGGTCATAAAATTACTTGCTAATGAATTAGATGTCCATTTTATAAACAGATTAGAGTGTGTTCAAATGTAACAACAGCAAAGAATTTTTTCAGAAACTTCGAGATGTGAATCTTTCTACCATAACAATCGGTTTATGATATTAAATCCACAGTTTAGTACTAGTTTTTCTTTTAATTCAATTTAAAACCGATCCATACTACTAACAGGATTCAAATATCATGGCTTTTGAAGATTTTTCTTGCCACTGTGACGATTCGAACTTGTATGAATTAACCACAAAGTAGACTTTCGATCTACTCTACCACCAGGACCACCCTTTAACAACAATTGTTCTAATTTTTGGTTAAATCATACTACTGTATAATTTTGCAAAACTAAATTTTCAAAACAAATTTGTGGTAAATGTAACGCAAGTGGTTCTCGTGATTATCAAACTACAATAAATACTACTGCTACACTATTTTATGTATTTAAATATTTTAAATTCAATTTAACTTGTGTAAACACATGTTTATGCAACAAATTCAACTGTTTTCAGTACAGTGACTTTTAGGCAAGGCGCGCACTGGCAACTTTTTTTGAGCAACTATTTAGTTGCCGAAATGCAACAATTGTTTTTAATGAAGAAGCACGCACAGGTGACTTCTTTGTTGCGGCAACTAAAAAATTACGATGTGTTCTATTTTCAAGGAAACTAAACTGTTGCCCTGTATGTGTATAATAGAACCTGTCTGCGCGCACTTGGCGATTATTTGAGCAATTAGCACAAACGACTTGTACCTTTTCGTCCTAGGTCCAACAGCCAACAGCAAATTATCAAAACTCTCTATGCTCATTCTAAAATAATTAAAGAACTTTTCTCTGTGTTCTCGTAGTATGTCAAACATTTTATAAAATTGTCCATTTAGAAGCCTCTTGCTTACGATGAGATGGACCCAAAATCGTTTGGTGCGTTTCTTCTTTTTTAGCCATAAAACCAGAGCACAAACACGCGCTGTTTCAGTGAAATCCATTTTTACACTAGTGGTTTTTAAAATAATTTAAGTGACTATTTAATCACTAGTGCGCGCTAACCATTAGTTTTCAGGAAGTATTTGCCAACGACATCTAGCGGTACAGGTACGAAAAATAAATTTTAGCGGGAAAAATAAACCTTTGAACTTCCAATTTATCTTTAACTCCCAATGGAAATCTTTACTACTCACACATTTTATATTCAAAAGAACGAATTTTCACGTTTTTAAGTTACCAGTTACAATATAACATAATTCCTTTTTGCGTATTTATACGTTTTTAAAGAAATTCCTGTAATATCAGATAACATAACCTAAAACAGGAGGAAGTAGATGACGAAATTTTAATTATTAAGTAAAAAGAAGCTTGGATTATTGACATGTCTAATTTAATACGTATCCTTTTGTTATATGCCTTTAAAACGTATCCTTTATTAAGCATTTAATTGTGCTGCATTAGCACCACATTTATAAAAAAAAGGTCAAACCAAATCTACAATTGATTAACGAAAATCTTGAATTTTACAGGCTACTTTCGTGATTTTATTATAACTAGAGAATTAACAATACCTACCTAAGCAATTTTAAATTAAATATTAATTGTAGATACAATATTTTCTTGGAAGAGAAAAGGGGATTCGCCTTTACTTAACTTCTTGTATCAATTGCTGTGCAATCCTTTATATGGCAATTACATATGTTGGGAAGATTACTCGAACAGAATTTTTAAAATAATCAATCCAGAAGGAGTAGCTCAGATGTGGGGTAGGAAAAAGGGCCACATAAATATGAATTACGATAAAATGGCACGTGCTTTACGTCATTATTATCGACTTAACATTTTAAAGAAAGTTAGTACAAGAGGATGTTATCAGTAAGCTGTTTGTGAATCATACAAGTACTGTTTATCTAGATAAATCAATTTTAGATTCATCCAATTACCGACGTTTACGGAAAATGTTTTTGAACATTTGAACTTCAATAATTTAAATCAATGTCAAGATCCGTTGCTATAAATTTTAATATTAAGCGTTGTTAGGAATGTAGTAGTTAGAATTTGATTTAGTCATATCTGAAGCACTTAAATTGTATATGGTAAGATGATTATATTTGTACTATTATAAATAAATGTGGATTATTTTTGTTGTAATTATTGTTTACGGTAAATTGTGAAGCAGTAAAACTGAGCTGGGTTTGTGTGAAATCATTAAGGCAGGTACCCATTTTTAGTGGTAGAAAAGATTTGCGAAAGCTACTTTCTTTAATTATATTTCATTTCTGAAATAACAAAGTTTTCAGGTTCAAATGCTCCTCTTATCAGTGACTATTTTTTATCGAACTTTGAAATAAAATTCGTTACAGGGGAAGCAGTAAAACGTCTCTTAATATATGACTTGCGCTTTTTACTTGTGACTGTTACCAATTAAAAATGACCGACAAGAACACTCATTTAACATGCAAAAATATCCATATAACTGGAACATCCAGTATATGAAGAACTTTTATTACAAACAGCTTGATATTACTTAATATAAGACAGATCCTTAATTAAATATATCAGTCTTAATTACATACAAAAAACAAATTACTCTAGCTTAAAATGTTATAAGTTTATGACTCAGACGAAGCAGTGGGAGCAGCATGGAAGAAAATAACATCGTCTGCGGTGATTGCGGTTGTAGTTCTACTTTTACCATCGTCACCTTTTACTTCTCCGTAAGTTATACGTCCAGTAACATGTACTCTTTGACCCTTTCTCAAATAATTCACTATAGTATCACGTAATCCGGGTTTAAAACAAATAACACGATGCCATTCAGTGCGTTGCATAAATTCTCCTGTTTCATATCGATAATTTGTATGAGTTGCTAAAGAAAATACAACAACAGGATGATCTTCCGTTCCTTTCCGTTGTGGATCCGCACCTACACGTCCTAATAATTGCACGCTGTTGATTGCTGGAAATTTATTTATTAATTGTTGGTAAATGTATGACGTAGAAATAAATACTTTTTTCTATACGTGCTGGTTCTTGTTTACTTGTTGTTGAAGTACCAGAAGAACGTAAAGCAGTGAGAAAGGTGAATCTAGTGGGAATGATTTTGGAGGATGCTAAATTCCTAACCTATAAAATAACGATTATTGCAAAATGATACTGCATGTTGTTGGTGGTAACAGTAAAGTTATTAAATGTTTACTTACGCTTCTAGTAAACATTTTGATTTATTTTTTAAATTAAAATAAAATTTAAACACGAGTTTTATTGAGTAACACGTTCAACTTAACCACTGAATAGATGAGTTAGCTTGGGTGAACTTATTCAAATGGTGAACGAGCGCCAAATAAAAATAATAAATCACCAACAAAATGCAGATTCCTCTATCTTTGTTGCAGAATGCAGATTATAGAGGTGGTGAATTGCTTCACGCAATATAATAAGGAATTTGAATTGTAAATTTTTAACATGTAGGTAAATAAGTATTTGCTTCCCTAATTATTTTAGACCAAAAGTGCAAATAAGTTTTGCGTAGAGAAACAAATGTTGGATCCAGCCACGCAATTTTGCATAATTTTGGATTTTCGTGTAACTGAAAAATTGTGGAAATTAAATCTTATACTTTAGCAAAAAACACTGACGCCTTGTAGCCTTGGAATTTATGAAATAAAAAGATGGTAGTTACGACAGGTTGAAATTATTTTTCATTGAACATTTTATATTATTTGCTAAAAACGAACTAGGCAGTAAAACTATGAAATAGTATATTATACACGATGCTATAATGAATGCTATTATTACCGAGGATAATGTTTGCAACACGAGCGAGCGGAGTGAGCGAGTTTTGCAATTATCCGAGGTAATAGTAGCCATTATAGCGAGTCGTATACTATACTTTGTCCACGGCTACAAATACTAAGAATTTTTAACAACGCTACTAAAACCATGTGGCAGGACTATATGTTAAACAAAGTGGTAGGATTATAAACATTTGCGAGTGGGCAATTATTCAATTATACACCATAAACAATGATGGTTACCATGACACCGTGAATAATGATTATTCACTGCTGGTAGTGAATAATGGATAACATTATCCTTGGCCAAACACATGAATAATTGACAGATTATTGAGTAGTCGTGGACAAAATAAATTATTCGTCGACTTTTGCAAACAATGAAATTTTACTCACATATTTCCATACCATGTCACTTTTTGGTATTGATACACAAATAACTATTATTCAACACATTCAATAGGAAAGAAAATCATTTTATTAAAGATATTCAACAGGAAGGAAAATTATTTTAAGGAATAAACTGAATTATTTTATGTAACAATAAATTTTAAGAAGTGTAACTAATTGACGAGCTAGGCTGACAAGACAGTTAAAAAACAATTACTTTTTGTTTCAGTAGTCCAAGGCATCACTGATTTTTGTCAAAGTGTAAGAATTAATTTCCATAGTTTTTCCGTTACCGGAAACACAGCAATATACTTAGATGCGGTATTTTTTTCTTTATAAAATAGTTGTTTACAATACAAGCTGCGAAAGTTTACTTTTCGGTATGAGGTGTTTTTGAATGGCCGAGGCGAAGCGTAAGCGTAGCCGAGGCTAGTTAAAAACTCCGAGCACCTGAAGGGCTTTCGCAGCGTGTAATGTATTAAACTTTTCATTCTCCCCTCGACATTTAACCACCGTAAAAGATGAAATTATAATAAAATAAAATGACTCAGTGATTAATAAGGTGGCTTGTTGTCAACGTTGCTATGGTAACAATACTGTTCTATTTGTTTTCGCTTTCAATTGCGTTACCACGATAGAAAGTTACACCTTCGTAGGGGGGAGAATGAAATAGTTATTTATGTAGCAAGGGCATAAAGAAGGCGATTATAACCCGAAGCTTTAGCCGAGGGTTATAACACGCCAAAGGCCAAAGTCGCTTATTACGCCTGTGGTACATACAATATTTTTTGTACGAACGGAGATTTTATTTAAATTTTTTGATTTATAATAAAATTTTTCTTTTTGGCATTTTTAAAAATGTCAAATTGGCGCATTCACGGCAAGAGTGATTTTATAAAAATTGTATTGTAACTAAGGTATTTTTGTGATATTTCAAATTAATTTGCCGCGAGCGTAAAGTGCACCCGAGGTCTGCAATAATGAACTTTACGCCCTTCTTTGCGGGCGAAAAGTAGTCACTTTACGCCCGGGGTGCAAAAACATATTTACGCTTTTATTCTAAAATAATTAGGGAACTAAAAAATTACGTGTTAAAGATTCACCATTGGGAATTTCTATTGTGCGTAAAGCAGTTCATCACACTGTATAGCGTCAGCTTTTTCCTTTTTGTATCTAATTTTACTTTACCAACTAGTAATTTACTCTGCGGCAGTAGTAAGAATCCTGTTGAAAAATATTTTGAAATTTAAAATCAGCAAAACAGTTGTTACAACCTAATATTAAAAAAAATATTTCGAAGACTTTTTAAACATTTCTGAAAAATGGTTAAAATTGAGTAAAATATTAACTAAATGTCACCCTCAGGGGTCAGTACTGGCAACTGGCACAGACTTTGTAAACCTGAGGTATTCGAGCAAATGGCCCTCCAAAAAGGGGGGTTGGGCGTGGAGCTATCTACCCATCGACCATAAGGTCGATGTATCTACCCCTGGGCAGGGCCGTCCTAAGATATTTGGTGCCCGCGGGCTACCAACAATAATGCGCCACTCTTCATAAGAAAACACACGGGGGGGGGGGGTGATGTTTTACAAAAATTTTAGAACTAGAAAAGGTCAATATATTACCAAATAGACAAATAAAAATATATAATTCATACAAAATCAAATATGAACAAAAACAAAGTATACAGGGTGTCCAAGATAAGAATGAACAGGATGGGGAATATGGGGGATCTTGAAAACGGAAAAAGATACAGGGTGGCTCAAATTAGAAAAAAGTTGCATAATTTTGAGCTCAATTTCGAAGATATCAGAAAAAAACCGAAATTTTGGAAAAACGTTTTTATTTTTTTCTGAGTTTATTTGAAGAGATATTTAAAATTAATTCACACTTTATTATTGCCACTTTTTCCCCTCTATAAGATGGGGTTATCAAATTTGAAATCCGACGTTTCATCCCTGAGAAACCATCATCAACTTTATTTCTTTATTGTGCGATACATTGTTAAATTCGCAATAAAAAATACTACCGAATACAGGGTGTCTCTTTGTTTGCGGCCATATAAAAAAATAAAGTTGATGATGGTTTCTCAGAGGCGAAACGTCGGATTTCAAATTTGATAACGCCATCTTATAGAGGGGAGAAAGTGGCAATAATAAAGTGTGAATTAATTTTAAATATCTCTTCAAATAAACTAAGAAAAAAATAAAAACGTTTTTCCAAAATTTCGGTTTTTTCCTCCGGATATTTTCGGAATTAGTCGGAATTTTTCGAATTTTGAGGCGGCATCTTATTGAGCTCCAAATTATGCAACTTTTTTATAATTTAAGCCACCCTGTACTATCTTTTACCGTTTTCAAGATTCCCATGCATTATTTCATCCTTATCCTGGACACCTTGTATAAACAAAAAAATTTTTTTTATTCTTTTAAGTGCTGAAAAAGATCTTTCGCCGCTGCAATTTGTAGGCCGAGGCTTTTCACGGAAATTACAAATTAAATTTAAAGGAATATTTTTGGTTCGCCTTTGCAAATGCAATTAAATCCCTATTATTGTATCAAGCGCATGCGCGTGAGCTAGCGCTAGACATTCTATCTCTATCTTATGTATTACACAAAGATTCATAACCTAATTATTTTGTGCCATTATACTCATATGGCAGGTAACTCAGCCCTCATATTTCTTGGTAAAGAAAGCATATTATTGCCACATTATCAAAATAGTACATAGTTTTAATTTTAACCGGTTCAAACGAAAATTAACCGGCTTTTTAGATACTTTGCCCGGCAACCGGCAGAAACCTTTTTAAACCAGTTACACCGGGTGAAAAACGGCTAGGTGGCAACCCTACTTACGTCACCGGACGCTGCCCGTTCCCAGCTACCTCCAAACTTTACTGGAACCATTCGCCGCCATTTCCCAACTACCTCAAAACTCTACTGGAACCGCTCGCCGCCGCTTACGTCGCCATCGTGCCACCTTCAGTATACTTTTTGCCAGGTCAAGGTTCTCCACTGGTACGCGCCGTGCCCCCCGTTGCGTCGTCGACGTCCCGCCGCCGCGACACCCGGTTTTCTCTCTTACCTCTTGCACATATTTACGATTATGTATTAAAATTTTTGTTAGTAATAAATAACTGTTTTCAGCTTCTTGTCTGTTATTACTGAGCTAGGCAATTTGAAAGCAGCCCTTGTTAACAGGGCCTAGTTTGCGTCAAGATAAAGTAATACCGAATGACTGGGAAGTATCAGTAATACTACCAATATTTAAAAGTAGTGATAATAAAGAGTGTGACAATTATGGAGGGATTTCATTATTAAGTGTACCAGACCAGGTAGGTTATACGAACAAGTATTGAAATCAAAATTAAAAGAAGTCATTGCACCTGGATTGGAAGAGGAACAAAGTGGATTTAGAAAGGGCGATTTAACTTTTATGATCAAACAAATGATAGAAAGAATCATAGCAGTGCAAAGAGAAATCATATGGGAACACTAAATAAAAGACATGTCGAACAAAAGTTAAGACAAACTATAAAAAGTATTCACAAAAACACCAGAAGCTATTAAGAACTTACAATAAAACAACGGAAGAATTTACTATACACAAACGGATGGCTGGCTTTACTTCCTGAAGTTAATTTGCTCCTGCTTTTCAATTTTTCTTTATTATACAACTTTGAAATACTTTCTATACAAATTTTATTTTTTATAGATACCTATCACATATAAAAAAATACAATAACTAAAGTCATAAATATTACACTAAATCTTATCTCATTTTCTCCCAATAACCTTCAAATTCTGATTTATGCTTATTTTTAATATAAGGCGATAATCCTTGAATAATGTATCTTAAATTATATTTGTCAAGAAAAATACTATCTAATTGGCTAGTGAATTCGTTAAACTCGGCAGTATCACGATAAAAAGAGAGAGCACTGACAAATGCTTTAAAATCTTCAGGATTTAAAGCATTTTTGACCTAAAACATTTATATTTAGCAAAAGTACGAATACAAAAAACACACAATTAGAGAAATCACTACCATTGCGATATATTCCTGGGTGTTGGCGTCACTCGGACCAGACAAATTTCGTGATGCAACGATTGTAATCCTTTTTCGTTTTGCACCTGTAGTTATATTATTAGTATCTCTATTATAAATTTTTACAGCGCCTGCTGGTTCTGATACGTTGTTAAGAGGAGCACAAGCATTACTAGAGCTGAAATCAAAATTCCCTTTGCTCTTATAGCTGGTCGACGTACCAAATTCTGCTGGACCAGTGTTTACACTCGAGGTTGACTTAACACGCTTTAATTTCGGGGGTGGTAGCTAAAATATAATTGAAGAATCCCACATGAAATACAGTAAACATTACAATAGTTACAGCTGATTCAGCATTCCTGAAGAATTCCCTTAAATCTCGAATAATTTCACCAAAATTATTAACAAGTTTTATATGTTCTCGCAGCCACATCGACATGTGTGATTTAATTCTGAAGTTAGAAAATCTCGAATCTAATAAAATAATTGCGCCGTAATCGTGTTGATGCCTTATAACTCTACCGATTGCTTGATTTACTGCTCGAGACGCTTGTAAACTATACCATTCTTCTCCTGACACAAACTATAAAGACAAGTTTAAAGATTCAGTCGTTAAATTAGCAAAATAAAATACTTCTCTATTCTCTTGTCGACATAAATCTAGATATTTTCGTTTTAGGATAATCCGAGGATCTTTAAGCGGAGGATAGGGTAGGCCTGTTATGAGCACAGCCCGACCGTTTATGTCCGCAAAATCCAGTCCCTCTGAAACCTTTCCTCTACATACACCCATAAAAATAGCTCCTTTATATTGAGGATTTCCAATTCGTGCATAATACTCAGCCATAGCCATGTTGAAAGCTTCCTTCCGTTTAGGTTCGACGTAAATTGCCTATGCGGATATTTGAATTACGCCAAGAAAAGTATTAAAGTGTAGAAATACCTTCTGGTCACAGATGTTCCCCCAAATTCCTTCTTCTTGCCATTGTTGCTGACACTTCTGCATTATGGGGTACGACGGAAAAAATATAAGCAATCCGTTTGGAATAATACGACTTAGATTTAAAATCGTTCGTCCCAAGGAAGAAATATACTGCGGATTATTTCTGTAAACCTTACTTTAATAAATGGTTGTAACTTGTGAGTCTACGTTACCTGTTCTGAAAATTACTATTCAGTTCTATGCCGTCGGGGCCTTTACTCAGAATTTTAACGCAGATTTGATTTTTTTTTATAATATGAGGATTCTCTAACTGTACTTGTACGTTTAATTCTAATTCTGAAATAAGTGGTTTTAATGGTGCCAGAGTACCGCTTGTCAATATAACAGATTTTACTCCTGAATTTATTAGCATTCCCATTCTAGTAATTAAATAGTTTATTTATTTATTAAAAGGTTCGGAAGTAACTTACCCAAATCCAGGGCTAAAGCACCAGAAATTCAAAACTCGACCACCTTGTTTTGTTGTTGCGGCTGCTTTTGATAACCAATCGGAGGCTGCTCTCCTTTTAGGTTCTTCGGCAGTTACATGAACCTAATGGGAGCAAAAAAGTCCTATTATACAATTTTTTCTAATTTTTTTATTCCGTTTATCCTTACAAACCCACCCCTAAAGTTTGGCAGAAGCATTACCTATCACCCGAAAAAAAAAATGGTATAAGAATTTTTTATTCCTTTTATCCTTACAAATCCACCCCTAAAGTTTGGCAGAAGCATTACCTAACACCCTGTATATTTACTGGTTTTATACTTATCTTTTGATTGTTATAATTGCTTTAGAGTATGACTGTAGGTATAAGTTACTTTACAAATCTAAAAAGATGATCAAAATTAGAAGAATTAATAATGACTCCAATGAACAAGAACTACGTATATTAAGAGAACCGCAACATCCAACATTGTATCCAAACCTGTCTTAAGGAAGAATTATGTTGTAGTTTGTTTATTCTTTAATTTGGTTTTTTTCTTAATTACTTTGTTGCTTTTCCTAAATTGGTTTTTATGTTGTTTGTTTCAATAAAAATAGAAAGTAAAGAATATAGTAACTAACAATAACCATATAAATACTAGTTTTTGGAAACCTGCATTCGGTGTTTGTTATTAATTTAATCATTGGGATTGTAACATCACTCAATTTAGTAAAATAAACTAAATAAAAAACTTGGTGTTTTCATTGCAAAAACATAATTGATTTAGTGGGTTGTGCTGTTATATGATCATAATGAAAATTATTACCTTATAGCATTTCTTAATCTTCGCTTTAAATTCGGATGATGTATCGGCAAATGCAATTGATAACAAAGTCTCAAATAACTGAAGTCCGTTTCCATTTCTTTGAAATGGGCCTTCTCGGGCAGTCGAAAGCAACTGTATGATTTTTTCTAATAATACTATTATTGTAAAGTTATTTTCATAACGAATCTACAGCAAAAATACAAATTGAAAATGATATTTAAAAATACTTTAATTATTTACTTACACCAGCTTTCTTTAAAATTTCATAAATATAATCGCCTTCAAATGTTGTACCCTCCGATAAAGGTAGTTTGAGTTCTAATTGATCGACAGCTTTCTCGAGATCAAGCAATATCTGTTTAAGTTGACATAATTCCTCAGCTGTAAAATCTCTCGGGGTACCTTTATCATCGAAACCGATAGGCTCGTCAGTCATTGCCTTCATAACTTCGGTAACTTCTTCTATGCATAGTGTAATATCAGATGAGCTAAGCTGCATTGATGCTGAATCTTCACAAATTCTTTCAATGTTATGTGCTTCATCCAGAATGACTATGTTATTTAATAACTCGATACCTGCAATTATTATACGTAACAAAACTCATTTAACATTGTTTAATTACCATGGCGATATTCCCTCAGATAAGGCGAGAATACAGGCAATGGTACAAAAAATGAAATACAAACAATTTATACCTAATGATTTTCTCATTTGAAAATCTACAAGATAATTGTAAGGCATAAAAACAATATCCGCTTGTTGTTTTAATTCTTTAGCCATATAATATGGGCAGAATCTGTGCTTTGTACCAATCATAACAAGATCTTCGATATCCACAACACTTAAATCTCTAATAATTGGATCATCCTTCATTTTATCAACTCTGTTGTAAAATTGGCATGATCTACTGTGTACTTTCATGCGGCAAAGTAGAATCTGTAATTAGTATATTATTAATATTTACCATTAAAAGTGTGACGTTTATTAACCTTAATGTTGTTACTTTCTTCCTTAGTAATTTCAGGATGAACACACAATTGTTCTCTTGATCCTATAACACAAGCCTTCATATGACCGTATGCAGTTGTTTTCAATTCTTGCATTGCTTGCGAAAGTTGAGAATGCGTACGGGAAGCATAAATAATCGTGGGCATATTAAAGAATACACCACGACTCTGTGGGATATTTCCGACCTTTTTATCTATATCTTCTTGCAGTTGCTTTAGAAAATTATCCTCACTGTCGTCGAAATTCAAGTTACAGCGATTAGCTTGTATTTGAGCTTTTTTAGCAGTAAGCCATGCAAGCGACGAACATAAAAGCGAAAGAGTTTTACCAGTACCGGTCGGTGATTCCAAAACACCATTGGTTTCGTTTTGTAAACATTCTATAACTTTTTCCATGTATTCTTTTTGAATATCATACGGTTCAAAGGGAAAATTAACGGGAATACCGCGAATTGTAAATGTTGTTGACATTTTGAGGTTAGAATTTTTTTAATTCAAATAAAATTATTCCTCACTATAGATAAAACCATAAATTGAAGCGTATATTGTAATTAACTTAATTAGTATTTTATTTTTTGCATCAGGACGGCCTTACAATGTAAAAACTAGAAAAGCGGGAACAACATTTCCCTTGCAAAACCGTTATTATTTTTAAAATTGTGACGATTGCGTTTCACAATACGTTCGCGGAAATATTGCTGGATTGCCACCGTCAACCGGTATATTAAGAACGGAATTAAGAGTTAACACAAGATATAATTATTAGATAGGTATTTTGGTGTATTATAAATAGTAAATATTTGACAATAAAATGTTAAATTTGTTTCGTTTCACTTTTGTTTTTTCGTAATCAGAACCATCTATGATCCTGTCTGTAGAATTATTCTTTGTACTGTTGTTCCTGGTTGTTCCGATGTGTACATAAAAAAATTAAATAATACGTGGTACAATTGGTCCGCTAATGTTGAAATTTATTAGTGAAAATTACAACAATGGAGTTAGATATAAAATTAATATTATTCATAGGATCAGCTTTAGCATTCTCTGTATTTTTAGCGGTGTGTTTTAATGCACTTAACCTCAGTTTATAAGAAATCCGGTTATTATTTCTAATTAATTTTTAGGGATGTATACTCATAATTGCAACATCTAAACCATATCCGGTAATTCTTAGGAGTAAGAAAGAAAAATGTTTCGTCGATCCTACAACGGGAGAATCGAAACCGTTTCCTTTTATTTCCGATAAGTCAACCCTGCATTTAAGTGTTGTAATTCCTGCGTATAATGAAGAAGAGAGATGTAAGTTATTCTACAGCAATTTCAGAATTAAGTAATTATTAAATTAATATTTTAGTGCCTCCGATGTTAGATGAATGTATAGAGTTTTTAGAAGATAGAACAAAAGAGACTAATTTTAGATACGAAATTATAGTTGTTAGTGATGGAAGTAAAGATGGAACTGTAACAGTTGCTAATAAGTATTGTAAGAAGCTAGGAGTAGAAAAATTTAGGATACTGGAATTGGAAACGAATCGTGGGAAAGGTGGTGCTGTGCGATTGGTAAATCTATATTTTAAAAATTAAAATTAGTGTCTTGTACGTAGCCCTATATTTAAACTGAATGATCCATATTATTATCATTTTAGATGTAAACCTATTTTAATTAATATTTAGTTATGGTGATATTCGTGATTCCTTTTATGCTTCAGTAAAATTACAGTTTTTACAGTGTGTAATAAGATTGTAAAGTTAATTAAATGTTTAATGAAAAACACTAAACAAATAATTTTTAGGGAATGCAAAGTGCAAGAGGTGCAATGTTATTGTTCGCTGATGCGGATGGAGCTACCAAGTTTTCAGATTTAACTAAATTGGAACTAAGTTTAAATGAGCTTTTAAAAAGTATGTGTAATATTAATTTCAAGTACCGAATTTGTATGTGTTTTGTTTTTAAGGTGATTATTCAAAAGCACCAGATGCAGTGGAAGAAAAATTAGCAATTGCAGTGGGTTCAAGGGCACATTTACAAAACGATGCTGTAGCAAAAAGAAGTTTATTCCGTACCATACTGATGTATGGTTTTCATGCATTTGTATGGTTTTTTGCCGTAAGAAATGTTAAAGATACTCAGTGTGGTTTTAAATTACTTACAAGACAAGCTGCTCGTGTTTGTTTTGAAAGTCTGCATGTTGAGCGATGGTAAATAAAACTCTATAAAAATTGTAAGTAACATTTAAAAAGTTTTGTTTTAGGGCTTTCGATGCTGAATTATTATACATAGCAAAATCTCTTAACATTCCTGTAACTGAAATCGCAGTAAATTGGACTGAAATTGAAGGTTCGAAGTTAATCCCTATTTGGAGTTGGGTACAAATGGGAAGAGATCTGTTTCTTATATGGTTGCGATATCAAATTGGGGCATGGAAAATTCTTCCACAAAAGAAAGACTAATTATTTTTATTGATTAATTATGAATTAATCTGCATTTATTGGCTTTTTTATGTATTCATACGTATTTTTTAAATACAATTTTTTGTAAAATCATGAATTGTACCTATTTAATTGATTTTTTAGAAGCATTAATAAAATATTTATATTTTTAAACATTAATTTTGGGATCTTCCGATCTCTTATACTTATGTATATATCTTGTATTTCAGTAATCTTTTTTTGGTTTATTGTGAAGTTTATGCTGTACTAACTGCTGATGTTATGGTGTAGAGCAGGATTGGGCGAACTTTGTCTTACAAAGGACTAGCACTAACTTTTTTCAAGTGGTCGTGGCCCACCATGTTACAGAAAGTAACTTTTATTTATTTATATTTCCCCTTAGTGGAGCAAAGGGCACCATTGATGGTGTTTCATCAGCTGAAAAAACGTGACAAGGTAGCTAATCCTGTGCACTATGTTGTTCTTCAATACCTACTATTCACTATTTTCCTCCATTTGTTCAGCTATTCTCTTCGCTTCGTTCCATCATATACTACCAAACTGTTTCAACTTTCTTTGAATGGTTCTTTTCCACATATTTCTTGGTCTTCCTACTTCTTTTTTACCACTGCTATTGAAACTAAGGACTTGTTTGTTTTTCTAAGTGTGTGTCTAATCCACCTCCATCTGCATTTCTTTATTGTAATATCTATTTTCTTCTCCTTTGTAATTCTCCATAAGTTCTCATTTGTAATTTTGTTTGGGCAGAAAACTTTAAGTGCTCCCAATCCCCACCTATTATAACAAATCCATTCACACCCTATTGGCATGGGGTGGGCGTAGCGTAATCCAGGATTGATCCATGTCAATTGATGATGATGATGATACGTAAGCACTTGACTTATTAATGAATGTTTGCATCCTCATAAAGTGTTTTTTTGGAATGTTTCCACGTTTCAGAGCCACACATTGATACACTTTTCACATTTGTCCTAAATAGTCTTAACTTCATGTCCCTCTTGATATTTGCCGAAATTTATAATTTAGGACATTATAACATGCTAAAGGCGTTATGAGCTGCCACTATTCTCCTGTCCATGTCTTGCTCACTGCCTCCTTCTGAAGTGACTATACTGCCTAAAAGTGGCTAAATTATTTCACTTCCTCAATATTCCTCTCATCTATTTTTATTTTGTCTTCACTGTTTATTTATTTTGTTAGTAGGTAACTTAATTTTCTTGGTATTCATTTGTAGTCCCACCTTTCTTGCAATTTCAGTCAGTTTTGTAGATTTCTCCTGTATTTGTTAAGATGTTATGAGGCGTACCTATATCGTCAGCAAATTCAGGATCTGTCAGTGTGGGAAATACTCCCAACTTCCCACTTAATATACCGGTTAATTTATCTTCTGTGTTTCTCATTATCCAGTCTATGGCTATAATAAATAGGGTTGGTGATAATAGGCGTCCTTGTCTGACGCCTTTTTCTATTTTTACTGGATGTGAAAGTTGACCTTCATGTTCCACTTGCGCTGTTGAGTTCTCGTAAAGTGATCTTATAACTCTTATAAACTTTTCGGCTATTGAAGATTGCTCCAATAATTTCCACATTTTTGTTTATAGAACCGAATGCTTTTTCACAGTCTACAAAATTTACGAATACTTCCTCCTCCATTTGTTCGATTTGTTCTAGAATAATTCTTAGAGTGCGTATATGATCGGTGCAAGACATATTAGCTCTAAAACCTGCTTAGTTTTCGCGTAATTTTTCATTAATTTGCTGTTTCGTTCTTACCAATATTGCCCATGTCATTATTTTTCTGACTGCGCAAAGTATTGGTCTCCAGTTTCAACATAAGGCTAGGTTTCCCTTTTTAGGCAGTTTTTCTGCCCTTGAATTTTTTGCATTTATTTCCCTGATTTTCAATTTCCCCCTTTCCTCTATTTTTACTATTGTTTCTCTTGTGATCCATGGCTGGTCTATTTTGCGTTTGTATCCAATTGTAGCTCCTGCTGCTTCTCTAATTATGTTCTTGCAATTTTCCCATATGGGTTCCTCATAACTGCACGGTTTGGTGCATTTCTCGGCTTTATCACCAAATCTCTTGTGGTAAAAACACGCTCCTTCTTTTTGATTTTTCGACCGCGACCTAGAATGGTTTCTGCTTCCCCTATTTTGACTAAACTGTAGCTTCTCTACCATTTTAGTTAATGCTGCTACCTGTTGTTGTAAAGCTTCTAACGTGCATGTCTTTGTATTCTTTTGGATTCCCGCTGTACCAGTTACTGACGCAACTGCTTCAATTCTCGTTGATTGCGTTTGTGCTGTAACTTGTGAGATACCTAGTTGGGTAGGTGATGTTACTGACCTCTGCTACTTTGTCCGCGATTGCAGCCATTTACAGGTAGGCTATCTGCTGTTGCCAGAACCATTTGAACTGCCGATGGTAATCTTTGTAGCCATACTGTCTTTAACACTTTGTCGCCAATCTTATTAGCGGCTAGCATCTTTATCTCACGATAGAGCTGCGAGGGTGTCTTATCACCTAGTTCTATTTCGGTGAGAACTTTCTTAATTTGCTTCTCTTCTGACTCAGCAAATCGCTCTGTAATCACTTTTTTTAATAACTCATACCTGCCTGACTGCGGCAAAGTGGATATCAGAAATCGCCTGTAGGGCTGTACTGTCCAATGCTGCTATGACGGCAAAGTACCGTGAAGAATCGGCGTGTACCCCGTATGCGTGAAATTGCGCCTCTGCCTGCACAAACCATAACGCTGGTTCTTTGAATTCTGCCGTGTCGCTGTCGGATTCTTGCTGTGTACTCATCTTTGTTACTTTTAAATTAAACTCGGTCGGGGGTCACCAATTGTCGTGGTATAAAGAAATAATCAATAATTATAATTAATCAAAGGTTTATATTTACACGACTTTGATGAATACACAAATTGAGAATGTTTTAAGTTCAGTATTTTGGGAATGGCAAACCAACTATTTTTATATTTATAACAACTGAAAAACTAAATTTAGCCTTCTTGAATATATTAGATGTATGCATTCGGGTAGGCTGCTTGCATGAGCCGCCACAGGGTTAAACCAATTCAATATTTAACTTAAATTTTCATGGATTGAGCTTTTTAACTTCAATTTTTTTCTGGAGGCGAATTAGAAACCAGTGGAGTTAATTTATAGTAATTTGATTTTGAAGAACATTTCGCTTTAGATTTTAGCATTTTACAGCAAAATTATATCCTGAAAGCATTAACAAATATATAGGAGCAGACAAAGGTTTGTTAGCGAGTATTTCGCTGTCAGTTGCTAAAAAAGTAACGGTTCTGGCTCGGTTGGCTCAGCGTGCGTCTACCCACTGAGATTAAGACTGGTTCTGGTTCGATTCCCAGGCAGGGTTGCCAGATATATTTTTACTGATGTAGCCAACTTTATTGTGCAAATAGCCCAAAGTAGCCGACTTTTGCACAACTTCAAATTTTTGGCGGGAAATTTTAGTAAGTTTCTTTAAGTACACAAAAATAAGTCTCCATTTCTCGAAACTATATATATTTTTTAAAAGGATACAAAATAAGTAAATAAAATAAAAATAAAATTCAGTATTTTGTAAATAATAAAAGTAGGAACCACAGAACAAAAAAATTGCACAAATGAAAACTTATCTAAAAAAATATTTTATCTACGATCGTGTAAAAATTAGGCCATTTTTGAAATGACCTGCCAGGCCATTTAAAAATGGCCTGCTTTTTACACGATTGTAGATAAATAACTAATGTCTAAGAAATTGAAAAGATTGTAAAACGTTAAACTAACCAAATGCTTTTCAGCAGCAACAAAAACAAAGATAAATAATATAAAAAATAAAACATCTTAGAGCCTATGAGAGGTAGTAGAAGTTTCAGACTAATTAGACTTCCACAATCTCCCAAACTACATTTATCATATCTTCTTCAGAAGCGCAATCATTATTATTCATTATGTTGAAATACATCTGGGAAGTAAACAATTCTATCATTTTTTTTGTTGGTTTAAAATTTTTGCAACAATCTTTGTTCCAATTAAAAAACAGTCTTATTCTTAGGATAGCGTCTAACATTTTGAGATTCATTCTGTTGCGTGGTTTTGTTTTGACAGCGTTCATGACAGAAAATACGCGTTCAACTACAGCGTTGCTTACAGGAAGACTAAGTAATCCTAAAACGTGACTAGCTAATGAGAAGAAGGGCTTTTCTTTTGCGGCATTTTCATAATTTAAAACACATGACCAAAATACAACAGTATCCTTAACATCTGTACAAAAATCTACCCAATTAACGCAGAGTAAGTTTCTCCATTGCTCTTCTAAGTCTGATATGTTTGTTGTCTCGGAAATAAAATTTAGCGGCAATTCGTTAAATTTTGGCCGGATTTGATTTAAACACACTTTTGGTAAAAATAATTTTAGTTTACCTAATAACTTCATATTTGGTGGTAATTTTCTGTGTAATTCTAAACACAATTCTTTCAAAAAGTTAAAGCACCTCCTTTTTAAAACTTGGACAGTTTCCTCAGAGAGAGCCGCTTTCAATTCGTCAACCTTCATTAAAAAGTGAGTCCCATAATCTATTTCACTTAATGGGCAATAGGCAAGATCATTTTCAAGAACTGAACTTAGGGTTGTTAAATTCCAATTAACTTCATTTAACTTATCAATAAAAGTTTGTATTAAAACCCTTCGACAAAGGGAAAATACTAGTGTTTGTAAATTGTCATAAATTATTTCTATATCGATAGCGGCACTTTGAAATAGCAAGTTACATTCATTTAACTGTTTTAAAAGTGGTTTTAAGAACATTAGGTATAAATAGTTGGTATGATCTTTATACATGTCAGCTAAGATACGACCTGTATAACATTTTTCTTGTACACCCGCAATTTCAAAATGGGTCTTTAATTCTATCCATTGATTTAGTATTCGATCTACACAGTTATAACGTGACAGCCACCTTGTACCTGACAACTGAACTAAATTGAGTGGCTTCTTACCATCATTAATTAAAAAATACAAACATTCATAATTGATTTTTCTAAGAGGACTAGAAGAAAACCAACTATAACTTTCTCGAACTAAAAAATCTAAACTACTTGGTAGCTGTTCTGTTGCCTTCGATGCACATAAATGTATGGAATGACATACACATTTCACTAGAGTTAAATTTGGAACATCTACTTGTAATAAGGTAAATAACGATTTATTTTTACCGCAAAGATTATTTGCTCCGTCGGTGCCCAAGCCTATCACTTTTTTAATATTCAAATTAATTTCAATTAAAAAAGATTTTAGGCCTTCGTAAAGGTCTTCTGCCCTGGCCCTTGTAACCTCAAACATACCTAAATACTCAGTACATATAGTATTTTTGTGTAAACTAAAGTAGCGCACACAAACAGCCATATACTTATGAACTGAAACGTCAGTGGATTCATCAATTATTAGAGAGTAATTAGAATCGCCTATATCTTCAATGAGATCTTTCAGAAGGCATGGCGATAAAACATTTTTTATAAGTACTGCACATTTTGTTCTATGCAGTCGCAATTCTTTCTTCATTGTACCAATTTGGTTGAGTAACTCCCCCAAATGATCAACCGATCTAATTGCAGAATGGACAGCTATGTACGAAGCCAACCGCAATTCTGTAGCTTTCATTTCTTCAGTTATAGTTGCTGTAGTTGTAATTCCTATAAAATGTAAATATTTGGTAATATTAGATATGAAATAGTTTTAATTAAAAAAAAAAAATGCAACATACCTAAACTAGTCAATGTTTTGCTGGTTGATGGAGTGTATTCATATTTTTTTATGTTATTTTGGTGTATTTTTGTTTTTGCATGCTTTGCCAAATCATTTTTGTGTGCCCTTAAATCGGTTTTACATAACTTGCAGTATGCTCCACATGTATTACTGCTTTCTTGTAGCCATCCTTTCAAAAAAGTTACAAGTAGTTCATGGTTCATTTGAAAAAACTTAAAAGTCATAAAAACAATCATATAAGTTATGGCTTACCTTTAAATTGCGGTTCCTGTTCCCAGTCCCCCTTGTATTTTTTTGAATATTTTGCGTATTTTCCTGAAAATCCTGAACATGCTTTAGCATTGTTCGGAGTCTTGGGCATATTTCCGCTCTTCTTTTATCATATAATGTTGCAAAAGGAGTAAAGGAGAGAGCACGTGTGCAACAACACAAACACTATCAACATAACCACACAACAGAATAGCAAAGACAAGAACCAGAATAGAATCACACATCACAGACCACACAATAATTTACAGTTCAACAATCCAACGTTGCCGGTTGTCACTTGTTTGTTAGGTTACACATAGTAAATAAATTTCCACAAAGCTAGCCCGCCCAAAAAGCGCCAATTAAGACTAATAATAGCCCAAATTAGGAGCCTGTAGCCAAGTCCAATATTTAGTAGCCAAACCACCTTTAAAGATAGCCCAATCGGCTATAAATAGCCCAATCTGGCAACCCTGTTCCCAGGCCACACATACACCCAAGACAACCGACCGCTCCCTCGGAAGGCAATGGAAAACTACCGAGGTATTCGGCCTAGTAAGTCTTCTCTGGAGTAGAAGCGAAAGCTAGCAAACATATGGAGAGAAGAAGGCAACGCTTTGTAAAGCGTACGCTACTTCAAGAAGAAGAAATTGCTAAAAAATAAAAACCAAACTAGTAAAATTATTAAAATACCAAAGAAAACGATACTCGTTACAACAAAGTTCAAGAAATTAAAAAAAGAGTTGGATAAGGACAAACAGATTTTAGGAAAAGGGGAAGAAATAAGAAAAGGTTCAAAATATGTTTAAACTCTTTACGGTAAATAAATAAGTTCTTTGATTTCTTATAGTTTGCAGATAAGACTTTCCCATACTAGAATAAGACTGGTATGTGACTAAATATCAATAATTATAGCTTGACTGTTTTTTTTTTATGTAGACAAATATCGATTAATAAGAAAAACACGAAACTACAAAATCAACGTCGAAAAGGTTAATTAAACTTCAATATCCTTCCATTTGTAATATAATACTCGAATGTTTCAACCAATCTTGGTAAATTATGGTTTGGATTTGATGGAAATCCATTAACCTTTTAAAAAAGCTTATTCAGAAGTTTGATCAAATTATTACCCTTCGTTAAACATTTTCAAACAACGTATAAGGTTTAAATCGATGCTAATTAAATTCTTAACGCTGAAAAGCTACGGTGTTTTTGTATAAAACGTAGTAAAAAATTTTACTTAAATTATGGGAAAATATCGTCAGAGTGGTCGAGTGGTTAAGGCATTCGACTACAACGCGGACGGTCTCAGGGTCAAACCCGAGTCGGATGCTCGGTGGGTGGCCTACCCAGTCATTGAAAATAATTGGAGTCCGAAACAAGGTAAAGTAGGGAAGGTAGGCGGTTGTCGAAGGCGTGGTGATTACCACAAGTGACTTAGTACGAGGCCTTAACTCTCCGTGTTGCCGGCCATACTCCCTGGCGGAGTGTAAATACCGATACCTTCTTACCTCAATTAACTTCGTATTGAAGTTTGTGACAGAAAAGCTGCTTTTCTTCCTTAAAGGCAAAGTTGTTATTGGTTGTTGGCCAAGTTTGTTTTTTTAAACAGCCGAAATATTTTCAGCGTTTGGATTTTCAGAACCACAAAAAAGACTAATTCTTTTATATTTCGGTGACGTAGATAAATAATTTTCTGAAAATATTTCACGTTTATGTAATTCATTCATTCAACACAATGGGCTGATTTTATTCGTCCTACACATCTAGTAGTTAGCTTTAGTTAGAATCGCCAGAATATAATGGTTTCAACTCGCAGAATATAGTGGGATAAAAAAAGGGAAAACCTAGTATCACCTCTTTAAAATCAATGCTCATTTCATATTTTCCTTTGATGTTTGATGTTTTATACTCTAATTCAATATTCAAAATTTCTAGGAAAATCAACCCTTTAACCTTTTAAAATGTTAAGTAAAAGCACAATAAACATTAAATGCCGTGTAAAGCAACTGTAGGCGTCTGTTTCGTATTAAAAGCACGTGGACGGATTTTTAAGTGTTGCCCTCACTAACGCAGTTTTCGAATATTACGTCAAAGCTGCGTAGGGAAGGTTGCATATTGTGGAGAGCTTTCAGGCGCATGCTTAGGTTCCAGGACTTTCCTGCAGGATATCAGTGAGTATCTACGTCGGGCGTTTTCTCACACGACTTTTTGTTTGTCACTGCATGGACCGGTAAGTGGAAACTCTTTATCTTTTTTTAGTAGATGTAAGACAGTTTGTCTTTGTAAATTAATGTTTAACAACAAGAACTGAAAATGCAACTGCTTTTTTTGTCGTGGCTTTACAGATGATTTTTTTTTTAAACAGATAATAGTTTGTAATTGTTCGTCGAAATTACAGTAGAAATAAGCTTTAAAATATTCAGAGTTGGTCTTTTGCTGGTTGTGTAATAGTGATATGAGTTTTTCGTGTGAGCTTTCCAAATAAAACAGGGCGTCCTCTTTAAGGCGCCGTTATTGATCCACACAATAAACACATCCTGAAAACATTTTCTGTGCCGGGTTATTTCATTTAGTGATGTGGCAATTTTATACAGTCTTTATTTTTCATTTTGCTTTCGTTAGTCCTTCATTAGTGGCGATTTTGTTGCCTTTTATATTCCCTTTGGTAATACGAGAACTCTGTGGCCCTTTCTAATGTACGTGGCATCCCCAGATCAACAGTTGTCAACTTTATTGACTTTTGATAGCGAGACCTATATATGGTTATACCCATAATTTATTAATTTAATCACGGTGGTAAAAGCAGCTCACTGTCGGGAAGTAATTGAATTCATTTCCAAAAATATCTACGGTGATAAAGGGCACGTCACAAAGCTGAATTATAGAGAGCATCGTTATTGATGTAGGTATGAAGAGGCGTGAAAAGGATTTTAACGTTAATAGCACTGGAAGAATTTAATTGTCGTCAATTTCATTTATAATGTAATTTTCAGACCTCGAGAGAGTAACTTCAAAATTTAATTTAAACTATTTTTAGACTCACAAAAATCCTAAAAGCTTTTAGGAAGTTATATAAAACTGAATTAACTCCTGGCCTACTAAAGTTACCCTGCCTTAGTTTCCTGTCGTAAAACAGCGAGCATGATGATAATAACCCACATGGTGATAAAAAAAAACGCGATAACAGGCTTTAAAGTTGACATTAATTTTAGTTGGAAAGTGTACGTGCGCACGTCAACATGATATTTTTTTAATTTTTAGAGTACTTATGACCCGAAAATGAACGCACAATTTCTGCTTACGAGTACAAAAACGACTCTCGATTTACCACATAAAATACACGTCATGCAAAGGTGACCCGGTTAATTTTTACAAAAATGTCCACGGAAGCTGAAAGACAATTTCTTTGCCCACGGCTGATAGACTATTTGGCTATCGTCGGGGCAAGACCTCACAATAATGCCAGACCAAGCTCAAGCCCTCCTATACAGGTAAGCATGTTTGTTTTTTCTTAGATTTAAATGTTCTTAGATTTAGGTTTTCTTCGATTTATATTTCTTAAATTTACTCCTGATATGAGTTATAACACTGTTGATAAAAATAATCACAATTAATTAGAACGAATTTAAGCTTTTAAGCGACGTCATTTTCAAAATTTAGCCATTTTGTGTAAAACCACAATATTTAACATTGATTGTTCCATGTTTAAGAAATACAGTTAAAATATACACAAACATATTTAATAAAAAAAAAACATTGTAGATCTAGGAATGAAATAATTATACTCTTTCTAAATTATTTAAACTCTTAAGGTTTCACTAAATTTTGTACATATATATTACGTTTCATAAATTATAAATGCTTTCAAGTAATGGTAATTTCTGAAATAAGCTTCAGGAAAAATAGCAATGTTAAATAAACAAAGACTCTTCAGTTAAAAGACAGTATTTAATCAGTGTGGTTTCTAAGAATAAAGATGACTCCTTTTATGCTGTAACATAATCCCTGTGGTTATTTTGCTATGATTATGATTTTTTAAACAAAAACTAAAAACCATTATCTAAACATTGTAAAAAATTCATTGGTTTTTCAATATTTTTGGAACAAAATTTTACAAAATCAGTTTAAAAGGAAAACGCAATACACCACCTGTTATTGATTTAGAAACTTAGGCTGCTATTGAAGGAAGTAATAAATATTTACTGCATTACAAAGTTCTTGTAACAGCAGTGCAAAATTCTCACGTTCCTTTCGGTTTCGGAAAGTGCACTTTAAAATTTATGAAGTGGAAGCCTTGTGCTGTTTGAGACCATATAAAATTTTTAAGAGTCTTTAAGGCTCTTAAATTCATTTATAGAGAGCAGCAAATTAAAAAAAAAATTACTCCAGAGCCAGCCCATTTCGATTGATAAATATTACAGCAGGAGCTTTTTTCAGTTAACTTATAAAAACTATTTTTAGAAATGCCAATACGTCTCTACCGCCTACATTTTGGTAAAACTAGGTGTGCGTTCAAAGCTAAATAAATGTCAAACTTTTCCTTTCATATTTTAGAAAACTTGACAGGGTGTAACTGAAGACATGACTATTTGGAAATTTGATGCTAAAAGCTTTCCAAATGTTTATTTTTCGCCCTTTAAAAAATTCAAAGCTTTCCCAAACACATAAAAACCAATATCTGACCCTCATTTATTATTGAAGTAATTTTTATCGAACCACCTTGAAGTAGAAATTAGAAAGTAAAGGTGGACTTAATCCTTTTTTTCAAAAAAATTCCCAGATTAAATTCATCTATGAAGTAAATACCAAAAAAGGTTTTCCCAGGGAAAGAATTTTCATTAAATATTTCTAACGGTCAATGGCGTCAAATTAAGTTTGCTAAGCTTGTATTGGACGTCTAAACTCGGCCTTTCTTGTCGGGTTCTGAAAATTAATTATTCAGCAAACATGAAAGATACATTAGGGCGAAAGTTTCAGCCCTGATAAAGTAAACATTTGCTTAAAGTTTAAAAATCCACTGTGTACACGTTTAGAAAGAAACTTCCTGAATAATTCTTTAAAAACCCGCCGAGCTAAAGCGGATTACTTCTGTTATTTAACCATAAAGAACCTTTTCATGATGCTAATAATACAATTTTTTTACGCAGGTTATTAAAAAAGCAGGTAAAATGTTCTGAAAACGTTGTAAGCACATAAAATTTTTAATGCGGCGGGATTGAAGGATTTTTAAACTTTTACTAAAGCCGAATTTTATTTTTGATTATAAACTCAGTTTATGAGGCTTACTTTTTTATTTAAAACCATTTCTCTACTCTGTTCTCAAGTTTAATTAATGTTAAGCTGAATTTAATTAAAAGGGATTTGCTTTACTTGGATGTTCCCAAGTTATTTTAAGATTGTTCTCATAATTTAGTTTGCGACAGAAGATATTTCATTTTCACAATAATAGTTAAAGTAAAAGACAATATATAACAGAAACATAGGGGTTAAATCTATTAAAAAGGTTTTTGCTCGTTTTTCCTGTCCTACTTTAAGAGATGGAGTGCCCGTAATATCGGAAATGGGTCACTTGCTGTGGGCTTTTATTAATTACAGGAGAGTTGGTCAAGGATCAGACGTCACCATATGTACATCGTTTGAATTCCGTTACCTACCGTAATGCATTTAACCTTAGAGCACCAGCCTAAGTGCCTTATTTATAGTGATTAATAAAATCAATAAAAACACCAGTTGTTGTAATTTACGCACGGAGAATCGTACTGATAAGAAAGGCGTACAATTACTCAGTTAGGGTAACATACTGTTGCAGTGCCGTATCAGCCAGCCTCATCAATTAACTCAATACTTATTACTACAAACGCTGTCGCTCTAAGCCTTTTGTATAATTGATCAGGTGAGCCTGTCTGGTTTAACACTGCAACAATACTTTTCCTCTTATGGCCGAAGCCTAGGCACTAACTCATATACCTAAATTATACAAATGTGATGGATTTGTTAAGTTTGGTCCATACAAGAACAAAAGTGAAAGAAGATTGCAATTATTTTTAGGTGCCAGAGCTTCTTCGTCGATACCCAACTCAAGACCATAAAGACTTTCCGATGCCATTAGATATGGTATATTTTTGCCAACCAGAGGGTTGTTCTTCGGTCGGTCCACGAAGAACAGCTCTTAGGGAAGCTTCGTCCTTCGTATTTACTCTTACCGATAAAGATTCAGGCAAAACTCGTTATGGAATATGTGTTAATTTTTATCGGCCAGTTGAGAAATATCAGAGCGGGGCTGTTGCTGGAAGAAGTAGTTCGACGTTTCGACGTGATTCGTGGAGGAAAAGTATGGAAAAAAGTTCCGACTCTGCCTTTTCTAGGTGAGATTAACTGAAAACGTGCAGAGACTTGTGTTAACATGGAGTTGTAGTGATTACAGAAGTAGCAATGTAGGACCTAGTGATTCTGAAAGAGACTGTCCTAGCCGAAGAGATTCAGATGGGGTTGCTCAAAATAATAACGCAGGGGTTTCCCATCCGCCTCGGTTAGGAATTACTGCTCCCAGTAACGATTCGGAAAGCGGGGGTAGTCATTCCCCATCTCCGAGAGCTAGCAGAAAGCGACAGGTAATAATTGTGTTTGCAATTCGTTAAACTTAAGCTTATTACAAAAAATTGTAGAGGATTAGGAATCATTCCCTTACGTCCCTTTGTCTGGTGTCTCATCATCCCTTTTTTACTACGTTCCGTGAGTGTTTGTTTATCCTAAAGAAACTCATCGATGCCTGTAATGAATCGTCGAGCTCCAAACGCGTGGGGGCGTCTAGACAAGTAGGAAGGTAATTTTAACAGCACGTTGTTTACTTTTATCAGGATCTTTTACTAATTTTGTTGTCATCGCTTTTTAGAGATACTGTTTGGAGTGTGATAACTAGCCAAGCAACTGAAGCAACGCCTTCTATAGTTTTGTACGATGTTAGGGAAATAGAAACGTGGATTTTGAGACTGCTTTCTGCTCCTGTGCCTATACCAGGGAAGACCAAGTACGAAACTCTAGTGACGTTGTATCCAATTACTCGTTACTTACATCAAATTATCTTTCAGGGTCGAAGTCGAAGTTTTATCCCCAAGTGTACATCAGCCCCTCGCGTTTGCGTTACCTGATCATACCAGGTTTAGTTTAGTCGACTTTCCCTTACATTTGCCCTTGGAATTATTAGGTACGTAGAACACTATCGGAAAAGCAAAATTAGTTTAATATTGATTTTATTTATAGGTGTAGATACATGTCTAAAAGCGTTAACGTTAATTTTATTGGAGCATAAAGTTGTTCTCCAGTCTAGAGACTATAACGCTCTTTCTATGTCTGTGATGGCTTTTGTTACGATGATATATCCTTTAGAATATATGTTTCCGGTTATTCCATTGTTGCCTACATGTATGAGTTGTGCTGAACAGGTACGATATGCAAATTGAATATAACAAAAGAATCTGACAAACTATGATTTTAGTTACTATTGGCTCCGACGCCTTTTGTAATTGGCCTTCCAGCAAGTTTTCTAATGTACAAAAAGAACTTTAGGTAACTATCAGATTCAAAAGTAAAAGCAGGCATAGTAGCTAACCTAAAAAATTTTAGGCTTCCAGATGATATTTGGTTAGTTGATTTGGACTCGAATAAATTGTTTTCGAGCGGTGCCGGGACGTCGGACATTCCGCCCTTGCCAGAGCCCGAAGCTACGATTCTGAAAAATTATTTGAAGCAGGTAAATATAAATAATATAGGATTTAGTTTGTTTTTTATATTAATCTATTCCCACCGATAGTAAAGATTGTATTATTTGGAATTCTCTCTGAAGTTTTATTGATTCTTCTATTATGCTTCCTATTTCTCTTCTCACTTTGACCTTTACCCTCAGGCTATGCAACTGATGGATCAAGTGGGCACAGGAGTAAATATTGTACTTACTTTTGCACACTTTTGCATGCTCGGCATGATTAGAATTCTGAATCACACTTAGATTTAGTCCAACTGACTTTGCACTTACCCGAAATTTATTCTAATGCATTTTTCAATTCTTTACTTAATGTTGTAATTGCAAAGGACAGATTTAGAACCATGTAGTAGTAGCAGAGCCGCATTTTAGATGGGAAAATTAAGGGGAAAATGTAAGATAGATTAAAATAGACGTATGCAGTAGATTTAAGAAGTATAAGCGGATGATCATATTGTTTGTATTTCTTAGGCACTGGGTAGCTTAGCGACACCTACAGCCGGTAATTCTCAACTGATGCCTTCAAGGAGAGAAAGCATTTCGAGTCCCAATACTCTCAGGTTGGCCTAAAACCCTTCTTAATAGTATTTGTCTAACAGAAATACGTTTCGCAGCGTGTCGTCGGCCAAACACAAATCTCCCGAGTTGACGCCTACGCAATCTCCAGTAACACCAAATTTAGGTCAAAGAATGTTGATTTCAGGAGCACCACCTCAATCAATGCAACATCGCTCATCAGTATCTCCGCCTCCTACAGCGTTCAATCCGATTATTTATGGAAATGACGTTGATTCTGTTGACGTTGCTACTCGAGTTGCAATGGTAAATGCTACAGAATTCAGATGATTACCTCTAGCATTTTAAACTATTTATTTGCAGGTTCGTTTTTTCAATTCCCAAAATCTCTTAGCAAATTTCACGGAACATACGCGTACCTTAAGGTTATATCCGCGTCCGGTCGTTGCTTTTCAAATCAATAGTTTTTTGAGGTCGCGCCCTCGAACTTCACATTTCCTCAACCGCTTTGCTAGAACTCAGGCAGTGGAATTTTTAGCTGAATGGTCACTTACACCGACGAATGTTGCTTTTCAAAGAGTACATACCGGCGTATTAGATCCTTCTCAAATAGGAGACAAACCTAAATGGTACATTCATACTTTGGATCCTATTAAGTTCGTTGTTTGGGACGATGGTAGTTCGTTGAATGGTGCTCTTAGAAGTTTACAAAATCAAGAAAGTCAACCGACTGATGAAAGTGGATCTGATTCTGAGGGAGCTGATAGTACAAGTTCGAGTTATTCGTCTCTGAGCGATTTCGTTTCTGAGATGGTATCTTCAGACTTATCACCAGGTGGATATGATTTATGCTTTTTGTTGTACGATGATTCAATAACGTGTTCTAGGGCCGTCATATCAAGAAGCCAGGCACCATTCAGCACAGAATATGTCACTATCTTCAAATTTAGATCCTCAATCTGTGTATCATCCACCCTCCGCTTTGCAATATCCCGAAGGTGAAGTTCCCTCAACAGAAAGGCCGGAATCTCCACAGTCATCTTCAAGTAGTCAGTCCGATTTAAGTTCTCCTTCGTTTAATCGAGATTCGGAGTTGGAGTTTGGAAATAGACAACAAAGCGAAACATCGGTTCCTACAAAAGTGGTGTGTGTGTTACGTTATTGAAGTTCAAGGAATTAACATTTAAATTAAATTTATAATAGGATAAAGAAGAAGGAGGAAGTTTCGAAAACGAATCTGATTCGAATTCGACTACTACACCAAAGACTGTAGTAAGTGGTTCAGCTAAGCCTGGTTCACCTACAAGCACAACTAGCGAACCGATAGAACGTCCTACAACACCTAGAAAAACACGATTTGGGCGTTCTATCACACCTGTAAGTTTAGTCACGAAAAGCTATTAGACAGTAGAGCCGCTTACACGACAAATTAACCTAGGTACCCCCAATCACTCCCTGCTTACAAAAGCAACCAAGCGTAGGAAATGTATTAGCTAGAACCTCTAGTTTTGGGTCGTCAGGGAGCCCTAGTCCTGCTCCTTCATCGGCGAGTAGCACCGGGGAGAAGGTTCAAAGACAGGGTTCACAAGGTTCCATTTTTGAACAGTTTGCTTCACAAGCAAAGGAATTGGTACGAGAGACTACCAGACAGAGTAGTCAGGACGGTTTGCTTGCACAAATGGATAAGGTGCTTTTCGCTTTCACTTCCTTAACCAATCGAAAACGCGTTGTTAACTTTTTTCTTATCTTTAATCTCTTTATAGTTGAAACTTCAAGCCAAAGGGAAGCTAACAGAAGCCGAGGAGAGCAATATATTTGCTCCTTTTGACAAGGTACGATGTTATCTATTTTGTGAATTTTTTGTGCGAATTCCGATTTTACTTACAGTTTGCAAGCCAGGCTATGAAAGCAGCAGAAGAAGCATCAAAAAGCGTTCAAGAAGCTAGTAAATCTGCTTTAGAAGCAAGCAAAAGTGCAGCTGGTGTTAGTAAAACTACGCTGGACGATCTCACTTACGTCGGAAAATCTACTTTAGGCGATTTAACAAAAGGGGCCAAAGAAGTTGTTACTATAAAGGGGCTTTTAAGGGTAACAGCTATTTTAAATTGGCGGTTTTTAAGTTAATTAAAGTTATAATTAATCAATTTTAGAGCGATTCTAAGGAACAAGGCGGAGGAGACTCTAGAAGAGGCTCTACGAATACCTCATTAGTACAAGCTGCTAGCTCCAGTCTAATTGCTGGAACCAGCCGAGATTTCTTTTCAAATATTAGTTCAGATTTGAATGGTATTGCAGCTACTACGTCAAGTATGTTCTCAGACTTATTTGGAGTGGGGAGTAAAAGCAGTCAGAAACCCACTCAACAACAGCAAGCACACCAGCAGCAACTACAACAGCAACAGCAAGCCAAACAAAAAGATACAAGGAGCGGAGTATTTGGACCATTTCCTAGAGGACCTAGAGGGTTGGTCGAAAAGAGTAATCTGATAAAACACACTCCTCGAAGGCAAGAGGAAATGCAACGTATACAGTCAGTCGAACGCTCTGCTAATAATGCAGAAAACCAAGCGTTTCTTAAAGATGTAAGTTAGGAATTAATTATCGAAGGTTTAATTAAGTTGGTACAATATTAAAATTACAGGTTGTTAATCAAGTGTTAGAAGGCGAAGGAGTAGGGTGGTTAAAGTTAAACAGATTGAAAAAATTGATGGAAGATGAGTCATATCGTAATTTTGTACTTAGTAAATTAAATAAAACTTTAGAAAGAAAAATTGCACCTGATGATCATATAGACGACGTGGTAAGTGTTTTTTTCTTTTAATTTTGTAAAGTGGTGGATACTGAGTAATATTTTAGTGTACACCGAAACCTATCTGGAAAGGAGTTTTGAAGGTGCTCTTGGCTGTAGTTCATGGCTTAGAACATACGTATAGTAATTACGGTTTGGGCGGTATGGCTTCGGCATTTCAATTACAAGAAATTGCTCACACTCATTACTGGAGCAAGGAGTTGTCAGATTCGTCCGTGACAGATAATCCAAGTCACTTGCTGTCTTCACAAAGTTCAAGTCCTATAGGCAGTAGAGAAAATTTAACATCACCCCAAAGCCCTAGAACGGCCGCGTCTCCAGATTGGGATAGCTCGAGGAAATCCTCCCAGGCTGGTAATCATATCCTAAATTACTTCCAGTTCTATTTGTGACAGAGCAAATTATTTCCAGAACCACCCCAAGTAAGATTAGTTCAAGGCGAAGACTCGGAATCCGAAGGACAACAATCCACAACGGATATGTTTAAAGACATGCTTACGCAAAAGAAGAACCTGTTATTAAGCAAATTGACGTCTTTTGAGTCCGATGTAAGTTACATCACATCGTACAGCATGTCCTTTTGCATTCAGCTAAAATTCATCCTTGTACATATATAAGTCGTGTTAGGTCAGGCACATTCATGCGTAAAATCATTTCTGATTATTTTGTAGCATATATAGAGGCATGAATATGCCTGATTTTTATGTTGTCTAGCAGGCCGAAGGTACTTTGCATGGCTCTGGAGGTACACTCTCTCCTGGCGGTTCAATTACAACTGGACCTGCTTGTAATCTGAATCGAGGTGGCCTGCAATCCTCCTTCCGGTCAACAGTTTCCGACACTGAAGTTGAGAACCTTCAGGTAAATCTTTGTGCACTAGGCGCTTAAGCACGTAGAGTTTATGTAGAACAGCGAATATTTTCTTCTTACAAAACCGAATAATGTCTTTGTTTTAGTTCCCGAAGCCAACCAAGCAAAGGACGTCGAGCGTTTGGTCCAGTAAGTCGTCTTTAAGCACGGGCTTTCGATACCACGGAGGTCACATGGTTAATACAACTACATCGCCTTCGCCAGAAACAGCGAGAACGTACTTATTCGAAGGACTTATAGGCAAAGATAGATCAACGCTTTGGGATCAAATGCAGTTTTGGGAAGACGCATTTTTAGATGCCGTTTCGCAAGAACGCGATATGGTTGGTATGGACCAGGTAATTTTAAATGTATTTATTGTTAAGGATAGTCTGGCTAACTATGGTTATTAATAAACAGGGACCACGAGAAATGATGGAAAGGTACAAAAGTTTAAGCGACACTGAAAGAAAAAGGCTCGAACACGATGAAGATCGTTTATTATCTACCATGTTATATAATTTAACCGCGATATTGGTTATGTTAAACGTAAATAAAGTAGAGCTTAAAAGAAAAATTAGAAGACTTCTAGGAAAATGTCACATAGGTCTTGTATATAGTGCAGAGGTTAATTTGTTATTGGACCAAATAAATAACTTGGTAAATTTTGTTATAAAAAAAATGTGGAAAGCGGATAACAGCTTTGCTTTTTAGCATGGAAATGATATCGATTTAAAACCTTTGGGTTCGAGATTATTACATCGTCAGAGCTTCACGGTCCATCAAGGCGTCGACGGGGGTGGAGAATTAAGGTTTTTAGAAGTTCGTGACGACGGTTTGGTTTTACGTTCGGTGTGTGGTGTGATAGTGGAGAGATGGTGGTTTGAACGGCTTGTAAATATGACATACAGTCCGAAAAATAAGGTTTTGTGCTTATGGAGGCGAAACGGGCAACAAACTCAGCTTCACAAGTATTACACTAAAAAGGCAAGCCTATCGAAAAAGTTTCCTTTTTCTAAAGGTTTAACTGTTGCGATTTTTGCAGTGTAAGGAGTTGTATTATTGCATCAAGGACGCCATGGAACGAGGCGGTGTAGCCGGAAGCGCCCCGGAATTGGGTGGAGAATTTCCGGTGCAGGATATGAGTTCGGGGGAGGGCGGCTTGTTACAAGTTTGTATGGAAGGTGTGGGATTACTCTTCGCAAACAGTAAGGTACCAGAATTTCTTTGTGTTATTAAATTTTATTATGAGATGATGTTACCTTTACAGATTGACTTATAAAATGTGTAGATTATGCCTATAGAGTTAATTGGTTTAAAATAAACAAATCGAAGATTATTTGCCGAAAGGCGAATGAATTTGTTTTGTTGCTAAAAGATAGTAATTGTTGTAGTTTTGTTGCGGAGAACAAAGTGATATTGGGTTGTTGCACTTTGTTCTCGGCGAAATTAACTTTTTTCTTATATATATTTGTTCCGTGTTGTGGGGTGCGCTATGATATGTGCATTTGTTCTGCAAGGACCACTCAAACTTCCTACTGCTCTGCCACTCGCTCGGTTGCAATTTGTACAACGTTTTATTTTTTTTAATAATTATTTTCTCGATAAAATTTAGGTTTTGGTTTGAATAATTATGTAGCGAACGCAGTGCCGGCGATTTTCGCAGCATTAATTGGATGCTCGTAATGTCAGGTAGTAGTTTTATTTGTTTTTTTCTATTGTATATCGATTTTATTTATTACATCTTTTCATATTGTCAGTGTATTCTATTATTCTGCATGCAGCTCAGTGTGCAAAATACTAATTGCTAACTGTTCGAATTTTATTTTGATTCCTTCATTTGAATGTTGAATGCTCTTTTCTTCTCCTTTTTATCGATGTCGATGAGTGGTCATGTTTGGCAACCGCAGAGCTTTTTCGAACTGTTTTGCCCCTCTACGTTTCCGTTCTCTGGAGGGTTTATTTTTTTCGAAAGCGCTCTGCAGCGAAGCTTAGGAACTTTTGAGATGGTCCTTGTCGGGCACTGATTTCGTCACTAATGTTGTGTTTTTGTTGTTTTCTATTCCCGTCCACGTCGATCGCTGGCTGCTTGACAGGACTTTGAGGTATATAAAAGATCTGGTCTAATCTGGTCGTTAGTTTAGCATAGTCTCTGTTTAGTTTAGCGCTTTTTCCTGTAGTTTGTTTTGTTCTTGCTGCATCCTCTACCAGGTTCCTTCCTTATTTACACAGAGTAGATTTTATTTGAATTTCGATGCATACGAAAAATTCCGTAAATTACGAACAATATCCGTTTAGAATGCTGCTGCCAGGTGTTCGCATAGTCGTAGTGTAGACTGCTGCTTCTAGCAGAACACCGCATGGCAAAATCAATCGCAAACTGCACCACTTAACACACACAACATACACATAGAATAGGCCCATTCTACATTGAGCAAACCATCTCTAAAGTTGCCTATTGCTTCACGCATGACACGCGCTGCATGCTTTTTTCGTGCTCGCATTGCTTTGTATTTCTATTTTACACTTTTCTTCTATTTTTATACATATGTGTTCCGTATGTTTCAGTTTTTCGTTAGAATTGATCATATCAGGAAGTGCTTTACCCAAAAAGGAGGAATTTTCGTTCTTGAAGAATTCAGTGAGTACTTTCTTTCTGTTCTGTTTTGCTGTATATGTATTTTTTACATGAAGGTAATTTTGTTAAAAAGCAAATAAAGGTAAATTATGTAAACTAACAACAGTAACAACCAATAGACATATTTGATGTTAGGTTATCTTTAGGGAAAAGACCAGATCAGTAGCTCTTAAGTAGATATTATTTTTATGTTGTATTGTACCATCAACTAACAAATTCACAACAAAAGCGCTATTTTTGGGTGCTTTAGAGTTTATTATCTGCCAAAAGATTATATGAGAATTATAATGTATTTATTCGGAAACATATAATTATCAGATCTTCAGTGATTTGCCTCTGTAGCTCAATTGGTAGTGCTTAAAGCCGAAGATCAGTGGTTCAAAACCCTGCGGTGGTGATAATTATCTACATATAGTGTGGGATTCTAGGAAAGCTAAACAAGAGCAAGTGCCTCTACACAATCTCTTTATTTTAATTAAATTACATTTCATACTTGGTACTTCTCGCGCGCTTGACTTACTACTGACTCATCCGATGCACGCTGGACCCCCCACCTGAACATCGGTCGTCTGCTATAATTCCCACAATAGAATTTTCATAATTTGTTAAAAATGCATTAAAACATAATTGTTTGTAATTCATCAACAATCATTATGTATTTTTTATTTGAGTATTTCTAAAATAATTTAATTCTTCAGTAAATTGATACTTTACAATAATTGTGCGAAAATATATCAAAATAAAAATTACATTTTTAATCTCAGTAACAATTTTCATTTAAATTTTCCAAACCAGTGCCATTTTAAATTTCCATAGATTTAAGAAAAATCTTCTCAAGTTGCAGACTGCAGCCGTAATTAATCAACTATTAAATAAGGCCCAAATTATTTTCAGAAAATTTGGGCTTGATTTTAAGAACAACATTTTCATTTATTTTTAAACAAAATCCACATAAGAGAGTAAAACTTGTTAAAAGATTTATATGGTTTAATCCATAAAATGCCCGACAATAAAAATGTCAAAAGATTTTGGAATTAAAAGCAAACTTAGAACTAGAATTTATTGGCTTTGAGTAAAGTCAATATTGCTTTTTGTATTTACCACTTCAAAGCATTATGAGTTCCATTAGACTAGCAAACTTGTTATTTGCTTTTATGGCTCTCATAAGTGTTTAGCAACATGAAGGGAGAATGGAAATGATACACTGATGAGCTCTCATGAGAGTGAAACTAATTTTACGACTCTCAGTAAATGTAAGTCATCCACTTTTGTCGAGTTAGGGATAACATTTTTTATGCGAATTGTAACAGCCTTATTTTTGCGAGGGTTTACACGTTTTTTACATTATTTATACATGCATTAAAATTTGTTTTTATTTGTGCCTTTTTAAGATTACAAAATATGATAAGCTTCATTACGTGGATATATACTTTTAGAGCATTGTAAAAATCGTACAAATCACTTCTTTCTAACTCAGAGGCAAACACGAAATTTGGGTTTTGGCTTCTGTTTCAACTATAAAAAAAGTAAAAATATTCGCTGTTTCTATTCTTTATTTTTATCAAAATTTTATATGAATCAGTTTTATTATTATTATTTGGGAGAATTATCAGAATATATGTGCTTATAAAATATTTTCATAAGTATATTGCATGGATGCAGACTGTGTAGGTGCACAAAACATTAACGAGAACTGACACGAATTTCTTGGTTGATTAAGTGCATAAATTCATTTTCAATAAAACCTCGTGTTTAATGAAGTTTAAGAAAACGTTTGACATGTTCTTCCAAAAAAAATTAAACGATATCTGCTTGTTTTCGATTTACTTGTCAGAGAGGATGCCCATAAAAAACTAAATTTGATGAACGTTTTATAATAGGAAAACGTGCACATGAATACATCAAGTTTAATTAATTTCATTTTGTTTGAATTTTAAACACTTAAACACTTAATTCAATGTTTGATCATTAAATTAGACCTTTTTTCACGATCGTAAAGAACTTGACATGTTAAGATAAATTTTAAGTGAATTTCCGCAGGAACGTAATTAATTCATTGGGATTATAAATATCGCAGGGTGTTTCTTGGACGAGTTGACATATTACGCTAGAAAAGTAACATTTTAACCACACGAACTTCTAGTTTACAACGGAAAATTGTTTATCAGATTTTACATGCAAATTTTCTGTTTCATTCTCTAGGAAAGCTACTCTAAATATTTTCTTAAATGTATTCTCTAAAAGGATTTTTGGTGTTATCACATACTAACAAAAAATTCTGTTGTAGATCCTAAGACCAGACAAGTAATCCAGCGTAAATACAAATCCTCGATGGTAAGTCACGATTGTTTACTTAGTCTGACATAAAAAAACTGCTCCTGTTTTCTTTGCTTTCGCAAAAACGAATATAAATAACTTTTGGGTTCTGTGTGTAGTAAAACCGAATCCTTCGATATTTTTTTATTTTTTGCAATCCTACATTTGGTGTTTATAGGCCAGCGAAATGATCCTCTCTCTTCATCGGATTTTCTCGATATGCATGGCTCAAAGAATTCACCAGTTTCACGAGTGTCCTCCCCCTTCCGCATGATTTTTATTAAAGTATTACTGTAAGATTTTGTTTTATTTTTTTTATAGTTTTTCTTAAATCTATTAAATTCTACAACTCACACAGTAATTATTTTCTTTTATACAGGCGGATCAGATTTGCTACGCAGTCCTCTGCGTATTTTCTTATGTAGCAGCGGGTTCAGAAAGGCGACTACAACAAGCAAGACATTCCTTAGTTTCAACACCAATACCGGGAACTCCAAAAACACCTGGTGTACAAGTGGCATCTCATCTTCATAGTCAACCGCCTCCTTCCATACAGTCATGTATCCCAATTCAACAACCTGTTAGCGACCAACAACAACCGGTTACTAAACCTTCTGTAACTCAACAACCTTCTCTTTCCACAAGACAACTTTCATTAAGTCAGTCTTCATCCCCTGCGACTTCCCGTCAAGTAAGTCCACAACTCCAAACTATAGCCGTTCCCAGTCCGGAGGTTTCGATCGAAGCAGGCTCGGTAACACCAACAGGTGGACCACCAGCTTATCCACCACCTGCTTTACCAGCAGGGGTTCAACCGCCAGCTGCACCGCCGATCGGCGTGTTAAGATCTACAAAACCACCCCCTATACCAACTAGAAATTTGCCTCATAAATCTCCCCCTGTACCTCAACCACCCCCGAGACCACAGTGACGACGGAACGGGAGGTATTCTCTACCCTTCATATATGGGGAAGAAACATGTTTACTCAACTCTTGTCTCCCTTGGGTGAGAGATACCTATAGGACTGACGAATTTCTCTAAAGAGATTTTAATTAAACTAGCGACGTAATTAAATGAATATATATGAATTAATTTGATAGGGAATGTCACTGCTGCATGCAATCTTATTGGATGATATTTCTTTGTACGAGTTTAAACAGTATTTGCTGTAAATAATGATAAAGTTTACCTTTAGGAAATTGTGGTATAAAATGAATATGTATAGATATTATCCCATTTTGTAAATGTTTGTATCTCATGTACTTAGCTTCTAAAAAATTAGGTGAGAAATTTGTAATTAATATTGTAATAAAAATCACACCAAAGTTTCCTAATTTGTAAAATAAAGGTTTTCTTACCGTGTATATCATATAAAAGTAGGTAGTTATAAAAAGATGACATGTATGAAAGACGATATGGCAATAAGTTATCTAATTTAAAATTCTGTATATTTTTAGGTGTAACATGATAACGTTTAAAAATGTTGACTTTGAAGTTTATTTTTACAAATGTGTACGCTTCATATCACGTTTTTTCATGTACTATGTGTAAAAAACGCTTTACATTTTAAGAACTTGTTATATCAGCACTAGCATACTTCAAAAAAATTACAATAAATATAAGTAAGGTGCCTAATAACAGAGAAATTTCTAAATTTATGTTGTATAACCCGCAAATTAGATTTAAAAAAAAATTATAAATTTGCTGAAGCAATATCGGTGCATTGTTATTTTTCTTTACTAGCAAAATGTTGGTGTATATTATTTTTCATGTTGAGCAAAATAAAAACTTCAGAAAAAATTTACCGAGCTTTCATTTATTATTATTTTAATAAAGGTGTCAGAATGTTATGTAAAAAATCGTTATTTGTAAAATAACAAAAATATGCAAATTTTAATGAACGCTAGATGAGCTTTTAAGAATTAGTATGCAAAACTTCGCGTAGCTTTAAAATCTAGCGTTTAGATGTAGCGATAACTGCTACTTCTCTCCTTAAGGTACCAAAAATTAAACATTTACTTACAAATTACTTCACATTACTATTCTATACGAAACTTCGTGGCTCTTGCCCACACACTGACGACGTGTTCAGTTTCGTTATTGAGATATTTATACTTTAGTGCAAACTTTGCAAATTTTAATGTCCTTTTCGTTCTGCACTTCGTTATACGTTTTGCTACAAAAAGTGGCGGATTATAAACCTGGGGGATGATTTAATCTCTGAGGAATTCCAGATTATTGTTTATCTATAATCTAGTATATTTATACTAGGAGATCAGTACTTCAGCTCTGAGATGTATGCAGAGTATTATATACGATATTAGGTTTACACAGCAGGATTTCAATTGTTATAATCTTATAATAATGTGTTACTTCACGAAAACAGATTACGTACGTAAGTTAGATTTAGGTAACGTATTTAAGGTTTCTCTCTTCTAAATGAAAATTGAGAAAATAATCATCTATAAAGGTAAAAACAATAGTTTTTTCAGGAGTTATCTAAGTATTTATTTAGATACCCGCAGGACGGATGAGAAGGAGGTGGCGACGGGTGTTTCCCACCGGGCCTGGACTCTTTAAAGGGCCCAAGTAGTTTTCTTAAACTTCTTTTATATAATGCAATTGATCGATCAAAGAACAAAGTGTCGGTGGCTGTTATTGTAGTTAATGATCGGTATTCTCACCTCATATTTAAATTTATCATGGCACTAGTGTGCTTCTCTGTTACACACATACAAGCTAAATCGTTTTACGTTTACGTTTAACATGACTTTAGTAGGAGACAACTTTAAATATGAAGTGAGAATATGACCCAATACCTACACAAAATTAGCACCCCTACATTACTCTTTGTGTTAAATTATTAGTTACGTGGAAAGCTACCAACAAACTTAAGAGACCAATAATATCAATCCCACCAATAAGAAAACCTGATCGAAATTGGACTCAGTCAGACGAAGAAAAAGCTAACATATTCGCAGAGCATCTGTCAAAAGTACTCACCCCAGTTTCAGAAAATGATAATCTAGATAAGGAAACAGAAAATTACATTAATGCCCCCTGCCAGCTATCATTGCCCATTAAGTCTTTTTCACCGGCTGAAATTCGAAAAGCAATCAACAAGACGAATTCATATAAGGCTGCCGGATACGACCTTATAGTTGGAGAGGTGCTGAAACATATACCAAGAAAAGCGCTTGTGTTACTTACCACAATGTACAATAGCATATCAAACCTGTGTTACTTTCCCATAATGGAAATATGCTCAAATTATTATGATTGCGAAACGAGGAAAACCCCTCACCGAACCTACATCTTATCCACTGATAAATTTGCTGCCATTAACGTCGAAAACATTTGAAAGACTTCTCATCAATAGACTAAACCAATTAGTACCCACAGATAATCAGTTTGGATTCCTATAAAAGTATTCAACAACACAGCAATGCGTGAAAGTTATTTTCAAGTTAAAGTAAATAATTCACTCTTTAACAGTAGTAACCCAATAAAAGCTGGAGTACTCCAAGGTAGGGTTTTTGAGCCATTCCTTTATTTAATATTCACTGTGGATCGATGGCTACATTTGTTGATGACAACGATTTTGTCATGATACAAATCCTGATAGAGCTTCCGAAGAGCTACAAGACCATCTAAATCTTTTGCAAGACTGATTAGGACGATGAAAAGTCCACAATGAAAGGACCACGCAGATCATGTTTACCACAACTTGTCCTCAAGTAAACATAGATAATACCACAATTTCAGTAAAAATTGTATTTAAGTATCTTGGCTTATACTCAAACACTTACGTGCAAATACTCAACTAAATCTAAAAGTAAAGCAAATGTACTGGTTATTAGGTAAAAAATCACGACTATCCATGGATTATAAACCGATCATTTATAAGACTATTTTAAAACCGGTTTGGATATATGAATAGAACTCTGGGGCTGCAGTAAACCTTCTAATATAAAGATGTTACAAAACTTACAGTTGAAGACACGTCGTATGACGGCGAATGTACGTGTCGAACCAAACCCTCCATAATGATTTTGGAAATTCATAAATGATCTGATCAATCAATACGCCAAAAAATCCAAAGAACGTAATTCCGACCACAACCAGCTCATAAGTGAACTATACAATCAGCCCTTAGCCGAAAGACTTAAAAGAAGTTGACCAGAAGACTTAGTCAATTAGGTGAAAATGGAGAATCGCAATGGGCGGTACCCAATTCAAGTTAAATATCATACAAAATATTTACTTATTACTCTGTATATAGCTAGAGCAGATTGGAAATTTGCCACAAATTAACAAAAACAAATATAAGTTACTGTCCTTCCAACTAAAGAAGGTTTCAAGATGAGCTATGAAACAAGGCAACACAAAAAGGAAAACGATTTTGCTTACGAAAAATTATTTAGCAGAAGTGGGGCTAATGGGCGAGGGTTCTTGCCGAATTAAAGAGTTCGTGAAACACTTTTTTTTACAATTCTTTTAATTCACAAAAATGAAATAGAGTATGTAAGTAAAAAAGTTTTACTTACAGAAGTATTCGACGTAAGAACACTAATATCCTTGGATTTAGGAATAAACAGTGCAAACTTTAAGTGATAACTCAACTGTGAATAACATTAATTTGTTGGACCAGTTACCATAATTAAAAAAAGATGGCCACAGATTATTATTAGGCAAGTATCGTTTCTACTCTACGACAAGAAAAAGGAAACAACAGAAACAGTTAATCACGAAATACAACATTAAATCATTATCTAACACTTGTACACAACATCTGTGTTAACAAAGACTTGCAGGGAAAATTAGAAGCAACAAAATAAACGATAACGACGATGTCGAGAAATCACGGGAAAAATTACGGAACAATACACAAGACAGTGTAAATGAGGCCATAGGAACACGAATACAAGAACCAACGCAAAACCATGGTTTACGGACCTAGTAATTGAAAACGACAAGCGTGTATAAAATTTAGACAATATGAAGAGTATAAAACAACAAGGAACAGAGTAAAAAATAAAATACCCAAGCTGAAAGGAGAATATTGAGAGATATATTTTGAGATGATATTTAATTTGGATGCGTATAATTAAAGAATATATTATTTTTGAGTTATTGACGAAAGTATTATTTTGCAAAGATTGTTAATGCAGATTTTTTTTGAATTATAAAAGATTGTAATATAAATCTTAAAGGTAGCTAAATTAAATTTAAGTTATTATAACGGGTGTTCACAAACAGTCGTCATCCCAGTAGGTTGTGATTTCATAAACATATTTCGTAATTTGATTCAGAACACAAAACTAAATGTCAAGATTTGTAAAATGTCATTGTCTATGATTTAATCTAAGACTTGTAATTTGTTTTTCAAAGCAACCGAGATGACGACTGTTTGTGAACACACGTTAGTAATCATTGTTAGGAAATAACTAATTAGCTAAATTCAGTAGTCGACGTAGTCGTAGAAACGTAAAATAAATTACTTTAGAAACTTTGTAAATAGTAGTTATAGTGAAAAACAAATGTGAGCATAAATATCCTAAATACAGAAAAAAACAAATAATTAACTATAAATACAGTTAACAATAACAAGAATCAGTATTAAATTAAAAGAAAGTGAAATTGAAGAAAAATTAAGTGAAGCTTGAACTTCAAGCAAAAGGAATTCAAGCAAAAGCGAGTCAAGCAGAAGCAATTAGAGTAGAAGCAATTCGAGCAGAAGTACTTTGAGCAAAAGCAATTCGAGCGGAAGCTAGTCAAGCGGAAGCAATTCCAGCAGAAGTGAGTCAAACAGAAACAAATTGGATTTTGGGTTTTTGTAATAAAGAAATTTTGGGAAAAGAAGAGGAAGTTAAAAGTAGATAGTGAGTGTATAAAAAAATAATTTTAAGATAATTTTAAGATAGGACTGATAGGGCGAAAAAGATAATAAAAAAGAATCTGCATTATAAAAATTTGAGTAAAGTTTTATTTTGGTTAATTAAATATAAATTTGAACATACAACGAACCTACATAACGACCCATGAGGTGAGTTCTCTGAAAGCAAACTAAATTAAAGAGCAAGAAGAAGACGAAGAAGTGAAGTTAGGATTAATCATGTCTTTCCCCAATTGTCTTTTATGGTTAATACTTATCCCTAATTTTCAGATGGATCTGATCAATTCAGGTTATGATTAAATTTGGTGGTACAATACCCTCAAATTTTTCTAAAATTTGAATTTGATAGTCTCAAACATTTAATAGCTATGACAGAAAAATTAGTTTTCCCCCCTGTCTTTGAGGGGCTAGATCTTATTTCGAAATTCCGGACACTAAATAGTTTGTACAGCAAACCGACCTTAATTTTTGAAGTTCTGTCACTCCCCAAAATATTTGCATTTCATTTTGAATCGCCTTCTACATACGCTGTGATAAACATTTGTTGACGGCCAATTGCCTTTTGGTGGCGTTTGAAATGTACTAAAAATGTATAACGCAAAATATACGCTGTTTGTTGGTAATCCTTAGTGTCTGAAATCAAAGGTTTAAATAATTTACGTATTAATTCTATCATTTAAACATCTTCAATCAATTCTTCAATCATATTGAGTTGGCGCGGTGGTAAAAGCATTGGGTTCCTAGCTAGGAGTCTTGGGTTCGAATCCCACGCAGTGGTTGGGCTTTTTATAAGCAATTACCCACTGTTCGGGATCGGTATTTAACCGCGTGAACGGAGTGGTCGACTTCAGACAGTAACAAGACAACATACAACACTTAATACATGGTCACAAACTCTGCAAAAGGCAACGGGAAACCACTGCAGAGGACACATTTCCCTGGTATAAGGGGGATCTAACAAAGTTTACGACTCCAAGTCGTTTAAAAATGTGGGCTTGATCCCCCTCGCTAACGTCCTGAACAGAATATGCCACTAACAAGAAGAAGAAGAAGAAGAAGAAGAAGAAGAAGAAGAAGAAGAAAAATTGCAAAAACAGTTATAGCATAAATAAAGAGAAATAATAAATTACAATAAAATAATATTTATTCCTTTTATTTAACAACTTATAAAAACCAGCGTGGTTATTAAACAAATCAATAAACTTACTTCAAATGAATAAACTCTCATTGAAGCACTTAACGGGTTTTTAACGTTTTCATTTGATTAAAGTGATTTTGTCCATAAAATATTTCAGTAAATGAAAATAGCAGCATACTATTAGTAGATGATTTTCCACATAATGTGGTTTTATACATAAATGCGACAAAATTGTTTCACCAAAATTAGGTCATTATATCGTTAATATAATAACATCTTTAGCATCCGTTTTGTATGCTAATTAGAGTAAACGTCGTGTAACATCTAATGTAAGTGATGGTAAGGGTTGGTTTTTAATGATTATGATCGTTTAAATTCTGCAATAAAATATAAAAAGTGTGTAAATAAAACCTATAAAAGTTATTTTGCCATAATATTAGGGGAATTAAATTTGAAATTAATATTAAATCACTAAAACTAAAATACTTGATGCAGCTTAACGTATCACGGTCTGCAATGCATTAAACAACCACAATGACCAGATGGCATCAAAGCTAGTATGCTTACCTTGTAAATTAACGGTTTCGAGTTTGATTTTCGTTCCAAGTTGGTGAGATTTTTAATGCAGAAGAAATCTGTATGAATGAAAACATGATGGTGGCCTTTTCTATTATGTTTCCTTTTCCTGTAGTATTTTCTCAGCAGCCTATTTAGTTCCATGTTCTTTTTAGTTTTTGTTTGCTTCTTATATTTCCTTCACTTATTTCTACTGCTGCGCAATCGTACTGTAACGTTTTTACGACGTTTATTTAAAATAAACTCGGTTCGTGGTGTAAATTAATTTATTAAACAAACTTAAAGTACGAAATAATTATAAAGAACAACAATTAAACACTAACGTAAAACTAAACGGAACACTAATATTAAAACCGAACACTAAAGTAATTTATTTGTAACAGTTATTTATTTAACTAACTCGCCGCGCTTATCAGTTCAAGACTGCTATCTCGTAAGCGACCGCGCCTTTAATATAGGCAGGCTTTCATTCTCGTACGTTCCACGTTAGTCTAGAATAGAATTATCCAGAGCAGCTGACTCATGGGTGCTAAATGATTCATCGAACACCTGACACCTGCCGCTCGTTACAGTACTAATTGTCCAAAGTATCTTTTGTTCTTCAAAGTATTTTTTCTTTAATAGTTTAGCTCAAGAGGAGTGGATAGCCACATGTAAAAGCTCAGGTACGGCTCCTGAGACGCTGGAATATAATATGTCGCACGCTCCTCTGGCGATCCTGGTTATCATAAGTACCAACACCTTTGGCAGTCGTCATTTAGCACCACTGCGAGTCGATCTTCTTCTCCTTATTCGATGGGAAAGGTCAGCCTCTTGCCTAGCATACGTGGTAAGAGGGCTCATAGAACTCGTTATTATGAGTTACTAAAAGGCCATCGGCTTAGGCTTCGGCCGTAAGAAGAAGAATAAGAAGATTTAGCTTGAAGCTTTGTTCTAAAGATATCTCTTTTCGGACTTTTTTTAAATTGGATTCATATTTCAAGATTTTTGGTTTTATTGTATTAAAACTGTGTAGAAATTGATAAGCATGATCTGCATAGGCTGTATTTGGTTTATTGGGGTTTGTTAGTTTTGTTTGGATTGATTGTTGATGTTGTTTAATTCTGTTTTTTAGGTATTGTTTAGTTTGTCCAATGTAAATAGCATTACAATTATGACAATTTAATTGGTAAATTAAATTGCTTTGGTTTGTTATTTCTGTTTTATCTTTTAAATTATGGTAGAAGATATTTTTTAGAGTATTAGTGTTTTTGAAAGTTGTTTTAATATTAATTTTGTTTAATTCTTTTTCTATTTTTTCTGATAGTATAGGAATGTAAGGGATGATTGTGTAGGTTGAATTTTATATTTTTTAAATTTCAGACAAGTCTGTAATCTCTAGTTTTGAGCCTTCATTAGACCTTAGTGTCCTTTTCCATAAATTAAAATTGGCAAATAAATAGTTTTGTAAGCAATCACTTATGTTTGTCTATATACTTCTTTATTACCCTTCTCTGTAGAAGATTATAGATGTTTTGTAACATTTTTACCATCCATAAACAAAGATTTTCCAATTTTCAGCTCTCATTTATTCCAAATTTTAGTACACAAAGTTGTAAAATCATCAAAAACTTTATTCCCTGATTGATTATAACACGACAATTTTGAGTAAATAAATAAGGTGGATTGATTGAAATTAGGGGTTTATTGTTCACTTGTTAAGAAACCCCTTTGAAGAGTACACAAACGTTTTAATTGGTAGGGCGAAAATGCTGAATATAACATGATGAGATCTCCATTGATTTTTTCAAAACAGACAAATGTATGTGCTTTACAGATTTGTTGGGCTAAAAAACTCAAACGAATATTGCTGAAATTCGGTTAACCTTAATTTTCCAGCCTAAAGCAAGGATTCTATATGAATTTTGTTTTGTAGAAGTCATAAATAAACATCTAAAGAAATATGTCAGAATAATGCAGCATTCTTTATTGTAACTAATTAATTGTGCACAGCAAGCAACGGGAATAAAATTTTATTCTTCGGAAAATAAAAACTTTGTAGCTCTAATTAATAACGTAATATTCTTGGTTACACAAGCACGTGTGACTTACAGACGGTAGTAAAAACCTAATTTGGGCTAAAATAGACAAAGGAGAAAAAAGGGGCGAAGGTTAGTCGTAAAGAAAAATTTAGTACCTCGGCCCACGGTGCACTTCTCGAAGTTGTTGCAGAAGCTTTACGTATTCAATTGCAGTTAGGAATTCTAAAATGTGTGCAAACTCGACAGCGTTTCATTAATACTTTTAACATTGAAAATGTTTAACAAATTGGAAGTGTGACGGTAGACGGGGGTCCGAATCAAGATTTGTGTGACGCTTGGAAATTTCGCACTGTTTTGCATATTGTGACAGTTCTACGACTGCTAGGTGCATGTTTGTGGTGTCATTTTGAAGATTGCGTTAATTGCAAACTTTTAGGAGAGGTGTAGAAAATGTAAGATTCGAAAAAGCGACCGTACGGGGGTTAAAACGATGTTTACACGCCAATGCGTTCGGTGTTGTTACATCGTATACTTTATGGAAGCTATAAGTGTGATTTTTAGCTTGTTGGAAAGAGGATGAACCAGCGCTTATACTACAAGCTGGTTTTGGGTCTGCAATGCAAAGGGGCGCTACAGCGAGGACTTTTCAAAGACCCATTTTTCAAGAAATCGGCCGCGGAATATTAACAGATCGCCTCCGATGAAACATTGCTTTAGGCTTCGGCTAACGTAGATAAAGTTCGGCAGCATTCGGCATCTAAAAATAGCCAAATGCTTTAACAGTGACGTCACATAATGTGAGTCACTTAGGAATTCATAATATTTTTGTATGGCATTTTAGTGGTTGTTAATTACTCTACAAATCATTAAACTACCAATTTTCGTATAAAAAGCCGCCAACATTATTTCTGCTTTCTGCTTAATAACGCGTATGGGTTGACGGCAGTGGCGGCTGCTCCATAGGGGCTCAAGGGCTCGAGTCTCCCAAAACCATTCTTAGGAAAGAGCAAAAGTAATTTACTTATTTAATTATAACATACAATTTATTGTTAATTATTACAATACAAATTTTGCATATCTATATAAAGCATTACTAATGTATAACACATATTATTATCCGCCTGTGAAGCGACGGTTACCTATATTTTAAATCGTTAGGGCTCAGAACTAACCGTGAACGGAAATGTCGGAAATTGCCGATTTGGGTAGGCAGCTATTTTATTTTATCGGTGTGTAGAGGGGCCAGCGATGAGCCGAAATCAGGGTTTTCGGGGTGGTAACCCCCTCCATTCGGCCGCGATTTTGAAAAGATGGGTTAATTGGTTTTTGGGCTATATCTCTGTAGTCGGGAATCTTACAAAAAATTAGTATAAATTTATTTTGTAGAGAATCCTTGTATGTACAATTTTTGTTAATAACTGTTTTACATAGCATTTAATAACAAAGTTATAACCCGGAAAAGACAAAAACTTAAGGGCTTATAACTTTTTTATTATTAATGCTACGTAAAAAAAGTTATAAATAGAAATTTTAGAGATGTGATTCTCTATAAAGAAATTTCAAATAACCTTTCTGTAGGACTCACGACTACAGAGATATAGCCGAAAAGCTAATTAACCCTTCTTTTCAAGATGGCGGCCGAATGGAGGAGATGGGTTATATTAATAAAAGTTGTAGATAATGCGATTCTCTACAAAAAAGCCTTGTATAAACTTTTTCTAAGGCTCACAGCTACAGAGCTATAGCCGAAAAATTAATTAACCCTTCTTTTCAAGATGTCGGCCGAATGGAGGGGATTACCACCCCCAAAATCCTGATTTAGACTCACCACTGACCCCCATACACATCGTAAAAAGAAAATCGCTGCCTACCCAAAATGTAAATTGAATTACCATTTGACTGGACTAGTATAATCAATATAAAGTATTTACAAGAATTATTAGTAATAGTCTCGAAGGGAAATTTGACTTCATGCCAACCCATGGAGCAAGCCGGTTTTCGAAAAGGTGTTAGCACCGAATACAATCTACAGTTACATATAGCATTCGTAGACTTTCATAAAGCATTTGACTCGATTGCAACAGAGTCATTCCTGCTAGGCATGGATAACGCTAGAATTGACGGAAGTTATTCCACAATTATAAAGAATACAGGGTTATTCAAATTCGAGGCTCACCATTGGGATCTCGGAAACCGTAATTTAAGAGTTACAAAGACGGTTAAATTGGGGCAAAGTTGCGCTATACAATGCTGATTAATATTTAAAAAAGAAATTTGACCTATCTATCTCAGTTTTTTTATTAAGAGAAAAAAACAGAAAAATGTCAATTTGGTTTTTTCAGCATAATTTGGTTGTTATTAAAAATTTTTCAAATCTGTTAAAACATTCTTTAAGCAACTTTTTAGCCGTAACACTGTAATCGTATCAAAAATTTTCTACAACGTTTCGGTTTTCCGGAATCATTATCAGGTTCATTTTTTATTATGGGCGCCATGTTGGATTTTTATAGCATCTCATAGAGTTTTTGATGGTGATTTCAACGATGTATGACATGATGGCGATTCACTTCCGAAAACTACTGTTATTTACAGAAATAGTAAATTTCAATAGATTGCCATGGAAAAACAAACAGAAACAACACAATAATTTTTTATTTTTTGAAAGCAATTATTATAGGATGATACAAAACGTGTGCCGTACGTAACGTTATTTGCTGGTTACATTACTCGAGAACTAAAAGAACTCGCTCCTTCGTCGCTCGTTCTTTCAAACTTTTCTCTCGTAATGTAAAATGCTTCATAACGTCACTATCTAGTATCGCAAATTACTATTATTCACTATATCGCCTAGTATTACAATAATTATTATATGTCTTAGATTTGAGTTTATCTTATTCACTATATCGCCTAGTATTACCATAATTAAACTAATAAGTTGTGCAGTTTTGACAATGATTTGTGTACGATTATTTTATACTTTTGTACTTACTTTTCTATCTTTTGCAATTTAAAAACTTTTCTTTATTTCTATTCCTTGTAAATTTTTCAGATTTTGTAAATTACATGTCAGACTTGGAAGTTAGCCAAGCTCATTTTCAATGCGTTAATGAAGGTTGCTAAATGGCAACTTCTGTAAATTTTTTAATTAAAGGCGAGAGGGAGATATTTTAGGAGACGTATCAAATAATTTGTGGAAAAAAACTGTGGAAACTAAAGGGATGGCAGGCGAACACGTGCGCGTTCGTGCCCACCATGCTAAGCTGATATGGAGGAAGGGATTTGCAGTAATGACATTTTAAGTTTAGACTGCTTTGGTCTGAGTAAGGGTAAAGTACATTAGGGCTAAAAATTTTCAAGATTTTCTGTTTTATGTCCCTCGACCTTTGGAACACTTTTAGTTTTATAATTCTTTCTTTTCGGTGGAGATCATAAAAAATTTTGTGCAGCTGGAACTGAAACTGTAGTATGAAATATTTTCCTCTGAATTATCTACGAAAAGTTTCTTAAAAAACAATCCGTCGGAGAGCAAAGTAAATCCTTAATACACTTCCAGTTCCTTAAGTAATTCTTTTTAATAATTTTTCCTTTATAATTAAAAATTCTTTTCTTAAATAACGTCGCATTAACAAACAGAAATTTATGTTGCCGTCAGTTGCAATACGAAAGAACGAAGAAAAAGGAAAACAAAACGTATTTGCAGCCAAATTAGAAATCTCCTATTCTTCAGGAGTCTCGCTGAAACCTTATTACAAATTTCTTATCTAAAAACACATTATTGAAATCTGTAATCCATCTGATATCGGATTTTCAACAAATTGAAATCGGGGAAAGTTTAATATCATATTCAAACAGTGGCGTTTGTAGAACACGTTCTCGGATCAAACTTGGAAGAAAAGTGCATCACGTTTGCTTGTCCTGTGTGATGCAAATGTTGATTAAGATTCTTTTAGAAAAGCAAATTGCATTGCAGTATCGGGGGTAATAAATTAGGACTGAAATTTTAATTTATCGCCAGTGTTTCACTGCATCGTACATGATTAAATTCTTTAAGAAAAATGTTTTACGTTTGTCTTGTTTTATTGTTAATTTACAACGACATATCTCACACCAGAACATTTAAGAACTCCTGCAAATTTTCCTATCATAAATTTTTAGTGAAATATTAACTCACTCCTTGACTAATGCTAATTTAATATTCTTAAATTGATTAAATCCCAAAAATTCAGTGGAAGTTAGTATTTTGAATAAAACTTACATTTATGCATTTAAGTTTGTGAAAAGTATCCATGAAATAGTTTCTAGAACTAATATACCAAGTGTTGTTTAGAAATCTCAGCGTGAAAATGTTTAAAGGTTTTCTGTTGTTATGTACGTTGAATATTATTAAAACGCAGCTGTGAATGAACATTACAACTTGATTTACATTGACTTAATTCCTTGAAAAGTTGCGCTGCATACAAGATAAAAGTAAGATTAATTTATATGAAACTGTAAATGTAAATGTTGTACAAGCTTGATAGCTGTTGTTTTCGCATTTAGCATTTGTTTAATTTGAAATTTAAATTACACTAATGGTTTTCTTACCGCAGATGGAAAAATTAAAATACTGAGCTTGTTTTTACCTGTTTGCAAAAACCTTATAAAAAAATTGTAATTATTTTAATATAACTTTTGGAGTAAGAGACTTTCATTATCGTAATGTAGTAAGGCCCTTTTTTACAAATTAAAATTAAGAAGAGCACCACTAATTTTACAATTGGTTAACGCACTGTAAGTTTACCTTGCCTACGACTTGAGGAGTAAAAAGGCAACTTTAATAATAATATTAAAGAACAACTTGCTAATAACTGGACGAAGCACAGAAATGAAAACTAAAATAGAATCCTATTTGAGTGAAAGGTTGAATTTAGAAATTAAACTCGACGCAGTCTCCAGAGCTTGCGACAAACATTGTCTAATGGCTACTCACTACCGCAAACATGGAAGATAAAATTGCAATGCTTAAAAATAAAAGTAAGCCGAAAAATTTACATGACCAAAAACACGTGTTTATAAATAATGAATAATGATCTTCCAGTAATAGAGAGAGAAATACAGAATGAAATAAGGAAGGTAGCAGCTGAGGAAAGAAAAGCTGGAAAAACAGTAAGAACCGGATACTACAAGTCATTGTACTTAGTATGTTTTGTCGTTGTAAAACATTTTATTTGTTCAAAATCCCAAGGTGGCCCACTTCACGCGTATTTCATCAAGGCATGATCTGATCTTATTTCGGTTATTGCAACGTCTCGTGATACAGTTCGGGGAATCCCCTGTACGTTAGGCCGCGTCAGCTGTTCTGTGGCGTCCTTTCGATTCTTCTATACACCCCGCTTCCTCAGTACGTGGCAATTATTCAATCAGATCGGACGTCTTAGGCCGCTCCGGTTTAAGACGAGTTTGCAAGTTCATTGTTGTCTGCTTGGGTATTTAACCCATCGAGAAGGTCTTCCAAAACTCGGTTGTTTCTTTAAACTATATTTACGGTATAAATCCGGATAATCCCAGGAAGCGCCATATACTCTCGAAGTAACATAGTCTTGCGTGAAAGTTGTGAAAGTTTAGTGGAAGTTGGTTCACGCAAATTCAGTATAATTTTCCAGTTGTGGAAGTTATATTGGTTCAGTAGAGTTTTTAAATAATACAAAATTATTTAAGTTTAATTGGTATAATTCCATACGTTTCGGAAGATACTTCCTTTTTCAATGGTACATTTTAAAATTTTTATGGACTGCAGGTTTAAAAATTTTGTAATTAATGAGAATTTATGAAATCCTTTCGATAAATTTTATTTAATAGTCTTCAAAGTCATTCTGAGGCGTTGGGAGTTGTGTAGGGTGACTTTATACCACCGTGGCGCTCAACAATTTTTATCCCTATCGTGACTACCTTTAATTGAAGGGTTTTATCGTTTCGAACCGCCCATCTTCACTGTCTAGCTAGCTGCGTGCAAAACGGGGCAACAACATCCGCAATTAAATTTCGTAGTGCAGGATTGGAACGTGACTGTACTAACAAGATCTTGGAACCTTCAACATCCCCGAAACACAAATATATGACAGAAAAACTTTCCGAAAAGTAATACAAGAAGACCAACAAATCAATTTTAAGAAAGGCTTGAGGCGCTAGAGACCAGAAGAAGCTAAATAACCATAAATTCAAAGAATGAAAGAGATATGCGCTAGGAAGAAAGCTCTCAAGGATCCACAATCAGCCTCAACAACTTAAGCTGCAAATCATTTTGATTAAGTTTTGTAGTCTATGGTTAGTCCACCCGCAAAAAAAAAACAACTGGGGACATGGAACGTTAAGAGTATTAATAGAAAAGAAAATTAGTTAATTAATCAATTTGAAAGGGCTGGTGAAACGAACAAAAAGGGAAAGGGAATTATGGAATTGAAAAATGAGCACTTGTTAGTATGGAGTAGAACAGAGGAAAAAGTGAGAGCACAAGATGGTATAGCATGCTTACTTCATAGGGATATCAAAGAAAAATCGAATAAATGGTAATTTCAAAAAGAAGTTTAATAGTAGAACTGAAATATACCTAAAACATATGTTAAAACAATAGTAGTCGTGTACGGACCAGAAGAAAATGAAAAAAAGGGGAAAATAAAGACAAATTGAGAGTTAAGCGTAATAGTAGCAGAGGGCAAGAATGGGTAGGAAAAGGAGATTCACCTACAACCATCGAAAAACATGGAGAAGGAAAGAGAACTAGCAATGGTAAGAGACTTTTGGACCTCTGTGCAGTATACAGGGTTTTTCAACGAAAAGTAGCCACCCTCAGTATCTTCCAAAACCATTTTTTGCTTGAAAATCGCCAAGACATGTCAACAAAGACAGCAAGGGGGACATCTTTTTACATAAAATCCGGACATCTGTCATCAAGCCCTTAGCCGTCACAGCCACCCCCTCTAAAATTTTAAATGGCTCCATACCATGCGTGGCACATCGTTGGAAAGGTAATTTCATAAGGAATTCATTCTACTATTTATTTTTTTTATTTGCTTCAAATTGAGACATAAAAAAATTAAAAAGTATATTTTGTTCATTCCGGTTAAGCTACTGAATATAGCAGTAGATACCTAGATCCTCTTTTTTATCTTTTGTTTTTTCATCTGTCAGTCAGCATTCAGTTTATTTTGAATATTATAAAAGTGTCAACATGGTTTACACCACTGCCGAAAGATTGTGCGTTTTTATTATTATTTCGGCAGTGGTGTAAACCATGTTGACACTTTTATAATATTCAAAATAAACTGAATGCTGACTGATAGATGAAAAAACAAAAGATAAAAAAGAGGATCTAGGTATCTACTGCTATATTCAACAGCTTAATCGGAATAAACAAAATATAGTTTTTAATTTTTTTATGGCTCAATTTGAAGCGAATAAAAAAAATAAATAGTAGAATGAATTCCTTATGAAATTACCTTTCCAACGATGTGCCACACATGGTATGGTACCATTTGAAATTTTAGAGGGGGTAGCTGTGACGGCTAAGGGGTTGATGACAGACGTCCGGATTTTACGTAAAAAGATGTCCCCCTTGCTGTCTTTGTTGACATGTCTTGGCGATTTTCAAGAAAAAAATAGTTTTATAAGATACTGAGGGTGGCTACTTTTCGTTGAAAAACCCTGTATGATTTAATTATAGCAAACACCTCTTACGAACACAAAATTATACACAAATACACAAGAGCATAACGAGTAGAGGGGAGGAGAAGTCACTAATAGATTATGTACTAGTAGAATGAGATAACAGGAAAATAACACGGGGTGTTGTTGTAAAAAGAAGCTCTAAAAGAGGTAATGCCCATTAAAAGCCAAATTAAAAGAAGAGGACGAAGAAAAAAACATGAGCCACGTAGAAAATTAAATGAAAGTAGCATGAAAACCATTAGATTCTACATAGTCGAGAACAAGATAATAGCAAAAAGATATGAAGAAATGGTAAATAGAAAATTAGAGATTTACGAAGATAAAGTAGAAGGCATTGAGGAAATGTGGGAAGTATTCAAAACGGTTATTATACAAACAGCCAAAATAAATAATATGTGGTACAAGTAACGAAAATAAACACAAGAAATAAAATTAAACAGCAAATAAAAGTCAAAAGGATGAAATGGCAAAAATTCTTAAGCAACAAAACAGAAAGGAACTACGAGTAGTATAATAAGGAACAAAGAGTAAAATTAAGAACCTTAATATTAGAATCTAAGCAGAAGATGTGGAAAGAGTTTGAGAAAAAATTGGAACGAGACAGTAAAATCAACCAGAAACTGTTCTATAGAAACCTGAAAAATCTTCGAAACAAAAAAAGGATGGACGCACTAGCAATAAAAAGCAAGGAAGGAGAAATACTAATAACTGAAACAGAAGTAATGGTGCGTTGGAAAGTATACTTTCAAGAACTACCTAATGCAGGAAATGCAACAGAAGCACAAGAACTAGAAGGTGAAGAAATCGACGATCAAGAAGTAATTTTAGATACTGAAGAGGATAAAATCACAAAAGAACAGCTAGAAGAATCATTTTGCTAATGCAACCAGTGTTTGAAGGCATTTGAGAACTACATAATGTTGCTTAGTTATCTATCATTTTTATGTATGAACCAATTTGAGCAGTAAAGCAAAGAATAAAACCTTTATTTGTATTAAATAAAGAAATCTGGAAATGCGCCTTTGTAGATGTGGGAAGCAAGAAAGATCTGGAAGAAAATCTGAACGTGTGGAATCAAGTGTTGTTAAAGAGCGGAATAAAAGTGAATAAATCTAAAATAAAAGTCATGGCAATTTCTGAAGAAAAGAGAGAAATAGAAATCACACTAGACGGAAAATTGATAGAGCAAGTTAACAATTTTCAGTACTTGGGACTTACAATAGAAGAGTTTGGGAAACAAGGGAATTAAATAAGAGAATAGAGAAGGCAAAGAGAATTTGTTATGCACTAAACAAGAAAGATGTAACAAAACAAACAAAGCTGAAAGTCTACAAAACAATATACAGACCGATCCTTATAAACGGATCGAAACAAGAAAAGAGCAGATCGGCAGAAATGAAATACCTAAGAAGCGTGGTACGGGTCACGAAGATGGATAGAATTAGAAATAGATATCCACAAAGAATGAGGAGGCACGGCACAGGTTAAGAAGGTGTGCAAATCCAAAGAAAAAAAATTGAAAAGACTGAAATAAATTTATAAAGAATTGAATAATGATTGTTATAAGTACGATACCCTTACACCCTACGGGTAGAAAGGGCACCAAATCTAGAAATGATATTATTATTTTTCCGAAGAGGAAAATTAAAAAGAAACTGCATAATGTAAAGAAAAATTTAAATTTTAGTAAGTCCCCAAAAATTCTAAAATTAATGCTAAGGCTTAGCTTAAGATAAACCTACGCACAAAGTTCTACGTAAAATGAAAACGTTTACTCATATGGGTGCGTGCCTCGTAAATAAATTTTCCGGAAGCGACTCCTACTTCCGTATGAGAACGCCTTATACAGAGTAGAAGTTGGGTCACCGGAATCGGTTTGAAAAAAATGAAAAATAATCCTTATGACGTATGTACATTTAGTAAATTACGTTGTAATAGTAATATCCTGGCCAGGATTTGACGTTTTGTCGAGTATAAATTATATTTTTCCATTTATTCAATCAATCCCTTCAAAAGTATTTTCCAGTTTCAGTAGCAATAAATCAATAATAAAGTGTAGGTTAATAATAATTTTAGGAAATCATAAAAAGAAAATTAGCCAGTTTTAAAAATTTTAGCTTTAGCAAAATTAGAAAAAATTATTAATTGTTGAGACAATTTCAGACTATAAGTAATTAGATCATCACCAGAATGAGTAGGAACTCTTTTAATAATAAATTAAAACTAACGCTGTAAGGACAGTTCGGGGAATCTTTCAGCTTGTTGGTAGCACAATAAAATATACCAAACATAAATCTTAAGCCATGCTGAGTATTCTTAACAGCAATTAAATCATAAAGCTGGTAGCGCGAGGTGTAAATCTATACAAACAGTATAAACTAAAATATTGTAAACTCAAGCTACATAATTGGCTCATAAAATTTTAGATTTAGATATGTTGTGGAACATACCGAGTAAGTATATAAAAAGGGAATATCGATTAAAAATAGAATATCCAAACTTGCCAATATGTGAGAATAAAAAGGAAGTTGGTAAGTAAAGTTAAAATTCGATAGAAAAACTAAATCCATTAACATTAAATGAAGAAATTCATCGACCATACTTGCTAATAATGATATTAAGCAACGGAATGGACATGTTTTACCCAGAATTACACGTCTTGGAACGTAAACCTCTTCCATGTTATTAAATCGTTACTTTTTTACACCTCGCATTTACCCTGCCCTGAATTTAGATGAAGAAGTTCACAGATTCGTGGGGCAAACTTGAAATTTAAGCAGGTTAGAGCACCGTTTTGCTTGTAAGTGTTAATTATCGTATATATTGTTTTAATTTTGTTACCATTATACGTATATTCTATTATTTTATTCAAGTGTATCACGAAACCACAAACTGAAATTAATTGTAGTTACACTTTTTGCTGTAAATTTAAATCGTTGCAAAAGGAAACCGTTGATGCGCCATTCGCGTGAGAATGTGGTCAGGTATTTTACCGCTAGCGTGATCTTACACACGGCCAATTTCTTAATCTGAACTCAATTTGTAAAATGACTACTGGATTCCCACACAACTCCGAAGTGTACTTGACGGATGAAGATTAAATAAAATTTATAATACAGACTACGTTCCTTTTGAAAAGTTCCTATTGCACTTTCGTGACGGTGTTTCCACTAAACTTCATCAAAAATTCATTTCCTCAGATCTTACGTACAGAAATAACAAAAAAGTCATGCTTTTCTTGTGCATTTAAGGTAACGTATAGCAGTAGTTGGGCAAGCTGAGTGCAGGAAAATGCACTTTTACGGCTTGTGTTCCGCTATCAGTACTTATGGTGGAGGTGCTTCATCCGATCTCTAGTTAGAATACCGCAGGCTATAGCCTTTACGAGGTTAATTAGCCTTATACCGGCGTTTACTTTGAGATCATCTCGGTTAACATCTTTCAGCTGCAGTTCACCCGAAGGGGCTGAACCGGTAATGTGTTACGTTATGAATTGATGAGGCTTCATTTAGTGGTCAGGATACTGGTCACGTCCATCCTACCATGCGGAAGCTACTGCAGCCTCAATTTAAAAAGTGATGGGTGCTGAAAGTTTCAGTAAACTTAGCTATAACCATTGCTTTCTAAGGTTTTCGGAAAAAATATGAATGGCATGAGCGAAGCTGTTTTTATTGCTGATTTCAGACGAGTTATAAGCACATTCTGACCAATCTACGAGTATGTAAGTCTTTTGAAGAGACATTCAACAAAATAAGAATATAGAAATAATTTTGACCGAATAATTTAGAATTTTCTTTTTTGGGATTTGGAATTTAAATAAAAATGCATATTCGGTTTGGATACATCCATTGTGCTAAATCGATGAAAGTTAAGGCTTAAGATTGTACGCAAATGCTTGCTGTTGGTTTTGGAAGAAATAGTAGCGCTGTGTATTTAAAATTAAATATATTCTTGGAGATATTAAAAAGGGCAGCAAATAATGACAAAAATTTTCAGAAGCAGAAAGCTTTGGCCCTAGTATTAATTTTAGTTTCTTCTTAAAGCGAAAGCCGAATTTACTCAAGGTTTAAAGCAAGTTTACAGGTCCGAACTTTTAGTGTTTTGTACGTTTTGCGTCGTTTTTAGCTCTTTTTCAAATCTTTTCGTCTTTCGATGTGAACGTAGAATGTTTAGGATACTCTTGGTTTAAAACTGAATGTATTTGAGCGTCAAATTAAATAGAATACTTGATTCATATTTCAAAGAAATTTCTACAAAAAAGGAATCTAATTTTTGCCAAAATTTAAATATTAGCCTTGGCCTACTATAAATTCTTTAAGGCACCTTTTCAGCTTAAGGTTTGCATGCCCTGTAATGCTTTTGGTGTAATTATTAACATTTCCAAGTCACATAAGCACTTTTTAGTATGATCATCTTAATAGAAAGGGTGCACATCATACGTATTGTTACTGAAGGAATAGCTTAAAGATTGTGCTATAAACTTTAGGATGGGTATAAAACAAAGTATTACCAAAAATAAGGAAACTGATAAAACAGCTTACCATTTCTTTGTGGAATGCCAGGGACTGGGCACGCTGACTTTCAACTTACTTGTAGGAAATACATCCTCATAATCGTATACATAACACTAAACTTTTCGGAAAATATAATTTTACGTACGGTTTACGAGCCGTAAAAGTAAATATTAAAGCAATAAAAATATTTATGCAATTTTTAAATTGAAGGTTTAATATTATTTTGTTGTTTTGTGATGCTTTCTGGCGTTATATACTTGGTCGTTCGTTATATAAGTACCTAACAAGTCACAAGGAATTATCATCAAGAAAATCTAAGAGGATCCTGGCGTTACCCTAGTCAGTTGGTAGCTAGAGTTGGATCAAAGATTTTTAGGGATATTGCAAGATGGAGGTTTCGTAGAACGTACACACCTGGTGTGCTGTCTTCGGTGGGAATTTTCGAGAAACTACAAAAAAATTAAGTGACCAAAATGAAGAAATTGAAGAAGCTATAGAAGAAATAAGAAAAATTTTAAAAATAACAGGAGTCCAGGGATGGATCAAATATCAGCACAAGTGTATAAATATGGAACAAAAAGCAATTTGCTAGAAGGACCCAAAATTTGATGGAGAAGGTATGGATAGAAGAAAAACTTCCCCAAAACTCGACTGAAGCAGTGCTACCACTCATTTATAAGCAAGGAGATATTAGAATTTACAAATTACAGAGGCATATCCCAACCGAACGTGGCTTATAAAATAGTTGCTACACACTTAAAGCACAAATTAACAAAAACTACCGGAGGGTTGCGGCAAGGAAATACTTTGTCGCCAATACTTTTCAGTTGTGCACTAGAATACGTAATGAGGACAGGTAACCTGAATAGCACAGGTCCACTATATCACCAAACACTAATGTTTAGCTTTCGCTGATGATGCAGCAATTGTAGCAAGAAGCAAGAAAGAATTAGTAGAAACATTATTGAAATTCGAAGAAACAAATACAGAGTTTTATAGAAAACCAGATGTAAGAACAGCGACTGATCTGTAGTAAGAACATCTCAGGAGAACTTAAACTGAGGATCTATAAAATACACAAGTGAAGTCTGGACATCACGCACAACAGGACATACAATGCTATGAATATGGGAGAGGAAAATACTTAGGAAAATTTATGGAGGCAAAAGAGTTTAGGGTAAATGTTAGAGAAAAACGAACAAAGAATTCCAAGAACTATACATATAACGAACCTGATATAGTAGGAATTATAAAAGGACTGCGCTGGGCTATATTATGAGATTGAATAAAAATAGAGTACCAAAATGCAAGACCAAAAACAAGATGGAAGAAAGAAGTAGTGAGAGATGTATAACAGGGGAACATTATTATTAATAGGAAAGAGAAAACTCAAGACAGAAAAGTATGGAGGGAGGCAGTGGAACAAGCCATGGACCCCCTAGGCCTGTAGTTCTAAACAAAATATATTACGAAATAAAAATGATTTCAACTTTTGCTAGTCATACCGAATGTCAATTTATAACACAAAGTCATCGATGTAAATTAGATTCACCCTGTATAGTCCTTTTCGTGAGTCTTATTTGAGCATTCCCTTAGTAAGCTTTCTACTTTTTCTTTTATCAACTGAACAAAGCATTTCAAAGTCATATTTATAAAAAGTTTTCCGTCTGAAGTGAACTCTATGCAATAATTGTGTTATATTAGTTTTCCTTCCACGTACGATACATAAATATAGGTACGTTCGCTATAATTTCTTATAGCATTTTTATTTACGAATAGTAAAAAAATAATAAATTCCAAGAGTTATTTCGACTTCATAATGTGTTGCAGAATATTTTAGTATTAAAAACTATGGGTTATTTATTTATTTATTTATAATAAATACATTTATTTGATGGTGCTTGCGTAACAAATTTTGTGAAATTGTGCTTCGTAACACAAAAAGGTTAAAACATCGCTAATACATTTCTGGTAGTTCTCGTTGTTCTGCAGCGGGGACGTTGATTATGAACAATATGAACCTAATTTACGTTGGTATTTAATATGTAAATTAACGTCAATATGTAGTACAACAAATCAGTAGAAAGAGGCAATAGTGCTAAGCGTACAATAACGGTTTTCAATATCTCCGGTCGTTTTCCGTAATGTTGAAAATTTTGCACCGGAAAGCACACCTAGTGGTGGGAAAGGTTAAGGGTTGTTGCAGACGCGTACCAATCACCATTATTTTGAATGAGGCTCGTAACGCTTGAATGATAACGAGAGTGCACCGAAGCGCATTTCTGATATGGAGTTGAGAGAGAGAGACAGAACAAAAACTAATTACATATTGTTCGTAATCCCTTTATAATTGTTGGCTGCTTGACAATAGTGCTGACTTTGCTGGCCCGGTGCCCATTCTACAAGATGATGCCGCGAAATTATACAGTGCTCCCGGTCACACCGTGTTCATATATTTCATATACCACATCCTGGTACCACTTTTCCCTATAATTTATGTCTTCTTCGCTCCACTTTTGCTTAACTTCGAATATTGCTATTGGATAACCCGACATTTAAATGAGATTTCTACTCCATAACGTGAAATAACAAAAATCGTGACAATTTTATTCTTTTTGGTCAAAGTACAGCTGCAAATAAATGCATAAGTTTTCACATTATTTAAATATGTAGGACAAACAACTTATCACTTTATTGAATTATTACTGAAATGCTCACAATAAATAATTCTATTTTTACTATTTCTTCCTGTTTAAACACTGTTGGACTGCGGTGCCTGGTAACCGAGAAAATACCCGGTAGGCCTCGCAAAAATTTAAAATGTCGCCTTCTTGTCATATTAAACATTCCTGTATCCTAATCTCAAAATCGTCACTAGAACAAACTCTTCTAATATAAAGTGTTATTTATGCTTTTAATTAGTAAACTCACCGTATTTGCAAAAATAGGTGCCTATTTTACCCAAGCAAATAATAAAATATAGGGTCGAAGATTGTATTAAGAGTTTGAAGTTTTAGCTGAAAATACCCCAGAAACTCAAGTTGTCTTACTGAAAAGTATTGCATCTGCTAAAAGATGAATTTAATGGTTTGTAATTGTCAATTTGATATTTAAATGCTAGGCCTTTAGAAGCTTTCAGTAAGTTAGCAACATATTGATTGTACGTACCTTCTAATGTTAAAATTTCAGCAAATGATACCTTAGTTTATTTTTTCGTAAAACTAGAAGTTGCCAGTCGCAAGCCAAACTCTAGCCTGTAACTCAAACTTCATAAACAAGATTTCAGCCTATTAAAACAAGTTCAGTTCAGAAAGACAGGGCACTGAAAAGACTTTATGAAGCCTGCAAATTGAAAGATTAATTGTTGTTTTCTGGTGAAAGTTTTTAGAATGAAAACTAAATAAATATGGTTTTCGAAATTCTAAAATTGTCAGAAATTGTCGGGAACTTGAACTTAACATAAAAACGTCCAGGAAAATGTTTATCTAAAAAAACCGGGACATTCTTCTTCAGCTGAAATTTTCAGGCAGGAAAGTTTACTTTTCCTCCAAGCTTTTTGTTTTATTTAGTCTAATTTTAAGAACCGCAGGGCTAAGAAAAATTATCGATATATTTATTCAAAAAATAGTTTAAACTATCTTAGAAAATTTCAACACCCTTCGAGAGTTTCCTCAACAAAATGTGAGCCTTTTTAAGGTAACATATTCTTAGATTGTCAAGTGCTTATTCTGCACTATGACATTTAAATAGCGATGTCAAAATCGGTTGCACGCGGCTACTAGAAGTGAAGACGGGGCGGTTCGAAATACTTAAAAACCCTCCAAGAGGAATGATTGTAAACGGTAAAAAGGGCGCCACTGTGATATTTTATTCACCCAAAGGTCTAAAAGAAGGAAACCCACTTCAGAAGATCTCAAAAGGGCTCGGACAAAGGGGGTTGTATAGCTGCACCCTGCGGCAAGATGTGAATTACCTTGCTACTGAAATTACTTACTCATTGAAATACTTAAACTTGTATGCAGGCTCACACCGTATACATACGTAAAGCTTAAACAAAACCTAACACAAAATATGATCGGGAAGGACTGAACACAATAACAAGGTCAAACTAAATTACGAATGAAATATTTAATCAATTAAAAGGCAAATATGAATACAAAGAAATTGCACAAAAGAGGGCGACAATTAGAATATGTTACGTTAAAAAAAACAAATAATAAAACTACACTTTTACTTTAAGGGACGAGAGAATTGAGGGTACTACATTTACGTTACGTACTGCAAAACATTTACAAACTTAGCCCCTCAATTCCCAGGCAAAACATAAGGAACAACAAATACAAAACTAAAAATTTGATAAGCACCGTTAAATTTTACACAAACACAAAATAGTATCTTAAACTTGAGTGGAATTACATTTTGAACCCGAAAGTCTTTACTCGAACACCAAACCAACAAAACAATTAGTCAACTGATTTGCCAGCGGCCCTCAAACTTTACAATGCGAATATTAAAGCCGCCAAAGGCGAGATTTACAAGGCCTTCTTACAATACCGCCGGACAACCTAAGAGACCAGCAATCGACTACTTCAAAAACAGGTTGCAAACAGAACACAAAGATACAACAAAAGGCGGTACTTATTAAACTCTAAACTGAACAGTATTTAAAAGGCCTGCCAGCAAGCGGTTTGACGTTACAAACATAAACGGCAAAGCAGGAGCAACAAAAAGGAAGTATCTTACCTGGCGAGATGCTCTTACTTGCTCGACACAGGGAGTAACGTGATGGACGTCAAATGATGGTGATCGGCAACAAAAGAGATGGGAAGGCGGGTGCAAGACAAACGACGAAAGATTCCTTAGGCTGTGGGTTTTCTTAATCCCTCAAATGAAGAAAATGCGTGAACGACACTTACTAACCTTTCACAACCTTCACGCAAAACTATGTTTCTCCGAGATTATATGCCATTCCCTGGGATTATCCGGATTTATACTGAGATATAGTTTAACGAAACTAACGGGGGGGGGGGAGCCTTCTCGGTGGGGTAGATACCCAAGCGGAAAACAATAAACTTGCACATCCGTCTTAAACCGGAGCAGCCAAAGACGTCCGATAAGATCGAAGATTTGCCACACACTCACGAAGGGGGGGTGTAGAAGAAACGAAAGGACGCCACAGGTCAGCTGACACAGCCTGGGGTGCAGGGGGGATTCTCCGAACTGTATCACGAGAAGCTGTATCAACTGGAACAATATGACTTGGGTCACCTTGGGATTTTTAACAAAGTAAACTTTTACATAGACGAAACATACTGAAATGACTTGAAGATTTCGTAGAACTGGAAGCAAAACGCGCTGAGTTGGCGTACCCTTGGATGCCGTTCAGACTAAAACGGAATTAGGCAACTGTAGCAAAAATAACATAACAAAGCACAAAATTAAAATTACGAAGGACAGGACCGTACTAAAGAATTTACCACAAATTCAAAATGACCCTTAAACTTCCCAAATAACACGGAATAGCAAAACCACGTGACAAGATTGCCTGAAAAACAGAGAAATTCGGTTGAAATTTTGGGAGTAAAACAATTAGCTTCTTAGCTAAGAAAAATTATAATTTATTGATTTAAAAAATAGTTTAAACAATTTCAGAAAATGTCAAAACTCTTCAAGAATTTTCGCAATAAAATCTAAGCTTTTTCAGGTTACATATTTTTGAGCCTCGGTTGAATTTTCAGGAGTGAAACAATTAGCTTCTTAACTATTTAGAAAAATGATCCATATATTCATTTAAAAAATGGGTTAAATAATTTCATAGAATTTTAAAACTCTTCTAGAGTTTTCCCAACAAAATTTTTCAGGTAACATATTTTTAGGTTGTCTGAAAAGTAGAGTTTCTTTGCCTTTAGTTTTGTTTCCTTTTTTATTTTTTTTCTATTACCACTCCTTTGTATGCATTATCTGTAACCTCTTATACCTTTTGGTGTTGAGGCTGATGCGTTAACGTATGAGGCTCTACACCTGCAATGCACATCGCAAAACCCAGAGCGTCTCTGTGGTTACAAAGTTGGTGCGTCGTTTTACCTATATACTGCACCATGTGTAGAGTGTAATATGTATGTATGTGTAAAACCTTGTTACTCTACTTCCTAGGCCTGTATTCGGAGGAGAGCGTCGTTAATTGGGTGCCCAACGACGAATGATCACTAGAGGGATTCGAATCAAGGACTAGCGCAACACTAGCCTGACGACGCTCTACGACTGCGGCACCCTGGCATTCGTATTTCCACTCTCCTTATTTAGTCATTTGCTTCCTTCTTTTTAATCAAATTCTGCCCTATTAATCTCAGTGTTTAATGAAAAAACAGTACGAGATAATAGAATGAGATATAAATTTATAATTACAGCAAGGTTTGAAGTTAGATATAAGTTTTGGTTAAAGAGGAATTAAAAATTTGATGTTTTAAAGTACCAAACAATGTTGTCAGTCATGCAGACGAAATCTCGGTCCACACTAATTATACATTTATTTGAGCGCTCGATATATGCCCTGCTAGTCAGCAGAATTTAGTAGATTTTATTTTATCTACTTCTGTTAATTTTCATTAAAAGTGAAGGCAATTTGATTTTTTTAACTTTATACAAAAAATCTGTAATCAATGTTCTCCTTTATAATTAAATATTTACGTTTTAACTTACCATTACCACTGCCGAAAAGGTTTTATTTGTTGCTTATGGTTATCTAAAAGTTTTAAAATTGGATGGTCGAATTGGTTAGGTTTATGTCGTTACTCTAAACCATATTTATTAATATTCCAAGTAAAAGGGGTTGATTTTCATGAGTAATAATGTTTAAGTAGAATGAATTTCTTGTAGTTATTATTTAGAAAATATTAATTAATAGAGAGTCTCTGTTAACATTAAGATAATCGAGATACAAAAGGAGGTTTTCTATCAAAAGAATTTAATCAAACTTGGTTGGGAAAAACTAATCTTTCATCTCAGTTTCATCAAGAATGTTAAAGTAGCGGTTGCATTGTAAGATACGTTTCGTAAAAAGTGTGCTGAAAGCAAACAATTGTCCGGAAACAAAGATGAGCTAAACAATGAGAAACACAAGCAAAAAGAACAAAGGTGAAGGTAAACTCGGGTGTCGGTCAATACGGGAGGACCGCGTCCGTGAAGGCATTGCAATTCGGACCAACATCCCGCGAGTTAGTGTGCACTAAAATAAGATGTTCGCAAGCCCACGTGCTTTCGAGCTTGAACTGCCCTCGAGGGACTTTTCTGCCCTCCAGGCGCGGTCGACTTTCGGACTTTTGCCGCATCCCCGACGCTTGGTTTTCGAAACCTGGATCAACTCGAATAACTAAACTCAAAAGTAGGTGACTTTAGGATTTAAAGGTTTTAGGGTAACTCTTTACTAGATGATTGCGGTTATGGCACTAAATTCCTATAGAAACAACTTACGCAATTATCTAAACAAAAAGGACAAAGAGCGAAAATTTGAGTTTTTTTTAACTGTTGCCTCTTTTCACGAATCATTTAGGTTTTCGAAACATGATTTAAAAGCACACCGTTTACAATATTACTTAAAGAATTTGATATTTTCGTATCAGCATGCCCAAAACAATTTAATTTCTGTTGTTTTTATTTATCCAAAAATTAAGATAGGTTACAATAAATTTACGCCACGATTTAATGATTTGCAGAGTTAATTTTGAAGACCTTTAAAAACTTTTTAGTCCCAATCTCCTTATTTCCAAGTGCTGAAATCCTTTGACTTGATTTGAAATCAAGTAGTGTAAGCAATTTAATTCTAGAAAATTTGGCAGCTATTCATTTGTACTAACGAACCTTAGGGTATTGGTTTTTAGAAATTCTTCGCAGCAGCATTTTTTTGTAGTTAAGAGAACCCCTTGTTGAATGTTTAGGTGATAGCAAAAGTTTCCCGGGTTTTCTAATTTTGCTAGTTTAAATTATGGGTCGACAAAGTCATTTTTCGTTGCTGGTAGGATTAGTTTGTTTTAGAAAAATGTGTTAGAATTCTCACCCTAGGAAAATACTTACTTTTAATTCCACGCAGGTGACATTCTCTTACATAAACAATTTTCACAATTCCCTTAAAATACTAGAGTGGCCGAGTGGTTAAGGCATTCGACTACCGCGCGGAGTCAAACCCGAGTCGGATGCTCAGTGGATGGCCTAACCTAACTGAAAATAATTGGGAACTGAAACACAGTGGTGAAGTAGGGTTGCTGAAGGCGTGATGTTTACCAAACCACCCCGTACGTATGAGAAGCGACTTAGGAGGCTTTAACCCTCCATGTTGCCGGCCATGCTCCTTCGCAGGGCGTTAGTACCGATACCTACCCTAAAATGCTTTCTAGAAATTCGTGGCCACGCCTTTTTTTGCAGTTTTGCTATTTTGGCAAGAACGAAAGTTTACAGTCTTTTCTAATTTTTATGAAGATTATTACTTTAAATAACCAGAAGACAAAGTCATTTTTAGTTTCTAGTAGGATTATTTCGTTTCAGAAAAATGTAAAAGAATGAACTCTTTGGGGAAATACTTTTAATTCCGTGGAGGTGAACGTTTTTTACATAAACAGTTTTCACAATTCCTTAAAATACTGGTTTCTAGAAGTTCTTGGCAGCAGCTTTCTTGCGGTTAAAAACACCTCGTTAGATGTTTAGGTGATAGCGATAGTTTACTGTTTTTTCAATTTTTCTAAGATTGCTAGTTCAAATAATTAGAAGACAAGGTTATTATTAGTTTTTGACATAATTTGTTTGTTTTTGAAAAATGTGTAAGAATTCGACCCGTCCCTTTGGGAAAATACTTTTAATTTTGCTGAGGTGATATTCTCTTATACACAAAATTTTCATAATTCCATAATATATTGCTCTCTTGGAATTCTTGGCAAGAGTTTTCTGTAGTTAAGAGAACTTCATTAAATATTTTGGCGATATCAATAGTTTACTGCTTTTTCTACTTTTTATTAAGGTAGTTTCTGGTAGGATTGGCTTGTTTTAGAAATTAAATAAATTTCTCTTTCAGCAATTCATTCAATTCTGCGGAGGCGATGTATTCTTATTTTCACAATTCTTTAAAATGTTCGATTTTATTTTTGAAAGTTTCAAGGTGAAAACTGAAAGTTGAATTGTCTTGCAAAATATTGTTTTAATGAAAGATTTTAAAAAAATTTAATTTAGTCTGAACTAATTTTGCTTGTAACTTAAAGATTTCAGGCTGAATGTTGGAGATTGTATTTTAGATTTAAATCAGAAATTTGATTGTAAAAACACAGAATTTAAAAAGTAAATATGGATTTATTTTTTACGTATGAAGTTAAATAATTTTTTTTTTTTTTTTTTTTTTTTTTTTTTTTTTTTTTTTTTTAATATCTCCAATATTCGTACAATCTACCCAGTTAGGTGGGTAATGAGTACATGGTGTGTTTTAAGTATTACAATGTCTATGTATATTGACATGATGAGAGATATTCCAGTGAATACTCTCTTAATAACATAAAACTACTTCAATGGTAGTTACTTAATAGGGCAAAATTAGATAGCTTATGTAAACCTAGTAGATAAATCTGATGTTTTAAATCTTTTCAGTCTTCTGTTTCCTTCTTCAAACAATACGGTCGTCAGTTCATTGGGATGATTTTGAATTCTATCACTATATTTTACGCTTAGCTTCGTGATCACTTCCCGCACTCCTTGAATATTTAGATCTTTGTGTAACACTACATTTGGCACATACCACGGCGCGTTCACTAAAGCACGCAGCACTTTGTTCTGGAAACGTTGCAGAATTTCTATATTAGAACTGCTGGCTGCCCCCCATAGCGGGATTCCATATGTCCATATGGGTTTGAGTATCATCTTATAGATTAGGAGTTTACTTTCCAGTTTTAATGGTGAATGTCTGCCGAGTAACCAATACATCTGCCGAAACTTTAGTCCTAATTGTTTGCGCTTGGTGAAAATATGCTTGCGCCAAGTCAGTCTCCTATCTAGATGTATACCTAAGTATTTAGTGTCATTCTCTTGCGGTATCAGAATTCCATTCATCGTTACTGCTGGACAGGTTTCTCGTTTCATGGTGAATGTAACGTGTACTGACTTAGACTCGTTTATCTTAAGTTTCCATCGTCTGAACCATTTTTGGAGTTTATTTAGATGAATTTGTAGGTTGCGGGAGGCACTTTCTGGATTGATGTGGGATGCCAGAATAGCAGTATCGTCAGCATAAGTGGCCATTTCTGTCATTCTGTTTGTCGGAATGTCTGACGTATATATAAGGTATAGTACTGGTCCTAAAATGCTTCCTTGAGGTACACCTGAGTGTATTGAGTATAATTTAGTGTGTACTTCTTGATGTTTGACATAAAAGTGTCTGTCTGTTAGGTAGGAGCTTAGGATGAGGTATATATTGTGTGGTAGATATCGCTTGATTTTGTAACGCAACCCCCTATGCCAGACCTTATCAAATGCCTGGGAAAGGTCCAGAAATACCGCTGAACAATAACGTTTTCCTTCCAAGTCTCGGTTAATTTTGCTGACTACTCTGTGAACTTGTTCTGTAGTGCTATGCATGCGTCTGAACCCGAACTGGTGATTCGGTATTACATTGTGTTCATCCAGTAGTGGTTGCATTCGCTTCAGGAGGAGTTTCTCGAATGCCTTGGAGAGTACTGGTAGTAGACTTATCGGTCTGTAAGAAGTGACGTCTGTAGGGTCTTTTCCTGGTTTATTGATCATAACGATCTGTGCAACCTTCCATTGACAGGGGAAATATTCCACTCGCAGAATGGCATTAAATATGTAAGTTATAAGCGTGACACATTTTTCGGAGACCTCTTGCAGAATTTTTCCTGTTATTAAATCAAAGCCCGGGGCTTTTTTTGGATGTATTTCCTTTTTTAGTATAGTTTCAACTTCGAGCGTAGAGAAGGATTTTAGAGGTAATGTAAGTTGGTTCGGAGCTTCTAGGATATTTCGCATTTCAAGTTCTTCTTCAGGCATTGACTTGTCAGGATATGGTTTGAATACACTAGCAAGGTGTTCTGCAAATGCTGTGGCCTTTTGATTTGGAGTTCTTGCCCATCCATTGTTTGCTGTTTGTATAGGCGGTATTGCAGGTAGTGGTCGTTTTAACTTCTTGGTAGCCTTCCACAGTGAATAGTCCGTTTCTTTAGTTGCAGTAAGTCCTTGTAAATACTCTTGTAGTGTGTCGTTTTTTAGTTGTTGCAACAATGTTTTTAGTTGACGAGCTAGTCTGTTGAATGTTCGCTTATCTTCTGGGGATTTGGTTAATTGCCATCGCTTTCTAGCTTTTCGTTTTACATCAATCATCTGTCTTACATTCTTAGGACAATTTTCTTGAGGTTTATTTATTGCCTGTTCAGGTGTTGAATGCCATGCAGAAGTTTGGATTATTTTTGTTAATTCTTCAACTGCTGATTCTATATCTACTTTGTTTTTAAGTGGTATGTCTAGTCTGATTGATTGATCTAGCCTTTCTCTGAAGAGGTTCCAGTCAGTGTGCTTATTATGTAGAGATGGTTCTTTCCGTTTCTCAATGATTTTTGCGTACATAGATACTATGATGGGTGTGTGATCGGATGTAAGATCAAAACATGATGTTGTAGTAAACATTCGGGTGTTTACCCCCTTAGTTACACAAAAGTCTAATAGGTCCGGTATCTTATTGGGATCGGACGGCCAGTATGTAGGCTCACCAGTCGATAAAAACCCTAGGTTGTTACGTTGCATAGCAGACAACAACTGTCTGCCTTTAGGTGTTGTGGTTCGAGAGCCCCACCAGACATTTTTTGAATTGTAGTCTCCTCCTGCGACGAATGTATTACCTAAGGTATTAAAGAAATTTTCATAATCCTGTTGTTTGTTAGTATATTTTGGAGGAAAGTAAACTGCTGAAAGTGTTAGGTGTCTTAGGTCGTCCTGAACAGTAATACTGGTAGCTTGTATGTTTTCTTGTACGAATGCTGGTCTTTCATAGTGTTTTATATTTTGCCTAACAAGTACTGCAGTGCCTCCATGCGCTGTGTCATCTGGGTGATTGGTATGATACGTTAGATAATTACGGAGTTTGAAATGACTTCTGTGGGTGAAGTGTGTTTCTGAGATTAACATTACATCTATATTATTATTGAGTAGAAATAGACTAAGTTCATGTGCATGTTGGCACAATCCATTGGCGTTCCATATTCCAATTTTTAGTGTTTGTGCCATTATGTAGATCTAGTAATAAATGCTGTCAGGAGATTTAATAGTGTACTCATCTGTTCCATGAGTTTCTTCATCATGTCTTTTAATTCTGTCAAGTCATTAGTTGGTTGTGTCTGCAAAGGTATGTTTTGATGTTGTATGTCTGGGGTTGCGTGTAATTGTTGTGTGCTATAGTTTGTTGCTCGCGCGTATGTTATTCCTGGTTGCAGCGTTCTTGGAGTGATGATTCTCTGTCTAAGTGTCGGAAATACTTTTTGTTGTAACTGTTTATGGACAGCACATCCACGGTAATTAGCCGGGTGGTTTTCATTGCAATTTACACAAGTAACTTTGTCATCTTTTGTTTTTCTGATGCAATCTCTGGTATGATGATTTCCCGTACATTTGACACATCGCGGTGAGTTGTTACAATAGTTTTTTGTGTGTCCGTACCTCTGACACTTTATACATTGTGGGATTTCCCTCTTTGCGTGGGGTGCTTCAAATTGTACACAGGAATTTAAAAGTAGTTTTATGCTATAGATGTCTTTATTATTATCTTTTGGTTTTAGATCAATAAAAAACATTGGTAATGGTATATTCGTTTTTCTTTGTTTTACATTCCATATATTGGTGACTTCGTGTCCTTTTTCGGTTATACTTCTTTTTATTTCGGCTAGATCAGTTGTATGGTGCATATTTTTTAGGACAGCCCGAAAAGCTTTATCCTGCTTAGGTTTATATGTATGGAATTCAGTTTTCTTTTCCATTAGAGCTTTGATAATGGTGGTGTATGTTTGTCCATCCAGAGGTTGTATTTTGACTTGATCATTGTTTAATGTTTTTGTGGTATATTTTTCTTTTACTGTATCTTCTAGTAGTTTAATTAGTGGATTTATATTTTTGACGCCCGAGATAAATATGGGCGGCGGTTTTGGCTCTTTCTTTTCGTTACTATGCTGATCATTAGGATTGGAGTCCCCGTTATCAAGTACATCAAACATATTGCTAGTTGTTACAGGCTTGCCAAGCCAGTAGTCATGTTTCTCTCCCTGTTCGGTGATTTCAGCGTCTATGCTTCTATTTCGTTTCCTTGGTTGGACAGTTGTCCATTCTGACTCCATCGGTTGCGTTAATGGTGGGTATGATTGCTGATAGTTGTGATTCCGGATTGGTGGTTGTGAGAAATGTTGTTGTTGGCTGCCAAACTGTACATTCTGTTGGGGTACGTGTTGGGAGATTATTGGCTGTGATAGGGGGGTATATTCTGGTGCGTATACGTATGATGTGGTAGGATGTGTGCTTATATTATAAGGCACAGGATGTGTATAGTTTTGTGCGTAATTCATGATTACGCCTGTATTAAATGTAATTCATGAATATTAATGTTTGCAAATAGTTCATTCGATGTACACAAATATTCACAAAATCCTTAATATTAAAATATTAATACTGTTTATCGTTACTCACGTTCACTTGCTATCTTACGGGTCAGCGCGCTTACGGCACAACCTTTCCGTTCGACACTCAATTGACGACTACTAAATAAAATTTCGGGTTTTGAATTTTAATACTTTCTTAAGCATAAGCTGAGCTTTTTCAGACTGAATACACTTTCCCCAAAAAATTGGAAATTACGGCCAATCTTTCAGGAGTAAAGTGATTTAATCCTTAGTTGGCGAAATTGATTGATACTTTCAGTAAAAAGCAATTTTTGGAAAGTTCAAAGCTTTTCAGAACTTTCTTCAAACAAAGACTGAGCTGTTCAGGCTGAAGATTTTTTAGGTATCTGAAAAAATTGTAAATTTCAGCTGACTTTTTCGTGGGAAGAACACGATATAATCTTTGTACTTCAAAAAATACTTGGAATATTAATTAAAAATTAAAGGATTTTCCTGAAACGTTTTTCAAAAAACTGCAAAAGAGGCAAAGCTTTGTACGTTAAAATTTTTCAGGTCGACTGAAATTTGTTGTATGTGAGCCCCAAGGAGTTTGCTCGGTAGTCCCTCTTGACTCCAGTCTGACACTGTACTTTTGATTCTTTATCAGGTTTAATAACAAAGATTAATTTAATTTAATTAAAAGGTTTTCAAGGTTTTGAGTTTTAATACTAAGCTAAACTTTTAAGAGCTAATTTCTGTATGAAACAAAAGTTTCGAGGTAACTACAGAAAATTGAAAACATTATTGCAAAAAAGGGCAAAAGTTGATTTTTATCATGAAACTATCGCTTTTATCTCATATTAAGAAATTAAAAATTTCCTATTTCAGGTTTTAATTGTAATTTGGACCTTTGTAAGCCAGTTTATTTTCTAAGTTGCTTTTAAACACAAAATATGAAGTTTTCAGACTAAAATTTCGCAATTACACGTAAATTTGAATTTCAGTTCTCAATTTCAGCTTTAGTTCGATTTGCTGGGATTTTGAATCGATGATCGAAACTCAATACTTGACGCGAGAATTCTAAATTCAGAATAAATTCTGATCTGAAATGGACAAAGTGAATTTTTATTTTGTTTACGATTCAAATTCAAAAATCCAGCTTGTTGAATGTTTAATAATAATTTGGATCTACAAACTTAAAATAAAGGTTTATTTTAATTTTTTAATCCAAAGTAAAATTGAAATTTAGAAACATAAGTGATTTTAAACTTCCTTTTCTGCAACTTAGATTCAAAATTCTGTTTATTTTAAATCTAAATCTTGAAGTGGATTTAAAAATCTCAAAACTTAAAAACTTTAAAACAGATTAAGTTTTAGTTTATAAATCGAGAATGATATCAAATTCGTAATTTAAAATCATTATACTTTTATAGTACGGATCCAGCTTCCAAATTTAAGTTTTTGGATCCTAAATGTGGATTTGAACCTCTAAGCGTAAACCCAAACCTTTGGTTAGAGTTTTAAACCTGAATTCGAAGATTTCCAAGGTCAGTGACAGTGTTAATAGAACGTCTTCCGTGGTGGGACCATGCCATTGTTTAAACAGTCAACGTTTCGCCCGCTTTTTTAAGGGGCTTCATAAGGAGGAAAAGGGGAGCACTAAAAGAGCAGAGTAAGTCAATGTGTCAACCACGTCAGAGGCGAAACTCTTTTAGCAAGAGGAAGAAGAGAACGGTAACTCAACTTCTAAATCAAGCCACAGGCGAACTCCAGAAGGAAATTTTGGAATTCAGATGCGAAAGCATTTTGAATGTTGAATTCAGTATGAAATTCGAAAAGATTCAATTTTAAACTTGCTTCTCTAAATCCAAATTTGACATTAGAGCTTTTGGGTTGAAAATTAGGAACTTGGATTTGCTAATTTGAAATGAAAAATTTCGACACAACTTCAATTTTCAGATGAAAATAAAATTCTGAATTTTGAAAGAGATTTTACATTTATCAGAATCTTCGAAATTGATATTATTCCAATTTAAACTTTTGAGAATCGATTTCTTCTGTAACTTGGCTTTTTGTGGCAGGATGTCGGAAAGTATGCTTTAAAATTTAAAACCTGTAGCTTCTTCACTCTAAAAATTCAATTTGGCCTTCGAGTGTTGAATTAGGATACAATTTTTGAATATAGATTTTGAATTTCAAGTCTATCTGTTGGGACTTTGGAATTCGAAGAACTTTAAAAGTGGGCGTTGAAAATTATAGGCAACTTTTAAGAATGGGACTTAATGCAAGATTTATATTTTTTATCAAGCTTTCCTTAGGCTTCACTGTTAAGTTCAGGACTCTACTGAGTTTTGTTATGAATTTAGAGCTAATTTTCGACAATTGTAGTTGTATAAAGATGTTATTTAATTTTTAGTTTTCGTAAGGGTACACAGTTTAGTCATCTAAAAAAATTCAAGACGGACTGAATAAATTAAAGAGACTATCCTGTAATTATATCTTTGTTTGAGTCACTCGATTTGATAGTCAAAGCCTTTTATTTGGAACAAGGTAAATGAGATTTTGTTACCTTTTACCTACAGTAATTCCAGATAAAATGAAGGGAATTTGCCAGTCTTCAGTTTATACTTTAAAAAAATATTTTTACTGGTTGTATTTATGTGAAACGAAAATCATTGATTGCATTGTTACAGTTACATTTTTGCAGTTTAAATGATCTGCATAACTGTATAAAACTAAGTATACAAGTCTTACAAGTTTCCACTGCAGAAAATGATGTAAGTTTTTTCCCTTTTTATTAAGTAATCAAAGTCTAACAAATGTCGGTTTATTCAAACACCTTTGTCTACTTGGAAAATTCACCCTGAATAACATTAATGTTCTCTTGCTCCGCTACTTTTTATATTGACGGAATTTATATTCAGGGTGTAATAAACTTCCTGAAATTTCATTTCGAACCACAGGCGGTCATTTACATTTTTCCTTGCTTGCCAGATTTGTATCAGGACAGCATGTGACTTCCCAAAATTTAATGTTTATTTAAAAAGGGGCACAAAGGCCGGGACTCCTTAAATTTCATTGCATGTTCCCCTTTTTTCGGAAATACGAGGGTTATTCAAAATTGTTTTAAACGTGAACTGGATTTTAATGGGATTTTCCAGAGGGTGAATTTTTAAGATAATTTTGATATATGATTGTTGCTGAAAAATCCCTAACCCTGAGATGTGTTGGGTTGTTAATGCCAACTAAAGTTCGGGCGATTTTCACTTCTGATATTTAATAAAATCTGTTGTTAATTATGATTTGTACGTTCAAAATATAAAATGTTTAAGACTAAATAAGACCATGGGTTATGAAAAAATAAAACATGTGGATGTATCTGTTTACTCTAAAGAGATCCAATTACAAAGATGTATTAAGATTTAACAGCTCCTTCAATTAAATAATGTAAATTTTAAATAAATCCGAAATCGGAATCAGCCGGAGGCCTTGAAAGTTATAAAGTTTTCGTGCTCTCTTGTTGCTTGATTTTAAGCGCATTGAGCGGAAAACGGTAGCGGTAAACAGCAACAGTGAGAGAAGGATTACATAAGTAGGGAAGATATTAATCCCGAGCCAACATATCCTCGCAGCAATAACAATTTCACCTAAGTTTCCTAATATAGATTAGTTCTCGCAACTCCTTCCTTTATCGAGTTGAGCCTCTCTAAAGAATGCTTGCGGGAAATTACGTTCGAGAATCCTTTTAACTAAATATAAACACTTTGCGGGAACGAATTCAAATTGCTTTTCGTTTTATTTGACCTTCCACCTCAGATGGTGCCCAGGGACGGGCGCAATTTTGTAAATTTTTCCTATCTTCTCGAATATAAACATTCCAATATCGAGTTCTACGAACTTTAGGAAGTTTAAATCCATAACTGTTAGAAACTGTAGAAGTACACATTTGCAAGCCTAAATTTGCCGAACATATCTTCTTTGGTAGTTAACACAACTTATCGTTATTAAACATATAAAAAAAAATGATTTAGTTCAACTGGGGTTAAACCAAATTAGAAAAGTTTGGTAACCTTTAGCAACGGTGTTAGGATGTCCGCGGCAAAAATTTTGTAAAGGATTTTTCTTATATTGATAAAATTTAAATACGTCTCTGACTCAGTAGAACTGTTAAATCTTCCACTGTTAACTTATCCAATCTACTTCTTTTACTTTATAGTTTGTTGTTAGAGATACTCAGAGAGATTGCAAAAGATTTGTCTACCTAGGATTACCTGAAAGTAATCGAAACTTTTTCTGGATAGAATATATAACCAAAAAGAGTAAACTGAAAGTTTTTAAATTTCCTTTTTGCAGTATATTTGAAATTGTAACCACATTACAATTGGTTTAGCTGTTTGAATCCACACTTAATTCTTATAAAATTGCTTATCTGCTTGATTTCTGAAGTTTTTGTACTTAAAATGCATATTTTGACGTTTATGCAATCAAAAATTAAAGTTTTAAGTGTCAATTATATTTTCAATTTTTAAAAAGGGACAGCAATGTTTTTTAACAAGATTTAACAATTTTTCTACTTTCCAATCGAAAGAATCAACCTTCATTTTTAAGCTTTGTACGTACGTTATTTTAACTTTTCTTTAAAATATTTTAAATTACAAAATATTGGAAAATTATCTTTTACGTCGGTTTATCCTCGAGCATATTTTAATATTTCCAGAATATACAGGGAAATCCTGGTTGTTTTCTAACACGAAATCGTTGTTATGCTGAGTTTATTCTTGATAAACCTTAAATTATAAAATATTTCAAAAGTAGCTTGCATCTTCGAGCAAATTTTAATATTTCCCGAATTTACAGGGAAATCTTGGTTGCTTTCTGACACAAGAACCTTGTTATGCTAAGTTTATTGTTAAAAAACTTTAAATTACAAAATATTTCGGAATTAGCTTGCTTTTTCGAGCACAATTTAATATTTGCAGAATTTATATCATATACAGAGTGTGTCAAAAGTAACTAATATTGCCTGTAACTTTTTAATTTGAAGAGTTGCAAGAAAAAGTTGCATACGCCTTTGTTCCAATACACGTGTACATAGGAGCTGACTTCTTATATACCGTGAGTTCAAAAAGTCTTTACATAAGGGTTGGCCATGAAACACAAACATAATGTCCATTGTAAAATTTAGAATTTATTACAACTGTCATCATTGTGTTGCTGGCACAATACTGTTTTGCAAATTTCAATAAAATTGTAAAAACAAAGATTCTAAATCTTGCAGTAGACATTACTTTTGCGTCTCATGGCCAACCCTTATGTAAAAACTTTTTGAACTCACGGTATAAGCAATTCTCAGTAAGAACGCCATCATTGAAGAGTTGTCTCTAGAAGAAGTCAGGTCCTTCGTGAAACGATGTTTCCTACGATTTTAACGTAAGATTATTTTTCTGTATTTAATTTAATTTAATTTAATTCATAGTAAGACTTGCTAATAGTTCTGATTGAACCCTTTATTTCATTTTATTAACTTTGATGTTTGTACGTTCTTGGAACTGATACCTAACGTTGCCTGTGTTTATCTTTAACTCTAAATAATATTTTGTGAAACTTATGTTGGACAATATATTGATATGATGTGTTTTGAATGATCTTTTAATAAAGTGAGTTGTGAACACCTTTAAAAGAATGTAAATTTAATGTTTAAAAATGTAAATAGTTGTTAAGTTAAAGATTTAGTATTGTATATCAGTAGGTTAGAATATCTAGATAGTAAACTTAAAAATATGTCATATAAAATTTTGTAGAGTGTTAATTTACAGGAAATTAAAAATAACCAAGGTAATTAAAAGATAAATAAATAGTTGAAGATTAATTTTGGTAAATGAAAGTTGGGTTTTGAAAATTATCAAAAAACTTCATTAATTACCATATAATAATATTCTAAAAGCAAATTAAAATATAATTAGTTAAAATATTGTATAAAGAAAGTTGTTATTATATGAAAATATAATTTTGGATCTTAATAAAATAAAATTTATTTTTTGAAGAAGCATTATAAATTTGGATATTGGTGAAATATTAATTAAATAAAGAAGGAAGGTGTATTGTTGGAAAGAGGTTGGAGCAGCATTTGGTGAATTGAAAATCGAGGCAGGAAGTGTATTTGTACGATTTGTTTTTCAAAAGGTAGTTTTTGTAAATTTTTAATTTTAGAGAGTGTTTATTTAATTATTAGAATTTATTGTTGTTGTTTGTAAAGATTTGCATAATTTTAAAGGTGTTTAAAATTTAATTTTGTGAATTTTATAAGTTTAAAGTTAATGAATGCGATCCCTTTGGCGACCTTGAATTAGGAGATCTTTGAAAATGTATTAAAAATTATTTAACAAATTGAGCTAGCTGGAATTTTAAAATAATTGTATGCATTTATCTTAATATAATAAGAGCATAGCAATATATTATGTTAGTTGAATCAGGGTTTTAATATAAAGCCTCTCAAAGCAAACCATCACGTGGCGAAGCTGGTTAAATACACCACCACGTTGGTACTTAAGAATTATCAGAAATTCTACTAAATTTAATTAACTTATCTTTTTAATTCTATTGATTTATAACATTATTATTGGTGACAACCACTACGTTATAATATCATGCCTGAAGAACAGGATATTTCTGGTGAAGCACGAAGAAGCATGCTCCTCTAGTAGACATTCAATCTGGTGCACCGCAAGGCAGTGTCCTCGGACTGTTGTTGTATATTCTGTATACGATAGACATGCCAATTACATTAAATATACAAACTGCTACAGTGAATTGAAGTTTGGCTTAAACGATGGCGTATATAAGTAAACACGTCTAAGTCAGCACAGGTCACGTTTGTGCTCCGAAAAGAGACATGCCCAGCAGTGAAACTGTGCAAATACTGCACTTCCTCAGAGAGACGAAATCAAATACCTGGAATACCTTGATAAAGAACTAACATGGAGTAAATACATTTGGAGAAAAAGAACCGAGCTTGGACTTCGCAAAATGCAATGGTTAACGGACCGAAGCTCGCACTTATCTATGGAAAATAAACTCTTACTTTATAAGGCGATTCTAAAACCGATGTGGAGTTACAGAATCCAACTGTGGGGAAAAAGTAGCACCAACATCCAAAAGTTACAACGTTTCCAATCCAAAACATTGAGAGCAATATGCAACGCCCCATGGTACGTATCTAACCAAGTCCTTTATCAAGATCTAGGAATCCCCTACGTTTGAATCCCATGATCGTTTGAAGATACATCCTAACTCCTGGCTAGGAACCGCCTCATTGCTCCCAGAGTGAAAAGGCTCAAACGACTTAATCCGTTGGACCTTCCTGGAAGAATTTGAACTTTTTTCTTATGTAACATTTTGCAACTAATAGTAGTTAACCTAGAAAAGTATGTTTTGTTATATGTTTATTTAAGGAGCATACCACTGGCCAAGTTTCCACTATGTCCTATTCACTTACCTTTGTCACATCGGCATCGGCATTATCATGCTTTCATTATTTACATAACTATTGCTTATTGTCATAAAGACAGATTGTAATATTGCATGGGTGTTAAATAAAAAAAAGAATTTACAGGGAAAACCTGGTTAGCTTGCATCTCCCAGCGCATTTTAAAATTTGTAGAATTGGCAGAATTTACTAAATGTTTTTGTCAATATTCAACAAAAATTGTAATATTATTGCCATGTAAATTTTGCTGAACGCAAAATAGGAATTCTTCTTTAATGTAAATAATGACCAACAAAATCGATAAAAAGTGCAGATTTAATTTTTTGTACCTCAAGCTTTGAATAAGCTCGTTCGAGCTACTTCTCAACAGCAAATCTTTGAAGAACGTCTGAGCCCCCGGATAATCCTGTTTATGCACTTGAACATTTACATTCAACGCCGTTGTTTTAAGCAGACTCAAAAATAAACACTTGTGAAAAGTTAATCGTCAAGGTAGAATACAAAAGAATGACTTATGGAACGGTTTTAATTTAAGCAGACGTTTTATATAGAATAGCAACTGAAAAAGGTTTTAATGACCTATGCCTACGCATTAATGTTTTTAACTAAATGTTGAGAGTTTTACTTTGACCAAAATAGGTATTTTAGATGGCTGATCTATAGTTTGAGTTTGCTTAATGAGTATTTATACTTTTTTTTGTTATGTGTTATGTTAAAATCGATGATTTTCCCGAAGTACAATAGCGTAAAATTTCGGTAAATAGTTTTCAGCTAGAAGCATGATAATCTAATAATTAGCAAGCTTATTATGGTAAAGTTTGTACCGTAAATTGGAAACTGGTTAGTTTATTATTTAAACATAATTGCAAGGCGAGAAGTGTTCTTTACATTTCTAATAATTCTAAAAGCTAGGTCAACTTAGTACTTTAGATATTTGTTAAAAATACACCGTTGAAACGTTTTCACAAATGAAACAGCAAAAGCGGAAGATAACGATCACGTTATAGTCGTTTTCTCTTTGTTTAAAGCGGGCTTTTAAAGTCAAAACGCTGTAAAATTTCTTGTAACACAATGTGCCAAACGAATATTGCTGTACACATAATTTCTGCATTTATTAGATTCAGGCCATAGTAACCACCTGCTCATGTTCGTTTAGAGTTTGGTCACCGGAATAAAATGAATCCGGGCTCTGACCGCGATAATCGTCGGTGGAAAACGCTTGTAAACAGAAGTTTGTGCTGATCTCCGGCTTCGTCCTTGCGGTTAACGCCGGGAATGTAGAGGAAATGTTTAGTTTGCTTCCTTAGAAAAGCAAGACGCAGGAACATGGGATAAGAGATAACATAAACTGTTTTAGTCTTGTTTATTCTGTAATTCGTACGGGGCTTTCGACTTTACGCAATTACTTCTCATTTTAATGCAGAATTGGTAAATCGTGGAAGTTTTCCCGTTATGTAAACTCGAGCTGAAAGCAAATAACAGAGTTTGTCTTAACAGAATCAGACATCCTGGTGCAATTGCATTCACAAGCTCAGGTTGCTCTTAGTAAATATTGATACTGAATAGTCGAGGAATGTTTGGCCAATCTCACTTCTGTATGTGTTCAATGCTACCAAGCGACTAGTATTAAATTTTCTAAAAGTTTGCTGACTCACAACAGCATGCATTTTATTACAACACTGGGTTGCTTCAAACAAGGAAACTTACATTAGCTACAACCTTCCACAATAATGCTTGTCGTTGGACACGGCACGGTGAAGATCAATGGCCTTGCTATTTCTAGAAGGGTAAACTATGTTTCACCCTAAGGTAAAATGAGCTTAAGTCACACTCTTTTAATTTTCTCTGAGCAATGAGGTCAAAAGGGTTCTTCAAAAGTAGTAGCCCTTTAGTGGTTTTATTTTATTAAAGATGGGAGAGTCTTTTCAGGCGTTTCTTTCTACTTTAAACGCAAAAACTATCGTATTTTAACACAATTTATTCACTAGCAAAATTGTTAAGGACGGTATATTTAATTATTTTTGGAGTTACTGAGAATTACGTAGAAGGACAACCGCAAGCAAAAAACAGAACAAAAGCAAATGAAACATTGCCTTGGGTTCTAAAAAAAGGCCTTTAGATATTTTACCGAAAACAAAAAATACAAAGCGCTCGTAAATAAAACTAGACTTTGTTAAATATAAATTACACAACAAAAGGGCATTTCGCTGTCCCTTAAATTGTTTAATATTCTAAACATTCCCCTATCTTTAAGCAAAACAATAGTTATTGGCTATCGAAGGACTAACTTTTATATTTCTGCAACAAATTCGAAATAGAAACTTCTGACGTATAATTTGAAATGGGAACCTAATGCCATCTAAAAATTGAACTCAAGTTATGTAGATCCACCAATACGAATTTATCACACAGGAAGTATATTTTGAAAGCACTTGAATTTTATTCTTTTGCTCGTGATAGTTATACTTGTCTTTTATACTCGTATTTAGAATTAGTTTTTTAGGAAAGCGTCTTAAATTAATAACATGTGTAGTCACTTAAAATGTCTCATTGTACTCATTGTATTGTGTACTATATGCATACTATGTCAGCGCAGTATTCAAAATAATAGTATATTATACACGACGCTATAATGAATGCTATTAATAGTATCCATTATAGCGAGTCGTATACTATACTTTGTCCTCGACTACAAATACGAAGAATTTTTAATTAAAATTTAAATAACAACGCTACTAAAATCATGTGCTAGGACTATGTTAAACGAAGTGGTAGGATTAGAAACATAACCTATTTCCTTCCTTATACACCATAGACAACTATATACAATGATGTTACCATGACAACGTGAATAATGATTATTCACTGCTGGCAGTGTATAATGGATAGCATTATGTTTGAACAAACAGATGAATAATTGACAGATTATTGACTAGTCGTGGACAAAACAATTTATGTATATGCTTGTGGGAGGGTAGGTCAAGGATGATTATATTAAGTATGATATTCTAATTTATTCGATGATGATGATGTCGAAATGGGTACTAAAATGTGTGAAATTTCTGAATATAAGCAGGAAATAATTATTTTAAAATATGTCGAATGAATATACGAAGCATGAACGAATTGTATACATAATTACAATGTTAACAAGTACTCTTTGTTTAATCAGAATGAATGTGCAGCTTAGTACCTCCTCGATTGCCTCATAAACCCAAATTAACGAAATTAGTCCCTTTAAATTAATTGTTTTATAGAACAACTAAGTTTTTGAATGACTTGAATACAGTTATCAACGACGATGGTAAGCAGTTACGGATATTAGTAGGTGATATTATTACTGATATATTAAATGAACACAATATATCACACATATATCACATAGCTCAACATATTTTACGAATTTCAATAATAAGTTTGTAGAAAATTATAAGACAAGAGTCTGATAGTTGTATATCATAGCACTGATTAGTATCCTATTACTAGACATTTAAATATTCGAAACAGGGTTAATGATACAGTAAATAATACATATAGTGAAAAAAATATGAAAAATTGACGGAGTTTTTTAGAAAAGAGAATTGAAGAGAAATATGTCAAAAAGTAGAAAAAATGAGAGAAAGACTTCGTCCTATATAGAGGTGTGTGGGCTAATAATAATAATAATAATAATGTATAGAACAAATACGCAACCTCAAATCTGTCATCATGCAAACCAAGAAACAGTATAATAACTACGTAGCTACATTTGTCAACTATAAGAAGGCTTATGACTTCATAGCTAGGAGAAATCTTATTAAATATTCTGCGAGAATTGGGACTTGGTCACAAAACAATAAACATCGTCGCTTACCCTAACGAATACCTACCCGAAAGTTTAGGGGAAAACTTTCAAAACCTTTTGAGATTAAAACTGGAGTCCGGCAGGAGATGGATTTTCACATATCTTATTCAATTGTGCATTAGAAAAGATAATTCGAGAATGGAAAGAGCCCTACTGGATACAGGACTTAGAGTTAGAAAACTTAAACAGCAATAGTTCAAATCAAAACCCCCCAATTCATAGCCGCCAAGACCGGTTTTCAGTTATCTTACGAGAAAACAATCTCCATGACCAACGACACATCAGCACCAGAATACCTTTTACCCAACAACAAGATTCTAAAAGTTGAAGAGTTCAAATTCCGGGGAGAGTGATCAGTCAAGATCTCAAAAATGACAAAGCATTAGAGGGTCAGGAAAATGGATATCGCCTACAACCTATGCCAGAAGGTTTATCAAAATCCGTATCAATCAATGCAAAACTGAGACACTATACCACAGTAATTAAACCCGAAGTTATTTATGTAGCAGAAATACTGACCATCAAAGGAGCAAAGCTGTTACAGAATCTAGAGATCAAAGAAAGAACCACCCTGAGAAAGATACTAGGCTTAAGAATTCTAAACGGCGAAAGATATCACAGACCCAACTAGGAAATATACTTTAAACAAGAGCTTTTAGTGGACACCATTATCAAAATACCTCTCAGTTTTTATGGATGGAAGAATTAAGACTAACCAGTATCATCCACACAGCCAACTCGCGTAAGAAAGCATTATTGCCTTGGTCGTCTTTTTTGATAAATTCCACGTGGATTTGGTTCGTTTAACGTTGATATAATCAAGATTAATCGTTGTTTGTAATATCCCATATAAACAAATGTAAATTTTAATGAAGATGTTTCGGTATAGATGGCGTACATGGCGGTTCGTTATGCATTTTAGAGGACATTTGATAATCCTGTACCGTGCACTGCTGATATGTGGAAGTAATATTTGAGTATAAAAATGCACTTCGATGCGTATTTTTCGGTTCGTTACGGCAACTCGTCATATATTGATACGGCAATGAGCAAGAGAGACGATCCATCCGATACGAATTTGTTTCAACACAGGTGCACGACTGTCGAGTGACACGTGCAACTCATGACTCATGGCTCTACTTCGAAGTTCGAACTGTGCATTTTCTGTATTTGTTCTTGAATGTTGCAACCGCGGTTTAGTTTGTTTTTTGTTTGATTTGTTTGTATAAATCAAATATCAATCGATTTTCTGGAAGATGGCGAAAGTGGAACTTGTGAGTGGTAAAGTGCTTCATAAATCGTGGAGTAATCTGTTTGTTCGTCAGTTTCGTGAAGAATGAAATGGATCAAGAAAATACCGTCCCACGCGAAACTGGAGAAAATTTGAAAAACGTTTAGTTAAGCACAAAACTATCAAAAACATCACTGAAAAGTTTGTAAGCATGGAATGGCCTTCTCAGAGTTCTTCTGGCAACGAAAACCGAAGGTAAGTAGATCTTTTGTTGTATTCTTACTCTTGCTCTTTTTTATGTTGGAGTTTTTCACATTGCATTGCATTGCTACGCACATATTCTTATTTTTACCCGTGTAAATCATTTTATTCAATCCTCATTGTAAAAACAACAAAGTTTCATATACCTTAGTTTATAGCATTTACCTTGGAACACAAAACATGGCAACAGTTTCATATGATTTATTTTGTTCCATGTGTGTAATCCGTAATCCCTGCAAGTTTCAACCTGCTGCGAAAAACCTTTATAATTGCAATAGTTAACCAAACCGTAAGAACTGAATAAAATTTTATATTATACAGCGATAAAATTATCATTATCCACTCTTATTAAATCATTAAAGTCTTGACTTCATCTCGATGTTAAACGATTCACTCATGGATGAAATTTTACTTTATCATCTGGTAATATAATAATATAATAAATAACTATTTTCGCAGCCCTGCTGGTAATTTTGACCAAATAGATGCCAATGAGGGCTTGTCAAATGATGATTTTATCACTGACAACTTTAAAGTTTTACGACCTGGAGAGTATGAGAGGTATATAACTATACAGGGTGATTCAAATTAAGTGGGCACTATTGGTAATGGGATGATTAGGAACATAACTTCATTTTATGTTTCATGGCTACTTGATTATGAATTCTTAAAATACTAGTTTTTTTTATCAATAACTCGATTATTTTCAAGTTTTTCAAAATATCATAGGTTCATTTTTATTCTGTAAAAATATACATGGCGTTCCATGTAAAAAAAGGTTATTTTTTAGAAATATCTCGAGAATGCGATGTTCAATTGTTTTTTTGTTTGCACCGTTGTAATCAGCAGAAAAGGTTCTACTAGCTTCCGATTTTGTAGCTTTAATAATAACAAAGTTTGCCAATAATGCCAACAATGTGTCGACTCCTTTTGATGGTGAACAAGCTACAATCATGACATCTATTGACCATAAAACAAAATATTTGAATTGTTTCTCACCTTAATACAGACAGTTCTAAGGTTAATAAGACAGAATACGGCAGTTTTTAAAAATCACCTTGTATGTATTCATTCATAAATATAGCCATGTTTAATTTTTAATTATTATTTTAATTTAGCTTAGCAACACTCGTACTTGTAAGCCTATGCAGGGAATTATTTTTAGTTAATACAATATAAAGAGTATTTACTTACGGTAAATAAATAAATAGCGCAAAATTTTGTGATACAAAATAAGAAATTTGAATTGATGTGACATTAGTAGCAATATGAGTAATGCATGAATTTTCCATTTAAGTTATCTAAGAAATGATGTAAAACGTGCAAATATCACCGTCGATAAAAAGTTCCGATATAAACCGTAGTTTAATCTAAAATTCTCAGGTTTAATAGATTCTGAAAATCTGGAATTTAATTGATAAGACGTTATAAAAGGCGTTCTTGCCATATTTCCGTGGTACCTATTTATTCAGTGACCCGAATCTTTCTGTTGCAGTATTTTTGATTTTACATGGGGTTAAAGAACTGCCTATTATTTAGTCTAAACTTCTGTTTTCTGCATTTTACGTTTACGTTTTTATATATGAGTTTTTGAAAAGAAAAACGTGGCTTGGAATTAACTTTAAAAAGGTGTCCTTGTTAAATCGAAAAATCTGCAAATTTTAAATACAAAATTCTCGGTTTAAGTTGTGCTAAAAAAATGCATCCAATTAGATAATGAATACGAGCTTATGTGGGAATTTCTTTATATAAACACATAACAGGTTTCCGCAACAATTTTAGATTATATTATTATGCCTAAACTCAGCATATTAACAATGCTGTTGTCATAAGAGGAAGATATATTGGTGTAAGTAACGTACTACGTGTTTACAAATTCTGCTTTGTTATAAAGCGCTCATAATAGACGTAATGTATTCCGGGAATTAATTTATTGATACAGGTGAAATTTGGATGAAAATCAACAATTCCGCGAGGTGTTCACATAATCCTGGTGTATTATTCAGCTTTCATCTTGAAATTGCATTATCATTTTAAATTTCTTTAGGAAACGAGACGGTTTGAAATGAATCAAAATTAAAAAAAAAAGTATGAGGGACTTCGGAGGGAAGCAGTATGGTAACCGGAGTCCTAAACTATGAATTATGTAAGCTGGGATTTGAAATAACTATTTTAGTAAAGAGCACAGAAATTTATACAATAGTTTTGTTTAGTTCTGACATAATGTTGTTGGCACACGGTGCCTTACAGAAAAGATCAACTCAACCTACGTAGTAAATTTTCGGTTTATGCCTGCAAGTTAGGTTGGGGTTTGCCTCTTTAATAACTACCGGAATTGTTCTACCGGCAGGAATATATTTGACAAACAGCGTTTATTGCCATATTTTGAATGCGTAACAACCGTATTTCCACTAGCTTTGTGTGCCATAAAAGTGTACGTGTAAACCGAAAGCGGTTCGAGTTACGTTTAAAACGCCCACGCGTAAGTTAAGATCTAAGAGTGTGAGCTTAATTACTAACTGTTAATTAATATTACCTCGAGTCAAAGAAGTAACGTGAGTAGACGATAATGAACCAAGTAATTATAAGTTATGAAAACAGCGACAAAAGCGAGCGAATTAACACGTTCATCTAGTAAGCTTAGACCGCAGACAGCGTGAGAGCAACGCGAGGTCACGCTCGCGCTCCGGGGATCCGGAGCGGCCTTGTTAGATAAGAGCAGAGGTGTGCGGTGCGTGCCCTGCTTCAGATTATCCTCGGACATATGAGGGTCCGGGTTTGTTATCCCGAGCGGCACGCGTGCTCCCCCGGGACCCCCCGAAGACCAAGATTGCTAAAGTTAGCGGCCTACTCCACCGTCCAATATATACGACCAGAAACATTCAACTTTTCTTCAGTATACTCTGGTTAAAAGCGACCGATTCCTCTCCGATTTGCTTACTCGACATACTTGTCAAATATTTTATGCGTGCCAGAGTCGCTTAGCAGCTGCAGTGAAATATCTGCAATGTTATTAAACAAGACTGGCCATAACCGCAAGATGGTGTACACCCCGGAGCGCGTTCGGACTCCAGACTGTACCGCCAATGATCTACAGAGCAGGGCCAACTAGTTTCTCTGCCCTGTCAAACTTTGTTTACGTTGTTTGCAGGCCAGATTTCCACTCCGGAGGTATCTCGCCGGAAACGGACTCGGGAATATTGAGAAGACCAGAGAAATATTGGATTACTTTCATCCGTTTTTATTTTGCTCTGTATTTTCTCTCTTTCATGCAGGAAGCGTATTTATGACGGCTGGTTATTAATTTCATAACTTTTCTAACTCCCGCTCAGTTATTATTTTCGGAAATATTAATTATTTTTTCCTTGTTTTCAATCATTCTCGCCACTCAGACTCCACCACATTTATTACAACTTCAAATTCTCCACCGAATAAATCACTGTTACGCTGCTTCTCAAACAAGCATCCATTATTAATTAATTACACTTTCGGCTACAAAATTTCTCCATAAACGCATTCGCAATCCATGCGGAAGCAATTACGCCAGGTATGCATCGCTGCTAATGTTCTGAATGGGTACCTACTTTCATTTGTATCTACATAGTCCATTGGGCAAAACTTTGCAACAAAATAATTTTTAGAAATAGCTTAGTCATAGCAAAATTTTTGCTTTTAGGTTTTTAGGTAATTTATTTACTGTGTTTCCTAAAATTATGTTTAATAATTAAATTAGATTGAGTTGCAAAAAAGGGCTAGCCGACCTTGGTAAATCAAAAATTTCGAGCTGGATCGCGACGGAGATCAGGTTGAATATTTTTACACAAAAAAATGTATTGCTCTTTTCCTTTTTGGGGTATAAGTTGCCGTAGGTTCCCTGACTTTGCTTACTAAAATTAACTCATTCGCGTTTTCTTCTTCTACGTGTGCCTTCTTCTACCGAAGCTTCGTCACCAATTAACCTGCATCTTTGATGCTGCAGCTCTAAATAGTGACGTCATTGACTTTTTATAGCAAGTTGTTGATTAAATTTTTGAGTATGAATCAGAGGTGGTTGGTCTTTAGGAGCTGTGGAACTGCTGTAGAACCATCAAAGATAAAATTATTTTGCCAGTCAATGGGGCTCGAAGTTGCAAAATTAAAGTTAAAATTGAGCTGCATACTACGCAGTTCGATTTGTTAAAAATCTATCGTTTAAAACTAGTTTAGTAGTATTTTGACTGACTGCTAATCTGACTAATTCACGAATCTAAATAAAGTTAAGAAACATAGTAAGACACCAAAAAGAGGATGGATCTCAGGTAAGGGTTAGACTTCGAAAAATGGAGAAACAAACGTACGGGTAGAAACCCCGTAGAACAGAAAACTTAGGGACCATATGACGACGTCAAAGGCAAAGAAAAGGGATGCTGATTAAGGAAAACGACATCATGAAGCTTCTCAAAAGAAGTAACACTTGTTACCTTCAAAGGTTAAATGGAAAACAAATAGAATTACGAGAGGAATTCGAAAAAAGCAATACAAAAGTTTTGGCGTTGAGAGAAACAAAAAAGATGAAAACGGGCCTTTTCCAGATGGATGGAGGGCATTTATTATTATGGTGGGGACGAGGAAAAGGAATGGACGCAGGCAGGAGTAGTCTGCCTAATAAAATCAGACTATACCAAAAACATAAAAAGATTGAGTTTTATTTCAGAGAGGCTAATATCTATTCAGATAAATATAGGAAATGTAACATACATCATAATAATAGCATACGCTTAAAATGGAAATTACAAAAAAAGAAGAGAAAGATACATTTTGGATAGCAACCCAAGAAGAAATTGATAGTAGGTACAAAAAATAACGTCATTATTATGGGGGACTTAAATGGACGATTAGACAACAATATGGAACGGTCAGAAATTACGTTAAATAGTAACGATAAAAGAATAATTGACTTTTGCACAATCAACACGACTACCTATACATATTGTCACGTGCCAATTCTGCACTACGACATTAAATGGGGAATGATGAAATTCTTTAAGCGCGCGGCTAGCTAGACAGTGAAGATGGGCGGTTCGAAACGGTAGAACCCTTTAATTAAGGGTGGTCATAATGGGGATGAATTGTTGAGCGCCACGTTGATATTAAAGTCACCCATAGATCTAAAAGGAACCCACCACAGAAGATTCCCATGGATTCGAAGGAGAAGGGGTCGTTACTGCTGACCTACTGCTAATGAAAATAACTTTACTTAACTGCAATACTCCAACTTGTAGGCAGGCTAACGCTGTATGTAAATCTTTAACAAAACACTAATGCACAAATATGACCGGGTACACTAAATACAAATAACAAGACTAAACTAAATTGACAATGAAATATTTAATGAATTCAAAAGGCACAAAAATGAATACAAAGACATTACACAAGAGATAATCAAAAATATTACGTTAACACAAATCATAAAAATTACACTTACGTTACGGGACGATATAATTGAGGGCACTACATTTACTTTAAGTTCGGCAAATCATTCACAAGCTTAGCCCCTCAATTCCCAGGAAAAACAATATAAGGAAACAACAAATCTTAAACTAAAAATTCGATAAGCACCGGTAAATTTGACACATGCAACAAGACACAAAATAATATCTTACTTGATTTAACACTTATTACAGGTATGCCGTTTTAAGGAGAGAAAAAGTTTAACTATCCCACGAATACTACCGACTAATTCAAATCTAATATCAAGCAAGTATTCAATGTTTATTTACACAATAATGTTGAACTTGAACTGACGACTCCTAACAACACTATTCCTTCTTATACCTGTTCCAATTTTCTCTAAAAAGCTCGCGTTCGCTTCCAGATACTCCCTGAATGCTCCAGTATATGTGACTTTAACATCATAAATTGTTTTTTAATGCCAGGCTATTTTTGTTAATGAACATGTAATTCGTGTTATTTTCGACGAGTTTTTTACTATCGCCGAATAGTATCTTTAATAAAAAGGAAAATTGTAGTTTATTAGGAATTTATGGATATTACGTGACAGACTCATTGATATTTTTAGTGTTAGTTATTATGATAATGGGGCGTTTAAGTTAATTTGATAGAAAATGTAAATTAGGGAACGCTAGCATTTTTGAATTGATCAGCGTACGTTTAGTTATTTTATTTTATTGCTTTTGTAAATTACAAAAAATATGTTTGTGGTTCAAATTACTTGCCGACGTTCTTAATATTAGATTTTATTAAAAATTAAATAATTACTGTTCAGAAGTAGAATTGGTGGGTTTTTGACGGGGTCAAGATATCGAAGTATTGTTGGATATTTTTAGCTTATTAACACTTAGAAATTATTGTTTTCTAGCTACTGAAAACTCTACGAAAGTCATTGTCAAGTAAAGGTGAACTTGAAAGCTTAAAAAACAAAAAAAAGTTTATGCGAATTATGGAAAAAAACTAATTTCATTTGCAGTAAACAAAAACAAATTCAGCATACGCTTTCTTTACGGATTCAGGCGAGTATCACAGTAGCATAGGAAAAGAAACAATAAAATCCCAGAAAGCCAAGCTCGTAAAACTAATCTCTTACTAAACACTAGGGAAACGATAGATTGAATCGTATCGTTGAGCGGACGCGATGGAAATTCCTATAATGATTATTTAGAGTAAAATTAAGAAAATCTAAAGTAAGAAAATAAAAACAGCCTTTTAGTTAGTTAATACAAAAAATTAACTAACAAAATCCATTAAGGAATATTTAATAAACCACTTAAAGGAAAATGATTTATGTAGATGCTAAAATAATTTCATAAAGTTTGATTAAGAACACTAATAGGCGGTTTATGGTTCACACAAGGGGCGAAAGATATAAAATTAACGACGCTACCCCGCAGTTTGGTATTTTTCTATAAAATTTTGCTGCCAGAAAAATGCCAGTGGTTGATAACCTCGGGAATTTGCTGTTTTTATTTGCTTGCAACTGAAATTATCTTACGTAAGTTGTTGAAAGGCGGAACGCAACAGATTTACGAAGAATTCTAAATTTAAATAGTTTTATATTTTTTGAATTACCTCAACAATTATTAATTCCTTAAATTCGCCTTTCCTTGTCTTAGATTCCTTTATTTTTTTAAAGATATTTATTTATTTTAATGTTATTATTAACAACCAAGGGTGGACATTTGCTAATCTACTTCGTAACCAAAGGAACATAAGTTCGAATCTCACTCGTGGCCAGATTTAAAAATACAGAAAGTTTGATAAAGTAAGCTTCCCTTATGCCTTCATTCTAGGACCGTCTCGGTCTTCCTTTTTTCTTTTACCAGGTGGTGTCCATTCGAAAACACGTCAAGGTCATCTGTCATCCTTCATACGGAGTAGATGACCAAGCCATTTGTCTCTACTATAATTTGTGGTGCATCCATTTCTCTTCTAATACCTATGTTTGGGGCGTGTTCCAACCTAAATGTTCTTGTACTTCCCCCAGGTAATCCATTTCAACTGCAGCAAGCCTTCTTCTATTCTCCGCGTTCAGAGACTACGTTTCAGTTTCGTATGTTATCACAGATTCTATCATAGTTCTGACTATATGCCTTTTCATACTTTTGGATATGTTTGTCCCACGATAGCGTATTTAGACAGCCAACGACTTTTCACATTTGCTCTATTCTGTTTCTAATTTCACTGGTATCTAATCCTTATTTTGGGAAAATCATGCCCAAATATTTAAATTGTTCCACTTGTTTAATGCTAATATCGTCAGTAATTACAATTTGAAATTGAGCTTTTGAAATTACTACTGTAATGTATTCAGTAATCGATTTTTGGTTCAAGTACGGCCTCTTCCATTTAAATTTATAGATTTCCTTATGTTTGAAATACAAATTTTAAGCTAATACTGTTTACAGAAATTATTTAACTGTTCTCCATTATTGTTGGAAGTTTTTTTACGTGCTGTCCGACCACCTCATCGTTACATCTCTGAGCAACTCTAGCATTCAAATTTCCAGCAATAATAAGTTCTTGCCTATCCTTTATTTGTTCTAATTCTTTATATATCGCTACACAGAATTCTTCTTTGATCTGTACTAGATAGTCATCAGTAGGTGCATACAGCGCTAGTATTACTAATGCCCGGTCAAAAATTTTCATTTTTACAGTGAGGCATTTTTCTATTAAGTAGTCTTTTATTAACTTACTGTATTTCTTCTTTATCAACATGGCAACACCTGCTTTTGCTCTCTGATCCTTTAATCAAATATAAGCATAAGCTCGTACGACTTCTTTCAATTTATTTGCTATGCTTTGTACATTCGTCTGTTAAATTCATCTGGGTTCCGAGACTTTGCCTTAGGTAGTTTAGCGGTTTGAATAACGTTTTACGAGGTTGGAGTCTGAGGCTTCAAGCCTCAACCTGGAAGGCCAGGGTATCTCCACACTTAGTTTAATTCATTCCCTTTGACCTTAGTGCAAGGAGCTTTAGCTCGAACCAGCATTGCTCTTATGATCTTAGGAATACGCAAGGCTCCTCATCCGACAAAAGATGCCTTTGTCAAGGTGGAGATACCAACTAAGGAGGATATAAATGTATTAGAACAAAAATATAATTTTTTAAACATCACAACATTGACAATAGATATTATAAATGACGAAGGGTGGACATTTGCTAATCTAGTAGTTGTGAGGTCCACTTCGCAAACAAGGGCACATAAGTTCAAATTCGACGCGTGATTAAATGTTTAAAGTCAGGACGCCTGCATTTCAAATGTTGTAAATATCACTTAAAGATTTGCTTTTAGCGGGGGATATTTGTATTCTTGGGTAAAATTGGAGTATATTTTTATTGTTGGAATTTAGTTTTTATATTAAAACATCGAGTAAAACTTACTTATTAAAAATGTATTAGAATAAAAACATACATTTTTAAAACATTATAATATTGACAATAAAATATAGGAGTATTTATGTAAAAGTTACAAATGAATAAGTTGTAATGAACCATCACACAAGATTGATGGATATGTTCTTCTTTATCTGTGTGGTTTGTTGATGTTCTGTAGTATGCTCCTGTAGAGGTGTTGTATATTTCCTTACAGCTATAACGTTGGTATCTACTAACATCTTCATAATTAAAAGTGGCCCACCGGCGTGATCAACATAAAAGTAATAAATCGCCGTCCCAATTCCATTTTCATGCCTTAATTTTGCTTGGTCAATGTTATACTCGAATGTATAATTGCCCTGTGAACCTTTATATAAACTTTTAATGAATTATTATTAGTTCACATCATACCTTTCTCACAGTATTATCACCTTTAACACAAGCTTGGCTAAAATTACCCGTGTCGAATAACTGAAAAAAATCTTCCGCGATGAATTCGCAAGTAGTATCTCGGAGAGTCACATTATAGAAGGTGTTATCGGGGAATTTTAGAGGAAAAATTGGCCACTTTTGAAATGTAAGCTGAAATAGAAGATTTTAATTTCCGTACGAAAAAAAAGCATCCGAAACTTACAGCTGCACCTTTGGTATCTCGCCACACGTGGAAATTAAATTTGAAGTTGTAAGAGCCTTTCTCGCTGCTGCTTTTCTGGATGTCGACGGTCAGCCACGGCCCTCGTTGATATTCTACCTCGGCGTCAAGCAAAAGAGCGTTCTGAAAATCAAATTTTAACTCTTAACAACCGAGGAAGCTTTTGCACTTACACGTAGGGTCTTGCACGAAATAAAATTTACAGAAAGTGCAAACACACATACAAACACGATGTTAAAAGACATTGCGATTTTAGTAGCGTGAAATGCGGCCTTAGTTATAAAAACGCCGATTTGTAATACGCATAAAAAAACATTAACGGCTATTTATGATTGAATTAATCCGAAACAGTTTTTTTTATGGATCGTAATTAATGCCTAACCTGTGTACACTATAAAATTTATCGAACATGTTTTGGTTTATTGAACAACTGCGGGAAATAAAATTTTATTATGTGGCTATTACTGAGGTAATTTTATAATTATTTTTAAACTATTACAACCGATAGTCGGACTTAACAGATTAAAGCTTAAAACAAATAAATTTCACTAATAGGTTTATGCTGTAAATATATTATGCGAATGTGCAGATTGTTAACATTGATTAGGGGTTTTCATACTTATTTAAAATTTAGTTAGTTTCGACTAGAACACTACTCAATGAGAAGTTAACTTGTAAATATTTTATATGAAAATCGATAAAACTAGATAACATCAAAGGGGTTTAAAGTGGGCCGAAATTTGTACGACAGAAAAGCTTTCGTACTTAAGATTTTAGATAATTGTTTGTTGTTATTTAAAGTGGACTCGTCCGTTGTATTGATCACAAAGAATCATTAAATTAAACAGAATTAAGTTTATTTTGTACGATTCTGAAAGAGCATGCTTGAGTATATTTATTAAGTGTTTATGGAATGCTAAATATTCTGAGTTATTGCAAATAATTTGAAAATTTATTGTACTATTAATGTTATTTTCTCAGTAATAAACAAGTGATTTTATGGGTGTTGTTTCTTGCGAAGTTTAACGAGTTACACATGAATTAGTATTTGAAAGGTTCAAGGTCCTTAATCGAATAATTGTTTTGGTTTACATTATTTGTGTGGGAAGGAGTAGGCGAGGGGGCTGCGGTTTCCATCTTAATCTAATTATGTTTATAATGCGGTATTCATATTTACTAAGCACATTCGATCAACTTACCAAGAAATAACGTTAATTTCACCAAGGGTAGATTAATGCGTATCCTCGACCAGGTCTCGTAAACTCCCAAAGCTTCATACATACATCACCCAAATTATATAACACAGATAGCAGCGATACATAAAAATAAAAACAAAACATGCACACATTACTACATTTAGCAGTATAGGTTCGATTAATGTTACTTACAGGGGGGAGGGAGTCCTCCTGTGAAATCCCACGTTGCATCTAGTAGAAAACCCTCGGGGATGTTGAGAAGTGATGTGTTGGGTACCTTCAGCTACTTATGAACCTGAAACCGGAAGCTACGCGCGCGCGCCATTCATGGCTGAACTTAGTCGACAAGGGGAGATCCACCCATGCCGATGTTCTGTTCATCCTAGACGACCGGTATTTCTAGGAAGTCCAACAAAACAAAGAATATGCGGAGGCGGGCCCACCTTGCCATCCCAGGCGTCACAGCCATAGGCAGGTCGAGGATCTTTGTAACTACACCTAGTTACAAATCCCCAAGCATATAACTAGTTATGTTCATGTCTCACGGCTCTTATAAACAACAACGAGTCTCATGCTCCAATCAACAATATGCCCCAACAAACCTCGGGGCTTGCCCAACACAAGAATAGCAATGGTATCAACAATATTAACAACAACAGCAACAACAAGCCTCACTGCTTGTCCACATCAACAACAAATACAGCTGTTTATACCGACCCTATTTCATCGGACATACACTCACATCTATTCAACAATCTCAAGTACTGGGCATTACAATTACATAATTACCGACCAGCTTCTCATCTTTGCGTTACTGATTATACAGAAATGCATCTTACACCAATGCAACATTATTTCGTATTATACACAAACACACTTGGTCCCTTCGTTATAACATGTGTATCCTAACGGGTCTCGCGTCCGACTACCCCTCAAATTCTGATCGCAGTCGAAACAACTAATCCCCTTATTTTAAACGCTCCCTTTCGGGTTTTGTAAACAAGCGGCCGTTGTTTTAATAAATCGAATGCTTACGTCACCGTCGTCAAAATGCATGTACAACATTTGAAAGCATTTTTGTTTTTTGTTTTTTATTACATACATACATACATACATAATCCGGTCCTCTTCTACCTTTCGGTGTAGGGGTGAAGCGGGTCATACTCTGTCAATAAACATCTCATATTTTCAGCCGTCTTGTGCCATTCATTTGGTATTATCATTAAAAATGTTCGTAATTAAATCAATTCAGATCAATCCGGGTTTAGCATTTTCCCACGAACATTTCAGCTGATCAAGTCATTTGGAGATTTCTTCATTCCAGATGTTGCTAGGCCTCCCTTTCCTCCTCTTCTTGTCCGTACGCACTTCCCAGATTTTCTTCACATTTCTACTGAATGACCGAATCATCTAAGTCTGCTTTTTTTTATAATAGCAGTGAGTCACTGATTTGACATTTAACCTTCTTCGTATTTCTTCGTTAGGAATCCGGTTTATTTGCGTAACTACTTCCACCTTCCTTAATATTCTCATCTTATACTACTACTATAATTATAGTGATTCTTTCAGCTCTCTTTCAGTTTAATAAACACTTGTAAAAGATTACATGTAAAATATCTGTAAATCAAACACCTTATGGTAAATAAAGATCTACTACTACTATTATTACTCCCGTTTTTCACCTCAATCCTTTCCTAAACTCCAACTCTACCATGCTGTATGTGTGTTATTTATCAATTACACAAGCAACTCCTGCTTCGCTCTTCCATTTATTCCCACACTCGAGTACAGCATTATACATATGCCCCTCTCGATGGTAAGACATTTACAGCATTTTTTTAAAGTTTCTGTTACAGCTAGGAAATTCGCTTTCATTTTCATAAATTCTGCTGCTATTTTCTCTTCTTCGCCTACAATTCCTCTCATGTTCCACGCACCTAGTCTCCATGTTTTACCACATACCACCTTATCCGTTGTCTCTTTCATCAAATTCTCATTGGCTCTGCCGGTTGCGTTTTTTTTTATTACGACACAGAAATGTAGGATGATAGTTGATTAATTTTAATACTTTGATACGCCGGATGACATGCTTATATTTGTACAAATATATTTGATTCATTTATTAAGGGCGCAACTCTTCTAGTTTAGTTAACTCAAGTTTTCGATTACTTAACCTACGCAGATATAAGCCTTATGCGGTCACACCACTCAAACAAAGATTTACCAAAATAAAAAGACAACAGTGTCTGAGACCAATACATTGTTACTTAAAGGGTATGTACCCCTTTATGTGGAATTTCACATTTAAATGTTTGTGGAAAACCAGATAACCCTTGCAGGTAATTTGGTGTAATGCTGGCAACCTGCAGGCTGTGAACAGACGGTTATCCTGTTGGACACCTGCTTATCCGAATTTATTGGTTCCTTTATAAGGTCAAGGGGATTTCAATTACGATTTCTCCAGGTAGGGAAACGACTACCAGAGTCTTAATAAAAAAAAAAACTGGGCAATAATTGCACCACAACAGAAAAATTGTATTTTAACTGAAACCTAAAAGAAAGCGCTCAGTTATTCTGCAAAACTTCGTCCAAGCTACCTATACTGCAATATTAGCAAGTTACAGTTAGTTAACCCTTTTATACATTTCCATACTTTGTTTACGAATATCTTGTAGAAATTTTGTTCTTATTTAGTTGTTCAGATTTAAAAATACTTAGGGTTTATTACTAACGTATAACCAACATTTAAACTTGTTGAAGTTTAAAAAAATACATCAGCTAGATCGTTAATAAATCAAAATGTGATAACTAAATGCTGCCGAAGAAAATTCTACTCGAAATCGCTCGAAATAAAGTTGCTACTCTCAGTGTTAGTGTAAAAGTCATTCCCGAGCTCTAGCATAAACAAGTATAATGACGTAGTAATCCAAAGAAACAACTATCAACTTTAAGAGACAGTATTCAAGTAAAAACTTCAAGTTTATTTTATGTGAGAGAGAAGTTCACCTTTATGACTCCATGAACCATAATCGTTGTACAAACAATCCTGTTCTGCACAAATTTACGACGGAAATAATCTTGCTCTAATGCGAACTTATTAAGTCCTGGAAGGCAATGGAATTTATTCGGGTTGAGCTCGATTATATTTGGTGCTTGTTTACGCTTGGAATATTTCACGCCAATTTCTGTAGTTTAGTAATTGATTAACTTCTAGTTACATGGGCTGTTTTTCCTGTAAACTGTTTTGATATTCATACAGTTGTTTTAGCGAGTAGTTAAAACGAAAATACTCTGGAGAATAAAATACATGGAAAACGGCATTTGTCACCGCTTCACTGCAGTGTTACAATGATGTAGTTAGTAGGATTACGTAGAGTAAGGGAATTAATGAATAAAATTTAAATACCGATATTTCGTTTTGTCGCGTTACATGTTCGTAGTGACGAAACGTGTTTAGGTTTAATTTGGATTTTCTGTTTTTGTACCTTTTGAAATTAGAATGCGTACAGAATACTCAAATGCAGTGATATCATCTTTTAGATTTAGATTATCTTGAGAACTCACTACCAAAAGTAGGTAAAAATAAAGGCTTGTTTGGGAGGTCATTGACTTTTTTCTGTTAAACAATTAAAAATAATATCAGTCTTTACGGGTGGTTAATTTATGATAAGTTCTTAGAGAAATTAAGCAAATTTGAGGCACCTTTTTAATTTTGCTTTCCGTAGAGTTAGATTACTTCCTTATTTTAGAAGAGTTTGATTTCACTTAAACTAAAATCTTCGTTATGGTGTTTCCATAGATTATTCGTTTTTTGTGTGAAATTTTGTTCATCATGAAGAAATCAATAATCTGGGGGACCTCTTAATGGTAATTATTTATTTCCTTACTATCGAAATCCATTCGATACAATAAAAATAATCACTTAACTAAAGGCTGCCAAACAAAGTACTTTATAAAGTTTTATGAGATATTCTTTTATAGATGAAGGTGTATCATCACTACTTTAAAAGCCAAAAGTACACTAGTAACTAAAAGTTGTGTAGTAGGAGAACCGAGGAGAACCCTTATAAATAAATAAATAAATAGATTTATATCGTTACCAAAGATACTGAAAACTTCATTATTTATGCAAAATATTTTGTAGCAGAAAAATAATGAAAACCTTGGAGAACGCAGTAACAACTGAAAATAAATAAATTTAAACTAATAACAGATGTTATAATTTCAGATGAAAAAGTAGTTTCGATCATTAATAATTTGTTAATTAAATTTATCTTACTTAACAGAATTGGCATTTGAGCCTTATTGAATAAAAAAAATTTACTTTTCCTTATTGTGGGCCTCAAAACAAGCTGAAAAACGATAGGTTTTATTATAGATAAAGCAATGAGAAAAAATATCATATTACTACTAAGAAAAGGCAAATTTAATAATTCAAGTTTGGTGAACTCATATGCAGGCTACAGAAGTTTCAGAAGACGAAAACAAAGAAGAATTGTCTTCAATACTACAACCAGTGGCTTTTGGATTTATGCCCAAAAGCTTTACCTGTTAAGCTCCTAAAGTTTTAATATTCAAGTATTTAGAATTCTTATTATAAATTTAATTATAGCACATGCTTTTTATAATTGATGACTATCGTCTGCAGATACATAAAATTAATTCGGATAAACTGATATGTTTTGGATATGAAAGAAAGTTTTCAGAATTACATGCAATTTTCAGAAAGTTTAATACTTTGAATAATTGCCGGAATGTATTAAACTAATTACGTTGTTCAATTACTCTGATAATAAAAACAGATTAAAAAATATCGTTGGTTATTTATAATTAAAAATGCATGGGCGTTTATTTGAATTTAAAAATTCATTGAATGCGTTTCCTCTGTAACTGTAATTATACGAATAGATTACATGCGTGTCTAAGTGCTGTTCATAGTTTATCTTGCTAATCTTTTTAATGAATATAGTATACATTTAGAATAGAATATAAAGAAAAATGCGATTATTATATTTTGTTTCCGTAATGTTTACTATGAATTTTGTTTGGAACGAGGTACATAAGAAACTTATTACTTTCACGCCACAAAAACTTAAGCATGTGTTATATAGGTATGTAGTGTGCTCAAATTTAATTCTTCAGGGTAGGCAACACACAAGGCTTTTGCAAATAACTTTTCAATATTATAATGCAAGTAGTTTGCTGCTTAGAAATAGACAAGTTTATAAATTTCCAGATCAGCCCTATTCCTTAAAATTTTCCAAGTTTGGTTAGTGTATTACTAATAAATAAAAAATAAAAATTATCGTGATTGCGATAGTTATGGTAACGGGGCTTGTGGTGACGTGTGTTATCTTTACTGGAATATTAAGGGGCCCGAGAGAAAATGTATTACTTCGGAGAAATTAAGGCTCTTCCGGACTATTAGTAAAAATCCGTGTTGTGTCTGAGTTCAATTAAAATAGGCAGCTCTATCTGCCAAGGCCTTCCAAGAAATTTAACCATCTTGCGTTTTACTTACTTGTAAATATAATACTTAATCTTTTACCTACAAGGAAATGAATTCCTAAATATTAAGCTTGGGTGTCTTACTGTCTTGGATATTTGTTGATTACCCTTAATATTATTGGCCGACAGTTATCTCCTTTCATTGTGAACATCACATGCGTTGATTCTGGTTCATTGAATTTTATTCTCTAAATCTGAAACCACCGCTGAATTTTATTTATGTGATCCTGAAGGACGGCTGATGCTTTTTTCGGGTCCTTATGCAACGCCAACACGGTCGTATCATCTGCTACGGTTGTACATGCAGTTACTGGTAGATCGCTCAAGTATTTTACCTTATGGCACCCCGAACTGTATAGGGTTAGTTATAAATTGTGGGACTTATAGCAGATGACCGATGTTGAGGTAGGGGTTCCGGTGGGTAACAGGGGTCAGTATTATAAGTCGGGAAAAGTGGTACGATAACGACGGCAGACGTGCGAGACTGTTTCGAAATTAGTAAAATATAAATGTTATTTAATTAAAATAAAGAAGTTGTGCATTGGCTCTGTTTAGCCTTCCTAGAATCCCACAATTTGTTGTGTGGTAACTGTTGTTTGATTTTATGGATCACGGTCCCAAGGTTATACCCTGTCAAATGCCTGGGGCATGTCCAGATACACAGCTGAGTAGTACTGTCCTTTTTCAAGGTCCGGATTTATTTGATGTAAGTACGTTGTGTACAGTTCTATCATCCCATGTTGCTCTCTAATGCCGCACTGGTGATCTGGAATTAACTGTTTCTATTGTAACACTTGATTTATGCCTTTTAAGATAAGTTTCTCCAATACCTTGGACATCACCGGTAGCAACTTATTGGATCAAAGGAACTCACATTTTCAGGGTTTTTAACAAGTTTTGCTATTAATATAATTTGGGCAGCTTTCCAAGGCATTGGAAAGTATTCTAAGTACTACATTGACTAACATGGTAATCCCAGTACGGTGCATTTCTTGGATTGAGATTTCTGTGAATTACATATTTGATTTCTTTTGTTTTAAATTCTTTCATTTCTGGGGGAGAGCCTATATAGCTGTATATATCTTATTTTTCCCTTGGGGCCTTACTAGGAAATGGTGTAAACGTCTTTACTAGATGATCTGCGAAAGTTTGCGCTTTTTCCTTGTTAGTTCTGTTTTCTAATCTTTAATATTTTTTATCGTTTTCTACAACGATCAGTCGGTATTCATGGTTGTTGAGAGGCCCTGAAGATGTCTGCTTATAGCTGCGTTTTTTCCATCTCAATAATCTTCTTCAGCTCCTTCACGACTTTGTTTTATTAAATTTGGCTTTATCATGTGACAACCTAGTTCATTGCCACTGCTTCCTCAATTTCTGCTTTCCATTATTTTATGTTTGTCATTATCGGAGCAGTTTTTCTTTTGGGATTCTATTTCTTTTTCTGGAAGATCGCTGCTCAAGCCACCTCGTGAATGAACTGATTAAACTTTTCAATTACAATATCTGACTCTCCTGTTGTTTTGAGCAATGGAGCATAATGAATATTGTTTACTATAACTTTAAACACGCACCAATTGTTTTTTTTTGTGTGTAGTGTTAGTGGCTTTGATCTCCGTATAGCAGATCGAAGTATGACTGGATGGTTAGGTGATTGCTAGGCATATATTTTGGCACACGTAAATTGATAACATCGGGGGCCCTTCTCCTGCGGTTGATAACAGTGCTAGTTTGCATCCTTGTTTACCTTTTGGTGTTGGTACATTCTAGAGCCCAACCAGGGGTGCTTGGCATTATGAACACCAGAACCGATAAATTTTCTTCCTACCGTTTTAAAGAACTGTGTATGTGTATGCTGCTCTTTTTTTTTATAACATATTTAGTTGGTGAGTAGATACAGAGTTGATAGTGTTATGGGCCCAGCGTAGTATTTAATGGTAGTGGTGGTTGCTTGAAGATATTCTCGCGCAAGGTTTTCGTTTTCAGAGTGCTTTATGAAATTTGTTATGATTACTGCAGTATCCCCGTGGGCCAAACCATTCGAATGTTGAGCAAATACAGAGTATTCTGCTATTCCCAGAGCTTTTATTTAATTTTTGTTTTATTTTCCGTATAAAAAGGTAAACGTGAAAATTAGAATTTTAAAATAAAAAAGTATATTGCAATCACACCATAAAACTGGTTCAAATTAATTTTTGAGTCTGTAGTTTGTATAGAAGATTTACCGGAATTGGCTTTAATATTTGCCGAAAAGCAGTCCGCAGGAGGCTTAAATCCTTAAATGCATTTTATTTTTAAACAGAAACAGAAATGTTCTTGTACAATACATTATCCAGTTTTATTATTTCAGTTTTTGTATGGAATGATGGTCGAATGTTAAGGATTCTGTTATAATTTCTTTTAAGTAGAATACAATAAATGTAATATTTTAAGATGATTTTGCATGTGTATAATTTAAAGAAATTGGCAATGTTCGTGGAAGAATGTGATTACTACGTTGAAAATAGAATTCGAATCTTACTGACCAGTTGAATTTGTTACTAAGGAAAACGTATAGGCGGTGCTAAAATTTACATTTTAACTGCTTTGTTATCATTTTTTGAATATTAAAATCTAGGTATTCAATTAACTTCTAGAAATTCCTAATTGCTTTTTTATTTTTAGGGGCCGTTTAATACGTTTTAAAGACATTTCATACAACATGTAAATTCTAGCAATTGAAATTTCATTTCTAAGTACTTCAAACACCAAAAGAATTTAAAAAATATAAATTTTATCCTTCTTCCGATATCGTAATTTTTGTCAAAATTGGAACGAAGGGCAAAATCGGTGTAAGTTTTCTTTTTTTATGTTCCTATTAAAGGAGATTCCACTTGAACAAAGATTTTTGACCCCGAAGCTTTCATCTGTAAACGTGAATTTCTGACCTTTAACCCGCTGAATGAAAATATCAAAGGCTGGTGAGAAATGTCAGGGACAACAGATTACAGATTTTCAAGAATAAAAATACTATAGAAGAATTCATTTAACATGATATCCTATAAAAAAAAATGTTTTTAAGATACAAGGTTTGTTTTAAGTTGTTTTCGTAGCTCTTAACTAGAAAATTCTGTCATTTAATTAGAAAATTTTACAGATATTATTAGTGGGCAAATATTAAAAAAGGAATCCAACCGTTACAGAACTGTGGAAAAAATAAGCATTCTTTTATGAAAATCTTATATTAGTTGCAAAATATCATCAGTATTATAACAATGTGAAAGAGGAATTAAAGAAGCTATTTTTTTTTAAATTTTACTTTAGAAACCATAAATTATTTATTAAATATTTGCCCTGAAAGGTAGCGATTTTCATGCATCTTTCTAAAACACCCGAGTTTCCGAGTATTTCCAATATAATTTACCTAGTTTCAAAGTTTTATTTAAAAATCAAATTGAACTGATAACAAACTTTAAATAAGCATCAAAGTTCAAGGTGCGCAATGTTTATAAATTAAGTTGCAGTAGTTTCAGGAATAAATAATGCACATTATCCAACCTTAGAATGGTTTGAATCAATATCCGTTCAACAATACGAATACAATTTAAAAGGTTCTGTTATTTATACTTCTTTCGTTAAAGAAACAAAGCAGAATTAACAGGGATTGTAAGGATTGGGATTATAAATTAGGCATAATTTTCTGCAGTAGCGTATTTAAATTACATTTGCATTTAATCTAGACTGAGGAAATTCACCGTGGTTGAGTGTATTGGGGTAAACACAATTATATAAAAGTTCATTTAAGGAATTTTAACTGGAAGTGTAGCTAAATTTCTGACTTTTTTTTAATATAAACGTTTGAAAGTTCTGGGTTTTCTTTTAAATTAAAACAAAGAAAGGCAATTAAATTAAACGTGTTGGTAAAGAGTGGAAAGACAAAGCTTGACATATTTCTGGTGGACGTTTGGAATGACAAAAAATAGAGCAATTTTGAATAAGTTTGGACAATAATTAATCGATGTTGATAAAAGGTAAGTAAAACTTAATTACAAATGGAATAGTATTGAATAAATTATGAAGAACTTCATTCATTAGCGTGGGTAGTTACGTAACTGAACAACTAGAATTTTTTGTAATGGTGTTTATACATTTGTTACTTTTGGGCATCAAATTGGGGAATCAATCGTTAATGTAACAAAAAACACTTAGTATAATCGATTACATAACAATAAATCTCTGCTTAATTAAATATTCGTACGCATTTCGCTCATTAGCAAAGAGTACTTTGCGTATTCTGTGATATTAAATTTAAAAATTATATACAGGGCGTAGAAATTGTTTAAGACTCCTCCGGATCACTTCGACCAATGCCTAACGTTAAAGCAAATTTCGGTAAACTATCTACATACAAAAATACAAATTGTAGGTTCGAAAATTAATTTGAAACGTTTCTTAATGTGGAAATATACAGATAATTGCAATAGAATTTACCCTACGAGGTCGATTTTTTATTTTTAAATTCTGATCCGGCGGATGACCATCAGAACGTTGGCGTTGGCGAGATAGCTGGAAGTCGATATCTCAAGAAAACAGATGCCAATGATATCAAAGGAACAGGCCTAGGTTCTAATTGGAAGTCGAAGAAGAAGAAGAGGTAGAAGAAGAAGAAGCGGTAGAAGAAGAAGAAGCAGAAGAACCTTTTTATACGGAAATAAAACAAAAAATCAAAAAGGTCCTCACAAGACAAATTTGATTAGAATTGGGGATAGAATGGGGATCTTAACAAGACTACTGAATAATTTATACGACTAGGATTTCTAGAGAAAGTTTTTGAAAAGTCAAGTTTCAGCATATTTTCATGAAAACACATATGCAACCCAAATACCTTCTGGGCAATCCGCTTAATAATAATAAGTAACTGTTTCAGGTTTTAACACTTCTAATATTTAAAACTTTTAAAGAAGAGGAATTAGCATCGGAGACAGTAAGACTCTTTATCTGCAGTAAATTCTTAATGTTTTTGCGTTTAAATTATTTTGATTAAAAACTTTAAGTAAATAATAATCCCAAACAGTATTAATATTATGTACAGTCACGTGCAAAAGTAATGACACGCCTAAGTATCAAGCAGGCAACACACTATACGCTGCTTTGGTGCCAAGATTTTTAAAGCCACTAATTATAAGACCTTGTAGGTAGGATTAACAAGTTAGAGTTAGTTATTAACTTAAATTCTATTCAGGTAATCTTTCCAATATGTTGTGCTATATAAGCTTCCAAAAAATAGCCAATCATTTATCCACCACAAAGATCATTTTTTTAGATACTATTTGGAATCCCTAAGTCCCAAAACGTATTATTGGAAGTACCTTTTAGAAGGTAATGGACGGACACAGAATTACCGCTCAAAGTTAAGCTTAAGCGCTTTTTTGTAATAAGTCTGATTGTTTTTTATTGAAACGTGTTATTAAAAAGCCCCTGCATTAAGGTAATTTTCTAAAATATTTTTTGCTGTAGTAATGACGTCACTTTTTTAGTTTTGACGTTTTGTGAAGAGTATTTTTAGTTTTAAATAGGGCCTGCTTAATATGTTTGAACGTTTGAATTTCGGTTGATTTATTTGTTCATTGTTTTTTAGGGCAAATTAAATTTCTGCCAACAAGGAAATGAAATACAGACGATTTATTTGTTTTTTAAAGTTATTAAATGAAACAGCTTTAATAAAATTTCATTTCTGCAGTTTTTATGTTGTTTATTGTCCGATTACTAAATTCGTACAATTTAGGAAAACACTAATTTTTGGCTCATTTTTGAATGAAATTTTTCCAAAGAAAACAATTCAGAAAAATTGTGATTGTTACAAATCTAAAAAAATATTTCAATTTTTACACGAAATGAGGGTTTTTGCATCAATATTAAAACTTGCCAATAAATCATATTCTTATAAAAGTGTTAATGGTAAAAAATAGAATTTTTCGAAGTTCAAAACAATGGCCTGAATAATATATAACACCCGGAGTGGGCGCTACCTAAGAACGGGCAATAACATAAAGAGAACTGTCATCTTGAGTTTTGGATCAAATAAGGTTTGATAGTACTGACCACTGGAGAGTTACAGTAAAAACAAATTGCCGTGTTCCTTATATGAAAAATAAATTATGTGAAAAATGTAGTGTCAGCTTACGTTGGGAATTTTTAGGATATTTTCGTTGTGTTAATTCGTACCCTTTTGATATTTGATTTAATTAGAGTTCGGTCAATGCCGGCATGCGTTGTAATTTAATATTTTACTTGAAATATGAAACCAATTTTTGAATTTTTTGTTATTCACTGGTATTAATTTAACGTATTGTTGGCAACTTTCAAATTTTTTAACTGTAAATTTAAAAGGTCAAATGTAAAGCTTTGAAAATATAAAAATCCTTCCCAGTTGTAAGGGTTTTTTAAATGACCTACTAACGACACACCTATTATACTTTCTGGCAAACATTATATAAATTTTTTACCTCAAAAAATGTACCAAGTAACGTGGAAATTAATGTAACAGCAAATAATCGGACTACAACTGCAGAAGGTTAATTATTATTGCATTCATTTAAGCTTATAACTGTTAAATTTGAAATCCTTTGAAGGTCTCCTTATTTAATAAATTAAACATGAAAATGAGTTAAATGCAAATAATTTAATATGATATATTTGGTTTTTGCTATCATTTATCCCTGTATTCGACTATCGCTTGATTTCCTGCTCTATGTAAAAAGTAAGAAAAATAACTTATAAAAATTGAGATTTATTCAACCTTAGGTAATAACACAAAGCTATAGAAACATTTATAGTGCATTTTTATTTATACTATTTAATGTTACATTTTAACTCTTGTTTTTAATGACTAATTCGCCCCTTTTTGGCATGGAATCCACCAACTTCTCCACTTCTTTATTCGAGACGCATCGATACCAGGCATTCACCAAAGATTAAATAAATTCTGATTTTGTTGTTGATTTTCTTTTTGAAATAACGTTGGCAATCCTTTTCCAAAGGTTCTCAATTGGATTAAGGTATATTCTGTTATTATTAGCGGCCAACCAAGATTTCATCAATCCTAGCCGTATGGTATGAAGTGTTGTTATCTTAGGAAATGAAGTTCTCTTCACCAAATAAATCTTTGCCACTTGGCAATATTTTTTCTGTCGAAGTATCGATGTATTCATCATTCTAGAGACAATGTGGAACTGACCCATGCCTTTGGCAGGCATGCAACCCCATACCATGACTTAAGTTGGATGCTTGATTGTCGGAAACACACACCTTGGTGAAAACTTTTCTGTAGGAAATCGTTTCGCAAATGATTTTCCACTATGATTATTTATGTTAAGAGTTGATTCGTCGCTAAATAGGACTTTTTTATTATTCTCTGAAGTTCAGTTCCAATGTTCTCTTGCCCAGTGTTTCTCTGGCATGGCATCTTCGACGTCCAAAACTCAGAAGCCTTTTTCTCACCTATAGATTCTTATCTGCCAAACTGGTCCTTCGTAGTACGCCAATGGAAGCTTTCCTTGGCTGTTCACTTCGAGATTTGTCGTGTATTTTTTCTGTACATTAAATTTATTGATTATTCTGTTAACTGAAGATTAATTACATACATTCAAGCGGTAGTTTCTCGCCTGGATTTTCCTTCCTCATGGTGAAATCAAAGCAAATGAAACATTACACAATTGTGTAATTTACAGGTTTCACTTTCCTCTCACATTTTTTCAGGTTTGAGACTGGCAGTAAACAATTACTGGCATGTTTAAAAAGTGATATAAAAAAAAATTGTCGTTAACAAAGAGGAACAGGTCTTACAGAAGAGGTTCAAATGTTTCTCCATCAACTTCTACACAAACACACACAACACAAACTGTCTCCCAGAGCTGCTGTAGCATTCTGAAGAGCTTCCCTGTAAATTAAAATAATGTCAGTTAATTCGGTTGTTAAAAGGTTAGGCTGACCTTCCATTAAAACGTTCGAAGAATGACTGTCATAATGACTCACGTAATATACCTGGACTTTCTTATCAGTATGAATAAGAAAGGCGTTAGATTAATTTAGATTCCAGTGACCCCAAACCAATTTTTCTATTGATATTTTTAATTTTTTTCTGAACTTACCGTTTACTTGCGACACATGGCTTGTTGAGGAAAGTTGTTCTATTTAATATGCTCTACCTGCTCCTAGAACTAATGACGATACTTTTGAATCACTCTGTATACGAGTACACTCCTTTATATGTTCGTAGAGTTCAGATCGTGTTCCCTCTAAATTTATTTTTAGTTTGTTTTCTAATCTCTTCTGGAATAAATTACTTATAATTTCTTGTTTTGAATATAGGATAACTTTGCTCCTTAAGATTTTCTTGCTCTTCCTGTATTGTTCTGCACTTGCTTTGTCCAATATATGTAATATAAATCTTACCATATAGTCATCTCAACCGCATTTTGGTTCTCGAAATACCCGTACGTCTTTCATTAGTATCCTTCGATTTCTTCCAATAATTATATAATCAATAATTGATTTGAACTCCCTCAATGGTTGTACCTATGTATATTAGGATACGTCCTTACATTGAAAGAAGGTATTTGCTACTGTACTTAGTTTATGTTCTCTCATAGACTAATTAGCCTTTGCCCATTGCGTTGAGTACATTTTCCCCAAACCTTCCTACTGTATTATCATTCCTGAGTACTCGTACTCTGCTGTTCAGATCACCTCCCATTATTAATTCCTGGTATTTGTTTATGCTTCGAACTGTATGACTTAACAATGCGTAGAAATCCTCTTTTTCATTTATGCGACCATCGTCGTTTAATGCAATAAAATGAGTAATTTGTCCATGTATTTTGCATTTTTATAATTTTTTCGCTAATTTCATCCCATGGGACTATCATGTTTGCTCATTTATTGTTTATGATTCTATCACTTTTGAGCACTTTGTGAATGTGATTTTCGAGTTTTTCTTGGCCTAGTCTTGTCTTTTTCGTTTCAGTTAGTATTGTAATATGAATTTCTTTGCTTCTATTTCCAACATAGTTTCTTTTTTGTTTTGCGGGTGGGTTCTGTATATTCTACGTTGCAACATTCATCGTCCGTTCTCCTAGATTTAGTCACTTTAGCTTTCAATCCATCCGGCTGCTTCCGAGGCTCTATTTTGGATTTTTAGTGGTTTTAGGATTACGGTTACTGGTACTGGGCTGCCAACCCTTCTCTTTTCTCATACGGGCTTCTTTTACTTAAGCCAACAAATTTCAGTACTTTCACTTAGCTAAGGGGGTAAGAGGCGATTTGATATAAATTTTTATGTTGACTATTCTGGATGAATGAATTACATACATCAATTTTTATATTCGACGAAGTTCTCTTGTAGAGCCAATGACCGTAGTGGTCGAGGCGCATTGAAATCCATAGCAGTCTAGATTTCGTCCAATAAACAAAAATAATATTTTCAATATACAGGGTAATGCTTTTGCCAAACTTTGAGAATAGCTTTATGACAAATGGAGCAATTAAGGACCACACGTTTGTAAATATGTATAATCAGTGCTTATGCTCCTACTCTTGATGCGGACTGGGAAACCAAAGAAGCGTTCGATTAAGAGCTTGAGAATGTACCTACTTCAGAAGATATCGAAAGAAGAAAAGATAGTTCTATTCGGTGACTTTAATGCCAGGGTGGGTAATGAGAATGAACTATGGCCAGGTACCACAGGAAGACACGGAATCGGCAACATGAAGCAAAATGAAGAAATCCTGTTAACAGTTTGTAAATAACATGGTTTAACTATTCCTAATATAGTTTTTCGATTGAAAGATAAATTCGAAGTTACGTGGAGACACCCAGGCTCTGTACACTGGCATCAGCTTTACCACATTAGTAGAAAATATCTTAAGGGCGCACAAGTCACTAAAGGCAGCGTGTTGGAACTAAAATGAAAATCAGTTTCAAGCCAAAGTCTCGTGTCTGACAACATAAACCAAAGCTCCGCCTCTGTATACATCGTTTAGAAAATGGGGAAACACAAAATGTAATCCGCGATAGTTTTAGTGCACTAGATAGACTTACAAACATTAGAAGATAAACACTGGGTCACAGTCACAGACTCCATTCGAAAAGTTAGTGAATCTGTAATAGGCATCGAACGCAGAAGAAGACTGGTTCAACGAGAATAGCTAATCTATTCAAGACCTCTTGGACCAGGAGTATAAACCCCTACAAGCCCACCTCAGCGAACCTAGTGATAAAGCAAAACAAGATCACTTAAATTCACTAAAACACACAATAAGGTGGGAGTTGAAGAATATTAAAAATAAATGGTGGACCGGAATTATGCTGACCACTATGACTACAAACATTTCCTAGATTCAATAGTCAACGCCCTATCCGAGATGCGAACGGCACGCTACTCAAGGAAGAATACCGAATTCGTGTCCGTTTGAAGGAATACTATGAAAATCTACTTAATCAAAACAACATAGTTGATCTCAACGTAATTAACTTAATTCATCAATATGAAACCCATGAAGAATCAGTTGCTAAAGCGCTTAGCCAAGCTCTTGTGCGAAAGCGTTTTGGAATCTCAAAAATTTGGTATTCTTCAATCACGACCTGATACTTCTGTACGGCTGTAAAAATTGGACCACGTACAGCAAGCACATTAAAGCACTAGAAAGAACTCAGCAAAGACAGCTAATACTTATTCTGAAAATTAGATGGTACCACCATATCTCCAACGAAGAAGTCTTACGCAGGTCAAAGTGCACTGCTATAGAAATACTATAATAACTAAAGCACGATTAAGATGGGCCGGATATACCTATCGCCCACATGGGCGAAAATCGCTTACCCTACACCACATATTGGCAACACCGGCCCGCGGGCTCTTAACTTCTTTTGATCCGGCCCTGATCTATCAAGTTTAGTGTTAATTTATTCAGTCTATATTTTTTTTTAATTAATTTAAAATTAAAAATATCATACAATAATTCAATTCAAAAATATCATAGCATTTAAATTAACAATTTCTGATTTTCATACAATTATAAAAATAAGACCCGATATAGCTCATAGCAATTTTATGACACCAATAATTAATCAGAGCTTTCGCATAGCATTTAAGGCACCTGCCAACGTACAGCTTTAGACCAGAGCATTAGTTTATTTAATAATTTGGTCCGGCCCTTTACTCGGGGACAGAATGATAATTTGGCCCAAAAACAAGGAAAGGTTGCCCATGTCTGCCCTACACGAAAACCTAAAGAGTTTGGGACTAGAAAAAATCTGGGAAGAAACAGCACAAGATAGGACGATCTGGAATACTGCAGTCTGTGAATATTCAGGACCAAGACAACTAAACAGAAGACATGTTACAACAGTGGGTGACTACGCTTGTCCGGATTGTTGCAGTCATATCACATCCCAAATAGGATTTTATAGCCATCCTCTGGCAAACACATCTAATTAATTTTAACACATGACATGTATTGTAACAAAATGTATTGTTTATGGTATGTGGTTATACTCGGATATCGAGTGCCTGGCAATTAATTAAAAAGTAATAATATGCAAATTACAAAAGTTAGTGCGTTTATTAATTTGCTAACTTTACGCATCTGACCTTACCTTAGACTTTTTTACTTAAGTGGAACTGATCGAGCTATCGGCCTTAAACCTAACACATTCGAACACGCCAACCGGGATTTAAATCTGAAAACTCTGGATTGTGAAGCAATAATTGATTATAAAGCCAGCCTTTTGTTAAGTTGATTTAGTATAAATTAGTAATTAGCAAGAACAACTATGATAAGTTCACCATTCATTCACCGTACTGTGACATCTGTATTAAAGTTTCATGGCAAGTATCATGATAGTAACTTATAATTTTAATTTATTTTTTGTTTAAATTTCACTTAATTACGCTTTACTATGTTGCTTTGTATATCGTGAAAAATCAGATCGGTATATTATTTTTAAGAAAAGAATTTTAGAGAATTTTTCTCATTATTTGCTTTATAATTTTAATGAATATGTTGTTTATTTGTTAAGCGTAAAAAATTGAAGTCTGTTGAAAGAAAATAATAATTCTTTAAATATCGTATTTAAAAGTTTCCCATAAAATATTGTTCTGTTTGAATCTTAGATTTTTCCTCAGTTTATTGAATATCCAAAGCCTTCATTAAAAAAATAATGAGCTTTATCAAATTATAAACAGTATTTAACTTGTGGCCCCTTTTTATTTCACTTTTTCTTCGGTACTCATCTGCATGGTATTCGGAGTTAAGCACGGTTCCTGTTTTTTTGTATAAAGGCGAAGATTGTTTTATTTACTTGCTGAAAAGGAGGACCTGAAGCGAAATTAATTGCCACGAAGTGGCATCATCAGATTACGCTTTGAAAATAATTTTTGAGACAACAAATAATTACCAAAATTTGTTAGCTTTTTGTTACCACCAGGCCTGCCACGCATACTTAATAATATCGGACAGGTCGTGCGCGTCGGTGCTGTATATGCGGCGTCGAGAGCGTCGCTCAGTCCACCGCCAACTTTGTGGGTGTTGGAACGTCGAAGTTAGAAGTCCGTACCGCGCGGGTGCTCATGCCGTTTCGCATGTGATACCGGATGCTCGTTAGATCCACAACCAATCGCGGTTCCAATTTAAACTTAATTAGATCGTAGGTGCTTCGAACGCGCTTTTACCCTTACTGAATTTTAGAAATTTTCAAAATCATTTGACCGAGTTTGTAATTTTAGGACGTTATGTGAATCGTAGGGCATTGAACATTCTGTTTACGTTTTGAGAAAGGGCGCTCAATCGCATACACATAGGTAAGAATTAGAGAAAAATCTCAACTTATATACGAAATAATAATAATAAAAACAGTCCACGTTCGTATGTGTGTACGTGTGCGTGCGTGTTCAATTTAGATTTAAATTATTTCGGTGGATCTGTTGAGACTAACGTTAATTATGAACGTTAATTATACTTGCTAGGGCGGAATTTTGTGAGAGAGATGGACACAGGAATCGTCGGCAAAAAGCTTCCGCTAATTTTCATTAAAGCGGTATTACTGGGAATTTGTAGAAAGCAAAATTTCGCGGCATAAATGCTTACGATGCTTTTAATCAGGAGTCTTTAATTTTTGTACTTTTGATATTACTTCATCGGATATTTATTTCGTAAACAGTTATAGGAATACAAAATTTACAACAGATGGTACTTATTTGTTTAAAATATTGCAGCAGGACTAATGAATAAACAAAATCAAAAACAGAGCTTAAACAAATAAAAGCAAACCAGGTTTATGGTGAAAAGCATAAAATAGGAAATTAGAAAATGTATAGTTTTGCCAGAAGTAAACAGTATTAGTAAACATCATTTACCTGTCATTGTGTAGGCCCATTTGTGTATGTTTTCTTTTTTAATTGGATTTTCTGTACTCTGATTTTCCACCCCAATTAAAAAATGTATCAGTGTGTCAACACTCGTTTGTCAAATCGTACAAATGGTTTATTTTTGTCCTTTTGGGGATAAAGTTGTTGTACTTTTATTTTGCTTTTGTAATTTTTCGTGTTGCTTATTGTTATTGTTTATCAACATCGTTATATGTAAAAAAATTCAAAGCCTTACAAAAACCATCTACAAAAAAACGACTTTTTTAACTTTAAACTTTTTTGGACATACCTTTTCAAACCTGGTTAAGTTTTAGATATTTTGGTTTTGGATTATTATACGCTGAAATGAAGTCCTAGGTTTCCAAAGCAACACATTTTTTTTCTGAAGTTATTCCAAACTAATATCTCACAAAGAGATTTTTTAATCAAAATGGGAAGTGAAAATTGCAAAAATTAGATACGTAACAAACCAAAATAAGCTTCTGTGGTAAATAAAATCGACCTTCACTTTTTCAAAACTTCTGAGTTTCTAATTCTTTTGAAAAATTATAAACGTAACTCATATCTATAACTTAACAGTAAATTTTTAAAATTGATTTTTACAAAAGAAATATCATTTTGGTACATCACTTAACAGTTCTGACATGTTATAATTTATTTTAAAGAGCGTCGAGTTACAAAATTACACTTTTACATTCTGAAAAGGAAATTAACTAAAAACAGGAAGAAGCTCGGGGTTGTTAATATGATATAGCACGATAAAAAAAAATAATAAAGCAAACGTACAATGGATTAAATTAATTTTTCATATTAGGGTTTGTTTTGTTGATGTAGTAATTTTTCCTGTATAAATTATTATTTGATAAAACAAAATAGAGCTTTTGATGAATGTAATATTGAAATATTGGCTTGGTTATATAGAATGAGTAATTCTATCCGTAATAGAAAACAACTCTGTTAAACCCCTATCAAAATGCGCAGCGAGGCATTAAATGAAAACCAATTTAATTAAACAAAACATGTAATTAAGGGAAATAAGCTTGATTCATAAAGCCCCTTTCATACTCCAAGCCTTTCCAACTTTATTTAACCCGTTTTTTCGTCCTCCAAAATTTGTAAATAAAATAAAACCTACCCACTGATGGATTTAATTTTAATATTAGAAAGTGGGTTTACGTGTGTGGCACACGAACCTTAACAAAACCTTCCAAGGGAATTTTATAGGTAAAGCTTCGCTAATTTTGGTTTTCTTACGCGTCATAAAATTCATAGCCGTTCTTACAAGTTTACAGGACGTTAAAGTAAATCCTGCGCAAAATCCGTGCCACATTCATAATGAAACAGATTAAGAAAGATAATTTTATGTATGCATATATGCAAATTAATGCCGGGGAAATATTCATATGCAAATACATGTAAATAATGCAAAATAAATAAAGAAGTTTTAGTATTTGAGCTTAAATTAATTTGTGTTCCACCATCTTTACCGCTTTTTACATAAAATGATGTTATTTATTTTAATATACCAGGGAAGGACGTTGATGATACTTATTTTTAAATGAGTCTATTAAAGAGGTTTAGATAAAAATTCGCCATGAAATCGTTGTTTGTGCAAAATAAAAACGCTGCCTTTTTTGTACAAATAATTTTTTGATTCTGCATTCGCTTTTTAAAAGTTTAAAATTAGTAATAGTTACTTGCATAACAAGAGAAGTCCTTCCTGTTGAGCATGAAAGATGCAGGCAGGATACAGTAAGTCCCTTAAAATTCTATGTTACATATATATAAGATTGTTTCAATGGCCAATCTATAGTTGTGAATAACAATTTAACATTTATAATTTGTTTATTTATTCGTTCAGAAGTAGAAAGTAATTATTACAGAAACATATCAAAAATATTAGCTTTCACGAAACAAATCTAATAGTTAGCAAGACTTGCGTCACAAAGTAGTTCGTACCTCCCTAGGGAGGTAAGTTTACATTTACTTCCTACCGTTTAAAAATAAGTAAACGGTAAAACAAACCTGCCCCCTTCAATACGACTGAATCTCACCTGAGAACTGTAATACCCAAATGGACAGTGAAAAAACTAGTTACGTAGAACCCATTGGGTTGTGGTCGAAAAATTTTTAAATCGAGGATTAACTGGAATTCTTTACTGTTCATGTATACATGTTGATTTTAATATGCATATGTAATAAATCAGGTTAAATGTATTCATATAAGGGTGAATTTCAAAGCTTCGAGGAAGTACGGCAATTAAATCTAGAAGCTTAGTTTGTCATTGATTTTTGATTTTGTTAAAAAACGATGCTGAAGACGGTTTGAAAGTTTTTATTGTTTGAAGCTACACGAAAATAGTTAGTAATTTTTGTTCTGATTTTAACAAATAATGACTACACGTATGAGGTTGAATTTAAAAGCTTCGAAGAAGTACGGTAATTAAATCTTCAAGCATTGTTTGTCGTGATTTTTTGATTTTGGTTAAAAAACTATACTGAAGAAAGCTTTTGATATTTGACACCACACGAAAATAATTAGCAATTTGTGTTCTGATTTTAACAAGTAACAGCTACACGCATGAAAATGAATTTAAAAGCTTCGAAGAAGTACCTACGGTAATTAAAGCTTCAAGCTTAGTTTCTCAATGATTTTTGATTTAGTTAGAAAACGAAGTCGAACACCTTTTGAAGGTTTTTAATATTTGACACTGCACAAAAATAATTAGTATTGTTTTTCCTGATTTTAACAAATAATAGCTTCGAAGAAGTACGGTAATTAAAGCTTCAAGCTCAGCCTGTCATTGATTTTTGATTTAGTTAAAAAACGATTTTAACAAATAATGGCTACACGTATGAGGGTGAATTTAAAAACTTCAAAGATATGCTGTAATTAAATCCTCAAGTTGAGTTTGTTATGGATTTCTGACGTTGGTTAAAAAACTATGCTGACGATGCTTTGAAAGTTTTTGATATTTGACACTACACAAAAATAAGTAGTAATTTTTGTTCTGATTTTTACAAATAATGGCTGAACTAGCGAGTTTAATTTGATAAAATTCTTCTTTTTCTTCGTTCCATAGCTCCATAAGGAGCAAAGGGCACCCGTAGCTGTTTCGTGAGCTGCATAGGTATCCTGTGCACCTTTCATTGATTTCTTCGCTATCTCTTCCACTAGCTTGTTCCATTTTTTTCTATCTCTTGCTAATATTTCTCTTCATTCCATGTTATACCATATTGCCTTAATTCAGTTTGTACCGCCCTTCTCCATATGTCTGCCGGCCTTCCAACTTTTTTGGTATTGTGTAACTTAGAATTTGTTTTGTTACGTTGTTGTTAGGTTGTTTAAGTGTGTGACCAATACATCTCCATTTTAATTTTCTAACAGTTATTTCTACTTTCTCTTCTTTTGTAATTCTGTGTAGCTCTTCGCTAGTAATTGTATTTGGCCAGAAGATTCTTCGTAAACATTTGTTGATGAATGCCTGTATTTTGGTTCCTTTCCACGTTTCGGCCCCATATAATAACAATTTTTACGTTTTCGTTCTTTGAACTGTACTTGATGATGTCCATACCCTGCTGAGCATGCCGAAAGCACTTTACGCTAATTTAATAGCATATCGCTTCTACTTCTTCTATGGGGATTGTTACTGTATTGTTTAAGTCTGTTTTTAAAATTTTTGTCTTTTTTGCATTTACTTTCAGACGTATGTTATTTGCATTGTTCATTAGTTTTGTCGTTATTCGCTGTTGTTAGGCAAATGTCGTCCGCACACTCCAAATCCTTACTGAATATTTCCCAATTATGTAGTACATATTCTTCTGTCTTCTGAGTTTTTTACTCAATCCATAATAATTATAAAAATTATTGGCGAAGGGCTGCATCTCTAACGTTCTCAAGCCCTCATGTTCTACTCTCGCTGTGTGCTTATTGTATAACGTCTTTATAATTCGAATATATTTCTATGGTAATCCAGATTGTTTTAAAATCTTCCACATCATTTCTTGCGTTCAAAATTAATAAAATTCATATAGACTTTTTCCCTCATCTCAGATGTCTGTTTTAATAAATTTGATACAATTAATTGCGATTTATTTCAGAGTTTGTCGGAAATAAAAGATTTTAATGAAGAAAGAAACTCCTGGAGATATTCTGTTATTTTATTTGTGTGTTTTTGTTATTTGTTGTTTGATAATTTAATTAACTTTGGTTGCAGCTGCTTTGACGTTCTTTAAACTTTTATTATTTTTTGTTTTTATTTCTTGCTTTGCTTTATTATTTTCGCATATTTTTAAATATTAATTGGAAGTTCTTTGTTTATAAAATTATAATACATTTGTCAAATAAAAGCTTCGTAAAACACAAAGCTGCCTGGAAGTTAAAATAAATGATTTTTGTGACGTTAATTAAAAATGCACATTCAGTTGTTTTTCCTTCTGTATATTAAAAAATACTGAAAGTAGTAATATCACATGTGTCTCATTAAAAATTGGGAGTGATTCGCTTACAAAAGAAAAGCTTATTAAACTAGAGCAGTGGGCTTAACTTACAACCTGAAAAGGTCTTTAATACAGGAAAATTCGAACTGGGATTTGACCTTGTGTAGCTTCGTTTACCAAACAGATGTTTAATCCACCAACCCCATAAGAGACAATATTTTTTTAAGGTTTGCAATTAATTAAAACTGAAATTTTTTAATTTCAGGATAATTTTCATGTTTTTTAATCCATTGAAATTCAGTTAATAATTCAAAGCAGCATCAGCAGTTTGAAATAAAACCCAGAAAACCTTCTAAAAGTTACATTTAAATGTAAAACAACTGACCGTTTAACTTTGCTGTAGCAATAAATATTTGTTCAGGTTGAAATGCGGATTTTACTCTTCCTTTATATTAAGATAAATTTCGTCCTCTTAGGTTTCCGTGAACCAAACTTGAGGGCAAACAATTTCATTCGTAAATTCCCAATCGATTGTAAAAATTTAAACTGGCGAGCTTTTTTTTCTCTTAAACGCCTTTAACAATACACATTTCTGTATTGAATCGATCAAAAAAACATATTTTTCAATTTTAGAACCGAGCCTTCGTGTTGCTGTTCTCCTTTATCCATCTTTCGTGCGCTTCATCCCTGTGGCAGTTTCCTTCAAAAGGTAAGTTGTAAACTTTTAAAGATCTATAAATGTCTGGAGTAGTTTCTTTTTGCGACCACCATATTCTATTTAGAATTACATTAATTCAAATTTACGAGCACGAACGGTCTACGTTATTTGCATAACCTTATATTAATACATGTCCTATGTCGTATTGATACACAGTTTGATTTACTGCGGTCATAAAATATTCCTTCTTTGAACCAATAAAAGGGCCCGTTTCTAAAGAAAACCGAATTTTATCATACTCTATGAAAAGTGAGCTCTTAATATGGTCGAACTGATCAGTCAATTGGAACGTAAAATCCTCCTTATAATTTATTACGGTTTTAAAATTGAATTAAATCCCTCCGTTTTTATGTTTTTATACCTGCAAATTTTGGCCTCCAGCTAACAAACTGTGCATGAATTACCCCCGTGTTTATCGAGCACACGTCGATGACCATACATGTGCCAAGAACATTCGTTTACGTTTCAGGCATTTTTAAATAATTACCGAAGCATTTTCAGTTCCTAATTTGTGTTCGTTGTTTGATTTTCAGTGGGTTAGTTTTTGTTTGTTTGTTGTTATGACGTGATGTTGAAAATAATTAGGTTAACTTTCGCTTCCCGTTAATTGCAAGGCCGTCTGTTCGTTTTAGCTGAAAATTTGATCGTAAAATTCTTCCTGTACGACTACCAACAAAAATACGAGCTATTGAATATTTTATTCGCTTTGATTTACACTGATGTGTTTGTAATTTTGTAACTTCCAGTAAATACGAATCTAAATTTAATGAAATTTCGGGCTGATAAAATTATCGAATCACGAAATTACTCTTGACGTTATTACGAAATTTAATGAATTAAATAGGTAATATGGATTCATAATAAATTTATTTTTGAATGCTTTGTGTTTGTAGCTTTCGGTTTCTAAATTTTATAAATGAAACACAGTTTAATCATTTCAAGCCATTCGCAGCAAGGCAAGGCTTTGCATATTTATTTATGAAGTAAAACAGCTGGTTTTTAAACTGTAATGTCTTTAAAAAAATTGGCCGACAAGCCTTTTCAACATATTTTGTGTTAAAAAATAGCTTGATTTATAATGTAATATTTCGAATCCCTTTTCGTATCATAATTTTTTTTAAATCTATTTTATTAAATTTGGGATATAAAATTGACTACAAAATAAAGATAAATATTGTTTTTCCGAAGCATACAAAAACCATATATGACAAGATGTTGACTTTTATTTGAAAAAGATAAAAAGTAAATTACCAGACAATAAAAAAGAAATATTTCTTATAACTGGCAATAAATTAAACCTTAATGCCGTAGGCGTTTCGGTGGATTGTAATAAAATTCGGGTTTTACGAATTGCAAAACCAATATCTGAGTTTCTTGCAAAGCCAGAATGTTATTTGCTTAGCATTTGAGCAAATACGATATATTTTAAGTTTTTTAATGTAGAAGCCGAATTACCTTTAATTCGGCCTCAGTTCTTTAGCAAATTATGCAAAAATTAATATTAATTGAAATAAATGTTACTTGGTTTGAAGTAACGAAAAAAAAAAATAGAATCAATGAGAAGATTGAACACGAAGTTAGCTAGAATGAGAGGGAGAACAGACCTGACTCCAACAACATTTTAAGTTTAAAACCATGAAAAAAGGCAAGATCCGCCTTGGAAAGAGCATTCTAAAACATATTTGAAACAAAAAACAATAAAAAACATTGTTTACCTTCCTAATGCATGGCCGATTTACATACATTTAATAACAATGCTCATACAGAAATCCCTTTTTGTGTGTTTAATGTGTATGAATCTTTGTAAAACACAAATGTTATTGATATTGTTTCAACGGCTGTTTATTTTGAAAACATTTGTTTTTTTACTGGAACTCATCCTCTTTTATTCTGTTGATAGAATACATTAACATTCAACCATCAATACATACGTACGGGAACAGAAATGATTATTGACACATCGCTATTAATAATTCGAACAAGGATATCCATTTATCGTTAATTACTCTATAGAACTGATTTTAGAAGTATCAGTATTAATAATTTACATGCAAATCCATACATGCTAGCTGGAATACCCGTGTAAATGCAAATATTTGTGTAATCGTGTCTTTGATTAAAATTGTATAAAGAACAGGAGAAGAATACTTGATTTTACTAACTTTTTCAGTTTCTATTCTTCTTCTTCTTCTTCTTTAGTGAAAGCTCAAACCACTGGACTGTTGTTAACTCGTAGTATGAATTCTGATTTACTTTTTTAACATTATTTTTAAAACGAATTATTTTTAATTTATTCGACATGGAATATAATTTTCTCGGATGTTGAAAACATTCTGTAATCAGAGTTTTACTTTTGCTGTGTTTTTCATTTCTTAGTAATTAACGGAGGACATTTATTTATTCGAATGAATTGTCGCCATTTCTGTAATTAAATATTTTATGAAACTATGACGATTTCAAATTTTAACAATTTAGAATAGGCAACCCACACTGCTCGCCGAAGCAAACATGAGAGTCAGAATAGTTATTTAAGTATCAAGGGCGGTAGGTGCGTTTTACCAGTCGAGGGTAAAAATTTTTACCCGAAACCGGTAGCACCTACGCCCGTGATACTTATTACAATTTTTGCATGATCCATGCAATAACCAAATTAAATGAATCTAAATTTGTTCATGTCAAAGTGACAATAATTGTGTGATAACTGTAAAATTGTCTAAAAATCCCTCTATCTAAAATGAGAAAAAATACTCAAATTTTCATATTTCATTACTTACCGCCTTCCGATCGGTAAGTGAATGCTTACCGATCAGTAATTTGTACCCATAACTTACTATTGTTATAATTAAATCAGTACCTAAACATGTCAAATTGAAGGATCGTGCAAAAAATATGCGAACTACAATAATTTCATTTAAAATATTATAAGCGGCAATATATTCAACCAATCACGCAAGAATGTTTAGTTCGGTACATCCACAATCAAAATTACGAGTTGTCAAATTTGTATCGTACTTGACAGCTGCATTTCTATTTCATAATAATTCGTTTTACAATCATAATAATTCTTTTTACAATACATCATTCTCTAGCTAATATACATTGACCCTGCAAAAGTAAATGAAACATTACACAATTATGAAATTTACAGGTTTCACTTTCCTCTCACATTTTCTCAGGCGTGAGACTGGCAGTAAACAATTATTGGCATGTTTAAAAAGTGATATTAGAAAAAGTTGTTGTTAATGAAGAGGAACAGGACTTACAGAAGATGGTCAAATGTTCTTCCATTAACTTCTACACAAACACAAACACATTCGGTAAAGGTTAGGCTGACCTTAAAACGTTCGAAGAATACTGGGACATACTGACCTACGTAACATACCTCCTCTCTTATTAGTAAGGCGTTTGATAAATTTAGATTCCAGTGACCCCAAAACAATTTTTGTATTGATATCTCTAATTTTTTCTGAGCTTACCGTTTACTTGCGACACATGGTTTATTGAGAAAAGTTCTTCTATTTGATACGCCTTACCTACCCTTAAAATTAATGACAATACTTTTGAATCGCCCTGTATACATTTTCTTGACACAACTCAAGTAACTTGTATCTTCTATTGTGTCTTCTATTACTATGTTGCCTACCTTAGCATTAGGGTCTCCCATAATAACGTTGAATTCAAGTCTTTTAGTGGGCTTCATTACTTTAAGCCGTTGCGTTGGTGCGTAGACTTGAATTATATTAACATCTACTACCTTCCCCTTCAGTTTTAACAGCATAATTCTGTCTGAATAAGGTGTAACGTTTATAACAGATGCATCTATCTCCTTGTCGATCATAATAGAAACTCTATTTTTATGATGAGTATCGTCATTTTCTGAATAATATATTACTTTGTCATTTGTCTGAAGTTTTCTACATCCTGGCCACCACTCCTAGGGCACGCCTAATATTTGAATGTTAAGTCCTATTATGCATCTTCCCAGCTTCGTAAATGTTGTGAACATTAATTCCAGCTTCTTATCTTAAAAATACCTTTTATTATGTCAAGTCCGTAGATTTTTCGCATCACTGTCCCAGTCAAAGGACGCCGATACTCAGAGCTATTGCTAAGTTATTTTCTTTCTTTCTTCCTCTTTCATCCACTTATACCTTTACAGTGTCGAGGGGGCGGACACACCGGGTCGCAGAGTGGTCACCCATCCAAGTTCTGGCCAAACAGGCCCTTGTTTAACTTTCTATATTTCAGTATTACGCATTATTAAGTTCACCTGCCGTAATTAAGTATAATGATAATCGTAAGAAATAGTATGGTGGTTTCTTCTTGATATTTGTACCACAGTGCAAGAACCTTTCGGATAATGTAGCTTATGCCCCTTGTATTTTGGTATTAGGCCTATAGACAAAGAACTTTCCGAATAGTCCCAATCCAATACTGATAGTACTGCTGCACACTACCAGCCCCTGGGGTTGGGGTTGGGGTTCCCCGACCGGTTTCACATACACAGTATTTGCTTCCTCCTACTCAGTTCTAAGGTAGCCTGTGCTCGATTTACACCAGCACTGACACGGTGTAAAGAAGCAGAAACTACTAAATGCCCTTGATTTTCGCATTTTATATTTCATTAAAGCTTGATACATTTAAAACCTAGAGTTGATCGATAAACTTCACTTACTCCCTTCTTATCTAAATTTTTTTATGGAGAATTTTTCTTTAAGATGATATTTTTTTGTTAATTTCCCATGGAACACAATTTCCTCGATTGCTGTTGAAAATTCCAAAAATGTTTTGTGTATCTTTGTTTTTGTTTTTCTCGTTTGTACGAATAACTAATTATAAAGCTGGTAATTAACTGAGAATATTTATTTATTTAAACGAATTTTTGGCACTTCTGTAATTAATTTTCAAAACTAGGGCGATTTAGAAACTTAGAATAGGCAACCCACATTGCATTTTTCAGGTAATTGAAAGGCTCTGAGATGTATTGCAGGTTGTCTATCTTAATCTAAGGAATTAAGCAATAAAACTCTGCTTTGGCAAAGAAGCAAAATCTACGAAATGACTTTGCTTTTCGCAAATATTTTCTTATTACAGTGTTTTTCTATTGCTTTTCCTCTTTTGTCAATTGTGTTTCAATGTGTGTCTAATGGTTTTCCAATGATTCTATATTAGTAGGCTTGTTTTGTCATTTGCAACATAGCTTTGACGTTTCATAATCTGGAAAGTCATTTGCTAAACAGGGAAACGTAATTGACAAAAGAGGAAAACCAAAAGAAAAACACTGTAAAGCGAGATAACGAAATTTTAAAGCTGCAGATTTGACATATAAACTTCTGATTTACTTCTGTGCTACTTTAAATTTCCACGGAGAATTTAAGAAACTTTTCCTCAAATTGATTCCTTTTTGGTTTACTCTAAGCATGTCATGTGCGAAAAAGTAAGCCAATTGCAGAATTTTTAATTTTACTGTGTTCCTCATTTTTTAGTGAATGAGTAAATACAAAGATGGCAATTAAAGGCCGATTCACACATATCAGTGACGTATTCGTTCAGTTCAGTGACGTATTCGTTCAGTTCCGTGAGATTTCATCAGTATTAGTGATAAAAATTATCGTTGTCGTGCTCTGATATTGACATATTCAGACATGTCAGGCACAGTGACGTGCAGTGTCAGTTACACATTTGCATAGTGAAATACAAATACCGACACTGAACTGACACTGAACGAATACGTCACTGATATGTGTGAAACGACCATTTACAGGAATTTTTGCTACTTATAATTATTTGGCGAAAACCCGGCGATTTCTGAATTATACAGTGGCTAGTTACAAAATTACAAAAATTTGGAATAGATAACCCACATAGCATTTCTGATTGTAAGCCTACATATGAGATGTAATGCTGGTTGCGTATTTCTATTTTAATATTTAATATTGAAGGAATAAAGCAATATCTTTTGCAGCTTTAATAAACACGCAAAACCTACGAAACCTTGAGTTTCGTATGGTTTGCTTTTTATTAAGTGAGAAACGTTACCCCAAATTAGTTTATTGAGCACCATATTCACAGTACGTCTGTCTGTCTATGTAATTATAAAGGTAGGTTTCCGCTATTTTGTTCTTCAGTTCACTGAACATAATTTAGGTACCTGGTAGACATTTCAAAATTAATGATTTAATTAATTCCTCATCATAGATAACAAACACAAGTTTGTTCTCGTGGCACCAGGGAAAGTAGTAGATGTTGAAAATGATGTTTTTCTTTGCTTTTCTTTTATTTCAGGTAAAAACTTTGCCTGATGCTAGTATCGATAATGATTGTGATTCAGTTGATGTGTTTCTTATGTTGTACGTTTCTTATTTAAAGGGTGTAGTTTGATAAAGCAAAGCAACTGCTTTTAATATTGCATTGAGGTCAATTTCCCTATATTGTTTAACAATTAGGAAAATTCTAAAAAGTCTCTAAAATAATCGTTTAGTATGATGCCACGAAAGGTTTTCTGATGAAAACGTGCACTGAGTTTTGGTTGTTTAATGTATGTATTTTATACATACATTTAGATTTTCATTTTTCAGTGGTAATATTTGGTCTCAATTTTCTGTAGATCTTAAAATTTGTTAAAAAATTCTATCACGGTTAACTTTTACGAGGGTCGTTTGAAAAGTAAGGTTTGATAAATTAATTTATAATCTTTAAATATCATTTTGTAAATTAACTGAACAACTGAAATGCAATAAAATAAGCGTAATTGAATCGATTATTCATATCAGAATACTTCCACGAAAAATATATGACAGTGATCCTGAGAATCCTCAGAAGATAATACATCGAAGTCCGGCACTTCCACAACTTACCACATAAGTTAACTCCTGAAACTGTCAGATTACGAAAATCATTACGCTGAAATATTAATATACACAACAAGGAATTAATTACAACCCCCATCGCATCAGGCTTGTCAAAGCTCGTTTACGTTTAACATTGCCAAGTTGTAGAACTTGCAACCAGTTTGGCTTAAGTAACTAAATGTAACTGATCATGAACTGCTACCTTCTACCTCTCACTCTAAGACAAATTTATTACATTTTTTAGCCAGAAATAACTGAATATGCTAAGAACCTTTAATTTAAGAAATTAATTTTTTTAAGGCTGATGAGGGGTGAAGGTCAGTGTTTCTATATATGGAATTTCTTAATTTAATTACTGCAGAAGTTTTCACAAGTAAACAATAAGTTGGCCAAAACATAAGGATGAAGGATAAAAAAACAAATAAAAAAGGCGAGGTCAGATTTCGAGAAACATGAAAAGGATCTAAAAACGTTGAGAATATCACTAACTATACTTTTAACCTTCTTAACATCATTACGAACGTTGAAGTAACGTACTCAAAAAGCATATTAAGGGGAGCTCTAATAAAGGAACGGGGGTATTAAGTTTCTACAGTTATTTAGATGAAAATAATGAATCGTATATACACATAACAAAGAATCTGATAATAATAGGGATTAGGGCTACGTATTTACGTTTACTTCCATATAATTTTACGGATGAAAGAATGAAAACTAGAGCTGTAATTAATTTTGCCCTTTTTATAGAAAAACCCGAGCTTTTAATTATACAAGCAGGAATGTGTTGTTCAATTAAATTATTGTAGTACTGAGGTATAAACTTGGATTATTATTTCTGAAATAAAGATTATAGTTATAATAAATAGCTAAGCCGAAATACTCGCTGTAAATCTTTTGAATACAAGGGAAACAACCTTTAAAACAAATTTGAATAAATTAAATAAAACAGAAACTTAAAAGTGCCATAAGAAGTAATGGAAGAAACTTCTAAAACAATTTAAATGCCTCAATTTTATAAAACATTCCTAACTGTCCTGGGGAACAATTCTCATTTGATATACCTATATATTCTCTTGCGTATTTCTTGTCGGTAATTGCTTTGTAAAGAAGACTTTTTGTTTCATTATCGTATTTACGTTCAAGCGCTTCGTAATTACCTTAGGAGTTCCTAAGAGTTACACTGAGAAAATTCAAAATTTAATTAAAATAAAAGATCGCCCAACGGTTACTTAACTTTTAAGTTTTATTCGGTGATTTTTTTACGGGCGTAAATCCGGGTCTCCTCGTGCTTAAAAAATAACCTGCATAAACGCTTTTGTAACTTTAAAAATAAAAGTTCGGCAAGTGAATTTGACAAGCTTCCGTCACGTGTCTGCGTCCATTATACGAGTTATAATCGTGTATGTGACACCTTCCCTAACTTTCTTTGTATTCAGAAAACTATAGCTAGAATATGGAAATTCTAAGTCAATTTGTGATTCTACTTTTTGTTTTTCTTCGCGTTCGCGTGGAGAAACAGGAAAGTTCGCTCGTTTACCCATCTTTTCTGCTGTAAATATCATTTTTATGCCCCCGTATTCGAGATCATTATAAGGACAAACTATTCGGCAGTCACTTTAAAAACTATTCGAAGTTTTAGTTGCAATAATGAAAATGCCATATATTACGACAGAGTTAAAACATCTCCATAATAGTAATTCGATTTAACAGCTCTGCACAGAAACAGCTTTTTAACGACGCCTATTTACAACTATGTAAGCGAATTACGCGTCATTAAATTAAACTGCGTTCAAAGTCATTTGAATAAAGGCTATTTGGAGAGTTATTAACTCAATATCGTGTGTCGTGAACTCGCTGCATGCTTAATGTGGTGTCGATTTTAGTTCTACAACCCATCTGTACATCTCTAACTCTAAAATAACTGGCAAATCCAAATTAAGGAGCTCGAAACTGGTTTCGGATTAAATTTGCAACGCTTTATCAGGACTTTCTATGAATACCTAATCAGATGGCTACTAAGGACGGAAAATTATATTTCGATTTCACTGCTAGACAATAACTATTACATTAGCCCCGAGTTCGTGCCTCGCTACGGCTTAGATCTCATCTATGATATAACGTAATTCCAGCGACTTCTTGCTGTAGATCTGTTGCTTTTTAGGGCAGAAAGATACCCATCTGGAATAGTTCTGTTCCGAAATTTGTATTAGAAACCACATAAATTATTCTGTTTCGGCGTATTCACCTCTCACTCTCGCTCGAACTGCTGCAAATGTTATTTACACAACGCAATTACAAAATTCGTATATAACATTAAAGGGCATAGCAAAATGTCGTTATAACCGGGTTGTCGCTATAACAGAACATGTAGCATAACATAATCTAGTTGTTAAAAACATCTATTTAAATTAAAATATGAGCTTAATTAATATGGATTACAGAAGACCACCTGAAAACTTGAATCACTACGTGACAACCTATGACTGCTTGGATTGGTGGCCAAAGGTTCGACGAAAGGAGGCAATAGCAAAACTCAAAAGAATTCATAGGTTAGCATGCCTATGTATAACGGGAGCAATAAAAAGCAGTCATGGAAACAACGATAAACGTACCTCCCTACATATTTTTATCATGGGTGAGGCTAGGATGGCTCCGTACAGGCTGACAGGTAATGCAAGTTGGAGAACCCAGAATTACCATGGGCACACCAGCCTCACAAAAGTAATTGAAAACCCATTACTAACCATGGGACGCAATACAATGACTCCAAAAATCTCTTACGACAAACCATTTGACTGGAAGTTATGGCGTAATAGAGAAGAACAACGCCCGGCAAATAGTCTAATTAGGTATACAGATGGGTCTAAGATGGACAATGTTTCTGGAGCTGGAATACGTGGGAAAACCCTGAAACATAACATACTTACATGTGTCACTGGGGCAACATACCACAGTACATGAGTAGTCACCCACGTCGCCTGTCGCCGCCATCTCGCCACCTTCGGCACAATTCTCGTCAGATCAAGGCCCAGGTTCACCATCGGTGCCGCTACCCTGACGCTATGCGCCCTCGTTGCACCGTTCCCCATTGTCGACCGCCCGCCGCCTTCGGCTTTACTGCCGCCTTCGCCGTCGCTGCCGTCTTAGCCGATGCTGTCGCTCCCACCGTCGCTCCCACCGTCGCTGCCGACTTTGCCGTCGCCGTCGCTGAGAATGCACAAAGAAACGTATGTGCATTCAGACGGAGTAACCAGGAACCAGGTTGATCATGTAATGATCAAATCAGATATATTAGATGTACGAAGCTGTATGGGGGCGGATTGCGACACTGATCATTTTCTGGTGCGGGTGAAATATAGGCAGAGGATATTAAGGAAAGAAGAAACAGGAACAAAAAATCGCAAGTTTAATAGTTGGAAGAACTAAAACGGAGTGAGCAATTAGCCAGGAATTATGAGAGGAGCACTGCATATGGAGGACAAGAAGAAAAAACTGTGGAAGAAAAATGGGACGAAATAACGACAATAATAGTAACTGCAGCCTCAGAAGTACTAACGAAGAGGACATTTGAAAGACGAAACAAAAAATGGTATGATGAAGCAATAAAGAGAAGAAGTGAGACGAGAATAAAGATGTTGGATTGTATAAAGCTTACACGTTGACACTTTTGAACTGCGTTAAAGATTACTCAAATAATGAATAAAATGTTGCATCTCTTTCTTCAATACCAAGATAAGTATTTGGAATTTTCTTTCAGTTTCTTGCCTATAACTTCTTTATGGTGAATTTTAGCGCAAAAAAAGTTATTTTCCCACTTGTAAATTTCCTACAAATTTGTCGTTTAAAGTTTTTTTGTACGATTAATAACAACGGAGCTATGAAGCTTCCAAAAAATGCTAAAATTGCGTACTTTGCAAAATTTTGAGTTTGTTTCCACTTTACATCGCAATTACTCCATAACACTTAATTTTAGCGTAAAAGCCCTTATAATCAATCTTGTAGACAATTTAATTACCTACAAAATCCATGTATCAATTTTTTTTACGAGCAATGCAACAGAGTGGGGATAAATTTACAAAAAAAAACAAAAAACGGGATTTTTCAAGTTTAGTGCAGCAACTCTCTTTGGTTCATTATTTCTAATAATAAAAGTATTATCTTTCATTTCAAAAAGAATAATCTGTATACATAGATGCAAAATGAATGTAATTATGTGTTGGCGAACGTCAGTGAAGTCTCCTAGGACTACTAGAAAAAACTTTTTAAAAAACAGCACTCCCTATTTTTTTTTTGTAATTTTACCCCCACTCCATTGCATTGGTCATAAAAAAAATGATACATCGATTTTGTAGGTAATTAAATTCTCTACAAGATTGATTAGAACGGTTTTTACGCTAAAATGAAGTGTTACGGAGTTATTGCAATGTAAAGTGGAAACAAACTCAAAATTTTGCTAAGTACGCAATTTTAGCCTTTTTTGGAAGCTTCATAGCTCCATTGATATTAATCGTACAAAAAACCTCAAATAACAAATTTGCAGAAAATTTTGTCCCCTACAAGTGGGTAAATAACTTTTTTTACGCTAAAATTCACCATAAAGAAGTTATAGGCAAGAAACTGAAAGAAGTGCTGATTTTCGGTGGTTTCCACACGATGGCGGAGGGAGCGGAGGAGGCGGAATTGTGGAAATTTGAATTTTTCACTAACCAACCATCCTATACAACATATCAAAAATTCAGAGCTACCCGACCTTTTGTAGGATAAACCTCCTTTTTCGGCTCCGTTCACTGGACTATTTGGTTTTAAGCCTATTTGAGTGTAAGTTTTCTATTTTCTATTGTATTACTTAAGTAGGTAAAAGCCTAAGATTCAGAGGGAGAATTTATTCGTTTCGTTTGTAGTTGAAAACGTGACAACATTAATTGTAGAAGGGGGGCATCTGAGGTGTATAATTAAAGAATATATTAATTAAAACGTGCTGTTGTTTTCTCTCATCTTAGATCTTGTATCTGCAGTATTTAATTACAGGGCTATTATGTAAAGTATTTCGTAATTGACTAAATTAGGTTTAAATAATGTAATTAGAAGAATTTCTTTTGACAGAATCATAAATTTAGTAAACGGCGTTTGATTAAAATCTCGTAACTGGGTCAGAGTGCAGATGCAGTCATTAACCAAAACATTTTCCCTAACTTCCTACATTACGTAGGCCATAATCATCCCCTAACAAGCTAACATTACCAGGTCAGATATTCGAACGTCATAGGGAGTAAACGGGAGTTTCCAATAGTTACTATTGCCGTCTCTGGTTTAAACCACAGGCCTACCTATAATTGTGGCAAATTAATTAATAACGGTGCAATCACGGGATTGTTCATATCCCATCATTATCTCCTAATTATCATTGCGTAGGTTACCAGACACTACTGGCTTTATCTTGAAATCTTTAATCAAAGAGGGACATGAAGCACGAGCACCCTTTACATTGGGAATATAATTTGTTACCAAAGGAACGATTATGTGTTAGTTCAATTAAATTTTGTATTAATTTACGCACGATTCGGAACGAAACGATATTTTATAATAATTAACGACATATTTATCAGGACGGAATCAATATTCACAATGTCGAAGGTATTCTATATTTGCTTTCATATTCACACCGGAATTTTCAGGTTATCTCTGTAGCTTTACTCATCTGTACACATAACCAAGATATATAATAGCGTAAACAATTTGCAGGTAACCGGAAATGCGTGCCTAACACACCGTATATAATCGAAATGCGTGTTATATATATAAATATAATATGTGTATATATGTTTTAATATCACACGGGTGTTTTATCTACGTACGAGACACGGTTTTATATTTAAGCCAAAACTACGGTGCTGTTAACTAAATGAGAAAGATAAAAATAAAAAATTGAGCTTCTTCCTGGCTTTAACGGTCTTTTTAAGGTTAGTCAGTGTTACAGGTGTTCCTGAAATATGTTGCGTGCTGTTATTTGGAATCTATGCGGTTGGTTGTAATAAATATTATTGAGTTCATTACGGTTTTCAGGTTGAACGCTCGGTACTGTACTTAAAGTTTCAGCGAGTAACAATGACATTCATTTAGGATTATTGTGAAAGCTAAAAAGTAATTTTGTGAGAGTGCAGTCGAGAGAATATTTTGCTATTCTAGCCTAAAATTTTCGGTTCTTTATTTAATATACGTATTAATATTTCATATCTTAAAGTTTAAATGTCTCAACGTGAAAAAAATGATTAATTTTATATAAATGAAGAATTACACTAACAACTTTACACAAATTTATTAAAATGACTTTCTCTCTTACAATGTGTTCCAAGAGTAAAAAATAATTCAGAACTATCTGGAAACAGAGAGTTTGAAACTAGCGTTCTATGGCAGAATTATAGAAATTTGTTTTTTCGGATTATTAAGTATTTTGATGCGAAGGCTGCGTTTGAATATTTAGGTTTTCTAAAACACGAAGAATTAAGCTATTTAAGCTAAGATCTAGCTAGCTAGGTATAATACATAAAAGAGCCGTTTAAGTTATTTAGTTAGTATTATTTCTTCTCAGTGTTTCTTTTCTCAGCCTTTTTTCTGTGGCTTCTTTTTCGGGTTCTTCTTATTTTTGTAACTTATCTTCATTTCTATGGTTTTCTTTTCTGGAGTTCAGTTTTAGATTCATGAGCTATGGTTCTTGGATTCAGTATGCCTTTCTTTCCGTTAAAAAACGCTTTGAACGTTTCATTTCTTGCTTTGCAAAAATTGTTCATAACCGATATTAGATTAATCGATTCAAGTAGCAACAGATTAGTGAAAAATTCAATTAGTCGAATAATTATTGATTTATTCTAAAATCACAGATTATTCGATTAATCGACTACCTAACTTTTAATATTTATTATTTGGTCAATGGATTAATCATAATCTATATTAACCGATTAATCGATACTATTTTACCATTTCAATCGATATGTGTTAAATGTTCTCGATACAATAAATTCTAATAAAACTTAAATACAATACTTGCATTTTACAGAGATGCCAATAAAACTGCTGGAAATGAAAGTGCAATTTTTAATTTTTCTGAAATTCTAATTACGAAACCGTGAAATAACATGAAATTAATCAATTTATATCCTATGGCCCTCTACAAATAATACCAATTAATAACAAAAAAGTTTTAAGTAAGTCAGTAACAGAGCAAAAATAATATTAATAATTAATTAATCGTAAATAATCGCAATTAACCGAATAATCCATTAGTCATCAAAAACAAATATCCAAAAAATTGATTAAAAAGGTAAAGGTAGCGGTGCTTACAGTCCGCGAGGGCCGGCAACATAGAGGGTTAAGGCTTTAATACCCTATTGTCTCGCATCTTATGCGTACGGGGTGATGTGGGCATGCAGAACCCATTCCCCATAAAAGTTTTTTTGATACTCTAATAATAAAATTTTTTTCCATATGTTGCGAACTTTTTGCCGGTCACTGTATATGCTGACCTTAATAAAAGTAGGACATTACTGCAAAAATATAAAGCTTATCGCTGGCTAATATGCATTTAATGAACCTGCGAAAGAAATTTTACCCTGCAAAAATAAATGAAACGTTACACAATTATGTAATTTACAGTTTCACTTTGCTCTCACATTTTTTCAGACTTGAGACTGGCAGCAAACAATTACTGGCATGTTTAAAAAGTGATATTATAAAAAATTCTTGTTAATAAAGAGGAACAGGACTTGCAGAAGATGTTCAAATGTTCCTCCATTAACTTCTACACAAACACAAACACGCACAACACAAACACAAACTATCTTTCAGAGCCGCTACAGCATTCTGAAGAGCTTCCCCGTAAATTAAGATAACGTCAGTTAATTCGGTTGTTATAACGTTCGAAGAATATTGGGAGGCATACTGACCTACGTAACATGCCTGGACTCTGCTATCAGTATAAACAAGAAAGGCGTTTGATTTAAATTTAGATTTCAGCGACCCCAAATCAACTTTTGTACTGATCTTTTTAATTTTTTTTTGAGCTTACCGTTTACTTACGACACATAGTTCTGTGAGAAAATTTGTGCTATTTGATATGCTCTACCTAGCTTTAAAATTAATGATAATACTTTTGAATCACCCTGTATATTAGCACCTTCCGCGAGGCTTTTAGGCTAATCTTGAAGATACTTTTCCATTCCTTCCGGTCTTTGGCTTTCTCTCTCTAATTGAACACACCGTTCTTCCTCAGATCGTCCTTCATCGCCTCCAACCATCTGTTACGTGGCCGCCCCATTCTTCTGTTCCTTTCCATGTTTGTTTTGAGTATCATCTGTGGCGATCGAGTTTCGTCCAACGTATCCTTTGCGCCTTTACAAATTGGGTGGTAATTTTTCTTTCCCCGTATTTCCGCCGTAACTCTTCATTGCTTTTTCTCTCCCATGCTTCATCTATTTTTATCCCTCTGAAAATTCTTCTAAGGATTTTTCTTTTCCATTTTATTCAACACCCATGTAATTTTTATTCTCTTTTATGAATACATTTATTTTGCTGGTCTCATTCCTTTAATATTTTATATTTCCGCTTTTGTAACAAAAGGTACATTGTTAGTATGGAATATTTTAGATAGTTTGTTATTTTATTAAAACAGTTGGATATCGGCTGATTTATATTTCAATATGGTTGACCTTTCGATTTTTTTTAGAATATGAGCATTTCAACAAAAAAATATGATGCTTTCCAACTAATGTTCAGTCATGATTTTATAACGAACCGTTATCGTTATTGGTGAAACTGAAAGCATTCGAACATTAAACGTGTTTATGTGGTCATATAGGGAGATTTAAAATCTAGAATGACCGTTTCACGATAGCTATGATTATTTTTTAAAAGCGAACTCAATACTAAGCATTTGTTGTTACAAGAACAATACAACTCGCGAGTCTTCAAACCGTGAAGGTGTAGGTACATTTAGATTTTAACCTACTTTTCCAAACTTGGAAATAATTCAACGCGCTTTTACTGGTAGATAAATCAGCATAGCAGTTGTCATAAAAGTAAGTTTTTCAGTTTTGTTACTAAGGATCCATGTTAACTTTTTTTTATATTTATCGATTTGATCCAAATAATGTAAAATTCATGGCGTATTTTCGATAAATTCACGCACTTTTCGTATAAATCACGGCTTTGTCGACTTCCTGCAGCCCTTTTTTAGCAGTTTGTATAATGGCACATAAAAGTCAGTGCGAAACAAAGCCTCGACAAAAATCTAAAATTTCCCGTGCAGAAGCGCAGCACATTGTGGACTTGATTCATAGCCCTCTTTGTTATAACCGTTATTATAAAACACATACTGCGGTGCCGCTGTGACAATTTTACATGTAATATGGTAAAGATTTACCTGTTGGCCGAAATTTACGGATTTTTTACCTACGTTTTTTTTGCCACGCTAAATTAAATAACTTAGAGGTAATTTAGTTTGATCGAGCTCGAGTGTTATATTTCGGTTCGGAATTTTTCATCACGATTTGATGTCGGAAAATTTATCGCCGACATTATTTTAACTCTTGTACAAGCTTTTCGACCACGAGGAATGTCTAGATTAGCAGGAAAGATTAGGAAGCCGAGCATAATTCTAAATAATAGCGCAAGTAACACGACAGCTTATCGTATATCAAAATTTCATTTTTAAGTGTATGCGGAAACGTTTGTAAAGTTATTCGGAAATAAATTTACAGTTTGTAAAGCATTATACGGTATATGCATGAGGCTGGAGTATTACAAAACGTTACACTTTGCTACTTGCGTTATAAGAGCTTAGTACACCCGCAATAAACATATAAATACCACCCCCAGCGATTATGTATATGTGTTGGTGTGGTGTACAGAATTACTGTGGTGTGTCTGCTTTCACACACGTATATAATTAGTAGGGTGGCAAACACTGTAGGCAATCATACCTACAAAATAGGATTAGGATTAGCCTTCGTTTAACTAACGAACGAGACGCATACTCTATGTTTTATGTACATTTACTAATAATCCTAGCAAAATTTTTATTTTAAACTATTGTATTCAGTAATTTCAGGGGTAGGTTTTCTGTGACTATCAGGACATTTTTCCGAACATCAATAATTGCTCGTAGAAGGTGGCCCTGAAGTAGGGAAATAGCATTCCTTTTCTTGTACTTTAGTCTTTAATCTTTAGTGAAGTAAAATAGTTTTAGAGACATCTTAATATGTAAAACAGCCAATCTTCTTCTTCTTAGAGTGCCTTGCTTGTTACAAGTGTTGGCAATCAGCATAGCAGTTATTCGACTTCGACACTTGCCCGTTGTCTGATCTTGCGTAGCCATGGCATCTTCTTTCTCCCGATCTACCTTTTCCCTTTGACTTGAATAATTAGGTGGAAAAGTTTGTACTTTGGTCCCCTGATAATAACCAAAATTTTCTATTTTTCGTCTTTTAATGGGGACAATGATTTCTCTATCTTTGTGCATGAGCTTTAGCACCTGTTCATTTGAGGTATGAGAGTCCATGAAATTTTTAGTATTCTACTATAACACCATATGAGCTATGGTGTTTCCAATTTATTCATAATTATGTATGTTAGTGTCCAGTCTCGCAACCATAAAATAAGATGAACCGGACCACACATAACATCGTAAAATTTTTATACGAGTATTTATAGAAATGTTGCTGTTACATAAAGCTGCTTTCTACTTCATAAAAACTATACGAGTAATATGTACCTTCACCCTCTAAGGGTTGCGAGAAGTCGCTCATGCATAAACAACTTGCTGAAAAGTGAAATGGGACTTACTCCGACCTCCGACACAAATAAATAAACAAAAGAAATATCATTGACAGATACCATAAGCATTAAAATCTCCAACTATCATAAAAACAGCAGCTAATTAATAGTATATGATCTGAAGGAACATACCTGTTGCATGGTAAGAACGTATGAAGGGTACATTTGAATTGCAACTACTTCTCAATTGGAAATGCTGTTTCTAACGTGCAAATTATTTTTAGATAATACTAGCTCCGCCATTGGAATATTCTGTTTGTGTATTTTTATGTATTGTAACGAGACGAGTCTACCGTCGGCAGGAGCGTGAATCATTTCGTTCGTATACGTCATCTGCAGACAGGCTTCCAGACTGTTCGACGATTACGTCATCATCTCGAACATTCCGAATTGGATTCCAGATGCCCCAATGGTATATAAGGCACCTTTCGTTTGGCGAGTGACTAGCCTACCAGCGAGTCTACCAAAAGCTATCGTCGCGACCAAGTGCTCGGTTAATATAAATGTGCGCAGATTAAGTATGAGTACGTGATTATAAATAACTGTATAAATAAATTCGTTATTGTTATGGGTCAATATTAGTGTTGTGTTTTTAGTGTTTAAGTTGTTGTTTCGTGTTAATTATTACGTTGTTGAGATTTGTTAATAAATAATTCGGACCATATTTTTGTCAATTTACAATTTTAAGAAAAAATTACCACTAGAATAACCTTTCTCATTTCTACAAGCAAATTGGTATAAAATATATTAAATTAGGAACATTAAAGAATCATTTCCATGGAACAGAATGCCAAATTTCATCGCCTAATCAGTACGGTGTTCAACCATCAAAGTGAATAAAAGCAATTCTTTTACAATAAGTTGATTTTATTGATAATGTGAGTTTGTATTTGTTTCAATCTTAATATCGTATCAGTTATTATACAAACAGGAATGACATGGAACACTGTTTTTAACTGACGGTCTTCTTCTTTTCTTCTTCTTCTTAGCTCAATATCTCTTGACTGAGCCATGGTCCGCTCTATAACTGTTTGCCACTCTCTCCTATATTTAACTGTTGCTCTCCATTTATGCATTTCCAAAGATTTTAAGTACTCTTCTAGGTCTTTGCTCCAACTCTTTCTAGGTCTTTCTTCTTTATTGTCGCTACAATAGATAAGTTGTAAAATTCTTTTATTATCTGTTTTTAACTGGATCGAACACTTTCGTCAAAAATGTTCTTTCGAAAATTAGTAATCCCCTCTTCCCTAATACTTAAATATTTGAAAGGCTTTTTTGTGATTTTGTAGATTTTCAGTTTACTCGTATATGTGTTCGAGGGATTATGAGACTTGAAAAAAAATTATAGAAAGCAATTGCATGGTATTTCCGGGATTCTTCTTCTCTTTCTTTATTGGCTCTATAATCCTGCGGATTCGTTTTCTGTTTAGTGCTTCTATTTGCTTTTATTATTTCTTGTGTGATTGACTCTTTCTACCACTTTTTCCAATTTTTCTGTCATTGGCCTTGTGCTTACATTTGCTCACCTGGATGAATCTTAAATCCTTAAATACCTACGTCTTGCCTGAGGTTCTGTTAGGTTTCTTATAGCTCTTTCTATCGATCCTTGATGACCCAATCATTTAGTCCCTTCGGATCTTATGGATCACCTATGGCCTGCCCATTTAATTCCTCTTCAATTTTATATTTCATTCTCCTTTTATTTTTTTTTCTATGCTCATCAATTATTATTTTAAAGTCCGGTTACTATCCTTAGCACTTCTCTTTCGAATATCTTTAGTTTTTACATATCTTTCTTTAGCAATTAAACAGCGTAAAATTTTTGAAGCCTCTAACTCCTTTCTCTAATGATCGCATATCTTGAACCACTCCGCTCAAATTTAGGCAGTTTGTAACATTACTTTTATTAATAATGTAATTTAATCTAGCGCTAGGTCCAATATATTAACTGTAAAAGCGGGGGTAGCACATGCTTTGGCACTAGGCCCTGTCTTCTTCTACATGATTAATCTCAACCTAGATGGTACATGTTTTTTCAGTGTTTCCCAGCTTTGCATGTAAGCACGTTTACACAAACAAACATTGTCTTGTTAGAGGTTTTGATGTACATCTTATTTGCAATATGGCGTAGTTGATTTTTTAGGGGTCCGTATTAGAGATCCATCTTAAACTCTTGGAAGTTATACAAAACCATTTCTTAAAAATTATGTCTAGTGGAATCGTTCATATTCAGGTAACTTGTTATACCGGGTGTGGCCTGACATGTGAGACATAGGAGAAATACATACGATTTTGATAATTGCTTAATTTTATCTCTCCAGCTGAACCATTTAGTTTTTGTACGGTAACTCAACTTGCGAACCAAGCCAGAGGCGAAACCCTTCTGAACTTTAAACCGTTTGTAACGGGTCAAGCGTATCGGACAAAGATGACGATTGGTCAGGAGTGGAGGAGGCCCCAGTAGCGATGATAGACTTCCATAAGTCTGACAGATGATAGCCAGCGTCACGATTCAAGTTGTTAGAGGTTTTGACGATTTCAGTAGTCTCCCTGATTTTTCTGTTGAAAAATGATCAATGATTTTTCAGTTAAGATCTTATGGTCAGTCTCGTGATGATGTTCAGCAACAGCCGAGTGTGAGAGAATGCCTGATTTCAAGCAACGTTTCTGTTCACAGATACGTATGTGTACTTACCGATCGGTGTCTCCAATGTACACTAAACCACAAGAATAAAGGATGCTGATACCGAGGGTTGAGGCTTATATTTTACTGAATGGAGTATCTGTGACACGTTTGGAGGGGGTTTGAAAGTGGTTTTGATGTTATGTTTTTTGAGAATCCTTCCTAAAAAGGCAGTAGCACGGGCTGTACAAGTGTTCAGAGAACTTCCAGAATGTGAGGGGTATAAGTGTGTTTCGATGACCTTCCTAACGTACCTTTTGCTGTACCCATTCTTGATTGTCTTGAATATGGGCTAACTTGACATGAAGACACTGTGAAGCACGACGAACGAAAAAATTGATTACGGAGAGTTCTTGTGCGGAACGATGAATTGGCATGAAGATACCTATCCATGTGTGCAAGATGACTGACAGTTTGCGGGTTACTGCGACGCCGAGGAAAGGGAGAGAACAGTTTGATTATATTTCTGTAGTGAATTTGATATCAGGGTGTTGATTGTTGAGATGTTCTAGGAAGGAAGCATGGTTAAGTCTTTCATGGGGCCAAATAATAAAAGTGTCATATCAAATGATATTAGTTTATTTATTTGAAATGAAATTTAGTGAAGTTAGGGTTATAAATTTCTTGTATTTTTGAAAATTGTAGACAGGCAAAACTATACCAGAAAACAAGTAAGGTAATATACTGATATGCTGGAATTTTCCGAAAAGTCACAATTTAATGGAAAACATTAATGGATTTTTTTCACTACTAGTATTAGAAGATGTCATTATTGACCTTATTTTCGAGCCCAGAAGATGAATTTCTCTCCTAGTGGTCAATAATTTTTTATTATTGACTACTGGTTAATAATAAAAACAATTGCTATGCATTCAGGTGCCTATTTTAAATATGTTTTACCCAAATGTCAATTGAAATTAACCTCTCCCCTTGTTTTCGAGCAAGGCTATTTGATTTTTGTGGATATTTAGAAATAAATATACGCATCTGTCATTTTATTTTTTATTTATGTAAAAATGATTAATTAAAAGGAATAAAGGTGCTAGTAGTGAAAAAAATAGTATATAAACCACGGTAGAGAAGACTTTTCTCAGCCTCGCAACTTATTTCCCTCCATGCTTCGCATGTCGGGAAATAATACTGCTCGGCTGAGAAAAATGTCTTCTCTACCTTGGTCTATAATATACTATTACCTAATTGAATCTGTTGAGGCCGGCCCTAAGTATTATGGACAGTAATTACTAATAATCCTTTCGCTAATATAAAATTCAATAACGAACTAAAAGGTACATATTTTTTATTTAATTTTTTACATGATTATCGAATGTAAAATACGATAATAATCTCTTTATGTGTCCATTAACATCTCATCAATAAACAAAATTAATCCCTTAGAATTTCATAAAATAATAAAATACCTATAAAATATAAGTCGATAAAAGCACATTTAGTTAACCACCGATCCATTATGTATTTAAATCACCACAAATGACTACGGCCCTATCCGAATTACAAAAAAATAGGAAAAAAAGCTCTCAACAAAGTGCCTACTTGCAAGGTTTATGGTACCCTCATTTAAATGTCGCGTCAGCGTGAAATAAAATGGTCAGCAACAGGCAGGTCTATCATTCTCTGAAATTACAGAAAGTAGGGAAATGTAAAAGACCGGGACCGATAATATATACATTTAACTGTCACTTTGCTAACCTACGTAATAATTAACGAGTGACAGAGATTGAAAATGCTTTTAAAATTGCACAGGCCGGGAATGCATTTTCAAATTTTATTTTGTTTTTAATTCGCTGGCTTGAAATGAAATAAAATTCAGAATAACTAGCAGTTTTTCACAAAAACTCTGACAGATATTCGTTTTGTTTGTTTTAAAATTGCATTTTCCGTTTTCAGGTTGTTACTTGTTTAATTTTGAAGATTCAACCATTTTTCAAAAGACTTGAATACTTTGATGTAATTTGAGCTTTAGAAAATTACGAAAGGGTTTTACAAATTGATTTGAAGCTTCTGAATTCTCTTAAGCCTTTAATTAAAACATCGAATTATTTTAGGCTAAGCCCTTTGAATTGGGTTTGATGATGTTTTAGCTTAATTTTTTTACGCTTTTGTACTTTTAATAATCACTCTTAGAACCAACGAACTATAATAGTAAACCACTATTATAGTTCGTTGCTTAGAACCTTACGTTCTGGTGCTTTACGTTCCTATTTTGGATAGGATTAATAGTTTTTACCAGAATTTCAAGCTTTAACAATATCTTCTTCAGTCCTTTCCTTGCCTAAGAATGTTTGTTTTTTAGAAGACTTTCTTTTATTGTGTATTCTTCAGTTTACTTATTTGTAATATGTAAAACGAATTCCTTAGTCTTTATTTGTCTTTTATTTGATTGAGTAAAATTTATCTTTGTTTTCAAACGATTTAAAAAACTTTTACTTTTTAACCAAAACACTTTAAATACTCGTATATTTATATTAATTAATTTATATTCGAAACTTTGTTAAATAATATTGCTGGTATTTATGATTTTCCTGAAAACATTTTATAAAAGAATATTTTTGTTTATTTCGTTTCGTTAGTTATTTTTAAATGAGTAAAACACTCTCGCAAAGTTTGCTTTTATTGATTAATATAAAACTCGACGTTAAATTTCTGTTTGTCGTCTTTAAATTGAAAACAACTCGTGTCTGTTTGCATGAGATCGAGAAAATATAACGTTTCTTGTTTCCTGGATGTTTTTCAGCGTTCAGTAATCAAATTGTCTTCTTCGTAAAATCGTTTTTCTGTTACACTTGTATTTAAAATTGCTTTAAGATATAACGACCTTTTGTTGCGTTCTTTACGTGACCCAATTAAATTTATATTTTCAGTTTGATTTCGATTTGTTTGTTTATTTAATTTAATTGATGATCGAGCGTTGTTAACAAGAATTAAAAGTCGCAATTTTTAACTGCCGTCCTTTGATGGTTTTAATTATGCGATTATCTTTCCTTTTAAGTCGTGTTTATTTAGAGAGGGTTAAAAACGGTTTTTAATTTCTCCGAAGTTGTGGTTTAAATTAATGATTTGACGAGTAAGGTCACGGAAAGCAAGGATTTTAAATCGGGGTCGAAAATGTAAAGCTTTCGTAGAAAATGTCGGGGGATTTAAAAATTTATTTTATTTTCGTTTTTCTGGTGTAACTTAAGCCGTAACTTTTTCAGTTAAAGTCCCCTACAAAATTTCAGTGGAGACGTAAATTAAGTTGTAGTCTTTTAATAGGAGTACAATTTAAGGTTTTTATCCCGTTGATTTAAGAAGTTATTTCAGAAACACCGCCGAGTATTTTATGTGAGGGGCAAACAAAAACACAACTAACAAATTTCCACAATGTGAGTGTCAGTGAAAAGTTTAAATTGCCGCAGGCTGAAGCGTTTACAAACAGTGCAAGACAAAGTCACAAAATACTTTACGTTAATTTACATACTTTTCCCCAGAAAGTCACTTCCTGCTGCTTTCGGTCATTGTTAGGCAAACACAATTACTGGATGTCACCTCAAGGAAAATCGCCATAATGAACGGTCATCAATAAACTCTGTCAGGGTAACAAACAAAGCATATCCTGTCAAGCATGACGGCGTTATTAAGGTTAGCTGAAACTTAGTATCAAACAAAGGTGGCAGAAAGGAGTCGGAATTTCCTCGCAGCCAAACCCCTCGATGCCGTGAAAAATACCTTCTAATGTAAAGTAATTTGTAATATTGAATGCCTTGTCATAATTTGTCGTTTTTTGTCGGTCGTAATTTATTCTTAGGGAGGCGTGACTGGGTATGCGCATGTAGAGAATTACGTTGCTTAATAGCGTTTAATGTAAACATTACTTTCCATTAACGATCCTTCCAAATTGGAAGGTGTTTGCTTTCGCATAAAGTTACCTAAAGAATTAATTTTCACTTAAAATTAATAAACGCTCCAATATCGTCCTGCCCTTACCTTAAAATCTTATTTACCTTAAAACCACTGCTAGTACGCTGCTAAGTGCACATGGCTCCCTTAAGAACATCCAACAAAACAAGAAGAGGAACCGAGAAAACAAAACACTTAAGGAAAGAGAAAGAGGAAGATACCCTAAAACGTTCTCCAAAGATGTTCGATTTTTAAATTAAAATCAAAACTGGGAGTGAAGATATTTTACAATACGTTCCGTTCTTTCTGTTCGTGAAACTGTTTTGTTTTTTATATTTATTTTATCATTTAATAGTGTTAATTTAGTAATACAGACAGACAGGGAGATGAAATAATTATACATATTCAACCCCCTCCCCTCTAATTTAGGAAAAGCAAACCCAGATTTTACAAACAAAATTCAAAAATAATTCAATGGATTTTTGAAAAATATTCCTTTACTTCAAATATTTCGCCATTGTTTTGAAAACTATACCTTTTTACATGATTTTTAACATGGAATACTTAGAAAAGGTAAAAATTATTTGTATTCAAATTTTTACATATAATTTTAAGTATTTATAAATAGTTAAAGTTATTTCCTAAAATCGTGCATGTTTAACAAATAGAAAAATGAAATTACTTGAGATTAAAACATCTCTTTTTGACTACTTTTTAATGCCTTGTCACGTGCTAATTCCGCACTACGACAACTTATAGGAGACGTCGAAGTCCTGTGGCTCGCGGCTAACAAGCAGTGGAGAAAGGGGGGTTCGAAACGCCAAACTCTTTAAATGGGGGGTCGTAATCGGGAGAAAAAATAGGCGCCACTGCGGAAATCACCCAGGATGGTCTCGAGGAACGTACCGCAGATGGTTCCTCTGGGCTTGATGGGGGTTGGGGTGGCTGCATCCTACTGCTGGATGTTACTTACCGTTTACTTACTGGAAGAAATACTGGTACTGGTAACACACAACACAAATAAAATGCAGTAATGAATTAACAATGAAATTTAATGAATGCAAAGAAATGATTCAAAACATGACACAAAAGGGATTCATAAATCTTAAATTACGTGAAAGGAAGATTGAGGGATGCCACATTTACTCAAGCTACTGTAAAGATAATTAAAAACTAGGCTCCCTTAATCGCAATAAGATGAATGATAACGACAAAACTTAAACTAAAAATCTGATTACAGATGATTTCAACATGCAACATGCTCGGTTTGAATGGAGCTCTGAAAACTATCGAATGGTGCATTTATTACATTTGATTTAATTAAAGCTTTGTGCTTTAATTTATTTACAATTGATAGAAGTAATAAAGACCCTTAAACGAATTATCAATCATTAAAACTTTAATTTTTAAAATAATAAAAATCTGAAAAAAGACTGGATTTCAGTAAGCAAAGCTTGGCTCGATTGTGAATCAAAGGAACCTCCTTCTAACTAGAAAAAATTTCTATAAACTGGTGTTGGAAAAACTTTGAAATTTATTTTGGATTAGCATTTATTATTGCAGTTATTTAACTATTAAAACACTGAAAATGTAACATTTTGAAGACAAACACCACAACAAACGTTTAGAAAATATTTATGAATTGTTTCAAAAATCTTTAAATTTCTAAAATCAACAATATTTGCCTTCTGCGGATTTCTTACCTTTGCAAATGTGGTTAAATTTGTTAATCTTGAAACATATTTTGAATTTTTATTTATTACTTACGTACTCATTTTGAAAACTATTTTTTAAATGACACTGAAAAGAAAACATTTGTACACTGTTCGATTTTTTAAAATTATAAATTCGCAGAAATAATTTTATACATTTCCTTTTTAGGTTTTTGTGTTTTGAATTGACTTTATGCTCGCGTATTTTTGAAATTAGCTTTATCTTGAAAATATTTTGAAGTTTTAGAAAGAATTTGGTTTACACTGGCTTTCACAAAAAGATTTTCAAAAAATGAGTTAAGAATAGAAAATTCGAAAATTCGGAGAAAATATTTTATTTATCCTTTAATATTTTGAAAATAGAATACACCGCTAAAAGTTTTCTTAAAATTACTTAAATCTAAAATTATTGAAACTAGCTTTCTTCTTTGTCAAAAACATTTAGAATTTTTAAACATTTTTTGTTTTGCGTTAGCATAGCGCGTTTCAATAAAAATTGGATTTCTCAAAAATATTTTATTAAATTCTGAAAACAGATTTTGAGCTATGTGTTTGCAAGAACATTCCAAAAATTGCAATTACTTTTGGGTAATTTTCGAAACTTCAGTTAAACGAAAATGACGTTTGAATATAATGATTAAAATGTAAACAGAGGTCTGTACCAAAGATTTAAGATATTGACACTAGGACCCCGCGAGGGAGCATGGCCACCAACATGGAGGGTTAAGGCCTCCTAAGTCGCTTTTCATACCTTGCTTGTTTGTTGCCTTCACCTTCAAGAATTGCCTACCTTCCCTACTCCACCACTGTGTTTCGGTTTCTAATATATTATTTTTAGTAACTGGGTAGGCCACCTGCCGATCATCCAACTCGCGGTTGAGCCCGAGACCGTCCACGCTGTAGTCGAATGCCTTAATCACTCGGCTACTCCGGCGACCACGAAAAATGTAGGAACATACAAATAATTGCGGTTTTAAGCATTTAGTAAAAATTTTCATAACATTTTGATGGTAATTTACTTTGACTTTGGTATCTTGTTCAGATTTCAGAATTAATTTTCTTACATTGCCGTAAGTTTAGTGCTCGTATTAAAAGTATGTGGATTTCCCTACAAATTTTAAAGACAAAGTCAATTTTATCAAAATTCTTTCTGTTGCTCCTTATTGGTAATATTTATAGTCAGTTTTGACTTAAGCTGAATTCTTTTTAGCTTCGTTAGTATACTTCAGCAGAGCAGGGCAAAATTAGAACAGGTTTTCTTCTGTTCTCTATTACCTCTCGTCCTCTCTGATCTAGCTTTGTAGATTTTTCTTATCTTTGTGTTCCCAGTAGCTGATCCTTTGTTTCATTATTTAACAGAATAAATTCCAGCTTGTATTTGGCTTCTCGTGTCATTTTATTTGGCTACATCTTCTGTTGGGCCGCTAGCTCTTTTGTGTGTTTTTTCAAACTAAAGCTATGACCCATCTGAATGTTGTGGTTACATTAAAACTGTTTCGAAAAGCGGCTAGGATTTAAATACTACATTATTAAGATTCTCTAGTTTCGAGTATTGGGATTCAGATTTCAGATTCACATTACGATTGTGAATTCGAACCGTTCCAAGATAGAATTCACATTTCAGATTTAATCTTTGAATGTCCAGGCTTCAAATTAGTATTTTCGAATTTAATTTTTGACGGCTTGTTATTTATTAGAGGTCTGATGTTTAATATTTAGATTTGGAATTTCAGGTTTTAGTTGTAATATGGACTGTGTGTTTGTGCCTTTACTTAGATACAGCACCTACTGAATTTAATTAAAGGTTAATTCGGTGATTTAGGAAATTTATGCATGAAAAGAAAATAAGAGGTTTGTTGAAGATCATATCTAAAATTGAGTTTGTGATTGATGCATTTAAATAGTTTTATCAATCAAGTTTCACTTTTTCCGATGATCTAAATTCGACCCGTAATGAAATTTTATGACATTCTTTGCTGCTTACTAAAACACGCAGCAGATTTTATTGCTCATATACTTACACAGTTAATGAATGAGTTTTTTAGTGCTGGTGCTTTCCAAGTTTTCTTAATATGGCAATTGTTAGATCTTTATTTAAGAAAAATGATAATACTACAGAGCTATTTCCCATTTGTCTGTGTTTTCAAAAATGTATAAAATTAATTTCAGTCTAGACTTCTCAAATGCTTGAAAGATAACGAAATTTTGTCAGAAAAGCAGTTTGGGCTTATCTACTCAGGATGCGATTTTAGCTTTTAAAGATGTTATTCGTAAGTTCGGGAAGAAAAAGTGATTGGAATTTATTTTAATTTCATACGGGCCTTCGATACCGTTTCACATGATATTCTTCTTTATAACTTACGTTGTATTGGTATTAAGGGACTCCCAGTAAATTGCCTGGCCTTCTACCTCGTTGAACGTTCCCAGAAGTTTGCATTAAAAATTACTGTTGGTGAAGCATACCCTTCGAGTTGACACTTTTTCCTAATCGCCTTGTCAATGAAGCTATTGTCGACTTTATTAGTTTGTTTGCCGATGACACTTCAGTTGTGTTGTCAGCCAAAAACGTGTCTGAATTAAGTTTATGTAAGATGCAGACTAACAAAACTAAAGCTCCTTTTTTCTGTCAATGAATCTTAGTGCAGTTTATTGATTAAATCTATTACTAAAACTGTAAAACCCTAAAGAACAGAGCAGTAGTGCGATTTCTAGTAGTACATGTTGATTTCAATATGACGTAGTATAGCGACATCGATAAAGTATTAAAGGCTTTGATTTACGAACACTACTAAAAATAACGGGCTGAATTCTGTATTAGCCATGCTGTATTTATGCGAGCATGGAATATTTTTAAAATCGAACAAATTTCATGTTCTTTGTTTATCAGCGTGGCCGAATGACCGAATGTGAAGCTTCAAAAAGTGTCAGGATAGAACAAAACGTATCATTTGTTTCAAGCTCCCGGTTTAATTAATTTTTAGCGCACTATTTTTGGCGTTGGAAAATTATTTCAGTTTTCAAATCGTCCTGTTTTAAATGCGAAAAACTTGCTGTTTAGTTATTGCCCAACTGAGAATCAAATATATTAAATTATTACGGAGAGAATTCATCATCAATCTTTCAAGTAAAAATGCCAAGTAAACAAATTGTTAAATATTTATCGAAAGTAAAATTATACAAATGAAAACAGGACATTTGGTAGAATTTAAAAGGGAAGCGTATTCTAAGAACATAGCGGGGCTCCGTAGATAAATTAAGTTCCTAATTAAAGGAATTTTAAGTAGCGGAAGAAAAATTCCCAGAGGATAAATTGCTTCAACTAAATCTATAGTAGTTATGCTAACAATTTGACCCATTAAAAGTGAAATAAATTGTTTTACAATTCGTACCGACTTTTAAGAGAAAATCCCGCACGTATAATTTAGTTAACGTAAATTGCTGCACATGTAATTGGTTTAATTTTTATCTTCACTGTTGAATAATTGGATTAAAGAAAAATGAATGCATATGATGTAATTAAACGTGAAAAACTGTATGAACACGAATATTTTACATTTTTATTCAACTGAATAATGAAGGGTTTTTGTAAAATGCGGAACGTGTTAAAGGTAATTCAATGCACTTCGTTCGAGCAAATGAAATGTGTTTTTAAAAAATGTTACTAATGGATTTCCCTACTGTAAAAGCAATATTTATTAATCTGGTTCGTCGGACCTTGCATATTACGGCCATAATTATACGCGATGTTCCGCAAACATCAATGAGAATATAGATTACCAATCAACGGCAAAAACCAAAGCTCGTTTCAGATCTCTCTTTATATTTGGGTTTGCTATTCAAATAATTTAACATTAAAATCTGTAATCTCGCACTCATAAACCACAACTTGTAAAGCTACCTGCAAAAATAATATCTTTTGATGAGATTTTTAATTAATCCGTACACCACTCGTATCATTTTGAATATCTACATGCGCCGCAAAAAATTGTAGGTTAATTGAACATGCATACATACGTCTTAAATTTTTTACTCGGACATCGTCCATTTTTTTTATCAGACCACCGAAGACTGAAAAATTAAATACGAAACCTACCAAAATAACGTTGCCCCGAAAGAATGTCATTATTAAAGAAGATAAGACGCCCTCGCGTATTAGCATCGACCTTATTATTTTTATTCCTGCCATACTTCTCTTGTATTAGGCGTTCGCTTCCTTGCCGAACGTTTAGTGTATAAATCAGAAACAAATATTACCTAAGTTGAGTTTACATGCAAAGGAAAGTTGACGTGGAAAATCTGAATCGATAATACAAGTAAACTTTGTAGAGAATTTCACTTCCATTAGAGATAATTTGTCCAATTTATATAGGTAGTAATTGAAATTGGATGAGACAAGATGAATGGCATCTTCGAACTTTTGAAAGTATGCAACGAAGAAACTTCGGTTAACAAATAATTAAGATATACGTTCATAGTGTTTGCAACTAATCTCTAAGTGTCACGAGACGACTCCAAACTACTATAAAATTACCGAGACAACTTATTTTATTACCCCGTGAACTTTGAAAATTTTATTTTATGAACTTTAAATGGGTTACGAACTTCGGACAGAGTGATACTGGAAAATTTTAATGAATCTTCACGTGCACCGTATAACGAAGTAACGCGGATTCGCAAATTTCCGTTCCTCCCTGTTATTCTTTTCCTCGACAAATTCAATACTAAAACAAAGAACGAAGCTTTCACTTTCGACGAGACTTTCAACTAACACGAACTAAGTGGTTCTGAGAAGTTGCCAACATCTACGAATTTCCACCTAGGCGAATTCTAGATACGTGGTTGTTTAGAAGAACCCCTAAATTAAATATTGGTTCACTTTCAGGGGAAAAAAGTAAAAGTTTACATTATTAATACACGTCTGCATAAATATATACAGCGTGTCTGTAAAGTAACATGCAAATTCAATAAAATTCTTACAAAATATTTTCAGAAAAAAACTGAAACACCTTCTCTAAAATGATCAATATCTATTTTTTATTAAGTTTCTTTTTGCAAGGGATTATTTTTTTTAAACAGCAATCCGTATTTTTTTAATTGATTAAATAGACCTCCCCAACCTTCATTCGACCTGTAAACATTCAGGTACGTTTCATAAGAAAAATGTTGAGAAAACAAATAGATGAAAGTCGAAAAATAAATGAAAATAAAAATTTGAAAGAGGAATTCAATTAAAGAGTATTAATACTCTTCATAGAATTATATTTTATTTTAAAGGTACATCGCGTGTGTTACCTATTCTGAAATATTTAGAAAGGTGCGAAATAAAAATGAACATACTATATATTATATCTACGTAATGCAGCAACTCTTGAAAGTTTTTTTTTATTTTTAAATTTATATAAAGCAAAACTTAAATGATCTCTGCTGCCAAGCAAAGCTAAAATATCATTAATCAAGAATATACAGTGTTACATACATACAAATCAAGCCTTTATATTATCATGTGACAAATTCTTATGCTATTTAAGTCTATAAAATGATAAATAACTAACGCAAGCTGAACTGTTTTAAGATTATATTTACTTGGTTAACTTGGTTAACCCATGCATTACAAGATTTAAAAACATTATACCATTGAAGTGTTCAAGAGCAGAAATTACAATGGTAAAATATTTTCCTTGCAAAAATTAAAATAAAAAAGGATTCAAGAAATTTGTACAACTGGACGTATTAAGATAGTGGCACTAACGCCCCGTGAGAGAACACGACTGGCAACATTAAGGGTTAAGGTCTCCTAAGTCGCTTTCATACCCGGTTGTCTCGTGCGCTATGCGTACGGGGTGATGTGGTAAGTATCACGCCTTCGACAACCACCTACCTTCCCTACTCCACCACTGTGTTTGGATTTCCAATTATTTTCAGTGACTTTGTAGGCCACCCGCCAAGCATCAGACTCGGGTTTGATCCCGAGACCTCCAAGGTCAGTGTCAGTGTTAAAAGAACGTCTTCTGGGTCGGAACCGTGTCATCGGAAGACGTTCTTTCAATAATGCTTTCTTCTTCCTTTTCTTCCCATTCTTTTTTTCAAACCCCATTTTGTCCCCATTTCTTGTATAATTTTCGATCTTTTGTCAACTTTTCCTAAGGCCATCGGGTTGTATACAGGTTTCTCCTAATCTTCAATCAATTTCTTGTCTCAATCAACTTCCTATCTGTTGCCACTGTTGCCCAAGGGTTTCATATAGATTTATATTAATCTTCAATCCATTTCAGTATAACCTCTGATCTCTAGTTAACATCACTACAGGTACAGATTTTCCTTTCTGTCGCACTTGCCAATCTATTTTGCTTCATATTTCAAATATACCCATACCATTGCAGCTATTTGTTCTTCACCTTCCATATCAACTGATTTACTTTTAATTCGATTAATTTTTGATTCCAGTTTTCTGTCAGAACCCATTTTTCCGCAGAATAAGTTAAAGGTGGTAAGTGTATTGCGGATTTGCATCTTTATTTTGCATGGTTTTGCTTTTTACCGGTTATTGCATTATAGGTTTTGTTAGCCTTGTTTATCCTATTAGTATTTTTTTTCAATCTATTTTGTTCTTCAACTCTTCTTAGATACATATGATTTGAAGTATCTTCGACTGTTTCATCATCTGTCTAATTCCTTGCAATGGGTTGGATCTTTGCTAGTTAAGCTTTATGACCTTTCTTTTGTTGGTATTTATCTGTATATTTACTGTATGTAGTTTTCTTCCATATAGCGACTGCTACCGTCGTTTCTTGTAATTAGTATTACGTCATACCCATAGCTTTAAATGTTGTACGTATAGGTATTGGTTCGAGCCTCCTATCTCCAATCTTGATTTATTTCGGTATCGGTATCGTTAACCTCTTATACTTTTTCGGTGTTGAGGCTGGTGCGTTAACGTATGAGGTTTAGCTGGTGCAATGCATAATTCGGCCTGACTCTGCGCGTTATGCAATTGGGGCGCCGTTTGATCCTACATACTGCGCCATGTATATAGTGCAAATGTGTGTATGTGTAGGACCTTGTCACTCTAGAGCGTTAATTTGGTACCCAACGACAAATGGATAATCAGAACTTGAATTTTTTTGAAAACTTCAACACCTTTTATCTTGAAAATGAAGCCATTTAGCTTTTTTTCCTAAAAGTTAGTAAAAGAATCGCCTTCTGAAGTTTGGCTATTACATCCTGCATGTTGCCTACGATTTTTTTTTGTCAAGTATTTAAGTTGTTCAATGTATTTGGTTTCCACGCTAAAATATAAACAGACCACTAAAAACTATTCATGTCTTGAGGACTTCTATTTCCTTCTTTTTAGGAACAGAATTTTAGCCTAGTTGAGTTATTCCCAAACTGGTGAACTGGAATGCATAACCTTGGTTTATGCTTTTCATGAACTCTCGTGACTTCATCGCTCAAATATAGCAGACTTTAAAAAGTATTCCTGTTTTTAGGACTTCTGTTTTTCGGTTTTTAGCAACAGAGTCTTATCCTGGCTCATTTAACCCTAATTTAACGCATAACGTTAGTTAATGATTTTCATGAACAAGGCACATGTGATTTAGCAAATTCTGCATTTATTTCCATCTTATTAATTTTAAAAATTAAAAGTATAAAATATTTTTAACTGTAAATTTAAAATACCTACTTTAAAGGTATTTTTGACTTACAGAAATTGCAGTGATTATGAACTCATCTGCCTTGGATCAAATTAAAAAAGCTAAATATTGTTCTATATCCGCGTATTTGTGGTATTCCCTGAAATGTAAATTGAAGAAACATTATACTGACTAATGGTTTGAAATATATTGCATTTAATTAACAACTAGGTACTGACATCTTTGTAGTTGCATACATCTTAAATTTTGTCATAAAAATTGGATGCAAAGGTTGAAATTGTTACAGCAGTATAGTTCAAAATTAGGTAGGCGCCGATTTAGCTATGTTTCTTCTTTTGACAGTTTTAGGAACTAAGGACTTAACGATACATGCAATTATTTTATAAATACAACAGAAATGAAGTTTCAATACATGTGCTTAAACGTATAACACCACGTTAACGGTGCACCATCATACCAAACTGAAAATCAAACAGTAACTCAACTTAGGTTTTTGTTTTGGGGTTAGTTCTACACAAGTTAACAAAGAAACTTAGGAACGCTCCCTTACAATAGTTAACATAGGTAGTTGAAGTGAATACTAATTAATAAACTGTTAAGTGGGATGTACAATAAAATGATAGTAAAAAGAATATATAAAAATTCAAAGGATTAAATAGAAATAATTTTTTAATTAAAGAATTATTCTAAAATAAAGTATTTGGACAGTAAAACCTTAGATGAATTATTATAGAATTATTTTCCAGTTTACATTGTTGCAAATTCATTCTTAAAGGTTTAAAATTAGTACATCCTGAAAACAGAAATAGTTTCACAAAATGTTACAACTTAGAACTTCACTTAATTAGTAACCTAAACCTGTTACTTATATTTAGATCAAAACGTTAATATACACCTGTGCAATAGTAAATAATAAATTTGACCGGTAGTTAATAACAGTTTATATCGTTCTGATTTGTGGTATAACGAACATTCAATTTTTGCATTAAAATTTCATGTACCATTTGCGTGCAGGTGTAGGGATATAAATCGAAAAAGGAACATGAACGTTGACAACCTGATAATTGTACGACCAGATCGGTATTGTTGGTTATTTTTAGAACCATCATCTGTCGAAAAGTACAAAAAGATATTAATACAAAAATCCGGGGCTCAGAGGAGGAGTATATTCGAAGACAAAGCGCAGAAAGTGTGGCTCTTCCGCTTTGCATCTTATTACTTAAATAAAATGCGAAAGCATTTAACTTTATAAAGATTAGAGAACTTAATTTCGAGCAAGATTCTATTATGTACATTTTAATAGCATTAAAGAGGGCTGTGTTTCTTTTTACACGAATAAAGGGAACGATTTTTTTTTAACGAACCAATTAAGTTGTAAGGTCCGCGGGTTGTTTTCTAAAGGAGAGATAACGGAAGGACTATAAGATATCCGGTGGGTGGACGAACGCCGTCGTGGACATTGAAATAGGGAAACGCGTCGATACGGCACCGTTACGAAACAATAATACCATGAAGTGTGGATTAAAGGGGTTGCGAAATACACGGGCTAAACCACTCACCCTCAAACTCTCTAGCAATCCAGGCTATCCTTGATATTTATCTATTATATATCGGAAACTACGGACCTTATCGGGAGCTTTCTAGGAGAGAGAGTTAAGTTTATTTTCTGGACTGCTTAGGAGGTATTGTATCGCCAATTTACCGTCTATTTTTAGAACCTAGGAGTTCTTGCCTCTGAGTGTGTTTCCTAACAGTTGTTTTGATTTCGAACCTAAAATAAAATTAGGACTAAGTTTTGAAGCATTGATGTGAAACACGCGAAAAATGCATTCCGCTATTATATCACGGCTGGGAGGCTCGAATTAACACACTCTACAGTTTTAACAGTGGAAGTACATATTGCTCTTATCGTTACTAAATTTACTTTTACGGTAGCACTCTAAGATATAAATGAAGCTAAATGATGTTTTATGACACGGATGCGAGGATAAAGGGGAAAGCTTTTCTAACATAAACTTCAGGCTTTTCTAAATACCAGAAATGTTAAGGCAGTAAACCAAATTTAGCCTTGCTCTTACCTAAACGCACCCGGTTTATTTTAACAAAAAAAAAAAAACTTAAACAAATTGTTTAAACGCGACTAACAAGCTATAAGTTAGCTTTCTTTGATTTTAGTTTGTTAAAAATTAGCAGGCAGATTATAAATAAATCTCTAAGAAATATTCTTACATACATGTCATGTAAGTCAAACTTACTCCTCGAGGTTAAAACTCACCATTAAACATTTGCTTCCGCAATGTAATTTTTATAAGATATTCATTAGTAGGAAACGGTAAATTAGATTATACCTCCCGTTATCTGAATACACGTGTTTAAAAGGCCCCGTGATCCTTCTAATAAATTACCTTGTAAGCGAATAGAATTCAGAATTTAGTAAGACCCCTTTTTTATAACCTAAAAGGAACTAAATGGGCATCCTCAATTTGCTTGGAATAGCTAAAGAAAATTAAGGACGATTAAGTGTTGCAGTTTTTAACCGATTTGAGGCTCATATGGCCACTATCACATCACACATCTCGATGGCTCTTCCAAAGCCCTCACCGGTATGTGAATCTGTTGCTACTTAGTTGCGAGAAAAATTCTTCGTCCACTACACTCTAGGTCTCCTTATTATAATATAAGATTTACAAAACATGTCAAACAAACAAACAAAATTCGTTTATAGAGAAAATCTAATTTGAAATTGCTTATTTTGACGGAAGTTCCTAGTTGTAACGAGGTTTAAACAGATTTTAATGCAGACTTATATAAAACTTGCTAAAAGTTTCCAGAAATTCTCTTTTAGCGCAGTGAATGAGGCGAATATTTAAAGCACGACAAAACAGATGCAGATGATTTTTTATTCCTGCATATTCAATGTCCTTTATTCACGCTAAATGAGGCTTAATTTACCGAAAATCAGAGTCAGTAACAAATTAAGCAAATTGAGTGGAAATGTTAAATTTTTAAATTTGTTGGAGCTCGAGGAAAATACGCTACGGTATTTTATAATACTGTGGGAGTTTTCGATTTTCCTCGTAAATACGAATATATTTTATAATAAAAGCTTCGATATATTGAAAATATACGATCGCCATTATAGTTTATAGCAACGCCGCATGTGCAATACAAAATCGGGTTAAATCATTAATAAAGTCGTCATAGTAAAGAATTTTGGCCGTTTCCTCAATTACTTTAGAAAGTGCAGTGGAATTCTGTACGTGCTAGCTGGTGAAATATGACCACCCAATGCAACTAATTCATTAACGATCAATCACATCACACTGACATCAAAATAGCGGTCTGTAGCAAACCTTTCAAGAAAGAGGGTCCTCAAAACACAATACTAATGGATCCTTAGTGCCTGCAGAGTGATATGTGCTGTATATTTCCATTAGTACGATTTTTATACTTCACAGATGCATTTAATTAAAGCTGGCGTGGAACAACAAAAAGAAAGCGATCTGTGGACTCTGCACCATGCCATGCAATTTTTATTAAATGTATGCAAGAAACTTTTAAAATAAATAGTCGTATTTTCAAGTACTTACATGAGCTTTATTTAATATACAGGCTGCTCTCCAATTAACTGTCGCAGTTTGTCTTTTTCAGTCGATACAGTTAATTTTATCTTATTTGCTTCATTTTTAATTACTTGGGATACCTATTCAGTTGTTTCATTTATTCCAGGAAATTATTTTTATGTTAGCATAACCATATTAGATTTATACAGTTTTCTACTCTCCATTACCTTTAGCCCCTTTGGTCTAACTTTGTAGATTTTTCTTATCTTCGTTTTCCCTGTAGTTGAACCTTTGTTTTATATTTAACGAACTAAATTCCAGCTTATATCTGGTTTCTTATGCCATTTTCCTTGGCTACCTCTTTCGTTTGATCGTGAGCTTTTACGTAAATTTTTGCAAGATAAATCTGTGGCCTCTCTGTATTTTCACTCGTTCTTTTGTGCATTAAATAGCTATGAAAACATATGTGTACTTTTAAGAAAAACTTTTAGTGGAGTTAATAGGCAGTTTTTGTTTAACTTTATTTTTTATAGATATACACATATTTCTGATTAAAAAAGATGTTGTTTATTGTATGAAGTACCTACAGGGATTTTAAGTTTTCTTTTATACATGAGCAAATGAATTGTTGCGCACATTTTTTAGTGTCCCCAATTTAGCTGCAGCCTTGGCAACCCTAATTCACGAAAACAATTTTGCTTGAATAGTGCTGAAATGAATAATTATAGGCAAAGCCAGATTAGTCAGGATAAGAAATTGGGAAGTCAGAGATGCATGCAATCGCCATCATAAAGCTCGTAGACGCAAAAATGGAGCATGGAATGGTGATGTGGAAAGAGAAACATATAACAGATTTATAAAGGCGATGAAGAAATTAAAACCAAGGAAAAAGAGGACAGGCTGGCCACTTAAAAGACAGTGAAATTTTTAACCCTTGGGACCCCCTTTCTTTATTCAAGAAAATTGCTTAAATATGATTTAAGATCATTCTGTTGCTTAAGATTTAAAGATTTTTGGAACATGCGTTACATTCACAAAATTGAGAAACTCCAAGATTTCAAAAATCATAAAATTTCGACGTTACACCTAAACTAAATTTTTTTATATGAGTATCTCTTATGTCTGTAATTGCTAGCAAAAACACAGAAACAGCAACTATTAATCCATTTCTAAATTTAATAAGTGGATTATACGGACGGAGTGGCCGGGTGGTTAAGGCATTCGCCACCGCGTGGACGGTCTCGGGGTGAAACCCGAATCGGTTGCTCGGCGGGTGGCCTACCCAGTCACTGAAAATAGTTGGGAACCGAAACACAGTGTTTGTGGTGCTTATCACACCACCCCATGCGCATAGCATGCGGGACAACCGGGTATGAAAGCAACTTAGGAGGCCTCAATGAGGCCCCCATGTTGTCAGCCATACTCACTCGCCAAGAGCAAGTGCCTTTAATATATTATTTTTAAAATTTTTATTTGTACCTTATCCATTTAGGTATGAATGTCTTCATTTTGCTTATATTCTCACCCTTCCAAGAAGCAATATCGAGAGGGTGATTGCATCCCTCGTATTTAAAAGTTGACTTCTGGTACAGCACTATTAACTATAATGCAGTTTCTGGAAAATAATATTAACGATAGTTTTTGAATTATTAATGTTGGCGTTTACATTTACACAAACTTTATTTTTGGTCCTTGAAATTTACTCATTTTCTACAAATAAAGTTAGGACTAATTTTCCTACTGTTAATATTAATTTATTTCGGCGTAGTTATCATTAAAAAACGGGGAAAATATTCGGAAAACAATGTAGGTACGACTACAAATTAGACGCGTAAATTATGTTCTTGCTAAATTATTTGCCTTTTGTTTTTAGTGAGACCTTGTTAAAAATTCTGTTCAGAAAATTAACTGCCAATCACACGACAGTAAGAATTTTTTTTGTTAATTGCAGAGCCCGAAAGCTTATTAAAAATTCGTTAAGCTGACAGACTGCTTCTTTTCCAATTTTTACGAGGTAGTTATTTTCGTAGTACACTTCCTTAAATTTTTCGGGGTCGTTTTACTGCACACTGAAATAAGAAAACATTAATTTTCCATAACCGTTATTCTATATATGGGATTTTTAAGGAACAAAGAATTTCAGCTCAGATATTTCTATTTCCTGTACTCCCCGAGGGTTTCATTTTACAACCCATATTATGTTCTCTACTTACATTTTATTAATGACTTTTCGGATATTTGAACTTGTCAAGGAAAATAAATATTGTAGAATGTAGCGGTACAAGCAATACCTGATGGAGTCACAAAAGATACCGTTTTAATGTTTCCGAATTCTCGTTGGTTTAATTTAATGAAAGAATAATTCACTTTAATTAAAGACACACAATGTGTGGGCGATTGCTTCCTATTAAATACAGCATTTGAATGTTTTATTGTCGGAATATATTAGTTAAGCTTTTAGAAGCGTTCAACAGGATTAAATTGGATTTTTGTTTAATGTGCGAATGAGCCGTAGATTTTATTATATCTTGGGTACATGGATGATGTGGATTTTGCATCAGTTTTTTTTAATCTTCAAATGCCCATTTACAAAATGTAATTGATATTACTTACGCAGTGCTTTTATTTTTACTTTGATTTTCTGTTTTGTTTATTTTTAAACCCGGTTTTTTCGTTGCGCAATAGATAAATTCGGAATATTTTAATAAAAAGTCTTTGTTACGACGATAAAGAATTCTTGTTTAGGTGTAGGTGTTTAAGGCGCTGCTTACGATTCTGGTAAATTGACGTAGGTTGTTTGACTTTAATAAGATTTTTAACAACGTGGGAAATTTAAAAAATTTGCCCAAGGAAACTCGAGAGGACAGGGATATTAAACTTGAGTTAAAAGCTAATGAAATATTTTTGGAAAAAGGTGCGTTTTTAACAAGGAAGGAATTTTAAAGTCCCCAATTCTGTCGAGCCAAATATTTGGATTTTTTTTTAAATTACTTAGATTTTTTATTTAATGAGAAAACCTTTTTGACTGTCAAAATGTAATCGTTATTCATATAAATCTTTAATTTACGTTTGCAATAACTTAAATAATTTTCGAACCTAATAGAAATAAACAATCAATAAAATGAAAAAAATATGTTTGTTTCGCGTTGGTATTCCCTTGGTGTTTTTGTGCAGTCGCTCTCTTGACTGGTTATAACTAAAGTTATTGTTGCTCTGTAAATAAACCCTTATATTTTGGACATTTTCTGTTTGTTTCTTCATTTAATCCAAATAAAAATTTCTCTGTTGTTTCGGCCCGGATTTTTTTATATTCTCATGGGTTTACCGTCAAAAATTTCATTATATGAAACAGTTTTGCAGTTTACATCCAATTTGGAGAGATTTACTGATTTGTATGAACAAGTATTGTGAGGTAATTAATTTAAAAATGCGAATTACAGAGCGGTTTTAAATGATTGACGATAATAATTGAATTTGGCGCCATGCTAATTTACTGTTATTTTGGCAATATGCAATGCGTTTGACGTGCTCTATCAGTTAATATTGTATTAATATTTAAACACAAAACTAATTTCCGTCATTGTTTATTTTCATACTCTATTAGAAGACAAACTAAACAACATAGGAAAACCTTCAACAAAGTTAGCGAGTGGCTCCTGTTATTTGGCAGCAAAAGTTACCAAATTGATCCTGTTTAGCCAAATTCAAATTGTCCTCAATTATTTAAAATCACACTGTATGTCGCTGGAAGATTTATATTTCGTTTAGTCCACGATTTGTTGTAACAAAAAGCATTATTCAGCTTCAGAGAATCGTAATAACATCACCACGAGTAGAATGTAAATTAATAACAAAATATAACTAAGTGTTTAAGTTGTTGAAGTTATAATCAATTTTATGTGAGAAAGGATGTTCTAGTCTGAAGCCAGTATCCGACAGTTTGTGTCTCCGATATTGCAATGAGTTAACGATTAAGGGCGTCATTTGGCGTTGGACTGTTGGACAAGATTGATTATTTCAGAGTTCAACGTGCCGTTTGTTGAAGAGGTGTCTTTTTTTAACAATTAGTAAATAGAGTTTAATGGCCCTACAGTTACTATAATTATAGAGCGTTCTAACAGCAGTCGCACAGTTATATTTATTGGTTGACACACTGAGTAAACGTTGAGCTGCACGAGTTTCTCCACCCGCTAATTAAAAACAAGGTCTGAAAACGTTTTCACATAAATGCTTATCTTAGTGTGAACTCGCACGAGACTTTCTAAGTTTGCGTATGGAACTCAACCCCGCCTTAAAAATACCGGAGACTCTAATATTAGTACGTCGTTTATTTGTGAGATATGTAATACAACAGCGTGACATATCTAAGATCACCGCCGCCTCGTGTGGTACCACAGCAGCACCTCACTATTTTCATTGCACTAAATCTGGCAGTTAGTTACAACACACTTCCTTTCATCTGCCACTTGGTACGCTAATAAATGCAAAGTGCGGTCTACCCATCACGTTTATGAGCTAAAATTGCGAAGGCGTTGGATAAAAGCGGGTGATCAAATGCCCAAAGAAATTATGCATGAAATCGTCAAAGAAGAGGAACTGAAGGTTGAAACTCTTATAAAAAAATATAAGTTTGTCTTACACTTAACGCATCCAGTGCGAAATTTAAATTGAAGAAGTTAAAGGTGTTCCAGGTCAAAAATTTCTTTTGATACAATTTATCAATCTGCATTGACGTGTCAGTAATATTATTAGTTAAAAATATGGCAAATGATTGATTGCCTTTACTTCCATACATAACGTGACAAATCATTCTGGATGTGTGTTTTGTAAATACGGTATATCAAACTTGCCAAAAACACTTTGTAAAACAAAAGTTTTTTTAAGTAATCTTCTAAACCATTTTGTATACATAACTGTCTTGTTGAAAAATGAAACTAAACTTCTTTATAACTTTTTTATGATGTGAAGTGTCAAAAACATATAACATTTAGACAAAAAAAAAATTTGAATATTTTTATTCTTACTCATATATTTGTAAACCGGAATGCTCTTAGTCTTAGACTTCATTAAAAATAAAAAGTGAGTGATTTTAGAACTAAAGACTTCCGCAAACATCGAATGTTTCGCAGTAGTTTGAAGGTGTCTAATTTTTGAGATAAATAAAATCACAAATAATTAGAAAATTGATACTTTTAAAATAACATTCGAGTGCAACGACAACATGCTTTAATGTCTCTGGACTTAACTCTAGGGTGGTACCAAGTTATTAATTTATTTAAGACTTTGGCCAAAATTTCTGCGATGGATTGAAGTTTAAAAGAATAATGACAAAAAGTGGCAAAAACAGGAGCTTTCCTTTTAATTAAGAGGAAGTTGACAAGAAATATATAAATCTAAAAACTAATCAATTAAAGGGTAGGAAAAGTACAGATAGAAATATCTGGTGGTGGATCAATAATAATTATCAGTAGGTACTGACCAACTGAAAATGTGTTTATAAACATCTTATAAGATGACATAAAACTACCCTAGGCCCAAGAAATTGTTTTAGTGGGCGATATAATTGGAAGAATTGAAAGAAAACAAAACTATAATAGAGTAGAAATGTTTGGAGGGGAGGTCAACAATGACAATGGGGTGAAAATAATAGAGCTATATAATCTAAGAGCGACGTATAGAGCGACGAAAATGAATCCATTCCTGGAGGCCTTAATCAAAAATTATACGTGGTAGATTTATGCATTTTTTTTGTGTTCCTAGACTTGAAGTAAGCATTTGAAACCATCGATAAAGATATTCCTGTAGGGAAACTAGAAAAGTACGATATTATTGGTACTGCAAAAATGTGGTTAGCAGCAAGGACAATAATTTACTATTCATTATAAAAATAATTAAATCAAAACGAAATACCAGTAAAACTAATGCAGAGATTATCTGCAATAGGTTTGCCAATCAACATAAAATAGGCAGGGTTGTAATTGAAGCAACAGCTACTGTATATACATGCCTGAAATAAAATACTTAGGAATAATATTAGACGATAAATGTAGATTACACAGTTACAAAGGTAGCTAAGAAAACAGTTTTTTTTTCGGAAGATCGAATGAGACATACAGCGATTGCAAAAGTTGCAGTGTTACAAACGTACCAACACTGTTGACATGTCAGAAGCACTTTAGTGATTAAATATTAAACAGCGTATTTGCCTTCAGGAGTAAATTTTTGTCTATAACTTGTTGAATAATAAACTTCTGAATTATTTATGTAAGTACTTAACCTACAATAGCGACAGGATTATAAAGCAAGAACTATAAATAATTTAAGGTTACCGGTGACTTAAAAAAGTTTTTCCTAAAATATTTTTTTCCAGAAAGGATTTAAAATTTATAACGATCTTCATAGCTTAGTATTTTATTTGCAGGAGAATATAAAATACTTGTAAACCAAACATTCTATGATGAACAAATAACAACCAACTTTTTACAATAACAGTTGGAACTTGACATGTAAGAAACGAAAATCTTAAGTTTTAAGGGTTTCTACGAATGGGTCACTTTTGGCTCACTCTGTAAATTCTACTCCCATAATGACATTCACGGATAGGAAAATAGGAAGCTAGAAACCTACCAATTTTAGAACTACATTATTATTATGAAAATCATCATAAAAGAACGGTTGACATCTGGGTGTAACGATACCCATTTGTTACACCCAATGGTCACGTATATAACTCCTCGGCCTTACAAGCAGGTACCTCAGGTTCGATTCCTGAGACCAACAAAGTCTCCCTTGGTATTTATAGAAGGTCCCACCCTCCTCCGTTCTTCGTTGGGCATGCTACATTAAACTCATACTTTTGGCAATTGTTAATTCCACAATATAACGGGTAGATCTCGTTTCTTCGGTGAGTAAGCCTACACATACTGCAGATAATAACTGACCATTGGGCTACAAAAGGGATGATGAAGGTGAAAACATTCATGTGGAAAAGGGCAGAGTGTATTACCGAATCTTCACAAAGAGAATTCTTATGGCCTGTCAAAGAAACTCGCCAAAATTTATGGTCGAGAATAAACTGGCAAGAGTGTAAAGAACAAGATCCAAAAATATATTTGCTACAGGAAGAGCCTGTACGCTTATAATATGGCTATCTGAAAGAAGTGTGTGAATACATAAGAGGGGCTTTAATGCACGTAGACTTAAAAGTTCTAGGAAGAAACGAAGATAAGTTAACCTTAACGATAACATTAAACAGATGGATAAGGCCACTTTGAAGAAGTCTGTGAAAATATAACAGAGAAACCTTAAGCAAGAAGGCTTAAAAGCACTAGGAAGAAATTGAGATCAACAAAACTTTATAATCACCTTAAGTAAATACTCCGCCAAAGAAAACTCTAGGTCAAAGATAAGTAAGTTCAAAACATTAGGAAAATATAGCCAGGTATACAGGAAAGAGGGGATTGTTACAAAAGAAAAAAATCAACAATGTTAAAAGAACGTCTTCAGGGTTGGGACCGTGTCATTGGTGAGAAAGAAGAACTCAAGGTTTTACCCGCTTTCTTAAGAGTCTTCATCAGAAGGAAAATACTATAGGAGTACTCTCTTCAGAGAAAATCCTTCAGAAGGGTTTCGCCTCTGACATGGTTGACATGTTGAGTTGCCGTGCTCTTTTAGTGCTCTCATTTTCCTCCTGATGAAGCCCCTTAAGAAAGCGTGTGAAACGTTGGCTCCTTCTTTCTCAACAATGATACTGTTTCAATTCAAAAAATGTTCTTTTAACACTAATATTGAGTGTGGAAGTCTTCGAATTGATTTAAGTAGGAATAATATTCTGGAATAGGGCATTAAGGAACAAACACTTCGAATTAATGGAGAACCATACAAACGTTTAGGGAAACACAAAGCGAAAAAGCAGATTCGTCATACATGCAACTGAAACATGGGGATACTATTACAAGAACCTGTTAATGAAGGCGGAAACTGAAGAAAACACCCTACATTAGTCGAAGAAGATATTAAAAAAGTTTAAAAATTAATAAATTGGGATTTCTAGGTGTTGTTACAAAAATAATGAATGATTACAGCAGATGTTGCGTAGAAAGGCTCAGAGACCGGTTCGTGGGGAAAAATCAGTAATGGGGAGAGATGTTTAAGGTGCCCTCCAGGTTTATTGACCAAATTATGCAACAGAAACCAATATTAAATAAAACATGTGTTTCACAAAACAATATATTTTCGAAAAGCACAGGAGAAAAGATGTTACTACTGTTTTAGACTGACATCATAGGACCTTTCATTTCCAGCCAGACGAAGTTTGGATTTAAAGTGTTGAAAGGAATTTTTTTCTAGTTCATTTGTGTTTCGAAATTTTGGTCCAATTTTTCTTACACAGTGCCCAGAAACGATTAGTCGGATCTGTGGAACTTCGGTAGAATTGTCCATCTTGCTGATGTTCTTCGAAAATACGCTTGTTGCATGGGCATAGTACACACAAACTTTATCGGGTCCAAATAGATTTCTTTTATGTGTTAAATGATCTTATCTGAGGTATCACAATTTGATTCAGACACTAATTTCTACAAATTTCCCCATTTAGACCGATTTTTCCACACTTCACCACAAAAGCAGGCGAGAGCTACCCACAGCATTATTTTGGCAGGCCATTTTTGGAATGGTTTTAGATAGTATTTAAGAGTAGATATAAGGTGGTGTGTGATCTGGAGCAATCGAAGCATGGCCGGACGAAGCCATTTCGCTTGAATCCATTGTCATGTATTTATCAATCCATGACAACAAAAAATCAACACCAGAAGGAACAGCTTTCTTGTAGAGCTTTCAGTAGTTTTGCCTTTTTGACATTATCCTGACGCATCCTGGAGCCTTTCTGTCTCTTGCATAAACTGTCTCTTTCTTGACTACAGATCCAACTCTAATTTTCAATTTTTGGGCATTTTTTGCAGTTGATATGTTTGGAGGTTTAACAAAAAGCTAGATTCCAATTTTATGATATAGCTGATTTTATGATATATCAGTCTCCACATATCTTTTTATTACTCGGTTGATTCATCTGGCGGGTGTATCTTCCTGCTGGACATACTGATGTGTCAGCCACTGATAAAATTTGTGATCTTGGAAAAACCAAGCCATTTGCTGATTCTGTATTTAATGATTTTTGACATTGGAATGATGACATTAGAACTTTAAAAATAAGGAGAGCAAACAGTTATACGAACAGTAACAGACGTTAGTTTGATTTTGTTTCTATATTTCCTTGTGCAATGTTTTTGTGGGTCAATAAACCTGACAGGCACCTTATTATAAAATAAATATGTTAAAACGAAGAAAGACGATCCAGAAATTTGCGAGAACTATAAAGAAATAAGCGTGGTAGCAGCTTTGGGAACAATATTGTTATGCTCTAACTTCCTTAAGATAATTGCATATAATTTTTAGAATTCCAATTAGCTCAGTTTGTTATTAATTTTAATAAATTTTAAAAGATCTCTTAATCCAGGGTCGCTGAAGGGATCGCTTTTATGAATTTTAAAATTTTATAAAAAATCATAAAGTAAAATTTTAAACAACTTCAAAATTATGCAAACCTTTACAAATAATCAACAACAAATTCTAATAACTAAATAAACACTTTCTAAAAAATTAATAAATTTACAAACTACCTTTTGATAACAACTCGAATAAACACACTTCCTGCTTTGACTCCAAATTCACCAAGCCCTGCCTTATTTTCTATCCAGCAACACACATTTTCCCTTTATCAATCCAACACCTCACCATATCCAAATTTATAACCGTTTTCTCCAAAATAAAATTTTATTTCATAAAAAAATTATATTTTTATATAACAATAACAATCTCTATACAATTTTAATTAATATTGTAATTTTAATTTGCTTTGAAATTATTATTTTATGGTAATTAATCAAATTTAAGTTTTATAATTTTAAAACTCAAACTTTCGTTCACCAAGTTTAATGTTCAACTATTTATTTATCTCCCATTTCCTTGGTTAGCTTAACTTTCTTACAAACTAACACTATACATTTTATTATGACATATTTTATTAAAATTAATCATCTAGGTATCCTAATCTACTTATATACAACACTAATTTTTTAATTAACAACTATTTACCTTTTTAACATTGAATTTACATTATTTTAAAAGTGTTTACTTATCAATAACTCACTTTCTTAAGAGATCATTCAAAATATCATATCAAAATATACACAAAGATTAAAAACAATAAACTGGAAATATATACAAAAAAAGATCAAAGTAGACTGCCGTGGAGTTGCTACCAGAACAAACCAAACATAAAATATTACATTTGGCTCTCAAATTTTGTCGATGACATTCACATAAAGCGAAGAAGGTCTTAGCTTCACGATAAGAGAATTATAAGAAGAGTTTGGAAATAAATTACCTAGCAACAACAATACAGAAGGAATCAAACTGCAACATTAACAAAATTATTAAATAATTATAATAGTAACAATTTCCTAAATTATACATTTCCACTATTAATACGTGCAAATAACTAATGGAATTACCATCAATTGCTTGGAGAATTTCATAGATAGATTATAGCAAAGAAAATTTAGTGTAAATCGATGAAAAATAAATTCATAAACCAGTTATGCGATGTGTAGAAATGTTTCCGTTTATTATCTGTAATTTGGCAGCACAGCCAAATCTTGCCGAAATAAAACTTGTAAACGGCGTAAATACAAAAACATAAAAACTTGAAACTGCATTAACTTGAAAGCTTACGCATAAAAATAGCGAACTTGTCAACACAGTTAATAAACTCATATTTTAGCTAAGTGTAAAAACATTTTAGATGAAAGAAGCCTAATTTTTTATTCAAAAAAATTTCGCGTTCTTTACTGAAGGCCGATTAAAGAGAAATGTGCTTATTTGAATTACAAATATTTTCATAAAATATTCTTTTGGATATTTTTGAAATAATTGAAGTTTAGGCTGTGAATTTACCTCCCTAAGTGAGTAACAGCTACTCTGTTGCTTATGTGTTTGATCCGCAAATTTCATGACAGTCAAATCACTTATTTAAAATTTTTTGCAGTGAAAAACAACCTTTTTACATTTGATGACAAATATTTTCATAAAATATCCTTTTATGTATTTGAAAAAGAAATGCTGCTTACAAATAACATCAGAAAATCTATCAATGTGTAAAAGAACACCTTAAAATAACACAGAATTTATGAAAAACTTCCAGTTGCAGGAATTAATTTATACAGAAAAATAAACCCCAGCATTTAAAACCAGAATAAAGTGAAAGGGTTTAAATTTTATCCATGAATAGGATACGCCATGACGAGATGTGAATTTAAAACATTTCAGTACGTCAAAGGTATGTGATGAAGTATTGTTATGGTGCTATAAAATTTCTGAATATGACGTTGGCATAATAATGCACCCCTATTTTTTGCTAATAAATATAATAAAAGGCGGTGTTACTTTATTCTTGCCGAGTTTAAAAAACATAAAATATTTCAGAGCAAAACCATAATTTTTTGGCAGATTTAAAGTTGGAATTTCTACACATAAATTGAAACCGATACAAGTGGATAAAACAAAGCAACAGGAAACTATTAAGTCTTCACATAACTAAAAGGACCTTCATTAGAATTCAACGGCATTTATTTCCCAAAAAATCCAATTTAGATCCTATCATGTATCGAGCTGTAATATATTTGCTTAAATGAGCTGTTTTGTAATTCAGTACCACCATTTAAATTTACGTAATATTCAAAGCTTTTATTGTATGTTTCTCTTGTTTCATTATATTAATAGGATTTTTAAACCTTCTAAAGCTTTAACCACTTTCATTATTAGAAATAGTTTTTTTATGGTTCCAATGAAACCTGAAACAGGATAACTGCAGTTAATGGCCGAATTTCAATATAAAATGAAGAGAATATTAACGACTGCTTTGACATCGCAGGAAACTCAGCAAAATTGTCGGTTTAATAGATTTGGGTTGTCGTGTATCCACAAACATAAAGTTGATACTACAAACAACCCTCCAAAATGTCGTATCAGCGGATAGAAATTTCAGTATAGATTGAAATTACCACTAAAATTTGCAAACAAAATAATATGCATTAAACTCCCTTATCAACAGTGCCAGAAAGGCTTCAGGTTAATAGATTTTGCGGTAAAACTGTGAACATTTTGTATATAAATTGTAAATTGTTGCCAGATAAAATGTTATGTTGGGGAGTTAGTTTTTTATTATCAGAATGAATTTAAGGAACCGATATTGGGGTATTAACTAGTGAAAATATGTAACTCAAGAGCAAATGTCTGTCGCAGGTGTAGAATCAGTTTGTCAAATAAAGAGAATTCTGTAAGTTACCTTGGAAAACTGAGCGATTTGTTTGAAATCAATTTTTTCTTCGGAGGTTTGACCCAAATTCGTTTCGTAATTTTCCTCTAAAATATGTCGCCCCGAAATTTATCCGGCAAACGTGTAAAAGGGAAAAGTTCTGGTCATTTTTTTGGCGAACAACAAATTAAATCCATTAAGCAATTTTAAATTACAAAATTGGCATTTGGTGCATTCGTAAAATATTCACATGCCTATTAAAAACAACCGCGTTTATTTATTTAAAAGTACATATTGTTATTTAGATTTCATGCAAATTAAAAAAGCGCGCCGGTCATAAATTACTTTTTTATTGAACTGGTAGTAATTTTAATTGGAAAATGTATTTAAATAAATATTATTGGGAAAAAGGTAAACTTCAGAAAATTCAATAACGGTAATTTAAAGCTCATTTGGTTCTAACTACGGATTAATATTTTTTTTAGTTTAATTTCGGCGTGTCTAGATTAATTTTAAGCCGTGAAATTACTTTCTGAAACACAAAATACAATTTCAGGACCAAGCCCTTGTTTATGTTTAAATTACCGCATACTGAGAATTAAATACAGAGGCAGTGCATTCACTCTTGGGCCGCTGATACGTTGCCACTGCATTCTGAATTTTAAATGCACCAGTATTCGATTTAAATTTAAATTAGGAAATATGAGGTTATGTTTTACCTTTTTACCCAAATTAAAACTTTTCACGTACAAGCTAGTTTTTCCTATATTTTACATTTTAATGAATACGTCCAAGCTGAACATTATTATTAACATTAATTTTACTTTTTAATAATTTAATTCAGGCACATATAATGTATGTAAGCTTCGGATAAAAGTAATATTTTAACTAACACATAAATTAATTCATTAGCAAGTTAAGGCTGTGAAGGTCCACCTGTATTCTACTGAAATACTATTATTACAGTGCTATTTATAGAAAATTGAAGTAAACACGACCAACCTTCATTATTTGGTTTTGGTCGTTTAATGATGGTTATTAAGAAAGTATTGGGTTACTTTTTGATCGGATCATTTTTAGCCCAGTAATTAAAGCCTGTATTAGATACAAATTACTCGTATATTTTTTATTTGCTTAAATACGTTCGTGATTAACCGTCTATGAAGTTTCTGGAAATTAAGTGATTTTTAAATAAAGGAAAATATGTTTATTAACTTCAAAAACTACCCCATATTTTGAAGTCAATACGTAGCGGCTTGTTTATAGAGTCTTGTAGTTGACGTAGAAGGAATTTATTTATAAACAAAAAGTAAATAAAAAAGCTTGACCTTTCTGAAAGCATCAAACTTTAGGTTCGGATTTCTAACAAAAAAGTTTTTAGATGTTGTAACTAAATTGTAAACAAGACTTTTTTACAGGTTTTGTTAAGTAAATAAGTTAATGTACGATAAAACATATTTCTGATTCTATATTTACATAATATTGTGTATAGTTTTACTAGCTGTTCAGCACAGAGAATTTTATTAAAGCTTTGTTTGAGGTAAGCCCTCAAAACCTTTCCTTCAGTTAAACCAATTTTTCGGTAAGTTTTTTTTATTCTTGCTAAAATAATATGCTGGTAAGGGATATACGCTTTAAAGAGCTTTACAAATTTACTTTTTATTTAATATCTACGTGCTTAAAATGGTAATCAAATTTTTCAATTTTATAAAGCGTGCATAAATACACTGTATGTATTTTATAAACTTATTTTGTTATTTTAAAAAGCTTTTTTGCTAATAAAAAATTGAAGTAAATACTAAAGTAGGTAATAAAAGAGTAATTTCAAATACATACTAGATAGTTAGATTTTCTACTGATGCATTGTAAGCTAAACGCATCTCTTTACTGTATTATTAAATAACGTAATAACTATGCATATTACAAATTAGTTAGTTATAATTAAGTGGACTGACTAATCGAAGAAAATAACGCAGTATTTTAGTCTATTAATTGACAACAAGTAGATACTTAGTCAGGTTAACGGATGAGTTCAGAATAAAATTAATAATTTCATAGTTTTGTAAATACGGTTAGAACAATATTTTTATTATGGTTATAAATATACAAAAAAAACACTGCTTCTTTGGTAAGTTGTACTACATGAACAATTTACCAAATTAGCTTATTTTAAGGAGGTAAGTTGATTTTAATCATTTGTTCATTGATTAATGAGGAAAATAATTATGAATTTACATCCCTAGTGTGTAGTATTTTCTTCGACAGTGACAACGTCATAAAATGATGTTCAGTGGGAAACAAAATCACTGCAGTGTTTTTTTGGGGACATAAGACACCAAGGTTTTGAATATTCATTAACTGTTTGTGAGTTTCTGAGTGTGGATTTCTATTAGAGGTGTTAATTTGGCTTTTTGAACACTCTGTTGCATTGATGGAAAATTAAGGTTTTGGTTTGCATGACAGCAAGCACACTAGTAAATTCAGGCTTGTGACGAGCAGGATCTAAATCACTAGGAATATATTGTTCGCTAAAAGTGCCGCATAAAGTTAGGTAGGTACTTTTCTGAAAGTTTATTATCTAATTTGTTCGTCGTAAATCCATGCCTTTTGGGTAAATGGTCAACCATATCTAAAACAACTCGTGAACCGTGACCCCTTTCTGGCTCTCCTGATTGCTTTCGTATACAAATTTTATTAAAACTTAATTGAAAATTAGAAAAAAGAAAACCTATTTAGCTAGATAGACTTGCATATTTACGGTGTATGCATTGCTGCAACCTGCCAAAGCCCATGCTTTGAGTTCATATTTGTTGGGCTTACTTTTCGTGTATACACGTAAGATAACTCTTCTTCCTCGGAAAGGCACTAATTGTTCGTCGCCACAAAGGTGTTCAGTTGGATTGTAGACCTTTTTGCAGTTTGATACGATCCCTAGTTTTATGGTTATCGAAAAGCAAAAAACATGTTATTTCTTTTGAATCTGTTACGGGACATTACATCAGAAAGAATAGGTCGGCAAAGTGATTGATCTTGGGACTAGAAACATTTCAATTGGTTCTTTGTTAGTATGAAGAGCGCCCAATTATCCGACCAAAAACGAAAGTCGAGGTCATCATAAGATTTGGGGTACACAACTACACATACGCCTCGCTCGGTTGTTCGTGGATGCCCGATAGAATGTCAAAAAAAAACTAGAGATGCGTTACAGCTGCCTTTAATTATATTAATCAATTTTTAAGAGATTTTAAACAGCTGCAGCGTTTTTAGGCCATTTACACATTATTTCACTTGGTACATATACAGTGTGTCCCAGATCGAGTGGGATTGCATGGGTAACTTTCTTATTATTGAAGATGGAGATTTGGTTAAATTGGCAATGTTTTGCAGTTTTATATGCTGATTTAAAATCTGTTTGAAAAAGTTCAAAATGTCGATCCCGTCAGAAGTTATTTAAAGAAAACTGAAAACTGTCATTTTCTTGTATGTCAAATATCTTCGTAAGTATAAGAGATATGAAAAAAAGTTTCATATGAAAGTCACTGTTTTCGATAAGATCAATTTAAAACTGATGTCGAACAAAAATTCAAGATGGCTGCTTTTGAGGTACTCGTATCAACTTCCTTAAGTTAAATGGACGCCATATTGGATTTTTTGGTTACTGAATAGAATTTTTTATTCTCTTTTCAACGATGTAAGATAACGTATGATTGAATAAAAAATACCAGTAAAATTAATTGTTTTTACATTTTAATCAAGTAGGTTTACATGGATCCAAACAAAATTAGGTGAAATTTATTTTAGAAAACATTTTTATGTAATTCCTATAATACTTAGTAATATGTTAATTCAGTACTAAGTACTAAGTACTTAAACCACAAAAAACATCATGACATTACTTTTTAAATGTATAATCAAGTAGGTAAGTAGCTTTGATGAAAAACAATAACAAAGTTTATCACAATCTGTCAAAAAGCAGGTACTTTTAAGCTAATTTTGTTTGGATCTATGTAAGCCTACTTGATTAAAATGTAAAAACAATTAATTTTACTGGTATTTTTTATTCAATAATAAGTTATCTTACATCCTTGAAAAGAGAATAAAAAATTCTATTCAGTAACAAAAAAATCCAATATGGCGTCCATTTAACTTAAGGAAGTTGATACGAGTACTTCAAAAGCAGCCATCTTGAATTTTTGTTCGACATCAGTTTTAAATTGGTCTTATCGAAAACAGTGACTTTCATATAAAACTTTTTTTCATATCTCTTATACTTACGAAGATATTTGACATACAAGAAAATGACAGTTTTCAGTTTTCTTTAAATAACTTCTGACGGGATCGACATTTTGAACTTTTTCAAACAGATTTTAAATCAGCATATAAAACTGCAAAACATTGCCAATTTAACCAAATCTCCATCGTCAATAATAAGAAAGTTACCCATGCAATCCCACTCGATCTGGGACACCCTGTATTTTGAAGGTAACACGTTCCTTATGATTTCTAAATTTTCGTAATGGTTTTTTTCCAGCTGAACAAGGGCTAAAAACGTCATGAATTATGTAGTTGCATTCTAATTTTTCCAGTTTCTCAATAACCAAATAATTAGTTACAAGTCTTAATGGACCACTAATCAAAAAAACACACTATTAAGCTTCGAATACAAAAGGCGAATTGCTGAAAACACGAAGTGTTAGTTATAAATACGTTTATCTTTTTAAATTACTCGTCAGTAAGCAAAGTTTGTAAGACGTTTTGAAAACGTGCACTTGCGGTCTTGAGAAGTACGAATGCATGATTCATTATTTGAAAAGAACGCAAGAACTTTGGGATAGTTAATTTAAGTTCGATTTTTGTTAGTCTTGTTGTAATCAGGAGTGCTGGAAATTCCGTATTTGCAATTCATTAACTACTTTACAAACTAAATAAAAGGAAATGCATCTAGTGATGATGCTTTTTTTGAGAATGTAACTCAGTAAATCTTAGTTGCTGCGTGACTTGATTTATCAGTAGCTTTTATACATAATCCCTTTCAACCTCTGTTCCTCCCACTGCCCTTAATAAATTTAACACCATTGTTCCATATCCACATTTTAGATCTAGCAGGGTTTATCTCGGCCATAATTCTCAGAACTGCAATAACGTCACTAATTACCCTTGTGTACAAAGTTTACGTGTCGCTGCAAGGAAATATGCATAGAAGTGCAATGCATACAGTTCGTAATTCTCATTGTAAAGCTCGCTGACCCACCGCTCTATTTCATTAGTTTAACTCCCAAGTCGTGCTGAAATGAAACATGGCACAAAAACTAAGGAGGGTTTCCTCGGCGAATGTGTATATGTGTATTTGGCACGAATCTTCACTTTATGCAAACAACGAGCCTTTTGAGTTCCCTGGTGGTAATTGGGGGCTCACATAATTCACTTTTGAGCTGCGAGAGCGGCTGTCAAACGTTTCCATACCTGTCACACGCAGAACAAAAAAGCGACAATTAAAATTCCATCAGGACGTGACGGTTACCGACGTGACTGTATACACTCATTTGTGACGATTTTGTCTCCAAGCGTCTGTAAACAAAACTCATTATTCTTTTCTTCGTAAACATTAATCAATCCTCTCGGAGCGGCGTTGTGAAATCCAGTTAATGCTCGAGAACGCCTGCAACTTTGATGATATTACTGTCGTAGAGCATCTTCAAGACGAAAACCGCTTGCTTGCTGGCGGTTTGACGGGCAACAGGCAACAATTTGGCTAGTAACACTATACCCATAAATAAGTTAAACTTTAGTCTGAAATTTTAATTAGGTTCCTGAAATATGATATCCCCCTGCTTTCTAGAATTAACTAAAGGGCTTAAAAGATTTAGGGACTCAATAACACATGTCCCATATTTATGGGAAAACCGAATTTATGTATTTATGCGCATAAGGTAAACGCACTTTAACCTCTATCATTTATAAAACCGGGGTAATAATGCTGAGCCTCTTTAGGCCTAAATCCTTTTGGGAACTTTCAAAAGCTTTGATGTCTAACAAAATGATGTAGAAAATTGCGAAAACTTATCAAATAACGCGCGAACCTATACATTCTTTATATGTGTTGATATTTATGAATAGGTTGTCATAAATACAGCTTTATAAAAGTATTCAATGATAAATCTAAGTTCAGTTTTATAAAAAAACAGTGCTGCTAAATGGCATCAAGTTTGATTTAATTAGTCTTTTTTTATAAACATTCTTAAACCCTTCAATTATTTTATTTTTCTTGCTTTTGTAATTTAAGCAAGTCTAAATAAGAAAGTATTTGCTTGTGATGTTATGATCATGGGGATTTTAGATCTTTGTCAGCAATGGAGAATTTTCTAAAGAAATCGAAGTATTATTTCTTCAGTGCTCTGAACCTTTGTTTAGTCATTGTAAATCACAAAATTACCTTAGATTCTAAATAAGTAGTATTGCAGTATCGTCTGCGAAAGTGGCCATTTTTATCTTGTTATCTGATAGGCAATGATTATTGATCCCAGTAGTGATACTCGGATTTTAATGTGATATAAATCAAAGCACTTGTTCCATTGCTAATTTTTGAGCTTTAGAATTGTTTAGGCATTTGCATTTCTTTCTAATTTATACTTGGTCCACACCCTATTGAATGCCTGTGTGGCATGTAAGAAGATTACTACATAAGTAGAATTAGCCTCCTTTTACAACACTTGTTAATCTGTGTGCTTATTTCTAAATCCAGCACATGTACCAGCATCAGGTTTATTCCTGGAACTATTGGTATTAGCTTTTAAAATACAAGTGATATGGGATAAGGGTCGTTATGAACGCCATTTTCTGTGATTTTCTTGGTATCATTATTATTTCGACCACCTTCCAGACGCTCGTTACATATTTTTATTGTACTTAATGCCATATTCATAGTGTTGGCTACTTTTATTGTACCTTTCCTAGGTAGACTGACCTTGCAATGAAATCAAATCTAGAATTTCAGGAAGCTTAAAGGAAAAGGAGTTACCACTATCCTATTGGCTCACAGATAAAAAAAATACCACATCTGCTGGATTTATTTATCTTTAGAAAAGCTTATTAATTTACTAGATAAATAACTCTGATAAAAGGTTTGATTATTCTGATGAAACTAACATTAAGCGAGAATGTAAGCCAATTAATTAATAAACATCTAAATTGGTCAGAGTTTTTGCAAGAGCAACTAAGTTCAAGTAAACGGGCCGCTGAGAAATAAAGAGAAAGTGAAAAGACCTCAAAGAATTACATAAGGTTTGAAGTGGACATGCTACCAGAAAAAGAACTTCAAAAATTAAAATGAAAACAACAGGTAAAAATTACCTCAAGGTAACCAAGGAGACTGTCACTAAAAAGGAATCAGGACGACCTTAAAGAACAGAATTCCAGTATTCGGATTGCTGAAAGAAAAAGAGAGAGGCAAGACCACGAAGCAGGAAAGTTTGACGTGGACATACAGGAAAAGTACCTTAAAAATCAACACGAAAACAACAGGCAAAATTTACCTCAAGGAAATCAAGGAGACCGTTGCTAAAAATGAACGAGAATGAACTTAAATAACAGAATTTAAGTAAAAGAGCCTGTGATTTGCTTCACTTGAACTATAAAAACAACAAAAATTAAATAACAAAATCAGTTGATATCCTTGATGTTAAGCTGTCTTGACAATATTGGTTGCAGCTAGTATTTGAAGATATTCTCTTCGCCAAATTACAAAAGCAAAGCGAAGACAGAACTTCTGAAGATATTATGCTCTTCGTCAAATCGCCAAAAACAATAATTAATTTTTGTGGCTAACAGGGCTTTTGACGTTCGAGTTTCTAAATATTAGCTAAAATACTTAAACAACTTTTCGAATTTCAAAAATCAATAATTACCTCAAAATCTTTAATAGTCCAAAACGCAAATTGGAATATCCACAGTGTTTTTGAAAGTTGTTCGATTATCTGGTGTTTCCTTATAACTTATAGGGTTGTTGTAATGTTTGTAATGTTGAAGTTTTAACATTTCATTGGCTTGCTGTAAGGAATAGTGTACCTTACTAAAGCCCAAACTTTTATTTTCAGTCCAGAATTTAATAAATTGTTTCTCACAAATAAAGTTGCAAACTAACTGTAACACTTTTTAAAAAACCCTTAACAAACTAATTTCATCGAATCTCTGGTGTTAAATAAGGCTGCCTTTAATAATTTTAGCAAAAATCCGATATTTCTGAAAAAACGTCCTTAATCAGTTTCGAAAGTTATCCTGAAAAAATAAAAGGGTAAATTAGTAGGATTAAAAACAAAAAGGTGACATTAATTACTCCTTTCATCAAAATGAAGTACTAATTTCTTTCAATTGCTAACACATCCGGAGGAGATTATGTGAAATGTGAATAAGGAAATAACAAATTAAGTTAACCAGCCCCTTTAATAGCTGAAAGCAACCTAGATAAAGTACTTTAAGCACAACATGTAACAGGTGCGGTTCATTTTTTCTGTAACAAAGGTTGTTAATAATATGTCGATATTTTTATTTTTATTGCTAAAACATTGTAATTAAATCTAAGGAACGGAGCCTGTAGCCTGATTCAGTCAGAAGCCCCGTAAAAAAGCACAAAATCATTAATAAAAACAACTTGATTATTATTTTTGTGGCTTTTTATAAGGTTGCTGAGTATCAAAACAAGATAAAGATTATAAAAACAAGACTTGCAACAATAATGTAAACAGCAACGAAGGGGTAACGTTTTTACCATCAAATAAAATTTGATTCGGTAAATACTATAACATAAATTGGTATTATTTTTATTTTTATATAAAAGTATGGTTTTATATGTAAAATATGTAGAAAAGAGAATTTACTTCAACGAAATGTTTTCTGGGTGGTCTTTACTTATTCCATTCTATGCTCTTGAATGATTAATAATGTTGACAGAAGCTGCTGACAAAAATTGTAAACCGTGAAACAACGAATTTAAGAATAATTAGTGCCGTATTAAAAAGAACAGTTATTATTTATTTTAATTTGAATGTCTAACTTTACGGTTAGTAAAAAATTAGTGGCTTCAATATTTGTTTATGTTCCATCCAATTAAAAACTAATTTGTCTTGAATGAAACAGCATGAAATTATATTTTCGACTTTAGAAAACACAAAAAATGAAAAGCAACGCTTACCTTTCGATTTATGGAAAAAAATCAGTAAAAACAGAACCGCTACTGAAACAATTACATGCTGTCAGCGTCTTTTTTCTACTTTTCCTTAATTCAAGCAAAAGTTGCTACAGATTTCTTCGAATTCTCAAAGTTTTTCGGAATTCAATCAGAAAAATTTTAGGTTTTAAGATTAATTTTGAGTCAATAACACCGAAATTTTAAAAAAATTTTCAATATAAATTTCATATCCATTTGGAACCTGAAACATTTTCAGGCGTTCAATTTAGAAAAAGTTGAGATTTTCACACACAAATCCAAAAATTCTATTTTGAAGCCTTTTTCAAAAATTTATTTTAGATGATTCGATCCGATTTGGATTCGAATTCAATCCGCAGCCCAAACAAAGCAGTAATTCTCCTAATCCTTATAATATTGTAGTACTACTCTCATGACTCATGGTCCAAATTTCATCATTATCATCATCATCATCAAATGACATGGAGCAAATCCCCGTGGATCAATCTTGGATTACGCCGGGCCCACTCCGTGCCAATAGGGTGCGGAGGAATTTTTTATGATGGGTGGGGATTAACAGCACTATCTAGCGTATAAGGTTAACATGCCTGTAACGCCTGCCGCAGAACACCGCGTCTATAGTGCAAGGTAGTTAGTAGATCACGTATTCAATGGGAGTTGAGTATATGACTGAGATGGTTAGACAAGTTGCTTTTTTTTCCATCTTATACTAACACTATTTTTAGTATTATCGCTAGCTTCCTAAGTCTATGGTATGGAACGCCTTAGCGCAGACATGCCTGCCCTGTTACATGTTGCTTTATTTTGGCTAAGTCTAATCATTATTATATATACTGAGATGATATCGTTTTGATGAAATTTTAATAGAGTGAGTTATAAACACCTTTTAAAACAATGTAAATTTAATGTTAATAAAATGTAAAGAGTTGTAAGTTAGAGATTTAGTATTGTAAATAAATAGGGTAGAATATCTAGTTACTTAAGTTGTAAATATGTCATATAAAATGTTCATAGAGTGTTAAATTTAAAATGACTAAGAAGATATAAAAATAATAAAAACAGTTTAATATTTTTTTTTTTGGAAAAACGTTTTTTTGAAAACTCTTAAAAACGTATTAAAATACCAAAAGAATATTCTTAAAACAAATTGTAAGCAAATAAAGATTGAAAAGAAGTAATATTATATCAAGATAATTTGGATTTGTAATTTAATAAAAGTTTATTTGGAATAAAAGTTATTTTTTTATTTTTTTTGGATATTGGTCAAATATAAGTAAAGCTAAAAGAAGGAAAGTGTGTTGTTGGTTGGAGAATAAGACAGGTTTTGGTGAAGTTGGAGTCAACGGGGAAGGTGTGTTGAAGTTGGAGAGGTTGGTGCAGTGTTTTCGAAATTGGAAAACCAGGCAGGAAGTGTTTTTTTGTTCGTGTTTTCAAAAGGTAGTTTATAATTTTTAATTTTAGAAAATTGTTTATTAGATTATTAGAATTTATTGTTGTTTGTAAAGATTTAGTTGGTGAATTTTATAAAAAATTTGAAATTCATCAAAGCGATCCCTTTTGGTGATCCTAATTTAGGAGATTCTCTAAAAATTAATTAAAATTATAATAAAATTGACATTGTGGAAAAGTTAAAATTATGTCACATTTAAAATTGAACAATTACACGTTTTGAAGGTGTGTTGTAGCAATATGTATACGTAGTCCTTGTTCCCTCTTTTCTATTTTCATTATTATTGTGGTATAGGTTCTTTCACCGTTCCTCCGCATTATTCTTCGATATTTATATCTTCTTCCTCTGCTTCTATTTCATTTCATTTCTAGTTCAAATCGAAATCGCAGAATTAAAAATTTCAAAACGAAATTTCAACCTGAAAATTTATATCTTCGAGTGGTACATATGAAAGTTGAAAATTATTAGAATCGAAACCAAAATGGAATTTTGGTTTCGCCGGATTTTATTTTCAAGCACTGTGCTTTGATTTGTGGTCTAATTTGAATCGCAAAATATGTAAAATTATAGCAATAAATTGTGATTAAAGTGTTGAAAAATTGCTTAAAAAACATTTTCAGGAGCAAATCTGATGTTTTATCCTGGATTTTTTCCAAACTTGATCGATTCAAATTTGACTTACACCCCATATAAATGAATAATTCCTGTTTATTTACGTTTTTTACGGCTCAAACTGCAGGATTGATTTTTAAATAAAATTCGCGATTTTTCGATCTGCGAAGTGGAAAAGTGCGAGGAGCGTTTAGCTACGTGTAAAAGACCTCGGTCTCTCACGTAGGCATCTTGGGGTTCGATTCCTGAGACCGGCGATATCCTCGCCGTAATTTAGAAGGTCGTACCTCCGTGCTTCGGAGGGCACGTTAATAAGCCGGTGGTCCCGGTTATCATACTAACAACTTTGATAACCGTTAACCTCGCAACACTGCGGGTCAGTCTTCTTCACCTCTCTCGATTGGCTAGGTTAGCCTCCTGCCCAGCATACGTGCTAAGAGGGCTCACAGAACTCGTTCTTAGGAGTTGCTAACAGGCCATCGGCCTAGGCTTCGGCCATAAGAGGAAGAAGAAGTGTTTTCAGGTAGTAGTTAATTGGAAAACTTGGAACCAAAATTTAATCTTCATTTTAGCAAAGTGTAGTTTAAGATTAAATTTATATTCGAACTCGGGCCGCAATTTAAGCAACAAGTAGTTACAGTATTTGACAAAAAAACTTCCAAAAACGAAGCACCGAACCTGTAACTTTCAGGGTCAATTCTACCATTCAATCTTGGATTTTTTCTAATTTCAAGCACTTTCATATACGATTTAAATTTAAATTAATAGTTAAAGAAAGCTATGGTCCTTGCGTTTCTGTTGGTTTTCACAGTATTTCGGCTCGAATTACAAGATCTGCAATATCAAAATCGATTCAAAAATTGTTGTTTTCAAGTCAATTCGAAAATTTTCAAGGCCATATCCAAAATTCAATTTTGGTTTTCTAAACTTTATTTTCAGATGATCTGATTTAATTGAGATTCGAGTTTGAACCGCAGGTTAGCAATAATTAAAGTACCTAGTTACAATTTCCCACGGAAAAACTTTCAATAATTGAAGGACCAATTCCGACATTCAATCTTGGATTCTTTAAAATTCCAAACCCTTTCAGATACGATTTAGATTTAACTTCACAGTGAAGAAAGCAATAATCCTTGTGTTTCTGTTGGTTTTCGTAGCATTTCAGCTCTAATTGCAAGATTTGCAATTTCAAAATTAACCCAAAAAATTTATTTTCAGGCAGTGAACTTGACATTTTTCAAAGCTACATCCAAAATTCAATATAGATTTTTCAAACTTTATTTTCGGACGATTTTATTTAATTTTTATTCGAGCTCAAGTCGCAGGCTAAGCACCAACTAAAGCTTTCAGAAAATTAAGCACATTTTGACAATTTACAATTTACAGGACCACATTTGGCATTTGAGCTTGGGTTTTTCAAATTTCAGGTGCCTTTATACTATTGAGACGTCACAGTAAAGAAAGCAATAATTTTTAAACTGTGATTGTTTTTCTGAGCGTTCGAGCTCAAATTGTAAGATTTAAACTTTCAAAAGAGATCTAAAAATGTTTAGTTTCAAGATTGGAAAAGCAACTTTTAATTTTTCAAAATTTTAAATTTTTTTATTTAATGGAAAAAATTCAGTAAAAAAGGAAACTATTTGGCCTCTTCTGTAAGGCGATTATGAACTGCTGACTATATTTTAACATGAATTTAATTTACTTCATTTAACAAATTTAGTTTGTCGTTAAATTTCTGTGAATCTGTGTTGTTAAAAATTTTGAAGATGTGCTTGGTGCTATGTTCAGAACCTGAGATTTTCTTTCATTATTACTAAATATGACAGTTCGCAAAATTTACATGCTGCACGCAAAATTTTTAATAAAAATTTGTTATATTGAATAGCATTCATTTCAGAAATGAAGAGTATAAAAATATACAAGGGCGAAATTTTTTCTAGAATGAAAACCCGGCTTGATTTATCAGTAGATTGTAGGAAAAAATCTACATTTATGAAAATACTAAAAGATATTGTTTCTGGGATTGTCTTTCATATTACGGACATTTTTATAATAAATTTATTTATCATAACAGGAATGTATTGCAGCCAAATAAATGAAAAAACATAAATTGGCTTTCCTTGAAAAAGTCGTTGAAAAAATGTGACGCTTGTCAACCGCTGCTTTCTAATGGAAACATTCTTTCCGTTGTCATTGGTGATATCAAATTTCTTTTGAAGAAGAAATTGTTTTTGTATTAACGTTGCCTAATGATTGTTCGCAATGAATTCGAATAAGAGAACGATATTACTTTTACCGTTTGAGACTGAAGTGCAGTTCGGATTAGGACATTTAATTTCTAAATATTAAAAACGGAGCAGTATTTATGCGAAATTTTATTAATTCTTTGGAAGTCTTCAACTTTGGCGGACGTTTATAAAGATTGCGTCGTTCTGACGAAATATGGCAGAAAGTTTTTTGTTTTACGAGTTCTACACCGTTTGTGTAGGTATTTCTAATCTTATAATAAATCAGCAAAGAGGTTATTAATATCGCAAGCATCCGCAACCATGCAAGTATAAAGCGACTCATAAATACAAACAGTCGCATTTCCATTTGTATTTGAAAGCATGGTGTACTTTAGTTGCGACGTTTCAGTATCTACTAGGTCAGATAAGGGTTGGTTTCTGTAAGTGACTACCCTTGTCAACGCTAAATCTTCTCGAGTACGCTACATGCAATATTTGTACACGCGGTTGCTGAAACTGTTGCAATAACCGTAGCACCGAAAGTGAAATAACGGGAAAAATCCTAATAAAATTGCACGATAACCACTCGAGCATTGCTGCACCAGATACGCTTAGTCTTTCTGCATAATTGCGCTGAAATCTACGATGACGTTTATTAGCCATAAAATAGTAGCAGTTTATAAAAATTAAATCACGCAACTAACTCGAATTTTTCAAATAAATTCGTTCTGGTTGAACTGCGGACTTCCTAGGACTATAACCCGAGCTATTATTTTCAATTTATAACGCCGCGGTCTAGTTATTAAAGTTTATTTGCTTTTGGTAATGAAAAATAAATATTCATGTTCATTATATTGGATATTAAAATTCATAAATTCATAAAAAGCTGTAAAACAGCCTAATATGAAACATCAATGTTGTCGCGAACCGCAGAATCTTTTTAAAGTGCTGCGGCGAGGCGCACATTCAAACATGTTCAATTAAACGGGGGTTTTCACTGTGAAATTGGCGGAGCGCCGGCGAAAATATAAATGATTAGCATTTCCAATATAAACGGGAGCAACATGATACGTTTTGATTAATACGTAAGCATAATATTAGATGTGTGTTCGAATATAGGTTCCCTACTTGAAGCTTACAATCACCAAGGGTACCCAATTATATATTAATAAAACCCAAATACAATATGTATTCTATTGCTTTGTTTTTAGCCAACCATCATAACAATTTTGTTCCGACAAATTTTTAGGGAAGTGATCCGGGACAACTGGACAATAATTATTCATAACAATTAAGCTAAAGCTACAAGCTAGTATAGAGAGAAGAGAGCAGTTAAGCTGTATGTACAACTTACCTATAGGCTATTTTCTTTAAGTTACTCAATTAAAGAGTACAAAATTCCTTTTTTCAAAATGGTTTTCAAGGTACTGCCCTAGGTCCAATACTCTATCTGCTACATACTAGTGACATCTTTGATCTTGAACATGAAACAAAAGCAGCATTTGCTGACGATACTTTAATTAATGCCGTTGGAAAATATCATGAAGAGGCTGCTGAGAAGCTTCAAATCTCCATCGATGGAATTAATAACTGGACTAAAACTCGGTTATCAAACTAAATGAAAGTAAGTCTGTGCATATAAACTTCACCAACAAAGAGAAACACTCATCAGAATTAACGATACCCAGATTCCACGTGATGATTCAGGTAAAAGGAAAGCGCTTGGTTTGAGATATATAAAAAAAAGTAAACTTGTAAATTGCTTCTCTACAAGCAAATCTTGAAACCTGTTTGGACATATGGCATCCAACTTTGCGGCTGTGCTAGTAAATGCAACACTCAGATCAGTCAACGATTTCAGAATGAAGTACTAAGAAACATTGTTGATGCGCCTGGGTACCTCCGCAATAGTGACCTCCGCCGAGACCTTAGAATGGACTAAGTTGATCAGAATATCCTCAAATTCGCCAGAAGCCACGAACAACGGCTTTTTCACCACCAAGCGAATATCGAGGCGATCCAGCTCCTTGATAACAACAACACAGTAAGAAGACTCAAGAGGACTAAACCATTTGGGTTAGTTCAGTGATTATAGTAATGAAAAGCGGAGCATTAGATAGATAAATTACCAGATACTAAGATACCCTAGCGAGTAAGACCTTAGTTTAAGATTGTACATAGTTATTATATGTCAGAATAAAATTATTCATTGGTCTTCAGACTAGGTCGTAATATCAAAAATATCCGTCTAAGGGTAATACATAAAAAAATGTTTGTAGATATAAATATCGATTACCTAACTGACACAAAATAAAAGTCCAAAGAGACAGAATCCGAGGCTTTGAAACAAGACGGAGATTGGCAATCCAAGATGTAATAAGATGGGCACGAGTGAGGTATAATCATGTCACAAGAATGGATGACAGCAGATTTGCTAAAATAGCACTATTGGAAAAACCATAAGGAAGAACACCATCGAACAGATCACAAAAGCGCTGGTTACAATCATGGCTATCATCATCCCACAGCTCTATGGAGTAACGGGGTGAAATCGAAGAAAAATATTTATGCACTGATGTAAGAGTAAATTTTATGTACAGGGTGACCTATAACTAATGGGATACAGAATAAATTCATAGGTTTAAGATAATATAATTTACCTATCATTACTTTTAAATCAAACAACTAAAATCCTTGGGGCAGTAATGGACGGAACAGGCAAAACAGAGGGAGAGATAGATAACAAATGTCATCTTTGTACTAAACCCTGTACAATGTACAATATACGGGAAGTGTCTAAAACAATCTAACTAAAATTAGGATATATAAGTCAGTTCTACTACCGCTATTCATATGAGGCGTGGGTATTAGAAAATAGTACAAAAAGAAAAAGGGCGAATGAACTAAAGTGAAGCAAACTCGAGTCTATTACAATAAACTGATAATAAAACGGGAGACATGGACAAATGGACATGGAATGATAACCAATACCACCAAAAAAGTAAATGCCAAGCATGGGACCGGCTGAATAAGCCTACCACCTGTCCCAAAAGAAATTGATGAGGCTTTAAAAAACACAGACACTCAACGAAAATGGCTATGGAAGGTAGGAATATGGAATGTATAATCACTGACAGCAAAAGAAAATGAGCTTGCACAAGAATTTAAAGAAATACATACCAAAGGTTTGTAAAATGAAAATACTAAAGAGCGACAAACATGGACAAAGCAAGAAACGAAACAATAAGACAATAAAAGAAAGCACAGAAGACCAAGAAACGTACTAAAAACTAAATGATTGAACTGGGTTCAGAGCCAAAGAATAGGATGGGGAACGTTTGTTACCTCTACAACTAATTTAGAAGTCAAAGGATAAGTAGGAAATGATTCTTTCAACACGCCGGGGGGAGGGGTGTCTCACACATACGACATGCAATTTGAAAATTGTTTCTGGTTGTATGAACCATGTAGTTACCGAAGAGTTCTTAATAACTAAACGCGAAAACAAAAGCTAAATAAGATAACTCTGGAAAGTATGTTTGAAGTACCAGTGTTTTAATAATTCTTATAATATTTTTAGAATGTTACCCCAACAAACATCTGTCTCTAAATGGCAGCAGCTTTTGCTTTGCGGTTAATTAACCACATCTTAGCCCCGTAACAACCCTAATTTACGACGATGTTTCAGTTAATTTTTTGTTACAATACCGTAACAGCCAGAACTAAATTCGAATAAAAAAACATGAATGGGCCTAAGCATTAAATTCAAACTTATTAACGTCGATAATATAACGCATATATCTGCATATAAAAGATCACTTATTAATCCTAAAAGCAATAAAATCAATTTGCTTTCGTCATGCAAACAACGTTCGTACTATCGTTTCAAAAAGCTACTTAATGGCTTCCTAACTACCTACTCAGCCTTGATTTATTGGCTACCTTGATGTAAATTTAGTCGTAATAAATGTCGCAAGTAGCATCATTAGAACTACGGAAACTTCTTCAGTTTAGTATTTATTTGTAGAAAGAAACAGGGAATTTTAAAATAAACAACAAACTATGGATTTTCACTCGTTACTTTACCTTGATGCCTTTGTGCATTCGGAATCTGAATGTACGAGCTGCTTTTATAATAAAACAGAGTAAAATAAGCGATCTGCTACTCAATACATGAATTTCAATTCAATTGCTACAAGAAAGCAAATTGAAATGTCCCACTCTTACTCTAATATTTACTTTGAAATCGCTGTAACTGTTATACGTAAGGTAACGTCAGTGTATATTTTTAGTGAAAAATCTTTCTGAGAAAATTAGAAAAAGGAAGACGTTAAATAAATTCTTTGCAACGAAACAGACAGCTTTAACAATGACAACGTAATTTTCTGAAGCAAGAGACAAATTTTTTGAGACATCTGAAGTTTCAAATACAAATTATGATTGTTTTTAACTAGGTAATTGAAGTAGACTTTGAGTTCTAGAATATTCAACAATTCTAACACCGTTTCGTAATTAAAACAAGGCGCAATTTTTGGGAGAAAACTTCTTGCAAATTTAACTTAAATGAGCTTCTTAAGGTAGTATGGAGTGGTCAGCGAGCTCTTTAAAAGTTGTACTCTGAATTTCTTTAACTAGCAAGCTTTATTAGTTCTTATTGTTAGGACTATCAAAAAGCAGGAATAAATTTTTTGAGGCTAAATGAAATGTTTTCTCAAAACTAAAGGAAGAAAAATATTTACTTATAAATAGAATTTATTAGGCCTGACTGAATCTGAATTTTCAAAACTCTTCGGCTATTCAACTTTTCGTCTAATTAAGTTCACTTTGGAGACTGCAATTAGGATGACGGTTTCAACTTCGGCTGAACTTACAAACTCACCTGAAAAGGAAGTTGATACAAAATCTGAATGGTTTATATTCAAAGTACCATTTCCTACTCCAGCGGCAATTAATTTCGGCTACACTATATAGGACAGTAACAGATTTTCGAATGTTTCTCTAAAGGTCCTTGAATTCTGCCTCATTAAAGCGTAACAAACTGTCATAAATAGGCATTAATTTATGGTCGCACTGGTGGCCCTAATGAGCACCCCGAAACTTTTATCAATAACATATTCGACCGTTCCGAGCTACAATAATTGCAGTTAAAATTAACCACCCTCTAAATTATTTGTGGTTCATGTTTCCATAATGTTGCGTCCATGCTCGACGTGGCAACCGCAAACGGCGTTAATAAAATGGACAACTTTGATTAAAATATGTGTACTGCGACATTTCATTAGAATGGTTTAAAGCGTTTGCTTTTATGTTACGGCAAATTTTATACGTATAGATTATCCTACATTATTACGTAATAATTTTAATGCGCAACTAAATATTCCATTTTCTAATTTTCAGCACAAAATGAATTAATTTGTTGCCTTCATAATAAAACTAATAAAATTTTATAGAAATGGTTGTGTATTTTTCGACGAGGAAATTTTTCATTAGAGTAAGTATACACATTACATTTCATTACGGGCGCGTTCTTTGTTTGTAAAATATACTTTATAAATATTTTGAACAACTATTCTATTTGTAGCGCTTTTTTGCTTTTAGAAAATTCCTTTTCAGATTTTTGAATTAATTTTTTTTGCCTTTTGTTACACGAAGTTTTTACTTCATACCAAGCCTAAGTAAGAAGCATAAATATAATCATTTTACCTATTATTTGTATCATGTATTCAGTTTTATAGTATAGGCTTCAGGTTGATTTTATCATCTTATCATTAGAGAAAGGAACCTACAGAAGTACCTACACATAGAATATTTGTTGATTTATAAAAGGCGTACGATTACGTCCTAGAATACAAATTTTCGCCACCAATGCGTAGGTTACAAATCCTAGAGAAATTAATTGACATAGTAAAATAGATGTACAGGAATGCGAAAACAGAAATGAAAATCAGAAAAGTAATGATACAAAATAGTGAGACTACTAAAGGTCCCAAACAAGGATGTACAGTATCACCATTATCATTGAATATACATATGAAGTACTACAAAATGGAATCGTAGATGTATCAGAATAGGGTTACAAATAGGAAATAAGGAACTTAACTCATTATTATTTGCCGAAAATTAAATTAATCTTTGCAAAAACAAAGCAGAATATGGAAAAATGATTGAAACGCCCGGAGACGAATTCGAGAAAAATGGAATGAAAATAAATGTACGTAATATATGTGTACAGGAGAAGAGAAAACTATATTCACATGAGGCACCATACCATAAAATAGGTCATGATTTCTAATTCTATGGGCCACTGAGGATGACTTTATATTGGATTGTGATATTATCAAAGACCTTTTCTAAGTCAATTTCACTTGTTGCTAATACCTTTTCAGTTATTTGTTTAATCACAAAAACTCAATCTTGCTTCACGAAAACCAGGCTGTGTATCCTGTAGTGCGTTTTCTATTTTTGGCCTGAGTTTCTTTTCTCAGAATTTTCTCGTATATCTTATAAGCTGCATATAGTAGTGGCAGTCCTTTGTGGTTATTACAATTGGCGAAACATCATTTTTTTATAAATTCAAAGACCTCCATGGTCAGTGTTAGTGTTAAAGGAACGTCTTCCGGGTTGGGACCGTGTCTCAACGTTTTGCCTACTTCGTCAAAAGGAAAAAGGGGACACTAAAAGAGCACGGCAATTCAACGTGTGAACCACACCAGAGGCTAAGCTTCGCGTTACTTATAGCTTCTTTTTCTACCATTTCTCCAAATTCCTCCCGTTCATTACATTCTTGATTCTTGGTATAGCCACAGAATAAACTCTTACAGAAGCGACAAGACTGAGAGGCACTTAGCTGTATGGTTTTCAATTTTAATCGTAATTTCTGCTTTCTGGGGATGTAAGTGCTGCTGACTTCAGGCACAGCTTCAGGTGATGTTTAGGTACTAACGGAAATTTCTAAAACAAATAAACTTACAGAAACTGACATTATAGAAATTTATACTAATTTATTATGTACTAATTATTTTTGAAATTTGGCGTTGAACACCAATTACCACCAATTACCACCTACACTATGCACTTTGTCGCTTCTGTTAGGAGTTTATTCTGTGGTATAGCCCAGTATTTTTGTTGGTTTTACGTGTATTTTTCTGTCGTACCTCATCTTTTATTTCGAAATTTCAGAAGATGAGATTGTATATGCCATTATTGATCAAAATCTTCACTTCTTTCACCTAACTATTTGACCTTTTCGTTTTGCTTTTTATATTCTTGGTATAGCCCAGCATCTTTGTTTGTGCGTAAGAAATGTTTTTTCGTTTTTATCTCATCTTTTATTTCACCATACTAAACAATTACTTTTTTATGAGCCATTATTGATGAAAATTTTCGCTACTTTCTAACTGTTTGACCTTTTATTCTTTTTCCTTTTTATGTTTTCGTTAGAGCCTAGCATAATTGTTTGCCCGTAAGTTTTGCTTTTTCTTTCTTTCTCATTTGCTATTTCAGTATTCCAAAGGATTAGTTTCTTATGCACCATTATTGATAAAAAGTTTCGTCTGTTTCACTAATTGTTTGGCATTTTCTCTTTGCTTTTATATTCTCGGTAGAGCCCAACATATTTGTTTGCCAGTAAGTGTTTTTTCCATAAATGCTTTTTCTTGTTTTCTCATCTTTTATTTCACCAGTTCAAAGAATTAGTTTTTATGAGCCATTATTGATGAAACTTATCTTTAAAATGTTCATGTCTCTTTCTAGTAGAAACAAACCTTTCGATTTCATATTCTACGTAATTTTCACAGGATTTAACTTAGATTATAATTTCTAATGAAGATTAACCGTTGAACACCTTTAGTTTTCAATGTGGTTGTTTCTAAGTAACTGGGTAATTATGATGTAACGGAATAATGTTCTCACATCTTTATAAGAGGATAAATGTATTTGGGACGGGGTATTTTGTAGGTAGAGTAACTTGTTGCTTAAACTAACTCGAGCTAGTGTGAACTAAATCGTTTCATTAGCAGTGACAGTTCATGGAAGCTTCATTTAATATTAAGGACGCAACTAGAACCTGCTCCAAACAAACAGAAATTTATTTCGCAGATAACCGAGCTTCCCATTACATCTGTTACGGGTGATCCCAAACTTGGATAAGTTATCAACGGTTTTTATTGCGCAGTTGTTGTGAAATATGATTTTTCGAGCTTGAAAAAGATCACTTAGCACGTAAGTAGCTTTTGCTAATGCTGCCCTTGTTTTTAAAATAAAGGGAACGTGAGCAATTATCGTTAACGTTCCGGGGATTTATTTCACGGGTTGCAGAGGTTACGTTTAACAAGGGCAATTGTAAACGTAAACCCAAACTACAAAGTGCATTCCTTTCATTTATAACAGGGTTGCCGTATATCACTATTGTTGAATGTAGAGCTCTCAATAGCTCGCTAATGACGTATGCAACTTCCCTTCGACATCCGTTCCCACCTTACAACCATCGCAATATCGCAGAGAAAGCACGCGAATACTGTGATCACATACCCATTGTTGAAATGTCACGGCATTGATTAGCCTACTTGGATGCCGAGGGCTAATTATTCAAATATTGTCTACCTTTAAGTTAGGTAAAACACGAATGGAGGATGTAAGAAAGTTTAATGAGCTATTAAAAGGGCTTTAAACTTTCACGAACAAATATACAATGCGGATGTATAATGCCATCTTGAGAGTTTCCCTTACGAGGGTGTCACCGTTGCTCTTTGTTTCCCTGGCTTTGGGCATTCCTGCTGCTGACGTGAATTACTTTAATGCGAGGGGCGTGACGTGATGGTTAGAAGTTCTTGAAAACGTAAAACGTATGAGTTTGACTTCATGATGTTTGCGAAGTTTAAAGCTCTTTAATAGAGGGTGCTCTACTTTTACTTAAGGGGGATTACATTTGCACCCTTTCGTAGATTTAATTTCAAGAAGAAAATAAGTGCCGACGTACTTTATTGAAGGATATCTAACTTCAAGATTTATTACCTAAGGCACCTTGAATTTGAATTTCAAAATTTTAAGAATAAACCTATTTACATAACTTTATTCTCAACTTTTAAGTTTTAAAGTGTTGGTAGGCTCACGTAGTCGACTGTGATTCACACCCTTGCGCTGCTAACTCAGCCTTTTATGTTACTAATTATAATATTTTACTTTACGGTTCACTTCAAGTTACCGTCGGAATTTTCCAGAGTATGCCATTATAAAAATAATAATTTCCAACTTTACTATTATTACGGTCAATATTTTATTCTGTGTAGGTACTTCACGATTGTGTAAACAATAAAACAACAACAAAAATATCCATCGGTTTATGACAAAAGCTTGTCAACAGAAGTGTCCTTTTGGGCAGATTTAGTTAGAAATGTGGTGAAATTTCCATTTACTAAGCATTTAATTCTTTGTTTGAAAAATGTTAGCTAATTAAGAACAACCGCAACAAGCGCAAAAGGTATCCTCACTGTGTTTTCATATTTCAAAAACATGTTTGTTTCTTTACAGGTCCTGACAGTGAAAATGTGTTCAAACCTTGACATAAGGTTATTATATGCATATTAGGCCTGAAAGTTGTATTACTTTCTAGCAGTTCTCTTCATGTAAAATTGTTTTCCATGCCTTTGCCGAATTTTAGCTTTCTGCTGGTTGACAAAACTCTTTTTTACAATAAATGGTGAAAACTTCTTTCCTAGGTCTACATTTAATGTTAAAACATTTTCTTATTATTTATGTTTTTAAAGTCGGTACTACCAGCAGTCCACTCGGAAACAATGTTTGGTACACATCAGTGATACTCCTACAATACTAAATTAATTTCAATATATTGCGGCATGGTACAACAATATAAAAACCTCCCATGATACGACGAACAACAATACAAAGAAAATCAACTTAACGCATGTTTAAACCTTGAAAATTAATTCCATTACAGCTTCGTAATACGAATTATCGTGGATTTTACACTAAATCCCAAACTTCCAAAATTAATAAATGTCCAGTTGATTGGGTACACTTTCAATCAATAATCACTACCCAGCTACGATGCCCAACTAATCTAACCTCTCCGCAGCTCATCGAGAGCGTTGTCACGTACATTATTCACGGATGCGATAAGTAAGGCTATTCAACAAGCCGCAACAGCCACTGAACCTCGAAGAACAACAAGCTACCAAATACCCCCTGTTAATATAATAAATCCCCTCAGAGAAAAGCACCGGGTACGAAGACTATTGCAAAATACTCGAGACCCACTGGCCAAAACATGTTTTAAGAATCTAATTAAATCAGTAAGAAACAAGGATTTAGACCAGTTCCAAATTAACTCCTATAAGCGCTATATAGAATCTTTCAATTCAAGATTCCCTAATATGTGGGGAACCACAGAAAAGATTCTAAGACAACCACTGATTGACCTGTTGCTTCAAACCAATAATGGCATCTACTCTGACGACAAGGAAAAATGCCAAATATTTGCAGAGCAACTAGAAGAAACCTTTACCACCATAGACGATGAGGACAACATAATTTTTCTCTGAAGCCAAGCAATATACCAAACACTGAAAATTGGAAATGCACCAGGAGTTGATCTAAGTAATACCCAATATACTTTTTAAAAATCTACCTAACAAATCGATATCACTACTAACACCTGCCTAAGAACGGGATATTATTCTACCACAAGGAAGGCTGCAGTAATTCCAATGTTTCCTAAACCTGGAAAACAACCCAGCTCACTACATACCTATCAGTTTATCCCCACTGTGTCCAAACTTCTCGAAAGAGTTGTACAGCCTCGTTTAAACCAGTTTCTAGATCAAAACCATATGGTTCTACGATACCAATTTGACTTTAAAACCTCACACTCGACCAATCACCAGATTTTGAGAACCACAGAAAAAATTGAAGAAGGATACGAAAACAAAATGACGTCCTTAGACTAACACAAGCCTTTGATCGAGGCTGGACAAATGGATTAATATATAAAATGACAACCATTAACACACCCTCATACCTTCTACGTATTATTAGATCATTCCTTACTCAAAGAACTTTTCAAGTTCGAGTCAATTTGCTACATTACCGTTGGCGTTCCATAAGGATCCATACTGGGCCTCATATTATTTAACATATTTATGTCGGATATCCCAGAAACTCCTAACTCGAATCTCGCCATATATGCTGACGCTATTGTTATAATAATGTAAGACTATGCTTAGAAACTCCAAGGAAACATTGAACAACTTAATCTCTGGTTCAATAAATGGTGCATCAAAATTGATGCGGACAAATGCGAGTGAAAGATTTTTACACATCACCGAACTGAAGTCCTCCCAGACATAATAATAATGAATAACTTTCCAATACCATGTGCTGTACGATACTTTGGGATTTATTTAGACAGAAGACTAAGCTGGAGTTATCACATAAACAAAAAACTCTCGGAGGCACTAAATATGTTTTACCTAATAATAAATAAAAAGTCACTACTTTTAAACTACAATGTGGAATTCTAATATACACTTCTCTAATTATATCTTATGGGCCATCCACATGGTACGCCACATCTAAAACTAACCTACATAAACTAGAAGTTCTATAGCAGATTCAGTTACAATCTTACCTACGTAGTATAGGTTGCCTGTAAACATGTCTACAATAAACCTGTCCTTCTTAAATTCCATCGTCTCTGTTACTATAAGATCAACATTTTAGACTTCTGACTACCAGGCGGACGGACGAGTCATCTTCATATTCAAAACTTTGATCACTTTCACTGTTTGTACTATCATTCTCAACCGAACTTCTAATTTTTTTTTAGTTTTATTATTCTTTCTGAAACCTTGCAGCTCTTTTATCTAACTTCGCAAAAATTTTTTCCACCTTAAGCTCTTTTCGACATGTCAGTTAAAATTGCGCTTTTGCATTCCTTGCGTTATATCCGGTTCAACTTTCTTACCTTTGGGAAGCTTCGAACTCCTCGAGAAGAAATAAATTTCTTGTCCTCATTAGTAATACTGCCATTTGCCAAAGAACTTTGACTTCTGGGCAATATTGAATCTGACTTATTATCTACTGTTGGCTGAGGAGTTGTTTCTCTCACAAGAAGAGGTAGTCGTCGTTGTTCCTGGTCAAGAAGAACGTCATAATTCTCTATCAAACGATCCGTAACCACATAGGTGATAAAGTCTGCATCAGTAAAAATATCAGTGTTGTAGGGGGATACCTCTGATTTATGAAAACCTGACACAATATTTGCAGGTGCAAATGCCCTAGAAAGTGTATTTCCTGTGCAGTCAGCCACATTATAAATTGTCGTTGTAGCACGCCTTGAGAGGATCAAACACAGTAAGGTCTATGGGTTGCATTTGATTACTGTGGGATTTTATTTTGTGCTACCAGAATGTTTTATTCAATGCTCAACAATATCACTAAAGATTTCTGAATTATTCTATCTACTAGATGTGACTAAACCGAGAATATCTGAAGGCTTTTTCCACTTTTTCCTTTTTCCCTTTCTGTTTCGCTGTTCCTTTTGCTCATTCTGCCCATGTCTTTTGTGGTCTTCCCACCCTGTTTGTTCCTTCTGGTACTGCTTTAAAAGTTTGCTTCACCATTCTGTCATCTCATATTCTTTATACATGACCTAACCATCCCAGTTGCCTTTGTTGTTTCACGACGTCTACTGCCTCACGTTTATTTGTTATTTGTATTTTACTTTTTGCATTTCCTCGTTGCATTTTCAGATTGTGTTGTGGGTCTCTTCCTGATCCTGCTATCACCACCATGTCATTCCTTTATATTAATTGGGCTTCTTTTTGTTTTCTTTAACTATCTCATTCATAATTACTGCAAAGAGTAACAGACCCAGCACCAAGTCCCGTCGTAATCGTCTCGTTGTTTCAAATTCTCTTAACTACTCATTTCTTGTACCTACTAAAGTTGTTGCGTTGTTGTATAATATTTTAATCATCTCTATCTCTGTTGTTCCGATACCTCTGTTTTCTAGTACTTTCCATATTACTATATGCTTCTTCCGAATTCTGTCGAAAGCCTTTTCCAGATCTGTAAAGCGTAGGTGTAGCTCACTGCCCTTATTTATTGCTTTTTGGCTGGTTTGCCTGGTATAAAGATATTGTTTTGTACTCAGTCTTTTGGTGCTCTTTTTGCTGTTAGTATATTGTTTATTAGTCCTAGTATATTTTCTTTGCCTGTCTCTCCTATGTATGGTGATATTCCGTCTGTCCGTGCTGATTTTCCTAACTTTATGTTTTTTACTGCCTCCTCTAATCCCGTTTTTGATATGGGCTATACAGCTGCCTCGTCGCTTGCATCTGTGAGGTGTTTTGTTTGTTTTCATTATCGGTTTTCATTTCTACTTCATCGGTGTCCTCTATCACCTCTTTGAAGTATTGCCTCCATCTTTCCATTATGTCTTCTTCGTGAGTAGGTTAGCTTTTGTAATGTTGTATATTAATGGTGTTGAGAATATTTAAAATAACAGTAAAAGAATATAAATCAGAATGTCTTAGACGATACATCAAACAAGCAAATATTACGACGTGTTAATTAATGTTTGCTTGGCAAAGTTAATGAAAATTTATTAAAAATGGACTGTGAATTCGCAACGTCCAATAATCTTCAGGGTTACTTTGGCTCGTCTGTGATGGAAACTGTTTACAGACCCTCAATATTTTAAGTGATTGTCATTTGTTTGGTAAAATGAAGAGACGGCACTTAGTTCCATTCACTTCATGAGATCACAACTGCGATAAACAGGTGGATAAAAGAACGCAAAAAAATTCTTTGAAGAGGGCCTTATGCGTTGGCAAAAATGCATAAATACTAGTGGGGATTGTCTAGAAAAAGAGTGTTGTAATATCGAAGAAACGTAAAGAAATAAATGTTTTAAGAACCAATTTCTAGAGTTAAGTAAACACCTCTCGTATTTATTTTAAATTTTAGTTGTAACGTAGCGAAATATCTGTCTTAGTAATTGTTATTTGAGTTGGAAAATTTGGAAACCGATAATTTTTAGTTATTGTAGAAACACTATGCATTCGTTTTCAATGTATAATTTTACAACTTACCAAGGATTAAAATTTAACTAAGAATTTCGTAAAACATAATGGCTGATGGAAGAAACCAGTATTTAATTGAAACAACAAAGAATTTTAATTTTAGGGGTTTAGTAGTAAATTTAAGGAATTTTAGCATTAATCCAACACCGAAGAAAGGTTCTTATTTAAAAGAGAATCGAAGCGAAAGAGTCGTTTTCGTTGGAAAATTGTTCGCTAATTAAAAGTCCCTTTTCTTAAAGAGAAAATCGGTTAGAGAAACAAATCTGGCGGCAGATAATCTGCACTTATAAATAGGATCAGAGACAGCGGCATAATTACAATTTTATTTAGAATTATAAAAGTTAAAATCTAATTTCGACGGAATATTGTTGTAAGTAAGTGGTCCGAGAAGCAGATGATAAAGCTCTGGTTTTTCATTATGCTGGAACAGTCCCATCCCATGATTAATGAACGGGGTAGGTCAGCTGTAAATTTCCTACAAAGACTGTATTTTCGCTCTGGCAAGAGAAACCGACCCGGCAGGGAAAGAGTGCTGTATACGAAAACATTCGGGGAAGGAAAAAGCCGCTTTAAGTGAAACTAAAATTAATGAGTCGAAATAAATGCGCGGTGCTTAACAATTATTGAATACTGGAGACTGCTCTCCAAGTTTTTATCTTAGCGAGTAACAAGCCTTTATAAAATCCGCAGGTACCTCTAATAATAAATTTCATCTCGAGCCGGAGGAAGATTTTTCCAACTTCTTGCCGTAGTAAAAACTCTAAATAATCGGCCTTAGTTCCATTCCGACAATAAACTACCCGCCCGCGAGCGCGAGGATTCGAAGGGAATTTCAAACGACATTTTAAATCAGGAGAACTCGTTTGCTCTTCTTTTTGATTGAGTTGTATTATAAGTCGACAATACCTTTATGGAAACCTTTTCCAATTGTAAACTGACACAATCAAATGCTTCGGAGACGAAGTTTTACCCCGCTGTCGGTATTAGCGAAGAGCGACCTGGGACGCAAAGCCCTTACTTTATGGTTCCAGCAATTTTCTGACTACGTTTACGATCTCCCTACTTGACCTGAAATTCTAACCATACATTCGGATTGTTATATGTTCTCAACAACACAAACCTTTATACGTGCGATTTACGAGGGAACAATGCAGCTTTATCTGGTAGAAAAATGAAATTCCGACGTAAAAAACATGTCTAGAATTAGTTTCGGCTGTTGTTCCACCTAAGTTTGAGCTTTTGGTTTTAAAATTTTAATTTCATTCATGTACTGAGCTGAAATTGTATACGATTAAATGTACAGAGTTGTGTTATATTGCTCCGTTGCTGTAGGAAATTCGCGTTTTACATTTATTTCAGAATAATGCTTCGCTGTTTAGCATGTAAAATATATGAGCAAAGTAAAGTTATTTTAAACTAGTTGTAAAATTGTATATTACGCCACGCCTACCACAATCGCAGATTACCCACCGAGTTTCTTCCGTTCTAACAAATGACACGAAGTTTTCTAAGTTTTAAAATATTAGAATTAACTAAATGCAACTGTGACGTAGATAATCGAGATCTGAGTTTCACATAGCTTTTAGGCAACGACTAATATATTCATGTTAGATCAATAATAATTAAAATTCTAGGGCCAACTTAGATCTTAAACCGTCTTAAATTATTGATATACGAACTCAAAGTGTACCCTTTGCTAGTTAAAATAGTACTCTCCTATTAAACACACCAAATTTTTGCTATCCCTCGGGGTAATACAAAATCCTCACAACGGCATTAAATAATTATTTCCTTATACCGAATTCCCGAACAAGCCTAAATTATTTTGTGCGTAGTTAAGGATTCAAGTAAAACGAGATTTATTTAGTTGAATAAGCTCAATTATTTTCAACCTGATAATCTAACCCTCTCGTTCTCCAATCTACGTCACCAAATCTCATGTATATGGATGCTACGAATATTGTGTAATGGGAAAGGAACTGAAGCCTAATGAACTGTTCTCCTTCAATAATTGTGTGTATTTTTAACCAACCCTTAACTAAGCATAAGGAAACGTGTTAAATTTAATTAGAATGTGCTTCGTAAAATATATACCGGGCAGAAAGTCATATTAGTTCAAAGAAACTTAACAAAAACCAAAATTTGATAGTGCCACCTGAAGTTATTTGCAGATAATTAAAATAAAGGTAATTAATTCTAGAAAACGATAAACCAAAGCTACCTTAAATTATTAATTGACTTCCTGTACAGGCACCGGCTTTGACTCAGTGTTGAATAATTAATTCTTACGTCACAGAATAATAAATAACATGATATATATGTCTACGTCACAGAATGCCACGGTAAAGAACTCTAAATTTATGAGTTTATTTTTGCTGTTAGACGTTATCAGAATTTTATGAAGAATTTTATTATTAGTAATTCCATACATGTCTAGTCCCTAGCTAATAAGCCATTCCTGGAATTACAACCACCTACTCGCAATTTCATTTAATATATAACGCTAAACTGGGTTATATGTTATATTTAGCTACTAATTTATTAGGTTATTAGTTATTACGGCTTTTGTACGAATTATTAAGAAATCATTAGTACTTTTCCATTTTGTTTTGTTAGCTTGAGTAGTTTTCATACTTATTGTGAGAGAAGCAAACGGTTGAAAACCCATCCTAGTTTTAAAATTCATTGAAATATTTGTTTTTCTATTAATAGTTATTTTTGTATTTGAGGTGAGATCCTAATATTAATCGTCAACACAGTTCGCTGTGGTAAGTTAGTAGTTTGTATTTTTAGTAACTTTCTAGACTATTGTTTAAATAAGGGACAGAGCAAAAGAGAAAGAGGAAGAGCAAAGTAAAAGAAACCAATCAAAGCGGAAATGTAGGTTTTACTCTTTGCTGAAGTGATGCTTTAGGGAACATAAATAAATAAATTTATCATTCCGCTGATATCGTTCCATTTCTCTCGCTTCTCTGTCATAAGTTCCACTATGTTCTCCTTAGTAATTTGCCTGTTCGATTTTCTGTTGGTTTCCTGTTTAACGTCTTCCCACTCCGTGCATAAAGAGATATGTTTTGCGACGTCTTCCCCAGTGCAATGCATATACAGATTGTCCGAAATCCAATCTAAACATACAAAATTTAATGAGTGCAACAAGGAAGACATAAACAATATGGGTAGCACAACAAAGATAGAATGAAATCATGGCTAGATAAATTTTTAAACTAAAGATCTCTCGCCAATAACAAGCAAGCAAGCGAAAACATCTGTCATAGATATTGTTTGTTATTGGCGAGAGATCTGTAGTTTAAAAATTTACCTAGCCATGATTTCACTCTAGCTTTGTTGTGCTACCCATATTGTTTATGTCTTCCTTGTTGCACTCATTTTCATCACTTGTATGTTTAGATTGGATTTAGGACAATCTGTATGTTCCTTGTTACCTTAATCTAAATCTTTCCAGATACTTCATGAAACATCATGTCTGCTTAAGAATTGTTTGATGAAGTAATCTATCTTTCCTACAGTTCGGGTCATCTCTTAATGTCTGTTATCAGTTAGTGTGTCCATTGGATTCCTTCACTATTTAACCACCTGATTTACCATATATTTATCGTCTCTTCCCGTTGTCTTTTCTCGCTGATCTTCTCCTGTATTTTCCTTATACATTCTCATAACCTTGGCAAGGACCGTGCTTCTTTCGGTTAAAATTGTTCTGTATCCCCGGAAGATCCTAATCGCTAGAATTCTTTGCGTGCTGTTGCCGCTTTCTTCGCTTTAGTCATTGTAGTCTTTAAGTATTCGTTGTAATTCAAATTCTTGTCCAGCGTGACTCCCAGGTATTTGACATGCTTTTTAGGCTCTATCTGCGATCCCCCTATGGCAAATCCCACTTCCTCCTTCTATTTTTTCTCCCTACCAGCAGAACTGCCTCTGTTTTATGGACTGCTAGTTCTAATTCGTTGCTGATCATCCATCTCTCTACCTTCCTCAGCACTTCATTTTCAGTCTCCATCAGCTCCGCTTTCATTCATCTGATTATGATGACTGCCAAATCGTCTGCATACGCTATTAGTTTGGACCCTTGGGATAGATTCTGCCGCAATACACCAACATGCAGGAGGTTCCACAGTAATGGTTCCAGAATAGATCCCTGTGGTGCTCCCCCGCCACTTGATTTGTCTTGCCATTTGATTTTCTATCTCGCCGTTGGATAGGTACATAACTTGTCGTATTTCGATACACCTCTTCTTCTCATATCATTGATTATTAAACTCCAAGATGCAGTATTGAAAGCATTTTTCAAGTCTAGCGTTATTAGTGCCCATAATCCTCTTGTTTTCAAGGTTTTACTGTTCTCACTACTTCTTCTATTGTATCCACTGTTGATTTTCTCTGAATCCAAACTGTCTGTTTGATAGATCCTCTTTCTGTTCTATTTATATTATTCTCTCTGCAATCACCTACTCCAATAGTTTTCCAAACTTGTCTAATTATGTTAATCACATATTCCGCCATTTTTACTACTTCAGCAGAAACTCCGTCGGGACTCGGTGTCTTTTTATTTTTAAGCCTTCTTGCTACTTTCCTGATCTCTTCTACCGTGACTTCAGACACAGGTTTTTCTCCTCTTTCTGATGACAACTGCATATCTCTCTGTTTAGGGAATAATTAATCTGTAATATTTTGATTTTATTTGGGCCCTTCTTACGGATGTCTCGTATTATATCGTGGGGCGTCCGAGATCGTCCACGTGTTATAGTCTGTGAGTTAGCCATTGTTACGTCATCGGGGCCATATCCTCTGCTGCCCCTGGGGTGTTCTATTCGATATAGCTCTGTATTGTCACCTGCTTGTTTTGGATTAAGGACCGAATCCGCCTTTTTCTGACCGCTTCTACAACTTTTCTGAGACGGAGACATTTGGTTTGATCAGTCATGTGTTCCTTTATTTTACATGGCTTATTTTGGCATTCTTTGGCCTTATGACCCTCCTCTCCGCATTTAATACACTCGCGGCTTCGACGTGTTTTGCACTCCAGGGTTTTATGCTCGTATTCTAGGAAATTGAAGCAACGTGTGTGTAAGTGCCTAACCATTCATGTAATTAAAATTTAAAAAGGTGAAAGATTTTATTCGATAAATAGAATCCAAAAATAATTACTCCTACCACTTAAGATTTGGTTACCATATTCTTAAGTTGTGAAATTAATGGTGCCCATGGTCAGAACTCGGACGGGTGACCAGAACCAGGTTCAACTTACTACGACTCGGTGTGTCCTCCTCGACAAGCTATGAGCCTTAATGGCCTGTTAAAGCTGAATATATGCATATACATACATATTTAAATTATAAAAGTTAAAATTAAATTATTGCCCCAACGGTATTATTTAAATGATAACTTTTAAAAGTTTGATTAATAAATATTCAATAAGAATCAGAAGATTAAAGAAAAATGAAAGATATTTATAATTAAGTTAGAAAATTTTTATTTGTATTAAAAACATGAATTATTATTTTAGAAATTGTTGTGTATTACTGGAGGTTTTTGTGAGTATTCGATTATAGAAAACACCCAGAAATATAATATTTTTTGTCATATAATTTGCCTAGTTTAAGGAAAATGTAATCACAAGAAGCTACCGAATAATATTTCCGAAAGAATCGTAGATTAAAATGACTTTAGCCAAATCGAAAGTGTTATGAAAAGTACGTAAGGAAAAAATATGGTTATTAATTCGAATAAATTCCGTGGATGTTTTCGTCCCTTATCCGAACCGGATGACGAAATAGGACTGTATAAATTGAATATATGCAGTCTATTATTACCTGATTCTAATATTCGGTTGGTTCATTGCTATGCATAGCTTTCCCTGATTCTCTGTTATCGCCTTTTCCCAATTATACCACCGTTAATAAAGCTGATCTAAATTTGTAGAACAGCTCATCAATATTTCTCCGGCTGAACTTCCTCGTATAAGTACAAGGACTTAAGCTCTAATAATTTCTAGTTAGGGGACTCGCCTAAAATACCAAATATCGGGGCGATAGCGGAGGTTCGCAATCGCACCCCTTTTTATGGGACGATGCTAAGAAAACATTTTACGATAGGGTAATACAAGATTGTTCGAAAACTACGGCACGGTTTCGGCGACCCGTCCTTGCCCGTAGTCAAATAAGGTAACGATTGCTATAAAATTCTGAATGTGATGCGAGTTTATAGAACATTTATGTTTATTATACCACGTTTTCGTAGTACCAGCTTTGTCCTAGCAAACCACATACAAGAATAGGCACGCTATTTTCCGCACTGCGAAGATTAGGCCATAACGTACACTTTAACATCCTCAGCAGTTGCAGCAAATTCGTTCGCGACTATACATTCAAATTTGGGGTTGGCAGGAATTGGGGCAGCCGTCCTGCGGTATCAGGATGAATGAGTGCATCGCGGTGCAAGCAGGTAAAATACGAGTGCCACATGATCATAAGAATGTCAAGAACACACCCGCTTCAAATAAAATTCCATAAAGTCGTTTTCTGGGTCACGGTATTGCTATTGTGTTCTGGAATTTTATTCATCAGACGCTCTAGGTGTTGATTTAATCGTTTACTGCTTCATATAACATAAAGACTTTTCGGTTTTTCGATATCTCCCATATTCTTTTCTATTGCAAAAAATATTTAACTGGATTTAGGACTTCTCACAAATCGGAAAATGTGCTATTATTATTATCCAATTAACATCTTTTGTAATTCGTAAGTCAAGATTTTTACCTTTCTAATCAGTGGGCCTGTTTGACCTTCGATTAAAAAATTTCGAAAATGAATAAAAAGACATGTTTTATTCCAGTAGAACAGGAAAACACAAAAACTAGGTACTGCATTGAGATTTTACTTTCAGTATATTTTTTTAGTTCAGACATTTATTTTTACAGTGCCTAGGATCTTAAACTAAACATTCACCGTCGTAAAAAGTTTTATTACAAGTTTTATCGTACTTTTCTGAAAATCATATTTGAAATGCGTCTTTGAAAAATAAATATAAAATTCAAGTGGAACCAGTATACAACCCAACGAAAATAGAATACTGCAGAGCAATATACAAAATAGATATTTTAATCGACGATCATGAAACACACACTTTGAGCTTTAAATTAGAGAGAGGTTTCCAAAAACCGCGGTGTTGTTTTTAACACCAACACAACACGATTAATGCTAACGAACATAAATCCTCGTTATTATCCTCAAACTAAATCAAAGGCGAAATTTTGAACATATAATAAACACGATAAGCGATTATCAAAGCTCTGAAATTAAAGCATCCAATAATACAGCTTACCGTTTAAATAACCCAGTATGGGCGATACAAAGGGTTTAAGGTCCTATTTCTAAAAAAAAGATAAAAGCTGCTTAGTGTAACAATAGATTAAGAACATAACCAACTTAAAATCTAGGATTACTGAAAACGATCCACAAATCTTTGAAAAAGGATTGCCCCCAAAAAATAGATAATCCAGGGCACTTATACTGCAGGGAACTTTATCGAATGGAAAATCCATCTTGAAAGGATCCACTTCTATGTTGGTATTTATTTATTTTTTGGCTTACACTTTTTTTTGGGTTAACACTGCATTTAAGTCTAAGGAATTTTTTGTAATTTGAAAGTGTTTGCTTGATGCTAACGCACAAAGGTTCCATAAACAATTATTGCGTTTTCTAACAAAAACATTTAAACCCGAAAGAATATTTCGAAAGTAATTTATATACGTCCAAAATCCGTGAGCATTTGACAAGGGGATGGCACAATTTTCAATCAATCAATCACTCAATGAATAAATCAATCAATCAATCAAGCAAAGACGTTACTCTAAAATCATTTTAGAAATTGTATGTGTGGTACAAACATTTTACTTACAGGACTACTCCTAAATGTACTCCGAACCCCTGCATAGAAAACACGCCTCCTTTGAAACGAAATGAAGAATGAAAAATTTGTCTTTATAGTTCATTAAAAGTTCGTAGAGTTTACATTTTTTGCTTTGTTTCAAAACACTTGATATTTTATTTATATACTTCTACCTAAAGTATCTTAACAAGCTACTTTAATAAGCTGGAATATTTAATGGATTTTAAACAATTGTTTAGGTCTTTTTGGACATTGTTACTTTAATGTACGTTTAGTTCACTTAACGCAAGTCTTCAGAAGGGCTCTGACCTCCTGAGAAATCGTTTTGCCATACCCAAGTTGTTTGACCAAATTCGTCATAATTTAAATAAATTCGCTCATCTTTTACGTACTTTACAATCTTACAAAATTCAATTTTTGCATTAAAATTAACTTCTTGGACATCTATTAGATGTCACAATAATTAAGAACTTTAGGAGGCTTTAGAAATGGCTATGGAGGAAAATTTAATACTTAAACCACAATCATAGTTCAAATAAGACCATCACCACGGCATAATTTCAGGGTAAAGTTATTCCGTGCTTGTTTAATTAAATAAGATGCTTTCCGGACATGATCAGCAGTTCCTTGTCATCAAAGCAACGCAAATATTTGAAATTCATGCAAGCGTCCTCTCTAGCCAAACTAACTCTGCACAGAAGCTTAACTGCACTCGCTAAACATGGTAATTTACTAAAACATAAGCTTGTAGTATATTCATTCGCATTAATTACATTAACTGTTTAAGATGATTGAAAACCATATTCAGAAGCTAATGGCTTTTAAATGATTTGTTCCGAAATTAAAATCAAAGCGGAATTTCAGTGAGAGTTCTTTTCTTTTACGTTGTGATATCTTGAAGAGTGTAGAAACTAATTAATGTTTAGAGTAATTCAACTTCAACAAAGCACTAAAGATACATTAAATACGATTTTCTTGTCGGTCTTTGTTATTGTCAGTTTACGAGTGATTGTTCAGACAAAGGTAGGCTCTGAAAACCTAAATGTTTTGGTGGGAACGGACGCGAATGGTTCGAGTTAGTGTTCTTTCCAATATAAACTGCCATCGGGCTTGTTATTTCTTACTTCAGAAAAGCTCGATGTGCTACAAAACTAACAGGGAAACATCTTTGAGTACCGATTACGATCTCCGTTTTCGTAAAAAAGGTGTACAACTTCGGCTTATTCTCAATTGTCCGTTGTCAGCCATTGTATTAACTGTTAAGGCTTCAACTTCATGTATGGAAGTGGTTCCTGGGGATACATCAACTCATACTTGTATCTTTCTGAAATTTTCTGGGATCGCCAATACAGTTTTTTGTTTACATTGAATATTAATCGGCTATATTTTTGGAATTGGGAAAATCTGGAAATGTTGGTTATTTGAGAACGCATCTCATGAAGAAACTCAATTCTAGGAATTACTTCTTTGCAAAAACATATTTCCGTACTTTGACTTAGTTAAGGGTAGATTTAACATAAAATTTTATGTGGGTTATTCTGGATGGGCGAATTATATGCATTAAATCTTATATCATAAATTTTAAACTAGTTATTAAAATGATACTTTTAATATAGACATAGTAATATCCATGTATCAAATCTTACATGTCCTTTTAAATTAGTGAAAGATCACATATATTGTGACACTTAACCCAACCCTATCTGGCAACTTAAAATAACATAGGCTTAAGCTATAAGTTAAGTGAACGTTGAGTATTGAAATACGGGCATTGGTTTAAGCCTTAGCTTAGGCTAAGTTTAAACAGCTTAAGTGTGAACTGAAATACTGACTCTTCACTAAGCTGAATTAAATGTTAATATTCTGCTACTCAAGCCACCCTTATCTGATCATCAAAATCGCATAGGCTTAGGCTACCTTACACTTAAGTGTGAACTGAAATACCAGGCGTTAGAGGAACGGTAGGTTCTACTTATCTGGGCACTATAGTATTTTGATAAATTAGCCATTGAAAATTTGGATTATACATAATTAATACCAGTTCAAGGTTATCCTCTAGTTTTTTATTTAATTTCAACATTTTTCGTTTTACAAGATTTGGATTCATAAAGAAATGTAGATAGAACTTAAATTATCTGAAGAATTTTTTAAGTAAACAAACATAACAATGTATTGGTGTTATTCGCATCTTACGACTGAAGATACAAAAAACTGATTTTTTCTCATAAAAAGGAATCTACAAAATTTTCTTAACATTTTAGGGCCCTTCTCCTGACCTGTTGGAAACATCTTAAGTCGCATTAGGTAACATTTATACAGGTAATTAACGGGAATTAACTTCTGTCACATCCTTTTGGTCGAAAACCACACTTAAATAGGGTTTCCACTTTTCTTAAAAATCCTAAAAACCCGAAAAAGTTATTGAATTTCATATTTGTTATTTTGGGCAGGGAAAGCCAAGGAATTTAAATAGTTGACAGGGAAAAGTTCCATGATTAACCTTATTTTTATATTTTCCGCCAAAATTTGGAATGTAGGGGAAGGTGTCCTAAAATGACATACTTTTTATTTGAGGCTCATTTTTGCTGGAACGATTTGAAATTTAAAGTTGCAAAAATAATGACACGTTCCTTTCAATAGACTTTATTAATAAACTAAACAAAATCGTCCCATTTCTATTAATAACTTAACAAATATGACACTTGAAAAAAAATGCTACTGTGTCATTTTACAACCAGGTATGCGTGTAAAATGACACATCTACGGGGTATAAAATGGCATATGCACAAAACAAGAGGTAATATTAATATAGAAAAGAATCATTACTGGCAAACTTCGCAAATGATTTTTTTTTAACTTCGGAGACACTTCGTTACATTCACTATGTACCCACATCTTGCATTTCATGCAACTAATCCAAACTTCTTTAGACCGCGAATTTTTAAACGTGTCGTTGCAGTAAAGGCAGGCCACATCTTCCTCTTCGTCCTCTTCTGCAAAGGGATCTTCTTCTTCATCTTCGATTTTTGTTTGCTCAGTAGAGCTCAACTTTTTAAAAATATTTTTTTGTGATTGTAAAATGACATACCCACATTACCCACGGTACGTATGTCATTTTACCTTCATGCATGGGTATGTCATTTTACCTGCAATAACACCGAGTCCTTTGTACTTACCTAATTTATTTAACAGATGAATAAATCACAATTTGCTTATGTGTATCTGCAGTATAGGCTTACGGTTATATGCAGTAGTAATTTGACTTCAAAAAGTACACAAATTAATAATGAAAACACACTTGCAACACAACACATTAAAACGTTTCCACGCCAAAATTTACGTTTTGTGAAGCTAACTGCTGGATATCTTAGCGGCAAGCCGAATTACGTAAAAACTTGAAATTAGGATACCTCCTGCTCAACAGAACATTAATTGTCCACTATATGACACGAGTAGTTTTCAAATAAACAGCACTATGTCATTTTACATGCTATGCCATTTTAGGACACTTTCCCCTACTCATTATCAGGTGTTGAAATTTAAATTTGTGCAATTTAAAGGTGTTGGTAGTTATTTAGTATTTTTTTTGTACCATAAATATTTCTCTATATTTCGCACTACCGTTATTTTATGATATTATATTTGTTTTTCTTGTGTTTGTTTTATCTTTGTTCGTATCTTTAATGCCTTTGTTTTAAAAATTAATTTATTTTTCAGTAAATAGCAATTACAACAAAAATTGTACTATTTTGATAGTCAGACATCTGAAAATTTGTGGTCAAGGAAATCACATACAATAAATTAAATTTTCTAAAAATATTAACAAAGTTATCAGTTATAAAGCTGAACCTATGTTTCAACTTAACTTAGCCCGCAGTATATGTGCAATTCACACTATAAAATTAGTTATTATACAGATTCGGACAGAATATTGGATACATAGTTATATGGAAAAAAATGTAGAAAAATTTTCAAAAAACTTAATTCAGGGGTGATAAGCATCACCACGTATTAACACAATCTCGATTTTGTTTTGAATATTACAGATGATGTTTAGCCATTGTTAGATAAAATCTTTTGAGCATCACCTTCTTCTTCTTACTTTCATAGGCTTCTTCTAAGCTGTCCCACTAATTTCTGTCCTGGGATTATTGGTGCCATCGCTTTCCACCTACTTTCCGTATGTCATCAACCCATCTTATCGGCGGTGTTCGTTTTCCTCCCTTGTTTCTCTGGGTCTCCAATAGGTAACTTTTAATGTCCAATTGTTGTTAATATCGCGTGCAATGTAACCAGACCAGCTTCATTTTAATTTTGCGACTAGTTCTGTAATATCTGTTGTTCCTGTTTGTCTTATTTCTTTTTATTTTTAATTTTGTCTCTTAGAGAGATCTGCAACATTATTCTCATTATAGTTGATTTGCACTATTTTCTGTTAGAGCTATGGTTTCAAGTTCGTAAGTAGCTTCTGATATAATACAGGTGTCCAATACATTATTTTTAGTTTTTAGTATATGCCGAAGAATTTGTATAGTGGCATTTCGATAGATATTTTCAATGATCTTAGTGTATCTGGAGATATTCTTACACCAGCAGTGAGTTAAGTAGCGTCCATGTCTCAAGGTTGTCAAATGCCTCTTGAAAATCTATAAATGCGAAATGAATAAGGACATTATATTCATTTGCTTTTCTGCCATAGTTTTTAAGGTGTGCAGGTAGTTGATAGTGCTGAATCCTTTACGAAAACCGGCTTGCTCTAATGATTGCTCTAAACTGAGCTTTTTTGTTAGAATCTTCGCAAAGAACTTATAGAGAGATGGGCCAACAAACTAATGGGTCTGTAATTTTCTGTTTTTGATCAGCATCACCTCTGCAAGTATTTAGTATTTTATCTTCTTCTGGACATTTGCTTATAAGAATTTAATCGCGTTTATGATAGTATCCACACCTCTGTTGTTATTTGATGTTTTTCTGGGTACTTTGCGTATTTAATTTGTTCCAAGGCTACTTTCAAAGGATGCTATCTCGTGTGTCTTTTCGTATCCCAGATTCATTGCGATTTTTCTTGAATGTCGGTTTTGCTCTATTATATTTGATGCATATAATTGTCTGTAGAATTACATATATACAACAAAAGATATTCAACTGTATTTAAGTATATTGTGAGTTTTAGAGGATGCAGAAACTTTTCAAGAATGAAATTTTCGTAGAAATTTATTGTACTATTTTTTCCATGTGTGTCCTTTTTGCTGCCGGACACTGTAATCTAAATTTAGAAAAGACTTGCAGTTTTTTCTAAAATTTCATGAAATGTATTTTTTATAAAACGCCAAAAATACAAGCATCTTATCAAATACAAAAAATAACTGAAAATCCGGTTTAAGCCTTGTTAATAAAATATTGACTTTCAACATTTAATTTTATTAAAACTCTGTGCAGAGACTTCGAATTTAATAATTCATTATCGATCGTTTTCCTCTTTTTATATATTCTAAACAATTACTGCAAAATAAAAATGAATTTTATGATGTTAATGTGTTTGCATATAAATAATATACACTGTACTTCGTTTGTCACAGAATTATTTAATGTACTATAGCAGTGATAAAAAGGTTTAGACACACCTTTGACTTCTCATAAAATAATGTCTAACGGTACAAAAAGTCTTTCGTTTAAGTTTGTTTGGAAAACTTAGTTCAGATAAATATTAAAAAAAAACAAGGAAGCTACGCGTAACATGAAAAAATTAAATCTCTCTGTACGAATTGCGATAAAGATTATGAGAATCTTTAATATTATTACAAAATCTGATCAAAAAATTTAAACGTAGGCGTACGTTAAAAAACGACCGAGACATTCCAAGATAAAACGAATTTGTGGAGTTTATAGGATCCTCGAGGGTACTTCAGAATTTCGTCGGTATTTTTAGAATGAAAATGCAGGACATTCCAAGCGTTTTTTCGTATAAATTAGGTTTATTTGATCTTGATCACATTTTCTTTATCGTCCTATTGACCGTACCATAAATTAATTATAAATGCCATAACTTCGTACATAAATTGTTTATTATTATTTCGAGATATAAACAAAACATTACGTGCTATTTATAAATTGGCACTAGAATGAAAGTTGTTTTCCGATTTGGTTGTTGACCGTTAAAAATGATAACGAGGTAAACGTTATTGGTGTATGAAGAATTAGCCGGAATTACATTTTTAGTAAACGAGCGAGTAAATAAACGGGTCGTTTTAATAATTTGCGCGGGTAATTGTGAAAACTGGATTAAGTTTTATGTGTAAATGTTAAAAAGTGTTTCGCTAGTGGATGAGAAAAATGAACTCGGAGTGTTTTCGTCGTGGCGCCGAGGGCGTTTTTTAGTTTAAACTGCTTTTCAAGAATTCAATTGCCTCGCAACGCAGGAAAGTTTTACAAGCAGTTAGCTATGAAAGTGCCCCGAATTGCTGATTGATTATTCATGCTATTTTATTCGGTGATCGCATATTGCTTGCCGAAACGTGTCCATGAAAAATTAAGCCGAACTCCGAGGGCGTTTACGCCGTCGTGACGGCTTATTCAGATAAGCGGTCCTTTTCGATGATGAATCCTCTTGTAAGAATTGTATCGTGCCCGGACGCTTGCGAAAAGGAACACCTGCCTTCCTCCCAACAGGATATAACTCACTTAATTTAATAATGTTAGTTGGAATATCTGGAAATTACGGGCACCACATTAAATTGTAATTTGATAGCGCCAATCGGAAAGCAAGGCGATGCTCCGGCTTCGCGGCTTCCCTTTTTGCCGAGCTTTTTGCGAGTTTTTTCGCTGCTGCTAATGATCACGCGCAGACTTTGGTATCATCCGATCGGCCGGGAAAAACCCGTGGAAATTTATATCGAAATCTCCGCTCGGCGCCGAGCGGAAAACTGAACGGGAATACCTGAGAAGGGAATGCAGGACTCCGGGGTACGAATGCCCTGAGCTACAACTCCACTTTTAGTTGTAATTACGGCAAGAGCGTGTTTTATTCCGGAAGAAAATGAAACTGTTTCGTTGCTTCAACCATATTTTCGCCCTCATTAAATGGGCCCTTAAATTTTATACTCAGTCCATAAAGCTTATTAAATTTTCCCCATTTGTACCACTTTCAGAAAGCACAGTTTTATAGTTTTTGACGTACTTGCGGCACATTTAAAACAACGTTAAATGAGTAAGGTGGTTCAATTTACTACCTCGGGAATGTGAACACCGTCATCTTTTTAAAAGATTAACTACCGAACTCTCGCCAAGAAGGTGCCTTTTTCCAACGAAATGCTTTTACCTAAAATGACACTGACCACACCCCCTTTTAAGACCTAATTACGTCCTTATTACCTGTTACGTTACGACGGTTTCATTAACGTTATGCCATCTAACTCGAGAAAAGTCAAGGGAAGTTTAAAGATAAGCAGAGCTTATCTGAAAATAACGACGTCGATGATATCCAGAAGTTATGGAAGTGTTCTCTTCGGGAACGAATTTTTCCTTAAACTTCCACGCTTCTTATTCGTTCGAAAATTTAAAACTAAAAAACAAGAACTGTTTATTTTCTCTAAAATTTTACCTTTCGGAGAAAACATCCTGATTTAATTTTATAACCCACTTCCTATATATCGAAATATTTTTGATATATTGGTTCAGGCTTACATATGCCCCTTCTTTTAAGAGGAGCGTAATCCCCTTCCTCGTAACGTTGACTTATCGAAGAATTCTAAAAGAATATATCGCAATTTTGTTTACAAGTAACGAAATTTAATACAGAGAAAACTAAAAGCACGCGCAGGACGTGTTTATTCGATAGCAACCGAGAAGCAAGTGAACTGTGAACATTAGTTACATTATAATAGCTACACAAAGCAACTAATACCAAATTTATGATGTGCTCTACAGAGACCAACTTTATAGTAAATAACCCAGCGAGAAATATGGATATGACTCTTAAGAGGGATCTGAAATATAACGACGAAAAATAAAATGTTATGGCACATAATATCACTTTATGTTTTTCATTCGGTATATTCCCTTTTACTTTATGAAACTTATTAAATTCTCCCTTTCGTTTATGCACATTATTCATATAATTAGCATAAAGAAAAATTATACAAACATCAATTACTTTCGTAATAAATTATTGATGTGTTTTTCTAATTTTGGTTTTACTGTACTCTAAAACTCTTTATGGCTTCTTGCATTTGGATTTTGTTGTTGAAAGCAATGTCAAGCAGATTAACATGTAACTAAATTCTATGATATTTGGAATATTCACAGTCTCAAGTTGTTCTTACTTATCCAGGTAATTAGTAAAAATGAAAATAAAAAATAGTTTATACAATTTCAGTTGGCAGGGCAGAAGAACCATTTTGCCTAAGGCATCAATCTAAGAACAGTTTACTGATGTTTTTAATAGTAAATCATTAACCCCCTTTTAGCGAATCTTACCAAATGAAATAGCAAAAACCTTACAAAACACAATAAATTTATAATACAATACAAAACGAAACAAACACAGGCAATTTAAATGTTAATATTATGTCTAAAAATAATGTCACTAAATAGTTAGAAACTTAACTAAACTTCAAACTATCTAGACTGAACTTACACGGTTCCGGATATGTTTAATTTAAGATGCGAATACCAAGTTGGTAAGTAATATTACTAAACACAGTTAATGGCACGAACACAGAAGGATCACGTAATGTACGTATATAATGTATATGTAATATGGGATAGGTCGACCGAGGATCAAAGTTTGGACGAAGTAGGTTAGTGTTGATACCCAACTTACGTACTTTGCTTGACAGATCATATAAACTACACCAACATGATATAGGTTATCTATTAGCATTTACTTGATCTTGATATAACTTTGTGCTGAAATTCATATAAACCTGATAATAAAGTTGTCAGATTATTTTTTAGGATATTAGTTATAAACTATTTATTCTTCTTTGTTATATTTTGCTATATTGCTGGAAATGTGTAGGGTAAGGTGGGGTCAGTTTAGCTGCTCATAACAGTAGAAACAAACTATTCAAAATATGAGTACTGACTTTCAACAGTATTGTTATTTTAAACAATCTAAAGTGTAATTTTTAAACTATCAATTTTTTCCCTATTCCGCCGGTGCGCACTTGCTCCCGGAAAATGGGATAAGTGCGTAATTGAACAGCATTTCGACATGTCAAGTTATACAATATACATACATATAAAGTTTTATAGGGCATGAGCGTCTTTATTATAATCTTGTGAATAAAATAAAGTTTTCAGTTTTAATAATCTGCTCATGTAAGGTATTCAGTAAATTAATCTATAATGAAAAATGGAAGCTACCGATTGTTAGCTATTTTTATTTAAACTGTAATATAAAATTTAAACGATAACTATGTTAAAAATCCATGAACATACCACAATAGACTACAGATGTGGCCATATTATTAGAAACTGAACTAAAATTAGAAGAAATTTTAGATAGCACGTTTCGTAAGACCTTTATTTAGTTTTTAACATTCAAAATAGCATTAATATTTTGTGAAGTATCCCTTGGCAGACTTTAGAGCTGGAATTCTTCTTGGCATGCCGTTAAGGACATTGACAGCATGCAGAAGTAATCTCTTATCATTGACTCTTTGGTCCCATCTTCCTTATTTCTTGTTTAAGAATTGACCAAATATTTTCAAGTGGACACATAACCGGGCTAGTTTCGGGCAATTCAATCATCTACTATATCTACGTCCGTTACTATTAAAAATATATCACTTTCAGTTTTAGAACTTCTCTTAGATCTTGCATCTCTTAAAAATTTCTTAATATTTTCTGGGACATTATGTAACCTAGAAGACTCGTTCCTGCTAGGTTTTTGTCTCGTGATTTTAGGTGTTTCTTTGTGTTTGCACAGAAAACACCTTTCGGAAATATTTATAAGTGTAAATTGGACACAAGTATAATATGAATTTTGATATAACACATCATAGTCATGTACTTACTTAAAAACAAACTTTATCAAATGTTTACATTTTTCAGGTAGAAAGATTTACGAGATTGTAATATTGTGATGTTATTATGATGTGACTGACTTAATTATACATTTTTATTTATTTATACGAGTAGAAGGTTACTTTCCCCTCCGTTTAATTCTGAAAAGAACTGTTTTATAGCACACTCGCATTTGAAATCCGATTTGAAAACTGTAATAATAACCTTAGAACTGTCTGCATTAAGTCAGAATACGGCCTGCTGCAATTGAGTTTTTAAAAAATCACATTGTATGTTCACAACGTCACAAGAAATTAAGTTACACACTAAATAGGTTAACAAATTCCTTGGACTTAAATGGCCCGTTTTATTTGCTGTTTGATAAACTTGCTGGATCCTATTTATGTGAAAAACTTGATTGTTTAGATTATTATTATTATTATTATTATTGGATTGAAGGCCGATTATTTGCTTGTTATGACTGATGAGATGATTTGTTATACCTTTAATGTGTTTACTTCAGTCTGATTTTAAGTTTTGATTTTTCCTGATTTTAAACTGGTATTATGAGAGACTGTAACTCTATTCCTGAGCCAATTTTGTGGTATTGGGGCTTAACTGCATCATGATGAATGAACACCTTTTCCTCCTGCACAGGACAAAGTTTTAGAAACCTTTCTTCCACTAAAGGCTTCAACACTTCTTCGACTTTGCTTTGCATTAATTTCCACTTTCGATGGCACTCGGATAAGTCCTAAGGGTCCTCTCCCCGAAATGTCCCCGACCACTATGAGGTCCCACGTAATCTCTTCTTTGTTTCACAATTCCTAGTTTCGTAACGTAACAAATCTTGCGTTTCCCATTACAATAGTCCAAGTGTCATCCTGATCCTGATTCTTGCATTTGTCTTACAGTTTGTGATATGCGCTGCGCTTAGCACATGAACTTTAACTTTCTTGACCTTCCTTTCCCCCATATCTTCGTAGATGACCTTCCCGAAGGTTTTTGGGACGACTTCCACTGCTTTGGCCATTCGACGTTGGCCCGGAAAGTTTTTCCTTGCTGCACAATCTGGAGATCTTCTTTCGACTTCGCGAGTTACCTTTGTAGGTTTCAGTTTTAAAAACGAAGGAGGGATATTTTGGGCCTGGAATTAGCGCCGTAAACCTGCGCAGTGGAGCACATTTTGTATAGTACCCAAACTGATATTAATTCCAGTGGATTTTAATTAAGCTAGGATGGCTCTTCTGGAATAACCTTGCTTGAAAAGAATTTTCACAGCAGTCTCTGTTTCCGGTGCTAACATCTTTGGAATTTTTTGGTTGATACCTTACAAAATTGACAAACACAAAGTCGAAAGTATGAACAACGTTTAATTATGCGCGTTAGTCGTCAGCTGTCAGCCTGCTGGCTACTGTGATATCGTAAAAGTGTTCATTTCTTAAGTCCCCACGCTCCTTTTAATTACTGTTAAGTGGTTTTCAAACAAGTAAATACAATATTATGAAGTTTGACTTAAAAAATCAAATTCTTTGCCCTTTCTAACTAATTAAAAATTCAACGTTGAAAAGTGAAATCTATTTTTACAATGGCGGAGAATTTAATTTTTTTTTTTAGTTGTAAGTAGTTTCAAAATGTTAAAATTTTATTTACATATTTCTAGAATGGTATTATTGGAAATCATAATTTCTGATTTCAGAAGTTTAAATCTATGTTGTAATTGTCTAAAACGTAATTCAATTACAATGGTATGGGGAATTTATGTTATTTTGTCCGGGTCACTCCCTTTTATCAATATTTAGATTATAAACTATGGATTTGAATAACTTAATATTGGTGTACCATCAGTTCTGTAAATTAGTAGTTTGTTTCCTTACTACATGGCGTGGCTGAAATTATTTTTGGTTCCGCCATCATCCCTGTTCAGGCAACAGACTTAGCAGTTAATTTTAAAAATATTAAATTCTTGTATCCTATGCAACAACTTTTAAACTGACAGGATTCGTTGTTTTTTAAAACTTTCGATTTACATCAAACGCTCTGAACTTTGAACGTTTTGCTGAAGCAGTAATTTAAAATTTGCACACGTCAATTTAGTTTAGCGACATTTGTCTCAGTTTTATTTTCATGATATTCTGCTATCATTACGGATGTTAATGGAGAAGTGTCAGAAGCAAACGGCTAAAACTGCTCTGAAGCATACAAATTGACATAATGCTGAAGCGCGCCTAGGAGTAGTAGATGTACCGCAGGATTGTACCGCATGATGTCAAGTTGCCAGCTGCAACCAACGAAGGCCAAGAGAGAGTTCGTGAGATCCCAGAGATTCCGTCACTTGTCAACGTTTTTCTCCAAGATATAGACGGAGAGTTCTGTTAATCTCTTTCACATTTTCTGCAACTCCAACTCAACAAGTCGCACTAATTTGAAATCTCTTAATGCACACGACTTCAGTTCACGAAAGTGCTTTCGTTTACGATCTTCTAGTTATTTTTAAAAGGGTAGTTTGAAAACTTACCGACGACGTTTTAGAAAGAACAAATGTAATCAGATTTTTTTTTAAAGAAATTCCCCGAGTTTCTGCCAAACTTAAATTTATTTTTCGAACATTACACGCAACTCGATACTTTTCGTTAAGGATCTATTATGCGCTCTTATTTTTATGGGAAATGGGGCGGAAAATTAAAATTATCGTGTACTCATTTACCATCTCGTCGGAATCGATCTAAAGTTTGATTTTACTTAAATACGGAAACTCTTCGCAAACTTCGAGCATCAATATTCGTGAATCTGAAAACACCGAATATTTTTAATCTCATGAATATTAATATACCAAAACACTTTAAACTACAATTGAGGAAAACACCGATCGGAAATATTGATTTTAAAACTTTTGACTTGCATATAATAGAATAATTTAAATGAATACAAAGAGTTCCGTAACTTATCACTCACTTCTCCCTGAACAAATAATTAAAATTTTGGTTTCTGTTAAAACTCTAAAATTCGATTATGAATGTTGTTCGTAGTTATCAGCGCACTGTAAGTATGAAATCCTTTATTATTAACTTTTCTATTTTTTATATTTTGATGAGTTCAAGTTTAACTTTAACGATGTTGATATTTATCGCCTATTTTGTTTACTTCTTTTTAACAATTACTTGTTGGTGGAAACAATTTCAGCTTGCATGACAAACTATAACTAAGAGACAAAAATGAAAAATGGAAGCACAGTGACATTGTGCAGAAAAAAGAAAACGTATGCACGTAATAACTGAGACCTTAATGAAATTAAGTCATGCCAACAATATTTTGTAGAGAAACTATGTCAAAAGCCTTCTTGTTAAATAACAAGATTTGTTAGCCTTTTTTTACTTTAGTGTGGCTTTTTACTAGAAATAACAAAAACTACAATACAATATTCGCTAACCAAGCATCAAACGGAATAGTTTTAAAAAGAACATCGAAAATTTTTCACTTCGCTAACAAATTTCCTTACTTTTTCGCAATTGTAGGAGATTTCGGATATCGGAATTGTTTGGGCCTTTTCCAGTACCTCAATGTGTTTTTGCTTTTTACAAATGTATTTTGTCATAGCGGTCTTAATAAACATTTTAGCTAAACAATCCTAGTCCATGAATTGTATTGATGTCATTTAGTAGATATATCTGTGATGCATTTTCTAAAGTATATAGCAAAATGCCACGTGTCGATAAGGTGCACATACCTCCCTCTACAGATAAATAAACAACAATAACCTACAGGAGGTCCTCAAACACTTCGAGGATGCTTGAATCAAAATTCTAACCCAAAGCATAAAAGTTAACAAAACCCACCACTAAGGCAATCGTGAATGCCATTTACCCAACCTTCTCAAAATCAACAACCAAACTACATGCTACGAAAAAAAAAGAGAGGCGAGGGGGAGAGACTGGAGAACGAGGTAGCTCTCGGGAACACGCCCCCGACTACCAGTGGGAAGGCCGGGGTTCTATCAACACAATAAGTGCTTAATAGCCTACTCGGTAACCTGAATTTACATAAACACGGGATAAGTATTGTAGTAACTAAAGGGGTTGGTTACAACGACCCATACACCCACGTAACGTATGAAATGATAACAGATCTACCTTACGGGATAATCGGCGTTGAAAATCACTATGTAGGACAGTAATTCTTTGTAAACCCATATCCATCTGCAAAAATCTTCTCGGTTTCAATAATTAGTACAACAGCATGCCACGAACAAGGAACGAAACCACAAAACAGGTATTTACTTTAAGCCTGGTCACAATACCAAATACCAAATCGGGCCAAAACTAGCCATAAAACTACTAGCCCTCCATAAACAACTGGCCATAAAACTTTCTACAAATAGCCGGCCATAAAACTGCTATAAACTGCCATAAAACTTTCCATAAATTGCTGGCCTAAAAATTACTGGCCCAAAATGGAGTGAAAGTCGAAACGAACACGTTAGCGAGAATTAAACGAGAACAAGCAGTAGCCTACCTTATAAGATGGTAAAACCCTCCGTCGAGTGTAAGAAAAGTTGGATTTAAAAACCACACCACGTGCTTGGATTACAAAAGCTCGAAACGGCTACCAGCCAAAAAGGAACTCCCACAAATAAGGACCCGAGTTAAAGGAAATTTCCACACCAAAGGGCACCAGCCTGTTTAATGCAGTCCTACTGTTAAAACTCTATCCGGCCCAGTGGAAAGTGGCTGAGATACTACTCATCTATAAACCAGGCAACCCATAAAATGATCCCACCTCATATCGCCCAATTAGTTTACTGTCGATAATTTCAAAGACTATGGAAAAAAGAGATTGACCGCTATTCTAACTGTAAAAAATCTGATTCCAGACCACTAATTTGGCTTTCGTAGACATTAGCCATTGAACAGATGCATCGTGCCAAGGAAAAAACTACCGCGCAGCGGCCTTCCATGATGTTAGTCAAGTATATGACATTAAGGATTACTTAGATTACTACATAAACTGGAGAGAAACCTAGTCAACACCATATTTATTATTTATAAATCGTGTCTAGATGAAAGACACTTTAGAGTAAGATACGAAACAGAAGTGAAATTATACCCAATAACATCAGGGGTTCCCCAAGAGAATTCCCTTGAACCCATTTTGTACTTACTTTTAACGGCAGACCTACCAACCAATGTCAATGCAACTAGCTCTACATTCTCAGGCCATATAGCCGCCAATAAGAAATGCCATATCGTAATTTCAGTCAAGTAGAACAATGGGCAAAGAATGACGTACGAGTATTAAACTCAATGAAGGGAATTTAATCATATAATATTCACAAAACGCCCCGGGGAATCGCCACGAGTAACGCCAAATAATAAAGTAATACCAACAATAGATACTTAGGCATGCAGTTTGACCGAAGACTTACTTGGAGGCCACATACATGAAGCAAAATAAAGCAACTTGGGACAAAATTCTACAAATGCTATTGGTTCCTAGGGAAAAAGTCACAACTATCACTCTGTAATAAACTATTAACGTAGGTACAACGTAATCTTCAAACCGTGTTGGACTTACCGAATAAAATTTTGGGGCATCAAATTCCAACATTGCCATTATCGAGAGATTCCAATCAACGACACTTCGTACTTTAACATGGTTAAAATTCATGAACTCTGGTTCGAATTGTTGGATCATCCGCCGTACTCACGGATTTAGCCCCGTCTGGCTTCTATTTGTTTCCGAACCTTAAAAGATGGCTCGGAGGACGACTTTCCGACAACAATGAAGTGGTTCATTGTGTAGAAGGCTATTTTGCAGACCAGGAGAAATCATTTTATAATGGCTTTGGAACATCGTCGGGCAAAATGTGTCGAGCTTAATGGAGATTATGTTGAAACATAAATACAAGTTGGGCAGATTTATTCGCATTTTCTTTTTCATTTACCTTACTTTTCAAACGACCCACGTATAGGGTTGTAGTCACTAGAGAGCTTCCCTCACATGTTATGTTATCATCCATCATTATGTGCCTATTATTAGTTATTAAAAGATTGCACAATAGAGGTATACCAAAAAAAGCATATAGCAAGGCAACATACCTGAGGATTACAATTGTAAATAACAATTTAAATTCTGAAGCAATACTATAGTAATATCCCTAATTAAACATTTCCAACAGTAATTAATTTCGAGCAGGGGCACATCTTGTGAATTCCAGGAACTGGTGCATTGCTGGAGTTTGTGTAAATAAGTGCATTCCATATATTTGCAGTATAAATAATAATACAGTGCATTCTGCATATTGTAAACACGATAAATCAAAGGGTGAAGTTTTGCAACTGAATATGTAGGACGCACATACTGCGGAATGTGTAGGTTGAGCGATTTATATTACAACAGCGCATACAAACAACCACCTAACTGATGGATTATAGCTAATTAATATTGATTACGGTACATAGTTATACATTTTCTGGATATGTCGTCCCTAATTCCATTAAAATCAACATTTTAAACAGGGTTATACAGCATTTGTTGTATTAATTAGCAGAAACGTTCAAAGCTTTTTTAAATAGTCGCGCTTTGTCCTGTTCTATTTTGTTTTACATTTTATAGATTTTTTTGAAATGTACATTAGTATTCCATGGGTTCTAATAATATCCACGCATCTTGTTGTATTATTTTTTACATACAAAATATAAACATCTTATAAAAATTCAATGTGAATTTCCGACAGAATTTTGTTTCCCATATATTTGGAAATAAGACAAGATATTTGTATTTTTTTCTTGATTAATACCTTGTTGTATCCCAAAACACGCATTCGACCCATATTGAATCGTAACTCATGAATACAAACACATTACATCACATTACATGCTGAAAATTTGTATTTTTAACGCGAACATGAAATAGAGTCTCTTACAGTAAGGCGAGATGTTTAAACTTTATTGTACCATTCGAGCGAAAGCGAGTAGTTACGCTTGATTAGTGTTAAACTGTTTTGAGCCTTCATCTTGGTAGAATCGCCCAATCGTGCGATCATCAGAGGATCGCCTCTGTAAAATTACGACAGTTCGAGAATTATTAAACTCAGGTAGTAAGAATTTAATTGTTAATTAAGGAATTTGTGTTGAGATTTCTTAGAGGAATAGGTATGTAATTTATTTACTAGCTTAAAACCATTAGGATTAATGTTATTTTTCTTGTAACCTAAACCATTGCATAACAACTCTCATCGACTTTTACGTCAAAATTTTATTTGAAAATTACCATAAGAACCAATACTTAAACAGTATTATATGCGCTACATAAATGACTTGTGTATTGGAGTAGTTATGATAACTGCTGGAAGTGTTCACCATTGCAATTTAAACATAAATTTACTCACTGTTTCATGTTCTCAAAGACTCGTTGCAGTAGAGGTGCATCGATACGCTAACATTCTGCGGTAATTCTTTCTTTTAATCATCCAAAGTGTGTACCGGAGTTTTAGAAACGGCATTTTTTAAATGTGGAAAATCTAAACACGTCAAGTCACATGAACGGGTTGACCAAAGGTCTCTACTAATAACGAACCCTATCATTATAAAATTGTGATAAATAATTGAGTGTTATTTGGGCAGTATGCGGTCTTGCTCCATCTTGTTGGAAATAGCCTTCCTGCTTTCCGTCGTCATGTAACTGATAAACAGGCAAGAATATTATTCCCATACCTTTCTGCATTTTTTTCGCCAAAAAAAATGGACCAATAAGTAACTTTCTATTATAAAAACTTTTTGTTCTTGATTGAACATTATTTGAAACGTGAAATTTGAAATTTAAAACTTGACTATTACAACTGCCATATTCAATTAAAAACATCAGAAGTAGTGACGCACAGGACACATGTTTTCAAATCTAAGCTTGATTTCGATTTCATTTGCTCAAGCCGGGTTCTCATTAGTCGATTTTATTGATCAATAAGACTGAATCTATCCCATTGAAGATACAATTGAATACGAAAATTGTTCACACGATTCAAGGGCATTGAACATTCTGTCAGAAACGATCAATTTTAAAAATTGCTGCAAAGAAGAAAATTGTGCGTGCTGGAGTCCGCATTGTGTGTAAATATTTAGTAAACCAAATCAAAAAGCGAAAAACGAGAAAACCATTTGAAATGTGTTATGTTGTTAAAATGACGCAGAACTCTACGCAATTTTATCCAGAGTGTAGGTGCCAACAATAAGCTGACGATGCAACTTTATTTGTTTCAATATAATTGAACTTTTGTTCTCACATTTCAAACACCGTTCAATTTCATTGAATCAATCCCGTTGATCAACCAAAGTAGACCTGCCTTTCACTTCCATTGAAACGAAAAATCATTGATCAATATCGTGGAAATGAGGTTCTCATTATTCAATTTCTTTACAATGACATAGATTCAGTCTCATTGATCAATGAAATCGACTAATGAGAACCCGGCTTCACATGTTAGTTAAGTAGTCAATTAATTGTTCAAATAAATATTATAATCACTTTTTTAAGCTGTAGGGCTTTACAGTAGCAGTGTCCGTCGACTCTACGACCGCTCTCATTACCCAGCTGGATTTTTTTTTAAGTTCAGAGGGCTTCCATGCCTGTAGGAATCTTTATCTTGCCAAACATCTAATCTAAATATGCTTAGAAACTACGGTGTTTCTGATTTCAATTTTTTTGACGCGAAAGATTTCTTTTATCTTGGCCGGAACTGAACTCGAGACCTTTGATTTATTACATAATCCGTGGGGAAGACCTCCACTTTGTCTTTCTGGTAATTGATTATTTTAAACAATTTGGCGAGCATTTCACTGATATTATCTTTAAGAAATCAGATGGCATAGTTTCTTCTGGTAAAATTTAAATTATAGATAAAAATGCTTGGTTTTTGTTACATTTGAAAACCGTTTAACTAATTCAAAATATAAAAATTGAAACACCAATAAAACAAAGCGATGCGGTTCGAGAAATGCTGTATTTTAGGTTAATTTTTTAAGCATTTCGTATCTTTCATTATCTCTATTAAAAATAAGTTTGAAAATTCTGAGGGTTTGAACTTTGAAAATCTAAAACCTGTAACAGTAATGAAACTAAGCGAACTATCTCCAAAAATTGTTGTGTCTGTTGATTAGTTTCTTTAACGAATTCGTATTTTTAACTAAACTACTCAAAAATGAATAGGGATATTTTATGTATTGTTGTTTATGTAAAAATTATCCCTATTCATTTTTGAGTAGTATATTTTAATAAAAAGTAAAATTGAGAACTGAAATACCAATGAACTGAAATACCAATGAGACAAAGCTAAAAGCAAATATTTCGAAAAATGCTGAATTTGTTGGTTAAATTGTCAAAAATGCTGTATTTGTTGGTTAAGTTCTGTGGAATCTCGCTGAATTTTTCTCTTAAAAAATAATGTTCACTGAATATTTATAACAAAATACTTTATTGAAAACTGAATGTTTAATTAAGTTAGGTAAAACAACCACGTGAATTACAATGAACAAAAATACAGCTGTGTTCAACCGTTACCTCGTTGTGCACAGGAACATTCGGAGCCAACAACGTCACACACCACACACATTTCTTGTGTACTTGACAAAAATTCCGAAACTGAAATTCTAATAAACAAAACGAAGTATTTCGAAAAATGCTGAATTTTCTGGTTATTTTTAAAGAATTCGTACTTTTTATTGTTTTCGCGAAAAATAAAATTCTGAGCAATACTAAATCTAAAACCTAAAACATAATAAAACACGGAGAAGTATTTCAAAAAATGCTGAATTTCTTGGTAATTTTTTTGAAATAAATTTGTACTTTTAATTAAAAAAAATAAAACCGAGGATTCCAGGATTTGAAAATTCTGAAACTGAAATACTAACGAAACAAAACGAAGTATTTCGAAAAATGCGAGATTTATTTGCTGGTTAATTTTTTTTAAGCAATTTGTACCTTTAACTATTTTAACAAAAAATAAAATTCGAAAGATTTAAAATCTCGAAACTGAAATGACAATAAAACAAAGTAAAGAATTGAAAAGTACTGAATTTTTTGGGTAATAATTTTAACGAATTTGTACTTCCAATCACTAAAAGAAATAAAATTGGGAATTCTGAGGGACTGAAAATCCCGAAACTGAAACACCAATATCATCGAAGTATGGTATGGTTTTGTTGATTAATTGTTTAAGGAATTCTCACTTTTAATTATTTATGAGAAAATAAAATTGAGAATTCCAAGGGATTTAAAATCTAAAAAATGCTGGAATTTTTGTTTTTTATAACGCATTCGTACTTATAATTATTTTGACACAACAAAATAGGCACATAATTCTGGGGGATTAAAAATCTAAAAATTGAAAAATGATCTTTTTGGTTAAATTGCAAAAAATGCCGAATTTAATAATTAATTCTGATTTTTTAATTATTTAAATTAAAAATAAAATTGAGAATTCCGAAAGATTCAAACTTCCAAAACCAGTAACACACAGCAAAGTATTTCGAAAAATGCTAATTGGTTGGTTAGTTTTTTAACGAATTCGTACCTTTAAAAATTTTAACAAAAAAAAATAAAAATAAAACTTCTTCTGGGAATTCGTAGTTTGAATTAATTTAACAAAATAATTTAATTGAGAATTTCGATATATTCAAAATCCAAAAACTGAAACACCAATGAAACACATCGAAGAATTTCGAAAAACACTGTATTTGTTGTTATTTTCCTAACGAATTCGTACTTTTAATTATTTTAACAAACAAGTTTTCTTCAGGGAATTCTCAGCTTCAATTAATTCAACAAAAAATTGAGAATTCTGAAGGGTTCAAAATTTAAAACCTGAAATACCAACAAAACAAAAATGTTGTACTTGTTGTTAATTTTTTTTAACTAATTCATACTTTTAATTATATTAACAAAAACAAAATTTAGAATTCTGAAGGAACCAAAATCTAAAAACTGAAACACCAATAAAACAAAGCCGAGTATTTCGAAAAATGCTGTATTTGTTTCTATATCGAAGGATTTTGGCTACTTGCAACTGTATAGTAAGGTTTAGTTTACACTGATGAAGGGCGTGTCTTTGGAATTTCGTTATTTTGTATTGACAAACTACTTACCTGATACAACATATCTGCTTACTTTATTATTTATATTTGGTGCTGGTTTTAATTAAACAAATATTAACGTAATATTATTTTCGTAGACGTTTATGGACACCAAATAGCTGATATTTTGATAACAAAAAGCGTAAATAAGACTAATGCAAATCATCTTTGATTTTATGGTTTTCTAAAATGTTCGATGTACTTACTCTTTGAAAATGTGTTAATTTGCTAGGTAATACAAAGGGTTGCACTTACGAGAATTTGTTCGTTTTACACTAAATAAAGGATAGTGTAAAACCCAAGGAAAATTTTCTAGAATAATTGTTTTTCTATTTTCTTTTGTGAAAAGGGTTTTGTACTTTATTTTCTAAACCTATTGTTATTTACGAAGAATGGGATACAAGAAACTATGTGCGAAATTAAGTTGTTTACAAGAAAATAATTGAAGTTCTTTCCAAGTGTAGGTAATCGCGTGTGAACACATCATCAGAACGTTTCCGTTCGATATCGTACGGAAAATGTCAGACCGAGGATAAAGTTTGTACTAGTGCCTCATATCCTTTTTTCGAATCATAAATACCAATGTTAGACAGGAAGAGAAATAAGTGAGCGCCTTGAAACGTGTCAATTTGAAATTTTGTGGCGCATTTCTCTGCCCTTCTTTTCGGGTTGTATCCCCCTTAACCAGTATGTCGATGAAAACTCAGCAGACAAAAGATGAAGAAAAATAGTTTTGTAAACAGCAGGTATTGGAGTCATTTCTTATCCTCAGTGTTCCTGCTGTTTTTTCTTCGTAGCGCATGTCCTTGAATCTCTTTTTTTTCCTGGAGCGTACTTTGCGTCCTTTATGCGCGATTTTTATTATGCATTACTTTAGGTCGGTCGTTTTTATCTGAAAGGCAGGAAGTATATATCTGGTGACCTACGATCGTCTTTTAGGCCGCTTCCGGTGATAAATTATATAGCAGAGTTGCTCTCTGGCGGCTGCGTGCCAAACGACATTCTGTGTAATTAATTCTCAATTTGGGTCCGGAGTCATGAGCAGCAACCACCTCGCTTATGGCCCCGCAAATAACACGGATTTTGCAAATGTTGTGATCATTACACGAATACAAGCCATCGATGCTTCGCGTTATTTTGATGCGACTTAGTTGACATTTTTCAGGCTCGTAAACTGGAAACTTTTATCCCGTTTAATTAAAAATGTTTTCATATGCTCTCTAATTTGGAAGCCTTTGTCATATGCCTCCGAGCTTTGGGATTAAAGATAAACGTTATTTTTAAGGGATTGGTGGCACCCACATAATGGGGATGTTTATTTTTAGCCACAAATGATTCAATTTTATTTAAGTACTTGTATAATGGGGTCGTTAGGAGCGGTATTGTGGCATCCAAGGCCCCAGAATTAATATTATAGCATGTTCCTTCTTTGGTTTATAAACTCGGAAGACTCGAATACATTTCCTACATCGGGTTCTTTTTCCCGAGAAGCTCTTGAAAATGTGCTCGATATGTCAGAATAAAATATATCTGTTTATAGTTTAGGAGAGTAGCAAGCGTCTACAAAATGAAAGTCTCATTTTTAATATTTCAGAGCCTTTTGAAAGGTGTTATATGTGCCGGGGCATTGTTGCTCGAATTGGTATATAAAATGTTGATGATCCAGCTGTTAGGTATACTCGGAAACCAACAAGAAAGTTTTTATATCTCCATCGCTGAAATATGTTTTTCGAAGCTCTTGTTGACATAAAAATGTTGTGTCAGATAACAAACAATATTCTTTTTTAATGTAATGCGATGTATCAAAACTGTATCGATTTGTAAATACTGACACGTAAATATACCGAAATTAATAGCAGAAAGTTCCGTATAAGATGATAATTTATACGGCGCAAGGCACTTGCGAAATCAATTTACTAATAGAAAGCAGACTTTGAAAACCGTATTATTGTCAGCTTGTCTACCATCCTTGAAAATAACCGGCACTAAAAGCGCCGGTTAAATTTAGAGCACGTGTTATTTTAAAGGGAGGCATAACGTAAAGCACCAGACGACGCAATAGAGGGTTACCATTGTCACCGTATCACCAAAAGTAATTAACATTTATAGGGTTGCTTGGTTGTCTTTTCAGGCCATCGCCTTTGTAATGAAAGGTGAAAGAATTGTATAATGAGTTGCTCTAAAAAACGTAAAAATTACTTTCAGGCCGCTAAATCTGGGGACTTTTCACACTAACAATTTACTAAATTTAATGTGTTTCCTTTTTTATTTATGATTCATTTTCGTGACTTTTTTTGCAAGGGAATCTTTGTTGAATAATGAATACCTTGGAAAAAAACACGCGAAATTTTTTGTTTGTTCTTTTGTACCTTTTATGCATACTTCAAGAAACAAAGCAATTTTTGAGATTTAAATTTTTAAAACACAAATTCACTTTTCAGAACTTCAAAGCCTTGCTATTTTAATGCAAATACTTCGAGATGTCACTCGTGCTTAAAATATCACACTAAAATATTTATTAAAATCAGTTAGACACCAAAGGAGTTAATTAGCGAATTGTTGACGGAAGATACACGAATATCATGGCGTTTGCGACCTTCTTAAAAAATAATAGGTGTAGAAATTCAAAATCTTACACTTAAAAGTAAAATATGACGGAATTATCCATGAGATGGAAATTAAACTAAATCCATATTTTATGTTAATTTATTCAGCACTGTCCAAATTTGCAATGTGATAAATCTTTAGATAAAATTAACCCAATATCGAAAACTCATTATTTACCTACTTACTTGCTCATCTTTAATAATAATTTATGCTGTTCTGTTGTTGGACTTCTGTTAGACAGACAAGTTTCATAAATCATGATTTAAGATCAAACAACACCTAAAAATTCGAACGAATTTTTAGATTTCGGTTGCGTAAAAGAGCGTTTTAATCTTCACAAGCAACAATTTCCGAAGCTACCGATTAAACTTAATAAACAGTCCGGCTTTACGAATTAGTTTAATTTTAAATTTTAATGACTTTTTACCTTATGCCCTGGGAAATAAAAGTTAATAATTTCTAATTTAGAATTAGCACCAGTTGAAACTGTGCTTAAAATAAACAAAAATAAAATATTTACGTTGCAAATAGGAAGAGCAGTTTAGTGAAACGGTAATGAGTTCAGAGCTTGGTAATTTGTTTTGTAGAAACTTTCAGGCATGCTAGTCGTTCTAGTGATCGTTAATTATTTAATTCTGAATTTATCTGTTTTTTCAATCAAAAGTTACTAACTCGAAATGGATGCAATTATTAATTTGTTTAAGCTATTTTGTAAAACTTTTTATATTTTCAGGAGAACACAGCAAAGGAGCTTATTTCATTGGTAAGTCAGATTTTTAAATTGAAAATAGTCATAGTTGAGTAATCGCAAATCCTCGTTTAATTACTACATTACAATCGGACAGTTTTACGGTTTGGTTTTTTGTTATCCAATATTTGAAAATTAGATCATTAATCGTTTAATTTTGTAAGTTATAATGATTGCATGTTAATTAACCAACTAAAATTTACTGTTAATTATTTTCAAAATAACAAGTGAACAAATGTATTACGTATTAATAATATTTATTCAATTTTGCCGTATAAACTGACGTTTAATTGTTTCTGGCCTGCCCATAAAAGTTGATGTTTTATAAACAATCGTTTAAAATTTTTATTCCGCTAGCGATTTAAAATTTTTATTCCGCTAGCGCTTTAAAAATGTCAAATCGCTTTAAAAATGTCAAGTAAATGTCAAAATTGAATAAACAGTTGTATTACACTTGCGGATTAAATTAATGTATTAACTCGCGGTATTAACGCGCTTGCGGCTGCCGCCGCTCGCGCGTGTAAACGTACCGCTCATTAAACATTAATTTAATCCGCATGTATAATAAATAACTATTATTAGGAATTTGAAACTCCAGCAGAAGCAATAAATTATATTATTGTAATTCGATATTTTTCGGATCTTTTTGCCTTATTTAGATTGAAAGCAGGTGGATTCTAATTTCGGATTGCTTTTGCTTACGTAACCTGAAGATTATTGATCCGTAGGTACTGTATGAGTGGTGTTTTTGGCTGAGATCAAATTAAATTTCGTTATCGCTTCAAACAAACTGTAAATTTCTTTAAAAAAATCAGTAAATTTTTCATATTGTTCTGCCAACCTAATTAAGCTCAATTGATTCTAACCTAACTAAACTCACTTGAGTTTAATCTAACTGGGTTCCTTTGTAACCTAATTGAGCTTCGTTTATTTTAACCTTACAGGTCTGAGTAGAATAATATGACCTAATTGAATTCAGCTGAATTTAACCCAGTTTAGCTGAATCGCATTTAACCTAACTCAGCTCAGTTGAATTTAACCTTTTTTTTTGGATAACACAGGTCTGAACAGATTTAGTGGCCATACTGAACCTTCTTCATCAACATCCCTGGAACCGCCTAGCATTACTTCGGAGATGTTGACCACTTTGTTGTGTTTAATTAATAGATTTGTTTATAAAAGATTCGTTCCTATTATCTATGTACATACGTATTTTATAACTATTTGTACTTAGGATGCTAAGTTTCGTCATACTTCACAGCCCATTCTGATTGATTTCTACTTTTATTCCCGTCTTTATATCTTCATATTCTCTTTATACACCTATGGATGCGTCCCATTCACTTGCCGATTCCAGAATATGATTCATTATATTTTCTTTAGTAATAGGCTCTTCCGTAGATAACTATTTCTCTGCGGTGTATGTGAAATCGTTCACATTTGAAAATAGTAAGTACGTGTTATGTTATCTTCTAATCCGCAATAGAAGCATAGCCCTTCTTCATACGTTTCCGGTACGTAACAAAGTTGCCATGGCCTGTCAGCACCCGTGACAAGTAATATTTTATTTGGCCATGTTTTCTATTGACCCATCGGTCTAAGCCTGGGATCAAAGTCTTCGTCCAACCTGACGTCCTGGTATGCTCGTTCCACCTCCTTTGCAATATTATTTTCTTTGCCATCATCTCGTTTCTAATGCCCTTCTTTGCCATTTGGTCGTTACTCTCATATCGGTGGGATTCTCGCTATAACATACAGAGCTTCCGTTGGGACTCGAACAGATCCCCACCAAATTTTTCCTTTATGCTTTTTGAAGCATTGTGACATAGTTCTCCTTCTATAAAGCTTTCCTCCATATGGAAGCTACATATAATATAATAGACGAAGCTACAGATGCCAGAGTTTTTCTTCTATAAAACTTCGGCCCATAATTATTGTACATGATTCACAAGATTGCCGCCGCTGTAACCTCCACTTACCTCGACACTCTTGTCACATGATTTATAATTGTGGAGTTCCTATTAAATACCAATGTATGTATGTATGTATGGTATCTCCAAGTCTAGCTTCCTTATCTTTCTTCTCTCCTCCAAGTTGACCGCCACCGTTTTTTCTGGCGCCAACCATTAGTTGATTTTCCTTCATCCAGCCACTTATTCTGTTTAGTGATATGTTCATCTTGATCTCGAGTAAACCTATTATTTTCTCCTGTTCCACTACGGCAATATCGTCCCCAGGCGTTATATTTATGATTCCCTGCGAGAGGTTTAGTTTTAATACCGGGTCATAGTATATGTTCCACAGCAGCGGACCAAAGACCGACCCCTATGGAACTCCGTCACTCAATTTCATAACTTGATTTTCATTTACTATCAGCTTCCTGTTTGTGAGATAACTTTTTGTGATTCTTACTAAGTAATCACTCACTCCTCTCTTTTCCAGCTCTCTTATTATCCCATATTAAACTCATTCGCGCAATACCCTATTTTCCCATAGCCGCCCTGCCCAGCCTTTTCTGTAATATCCTAGACCAGAGCCATTGCGTCCAGTATTGATTTTCCTTCTCTGAAGCCGAATTGACGATTTGACAACTCTTCTTTCTCGTCGATTTCGGTCCTTAATCTATTGTGCAACATTTTTTTGAAAATTTTCCCTATTATGTTTAATAGGCATATTGGCCTGTACGAGGGAGGGTCACTTGAATGTTTTGGTTTTGGAATTAAGGCCAGTCTTCCCTTTTTCCAGTCACTCGGGAACTGGCCGATTTGTAGTAATTTATTGTACGCTTTTAGGCAGAACTCCGGGTTGTACTCGTCATTTTTTGGACGACTTCTGTGGTAAATCTGTCTGGTCCAGGGGCACTGTTTTTATTAATTACTTTCATGGCTTCCATCATCTCTTCCATGGAGAACTGTAGAATGCCTCTTCCTTCATCCATTTCTGTTTGATTACGGATTCTATCTTCCTAAACTTTGCTGCAATATCTTCTCTTTCTGTATCTGTTAGCGTAATTTTCATTATTTCCCTTCTAAACATATCTCTTTCTGACTTATATTCAAATGTCAATCTTTGGATTTCTTCTAGTGGAATATTATGTTTGTCATTTTCCCGTATTAATGTTCTTCTTTTTTGATTACATAAATCCATTAGTTCCTTCAAATTGTCGTTGCAAGTCTGATTAACCAAGACTCTGGGGTGGGTTCAATTTTTTGGTCGTTTTCCATTGAGCCTAACCTAAATAAATTTGATTCCAACCTAATTAAGCTCAGTTAAATCGATCCAATTTAATTCAGTAGAGTCTAACCTAAGTTAATTTACTCAAATCATATTTAACTTAATTCAACGCAATCCAACCTGATTTACCGTCTAACATAACCGTATAGCTTTCCTTTACTGTAGAAGTAACAAAAACGACGGCGTTGTATTTCAACGGAACATGGTCGATTTGAATAAGATTCCTATTAAAAATGTATGCATCCATAAAACTGCATATGGAATATATCTTCAGTTCGTGTAACAAGTTAAGTGTACCTTTGGTTCTTGAATTTTTAATGCTCGGAACTGAAAACTTCATGAATAAGATATTAGGTTTTAGAATGCGTGAAATATTGAAATAAAATGCTACAGAATTGTCATGGAAGTAATTTTTAACTCGAAAGCTTTTGTTAATTTAATAATATCATTTTATATCAACCCGGTCGGTGTATAAGTGCCAGGTTAGTACAAACATCGAATTCCACAAATTCTTGATTAAATCGCTGAAATTATTTGGTTACACGGAATATCTGTGCTCTTGGGTCTATTTTTAAACATGTCGCCCATTTGTAATGATTTTTATTTGAGGAAATTGTATGTTTTACAAGAAAATTGGAAAAAAATTGAAATTGTTTCCTTATGGGCCGCGATCGAGGTGATCATTAGGAAAAATTTCGTGTTAACTGACGGTTTGGGATCTCATACCGAAATCGGTATATGGCCTGAAAACGCTGATTCGAAATTTGAACAGTAATCGGCTATATATCATGTTATCACACACTATAATAGCATTACATTATCAGATGCATATATTAGCAACTCAACATGATTAATAGGGGTGAAGTAAAGGGTAGCAGCACTTTAACGAACGTCACAACAGTACAGAACTGCACTAAATTAGCCGTACCCAAACTCAAAACATGTATTATCATCAAAGCGAACCTTTAATATTCCACAAATATTTGTTTTTCCACGGACAAGATACACGTAAAACATAAACAACATCCGACGACGATTGAAGTTCTAAAATTAGAACAAAGCTAACATTAGCCCTAATCCCTAATCCGAGCTAAATTTGTTTCAAGAATCTTGTATCTTTATAATTTATAGAATACGTCTGCGTGTCAACGGATCTCTAATTAAAATTAATGAACAGAGTGGCGGATTTTGTCGGAAGAGCCGTTTTATATATTTTGTCGTTATCGGCAACTACTCTGGTGGTCCTGTATCTCTCTTATCAATGAAAAACTCCAGCAAGCCTTAATCGAAACAATTTGGGTTAATAAAGCCAGGGAAGGGAAACCGCGGCCAGCGGAATAATCCACTTAGAACAACAACGGCCGATAAAAATGATGGGGGTTACGCAAGGTTCAGTAATCGGACCATTACTATTCCACCAAAATTCATTAGCGATTCGAAAGTTAAAAGTGTCGTTTCTTTTTTAAAAGTGGCTTCGGAATAATTCTACCTTATGAGCGTTATCCTTGTAAGGATAGCGTGGTGCGAGGAGTATCGGAAGGATAGGCTGCGTTCAGGAGCGTCTGACAGGTTGGCTACCCCGAGCATCCATCACTGCTGCAGATTTACAGCTAATTTGCTACACAGTGTTTGCGACATGCAAAATTAACTGGCTATTGTGTATTCGGTGACCTAGTTTGGCCATCGTTATTCCGTTTATACCGTCCAGGTAATCGCTTGTTGTACAACGATATGAAATTTAAATTGCGTTTTACAAAAACTTAAACGAGCCTTCATTGCGAAAGGGTGTGTGATAACGGCGTAATATAAGGTCGGAAAATGAGGCCGTGTAAGGCCCGAAATGAGGCTATATAAGATCGCGAAATAGAAAGTTAAGGATAATAGCAAACCTTGTATGTTCGGCGAGGCGTATAATCAATATCTTTAACTTATCTAAGTTTCGTATCATTCCGCGTTATATAATAATAAAACGGGTTTATTTGATCAGGCAATCCCGAATTTCTAAGCCTGTCTCTTTCGTTACGAATTCCTATCTGTTTCACTTGATTGATGAAAAATTATTCAGAATTTGAAGATTTCGGACTTAAAAATACATTTTGATACTTCATTGTAATTTATTGCGACCATAGTTCCACTTTATTTCCTTTTTTCCTTCTTTTTTCTACAATACAAGATCTTCTATAATGCCGTGTGACAAATAAATCCTGTCAACACTTTTATATTGTAAAGAATAACCAAAGAGACGTCATTAATTTTTCTACGACATTTTGAAGGCGAACATTTGATTTCGTTATATTTAATGCGAACGACTTGCGAGCAAAACCAAATAATACACTGAAATTGCTTACTTATTTGACTTTCACCTGTTCCTTTCTTTGGTAATTTCCGCAGGATACAAAATAAGTTTGTAGTAAGTAATAATTATTGTATGTATATGCTGAAATGAAGCTTTTATGACTGCTGAAATGAAAATAAAAGCAGAACTGGTATTTTACAGTACGATTCGGATTAAACTTGAGAATAATCACTACAGACTTACATAAGTTCCAATTTGTTCTCTTATAACAATTATTTAAGAATATGCAGTTTAACCATTGATTAAAATTGTTTTAATCAACAGTTGAACTGTACTGTAGGCTAGTTGTGCTCTTAATTTTAAATGTACCCGTTCTCATTTCCTTCAGATGACCACTGCTTTCATTTTCTGTGTAGGTACTTTTATTTCCGAGCATTTTAAGTGCGATTAATTAAAAACATAGTGATATAGTAAGATTTGTTTTATATACAGAGCGATTCAAAAAGTTTCTAACAATTGGTAAAATTGGCAGCTTACGTTTCGTGGGAAATTTGATTTTTCAAAATATATTTAAACAATAAAAAATATATAAAACAACGTGTTATAAATTATGTTATGCTCACACATGAAATTTAATGGAAAAAACTAAACGTTATAGTTTTTAGTCGCCTTCTTCACCAATTTATTAAGTCTTCTTCTTCTATTTCTTATTAAGCTGCTACTTGGGTATTTCAGATTGTGTTTCAATCTATTCCTGGGCCTTTCAAAGCTGCGCTTACCAGGGGGTATTCTGTTTCTTGCTATGTTTGCTTGTCCAGACTTACCCATTCTTGGTACAAGTTGGTTCAATTTGCGATGTTCTGAATCGTATATATTCACTTCTAAAACCATCCCGCAATGATTTATCAGTTATCTTTCGTAACGTTTTCATCTGTACATGGCGGATCATTTTCTATGGTTTTAAATGGAAAGTGTCGGAATCCAAGGCTCGGTTATTGAGGCGCTATTTTGACCCCCAACCGTAATTGGCATGGTACCATTAAAAAGCCATATTTCTTCTGTTTTCCAAAAATATAGACTTTGCAGAGGTTAAATGCAGTAACAATATCGTTTTAAGCAAAATCAGATTTTATGATGAAGTTAGCAACTACTAGTAGGCCATGTTTCATGATGCCAAAAAGAAAGTTAAGAAATGGTAAGAAACGTCAAACAGTTACACTTAAAAGGTCGTTACATACATCTTTACCTCAGTTTTTGAAGTAAAGAGCGTTGAACTCCGCCATCAGTTTTTATCTACATTCGATAATAAGGATACTTCTTATTTAAAACTATCGAAAATGTTCCATCCTGTACAGTTTTCAACATCTCCGGCGTTTTAGTTGTTTCTGAGACGTATGTCTCGTAAGTACTGGTTTTGTTATGGATTTATTCAAACCTTCACTTCCGCTTTTAGGTACTTATTTCCCCAAATGCAATCATTTAAGTAACATGACAGCTTTATGGCTCTATTGGTTTGTTTGTGTACTTCTTCATTCAATATTCTATGACTTGCTATTTCGAAGCCTAAATAATTGAAACTTGTTTTACCATTTGCCTTTGTTGCTGAAATTCGCAACGTAGAGGGTCTTTATTTATTAACTTAGTGAAATTACAATTATTAATTATTAGTTTTTGTGGCAATATGCTTTCCAATTTAGCTGAAATTAATCCTGGAATAAACAATAATTGTGTAAGTTTTTTAATATAAAAATTAGAAAATCGTCACTCGTGCTATCTCACTCGTGACGATTTTCGTCGCAACAAGCAGTCGTGTTCATGATGGCAACAAAATTGCCCGTAAAATTCTAGTCACTTGTGATATATTACTGTTGATAAAATTCCGTTGCCCCGATAAATTTCCGCTACCAAGTAAATAAACAGTTGTTATTGTTTATAACTGTCAGTGCGACAGTTAATTAATATTTCAAGTATAAAAATAATTTCTAATATTTTATTGTTCTAAAATCGTTAAATAAAATAATAATAATTAAATTGTTTCATTTTGCGTTGTTTTTGGAATTTATCTCACCAAATACCACACGACCTATCTGATTTTCTCAGATAAACTTTTATTTTTAAGCACTCATTTTTTTTGCTTTTAAGCAAAATCACTCAAGCAAACTGACATTAGGTAAAACTCCTCTGCAGCTCGGTGTGTCCGGCTCCTTCGACATTGTAAAGGTAGGTATAAGAGGCTAAAAGAGAAAGAAAAAGAAATATGAAGTTTAACGCTAAAATATAATTTAAAACACAGGTATTATGTTTCTTAGAAATTAAATTTTTCTATTCGCTTTTTTAGAGAAATACTTTAAATACATTAAATTATAAGTTTTATTAGAGCTTAAATATGTATCAAAAAACATTAAATACATATCGATTTGTTGAATTAAAATATTAGATAGGTACCGATAATGTATCGAAATTTCGCCATTAATCCAATAATCGCTAATTATTCGATTAACAAATTTTTTCGTTAATTGATTAGTGTTAGAATCGATTAATCGATTATTGATTCTAAACTATTTTGAGAATATTACTAGTTATAGACCTCAATGTACTACCCCCCATTAAAATAGTATTTATATCGGTATGACTACAAGAAACATTTTAGTAAAACTTACGAGTATAGTTTAGACTCGTTAAAAATAATTTCAGCATTAATTCAGATACTTTTGATCAATTTATAATTAAAATAATCAGAATTTTGATACAAATCTCGATTGTAACACTTTAAAAACTGTAAATAATTGGTTTTTGAGCCACTGAAGGTTTTGATGGCATTTAATTTAGGTACATCCAATCGCCCAAATTAAGCCAATTTAGGTTGAATTCAGTTCTTGTTAATGCATTGTTGCAATTGCTTTAATTTATTAAGTGCAATACACTATATCAGTCAATAAGAACCCAAAGAATACAGTAAAATTCAAAATTTATCATTGTAAACGTTAATATTGTTATAAATTATTATGACAAGGGTTACTTCTAAGGTGAAAGCTAAATGAAAAGTCAAACTATTGTATTAAGTTTTGAGAAGTTTGGTAAGTAATAATATTCTCAATTAAGTTTAGGCACTTTACATTTGATAAAAGGGTTTTACCATACCATTTTCTCCATAAACCATTTTTTAGGTTTGTTTCTCTCAATGGTACTTTCCCTTCTTTCTAACAACTGTCGTGTTTTTTTTATGGACCTGATGATTTGTATTTCTTTTATACGAGGGAAATTTATTTAATTCTAGCAAAGAGTTGGTAAACCATATGTTTCTTGCATTTCTTCTGTGTTACAACTCTGTTTTTCTGCACAATTCACAGTAACATTTATGCATTTCTGCCAACACGAATTAAGTTTCTCGGGACACTCTTGAAAGCATTTCTTTGGAGTTCTTATCCACCTGTTTAACGCAATTTTGTTCTCACGAGGGGAATCAAAATCACTCGGGCTAAATCAGAATATGGGGCATATGGAAGCAGTTTCCATCCCAGATGGGCCAAAGTTTCCTAGTTTTTTCCACAGAGGAACAATTATTGCATGTTGTGAATTGCTATAAATTGACATAATTTTTATCAAGTAAATATTAATTAACACATCATAATATCTGCCTGACACTTGATAGTAAAGGCTGAGGTGATGTTTAGAAATTTTGTAATATACGAGGGTGTTTTGAAAAGTCTTTATTAATGGACAAGATATACAAATAAGTAATACATTTCCTATAAGCTTCGAATGTTCTATCAGGAGGTGTCATTACTTTTCACCAGTCCTATCCACATACGCACACCAACGCTGCTCAAGTTTCTTCATGCTGTTGGAGAATAAGTCAGGCGTCTGGTGATACGAAGGACTTACAGTTGCTTGCACCTCCCCGTCATTAGTGTAACGCTGACCCTTCAGGTTGTCCTTCATCTTCACCAAAAGGAAACAATGGCAAGGGGCGAGATCCGCGTTATAATGTTTCTTGCGTTTGTCGACTGCAGTGAGGATGAGCGTTGTTGAAGAATCGCTTCGGTGCCAGTTCAATCTCGCTCCAATTGAGCTCGGAGATTTTTCAGTGTTCACATACTGGCTGCAGTTGATAGTATCGCGTTACTTCAAAAATTCAGTGTGGACTCTAGTCTCAAAAGGCGGTCATCAGCAGTTTTTCTACCGAAGCGATGGCTTTGAACTTTTTCGGGTTAGGAGAGCCCCTATTTCTGTACTCCATTCCGGATCGTAATGGTGTGCCCAGGACTCGTCACTAGTGACGTATCGAGCCAAAAGGTCCTCGAAGATCTCCATTCGATTGGGACGCAACATGGGTGGGGCCCATCTTGCGCACACTTTCCTGTAGCCAAGCAAAATATGAATGATGTGGTGAACTCGTACAAGATAAATTCCAACTGGTCCGTGGCTGTCAAGGGTCGACCACATCGAGCTTGATCATGCAGATTTGTTGTGGCTGGATTTTTCCTTTCACACTCCTTGCCCATCGCCTAAAACAGTACTGATATCCACACAGGCGTTGCCATAGACAGCGCCCATTCGTCGATGAATGTCAATGGGTGCACAACCCTCGGTCGTCAGGAACTCAGTAACAGCGCATTGCTTCAACCGAATGTTCTTATGACTTGTGATTTTGGTCACAATAGTACGGCCACCTGATATTGCAGGAAAATGCTACTGGGTGTTTCAATAGCCAGTGTGTTAGAAAATATTATGATACCTATTTCATGTGCCTCGGAGCAATATTATCTATCGGGTAGGGCACAAGAGGTATAAGGTGTGATTTGATGTATGATATAAAACAATGTATTTTTTACTGGCCGGTTTTACAGTCACCTGATAAGTAACTTTCAGATATTTACTATCTAAATAATTGTTTCAACAGAGGTTACTAAGGAAAATATTTGGGAGTTAACCTTATCAGGAAATTTTAAAATAAACCATTGCTAGCATTCTTCAAACAAATGTGGGAAGGAATTTAGCATTATATTTAAGTAGTAAGCTTACTTAGCATTTTTACCATCAAGAAGAGAAAACACATTAATTTCAAGACAAAAGAGCTGATAGCTTGTGGGTATTTTCTTCACATTTATTGTGCCGTTTTCCAATCTTCTTAATTGGCTTTTTCTGATATAAATTGGTAAGAGCAAGTTGCTCCACAGTATGATGATGTGTAACAGAACTTCTCTAGAATTAGGAGAATTTGAATTTTTACATCATATTTACTTGCGTATTAGACACCAATACCTATTTAGAAAATTATTTCCATTTTCCATTTTTGTTATAAACCAATTAAAGAATACTTTTCCATAGGAAATAGAGAGAAAAAAAAACGAGGAAAGATACGTTTGTAAGCTTACAATGTATGAGAAAGTAACTGTTTTGGTTAAATTAAAATCTTTTCACAGAATTCCTAATAGAACATTCTCTAGCCTAGGAATGCTTTTATGCGTTTGTAAGAAGAATTTTCAAGCTTTGACATGGCCAACACGTTCAGTGTGCATGCACGGAGACCTAAATCTGTGTGCACTTTTCTTTGATCTTACAAAGCTTACTAGAGTTTCTGTATTGAAGGCCCATTCTGATACGCAGAATAAAGGATGTTGCAAAATTAGCACATAATTATATTCTTTTCATATAGCAGCATAGGTTTGTTTTCTAAAATAACACAGCGAATATTTGGAATTTTTGATCCTCTTCCTTATTTGAAAAACTCTACAAGCAAAAGTGGGCATTCATCCTTATTTGTTCCACGTATTTTCGAATAACTGAATTTGTATACCTTAATTGGTAATTGTGCGTGTTCCTAGCTTTTATTGTTTGGATTAATTAGTCGAAAAACGTTAAGGGGTCCCTCTAAGTGGTTTTCCGAATTAAATTGATTAAACCCCAAAACCTTGTACGGCTTAAAAGTGCTCACTTTATTTTTGTTTCAATAAAACTTGTTCTAAAGTATGTTCGAAGTTTGGTAATTTGTCAGAAAATATCTAATTATGTTGGAAATATTGAAAAACTTTTTCAACTTCCTCATGTTATACAATTTGTAAATTTAGAAATTGTTATTGATGAATGAAACCCCCGAATATTACTTCAGAAATATTAAACGTTCATCACGTTTACACGAGGTGAACTTTAATGTCTGCGAAAGCTTTGCAAAAGAGAATCAGTAGAACATACTAAGTTAATCTTATTGTTTGACATTTTCTAGCATTTATGAGACTGTGAAATTTAGTCTGTGTTCGCTTTAGTGAGCATTATCGCCGATTTGTTAATTAGCTGTCTCATATGACAGATTGAGACAAACAGCTTTATGATAATTAATCAGTTCAAGCATCCGGAATTTTGTTTCTCATGTGTACTTTTTCATATCTTAACCGCAAACGTTTGCTTAAACCATGATTTATTCTTGTATCTCATTTTCGTACTTTCTTCTTTTAACATTTTTTATTGTAATAACTCTGCATAAGTTGAAAGGCAATAGCAATTAAAAGAAAATTAGAGGAGCTTGTAATGTTAAAAAGTCACACTTTAAGAAACTCGATTGAAAAGCCAAATTAATGTTTTTCTTATCGCCATTTGTAAAATGTGATTGAAATTCGATAATACGCAAGAGTGTTATGCCACATTGAACTTCATTTTTTAACGCCGGTGTAGATTCTTCGAAATGGGGCTTTTTTTGAAAAAGAAATTTCTTGATGTCTTTGTACATATTTATTCATATTTTATTTTAAGTTTTTACCTCCTTTTTTGACGTTTTCTTTTTAATCCCTGGATTACAAATAAAGAACAAAAATGGCGACGGTAGTTATGATAATGTTGTACATACAAACATAAGCTCGAAACGTTAAAAAGCAGATAAGAAATTCAATTTTTATTATGCACTCTTGTTTATTTACATTTCCATAAATTTTCAGTCATCTACTCAAAAGCAAATAAGGAATTCAGTTTTTATTTTGCCTTCTCGTTGATTTTTATTTCTGTTTCTTTGAATTTTGAGCTGGATTTCTGAGAATTCAAACTCTTACACATTGTCGCTTTTTATTTATTATAAATTAGGAACTCTTCTGTAGGATACTCGATACGCTCCCTGTAAGATTTCCTGTCATGACGTAAATTTAATATCTCGACTTGAAGCGTTCTCTAGACGAACCACCAATGATTGCTTGACATTTTCTTTTAATATTTCCTTCAACTTGAAGTATTTCCCACCTAAAGATGCCCTTTACAGGTTTAGAGAGACTTAAGTTTAAGCATTGTTTAATTAAATTTGACAACTACTTAACACTATTATAGACTGTTATCCGATAACTAAGGAGCTCAGTGGAGAAGTCGATTAAGGCTCTGTGTTACAATTAGCTGACATAGGGTTCACTTCTCATTAGTGGTATGAGAATGTTTTATGGACAGAATTATTTTCCAATCAATGTGATTTAGAACTACATTCGAAATTTATTTTTTTAAGTACATCTGACAACGCCTAAAGCAATTATAAACTGTTATCCGATAACCAAGGAGCTGGGTGCGGTAGTCGATTAAGGCTCTGTGTTTCAATTAGGTGATATAGGGTTTACCTCTCGCTAGTGGCTTGACAACTTTTTATGAAGAGGAGAGATATATGTAGCTAATTCCTTGAATTATTTGTTACCTAATGCCATTAAGAATTACGTTTAGGATTTTATTTTTTAATTACGTCTGACAATTCTTCTTCTTCCTTCTCAGCCCGGATTGCTCGACTCCTGGACATATGTCTCTCCAACAGCTTTCCATGTTTGTCTATCCTGAGCCAAGCTAATCCAGTTTCTACCAGAAACGTTTCTGAGGTCTACCGACACTCTTTTTTGTTTGTCTGAGCCTCCACCTTACAACTCTGGATGCCTATCTGTCTGTATCTTGCCTCTGCCCATTGCCATCCCGTTACCATATCTCGAAGACGTACTAAGCATTATTCTTTCTATGGCCCTTTGTTTCACTCTAAGTTTTTCAGTGCTTATTTGTGTAAGAGCCACTGTCTCCATTTCATAGGTTGTCACCGGAAGAATACAACCATCATACACCTTTCTCTTCAAGATAATGGAAGTATTCTTGTTGCTTAATATGTGTCTTACTTTTTCGAAGGCTGTTCAGGCTGGAGCAACTCTTCTGTTGATCTCTGCAGATTTAATTTTCTTTCCAAGCGTGATGGTTTGTCCTAGTTAACCGTATTCTTTAACGAATTCGATTTGATGATTTTGTATGGTTGAATTTCACCCATAATTTTTGTTTTATTGTAGTTCATATTTAGAAGCTCGCTGGATTAGTGGTAAGAGCGCTGGGCTTTTTGCTCAGAGCCTTGAGTTCTAATCTCACGCAGTGGTAACGATTTTTACAAAGAATTCCCCACTGTTCGAGGTCGGTACTTTGAGCGAGTGAAGCCATTTAATCGTTTGGTTACAATTATTATTAACGATTTTGTCTGTGGGATGATCAACTTCAGATAGTAACAACCCACATGCACTGTAGAAGGAAACGGAAAATCACTGCAGAAAACACATTTCCCCAGTATAATAAATTTCACAACGCCAAGTCGTTTAAAAATGTGGCTTTGGCCCCTCTCGCCAATGTTTTGAAAATGATATGGCACTAAAAAGAAGAATAACTTGTTGATTTTCACCCATAATTTTTATTTTATTGTAGTTCATATTTAGCCCTATTCTTTGAGGAGGGCTGTTCAGTTGTTCTAACATCGTTTGCAGTTGCAGATTCGCTACTAATAAGGGTAACATTATTGCCAAATCCAAGGTGTTGGTTTAGATAGTTTCTGTCAATGTTTTTCCCCAATTCAACTGTTTGAAAATATTTTCGAGGGCATAGATTGAACATCACCTAGACGTATTCTATTCCTCTATTGACTTTAATTTGCTTTGTTTACAAGTCGTCTTCTTAAACCGTGGTTCTCATATACCTATATTTTTGAGCACCTGGAGTCGTAAACCCTTGCGTTGGTAGAAAGGGCCACATTTCTATCATGTCAAAGGCTTTATGATAGCTGTACATTTTATTCTGTAGCTTTTTCTATCAATGTTCGAACTGTCTGGATGTGATCTATCGTACTATCCCCTTCTTATTCATTCAATTGATATGAATCTAGTTTTTGTGTTAGTCTATTTGTTATTATTCTAGAGAACAGTTTATAAAGGTAAGAGGACAGGCTGATGGTGCGATAATTTTCCATGTCTGTAATGCACCCCATCGCAAAAAAAATAGAATAATCTCTGTATTTTTCCATAGGCTTGGCATTTTTGCTTCTGCTAGGTAACAGTTTTAGAGAGTTCGAGTTCAAGGCCAAGATTGTCGCCACCCATATTTAACATTTCCCTTGTAATATGCTCTTCACTTGGGGCTTTTTTATTTTTCCATTTGATGTAGTGCTTTTTTGATTTCAGCTTTTATATTTCAGGTAGTTTTTCAGAGCCTATATTTATAATTTTTTCTGTGGGAAAGGGATATTCTGGCATTGTTGTTGAGTTTAGTTCTTGATAGATTTTTTAAAATTTTTGTGCTGTGTCTGTTCTGTTCGAGACTATCGTATCTTCATCATCTTGTATTTTTAATATTGTTATTCCTTGCAATAATTTAGATCGTTTTTTTCATTAAAGTTTCTGATTTGTTCGGTATTGTATGTCCTAATATCCTTTGTGCTATTATAAACTGTTATTTGAAAACCAAGAAGTTTGGTAGAGTAGTGGCTTACGGGCCTGTTTTGCAATTAGCTTATACATGGTTCACATCTCTACGTGGCCATGAACTAAGTACATACAACAAAAAAAATTTGAAACTAAGCAAAGACCGTCGCCAGAGCCAAAACCAGGGCCGTATTAGCAACGAAGTAAAAGAAATTTTATGGTAAAAATCAACACTCGTTACTGAAAATTTTTGTTTATGGCTCTTTGGACTGTTTTCGATTGAGTTTGAGTTCCTCAATAATATACATTCTGATCACTTAATTACGCAAACGCCAACATAGGACGTTAGGCTGTGACAAGTATTTTTCCTTTTAAGAACCTATTTTATTTATCTGTTAAGTGTTTTAAACTTGTTCGTAGCATCTGTATTTTTTTAAAGATTTGGTTTGCAAATAACTACGCTAATTATTTTTTGATATTGTACAGGGTACTCACTATCTGTGACAAAATTGTATAAGAAACTTTTTTACTTTAAAAACTAACAAAGGCGAATTTGATAATGTTTTAATATTTAAAATACCTTGTAGACCTTGAGACATTTTGTAAAAAACGCATTAAATAATATGTTAAAATACGTTGGTTATATGAGTAGTAATCAATACCTATTATTTAAAGAAACCTGAAAATTATGGTATTTCACATTTATTAATCTATCGCAGTGGACTGATTAATGAGGTAAAAACACGATAAATATGTCGTTAGACAGGGGAAAAACAAGTTCAAAATAATTTAGCGTTTCCATTTGAAAAACATAGGTTTGGTTGTAATTCAAAAATCTAGAGTGCTGTGCACCTTTTACTAAATTTATTGAATTCTACGTAAAATTACACGTAGGATGGCGTTTGGATTTTTACGTTCACGATAGATTATTAAAACAAAACTGACAGTTTTATATTTTCTTAAAATATTTCAGAAACATTGTAGTGTGTTTTCAACCTTAAAGGATTATTAAATTCGCGTTCTAATTCTACCCAACTTTCCTGATTATCTTTTAACACATATCGTTAAATAAAACGTTTTCTGTACAAACTTTCAAGAAAATGGGCACCCTGTACATTTTATGTCTGCTAGTATTTTTGTTTTTTAATAAAAAACAAATATTAAGAGGTTAATTTTATTTCATTACGTAAGAGACGTAAAAGTTGTATACTTAGAAAAAAAATTCGGGAGTCAAACGTTGCCCTGCTTCTAGCAGCAATTTTCCTTAATCCGGCGCTGTCTGAACCCTAAAGCGGATACAGAATACCACTGCCGGTCCCAATCCCGGGTAAAGAAGGAAGGTTGGACATAGGGCTAACTACCCTACCCGTAAAAAAAGCTAGTTACGAAACCTACAGATGATTATAGCCGGATGATCGACGAAGACCTATGCGGCGGACTTTCAACAAAGACTCGAGGATTCCGACATGGAATATACTATCCTTACGTAAACCCGGTACCCTGACAAGACAACAATTAGCGAAGTATAAAATAGATATATTATGCTCTTTACAAGACGCAAGATGGGAAGGCACGCACATTATGGACACAGGAAGCCAGGGCGGCCGAGAGAAAGTTTCGGGCCCGTGACAATCTGCAGTCCGCGCCCCGCTTAAAAAAGTGCATCACCTTTTAAGTCATATAAAAAATTAAACTTTTATTTGAAAAAAGTGTACAATAAATTAAAAATTCAATATATTACATTCAAAATACAACAACAATCAGGCCCTTTTCGATACCGGGCCCGTAACAAAAGCCTCAGATGTCACTTCCTCTCGGCGGTCCTGCAGGAAGCCATAAAATACTTTGCAATGGCGGCAATAACTGTACCTTCGGAACAGGTTCGCGGTAACCAAGGATTTGAAACAAATAGTTTTACGTTTCAGGGTAATTTATTAAGGAAAGGCTATGTACCCTGAGAATTAAAACCAAATATTTAATTTAACAATAATATGTGCACATGTGCCGACAAAGGATGCCAAAGAGGAAACGGAAAACTATGAAGAATTAGAGGAGGTGTATGATAGAACACCACAACATGATGTTAAAATATTGCTAGGCGACTTGAACTCACAAATAGGAATAGGCATTTAGGCCAACAATCGGGATGCACGGTTTGCACAGAGAAATCATAATGGGATAAGAATAGTAAGATTTGCTTCAAGCACGGAAATGGCAATCAGTAGTACCTACCTACTTCCACCATAAGAATTTCCACAAACAGATATGGCATCCACCGGATGGGAAAACAGTAAATCAAATCGCCCCCGTAGCTATTAACAAAAGAAATGGGACAGATATAATGGATTTGAGGAGCTATGGAGGTGCCGATGTGGATCTCGACCATTTCTTAGTTGTAGTGAAATACCGAATCTCAACAGTGAAAATAAAAAAAGGAAGAAAACAAAGGAAGCTTGATGTGCAGAGAAAGCATAACAATAGAAGACCAATGATAAGAAATAAAACAGACCTTGGCTGAGACAACAGTGATGACGGTTGGGTATGAAAAGCAAGAAACGAGAAAGCAATAGTATGCTGAAAAATTTGAAAAACATGTGTCTGAATGAAACATACCAAGAATTTGAATGTTGCAGAGAAGAACAAGAGTGTCAAAGAATTTAAAACCTAGAGAGCAGAAGTAAAGATGGAAATTAGCTGAAAGAAGAGGGAATATGAGAAAAACAATATTAAAGCTGAAGAAGAACTATCAGCAAATAAAGAGATAAGAGAAATGTACAGAAAAGTAAGGGAAGAAAAAGAGGGCTACCAACACAGCACGTCAGTTTGCAGAGATAAAGATGACACAATTATAGGAATATAGGAAACCAAGCATAAATAATGAAGAGATGGGCAAAATATTTTGAGGAGAAGAAAACGGAACCAGAGGTGCAAGATGAAGCGATACTCGGTCCAGCAGCATTGATCCCTATGCCAGAATTATACGAAGTGCGAGAAATTATTGAGAACCTGAAAAACAATAAGGCCCCAGGGATAGACAATATAAGAGCCGAAATGCTAAAACACGGAGGTGAAATCATATAGAAATATACATCAGCTTATTTTGAAAATCTGGGAAAAAGCCATGCCATCTGGCTGGAATATAGCAGCAATTTTCCCCATACATAAGAAGGGGGATAAGTTACACTGTAAAAACTATCGAGGTATCTCGTTATTCTGTACCACATAAAGGTTTCTTCGAAACTGCTAGATTGGACACCTAAATGGAAGAGATACTAGGAGATTATCAATGCGCCTTTCGACAAAATAGATCTACATCAAATCAAGTTTTTACTATCAGATGAGTATACAGGGTGTCTCTAAACCTACTGCCATAAATTTACCAGCCGATTCCTGACGCAAAAATAAGTCGAAAATGTCTATAAAACTTTTGTCCTAAACAGTTTCATATGGAAGCTACAAGGCTTTGAAGATGGTGTTGAAAAAACGGAAAACAATTGCATTTTAAAAACGGTTTGAGATAAAAAAATCGAAATTTTGAAGGCGGTCTTACCTATTGAAGGTATAAACTTCCTACTATTTTTTTTTTTTTGTAAATTAACCAGGGGCGGCACGAATAGGGGTTATCACATTTTTCTTGTAACCCGTTTTTCTTAACCTTTTGTTTTTTTCCATTTTAGTTAAGAGATTTGTATTTCCTGCTGCCTAATTAACAAAAAAGGTACTCTTGTTTTAACTCGCCTGGACTAACCGTTTCCTATAAAATTCAGGTTTTCTGGTTGTCTGAGTGTAAAATGCAGTGATTGTGATTTTAAATTCAAATCAATAAAAAGCATGTAATAGAATAGGAGGAAGTTTATACTTTCAATAGGTTGGACCGCCTGCAAAATTTCGATTTTTTATCACAAACCGTTTTTAAAATGCAATTGTTTTCCGTTTTTTCAACACCATTTTCAAAGACTTGTAGCTTCCACATGAAGCTGTTTAGGACAAAAGTTTTATAGACATTTTCGACTAATTTTTGCGTCAGGAATCGGCTGGTAAATTTATGGCAGTAGGTTTAGAGACACCCTGTATAATATTGCACTTTATCAGTTATTTATCGATTACAAGCAGGTATACGATGGTATTTACAGAAACAAACTATTTGCTATAATGAGACATTTCGGAATTCCCATCAATCTAATCAATCTAGTGAAAATCACACTCACGAACAATAGAAGCAAGGTAAAGACTGTCACGTGCTACGACATTTATGGGGGACGTCGATGTCCTTACGCTCGCGGCTAGCAAATAGTGAAGAAGGGTGGTTCGAAACGCTAAACCCTTCAAATAGGGGTGGTCGTAATCTGGATAGAAGTTTAACGCCACTACGGAAGTCACCCGAGATGTTGATGAAGAACGTACCGCAGATAGTTCCTCTGGGCTCGAAAGGGGTTGGGGGTTGCTGCACCCTACTGCTGGAGGTACTTACCGTTACTTACTGAAATACAAACTGCTACTGGTAGAAAGGCTCACCAGGCTATACATAAATATTCTAAAGCACACACAATAAACACAAATAAAAGGCAGTAATGAATTAACAATGAAATTTAATGAATGCAAGAAAATATTTAAAACATGACACAAAAGGGATTTATAAATTCAGTCTTAAAGTATATGAAACGGTGATTAAAGGGGACCACATTTATTGAAGTTTAAGGCAAATATAAAATTAGTAACGAGGCACCCTTAATCGCAATCAAAAGAAATGATAATGGCATGTACAAAACTTAAGCTAAGAATTCAATTTACTAATAGATACACACATGCAACATGAAATAAGCAATCGTCACAGAAATTCACAAAGTTTCTAAACTGTTAACACCAAAACAAAATGTAACACACTCGTTGAAAGCTTAACACTTGTTGAACCAATTAAACGAAAATAAAAGAATGCTTGAAGTACTTGAAATTTACTGACAATAAATTTAACTGATGCCTGTCCGCGAGTAAATCACCAAAATTAATAAAACATTAGTAAAACAAACTAGCCAACTAGTCGCCAGCGGTCCACAACCTTTGCAGTGTGAATATAAAAGCCGCCTAAAAGCGATTCACAAAGCCTTCACACATTACCGCCGGACAAACAGATTGACCAGAAATCGGCTACTAAATTAAAGCTTGAATCGACACACTCACAGCCGGCAGTAAAGGCAGCCTAAAGTATTAGTTTTACCTGGGGAGAGCCTTGTTGGTGGTGGCTCAGATGGAAGCGACACGACGCTAATCCAGGGAGAGATATAGCAGCGGTCGGCGTAAAAGAAGGGAGCGGAATGCTTCTTCCGGAAGCGGGTGCGAAGACAACAAGGTGCCCTCACTGGTAGATGATTTAATTCACTAACGAAAACTGTGTGGAAACGGTAAACTTTACAAACGTCAACTTAATTATATCGTAATGTAGTTTTCGATGAAAACTACCGGTATGAGAGATGCCAATGAACAAGGAAATTTACTGCCACACCAGAACGTAAATTTCAAGACCGCCAAGATGGGCAGTTAGTTATATTCTGAAGGGCTTTGCTGTTTTTCCGCAAAGCGAAGCATGTCAGACGAAGACAGACAAACGCGCCTTACGCGCGCGGGGTAAACCTTGAACGATGCTGCTTTAGCGTACCTCATGATCAATCGGGGCTTTCCCAAATTAACAATGACGAAATATTGGGGTGACTTTGAAGATTTCGTAGAACTGCAAGGAAAAAGCTCTGACTTGGCTTAACCTTGCGTGCTCTACAGACTGAAATGAATTTAAACTGTAGCAAAAATATCATAACTGATACGGGATTAAAATTAAAAAGAACAGGGCCGTACTAAAGAATTTTGCCAAAAATTCTAAATGACGCAAAATTCAAAAAGCCATGACAAGACACAGAGAGAAACCTTGGCAGAGTTTAATGTTAGTAGAGGAGTTAGGCAACAATCCTCTTCAATATCAACCTAGAATTCGTTATCCGGCATATGGATATCAATATCAATCTAGGAGGAACAATACTAAATATAAGTCACTCCAGTATTTCCCTTATGCGGATGATATTAGCAGGACGACTAAGGATCTTATAGACGGATATCAACAACTGGAACAAGCTGTAATTTACAAATCCAGGGATAGACAGGCAAGCGAATAAGAGCAAAAATGAAACTCAGAAAAAGGCAAGAACAATGGTTGCCAGTAGACGTTATCACCCACTCAACAGACTAATAAAGTCCTTAATAATACATAGAAGACTAAAGATAACTCTTTATAGAGCAGTAATTCGACCTACAGTGCTGTACGGGACAGAAAGCCAGCCTAAGAAGTGATGAAATGTCTGAGAACGGAAACTGTTAAGAAGGATATTTGGTGCAACAGAAGAAAATTGGGAATGGCGAATCCGTACGAATGCAGAATTAAAAATTTTATATGGGAATCCGGAAGTGGGTCCTGATAGAGCAGTGAAGAGATTATTCACAGTACGACCAGAAGGAAGAAGGACTAGAGCGAGGTCGGATGGCGTAGAGACAGATCTCTGGTAAATCGGATAAAAGACAATAAACAGGGCAAGAGTGGGTTAAAATCATCAAGGCGACCAGGGTTCTCCAAGGACTGTAGCGGTAAGGCTTTAAATGTTCTGATGCTGTTCAAAATTGAGTTTAAAATAGATAATTTCAGGTACACGTTTTCTAGGGCGGAAAATTGTACATTAGAGCAGGAAATGCCCTCGCTGGAACCTCCTTAACTACTCCCTCTGGCAAAAAATAGGTGTGATATTAAAAAAATATTGATGAAAATGTCGTTTTTAAAATGAAAACTAGTAATTTATTTACACAAACAAACAGAATAAGAAATTAAATACGAGTACGTCCAATAACGATTTCAGTAAGTTAGTTTAACATATTAATTTAAGAACCAAATAGAATCCATATTCAAAGTGTATTTGAATATTTATTGATAAATAATTAGGGCTTGATTTGCTAAAATTGATAGCAATCTGAAATTTCTAAGGCTTCTCTCAAATGCCTCTAAATATTATTAGTTATTAAAGTATATCGTATTTTATAAACAAGAATTTCCGCAGATTTATTCAGCGATGTTGTTTTAACGAAGTTAAACTTTAATCCATACTCTTAGATCTCCGAATTCAACATCCAAGTTGTACGTCTCTACAACATGATTGACAATAACATTCTTTTCGGTCCCACAGGATATTACGAAAAAATGTTTGTGAAAAGAGAGTAAATTTGAGAACAAATGAGAAGTTTGAAGAGCAGGGTGATATTGTGGAGTTTTTTCATCAAAAGGCAGCGTTCTCAGTCAACGATGTGCGTTCGTAGAATGTTCATTTCGTGAATTTTATAAGGTCGCGGGGTTTCGCTTTTTTTTTTTAGCAAAACCGACTGTTTCTATGGTTTAATTTCGATGAAGTTTTTAATTAAATAAGTTTTCTGTTAAGGTAAAACGGAAAACAACATAAAACTAAAGAGATAAAACTATATTAAAGCGAAAATGCGGCCTTTGTGATTTTCCCTGCATACCGAGAACTTTCCGCATTAATAATAAGAAGCGAGAATAATCTTAAACAATTACATTCAAGTCGAGAATAATTACGATAAGCCATAATTTTAATGTTCATACGTCAGCGCTTTCATGTTCTCAAACGGCGTAATTGTAATAGAAAACTTTATTGCATGCACCTGATTATACATCTCGCACAAGCACTGCAATCAATAGCTATTTTATTCAATAAGCTCAGATCTAACATCGCGAAATTGCAAACGGAGGCGGGAATTAATAACCATTTTATGCAGCCATAAAGGTGAACTCCTAACCGCTTTTCACGAGGACGCGGGGAAAATTTTTGAAAGCTCCAGGAACAAAACTTGCACTCATCTGCGCTTTGCATTCGCACATTATCATAATTTTAGCATTCTACCGTAATAAAATCGCCATTGATGTAAATGGAAATGCCTTGTAGTTCGACTAAACCAGAACTTTAAAATATGAAGTATAAAAGCGTTTTGTGCTAGTTTATTTTGCAAAAATTAAGGCGAAGACGTGCATCGAATATTCTAGTTTTTTAGGCGAGTGCGGCCGTGGCTTATACTCAGGTCGGATTTAATTTTTTTAGCATCGTCATCCTTCTTGTCAAATTAAAAAACACTTTAACATAGTTTACAAAATGATTTAAGATTCTGACAGCCGTTCATCAGTCATTCTCCTTCGACAGCGCGAATTTATTCTGAGCGAGTTCGGGAGCTTAAAACGTACGAAATAATCATGCTACCCGTTCAGATCGAAATGAAAAATTCAAAATTAAGCGCTCTCGAATTTTTACATTAATGCTCCAATAAAGGTGGAATTAAAAAGGCAACTTTGAAACGCGCGTTTCACACCTCCTACCTACGAAGTGCCGTGAAAACGGGTTTGTAAATGTACCTAATAAATGAAATACGATTCTCAAATCATCAAAGAGCCTTTCATTTCCTTTTTTTCTCTCCTTCCTGTTTTTATTACAAGTGCGAAACGTACAAAAAATACGCAATATTTATGAGACGGTGTCGTAGACCGTCAGATTTAAAAAATAAACCTCTTCGAATAGGGCCTGGATGAACGGGTAATCCGTAACAAAGATTTGCTTAATGTAGGACACGTGTGCCTCATATTTCAATTGTTTCCTGCAAAATAAGCTTCAAGGTTCTCCTAGATAGAAAATGTCGCTTAGAGAATTCGCGTAATATTTACTCTTAGAAAATCCTTTAAAAGCTCTGACAGAATTCTGAGCAAGGATGTTATACCACATTAGGTTCTCTAGCATTACAAAATAAACTCGCAAGCTGCCTCGCAGATACCATTGTGGAGTTTATCAGGGGTTTGCCGTGCTCGGGTTCACGTGTGCTGAAATTAAATTTTGCAGAACTTGTATTACATGAATGCATGTTGTCGGCATTGTCAACCATATTGGGATTCACATGTGGCTGCATGTGTTAGGTCAGGTGTATTAAACGGCGGTAAGCTACGGTTAATTCAGAACTGCAGTTCATTAAAACCTCTGCCAACGACCGACTGTCTGGATATATTTTATTTTTACGCAATTAAAATTCTCGCTTGGCACGTTTGCACTTAATGGAGTAAAGGGTTTCATTGATGAAACAGACTACTACTGTTTCATATAAACGATTACACTGTAATTCATTCTATACTAACACAGTTTAGCTACTGTAAAGATTGGCAGACAGTGGCGTATTCAGGGGGGGGGCAAAGGGGGCAATTGCCCCCCCCAGACCAGTTCAATAGCAAATACAAAGCAATAAAAATAAATATTATACACATATTTTTTCAATGAAAAATAAAAAAATTAAGTGTATTATTGTTTTATGATTAATAACTGTACCGACTTTCACGCTTTGGGAACCCGACTGCACCAACAAAAACAGTGCTTATGTCAGTTCTACGTTTAGACTGGAATTAGGGGTAGGAAACTAGAAGGTCATGTGCGGGTGGGGGGGGGGGGGCTGGAGTTGGGTTTGAAGTATGGACTTGCCCCCCCCATGAGCAATTTCTGGATACGCCACTGTTGGCAGATTACCGACAGCGAGTTTTAAATACACCATAACTTAAATTAACCTTGCTTCCGGTTTGTGCCACATTTATTTCAAGCAATTAAATTTACAGTTTCAGAACTGAACAAACTTCAGTAACCATTAATGGTAGATACTTTTTATAGTTTCATCAGGAATTGCACTGTCTATTTAGCCGTTTCCCCATCGTTACGAATAAAAAGGTTACCCAAGAAATAGGGCATCCTGTATTGTACGGTAAATAGTTTACAGAAGCGACACGAATTCTTAGCCAAAGAAAACTCCTAACAACTGCTTTTGCGAGTATCAGTCGGCAGCATATATGACCATGATTCGTCGTTTCCTGCTGCTCATCAGATGCATGTAGCCAACTGATACCTTTCAGCAGAAAGCACCGCCAGGAACCTTTTTTAACTTTGATTAAACTCAATAATTAGCCGCCAAGGCTAGATTTCAAGATCAGTTTTAAAAAGGTAGAAGTATTTTAATAAATAATTATATTTTAAAATGTAAAAAATACAACGATAATTTGTCCTGGAAGTTCATTCTCACTGGTTTATTTGTCATACAGCTCATGCATTTTTGATTGGGTATTGTTTATTAAACTTAAAATTAAATATTGAAGAGGTAATCATGAACACAAATCATGTTGGAATAATTCCCATATTTTTGGTTAGAACAATTTTTTGCTCTGTTTTTTCAATGATTTAAGTTTCAGAATGAAAAATATATGTTTCCCTTTATTCTAAACGTTTTTATTTATATTTGATATTGTTATATTATCCTGCTATTATATTATTGTATTACTATATTATTATATTATTTTTATCAAAGGAAAGTGAAAACAAGTAAAAATGATTATAATAAAATTAGAGCATTATTTGAAATCCAAAGGAAGCTTTTGGGAATATAGATTTAAATATTAGCTTTTAGACTAAATTTAAATTCAAACAAATAAACTAATTTACCTAAATATATATCTAATTTGAATTGAAAGATTTAGTGTTTGATTTCAGAATTGAAATTTTAATGCGTAAATCGGAGAACCGACATTTAAATGTTTAAATTTCATAAGTGAAATACATAAAACGAAAAACTTTAAATGAAAAAGTTTGTACCTATTCAGAAATCTAGATTTTAAATTCAAATTTCTAATTGCATAAAGAAAATCCGGATCCAAGATTATCTTTTTAAGACGGAAATTAAGCGTTAATCGTAAAACTTGGAGCTGAACTTCTAGTTTTTCATGCCGGATTCAAAATTCAACATTAAAAAGCGATTGAAGACTAAATGTAGATGTTCAGTTACGTAAAGATTTTTACAACACTCATATCGTATCAATTATGTAAAAAGTGACATTTTATAACATCAAAAGGTTAGGTAAAATTCAACTTTTCAAAACGGAATTAGATAAACATTATTTACAAACACAATTCAACAGTTCGACAAACGGGATCCGAATACATAACATGATTTAGATCTGAACAACCCAATACGGTGTACAAAACAATAGCATGAATTTATTCTAATAATAATAAATACTAATCTTCAGATTGAAATCTAAAGCCAGTCAGATTTGATGTTAAATCGTCCAACTGTTTGGCTTAACAAATCGGAATTGACCAATGAATTCAGATACTTATCTAAATGTAAAGTTTAGAAGTTTTAATCCCGATTTCGAATTCAAATTCGATTTTTTGGTACAAGAACGAATATTTAGAACCAAAAGGTTAGTAAAACGAAAATGTAAAAGAAGGATTTGGTTATGTGAGTGAAAATAAAAACTAAAATTTAAACATTTTCGGAAACTAAAAATATATGCAGAAATGAGATTTGAATATCAGATAAAATGGAACTATTGGATTCGAATTAGGACCTAAAACTTATAGTTTTTAATTAAATTTTGAAAGTCAATATTTTTAAAGATTAACTTTCGAAAGATTTTCGTTGCATAACTCCTTAGGAGTTAACAACTAAAATAGTATTATTAAAAAATACAGACGTTTGTTTTTGTATTCATATTTTATTTTTGTATCGTAACTTAGGATAATTGTCTTCTGTGTAAATTTTTAAAACTAGCTGTCGATGACTAGGTTCTCTATTTTCCGTCTATTTGTCCCCAACAAAAGGGTACCTATTATTAAATATAACCCCCAACCGAAGGTCGGTAGTAACAGTTTTGAGGGCAGACATTGTATCCTCTCGTCTTTCAGTGAAAATTGTTTTCCTTCAGATATTTTTATGCGTAGGTGTCTGAGTCAATAAGGCAAATTCTTTAAAAGCAGTTTGAAAATAACAACACCTGAAACGCAGGCTTCAGCTTAACAAAGAATGGAATGCTTTTTGTATTCTTCACCTACTTCCTTAATAAAATCCGGTGTTGTCAGTCGGAAACGGCGCAATCACTATTGGCCTCTAAGGGGTTCCAATAGAAAGCGTATTCTCTTTCAGAGGCTCCATTATCTTGGCGACATCCGAGTGCTCCTGCTGGGCTCGCTCAGTCAGATACAGACCCGCAGCCCCCGTCTCCGACATTACCAGCTGCAGTTAATTGATTCTTTGGGTCATCCTCAGACAAAAACTATCTTTTAATTACTTTTGAGATTGTTTCAGTCCCATTATATAGATGCCGTTTCCTCGCGAATCCACGTTGTTCCAAGCGTAACTGATTAAACTTGGAGATGGATTAGTGGGATCTTGGTAGATATGCTTTTGGTACCAGCCGTAAACAACTGCAAAATCTCTAATCTCCAACTTTATTTACAATTCATTTAGTTTGCGATTAAATTTCAAAGTGTGACGCGTACAACCCTCGTTTGTATTTAAATTTTAATAACAACTATTACGAAATTGCACTGAAGTTAGATGCGACAAATTGAAAGCTACAGTTTGAAATTACGTGCCTTCCAACTGTATAAAAATAAGGTTCCTAGAATATTCCCTCAAGAAACATGCGGATCATCTTAAATTAGAACGGAATGAAAAGTGCGCCTTCTCACAATTTTAATTTGCTTAATTATACTTTAAGTTATTTTTACCGCCCCATTTATTAAAAAAAAAACAGCGTCGATTTGCAGTTTTTTCCGTACAAAATTCGTATAAATAAGCTTTCTATTAAAGTAAAAACATGAAATAAGCAGAACTTCAATTAAACTGCAACAGCGGTAACAAAAATTTCCATATCTAATATTGAAATGCAAAATTTTAATGAGATGACGACTGCTGCTGCACTTTCTTGTTAGACTGACGATCGAGGGTGTTATCAAATTTAAAATTTAAAATAGTTAGTCTCAAACAGTTCGTCAGAAGGAGGCGGTTCTTAGATAACTTTCAGATAGCGTGGCGTAGACATATATCTTGCATTTTTCACTAACGAACATATTTAACTTATGTTATTTAAAAATAAAGTTAAGACTAGCCTGAAAGGTGGTCGCTGATTTTGAGATTTTACAAAACTTTTGAAGCAATTTTCATACTTTCAATACTTCTCAATACTCAAATGGTATGCAGCCTTAAAAGCTTTAAAGCTTGAATACAAAAAATTCATAGAAAACAAAGAAGCACTGTGTTTACTTGTTTCTACCCCTTCATCTTGAATATGGTTTTTCCCAAAAAAGTATCTGTATTTTTAATTTATATTGTAACTAAGTTATGAATTATTTAAAAGGCTAATTTCACAGTTATTGGCTTTGAATAATTGGTTGTTTTCGACAATGCCCAGAGTGAACTCTCCCACCTTTAACATTTTTAAATAATTAAGTTCTATCACCTTCATAAATGGCACAGAATGACACTGACAGATGAAAAGTTAATTACGTTAGATTGACTCTGCAAATTTGTCTCTGATTAATTTTTAAATATCGTAATTATTCTCTCATGTATGACAAATGGAGATTAAATAGTGATTTGCAGTCCTCATACCTTGTCATGATTAATATTTTTTTAAATTAAAAAATTGTTCGAGGGGACCGGAGATATTTTCGGTTTGGAAGGCGTACGTCGAATTAAATGATTTAAAACTATTCTGAAACGATTTGAGGGTATTCTAATAAACCTAAAGCTCACCTCCAAGTAAATAAACGATTGGAATATAATTTTTTCATTGTATACGTTCTACAAAAAAGAGCGTTTGAAACGAATAAAAGATTAGTCTTTTACTCTGTGTACTCATCTAAAGGAGATAATAAGATCTACATAATCACCTATTAATTATTCTTAGTCTCAGTATATTAGAATATAAAAAAATGCTTAAAATCTGCCATTAAAAAAATTATTACAGTATATTTATGTTAACTTTTGGGGGCATTTTTTAGTACATATTTTTTTTGCAAATTTTAATTAAAAAATAACATAACCCTGTGCTACCACCAATTTGGAAAGTCTGAAACAACAACAGAAATTATTTAAATGTCGGCCCCTTTTTTTAGCTTTTCAAGTTTTTGTCTTAGCTCGTTTATTTATACAGTTGGAATACTAAATTTTGAATTTCAGAATTGGTTAATTTTAGGTCTGTTTTCAAATAGCGAGGGTTTATTTTACGAAGTTTAAATTACCTCCGCTGTCCGTTGGTTAACTGTCTGGACGTAAAAAATTAATTAACTCATCACTAAGACGAAGGGCGTTCCCAAAATGTCTTGCTTTAAATATTTTATTTAATTTGCACCTTCAACTAAGTTGCCCATTTTAAATCTAATGTTGCCTTATTTACAGGGTTGCAAATTAAGAATTTTGGGGTGGGTTATTTTTAAAATCCAGTACTAAATTTGTGAATCATGTGGGTGTATATTTACTTGCCCTTTTTGAATTTGGTATAAGTACAGTGTTGCTAGATTTTAAAAATGTGTCCCACAAGTTTAAGTGTTCCTTACGTATTTTATTTGTGGAAGTAATACACATAACATTCATTACTATTAAATAATCTTTAATAAAACTATCTCTTTTTCAATAAAACTTTAGAAAACATGACCTTTTCTGCGTTCTTAAAAAATACTCTGCGTGTATTTAATTTACCTTAAGGGCCGGTTTTTCCATTTTGATTACCTGATATCGTTAATATTAATTCTGAAGTGACAACATGAACTCAAAAAAAAAATCATATTACTGTGAGTGGTAGAATTTGACTGTATTTTGATGGAAAATCGACAACGTACTATTTGTACGAAATCAAAACAGTCCAATATTTTGAAAAATGTTTAGGAAATAATGAAATATTTTTTCAGAATTAGAAAACCAATAAAACGTAAAAAAGTAAGACAAAAGTAACTAAATAATTTAAAACTAATTAAAATTAAAGATAAATCCATGAAATCTTTGTAAATTTCTATTTAAGGGCCTCTCTCTCTTATTTGTTGGCTTCAGTTTGGGTATATTCAAAACTTCAATAAGCGAGTACGTAATGCACACAGGCGGCGTGCAAGGTATTTAAACGAAAAAGTTTTGTATAGAATTCACTTCTTAATAAGTTTACAGAAATAAGCAACACTACAGTAATTTGGAAATTATAGCAGACGACCGATGTTCCGATGGGAGTCCGGCGTATATCGGGTGAGTCAGGAGTAGGTGGGGTGCGCGAGAAGTACGACAACGACGGCAGACGCCCGAGACAGTTTTGAAAAAGCATAATATTCTCATATATATTTTTTGAGATGAAATGATTCTAGTCTGAATTGGAGATTTAATTTTATGGGTCTTTGTCCAGTAAGTAGTCCAGTCTTTAAGGATGCCTTGACCACATTATATTACTGTAAATGAACGAGTTAGATGATCGAATGTGCTCATTTCATTTTGAAGGCTGTTAATAAGATCGATGTTTGTGTCACACTTCATGTAATTGTGCTTTCTCTCTGGAAATGTATCAAACGGTTTAAATTGTGCATAAATGGTTAAGCAATAGAAATAGTGTGAAATTTCTATTTTGTGCAACACAACTGTCACAAAATACCTCAAGATGTCGTACTTCTTGTGGCAATACGTGTTTGAAAAAACAACTAAGCATAGTGTGAGAATTATAGCAGACTACCGATGTTCAAGTGGGGGTCCTGCGTTAATCGGGGAGTGAGAGTAGTTAGTTGGACGTGTAAAAAGTACGACAACGACGGCATATGTGTCAGAAAATTTTGAAAAATACGAAAGTATGGAATTTAATTTAATAAAAGTTCTTCAAAGGCTCTTTTTAGTTTTTCTAGAATCCCACAATAGAGACTACATCATCGGCTCCCTTCTGGGTTATTGTCTGATCATGTGATCATACATAAAAAATCAGTATTAGATAAACTGCGAATGTTGAACATACAAAGTGATTTTTTTAAAACTGAATTGCAGCAGGTCCTAGATAACCTTAGAACTGTCTGTATTAAGCTTTTGTCTCCCCCCCCCCCCTTAGCTATTTGAAATCTGAAGTAACAAAAATATTTGTCAGCTTCATAAATTAAAACTTCACATTTAGTCAGTTAATAAGAATACAGACATTTCTAAGGTTATCCAGGGTCTGCTGCAGTTCAGTTTTTAAAAAATCACTTTGTATAAAGCGACAACTGGTGTTTATACTTATTACACGTTATTGGCCGACGTTCTAGGTCCTTCATCAAATCCATACAAATGGCTTGATAGTCTTAAGTGATATTTTTTTGCCAATCGTTTCCTTGTATAAAACATACTACCTTTTTTTAAATTGTGCTTTCCTTAATATACTTAATTTTCTTATTTCTTTGTCTTTATTTGTAGATTCTTCTGCGGTATAACTTTCTCTCTTTTTCTATGAATGTAACTTTAGCTTGGTATTCATCGTAATAGGAGCAACTATCTCGGTTTTAAGATACCCAAAAGAAATATCGTATTGTGTATTAAACACGGGGATACCATCTCCCCCAAGCTTTTTACGCTCATGGAAAAAAATAAGAATCAACATAGATGGCAATTATCTGAATCACCTGCGATTTGTAGATGATAAAGGGTATCCAGTGAAACTTTGGGCATACGTCATAGGCATCATATTAGGCAGTGTTGTCACATGTAACTGAACAATCACCATTTACAGGTTTTTCCAAAACAGTTTTCATTGATTTTATTTTTTAATAAGAAATGTCTCAGACGACTTTTGTATTGTGTTAAAACAGTATATTCTTTAATTGTAGCAAGCAAAGTATTAAACACTTTTAAGTCGCAGTGTGAATTTGGAGTAATAAGGTAATTATGGAAAGGTATATGAAAGTTATTATTAAAACTAACCTCAAACATGACATGTGTCAACTACAAAAGTAAACAGGAAAATTAAATATGTCTGACAACGTAGCTATCAACACGAACAGCTGTACCAACTTAATAGACAAACGTCATCAACATAATAATATTGTATTTTATAAGACACGCGAATATTTAAACATATTATATTTATGTTTTGCAGGAAATACAGTCTCGTATGTATAATTGTTTTAAAATAATCTTTATTTAATGAAACATTAATAAATTCAGTGAAATTTTAAATTCATAATTTGAAATTAATTTGTATAGAGGTGGCTGTCATGAATAAAGTGTGACGTCTACTCAAAGTTTCACTGGATACCCTTTGTAGTCAACATCAATGGAGATGAAGATGAACTGGAACAAATGCAGCAAATCAAAAGTATTGTCACATTTACAAAGACAATTCCATGTAAACAACCACAATGTAGTAAATGTCGACATAACCTAACTGAACTAGGTAAACATAATCAAGCTGCATAAATTACCAGAAGAGTAAAACTACGTTGGACGTCCTTTAAAAATCTGAGTTGGGTTCTAAGAAATCAGGAGGTGCCAATTAGTTTGAGATCAAAAATATTGGACAATTAATTGTATTTTGCCCGTGATCAGTGATCACCTATGGCACCTACGCTAAAAAGCGCAACAAAGCTGGAAACAATACAACGTGCAATGGAAAGAGCTATGCTAGATATAAGTTTAAGAGACAGAAATTAGATGATGCACAAAGGTCACCGATGTCGTAGAAAGGATCGCGAGGTTGAAATATAAAAAAAATAAATTAAACCACCTGTCTCAGAATTGACAGACCCTGGCTAACTAAACTAAAACAACAGAAGATAAAGTACACTACACCTGCTTGTCTGCAACAAGAGGACTGAGGATGTTGTTACACTGTATACATGGACAGGATGTTTTTTCAGTGTGTACCGAAATTTCAAGTTATCAGGGACGTGGGATGATATTTTATAGTACAGAATTTACACAATGATAAATTAATATGTCACCACATTTCTGTCCTTACCCTGAAATAGCAGAAGATATTTTACAATTACATAAAATAAACTATAAAATTATTAATGAAACCACGGAATCGCCCAAACAATTAAACATTTATTCAAATTTTCCCGACATCCAAAGACCTGGAAGAAAAGTCTAAAATTATTTGGGTTCCTAAAAAATATTCTATTATACAGTCGAAGATGTATCACAAAATTAAGAAGGCAATATAGTTGAACTTTATATCTTTAATGAATACAACGCTTAAAAATACATTCACGGACTATACTGTACTTCTCCAAATACAACCCTAATTGTAGGAATTTTATTATTGCGCGTAGCTGTAGACTTCAGAGGAGAGATCGTTCTTAAAATATTCCAAATTATGAAAACTGTTTTAAGATCTACCATGCTTCAAATAAGAATAAATATCGTATATTCAAAGATAATGTGAATGTGGGGGGATACTACAAAAGATATTTGTTGAAAATAAAATTTGATAAACTTAATTCTGTAATCTTTTGTAATTGGCCAAGTATTTTATTTTCGGTTTCGTTCTGTTGGTTGCCCTTTAGTATATCACTTAATAAATAATAACCATAACAAACAACTTCAAAGTTGTGTTTATTGTATTGTAAATCGTATTATTTATTTATGTATCCATTGAATTAGAAATTTTGTTCAAGGCATTATGTGCAAAGAAGAATATTTGGATGTGATAAATTAATGATAAACTAATACCTCAAGTCAAAGAGTGGTTTCCTAACAATGATGATATTTATGTGCAAGATGGGGCCGCACTTTTAAGGTTGTGATTAAACATATTGCTGAACAAAATATTCAGCTTCTCGAGTGGTCGGGCAATAGCTTAGATATGAATCCAATCGAGAATGAACTGAAAGATTTGTTCAGTTCTAAGCGTGTTACTACTGTGGAAGCCCTTATGGGACAAACAAACGATGTGTGGCAGTCTAGCAGGAATTAATGGACAACTGCGCCTAGGCGTATTGCCGCAGTTATTGCCACTAAACGCAGTTGGATTAAATACTAAAGGGTTCAGATTATTGTCTAAATGTTAAAATAATTATTTAATCACCATATACCAGGTCTGTGTTATTTACTTTGATGTTAGAATACATTCACTGTTATAAATTAAATTCAGTGACCACCTACTGTATAATAAATTTTCTCTACTGTTGACAATTTTCTGTAGATTTTTTTATGTAGAGACTTTCAGAAAGTTGAAAATCGGGTTTAGGATGTGAGGTTGTGATGTAACAAATCTCACCCGTTGCGTAAGTGTGTCGGCACCTTCGTTAATTTGATATCACTGGTCGTTATAAACTAGTAGGTGTATATCCTAACTTACCTTTATTAGTTAAAATAATTATCAAGGGCCTCGCTAACGGTCAACTCAGAGCGGTATAAAGCGGCTTAGGCAGCCTTTAATTCCGAGTTTATATACGCAAGGTGGACATATTAAAGGTAGAGAGAGAGTAATAGCATTAGAGGTAGAACTTTAGAGCTCTTCACTCGGGTCCGGGTTTTATTTGTATTTTTATTCCTCGGTGAGGCGGTAGCCATGTTGTCTCTAGGGACGGAAACCGAGCTCTAGGGCCAGTATCTACTTCCGGTCGTAAACAAGAGACATGACGCAGGTCAGTCGGTTTACTGGCGAGTAAGAATCCGATATTCAACCATGACCTACAAATTATACTCGAAATCCAATTACTCGAGATTACAACACGCCCCGCTCGCAAAAAATTGATAACGTATTGAAGCGAAGCCCCGCAACCGAGCTGATTGCAACGAAACCCCTGTTTTATGCGTCCCAACTTACAAACACATAAAGTATTATTAGGTACGAGCCAACCCTACCTGATTTAAATTCAAAATCCGAAATCGAGATTCGACAGTTTTCTTAAAATTTTTATTAACTCCTGGTCTGATCTTACGCGAGGAACCACGAGTACGAATTTCATATTTCATGTGTTGTATTTAACGAACATTATTAGAAATTTTATGGGAATAGGTAAATATCGGGATAACGAGGTCTTTTGCTGGTGAAAGTAAATTGAAGCTCTTTGAACTTAACCGTATTGCTCGTATAAAATTTAATATTATACCAAGAATCTCAAAACGAAAGCGCATAAAACCTTTAAACACAAACGTTAAGATGAATATAAAAACAGGAAATTCAATTTCTGATGTTTATAAGCGTATTCTCTGATCTTACTCTGAACGTAGGAACGAACTTTGCAACGACCGCATGCAGACACACCGAAAAGAAATATTAAAAGTACCTACGTACATAAATTGAGTCCATAGCCAGCATACATAACGTACACCGGACTACGCAGGCTATGCATTTGTGATCTGACCCGGCCCGGAACAAGTCCGGGTCGCATCAAATATTCAGGCGTCTCCAGGAGCTCCTGTACCCAACGCCCTACTCTACATTTCATTCCTTATTTAACTCAAACACTTAAATTAATGCGTGGGTGGTTCTTTCCGTGTAAATTATATTCAGAAATTTGACTTTCCATTCAGAGAAAGCAAACGTGCGGTGTTAAATAGTTGATAGAATTTCTAAAAATAATTTTCTTATTACGTACGTGTAATTGTCAGAATTAATTAAAGACGGAGATGTTGTAATTCTGCTGTTTCAATTATGAATTTCAGTAGGCAAACAATTTTTGAAATGAAATTTAGCTAAGAAAAATGAAAGAATGGTTTCAGATTTATTTGTCTTCTCTTTTAAATGCAGCTTTTGAGTCAACGGTTGAAGAAATGTAGCAGATATAAAAATAGCTATTAGAAATCAGCACAAAATAAGTCATTACAGTTTTTCTCTTTAATAAGGGATAGAATAGAATTTTTGATTTGATCAAATTATTGCAGTTTATTTGATTGTTAAAACTGAAAAATGATCTGAAACAGGTAATTACCGAAAATTATGGCATTTTTAAGAAGTTAAGTTTAAGTATAAATTAAGTGCACAGAGGTACAATAGTTTAGATTAAATTTTACGCTGTAATTTGGTTAGAATGACAATTTCGTTAATGTATTCAATACTATTTCTGATATAAATATTTCTTGTCAAATAAATTAATATCATACGAAGTTAATTTTTTAAGGTGTCGACGTTGATTCGATTGTGTAGGAGAGCCTAACGGTGTCTTGTAAACTAAAGGTCTTGACCAAGGTAATGATAATAGGCCGGTACTGGCCCAGCGTTCCAACCCCCATACTTGGAGGACCAGGGTATCTCTACCTAGTCTGGCTTCTCACCTTCAACCTGTCCGACAAGGGAGACCCTGCCAGTAGCTATGCTACCGCCGGTATAGCCCAAAGGGTCCTTGAAGCACACAAGCCTCCTCACCCGGCAAAAGATGCCTTCGTCAAGGTGGAGATACCATAGAGGAAATGTAATCGGGTTAAAACTACTCGTATTTTGGATACGATTGTCGTAAACCTATTATTCTATGAAGCTAAGACATGGTTCATCACAAAAAAGATAAACAATGTGATAGAAATGGATTTCTGGAGACGGGATAGATTAGCAGGTACTTACATACAATACCGAATTCAGAGGTAAGAAGAAGAAGAACGGACAAAAGCATTGGAGAAAATTGATATGAAAAAATTAAATAATTAATCAATTAAAGAAAACGAAGGCGAGGTAGACTAGAAAAAATAGGGTGCAAGCAAATGTAAGAGGATATGAGACATAAAAGTTGCCATGAGGAAGATTAGTTTGTAACAAAACTAGCAGATATAGGTCAGAAATGTAAAGCCCGCTTAACATTATTATTATTACTCGTATTTTTGACTCGGCACAGGATATAATAGATAATGTAACCATCGTTTCTGCTAATAATGATAATAAGTGGATTTAAGGCTAATTATTATTATACAAAAATTTTCATCCCCAGAAACTATGGTTTATGGTTTATGATCAGATACAGATAGCCTAGTTTGTTCGATTAGAAAAATATCCTAGAAACTGGTATGGGACAGTCTTGAGGAGTTCAACGATTTTGTGAATATAAACTTGGTAAAACTGCTCTAGATTCCAGGTCATTGAGGGAGTGGAAACAATAAGACAGTTAGTGAAGTAGCAAGGTAGGTATAAATCAACACCTACGTAATATCAGAAATTGCCGTACGAGTTTTGTCGATTTGGATAAGTACATCATCTATAATAGTGATCAATATAATCATCATTGGAAAAGTCGACCAAAGGTATTAGTACCAAGGAATTCGTAGGTTGAAAAATCATTCAATGTAAGTACGATGCAGAGCAGAATCATCAAAGAGAAACTTTTTGTGGAGACTTTTTTGTAGATTGTACAATGTACAGTGCCGACCCTATCGGGTACAAGGTACAAACTCGAGTCCGATGCGCGGCGGGCGACCTACGCAGTAATTTTAAAAAGGCGTTTTTCAAAATTTAACCTATTCATTGCCATTTGAATAGTCCATTAATTCCTGGTAGTTAATTTAAAAAGAAGAAATTGTTTCAAACGCAGGAAGTGAGTTAATCATGCACACTGGAACAATTTTCCCTATGAAGGCAAGATAAACCTGCTTATACAAGAAATTAATCTGTTTAATCAACTTTATTAAAACGCAGAACTAATTAACTGATCGTAATGACCAATTTCTGAATAGCAAAGGAATTCATATTATCACGTTGCGTTGGTTGTCACTATGTGGGTGTCGAGAAATGTCAACGACCTCGAGAATCTCTCTAACGAATATAGGAAAGATTGAAAATAATATATGGTTTGCCAAAAAAAAAATATTGTGATTGATACACAGTTACGAATCGATAGTAGATTCCCTAATGTAAACCTATCTGCACTTAAAATGTTTACATTGCAGGTGAAAGAAATATACGTTTAGTTGTGTGGAAAGGAACATCCCAGAATTTTATTCGTATAGGGAAATAATTGGAAATTAAATAACAAATCTAAAAAAATATGCCAAAAACATCATTTAATAACATTTTTACTTCCTTTTTGGGTATTTCGCCATCAAAAAAGAAGTATAAAATGGCAAACTCGCACCAATAAACTTTCAGAAAATGCTATTTAAGCTAACCATTTATGTCCTTGAAAACACAATATTGCAGCTATTTTTTTTTTAAATTGGGGATTGAATTTTAATTGAAGTTGTCACAGCACTAAAACGTTAAGTGAAATTTTAATCTCGTAATTGAAGGTATAAAGAAAACAAATAAAAAGGCAAAGCGACAAGGCGAAAAGACTGTAACTTGTTTTAAGTTCTTTCAATTCCACTTCGTTCTTTTTTTAGAACTAAAGTAAGTAAGAAATTTATTTGTCTATTTTGGTAGTTTCTGAAGTTAGTCAGCTGCACAAAAATTACATGTTGCATTTCAGAAGAAAACAGTTTATGTATTCTGGAAATGAAATATAGTAATCTCAGTGATCTAAAAACTTTTGGCTTCGAAATTGTAAACTCGACAACTTAAATAAGGGAAACTTTGTTTTTCTAGATGTTATAAGTGCCAGGAATACGTCACGTAATGCGTTATTAAAAATATAGTTGGTATAAATCGTATGCTATTTTGTGCAAAAAAATGCATTTCTTAAGCAACTCTTTACTCTATAAACTTTAAGTTTTGTAAAGATATGCTTTTACTGCTTGTTAGGAAGTCTTGCAGACTCTTATTAATATGATATATATTCTTTTCAAAAAGTCCATTTAAAGGTAAACGCAAGACAAGTAAAGGAGAATATTTAAGTCTTTAGTGTATAAGAATTGGGTTATTATTTATTTCAGATTTACATTGATACATATAAAGTAATAAAGTGGATTATTTGACCTAAAAAGATTAACAAGTTGTAATGTATTGACTTAAATAATTAACACCTTAGAAAATTTAGAATTAGAAACAGAGGAAGCTATAAATAGGATCAAAGTAGGAAAGCCAATTAAACTGATATTGGCGTATAACCAGGATGCAGCCAGATAAAATAATAAAGTAGGCCTTATAAGCAAGAACAGAAACTAAAAAGAAGAGAAGAAGACCCAGAAAGACATGGCATAAAGGAATTAAAGAAATAGGTAACAGAAGAGGCAAAAATCTGGCAGAAATGAAAGCCCTAGCAAGGGACAAAAAGCATGAAAAGAATAGGCGAAGAGTGACTGCATCAACTCTTAATCCGATGCTGAAAGACGAGGATGAAGAATCAGAAAGAAAGAAAGAAAAATGTTGTGTAAAAGAATAATCTAAATTCGACTATATCCCTTTATGTAAAATTCAATGACAAAATGTTTTTGTTTGTTTCCATTTTTTGTTAAATCCAACGGTATCGAAGTAAATAAGCAAAAAGTAAATGGCGTTGAAAAGATTTAATCAAGTTGTCACGTTCTAATTTACTGTTAATAAATAAAAATCAGTTTTATGTTACCAAAAACATACATCACAAACGTTTAATTTTACAATAAATCCTGGAGCTCAGATCCCTATTTTTGAAATTTTAAAGTAAACTTTGATTGGTTGTATCTTAACAAAGGGCATTTTTGGATACAGATAAAGCAGTTCAAACTGCTCCAATTTTGTTTGAATAATTGCTCATAGAAGTTTGTCGGTATAATTTATAAACTCACTCAAAAAATTGTCAAGCACAAATTAATTTCATATTCAAAACATCCCCCAAAATTTTGTTATACCCATAAATGACAAACAAATATAAATTTCTGATTGGTGAAAATGACCTTTAATAAATATTGCGAATGTTTATCGTTATAGCTATGGTTAAAGCAAAAAAAGAAAGAGAAAATCATTTGTACATGTTGTACATAATCCAAAAATGTAATTTTCAGAAGTAACTTTATTACTATTTTAGAGGATGTTTTAGTAAAATCGCTTCATGTTTGTAACAACGTTTTTACTTATTTATTCGTTATTCGGTTGTTATATGTATGTATGTTGTTTTGAACTTTCATTTTTATGGCCTCTAAATTTTGTTTTTGCTTCACGGGCGTATGTTAAACAAACCTACCAAGCTTTCAGTTACTAAACTTTTATACCATCAATATGGTGTTACACAGACTTTATTTGCGTTATTTACGGATGCTGTAAAATCTTGCAGCTTCTTTACGTATTACAAGATTTTATCTTATCAGAATTCCTTGATTTGATAAACTAACGATTTAATATTATCAGCACCGGAAAAAAATTCGAGCACTATGCGCCTTTTTGCTGTTTATCTAAAATAGATTTACTAAATTTGGCGTAACCTGTAAAATTTGCCAGGATTTTAAACACGAAGTGGAGTTTCCGTTGAAATTTCGCCTGTCGTCGAGTGTTTGGATATTCTACGTCGAAGCCGGATTGGATTTAGGGAAAATAAACCAAGAGCAAAAGTTTTATTTGCGCAAAAGATGGAAATACAAACGTAAATTTCTCAGGTGTCAGACATGGAAGTAGGTGCTACATATCAAGAGACAAATGGCCTGTCATGCACATACAAAAATAAGACAAAAGTCGCCAGGGTGAGACGTATGCTTGTGGCCCTTCGTTGACCGAAAAGAGCATAAGTTATATTCCCGATGTTTCAATTATCCCGAACAGTAAGCGGCCTTGTGCCCGACTCATCCTGCAGATTCGCTGCTGATGACAGCGGTCGCAATTTCTACTCGTCGCCTGCCATTTGTCTCGAGCCCGCACAGTATTACGCTTCACGACTAACCATTATCACAGGAGGAACATATTTGGCACATATCTAAAGCCTGGACGTTGATCAATAGTTATATTTGACAAACTGTGGCAATATTGTTCTTGTTATTAAGTGTCTACATATATAAACGTCAATTTTTTATTTCCCTCCGGTTCTTATTTGAATTTTTTTCTCTGTTTCGTCTATCTTCTTATACTAACTCGGTGTTTATTTCGAATTTCGATAAAACGTATACCGAAATCCTTAGATTTTACTACATCAATCATTTCTTGGAGAAACCTTTAGCTATTACTATTAGTGTTGGTAAATTTCCAGTCACAGTATTTGACATAAACTACTGTATTGTACATCTAATAAGACCCTTTTGATTAACTAATGAAACCTAGAATTAGCCAAAATTAAACTCCTGACAATTAAAAGCCTTGAAGAAGTATCCAAAGTTTTAGTTTTGGTATGATATGAAGCGACATTTGGGTTTACATAATTATAATGAAACTTGTGAAACTCCTGAAAAGACCTGAAAATTATAAATCTAGAATGAGTTAAACTTAAAGTTTAGCCTTCGTCTGATACGAAGCTATTATAACAAAGCACGCAAAATTCGTGAAAATTAGAAACCTAGAATATTTTAAGTTTAACTTTGGTTTGATTATGGTTTGATACCAAAGTCCCTGAAAACAGAAAAAAGTGACATTTTGGCCTAATAACCTATTAATAATAATTTCAGATTTAGTCTGGTATGAAGGTGCTGAAAAACCAAAAGAAGTGACATTTTGGCTTAAATAATTATAACGAAACATGCAAAATTTCGAAAAATTCTAACTCCAGAATATTTAAAGTTTAGTTATGGTGTGCTACGAAAGTAGTAAAAAAATTCGAAAGAAGTGATTTTGGTTCAAATAATTAAATATAAGAAAACATACAAAACTTATAAAAATTAAAATATTATTTGAAATTTGGCTTTGGACTGCTATGAAAGTACTGAAAAATTCCAAAGAAGTGATTTTAACTTAAATAATTATAACAAAACATACAAAACTTCTGAAACTTAGAGACCTAGAATATCATTTGAAATTTGGCTTTGGTCTGCTATGAAAGTATAGAAAAATTCGAAAGAAGTGACATTTTGATTTAAATAATTTATTAATAAGAAGTTTAGCTTTGGTCTAATTATAATTATAATTATAACAAAATATGCAAAACTACTAAGAATTAGAAATTTAGTATACTTAAAGTTTAGCTTTGGTATGATAAGCAAATACTGAAAATCGAAATAATTACATTTTGGCTTAAATAATTATAAGGAAACATGAAATACTCTCGAAAATTAGAAAGCTAAAATAAGTATCCAAAGATTAGCTTTCGTCTGATATGAAGCTACTGAAACGAAGCAACGTTTGGGCTTAAATGCTTAAATAATAGGAGTAATTATTTAAGCATGCAAAACTCCTGTAACTTAGAAACCTCGAATATTTAAAGTGTAACTTTGGTCTGATATAAAAGTCTTGAAAATTCAAAAGAAACGATATTCTGGTTTAAATGATTATAATAAAATATGTAAAGCTCCTGAAAATTAGAAACCAAGAATGTTGAAAGTTTAGCATTGGTCTGCCATGAAAGTAGTACTGAAAAATTCGAAAGAAGTGATTTTGGCTTAAATAATAATTAATAACAAAACATATAAAAATTGTGAAAATTAGAATTGGAAAAGTTTCACTTTGATCTGATATGAAAGTACTGAAAATTCGAAAGTTAAAACCCCTGAAAAATAGAAACCTAGAATGTTTAAAGTTTAGCTTTGGTTTGATCAGATCAAATAATATCTAATGGCTTTCAGGAGCTTTATATGTTTCGCCATAATCATTTAAACCAAAATGTCACTTTTTTCAGTACTTTCACATCAGACCAAAGAGAAATTGAAAAATAAAGGGAAGTGGCATTTTGGCTTAAATAATTATAACGAAACACGCAAAACTCTCGAAAATTAGAAACTTAGAATATTCAGAGTTTAACTTGGGTCTGATACGAAAGTCCTGAACAACTGACATTTTAATAGTTTGTTAATAATAAATTTAGCTGCGCCCGATATGACAGTACTGAAAAATCAAAAGAAGTGACATTTTGGCTTAAATAATTATAACAAAACAAACAAAATTCCTGAAAATTAGAATCCTAGAAAGCTTAGAGTTTAACTTTGGTCTGATATCAAAGTCTTGAACAACCGAAAGATGTGACATTCTGGCTTAAATAATTATAACAAAACATACAAAATTCGTGAAAATTAGAAACCTAGAAAGTTTAGAGTTTAACTTTGGTTTGATGCGAAGGTCCTCAACAACTGAAACACTGAAAGAAGTGACATTTTGGCTTAGAAAATTTATTAATAATAAGTTCAGCTTGGGTCTGATATGACAGTACTGAAAAATCGAAGGAAGTGACAGTTTGGCTTAAATAATTGTATCAAAACATACAAAATCCCTGACAATTAGAAATCTAGAAAACTTAACTTTCGTCTGATATCAAAGTCTTGAACAACCGAAAGATGTGACATTTTGGCTTAAATAATTATAACAAAACATGACAATTAGAAAGCTAGAAAGTTTAGAGTTTTACTTTCGTCGGGTATGAAAGTCCTAAACAACTGAAAGAAGTAACATTTTGGCTTAAATTATAAAAAAAAACATGTCAAACTCCTGAAAATTAGAAACCTAGAATATTTAAAGTTTATCTTTGGTTTGATAAGAAAGTACTGAAAAATCTAGATAAGTGACATTTTGGCTTACATGATTATAACGAAACATGCAAAACTCCAGAAAATTAGGACTTAGAATAAGTATTTAAAGTTGAGATAACTTGATATGAAGCTAGGTACTGAAGAATTCAAAGAAGTTTAAATAATTAAAACGAAACATGTTAAACTCCTAAAATTAGAAACTAAGACTATCTAAAGTTTAGCTTTGCTTTGATAAGGAAGTACTGAATATTCGAACTGAGTGACATTTTTGCTTTAACAATTATAAAGAAGCATGCCAAACTCCTGAAAATTAGTAACCTAAAATATTTATCTTAGGTTTGATAAGAAAGTACTGAAAAATTTATATAAGTGTCATTTTGTCCTAAATAATTATACCGAAACATGCCAAATTCCTGAAAATTATAACTTAGAATAAACATCTAAGGTTTAGCTTTCGTTGGATATGAAGCTACTAAAAACTTCAAAGAAGCTTAAATAATTATAACGAAACATGCAGAACTCCTGACAATTAGAAATCTAAAACATTTAAAGTTAAGCTTTGATCTGATATGAACATACTGAAAAATGGAAAGATGTGACATTTAGGATTAAATTATAAGGAAACGTGCAAAAGTCCTGAAAATTAGATATTTTAATTATTTACAGTTTAACTCTGGTCTGTTACGAACGTCCTGAAAAATTCAATAGTTATATCGAAGCATCCAAACTCCTGAAAATTATAAATCTAGAATATTTGTAGTGTTGGCCTGATATGAAAGTATTGAAAATTTGAAAGAAATGACATTCTGGCTTAAATAATTACGGCACATCCAAACTTCTGAAAGTAAGAAGTTTAGAATATTTAAAGTTTAGCTTTGGCCTGACATGAAAGTACTGAAAACTTCAAAGAAGCTAGATTTTGAAACATGCGAAATGCTGTAAGATTTATAGGATTTTGAAATAAAATTTACAATCTGTATGGCCAAACTCTATTTCTTACTTCGGAACTTTCCTTTAATTAACTTTGTATCCCAAATTTTAGAAAAAAATAATTTTAAATTTCTATAAAAAGAAGGGTTTTCCAACGAATTACCCTCTGACCTTCGTTCTTTTAAATGTTTTATTTTTAAGCAAAAAGCAAATATCTTTTATTAACTAATCAAACATCTAACAAATATACAAGAAAATAACATTATGTATTGAATTCTTTCTCCTGTTGTTTTTCTTTTCTTTCTTATAAGCCTGCTCAATTACATTCCGAAGTCTATAGCTCATGTCAGGTGAGTTTCGCTTAGCAACAACCAAGGCATCGGAGTTGTCTAAGGGTTGAGCTATTTTAGGTGGACGTTACTTTCCTCTACTGACACTTTTTAAGGTCTCGAGGGTAAAGTCACGTTTTAATTTTGTTGGTGGAGAATTTGGATGTTGTCGTAAAAAAGAAGCTAAAGACTTTGGTTTTGAAAGACAGGTTAATCGGAGGACTGCTTTTATTTCTGAATTTGATTATCCTAACATTAATAAAATATAAATAAAACAATTATCGTGGAGACAAAACACAAGAGATATGTAGAAAATAAATAGTTCGAAACGTCTTCTGGCTTCAATTTTCAACGTGTTTTTAATTAGTTTCAGTAAATATCAAAACTGGAACTTCAAATTTGTATCATTCGTTCTGTAAGCATTTCACAAAATTACTCAACTCAACCACTCAACGTTTTGGATATTTTCATCATCATCGGAACTTTCGGTTACAATTTTAATAACGGTTACTAACTTCCCTTTTTAATCGTAAATCCTAACGAAATTTTACGTAATAAAGCCAGAATATTGACTATTTTCTCCCCTTGTTGACCACTACACAGTATTTTATAAGTTCAGAAACTGAATTCTACGAATTTATATTAAACATTTAAGTTCTAAAGAGGATCTACAAAATTCTTCATATGTGAAGTTTTATACTGTCTGCCTTTTACAACTTTTGTGGGGAAAAGTAAGGTTTACTTCTGGGAAACTTATAAACGAGTTAAAACTATGATCGCATTTTTAGCTTTATTTATTTGTCTTGAGCCAAAAGTTTAGAAAATCAGTAGTGGATAAATTGTTTATGCCTCTGATATTAAACTACAAATTGAATTTTATGTTTTCATTTTTACCGAAGAGCTCTGAAGAAACACTGTGAGTTCATCATGAAACTGCTTTTTAAGGCATGATCCAAGGTTTTTTTTGGGAATTATTTCCTTCCGCGTAAATGCTTATTTTCGGTAATTTCATAAAAAATCAATTTTACTGTAAGAAAGTAGTAAAAGCTTAGTGAAATTAAATGGACTTTTTATGGTCGGAACCTCAATACTATAGGAGGTTTTATCGCTTACCTTTTCAGTTACAAATAAATCTATTTTAGGACTGATTAGTTTTACGAGCTCGGGGATAATGCAATTTTTGTAATAATTTTTGCTGGGGTAATTATATCAAAAAAGGGTTCTCGTGGAAAATCTCTGACAGGTAAATTCATTTATTGAATTTAGGACGTGTCGAAGTCCAGTTTTTCGAAGTTAAAGTCTGGGTTTCGTTGAATAATTTGTAAATTTTTGCTTTTAAAAATGCACCTTTTGCTGACCCACGCGGTAACCGAAGGATATCCGAGTGAGTTCTCTTTGGCGAAGGCAATTCTCGTAGGGAATGTTTGCAGTAAGTGCAGCTTTCCAAGTTGAAGCTCGCTAATCGCGCTCGTTGCAATTCCAATGAAGTGGGATGCGGAAAGTTGAGCTCATTTCCGGTTTGAGATTATCTTTGGATAGGTTTGATTGTCGATGGTGTCGGCTGGTGGATGCGGGTCGACACTTTTTACGGACAAATCGATGACTGCCCCTGGAGAACGGCGTTCAGCCGCATTCGACTCGCGCATGTCCGTGCAGCGGCCGTTAATGCCTCCTGGGTGGCCCCTAATCGATGCTCTTATAAAAACACGTTGGAATATTTCATACAGCAGCACGGCGGAGTATGGACTGTGTCATCTCATCTCCGTATCTCCACGCGATTACCAACACGTGTGTTATCTGCACTCATTAGGGCGGCATCAAAGAGATGTCTGGTCGCGTCAGGCTACATTACCTCGACAGTGCTGGTTAAAGAACCGTAACTGCCCTCCACTTTTAGCTGTAGAAGAGAACGACGTGATGCTCTTTCCATTCGTCTTATCCCTGATCAAGGCGCCGTATCCCGGAAACGTCCGTCTCCAATGTTTTCTTCGAGCGTCTCTGATAATCTCGCATTCGCATTTCTGCCATTTACAATATTTATCGAATAACATAAAGCCCCTTCGCGTGACAAAATGCGTTCATATTTGCTACATAAAACATGTAATCTTCTCGAGATCCGCGTTTAGCTCTTTCCGATCGGCAACCTAGCATGAGTTCCTGAAACGACTAAAACGTATTGAAAAGTAGCTCTCCACCGTAAATTGAAAAAACGCCCGTTGTTGGCGCCCTCGCAACCTGTAGTTAACATCTTATCTGCAGAATTTGCCCATCTTTATTCCGTTTCATTTCGCCGTTCCTCTTGCACCTTTTGACCCTATTTCGTAGCAGTTGACCTACTCTGACCCTTCGACACGGATCACCACTTTAGCGTGATCACTCGCCACCGGGTTCTTCACTCCCACACCCTCTGATGTCTGCATCGGAGACGAAACTCACGGGTTTGACATGGGTGGGATACGATGCGCTACGAACTTTGATCTGGGCAAACTTTACTATTTCTTTATTAAAAATTTAAAAGTTAATTTGTAAATAGTGGAGCGGTGCCGGTTTTCCCTGCTTAAACTTTCTTAACTCTTCGAGCTATTCTCAAAACAAAGACTATTTGAATTGAAACTGAAATAGCTCCCTAGATACCAAAAGTTTTCGCTATAAAGAACATTCCTTGTTTATTTATTAATTTATTTATGTTATACTCCATAAATTTTGCGGATTACCGCGGTAGTTTTGTATACTTTCCTAGAACATAAGGGGAGATATCGTTTTAAAACGTTCGTAAGTTAATTTCCAAAGTTTATCATTTTCGCTATTGAGAAACATCAAATTCAAAAACACTCTTAATATATTAAAAAGTATTTATCTCAATTTACTAAATTAGGTACACATCAAGTTAGAAATAATAATCAATTAGTTATCCCTGCACACACTTCCTCTTTGTTTGAATGTTCACCTCTTTTCTGCTTTATTAGTATATACAACAAAATTCCAAAGGAAATTAAACAAATTGTTAGTTATAAGATATTTAAATGTAAAATGAGGCAGTTTCTAGTAACTAATGCTTTCTATAATGTAAGAGATTATTTAGAACTCAATTTATAAGAGTCTATTGTTAATATTTTAATTTGTTTATTTTTTAAGTTAATTATTGACTACCCTACCCACATGTACTGTATGTATCAACGTGGCCAATAAACTATCAACTATTATCCCTCGTTTAATTCAAATTTTTTTACCAAAGGGGTAGGGGGATACGGCTTCCCGAGACGTTTCCAAAGGTATACGAAACATTCGACATTTTTCTTGAGATTATAAAAAAGCGAAAACGTCCATGTTAACAAAACCCCCTTTTAAAAGGGAGAGTAATCGGGATTCCGCCGAAGATTCCTTTTTTTCGAATTTTACACGTATAAAATGTCCCTTGAGCAGCAATTAAATTGGTGGATGATTTTTTAAATGGATTATTTTCGCTCCACATGAACTCCCAATTAATCTCGAGATGAACTCAAAGGTGTTACAATTTTACAGCACAATTTTAGTTTCTGAGTGTTAATTTTCAAAATTAAAATTTTATTAAGTATTATATATCGAAATTTTAAGCAATAAATATTTAGTTTTACTTAAAAGAGACTAGAATTTAAATGTGAATTGCTTTCCATTTTTTGACACAAAAATATTTCATTCGTTTTAGCCTAGCCGATTTTTGACTGATGCTAAATTTTTGAAAGACTCTTTTAATTTTATTAATTTTTGGATCTCCAAAGTCTCCGTTATTTGATAACTTACAAAAGTGTAATATTGTAAAGGAACTGTCAATCTGAAACCTCTGCCTTTTGACACAACAATGTATTATCCACATCAGAAATTTAACTGGCTTTAACTGATCCGAAATTTTTGAGATTTCGCTTTTATTTTTAAATTTTTAAATCTCCAAAATCCGATTATTGTGCCGGCTATGCGGGGGAATGCACGCTTTTGAGAACACTCTGAAGTTTTCGTTAAAAACGCGGTTCTATTTTTAAATAATATACCACGCTGGAGCTATCACGGCAATAACAATGTGCCAGTAATGGTAATTACAATAAAACTAGCGAATAAATAAACTATAAGTGGGTTTAGTTTAAATAGTGTTTCGAAACCAAACATACCGACCTTCTTGTTTACATACAAGGCGACGAAAGCAGCAGGGCTAGGCAAGACTAGGAAAAATCCGAGCACGTGGGTGTATCTGACTCACACATGCACTTCAACGACGAAATCACAGGTGCAATCAGAACATACACCTGAGCAAAGCTAAGTAAAACTGTGTAGCAATAGATACGTAGTTTAGGCTTTAGCGTAGACAGAGTAATAACAATTTTGAACTGATCCCAAATTTTTGAGAAATTTCTTTTCTATTCTTTAATTCTTAAAAATTTCGTAATATTGTAAAAGGACTGTCACTCTGAAGTCTTCATCTTTTGATACAAAAATGTTTTAGTCCCAACAAAAATTTAACTGATTTTTGACTAATGCTAAATTTTTGACAATTTTTTAAAACTTATGAGTCTTAAAAATCCCCCTCCTTTGATAATTTATAAATCTGTAATACTGTAAAAAGTTTGCGAATTTTAATTAATAAATTACAAAATTTTCAAAAATCTGCAATATTTTGCTCTGTTAATGAGACTATCAATCTATTTGAATTGTATTAAATATTGTCTACATAAATTTTGACTTGAATGCTAACATAAAAAAAACTGATGTTTTTCGACCGTTAAACGAATCATAAAACTGACTTAAATTCCAACATACAGTTTAATTAACTGAAAGGTAGGTAAATTCAAAAATAGTTAAATTTCACTTACTTTACTCTATTCCTACATGTTGTTAGTTGAAGGCGCTCCCACGAAAAGTTTCTAATTAACAGGAAAGCATTCTTGAAGAATGTCTTTTAATAACAGCCTTCTTTGTCACCATCACTACCAGACACGAAAAATTATTTAATGTTAGAATCTGTTTGGCGACATTCCAAATGTCCATTCTCGTTAGCTGCTACTCGAAGATATTTTGAAGTTTATTAACTTAGAAAATTATGAATATGATGTAAAAGTGTTGCTAATGAATCCTCTTAGTTAAAAAGCTTATAAATAAATTCTGTGTTTATTTGGATACTTACTAAGATGATTTATCAAATAAAAACGGAAATTCCAGAGGATCTATCTCAGTTAATACAAAAAATTCCAAGTTTAGGAATTTTATTAATTATAAGTAGCGAAAATTTAGTAATTTGTTATGATTAAAATATTTGGCTAAGCTATTTTGCAAAAAAAAATGTTTACTTAGTGTGTTTGGGTCTGAATTATATGAATATGGGACGGAAAAAGCCCTAAACTTTAATTAACAGTGTCTACAAAAACTTATTAACATAGTCGAGTTTCCTAATAAGCCGCAGCATTAAAATCTCCGAACGCGACTTAACAATACAAAACATCATTTAAACCAATTTCTCCTCTATTTTCTAACAGTTTATATTCAAGTCTTTACCAATTTGAGTACGTTTTCAACAAAGCCCTTTTTGCTATCGTGTGCAAGTGCACAAACTCGACTACAGTGCCACTTATTGCAAATGAGGTCAGAGCAATTCGTGTGAATCGAAACATTTGAGCTTTAAATCTCCACGGAAGAGTTAAAGTTTTTCTAAACTTTCTATGACTTAGAATACCCTCATCCATCATAAGGGATGTTCGAAGCTGTTGCTTTATGGGTATTACTTTATGTGCGCGTTTGTCATGAAGAATCGGCTTGTAAAATATTTTTTCTAATGTTCCCATTTATCGCCGCAACTCGTTTTTCACGTATTTTAGCTTCAAAAATATTGAACTTTTTGCGTTTTACCAAACGATATTGGTTGTTTTTTCACATGTTGGAAATGATTTTAGAAAGTGTTTTTTAGATTCAAAGCTTAATAATATGTCTTTTACAGTGCTGTTTGATGATACATTAAGAATTTTTTAGTCATTACAAAAGTGTATCTTCCAAAGATATCTCTCAAAAATAAATAAAAAACAGCAACATTTTTAATTTTGAAGGGTATCGATTTTAGGGATTAATTGCCTTAATTGGGCATACAGTTTTAAACACTTTTAGGATTTACAACAGATTTTTATATAATTTAAAAATATTCATAATCATTAAATTATTGAAAAACAGCCAACACCCTCTTAGCGGTTCATATAACTTGTTTGGAATTATTCAGTAAAGGTTAGTGAAAGTTACGAAAAGGAAAGTCGATTTTCAATTTATAAACACTTTAAAACCAATCTTTTAAATGTTTAAAAAGTACAATTAGAAGACTACAGTTAAATATTAAATAACAAGTTAACTTCGAAAGAATTAGAAATGAGAAGAGAAGGTATAAAACTTTTGATACGAAAACGTTGCTGTAAGTTGGCTCCCCTCTTTTATAGGGATCAGAATTTATAAATAAAGTCGGATGTCGATATTCAGGTTTCTTCTTTTGTAAAGGGATCTCAAACTTCGAAAATAATAGAAATCGATTTGTGTTAAATATTTCTTGAACCTTTACATTTTCGAACACATAAGTTGGTATTTATTGGGCGACGCCTTGTTTAGAGGAAACTTAATTATAGAAATATTTTAAGTTACTTCTTAGCTTTGTCGCAGTTTTTTAGATGTTTTAGTATCCTGAAAGGGTGTGACGGAACACTACTTTTCAGGATTTTCGACAAAACACTTTATTAGCTCGTTTCAGTAGTTCCCTAGCTTTGGACCTTTGAAGGATGGGTTTAAGGTTGCACTTTTAATTGCCTTCTGGTTTTATGTTCTGTAAGTTTAATACTCACGTGAAACCTTATATTTAACATAATTATTAATATATATTTCTTCACTCCTAATAATTAAACAATATACGATGAAGCAGTTTTTATACATTTGTAAAGCATAAATAGGATTAAAATCGGCAAGCACTTATAAAAAGTGCAACTCTTGTTTTGCTACGGATGGTTTCAGAGTTCCAATTAACTTATTTGACTGAAAGTGGTATAAATTCTCGAGGGCGTAGTAACCTATTCATCTAAATTGCAAAATTTCTCGTCCACTAGCGCTATTACGCAATTAGTAATGTAATATTTCATCTCAGCTAAACTGAGACTCCGATAGTTTAAAACTGAAGATAAAATTTATTACTGATGCCTTTTTAAAATATGAAAGGGTATCTAAAAAGGGAAGTATTCCAATACTTAATTACATTGTGCATTAAAAATGAATTTTAAGTAATATTGAACTTTAAAATTGGATGAAGAGTTGGACTGTTACATACAAAGAGACCGGCGGAAACTTCAAAAGACAAAGGGATTACAATGGAAACAAAGCTAAAACATACAACGGTTGGTTTTAGTTGTTAACTTTCATCACTGACCATGTTCAACTTTTGACCAAAAGCGTATGAACTTCCGGTTCATACCTTTCTTGTAATTTTTGTTCTTTAATTAGATACGAAAATTCTACACAGTATTCTCACAATTACTTCGAAGAGTGCCCAACCGTAAAAGATAATTCAATTTTTCTAAATAAAATCATTACTCGAATAATTACAGATTTAAATCAAAGTAAATCAGCCGAAGTCAGCGATGGAAAAGTTTATACGTTAAGAATTTTTCATATTTATATGGTTCATTATTCAGACACGGTAGGAAAGTTTCTATTTACGTACATATAATCAATCAGTGAGTGGGATGTGATGGAAAAAGTATTAAATTATTTTCACCTAAATACGATAGATTCTCTAAAGATTGAATTCACATGAACGCTTTTGGAGATTTTCCTAAAAATCGAGTCTAAGTGTTTGAAAATGAAGGTATCCCGGGGTAGTGAAAATACTTATTTACTTCAATGCGATGGGATTTATTTTCAGAGATTCCATTTATATACAACTGATGGATATTCTACTGATTCTAAAAATCAGTTTCATGTTACAGATGTAAAGGAAAAATCCTATAATTTGTTGCTATTTATATATTATTACGATTAAGATTTATGATGAAAAACCTACGCTTTCGTATGTTTAGGCACGGTTTTAATTGCTTTTAATAATATTTGATGTTTGAAATAATAAGAAACAATTCAACTTAAGGTGGAATTGAAACATAAAATTCGGGATTTATTTAATACTAAAAACTATTTAATAATGTCATTTGAGGACATGATAATCCCACTTGTTTTTAAAAAGGTAGAAAAATAGCTTAGAATTTTTTATTAAATATTACCGAAACGTATACACCTGCAAGCACGAGTCATTGGGTTAAATTGGTGATGTAGAAACTTGGAGAGACCGAAAGAGATGTATAATAATAAAAATGGAGGGTATCGCTTGGAGAAGCTAAATTCAAGTCGAATATAAGGTTGGTGGTGCAGCCAATTGAAGGCCTGCTTCGCGATCAGTTCATACAGGGTTCAAATTTTCTCAGTGCCATAGAAAATTCCTACAATGGGCCGATACATGAATCATGGTAAGTATTTAAGACCATTGTAGTCGGTACCTTAAATGAGGGTTAAAAATACCTGGGTTAAATGCGTAATTAGATGATTATTTAATATTGGTCAGTTAAACATTACAAATTCTGTATTAATTGGTTTTAACAAAGGAAAAGCTCAAATCGGTGTGGATATGAAGTATAAAAGGATCAAGTGTTATTTGTGTTGGCAATGGCATGTGAGGGTATGATACTCTCAATTATTGTCAAGAACTTACAAAAATAATTTAACATTTCATTTCATTGTCCACGGAAATGTTCGTATGCACTTCTAAGTACTAATTATTACCTTAAATTGGGCATCGGAAAAAGGAAGGGTACCGCTAGAAACAAGTAAGTTCAAGGTGAATATACGGTTCGGTGACATATCGAATTGAGGGCCTGCCTCACGATCAGTTTATATACCATATGCATTAACTCTTCTGGCCTTGCAGGCCCATGGCTTGGTTGACTATTTTTCGCCATTCTTCTCTGTTAAGCGCCTTTACCCTCCATCCTTTAGCACCCATATTGTTTAGGTCCTCTTCTACTTTTTTTCATCTTGCCCTTGGTCTGCCTTTCCTTCTCTTTCTACCCAGCTCGCTCACTACTATTTTCTTTGGCAGGCATCCTTCTATCATCCTCATCAAATGCCCCATCCATCTTCGATCAGTTTATACAAGGTTCAAATCTCGTCGATGCATTGGAAAACTTCTACAATATAATATATGATACATGAAGCGTGTTAGGTATTTAACAGTCGGTGCTTTAAATGAGATATAAAATACCTGTGTTAAATGGATGATGGGATTATTGAATATTGTTCAGTTAAAAATTACAAGTAGTATTTTAATTCTTTTCAACAAACGAAAGACTCAAACCTGAGTGGATATGAAGTTCAAAAAGATTAGGAGTTATTTGTGTTGAGCTTTAACATTCAAAATTGTTTTATGATTTAATTGAGGATATTATGCTCTCAATTATTGCCAAGAATTTACAAAAATAACTTAGGCTGAAATTAAGCGGGAATTATTGCCTCAAATTAGATATCTGCAATCCTGGAGAAGTAGAACGAGATGTATAATAATAAGAAGGGAGGGTGGATTAGGGTATTAAGGACCTGCAGTGTTTTAATTGGTTTTAACAAATCAAAAGCTCAAATCAGAGTGGATATGAAGTAAGCAAAAATCAGGACTTATTTCTGTTGAATTTTAACATTAAAAATTGTTTTATGTTGCGATTTGAGGCCACGATATCCTCACCTGAAAGGTAGAAAAATATCCTAGAATTTCAATTGAATGAATATAACTGAAATGTTCGTATGCACTTGTAAGCACAAATCCTTGGCTAAAATTGGAGATGTAGAAATTGTTAGAGGCAGAAAGAAATGTATAACAATAGGGGGGGGGGGGGGTTCGCTTGCAGCAGTTAAGTTCAAGTCGAACTGTCGAATACACGGTTCGGCGAGGTAGAGAACTGAGGGCCTGTTACATGGTTCAAATCTTGTTGGTGTCGTGGAAAATCTCCACAATCGGCCGACATATGAATCATGTTAGGTATTTAACACCATTGCAGTCGGTGCCTTAAATGAGGTATAAATACCTGAGTTAAATGTGTTGGGCAATTATTTAATATTGGTCAAATAAAGATTAAAATCAGAGTTTTAATTAGTTTTAACAAAGGAAAGGCCCAAATCAGAGTGGGATTTATTTGTGGCAAGTTTTAACATTAATCATTGTTTTATTATTAAGGTTGGGGGTATGATAATATCAATTATTGCTAAAAAGGTAGATACGAAAATAGCTCAGTAAGTCGTCGACTTGAACGTTCTTCTGCACCTGCAAGTACAAATTACTGCCTCAAATTGGGTATCTGGGAGCCTGGAAACACAGAAAGAGACGCATAATAAAAAGGGAGGGTATCGCTTGGAGGAGTCAAGTTCAAGTCAAACATACGGTTCAAGGGCGTAACGAATTGTGGGTCTGCTTCGCAATCAGTTCATACAGGATTAAAATCTCGGAGGCGCGGCGTCGTCAAAAATTTATACAGTCGGCCTTCTTCTTTATTAACCCATGCATATTCTTATATAGGACAGAGGCCTCCTTCACTTTTTAGTGAGGGGTTTTTGGTCTATTCTCCCATAGTGACCGGTTCTCGTGGGAGAAGGGTACCGCATTAAAGAAGCAATCGGGCCACCCATTCCAGCACTGAACGGAGACAACGATGCTTAACTTTTCTGATCGTGCTGGACTAGACTAGACTAGGCGGTGCCTTAAATACGGTAAAACAATATATCTGTAGACAGTTGTTTAACATTGATTAATTAAAAAGTAAGAGCAGTGCCTTGACTTTTACTTGGCTGCTTAAATAAATAAACTACAATATATTACAGTCAAATCAATTTTTGGACCACTATAACGTTACATTGTGTGTTAAAATTTGAGTTTTTAAAGTTAAAGCATGGAAAGGTTCTAAGTCAAACGTACACAAAATCTAAACTATTGATCCCTTTGCCAGTAAAAACTAGAATAAAGTAAAATATCTTGGATAGCAACTCGTTTCTAAACAAACTACAATAAATTTGAAAATTACAACCAAATGAATCTTACAGTTCTCCAATTCAGTCGCCCTTTTAGATGTGTTATTTTCAAATAGAGAGGGAACGTGAAAGGTTTCACTGAGAGCATAGCCCTCTCCATTATCTTAATGTGTTTTTTTCTAAGATAGATGAGTAGGGAGCAACATGTTGAGTAATCAGACAAATCACTAAATAAAAGAATCTATTAAGGATGGATCAAATAATTTAGGAAACCTCACTTTTTCTAAGAATTTTGAGTTGGTACAGATGAAAAGTCAAACAAATTCTTATCGTGCATGCAATAAGAAGGGGTGGTGTGTTTTGCATTTTAAAAAGAAGAACAGAGGTATTTACAATGCAACTACAACTTGAAGCTAGCAATTGGGAAAGAGTAACTGAAATTGAACACTAAAAGGAAGTAGTGGCATTAAATTTCGTCGCCAAGGAGCTTTTATTAAAACCTATAATGTTCCGAAAGCAATTCGAGTCTGCAACAGCAAAGATGTAGATGCATAAACGCATCAATTACTTTGAAGCGGTTAGAGCACAGCCGCTTACCAAGCAATTGCATTTTCCGCGGTTCTTTTATTAAACTAATAAACAAGAGCTAATGGAATTATCGGTCCAGCGACTGCGATGCGGCACTGACGTGCATTGCATCCCGAGATAACCGCAGGCTTATCCACCACTCAGCTCGTCGAGGGTTTTTCTCTCCAGTTTTAGATCCTGAAGAACGAGTTGTTTAAATTAAAGAGGCGAGAAGCTGACATGTGCTGACAGTAATTGCGGTTGAGAGTGGTGCAGGATTCTAACTCGCATCGTTCGCATGTGACGTTGAGCCGGTTACTACACGATGATTTTTGTTTTCCTTCACGCACCTCCGAAATTATATTACAAAAGGCTCATCTTGTAAACGTAGGAAAACTTATTTAAATAAAAAGGAGAGGTTTCGACTCGTTTTGCGAGTTAACCGAGTCACATGTCGGAAAATGCATTTCCTTCGAGTGTGTCACTTTGATTGAAAGAGCAGGTTATAAACAACGTGTTTGCTAGACAGCTGAAGTAAAAGGGAAAAGGGGCAAAGTGAACACCGCCATTCTTCTTGTAAGCGACTAAATATAATTTCAAACAACTAGCAAGTGAGGAAAGGAAGCCATTCATCTTATTTAACCCCAATTATAAAGAAATGAAAAGTAAATCGTAAAAGGATTAGTTCAACGTTTATCTTTACTTTTTGTTGCTTGATGTTTACAATGCTCTTTTAGTTGACATTTTCCGTTCGAAAAAGACAACAATGATTAGGAGATTAAATTAATTAATTACTATAAAATTTTAAAAAATGTGAACTTGTTAAGATTATGTTAGGAACGTTAACCAAAAACAAAATGATTAGAAAAACTACTCATACAACTTCTTCCGACTTCCTTCCTTCCTTACTGAATTTTCTAAAAGATATATAGGTACTTACCTACAGCTCACAATAACTTCTAATATTAAAATTTCGAATGTAACTGTTAATTTGATGGCTTTGATCGGTATTATAATTATAACCAAAATTATATCTTCGAGTATTCAGTTTCCTTCCAGAAAAAGTGCTGTTAAACTAAACTTTCTAAGAATAGTTTTACAAAGTTTTATTTATTTATGTAGTAAGAAATAGTCGGTATAGTAACAGATATTTGTTCACCATTTATTTTAGAAACGGCCACATTCAAATCGTTACAGTAATTAGAGCAACATTTACACAGCAAAAATAATGATAGGGAATAATGTCAACATCACAGTGGCGTGTCTAGAACCTCACAAAAGGGGAAGCTGAAGAGTAAAATAAAGCCGCAGACAAAAATCTTCTATAAGTTTAGTGTGAAAAGTAACTCTCAGTAACTGTTGACTGTTAATAATGTATATAGAGATCAACTGTTGTTCTGTTCCTTACAAAGGTAATTCCAAGGTATGTAATAGTAATTGAAGACAAATTGTTATTTACACAAAAGAGTTGACATCTCCTTGAAATGGACGGCAATTTATTTTAATCCTAGACGTAGAAAAGAAACTCTACAAATTTAAAATAGTTTTAGGAAAAAAGAGGTCCTAGATGTGAGTCTTGCGAAACCCCAAATGTAACATAGTATGGTTCAGAACGAAACCCTTTGTAATAACAACTTGTGATCTTCTGGTTAGATCCAAGGGCACCTATTTCAGGAGGCTGCTCAATACCCCCACTTACTGAAAGTTTTTACAGTCAATGCAAACGATATCAATCTGTACACTTCAGCCATTATAGTAATAGCAAAGTCTGACTACGGCATAAGATTTAAATTCAGAAATATGTTTGATATAATATTGGATTTCACTTGTTTTCAAATAATTTTTTTGACTTCTTCTTCTTCTTCTTCTTCTTCTTTAACTGCTTCCTTCTGCCCTATAAGAGCGTGGTTTTTTTGACAAATATATAAATAAACAATGTGAAGTATGACAGTTGGAATATTGATATGTTAAAGTTACGAAATAAAGGCGGTTTGATAGACTTACATCTTATAATGCAAAGCAGCTAACTGACTCTGGTGTGGTGGCGTAAAACCCTCAGACGTCATAGCAATGTCAGTAACCCAAAAACATTAAAACTATTAATTTTTCCTATAAAAGTATTTAATTAATGCAGGAACTTGTATATTTTACTGCTATTTTATGTGAAACTGCTGCTTTTCAGATAATTTTTTATTAAAGCTCTTTTAAAACTTTTTTCTTAAAGCTTTCAAGAATATCACATCGGATGTTTATGATGTCAACTGAATTAAATTTGAAACAACATTAAAATGTATAGATTTTGTAAGTAGCTTTCGTTACGACTTACAGTATTATTAAAATTTTATAAGATTTGACTTTTTATACGTCTACAAAATTTTATTGACATCGAGAATTTTCTCCAAACCTTTCAGTTTTTATGGATGTCGGAGAGCCATTTTCATCAAATACGTTTCCTGCTCAGATTTAGGATGGTTTATTATCCAATCGTTTTGTGAGAATTTTAAGACTTTATTTCCGAATTTAAAGGGATATTTTATGAATATTATTCGGTTGTTTTGAACTGCAAGTGTTAAAATTTCCTCGTTAAGCTTAATATTTCAAACTTATCTTTGGCTTATGCGTATTTGTTATTTATTTAGTTTGTTTCTGTTAAATCAGTGAATGTTATTTGTTCCGCAATTAGACAATTTTAAAAGGAAAAGATAAATTCGGAAAAAGATAATTGCGCAAGAATTATTTTGAGAAAGTTTTTCCTTATTAATTAAGTGCACTAAACGATGACATTATTGCACTGTGGAGTGAGCTTTCCGGAAACCAAATTGATGATCTGAGATTCAGTTATGTCTTGTATAATCTTTTCGAGGAGTTTCGATAGTACTGGTAGTACGAAGAATACCCGCAGTTGTACTTTTGTAAGCCTATGTCTGGGCGGGCTATAAACTGCAGTAATCGTTATCTTGTATGGAAAGGTTCGTACTTTCGTAGATTATGTTTGAATATGGTTTTCTTCGTATTTTAGTAATTCGTAATGATGTATGCTTACTTTCACAAGTATTGCTGGGCGCCCATGGGCAGAACCATCTGGGTAGTTTGTATGGTATAGTTTGTATCTGGGTATATTAAAGTGACTTCTAATGGTGAAGTGTATTTTACTGATCAGTATTATTGTCACGGTGTTTGAAATATTATGTAAATTAAGTGTAATACGTCCCTGTTGCTCGAAGTTTAAGCCCGCCAGATGCTTGCAGAATCCGCGGAAAAATAACGCCAGATCGGCGCATTCTTGTTGTTGCGAAATAATTCGGAGAAATCCCAAATAGGATGATCTAATGTTTGATTCAGTATATTTCTTTGTTAAAAAAGTCTGGGGAATCACCACATCTCCAGGTACGCCAGAGTGGCGCCATTTAAGGTTTCGATATTTCCCGCCCAGCGTACCGCCGGACCCGTTTGGTCATCTTTTTCTAACATCCATTTTGCTTTAGGGAAAAGTAGGGAGACACAGTAGAGTATAGCCAGATTTGAGATCTAACGGTCGTGTGAATTTTCGTTCTGGGCCTCGTGGGTCAATCTCGACTTCGACGTCGCCCTATAGGTTCTCTTAATGCGGAATTAGCACGTGACATTATATCAATTAAGTTATGTTCTAAAAACAGTTTTAGTTCTTCTTTATGGCTTGGAAGGCCGTGGGCATTTTTAGTTCATTTTGTTGACAAGCATGGTGAACATATTGAGTACTATGCTGTTCTTTTGCATTGATTGGTTGACGAGATTTTTGAATTGCTCTAAGAATTTGGTTAGTATAGGTACTACATGTTCTATCAGCATTTTTTATGTTTTTAGTTGCTATTTTGGCATAGGTTGTATGTTGTGGGTTTTATATTTTGTGTGTATGCTCTCGTGGCTATTGGTGGTACTGATAGTCTCTACATGTTACTTCTGTTATTTCCTCTAATTAGTTTGTAATGGGTGATAGTGCTCTTGGAATGCTAGGCGATTGTTGCTTAAACGATTGCCTCAACTTGACTCACATCTAAGTAATATTTCTGACGTCATAGTTAAGTTAAAATGAGTGTCTCAAAAGCATTGACAGATTTTAGCATTCTGAAATAATAAATTATGAACCAAAGTTTGATTCGTAAACGTTTTTGTTTAAAGCATAATTAATAGAAAAGTAAACTTAAAATGAATAAATCAGAAAATAATAAATAACGTTTGGGTACCACTGATTTAAAGTGAACCAGAAATAAAATAAATTTGGGCTTTTGTGAATTTATTTCTAACTTGGAGTCTCCTGGATATTTTACAAAATATTACAGTTTTAGTTCGGGTTTCGTGGTATAGGCTTTTCGTTCTTGCGAATGTATTGTTAATTGATCGGCTTCTTAATGATGGACTGATGCTTTGATTTGTTTCTTTAACCTAAGACTTCGTTTGTTTGACAATCCATTCTACATTAATTAATGAGTTTTATTGGAAACTACCCCTAAGGTTGAAAATACGCTGTACAGCGTACAGCTCGATTGACGTTTTAACAAATCAAATCATAAATTATTACTAATTACTTGTTTATCAGAAACGGTTTATCGGTAACTCATTCTTATTTGGCCCATGTAAAAACCCCGAATTAGTGCAACGATTTTCGGTTTTGACAAAATAAAAGCCCAAAATTCATAGTACAATAATACAGAAACATTTGTAGTTCTTGCATTGTATAATGAGCTATTAACAATTTTCCTTTCATTCTGCTTTGCAGGTTACAGTTTAATTTAAAAGTCTGATGAATTAATAAAATTTTAAGTAACAATTTAATTAAATCCAGCTTATCTTTTATTTTTCTTTTATGGTAATTCTAATTTAAATAATCAAAAGTTACATAAATTTTTTTGATGTAATTTGCTGTATAATCAAAAGGATTTTTATCAAGAATAAGGTTTATATTGCGGGGGATTAAATCAGTCAACTTTTTGATCATTTGTCCTTCTGTAAAAATGCAAGGAGAGATCCTTATTTTCACAAAATTACAAGGTAATTACATTGAATTATTTTCTAGTATTTTTCATAAAATTTAGCTTGTGACATGCACCATGCGTGTATGTTCAAACGGAAGCAGTTTTCATTTAATTTACATATTATTCCTGATTTTAAAAGCTTTAGACCGAATAATTCGTGGTTAACGATCGTTTTAATTTTTAATTATGTACAAGCTGCATAAGACTGTGAAACACCAATCGGTTTTCATGTTTCAGACTAGATTGACCGATTAAAACGTAATCATTTGTGGGCGTACCATTTTTAGTCTTTAATTTCCTTAGTTTTTTTTATTATTTAAGCTTACGTTACTCCTAATTGAAACTTTCGTGGGCGTATTGACTTTACCGTCTTTAGAATAATTTATCCGATTTTGTTTATTAAAACTTAGCGAAAACAATTAAATTTGTATTTAGTTCGAGGGCTATTTTCGGATGGACCTGAATGAATAAATTTCTGGTTTAATTTTCTTCTTTTCCTAATTTTATTACAAAGGGTATTAGGTATTTAATGGTTGATTATACAGTAAGTAATCAAACAAAGTACTTTATGTACGATTAAATGGTTAAAAGAACCCTCAAAGTTAATGATTTTTGTGTGCCATAATTTCGCCGCATTTTCTATTTAGTGTCAATAAAGGGGCAACGATTTTGAACGTTCCTGGTTCGTAATAAAAGTTTCCAGAGTGACAAAATTGAACGCTTGCAGTTACGTTATTGTGATATTCCGGCAGTAATGTTCTATTATTATCAGAAGTAATTTGAAAAGGAAGGGTATTTGTGTCGAGCCGGGAGTTTTTCGTCGTTGCATGTTTTCAACGTGTCTTTTCATCCAGGCCGATATAATTTACCTGTCAGGCAGGCTTTTGTGCGGCCACAACGTTACCATTGTCTCAATGAATCTTTTATAATGCAATACAACAGATTCCCCGTTTGAAATAAAGTAATTACAATGAAATACGATGAAGGGGACGTCGCACAAAAGTGCTATCGGATATGTGTTTCGGAAACGCCCAATCATTTAGAGAGTCAGTTATTTGTAGTAGGGCGCATCCTGCTCTTTATCTTTGCTTATTTAAGAGACAACTTGAGGCTCTGGCAGAATCCTTTTGATGTGGGATAAATGTTGCGGCTCCAAATAAAAAGAAGAAGATGTATGCTGCGTGTGCTCGTGCTCATCGGTCACAGAGCGGGAATTAATATTCCGGGAATCCGGGACAAGTGCGGGATCACAATTATGGTCCGGAAGATCTATGAATGTCTTTGAGAAAGTTGGATTATGTTCCTCAAACTTTTCCCGTTTTTGCCCTCATAAAAATGCAAAAAATTCTATCACCTATATTCAGTTTAGGAGCGGGCGTCCTACATAAATTGGAATTAACGAGTCGTGAGGAATAACATGAGTGTAACTTCTTGTACTTTATCACTCGAGCAGGAGACAGAACGTTTCCCCTTTCTTATCGATCGACCTGATATACTTCAGCTTTGATAAGGTTGCTTTCATGCATTATGAAGCGATGTGACTGCTGACTTTTACACGCCACTGTTTAATGACAAATTTAACCGGAGTTACTTATGCCAGCTCGCGCTATTTATTTTGCCGAGGAGAAACTCTTAGGCGAAACAAAAAGGCCATTAGCCAAAGCCTTCTTTCCCGGCATTATAAAAGATCTCACTTTTTGGATATAAAACCTTCTTTTCAAGATACGCTTTGAGTGTCTTTTATATAGACCTGTTTTATGTACACAGCATTTGAAAATTTAATGCATTCTCTCTTCTTGCAGAACACGCGGGGTAACCTCGTTAGCCTACACACTCTAAAAAGGTAAGTCTTTTTCTCGTATTTTTAATCCACCGGGAGACTAAGCGCGGACATTATAAAATTAATTAAAAAGTTTCATTCATCTTTCGGTAAGGACCAATCGTTTAGAAAATTCGTTTTGAAAAGAGACACTTTCCGACAAATTTTTATCTCGGTATATTTATACATTCCGCCGTTCCTTTGCGATTTGATTAGATTTATAATTACATTCTTCACACATTTACGTGCAGAACGCAAAAATTAATTAAAAAATTCGATAGGCCCTCGAAGCGAATTTGTTTTCAGGTAACTTTGACATCTAAAGGTTTAATTTTGCCTTCCGAATTACTTCCTTTCTTTTCACGCCATTTTCAGCGAATGATTCCAATTTATTCTGGCAATCTGCAAAACAAATTCTTTCAATACCTTTTCATTTAGAACCATAACTATCTTGTTGGTTAAATAAATCCTTTCTAAATTGGGTTTTTATTGAAATCATTAAAATGCATCTCCAAACTGAATAATATTTTTGTAACTGCAGTTTTAAAATATGAATTAAATTAAGTTTATAGTCGAATATTCATCAAAACTTTTATCTAATGTGAGATAATCGAATGGAATGACATACCAAAATCGCTTGAGTGATTCCTGCAACTCGGTTTGCAACTAGCTAGCAGGCCAGTAACTATAGAAAATAATCCGAATAATCATCTTTCTACTTTGTACGTACAAGCAAAATAGTGGTAGCACAGTAAAGAACTAAAATTCGAATGATTTTAATCCGAATACATTTGTTTCCCACTAGAAACCGATTTTGTACGAACAATGACTCGTACTCAAATGAACGATTTGATGGGTATCATCACTAAGATTAATCATATTGTACTAAAAATCCTAATTATTGATTTACAAGGACAGTGAAATAAAACTACGGTTCAGATAATTAATTAAACTTAGACAGAGCGTCCATGAGAAATAATAGACTGGATTACGCTAAATCAGGTTGGTTTACGTTGAATTACATGATATGACATGGCTAAATTAACTTAGGTTAGGCTCAACTGAATTAAGTTGGGAAGATTCACCTGAGCTTAATTAGGTTATGTCGGATTTATTTTAGTTAAGTTAGATTCAACACTGCTTAGAATGGTTAGACGCGATTCGACTAAGTTGGGTTAGATTCAGCTGAGTTTAATTAGGTTATATTCTACTCAGACCAGTAAGGTTAGAATCAACGAAGCTCAGTTAGCTTACAAAGCTCATTTATATTACAATCAACTGAGTTTAAGTCAACTTAATTACGTTAAGTTGGATTTATTTATCTTAGCTTAGAATTAATGGAGCTTAAGTTAGATTCAGCTAAAGTCAGTTGTGTTAAACCAAATTGAACTAAATAAGGTTAGACTCAGCTGAGCTTAATTGTTGGATTTCACTTATTTAGTCAGCTTAGATTCAACTCAACTGAGTTAAGTTAAAGTCAGTTCAGCTAAGTATGGTTGGATTCAATTGAGTTTAATTTGGTTATGTTCTACTGTTATTCGTATCGTTAGAAAAAACCTAGGATACAAATTAACTCAGTTAGATTAGAATCAACTGAGTTTAGTTAGGTTAGAGTCAACTGAATTAAGTTAGGTTCGGTTCAACTGAGTTTAATTGTGTTAGGCCGGATTTGTTTCGGTTAGGTTAGAATCAACGGAGTTTAGGCTATATTCAGCTTAGATCAGTTAGGTTAAACCCAGTTTAGTAATCAGTAATCAGTTAATTTAATTCTAAAGACTGTACAACAAAGGAAAAGCCGGTATAAAAAGGTAAATCGTTTGTTTACAAAATTACAAAATCAGGTGCTGCAATAGTATACAAATAAAATTTTATTAATCGTTTAAAAACATTCCTCCAAGGTATACAATATGTGTTGAAGAAGATAAGCTTTTGTAGTGCTTTTAAAGAACCCTACAGAAGTGTTAAGTGGTCGAAAAGCCTAATTCCTAAAGAGTCAGGCTAATTTATAAAAGCTTGATATCGATCGAAGTTTTCTTAAATTTACTTTTATTTGTAAATACATAAACTGATAGTTCAGAGATGAATAATAAATCTTTAAAGGTTAGGATTGAGGATTTTCTAAACAACGTTCTATATGAAATTGAACTAAGGTTGCTTACTCAATTGAACTTAGTTAGGTTAGATTCAACTTATTTCAGTTAGGTTAGACTCAATTGAGCTTAGTAAGGTTAGACGCGATTCAATTAAGTTGAGTTAGAGTTTAATTAGGTTAGGCTTAGGTTAGGTTAGACTAGAATCAACTGAGCTTAGTTAGATTAGAGTCGACCGAATTTGCTTAGGGTGGGTTTAACGCAACTCAGTTAAATTCAACTTGAGTGAACTTGATCAGGTTAGAGTCAACGAAACTAAGTTAGGTCAAATTCAATTGAGCTCAGTTAGGTTAGACTCAATTCAACTAAGTTGGCTTAGATTGAGTTTAATTAGGTTAAGTGCTGTACAAGTTTAAAGTACATGAAGTTCGGTTGGGTCACAGTTACAGGAACTTAGTTAGATTAGAATACTAACGGCGGGTTGCACAAACAGGATTTAACCGCTTGGTCCAATTAATCATTCGTTAAAATGAACAAAATCGAATCAAAATTCGAATGCATATGGCAAATAACACATAGTTATTTTGTCAACTTTGATCATTCCCTAATTTAACAAAAGCTTTGGGTAATCGGCCCTGAGTTTAGTTAGGTTTCAATTAAAAAAACTCGGCTTGGTCAGACTATACCCAGTTAGGTGAGCTTGAACTTAAGTACTTTAGGTTAGATGTAAATGAGTTGCTATGTTAAGGTAGGTGTAAATAAAATTTAATTGAACGAATTAAACATTAGCCCCAAATTATTGATAATGGAAAGTTGTTATTCTTATATTAAGTAGTACTAAATTTTATTTTTTAAATTGCTTTTAACACTAAATATCATTGCACTAGCCATAATTTGTGTATTATTTGAAGTAAATGTCAAATTAAACATATTAAATGAGAGGATAAGTCTTCGGCCATATGATTTAATGTATGACATGACTTGAAGAATTCCAAAACACAAATAATTTTTCGTTTGAACATCATTTACTTATATAAAGCATCACCATTTAAGATTTCTTAAGATTTGTAAACACAAATAGTATTTCAGTTTGTCAAGGAAAACTACAAAATGAGTTGATAAACTCAAACTTACTAATAGGAATAACTCAAATCACAGCGTTAGTCAATTTAATTTCAGTTAGGTTTAAAGTCACCGACCTAAAATAGGGTTGTATCAAGCCGAAAGATCAACCACAATTTAGTTATATCGAAAATTTTCGAAATCCAAGAAATTTATTATTTCAAAATCTCGTTTCTCTAATTCTCTGCGGAATAGTTTAAAAGTTGTCAGATCAGCCTCTGGGAATTTGTTCTTTATGCGTGTGTAGTTTTCGACGTGAATTCGATTTGCAGGTTATTTTTACAAAATTTTGTTACTTTCAGACGGAATAATAATGGTAGACTTCAGAATTGGTTAAGGATTTAAAATACATACCAAAAATAGTCATTTCCTAAATACGTTAAAACTTTTAAAACGACCCCTTTAGCTCATAAAGTCATTAGCATTTGGGTAGTAAAAAACATACACCTTCCCTAAAATATGGACCATAACATTTTTATCTGAAAAACTTTCAGCAGGCACTAACTTGGGTACTTAACTTCTGCAAGCCGCGCGATGAAAGATCGACAAACAACGCATACAAAAAGAATAATTAGTGTTATTTACCCGGGGCGCAGCTTAATTTATCTCCACAGCAAAGTAACCCGTGAAATTATGAGACCATACTTTCGGGCCTTTGTATTTTTCCCTTTTTTTTTTAACAGAAAATGCGTAGCGAAAACGAAAAGATTTGCGCTTTGCATCGCTATCGCCTTATTTACTGGGTTGCTTGAAATTTGTACGAAGTTCTTTGGTGATTTGGAAAAAGAAAATGAGAAAAATCTTGACCTAGCTTTATTAAAAGTTCGAAGGTTACAAGGGATGAACTTGGATAGATAAGGACGGAACGAAACAGGGAATAAGTAAAACAATCATGTAAATATCGACGAGAAGACCCAACGCTCATTGACTTTTGTTTCAAGAATTTCCGGAACTGAAGGGATTCAATTTCGGATATATAGGTTAATAGGTATTTAACGAAATTTGTTATCGACTTCATTATCATATCTCTTTTACTTTATCTTTATACTTATTTTATTGGTAATAACGTCGCTTAAAGATATTGCGTAAAAGTAGGCGGACTAATTTATTAAGAAGAAACACACGCCGAACGTTCTTTTAATTAAATAAGACTTAGATGTTTTCCGCCATAATGAATCCAAAATAGCTGAAACGTAAACAATCCAACTAAACCTTGTGAATATTCAATTACGTGTACAAATAAGCACTTCGAAATATAAAATTATTTTAACTATTATTTTTCCAATGATTTGCAACCAAAATCCATTAATTTAATCTATAAGCAAATTATTTCATGAAACATTGGAGAGAATTTTCGGTAATAAATTGTGTTATCTGGAAACCATCTAACAGAAATTCAATCCAAAACTATATCGCTACAATTCTAATCCAGCCAGAAAACTAACAATGAGATACTTCCGAGTCAATATGGGGGTGCTTTTCCAAATAATGTGCACATTTGCTTATTCAGCACTAACATGCACATAGATACGATGTTGAAATTACAAAAGCAAATGGTATCATTTATTCTGTTTTATTTTGCTACAAGTTTGATTCCCTTTTTTTATATCTCATGTCTTAAATCAAGTTTACTTGGAAGATTTTTATGTTGCATAATTTGGATTATGTGGCTTAATATGCAGAAATCCTGAAAGTTTAAACTCAAAAATTGTTCGTTACCAACTACCAATCCCATTCATTATGCATTACAAATTTCTGAATTTATTTTTATACGAATGGTACAAGTCACAAATGTAAATTTTCAGTCGATCTCCAACTCGACATTGAAATGAGCCGGATTCCTGAAATTTGCTTAATTTTTCCAGATTTTTTTAAAATTTGCAGTGTTTATAAATTTTTTTTACTTAAAATAAATTACGAATTTTGAAATTTATTTTCATTTGCTCCGTACAATTTATACATTTAAATTTCCGGTCACTTTCTTAACCCTGATTGCAGAATTCCCGAATTTATTAATTCTTGAAATAAATTAGACATTTTTATATTGCTTTACTTAATCAGCACGGTTTATAAATTTAAATTTCCTGTCACTCTTAAGGACACAGTATTGAAACGAGTACTGAAAGAAAAAGCCGAAAATTGCGATACAGCAAACTTTGTTTAACTATTCCAGAAACATGTTTTCTGAACTTTGATTGCAGAATTCTTGAATTTATTTTCTTAAAATAAATTATAAATCTTTGAATTTATTTTTATTTGATCAGCACAAGTTATAAATTTAACTTTTCAGTCACTCTCAAAGAGAAGGTGTCGAAGTGTGTATGATTCCTGAAGATTGAAAACTCCTGTACAGCAAGCTTTGCTTAATTTTTCCAAATAAACGTTTTCTGAACTTTTATTGCAGAATTCCTAAAGTTGTGTTTACTTAAAATAAGTTAGAAATTTTTGAAGCTATTATTTAATTAGCATTAGCTAGTATGCAGTGTGTCCCCGGATGGAGTTGACAAGATGACCAAAAACGTTATTTTCGATTTTACGACAAAAAGTCATTCTTTATAAAAAATTCTGCTTGTCGAATTAACGAGTTTGCTATTTAAAAAAATTAGATTAGATATACAGGGTGTTAATAAACTAAGAAAACATGAAAATCTTCAAGAGAGAAGTGTCATTATTTTGCATTTTAGAGTTAACTGTAAATAGAAAAAGTTCCTTAAAAACATACAAATAGTTTAAATACAAAATTTCAAGTCTAAATTTAGATTGTTATGGTTTTATTGTTTTTAAGTGTAATCAAGATAACTAGTTATCTTGAATTTAATTTTGATAATTCCAAATTAAATCTTGTCGATCACAGGCTATGGTAAATTTATAAAAATGATGGAGAAATGTGTGGAAGTTGGAGGTGGCTCTGTAGAATAATTTTTGTTGACTTTGTTAAAAGTCCTATTTCATTTCTATTGTTTGCTTTAAGTCATGGTTTTTAAATTATCTAAAGAGAATCCCGGAAAAATAGTGTATAATAAATAAAACTGCAAAAGTAAATTTTGGATATTGTGTTTTGTATTTCCACTATAACAATCAAGCTATCAAATACTGGCACTTCTCTCTTGAAGCATTTTCATGTTTTCTTAGTTTATTAACAACCTGCATATCTAATCTATTTTTTTTTAAATTGTAAACTCGTTAATTCGACAAGCAGAATTTTTTATAAAGAATGACTTTTTGTCATAAAATCGAAAATAACGTTTTTGGTCCTCTTGTCAACTTCATCCGGGGACACACTGTATATTTAAATTTCAAATCACTCTCACGGATAATGTATCGTAATGAGTACGATTCCTGAAATAGAAGCCTGAAGATTGCTAGACAGTAAACTTTGTTTAATTTTTCCAGCAAAATGCTTTCCGATCTTTAATTGCAAAATTCCTAAAATTATTTTTAATTAAAATAAATTACAAATATTGAAATATAATATTTTCATTTATAAATTTTTTCCGATCACTTTCAAGGAGAAGGCATTGGAATGAATGCGACTCCTGAAACAGAAGGCTGAAAATTGATATAATGCAAACTCTGCTTAATTTTTCCAGAAAAGTGTTTTCTGAACTTCGTTTGATAATTTCTAACCTTATTTCTACTTAAAATAAATTTAAATTTTTGAATTTATTTTTATGCTTTCAGTGCAATTTATAAATTTAAATTTCCAGCCATTCTTAAGTAGAATACATTGAAATGAGTACAGTTCATGAAAGGAAAAGCTCAAAATTGCTATCTCGTACAGCAATAATTTGCTTAATTATTCCAAAAATTTTTTTTCTGAACTTGCAGAATTCCTGAAATCGATTTTACTTAAAGTAGATCATACATTTTTTAATTTGTTTTTGTAAGATATAAATTTTCAGTCGTCACTCTCAAAAAGAACGATTACAATAAATTGCTGAAAAAGGAGGCTGAAATTTTCTATACTGCAAAATGTGCTTAATTTTTCCAAAAAAATTCGTTTTGAACTTTTTTATTTAAGTCAAATTAAAAATTTTTGAATTTATTTTTATTAGATCTGCATAAGTAAGTACTATATTTAAATTTCCAGTCATTTTCAAGGAGAAGGTTTTGTAACGAATACGATTTCTGAAAAAAGGCTGAAAATTGCTATACAGTAAACTTTGCTTCTATTTTCCAGAAAAATGTTTTCTCAACATTGATTGCAGGATTCCGGAATTTATTTTTACTTAAAATAGAGTAAACACCTTTGGATTTATTTCTATTTGCTTAGCACAATTTTTAAGCTTAAATTTCCAGTCACTCTCAAGGAGAAGGCATTAAAATAAGTGCAATTTGTGAAACAGAAGGTTGAACATCCTATACAACATACTTTGTTTATTGTTTTAGAAAAATGTTTTCTGAACTTGTTTGTAGGATTCCTGAATTTATTTTTACTTAAAATAAAGTAAACAACTTTGAATTTATTGTCATTTTCTCAGCGCAAGTTATAAATTTAAATTTTCAATCACTCTTAAGGGGAAGGTATTGAAATGAACATGTTCCCTGCAACAGAAGACTGAAAATTGCTCTGCAGTAAACTTTTTCTAATTTTTCAAAAAAAAATATTTCTGAATTCCTTGAATTATTTTTACTTAAAATAGATTATAAAATGTTTTATTTATTCAGGATAAGTCATAAATGTAAATTTTCAATCACTTTCAGGGTCACGGTATTGAAACGAGTACGATTCCTGGCACTGAATGCTGAAAATTTGCTTAATCTTTCCAGATTTTTTTTTAACTTTATGAAGGTTATCGAATTTATTTTTACCTAAAATAAAATATAAATTTTTGAATTTATTTTTTTATTTCTTCGCCACAAGTCATAAATTTAAATTTTCAGCCACTCTCAATGAGAAGGTATTGAAATAAATAATACTGACATAGAATTGAAAATTGCTATACAGCAAACTTGGCTTGATGTTTTTAGTAAAATATGTTCTGACCTTTGATTGCAAAATTCCTGAATTTATTTTACTTAAAATAAGTTGTTCGAAACAGCACAAGTTATAAATTTAAATTTTCAAGTCACTCTTAAGGAGCCTGTATTGAAACGAGTTCGATTTCTCAGACACAAACCTGAAGAATTGCTTAATTTTTCCAGCAAAATGCTTGTTAAACGTTGAGTGCACAGTTCCTGAATTTATTTTTACTTCAAAGGAGTTAATACATTTTTGAATTTCTTTTGTATTTATCAGCACGATTTATAAATTTAAATTTCCAGTCACTATCAAGGAGTAGGTATTGAAATGAACAGAATTCTTGAAACAGAAGGCTGAAACTTACTTCACAGCAAACTTTTCTCAATTTTTTTAGAAAATTGTTTATTGAGCTTTGATTGGCAAATTTCTGGCTTTATTTATGCTTAAAATAAATTATAAATATGTGAATTTATTTTTGTTTATTGTAAATTTAAATATCCAGTCACTCTCCAGGAGAGTGTATTGAACTGAGTTCAATTTCTGAAGCAGAAACCTGAAAATTACTGTACGGAAACGTTGCGTAAAGTTTCCGGAAAAATTTTTTTTAAACATTGATTTTGGAATTCCTAAAGTTATTTTTGAATTTATGTTTTGAGACAGAAGGCCGAATGCTACACAGCAGAATTTACTTGAGAGTATATTCGAAAATTGTTATTATTGAACAGAATATGTTAAAGAGAAACTGTAAATGTTCAAGTCGAGCTATTTTCTTTTCTTTTAATCAAACCATTAATTCACGTATAGGTACTTAATTAATTTGACATATTGACATCCGTTACAATTGTGTTTAGAGCTGAGATGTATGTCTTTAAATTTCCAAGCAAGCCTTTATTAAAACAAATTGCACCCAGTATGATTTTCTTGCAGAAATAACAATTTATAATATTAACGTACTTGAAAAGTAATTGTTAATCTATTGAATTTATCATTACCAAATAGTATTATGTAACAGTTTATTTTGACAAAAGTTGAAAATCGAAAACAATAAATAGTTAATAAAATTTAAAATACTTCGGCGATGGATTTTAAATATTTAATTGAATTTAAATGTAAACAGGATTTTGTGGAGAAGTTATTAAAAGTTGTATATCATACCGCAATCTGAGTCAAGGTCATTTAAATATTTTGCAAAAATTTAGGTTAATAAAATACCAAAAAAGGAATTAGTTTCAATTGTGTGCGAGTTTAAATTTACACATTGTCAATCCTTTACAGTCGCAATTAAAGTTGTCAAAATATTGGATATTTCATCACTTTGATATAGTATATTCAGTGTCAGTCACTGTAGGTCGTAATAATTTAATTATAACTGCTAATAATAATGTGTAAAGAATACAAAAAAGAAGTAATGCAGTAGCAACTCTTATGATATGTAAATGATGATGAAAACAATTAAACCTTGAAGCGACCATGCCACCATAGATTTAAATTAAAAAAAAAAAAACGCTAACATTTTATTAGATTATTGGTAATCAATTATTTCTCTTGTATTTTTTGCAGCTTTAAATAATATTTGGTTGATTTGCTTGCTGTTTTTTTGCATTTTACACGATTTTTTCATTACCTCAAACCAAATAATTTTAACTGATAGTTAACCTTGTGCTGTATTTTAACAGTTGGAATTTGAAATTTAGAAAAGTTGCGAGGTCGTCAAAGGTCAAAGGCTCAATATAGAAGTAAAACTTAAAAATTTCAGTATTATGGGCGAGAAATGTCATAAAAATGTTATAACTGCCACATTTTGCTATTAAATACGGATATAAATGTCCTTTCTAAAACCGCCAACTTAGCGGTTGTAAAAGTTAACACTAAAAGAACAATTTGTAACAGATTTTTTCAAACATATTAAATTATAACAACTGCTGGAAGTGGGCACCACTGCAATTTAAACATAAATTTACTCGCCATTTCATATATCTTCTCAGAAACTCGTTGCAGTACAGGTGCGTCGATAGTACGCTCACATTCTGCGGTAATTCTTTCTTGTAAATCATTGAAAGTGTGTACTGGAGTTTAAATGACATTTGGAAACAGGAAAAAATCTAAACACGCCAAGTCACATGAACGGGCTGGCCAAAGGTCTTTGCTAGTAACCCTATCATCATAAAATTGTGATAATAATTGAGTATTATTTGCGCAGTTGGAAATAGCCTTCCTGCATTTCGTCGCCATGTAACTGATTGATAAACGGCTCAAGAATATTATTCCGATATCTTTCTGCATTTAAGATTGTGTCAAAAAAATTGGACCAATAAGTCTTCTCCTCGACACTGCAACCCAAATTTCTACCTTTAGGGGATATAAACCCGACTCGACAGAGCAGTGAGGATTATCATCGTTCTATAAACGCATATACTGGGAATTCACGTAGCCAGTAATATGAAATCACTATTCATCCGTAAAAGACGTCTTATCAAAGATATCAATCATTGTTGTTAAGATGATTTAAAAACCAATTATAGTTAACTCTCGTTTTATTATAATCAGGGGGGAATAGCTCTTGGTACACATGCACTTTGTATGGATGCATTCCCAAATCTTTTTTGAGAATGTTACGACAACTACCACGTTGAGACAATCTTCTAACCGACGTTCCAGTTGAGCCACTGTTATCATTTTAACTTAAATATTTTAAAGATAGATTACGTTAAATCAGAATGCCATTATCTAAAGTAGAATGCTGAAAAAATGAGTAGAATAAATTACATTTCTGAATTGTTAGTTTAAAGGTTAACTGTAGAAATCCGTTTAATTAAATAATATTTTTGTAAAATAAATTATGGCTCTTATTTCCAAAAATATAGGATTATACCTACAGCTGAGAAAGTAATGGTCAGAGTCATAAGTTAGAAATTAAAATGAATTTAAGACCTATAAAAAATTTAAATTAGTACAAAAGATTCAAGTTTTGAAATTATCTGCAACGGGTTTTAAACAGAACCCTTGTTTGTGTTCAGCACACACGATGTAATTAATGGTGTTATCTTAATTTAGTACATGTGCGCCAACATGAGGGTCAAAACCACCGTCAGAACAAATGATAGTTCCAAACAATTCCCCTTTGTGGCCCCGGAATAGCAAACTTTTAATACCGTTGGAGACACGGCTATTACTGAAAGTCTGAAAAGTGACATTTGAATATCGAGGGAACGAATACCAATACCGCGTTTTAAAGCGACGACATTGTTATCTTCCTAACTTTTCGTGTATTGGCTGCCAGAAATGTTAATATCTCACAAGTGGTGCCTTATTGAACATTTACTTAACTTTAACGCGCCAACTGTTTGAAAAGTGACAAGTTTAAATCCCAAACTGTAATGGGTTCGGGGCGTACAAGTTCGGCAGTAACAATAAAAACTAACCCAGGTTTCAATATTTATTTTTACGTGCTACAAGCGGTGTTGTACAATATTAATTTTTCAACACAACATCCAAACCCGCTTGTAAAACAGCGGTTTTACCGCTTAGTGTTTACGTGAGGTGCGGCGAACTGAATTCCCCAACAACATAAAAAAAGAACTTGTATCGATGAACTACGTTTTTACATACACGAGCGCATTTGCACAACAAATCACTTTAATTAATGCAAAAATCGGTACACTGGTTACCTACAGAATGCATTTTTACTGTTAAATATCGCATTTCCGGGAATTTTCTTTATTTTCAGCGTCATAAAAAGCTTTTGATTAACACTCGTTTTTTAATAATGAGAAATGAGTTTTAATATTGAAAACTAGAAAAATATAATACTTTCGCGATTTTTTAGACCATATGTTAGGTTGGTAAAAGTAAAAGGGGAATTCTTTGTCATTTTTGGGTCATTTGTGAGGTATAAGTTCGTTTATTAATTAGTTATGTTAATCGGTTGTTTAAACTCAACGCTAACCTCTCGTTTTACGTAAGAGGTTGGGCAGAAAGCGAGGGACACAAATAGTGCAGTGCGACACCCTTGCACCTTCCAGTGGCGGCACATTCGCCATTGCCATAAAACAAACATAACAATTACCAATTACTGCTCTGCAAAACTCACCACTTTAAAGTGCACTCACCGGGGTCTCCGACCTCCTCGTTTCCATGGGCCCCTTACTGGATACAGGTTTGCACCTGCTACTACTTCTCTGGGTTTCCATCATCTTCTTCACGGACTAGCTCCCGTTTACATCTTGCGGAGCTACCTTAGAGCTTCTCCTCTTCCTCCTTTCCCTGGAGTCACACAGCGTCAGGTGTAGTTAATGCCAAAGAGTCAATAGGGGCCTCATTTACACTCTCAGCAGTATCTTAATTGCTTATTAAAGTCTGTCCGGACAACTTTCATACCCCTATCGCAAAAGTAGACTTGGGCCACACAGAAGACATCCAGAAGAATTTTCACGGGAGCTTACTACCAGTCAGTATCTCTTCGTAAATGATCTTTCCTGTAAGTTAATTCTTTGATTAGACATGCAACACAAGCAATAAACGGGTGTGCCGCCACCGCTAATACTGTACTAATCGTCAACCCCTCTCGGTTATCGCAGCACACACACCCCTCCCTTCTTATGTAACTTAAGTTGGCATGTGTTTTTTTATGCTTAGGTCAACCCTTGGGATAATTTATGACTTTAGTTCTGGGAAATAGTAAACTAGGGCATTGGGAACTTCTATATACCTATCAGTTTTATTATTTCATAATACTGTAACGGTTTTAAAAGTTTATTTAAAACTTCGGTTCGTGGTGTGAATTATTTATTAACAAATATTAAAATTATTAAACAACGAAGCAACACGAAATAACAACTTAACACTAAAACACAACACTAATATTAATTCTAATCCGAAACACTAACTAGTTTATTTATACGAGTATTTCTATTCACGATATTCACGCGCGCACTTGTCGGTAAACTCTTGGTCGTTTTCTTCTTCAGCTAAAATAAATAGGTTGTCTACATACGCGTGCATTTTGGCTAGGAGTTTGGTAAGTTGTTTCAGTAACAGTTCCCATATTGTTATGATGAAGAGTATGAAGTGAGAGTGGGTATCCTTGGTTTATTCCTTTTTAGTTCTGACAGGATTTTGTTCTTTGTATAAACTGCTGCATCACGGCATTTTCTCCTAGCCTTGCTTTGATTGTCATTTTTTTAGGTGACATGGTGTTCCGCTCTCCTTTAAGGTTTCTATTTGCTGTTTGTGAAACCGTGCCGATTGCTTAACAAAATGCAGGATGGGTAATATCGTTCACTTTCTGGGCTTCCATCATTTGCCCAAAATTCTTCTCATAACAAATCTTCGTCCTAAATCTTCTATGCATTGATTTGCATAGCTGAGCGGAAGCTCTGATTTAAGCGATCGTATTTCGCAACCTTATCCTTGTAATTCGTCTTCCAACTTCAGCTGCATTTCTTCTTTATTGTTCCTCACATGCTTTGCGATTTTCCTTTCTAAGTCCAAGGTTTCTTTCGTAAATTATTCTTTGTTTCTTTTACCTTCTGTTATTGCTGCAACGAAGCAGTTTCCGATTCTTGGGATTTTCCTCACTTACATATGACAGTGATCCTCGTACCAATCTATTGTTTATGGTTCCTTGTTGTCTTCCTATTTTCTGTGTGGCTTACGGTTACGACTCTTATATCTGTACTTGTTATTTATTTCCCACATTTATGTCAACTAACTTTGTAAGTAAAGTATTTCCTTTGGGGTTGAGTCGACTCTCTTTTTAAAAAGAAAGTTCTTAGACATTACTTAAACTACAACTTAGCTGTGCGTTAAGTGAGTGTTTTTATTCCACTTACGCAGTGAATTAGAGGTGTACCAGGTATCGCCAATCGAATTTGGGCTTTTACCTCCAAGCGTTACCTTTGATTTTGTCTTTTCTTCGAGCTTTCTTCTTCTTACTTGCAGTAACACTTTGAGTTCATTTATTCATTTATTATGATTCGTGGAAATTTATTATTATGTTGGTACTTGCAAGTACCGGTCTCGTCATTTAATTAAAACTGCTAAGAAAAGAGAACTTTTTGAAAATAGAGAAATAGTCGGAGCTCGCTCGTAAACGATGTTTACTCGACCAGCGTTCCCCACGAACCCTAAAAATAAAATATCATATTGTAGGTATGTATTATTTGTTTCAGTAAAAGTTTCTATTTTTTTCCTGTGTTATGCTTAAAATTGCAGTTTGTTATTAATTTTGTACCTTTGTTTCCTAATTTATTATTGTTAGATTTCTTGATGTTTTCATTACTTTTGTTTTAGCTGTTTATTTTTAGATATTTCTTTTCTAAATTTCTTTCCTTTAAAAGTATGTTTCAGTCTTTTCAATATTCATAATATTTTCCTGTTTGTTTTATTATTAATTTTTCTTGATATTTTTATAACTTTTGTTTATTTTAAAATGTTGATTAAGTTTCTTTCCTATACGCTTATATTTTAGTTTTCTTTTTTGCTGCCCATACTACTATATTACCATGTAATACGTACTCGGTTCTTAAAATATTAATAATGTATTGTTCTCTTTAGGCCTATTACATCGGATGAGTTTCCATTTTTCTCCGCCTTTAGCTTTGTTCCTCCAGTTATTTTTCTCGGTCTTTCTCTTTTCCTTTTGTATGCTGGTGTTGCCCATGCTCGTGCTCTCTGTGGTCTTTTATTATTCAAGTTCCTAATTCCATGTATTTTGATAGATAATATAATACTATGAAATTCATCTAAATTTTAGAGTTTCTTAAGTTTGGATTCTATCCAGACTAATTACGTACTTAAATAAATATAAATGCTAAGTATACAGCTTTGTTGTATATTATTACTTTCGTACTTATTTGTTTTACTAAAAATACAACATTTATTTCGTATTGGTTTAAATTCATGATGAATTTCTTTTAAGTTAGTTCTTTAAGTTTTTGTTTTAGTATGCTAAATCCTTGTTTGTAGTTGAAGCATACAGTTTTCAATGAAAGAACGATCCAAGTCGTTTAAATAAGGAAATTCATAAAAGGACACTTTCATGTATTTTTTGGCATAAGTTGCTATTTTATTTTTTTAATTACTTTAATAAACTTGGCATAATATATCTTTACCTAACTAACTGTATTTTCAGTTTTGTAGTTTTGTACCTTTCCAAAGCCTCAAACTTCTAATTAAGTTTTACTCAAAATCATACAAATCCTTGTACACAATTATCAAATGTACTGCCATTTCCGTTTATAAAGTATGGTTTCCTAAATTCTGAGCCCAAAGATTTATTAATAAAGATTTGTTTATTGGACGAGGTTCTAGGCTTGCGGGTGCCAATGATTGCAATTCGTATCAGCATTTTGTCGAACCCAAGGGACTTCCTGAGGACTACCTAGAAGGTCTTTCTATCGCAAATTTAAGATTCTTAAGAAGCGAACTTGAGACATATGGTTTACACAATCCGGTACTCCCCTGCATCACCGAAGGGGAAAATGGAACATGAATAATGACTGGATTTAGAATCTTAAGAATCACACCCTATTTATATGTATTATTCCCGTTCCCAATTTCTTTTTACTTATTGGCCATTCAGTTTTTCTCCCGTATTTGATCGTCTACTCCTATAGTTTAGCTATTTGTAAGGAATTTACCTTATTTCTCAAACCCTAATTTTTAGCTTCTTCCAGTCGTGGTTATTTCATGCTATTAGAAAGTTACCTAGTTACCTTGTGTTTGTATTGCGTATCTCCACCTTCAGTGACAGATTCCTTCCATCTGCCTTTCAAACTTAAATTATTGTATCTGCTCATATCTACTTTGTGTTCTTGTCTTTATAGTTTCTTAGTTATATTTATAATTTATTTGATTCGAGGTTTCTCCATAGTCTTCACTTGATTTGACTTAAAGAAGACCCTTTAATGTTTTCCTTTGTATTTTATGTTGTTGATAGTTCTCTACTTTTCCAGAGCTGTTTTTTATTGGTTGCCCCTTAAATAATTCCCAAATTGACAAAACTCTATTTTTCATTTTATCGTCTATTTCCTTGCTATACTTGCATTATATTTTCTCTGACAGCTTATCTTTTTATTATGCAAGTTTAAAGAAGAGAAAATAAAGAAGGTTTTAACATACAAACTTAAGTACTTGCTTTCTTTCTTTCTTATTTTTCGTCCGTATGCCTTGCAGCGTCGGATTAGGAGTTGGTGTAGTTTCTTTTCACCCATTCTTTCTATGCTTTTTGTCCCTGCTAGTGCTTTCATTTCTGTCAGATTCTTGCCTCTTCTGTTACCTATTTCTTCAATTCTTTTGTGCCATGTTTTCCTGAGTTTTCCCCTCTTCTTTCTACCTTCTGTTCTTGCTTCTAAAATATTCTTTCCTAGTCTATCTGGCTTCATCCTCATTTTAGGTCCATACCGGTTTAATTGTCTCTGTCTCTCCTCCAGCTTTGTCAAAATTGGTTATTGTCCTAATAGTCCTTATTTCCTCGTTTCTCACTCTACCCCGCTTGGTCTTTCTTGCCATCTTCCGTAGGAATTTCATCTCTATTGCATTTAGTTACTTTCTTATTTTAACTGGAACGTCTATGATTCACTGGCATAGAGTGTAGTGGCTATTGCCACCAGATTAAATACTCGCTTATTGCATAGTATGTTCTTGTTGCTTTGTTCGCTCTGTTTGCTGTTTCTGTATTAATCTTTCAGTCATGCTTCACGTGGTTACCGTTTCTAAACTTTTGTAATTATATCTGTAAATCTGTCAGTCGTATTTTGATTTATTGCCATCATTTATTTAAATATTAATTTCAACTTGTGGGGAAAACTCATCCAACGACTATTCTAATTTAAATCGGTATTTTGTATTTTGTTTGCAAAGTGAAGTACCTAGTTCAAGTATTTTGATATTCAAAGTACAAACAAACATTCATATTTATTAACAAATGTGATGACAAAATTTTCACTAAATTTCAAAGAAATCCGCAGGATGATGGCAATTAAAAATAAATGAATTAAGCGTTAAATAACTAAGTAAATGAATATTTCCAACCTGAATAACGTACAAAAGAGATGAGATTTGTAAAAGAAATTGTTGGAGAATCCCCTACAGGAAAAATAAACCATTAAAGAAAGGTCATCCAAAACGAGATCATGCTTTTTAATTTAAATTCAAATTAAATTATAAGAAGAAAAGTGCTCTGTCATTAACATTAAAGTAAGTTTAATTTTTACTGGATTTAATATAGCTTTTTTGTTATACAGCCGAAGTTTCCAAGAGCTTGTTGCAAAACAATTTATTTTACTTTTATTAGCAATTTTGGGAATTTATATTTAATTTAAAAAAATGTTGTATGTATAGGTCAGTGGGCACCGGATTATGTTCCTATTTTGAATGTAAGATGTTTAAAGCTAGCATTATTAGAAGAATTTTAATGGAACTTTGAGAGAAATCTGGAACGAATATATGGAATTTAAAAAATTGTAAAAGACTGTAATTTGTAGGATTTACAATTAACCAGTATAGATTATTATATTATATCTGAGTAGATCATTGTCTTAGGATTAACAAATATTGAACTACCTATATACGAGGTTTTTTTCTGGTTCTGGGAGTCGAACCCCAGATACTTGTGTGGGAAGGACCAAAGACTTAGGAATCTTGTTTTTCAAATTTAATTCAAGTAAACTAAGTTTATCAAAAGCATAATTCGATAATGGAAAATGCTTAGTGTTTGACTGTTAGGTATGCAAAGATTACACTTTCTTTTCAGGAAAATTGTTCTATTCCCTGATAATTATTAATTTCAACTGGTTGAGCCCAATTTCATGGCTAGCTTTAAATATTAAGGTTTCAAGATAACGGATTATGATCTTAATTTACAATTTTCCAGTTGTAACCCTAATAAATTATTACTAATCGAGTGTTTGGTAGAGGATATTCTATTTTATTAACGTTCATGGCGGATTTATAATAACTTTATCAGATGATGAGGAATTTCTGGACGAACTCTTGTATATTTCGAAATTGAAATTAAATGTTGAATTGTCGGAGTTACTTCTCCGTAATAATCTTATTGGGAAGATGGTATAAGCTTCTTTCTTCCGTAATAAACTATACGATGATGTTGTATTTCGTCCGCAGTTTTCGAATAGCGAAATTTGTTGAATCATCAAGTTAATTTAATCCGCAAATTCGAATCTAAAGCGTAGTAATAAAAGTAATGTCGTTGTCAAATGCGTCGGAACCAATAGTGCACTAGATCAAGTTGATGGTCTCATCAATTCCGGGGTTTTACGGATAACTCGCTTGATACGAACAAAAAGCATTATTTAAAATGCATGTTCTATTCGAAATGAAAGGTTCGAGAGCAATTCCATGCTCCCGCATTACAACGCGATCATGTTTACTGTTGCGTGATACCTGGAGGCGCATTAACAAACCCAACTCGAACTACCCCTCGTCGACTCTTCCAGAATTAACAACGCACCAACACACACGCTCACACACATACAAACACATCACTGTAAGCCATATCTGAAACTTCATACGCGGTAACGGAGTTTCTGCTGGTATAAAGGGATTTAGTTTATTATAAATCTAGGTTAAAATTCAAGTAGAGTTCAGCTTCGACTAACCCGGATAGAATTAATGAAAATAGATAGCAACGTATATCAAACAAAGTCGGGCCACATTAACTACGCGGCAAACTCGAATAAAGTCACTTGTTACAAATTATATACTGGTTTAATTTTGCCCCCGTTAATTATGAATATCCAATCTTTCCCTGGGAATAATAGGAAAAGTTAGTGTAAATTTCAAAGTTAATCAGGGTGACGTTTGTTTAAATTTCAGCGTCATTACTTTTTGACAGGTTTTATGTTTATCTTTACAAAACTACTTTCCGATACTCTCCTCATTTGATTATAATGAAAATTCCTTTAACCAGTTTAATCCCTAAAATTCCTAAAGGCAATTTGCTATATTAACCAGTAAAAATTTGAAGATATATTATAATTGTGATATATAAAAATATATCACAATACAGATGATTACATATCACAGAACTTGGGAATCTTAAAAAGTTGCTAAATATTTATTAGAAAAGCTTATTGGCGTAACGATGAGGGCAATGGGTTCCTGGCTAGGAGTCTCGAGTTCGAATCTCACACAGGGGTGAGAATCTTTACAAAGAATTCCCCACTGTTCGAGGTTGGTACTTGAGCGAGTAAAGCCATTTTAATCTTTAACGATTCCGTTTGCGGAGTGGTCGGCTTCAGATAATAACAAGACAGATACACTATACACTTAATACATGATTACAAATTCGCCCTTCTGCAGTAGGCCACGGGAAATCACTGCATAGAATACATTTTGCTGGTACAAGGGGGATATAACAAAGTTCACGACGCCAAATCGTTTAAAAATGTGGCTTTGATTCCCTTCGCCAACGTCCTGAAAAGGATAATACAGTAAGAAGAAGAAGAGTGTTTATTTAAAAATTATTTACTATGATATTTAATTTGGTTTATTAGATTTATAATAAGTGTTTACTATAGGGAATATTGTCTACAACGTTCCTGACGGCCACTCCTGTGAGAAGCACTTTCTTGTTTAGTTGTGTAGAAGCTCAGAATCCATTTTCATTGCAATTGTCGTCTTTAATAGATCAACATGTACATTGTACATAAGTCTTATGGCTTATTTTTATGTAAGCTTTCGATAGGTTTTCCTATATCCTTTGAAGATTTTTTTTGACAATTAGTACGCTTATAAACCGTACTGGTTTCTTCCTTTTTTATTGCTCCCTTATGACTCCCTGTATTTGTGGGGTTTTCCGTTTCAACGTACTAGACTTCTTCCTCTTTTAAGTGAATGTATTTTATGGTTTCTAAGTTTTCGGCTTAGTTTTCTTTGACTACACCTTCGATTATTTCGATTATCAATTTACTGTATTTTTAGCTGCGTTATTTTCCTTAGTCCCGTGCATCTCTCCTTTCTAGAATTAACGTTTTTCTTTGTGCGTTAACACGCACATTATCAAGAATTTTAATATTGAAAGGTATATAAAAAACAAAAATTCCTAATTTAGTTGTTTCAAATGTTTTTTTACAAAGAAACATTTTGCAGAAATATATTGAAAGCATGCAAAATAATATATTTTGTAGAGGATTAGCCTTCTTGTTGCATAATATTCGTCTAATTTTGCCCACAATAAATTTTGAAAAATATGCAATTTACCCACTTTAATCTTTTAAACGTACTTACATAATTATATATTAAAAAAGACCGCAAATCCTAATCTTGCTTTAAAAGAAATGCCAGTTTTTATAGGTATTTATACAGTGTGTCCCAGGATTGATGTTACAATAGGTGCGATGTACTACAAATTTTTGAATTTAATTTTAAGATTGTGAGATTAAGGCCTGCTTGGTTTGAAGAGAAATATATACCGGGTGTGGCCTGACATGTGAGAGACATAGGAGAATACATGCAATTTTGATCATTATTGCTTAATTTTATCTCTCCAGCTGAAACGTTTAGTTTTTGTACGTTCTTATTTGGATGAGTACGCTATTAAGCAATTGATTCTTAACTAATTAGGAAAATTTAGCTCCTCAACGTAAAATAAAGTAATTTTTTAAATAAAAAGTCACACATGCACCTTATGACATCTCTTGCTTAAAGCCTGTTGCGCATCATTTGTTCGTACTAAATTCTGAAATTTCCATAGTGATGCTGCAGCTCATCGGAACAAGTCTAGTTGATCAAATTTTTGTAGAATTAATATCAGTCTAATAATCAGGAAAAAATACCATTTCTCCTTCATTTCAGGTAAATTTCGTACTATAATCGACTGAAAAAAAAAGTACTTTTTGGTGAATAGCTACAGCATAAGCAACAGTTGGCCAAGCAGATAATATTTACATATGTTCAATTTTCCATGCATTTCACCTATGTCTCACATGCAAGGCCACACCCGGTAGAAAGTATCCAAAATAGTATTTTCTACATGATTGGCCGTAGCGTCGTATTGATTTCTTTTCGCCTTAATTTACGTATAATAATTCTAGATAATGTTTATTTAAGAGAACAATTCACAAATTCCTTGTTTTTAAAAAGGTTTTTCTTGCACCAAAAAAGTTTTTTACAAAGTAAAGGTATTAAAAGCACTCAAACTAACATTCTCTAGAGCTTTTAAAAACAATTTTTTGTAGAGAAGAAACTTTTTACACATGAAATACATTGAAACCATCCACAATAATACTTTCCAAAAGATTAGTCACCTTGTTGCTTAATATTTGTCTTATTTTACGTCTAATAAATTTTGGAAAAGAGACATTTTCAAATACTTTAACCTTGAAAGGATTTATGTAGTTATATTAAAAACAAACAGGAAATTCTAATTTCCTAGTTTTTGAAAATATTTTTCGTAGCAAAACGTAGGAAGTATATTGAATATATTTCTTGAGGATTAGCCTTCGTGTTGCTGAATACCCGTCTTACTTTACTAATAACTTATAACAAATATTCTAAATTATATATTTCCAAAAATGTTAATCTCTGTTAAAAGTATTCACCTAATAATCTATAAAAAGTAGCAGCTCCTAATTTCATTGTTTTTGCAAAAGTTTTTTGCAAAGGAAATATGCTGAATATCCCATCTAATATCTTCTAGAATAGTAGTCTTCTTGTTGCTTAATATTGCTTTTATTTTTCGTGTAATAAATGTTGAAAGTAATATGCATTTTCAAATATTTCTTAAAGGTATTTACAGAATTCTATATAATATCTTAAAAAAAGGCTTTTACGTACAAAGAGGTTTTTTGCAAAAGAAATATGTTGAAAGTATACAAAATAATATTTCCTTCGGGATTGGCCCTTTTGTAGCTTAATATTCGCTTCATTTTACATATGTATAGTAAATTTTTAATAATATTTACCCCATTATTTATTAAGAAAAGACAGGAATCCCCAGTCTCCTTGTTTTTAAAACATTTTTTTTGTATCATAGAATTTTTTTGCAAAGTTAATATTTTGGAACCAAATATCATTTTCAGAAGAATAAAAATTTAAAATTAAAAACATTGGATTATAAACATTTTTTTCCTAATTAGCTCTTTAAATTAAATTATTAAGATTTTATGATTAAATATCGTTTCAAACGTCTCGGATAACCTCCCACAGCTCGTTTTTCTTAGAACTCGAATATAGTTTTTGAACCGTTCTTCGCATAAAAGCTCAATTGGATTCAAATGGGGTGATTGTGTTTTGAAAAAAATTCACATATTTGGATTTGCATTTGAAATCTTTATGCCGTTGAAAAACAAAACCATTTCTAATTACATGTTGTGCAGAAGGTAATATTTGCTCTTGAAGAAACTTCAGGAAACCTTCAACACCATATAGACTTCGTTCCTTTCTATTATCATTATCAAAACAATCCTTCTTCCGTGTTTTGCAGATGATATTATACAATGTTCCAAAGCCCTCTCTCCTTGTAATCGGTGAAGAAATTTTGGTCTTCTACAACCAACTACATCGAATTTCTATCTTCTTCAAACCAAAGTTTTTTTCTTAGGGTAGGTGGTGAGTATCTCCTGCAGCGCGGCCTAGGAGGTATTTGCCTCACATAAGCTAAGCCCGGTTCTTTAATGAGAGCCAGGATCGTATCTAGAGGAACTTGATATAACATTTGAGGTTTGAGTTCCGATTCCCCAAAGTATTTTATCCTGCAATTGGTAGTTTCGCTGTGGCAGAACCAATGTAGAGGCATCTCCTGCTAATTTCTTTACAGCGTTTCTTTGTATGACAATGATCTATCGGAATACTTTCCAGCTGTTTTATTCTCTCTTTATCGAGATGTACCTACATAAATATTTTCGCTGTTTTTCTGGATGGATCCTGAATGAGACATTTTGAATTTGGCCCATACTGGTCTTTCACTTTAGTTGGGATGTCTTAGAAGTACTTCCTTAAGCGCAATTTTCCAAATAAAGCACTAACTTGTTCAGTATGGTGTTTATTAATAACTGCAGTAATTTTAGGTGTTGTAAACTTTGTCGCTTTTGCTGTAATTCTGGAACGCTCAAATCTTATACAACTAGCATTTGAATGACTAGTCAGGTACCACTCAACTGTACGGCTAACAGCCAATTCAGAAATTTTGAATAGTGCTATTTAATGCTTTGAATCCCCTTTTACATTTCTATTGACAATTCCTTCACTTCCTCATTTTTGTTGCTAAAACTTTTATTCCTTTAAAAACAAATCAAAATAATCATACATAGGCTTCTTGAGGTAGAAACTATAATATATTATATCAATATGAGAATAACATTATAAAGTCTATCAAAATGGCAAGTGTAAATATATTAAATTCAAAAGTTAGTAATTGAAATTCTATTTCTCTGAAAACAACTTGAAAGAAAAAATATATATTTATTCGAATATTCAGTCTATTTGAATCAACTTAAAATATGCAGATCTCATGCTGTTGCATAATTGTATATTAACCTATTTCAACAATTTTTTTTGGCAAAAAGGAATTTTTGGCAAAGAAAATATATTCAAGGCATCCAAAATAGCATTTTATAGAAGATTAGGCGTTTCGTTACTTAATATTCATGTTATTTTACGTACAATAATTTTCCATGTATACATTTTCTTTCTTTTCTTTTTTCCTTTTGCCCATGTGAGCATCGGATCGTTGTAATTATTTATTTACCCTTAATCTATCTCGTCCCCTTCTTTCTATCTCTTGACATGTTTCTAATTCCTTCTAACGACTTTTCTCTTCTGCCACCTCTTTCTTCAATACCTTGTAGCCATGTCTTTCTAGGTCTACCCCCTTTTCTCTTCTTAATTCGTTTTGCCCATACTTACATTGCTAGGTAATCTGTCTTGTTTCATCCTTACTAAGTATCCATACCACTCAAGAGGTATATGTTAGATCTTTCTCATAATCGGTTCCTGTTCATTTTCGAAAATTTAAAACTAATGCCAACTCCGAATCTCCTTGTTTTAAAAATAAATTGTTCATATCAAAGAAGTGTTTGCAAAGCACATACATTGAAAGCATCCAAAATAACGTATTCGGGAGGATTGCCTACTTGTTGCTCAACAATCATTTTATTTTGTGTATAATAAATTTACGTAAAATATACATTTTCAAAAACTTTATTCTTTAAAGATGTTTACTTACAGTAAGCCAGTCCAGGAGTTTAGTCTTCTTGCGTAATATTTGTCTTATTTTACGTATAATAAATTCTGGAAAATACACTTTTCAAAAATATTTTAATCTTTAAGAATATTTGGCCAATTGTATATTAACAGCATCTTCTTGGTTTTTAAAGAAGCCTTTTCGTATTAAAAAGGTTTTTCTACAAAGGAAGTACATTGAAGGCATCTGGAAATAATGTTTTCTGGAGAATTAGCATTTTTGTTCCTTAATATTCACTTCATTTCAGGTAAATTTGGGTATATAGGTATAATAAATTTTGGATAATATACATTTTCAAGAATTTTTCTCTTTAGGTATTTAATTAAATGTAACTTTAATATAACCAAAAAATACTTTTGGTTTGGAACTACATAAAAACAATAGCTAATACGTATTTAGGACAAAGGTTTCTGTTAGTTCTTTGTTTGCAGTTAATATTTGCAATCTGGGGTATTTTCCAGATAAAATTTAATCCTAGTTGATTTCACCGAACTTTACTGTTTAAAGATTCATCACTTTCATTGTAAGACCTGCGTAGGCCTTGTTACCCAATTAATTGTTACAGTGATTGTTTACCTTTGAAAATTTGGGTTGATGTAGGTACTGGTTTTGTATTACAAAGTGATCTTGGATCGAAGTTAACCCTAGTTTAGAATTAACCTCTTAGCTGTTATAATTAGGCTTCGTTATGTTAACTCTGTTTATTTGGACGAAATTAGATAGTATTTTACTTATATGCTTCTGTTTAGTACAATAATTTGTTAGTAATGGCCTAAAAATAAGTTACTCGGACTCTCGGACACAAAGATATTATGTTATTAATAATAATATTTAGAAGTTTTCTAGGGAAGCAAGCTTGTTGATTTAGTCTGTGAATAAATTAGTAACAAAATTACTATAAAACGTTTTTCAAGAATAGCTCGTCCGCCAAATTTTACTTTCAAAAACAGAATGTTGATTTTTGCCTAAAAACACTTGATACATTTTTTTACATATACAAAAATATAAATTTATGCACGCAAAGTTTCCATTTAGTAAAAATTCAGCAATCCCGCCTGTTAAAAGCTTAATTCATTAACTTGCAAATTTTTTAAACCTTTTTTATTGTAAATATTTTGGTGATAAACTCGAGCTTGCCAAATGGTGATTTATTTATGGCTCATGGCATAACTGTTTTATTAAACCACAGAAACATATTAGAAGGTTGTGGAATATATGCTTAAAAAAATTACCAATATTCATACAAGTTTTCAGATTAACTATAAATAACCAACTTACTTGTTTAGGTATAAATTTCCGAGTTATATGAACTCAATATTTTAGGGGCCAAGAAATGCTTTAATTCGCTCTCTGATGTAAACGAATAAAATTTTTGCTTAAGTTTAATTCAAATTCTCAAATATTTGTGGTAGAATTCTCTTAAAACAGTTGAATTAAAATTATTCCTTATTAATAGGTTTTACAAAGAACGAAAACCGTCTTTGGCATTTACGGAACGTTCATTAAATTCCAAAAAGTTTTAACTCAAACTTCAAAGTTTTGTAAGATTTTACAACAATATGCGGAGATCATGTAAAGTTCTAAACTTTTCTGATTTGAATTGAGAAGAAGTAACTTGGACGGTTTCATATGTACTTAGTGTAAATAACTGTCAAGGAGAGGCTTCTTCCCAACAAAATCTTTTACCATTTACTTAAATTGACTGTTTGACTCTATTCATCCGATTCGATCTGTGCTTTTCAACGATGTATTGTCGGTCTGTTTGATTTTTACTTGTAATCTTCAACAAGGGAAAGGTTTTTTTGTTCCAAGAATTTACTTGCAACATGATTTAACGAAACTTAAACGTTGGAAAGTTTTCTGGTTATTCCTTCTTGACGTGTAATCTATTTCTGCCTGATGTTGTTCGTTAAACGTTTCTTTAAAGAGTTTTCAGTCACTACGCACGTTTCTGATTCCGTTTCTACTTGTATTCATCCATATGTAATGCGGGTTAAGGTTAAAGCGGTAAGAGTTCAGACTTGGGACTTTTGATAGTCCCTAAGAACCTCTTAACGGACAGATAAAGATTGTACAACGTACAAACTACGGTATCTCATGACTGTTGATTGGACACTCGTAAAGTATACATAACTCTGACAGAAACTATTTCAGGTTGTTTGTTTAACTGGCCTGGGAAATCATCGAATACCAAGAAGCGAAAGAAAATCTAATTTGGGTAAATTAGTTTTTAATAAGTAAGAGGCGTTTGCACTGACCTTCATTAAAATTTTAGTTTGGTTTAGACCACAAATTTTCTTGGTTATCATTGGGGTTGTTGCGGTATTTTCATTTAGTTACGAATCATAGGTTTGTGGATGCCAAGTATCTCAACGTTTGTCAACTGTCATGATTAGAATTTTCCAGAACCCAAAGGACCACCTGTTTATCGACTACGGATTTTTTCAACGTTAAATTCTCAACTAACCTAAACCGGGCTTCGAGCCCAAAACTTTTGGTTTACAAGACATCTTAGATGCCACTGATGCTGCTTAAATCGTGGTTTACTGCAAACGGCTCTACGTAATGGAAGCAAACAATTATATCCATGTTCACTCACAACCAATAATTAGGAAGTCATCTTTCCCAAAAGTTCAATTTTCGCCTCATACAATTTTAAATCTTTAATCGCTTTAAAAATCCCCAGCATTTAAAGGTTAAATCTTTCAATTTTTGACCACAACCAACTGAAAAAATTGATCAGCTTGTTTTCCTGAAAAATAAATTAATATGAATTATTAATGACGAAGCTTTGGCATTTTAGTATTTTCGAAGGAAGAACGTGACTGATACATAATTTAGATGATTTGAGCCAGAGCAACTGCTTTAATAGGAATTTTATTTTATGAAGCGTTTTTTTAGCACGATTTGTATGTAAAGCGTGATATTTTTCTATGCTCGAATTAAATGTAATAAAATACGGAGTGGTCACATTATGGAAGCTCCATAATTATAGTGAATAGGCAACCAGGTGTACTTCAATAGGGTTTATGTGCGAAGTGTGTTGCCTAATCATTGCAGGTACGGGGTGATTTTAGTTAGCTAATTTTATGCAGAATTTTGCACTAAATATTAACAAAACTAACCAAACTATAGCAGTTCGACAACAAATCTCAAAATTCATCAGTAAGTCTGGTCTTTAATTTATTTATGTAGAAATATGTCATTTATGTATACGGGGTTGTCTTAAAATATTCAAACTAACAAAGTTATTAAAGACTTGGTACTAAAGTACAAGTCTCTTCCAGAGTTACAGATTTATTTACTGTTTACAGTTTTCAAAAAAAAAAAAAAAAATAGTTTTTGCTATGATTTGCTGTATTTCATAATTAAACGATTTCTCCTGAATTACAATATCGTTTACTTTAATTAAACGTTGTTCCATTAAAAGTTTTTTGTAATACAAGCTAATTGCTTTACCAACACTGAATTTGCAGATATAAACCTTACATACGAGTGTGCCAATGGAAACACCTGTATTCCGAAATTTTTCTAGAGCTTATTAGTTACCACAGTAATTTCTAACAATTTTTTGATAAATACAGTAGGTGGCCACCGAATTAGAAACTTTCAAAATATTCTTTTGTTATGGGCACAGTGGACCAAAAACTTGATAACACATTTTGGATTCTATTCCAATATCCCTATCGGAATAGTATTAACACCTTTATGTAAGATTCCCTTAGTGCCACACCGCAGAATCTATAAAAACATGTTTTCTTGAATGTAACATCGCCGTTGTTCCGTTGTGGCAAGTCACCAAATTTGAATGCAATTGACAACTGTTGTTGGGCTTTAGTTAAAAGTAAAGTTTATAGTTTTAGAAACGCTAATTTAACAGATTTTAAGAATAGAATCCTAAATGTATGGCCGAACGACCCTGAAACTAAAACTATAGCGAGAAAATGCGTAAATAGTATATCTGGCAGAATCAATCAAATGGGGGAGGGGGGGGGGGGGGGATAACAAAATTTTTATTTTAATTGGATTTCCCAGTAAAGTAATAGTTAATAATAAGAAATTAAATATGTGTACATTATATAAGCAATAAATGTGTTCTAAAAGAAAGTTAATATTGAAAATTACAAAAGTTTCTAATTAGGTGGCCACCTACTGTAAGTCTGGTTTCTACTTCCATGTCTTTTCAACCACGAAGTACAAGTTAAACAAGTTGTACTTCCGAAAGGATTCGTTTTTGTGAACTTTGTAAATTTTTTATTGGTGTTACGAAACCTTCGACTTTGAGTAAGTATTTTAGTACCACCCTATCATCATCATCTAGCATTCGACGTCCACTGCTGGACATATGCCTCCTGCTGTAGATTCCATTCAGAGCGCTGAGAAATGTAACGGTGTCGAAAACGTACATTCGGTGCAAGTTCCGCCGAGATTTGTTTGTTCTTAATAATACATGGTAATAAAGTAGCGCGAAAGCTGCTGTCTGGGCAGCATCAGCATTATTTCCCCGTAATTTATAACCATAATAACCGGCGCGAAATCTGCTGTCTGGGCAGCATCAGCATTATTTGCGAGTTTCAATTTGTATGTTTTTATTCAGAGCGAATTAATCTTTCATATAGGTACGTAGGATAATATTTTTATTGTTTTCGTTGAGGGTCAGCAATAAAATATTCTGATGCAAGAAAAATTGAAAACAGAATTACAAGTATCTTATTCTAGAAAAGAATTTCACAACTTTATTGGCTTACTTGCATTATTAAATCTATTAACTGAAAAAAATTTGCCCTGTTCTGAGCAGTTTTAATCCAATTTGATGTTATTCATCTGACCATCAGGTTGGTGGCCTCCCTACGTTTCGCCTGTCAGCTCTGGGTCTCCAGTCCAACAACTTGTCCATCTTTCATCGTCCTGGCCACTTGCCCTACCCATATGCACTTCAGCGTAGCAATTTTTTCTATTAGGTCTTGGACTCCCGTTATATGTTTTAGATCTTCATTTCGGACTCCCATCTCTTATGGCCACCCCCAGCAATGATCTCCTTATTTTCCTCGGCGCAATTTGTAATTTTGTTTTCGTGCTTTGGTCAGTGTTACGCCAAGATCGGCAAAACACGATGGTGAAAAGTTCTTCGTTTTAAATTAATGGACAGATCGCTTTAAAATATTAGCTTTCCAAAAGCAACCCCGCCTGGGGAGACTTTTCTTTATAGCTTATTGGTTTGGCTGTTTCTGCCAATTTGTTATATTTTGCTGTATTGTAATTTATTTTTAAGCCTACTCTTCTTGCTACTGATGAAGTTCGTTTGGCGTGTCTTTTATCTGTCCTAGGTCGCCAGAGACAATAACGATGTCATCGGCGAATCGAAGATTGTTTAGATGTTCGCCATCAATTTATTTTAACGCCCTTGTTGTCCCATTTCAGAGATTTAAAAGAATATTCTAATACACTATTGAAAAGCTTTGGTGACATTGAGTTACCCTTTCTAAGTAGCTCCACGTTTTATGTTTACTTTTTTGGTGTTGGCATGTAACTGTGGTGTTGAAGAATTGAGTCCAATTTAACCACATCGAAAACTGATTTGAGGACCACGAATATTAATGCTAGACGTCTGTTATACTAGGTTGTTTTTTCTATAAGTAGGTGGTCATTGGTCCCAAAATCTGGACAGAAGCTAGTTTGCTCTTTTGGCTGGTAAAAGTTTAACTTTTTTTTATTCTTTGTGCAATTATTCGGGTAAATAGCAGGCTTATGGGTTTATAGTTTCCTAGGCTGGCCCTATCCCCCTTTTTGTGAAGAATTATAGCAACTGCATTGTTCCGTTTTTGGCGAATAGAGGCATTATGAAGGACATGTTAAAAAGAGTCCTAATTTTATTTAATAACGTTGGTCCTCCAATTTTATTTACAGCGACATTGTCGCCTCCAGGGGCCCTGTTGTTTGTCATTTTTCTGAGGGCATATCGTCAGATCCTTGGTTGATAACAACTTTATCTGCTGTTATCGGAAGTTTGTCTGACTTTCGTGTTGACTTTCATATTCTTTTATTCACTATTTGTAGCAGTTCTTCTCTATTTGCACATATCTGTCCTCTGTTGGTTTTAAGTTTGTTAATTTCATGTTTTCTATTTGTTAGATTTATTTTTAGAACCTTTAAATTTTGGTTGTTTTCAATAGTTTCTCTTTGCGATTTATACTGTCGTAGGTCTTTCTTTTCTGTTGGAGATAAAGAAGTCTATTTCATTTCGCGTCTTGTCATCTGAGCTCTCCCATGTACATTTTCTATGCTTTTTCTTATGAAAGAAACTTTTTAATATAGTTTCACCCCTCGTTTCTACCTTCACTTCCATATTCCACCAGTGCTACTTCTGTGTGATATAATTTTTGAGCAATTTTTGCGTTGAATTTTCCGCATATTAAAGTGAAGTGTGCTGGATTTTCCTTTAAAGCCTCTGACGTATCGTCATATGAGATGTCGATCTCTTCGTCAGAGTGGTCAATAGTGGCTGTATGATCTTAAATTCAGCTTTAGGACAAGATAAGCCCCCCTTTCTGAGGATGAAGAAACCGACTACATTTGTCGATTCGTCTTCTGGGCCAGTATGATAAAACAAACAAGTTCGTTTTCCATGTCTTTAATCTTCTGAGTTGTTGTAGAGAAGAAGAGGACCACCCTATAGTTATAACAACTGTATTGACATTTATCGTTTACATTTTCTATCATAAAATAGGAAGAGCTTGTTGTTGTTGTTTTTACTTCAGAAAGATTCAAATTTAATAAAGGCTTCACTATGCAAAGCCATAGTAAAGGCGTTTAGTTAAAGTCTATAGTGGAGTTCATGTTTTCGACTTTTAGAAGGTCTATGAATGGATATTCATAATCGACCCATTAAATTTCGGGTAGTTTGTTTAAATTCACGTCGGAGTTTGTAAAATTATGGTTACTGAATTATACACAAAAAAGCTACATAAATCAAAGGTTTGTGTTTGGCATTTAATTAACGAAAATCAAGAAATAAAATCAATAAATTAAAGAGGGCAAAAAATCAAGCATTCGTTTCAGATAATGTTTATTTTTCAAGTGAAAAGGAAAATTACGGCGTAGTCATTTTAATATTAATACCTTAACCTTAAAGGATTTTCAGATGAAGGTTGTAATACTTAAACTTTAATGCTTCGAATGGGCCCGCCTTTGTAGGACGCAGTTATACTTAATGTTAAGTTACACAATATGAAAACTGTCTGACACTTTTTATTGTGCATATATTATAATAATTATGACTTATGTTTTGATTTAATTATGTTTAACTAATTATTCGAAAGAAAAGAGTAATTGACTTTAAATCATCGAATTCCAAGGAATTTAATTTAATTCCAATCCATTCACAATGCTTAACAATTGTAAGGGTTAAAATTAGATTTGTATGATAGTTTGCTAAGAAAATTCCTAAGTCTTAACGTTTTAATTATACTTAACTGATTTTTTTGAGGATTGGTTTATCTAAAGTGAATTCCTCAAAAGCTTTGCACGTAATAAAGAGTAGTTGGCTGTAAATCGTCGAATTCCAATGAACTTAGTTAATTTAAATCCATCCACAATGGTTAACAATTTTAAGGATTAAAATTCGATTTGTATGAAAGTTGGCTAAGATAATTCCTAAATCTTCCTGTTTTAATTATGCTTAACTAATTTTTTAGTGATTGGTTTGTTTAAAGTGAATCCTTCGAAAGATTTATCCGTAATAAAGAATAATTGGTTTCAAAGAATTTGGTTTAATTTCAGTTCATCCACAAAGGTTAATAATTTTGATAATTAAAATTCGATTTGTATCAATTTATAGTCGCCTGATTAGCAAAAAAATTATTAAAATGAAAGCTGAATTATATTTAAGTTACAAAGTTTTAAAATATGTTCAGTCTTTACTGAACTGGTTGTTTAAGACAAATGGCCTAAAATATTTTAGAGCATAATATAGCTAAGTATTTGTGGTAGAGGAAAATGTGTAAAAAGAAAATAAAAAAGGGGCGTTTATGATTTTGAATAAGTTCCAGCCAATTCAGGCGTCGTTTTTAGGAAATTTCTTGCGGAATGGCGTAAAAGAAAATTTGAGAGTAGCGTTTGCGTTAACACCCCTGTCCATGACATGAACAGTTTGTCAGCGTATATTTGTCAGGCGAAAATATACACAGAGCTCGGTTGGGATTTGTGATTCTTTTCGGCGAGAGCCCGTGTTAAACATTATTTCATCGCGCGCCATTTCTATCGCTTCTGGCTTTTCTACGAGTGCTGTCATCGTTGACATGCGAAAATAGCAGCAGTTCGGAGATAGCTGATGACAGCGGCGCAGTTTTTCTCAAGCAAAAACGTAACGAAATTATAATTACTCGATACAGGAACATCTGCTTGACTCGGACATAAACTGAACTTTTCGAGCACTGCGGCAAAAAGCAAATAAAATCTCGACTAAATCTAGTTAACATTAACTCGAAAGCAAATGAAACTAAATCTAATAATTTTCAAGCTTCGGGGCTCGGCATTTAAGGTTTCCATTGGGAAGAACGTCTGGATAGAATTACTAAATTATGGATAATTAACACTGCACATGAGAATTACAGGCTGAGACGACTGTAAACAAGAACCCAAGACAAACTTTGAGTTAGTTAATGCCGCGAAGTTGAGAACAATAGAATCCGAGGCTATTGTGGATCTTATACAATGCGGTACCTACCGCGTTCGGAAAGTGTATTTTGGAATACTTGATTACGCCTAAAAGGGGTGACACATATTAGAAATTCCAGAATTAAATAAAACTAGCAACTACCGCTTTTGTCTACTTTGCCGAACTTTCCCGACTTTGATATGTTGTAACTAAAGTCAATAGAAAATACGTTACTAATTAGATTAGTTTGCTTAATTTATACCCAGTTTCCCAAGATTAATTTAGCATAAGGCTGCGGTCGAATTCGTGTCCTCACTTCATACTTATTGGTTTCGTTTTGAACCGTTTTGAGGTAACCGAAGCCACGTGTGTACATCCTTCGCGTAATCCATTCTAATGAGGCGCACACTGTCGTTTTGACGAGGACGAGCCGGTTAATTGGCTAAAAATAATTAAGGTAACAGGCACAACATTCGAGATCAAAGTTAGCTGTTTAATACGGGAAAGCTGCTGGCAGAAGTGCCTGCAACATCCGCTCCAAATCCATTTGCATGTAATATCGAGTGATTGACATAACTTGATCAAATAAGCTGCAAATATAACGGGATAAGTGGGTTCGCTCAGACTTTTCTATAAAGTACGATTTCATTTTTAGGAATTTCGAGAAACTATTAACATTTTACCTAGTGGATGTTTAGTCATCACAATTCAAATATTTGGCCTCATGCAAAAATTAATAAACCCACTTAGTCAGCAAACAAGTACATGCTATGTACATTGTACAATGTACAATGTTTAACATTTTAATTCCGTTAGGTGTTTCTTTTCGTGTAAATTACTAAAACGGGTTACATGCTAATTTTTTTCTAACAATGTACCAGTTTTTTATAAGTAATATACGTATATCATGTAAGTTACCCCCAATACTTGGAATTTTTTATTCAGTTAATTATCGCCTAAAATTATTATGCCTGACATTTAGGTTACGGTGCAAACAACCCTTGTACATTTGCTGTATTAAAATGGCTCGTTTTTGGAAATTTAATGCCTTAACCAAATGTTTATTGTTATGACGAATTCATACGGTATGTTTTTCAAATTTAAAATATTAATTTTTAGAACTTAAGCGTATTTATGAAGCTGAATAATAAGTTCCACTAATATTTAGAGTGAATTCACGTTCTATAATTAACAAAAATAGATGTAATATATGAAAAATGCTACTAACGTTAATACCTAACTAACATTATGGTAGTAAGATTCTTAATTTAACCTGATATTTCAGTACAGGTCAATTGAAGCTTACTTTAACTAGGCTTAAACTAGGACTTAAGCAAAGTCATAAGGAGGTGAAATCTAATTTAAGCCGTCTTCAGCTAGGTGAAACCTGCACTATAAGATCAACCCTAACTTAATTAAATTTGAGTCTGCTACTTATTGTCCTTGGCAATTCTGTTCTTTATTAGTTCAACTATTCTATACATTTAAATTTTAAAATGCATGAATATTGGTTTCCTTGAAATTTATTGAGCTTTTCTGGAGACTGTTTTCTTATATGTACAGATTCCTAATATTTGTTCCTTTTAAAATTAAGCATATTTTTAATTTTAAATTCACACTTTTTCAGAACTTTTTTTGGTTAGTAAGTATTTTCTAGTTTGGATAACAAAACCAGGAAACCATTGTATTCAAGGCTACATTAAGGTGTTTGGCTGTCTCTATAGTTACACCTATGACAAACGAAATGCAGAGCATAAGTTTCACGTGGAACACATTTGTAACATATTCAAATTGTCTGTACTTACCTTCCATTAACTGTTTAAACATATTCAAAAGAAGCCAAAATAACATCATTCGAGGTTATTTATTATTATTACTATTATTTATTCGATAATATACCAAAGAATAACCACATGGAATGAAGCTGAACATCAATTACAAAAGGATTACAAAATTTAAAAAATAGAAAAATATTTAACTTTGATTTCATCAATTGTTTTACGAATATAGTACCTATTCTTCATATTTATATTATATAATAAATATATTATTTAGGTCTCGAGTTGCGATAGCTAGGTACCGCAGTCCAGCATGATTAGCAGTGTTAGGCATCGTTGTCTCCGGTCAGTGCTGAAATGGGTGGCCCGATTGCTTCGTTAACGCGGCATCTCTCTCCCACGAGGACCAAAACAAACCAAAAATCCTTCATTAAAAAATGAACGAGGCCTTTGCCCTATATAGGGATATGGATGGGTCAATAAAGGACATATTATTCTACATAAATACTTAGTAGCAAGATCTTGAAGGATGGTAAGGTTTTCATAATTTTAGGTTTCCCTTCTGAAGGGTTTCGCTTCTGGCTTGGTTGACAAGTTGAGTTACCGTGCTCTTTTAGTGCCCCCATTTTGCTCCTGATGAAGCCCCTTAAAAAGGTGGGTGAAACGATGAGTTCTTCTGTCTCAACGATGATATGGTCTCAACCCGGAAGCCGTTCTGTTAATACTGGCACTAACCGTGGAAGTCTTCGAATTCAACTCTAATAATATCTCTTTTAAAGATTGGTCACTGCTATGTTAAAAGATATTAATTATAAAATTTATGTTAGGATAATCTAAGATCTAAGTGTTTGTAATCACTAATCAATATCAACTAATTTTAATTCACGTTTGAGTGAAATAGTTTATTAAATTGTTCACATAATCCAAACCTACCCTTATGAAATTTGTGGAACTGCATAATTTTTTTAAACCATTAACTTTGAATAAAATATGTCGTTGCTGTACTATGACAAAGTAAATATTTATTGTATATTTTTGTTACTAAGGAATATGCTTTGCAGAAACATCAGTCGAAAGCTCTTCGGGTTTTAGGCAGAAAAGGGAAAAACTTATTTTTATAATTCTATCTCCAATAAAAAATGCGAATTCTTGTTAAAAATGTCGATTTCTTGTACACTACGACATTGAATTGGGGATGTCAAATCCGCGATGCACTCATAGCTTTATTCTTTTATTGACATGATGATCCTAGGTGTTGTATTCTCTGGAAACAGCCGTTTTACATATTTTATTTAATAATAATCTGGAATATTAGAAAGGAATAGAAACATAGAACAATAACGTGTAATACCTTAATAAGTGAATTATAATTAAACGAATTAGAAATATCTAATTTCAACATATTGTGGTAAAGCCGAATAGGCAAAATATTAAGTAAAGTTAAAATGAATTAAATCTACTTCAAGTTAACAGTAAATTCATTTAAGTACAAGTTAATGTGACGTCAGACACGGTCAAATATCAAGTAAATCAAAAAATGAATTTAATCTCATAAAGTCAAGTAAAGCTAAAACGAATGTAATCTCATATTAAATTCATTTTCGTACAATTAAGCTGATGTCAGCCACGCCAGGGGCGTTGACTGGACGAAGCGACACGTGTGCACCAAGGTTGGATTATTTTATGTTCGTAATTGAAATAACAAAGAATGCAATCGACGCCCACACATATTTTACCTAAATTTTGTAAAGCGTGCGAATTGCTGATTGAGCAATATTTTAAGCAGGTCAAAGAGTCTGGTTCTCACGGATTGTTCAATAAGTGGGAGTCGAGTTTCCGAATATAAGGAACTCACATGTCATCTAAGAGACAGTTTTAAACTCGATCCGTCAGCGTTGCAACATGGGCCCTACATTCAGAGAATTAGTGTAACCAAAGATGTTAGCCGTACTGTAAGATAATTTTGTTTATTAAGACTTAGAATAAGTAACTTTAGTGTGAAACAACTAAGTTCTTTTAAGAACTTGATGGTGTTCAGAATTAATAAGAACTTGGTATATTTTTAGTTATTGTTTGTAAGGATGTATTTGTTTGGAATGTAACCAGAGTGCGGCTGTTAATTGTTAACAAGTTGTTGGAAAGTAACAGTGAATTGAATTGGAATCATAATTGTAAAGTTTGATAATGTTAAAGCACCTCAATTAAATATACTAATGTTAGCTAAAGAGTATTTTGATTTAATCACCTCTCACAGCTAGCCAAGGAAAAGATTCAAAGTGGCGTTTACGGTTAAGACTCTACCGAATGTATTGAAGCTACCTAAATTATTATAGTTCTTTGTTTATAACAATCATGAAAGGAAACAACAAAACCGTTACGCCACATAATGTATTGTATTGTATTACAAAAAATCAAGCACATTAAACCCTTATCAGGAACCCTAGGTTAAACTTTCGGTACATGTTGAGCCTAAACTGTATAATTAAATTAGCATAAGGCACAGCAGCTGTATCTACAAAGACTTTCAGGGAAAATTAGAAACAACAAAATACTTAAACAATAATGACGACGTTGAGAAATCATAAGAAAAATTACGAAAAAATATACGAGACAACGCAAACGAAATCATACAAACACGAACAGAAGAACTAGTCCCCCGTAAAGGTCATGCCCCACCTCTCCCAATATTGTCTGTTCAGCATGGCTATTTTATTATTTACCCCGTTTCTTGTTATTTTATTCACATTGATCTTGTGTTCTTTGCCGTCTATATTATATCCTTGTCGTTTTTCGTTTGTCAGTTCGTTAATCTCTTCCGATTACTTTGAATTAGGTATTATTTTTAAAAATAACAACAGCCGTTCATGTCTTTATTTTCAGGGTATGTACTCATCTCTTTTCTGGATTCATAATTTCATTCATAAGGTATGCATTCATTCATAATAATAATAAATAATTTTTAATTATTCATTCAATTTAGCTTAGCTACACTACGTGGAAATTATTTTTAGTCAATACATTACCAAATGTCATTAATTAAATAATAAATAAATCAAAATTGTGTGAAAAATAAATTTAGTATAGGTACGGTTTAGTCTTGTACTGTTAGGCCTTAAGATTGACAGTGATTTCTGAAATAATAAAGTTAATTTCTATTATACATGATGTTTAATTTATAGTAAAACACACAGACCAAGTATTAAAACAAAAATAAAACAATAAATAAATTTCAAATATCATTAAACTCATGAAAAGGAATACCTTATATAAGTTTAAGATTTAACAATTGAAGTAGAATTTGGCGTATAATGTACATCCTAATTGAATTACATGCCCATAACGCAAATTCATACAAGCAGTAAAATTATAAATTATAAATTAATGCCGTTTATGAGCTTAAATTGCTTATTAAGACTTACGTAAATCAATTATTAACTACACACTTCATGATTGGATTAGCTTCTACAATAACCAAGTTATGAGATAAGTAATTGTAACAAAAATTTAATCAGAAACGGAAAGTAAAATGTTTTTCTGTTGATTTGTACAGTCTTTAAACAAGCACTTTTAATATTAATTCCCCACATAATTTATTTCAATGACTGAAAATAATTCTTTGTAGGATATTCTTCGGGTATTTAATTTACATAAAAAACAAACTGACCCCCTTAGAGCATCAATATTTATCGGAATGTTGTTTAAGGTGAAAGCAGCGTATATACTAAAAAGTAGAAAGAAATGATATGTCGGAGAATGGAATGATGTTGATCTGGTGGTAATTTTTGAAAGAAGAGAAAACGTCGAGATGCGGGGTACCAGCAATTTCATAATGTATTCGATTTTGGCGTGTGATGACACTGAAGTTTCATGATTGATGTCCAATGTACTTAACTAAATTGGAGCAAGCTGGATCCAGAAGGCCTTCTAGTAAAAGCTGGACACTTACATCACATCAATATGATGTATAATGATGGATGGCTGCGTGTCTCCTGAAATTAATTTTCTCGGACTTTCCCGTGATGAACAACGCACCAAAGAAATTCATCACCGTATTTCGAAAATGTGGCGCGTGTTAACGGCGATGTTTACCAACAACCTCGGCACGCTGTTTTTCGAAAGATTCCCGATCCTAATCTCATAACTTTTTGCTGGAACTCACATTAACGAAGTTAAGCAGGAAACCTCAAGTAAGTTCCAAGTTTGTCGAGTCAATATTTTATGAAACGAGTCGAGTGGGTCACTTCGCGAACTAATATACTTTGGTTGCACCGAGACGCGGACGTTGGTAATCTGAACACAGCGGATACAGGGGCACTAAATCTGGTCCGCTAATCCGCCATAAACAAGCAGGCGATCAACAGGGACCGGAATAAACAACCCTGGACCTCCATTACCCTACATTATCTGTTTGCGCAATAAATTTACAAAATCAAGTTTATATCTAAAGCCAATTTATATACGTAAGATAGCGAAGAAATACACAAAAGAACTGATAAGCAAAATTCTAACTGGCGAAACGGAAGCACGAAACACAAAAAAATACACTTTTGACAACTGTAGTTATTACGAAAACAGACTTTTTTTTAAATATGAAACATCCTCATCACTCTCGTTTGCCTTTCTGGTAATAAATCCTAATTAAATCATAGCCAAAACCAAAGAAGCGATCGTGGATCTTCTCTTTGTTGTTATCATTTAACGAAAGCTGAAATTTACGAAAATATCCGAAACCACGAAATTTTGCTAACTAATTAAATGAAATAGAAGGCGGAAGAATGGAAATTTTACCCCAGTAAAAAATTATTTCCTATGTTTTTAAACTCGGCATAAAGTTAACTCGAAATTTATTGACAGTGAATGAGAAGACTTACTTAACAGAACCCTCAATAAAATTAGTAATCAAAAAGATGAGAAAGAAAATTAAAGGCATTAAAATGGTAACAATACGGTTTGATATCAAAAAGCTCCCTAAAATATTTTTATTCTCAAAATTAATAATCGGCTTAGTAATAATTTAAAAGGATCAAAGCAATGTTTTGAATATACCTAAGAGAAATCTGATGGGTCTCATTATTAACTCTAAGTACCCTCTAAGTAAATATATAATCAATATTCGAGTCGCTATTGAAAATTGCTTAAATTCAATTTTAGTATTGCTAAATCTTCTTTGTTGGCTTTCAGGTTGAAAAGGACAATGCATGCGATTCGTTTATGTGTATTAGCACTGAGAAACTGATATACTTTAGGGTTGGAATTTCAATAGGGAAAGATTATGCACCTAACTAATACTGGGCTAAAGTGAACAAGTGTGGCGGAATAAAGCAAGATTATGGGCGAAAATTAAATTTGGTTATTTTTATTTCAAATTTGGACAAAGAAATTTGAAATTTTTGAGATTAGGTTAAGAGATTCTAAAAATTAAACTAACCTTATTTTGTTCTTTGCATTTTTTAATAAACCTTGTCTATGAACCTAGTACCTGTTTGGAAATTTTAAGCGTAGTTCACTTAACTCCTATACGGTCCCGCCGGTTTACGATTTTGACTTTCTCTTTTGCTGTTACGTCAACGATTTCAGTTGCCAATTGAATATGATTTTGAATTATCTTGATTAAATTAGACATAGCTGTATATTTATTTGAGTTTCCTTTACTATATATTTTCTCATTTCGGAAAAACTCTAGCGATTTACTGTAATTAATTTTTTTAATGTCTGTTTCTCTGCTTATATCGCTCCTGATTGATTGTAGGCCTCCTCCAGTACTTTCCAGCTTTAGTTATCTTTCGCTTTCTGTGTCCAGTCGTAATCGTCCACTTTGTTGATATGGTCCGTCCATCTCATAGGGGATCTTCCCCTAAATCTTTTTCCTTGTCTAGTTCTTCATTCAACTACCTCATCTGCCCACTTATGTTCCTCCAATCTCGCCGCGTGTCATGCCCACCAATATCCTTTCTATTACGTCATCCACCTTCGATTTACTTCTTATCCATGTTTTCGATTTTTAAACTTATTCCCAGCAGTGCTCTCTAGATGACTGTTAAAGACTGCTTATTTCGTTTTGTTCATGTCCATGTTTCAGATGCGTGGTGAAATCTTGTTCAATATAAATAATTCCCTCCAACTGTTAAACCCTCTTCATGCAAGTGTAATCCTTTTACCTCTTCTTTTTGACTGTTTGTATTGATACTAATCTAATCTAAATTTTAACTTTCTAGATCTTCTGTGTTGTCGATTCCTAGCATAATATTGGTTTCTGCGCCCTCCCTGTTTATAATTTTTGATTCAACAGTATTAATTTCCAACCCTAGTTTCAGTGATTTTTGCTGCAAATTTATTATCATTTCTTGTAAATCCTAGACAATCAGTCCTACTATGTATCCCAAATGTTAAGATAACATACATGTTACCAAACTCTGTTATGTTATGAAGCAGATTTCTTACTATGTATCCCATGTTATGTTTACTAGCTAACTAGTATGTTATGATGTTGCTTTTATATGTAACATAACATACAAAATATAAAAGGCAACTTTAACATGCTGTTATAAATAACCAAACCTTTTACGCGAAATGTCAAAACGTCAAATTAAATAAAATAAACAAACACGCCCACTCATATAACGCTCTTTGTCTTGCATTTGTTATGCGTATAATGCTATTTCATGATATACGAAATATCACGAATGATTTCTGTTACTGAAATTATTTAACATACATTTTAACAGTGAATGTTATTAAGGGATACACGGTAGCGTATTTAAAACACTATGTTAAGATGTATGTTATTTAAGCATGTTATTATAACATAACAGGTATATGTTAAAAATAACGTACGGGATACGTAGTAGGACTGAATATCTCTACTGAGTACTCTTTTTCCGTTAATAATAATCCCCTTGCTATTCCAAGTACCTAACTTGAAAAACTTGGGTGATATTGTAACACCCTATCTTACACCTTTTTTCATGTTTATAGGGTTGGTTTGCGTATGTCATTTCACTGTAGTTACTCTTGCACTTAACACTTAGGATTGAATTTGTATACCGATGATCTGTACGGCTATTTTGTAAGGAATTTAAGATTTATGATAAGCTTTATATAGAATCAAATACCTTTTCGAAATCTAGAAATGCTAGATACAGTGGCATATTTATTACATTCTTTGGTTTTTTCTATTAGATTTCGACCTGGAGATTGTCATTTGTAACAAAACCTTTACGAAAGCCTGCTTGCTCATGGCTGATATTGGTCAAATTTATTTGTTAGTCTTTTTGATTTTGTAAGTCTTCTCTGGATCTACTCCAGTACAAGCAAGGAGCCCACGAAAATTTGTAGGTCTCTTATATCTGTAGGACACTTCACATGCACACCACAGGCATATGAAGAGAAGACGGCAATGCCCTGTAAGGGTATACGACTCTTAGAAGAAGAGTCTTTTTGTTAAAATATTTGCAAATAATTTAGACCTTTCTTCTTTTAGACATAGGTTGAACAAGTTTTTTAAATGGTGTAACTTCTTCCCATCAGCCTTCAACATTTTGGGAAGTACCTACTTAATCTTCTCTGGGTGTTTTCTTGTTCTTTGCATCTTTTAACGCATTTTCTATTTCAAAAATTTCTGTCGGTAAGGTCTTTCGGATTCACATTAGTTCTCTCTATCTATGAATTACACAGTTGTTTCGTTTTTAGTTTTCTCATCAGGGCTTTCCCATGCTAACCTTCTATTTTTCTTTTTTTTTTTGGAAAATATATTCATAATATACATTCGTATTCTCTCAGAAAAATTCACCAGCATGTGCTCTCTGCTATTTCTACCTCCTCTATCGTGATTTCCTATGCAAGTTTCTACATCTTCTTTTTTCCCTACCTTTGCTTTGAGGTTTCTTATTATTAGTGTATTCTGTGTTTGGTTTTCTCAATACACTCTGTCACTTCCTCTTAGAAGTTCTGAACATCCTCGTGTTAATATTCAGATGGTGTGTAGACCGGAATTGTTTTTAAGTTGTATGTATTTGTATATCAACTCTTCCATCTAACTTATCCTCTCGATCTTTATACAATAATAACCGACCAGACTGTAGATTGAAACATTTTTATTTTCTTCTTTTATATAGGTATATATTTGAGATTAATTATTTATTTATGTAATATAAAAATTAGACAGCTGTTCGCTGCATTCTCAATCGCAGTCTACATCTCTCCATGCCACACGGTCATGTGCCATTTTTTCATCGATATCCCTATCTCTTAGCTCTCGTCTAACTCGCTCATTCCATTATCTTCGAGGGCGACCTCTTTTATTTTATCCTGGCGGTTTCCAAGTGAACATTCACTTGGGCTATCTCGATTTGTCCATTCGTAGTACATATCCGAACCACTTTAAACTTGTCTTTGCTGATGATTACTGTTTCTCTTGCTTCAATTCAGGCTACATCCTCGCCCTTTAGTCGTTTAGTGGGTTGTATTCGTTCCGACAAGCATCGTCCTTGTGTAACATAAGAGATATTATCTTCGTACATTTCTATAATTTTTGTAAGCAATTAGTCACTAACTCCAATTGTCTTCAGAGTATACATCAATCTATTCCTTCGGATGTTGTCGTAGTCCTTCTTTCAATTTATAGGGGTCATGTAATAAACTTCTTGATCTTTTACTTTTTTCTTTTCTATTAATTGTTGTAAGATAAATAAATTGTCTATCCATGAGCCTCCAGCTGTGAATCTGTGTTAGTCGTCATTAATCGATTGGCCCACTTCGGTTCTCAGTCTCTTTGTGATTAGCTTTCCCCATAGCCTGCTCAAAGCAGAGGTCACGCTCAATCCTCTATAGCAATTAGGGTCGTTTCTGCTACCTTAAAAGTGAAGAGAGGCCTTCTCTTCTTTTAACTTCATTTATTCCTAACATGAGTCATTTAATATTATCTATTTCTTTCTCTAACTCTTTTAATTTATCCGATAGTAGGGGTTTAACACTGTAACATATTATGGTAATCTGATGTTTTATTTCTTCCACTTTTTGTCTGAATTTATTTGTTTATTTTTCGAGTTTTAATGTATGTATTGTTTATTGTTATCGTTATGGGGGAATAGACCGAAAACCCCTCTCTGGGAGGCCTACGTCCTTACTGGACGTGCTTAAAAATTGCGTCATTAGCCCTTTTGTTTTGAATATTTAAATGTAAAGCAATCTGATATTGGTCACCTCTATGCGTTGTCATAATGTATTCTTGAATAAGACTTATATGCTTTATCTTATTTTTCACCAAAAGAATGGTCAGGTTCTTGTCTGATAACTCCTGCCAACTGATATTGAACCCATCCCGAGAAGTATGTTAAGGAATGTATTAACTGACATAGGTAGCCTACTGTTTTGATTTAATATATCGATATTACTATAATCGATCATCCATCAACAAATTTATGTTAGAAGATGGAGGACGTTATAACGCAAATTCTTTAAGAGTTGGTTGTTCTACACATAAAACAATTAATTTTAAAAAAACTGATTTTTATTATGTCCGCTTTACGGAGCAATCGATTATTAACATTAACATAAATCAGTGTATCAGAGTTGTTATTTTTAAAATACTTGGTATTGTACGTAATACATGCATACTTAGTTATAGAAAACTGATTTACCCCTCGATGTAGGCGAACTACATTAACCCTTTAACGCTTTAATTGTTTCCCAAAAGTGCTTCGTAGGATGTTTAGAATGCCAAGTACTTTTATTTCGATTATAAAACCACAACAAAAGTCAAAGGCTTCCTTGGACTTTACTACCGTTAGATGAAAAATCCAATTTTGGAGCAATTAATTTTTGTGAATCAAAACGTTTCCTGGCTTTCATCTTATTTGTATATCACGTTAAAAAAATTCCATTATAAAAAAAATTCGAAATAAATCCTAATATAAACGAATGCATGACAGTAAATTGTGTTATCGGATTCTTTGTCAAAAACAAATTAAATGTCCCCAGCAGCGCATGAAAAAATATATAGTCGGATTAACCCCGAGATGACAGTTGTAACCCTGGCTTTATTATTTAGAAATTACTTACATCGTTAGGAGTTTATGTACTTGAGTTAACAGGAAATGTTGGTTTTTTATGTTGGGGTTATTCTCACCTGAAGGCTATAAATAGGCAGAGAAGGAAAGATGTAAGTTGATTCAATTAAAATTCCGATCAATTATTTTGTTTTTACATTGTGAATGAAATTTTTAACCTATTGTAAAAATAGGGCACCCATTAATACCAATAATTTAACACTTGCGGCGTAACAAACGCTGAAGGTTATATAAGGCTGATCGTATTTGATAGGAACGCTAAAAATATTTTCTCGGTAATCGTGCCTTTTTACCGTGTTTGTCCTCTAATATTGACAAACGCTTTCTGATTACAGATTATATCTTCTCGACTGCTGTTTGTTACTTAAATATTCGTATTATGATTGTCATTTGTCATATGCCTCATTTTCTCTCAATAACGGTTTTCCTGAAAATCGTCGTCCAATGAAAATTTTTCTAGATACTTTTTTAGGAATTGAAACGTGCGGTTCTTTCTTATTAAATACACGTACGAGGCATTTTAATCGACACTGCAATTCACTCCCTTAAATTAACTAGGATCTCCTCTTAGGAAACTTAAGTAGATTTAAGACTGATCTAGAATGACTTCCCAATAGATCTTCCCACATTTACATTTTTATCTCGTTTTGGTAAAAATTTATACAACATTCGAGATAGTTTAAAAGCTCATTAGTACCGCTAGTTAAGCTCTCATTTTGGAATAACTTCTCGATCTATTATATAACAGTAGAATTGTAATTGGGCCAATAAATTAGAGTATACATATATAGATGAGAATTAAGACGCCCTATTACCATTGAAAATGTTGGACAAACTACCTTGAGCAAGTTGGAAACAAAGGCGAGGCTATCGTTTCCTGCGACGTAAATTTCGATATTGCATTAAAGTTAGACGCTACAGGTGTGGCTTGGGAAGTAAACAAAGCATCTTGTTTTCCTTTCCAAGTCTATATAACTTTTTCCCCCAAAAAAGCTCGTTGTTTGTGGTGACATGCGGTGGCAAGACGGTACGAAGACGAGCTTAGAGCAGGACAACTCGCAAAGACGGATCACAAAGCTCGATCTCGAGTGCGGGAAACAGTCAAAAGCCGAAACTTATACGAGGCCTCGAGTGGCAGATTTATGGTGGCCGCCTTACAGCTTGGCGTGTAAGTACACACAGAAACTCAAGTTTTGGGAAATCTAAAGCTGCAAGAAACTCCGCGTCTGATATATGGCGAGGAGGACGCGTAGGATTATTTACTTGCATAACGTTATAAATTACTCTTTAAGTCAAATTACTGGATTTGATTTGATTTATTACCTCGAAACGAAAATACACTCTTGTATCACCTCAAAATGTGTGGCTTTCTTTACTGGGATCCCAAAATCTCTTTGAAATTCGGTCGCGGATAAGAATCCGTGAGGTGTTACTTACTTTTCCAAGGCTACAGAGAACGTAAAAACAACGCTGTTTCTAGAATGATCATTTAGGTCAGTGCCTTCAACCTTATGGAAGCCTCGAAAACATCGAGGGAAACGCCTGGATACCTTTAAATGGTACAAGTAAAAAAACTGTGAAAATTGTAGGACGATAAAACCCATTTATGCAAAAACATCGTTTGTGAATTTTACAACAAAAGCTCCTTCTTATGGAAACCCACCAGCTAGTCGAGACCCGAAGATTAGCTCTCTAAAATCGTGGAAAGTTTTAAAAACTGGATAAAAAATTCAGAAATATTCTTGTGGACACTGCGATGTCTAATTTAGACTATTTTAAGTTTCTTTCGCGTTATTATGTGGAGAAGTTTTCAACTAGCAATAATCGCACCTCGGATAAACCTCATTGGTTACGATATCGCCACTGCGAGAAGTTTGTAGAAGCCCTTTTCGGACGAATAAAAATTGTGCTTGGGGAAAATGAGACATTGCTTATAATTTCTAAAAAACAACATAATTACCTGCCCAAGAAATAATTGAAAAAAGCCAGCTATTATTATATCAAGAAACAACTTTTATTTTAAAAAGAAAATTAAGCAATTCTTTGTTTTGCCTTAAACATATTATTTAATTTAATACCCTTCGCGTAACGAACTTGGAATTTTCTCCTGTAAAAAATTCGGGAAAAAGGTGAAGTGAAATGTCAAAGTTAAACTGAACATAATTATTTTTGTAAAGACGATGCCCTCGGAGGAATCCCAAACAAAAAGACTTCGTTGAAATAATACTGTTCCTAAGTATTTTCTTACTTAATTAAAATTTAGCAATGACAATTTCTTTAAAGGGCAAATGTTTCTTTGTCCTCAATTATTTATATCACTGGGTGCCTATTTTAAAAGGTTGAGCTTGAAAATTTTGAAGGAGATATTATGATATTAAGTATTGCAAATGGCTGTTTTTAGGGCTACGTCTACGATGGTTTCGTATTGCGAAATTCGCTGAAAATGGCAAATGAACACTGATCCTAAGGTGTCACCCATGAATAGGTCAATTTCCGAAAAAGTCGAGCTTTTTGGAGACATTTTTATTGTACTAAATATGAAATTCACTGAACAAAACATTAAATTTATATACTTTAGCCGGAGGGACAGCCCGCTATTGGAATTTAAAAAGGACACTTCATATTTTTCGAATGAGACAAATTTTTTGCTCTTAAATATTGAGCTAAGTAAATCAAACCCTATGTGAAGTCTTTATTGTTTACTATTGGAAACTCAGTAAAAGGGGACAATGTACAAAAATACTTCCCTCTTTAAATTTTTCGAATAAGAAAAACTTTTGTCTTAATTATTGGACTTAATAAACCAAACCTTGTATATGAAGTCTTTATAAGTCCCCATTATTTGATATTGAAATGTATTAGACGGCCTATAGAGGTATTTATCTCTTTACATGTATTTAGAATGAGACTACTTTCTTGTCTCAGCGGTTCTACTCTGACGTGGTTGACTTGTTGAGCCACCATGCTGTTTTAATTTTCCGTTACCTCCTGAGAAGTCCCTTAAAAAAGTTGAAGCACTGAGTTCTTCTACCTCAACTATGACGATGGCCAAACGCAGAACACGCTCGTTCATTTAGTTCTTCTTCTTATGACCGAAGCCTAGCTCAATGACCGGTTATTAACTTATAAGTATAACTTATGTAAGCCCCCTTTACACGCGTGCCCGACAGGAAGCAAACCATACCCGTTGAAAGAGTTGAAGAAGATCGACCCGCAGAGTTGCGAGGTTAATGGTTATCAAAGGTGTTAGTATGATAACCAAGACCGCCGGCTTAACGTACCCTCCGAAGCAGGGAGAAGAAAATTCCGGCGGGGATATCGCCGGTTTCGGGAATCGAATCCGAGCTGCCTACGTGAGACCGATGCCTTTTACACGTGGCTATTCGCCCCTCCATTTAGTTCTGATTCGACAAAATTCTAATTAACAGTTATCTTAATCCTATATTTCCAGTAAAGGGTTTTTGTCGGTGAAGGATGCCATTGGGCACTGCACAGCATTCTAGTTTTTCAGTTCTACTCTAAACAATTCTGGTAAACTGTTTTTGAAACAATGTTTTGCTTATTTTCAAGATAAAATAATGCTTTTCAAGAAGTAACAACATTACGAAGTACGAGAGTTGTTTAATAAGTTCCCGACGCAGGTTGCGAGAAGCTGCATTTCCAGGATGTCTTACCTCACCCACTTTATAGCCTGGACCTGGTGCCATGTGACTTCTGCCTCTTTTCAAAGCTGACTGAACACCTGAAGAGCATGCGTTTCGAAAAGTCACTGAATGGGGACCGCGGGAAGGGGGAAGAATTCGAGGCAAGCCTAGAATTCGATGGAAAGACGACTTAGAAAGAATAGCAGGAAGACAAACTGCGGGCCGCAAAACGTGGAAGGAGCTTGAGGAGGCTTATATGCAGCAATGGATGTCGGCTGACATATGATGATGATAATGTCTAATGTATATGTTTAACGCTTTCACGAGCTGAAGGTGCGATTCTTGTTAAAATATAACATTTTAAAAATTAAGACCAGAACATTCATTGCTGCATTTATCCAATGTATCTGCTACTACTGCTATGCTATTTATCTTAATTTTTTAATTAATATAATTTAAAAATATAGTGGATTTTGAGACACCATCTGCGCTGACTATTTTGAAACTTCATCAGCGCTTTCAAATGCGTTCCCTGTATGTTTGCATACAATTTTTGGTAAATGAAGATTCGTAATTTGAACGCAAAGCGAAGTAATGTTCACGAATATACGAGTACGTCTTCGGTGAATTGAGGGTTCTTCTTATATGGAAATCGACAGTTTCTATTAATTTTTTTTTTAGTTCTGTGTTTCATATAACGACGAAAAATAACATTAAGTTTATAGCAGGTGACCTTACATACTTCCACATAAAACCAAATAACGTTTTATGTAGGTATCTTTGTATGCTTTTTACGGCTGTCATATTTTATTTTTATCTCCTTTTTATAGTAATATGTTGCCATTATTGTATTTTTTCAAGGGGCATTATCGCTATAATTTAAAAAAATCTGTGGGGGTTGTTGACTGTGTAGAAATTACACGAAAGAATAATACATTATAGAAGCTAATTCATAAATATTTAATAGTTCCTCCCTGGAAATCAAAATGAAATTACACATACAACAGTGACGGTGAGTATAAAGGGGGTTGTTATTTAAATAAAGAAACAAATCTCTTATAGTTCCAAAATTTGAATTTATAATTCAGTGCGAATTATAGGTGATTTACATAAGTACCTGCCTGCGATTTGGTGCACTTGAGCACGAAATTATCTAAAATATGCGCATGAATACATTAGAAATTGAAAGAAAACTGATTACAGGATTACAGGAAAGCCGTTTGATTAAAAATGTGCAGACCGGTCGAAGTCGCTCGTAACGGTGGCACTTTTTGAAAGTCCCGTAAAATTAGCATTCTTTATTGCCAGTTTTTCTTTGCTGTTTGCTCGCAACTGTAGTATATTTTTTCTGGGACACTGAAGGTTCCGGGAACTGCATCTGTGTACAGGCAGGCATACATTCCAAACAAATCAACTGACTGAAAAGTTTAGAGACTTAGCGGCGACAGTTGGCACTAAAACCATCAGTTCCGTCGTTAGTTGGATTCAAGTTGCTGAAACAATGTCGTTCGCATTTGTTTTAATGTTGACTAGTAACTTTATTTTCTCAGAAGTTGAATTGTTGTTATACTTTAGTAAAGATTCTTATATGGTTTCAGCAGAAGTGTTTGATGGGATCACTTTAATCAAAAGTTGGTTTTAAGATGTTTCAGTTAAACTGAAAATTAAACCTTTACTAAAGTGAAGCATGTAAGTCAAGTTGGAGTTTGAAGAAGTTATATTTGCCCTAAGCTTGAATGTGTTTACAACGAGCGAATCTGTCTGGTCTGAAAAATTTCTAAATTTTATATTAAAAGAAACGGGGAGGGTTTTCGTCGGTTTTTCAGTAAGCCGAGATCTTACTTTAAAGTAAATAACAAACCTCGATCAAAAGCACCAAAAAACAAGCAAACTTTTACCGTTATTATTCAAGACAACAGCTCCCTAATTATCTTTGAACAACGTTAAAATTTGAATTACGAACCAAAATACCCCCAGGGTAAAACACGCCATTGTAATCCGAAAAACGAACAAAAAGGTTAATTTTACAGTTTTTAGTTGGATTTTTTTCAATACTGGAGCTTTGTTTTCTGTAAGGAATTTAGCAAGAAAACCGGAGTTCATGTTGAAATGCCTCATTATATTTTTCAAAGGAATAAGTGCGCCGTATTTTTAGAACTTGCTTTTCTTGTTAATTGATTTCTGTTGCCGCTATAAATATACATCGACACAAAGCTTTAGCGAGAGCTCTTCAAGCCTTTTTTTAAAATCTAAAATTAAATCATATCCTTTGCATACCTTGGAAATTTTGTTCCTACACAGGAAATTAGTTTAGGTGGGAAAGTGTAGAAATTTTAGATTCCTTATTATTAATCCTACATATTGAAACATGCCTTAAAGGAAATTTAATTTCTGCTATACAAACTCGAGATTTTAAATTTTAGATTAATAAGAGAATACGTTTTCTAGCTTGCATGCGAAAATTTATGTTTGGAATGCCAAATATTTTATCGGTAATTTTTTTCCTTCTAACCAGGCTTTGTTTGATCGTAAATCTAAAATTATCCCCTCCCGATTGTTGAACAGATGTAAATTAATGTAAATATAGGAAATAATTAGAACAATTTTCCTAGTAATTTCTTAATGTCTCCCATACGGGATTTAATGTAAAATTATTAGGGGTTCGTTTTAAGACATGCTAATTTTTACAATTTTTCCTTGTACTTCAAACGGAAAGGTGTAATTTAAAAACAGTTGTAGAGCAATCAGCCCATTTTAAAATTAAATTCAGACACGCCAACGATAGTTAAAGAAAGTTAAATCTTTTTTATTGATTAGCTGTCAATTATTTAACGCAAAGAGGTAGAAACGGCTTTAGGTAACTAAATATTTGAAATTAATAACATGTTCCATACACAAATTCGTGTGTAGGAATGTCAATTAATTCATTTCGTGAATTTCTATTCATTTAGCAAATTAACTAATTAATAACATTCATACATCTGAATATATTATAAATAATATATACCTACATTGTATAATATTTGAATTAGTTATTAATAGCTCTGCGAAGTTTAAATTGTTAAAATAATTGGAAACCCTTTCGTTTAATATTAATTTGCTTTATCATAATATGAGGACCATTTTTAGTTAAATTATTGCATGTAAGGTTATTCATCTGTAACTTAAATTGTTGTCGGTAGTATTGTTACTTGCTATTGTTAATAGAACGGTAAATTTGTGCATTGATATTTTAAATTATATTAACGTTCTTCGGAATCAAATGCTGAGAATTATTCAGGAGTTGTACGTAAGTCGACCGAAGCGGTAATCATTGTCTGGAAGCAAGTGGGAATTGCCTGATAAATAGATGTACAACAATATAGGCCTTGTATTGCCTTATAATTTTCTTCCATTCATTTCGATTCTTTACCCACTATCTCTGGTTATTTATTTTTTTTTCAAATCATTCCACACATCACACTATTTCCTTCTCGGTCTCTTCGTTTCTTTTTTTTTGCTTCAGGTACTGTCCACGCTATCCCTTTTAACCGTCCTTAGCCCATCCATGAGCTGCAAGTGATCTATCTACTGTAACCTTTCACTATTGTATTGGTTGATTATACCAGCTCTTCAGGTGCTGAAGACACATTTCTTTCTCCTACTGCTACATCTTGCCATCTTGGTATTCCTACTTTTGCCAGATTATCTTTTATACACTAGCTCTGTCTAGGGCGGCCTCTTGTTATCTTCTCCTCAGCGGCATATTGGCTAATTATACAGTTCCATTGTTAGTACCTCTTTGCTATCCATCGTTAGTTTTCTTGCCTCGGTAGATTCAGCGTAAAATTTTTCTGTCCCATACTTTTATTTTGTATTTATGATCCATGTCTCACCTTATTACTATTTTAGAGAGGCTTATCTTTGTTCTGAATGGTAGCTCTTTTGGTCTCAGTATCTTGTTTAGAGTTCCCACGCACCTGGTGCTCTTCGCAAGTCTCAGATTTGTTTCACACTCCTAGTAGTAGTTGTTTGTTTGTGTGGTCATCAGCTCTCAAGCTAGTTGGTCGCAGCCTTAAAGCTGCTTATACTAGGAAAATGGGTTGTCTACAGTGGTTTTCCGTTGTCTTTTGTGAACGTGTATACGAGGTATGTGTGTCTTGTTACTATCTGAAGGCGACCACTCCGCAGACAGAATGGTTAATTGTAACCAAACGTATCGGCCTTGAACAGTGGGAAATTCTTTGTAAAAATGCTCTCAGCAAGAGTAGTAGTAGCTACTCATAAATACATATAACTGTCAGTTCCCTTAAAAATCAGTTTTGCTTTTCGTTTGCTTTGTACCTCTTTCTTATTATGAATTCGAAAACTTTCACGGTCAGTGTCAGTGTTAACAGAACGTCTTCCGGGTTGAAACCGTGTCATGGTTGAGACAGAAGGACTCAACGTTTCGCCCACTTTTTAAGGGGCTTCTTCAGGAGGAAAAGGGGAGCACTAAAAGAGCACGGTAACTCAACATGTCAATCAATCCGGAAAATGTTTTGTTAATCCTAACACTGGCCGTGGAAGTTTTCGAATTCATATTACTAGATTCTTTAATGCTTCTTGGTGTCAGGACAACATCATAATAATAATAATAATAATAATAATAATAATGTTTATTTCCATTAAATACAAATTTTGTATAGGAATTGTCAATATAAAATATAAAATAAATACATACAAAGTTACATAAAGTCACTAACATTATAAAAACATTTATTGACAAGAAAATCTTTAAGGCGGTCCTTAAACACTTTAAGGGATGTGCTGTTTTTAATTTCTAAAGGCAGAAGATTAAACGCTTTCAACGCAATGCATTTAGGAGCCTTGTAAGTTATGCTACATCGTGCAAAGGGTACATGAAGGTTGTCCTTAGTACGAGTATTAGTACTATGCAGATCCTTATTTTTTACAAAACTATCTTTATTTATAAAGGAGTATATACATAATTCATAAATGTATAAAGAAGGAAGGGTAAGTAATTTATATTTTTTGAATATATTGACGCAAGTGGTTGTGGTAGATGCTCCGTCAATACATCTAATAATGCGTTTTTGAGATAAAAAGACGTTATGAGCCGTGGTCGACCAACCCCAGAAACAGACACCATATCGTATTCTCGATTCAACGTAGGCATGGTACAGCATAATTAACTGTGTCTTATTGAGCAGATCGCGTATATTTCTAAATAGGAAGGTCAAAGAATTTAACTTTTTAATTAAATATTGACAATGCTGTTTCCAACTTAGGCACTCATCAATGTAAAGGCCCAAAAATTTAGTACATTGCACGTGAGAAATTAGAACATTATTGACGTTAAGATTAATAACGCCACAAACCTTTTGTCTATTATGGAACCTTATATGTACTGTTTTCTCTGCATTAAAATATATAGAGTTTCTACTAAACCAATTACTTATATTCAGTAGAATATTATTGCACTTGTTCTCTAAGTTAACATTGGAACTGTCCGATACTACCATGGACGTATCATCAGCATATAAGGTAAACAGTGCATCTGTTGTTAAAGCGTCAAGCTCATTTATATATAATATAAAAAGAATGGGTCCTAACACGGACCCTTGCGGAACTCCTAGGTCAATTGTTACCCAGTCAGAATGAGTTGTTTTAATTGAACCATTGTCATTACTAGAGATGCAAACATATTGTCTACGATTATGAAGAAAAGAATGTATCCAGTTATGTGAAATTTCAACTATTCCATAGTTTGCTAAAATATCTAATAAATTTTTATGATTAACACAATCGAAGGCTCGTGATAAGTCACATAGTATGCCGATGGGATCGGTGCCTTTTTCCAAATACTGTATAATGTTATCATAGAAGGAGTACAAGGCTGTGTGAGTCGATCGACCTGCCCTAAATCCGTGTTGATTATTTGTAAGAATATCATACCTTTCCACAAAATTAATAAGTCTGTCCAAAAATGCATATTCGAATACTTTTGAGAAAATTGAGTTTAATGTTATAGGCCGGTAGTTTTCTAACTTTTCAGAGTCATTTTTCTTAAATACAGGAATAACTTTTCCGACCTTCAATCTGTCGGGGAAGACACCCGTAGCAAAAGAAACGTTAACAAGGTGAGTAAGGGGACCAATTATGGTAGGTAAAACGCGCTTGATAATAAAGCCGGGCACATCATCTGGTCCTGATGATGATTTGTTTTTCAATTTTTTCGTGAGTAATATTAATAGTTCACTTTCAGTAAAGGGACAGATTTTAAAATTAGTTCTACGATTCACTGATATATTGGACATTTTAAAATCACCACTAGTAGCTACTTTTGGAATATGGCTAACAATGTCAAGGGGGGCCTTCTTAAAGAAGCAATTAAAAAGGTCGCCTAAGATTTTGGGATCGTCAATACGTTCATCTTTATTTTTAATCACTATATTATTACGTTTATTATCATTTTTGGACAGAACTGAAATGGTATTCCAAGCACTTTTTACGGGATTACTGGCATTACAAATCCTATTCTGATAAAAGGATTTCTTTTTTTCAGTCACGAGACTTCGATGTTGCTTTTTTGCTAGATCAAACTTGGATTTTAGCTCTGGATATAACCTACTTAATACACGAAGATCTTTTAAATTAGAACTTGAAACTTTAACCTCTCTATCCACCCACTCTTTACCAAAATTTGTACTCGATTTGTAAAATTTCTTAATGGGAAAATTAACGTTGAAATGGTACAGAAAGGTGTCATAAAAATAATTAAAAGCTGCATCAGCATGCAATGTACCATAAAGGTTAGACCAATCTTCCCTCAAAAGGTCAATTGCAAAGTTGCTTATCGCGTTCTCATTGAAACTTCGCTTTAAAGACAAAACACGATTATCATGTATTTTAAATTTTATAGGTAATTCAAATAATACGGTGCGATGATCAGAAATCGCATTGTCAAATACACACGATAAGCCACCCTCATTAAGATTTGTATAAATGTGGTCAATAGTGGTTACTGAGGTTTGAGTGACTCTGGTCGGCCAACTTACAGTATTGGTCAAATTAAATGTAGATAAGGCATTAGATAGCTTTATAAAATCACTAGAAGAACTATAATAATCTGCATTAAAGTCACCCGCCAAGATTATTTTAACACCAGGCTTAAATACAGTGTCTAACACGTCTAACAATTTCTCAATAAAGAAGTTAAGGTCCCCAGAAGGAGATCTGTAACAAGTAATAATAATTACAGTAGAATCCGAATTTGGCTTCCATTTAACCGCGCAAAGTTCAATTTGTTTTTCAACACAAAATTTTTCTAAATCTATAGGAAAAACATTTATTCCAGATTTAAACCAAATTCCGACTCCTCCACATTTAAATTCTTTCCTACAAAAATAACTCCCCAAGGTGAAATTCGAAAAGTTTAAATATTCAATTGAATTTGTGTTACTCCAAATTTCTGTTAAGCATAAAAATTTTAAGGCTACATTACACGAATTGTTATTTGACAAATATTCAATTTCCATATTATTAATTTTATCACAATTTAGTCCTTGAACATTTAAAAGTAAAATACCTGGACAAATTACAAAATTTAAGGTTTTCTTCAACCGATCGTCATTTATTACATCGTCTATCAATCCTGATTCTGTTTCAATTTGGGTCGAAGCTCTAAAAAACGACTTATACACGCACCAAACGGCCAAATATCAGGATTCATAGCTTTCTTAAAATGTTCGTCGAGTATTGTCACTTTAAAAGAGGCATACACGTCAGGATGTTTTGCAATTAACTTTTCACATCTCACTTCCGGAAAATGACTTTTTAAAAGATCACTTAATTGGGAAGCCGTAGTTGCAGGATCTACTCTGTAAACATGTAAACTGACACTTTTGGGAACCCCCTTGATGTTATTTGTATCTCTGTTATTGCCAGTAACAATAACAGAACGTCTTCGTTTTTTGTTGGTAGCCTGAATCCATGTCTCATTGTCAGATGAGTGATTTCGTTCTTTTTGTTTTTGTTTATCTAAGTTAACATAGCTATCGAGTACTGCAGAATTTTCCGCCAAGGTGATAGCTGCTGAAACTTCTTTTTTTGAAATACCAGAAAACAATTTTGGGTTTGATGCGAGCGTTGATGTTGATGTTTTATTCGCAGATTTAATTTCCACTTTGCCTTTTGAGGTATTATCGGGTATGACCTCTTGTACTGCAGATGTATTTCTTGCGTTTGAAGCAAGGCCAGGGCCGTGAGTGCAGATTTCATTGAATTTTTGCATTAAATTTACCTGGTCCTTTAAAGAATTTATGGTACTTTGTTGATTTAGAATTATAACTTCTTTTTGGGATAACAGCTCCTTTAGGTAATATATTTCTAGATGTAGTATAGATAAATTATCATTGCTCTGGGGTGATAAATCCTCAGCCTTAAAAGATTCCACTAAATCGGCACAACAGTCTATTAATTTATCATCTATCTTTTTTACTGATTTTAAAAGGTCTACACAGCTACTGTGAGAAACAGCACCACACTTTACACATTTTAAACCTGTCTGCGCAATTTTTTTGCATTTTTTGCAAGGTTTAGGAGCACAATTTCCATTCGCGACTGCACTGCCCGGCGCCATACTACCATAGGCGTAAGCTAGGCATTGGTGGCTCTTTCTTAATAACGTGCCTCCTCGGTTTAGTCCATTTCTCCTTATAATTACTTCTAATGCAATATTAAACTACAAGGTAGAGAGTGGGTCACTCTGTCTTAGCCTTCTTCTGACCCTGGACTCGTCACATCTTCTCCCGTTGATGTGGACCGAGACTGCCATCCTCTACCAGTTTAATTACCTTATCAGGTATTTTAAGTTCCTCCATTTTTATAGTATTATTATATTGAAATCTATGAACAGCAGGTGTTTCTGTTTCGTATTGGCAGTATAACGTGAAGGTTTGTTTCAGGATGAATATTTGCTCTGTTGTAGATCTATTCCTCGTAAATCCTCTTTGGTATTCACCAATTTGCTTGTCCACTTGTTCTTCTAATCTTAGTTCAAATAGCATTGCCATTACTTTGTAATTGCTGTAATCTGATATATTTCCTTTCTTGTGTACAAGTACAATAACTGCCTTATTTCATTCTTCATGCATCTTTTTTGGTGTCCATTGTCCATATTTCTTCTACTAATTTCAGTATTTGTTCTCTTAGTCCTTTTTCTTCATGTTTGATCTTTTCAGTTGTAATTCCGTTTTGGCCAGAGTTCTTCCTTCGTTGGTTTATTTTCGTTAATCTTCGGTAAGCTTGGGGTTGTCTTCCTGTACCCCTTCGTTGAGTAGCTCTTTTCCTACAATTAGATTTCTTTCTGTAATTTTCGTGTACACTCTACTTGATTGGTACCCTTTCTTAATTTCCTTCACGTCCTTGTAGAAGCTTCGGACCTGTTCTTTCCTACAGCTCTCTTCTACTTTCTTCACTTTATTTTCTGTGCTTACTCTTTTCCTGTCCCTGCAGTTTTTGCTTGCCCTCTTTTTCTGGTCCTGACACCGTGTTTTATCCTGAACGGTTCCTGTTTGCAGGTATATTTCCTCTTCATTATTTCTCCTCTGCATACGTCGTCCAATCAATCCTTACCTCCTTGGTTGCAGCCTCTTGTTAGTGTTTTTCTATAGCTTCTTTTATTTGCTCTTTTATACCACAGCATACTATGTGTTTATAGTTGACTTCTTAGGCTTTATTTTCTTTCTTTCGGATTTATTTCGTTAACTTGCCGAATTATTTTACCTGTTCTTGTTCTTTGCTTCAGTTTTCACTTCTGTAAACACCTTCCACCATTTTACTTTCATTTATTCACTCTTGTAAATGTTTTATTTATCGCCTGTGAAGGTTGTCGCGTCGCACTAGCTAAATAGATGGATAAATAAATAGCCAGATACGTATACAAAATGAGAGGAATTTGTGGGGAGCTAGGTAATTAAAGTTTAACATTTTACTATACTAGATAGTCAATCAAATAAATTTGTAAAATGAATGATGTAGTGCACAAATAAATAAATTTTGTAGGAGTTATTTAATAGTTTACCTAATATTACGTTGCGTTTAATCTATCCATTCTACATGCCAATATTTATTTTATTTTATAATTGTTTTCTGATTTGTTTTTTCCACGGTTTTCAAAATTCCAAGCAATAAGATTTTGTGTACATTTTACCTGTTTCATGCTTTTATTTTCTGTGCTAACCCTTGTTTGGTATTTGAAATATTTAATTATTTTTAGGGATTTTTATGTGTTTTATATATTAAGAAGAACGTGAAATTAAACTTACCTTTTAAAAAGTAATTATAAAACATTTATTAATCGAAATTTTTAGTTTTTAATATCAAAATTAGCTTGTTGTGGATACTTTCAAATAATTACCTACATTGAACAAAGAATCTAAAAAAAAAATTCACCGAGTTAATGGAAAACATCCCTGATGTGAAATCGCTGTCGTAGAATTTCTTCCTGTTATCGTAATAGCTTGTTTTGTCCCATTTTCTTGCAAATATGGCAATTCAGATGTCATTTGATAATACTCCTGTTTCGGATGAAACAATCTTATCATTACATACAGTTAAGTTTGTTCTTTTGCTTTCTAGCATAACACGTTCAAAAATTCCTTCGTTAACTGAAATAAGTATTTAACTCTAACTTCAATATACACAGACGATTAACCTACTAACAGGTACTTAAAGCAAACTGAGGTTGTCAGCAGTTATTCGGGGTTTGAATTCAACTTAGAATTCGATCTCTATCCTAACGTCAATGGGATCACTTTTTGGGGGGAGTAACGCTTAGAGAAGCTTACCGTCTTTCGAAGAAGAATTGATATGATACGTTAAAGAATCTTTAGGATGTAGGCATGCCAGACAGGCAGAATTTCAAGTAAACATAACAAAAGAATAAAAAAAAATCGTTATTTTTTTGAAGGTATAGTTACGTAATTTGATGGATGCCGTACAAATGAAATGTGTGTGTTAGCATCAGACTTACGTACACCAATTTAATAACAAAAAGCTGTACTCAATTAGAACAAAACCAAATAGTTTTAACTTAATAAGCAAGCATTCTATGGAAGTTTATCGCAACCGAGTAAAATCTAATATAGGAGGAATTAAAACAAAAAATAAGCAACGAGTTTGCTGTTGATAATCTCCTTTTAAATAAAACTAATTTTAGCGTACTGATCGATACCTCGTTAACTCGGTTTTAAATATAGCTATAAAGAAAAATAAACAAGCTAAAACGAATAATGCCGCGTTCCCCGTGATTTATGGTATTTTAGTCAGTGAAGCTTTAAAATTGCTGTTTGCTGCATGTGAACTTAATAAAGTCTGACTTAATTTGAAAATAAAATTGGAAAATCTTTCCTGTGCTGCAAGTAAAGCGTTAATTAAGTTGAATCTTCATCAAGCAAAATGTTACTAAAAATTAATTGTAATTAATCTGAGAGTTTAAGCACTTTGAATGTTAAAAATGTTCTTACATATTTATCATTTTAAATTTTAATGAATTATTAATTAGGTATTACTTGAAGGAACCATGAGGACAATCTTTTCACCAAAAATATCTTAGAATTTTATTTTGTTCAATGACTCGTTGACTGACTCGTTCTTACAGGGACACAACATGTACTTTAATACAGAAACTTCCAGAGTGTTCTGGGCGTTCGCTATGCATGACAATCGTCTCGCCACAATACATATAAGTTACATAGTAAATATTTATTATTTAGTAAATAATACAGTTGTATGCATCAGAAAATAGCAGAGTTTCTTTCCGAATTGAAATTTTTAAAACATAAAGGTAAACTAAAATGACCATTGAAATTCCATAATCAAATAGTATTTTGATAAATCTGACCTTTTGTAGATCACGGATTTTAGGTTACAGTAAATCCAGGGAAGATGACAGAATAAGCTTGTCTATTTAAATTTATATCAGAGCTATCCCGAAAAGCCGCCAGAAATTGCGGTTTTTGTCCAGTTTATCTAGAGTGTAGTTTATGAAATTGAAACCTATCGTTTCAATTGTATGGACTAAACCAGTTTTCAAGCTTGACACGTATTATTTGCGAAGTATGAAAGCACCAAACCTGGGCCACAATCTACTATGGTTACAATTTGGAAGGCTTGCGTAAGATGTATGGTTTATTCAGGGTATTGATTTTACCCTGTAACCGGCTGACACCAAGCCGCTACTTAGATAAACTGACACATTAACATAGACATGGCTGTTTTACCGTCTTGCCGTGCAACTGCCCGGGGTGGAAGCGACGTCACACAGCTCCCATAAAAAGATATTGACATTATACTAACAGCATTGGGGGCCTCGTCTGCAATATGCGCACCGCACCGCACATCGAACTCAACTTTAAACTTAAATTCGATATTAACTTTCTGTGTCATGCTTTGTATACAAAATCCAATCATATCACGCTCATACTGCATACACAAGTAATTCTGTTATGGTAAACTCCAATACCATGAAACTATAAATGCCTTCTTTGATCCGCCTTTCAAATTGCTTGTGAACACAGCTGCAACCGAAGTGAAATTGTAAACAAAAAGAGCAACAATGCCTGTAGCATACTAAAACTTTTTTAACGTACATATATGCAACATTCGGTATATTTAAGGAACGCCAGTTCGCTAAAAATAAAGCCAGCAAACTGCATTCGCATCAGAAATAGATATTCTTAAAGCTTTTACCAGCATACCTTAGAAAGACTTGAATAGTTCAGCTCATTAATTGAAGATCATATTGGAATATATCAATTGAAGGAATTATCTTCCAAGTGTCTCTTCAATACAAATACGTATTTCGCTGTAAATATATTAATTACATGCGCATTTCATCTTTTATTTGAATAGTAGACAAGCTGATTTGAGAAACCTTAAACGCAAAATCCTTATTAAATTTTTATAAATAGTTTTACGACATCTAAAATTTTCACTACACGTAACGGTTATCAAAATGATTCACTTAGGAGAATTTATAAAATACATTATAAGTCCCCAAGACGGTTCACTTAGTTCCCATGAGTATCTTTGGCAGTAGAAAAATAAACTGAAAACACGAAAATCTCGTCTTCTGACCTGCATTGCTTATATTACAAATTTGAAGGTCATAAAAGCAGTACTAAAACACATTCTCCTGAGAAATTTCCAACAGTTAGGTTTAATCTCTGAGGTACTAAAAAAAATCTGAAAAAGATGCCTGTGGCCCTGTAAATAAATGAACAGCGGGAGGAACATTTGGAAAACTGACTTTTCCTTTTAACCAACTGTTTGTTTTGTATTGGGTTTCTTTTATATAATGAAAATCATAATACAAAAACCTGCTGAAATAAAACCAAAAAATGGTTTTTATGCGTAACTGCTTGATTTAATTTTATATATACACTGTTCAGTTCTATTTGGACAATGGTTGGTCATGGTTTTCGTTTGGTATGTCGGTAATGGTAATATTATAAATCACGGATTAAAAGCGCCTCAGGGAATAACATACTTTAATATAGAATTTCTCAATCAAAACTTACATTTACAAACAGATGAAATGCCACATATTGTGTATATAAAATAAACACAACTAAAGAAAATGTCGATTTAGTTATTTTTAATAAGCTACTTCAACATGTTGGTCATTCGCCGACCACTTATTACTTATCGCTAAAAGATTACAATATGAAAAAACCTTACCTATTAAAACATACAAATTTACATCGAGGAAGACTATCCAATCAAATAATTAAAGGTGTAAAACTATTTAAAGAAAACTGTCGAAAACTTCGAAACCAAAAAATGCATTAACTCGGAAGAGGAAGAAGTATAGCACGTTGAAGGAGAAAGCCTTAAAAATACAGAGAGAACAATAAAAAAAAACTAATACGGTTCCAGAAGGCCCAGCGAAAGTCTAGATAAAAATAAGCCATAAGACATTGCTGATTATAACTTACAAGTTGATTTTTTAAAGACGATGAAGGCGAAGATGAAAATGGATTTTGGAAATAGATCAGCTTCTAAGTATACTACTAAACAAAAAACCGCTTCCCACAGGAGTGGTCGCCCGAAAAATGCTAGAAGTGTGCACAGTTAAAGTTACATGCTTTGAATCAGAAGAAAAATTAGAGCAACTGGAACAAGCAGCGGAAAAAATAGGATGGAGTATAATAGAGTCATCGGAAGTACGAAGAACTGAAGGGCAAATATTAGAAAGAGAAACAAGACATGTATGTACTTATTCCAAAGGTATGAAGAAGGGATACGCAGGTGTTGGCTTCTTAATAAATAAAAACGTAAAAGATAAAATAATACAAATTTAAGCAAGTTTGGATCGGATAGCTGGGTTAAGTTTAAGCCTTGGAAAAAAATTACTTTAAACATAACTTACATGTGTGCAGAAAGGGCAGATAATGAAGAAACTAAACACATTTATGAGAAACTCGATGAATCATTTATCAAATGTAAACAAAAAGAACCTTAATGGTTAAATAGGGTCATTTGAAAACGGAGATGCGAGTATAAGAAGAACGAACGTGGGGCTTTATTAATTCATTTTGCAATGATTCATCAACTAACTTTCTTCGCCAACGCACTTAAAAAAAACGATAAAAGGGGATGGGCATTGATATCCTCAAACTTAATATATGAAAATGAAATTTAGTGACTAACATTATTTATAAAAATAATAAAAATTAACCATAGACTAATTAGAACTACACGTATTAAAGCTAAAATATGTAACCATAAACTCATTAGCATTAAAAAACAAATGGATCGAATATGTGACTAAGGGTACTTTGGGAAAAAACTGCAAAAAATTCCTTTAAAATAAATTAACGAGTGAAATTCCCAAGAATTATGTACTACATTAATTGAAGAAAATACCTAACATTCCTTAAAAGAATTATGAAAACAAATGGCCACCAGATAAACTTACTGCTAATACAATAAATTAATAAAAAGAGAGAATTAAAAAAATTAACACCACTTAAATTCGCATTCTAAAATGGATCATTGCGAAATGAAGACATTAAAGAAGAAAAATTATAGAAGATATAAGAAACTTTGAAGAATGATTAATTCAAGATCAACAAACACGATTATAAATGAACAATCATCAGGAAAGGAACGAATAAGCCGTGGTTTTAGATCTCATTGATCTTGCTTAGAAGCAGGAAGAAGAAGAAGAACAAGGTGATACCAGATAGGAAATGATACCACAACGCAACGTGGTAACTGAAAATATCTATTATCAATAATAACTGCAGATGGAAAAATTGGCGAAGATGTGAAAAATACGGAATAAAAACCTAACAAAATACACAAAGAACAGAAAATTCCATGTATTGTCCAAATCATTATGCTGTATAGCGAAGAAAAGTGGCCAGTAACTAACACCATAAGATTGGTTGAACAAGACACTAGACTAGACAAAAAACAAAACTGGAAGACCGAAGACATCTGGAATAAAATGGAGATGCTCTACAATAAGAAACCTGAATAACCGAGCACTTAAGTGGTATGGCCGAATAGAAAGAATGCCAGAAGAAAGGCGGCCAAACCGCGTTCTTCAATGATTTTCTTATAGGAGAGAGAAAAATAGGCAGACCCAACTTTAAATGGAAAACATGTGTATATAATATAATGGAAAAGAGAGGCCTACATATATGAGACTGGAAAAACCGTCGACTATATGGTGGCTAGTGACGGCCAACCTATAAAGCGAGAACGTGCAAGACAGAAGATATATTGGACTTTAGTAAATGGCATGGCCATATTACAGAAAGAATGTTCTTCAATGGTTTCTTAGGGAAAAGAGAAAAAGAGACTCTACTTTAAATCGAAAACACACGTAGGTATACGATATCATGGAAGAAAAATAGTAGATTGAGAAGACCGTCGACTATGGGGACTAATCTATAAAGGGAGAACGTTCAAGAAATAAGATATGTATGGCTTTTGTCGGTTTAGAAAAGCCTTTATCCCAGTTCAGTATCCAGCAATACTAGAAGCACTAAAAGAAAAAGGAATCCAAATATATCAGAATAATCAACCAAATGTATTTCTTTATACATTTGGTTGATTATCCTGAATATCCTTTTATTCAGGATAAATAAAATTAGAAAAATGTGAACCCAAATTTAATACAACAGAGGAATACGCCATGGAGACTCTCTCTCTCTCTCTCTCTCTCTCTCTCTCTCTCTCTCTCTCTCTCGTCCAGCCTTTTAAGGTAGTATTAGAAACTAGAAAACATGTTTAATAAACTGAAATGGAAAAATCCTTGAATAAATGGTCAGCAGTTTCCTGATAAACTTAGGGCCGATCTTTTCGCCTCCATATAGGTAAGCCATTCGGCAAATACTTTCCAAGGAAACAATTGTATTAACAAAGGTTATCAAGGAAGATAACTGGTAGATAAACTTATTGGGAAATTGCAAGACTCGCCCGACTTAAAATAACTATATGGAAAAATTAGGTAAGCAAACTGTAAAGGGTAAGAATGGGGGGTCACATTGCAAGACCCAAAGATGGTGGGTTATTTAAGCTAGTTATTAAATGGACCCCCAAAAATCGGAAAAGACGGCGAAGGCCCGCCAAAACAACTGGATCAAAGATATAGTCGATTATGCAGGATAACTTGAAAGCAGAGAACCCGAAAGCGGGAAAGAAAGAGGGGGGAGCCTGCCCATCGTAGGGACATATAAGCTCACACTGATAATGTTGTCAACGAAAAAATTTTTTATTTTTCCAGTGGGTAAATCGTGCGCTTTCTCCAATGTTGCTTCAGCTTTTGGAAAAAAAAGATTAAATTCCTGTAAAAGAAAATAAACTTTTGCCGGAATGTAATAAAACCGTTAAAAATCAAACCACAGTCTACGAAACAAAATTAAATTAGGAAAACATAAAAGAACACAGCGTAAACCTAAGGATGCAGCGTAATTCAGAAAGAGAAATTAATAAAGTTTCCAGAAACATCAAGCACATTCTCTTAAAGCGAGTAAAATCAAGGATACGACGTTAGAGCTTGCAGAATGTGGGAACTTTGTAATCCAAATCTTGGCAGGCCTGCTCATATCTAATTGTTTAATTACATGAACAAACGAGTAACCCTGTGATTTGACTTGGAGACTGCTGCTTACTGACCCTGAATAGTGTTATTCACAGAAGACTGGCTAAATCTTGATCCCTATCTCGAATTCGTATTACCGAAATCTTGTTAAGATTCCTGGTTCTTGTTTGCATCTGCAATGATCATGGGTTTATTCTGAATTTAAATTTTATTTGTTTATAAAGAAGGCCATTAAACATAAATACCTACTATAATGATAGGGTTTAATCTAGGAAATTTAGCAAACAAGATTTAAGACTTAAAGGCATGAAAATTCCAGCAGTAATTAAACTAGTTTTAATGAAAGCCACAGGATTATGATCAACTTCTAAAGAAAATTACACCCTTTTATAATCAGCTGTTCGATATCTATCGATTTAAACTCTAAAACTGGAGTGTATTCATTTTTCTTTCTAATGATATTTTTAAATGCGTATTAAACAAGGTTTTGTTCTCCTGTCACTACAGACTTAGTTATTGTGTTATGAATGAGGTTATTAATGAAGAAATTCTTTGGTTTATTGATTATCATAAAGGGAAATTCGTTCAATGTGGCTTTAGACAAGCGATAATTAATACAGACAACCCTTCCTGTAATTTACTCGGGCTATTAATTTTTGATTATGCCTACGTCCACCAATAAACTTCACCTTAATGTCAATAATATTTATATCGTATCTGTGTTGACATAAATTATGGTCCAACAAGTTAATTTTTATAATTTTGTTTTTATGTTAAAATTTGTACTTTTATACCACTAAATTGCAATTTTATATCACACCACCGTATAAGACCATATCAAAGAAATCGCGGGAAAGTAAGTACAGAAATTCTTATGTTAAATTGAAAATAAACTTTTATTGTTATTGCACTGAATGTATCCGAGTTCAATCCTTAAACGTTTGGGACTGAGAAAAGGCACCAAGGAAAGGTACTTCGGGTTGAATATACTCGATAGCGACGCTCAGAACATCAAAAGATGTCGTGTCAAAACGTTTTGAAGTAGGCAACCAGGTTAACCTTCTAGTTTTACGACTTTTAATTAAAAAGAATGGTTGCCTAACTTTACCTTTTCAAGGATTTCCTTTGCAGCTTCCGGCGTCGTTATTTTAGACTTGGGATTTAAAAAAAGTTAAGTCTTGTCTTTGATTGGTCCCTTTTCTCACCTCAAAAGGATAAACATATATGAAAGTACGGCATTCAGTTAGTTTTCGTTAGAGCTTAGGGTATTTTTACTAAAGTCGTTTTTAGTTTCATGCAGATTAACTATGACTATGTTTTGTTTTCAGGAAAAATAGAAATAAATTGAAAAACAACCCTAAAAGAGCAGCGTGACGATTCGACCCAATTTATTCTGTACAGTTTATCTAATTTTAGAATCGGTGCTGTTTTGTATTTATTTTATTTTATCATACTTTTTAGCGAGATTGACAGTCTCCGGCACTGACAAACAAAAACCAGTTTTTAGTTTTTATTAATAAAATGCAATAATTCAAAAAATTTCTTACTTAATATTTGTCATAAAGCTCTGTGGGAAACAACATTTGAATGTAGAAAATCATTACAAAGCTCAGATATTTCAAGCGTAACGGCACGGTTAAGTTAATTTAAGACCAAAAGTAGTCAGGAGTCAAGGTTAAAAGAACAAATATATAACTAAAGTTAAAATATATTGTAAATCCCGAAAAGGAAAAGTCGAAGAGCACAACTTTCCTCGAAGATAGTAGAAATAAATTCGAAACACGTCACTATAAAATAAATCCTAGGTATTTTAGATAAAGTAGAAGTATAGGTACTGGCTAGAAAACGAAGGGTAAACACGGCGAATTTTTTTATTTAATGGATTTAAGGCATATTTATGTGATTTTTGTGCAAGAGTTGGGTTTTTAAATTTTATTATTAAACTGAAAAACTGTCTACAGTTATGTATATTCATTTGTAAGAAACTTTCTTCCACTGTTAATTTGATAAGTTATGTAAATTTACTACATGACATTTGGGTTTGTATAATATTGGTTATCAATAGGGAAAGTTACTTACTTCCCTAGGGAAGTAATAACTACTTTCAAAAGCAAACAGGGGCTATTTTTTTTTCAAGTTATTTTGTGAACTTTCTTTAGTTTTTGCCGGGTTTGGGGATCACTTGTCCTATTTTCCACGGACATGGGTAATATTCGATTATTACAATTATTGAGTTACAGATTTGCACTATTGCTTTAAAACCATTTTGGGATAGTTCTTATACTACTTTACCCATAATGAGGTCGTAACCCAGAGCCTTTTTATTATTTATTTCATGGTGTATTACTGTTTGCAATTCGCGTTTGCGAACCTTTTTTAATGGTAGACTCATTTGGAATGGGGTGATTTTTAATCTCTTCTTCTTCAGTTGGAATGAACATGGTTGGAAAACTATGGCGAGGTGTTCGGCGAAAGTTATGGTTTTTTGGTCTTCCGTTCGTGGCTAAGTGTTTTCGCAGGTTCGTATTGAAGGTATTTGCTCTATTGGTTGTTTTCACCTTGAGCAGTAGCTTTTTGAGGTCTTTTGCCAGTTCGTTATATCGTTGTTTATCAACTAAGGCTCTTGTAATTTGCCATCGTTTCCGAGGCCTCCCTTTTCTCTGATATTTTCTGCTTTACTGTTATTGAGCATCCTTCTTTAACATCTTTTTTCATTTATATCTGGAGTTGATTGCCACTAGTCCCACTACAGCTTCTTCGATATCCATTATGGTTTTCAGTGTTATTGCGGGGGTTATTTGTTCAACCAGTTTTTCTAGGAAATTGGGAGTATTTCTGTATCTGTCCTTTTACTGTAGGGTGACGGTTTCTTTGGTATTTGGCCGAAGAATATTAATTTCCAGAATTGATGTTATTTGTAGATACGACTCTACTTGAACAGTTTTGGTGTTAAGACCTTTAACTACACAGAAGTCTACGAGGTCAGGTATTTTGTCGGGGTCGCAAGACCAATAAGTAGGCTAAGACCTTGATAAATAGTTTAGTTTATCATTTTACATGACTTTTGGTAACTCTCTTCGTTTAGTAGTTGTGAGTCTGAATCCCCAGTAGATATGTGTTCTCCGCATTATAATCCCCTTCAGCTAGCAACCGGTTTCCTAGTGTTCTGAGGTATCTATCATAATCTTCGTATTTGTTGTTGTATCGTGGAGGACAGTACATCGTAGATATTGTTATTTCCCCTAGGTTGTCTACAATGGTGACTGTTGTTTTGCCTATATTCTGTCATAGTGTTTGTCTAATGATCATGGCAGATCCTGTGTGGGGGATGCAGGATGTCTAAATCACAAGGTTCTTATAATAACTTTCCTTCCTGTATATGCTGGCACAGGTCATTGGCATTCCATACGGCTAATTTTAATAACTGGGGCATCGTTGGCATGAGGTTTATAAGAGTACTCATTTCAACTCTTCATAATCTGTTTTAGATCGTTTAAGTCATTTGTAGGTTGTGTTATGATCGTTGGAATTTGTTATTTTCACACTTTACCTTGTGTTTTTTAGGCATATGTTACTCCTGGTTGGATGTAACTTTCGTTGTCTTAATGTTAGGTACATTTTCTTATTGTATTTTGCTTGTGAACCAAATAGGCTCTGTAATTCGCTGGATGGTTTTCGATACAGTTTGCAAACTTAACATTATTATCTTTTGATTTTCTGATTGTGCATTCGCTGGTTAGTCACATCAAATAATCCAATAAGCATCATCCCAATTTTCTCTAAAGTCCTGGATAAAATGCTACTGAAACGACTAACTGACATCATAAATGAAAGCAGGTTAATACTTACACACCAATTCGGGTTCGGAAGGAACACGGAATCATAGAGCAAATACATCGAGTTGCTACTTACCACAATTATTACCAATGATATGGAAGGGAAACAGTATTGCTCCCGTTTTCTTCTACATAAAACAAGCTTTTGATAAAATATGACCTTTAGGCCCTTTGGGGTTATTTTACAAACTTAAACATTCAGTTCCACACCCTTTTCTTCTTCTTTATTGGCACTACAGCTCCTTAAAGAGACTTAGCCCGCTCCGCAATACTTTGCCATTTCTGTCTGTCATTCGCCTTAAGTCTCCATCTCCGCGCTCCTAAATATTTTAAGTTTTCCTCCACGTCCCCTCCCCTTCCCAACTTTTACTGGGACGTCCTCTTAGTTCATGCCAGACGATAGCTCTTGATTGCTGTTATACTATTCGGTTGCTCTTTTATTTCTTCGTTTCTTCTTATTCTCCACTCTCCTCTCTACTTTATTGGACCAAACACTTTCCTTAAGTTTCTCTCAAAAATTTGTAACCTATTCTTGTCATGTGTTTCCGATGCGTACGTTACTGTTGTCCTTACTATTGCTTTATAGATTTTCAATTTAGCCATTCTTGAGAGGTTGCAGGAATTGAAAATATTTTGTAGAGAATAATAGCATTTGTTCCCTGTAGTTATCCTTGCCTGTATATCAGTCTTCGTATCATTTGTCTACATCATCATACTTCCCACGTATTGGAAACTGTCTACCCTTTCCACGTTCTTGCTTCCAATTTGTTGTATTTGACGTTGTGCTTGACCTACCTATCCCTACCCTGTCTGTAGCATATAGGAGTATTTGGTTTTTGGCTCGCTTATTTTTAATCCTGTAACTTTTGCTTATTTTTCTACTTCTGTAAAAGCAATCATGAGTGCTTCAATTGTTCTTGCCATAATGAGCACATCATCGGCGTATGATAACTATTGCACTTAGCTACTCTACAAAGAGCCTCCTCGGTTGATGGCTCTTATGGATTTTCCCAAAAGCATGTTAAACAGGATAGTGTCTAAGACCTTTTTGAGCTTCTAATTTTGACGCGTTTGAACGTTTTTACTACCTTCTAAAATCCTTCCTCCGAACAGGACATTCCAAGTAAAACAGCAGGAAGCATACACTGACCTATACCCTGTCAAATCGGATGTACCATAGGATACCATTTTAGGGCCCACCTTATATTCACTGTACACAGCATACCTTCCACAAACCAATTTAAAGATATACACGCCGATGACAAAACCGTCTTAGATACACCGCGATCCTAACTCTGCAGCCAGGAATCTACAAAATCACCTAAATCAATTCGAACGGTATAGTAGCAAAGTTTAAACAGTTGCACTGGTTCCTTGGAAGAAAGTCGGAATTGTTAACGGAAAACAATCCCATATGGATGTACGAAATGCATCTATGAGGTTCAGGTTGTACATCAAATATAGAAATACTACAGCGTTTTCAAAATAATTTTTTCGTGTAATAGTAAATGACGTATGGTATATTCCAAATGATATACTACATGCTGACCTAAACATACCAATAGTTCGAGAAAAAATAACTAAATTCAGCACCAAATATAGGGATCACACTACACGAAGAAAAAGAATTAGACATTATAGTTATGCCATTTAGTACTTAAATAAGCCTCGCTGGGAATGTCCATTGGCACATTACTCAACATGTCATGTAACTTATGGCATAGGTTCAAACACTCAGAGGTTTTCCGCAAAAGGACATATTATACAAAATAACAATTTTTAAAAGTAACTTGAATCGCCAGCGAAAAAAGTGATATTGCGTACAACATGAAAGTTATGTGAATTAATCCCACTTACTTCCCTTGCTATGTAAGCAACTTTAACAACCTGCAAACTGTGCTTAAGCAAAATCTTTAAAATTAGCCTGTTATTGTTACAAATAATTCAGGAAAGGTTGTTTGGAGGCCTATTGAATTAGGCATCTGCTTTGCAGCCAAACGAACACAGATTCGAATTCAGTTGCAGCCAGAGACTGCAACTGCTTAATTTCTTTTTTTATTACAAAAGCACAGTTATTAATTATTGAATTTCTTTTTCAGGTATGTGCCATGAAATCTTTCAATTCAAAAAAATCGGTAAGTTTCTTGCGTTGGTTGTTTTCTTTTATTATATCGAATTCTAGTTGCAATTTTGGCGTTTCTTTTCAATAAAGGTTAGTTCAGGAATATCACGTATTCATTCAATAAAAAACCAAAAGTTACATCCAAATAGACAACAACATTAATTCATTAAAAGCTAAATTATAAACCTTTTCTTCATGTTTACTTTTAGGATAAAAGCAAATGTTCTCTTAATTATTTAAGCATTTCCAGAAACATTCGGTGTGTATTTTGTAAAGTGGGTATGGTTTTACATAAACATAAGTTTAGCAGTGTTATACGTTATCCAAAATATGAAACTTCTGTGGTCCATGTTACGTTATGTAAGTTAGTACACCACTGTTGTTTAATTAGAACTTGAGGGATATTCTCAAATATTTAACAAGCAGTGGTTCTAAAGTACCGCAACGTTAACGAATTTATAAATAAGTTAAATTAAATTAAAATTAAACTATCCAGAGTGTAGTACATGCGTGTTTTGTTGTTTATGTAGTTACAAATGTGTTCTTTATTTTGATTTTCTTTTGATTTAATTAAGAATGGGAACTTTAGATAATTTTTTTAAATAACCGAGTTCCGATATTTAAATATTTAAAATATGAATCAATTATTAACAAGAATTGCAAGTTTCCCTTGAGCTTTTTATAAAATAAAATCGTTTCTTTATATTATGTTTAAAGAGCTTTTATAAAGGATCATTTGTATTTAGTAAATGTGTAGGTTTGTGATATTTTTATCTCAAATTTCCACTTTTAGCCATTTCGTCATGTGGAGCTTTCCCTCTGGGTATTTTCGCCCCCAGCCTGGGGTTTTAGAGACGATTATTTTTGTTGTCTTTTTAGATATTTTTTTATTTGTAAAAGATGGGCTTTTATTCGTTTGCCTTTTAAAAATAACAAAGGTAGTTCGTTTACCTTTCAAGGATCAAGCTTAGTAACCTTTTCTCTTCTGAACTTAATACAAATCAGTATATTTTTGCAACGTAGCAACTCTCAGAATTGTTTGAATAATTTCAGACTTCGTTTTGTCAAGTATTTTATTATATAATCTTTGGTTTCTTCAAATTGTAAAATCCACAACATAGGTTTCTGTTACTTCTCCTTTTCTGTTTGCTTTGACTGTTTTCCTAATTTTGTTTATTAATAAAACAAACTTGTCGTTGAAAGAACAGCTAAATTTGCTTGAACTTCGTAAAATATTTCATTAGCTAGAAATATATGATTCTTTCTTTATGTCTTTGTATCAGTTTCAAAAGTGCTCTACTAAGAATAAAAGAAGACAGCTCTAACTATATCAAAGTTATTGTTATTATTGATTTGGATACCTTCAACATTTCATAGAACAAAAGGAAACTATGAAATGTTTATTTTACAAAAAGGTACAAACAGACCTGTATCCAGTAATGTATTTTGCATTTCTAAGATAACTTTTATACTTTGGAATTTAATCTCAACTCACTTGGCTGATTTCATAATGCAAAATTCAATACTGCAGATGCAAAGTAAGAATTCCTTATTTCCCTTTTATTGAAGCATGAAAATGTCACAGACAGTGAATTGTATCGTTATTAAAAAACTACTGAAAGCTCTTATGGAATACTTTTAAGCAAAGTCCTGCAGTCTGTGAATATGTTAAATACAAGTAGGTTTTTGTGCACTTATTTTAAAATTCGTTTTAGTGATCTACGTATAACTATAAGTATAAGATTACGAAATATTAATGATGTAAAAGTTTTGTTTGTGACTTCTAAACTCAGAGACTTATGGAAAAATCTAACAGAATTGCACAATTTACAATTTTCCTAAAAAGGTCACTTTGATGTTTAATTAAACAAAAGGGAGTAGTTGACGAGGTCGTTTTTTGAACCCTAATTTTTAATTCATAAGGCCTTTTATGTTCGATAGCTTTGAAGTTTATTTATATGACAAATTGTCCAGTTTGCAAACTGAAAGGCTTAGTTAGTAACTAAGTATTTCCTAACTAGAATTTAACTAAGTTTGTATTTAGAATCAAGCTAAGAACAAGTAGAAAGCTTCTTTGAATCAAGCTAGTATTTTAAGTTAGAATTTATCTGGGTTGTTAGTTGTTACTTGAGACCTAAGATTCTAGAAACTCGATTCACGTACAGGTTGACAAAGGATAAATTTAAAAATAACATATAATTTACTTGTGCTTCTATCTTCTTCTTCTTTAGCCTTCTTCAATCTATTTACGGATGTAGGCCTCCCCAATTTCAATTTATCTGCATTGTCATCTGTTCTGAGCTATTCTTTTCACATTTTATATCGTCTGCCCATCGCATCTGTGGCCTTCTTTGCGTTCTTTTGCCTAATCAAGGTCGCCAGTCTAGGGTTTGTGCATTCCGTCTTGTGCCTGTTTGGTGGACATTGTGTGCAACAAATTTCCATTTAAGTTGTATAGCTCTCTTTCTTACATCATTGTCTTTCAAGATACTTGCAGCATTTGTCTTCTATTGCCCTTTGTGCTTTCACTAGTCTGTCCATATTTTTCTTTGTCAGAGTCCAGGTCCGAGCGCCATAAGTTATAACTGGTAATATGTACATATCACTGCCGTTCGATGGTATCAATGCTCTTTCATAATTTATTAGTGCTGTATGTAATGGTAGGTGGTAATCATTTGCTTTCTCTATTAGTATTTTAATAGTTAACAGGTAGTGAATTGTACTGAACCCTCTTCTAAATCCAGCTTGTTCGTGCGATATATACATTTCCATTTTGTTGTTGATTCTTTTCACTAATATTGTCGAAAGAAGTGTCACGGCTTTTGAGATTTTGCGTAAATTAAGTGTAATACGTCCCTGTTGCTCAAAGTTTAAGCCCGTCTGAAGCTGCAGAATACACCGGGCCTTGGTAGAAAGCTAGTTTACGACATATTTGTCGGATTCTCATAGAGAGTGCCTTACCGTACCGGTAAAATATAGTTCTGTGTGAAAATTTTGTTTAAGTTTAGTGTTTGGTGGAGTACCGTTTCACATGGTTTCGTATTCGATTAAAGAACCTACCAGTTTAAGGGGATCCCGTTTATCTTCACACCTGCTTCCGGGAAAGGACACCATTTCCTTTCTTTGCCGACCGCTGCTACTCTCTCCCTGGCATTCGAAGCCTTCCAACACTTCTTCTGGGCTACCCTCAACAAAGCTCTTTCACAGGTAACGATATTTCAGGCTGTCCCCTTTTGTATTTGCCGGCTGCAACAATACCAACTTCAATTCTAATTAATGCCGTATATCGGTTGACTCGTAGACAGGCACCAGTCAACTATTGTCAGTTAATTTAAGTACATCAAGCATCCTTCTTTTGTTTAATCCGTTCGGGCGAAGTGTTCACTTCTTCAACCAGTACGTATTATTTTTGCTTTAGTGGTAATGACTTAGAAACAGTGCGAACTGTCACGGCATTTACTATTTTATGTTGCATGTTTGGAAATTATTTGTAAATTCTTAGTCTAAGTTTTGTCGTTATCATTCATTTTATTGCGATTAAGGGAGCCTAGCTGTTAACCATCTTTACAGTAGCTTGAGTAAATGTGGCATGCCTCAAACCCCTCTCACTTAAATTAAGATAAAACTTACGAATTCATTCTGTGTCAAATTTTAAATAATCTTTACATTCATTAAAACTTCATTGTTAATTCATTATTGCCTTTTATTTGTGTTTTGTGTCTATTCTAATATTTGTGTATAGCCTTGTGAGCCTGCTTAGCAGTACCAGTATTTCTTTCAGTAAGAAAGGGTAAGTAGCATCCGGTGCAGCCACCCCAACACTCCTTTGAGCCCAGAGGAACCATCTACGGTACGTTCAATCGAGGCTTGGGTGATTTCCGCAGTGGCGTTCATTTTTTCTCCCGATTACGACCCCTCATCTGAAGGGTTAAGCATTTCGTACCCCCTTTCTTCGACTGCTTGTTAGCCGCGATCCACCGACTTTGACGTCGCTCGCATAGGTTGTCTTAGTGCGGAATTAGCACGTGACAGAGGTTTGTAACTCTGGGATAGGGGTGTTATGGGCTTATAATTTTAAAGATCTTATTTGTCACTATTTTTATGTAGTATTGTTGTGGTGGCCTCTTTCCATTCCTTTGCTATTTTTCCCGCCTCTAGACATTTATTAAAAAGTGTCTTTAGTACCCGTATGACTTTGTCTCGGTCTTCTATTAACAGCTCTTTTATTGTGATATCCGTTCCTGGTGTTTTGTGGTTTTTTATTTCTTTCAGTGCGCCTTTAATTTCTTCTTCGTCTACATCTGGGAGGTCTTCACAGTTTACATTTATTACTTTCCTTCATTTTTTCTCTTGTTTGTGTGGGGGTTTCTTGTTTGGAGTTGTAGAGGTCTTCATAGTATTCTTTGGCTCTTCATTTTATTTCTTTACTTTGTCTTACTTCCTTCCCTTCTTTGTCTTTTAGTGCTATTATTGTATTTTTACCCATCTTGGGTTTCAGTATTTTCGTATTCTGATTTTGTCCTATAACTTTTCTAATTTGTTCGTATTGTTTGTTTACCTCGTTTTCTCTTCTAGTTGTTCTTATTAATTTATTTCATTCCACATATTCTACAGTTTTCTGTTTACTTTGTTGTGCCAATTTGGTTCTGCTTTTCATCATTTGTTTTACTTGATTTGATAGTAGTTCTTTTTGTTGTTTTTATTTTGGAAAGATTTTTTGGGCTAATTCTAATATTGCAGTTGTTAGTGTTTTGTTAGTTTCATTAGTTTCATTTATGTCCCTATTTGAGTAGCTTTTATTTTGTAATTTAATTTTAATTTCTTCTTGGTACCTTTCCATATTTTACTTTTATGCCTAAGCCTATGTTCCAGCTTACTTTGGTCGGCTCTTCTTCTAATTTTCTTAATTTGTCGTCGAATCTCACAGTATCTATGTTGTAAGTCCCTATACATATGTATATAGTGTGTGCTGTGGTTTTTATTATTTACCTTTCGTGCGTCTCTTCTTGTCGAATTCTCTCCGTTTCAAATGATTCCAAAGACTTAAAAACGAGTCAAGTTTCGTAATTTAATTTGACATGCAAAACTATAAACATGTGTTTCTGTGTGAGGTTGTTACAGAAACTGTTGTTGCCAAAAGTTTTTCACGAAATTATGTATCAAAATAAGTCAGGTATTTTTTATCTGTTTTGGCTGGTCCCTAGCCTTAAAACGAAAAATTGTTATTTCTATAGAATAGTTACTTGCTCCGAAAACATTAATTATCCTGTATATCTTGTATAGTACATCAATTAAGATATCAAACAAACTAGATACTCACCAATATAACATTTACGAGCGCATAAATACGCACCAGTAAATAAATAACAATGTGAATTGCTTTGCGTTGTTACTCACTACACAAACAGTTTCTAACTACCAAACCAGCTACATTTCCTAAAATCCTGGTTAACTGGTTAGGCCTAGTTTTCAGTTTATAAAATAGCTTGCCTTTGTTTAGATTTTGGCGGTTGTGCTACTAGCGTAGCTTTAATTTACGGTTAGTTGCCTGAATTTATTAAGGAATGGCAGTAAGGCTGTATTCTATCACCTCTATGGAAGCAATTATATTAAGGGTTGGTCTTTCCAATTGCCAATAACTTAAACTTACAGTTATTTGCGCGGTAACCTTTGTTAATACAGTTATTTCCATAATATATTAATTATTATTTATTGGTTGTTACTACAACTTACATTTATCAGGAGATGGAAAGACAGGCCTTAAAAAAAGTTGTCAAGGAAAATATCTGGAAGTTATAATTACCAGGAGATGATAAAGTAGGTCCTAAATAAGTTGGTAGTTATCAGTTTGGCGCCTTAGTAATAATTACTATTGATTGACAGATATTGTTAAAAATATTTGAAGTTAAAACTAATTTCTGTAGATTTCCTTTGGGTTTAAATTAAACTGAAGATTGTCGTAAAGAATGTATTTTTGTAGTGGTATTAGACTAAACAATCCAATTAAAATGTTGGCTTTAGCAGACGTCGTTTAACCTTTAAAATTTATTTGTTTCGTTACTTCTGTTTTAAGTTTTCCGAAGGAAAAAGGTGCTTTACACGTTACTCGATCGAGAATAATTTTGTTATTACCTACCAAATTGGAAGGAAAGGCGAATTTGAAAAAGGAAAACAATTTTTCTTCTCTTAATAGTCCTCGAGCATTGTCGTTTTTTTCGGTGGAATAAAAATGCCAGCAGCTTATTTCGGTGTTTTCGATTTCCATACCTTCCAAATATCCTTTGTGCCGGTTAGTTGGGCCAGGACAAGCGTCGGGGGTAGCGAATCCTTTTCGTTAGGTGTTACGGCAGGGTTAAGTAGAGCGTGAATGCGATTGCCGTTCCCCGATATAGGGGGGGCTCTGCAGCTGAAGAACTGTGCTTTGGCTGAGAGCAATGCTATGTATCTGTCTGCGACAGTAATGGAGATAGCCCTACTAACGCGCCACTCGGGTATATGGCTCGTGATTTTGATATGGTTACGATGATATATCCATAAGAGATATCTAAAAGGAGCTTTGTTATTGTGAAATGTGAAACTACCTCCTCGGGCGCTACTTAAACCTATTTAGACACGGTAGTAAAGTGAACGAGCTTTCAGCCGGAGTTAGTAGGTATGTGCATGTGTTTATTCTGTTAAACAGACTAGAAATTCTCGTTTAAATAGATTTAGTCCTAGCCTGTGGCGACTAGACACGCACAACGCACTCCAGCCGGTTGATTAAATTGGACTTGGAACAACTAGTGACAAATTGTCTAACAACGTTAGCACGGGATAACGGGTTATTGTTGAGGAAGGTGGGTTCTGCAACGTGTTACCGCAGAAGGGTCCAATTTTGACCTAATAAAAAATTGAGCTACTCTGTTTTGATTATTTTGTAGCAATACGTGGTTTACACTTGGGAATCACTTTTGCTTCGGGTTCAATTACTAGGGACTGTTTTGTTTAATAAATTATCAAAAGTGTAATCCACTGGGTTTAGTTTCACAGGAAGAAACTCAAATTAATCCTGAACTTTCTAATTTGCTCTCACTATTACTAATGGATTACGGGGTTAACGTTTTTAAATGAGCAGACAGAAAGGGTTAACCCATACTGTGATTTGGAATTTCCTGTTTACGAATTTAGACTATTTTTAACTTTCGATTTTTAATTACACACACGAGAATACCGAAGTTATTTTATTGGAAAGGTATAATCAATGATATACCAAAGAGCAATAATACTGTTCATTGGTATAACCTATAAGCCCCATCCCACTTCAGTTGGCTTACAGGTTAAAATATTACGCCTAAATATCTAAATATCATTTTCTCCTGATGAAGCCCTTTCAGAAAGTTCGCGATACGTTGAGTCCTTCTTTCTCAACAATGACACAGTCGCAACCCGGAAGACGTTCTTCTAACGGGCTGGTTGCACAAAGCTTTTGTTAAATTAATGAATGATCAAAGTTGGCAAAAGAGTATCATTTTTTGTTTGCTAATGTGTTATTTGATTATTTTTGACGAATGACTAATTTGACGAAGCTGTTAAATCATGTTTGTTCAACCCGCCCTATAATTATTTATAAAATCTATATTTCTATATCGACTACAGGCATTTTAAGTTTTCAATTTAATACTTCGTATTGGGTATAAAATGTTAAACTCGCGAACCTTTACAAAATATTTTTAATTGAAGTTTAAAGTTAAAAGATATAAAACAAACACAAGAAAGGAAATTTAATTTTCAATATGATGTAAGTTACCTTTGAGTAACATCATTTTTACTTTTGTTATTAAAAGCCATAATTTTGCGGAGCATTGTGTTAATTAATTTCTGTAACTTATTGAACACCCAATTACTGAATACAGTTTCAGTAATTTTGTGGACGCATAAAATATAAGTTGTTTTTGTTAAATTCAAACTTAGCTTTTTGATAATGAAACATTCCCTAAAATATTTATATCAAAAAAATCGGGTTTTAAATAATGATTAACATAATTTTCCATGTTAACCAAACTAATTAAAAATTTAGCGGTCGGGTCAACTAAAACAAAATGGCTCCCATTTTGAAATTTCACAAAATTTTACTACGAAAATTTAAGGTTAAAATATGGAGCTTTTGCAAACGATTTTATTAACGTCTACATTTCACGTTAACGATAATAATCAAATAATGGAAATTTTTTTATGTAATGGTAAAGAATAAGTTCATCAAAAACAAACAAAAAATCAGACTTTACTTAATTTACATAATTTTTCATATTAACTAAATTAAGTATTAAAAAATCAGCCGAGGTTACAATTGAAGCGAAATTGGGTTCCCATTTTGCAAATATTACATAATTTTACCAAAGTTTAGCGTTAAAATAGGGAGTTGTTACAAAATATTTTAATATTTTTAATTTTAAGAAAATATTCCTAATTTATTTTTGTTTACAAGACAAAATATAGTTATATTAAAAAGACAAAGATCAGTTTTAATTATTTTATTAATTTTTGGTATCTACTAAATTAAGTACAAATAGGGTGGCCAACTGAAGAGAGGCGCGGGTCCTATTCTGAAAGTTTCACATAATTCTTTCACCAAAGCTTATCTCAACGTCTAAGTTGCAAGTTAACGTTATTTAGTAAAATATCCCAAACATAGTTGTTGTTTTGTGTATTAATGATAAAAAATTAGGTTCTAGTTAACTAATTTAATATTAACAAAACGTCTTCCGGATTGGGACCGTGTCATTTTGAGACAAAAGACTCAACGTTTCGCCCACTTTTATAAGGGGCTTCTTCAGGAGGAAAGGGAGCACTAAAAGAGCACGGTAACTCAACGTGTCAACCACACCAGAGGCGAAACTCTTTCAGCAAGAGGCAGAAGGGTAACGGTAACTCAACTTGTCAACCAAGCCAGAGGCGAAATCCTTCTTAAGAGAAACACAGAGATCAGCGACTTTATACCGGCCGTGCCCGGCCAAACGTATCCGACAGTGACGACGATTGGTCAGGGGTGGAGGGGGGCAACTGAAGAGGAATGGGGTCCCATTTTAAATTCTTTCTTCTTATAATTTTATCAAAAATAGGAAAATTTAGCAAAACGATTTAACGTTAACGTTATGTGATTTAAATAATTTATATCAAAAATTAAAAAAATTGGGTTCGGAAAGTTTATATAATTTTTCACATTTATTAAATTATTTCCTATTTTGAAATCTTTGCATAATTATCCCACGAAAGTTTAAGGGCAAAGTAGGAAGTTTTTTAAAAACCTTTTAAAATCGTATCTACGTTTTACGTTAACGGTGTCATTTAATAAACTATTTAGAGAAATAATTTGTATCAATAATTTAAAAAATCGGGTTTCAGTTAATTTGAATAATTTTTCATATTAATTAAATTAAGTAAAAATTACGCGCATGAAGTTACCGTCGACTTTATTTGCATGTAACATGTAACCGAACTTAACTCAAGACAGGCAATCTGCACTGCACAGCACAAACAAGAGCTTTGGTTTCCCGTTAATATTTTGTAAAGTAATTTGGATAATTAATTGAGACTTACAGAAAGTATTTAGCATACTTCCCTCTACTACTCCACAAAAAAATTACAAAAGCATGCTTCTAAAACAACTTAGAATTTGTACCTCCAGAATGATTGGATACCGCTTGCGAGCGCCATCACGTGTTTTAATTAATATTTCGTAAATTAATTTGGACCGTTAGTTGAGGCTTATATGTAGAAAGTGTTTAGCTACTATTGCACAAACAATTTAAAAATGCACGCCACTAGAACCCTCTCAAAAAACTTGCTTGCGAGCGCTATCACGTTTTAACCTTAATTTCAATTATTTTTAATTTTTCGATTTCCCTAGTTTTTAACTTAGTATTCATTTCTTTCCCGTTTGTTGTTTTTTGCATTTTATTATTTTCTTTATTTCTAGTTTCTTTTCCATAATCGTCTTTTGCTTTTATATAATATACGAGGGTCATTTGAATGCAAGGTAAACGACGTAGAGGCGGCAGCACCAAGATCAAAATCGATGCATGGCAGATAAGTTTGATTCTTCAAACAAGCGCTTGCTGAGTTTGGTTACGCGAAGTAGACAAACGTATAAGCATTTTCAAAAATGATGGACAGAAAGGAGATTCGTGCCGTGTAAAACTTTATTTTTTGAAGGGGAAAACGTCGACCAAAATGAAAAGTAAGCTAGATCGTGTCCTTGGTGAGTCTTCCCCTTCATTTAACACCATACATTTGTAGATTACTGACTTTAAACGTAGCCTAACGAATAGGTACCGAAGATGAATCGCGCAGCGGACACCCAAGTGATGTGACTAAGATCCACAGCATAGTTTGGAGTGACCGAAGATTGAAGATCAGAGAGATAGCAGATATGGTAGTGATCTCAACTGAACGAGTTCATAATATTTTACATGAACAGTTGGACATGTAAAAGCTTTATTCGCGATAGGTGCCGCGGTTGCTGACTTTAGAACAAAAACGCGTTCGAATTGACATCTCATCTGCGTACTTGGAGAGTTTGAAGCTATGAAATGTGGGTCCACCACTACATGCCAGAATCGAAAAAACAATCAAAACAGCGGAAAGCCAAGGGGGAACCTGCTCTAAAGAAGGCGAAAACTATAGTGTCTGCAGTAAGGCCATGGCATCGGTTTTGGGGGTTTCACAGGGTGTAATCTTTATTAACTACCTACCTGAAAAAATAAAGGATAATCACTGGAAAGTACTATACAGGTTTGCTGTAAAATTTGAGCGAACAAATCAAGAAAAATCTACCGCATCTTGCAAAAAAATCCTTTTTCACCAGGACAATGCACCTGTTGACACGTGAATGGTTTCCATGTTAGAAATCCATGAACTCAGGTTCGAATTGTTGAATTATCCACTCTACTCTTACATTTGTTCCCGAACCTCAAGATAGCTCAGACGACAATGATTTTCCGACAGCAATACTGGGAACGGCTATTTTGCAGACCAGAAGAAATCATTTTGTAAAAACGGTATAACGACTTTGCAACATAGTTGGGAAAAATGTGTCGAGCTCAATGGAGATTATGTTGAAAAAAGTTAATCAAATTTATTCACATTTTCTCTTTCATTTACCTTACTTTTCAAATAACCCACGTACCTTAAATCTTTATCGTTTCCACTCTCTCGGGATAAGTTCAAAGATCTTTTGCGTATTCATAGCAAATTAATGAATTGTTCATCCTACTTATTTTTTTAGCAAGTAAGAAAAAAATTAATTTTGCTAATTACTTGTATTATTATTAAATAAATAACGTAGCAAATGCCGTAATAATCGCTTTTCAAGCGCTTATTTTCAGTAAAATAAAGCAACACATAATTAGAGTTTGCTCGCTTAACACTTAACAGTATAATCACTACAGCAATTGAAATTTCGAGTGTTCATTACAGCCCACTCGACCTGACATGTCCAGTAGGAGCTTCGTGTATTTCACGATTCTGATTGGGGAGCTTGTATTACAAATTCTGCATTTTTATTGAAACAGATTTTAAACCGCTTACTTCACGTACTTTGATTTCTGTATTTTATAACCGTAAGACCTTTGAACACAATTTTATTTCTCTAATTTAGTGAATTTATAAAATCTTTTAAAATTAATTCACGACTTCTGTTGTAGATTAAGCAATTTTTTCCAAATGAAGCAGAACATCGTCCTAGCGATATCTGCTTTATTCAAATTTCAATTGACCAACAAACACGTATTAATTAGAATTACAAGTAGGAACTACTAATTCACAACAGTAGTTCTATGGTTTACATAATGCAAGTGAATTATTAACAGTGTATCTAACTTACACAGCCTAAGCAAATTAATTACATATTCAAGTTATAATTTGACGTTTTACATTACAGTTGGGGGAAATTGAAAAATCGCATAAAAGCTTTCGGCAATGTATGCAAATATTTCAGTTTTCATGCTGAGCTCAATTTTGTTACACGGTTTGTCACAAACTGACAGACCAAAAGTTTTCACTGTATAGAAATGCATTTTATCTCTATCATATTTATCATGCATATATCGTTTATTCCGACACCGCACACTGATTTAGTTTTAAGTTAATTTGGATTCAAATATCTGCTGTTAAATCAACGCAATAGAATTTGTGACGGAGTTTAATTCTGACAGCCATATTTTAAAAAGGGTTTTACGGTATCACATGAATTTTGTCAAATTTGCTGGAATTATAATAATTTAATTAAAAGGTGTTAAAAGTACCCCAAAACGGGTTTAACTGAGTATGATGTGAAAAATTAAGTTTTAAGGTAATTCCTGGATTGTTCCAAATTACGAGTAATTCGTGTGTAAATTTACATTGCCATAATTTAAACATTGCATTTTTCCTGGTATTTAGATATAGGTACTTAATTCAATGAAAACCTTGAATCTTGTCGGACAAATAATCCTGCGTTAATTCTTTATCCTTGAATGTCCGTTGTACTAATTTCCTCAAATATGCAAATCATAAATTGAAAAGGAAGGCAATCGAAAGTGAAAGTAAAAGCTCAGTAATAATTAACCATGCAAAAGCATTAAGAGCAAAACTACCAAGAAAAAGATAAAAAAGCTCCCGCTATCGATTTCGTAGTTGTTGAGTTATGGTTCATTTCAAACTTGCCCGTGTTTACTCGCCATAAAGCGAGAAACCTCTAAAATATGTGAAACTCTGTGTAACACACTGACTGCTGAAATAAGTAATTGTCTTTCTAGTTTTAGTTATTGATTTAGTTTAAAATAAAGATTAGAATCTTAATGTTTTGGACGTTTTCGACCCGTTTGATATAAAATACAGTCATTTAAATAAACAGGCAGATAAATATAGTTACATTGGATAAATGAAAACGGTATTCTTTGTAAATATTTTGTAGATTACAGAAACTAGAATTTCGTTTTGAAAATGTTATTGTTGTTTAGTAAGTGTATTTTCGTTACATTTATATTTGGTAAAATAACGTAAAATGAATTTTGTTTAGATTTCGAGAGCTTGATTAAATAACGTTGGCAACTTTAGGATTTACTATTAACTCTCTGTACTTAAACTATAGTTTGGAGGTATTTAATGCCTTTAACTTCATAAATTTTAAGTGAGAAACTGTTTATAAATCAAACTTTAAATTAAAATAAATATTTGTTTCCTTAAAGTTTAACTGTTAAATGTTATAACTACGTTTTAAAAAACGCCGTTTATTATTCAGGCTTTACATTTGTGTATCTAGAAAACCTTTGAAAAATAATTTAAATTCAAGTTATATAAAGTATTTCTAAGAAGTAAAGAATCACAATTGAGATAGCTTTTTGAGTAAATAGGCACGGAACTTATAACAAGTTTCTGGCACTAATTACTAGATTTCTTTATGTTGTTTCAGTTATACAAATATTTATTCATTATTTATAAATCAAAATGTTTCGTTGCCTGAAAATAGAATTACTAATTTTGTAAAGTTCATTAACAAAAAAGAAAACTAATTTTTTCTACACATGATGTGAAAACAAGTATTTTCTTCACGATAAACCCTATGAGAAAACGCTACATTTTCTATCTAGAGATGAAAACATATTCACTTCTAGAGATGAAAACAAGAATTCCAAATCTATGGCAACAAAATAAAAAAATGCGTGTGTTACTATGGAACCGATTAAACAAACAATTAATAATTTGCATTGACACAATTCGGTTTGAATTAAGTCGAATTAAAACTTATTTCAAACAGATAATTAAAATGTCGTAGAAAAAATAGCATTTACTACTCGACATTAAATACGTTTTTTTCGTTCGTGATTGCCCTACTCGCTGCTAACGCAGCTCGTGGGCAACTTCTCATCTCACGAAAAAAACGTCATTTTCATGTCTTGTTGTAAAATATACTATTATGTACCTAGGACGAAAAGTAAGTCTTTAAGGTATGAGTAAGTTGTTTACTTGCAAGTACCTTAAAGACACTTTTCGTCTGAGGTACATACATAATTTTATGTCATACTACTTTCTAAAGTTGTTAAATTATTAAAAGAAATCTCCAGCAATTTGTAGCAGTATTAGTTTTAAGTAAGTAATCTAAGACGCAACTGTTCGGATCCCCTAGCAACCAGCATTTATAGAACAAAAAGTGACACTTTAAAGTCCTAGGACTTTAAAATGATACTTTAAAGTTCTAGGACTTTAAAGTTTCACTTTTTGTTCTATAAATCGTTCGAAAAACGTTGCTTTAGAAACCAGTATGACATAAGGTACTTCATTTTTTGTTTTTAACCCTAAAACGCCCATACTAATGACATTTTAAAACGTGACTCGATTTGTAATAATTAAACGTCAATATCAAATAAATGTCAAATAAAATATATTTTATAATTTTTTTTTCTTTAAAATAAATGCTATAGAAAAAATAGAGTATTGTACACGACGATAAAATTTAATTATCTTCTCGAGCGTAATTAGCGTCTCGACTGGCGTCTCGACGCTAAAATACGCCCTCGAAGATAAAATATAATTTTATCGTCTTGTATAATAAATAACTATTATTTTAGATTGCGATAGATGTATAGCACTCCATATTTTGTTGTGATACTTCACTCGTGTGTTTAGCCTTTGGTTTTGCACGTTTCTCACTAATTCAAAGGATTACGCTCTATTTCATCTCCGCATTACTTTTTATGTTTCCTGCCGAATTGTTGACTTTCTTCTGCTGTTGGAGCTATTTTGAAGCCATTATCACCATTAAGTCAATTGCATTTTCTTTCATTTCTGACCATTTTGATTGCGCATGCAAAGCAGAGGGTCTAAAATACTGCATTGTGATCTCTGAATTTCAAAGAATTTGCATAGTGTCCCAGTCGAAAATGCATAAAAGAAATAAGACTTCTAGAGTTAGAGGTTTTCTCTGAAAGAACACTAACCATTAATTTTATTCTAGTACATCTTAAAACTAAATACTTCTCAGCAAAAGTCAATCTATTAATGTCCTTTAGATTGTTCTAATTATCATGTAAACGTCACCAACGCACTATGCCCTGCTTTTACATTCAATGGTTTGGTACTCTTCAGTCTGACATGATGTTAATAAGGTGGAGCTTAGCTTCATGCTTGCCGGGAAACCTTTTTATCTCTTCTTTAACAGTTGGGATATCAAGGTCTCGTTGAAGATCAGTGTTTCGAACATACCATGGGGCATTATCTATGTTATGTAGCACCTTGTTTTGGAATATCTGGATAGATTTGATGTTAGCAGCACTGGGTCAGGATGTGATTGTAAATCAGTATTTTGTTATGTATTGACAACTTTAAATTTCTACCAAGAAGTCAATAATGTTGTTTGTATTTTAAACCAAGCTCAGTTCTTTTCTCTTTCACATGCGCTTTCAAGTAAACGTCATGCCGAGGTATTTGGCATTCGTCTCATAAGGTACATTCAGATGGATAGATTTAAGTAAGTTCATTGAGCTTGATCTTCCATTGTCTCGTCCAATTAGTTATTGTTTCAATTGCTCTTCGAAGTTTTGTAGTAGAATCTCTTTGATTTTGACCAACTGCAGGAAGAGCAGTGCCATTTGCGAACGTAGCCTCAACCGTATTTTCTAAAGCTGACAAATTGCCGGTGTATAGTAAATTAAGAATGGAGCCAACGACACTTCCTTGAGGCACACCCGCTCTTATTTTTTTCAAGTCAGAATATTCGTTTTTCTTGCTTCATTATAAAAAGTCTATCCGAAATGTCAGAAATCAGTGTCCAATTTTTTCTGTTGTTTCTGTTGGGGTTTTAAAACTTTCGAAGACTCGAAGAGGATCACAGAACATAAAACTCATCAAGAGGTAGTTAATACGCGTTGTTTGCAAATTTCATCTCCAGTTTGGAAAAGTGACTTATCGAGAATGGGAGACATTTAGACATTAAATTTCACATCTGTTACGTTTACGATTATGTACACATAATTCGTTTCCGTTAAATAATTACATAGTTTATTATTCCTCAAAATTTTTCCACTAAATATTATAGTAATTGGGCGCTCTAAATTTTTCAAATTCGCTCAAACTTTTAGAAGCCAAAATTAAATAAGCTTAGGTTGAATTACATGGGGAAAATGTATGGCTTTTACTATGTAGAAACAAATATTGTTAAATTATAGTTATTAGTGTTACAAACAAACAATTACAAAATTATTTTGTGACACAGACGGCGAGTTTCTATCCCCAAAACTAACGTGCGTTGTGGTATGTATCTAATTCAAGTGATACAAACGATAACTTAAATTTCTCATGCGAAGATTTTCATGTGAACAATTACATGTAATGTATGTCCTCAAAGGAAGGAATGCTTAAAAAAACTTAATTTCCAAAACAAATTCATGTTCCATTTTCCAGTAGGTTCGTTTCAACGACAATTCTTCAAACTTGTAAGCACTGATCGGACAAACACGTGTTTAAGGCCAAGTTACTGTCGTTACTGAATGTGTTAAAAATATATATAGTTTCACATTAACACCTTCAAAATTATCGGAATATTTAAAATTACCCGAACTTTTTGTCCGAGTTTATTTTACACGGTTTATAACGAAGGTATGTTTAGAATTTTTGGAGAACGTTTAAAATTGCGAGCATGTAACCACCGGTATTTGCGTAAATTGTCATTAAGTCTGGACATCAGTTATTTAATGAATGACGTGGACTATCCGTAGGTTTGACGGGTTTACCTGTATTGGCGTTGTTTGGATTGTAATTACCACATAGACTGGCACATACTCCGCGTATTTGCAATACTAGTTCGCGCTAGAAAACGTAAATTTCGGTCGGTTTATGTATCCATCAATAATCGATGTAGTATACAGATGGAATGGCGTGAGTGTAAATTCGGCGATGTTTAATAAATATTTCATGTATTTCGATTTAACTAAAAGTGCATGTGTAACGTGTAGGTCTTTGAACGCATTTTCACGCAGGCTTTTCTTTTCTGGGGAGTGGAGGTGGCACTGACATTTCGGTGGTTGTATACCGTTATGTACTAGTTTAGACACACGCAATTTTCGAATGGTTCTAATTATGTAGGGCATAATTGACGCCACGGGGGGTTTGTGACAAACAGAGACGTCGCGTATTCAACTAATAAGGCCATCTCTCTTTGAGCGGTCGCGAGAGAGAACAAAACTACAAATTGAGTGTCGCATGTCCCTTGTTAGCGACTGTCGCTTATTGCTATCAATTACGAGCATTGTTAGAGTCAGATTGTTCCTCCGGAGCCATAACGGCGTTCGCGTTCAGTAACAAGCGGAGTAACAGAACACCTAACGTACAAATTCCGGACAAACGACATAACAATGTATAATCTCCGGTTTTTATCGCCAAATTTACTCACTGATATTAGATGCACGCATGACTCTCTGGAGGAACGCGAATCCGTAGATGGAAAAGACTTCGAGGAAGCGCATCCGCTACAAATATCGCATTTTCTCCTATTATGCTGTCTTTTTTATGGCCCGCTGTCAATTTATATATCCGCTGTTATAAATAACGCGGCTAGAAATTGTTATTTTTTGTGCCGCAGTCGATTCACCCGAGTCTATCAATCATGACTCTGTTGTCACTAGGAAGACGCAAGACGTCTATGCAGATTGAGTATCCTATAGACTGCTTACCCAGATTTCCCCTTATGCATAATAAAATGAAAATTCAATTTCACTCCCCATCACTATTACTTTATTCGTTATGTTTTCATTGACTGCTTAATGTTGCGTTTACTGTAACGGTTGTAAGAACATTCGACGTATACAAAAATTAAAGATCTTTTACTGTTCGCATCCATTTGTTAATTTCACAATATTTAACAACTTATAAAGCAATTAACTTGCAGAAATTGCCGAACTTCTTGTTGCTTGGGGGGGAAGCAAGTCGTCCGAGCAAACAGACTTCATTACATGAATATGGTTATTACAAATACATACGGAGGAGCCCTCGATATAAGTACAAAAACAAATGTCTTTCATGAATTACTAATACCCAGAGAACGAAATTAATTGGCTTAAAACATAGCCTACTTACCTCTTAAAATTAATATTTTTGAATTCAGCCATGAAATTGATTCATTCTCAATGTGGTTTTGAATATTTATTAATAAAAACCAATTTGACTTATCCACAAAATTTATTGAATGTGCTACACAATTAACTAAAATAAAACGGTCATTTTTAAGTTAAAAGACTGTTGTTATGCTAACTTTTATAATTGTGTGCGGTAAACTCACATTAAAAGAGAAATTTGAATGTAGTATGAAGTAGAAAATCTGAACATCTTAATTATCAATGCTGATAAATTATTGTACTAGAAGATTTAATTTATATTTATTTAAATATTGTAGTGAAATTTTAAAATTACAATATTTCAACTTTAAACAACATAGTTGCCCTAAAAAGTGTTGAAATCAAATTGTGAAGGTAGTGTAAAAGGCCAAAATATACTTACGGTAAAGTTTATAATTTCTATAACTTTAGGTTTATAGAAAATAATATAAATAATATTCACTCTACATAATCATCTTTGTTTACTATTAAATTACTATCACCTTTATCTGCTTTTGTTAATATTAAATTGTGATTTGAAGAAAATCAATTTTATTTCTTTTAAAGTATTCGAGATAGGTAATTACTTTCCATTTTTCAACTAGTGCCTTCCATTATTTCCAGTATATTTGAAACCAATATAAATACATAGGTATAGGCGGATAGGAATAAATTTACTAATTTTATTAATGATTAAAATTTACCAGCTCATTATTATCGTTAAGGTCTTTGAGTTTACGCGTTTTTACTAGAATTGAATGAATTTGAAGCTAAAAAACAATGTCATTCTATGTAAGGTTGTGTGAGATAGGTCTAAAGTCAGAGGAAAACGTTAGGCACAGTTTACCTGCTTGTAAACATCTGAACCGTCGATTACCCTAATGCTTTCTAAATATTTTTTTTTGTTGGTGACATTTTAAGTCGCCTATTTAATATCTACATCCTAGATTATAAGCAGCATTTTAAAATGCGTGTACCATAACAACGTGTTTTAAAAAACATTTAAAGCACGAAGGAAATAGCAACAATAATTATCTATATTACGCCAATGGCAGAAACTTGAATAAACCTTCTCGTAAGCAGCTTTAGATATGCTCCTGATCAACATAGTAGTTGACCAACAAAAAAAAATTGAATAACTCTCTTGCGAGAACGCTTAACGTATCTCGGTTGTATATGCAACTCTACTTCGTCTCGTTGCATAGCAACAACCTCGAACTTTAAGCTTGTGTTTTCGCACTTGTATTATTAATAGCTATAAAGAAATCTACAGCGTAAAAAATGAATTAATAATTTTGTTTATATGAATAAAGTCTAACTACATTTCCTTTAGGTGAAACATTATTATTATTACCTAAATATTTAGAGTATTACGCATAATTAAAGTAAAATATTTATAATACCAAGAAAAAGTAAATGTATGTATAAGGATCAGCTATGAAATTTTTGAATCATTTAGACCACAAAAATGAAACGAAATGTCGAAATCTCTCTGACTAACAGTTACTATCTTACTTGGTAGCCAAGCTTGATGAAATTATTTATAGATCATTTTATTATTTATATTTGAAATCTAACTGTAATATTATCGACGCTCTATAAAGTTTATATTAATAATAATAACAATAAATATGGTTATAACAACAACTGATAGTGAAAACTAACAATAATTAGGTATAACTTTTTGTTTAAAATTAGTTTTTCCAGGTTTAGCATAACCTCAAAATGAAAATCCTCATGTTTGATGTTTGTTGCGATATTGCTTTTCTAAAACTTAGCCTGAAGCGATGCAGAACATGTGTTTTTGTGGACACCTAATGGAATTTTGTTTTTAGTTTTCAAATTTCCGTTGTTTACTTCACCTTTAATCCTAGTTTTTACACATCGTCAAAATTATTCCATAAAATAATACTTATATGTAATATTATTCTGATTTATTTACAAATTATAATTAAAAATAAAAATTAATGGTTAGTTTATATTAGACTTCCATTATTGTACGCACAGTTTATAATAACTTAGTGCATTTAGATAACAACCAAATATTGGTCATTAAAATATGCTTTAAACGTTTAAAATAAGAAAATAATAATTTTTCAAAATTGTCTAATACAATTTAGTTAAAAACATGTGAAATACCAAGTTGCTAGTAAATATCTATATTTCCGAAGCATTCTGTGATTCATAACATAATTCTAAACATTCCCTAAAACAATTTGTAAATACATAACCGTCGGCCTGGGTGGCGTCAAGGTTAGCATACATGCCTTGTAAACCAGAGATCTCGGGTTCGATCCCCGGTCGGTGAGATTTTAATGCAGTAACATCTGAAAGTATGCGAACCTTCGGATACGACGTAAAAACCGTAGGTCCCGTGGTAATACGATATTTGACACGATAAAGAATATAAAGATCTCTTCCAGGGATGGAAATCCCTCACAAAATTCTAGTCGGGTAGTGCCAATGGCACCCGCAAGCCTAGATTTCGCCCAATAAATATAAATAAATAAATACCTACATAACCTTATTTTAGTTATTTAGTTAGTTTAGGATTTTTTTAAAATTTATGTATGATTATATAGGAGATTGGAAGCAGCAAACTTATTCCAGGAAAGAAAATTATAACTAAGTACGCAAGTAAAAACTGAAATTCCTATTGATTGTTTAAAATATAACCTACGTCTACCTAGTAACTAGAAGAATTTTTTTTAACAAATAGATAGTGCTAAGTTAGTTGTCTATCTAAACGATTTACGTGTCATGTATAGTTTTAGAACGACTGGCATCGCCTTAAGGATGCCATTTATGTCATGAAAGTAAACGCTAAATAATATTGTTTATTATCCTTTTATACTGACGATTAAAATAGTATTTTATTTAACGAGCATATAATGTAGGCTAGATTACACGAGGATGAAGTTTACAATACGAGCCGACAGGCGAGTATTGTAATCATCCGAGACTCGGATGATTACATTATGGTTACATTACACTCGGATTCCGAGTGTAATGTAACCATTATATGCGAGTCAAATACAATACTTTATCTACAACTACGACATATTTATTTATAATTTTTGATAATAAAGGTAGGTAACTAATTTATTGAAATTATGATTTTAGTAAAATTTACAGGTTTAGTAGTGGCATTTCAAAGTTGTCATGGTTACTCCTCCATCAGCACACAATGTAGCTGAGAATCTTCACAAACAATGTCCTGTGTATTTCTCTAAATTTGATAATCCCATAACGTATGTCATTTTCAGTTTTTCTAAGTTTGATAATCCCATAACGTATGTCATTTTCAGTATCCATAATTGCAAATTTGCACTTCATAACTGCACAAATCACTTTTATTAATTTGACGTTAATGTCATTTGACAACATACCCGACCTACTTATTAATAGTAATTTGTAATACAAGTGTTGAAAGCTTGCGTTTGCCACACGAATGTGAAGTTTGCAGCACGAACGCTAGTGAGTGCTGCAGTCACATGAGTGTGGCAAATACAAGCTTTCAACACATGTATTACACACTATTTTTTCTACAACCACAAAAAATTTAAATATTTCTGCAAAATCAAATCTGACATTCATCAAATGTCATTTATGACATTTTGATTTGCGTGCGGAAAGTAAACAAATTAGCGTGTGGAAAGTTTACTTTCCGCACGCAAATCAAAATTTAGTGTGGAAAGTTTACTTTCCGCACGCTAATCCAGATTAATCCAGATTTGCGTGCGGAAAGTAAACTTTCCGCACGCTAATTTTCACTTGTTCGGCAAACACTCATTTTCAATACTCGTATCTATGGAGACGAAGTCTGAAAATCCCACTTTCCATGGTGGTTGTAGAAAAAAAAATTTGCCGCCGTGGAATATGGTTCATATTCCCCTAGTGTCTTATGAGAAGTATAATATGAGCAGCTTTATATACTTGGAAGTAAATACATAATACGTCTATTATTTAATAGTTGTAGATAAAAATGTTTAGTTATCCTTGAGCTGTTACGTGTACCTACAGGAAATTATTAGAACAAATACAGCGTGGTTCAGGAATACTGCTTCAGTTGGTAAAAAAAAATGAACTTGGTAGAACTGTTAACCTCGACTTCCTGCTGTTAACAGTTTAAATTTAAGAGTCTTTAGGTTTTAGTTCTGCATTGAAAATATTGTTACAAAACTTCAATTTTCAAATTTAATAAAGTATTACACAAAAAAATATTTATTTCGCATTGAATAAACAAATAAAATGAGCCTGATTTTTTTACTGTATTTTTCAAGCTTTAATCTACTAAGGTTTCACCTAAAGAAATTGGCTTATAAATATGTAAATTACACACGTCAAACCTACTAAATACATTAAACTGATTAATAACTTTGCAAGTTTAATATTTAACCTTTAGTATCAAACAATGGTGTCTCCAAATTATATTACATATATCTATGTAAACTTAATCATTAAAATCACAACACATAAGCATAACAGAATCTTGGTTTTATTAGTTTAGTATCAAAGCGCAAAGCTTGTTTATTGTAAACTTTACGTTACATACCTTAATTCCCATTTACAAAGCAGTTGTAATAAGAAACTTGAGAACATTTTAATTAAATTAATATTTCTAATTAAATATAGTACTACTTTATAGTACAAATGTGCTGCACGAACATAAAATAGCTGCATTTAAATTTACATTCACCGGCGAACTAATTATATCCATCTAGTCCGACATTTATGTCGTTTGTAAATACATGTTATAGTTATAAACAAGGTATATTGAAGTAGAAACATATTTATCTCTAAAACGCAAATTTCTGATTTTAATGATGTTTCCTGTCTCAGTGTGGGCAGGTAACTTCATGATTTTTTTACAAGAACTATTAATGAGGCCTAGAGCAAGGTTTTATTACACTTTTTGTAAAACTTATCAACAAGCTGCAGTGAAAATGTGCGCTTTAATTGGTTATTAGTGTAGCTAGACTTCAAATCTCTTGTTTGCATTTATACTTAAGTACCAGAAGTCAAGAATATCGAATTTGAAATACAAGCTACTTTATGAGTCATCAGTTAGAAAATCAGTTCTTTGATTCCTAGTCTCTTTCTACTTTTTTTAACCGTTTTAACAAGAAATATCAATAAAATTAAACCATACTTTTCAAATTATTATATTACTCTACAAGAAAAGCCTTTTCCTAAGTTTTCTCATGGAAAACTCAAACAAACATTATAAAGTCACTGAATAAATAATAATAATTGTTTGTGAGCTTTTCAATTTTCCCACCATAACAAAAACAGCTTGAAAAATTAAAGCAAAAATCACAAACTTCACATACTTAGCAGAAAATGCATGCAACTTGAACAAGTTTTGAATCGACATGCAGTTAGAGTAAAACTTTAAATGGAATAAGTCGAACTATTTCACGTATCTGTGTGGAATATTGAATTATGGTTAAAACTTTTTAATGCCTTTAGAAGCCTTTAAATTTTTAACGGAAATGCTAGGAAATAATGCATTTCTATTATGTGAAACCACAGCAGCTCAATTTCTTCTTTTTCTTACAGTGTGAGAAATTTGTAACTTTTAGCTCAGGCAACTTAAAGAAAAGATAAGTTTTACAATTTTGTGTTAATATTTGAAATTTTCAACTGTTCGTGTAAACACAGAATTTACATAATTTTTCACTTTGATAAAGCGACAAAGTTGCAGAGAAAAGCATATTTAATACAAATTTCCTTGTGGCGCTCGATTTTTGACTTTTATTCTTGCATTTGTAAGGTTCTACCACACGTAATCAGTGCTAGTTTCAGGATTTCCGCATTAAAATATACATATACAAGATGTCCATTTAGAATATTAAGCCTGAAAATTTTCAAAGAGACAACGCCCAATATTTTATAAGCGACTTGCAAGGTAGTTTCTTCCAAAATGTTTATTTAAATCATTACTTAAAGACTGTAGTAGATAGGCTTATCATTATTTTCCAATTTTTACACTCCTTTAAAGTAACTTATCGGCGTCGATTACTTTGATCTACATTGGCCTTCCAAATGCTCTTTTCTGGCAAACAAAAGCTGTATCCACTGCAAGTTTTAAAATTTTCAATCACTTAGCTGGCATATTTCCTATAACTGCGCCAGCAAATCTGTTGGTGTTATGAAAAAAAAAAAATTTCTGCTTTTTTTAATCAAAAAGCAGAAAGCAGAAAGATAAACTTATGAAAAACCTACAAATTTCAAATGATATCCCAGTTAGATACTGGGTAACACGAGTAATACAGCCAAGGGCAGTACTTTACATCAGCATTTATTGAAGATAGGGCAACTGCCGTAAACTTGGTAGAACTGCAGTTTTGCCATTTTCAAACGCAACTAATATTTTTTCAATTTTCTTGCGTAAACCATGCATTTTTTGCTCTATTTAAAAAACGTAAGACTATAACCTTTTGTTGCTTATACTCTAGTTAGGCTGACCACAGATCTTGTGGTTGGAATATTAATGCAATTTTACGAGAATTATAATATTGGTTGTTTAACGACAGTCCACTTACATTGATTGTATAAAAATAACTGGTAAGATGAAAGTCTTTATGCGGTAGCGTTTGACTTTAATAGCATGTTACTAGGCAGCCAAAAATTTCTATTAAAATTTTGCCAAATCAGATGGGTAGAAAGGAAAGGCTGCTGCAGAAAGGGCAACAGAAATATATGCAAAAATCGGCGAATATTTAAAAAATTCAGACATTAAACTACCACCAACAAGATGAGTTCAAAATATCAAAAACATTTTTAGTGATAAACTTACATTATGTAAAATTAAAAAATATACTATTAATAATGAAATATGATATCTTGTCCACATTTATCTAGAAGATATAAGGGAGCATTAAATAATACTGTGTACAACAAGAAAACTAAAGATGTGCCCATAAAATAAAAACAGTTTTAAGGGAAATAAAAATATTGGAAGCCAAAAAGGCAACGAAATAAAAATGCGCAATATAGAAATATAAAACAAAATTAAGGGCCTCCGAAAGCAAATATAACCGCATAACTATTATGTCTTAACCTTCTCCCGTTGCCGTAGTTTTTCGTCCATAGGACGTTGTGTTACCCTTAGTTGATTCATCGAATGTGTTGTGAGGGTCCATACCATAGATAAATAGTTAATTTATCTATGACCATACATTAACACAGGTATAGGAGGCACTGGTCAAAAAGGGTCGTTTTTTTTTAGTATTTTACTTATACCAAAAGCAATTCAGGCAAGTCCTTTTCTCCTATTGATTGCAGACATTTGGTTTTCTCATCCCTATTTACTACGCTCGGTTCTATGGAAAGGGGTTTGGTGTCTTTATGGTATTATATAGCAGATAGATGTTCCATTTTTACCGGCATATTTCAACAACTGGGCATATCAGTTGGTCTGCCCTTGTATTCTTTAGTGAGTTTTGTATAGCCCAATGTTCTATGGTATCGAACGCTTTGTGAAAATTCACAAACGCTAGGCATAATAAGTTAAGTTTGTAATCGGTTGCTTTTTCCAAGAATATTCTTATTGTCAATAGATGTTCATACGTGCCGCAGTCTCTTTAAAATCTAATTGTTCAATGGATTGATATTCGTCCAATTTCTTAGTTAACCAAATAGTTAGTAGACTTACAAAACCAAACTAACTGGTCTATACATTTTTCTTTATTATATAAATTAAAGATATCGCAAAGCTTCGTCAATAATTCTGGTCCCCCTTCTTTCAGCATTTCTACTAAAATCGCTTACATCTTTTTACTTTTTACTGCCTTTCCATAGAATTTTTACAGGTTTTATCTTATTAGTTTTCTTAATTCTTTCTCTTAATTTTTATTTTGGTCCTTAGGAATCTATGCTCGCTGTTAATGTTAAATGAGTTTAACGCTGTTACATCGTTTACTATGTATTTGTCACTTGATAGAATATAATGAATTTCGTTTGTTGCTTTACTATCTGGCATGATCCAGGTCCCCTTTCCTTGTTTTTCCTTCTTAAAAAACGAGTTTATTGCGTATAATATAGGAAAACATAGTGTATAATAAATATCATAAGATTAACTCGCCATATATATAAATCGTAATATGTGCTATTTACAATGTAATATTCGGTTTTATGTACCTAAGTAATTTATTTTTGGTCACGAACCGTCAACGGGCCTTGGAAATTGGTTTCGACTAATTTGTGTGGCTGGTCACAGTAACATTCCAGGCAACGAGAAGGTGGTCGGCCTGGCCAAAGTGGGCTAGTTGGAACCCTTTTTAGGCCCTGAATCGGCACTTGGTCTACTTACAGTAAACGTTCAGCAAAAAATTAAAGACTGGACTCACTCCCAGTTAATTTAATATTGGGCTTGATGCCCTGGGCTGAGACAAGCGAGCAACTCATCCTTACTTACTTTCTTCCTGTAGCGCTACGGCCCTGCGTGGGCTTTGGCCTCTTCAACAATTTTTCTCAACTTTCTCCTGTCGTTGATCGCCAGTTTCCAATTCTTTTTCTTCATTTTTATAAGGTTTTGTACAACAACTTCCTACCATCTCTTTGATGGTCTTCCAATTCTTCTTCCTTCCATGGGTTTCCATTCCATCATTAGCAACTCATCCACAGATCTACAAAGGCTAAGGTTCGAATAGCTTCTTAGGTTCAGTAAGAAGTACCTCAGGTTAGTCACAGACCTCTTTACGGGTCATGCACTCTTCAAAAGACATCTGCATCTGATGAGCCTCCCTGAGGAACCAAATTACAGATTCTGCAGCGAAAGAGATGAAGCTTCCCTTCATCTCCTTTTGCGATGCTCCAGACTTCTTCTGAGGCATCGCCTATTTGGTGCTGGTCTTCTAGAGTCTGTTGATACATGGAGCGCCTCTATGGACAAGATCTTAGACTTTGGACTAGGTACCGGTCTGTATGAAGGCACCTCGTAATTTGCCACGGATGCACAATGGGCCTAGGGTCTGATTGCTGCTACTTTGCACCGCCGAAAGAAGAAGAAGTAATTTATGATGTTGTAAACCAGTGGGCCGGGTGTCTAGTTCACCCAAATTTAAATAACAAAATATAATCCCCCTTTTAAAAAATTAATAAGAGGCCATCGGCCTAAGCTTCGGCCATAAGAAGAAGAAATTATGCTTGTCTTCCCTGCGGCAGGTAGCAGTTAAATTATGTAGATCTTTTTTATATTCCGATCTAGACAGAGCACATGCAAACGCAAGCGTAAGCGCAACTAACTAAACGGCATTTTGTGTTACATCTCATTGGAAGTTAAGTGATAAGATGCATAACTTTTAAATGAAGCTATTTTAGTATTATTACAGAAATTTCTCCCTTCTATTTTAGTTTAGACGACACAACCGTAACAATAAAATTGCTAAACTATGAAATAGGCAAATCACAGTAAGTAATTGGAATTGAAAATTATAATTTTTATTTCAGTAGGTGTAACAAAAAAGAAACTACATAAAAACTAAGCGAGGGAAACCGAAGCCGTTTGGGATATACTTTTTTTTTTAAAATTAGTCAAAGAAGTACCCGCTGAAATTTGGCCACGTACCTCATTATACCCTTTCTGTACAAGTAATATTTACATAAAATAATGTATATTCATATTTAATGTACAATGTATACATACAATATAACTTCAGATGTGGTAACATTTTACTGATGTCTACCTTGTACTAATGACGTTGCTTTTCTCTTTATGGTTATCCTCAAAAGCAGTTAACTACAACTAGACAATGAGGTTTTATTATACCGCCTATTGGAAACTACGATGTACGAGCAATTTATTACCTTAAATTTAGTTACAATTCGTATTATCTCCACAAGTATTAACACAAAGGCCCATACAGTTTCGACTCGTCTTCGCATTATTATCCAAATTGTATGTAATTAAATTTTGAGCATAATTTAGAAGTGTATGTTGATTTTTATCTGGAACTCATTTTGTTCATTTTGGATAAATTAATTAACTAGAACTGAAGACTAGTTAGATTAATTAATACTGATGGCTAATGCTTGGGCGAGCTTTGTTTGTTAGTAAAAACAAAAATCTAAAAACACTGCTTCGTGGGTTAAGGGTCGACAGTAACATTTTCTTATGGCCCCGTCGCAGAAGAATATATAAGTTTTCCGTATAAAACTATGGCAGTAAAAGAGAAATAAACAATTGTTATCCACCTATAAAATAGGCAGTATTCGACTTAATCTACAAAACAGAGTTAATTTAATGACTACAATTAAGAATCCCTTTCGGGATTTTGAGAGTTGTCAAAATAGACCATTTGGCTAAGCATTCATTAATTAGAAATGCAGAGTGCGGAGAGCGGATATGAAACCACTTTAGTCCATATTTTCATGAAATTACTTACTTAGCACAAGGCTAAACTCAAACACATTCAATTATACGAAATGCTGAAATCCTTTTAATCAGGAATTCAGTACGCCTGGTCCACAATTACAGAGTGTTAGGAAATTCACAAAGCTGGGAGATACATAATGGGTTTAGAAATGGAAGTGGACACAGAAGTCCCTAGTAATAATGTTCGCCAAGCCGACTTGATCGATATGTAGCGGCACACCTTTGTTTTCGGGTATTTCTGGCTTTATTTACTACTGCGCCCTCACGTAGTACACACTTTTGTATTTTTCAGCCGCGACCGTTAAATTCGGTAGCGAACGAGCGGAGATAAAATATAAATTAGATAAATTAGTCGATTAGTACAATGGTTTCGAGCCAGTGCGCTTTAAATAACGTTATAAGCTTACACTCAATTGGATTATAATTTAGCTCAGTTTTTCCGTGTCGTAGACTACACAACGGCTACACTTCCCCTGGATGTTTCCGTTGGGATTTGCCAACTCAGCACACTAGATTCTCTCTCCTTGTACTGACAAAGAAGATTTTGATGCCACCTTCAGCCTCTGTATCCACTTTATCTTTAGAAGTTTTGATTTTCTACAAAAGTAGGTTAACAAAGTTTGACAGAAAATATTTTTTTTCCTGCCGTGTAGCCTTTTACACAAATCTATCTTTCCAGATATTGGATAAAATTTATCTTAAATATTTAATACAGAATAGATGTGATTGTCTGGTTTTTTCAAAGAACTGAGCTTTAGAGAATTCTGCCATCTTCTTTTATCATAACTGGACGATACTTCAATTTTTTAAGTTAGTAGCGAGTATAAACACACACAACAACACACTAAAAACTTGCTAGAATTTAAAAATAAAATCCTTGTTAGGTCCCTTGACTGTAAAGCGCCTACTTTGCAATCAAGTGAATACAAATTCGAATCCCAGATTTTTAAATTCCGAGTCACTCAAATTATGGGAAAAATTCAGATTGTTAACCATAGTAATTAACGGCAAAAACGATAAAAAGTCATTAAATCTACTAATTGCCATTTTAAAAAGAAACCTCCTTTTGAATAGGAATTCATTCACCTTGTAACTGCTTACCAAAAACATTTTTTCAACTTCTAAAAAGCTGAGTACCCAAAGGATTAATTCTGCTCAACAAGCGTTAATTGTAGTTACACTTTTTTAAGTATTATCCCCGCACAATTAATTTCAAAGTGTAGCTTTTAACATCATAATGGAGTTAATACCACATTTTTACATCACCATCACCACCTCTTGACATACAACTGACATTTAAATCACTGGATTAAACCAAGCCCATTCTCTAACTAAAGTGGTAATTATTCTGAGTTTTTAAGGGTTCCCCTGGTTAAATTATTTCGGTGCTACGTTTGATTAGCATCAGAAAGATACAACTCGAAGAATAATTAATTTTTACCCTCATGAATGTTATACAGGAAATGTTTTATGATGCACTTTAGGTTTGAATTAGGTAGTTTTATATTAAAGTTTCAAAGTTTGTGACGTAGAAATATGAACAATTTTTATGACCATGTTCGTACTAAGCAAATGTACTACGAATACTATTAAATTTAATTTTTTAACGACCAAAGTATGTTGTGAACATAACCTCATTGTTTTAGTAGTTATATCAGGAAAATCTTTAGAGGCCCAAAACTTGTTACCGCTTTGCACCTGTTTTGGCCCATGGCCACCTATTACCAATCGTGTATATTTGTATATTCAGTTTTCGTAGGTCCGGTTTCACGGACTCAGCCCATTTACTTCTCAGTCTCCTTCTTCTCCTCCTCGCTCCCATAGCATGTCTTAGAACTGCTTTCGCAACTCTGTCCTCGCCGAGTCTCTGCACCATCCATCTGATTCTTTGCGCCCTGATTTCTTGAGACAGACTCTATTTTCCGTACAGATCCATGACTTCCTCATTCATTCTTCTGAACCATCAGTCCTCCATCTTTCCCAATATCTTCCGCTTAGATATCCACCTTCTGTTGGTCGTTTTTGTTTAATACTCACAGTTCGCTGCCGTAAGTTACAACTGAACGAATTACAGTTTTTTACCCGCAATTTTGCACTTCGCGACAGGACATTTGATTGAATCAACCGCAAGAAAACTGTTCCGCACTATACCCGTGACGCCTAAGTACTTGATTCAGATACATTCTCAAACACGTATTCCTTCCCTCTGGTGGTTTTAATTTTTAAGTTATTTTGTTTAACCATCGTTAAACTGCAATCTGTATTCCCTAGCTACTTTTTTCAGCCTTATCAGCACATTCTACAGTTCTACCCTCTCTATTGTCATATCGTCCGCATACACCATGATGGTATATTATATTTTGGTGAGAAGCTCATTGGCGCAGCGCTAAGAGCGCTGGGCTCCTAGCTAGAGGATTTTTATAAAGATAAAGAATGACTCACTGTTTGAGGGAGGTACTTGAGCGAGTGAAGCCATTTAGTCGATTGGTTAATTAACGATCCTGTCTGCGGAGTGGTCACCTTCAGATAGTAACAAGACTTGCTTCTGAATTAATTCCTTCCACATGCACCTTGCTCTTCGATCCTTCCAGTGTATTTCTACTAATCTTACCAATTTATCAGGGATTTCAAGTTCTTTCATTGCTTTCAACATTTGATTGCTTTTGATTCGGTCTTACATTAGCTTGAAGTCAATAAATAATGGTAGATTGTGTTCATATCCGCAATTAGTTGCTTGCGGAACCCAGTGATAGTCACCAATAGTCCCCTCCGCTCACTCAATACCTTAGACTATTAGTTTAAGAGTTACATATTTTAACACAATAAAATACAGTTTAAGTTCATTTTGTCTCTCGATTTCCCGGACATGCTTTAATTATCATCTCTATCTCCTGTTGATTTGGAACTGGTATATCATTTCTGCATGTAGTCTGTCTATCATCTATATCTGACTATAATTTTGTGTACTTCATGGTGTGGGTCTTCTTCGCTGTTTTCATTCAGTAGGCTCTATAAAATGTTCTACCCATCTTTCTAACCCTTCCTTAGTTCCGCCTACCAAATCTCCCTCCTTATTTTTAGGGAATACTTCCCCTGGCTTCTCCTCTTTACTTCCTTACATCCTGGTAAAAGTTTCTTAATTCTGTACTTCTTTCAATTGGTTTTAATTGCTGTTCTATACGTCGTCTCTTTTTCACTCCGCATATTCTTTTAACTGCTCTTCTGGTCTCATCAAAGTTTGTCTTCACTTCTGGCGGGTTGTTTGTTAACGTAACTATTCTAGCTTGGTTGCTCTCGTTGTCAAACCATGATGTTAAGATAATAGTAGGAGATTTGAAAACTTAATTGGGAAGGGGACACATGTACAAACTATAGGAAACCACCACCAGGAAATTAACTGAATTGGCCCTAGAGAGAAACCTAAGAATCTGAACGACGTATTTTAAATATAAGGAAATCCGTAATGGTACTAAGAGGTCACCGGGCGGCGCTATAGCAAACCAGATAGACCATAATTATGTTAGTGGAAAGAAAAGAAGCGCGAATATTAAAAAAATGTAAGGGGTTATAGAGGAGCGGATGCTCTCTCGGATCACTTCCCTGTAAGAGCCAAAATAAGGATGTCAAGACCAAGAAAGATAAAGACAACAAATAGAGGAAGAAGATATAAAAGGAGTTACTGGGGACGACATGGAAATCATCCAGCAGTACAGACATAAGTTACAGTTAGAATTAAATAGAGTACCACAGACAGAAAATATAGAACAATAATGGTGTGTATTAGAGAGACCGACATTAAAAGCATCAGAAATGCCATTAGAGGATACAACTGAAAATCTAAAGTACATATTTTGATACTTCTTCTGCTTAAAGTGGTGAGTCCTTTACAGAGCGTTGCCGGTCTTCTCTCCATGTGTTTGCAGTGTGCGTTCAACTAGCCTACAGACATAGGTGCTTTACGTGGCCACCGAACACGAAAGTGTTTGCACTTCCATTTCAGAGAAGACTTACTAGGAAGAATATGTCGGTGGTTTGCCAATGCCTTCCGAGGGAAGCGGTCGGGTATTTTCGGTATGCGTGTAGCCCCAACTGAACCACGACCGTAACTTTGATACTACAAAGGTTAAATACGGTTATCATTTTAAATTGAACTTATTTCCTTAAGGTCCGATTAAGAAACTTCCCAATAAATCTTGTTTATTGATGTTTTGTTTTGATATTTTTTATTACTCAAAAGTTGAAACCTCAAACATTTCCAAAGGCGCTTTTGCTTTTAAGTTCTGCTTTATCCGCTTTGGACTTTGTATGTTTCAAAAGTATTAACAAGAATATATACTTCAAAGAGCCTTTAAAACAAGTAATTAAATCCCTTAGTCGGTATTACTATCGGTGTTTATAAAAAACGCATAATTGAGTTTTGTTATAAGCAGTAAAAGTATCGCATTCATATCGAAGTTAATTAATTTTTTTTCTCTGATACAGCAGCGCTTATAGTAAACCATTAATACAATCCCCTTTCATATAAGCGAAGCACGGTTCTGAAAATGAATTCCGCATTTTGTTGATTAGTTACAAAAACGTGTGCTTTTATTCTTTTTAAAAACAGAAATCCCGATTTTTATCGAAATTCTGCTCACAACATATGTGAAAACCGAATATGTGTAACGTGAAAATAAATTGCTTCAATAACATACTTTTTGTTTCGTTTACGCGCGATATTTCTAAGCCAGTAGCTGCTAATTAGATTTCTGCACTTGGAGTGAATTTTTTTACAAATACGGATTTGAGTACAACGTTTAACGCGTACTGTTTAATACACCGAGGCGTAAATTCGTTACACATATTTATAATAAAAAATTCCGGGGCATTCATTCTGCTCCCAACTCAACCGCGCAACAAAAAATGGTGCTGTCAAGGTTTAAGATGAAAATTTGTTTTGAACAAAGTCATAAGTTACAATATTCGGGCTTTATTGTAAAAATACGAGCCATCACTCCTGAGCCTACGTTCTTTACAGCCACCAAGCAGATGGGATTCCGCTGGAAATTGCTGCCTCAGAAACATTTATCTAAATTTTTAATATCTTAAGAGTTTCCCTGATAAAATTAAACCTTGTCGTTTTCTATCTCATTGAGATTTTAATGAGATTAAGCGAAAAAACAATCGGTAACGACAAGGAAGAAATGTATTCCCATGCGGAACCGATACGATTTTCAAAAGCGGGGTTGTTTTTCTAAATTGGGATTAACATGACTTTTTAATGCAAAAATAAATTATTTAGAGTTACAGAGAGCGTAATATATCGTGGGAAGAGTAAAAATTTCCACTTTTCCCAGGTGATTTCAACCAACATAACCGTGTGGGTGGTTAATGTTTGTACATGCGGCCGTGTAAAATCTCCTTTTTTCTCGAAATTATGGGAACACTTTCGTCGTAAACTTAAGTTTGCTATCTCGGCGCGACTCGTGACAGTTTCCTCGACAAATTTTAAAATGCCTGCGGAATAAAAAGTTATTTTTAAGAGTTTGTTTAATTAATTAAAATGTAACAAAGTGTTGTAGAAAACTCGGTCGCGGGAGAGAGAACAGGAAAACAAATTAAAATTTCAATATAAATGAGCGAGAAAGAGGAAGCCAAGGAAATTACTTAAAAAGAGAATAACGCGGTCGAGAGAGAGATGGTTTCTAGAATGAACGATGCAATAAGAAGTTGGAGAAGTGTTTAAAGAAAACAATTTGAGGAGGAAACAAAGTAGAGCGAAATTAAAGATACCTCTCTCGATTTTTGCATTTCGTTATCTTAAATCCTTGTTTATCCAATTAACATTTTCGTGAAAATAATACGTTTTTGGGAAATTTCATGTATCTCGTATAAACTCGGTACGATAATAACGTTTTAAATCGTCCCGCTTTTCGTTGTTAAAATAAACCTCTACACCGGCAGAACGTTGAAACAATTGTAGCAATTACTTTTACGCTAATGGCCCGATTTGTTTATTTCGATGAGCTTTACGATACTAAATAAACACGATAATTTACTGAACTGCAGAGAAATCCCCGTAATTACTCCGGATAAGGTAGTATCTATGACAATTTTCTTAAGTAACCCCCTCAAATACCCATAAAACATTAGAATCCGTCGTTTAGACGTTATTACTGCCGTAAAACCCTCTAATCAAAACAAGAATTTAATTTGAAATCTTAAGATATATTTCGATTTGACACGAACGACTAAAAGTTATTAGCGAATTAAATCTTTCAAGTTTACGAAGGATATTTTACAATTTTACAACAGATTTAAACCATTACAAAAATTGCCTTTTATGCTTTTGAATGCCTCTAACAACAGTTTTATTATCAAAATAATCCTCGAGAAATGTAATTTAAAAGTTATGAACTTCATAATATTTCCTTCTGATTTATTTTTCATATCACCATTACCTTTCTATTCCAATCAATATTATTAATGTTGATTATAATGCAACTTAAAAAATCTACATAATCGATATCTAATGGTTAAAAATTGCCAAACGGTTGCTATCGTATAATTTGTTTTATTTTTCCTAATTAAAAATCATAAATCCAGAAATGTCTCCGAAATCAATGCTGCTATCCTAGCTGGATAGATAAAGGTGTAACTACACGATTAAAAACTCTTGGGATAGTTATGGAATCTTTTATTATTTTTATATCATTAACATTTATTGATATTTAGTTAGTTAGTCGATTCTAACTACAAATCTTTCAAAGAGTATATAAAATGTTAGTGGTCAACAAAATTTTATTTAATTACTAAAATTATAGATTCGATGACGGTGGTTAAGGGTTAAGCAAGAAATATATTTTAAAAATAACGTCAATAAATAAAAACTTAAATAAGTCACAACCATCAGAAATTCTGCAAAAACTTTTCTAAAATATGAAACAAATTAATACATTTCTTTTCGTTGATGAAGCAAATTATTGTTTGCAGTTAATTTTGATAAACGGAAAGAATACGTTTTTACTTCAAAAGGTTTAGCAACTAGATGATATTATAAGAAAAGAGATTCCCTTTTATTGTCCATCAAAACAAAGAAAAAACTAATTATTGTACGTAAATGTCAGAAAACCTCGAACGAACGGGTAGATGACTTCACATAATATGTGGACAGCGTAAGAGACATAAATGGTGTAGTTATAAAATATGTCTAAAATCGAATAAACAGAGTTAGAGCTGCTTATAATAGGATTAACTAAAACTTGGCGTACCAGTAACATATTTTCTATTAACACAAAAGTGAAGGTTTTTAATGCTATAGTTAAATCGGTTGTGAAACGTGGGCAGTAATCAACGAAATTACTTCAGAAGTTGCAAATGTTTATTAATGGATGTCTTAGAAATATATTATTAAGAAGAACCAGTTTTTACCGGCAGTTTTCCTATTCTTCAACCGTTATAAACAATGTGAAATAGAATTAGCCTCATTCTGGTGTTGTCACCGTAAAATTAGGAAGTACACGTGGAAATAGGGAAAGTAAGCAGTGGTTACACTCTATAATATTATTTCCTCTATGCTAAAATGTCATTTTTTCTTTGAAAATTTACTTTCATTACAATTTTAGCAGGTGTCAATAGTCAATGACATAAAAATAATAGAAGTAAGTAAGTGCAAAGACTTTTTGGTTATACTATCCTCCTTTTATTTATAGATCAAAACGAAAAACAACCATTAATAAGTAACTGAATCTTTTATTAATCACTCCAAAGTTTTATTACCGGAAATTAAATCTAAACTACGTAGGTGTAATCGGAGTGCTTTCTCAACTGCAATGTTCTATTTTAAGCGTTAATCTGATAAACTGTCTAAGAAAAGTATATCAGCTTTACAACAAGGATTTATAAAAGTTTTAAAAGGTTCTGCAAGAGCTGTTGCAGTGAAATAAGAATTATAAAGTAGCTGCTTTCAGAGCATAGTTGGTGACACTAAATTTCCAAGCTTTTTATGTTATTAATATTTCGTTTGCTCAAATCGAAAAAAATTAACGAATCCTCCAGGAAAAGTTGTTCTAAATACGCATATTTTTGCTTAGGTGTAAATTAAAAGTTGAGGGCAAACAGGTTCACCTTTGCAAAATTCTTCGAGCTATATATTAAGTTTATTCACAACGAGGGATGACATTAATAAGGGACAAAAGGAATAGCACGGCTATTATTAAAGATGGAGGAGTGGCCTTTATGAAAATTTAATGAGTATTTGACAGGACAATAACAAGGAAGCTTCGTAACGCTCGTATACCTATACGTAATAAAAATTCCGGTTAATTTGAGATTTGATAGAGGTTAGACATTTATCAGAGGTTTAGGAGGCCCCAAGTTCTTATCGGATTAGATTCGATTTCGATATTGAAATTATTTCAAAAATTTTCCTAAGATTGCGTAATAATTACTATGTAAATTCGTGAGTATTTACGCATTTTATTCTTAATTTTATAGTACTTATTTTACTGGTTTATATACTTTCTTGAGTTGCAAATTCGTATGGCAGGGCCTTAAAATTTAATCATTTCGTTGATATTCTTGGGAGTTATTACTTTTAAATTACTATTTTCATTGTACTGTGAAACAGCTTCCCACATATTCTGACAGTAATTTTCTTTTTACGAGTATGCTTGGTACTTTCGTTGTGTAATTTTTTATACCTAAAGCAGTTTTGCACTTAGAAGTTTCTGTTGCTTAATAGGAGTTTATTTAATTTGTTTTTGTTTATTTACTTACTTTGCTAAGCAGGTTGTTTCTTTCTCATGTATTTTTGTTCATCATTAAAATGCCAGAATTCGGAACGACATTAGCTGCTTATAGTCACAATTTTAGCAATAAAATTAAATATTACGACCAATGAAACAAACTACAATATAGCCTGAAAAATAACATTCTAACACGCTAATGTTTTATTTTATCGACTGCAGTATGTGGTTTTCACATTTTTCTGCTAAAATACGGTGGTAATAAATAATACAGGAGCGTTTCAGGATTTGTAACTTTTTCTAAGAGAAACCATAAACGAGAAAACTAATTCTTAAGCTAATAAATACCAAAGATTATAGTTTTTACATTGGAACATTAATTGAAAATTAAGGGTGAAACTGGGACATCTATAAGTTATTATACGTATAAATTTGACAAATAATTTACAATGATAGTTTGATGGCAAGAAATCAATAGAACACAGTAATTTATGGAATATTTTCTCGTCGTAGATTTAAAGGTTTTAGTAGCCGGCCGAGAAGTTACAAACAGAAGACAAATGATGAGATTCATAGAAGCCTATTATACCGAACTACATGACAAAAGAAAAACGCCACAAAAAAAAAACACAACAAAAAAATCGTATATTAAGAAACGAAGACTTGGAAGAAATGCCAGACATAATACTGGAAGAGCACCAGGAGAAGATGGCATAACAACACAGATAATTCTAGAAAGTACAGGAAAATTAATACGAGGTGTGTTCAATTGAAACCCATCCCTAGTCAGGTTATCAATGCAAACCTGTACAATGAAAGTCTGAACAAGCTTCATCAAGCAATAAGGCGAAGGGAAGCCTTGACGTGGTGTCATTCTGCTTCACGACAATGCTCGGCGTCATGTCGCCAATATGGGAAAAGAAAATATTCAACAGAAGAAATGGAGGATTTTAGAGCATGTGAAAGAATTCTTCAGTCAGCAGCCATAATAATTCTTTGAGCAGGATATACATCGGTTGGTGAAACAATGGGATAGGTGCTTTAATTTATTGTGGTGGTAATTATTTGTAAGTATATTTCCGAATAAATTTTTTATGGACTAAAGATGGATTTCAATTGAAACCAACTCGTAGAAACTATAACGAAACTCTTGAACCACAGTTTACACCAAAGCAAAATTCCAGCCACCTGGAAAAATTCAAAAACCATCCTTATTTTTAAAAAAGGTGACCAACGGAAGATTGTAAACTACCGCTCCATAAGTCTCCCCTCTCACTTATTGAAACTGCTAACAATAACAATTACTATTCACTTAACCATGAAATTAGATCAATGAGAAGACGGATTTCCGAAAAGGATACTCAACATTTGAGTAAAACAAAGACAATCGAATAGATTTTAACATGGAGACCCTACAATTGTAAAAGACGAAAAAGCCACCCACCCATGAGATGGGCTGATGATCTAGAAATCACAGCAAGACTAAACTTGATGCAAACAGCAAATGACTGCCAACGTTGGAAAACAGAGCTTGAAGAGGCGTATGTCCAAAAATGGATATGGCACGATTTTAAGAAGAAGAAAAAGAAGAAATAGCCGGTTACAGTGACATATACGATTAGGAAGATTACTTTCTGAACCAAAGGACTCGAGTTAGATCGCAGCCATATATTTTCCCTCGAATCCGATGTAAAACTCTAGGTCCCGTGACAATGAGCTATTTAGTCCGATAAAGATAAATAACCCTATCAATCGTCGCACCTCCTTAGGTCCTTGGAATTATTTTAGAATTACCAACAAATATGGGCGGAATATTGTTAAAAAATTCATTATTGAAATCCTGTTTGGCATCTATTTTAAAGAGCAAAGAATATATAATAAATCTGCTTCTTCGTCCTCTTATGCCCGAAGCCTAGGCCGGTGGTCCATTAGTAACTCGAAATAATGAGTTCTGCGAGCCCTCTTTGCACGTATGGTGGGTAAGAGGCTAGCCTTACCCATCAAAATAAAGAGAAGATCTACCAACAATGACTGTCAAAGGTGTTAGTATGACAACCGGGACAACCGGCCTGACGTGCCCTCCGAAGACCGGTCTGAGGAATCAAATCTGAGATGCCTGCGTCAGAGACCGGGGCCTTTTACCACGGCTATTCGCTATTCTCATATAATAAATCAATGGTCGCAAATAATAATCTAATCAGAATTTTTTTTTCCAAACGGAAAGCTTCTGAATCAGGTAGTATACGATTATTTCTTCAAAGCTTGAGAGAACAATATCCTTAACTTTGCTTTTTTTACCCAGCTTAATGGCTGGTTTGCACGCTTTTATTCGCCTCGGAACATATTTTTCAAAGATAAAACTGAATGAATCAGGCAAAATTAATGAATATACAGTTTTAGAATCAAAGGAGAAGGTTCCAGAAATTGTTACTACATATATGTACAATGTGATTTTTTAAAAACTCAATTGCAGCAGGCCGTATTCTGACTTAATACAGACAGTTCTATAGTTATTTAAGTATCAAGGGCGGTAGGTGCGTTTTTCCGGTCGAGGGTAAATGTGTGGAGACCGACACGTAGCGGAGGTCTCCATTTTTTACCCGAGACCGGTAGCACCTACGGCCGTGATGCTTATTACAATTTTTGTATGATCCATGCAATAACCAAATTAAATGAATCTAAATTTGTTCATGTCAAAGTGACAATAATTGTGTGATAACTGTAAAATTAATCACATTGTATGTACAGATGTACACGTATACCCTTAAGGTGCAACAAACAGTTGTTTCCCTTGATAAAAGCATTGTCAACTTAAGGATGATGATGTAATGGAAATACTGCAAAGGTCTTTCTAATACCATAATTATTATATTTTGTGCAAATGTAAATGAAGGCAAGTCATTTGTGATTGGGCCAAGCCTAAATTTTTTAAAGGTATCAAATTGGAAATTTTACCGATGGATTGGAAAGTAAATACACCTAAATCACATGGCCCATTAAAGGTGTACAAACATCTCTAAACGTTGAGATATGTCAACAATATTATTGACAGACTTATTTTGACATAAAAACTATAAATAATTCGTTCGTTTCATCTCCCTGCCTTCCGAAATCACTTCATCAAAAATGGGAAGGAAGCCCAAATAATACCTTGCTTTAAAAGCATTTTTATTACCTACATTTTGCCACCTATTTTTTTAAACTTGAGCGCCGGGTCTTTGATTAACGGATTTGAGTATTATAACCTGAGGGTGCTCTGTAAAAGAATACCCCTACAGTTTTACTTTTTATGTCAAATAGGTCCCATCAACAATATTTATACTTAGTTGAAGTGTCTAGCGATTTTCTTTACAGATGCTTGTACACTGAAATACTGAGGCTGATAAATTTTCAAGTGAACACCCGGTATACATAAAACTATGCATATAAAAGAACTATTCCCGTTTTTCTTCAAAAGGGTTTCGCTTCTGGCTTGGTTTATAAGTTGAGGTATCGTACCCTTCTTCCTCTTGCTAAAAGAGTTTCGCCTCTGGCATGGTTTACAGTTGATTTACTTCCGATGAAGCCCATTAAAAAAGTGGACGAAACGATGAGTTCTTCTTTCTCAACAATGACAGGGTCCCAACTCAGACGACGTTCTTTTAGCACTATGCATTTGTGTTGTTTAATATATTGCTTAACCCTTTTAATGTAGACACACCTTTAAAATCAACTCTTTTGTACTAGAAGTGTCCATATTAGAAAGATTTTACAGTATATACGCAAAAAGTGAAAAAAAGTGCTAAGTATTAATTACGAAAATATCTATTCTGACGTCGTGGAGTAAATGTAAATACTATCCGAATATGGTTTAATTTGGTTACCCACATTTCTTCTACTTGAAGTGGCGTACCCTTTACAGGATATTGCCGTCTTCTCTGCACATGTCTGTGGTGTATGTGTCAGGTAGCCTACAGACATAGGGGACCTACAGCTTTTCGTGGGCTCCGAACCACGGAAGTGCTTGCACTTCTACCCCAGAGAAGACTTACTAATCAGAAATACACCGGTGGTTTGTCATTTACTTCCGAGTGAAGCGATCAGGAAACCAGGCCAGTCCCAATCTCAGTGGTCAGACGCACTTCTTTTGCCAAAGAGCAAATTTGAACATTTTTGTAGATTAACTGTAAACCTTAACATCTTAATCACTTTATATGCAATTTAATTAGAAAATAGTAGTGATGTGGAGGATAATTTAGAATTGAAAGTAGTGGCAATAACACACGATAAATGTGAATGTTTTCAAAATTGAAGAAACTGTCTATATTTTATTATTTATTTTGTTATTGTGTTTTTACTCTTCTTATTTTTATTGATTTCAAAGGCAAACTCCTTGAATAACGGGTTTTAAATTTTGTTGAATGATTTAGTATAAATCAAAGGGTTAGTCACCCTAATTCCAGTAAGGGTTGGCTGCTGACGCAGTATTTTTTTCAGTAACGAACTAAATGAAAAACTAAAACAGTTGGTGACCTTCTCAGGCAGTGTGAAACGTTTTAAGGCAGCTTATCGAAGTTTTAAAAATCTGAGGCAGTCTAGTTTTCTTTGAGGCACTTTTGTCAATGTTTAATAATCATGTAATCATAATTTTTAGGGAAGTTCCAGAAGTATTAAGGGTAGTACAAAGAAGGGGCAGTGTACCTGTGTGCAAACCCTCAGGAAGTTCCTGAAACACCCAAAGTATTTTTCAATACTTCTATGGTTATACCAAAGAGCAGTATGCTCTTTGATTATAGGTTAGATTGTTAGACTGCATCTAAGAGTTGATAATGAAAGGTTGCTTAAATAAAATAGCAAATATCGCCTTGTTTATGTGATCCTGTAGTAGAACAACTGAATAAATTTTTATATTTTATGGTGAATCTAAAAAAAGTTTTAAAAGATTGTTTGAATGGATTTGTTCTGTATTTAATACAAAACGGTAACATGTTATGTTAGATTCTTTCCGTATTCTAATATTGTTTTATATGTATTTTATTTGGTACGGAATTCCTTCCAACCAGATTTAATAAATATGGTTTATTATTATTTGAAGTTATTTCATTTTGTTTTCCCGCAGAAGGCATATTTCAGTTCGATATTATTGTGTTTCCTATATAAGATTCCGGGTAGGTTTAATAAATTCTTGTTTTTTCCTCCGTTCGTTTTGGCAAAACTGTATTAGTGTTTACGTAGTATTTATCCTCGTGTAGATTCAGTTGGATAAATAAAGCTTATGAGATAACGCCGAGTGTCGCGGTATCGTACCAGAGAAATGTAAATTAGAAATATAAGGGTGATTCGGGGTGCAAAAGTGTCTATAGGCCCTTTTCTTGAATACCAAGCGTTAGCTCATGCCGAAGGAAATAAACATTTGGAATACAATAAAGTCGACCTACTCGCATTTTACCCCCGCGTTCCACTAATAGCTCAGGAGGGTAAGGCAATCATTTATTGATCCTGGCAGCTTTAATTCCTTAAATAAGCTACAAGGGATAATTATATTCCTCTTACTCTGAAAAGATTAGTTCGTAAACGTTCCAGTTCGTTTAGAGAAAAGAACGTGGAAATAAAACGCTTTAACCTAACTTTTAATGTAGAATTAGTGTCGAAAGGAATTCGAGTGCAATTATCGCGAGTTAAGTGTCACTAAAGTGAAGGTTTTTGTAAGGAACTTAAGGATAATTAATATCAGAAAGGCAATCTCTTGATTAATTTGTGAATCCAATCATAAATTTTCCATTATACGTCAAAGTAACAACGAATAAGGGTCGAAATGAGCGATTAATTAGATGAAGTAAACTGAACGTGTATATAATTAAAAGTTGCACTAAAGCCCCGCATGCTTCGACTATGAAACTTTTTAATTTAAAGGAAGCCGCGGGTCTTGATGTATATAGATATAGATATAATAACACTCTCCGCTTTGAAACCAGAGGAGCTGATAGTTTTATTCCGTAATATTTTCTCACTTTTTGTAGGAGAACCCCAATTAATGTTTCTGCCGCCACAGGAAAAATATCATAAACTCGAATTTCAAACAACATTTAACACTGACTCCGTCTCTGAGAAAATTGCAAAAAATTCTCGACGCAAACTCACCCTCGTCTTCATGCTTATTGTTCTCAGCAGAAAAATTTAATTACGACCGCTTGCCCTCAAGCTTGCATACCTGTTGGTCTCAACCCGTACATTAAAAGGGCCTAGAAAATTTTCTTGTAAAAGCCACATATTCGTTAACCCCAGGCTTGCTTTTAAAATGGAATATTTTAACCACGCTTCAACTAAAAATACGCGAAATGTGATAGCTAACGAAGAAACTTTTACTACTAGTGATTCCGTTTATACAAATGCAAAACGAATTTTTAATAAGGTTTTAAAACGCAAAATACTGCTGGGAAATTTAATCCCCGGTTTTCTGTTAATCAAAACTTTTACATCTTTTTAATTTTAAGAATAATCCCGCAAGCAATTCCTTAGTTTATATTTAATTTAAAGTTCAAGTAAATTAGAAAAGGGGCATAATTACTTCGCTAAAAAATTCGGCGGGACCAAACTTAAGCCATTTATGAATTATCGATAACCTAATGTAGCGTAACACATCTCCGTTCTTAAAATGTCTAACATTTTATAAATTACTTTCGCACACGTGGCCTTTACGAGCTTTATTAAATTCGTAGTTATTAAAGCATTTTATATCGTTAAAAATTATAGCCATAAAACAGTATTTGGTTTAATATAAATTACGTAAATCTTACTCATTGAAAGTTCCTGTGATCATGTATGAGAGACAGAGACAGAAGAAAATTAGGGAAGTAGCAGAAATAGTTTAGATAAAAGCTTGGAAACATTAAAAAAACGAAACCCTAATCTCAAATTGAACATAGTATAATAAATAAATAATTTATTACAAAAACGTGGAAACTCCAGGTCGAATACTAAAAAATGCGCAACACTCAGAAGTTCCTTAATAACAGTCGTCATGTCAGTGATCCTAAAATTTTTACTATTACGTGGTAGCCACTTTACGATTGTTTTAATATTTAAAACCGAGTTTATTCTTTTAGAAATCTTCCTACGCATTTTCAGTAGCATACCTGGCAAACAAAAGTATTTTTCGCATTTTCCATTTGCTAAAAAGTAATGTTTTTATAATTACTTTAACATGAGTTGTACACACTTCGTAAAATCTACTTGAAAATAAATTATATTCCAGAAAAAAACTGTCTGTTAAGAATGAAGATAGAACGAAAAAAGTTGAAATGGAGCTGGCGTTTGTAGCAAACGTAAGGTTATGCTTGAACTTCCAAATTAGTGAAGAGCTTTTGTTAAAGATAGAGCGTTATAAAATGGCTAATTTCACTTTATAGTGATGACATAGATAATAGGAGTGACCTAGTAACCGACGTTTCATTTGTTTTTGTACTTAGGGTTTTTGTCAATGTTTCTTTAGTACAGAAATAAAGAAAGCTCTTTCTGATCTAACACGCGACCAACAAAATTTCATGTCAATGAAGGTCTTAGTCTATGAAATGTGAAAACTACCGTCCAATATCTTTGCAAAATGTAGTCTATAAAATACTAGCAAAACAGCAGAAAAACGTTTTGAATTTTCTCAGAAAACGAACTAGAGGGATATCTGGAGGTTTTAGATAAGGGCGGCCAACAGTGGACCAGATTTACACACTAAAAATTATTCAAAAAAAGCATGAACGTGAAAAAACAAACCCATATAACCGGTTAAAAAGAAGCGACATAATAAAAGCTTTTAAACTTTTAAAATGCCCTGTACAATTAATACAATTAACATGACATTAAAATACCAACCTCACAGGTTGAAGATTAATAGGGGGAAATCAGAGTAATTTCAAACGAATCTCGGTCTAAAACTGGGTGATCCACTCTATTGCACAATCTTTAATTTAGTAATGGAAGTGATCGTAAGAATGTGACAGTTTAGGAGGTCAGGAACAATCTGATGAACAGCCACCAATACATGGGCTTTGCAGATGATCTACAAACCTAATGAGTACGAAAGAAGAATTAAAAGTACTTAGTAAGCTAACAACGGAAGCAAATAAAAAGTGGGAGCAACAGTTAACGCAGAGAAGTCGAAACAATCAGTCAGGAAAACTTAAAAGTAGTAGTGGAAGAAGAAAATTATTGTTTGGAAAGGGTGGAAGACTTTATATACCACCTCGGAACAGAACTATGTGAATAAGGAAACCCAAGTCGAGAAATTGAAAGAAGGCTGATGCTTGGGACGAGAAGAGCAAGTTCATTAATGAAGGTTTTAAAAGGTAAAGGCATATCCTACGATACTAAAACTTGAGTATATTCAACAATCATAAGGCTTGGACCTTGAGAGAGAAAATGCAGAAAAATAAAAGTCTGCTAAGAGCTGCATGAACAATGTAGGGACCATAGACCAGAATCAAAAGGGTAGAACCTGTTATAAGAATGCGAAACGCAGGACACCAAAATGTATTTGAATGAAAAGGCCTCATGCGAATAATCGTAAAAGAAGGCCGAAAAGAAAGACTTAAAGGAACTTGGTATCGCAGATTGAGAAAAAAAAGGAAAGCAGAGAAAACAGTGGTAGATACTAAATCAACAAGTTGTCACGTGCCAAACTCGCACTACGACATTATAGGGAGATGGTAAAGTACCTTAGGCGCGCGGCTAGCAAGACAGTGGAGAAGGGCGGTTCGAAACGGTAAAACCCTTCAATTAATGGTAGTCATAATAGGGATAAAAATGTTATTTCTGAGTTTAGTACTGTAAAGCATGTGTTTGCGGATTCTGGTTTATTATTTAAGTTCCACATTGAAGTTTAGTAATCGGTAAAGGAAACTGTCATTTATTTTATTCGCTAGATTATGATTGAAACCTAACAAAAACGTGGAAATCTCACAAAATGTATAGACAAGGGCGTGATAGATTCAATACGTTTTCGAAAGTATGGTTTATAGTAAATAAAATTTCGTTTTTCTAACACTAATATCTTATACTGTTTCTATGGTGCATAAGAGCTCACTTGTTATGTTTCCTTTAAAATACGCTTTCTCTATCAAATACGTCGTCAATAACAACGTATTTTATAGGCCTTTAAATACGTCGTTGCCTAGCAATCTGCGCATTTTGTGTATTATGACGCGTCTCAAATAATAATTTATTAAAATTTCTAATAATATATTAGTGAAAAAAAATGTCTGATATCAGTGTTAGAAAAAATCTTGAAGACAACTCGTGTTTTATAGTTTAAAAATCTCGGTCTATCAAATCCTCGGCTCACTTCGTTCACTCGGATTTGAACTACGACCTTGATTTTTAAACCTTCTATAAAACACTTGTTGTCTTAATAGCTATAATTGCATAATAGAATATATAATTTCCAACCCCTTTTCTTTTATTTATTATTATTATCATTATGTAATAAAAATATAGGTATCAATAATTGGTATGTCATGACTAACCTTGTAACCTTAGATTATTTTAGCATTGATAACGTCTCTATGAGATGAAACCTGGTTTGCTACTGTAGTTTTCAATATAACAAGTGGGAAAGACATTTTGTTTTACTCATCATTACTTATTATCCATCCCACTATAAGTATCCGCAATGGATGGTCTCAATACACTTGTTAACATTTGCTTAACAAACTTGAAGTATTCAAGAAGAATAAGCATTTTTTCATAATATTTCTGTCGCCCTTTCGCAAAACTACATAAATTATTTTAGTACAAGTTATTCAGTGCAACTTTTTTAAATAATAATTAGTAATACCAAGGGAATTTTATTCAGACGTGTTACGTTTCAGTGAGAATTAATTGGGATTTTAATCTTCCTCAGTGTAAATTTAATCTAACTTTAGTAATTCCCCATAATATGTAATGAAGTTCATATTAAGTTACATATGCTGTTCATTATCACGTTGGAGGTTTTGTGCAAGTTAGCTTCTTTAGTGGGTGTAAGAAGCTGAAGTGTTGTAATTAAAACTTTCTTTGAAAATAAAAGGATTTTGAAAGTTTTGTTTTCTTTTTGAGTCGATGTACCGGTTTATATATTTGCTTGTAGAAAATATTTTTATTTAAATGTAGAAACGTAAGAGGAATGCCAATTGCCTCTCATATTAAATAATTAAAGAGAAGAGTTTTGGGCGATATTAAAAAATCGTACGTTTAGATTAGATCTCACTAAACCTATAAAATTGGTTGATTTTCAGTGCCTGAAAACGAAAAGGTATCTAAAAACTTTAATTTAAGGGAGGTTTTATCTAAATTCTATTAATAACCTGTAATTCTCCAAAGCACATTATAGAGAAGCCACAAAGCCAAGTTCTACCAGTGTAATCCCAAAACCAAGTATCGTATTTTACTAAAAATTTATGCTCTACAACCCTTGTCTTACTTTAGTTGTTACATTATATCTTCCTTGTAGTTTTCATTGTTCAAAGATGGTTATCTTCTTCTGAATTATTTCTGATCGTAATCGTTTTCACACGTTTGCAGAATACTGAAGAGCATTCTTTAGATTAAGTGCAAAATGTAACTCGTTTAAGTTAAAAAGGTTTCGAATAGGTTTTTATATAACTGATAGTACCCTCGTCAGTATAGCGAGACAAAATCATGAAATTGTTAATCATGTCTTGAGAGAAATGCTCGAGCGTTGAGAGTTGGAATTAGTGTCAGGTTCAACGTAAGCCTCGACCTGCGTTACGGATTAAGGGTAAGTTCTTGAGATTAAACTTCAAGTTGCTTTTACGTAATGAATGATAGACTGACCGAACGTTTTGGACTCGAATTTCCATTGCAAGAATCGATGTTTGGTTAACACAGTGTAAACGTCCGTATGTGTTTTTGTGGAATTATGCGTATACCATCGGTGCGTGAGTTAAGTTTTCGACGTTTTTGGTACTTGGGAGAGCATTAACATGAATCATTAGTTAAGACGCTAAACGATCTCGTATTAGTGTTGTAATTACAAAGCAAAGGCAGTATGTTTTGCTTAAAATACAGTATAGGAGGGAGCATCGTTTCGTGTTAATCTTTTTGTGGATCAAAAGTACAAACTATGTGGGGTTGTTGAACATAAAGTTTTATGCAGCGCGTACTTCACCGCCACCACCGGTATCGAGCAACGGCGGAGGCGGTGAATCAGGGGGGAAATTAAAAGGCTTAAGGTATTACCCTCTAACTCACACTCCTGCTCGGAGGTGGATGGATATCTGCAGTCGTCACGCTACCGGCGGTAACGGCAACGGCAACGACGACGGCGACTCAAGTATAGCTTTACATTATTAAAATATTCGTAGCGACTTCGTCACGTTTACGAGTTGTAACAAAAACTGAGCGATACATTATGCATAGCTCATCCGTGAACTAGTTACGGGTCGGTCGTAGAGGCGGGCGTGCGAGCGTTATTAGGTCGGTACAAAGACAGGCGCTCAAAGGGCGTCTTTCAGAAAACGAGACATGCAGTCGAAGGTGAAGCGAAGTCCGGGACCAAAGAGCCTCGCTATACCGCTCTGGAAATGCAGGAAGATATGGAGAGAGTAGGAAATTGCCGATGAAACTAATTAAGTGTACCTTGTTTATGAGACCCCGTGCCAGTAGCGGCGCGCAGACGTGCACTTGCTTATTACGTCTTTTAAAGAAATGTGCTGCCCGTCATCTTGAGATACGGTTTTGAAGATTAATCCGACGCGAGGTTGGCGCATTATGCGGGATAATCTCGAGTTGCCATTTCCGCGACCCGAAATTTGCTATTTAGAAGCAGCGCAAACAACTCGGCTTGGGTCTCAACTGGATTTCCCAATACGGCTTGATTACTACGGACTGCGATTGATAGATTTCGATTACCCCGGCCTCCGGAGGAGCACGTCTCTGTCCCAATAGACATCGTTCCGTAATCGAGTAAACAACGGCGCCCGATTAGCCGGGGTGATTGCACAGATTAGACGAGGCGTCGCGGCACTTCAGGAATCTGCAGGAATGCATTACATTCAGATTCAACTTGTAGAGGCGTAATCAATAGCCGGCCAGTCGTGGGAGGCTTTGATATTGAGAAATGTCGGTGGCTTATGCGGGTGTCAGCACTCTGGAAATTTATTTAAATGCATTCGAGCGAAGAATGTTAGGGAAATTCTCGATTGATTTATGAGATTTTCATAAAGAATACGAACATCACTCTTATCAGTCCGATTAGTCTGGAAATGCACCTGTGCCGCCTCCTGTAATTTTTATGTAATCACGACGAGCTTGCGAGAACGCCGTGCACATCCTTCATCCGGAGAGTGGATCCGGTTCCGGTCTCTTTGTTTCGAACCTCATCTCCGCTCTGCACGTGATCAAAGACATCACTCCGACGTCAAGCGCACGTGATGCTGACAGATGCTGTGATTGGTGTAGCCAGATATAACAACGCGGAACGATACTTCTATAAAAATCCATCTACTATTCCCATTTTTAGCGGCACATTACCTTTCTGCGGTTTCCGTTTTGGGCACTCGACTATCGTCAAAACTCTTTCCGGGAATTAAACACCACAAACCCAGTTTCGAAATGCACTTGGAAACTTCTTGCACGAACGTTATCAAGTTGACAGATAATCTATAGCTATAAAAGTCAGACGAAAATGATTGGCGTTTAGTACCATGGGTTACGAAATATAGTTTCTTTTTTGTTTGCTAGTGAAAAAAATATATATGGTCCTACGAACTACGAATGGTTTTTGGGCATCAGTTTTTCTTAGTTTTTTAAGCCTATCAAGATTAATTCTTAATTTCGGATATACGAATTGCACATGTAGTCGTGCCAGTTCCTTTATTGGTACTTTAAACCACAATGTTAGGTACTGCTAATCAGCACAATAATAGATAAGTATAAAAAAAGCGACTGTCAGATGTATACTTTTTATTTGCGCTGTGGGTAAGATACACAGCCCTGCATACACTGAAGTTCCGCTGGAAATATGCCCCCAATGGCTTTATTTCTACTAAAAATTAACAAATTTCACTTAAACGTTTAAGTTATTTGCATGTTTAACACAAATTTGCCCCGAAAATCTCTCTGTAATTGTTAGTCCCTAAACTGTATGTAATTTTATACCCGTCAGCAGAAGCATTCTAAATTCGATCACGAACGTCACTTCTTTTAACAGCCGAGTGTCGACCCTTTCCCTTCGATATACAAATAAAATCTACGCTATTGTGACCGTGCATGCACCAATCCACCCAGCGAACAAGAAAGACCCAGAAGGAAGACATAAATTCTGGGAAGAGCTTCAAGGCATCATCTCTAGGATTCCAGACAAACACATGATCATGCTATTTGGGGATTTCAATGCATAACTCGACAAAGAAAGAAAATTCCAGAATATTTCCAGGCACTGCCCAGCACATCGGAGAACCAACCGCAATGAAGAGAGACTCGTGGAGCTCTGATGTAAATTAGCGACATCGCCATTCCACGGAAAGCACAAGGAGAGATCCAGAATGTAAAAGTTCCGAGAAGCGCCAACTTCCATTTGGTTCACTCTCTTTCCAAGATCAAAATTAAGTTCATTTCGAGAAACGTCACCCAGGTCCAACTGATAAGGATCGATAAATTCGACACAGAAAAGCCAAGGTCCAGCCTAGAATTCACACAGAAGGTAGAGTCTGTGGATACAAAGAATTAGGAACAACTATAAGAGACCATGGTCTTAGCGGCTGAAGAGGCAGTCCCACTAAAGAAACAGAGGAAACATGCATGGTTGACCAGTGAGTGCGATGCAGCGATGCAGCAAAGACAGATCCCCTGGCAGACTTCCAAAACGCGAGAAAAAAAGCTACAAAAATCACCCGCGGGGCGACATGTGCTTTCGACAAAAACCAACTGGCACAGATCGAACACGAGTTTAAAAAGAACAACACCCAGGACTTCTATAGTACCTTCAGACGCAACCTCAGCAAATGCACGCCTTCGAGCCTACACTTCAAGGATCCCGACAGCAAATTGACCCACAACGACAAAGACAACTGTCGGATCCTGGCGAACTACTTTGAACTGCGAGGCTCCAAAAATCAGATTCATCCCCGATGACGACACACACTCACCACCACCCCAACTAGACTCATCGCCACCCACAAAAGAAGAAGTCAGACGGGTCATTCAGTCGCTTAAGAACAACAAAGCACCAGGCGAGGCAACTACCGCGGCACCTCTTTCCTCCCAGTAACCTACAAGATTCTCTTCAAACTAGGGCAGAGGAGCAACTGGATCCACAATTAGGAGAATATCAAGAAAGATACAGGAAAGGACGCATAAGTATGAAACAAGGACTCCAGCTACTTTCTCTGGGCCCAAGAATTTAATGCCAAAGTGTCCAAATCCACGACTATTTAGTACTGAACATTTGAATATTATCTGCATGGGGTCTTTTATTAAGCCAGTTAAGCAGAAATGCTTCTAAAAATAGCTGTATCCTTTTCTGCCACTTTAATATCACCGTGAGTTTTCTTATGTGGTCCCTACCTAACATTAATACTTCTTTGAAATTCGTTCATAAAATCCATCTACAACTCCAGTGTCTGGCTCTATATTCTTGTGCCATGTTGTAGCTATGTACGCTAAAAGCTGTAGAAGCAGTAAAAATTAAATCTAAGGTAATTCGCGAACGCCTTGAAGCAGTGGTTACACTGGCAAAACATAACTGAATAACTCTGAAATGGTTGCCAGGATCCCAAAATGTGAAAGGGAATTCTTGTCTTTCGGGTGTTGCTAAGTTGTTTATTTTGTGGGATTTTTAACCTATTTTAATGACGGCTGCGGATGACTTAGAAGAATGATACTGGATCAGGAGGGTAACCGTCAACCTGAGAAAAGCACAACGCTATTTGCTTTTTCTTCTCTTGTGTGTTTCTTAGTTGTTTATTTTGTGGGTTTTTATCTTATCTATATTGACACTTGCGGACAACTTAGAAGAATGATACTCAATCTGAAGGATAACCGTCAACCTCGTAAAAAGCACAGCGCTCTTTCATGGAAAGACCAAGCCAAATACCTAGGTGCCATGTTGGATAAATCCCTAATTTAGAAAGCCCACATCTACTACTGCTTAGTAAAGTAAAAAGTGTCCTCGCAAGGCTTTATTGTTTACTGGACTGGAAAATTATACTTTTCCCAAAGAATATAAAATTGCGAAACATGTCAAGAAGGGAAAGGACAATTTTGCGTAGGATATTTGAAGGAAAAAAAATAAACGACATGTGGATAAGGAGAACTATGTAATGCTAAAATATATGAACTGTCTAAGAATCATGCATAACACGAATCATAAACTCGTAAACTTCCGTGGTTAGGTTGCCTAAAGAAAATTGAGGATTACACATGAGTTAAATGTTGTATGAAGGATACCCGAAGGAAAAAGAAAAAAGGCAGACCAAGGAGAAGATGGAGAGAAGCAGTAAGATTTGAAAGAGATAGGGGTTGGAGACTGGAAAGCATTTGCAAGAGACAAGAAGGAGTGAAAAAGAGTTACAAAGCAAAGGGCTTGTATACGCTATACATTGTTATTATTCCATGAAGAGATCAAGCCACATGCCTAGTTGTCATCTTGGACAAATGCCTAATTTAGAAAGCCCACAACGACTACTGGCTGGTAAAGTAAAAAGTGTCCCTCCACAACTTACTGGGTTGAAAAAAACACACCTTCCTTGAAGAACATAAATTTGAAAACTAGAGCACAAAAAGCTTCTCATTGGATCTGAACCAACTGTGGGTTGGCATATAGGATCTCAAAGGAGTTGGTAAAGGAATGACTACGAGAAGAATGTGGCGCGTATTGAAGAATAGGCACTAAGGTAACCCCAGATGTTCCTGAGAAATTCTTCCAAAGTTAGAGTAGGAAAGATGTTGTTTCTAAGTAGGAAAAGAATGAGTATGATGGTGGGGCTACTAACAGGATACTGCCAAATCAGGAGGCACCTTCATTTAGTAGGTGTCACAAATGATCTGCACTGCAGATTCTGCGAGGAGGAAGAAGAAACTGCGGCGTACATATTGTGTTGGGAGCTTTAGGACAGTTCTACTTTGTTCTTAGGGGTTACAATAAACTGATGAGCTCAAGTAAAATGGGCAACAGGCCACGACCCATTTGACTATAATGATAATACTAATCCACGGCACGCGCCTCTGCTATTGGCACTAATTTGTTTAAATATTTTTGTAAGTTTTTGACTTTCTCAATTTTGTATTGCCTTTAAAGTTTAAAGCTGCCTAGTTCTCGACAATAACGTACGTATTTGCAAGCTCCATTCAGCAAGAGTCTTTCACTTGATGCATTAACTCTGGAAAATAATCAGGATGTTAGCCAGGTTCAAGCAGATATCATTTCTGATTCAACGAATTCTTTGAAGTTGGAATTCTGATATCCATTTGAGTGAATAAAGACAACCCAAAGTCATATTGTTGTTTATTTCGAACCATATAGATGCTCCAAACCAGCTGAGGAAACTTCATTCGTGGCTTTGGAAATTAAGTAAACAATTTTTATGATTGTGACCTATTGTCATTCTGGGTACCAAATAAACAAAAACTGTGTTTGTCCATTATTAGAACACACAGTGCTGAATTAAATTGATCAAGAGAAAACACAATACTTAACAAATCTTAACTTTAATCTTCAAAATTAATATGTATAAGAATTTTGTTATATCAACAACATCGATCATAGATCACTACTAAACAACATTAATTTCTATGTATTGATCTAATATGACATGCAATTTAATTGGTATTTAAATATGTTCAACATCCATTCCCTAAACATTTTGCTCATTTTCATGTATTTTTGTTCTCTGGAACTATCAGTTTAATAATAAATGTAAACTGTATTCGCGAAATTATAGTAACTTAGATTAGGTACGTTTATGTTAATATAATATGATTGATAGGTGTGTTTGATGAGAAACATAAAAGATAATTAACACTTTATATAATATACAATATAATAGGCTTTTTTAGTGACATGTTAGCCCATACAAATATAATATCGAAAAGTACTTTTTATGTTCGAAATTACGACTTCCCATTGTTTATTTAGCAAAGCATAGTTTATGTTATAATTAATATTTTTCTGCAGGAGTATACTAGGTAAAAGCAACTGTCTTCTAAAATTAAGCTTGTTTTTCATAAAACCAAAGTCTTGCCCACACCAGCACTCAAATTTTAATGAGTGTACGATGTTGACATTCAGAAGTATTGGCGTCAGTGTTCCCCCTGAAAGTATTAACTTTTGATTGAAAGCTTGATTGGATAAATGAACCTTTTGCACTTTAAAAAGGGTTTACATCCTCATCACTTCTGGCATACGCTATAATATTTACTTTTCTGTCGATTTTGATATCCAAGGGCGTACTTGGTTGTATTTCGGATATTGTTAGTTTTATAACAGGATAAATTTGTCAGCTTGTTTTATAGAATTTGTCAAAAATGTAAGCTAACTGAAATCGTTTTATGTTGAACGGAAAACAAGTCTTTCGACCCATATCATTCGCTAATAATTATGAAAATTAATAAATAGGACGTTTACACGTGTACTGACAGCTAAAAGCCATGGTTTACTGCCAGAGTGATATTAACATTTAAGTGCGTGTTACATAATTACGCTGGACGTTGGAATTTCAAGAACTGAAATGTTTACTGCCTATTACATACTTAGTGATACACCAGTTCCATTATTTATACAATTTAGCATTTTTCAAAATTGCAAAAAAATTGCTAAAAAAACAAACGGTATTAGAATTGTAACCAACATGACGACAATCCTTGCATTGAGGTTCTTAATAACTTCTGAAACAGTTACCGATTTAAATGCATTCTTGAATATGTTCAATTTTGTAAAACAAGCTACTTTAGAAATTAAATTCAACTCGCTGCAGAATAAATTTATTTAAATTAATAATCCCGCCGTATTGTCAGGACTATTAAAAGTCGTTATCGAATATGTAACGAGGAGATTTCTACAACCGTATGGGTCCTAGATTCAATTTCTGCCCAGGAATAGAGGATTTCGGCTTATCAGAAGTCACCTGCAACCGTTAGCTCCACACCATTTTAATTACCCAGGAGGGTGTTGTCCTCTGGGGGTTTCGTTAGACCATTTCGTGTACGTTTACCAAGGCAACGCGTTTGCGAAGCCAACACTGTTTAACTCGAAACCGGCCTACCTAAGTGAGAAGATAATGAAGAACTGTGTTGTTTTTTTGTAGTGAATTCTTTTGTTATGTGTCTGAAAATGATTCAGTAAAGTCGTTGAAATTTCCACGTACTTAAAAGTATAAACACAAAGCACATATTAAAGGGAGGTTAAATAATTGATTAGAACAAAATTAATATTCTAGTGGTGTAGAATTACGCGTATACACTGATGGAATAAACCGTTTGTTTACAATAAAGCGTCTAAATTACTATTATTCAGTCGTCTTGTACGCTACCCCTTAATATTGCTGGTAGTGGTTGTGTAGAGAGAGGGAGACGTCGGTTTGACGTTCAGACGGGTTAGTAGAAAACGAGGAAACGGGGTTTTATGATAAAAGCTGCATTTTAAAATGTAATATACATGATTGCTTCTTATACTTATCGCACAAGGGCGTGGGATCTACCTAACATGCTAAATCTTTCGGATTTGAATTTCAAACGTCGCCCGATTCGCCGTCAGCAATATCTGCGTTAGACAAAGTGAGGTGTGTTTTATTGCCTCCGCGTGCGTAAGAGAAACGCGAGCTTGGAATCTCTTTAAAATGGAATTTAAAATTCTAAGCACCTTGCTTGCGAATACCGCTCGATTGCGACGAAATTCCTTAAATTCTTATGTGACATTAGGCTCACGCCGGTGCCTGTTAAATTAAGTATCAATTGTGCGACCTACATTTAGAACCGGCAATGACAGCGCAGCACAAACAAATCCCAACCCAATGTTATTAACGAGAAATGAAATTTCCTCAGGTTGGAATGCATTAAGGCTGTTTCCGCTCCGTCGGTGTAACACGGCAGTATTTCCGGCGACTGTCAATCAGCCGTGGGGTGTGCTTCGAACACGAGTCGCCCCTGTGCCATCTGAAAAAAATCTAATGAAACCTTAACGAAACGTTAAATAACCTATCTTTAAAAGTTCATCTACAGAAAATTACATTCCCAGCTACATTTTGTTAATTTTTATCAATTTTACCTTTCACCCCATATATAGTACAGCTAATTTAAAAATAACTTTCAAGCCAGCTGCAGTTTTAAGAAACTGGCCATTTGAATCAAGTTTGCTAAAAATTACAATGAGTTGTTACATGCTTATGACGACAGCTTTGTTCCTTTTGTTTGGGCTGATAAGTCCTACCAAACCCAAGGGATATTTTTTTAATTTAAGTATTTTTCAATATTTTCCCTTTACAAGGGTATTTACGTAGTAATTAAAATATATCTACAAAAGTGACCAGCAAAAATGTAAGTTCAGTTTTTGAATAGGAAACTTCACTTGTAATACCCTACATTTATTTAGATGATCTTGATATTAAGAATTTGATTGTTAAATTCCCAACGTCAAGCAGTCGGGACGTTTGAACTATCATACTGAAGTACTTCTTCCATTAAATAAATCAAAATAAGTAGGTCGAGCACCATTTACGTTTTTAGATTATTAATAAGGTTAGTTGCAGCATACTTAATGGCTGTAAGGATTAGTGTTTGTAGAGGCTTAATCTGAAATTTAGGTTAAATTGATTTAAATTAGGAGTTAAGCCAAGCCTCGCTACACTTATGGTAGGTATTTCAGTGCTAGTTAATTAAAGCTTAGCTAAGGGTGCTTAAGTGGAGCGGGGCTCTGCTTAAGCCCTAATTTAAACCTATTTGAATTAAGCTAGTTTAAGTCGTCTTACGCCAGGCATTGAAATGTTTACCCTAAGTATGCTTTGAAGTATATGTTAAGTTGCGGCTTTCGGTTGTCATACCTTCGAAAAACACACACCTACACTCCGGAATATATCTTCTTTACTTCCTTCAACGGATGAAGCCAGTTGGTCTTCTGCCCAGCGTTAAAACGCATTTACGTTTTTAAATTATTAATAATGTTAATTGCAGTTAACTAAATTTGATTAAGGATCGGTATCTGTTAAAGCTTAATCTGAAATGTAGCTTAAATAGGATTGTACTACAATATTGGGCCTTAATTAAAGGTTTAATTTGCTTTAAGCTAAACTTTAGCTTGAACCTGCTTTGAAATATTTACTCCAAGCATTCTCAGGAATACATGTCAAGTTGTAGGTTTCGGTTGCCATACTAATAACTCTGAAGAACATACACTCACATCCCTTAATGTACTTATTTTTCTTCTTCCAACAGACGAGGCTAAGTGGTCCTCTTTCTGTCCACTGTCAATAATCATTTACGTTTTTAAATTATTGGTAATGTTAATTGCAGCTAACTAAATTTGATGACTAACGGTCGGTGTCTGTAAAGGCTTAATCTGAAATTTACCTTAAATTAACTTAAATTAGGACTTAAGTCAAGCTTTGTTAAGCTTAGGTTCGATATTTTAGTTTAAGCTTGGTGGCTCAGGGTGACTTAAACTGGGGCTTAAAACTATACTGAAATATCGAGCTTTAATCCCTAGTTTAAGTCACCTTAAGCTGAGTGTTAGCTTAAATCCATTGACCAATAAATAATTAAATAAATAAATAAATAAATAAATAAATAAATAAATAAATAAGAAAAACACATCCACGCCCCGTAAATATGCTTCCTTTTTTTGCTTCAACGGATGAAGCTAGTTATTTTACGTTTCTAAATTATTAAGAAGGTTAGTTACAGGTCACTAAGGAGCGATATTTGTAAAGGCTTAATCTATAATTTAGGTTACATTGGTTTACACTAGAACTTCGCTATACTTAGGGTGAATATTTCAGTGTGAGTTAGTTAAAACTTAGGAAAGGGTGCTTTAAACTAGTGCTTAAGTGCAGCAAGGCTTGAATTAAGCCCTAATTTGAGCTTCAGCTTAAACTTGTATTGAAATTCCGGCTCTTAATCTCTAGTCTAAGTCGTCTTAAGATTTTAGCTTAAACCTGCATTGAAATGTTCACTGTACGTGTCCTTCGGATTACATGTTAAGGTATTCTTTTGTCCTTCAACGAATGGGGCTGGTTGTTACTTTGTCCAGCGTATATACCAACAGAGACATCGTATTACGTACTAATAACAATTTATTCAATTAGCCTAGTTTTCGCTCAAATAGACTTATGAAGAAATATATCAATCAGTCTTTAGATTGTAGTTTGTGTGGAAGTCAACATTGCAATTTTTTGCTTCTGTTGCTTTTATGCCACTGAAATCTACTAAAATTGTAATAGCAGTGCATTTGGAATGAATAAAAAACATTTTAATAACCAAACAAAATTCAGTTGTAATTTACAACAAACAATCCTTTTTGAAGTATTTTTTATGATGATTTTCTCAGTTTAGAAAGATATCGAGTAAAAGCCAATGACAAAAAAATAGTAAAACTAAATAATTTCACAGATGACTTTTTAGTCCCAAGACTTTTTAATCATGCTACTTATGTATATTCGTCGAAGGGAATACTATAAAAGAGGAAAACACAAAACTGAACAAAGCAACTTCGGTTTGAATTGTAATAATAAGTGTTAATAAATATAATAAATTTTCTAAATTAATTTTTCGTTTCAGGTAAGCCTCCAAAATCATAGGAGTTCAAGTTATATAAGTTAAAAAGAAGCAGAAGCAATTTCAAGTAAGTTGTTGCTTGAATTTAAACTCAATTTTGATGAAGTCAGAAGGGTTATTTGTTCTTTACTTAGTTACTAGTTTTAAAACTCGGAAAGTACAGTGAATTTTCCACAATATTCGAATACGATTTGTAGATAAAACGAAAAACTTAACCTCGTAATACGAAGACTGTTCTGAAATCATCCTGGTCAAAAATAGAACAAAGGAATTTTATGGGATAGTTGATGTAATAACTGGATTATCTTTGACAATCCAAGTCTCTGGCTCTGCCTGTTCTAAAACAATTGGTTATCATACCGCTACTAAGGCTGCCCCTAATTCTCCCAAAAATTCCTCAAATTTGTTAGCAACTGAATATTTACAAGAATAATTTTAATTTTCAGCCAGACGTCATTTTGATGTAATACCCTTTCTGCACATTTTCTTGGCAAGTTTGTTATAACAAGCTATTACGCGACATGAGCTCCAGCTGGCTATGATTTTGAATTCATGGCCTTACTTAGATTTTCCATATTAATTGCACTCTTGAAGGACGAATGGTTATTTGGATATTTTGAGTTAATTTTTGATATGGCTTCCGGAAATATGGATTTTAAGTGCGTCTTGCATCATCCCGAAAAGACAACTTAGGAAGCCTTAACCCTCCATGTTGCCGGCCATACTCTCTCGCTGAGTCTTATCTTTACCTAAGTAGTTTTTAAATATCCATGCTTTGTATCAGCAGCATTTCTAGCAACAAAAAGTTCTTGGAAGTTATTATCATCGATTTTAATGCTGCTACCGATGATACCTTTAGATTTCATATTATTATATTTGTTCTTAATAATAGCTCTCGTAAATTCAAGCATATAATAGTTTGGTAGAACGTTTAAACGTTATTGAAACAAACGGATTTAATGCTACTTAACAAGAGCAACGCATACAAGTTTTAATCCTACTATTGGAGTCTGTTTACCTAGTTTCAAAAGGCAAGCCTTAATTGTGCATAATATGTACATACAAGTATTACAATGTATTAAAGTTCAGCGTTTATATTTATAGTGAAACAAACCTGATTAGAAAGAAATGATTTAAAATTGTTACAAAATTGGAAATTCAGATTGGGACAAGTATTTGCATTGGCAATTACACTAGTTGAGTAAATTAAATTATTTGAGGATTGTGTTTAGGTTGAAGTTTGAACTATGGTATAAGTAAAGCTTAAGCTCTGGTTTAAACTCTTAAATTCTGCTCTGGTAATTCAGTAAATGTTGAAACAGAAACTTATCTTAGCCTGGCTTAAATTGGGACTTAAGCTACAGTACACCTTGTTGAAACACTAGCACAGAATACGTAATACATCCAGGAAGTATATTAAATTTGAATATACAGAACTCTTAATTATGACTTAACATTAGGCAGTTGGCTTAGGCTTCGGCCATAAGAGGAGGAAGAAGAAGAATATACAGTACTTTTTTTATCTATAGGAAGTACAAGCACTTCAAAATGAATGTTATTGCCAGTTTTAATAATTTTTTAGGGTGCAACAACCCAATTCTTTTCTCAGCGGAGTGCCTATGAATTTATACGCCTATTTCCATATTTTTTACCTCTAAGCGTTGATTGAGGGAATTCTAAGTAATTTTTCGTAATATTGTTTGTTTAGAAAACACAGCCACCGTTTGGCTATATTATGGGTATTGTGTAATGGTTTGGAAAACCATTCAGAGGTGGTCTGCTGAGGAGAGCAGTTTAAAAAAAAGCACCCTTTTTTCATATCTTTTTTCTTGACATCCTGCCCTCAAACTAGTAAAATATTGTACAATTTTTTCATAAAAATATATTAGTAAGTTTAGGATGATAGTCTCTGAATATTTGTTATGATCGGTTTTCCGTTAGCATTTCACCACTGGTTACTACTTAACTTTGAATATATAAGGTGGTGCTGATTAAAATCGGGGATTGGCTTGGGTCGTCATTCTCTCATTTGGTCTTTCTCCCTTAAAACGTTCGTCGTTCACAGTTACCATGTCCTTGGGTCGACTTAGTCTTCTTCATTTAGTTCTTTATTGGCCATGACATTATTTATATAGATTTTTCACATGAAAGCTGGCCGACCTGTTTTTCTTCTTCCTTCGGGGTTGGCATATTAACACCCTTTTGGACCAACTTTCCACTGCACGTGTCCGTACCATTTCAAAGTTCGTCTTCCATCTTCGATGTTATTGATATTGTAATATTCATTCTTTGCCAGATTATTTCAGTTCTTAGTTATCTTTGCTTGTTAGCTGTATGCATCTGCAAATAAAGTCTAGCTCAATAGCTCTTACTGTATCCCTTATCTTTTGTGTCATTGGCCATATTTCACTTGCGTATGTTACTACACTTTCTACTATGCTCCGGAATATATGTTTCTTTGTTTCCTCGTCATAAGGTCGAAAAAAATCCCAATAAACGTTGCCCCAAACGCATCCATCAGGAGTTATGACTCATTTAATTGTCAATACCTGATTTAAAAGAATGGAAGACCATTGAAATAAAAAACTTTCTCGTCAAAAATATCAACCGTTAACTAAAACATTGCCTCATCTCTTATTTCAACACCTTTTCTAAAAGTAGCTTTGCTTTCATGACGTTCAGTTTTTCTGACCTTCTTCTTCAGCAGTCTCTCTTTATCCACTGTTTTGATCCACTTTTTGCCATCCCAACCGGCATCTTAGTGGTCTTTCTACGTCGTCGTGGTCGTTTTGTCCATCTTTACCTTTGTCCTATTCCTTGTCATTTCAAATGTGGGCTATTCTCAAAGGATTTGCTGATTGTGTGAGTATCATTGTTTCCATGCGTATGCATGGAAACAATGATTCTTAGAACTATCTTGAGTTTTTCAACGGTACCCCTAGTCATACGGATTCGTCGTGTTATTTTCGCTGTTTGGTTCTGTTTACCTAACTTAATTGTATGACCTAGGTACCTGTATCATTCACGTTCTCAATTTCTTGCCTTTGTTTTGTTTTTCCTACGTTCATTTGCAATCCAACTTTCTCTAATTCTGTTCGCAGTTCTTCCAGAATTCCTTGTAGTTTCTCTGTATTACCAATAATAAGGTAACTTAAAAATCAACCCTCAATTCTTATACCACGGTTTTCCCAATTCAGTTTCTTAAACATATCTTCAAACGCAAGAGTAAAGAGCTTTAGCGAGATAGTGTCTTCCTCGTTTAACTTTTATTCTTCGTGTGGTTAAGTCGTCTGTGATTTTATGTAGCGTTTTCGTAGATACGATTTATATGATCTATGTATCTCGTGTCAATTTTTGCGTGCTTCGTTTCTTGAAGCACTACCCAGAGTTCAACTGAGTCGAAAGCTTTATAGTTAATAGTGCTCGAGTCTTAAGTAGATAACTAGGTAGAGTAGAATCAAAACGAGAACAGAACTCACGTGAATATGCGCCGTAGACGAGAAAGCGTTCGGGTTAGTCCAAATTGTTACGGAATGGGAGGCTCTTTGTTGTTTGTCATTGGCGTTCGTTGTGTTTGTTTCGATCGTTTTGTGTTTAGCTTAGTTAAAAATCTTGTATTACGCCACTGAAATTTTCCCGTCGTGCAGATCATTGATGATCAACATGTCCTTCTCGTTTTGATTCTACTCTACATTATATTCACTACATTTTTCTGTTAGCGTATGGATGGTCATCCTCTATTGTGCTAAAGCCCCTGCGAAACCCTGCTTGTTCCACTTGTTAGTAATTTCCAAATTTTTATTCAACGGCCGGCCGGTTCGTTATTATTATATTTAGGTCAACAATTTATAATTGTGGGGCAGAAGGCTTATCGGACGGTAGCTGTCTAATTTAAGTTTATCTCCTTTTTTAGGTAATAGAATGACTTGAGCGTTTTGCCATATGTCTAGGGTAATACCATCTTGAAGACATTTATTCATAAGAATTTTGTTTGATTGAGCCCAATCCACTAACTTCAGGTAAATACGGACTCTATAACATGACTGGCGGAGAAAAAAAATTAATGATGGAATTGTTCTTCTGTAACTATTATTAAATTCGGACTTTCACATCAACCATGGAACTTTTTCCAATCTTTCTATTATTAAATAATTGTTTATTCTATTAACAGGGCTGTAATAGCGCCAAAGCGTATACCTTACGCCGCAAACGCCCTGGCAGGAGGACCCACGTACTCCAAGTAGGTTTCTTGGATTTACATCATTAAATCGATACTGAAATATTGACCTTAGATAATAATAATAATAGTACAGCTGATATTGTATTTGACGAATAGCAGCACAACCTTGTTAATTTCTCGAACAATTTTATAAGCAATAACCCAGTAAACCCAAATTATAAATGTAATAATTTAAAATTTGCGTACTACATAATTCATCTTACATAAAGCTAAAATTTCAAAATTCGAATTTGAGAAATTAAAACTATAAATACCAGTTTTAATAAATTTTGCAATTTAAGAATGAGTAGGATCTACTGGAAAGTTAAGCATCATATTGGCCTATTCATCTTAGGTTTAGTTATTTCAAAAAATTACCTTCCAACATACAGTCATTTGAAAACGTCAAAAGTCATCTACTGAAACATTTATGTGTTGTACTATATGAAAACATTTTTAAACAAAATATTTTTACGTAGAAATAGTTAATATTTAATTCTTTGTGTTGTTACATGCAACTTGAAAGATTAGAATGAAAATTTTAGCATGTTACTCCCTAAAGCAATCCCGTGCCAAGTAACGGGGGGCGGGGGCGGATGAGAGTAGAAAATGCACGTGTCGTTTGGTTTTTAAGCGCCATTGCATGTATCCCCTGAAAATTTATGCATAACGGATATCTAAGCGACTTGTCTTGTTGTGTCTCGGATGGCTTCCGTGCCCCATTGTGTTCCCGTGTGCCATTTTCTGATATCTTTCGTGCATTTTTACTCATATTGGTGTAGTTATGCGGTTGCCGAGAGCGAAAATACCACCACATATTGCCCCGAGAAAATGGAAGCAGAGATATATGATAATACATGTCAGTCAAGTCATGTAGCGCTGCGGCGGTTGCAAACAGCGCGTGTTGCCTGACCCCAGTAAAGCTCCCTCCAGAGCAGATTCGCTGAAACAAGGGCCTATAATCAGATCTTGGTGATGAACGGGGACGACATTTAGATCATCCCGAAACTCTTAGGAGCACAAAAACCTGTAATGTTCGTCTGTTGGGCTGCCCTTGTCACCACCAGTTCTCAAAGTTAATGTGCTGTGTGTATTGCCCGCTCCCTGCCTTTAATTTACTGGAAACTGAGATTTTATTAGCGGCAAGCCCGGCGTACATTTCGCTAATGCTGCTTGGACACTGAATGTTTACCGACTACTTTCTAATCGAGTTTTAACTACCCTTTTATTGTTTCCACTTCAAACCGCCCTCCATTTAAACTGGTCTGCGTTCAGGCAGGTGACAGCGAATCCCACTGAAACTTCACGTTCACCAAAAATAATACCCAAATGGAAAAGTTCGAAAACAATGATTTTTTTTGACAATTTATCCCTCCTTTCATATAAATTACTCTGAAACCTTTTAAACCTGCACATACACGCATACACTGGTATTTGTTTTTGGAAAACATTTACTTTTAGACAACATGCAAATCAATACAAAAATTTGCTTTTAAATAATTGCTATAAATTCATTTTAGTTTTTATAACGTTCCATATTCTTTTAAATTTCATCTGTTTATGATAGAGGACCTTAAAATTGTTAAAGTTTTCCTTTTTCTTTCGTAAAATAAAATATGCTTTTAACCTGCTTCTTGTTGGGAATTTTTATATTTTATACTCAGCACTCCTACTTACTTATGCTTCTTAGATTTCATATTTTCCCTTTTTTAGATGTTCTATTATGCTGTTTATTTTTGGGATCCCCGATGCTTTGATGCTTTTTTGCATCTTCATTGAAACTACAGAACTTTCACATTTGTTCATTTTTACTTATGTTTTGGCTTCTGTTCCTCTAATTGAAAGCAAATTGCAGACGTTTATTTTTTCCAGAAATGCCTTTCTAATATTTTTAGTTATGGAAGTTGTGAAAATGTGGATCGAAATTCTACTATAATTTCGCATATGCTGCATATTTTACAACCGTTTTTACTTTAGTTCAAATTACTAAATCTTACTTTTTTGTAAATCTGAAAGTAGAAAATTCTTTTGTTATTTTAAATTTATTAAATAATTCATAGTTGTGGTAATTCTGTTGACAAGCTACTGTGAAAACATAAATACCTTTTTTCTACTCCCACCATGGAAAGTGGGATTTTCAGACTTCGTCTCCATAGATACGAGTATTGAAAATGAGTGTTTGCCGAACAAGTGAAATTTGCGTGCAGAATAGTTATTTTCATAACAAGTGCGGGAAGTTAGCGATTCCGAAACGAATGCATGAGTTTCGGAATCGCTCTTCCCGCACGTGTTATGAACAACGTTTTTCCTACAAACGTTTAGGAATCGTCCTAAACTATCATTTTGTAAGTTTTCAAGTTGTCAAATTTGACATTTCCTTTTAACACGTTGACTGCCAAGAGCATCACCGGTGATGCTCACTCATAGTTCACCTTGGTGCCGTGAGCATCACCAGTGTTGCACAGTAGGTACTCTCTTCAATGGCTTGCAATGAAAAGCGGCCTCTTACTAATGGTTGCAAAAGTATATATGGCATGTAAGGAATGAATAGTGTTCAAGTTGCTGCATAATTCAACCCGCTAGCGCTATCTGTTAGAGAGTATTACAAGTTTGAATATAGAAGTTCAGTTTCTATGCCGGCACGCGGGGAATGCCACTTTTTTCTTATGGCGGCAGCCAACGTGTTAAAGTAATAATCTAGTAAGGATGGTTGCTATGCGATTTTCTGATTTTTCAGAAATCGCTGTCACTTTCCGGCACTCCGTGCGGGAAAGTGACCTTTCCCGCACGCAAAATGAGTGTGGGAAAGTAACATTCCTAAACGTTTGTCGGAAAAGTAATTTTTCCGCACGCAAATAAAAATGTCAGATTTTGCAGAAATATTTAAATTTTTTTATGGAAATGTAGAAAAAATAGCGTGTAATACATGTGTTGAAAGCTTGTTTTTGCCACATTAATGTGACTGCAGCAAACTTCACATTCGTGTGGCAAACATAAGCTTTCAACACTTGTATTACAATATACTATTAAACAATGCGTTTTCATTTTCTTCACAACGTTCCCTTGATAATGTTTGTGTGGAGGTAGAGAACCGAAACATCTAATACTACTAAAATAAAAATCACTAGCTACTTTCATGTGTCTCTGTGTTTTTGTTTTAATTTCCACCTTAAGTTTCCCCCTGAAAAAACGGTGGTGTCTTTTCTTTATTTACACAAAAGGCTTGACCATTTTTAGTTTCGTCCCTTTTCTTTGGAGTTTCATGAAGCCAGGCCTGTGAGGAACATATTAATTCTATCAAAATGACAATTTCGAACAGGTACAAAACTGAAATCTTATAATTTTGTCCTTATTTATATTTTTTAAAGGAAAATAATGATTTATAAAGTATGTGCAACTTATATAAATTATTATGGCCCCCGCTATTATTCATTCAATGTCTCTATTAATAAAAGGAAACGACCCGTTTTCATACAAAAAATATTTACTGCAGTCATTAACTTCAATCTCTTAAAAATATCTCCACAAGGTTCTCCGAGGCCAAGACCGCCTATAATTCTTTGCTGCTTTTTTGTGTAGTTTGAAAGCCCAAATTAAACCACTAGAGTAACCTCAAACAGGATACGATAAAAGCGCAAGCAAAAAGCTTTAAGCTTATATTTATAAATACAAAATTCTTTTTACATAATTTAATTAGGAATTTTTGAATAAAAGTTTTCATTAAATTTGATTAAAACAATGTCAGCCATCGTTAATATATAACTATAGTTTGGTTAAGTTGTTTTACTTTATTCAATGCAAACCTCTGTAATTTTAAAAGTAACAGTAAAGGAAATAAGATTCTCGTGGAATACTTGGAATCTTGGTTTCTGTTGTCAATTTAAAAAAATCAGTGCTGACATGTAATACGACCGTGATTCGAATAAACCGGAAATTTCAGGGTTGGAGCTGTTCTAGATATTTCCCTTCATTTCCCTAACTTTTCCGCCTCCTGAGCGCCCACAACCCGGCATGTAAAGTCGGCTTTAGAGTTACTTACTAACCGGAAGTTGCTGAAAATTTAATAACCCCCCATAACCAGTCTGAAAATGTAGTAGAGCGAAGCTGCATCGAAATCGAATTATAAAGATTAAATATCGGGAGCCGAAACAATTCCGACTGTAAGCTCTTTGATTTAATTAATGGGCTGATGGAGACTTGCGGTAATTGTCGACCCTCACGACAAGAACTACTCGCTGAAAATCCGTCTCAGTACGCTGCATTGGGCAGACATAATTCTTCATCTAACAGCCCCAGGGCGCCGTCGCCAAAGAACCCATATTAGAAGCTCGTGCTAATTATTATTTACCGAGGTTCGCTGAATTGTAAAAGATATTCGATCTGATGCCTAATGGAAATGTGCAGTTGAGGGTTTTTGTTAGTTCCCTGCTCATACCTGTAATAACGTAGATAACATTCATACTCCCTAATGCTAGACTTCAAAGCTAATCTCTATTACTGTTATGAAACCTATGTGCTCACATTAATTTGCTTTGGTATTCCTCTTTGCTTGTTGCAGTATAGATGCATATAATCTCTGAAATTAACAAATTCATGGTTTGACATATTCTTTGATATTAAATTATTTATTCCCAAAAGATTCAAACCAATAAACGATCCCGCGGATTTTGTTAGTTAACTTGAACCAAATTTACAATTGAATATGATAGATATTCGAAAATGATAAGGAAATAAAGGTTTCTGGCGTTTGTTTGTAACTCCATATACAAAGACAAAACCCTGGATTTGAATGAATACTCTTTATTCCTTCATCCAGACAAAATAGGTTTGATGGAAAAGAGCCTTAATTTTTCAAAGAAGACGTACATATAAGATCAAAGGATAACTAACAATTATATTAATATTTTAACAATAATTTGAAAGGAACGATTTTAATAGAATCCTAGGGAAAGGAAACTTCACGTTTTGCTTTAAACAGTGAAAATAGCAAGCAGAACTCCGGTGTGTCTGCAAAACATAAAGAGAATAATGTATTTTCAGAACCACCTAACCTTTGTTGTTTGCTTGCTTGTTTATTGATCACACCAACTAACAATATTTATTAAAGCTAGCTATTTATATAACGGGAGATTTATTTACCATGAAGAGGGAAGGCAAAAGCTCAAACATAACTTTTACTTGTTGAAGAACGGTGTAAACCGCAGACTTCTGAACCTCTAACACTATGTTTATTGTTTTCTTTATTTATTTAAAAATTGATACATTGCAAACGGATGAATTTAAAATGTACGTTTTAAGTTCTTAACATAATCAATAAATTGTGAAAATTTATCGCCAAAATAAGCGTCATCGCCATGTGATAAAAATAATTTTCACCATCGCGTGAGTGTAAACAGACAGGTTTTATTTACTGTCGACACACTGGCATACTAACCTAAGTTAAGGAACAACGAAAATACAACAGAAGGCAATCTTTTTAAAAGTCACATATTTTACTGGTGGTAATTTCTTTAAATGTAACGCTGGTAAAAAACGTATAGGGTTACTTGAAAATCTACTTATATAAGGAACGCCGTTGTCCAGAGATTTGTGATAATATCTCAAGCTTAAAAAAATATGGTCGCCGCAGGTTGCCTGCTTGAGTTATGGACTTGAGTATCTATGTACTCATAAAAACTGTTTTTTTTTTATAGCAAAGGTTAGAAAAATTTTCTTTTGTTGTATAAGCTATTCCTGGAAATTTATTTAAAAAATGTGTGAGCTTGATACGATTATTCCGTTTTAGGAATAAGCTGGTAGATTAGAAATCTAACTGAATCATTTATTTGTATAAAATAGTCAATATTACTTATAAAATATTTCTAATTAAATTATGTAGTAAAGTGTGTATGTTTCAGTATTTTCCTAACTGAACGTTTGTGGTAATAATTAAATAACCTACGCAATCTTTTGTAAAAAAAATAATATGCTAAACATTAAAGTAAGCATTACAGATGTTTTTTATTAGTTTTAATATACTAATTTCCGTTCTATTTTTTCTGCTGCGCCCGTTTTTAGGACTTTTGCGACCCCCCCCCCCCATAGTTTGGGAAACGCTGACATAGTGTCTTTTAGAACTTCCTTGGGTAACGTTTGATAAAAATCCTCAGCACGTTGCCTGATGAGTTCAAACTTTTCATCTTGTGATTCCAAAATTGGTATATAAGAAGCACTGGCAATCGTTAAGGTTGCATTAATTATATTGTTATTTTCACGAGTGTTTAATCTCAAAAAGATAATTTTAAAAATAAATCCTTATATTTTTAGTATTTTAAATCTATTTATAACTTGAGTGGCACTTGAGTAATTCGTTATATGTTCATTTCGGAAATGTGCCCTGAAAAACTAAATTTTTCCAGAGGCTTCTGCTTTTCTGCATTCAACATTAACACCGGCGTTTTTTGCCGATATTGGGTAATACTTGATGTGCAAAAAAGTATATATTTATGATGATTAATCGAGTGACACTTGCATAATTGTTTATAACTTTAGAGAAATATAAAAAACATTTACAAGAGTCTTGACATTTTTACCCTGTTGTTTCCTGGTTACAAATTATTCTGAAATAAAATAACATTTTTACAAATTTAATTTTCGATATTGACAAATTAGTTGGTGATAACTGATAACCATAGCTTTCTATGTAACGGAAGTTGAGAAAGTTAAAAAAAAATTACTTTAATTTAGACATTGTACAGTCCGTTGTTTTCACAAAAATTTTAGAAATATTTGTATATTATAGACAAAACAAATTCTGTATGTAGGATTTGAATCAAAATTTATCGGCATAAGCTACAAATCTGGTGTTAACTAGTTTGACAATATGAGGCGATGTTTAGGTTTCGATATTAATTTTGCGAGTATAATTTGAGTGCTACTCCAATCAGTCTACATATGTTCAAATATTTGTGATTAGATAATTGTGACAAAATTTGGAGTTTATTTTAGGAAGTATTAGCAATGCATTTGATAAAACGCGGAAACAGAATTTTATTACAAAAATCGTAGTGAAATCTTTACTTCATGATAATAGTGGACATATAAAAATGATAAATTTTAAAATTTTCGAAAAACATTCGAAATTAATATATTATTAGACTATTACAAATGAAAGTAGATTTAATTATTTTCACTTTTTTGTTGCGAAAACAAGTTGACTGATCACAGTTTAAGTGTAAAGTGATATCATAGCTATTAATTTTTTTGTAGTATCAGCTTCCTGTGCTTTACTATTTGTGCTGACAACTTAAAAACTTCAAAACGTTTAAAAATACTAATTATGTTCTTAATACGGATGTTATCGGGTTTGATTATCATCATTTTCGTACTCTGTCCCCATCAGATAAAGAAAAGTATTAGGAAGAATCTTCCAGTTTAAAGGGATATTGTAAAATATATTTAAATTGAAGAAACAATACTGTTTTTACAAAAGCTCTTTAAGCTTCACAAACCTTTTCCTCTCCTTCTTTTTTAGCATGCCCATTTTTAAATTTAAAGCAACTGGAAAGTAGAGGAAAGTAAAAGAGCTTTGCAAATTTATTAATTAGTCAAGGTATCAACATATTTCTCATTACAAATATTGTTGGATTCACATTTAATTTACAGCAGATCGAATCAAGAAGTTATACTGAGTTAAACTGTTATTTGAAATGAAGAACTTTAAAAAGCTATTGGAAACTTCCTTTGTCTAGGGGAAGGTCTTCATTTTCCCAAAAAACTCTTCGTCACCTTGATTTATAGAGTCAATGCAGATTACTCTAAAATTATCTTCAATCATTTTAGGTAGGTTACTTAAAATGAAGTACCACTTCAATAGCATGCATTAAATAAATAAGTGGAAAATATTTATAGAGGATGATTTCATGTTTCTTTATTTATACATGTATTTATTTCGTATTTTATACATTTCAAATACATTTAACTTCTTTATTAGTGAAACACTACTGAATCCTGAAAACCACAAAACACTATTAAAACCTAACATGTATTTCTTTCCAATGAAGACGGCTACTTAGTTATTGAAATTTGGTTTTCATAATTTTTTGTATGGTTTTCAGGATGCGTTCTATCTAATCAAACCACTGAATTTCAAGTCTGATAGTTTATTCGTATTCAAAGTTTAAGTATTAATTAGGCGAATAAAAATAATCAAACTGATATATGAACTTATTTAAAGTTGAGTAAAAAACGAAAATATTAAACTTGAAAACTGCATTTGCGGGTTAATTAACTGATCAATTTATAATTTTGCCCTCTAACCATAATAAATGCTTTCATATTTTGTAAACTTAGCTTATGCAGTAAATTTCGTTAGAGCCATTTGCACCGCTTTCAAGTCTATGGAACTTATTCATTGTTCTAACATGCAATAGCTCTATGTTGGAATAGCTCCTACGTATAATGTATAAATAATTCATATCATTCATTAATCTATAACCGTCTTATGGCATTTGAAAATTAGTCTTGCTAGTTATAGGAAGCCTGTTATATATCTCAAATCTAACTTTAAATACTCTGTGATTATTTAAATTTTTGGTTAGATGTGACTCTGGATCTTCAGCAGCAGGTTTCAACTTATATATGATTTATTCCGTCCCACTTAACAGGATTCGATCAATAATGCAGACGAGTCTTTGGGATTACTTTAGCAAAATCTATTGATTCATCAAAAATGTCGATCTTTCAAATGGGATTGCACGAATTATTCAGTAAACAACGTAGCCACGCAATCTACTAAATCTATTATTGCCGGTAGTAGTAGGTGCAGTACATTTAAGGCCTTTCTGGAACGCAGTATACCATAATTGTGATTTATTATGTTGGTATTAAATATGTTTCAAATTTAAACAGCTTATTGGTTATTTCGTCACTTGTGTAAAAGTTGCCAAATATGACTTGCTAGATTACTCTAATTTCGGTAATAGAATCGAGTTTGCAAATTGTGTCCTATACCATAACCTCCAAATGAATTAATTCAGTGTGATTCTATTGATACTGCAGATATGGACTTGTTTAAATCGATGCAACATAGTCTTACATCCCAAAGCTCCTAAATTGAAAATTGGTAGGTTTGGGTATCAGTTTAACATTTTGAAAGTAACTGTTATAACGGAAAACCTGTCAGGGCCCATATTTTTGTATAGTTAAATCGAAGTGAAAGCTCAGTTTTAGTTGACTTAAACTACGGTTTAAGTGACATATTTTATGGCGTGAGCTCTACCTCACTTGGATCGTTGATTAAGCGGACATAAATTAAATCTAAACAGTTTCTTTCTTATTTTTGCACTGGTTTTCTTCCTTCATACCTTCATGGGTGCTGTATTTAAGGTAATCAATATTAGTTTGGTTATTCAGTAGGAAAAAGGTAAATTTATTCAACAACGCCTTTCTAAAATGCATGCATTTATTTAATAACACAGCTATATAAAATTTACACATTCTTAATCAACATAAAAAAGCAAAAACCGTAAAAAAACAAAAGCAAATAATATATACAGTAAATAATATTTAGTTAATACATAGAATATCAATCTTTCCTTTCCACAAAATTTTAATGTTTCTTCATTCTTTCAAGTATATCGTAGTAAAGTATTTCAGGAGTATTTATGCCGTATACATAATCAACGTGATTAAATTTCTTATCAGATATCAAAATTTTCTCCACAACATTGCCAAGCTCATCGTTAAGTTTTTGCACATCCTTTTCATGGGACAACCAGTCGTTTTTACTGTAGTAAAGGTAAACTGGTGCTTTTACATTTCCAAGGTTGTACTTTGGTGGACTAATGCTTCCATAATTGGCTAAATTGCGCAACATTCCATAGTCCCATTGCCGAAATTTACCTAAATTAATGATACCAATTAAATATAATTATATAGGTTATTTATTATCTAAACGAATAAATTATTTAATCGAAGTGTTTATTGAATCAGTTGGTTACTTACCTGAGTTTATTTCCTGGGCGTAGTGGAGAATTTGTTTCGTGGATGCTCCAGCCGGAGTATGTCCCATAATTACCGGCAATAAAGTCTCATTCATTTGCTTTCTATTGAAACCAACGACAGCGAAGAGTGCATTTGTACAAAGAATTTGAAAGATAGAATCGTCGTCACACAATAAATCGCCCACTACACCTATTAAACCATTGTTGGGCAAAAATTCATATATTGTAACGGTTCATTTTCCGTTATATTATTTTGCTCCTTTCAATTGCTTATTTACGGTGAATGCATTTATTGAACCTCTATTTATTATATATTCACTGGTAAAAGATTACGTTTTTAGTGACTTTTTGGTTTTGAGTAGGTTTTCTGATTTGAGAGTGTCATGCGCATTTGATGATAGGCGTTGGTTCGAGAAATCTTGGCTTTTTCCGTTGGGTCTTCTGCCGAAGCAGTTGAGTTTGAATTTATCCCGAAGTTACTCATTCAATTCTGATGGAATTTTCATAATTATAACTTCCGAGATTTTCGGTTTTGTTTCACTTTGTGAAATTATTTTTTGAAGCACCAAGATTGTGGTGGTAAGTGGAGATTTTTGTCTTATCATTGAACGCACGTGTTAATGGCGACTTTATTACAGCTTCTTTTCTTTCTTTTCTGTTGGTTTTACCGTACTCCGGCTCTTTTGGTTATTGCCTTTTTGCGGCTGCATTATTTATGGAGTCTTGGATACGATACTTGCAAAATTGGTGGACGTTTATCAAGAAAAGTTATTTACAATTGCTGGTTATTCGCAACTCGATCGCTTGGAGGACTCAAGGTCGGTGTTTCTTGAATTGTTAAAGTGTCGTCGAATTTACCTGGTTTTATTCCATTTATTAAATTTCTCAATTTTTAACTTTGCTTTACTTAAATATTTGTACAATTGAATTTTAACGCCTTCAGCGAATTTAACTTGCATTTATATTAATTATTTCATATTAATCCTTTTTCGCTTCACGAAATAAATTTATAGTTTTGATGGTAATATACTGTAACGCTTTAGGTTGGTTTTTCCATTTTATTTTATTAGCATAACGAATTTGCGTGTTTTTTTCAAGGTAATAAGCTTGAGTTTAAACAAGGCTATTGCTATATATTTTTTTTGATCGTTCGTTTTTTTATTAGACTTGTTTTCACTCAGGTAATAAAGGTAAGCGCTTATTTATTTGTTATTTATCCACCTTGATCGTTTTTTTTTTACCATTCATGTATATCTTTCTTTAATTCAACTAACGTTGATATTTAGTTTTTTTTGGTTCTTTTGAAATTAACCTAAGCGAATTGTTTTGTATGTTTGATTGAATATTTTTGGCTTTTACTTTTTTCATTTAATTTGTCTATTGTTAAATACTTTGAATTTATTAAACTTACTTATCTGTATTTCTATATTTTTTTGAAAACTGAAAAGTTTTCTGGCGCCCAATTTTTTTCATTTTTTATCAGTATTCACTTTCTGAGTTTTAATTTTGATAAGGCAATCCTCGGCGATCTACGGCCCTCGCAAACAACTAAGTTAGTCGGCGAATTCTTTTGATTTATTTTATAAGTATACAGGTAGGTGATTATTTTTCTTTGTTTCGCTTTTACCTGTTATAATATTCCGAGAAGATTTCCCAGAATCTGTGAAATGTAATTTAGTTGGTAAATATTTTTTACGCGTAACTGTAACAATTTAATCTGTCCTTAGTAATTTTGTAGTGTTAGATTTCAATCGGAAAAGGGTTTAGTTTTTAGTTCAATAAAACGTACGTCAAAATCCAAGCTGCTTTAATTAAACTTCGCCTTGACACTTTCTGTGCCTTAGTTAAAAATAAAATCAAACAAAAATATTTAACCTTCTTACCTCCAGCATGCCTTGCATCAAAGCTGATATACGAAGAATAGGACTAAACATGTGTTTCATGTAAGCAATCGGAGCCAAGCTGAACATAACCCTAACTTTGTCGTTGTATTCGGGTTTTTCAGAACAAAGCACATAGAAAATGGTAGTTCCTTGTGAATATCCGATATAAAACACTTTTTCTTGTTTAGTTTGGCTTATAACGTAGTCCATCGTTGCTGGTACATCGTAAAGCGCAATTTCGTGCCAACTGAAATTCCAAAACTTTTTCTTATCTTTTCTTGGGTTCCAGCTAGTATGCTTGCGGGAATATCTGTTACCACGTGCATTTGGCATCCAAACATCGTAACCAGCATCAGCCAAAACATAAGCTGAAAATACCCAATATCATCATAGCTGTTCCTTTCCATAAATATCGATTGGATTTAAAAGTTTCTTACTAATCGATTTTAAGGCCTAATAGAAAAGAGTTTGTTACCTAATCCTTTTCCTGGTCCTGTAATAACGAATTCTGCTGAAGACATCAACACCCCATGTTGAAGATAAACTGCAGGTCTGTTTTCGGAAGGTCCGTTTGCTCCATATGGAATTCGATGCATTTCTAAAATGTAACCATCTGACGAGGTTACTACATGTCTTTCACACGGATAACCATACTTTTGTACGAGCTCGGGCTACAAACATTGATTGTTATTCACTTAGGGCCGGTTTATCAATTTCCTGATAAATTTAACCTTTACATAATAATAAAATTATGTAGGTACTATGAAAACAACTCAGTTAACAAAACTTATGAAGAAAAATAAATTGATGTTAAAGTTACCAGAACTGGCCCTGGAGGACTGGTTTTTAAATCGATGTTTCTACATGAGTTAAAACAAACAATATTTTGATCGAATTAATTTTTATAGTATATCCAAAGCTTTCCTGTTTTGAGACGCAAATTTATTGATCAAAATTAAAAATTTTGCCTTACCACTAAAAGTTTGGCATCTTCTTGAATACTCTTCGGTAATGTTTGATAGAAGGCTTCGGCTTCCTTCCTAATTAGTTCAAATTTTTCATCTTGTTCTTTAGAGTCAAATTCAAAAGTTGGTATTGCAGAAGCACAGGCTACCACTAGAAAAATACTAAACACAGTTAGCACTTTCATGGTCAATTTTATTAGGAATACTGAAAATACTTCCGTCCTCCCGAATTTTTATAGTAGTAGCAGTACAAAATTTTACTTATCACCTAATTGCAGTATTTATAGATTTCTCATTGAGAATACATCATTTTAATTGCAATTGAAATTTTGATTTTTGAACTTAGATTTTTATCTAGGATTATCTGTTGTTGAATTAAATTCAAATGTTTATCGTTACAATCAGTTGAGTGGTATTCATTCAAAAATAATTAACACAAAAGAGAAAATTGTCCGCTAATATTTCATTAAAATATTGCAAGGTATTTCGTAATTCAGTTTTTTCTGTGCCTAATTTAAAATGTGTGTATTTTTAATGTTTTCCTGTTAATAAATTAGCATTTTACTTATTCACAATTGATAATTAAGCCACAAAATTTTGCAAACAGAAGTGCGAAGGTATTTCAAACTTTCAATTTCAGGATTCAGTTTCAACACTTTTTTTTGTCTTTATATCATCATCAATTGACATGGAACAGATCCCCTTGGATCAATCCTGGATTACGACAGGCCCAACCCATGCCAATAAGGTGTGAAGGAATTTGTTATGATTTGTCTTTATATCCATATTAATTATTGTTCTTTTGTTTGAACACTTTTCAATTCGATTTGTGTGTTGTTATGATGTTTTATGAAGGCTTAGTATTTATTATTATATCTTTCGATTTTTCTATCTTTATGAACACAAACGTAAAAATCTTGTTAGTATAAATAATTTTCCAGTATAAATTCAAAAATTGCCATTATAAATAGTGTCTATTCTATTATTTAATTGTTTGTGTATTTTGTTTAAAATAGAGTAACTTGCTGATACTAGGTTTCAATCACATTTTACTCTATTTTTACTAGAATATTCTTCTGACTTTTGACTGTTTTGACCTGTGCTTAGCTTGAATCAAAAATAATGTGTATTATAGATTTTAGTGAATATGTTATCGGGCTTATTTCTCCCTTTTTCTTCTTTTTCTCCATCTTCTTCTTATTTCTCATCCTCCTTTTCTATCTCTCTCTTTCTCCTTTTCTTGCTTCTTCTTTCCCCCTTCTTCTTCTCTCCGTCCTAATTATTATTATTGGTCTTATTTTTGTTCGCAACTTATTAGTTGTTAAGATAGTTGCAACATGTATTAAGAATTTTCTTTTCTACCTGTTTTTCCAGTATCTCTCTTGTAACCTTCGCATACATTTATCTGTTTCATACCAATCAGCATGGTCTTCTTTACTTTCTTTTTCCTATCGAGTTCTATTCGGTAACTTTATTTATCCATCTATCTCTTGTTCTACTCACATGGCCACAACTCAGTAATCGTTTGTCTTTTATAATAATTCTGTCTTTTTCTATTCTCATTATTTTTCAAACATCTTATTCTATCCATTGTAGTCAGACAACAGCATCCATTTTAGCTATCAGGATTAACATCTGTCGTAGCTGGGCTGTTGCATATTATGTTCTGATGTGTGATCTTCTGACTTTCCTCATTTGCATTCTAATATTCTTATATCATTTTAAGAGTAACTCATAACTTAATATTATCAATTTTTGATCCTTTCTAAGGCTTTCATCGATTCTTTTTGTAGTACGTGAATTTATATTTGTTTGTTATATCAATAAATTCAATTCAATTCACAGAAATTTCATTATTACTAACTATAGTCCTTGGTTACTTCGATATTTCTCCTGCTCTTGTTGCACTCTATCGTACTCCTATATCTCGTGTTCTTTTCTTATTTTTATTATTATGTAAGCAGTTATATATTTCAAGTTCGTTTTCCATTATGCTCGAGCATTTTTGTGAATGTTTTTCTATTGGTAGAACCCATCCGTATTATTTTACAGATGCTTTGGTATTAAAGGCTTGACTTTGGCTATCATGACTGAAATGTTAGAAAACGTCGATGCAATGTGTCTGAAAATCTCATCTTCGTAGGGTAAGACAATTATTGTTGAAGCATATAATTATAGTGTTTTTATATGTGTTCATCTTTATGCATATTTTAATAATTTGTTAAGGCGGCAGTCCCACTGAGCCACCATCAACCACCCACAGCCATTAACTAAAATTTAAACATATGCAATCACATGCTGTTAGTCTCACTGAACCACCGACATCCACCCACCGTCATCAAATGGTGGACACCGGTGTGAAATTTTCAACTTGTTTGAATTTTGGTAGACGGTGCACGGTGGTTGTTGAGACTGCGCGTGCGCCAGGGCGTGTAGCGTCAGCTGATTTACGACCGCGAAACGCGGGAAATTTAAATATAAGTTAAACTTGGGCAGGTTATTCCATATGTGGGTATTCTGACCTAAAATAAACGTAATCGAAGATACAGATTCACACTTGGCACGCGAATAACATACACATAACCAACACAAAGACACGTGATAATATAATTATAACCTTCAACACCAAAGTTACTACCAATATATCAATTTCAAGTCAAAAAATCACTAAAGCTTGTATGACACGATAATAAATTTATGCGAAAAAAGTTAGTATCGTGTCATAGCAGCTTAACTAGCAAGCGGGAAATTTAAATTTTTGGTGATCAGCGGTGGTGCAGTGAGACTGCAGCATGTAATTTCAGTTGGTGGCGTTAGGTGGTGGTGGGTGATGGTGGCTCAGTGGGACCCTTAACCACCGACGTGCGGTCACCATGACCGCGGCGAATTTTGATTATTGTTTGTTTTCCCAAATCTTCGAGGTATCACCTACAGCGTTTCAGTACCTTCAATTTACTTCTCCCTGAATATAATGCTTTAAGCTGAGTGTGGCATATATCTTGGTTTTGTCTTAAAAAATAGTTAAAACTCTTGAGCGGTCACTGTGACCGCACATCGGTGTTAGTGTAACTATTCAGTTTATAGTAACATACGTTTGCGTCAATGGTTAATCAACCTGGACAATTCAAAAGGGCAAACATTGAAGAGAGAGTAGATATTTTTGATCTAAAATTTCAAGAAAAGTGCTTAAAATGGTGTTCCTGGTAAAAATGGCGCTGTTAGAAATTCATCAAATTCCAATCTGACCTAATAAGATAATAGCATAAGCCATCAACTAAAATTAAGAAGAAGACCTTTGACCTTTATTTTCTCTGCAGCAAAGCTATATGCTTTGTCGTTATGCATTACGTCATGGAAATGTCTTAGATTTATCAAAACATACTCTTTCCCTTAGAGCAAGCAGTTCTTACATTTTACCTATAAAACTATTTAACCGCCTGCCGGATCACGTTAAGGATATAAATAACTCTAAATTATTTAACAAGCAGGTAATAGTATATTGCGTCATAAGGGAAGATATAGGCATATTTCATCCCGAAGATTTCTGCTGCACGAGCGAACGTAGTGAGCGAGGGCAGCAAAAGCCGAGGGATGAAATATGCCGTTAGATTCCCGTAGGGCACAAGTTATTTTTCCGCATCCATGAGAAGTTCGTATTAAATAAAAATAGTTATAATATAATTCGTACCTACGTTTTTGACATATAACCTCAAATTACACATGTCAAATTTTGGTATTAAAAATAACTTCTATAATGAATTTATGTAAAAAATAATCGTATTTGCTTGAATTTTAAAAAATAATTACATTTATCAATCACTTAAATGAAGATTTTTGTATAATCAAATAATAATTTTGATTCTAAATTCTATCGGTAGATGTCACGTCGATAGCATGCACGGTAAAAACCCGCAAATGTTCATATCGTCCCGCTTTTTCATATTTACCCGCTATCCGCCATTGTTAACCTCAAATGAGATAAATAATCTGTCAATTACATACCATGGATACGGAAAAAACATTATTATTGAATAATACATTTTATTCTGTAGAAGAAGTTTTGCAATATAAATTTGTGTAAGTGCTAATGTTACTGTACATAGTTAGATGTTTTTTAATTGACGTTTCTGGTACACTTTAGTGTCAAATGCAATAATAAAATATTATTATTATTCAGGAACCGTCCAAAAACATTTTTCAAAGTCACTGCACTGGAGTTCAACTATGCTTGTAAAAATCATTGCATATCTACTCGTAGAATATACGTACATAGACAAGTGATCAAATTCTGTACGGAAATAATATGCCGTAGATATACGAATATTTCTATATCTATATTATGTATAATATGTCTTTCGTTTATTCTTACAAATAAACTTTGCTATGTAAGTAGGGTTTAAGGAATGCCACAAATAAATAATTTTTAACATTCTGATTAATAACAATGGTCGAAATTATTACCTCATGTTTAAATTTAACGCCATCATGTTTAATTACCATGGCAATATTGTGTGTTGTCCCTTTTCTACACACTAAGAACGGTTTAAAGCTATGCCGTTTCTTTTGTAAATGTAATAAGCTCAATAATGATAGGATAATTGAGTATAGATTTCAGTCTTTAATAAATTATACTTAATACAGGGCCGCGTCCAGGTGATCGGGCGCCTTCGTGCCAGAGTGATTGTAGCGCCCCATTGACTGCGGCTTTTTTTTTGAATCGCGTTCAACGACTTATTTATAGTTTGGAAATGATACTAGATAGATAGATACGTAAGTCTTTTAAGTAAATCAGTAAGTTATTTAAACTCTCGACGCCTTCATGCAAGTCAAAATCTTTGGTTTTAAGTAACTTACTTACTACATTTACTTTTGAAATGATATCGAACCACACGACGGTAGACAATAAAAACTCAAAAGAGTTTACTTTAGATTTTAAAGAGCTAGCTTGATGTATCATTTTCTAAATATGATAACGCATTCATGATTTCTTCCAGATTAAACAGTAGCGGTTTTATTGCATTAACGCGACTTTTCCACCGAGTTTCGCTGACTGATTTCACGACTAAATTTTTGACATATGTTTTTAAAATGCCCCATCTATATGTAGAACTGGAAAAGAACACATATATTTCTTGAATTAATCCAAAGTAACTAATTGTTTGATTAGTTATTTTAGCTGCATCATTTATAACTAAATTAAGGGTATGTGCAGCACAGGGTACAAAAAAAGCTCGTGGATTAACGTCTAAAATTTTTTTTGCAGTCCAACATGTTTTCCTTTCATGTTAGCCCCGTTGTCGTATCCCTGTCCTCTTAAATTATTAATATCCAAGCCCATTTTCTTTAATTCTGTAGTCAAAACATTAAAAAGGCCCTGTCCGGTTGTATCGTTAATTTCGAAAAATCCTAAGAAATGTTCTTCGTTTGCAATTTTTTCACCTGTCATATTAACATATCTTAAAATAATTGTTATTTGCTCTTTATGACTTACGTCTGGAGTACTATCGACTATGATTGAAAAATATTTTGATGTTATGGTATCATTAATAATAACTTTTTCAATCAGATTTGACATTAATAAAATTATTTCATTTTGAAATATATCGCCTAAATAATGCGGCATTCGGGTTTTTTTGTCTTTCGACATTTGAATCCTTCTTAAATGTTCGCACATTATCGAATCGAATTTCGCAACCATTTCAACCGCTTTCAAAAAATTTTCATTGTCATGTTCATAAAGAATATTTGAGTTACCTCGAAATGGTAAGCAGCAAGTTGCTAGATATTGAATAATAGCAATTAACCTTTCAATTACTGAATACCAATGCTTTTGTTCCATTTCAAATAATGTTTGTTGTGTCTTATCAATTGCAGTTTTATTTTGTAAAGATAGCTTTAGTTCTTTCCATTTCTTAAAACTATTCAAATGTGTTATCGATTTTTCGTGTTTTATTAAAACGTCTGATATATGTCTCCAGTCAGAAAATCCAGATGAATCCGTTAATTTACCTTTTACGGTATTACCACTAAAAATTTTGCAGCAAAAACAAAAAACACTATCTAATTTATGAGAATATATCAACCAATCACGAATATTTTGCTCCCCGTTTGGTAAGCACCGCCTAAAATACGTTAAAGAAAAGTATCTGCCATCTGCAGTCTTAGGAAAAATCCATTTTTTCTTTAGCTCAGATTCAATATTGAACTCATAATTTGTAGTTAAATAATCTATTTGTTTTTGTATTAGTATTGGAGGCCAATTAGCCTGATCATATAACATTTCATTATTTATAGAAGTTTCTGCAGAAACGGTACCTGGAACTACTGTAAAACTGGAAGACTCGTTGCTGGAGTTTAAATTATCATCACTTCCCGAGTTAGAACCTTCTATTTCTTCTTCTACAGTACGTGTTTTATCACTTTTCGGCATACTTTCAGTAGATGTAGAGCTTGCAATTGGAGCTGGTGCAGAGGGTCCAGGGTTATTCTTCTCACCAGTGACGCACTGGCTCATTTGAGCGGCCCGGGAAATTTACGGACCAACCGGCCTTTTATTACAAAAGTATAATAAGATTTGCACTTTTATTAAACAACAAACAATATTGTCTGCCAGCAATATACCTACAGGGCGAGGAAAAAGTAACGCAATATCACTATAACTCTTTTATTGTCGACTTTTAGAAAAAATATTTTTAACAAAAGTTGTTAGATGGTAAAGTAGGTACTCGATATATCTGTGGCCTTTAATTTGTCTTATGTCATCACGTCTAAGTACAGGTGCTTGCAACTTTACTTTTTTAAATGGCAACTTATGATTTTTTTTTACATTTCTGGTTTCTAGGTTGCATTAGTAAAATTTTGGGAAAAGTTTAAGTAAGATTTCAATATGTATGTACATATTATACAATACGTATCCATATTTAATTATCTATTTAATATAATAACATATTTTGTAACAATTTACTTTTTCCCGCTATTGAATCTATTATTTGAGCTTTTTTAATTTTAAAAAGGATGTCTTTTCCTACGGCCATTAGCAAACATTTTTCCAAATTATCTTGAGAAAGTCTATTTCTCAAACGATTGAATACAATTTTCAATTTTGAATTAGTTCGTTCGCAAGAAACTTCAGAACAAGATAGAGTTAACAGATATTGATATGCTAAAAATAAGTTTTTACATGCCATACTGTGCACATTAAATTTTCTTAAGACGTAAAAGCAACATACGACGCAATTTTTACAATTATTGCAATCGGTCTTGTGGTTAAGATCCTCGTCATTTTCGTCGGTGCCAGAGTTAGATGCATTCATCTAATAAATTACCATCAAGTCGCTCTAAATGTGAAACTAAATGATGAAAACAAGTTTCTGGTAAATTTGCGTTTTCATAAAAATGATTCCGATCTAAACATGACATATTTGCGTTGATCTTTAAATCGCTGTTTTAAACTGTTTATAACATTATCATATATGACACAATACACAATGAAACACTCAGGACGAAAATAAAAATATCTCCGAAAAATCTCATTAAAAAACACTGTAGGCGAGACTATAGTTCACCGTGACTGTAACCAAAACTCAACAAACACAACATGAACACTTCAAACCATAAACAATTCAAATATCTGCATTTTTTGTTTCATAGTAAGGGATACGACATATTAACACATTGTCGGAAGTAAATATCAAAACTTGGCGGCCTCAGCGTTTCATTCAATCTCATATTTCGGGACGGTCGACTTCTTTATTACTATCGGAAGCCCAATTGTCACATTCGTCGATGTCGAGTGGGCCGAGTCGTTTGTTTCTATGTACTTATATTCTTTGGTACCAATTTACTGTGGCAATTATTGTTTTAATGACCGGCCAAGCGGCCTCAAGTTCTACCGGCCTCTCGGGAAAATCCCGTTTTCCCGGCGTCCCAATCCGTCCCTGCTTCTCACCTTTCAAAAACCTTTCCATGATTCCGACCATTTTCTGTTTTTCATTTTCCTGTGCATATTTTCTTTTTCGGAATTCGGAGCCAGACGGTTTTTTTCTTTTTTCTGACATTTTCTTAAGAACTTTTAAAAAATATTCAAATTAAAAGATAATATAGCTATTCACATTCCTAATCCCACATAGACATACGTACCTATTGGTAATAATTGCGTTCGCTGAATTTAATGCGTAACGTTTTGCTAGGAAGTAAACAGTAAACTAATAAGTATTATAGAACAAAATTAACCGTAGCGGTAGCGGGCACGGGCAGCGCCAGATTACCCTATACAGGAGAAAATTGAACTACGCACTTGCGGCAGATTTGTAGAGGCGGCAAGATCTGAGACATTCGTTTAATAAAATGTCAGATCAGCTAAAAAATTTTCTTTGCTATTATTTCCAAACTCAGCGGAAGTGTTTATGACTTTATCACCAATCCAATAGTTATTTGTACAACTCGTATGAAAGCATCTTTTTTTCACTCGTTTGATTGAGTGCATCAATCAAACGAGTGAAAAAAAGATGCTTTCATACGAGTTGTACACAATATTTTTTTGCATTTTTACATTTTAAATCCCTCAAAACAGGATAAAAAGGATTTGAGAATTGACAGTTGTCAAACTGACAATTTACAATATTTTATTTAAAGGATACTTACTTAATGCAAAATGTAAAATTAAAAAGTGTTGCTTTCTTTATGATTTTTTGATAAAAAAAGTCCACTTTTTATGTCAGAATGCAAAAAAAAATATTGACGTCACATTCTACTTGTAACGTAAATAAACTAAACTTATAAACAAGGCGGCAAATTGTCTTCAAAGCCTATAGTTGTTTATAGTATTTTTTTAATCAGATGAGGCGCCCCAAAGCAAGCCGCAGTATAACCCTTGTTTAGTGTAACTAACTACTTAAAGGCTCATTTACACGAGGCTAGTAACTCGTACGAGCCACTAAAACCGAGTACTGTAAGCGAGTAATTCGCAAGATAGTAGTGTCACAGTTTTAGACTTGAGAATTTAAAGAATATAATAAACACAATAATTTTACTATTTTGGCGCCCCTGTGAATACGGCGCCTTCGTGCGGGGCACGAAATAGCCACCCGCTAGACGCGGCCCTGACTTAATAAGTATGTTGAAAGCACGTACAAAAACAATATCTATTATTAAATCAAACAATTGAGTGCAGTATTGATCTTTTTGTGTTTTATTTGTATATGAAAAGGCCATGTGTGTTTGTCATTTGAGTAATTCTTGTTTGATAAATTGGATGCAAATGACTGAATGATAATATAATGCCACCCTTTTGTTTGACGTCCTTTATAAGTAAAATACACTCGTATAACTTGAAAAATGTAGCAAATAAGTCTCGACAAAAGAATCTCTTTGTACATTCATGAAATGATTACGTGTTATGAAAGTTTCATATCTAATAACCTCGTTTGTGCATGCCCTTTTTATTAAAATATCGAAGGTGTTGCTCTAAAAGTGACATGTTATAAATTTTCAACGAGGAAACAGAGAGCACGGTAAATAATGCAGGGGGTAATTTTAATTTTAATTTCGTCAGGTTTCGTCTTGCTCTTTGTAACATTAATTTTGTGAGAACGAAAATAGGTGTCTCATTTTCTCTATTATATTTCCACCTTATTAATAAAATATAATAAGTCGAAAACACGGTTCGTGCTGAATATTGTCGCAAGGTTTTCTTTGAAATGTTAATTGAGGGTTACGTTTGAAAACGTGGAATACTAGCATTACGACGTGCATGCTGAAAATAAAGAAAACTCCATGGAGAAATTGAATTCGTGTCATTAGCACGACATTTATAATAAAGGTCCATAACGATACGAAAAAGGGTTGCACAAGTGTTATCGAAATTGCTTAGCTGTGAAGTTCAGATAGGAAGTGGGAGGATGTGAGTCAGGTAATTTCCCCATACTTTGTTTTAAAGCATTACAACCGTTTTCCGCTTAAACTGCAGCGCGGTATCGCATTGTAAATGCATTTTACTTTACCACATCTATGAGAGGCACTGAACGGAGCACTTTTACAGTCGCCATTAAATTGATACGTACTTAAACCGAAGCGTGGTCATTTTTACGCTCTCTCGACAATTAATTCAGCTATATAAAAATTTAATACTGTTCGTTGTACCTAATACTTTTATTGATCTATTTTAAAATAAAATGAACCGAAAAGAGAACGAGCTCTTACGCGGCCTTTTTGTCATAACTCGTTATTTCGATATCTGCAAAATGACAGGCTATTCTCATATTCAGCCCGTTAGGTTCAATGTGCGGTCTCCCAGGAGTGTTACCATTTTTACTGCTTATTGTTAGCTTGAAAGCAAAGAATAGTAATAGCTATGACAGTTCTTCATATCGCAAGAAATGATATAAAATTTTTAAGCCAAGGGAGTACTAAAACTATAATTTTAAAAGAACATTCGCTGAGCAAACACTCTTATTAATGCCTTTAGTGAAATTTGCCAAGTACCAATTCCCAATTCCCTTGCTATTTTAAAGACTTCTTGTTTATATTCTTGAGTGATAACCGAAGTATCGTTTAATTAACTACTTACATTAAGAGAAGCCTCGTTGTAATAAAGTTCGAAGGGAGTAAGTTACGTGAAATTAAAGTTTAACGCACTCAACATGCTAATTATCAAATCGAAAGTTAGAAGTCTAAAATTTGTTGCTTTTTAAATATTTAACCTAATATCATTTTATCGTTTATTAGAAGTTAAGATATTTTTCACGGGAGCAAATTTAGGCCTTAAAATAAATAAATATTTACATACATACTAATCCTACCTTTCTACCATAAGGTGTAAGATTTGATATACATAGGTCGGTTGTCATTCTCCAGTACCTTGTCCTTTGCTGTCATCCTTCCTCGTTTGAAGTTTTCCGACACCACTTTTTCCAATCTTTTCTGTCTTGTGTTTTTTGATTTAATGTACTTCATTGTATCCATCTTTGGTCTTACGTCCTCTATTCATGTCATTCTTGGTCTACCCACTCTGTGTTTCCCTTCTGGTCTTGCTTCTAATATTTGTTTCGCCATTCTCTACAAGTGTCTCAGCCATCCTAGCTGTCTTTCTTGAACGACTTCTTCTACAGCTTTCGGTCCCAGTTGTCAGATATATTCTTAATCTTGTCTTAGGTGGTCTTTCCTTCTATTTTTCTACAAAACCTCATTTCTGTGCATGCGATTTTCTTCTTTTGTTTGTCTGTCTCCGAATACATGACTTTTGTCTCTACCACCACCTTTGTTTTTTTTTTGGAATTTCTGCTTTTCTAAGAAAACTGGTTTTAGTTAATTTTATTAAAAATTCTTCCTCCTATACCTGTGCGCTTATCTATTTCTTCGTCCATTTGTCCATTACTACTGATATATGGCTCTAAATATTTTTAAATTTGGTGACTTGTTCCTGTGCCTTTCCTTCTATTGTTGTATTATGTTTTCTTTCTTTTGTCTTTTGTATTTTAATTTTCATGTTTACCTCCTGCTGTTCCATAACATATGTATCCACATTTTATTGTTCTCTTTCTGTTCCTACTAAAATTTACCAAGTCGTCCGTATATAGCAGTTCTGGTGTTTGTACAATTTCCATTATATCATTCATAACTAGCGCAAATAAATTCGGGTTCAACACACATCCTTGTCTTAGACCTTTTCTAGTTTCAAATCCCTTTGTCTCCTTGTTGCTGGTTCACACTATATTGATTGATTGATTGATTGTCGGCGGGATTTCCACTATATGCACTTCGACTCTATGGTGTTTTGTGCACCCCCCTATCCTACCTTACGAAGTTTTCGTGCGTAAGAGGTTTTCCACGGAAGATCTTCCCGAAGAGTTGCTGTCTCGGTAAAGCGCAGGACAGACATCTCTCAATGCCTTTCTTCTTCTTCTTTCGCTTCTTGCCAAGATAGTAGGTAAAGATCTGGACAGTCAATCTCACTGTGCCCATTCGTGCCATGTGACCATAGAAGGCAATGCTCCTTTCCCGAATTGTGTCCGATACCTTTTCCTTTATTATTATTATAAACCCTTCCATTTATATGATCTGTTAATAAGATCTTTTACGTATAAATTTCCGCAACAGGTGTCTTTCTCTCCCTTTATTGCATTCTAGTTTGGACCGTATGCCACTATTATCGTTCATGTTTCTGGTGCCGCTATTTTTAGATCTGTTGTTAACATTCTTTTTTTTTACTACATTTTCTATATTTTTGGTTTTATTATCAATCCCGCGCATTCGTGTACTCACTTTGTTCGATGCCCAACCAGTATAACTAGTAGCCTTTAGCTTGTAGTTATACCTTGTCCCTTCTTTTTTATTTCTGTTATAGCTAACTAATCCGGTTGCGGCCTTTCAATTTCCTCAAATAACTCTACTTTTTCTCCTGCTATACCTTTTATATTCACTATGCCTATTCTTAGTTCATTCTCTTTCTTCTTCTGCTTCTAGAAGTGGCGTGCCCTTTACAGGGCGTTGCCGATCTTCTCTCCATATGTCTGTGGTGCGCGTGTTAAGTAGCCTACAGACATAGGGGACCTACAGCTTAACGTGGGCTTCGAACCACGTAAGTGCTTGCACTTCTACTCCAGAGAAGACCTCGTGAGCTGTTTACAAATACATTTGACCAAAATATTCCAAATTAATCAAGTACATTCAAAATACTTGGTTAATGAATCACTACAAATATTAGTACAAGCTGTAGTTAAAAATAATTAAATGAAATCTCCTTATTTCAGTTATATTAAATCCCATTTTTTTTTCTAACTTTCCCAAGGCTTTGAAGTATATAAGAAACAATCTACAGGCATGTTTACAATCGAATACTTCCCTTAAAATACCTTCCACGCTTGCATTTCAGCAACACGAAACTTTTAAATTAAAATTTAATTTATTCCAGGTTTACTTGAACAATTATTTCATTCCTGAATTCTTTGGAAAGTTTCTGAGGAAATCTCTTGCTGTATCGCCTCTGATAAGAAGTAATAACTTTTTGAAGAGAGCTAAAATAAATTCCTTTCAGACTACAGCACTGTGATTTTACCTTCTCTACGAAGGTTCTAAACATTTTCAATCCAACAGTTTTAGTAAGACTCTTATTTCTTATTTTATATTTTATTATTCGTTGTTGGATCGAGTTTAGTGTAAATAAAAAGTTTTAAAGGATGTAATTGAAGGAAATAAGAACTAGACGAGCTTAAACATCTGTGGTAACTAAACAATTTAGCACCGTAAGAGTTTAAAATTATTGTATTATCAATTGTATAATTATGGTCCTCAGAGATAGAAGAATTTCTACCGTAAATATTGAAAAGTACCCGGCCGGTTATAAGCCCCAGGGAAAACTAATGGAAAATACTGTTAAAAATTTAAAGAAAAACAGGATACAAATATAAAGCTGTTTTTATTGTTCTAAACTTTAATTAAAAAAATGTCCATCATTTTTTATAACAATAATTTTGAAACGCCGCGCCGCATAGTGCAGCCCAGTTGTGAAAATTTTCTGCATTTTTTATTATTATTTGTTTATTTCGTATCCAAAGAACATTAGCTACATTTCATATTTTTCAATATTTTTCCTCGCAAAAAAGTGAGAAAAATTTGAAAAAAACATACAAAGGATGAGAGAAAGATGGAGGCCTTTGCCCTGTGTGGGGATGTGTGGGCTAATACTAATATCATAATAGATTTGAAAAATTGCAAAGGGATGCGAGAAGGAGGGGGGCCTTTGCCCTGAATAGGGATGTGTGGGCTAATAATAATAATATCATAATAATAAATAATATAGAATATAATATAGCAATAACAGAGTATCATATATAAGACTAGTTGGTAAAGGTATACTAATACTCTGTGACCATTGTCTTCCATGGTTGGTGTAGCTCAGCAGGTGTTTCATGGCCTGTTCTTGCAAGCATTCGCACTCAGAAAAGCCCTGGTAATATCCCCATTTTATTCGGTTTAAGGTCTTCCATATTGCTCAGTCTAGCGTAGTCTAGGGGTAGTAACCATTCCCAAGTTGTTATTTATGATTTTTTCCCATTCTGAGATACGTTTCTCTATTTTCTTGTGTCTAATACTTTAATGAAACTAGTTGACTGTAAGTGCTGTTGCGGTCTTCTTTTTTGTTGCGTAGTGGGTGTCTAGGGTCCCTAATTTGTTTTTGCCTTTTTTTCTGTCAGTTGGTAGGTGTTGTTGTTGATTTAAGGCATACGATGATTATTCTGCAGATTTGATTTAGTGTCTTGTCTATTTTTGTGGCATGTCTTGACCTTTCCCATACGGGACAAGCATATTCTGCCGTTGAGAAGCATTAGGGCTAGGGTTGTTGTTCGTAGCGCTGCTGGTGCAGCAGGATGTTTCGTGTGTTGCCCTTGGCCTTGGCATTTTCTACATGTGTTTTGAATGTCAGGGTTCTGTCCAGGACCACTCATAGGCAGATAGGGTTGGTGGTGTTTTATGTTCTCTCCATCCCAGTTGAATTTGAGTTTATTGTTAGCTTCTCTGTTGTTGAGGTGGTAGAGGCAAGATTGGATTTTCGAAGAATTCTGGTAATATTTCTTAGTTCGGATAGCGCTTCTTATAGGATTTCTTCTATTTGTTGGAACTTCCTTTGTTGTGTTGCTATGGCTAGGTCGTCTGCATGTATAAAGCTTCTCGTATTTGGATGTAGTTGTTGATCGTTCGGAGTAACCTTTGATATGGTTTGTATAGTGTGGCTAACATAGATCAAGGTGTGGAGCTTTTTGGGTCTTGGGGTTCTTGCCTGGTGTAAGGAACGCAATCAGCTTTGCTCGTCTCCAAATGTACGGTATTTTGTTTCTGTTTTAACAGCTGTTGAAGAATGATAGTGGCCATTCTTTACTTGTTTGCGCAAGGTGTAAGATCTTCTCAGTTAGTAGGTCATCTCACCCCACGGCTTTATTCTTTTTTAGGCTTTTAAGGGCTGCTTGGAGTTCTTGCATGTTATAATTGAGTTTTAAGTTATCTCTTTCTAGTTTGGATTTCTATGAGTTCTTACTATGTTTATGTTCTTGGCTGGTTTTCCTTTCTTGGTTTGCTGTGACATCTGTTATTTTCCTTTGGTTTTGTGGAATCATTCGCAAGCTTTCTGATCATCTACCATAACTTTCGTTCTTCCGTGGGTTATGTTCAATGAGGAGGACGAGGTAGTGAACCGTTGGTTTAACTCTTTATGAAGTCCTAGAATGTATGAGGCACGGCAGTCTCTTGGGATGTGTTTGCGTGAGACCTTTTGAATTAATTTTATTAGTGAATTATGCTCTTCAGCGATTGGTTCAATTTCGTAGATCTTTTAGTCTAGTTATTTGCTACAATTGGCCGAGTCGCCTTTTTTGAAGTTGTTTCGCTACCTACATGGCACTGTTTTTGGTTCTATTTGTAGCATTCTGGGTCTATGTTGGGTGCAATGTATAGGTTGTAGGACCTGCTTCACTCCGTTTGACACTATGACATCAGATTTTTCTAAAATTTGTATCAAAGGCCCCAATATTCCGTTTGGTTAAGATTTACCGGGACATTTTTATAGCAATATTTTATGCTACAATTTTTGATTTGGTTATTAATTTCTCCTGGATAAATTATAAAAATTTATGGCAAAACTTCCTCCTTCAGCAGAATATCAAAAACTAAATATTATGAGAACCAACACATTTTGAAACCTAGTAGAGGTTTCTCATTTTTCATTTATTTGCAAACATCGCAGGTTTTGCTCGGTTTTATATTTCAACATTTTTCCACATTTCTACACGACAATATTTTTGTTTTTTCATCAATCGCCAGCAGTGTAACCAGCAGTTTTGTTCAAAAACTGAAACAAAGTGAAAACATTTAATAATAAACTGCCAACTATTTTAGTTGGAGAATATTTACCCACGCGTAATTGAAAACTAGCAAACAGAGCAATGAGCTTATACTTCCTGCTATTTAATTGTGCAAATGGGCTTTCGTACAATCAAAGGGAATTATTAATTTTTATTTTCTGAGTTACAAAGGTTATAACCCTCTAGCTATATACGTTTTGTGTATAAATCCATTTTAATCTCGTTTTCAAAACGAATTTTCATCAATTACTTTGATGTGCTTATAAGTTGATACGACATTATTACACCATTGTTAAATTCAGATATTTTGAAATACAGTTCTGTTTACATGTTTTCCGGGAATTTAACTCTAATTTGGTGATGTAAAAGAACATCCATATCCCTTAATTTATAGCAATTTTTTATTAGCGAGGGACGATGGCCGTAAATATTTGCACGTACTAATTTATTTATTTTTCGTTGCGTTTTCGGCGAGCATAAAGCAATATTTTTAATTCGGCATCATTTATGTCCTTTGTTGTCACTGTGACAGCGAGCCTACTAAAAATAACAATCGTCGCTAAAATATTACAGGATCGACCGGACTAATGAAATTGTAATCTTATATTAATGGAGCTTGTTATATAAAAATTTGGTGTTTTAAGCCTTTAGAATTATTACCATTTTTACTTAATTAATAATAATTATTTTATCATTTAATTATTAATCTGGAAAGAACCGAAATAAATTGTGTAAATTGTTTTTTACAGACTGTTTTGTAATTCTGTTGCCATAATAAAGTTCGTTCAATAAAACAAAAATAGGTGAAAAATTAAACATGTATTGTAATTGATATTGTCAGTTCGAGGTTTTCAGAACCACCAATTAAGATTACAAGGTCTGAATTATTATTGTTATGTATAAAAAGCTTTAAATATGCGTAAGTATAAATTATAGATGATGTTTAAAAATGTATATGAAAAATGAAATATTGGTTTAAAAATTGATTTAGGAATTTGTTAGCTTAACCGTTTTGGGGCTTTAAGCTCCAAACTCGCACGTAAATCTCCTGGAAACTTCAAAGTACGACATTTTAGGAATCTCAATTAAAAGTTGTGCTTAAAAATTGAAAATAGCTTCCAGAAAATAAAGAAGGCCAATGACACAAGAAGCTCTATTTTAAATCGAACGCTGAGAGAACTTTAATGTTCTTCAAGTCGAAATTTTGAGCTTTATGCTTATAGTTTTCTGATAAATAAAGAAATGAAATTTGCTCCATTCTTTCTTTTCCGATAATGTCATCCCAAGTCTCCTTCCTCTTTTATTTTGTATTCTTACTTGCGCAATATTTGTTTAACTAGCCGTTTGTTAGTCATCCTTTGAAGGTGCCCCCACCAACCTAGGTATCTGCTTTCTATAAACTCATGTACAGATTATATTTCTAGCTTTGCTCTAACTTCTTGGTTACGTATCCTGTCTCTTCGTATTATGAATTTGACTTTTCGTAAATACTTCATATCCATTGCTTGTATTTTACTTTTCTCTCTGTTACTAAGTATCCAAGATTTACATCCATATGTGAGGATTGTGCTGAATATTACTTTATAAACATTCGTCTTTGTTAAATCTTGGTACTTCTTTTTTACCGATAAAACTCTTATTTAGTGAGTAATACATCTTGGCTGCTTTATCTATTCTTTCATTAATTTCCATTTTCTGTTTTTCTGTTTCTTCTATTATGATCCCTAAATACTGATATTGCTTTTGTAGTTCTTCTTCATCTAACTTAATATTTAGTTCTTGTTGTTCTTTTGAAGTAGCAATTACTTTTGTTTTATTTGCCTACTTATTTATTTATCCATAACCTCTCCTTTCTGTTGAGATCCTGTTTCATATACATCCTCTCTTGTCTAGGATACTTCCTATTTTAGCATTCCATGTTTTTCTGGGTCTACCCCTTCTTCTTTTCCTGTCCGTTGTTGATTCTCATATGGCTTTGACAAGTTTATCATTTTTCATTCTCACTTCTTTAATAATATCATCAGTCACTGTGCTGTACAGTAAGGGGCTCAATACTTCACCCTGCCTTACTCCTTGATTGGTAATAAACCGTTTATTAATTGTTGTTCCAGTTTTTTCATACATATAATATGCTTCTCACTGCTTCAATAAGGTTTTTGGATGCCCTTCGCCTTTCTAAGCACTCCCAGATTTTTTCTCTTGGCAGTATGTCGAAGGCCTTCTCTAAATCTATCGCACACATATAATTTTCGACTTCTTACTAAGACCTTTTCAGTTATATGTTTCAGTCCTCCAAATATCCAATCTTGAGTGCCTCTGCCTAGTCTGCATCCTACTTGTGTCGCTTCCAATATTTTTCTTGGCCTATTTTCTATAATACTTTCATATACCTTTGCAGGTACGCTTACTAAGGACACCTCGGTAATTACCACATTCGGTTTTGTCACCTTTTTTATGAATAGAAACTATTCATGCTACTGTCCATTTGTCGGGTATTTTCTGACAATTCCAAATTTCAACAAATAGCTTGTAGCTTCACTCACATACTACAACATTTCTGGCTTGATTCCGTCCTCCCCGTGAGCTTTGCCTATTCTAATTTTGTCTTCTTCATATTAAATCATATCCTGTATAAAAGGTATTTCTGTCTCGTCTTTATTCTTCTCTTCACTCTTTCCGTTTTCTTTTGTTTTACTCGTATTTATTTTCATTCAATTTTCCATTAGTATTTCATTCCATATTGTTATGGTTTCTTCTAAATCTGTTCTGTTGTCGGTGATAATTACAATGTCATCTACGAATGCATAGTTTGTTCACTATAACATGTATGTACACTTTTAAAACTGCAATTATTAAATGGTCGCCAGGCAGATTCGATCCGAGGACTAGCGCAACGTTAGCATGACGCTCTACCATTGCGCAACCCTGGCTATTTATATTAATAAGTAATCACTATATCTTTCTGCTCTTGTTAAGACTCTTGTATCTTTTACGGGTTTTCTAATGGCTGCTTTCACCAGCACAAAATCAATGATTGATCTTTCTCCTCTGTTTGGATGTTCTTCTATGAACTTATGAATTTTTTTTTATGTTCATAGAACGTATTAGCAATAATCAAATTATTTATTACGTCTAACAACCCAAAGGATTTATTGTTTCGAATCTCCTCTCCATGTGCTCCTAGCACCGTTTTATACAATTAATCTTTTTTCCTTTTTCCCACTCTATTGTTAAAATCTCCAGCTATGTAAGTCTTCATTTGGCTGGTCGAGTGGATAATTCTTTCCAAAAGTTATCTTTTATTTCAGCCTTTTCATCGTCATTTGGGACACATACTGCAACAATTGTGCTTAGTTGACCTGTTTTAGTTTTTAATTCTACTAATAGTATTATTTTACACCAAGCCTCCCACCTTTGAATTCTCCAATTCTCGCAGCGGCTCTCCTATTTTCTTCTACCTCATTATAGAGCAGCCTATGTCCCTCATCCATCTCTATTTCACCTTTTCCCTTTTTCTTTGTTTCAGTCACCGTCAAAACATCTAAGCCAGCCTTGTAAAATTCATAGCTAAGTTTCTTTTCTTTTCCGTTTACGCCCCTTGTGTTCCATGTACCCCCAACCTGCACATGCTGTTTTTATCTCTTTTGCCATGTTCTCGTCGCTTCGTCTTCATATTCACATCCCCATTTCGATCCGTTTTATTGGAGTATAATCCAAATCTCTATTGTCTAGATATAACATATTCTTCTTCGTATTCCACACAAACTTACTACCAAAACGTTTTCCGGGTTGGAACCGTGTTATTGTTGAGACAGAAGAACTCAACGTTTCGCCCGCTTTTTCAAGGGGCTTCTTCAGAAGGGTTTCGCCTCTGGCTTGGTTTACAAGTAGAGTTACTGTTCCCTTCTTCCTCTTGCTAAAAGAGTTTCGCTCTTCTGAAGAAGCCCCTTAAAAAAGCGGGCAAAATGTTGAGTTCTTCTGTCTCAACAATGACACGGTTTCAACCCGAAAAACGTTCTGATAATGCTGATACTAACCGTAATCTTCGAATTCAAATTTACTATCATTTTCTGGTTGCCAATCTCCACCTTTTTGTTCAGTTTTCTTTCCTTGTTAGCTTTGTTCTTAATGATTTTTTGAATATTTCTTTCCTTCTGTGTTTGATCTATCTATGTAGATTGCATTATGTTTTGCGAACTTGAGTTTGTATTTATTCCTCATAATCTCATAGTTTTCGACTTGAACTGTATATTTATTCTCATTTATTTTCGTGATTTTTCTGGCTTTTGCCGATTTTGCTCGATAAATTCCTCTAGCTGTTTCTTGGTGTTCTCTGAATTACTGCCTTTGATTTTGAGGCCAGCTAGAATAGTCGATTCTCTCACTTCCGCAAATTTTCTGGGGACATTTTACAACTTAGTGGAGGATTATGAGATAATATCATAAACCATTTGTACTAGGCCGGACTCTAAACTTTTACAGCTATACCTCAATACAGAAGAATTTGGTTTTAAAATGTTAAAAGCATTTAAACTCAGAAAACCGTAATTTTTCAAGTTTGGCCTAGTACAAATGATTTATGATGGTGGTATTTAAATTTCATAACCCACCACTGAGTTGTAAAATGCCTCTAACAAACTTTCAAAAGTGAATGAATCGACTATAAATTGTTGTTCCTTCTGTTTTCTCTCTCCAATTGTTCTAACTTTTGCTCTACATATTCTACTGTGTCTAATTTAAAACTTAATTGTTTTCCTTTCATTTCTCTTCTTTTGAGAATTTTATCTCCTCTCTGTAGTGCTTCCCGTGCTCGAGTTTCTTATATCCTTGAGCTCTCTCATTAATTCTAGCACTAGCACCAACTCATCCAATTTGAAAATATGTTACCAGTCTTATTGATGGGTGTATTATGTGTTGCCTGTAATCCGAGGGGAAGGAGCCGTCCCCAAGTCAACCTTTCAAAAGGGCGTTTTGTTATCTCACCTTACTGTCAACTGTATATTTACTTTGCCTAGATTTAATAAAAAGGTTAAAGTTTGTTGGTAAAAAGGAAAAAAGGAAAGATCGAATGTATTCTTAATTCGCATCTTTTTAGTGTACATTTTATAAAGTGAGTATCTAACTGATAATTTAATTGACAACCAATTCACAATCTCAGACGCATTAAAGAAAATTAATCCCAATATAAAAAAGCAGATATTTCCTTTGCTCCGACGTGGGGGTATCAAGGTCCTTCGACCTGATTGAAAGATATCAGTGACCTGCGTATATCAACCCCACCTAAGAAATGGGCGAAATATCGAATCTTTTCAGGTGTTCGTTTTTACTTCAACTTATTTTTACAACGAAAGTGAAAAACCCTGAATTTGATTTTACTTAACACTCCTTTACTCCTACTTAACTTTCCCGTTCTCGAGTTTTATTATTACGAATATAAAATAAAATTTTGCGTTAAAATTATAACCGACGTAATAAAGCAGAAAATGAACGCGAAAACAAGATTTCCTTGAAAAAGTTATCAGAAGAAAAAGTTTCAGAAAGATCACTGTAATAAATGAACTGTAAACGGATTTCTGATTTTATTGAAAATCAAAACCTGGAAAAATCACCCAGCGATAATTATCCCATAAATTACGAAACCTTTAATCCTTTATGCACTTACAGCGTTTCACTAAAGCTTGCACATTTAAAAATCGATTTGTTATAATTTATCGGTTTCTATTTAATTTAAACGAGGAATTTCCATCGAAAAAGTAGTACGTCGCATTTCTTTAATTGCTGGAAAACATTCGCAATTTTATATTTCCTTTTGTGCTTTGATAAGCGTCATGAACTTGGGAATCCTTGTTGTACGGATAAATACTTAACCGGTTCTTGAATTTCAAATGGGAGCTCATCCGGAATTTATGACGGTTTTGATAGCATTCAATGTAGTAAAGTTATTTCTTGAATTTTTGACGAATGTATTACGAACTTCAGGAATTAAATAATAAATTACGGAGTTTCTAAATTCTTCCTTTTCCATTATGTTTATTTCCTCGCATAAAATTACACGAATAACTGTTTGGAATAGTTTAGTTAGGAGAAACTTTAGACTTTAGACCAAAGTTTTGTTTTTCACGGGCAATATTAATTAATGTAAAGCAGCCATTTTCATAACGAACAACAAGTTAATTCAAATGTTTTATTTTCATGTAAAATATTTATTTGACAAACGTACGTAGAAGAGAAATATTATCGTTGCGAACATTCCTGATCTGGAGATGGTGAACAACATACACGATTTGAAGTTAGTAATTCAGAAAACCTATTTCCGTTATGTCATCTCTTTTCGTGTCTGAAATACGCTTGCAGTTTTGTATACAGCGCAGATGTGCCAAATTTGACTGAAAACTATTAATTTTCTTGGCGTTTTCTTTTCCAATGAAACAGAAGAGACCTCGAATTTAAATTCTTAAATACTTACTTTGAAAATTCTGAAAATCTTCAACTTAGGTCGCATAATTTGCCTCGTCAGGGTTTCGCAACTGACCTTTTAATAAATCAATGAATTAACAAAAACAGCTATAACAACGTAAAAGTAGATTTCCAAAACCTTCGCAAACGTTTTACGGAGGTTATGCTCCATTAAACTGTATTTACTTATCCGATAAAAATTAGTAATGTTAGTTTACAGAATAATTTTTTTGTATGCCAGTTTATTTGGTTGCCTAAATCCGGCAAATAAATTATTTCGTCCTGAGATTACCCTCAAGATTATGCGTATAAGTGGAACAAATGTGAGGCGAGGGTGAAAATGTGTGTGGATTTCTATTTACATTAATTAACATATTAAACTGACCGTGCACAAAAGAAACACAAAGTTATTTAAATGTAATCGCTTAAAATCTACATTGCTCTGTACTAATTTTTCTTGTAAAGGTTAAAGATATTAATATTTTGTGACCTGCAGGTTAAAATCTAGCATTAAGTAATTACATTTTTACAATAGCCACTTTAATGCTTGTTTTTTATTTATTTAAGGAACGTACAGCTCTACTTGTTTTATTTTCTTCTGGTTTAAACATAACATTTGAAAAACTGTTGTTTTGCTCAAGGTTTAGGTCCAATCGCCAATTTAAAATTCCCAAAGTATCTATTTTATCATTCTTAAGTAACCCTTATGCCCTACACCGAAGAGTCAGCATTCTAAACTTTTCAAAATACCTATTTTACAATCGATAGGAAAACTGTAAAGCCAATAAAATAAACAAAAGCTACAGTTTTATTACTAAAACTGTCGAACTTATAAAACAAAAAAGGAAGCTGCCTGTCAGTTTCAGAAGTTAATATTTAAAGGCGATCCCGTGGTAGAGGTATTTGAACTTTACTCTTTTCTTTCATTTAAATTGTTGTAAAATTCTGAGTAAGTATAATAAATCGGTAGCGTATTTATTTTCACTGTGTTCTAATAAATTTACATTTTACAATGTTTTTGTAATAAGAACAAATTTCTTTATGAGGTGTTATGAAGTGAAGTAACAGTTGGTCAAAAAAACTCGGTTTATTGTTACGCAAATTTATCTCCATGGAATTTTTAATTTTTATTATAACAAAACCTGACAAAAAACTGTTTGTAAAAATTGTAATATTAAAATTTGTACTGATTTCAATCAGTTTCGTAATAATACAAAAAAGTTAGATAAAAATCAAACAGAGACAATAAAAAGGTTAATACCAGAAGCTTAAACAAGTTTTGGATTATTTTCAATCTAGAACGTTTGAATGTTTGAAAGTGGATGGGATTTTGTTTACAAATACTGTAACTGCCGTAAATACATCAATCTTTCATAAATTATTTATCTTGTTTTTGTTGTCTTTTGTCCACCATTTCTTATTTTTTATTCGTGGTATTTAATTACCTGTTTTAATTTTCTGCTTCTGCTATACGAAAGGAACTTCGTTGTTGGATAGATTGCTCTGGTGTTCATCTTATCTTTTACCTCTTGTATTTCTCTTTTAAGTCGTTGGACGAGGTGGTTGTGGCCTTGGTTTATCGCCAATTTTAGTTTGTTCCTTTTTAGCAAATGTTTACGTGATTTCCTTGAGGTAACTTTTGATTTTTGGATTCCTTTTCCTGGGATACTTGAGTTCTGTTATTTAAGATCACTCTGGCTGCTTCTTAACAAGTGCCCCCTTCATTATTTCCGTAAAGTAATTTTTGCCTGTCGTTTTCATTTTGATTTTTCAGATTCCCTTCCACATAGTTTGTTGTATGTTCACTTCAAACTTTGTAACTTCGCTGTGATTTCTCTTTCTCTGCTTTTTACAGCGCAGCGATCCATTTACTTATATTCTGCCATTTAAAGTCGTTCTGATTCCTTTTTAGCAACTATCTCCTTGATTTCCTTGCAGTAATATTTGGGTGTTGTTTTCATTTCGATTTTCGTGGCTCTATTCCTGGAAGATTGTTGTATGTTCACTTCAAATTCTGCACCTTCGTGGGGTTTTATGTTTCTCTGCTTTTTTTCAATAGTTCTTTTACTTAAATTCTGTCATTTAAGGTCGTTCTGTTGTTTTGTAGCAACTATCTCCTTGATTTCCTTGAGGTAATTTTTACTTGTTTTCATTTTGATTTTTGATGTTCTTTTCTTATAATTTTTTGTATATTGACTTCAAACTTTGCTTCTTCGTGGGCTTCTCCCTTTCTCTCTTTTCCCAGGGGCCCATTTAAGGTCGATCTAGTTGAGTTTTAGTACCTGTCTCCTTGATTTTCTTGAAGTAATTTTTGCCTGTTGTTTTAATTTTAATTTTTGATATTATTTTCTTGGAATCTTGTTATATGTCCACTTCAAACTATAATGCTTCGTGGTCTTTTCCTTTTCTGTTTATTTCTCAATAGCCCATTTTCTTGAAATCTGTTGCTAAGCTCTTCTCTAAATGTAACCCAATCTAGATATTTATTAGTCTAACGTTATATCGGTTTTGTATTAGATTCACTTAATATTAGTATCATCACTCATCAGGATAATCAAAACTCAAAAGTTATCTTGCATATGAATAAATTTTTCTAAAGATAAAGAAGTCCAACAATCTAGTATTTTGCTTTGATCTGAAGGTCAATAGATGGGTTTTCTGTTGGTATGATAGTTGCAACCCCTTTATTCTATGGCTTTTTCTTTGACTTTCCTGGAATTGTACAATGTACAATGTGATTTTTTAAAAACTCAATTACAGCACACCGTATTCTGACTTAATACAGACAGTTCTGAGGTTATTAAGACAGAATACGGCCTGCTGCAATTGAGTTTTTAAAAAATCACATTGTAGTAAAGAAACGATAAAAGAGACCAACACTATAAATTAACAGTAAATAAACAGTATTTCTATAGAGATATCTACTGAGTGTTTGGAAAGTGGCCGAAATAATAATGATACAGAAACCAGGAAAATTACAGAATGAAATGGCATTCATATCGGTTCATACGGTTTCTGCCTATAATTTGAAAAACTGTTTCGCAAAAGGTTTAGACTAAATAATTGTAGGAAAAAATCTGGTACCTGCACATCTACTGCCGATCAACTACACATAATAATAAGTACTATAAATAGGACGCAAATTCTAATTAGTAATCTTCTTACATGCCACCGAGGCGTTCAATAGGCTGTGGAGCCAACCGTAAATTAGAAAAAAATTGCCTAAATAACTAGTCGCTGAACTTCTAAAATTCAGGAATGAGCAATACAGCAAACCCTACGATCTGTATGAAATGCGTCACAGCAACACTGTACTGGGGCTAATAGTTTACTTTTTGCCTACCTGATAAACTCATTTGATATTCTGATAAACTCACTTTTGCAGACGATACTGCACTTCTAGAATCTAAGGGAACGTTTAGTATGTTATTTACAATAGCTAACTAAAGGTTCATACAAAAATTCAGCTCTTACTCTTTGTCGAGAATGAGTGGACTATCAGAGAATTGAAGAAACAACCAAAATACTGCAACAAGTCACAAATCAGCTAAAATGCAAAATACTCGATGCACCCTTGTACTGCAAGGATAATAATATCCCAAGAAATCTAAAGATGAGAAAGGCAGAAAAAGACATACCAACCCCTGAAGCTTGAGACCAAGGGTTTACTTGCAGTGTAAATACCGAGGCCCCCCACTTTCTTCAAAATCAAATAATTTCAGAATTTCAGCCCACATAAGTAATAGAAAGTGTTACATTAAATGGCAATTTTAAAATTATGTTTATGCCCATGTTTATGGAAACGCCAATCAAAAACTTCCATAGAATTAATGTAGTTTACATTATTTATGTCAGTTCAAGATTTTGAAAACAGAAAACAGAAAAATGACGATTGTTGATAATACGGATCTGACCACAAGATACAAGAAAGTTAAAGCTTTTGAGCTAATATGGCTTGCAGGTGTTAGGGCAAAACAGAGCAAAAGTAATGTTGCCAATGTAAAGGTACAGGTATCGGCACTAACGCCCCACGAGGGAGCATGATCAGCAACATAGAGGGTTAAGATTAAGACCTCCTAAGTCACTTTTCATACCTGGGTTGTTTTGCACGCTATATGTGCGGGGTAGTGTGGTAAACACCACGCTTTCAACAACCGCCTAGCTTCCCTACTCCACTACTGTGTTTCGTCTTTCAATTATTTTCAATGACTGGATAGGCCAGCCGCCGAGCATTCGACTCTTGTTTGACCCCAATACATTATTATCATATTAAGGTTAATTAGAAAACCCGAGAGATTTTTAAATTGTCTTTAAATTTATCGCCCTATGTGATTTAAATCCAAGGCGTCATTGATGTCGTCTAAAACAAGGTAGTAATTTCCACCAATTATTTGAATTGCCAATATATTCTCATTAAAAAAAAACTAAAATATTTTGTAAGCTCTTAAATTAGATAGAGCTATTTTGTTACAACGATTTAAATTTGGTAAGCAGTAAAATCTTTAGCAACATGATAAAAGATCCACTTGGTGGCCAAACAAATATGCAAATGGATAAATATTGAACCAGCCAATCAGCTTTAACATTTACTTTTCCAAGTATTAGCACTTTCCAAGAAATATTAAATGCCAAGATTTTCTACATATTATCGCCGATTTCCAGAAATGCAAATGCAGAATTCTGAGTAGCATTCTTAAACCCACATCCTACATTGAGTTTTATTTAAGCTTACCTTAAGAAAGCCATCGTTAGAAACAATAATTGAAATGATCCCACGTATTCCAGAAATACATTTATCAGATTTTACCAGTATGACATTTTTTAAATTTGAATATAAAAATACATAGAACCGCTCTAATTCGTAAAAACGACTGATTTTATGTAAAAAGGCCAGTATGAATAACAACATCAAAAAATATTATTATTCAATCCGGTTTTCCAAGTAAGTATTACATATGTATTAGGTTTAGTGGCAACTAAATTCCTTTACTTTAACCTATATTTACACACTTCATTTGGTACAACAAATCAATCCTTCTAGAACACGCTCCTTTCACTCAAGATTCCTCTTTTTAAACAATCCTGCACCTGATCAGTCTACTGTTGTGTTGCCGTATATCTTCTTTCTGTACCAAATAGATTATCCTTGCCAGTTGTTCTTGAAGCATTCTTTTCGTTTAAGTAAACCTTAGAGTTTTTAGTTGTTTTTAATTGCAGTGTAACTCGGTTTGTTTTGGCACAAAAAACGGGTCTTGTATTTATTTATTTTCAGTTTAAAGGATAAGTATGAAACTTTTGCTTCCTTGCGAATCCTGTAGATTTCGACAATGTTATGAATTATTTTGAAAATCTGCATAGTTATCAAAGTCTACAAATACTTTTGAAAAGAGAACTTAAAATACGAAAACTTTCATTCTAATTATTATAAATTTGTTGTTTATGCTTGTTTTTGATTAATAATTTGTTTTTTTTTTTATGAAATATTGTTAATTGTGCAAAAAACACAACTATCAGTTAGTAAAGGAATCCACTGTTTGCAGCAGTGCTACACCAACAATTACAGTAAAACGTGGGCATATATTTAGTTAATGCATGTTAATAACAGCACAATAAATCGTAAAGTTTTCGTGCGTTTGCGTTCGGTCTTAATTACCCATTTAAATTAAAATATATTCACAATAGAATCCGGAAACTTAGCATTAATTGTATAATATGTATATTTCAGCGTGTATCAGATGCATGCACAAAGGGATAGTTCCGAAAACTATTCATTACATGAAAGCAAAGATAACAAGCTAGTAGATACATACGTATTGCAAAAAGTGAGCAGGTGGCGACATCTGGGCGTCGCGACGTAGCGTGCAGCGCTCGGCTCGGAGTTTTCTTGAAGCACAGGTTCATCTCGAGCGCCGATTTAGATTCCTGAAATGCAACGACAAATTGCCCGTGCATTTCTCAGAACGTTCATAAGCTTTGAGCATATTTTATTGCTCGAATATTAAAATGTTTATTTACGAGAAGTCATAAGTCGCGTTCTCTCGCGAAATCTAATTTTCTCTATCTCACATCTGGAGGTATAAAATGAGAACGGACGCAACCGCTAGTAGAATGAAAATAGCGGTACTTATCTACATCAATAATGGCATTTGCGCATTGAAATGAAAGATAGCACAAAAATCCACCGTGTTTCGAGTTAAACACGTTCCGGGGCTTCCGGGGCATTAAAACAAAAACAGTGTCGCCGACTAAATGGACTTTGCAGAGTGCGAAATTAAATGCCGCATAAAATTATAAAAGCTAGTTGAGGGTGCTTTTAGTTTGTCGAGCTTCGAAGGCACTTTTCCTATTAATGGCTTGTTTTTACTAAGTGAAGAGATTACGTTTTTTTGAGGACCCTGCCTTTGTCAGATACGACGGGAGAGGGCGCTCCTTGTCGCTTCTCCGTGACACTTTTTCGTTTGATAAAATCCTCCCAAATTAACTCCCATGTAATTCTTTAATTAAAGAAAGACCACATAAAACTCCCATGTTTTTTATTTACCCAGAATTTTTGTAAAAATTGTTAGGATATTTTAAGACTTGAAATTACTAACTCAGCTATAAACAATTTGTAAAAGGCCCAAGTCAAAGTACATTAACGACGCAATTTTTCACTTTTTTGAAACTTGAGTTTAAGGACAACATTACGGTTTTACAAAACAATATTTTGGGGTATTTTTCATTCTCATTCAGCACTTTCCTGTCAGAATTGACGAAACTTCTAATTTAACTATCTTACCTGCAACTTCAAGGCCTTCTAATAAAATAATGAAGCAGCTTGCCTACCTTTACGAAATAACAAATTTTTATGCTTCACAACGATTCAGGATATTTAGTGTGGAAATTCTAGTAACGATAAACATAAATAGTGATACAACATAAAACAGTTCTATTTTAAGCCAAGAATAATTTATTAACGGTGTGTTTCTACCTTAAATAAAATTAATGGAAACTTACTAAACGTACTAATGGAAAATTCATTACACTTTACAATGAATTTCCAGAAATATCCGTAAAATTGTCTCGTTTGCGCAGGTATAATCAGGATTAAGAGATTTGCAGGATAATACGCGTTCTGTACGTAAATATCTAGTGTTTAGTTATTTGTATTTCAATATACAACAATGTGAGCGTGCTAGTTTATCTCTTGGTTGAGGAAGTATTCTAATTATTAATTTTTCTTTAAAGACCTCTCTTTAAATTTCATGTATATTTTAATTTTGAAGGTTCTTTCCAGAAAGTTCACATTAAGTTGCAATTTGAATTGTCTCGATATTCTTTCTGTTTAAATTTAAACATAGACTGTAATAAAAAAAATGAATAAATAATAAAAGGAACGCCCGATCACGAATACATTAAAAATGTAAAACGATGGCAAATCAAAACCTGTTTGCTGTAAAGTGCACCGTCTTTCCATTAGAGTGAATTTACTTCGAGTTCGACAACGTCTTGAATAAATAATTCATCCCTCTGCTCATATTTACATTTTTAAGTACAATATCCTGCCTCGTTTTCGTACAATTAAGTAAACACGCAAGGCTATAATAGTACATGAACAATGGGATCAGGAAAGTTTCACGTTATTTCAAAATTATGGCCTTCCTTGTAGCGCATTTCCTCATAAACTTTTTGAATATAAGTCACTTTGACTTTAATTCATTTCTCCTACGTTGTGAAAACACCCCCTTATATTCACGTTACATAAGAACCATGGAGGAGTAAGTGTACGTAGTATTGTAACGAAGGGCTTCTTCTTTATTAAAATTGTTCCTGGTTTTAGATTACTTAGTAAATAATAAATCTGATGGTAAACTTTAGGGAAGTTTTAATGTTTATTTAAATAAATTTAATGACATTCATTCAGTTCGGCTTCCATTTTTCATGCAGATAATTTGCTAAAATGTTTACATTTAACAAAATATTATTATCGTTTGTTTATATTTTTGAGGCTGGCCTTTGAACTATGTTTCTTGTTCTGCCGTAATTTTTCAGGAACTTTCTTTATCGAAAGCGCTGGAAATACTAATCAGTACTAAAAATCAATTACAGTAACATCGAACGAAAGCTTTTTATTAATCGATAAAATACTTATCTTAATTAAAATTGATTTCCGTGTCAATTTGCCTGAAAAGACAAGTTTTCCATTTAATGACCGTTCACCGTTCACTATCTCACCAAGTTTTCAGGCCTGTCAATTATAACTTCGTCTACTGAAATATGTACATATTAAAATAAAAGCTGTCTAGATCGAAATCGTCTACAAATTTATCGGAAGTACTAAGTACAAAAAAATTGATGAAATTTCCAAAGCTTTTAGCAGCACATCAGTAGGTATACGAAATGTTAAAATAACTCGGATAATCGATTTCTGAACATATAATTTTGGCAGGTTTTACTTCCTTACTTCAATATATTTTTTTAAATTTACCTTTTGTTTACTAATGGACATTTGCACCAAATTTACTTAAAATATAAAGTTTAGAGTTTATAGGTGGAGATGTTTTTTATCACCGTACAAACTGAAATACATTACATGTTTTTATACATAACAGAATTAAAATACATTAAAAAATACCTAAAATACTTTTGCCAAATATAATGGAGAAACCTTTGCGTTGACTAACGACTAGAGTATTCTTTAGTTTGAAGATGTTATAAGTTACTTTTAATTCAAAATCTTGTTCACAATGTAGCAAAATCAGAAAATCAGTATTAAGTAAATAGTATTTAAAAGATTCATTGGCATCGATTTAATTGTATTTAATTTAAAGTGTTACACTGAGAAACGTAATCGTTTGATCTTTAATAGACCTCAAGTCAAGTCAAATCAACGTTTATTGTAATATTGAATACATCAATACATCTTCGGTTAGTTATAACAAAGATAAATATTTGATAAATATAATAAACAATAGAAGAAGAACGTCTTCTATCTCAACAATGACACAGTTTCAACCCGGAAGACGTTCTCTTAACAATGTATACATATAGTTTATGGATAACAATTAAATAAAAAATCAAAAATTAAGCAGCGATGACGTTGCGGGTGTCCAATAATTTGATGGGTTCGCCGGTGTGGATGGTTGGATGAGAAGGCCTGTGGTTAACGTCTTCTTTGACTGAGAGGAATCTGCTCCAGGATTTCGCTATATTCATCTGGGGTCTGCAGAAACATAGTGGTGGGTGTGGCTTTTTGGTTTTGCTGTGATCGCAGCACGGGAAAGAAGGACTAGCGTAGATGGTGACTGGGGTCGTTGATTGATCTATTTACGAATCTGGAGCAAAGGTTGTCTAAGCGTTGGTTTATAGGTGGGTTGGGAGTGTTCAGATAGAGTTGATCTGAAGGATGTATCTGTAGATTTTTCTTACGGTTGATCTTTCGAAAAAGAGGTAATTGAAGGACAGGTGGTGATTTGATACCTGATGGATAATGAATTGGATATCAAGGATGTGTCTGTTGAAGGTTTTGTAAATGTGGAGAAGGGTTTCAGGTTTTCATCAATTGAGGCGATTTCGGTGGAGTACAGAGATTAGAGAAATTCTATGGCGAGCAGTGGGCAGGCATAGGCGAGTCTGCAGAGACCAGTTAAGAGTTGGGGTTAATGTAAATCCAAGATATTTAGCTGTAGGGAGTAGGGAAATATTTTGGTCCCAGAGATAAATATTGACGTCGGTTCGTAGTTGATTTTTTCTGTCGGAATAAGAGGGTTAAGTTTCATCTGGTGATGTGGACTTGCGTGCGGCTGGTGGTATTGGCAATTGAACGGGAGGAGATCCAAATGGCTGTATCCTCTGCACACTGGGCGGAGGTGGAGCTGGAGTGCTCAGGGTAACGAAGGTCGTAACAGTATAGTTAAGTACAGGAAAGGCGCAGGGATTGAACCTTGAGGGACTTCTGCTTGGGGTGTGAACTTATCAGACAGGTGGTTTTGGTGTCGGATGCGGCAAGATCTGTTGGAAAGGAAGGAGCGGATTAATCTAACGTAAGGAATGGGGAAGTGAGCATTTTATATAGGAGACCCTCATTCCAAACCTTGTCAAAGGCTCTATCGATGTCCAGAAAGATGGCAAGGGTACAGTTTGAAGATGGGATACCTCGTAGAAGGACTGTTTTAATGAAGGAGCGGAGTTTATTTCTAAAAAGTTTTTCGAATATTTTCATAGGACATCGAGAAGCGAAATGGGTCGGTAGAAGAGGGGAAAGGTGTAGAACTTTTCCAGGTTTAGGGATCATGACAACATGGGACTGTTTCCATTCGACAGGATAGTACCCAGTAAGGAGGATGACGTTGAAGATGTTGGTTAGGAGTTGAACGGCAGAAGGAGCTAGATGATAAAACTTATAAAATGTACGTTGTTTTGTTTTGCTATTGATAAGTTCGTAGTGTAAAGGTAACTTACGTAAAAAGCCCTAAAAATATGAGTCCTGAGTAACAGAATTATTCGGTTTTTGATTTCAATTAATGAAAAAATTCTGGTTTGCATTATGAAAGATTTGAAGTAAGAATTAGAATTATTATTAATTTGTCAATTAAATACTGCGACAACTTTCAGTACTTCGGCCCTTTGTTGTCATAAACCACGATGTTCAGTACTCTAATCATGACACATTCAAGGCCAAATCATGAGATCTCTTGCAAAATCAAGAAACCTAGCAACGCTGTTAGAGATACGAACAAACTTGAGCACCCCTTTCTTTCTTTCTCATACTTTTTTCTCTTTTTTGTTTTCTTTTTCTGTAAATACTTTGCTGTTTACAGCATCAGTATACGCATAACTGAATAATTTTTAACTCTTTTATACTGTTTAGAGTTAATAATTATTGATAAAATAAGAACTAATCCCTTCAGAAATTGTAATAAATAAAATGCCAAAATTTCTAGTCTTTGAAGCAGTATAAACCAGAAGTCATTAAATTCTTCAATATTCACCAAATGTGGAAAGGGGCAACTAAAATATTAAATGTAGGAGCACAAAACAGTATTTCAAGATGCAGAAGTGATTGATATGAAGTAGTAGGAACTAAAAATGAATTCCGTTAAAATTAAGTCTTCTTGATTTTTCAACATTTGATCTAACCTCTAAGCTATTTTTATACTTCTTTTTTGGGTATATCGCCACCAATAATTCCTAAAATAAAAATTAAATACTGAACGAAAACGAGTTAAAAAGGTTTAAACGCTGACAAAATCTTTTGTTTTTCTATGTAAGGTTGTTGTAAAATAAGTTTTTTGCACAAGCGGGAGTAGAAATCAGTTTCTCTGCTGTCAAAATCGTGACAGAAGTGGAGCATTTTCTCCCTAAGGAGAAAATATGTCACATTTTCTCCCTAGGGAGTTAATCAGTTTCTCTGCTGTCAAAATTGTGACAGAAGTGGAGCATTTTCTCCCTAAGGAGAAAATATGTCACATTTTCTCTCTGGGGAGTTTATATTTGCCAAAGTTTTATTCTTAAAATTTTTAATGAATTTTCAGGTTTTTGTGGTTCTGCTTGTGCAAAAAATAGTATATACACCTCGGGAGAGAATGCTATTTTTCCCTCGGTGCTTTTTAGCCCTCGGGCTCCGCCCTTGGGCTATAAATTGCACCTCATGAAAAATCATGCATTTCTCTCCCTCTATGTATAATATACTATTAAGCGAAATACCCAAAAAGAAGTATTAATCGTCAAACTAGCCATTTGCCACAGCGAATCTTCAGAAAATACGCATATTTTTACCTGAGAACTGAAATTTTACCAAATAACTTAAAAAAATTTGGTGGTGACTGAAATTAGGTCAATGTAATCCATTTTATATTTCGCTATTTAATAAAAAAATTCCGAAACAAGTATTATTAAATTAACAAGCAACCTTACAAAAACTTTATTTTTACGGGTTCAAGTTGAAGTTGAAGTTGAACAAACAAAAATCGAGCAGCGATAGTGTTGCTTTTAAGTGGGTTGAAAATAGGCCATGTATGTAAAACATTGCAATCAGCGAGGGTCGCTAAAGTTGTGTCTGACAGGTTCTCACTAGTTTCCGCAAGGGAGCATTTTAGGACCGTTAATGTTTATTTTATACATAAATAGTTTCCCGTAGGTGGAAGGTCGTGTTTATTTGTGGATAATCCTTTGTTAATCCAAAACGCCAATCTTAATAATCTTTAACTCATTAAATTAATCGTTTTTATTTTGGGATTTATGTCAGATACATTCACATTACTTTCAGTGGCCGACTTGCTGAATAATGTCAGAGTAATTTTAGTTAGATAACAAATATGTTATAAATTATTCACCTTCGAGTTTCTAGCATTGTTAATTGTCTAAATAATCATTAAAGTTAGGTAGGTTTGTAACTAATTTTATTAGTTACATAGGTACGTTGCCTTACAACAGTTTGGTTTTAAGAATAAAATGTACCTATGTTACTACAAAATTTCAATGCCTGTGGTGTAACTAGATGGGGTACTTAAATGGTTTAAAAATTTCTAAGTGCTCGGTTGCATTTAACGAAATTTAATAATGACATCTCATTGTCTACAGAGAACATTCATAGCGTGCCGCAAGAAAGTGCAGTAGGTCCTCTTCTTTTTATTATTTATATAATGACATAACTTTTAGCATAACCAACGTTAATGTAGTCTTATTTATTTGTGCAGATGATACGATTCTTTATATATCAGGTAAAAATATGCAGCAGCTAAGAGATGTTTTACAGAAGAACATGAATCATAAATAATAGACTACAAATGAAGGGTTTCGCCTACGGCTTGGTTTACAAGTTGAGTTGCCGTGCTCTTCTCCCTCTTGATAAAAGAGTTTCACCTCTGGCGTGGTGCACACGTTGTGTTACCGTGCTCTTTTAATGCCCTTTTTTTCTCCTGATGAAGCCCTTTAAAAAAATGGGAGAAAATCGTAATTTTGTTTTTGCCATATCTTTTACGGTAATAACACAAATAACTATGTAAATATGCAAATTTTCAAATATGAATCTTCCGGAATTCCTGACCTCTAACCTCAACTCGTTTTTGGGGTTCTTCTAAACGCGCCCGCTTTAATTGTTTCTTATGACTTTTTGGTTTTGACAAATACGTACCACGTTTGCTCCCCATTATTTAAGGGTAAATATGATAACACAAATTAGGATCAATCAAGACTGAACCAAAATTGCTAATGAAGATAAATGACTTGCATACCAATTGATAATTTGAGGAGGGAGTAAGTAAATGCATCTCAACTTGTCAGTTATAACCTCTACAGTTTTGAGTCATACACAAAATCCATGCACAAACCATTTTGATATTTTAAGTAGTTATGCAACTTTAGATACGTCAAATAGAAAGTGGCTGTATGTAAAAGTAATAGATTTGCTTGGGTAAACAATTTCTAAAAATACGTAAATGTTTGTTACTACAATGTCTTAAGAGTTTCAAAAAAATTGGGAGCAGATTAATGTGTTATTATTCACATTTTATTTTTTGACTTAAATTCTCCGAGTATAGTTTTTGCCGTAATAATAATAATTTTCGATGAACCTTGAATAATAAATTCTTATAAGATTAAATAATACAATAAAAATCCCTACAAATAATACACTCAGATGCAAAAAATGACCCGTTTTTTCTGCACCTGATTGTATTACAGAAAAAAATTAATTTATAAAAAAAAAATAGTTTACAAATGCAGCAACGAATGTTGAATGTTTCAGAGGAAGATTTTGGGTATTTGTTGCAGTTTTTATTTTTGCATAGCATTGAGGCTGTTCAGGGTGGATGTGAAACAAAAATTTAAATCTCCGTATGCTTTCTAAAAACACAGAAAATGTATTGTTATTTTTGCTTTGCTTGACGTCCTGAAACTCGTTTAAACCTTGATTTTCTGAAACTTTAAACTGAAACCTCTGTTTATAACTTCCAAATTACAATTTAGACTTGTTTCTATTTGCTTTCTGAATTATTTGTTATTAAATACAGAAAGTAAAATTAAACGATTGCAGCTATAGGTACATTTTTTGTTACAGATATATGTAGGTAATTGAAGATTTTAGAATTCAGATTTTTAAGGAATCCCTGCGTTGGAGAAATACTTTTAATGTATTTTAATGGATTATAAAAATTCTATATACAGAAAAATATCCGTAAAATTCAGTGGTTCAAATCCCCTAGTTTTCATTATTCATTAAAATATAATAAAAAGATTGATATTTAAAGAAAAGTAAATAATAACAACAAAAACCTTTAGACTGCTTTGTTTATGAATTTCAGCTCCATAAACTAATTAAATTCTAAGCACAATTTTCTATTAGTAGTACGAGTATTTCTTTGCCAAAGATAGGCTAGATAATATACATTTCTATAAAAAAGCAACTAGGTACTCTGTGAAGTATTTATTCATTCAGGTTGGAAATGAAACAGAAATTTGAAATATCCCTAAGTTAAAAAAAGCAGAACATTTATTGTTTTTTTTTCTTCTGTTCTACTGTTAAAACCTTGACTGTCTATAGTTTTGGCCATAAAAGTTATTTGGAGACACCTGAAAGAAGATTATTCTTGATGTCCCTTCGAGTATGTACTTATTTACTTATTTATTTATTTATTTATAAGTATTGGGCTGATGCTTCTATTTATAACCTTTAGATTAGCATTTAGACATATTTTTATTTGCTTATTTGTTATTCAATACTAAAATTTACAATTAAATGATATATATATTAAGTTGATTAATGAAAAATGCAGGTTTTATAAATTCAGTTTTTAAACATTCACTTCTTTGGGAAAGTACTTTTAATGCAGTTTAATGAATCATAACAATTCTGTATATAGAAAATTATCACCGTGGTTCAAATCCCTGTGTTGATGATTTTCTATATTCTATATAATTTTTAGGATATAAATTTTCTGGTTGTCAAATGAAATGTAAAACAAAAATCATTTTGTTGCTCAGAAGTCACATTTTTGTACTTTTTTCTTACAGAAAGCGTGTAATAAGTTCGCTCTAAACTATGAGCTTATATAAATGTAACAACGAATCGACTATTTCAAAGGAGGATTTCAGGTATTTATTGCAGTTTTTATATTTGCAAAACGTTTAGGTTTAGATAATAGATCGTTGTATGAAAAAAGAAACTAATATTTGAAATATTTGTTCGTTCAGTATGAAAATGAAACTAAAACTTAAATTCTGAAAGTTTTCTAAATAACAAAAACTTTGAAGCTATTTTCTGCTCGGTGTGCCGTTATACTCGTTTAAACCCCGAATTTCTGTAGTTGTCATCATGATAATGAAAATTATTAGGAAGCACCTGGAGGAAACGATATTTGATGCACCTTCGAATTTGCATTTACTTATTTATTTATATATTTAAGCTAGGGCCTCTAATTATAACTTAAAATGAGAATTTAGTCTTATTTTTATTTACTTTCTGAACTATTCGTTATTAAATGTTGAAATTTAAAATGAAACGATTAGTTATATATTTTTTGTGGATTACTTAATGGGGAAGAACATAATGGAAGATTGTAGAAATTAAATTTTTAAGAATTCAATTTACAAAATTCTTTAAAATACATGAAAAGGATTTATGATTAAAAAACGAATAAATAATGGCGACAAAAACGTTCAGAATGCTTTGTGTATGATTTTAGTTCCATATACTAGTGGAATGAATTCGCTCTATACTACGAGCTTATCAGTAGCAAAACAAGACAATGCAAGTTTTCTAAATTTTGTTAAAGGTCAAACGGTTATTTTTCTCAATTAAACCATAAATTGTTAAATATTGATTACACTGCTGTTCTATTTTTACTACATTGTGCGCACTGTTTTCAATTGGAAGTATAGCTTCAAACTAAAGAAGATTTCTTAAATTTACTGAAAATAGTTTGTGATTAGGCAAGGACAGTATTAAATTATATTTATACAGGGTATTCAAAGAAGCCTAAATATTTGGAAGTAGGGAACACTCAGATGTTTCCATATACCAAACGTTTTTAAGAAAATCTGTACATTGAAAGCAAATCACCTCCCCAGAGATTTGACTAAACTAAACTTCAGCTCAAACGGGGTAAATTTTCAGAATTAATAAGCAAATCTACTTCATAAACCTCGAATAATTTATCTTTAAATTACAGAAAGTGTTAAGTGTTATAAATACGAAAAGTTAAAACAGTACCAAGTCATACCACATTAATTAATTTAAAAATTAAGATCTTAAGATCAGATTCACTCTGTAACCTAAGTAACGGCTGATTAAATACCATTAATGAAGAAGAATCTTTAAAAAATATCTGTTTGTCTTCATCATCCCCATATTTATGTTCACATAATAAAGGTGGACTAAATAACATCAATGAATTTTTACAAGAGACACACACATTGTTTCGACAAGGTCGTTTTTCTTCTAATTGCCTAGAAACACTAAACAAATTCGGCGCCCTTGAAAAGCTGTTGCCAATCCGTCCCTGCTACATTTTCAAGCTAAAATTACATGGATGTAAGCCAGGTTAACGTATAATCAACAGAATCTATGTAGAAACTATCAAGTAACGGGTATAATTTCGTGTAGTTAACGAACTGAACAGAACGTATAGGTATAACTTTAGTTGGCAAACTGTGAGTAAAACGAATGAACCGATTCATTTATCAATAAATAAAATCCAAGTTTGTACCTTCTGAATTATCGCTACCAATTACATCCTTGCTTCATATACGCTTTAGGTTGTTCGGTTAACTTTCCAAAATAATCAGGCAACTGGAAACTTCAGCTTACTGCCATATGTTGCATTCGTGTAGATCGGTTTACAGGGAGAAAGTCTCAAACTACAAAGCTCAAAGTAAATTTTAGCAGCATTTGGCCCAAAAGGAGATACGTTAAACCAAAATGAAGTTTTTCAGGTGTGTATGTATATCCTTGAAAGCGCGTCTGAATCTAAACGTGCGGTTAAATATAAATGAATAATTCAAATATTACGACTAGATTTGCATATTGAAATTGTAGTATAAGGCGCGTGTTTAGGGAAAATGTATGGCTTCTCTCCGCGATTTTCTTTAGCTTTTTTACGACTCGCGAATCTAAATAAACTGGGATGAAGTTGTCTGCGTACCAGGGGTCATAAACGTGTTGCAAATGCCTCCGTTTAGTTAAGGCGTGCATACTTTTTAACCCCTTCGAGATTCTTCTCATACTTTTTGGTTTTAATTGCAAGGGGAATTAGAAAGATAATCCGTAAGGTATGGGTAAGTACCATCATTCGCAAAGAAATGCACTAATTGAAAATTGTTTTTAGAATTTAATTAGTATATGGAACTGAGCACAAAGCATTTTATGCCATTATTTACTCGCTCTTTTAAATATCAATCCTTTTACTGTATTTCAACGAATTCTATATACAGGGTGTAACCAAAATGGTGGGCTGACTATACACAGGCGGCTTCTACGACTCAAAATAAGGAAAAAAGTTCATATAAACATATGTCCTAAAATGGTTCGTTACTGAGTTACAAGACATTGAGGATCTTCGACAGAGAGTGGAAGACGGATGCCAGCAAATTCGGAACAAACCAGGAATTTTTGAGCGCGTGAGGCAGTCCATGATCCGCCGAGCTCAGCAGTGTGTTGCTGCCCGTGGAGGTCATTTTGAACATTTATTACGATTTCAATTAAACAACTTCGTTTTCGTTATCTTTTTGAATAAAAAACTGAAAACCCTCAAGTAGCTGTATAACTCAGTAACGAGCCATTTTGGGAAATATGTTTATATAAACTGTTTTCCTTATTTTTAGCCGTAGAAACCGCCTGTGTACGAGTATATAGTCAGCCCACCATTTTTGTTACACCCTGTACGGAAAATCACATCAGCAGGGATTCGAACCACTGAACTTCGGCTTTCCGGTGATATTTTTCTGTACCTACAATTTTCCAAATTGGTTAAAATACACTAAAAATATTCCCCAGAGGAGCGAATCTTTTAAAATTTAATTTCCGAAATCAATCTTCCATGGTGTTGTTTCCCCATTAATCTACAAAAAATGTGTAACTGCAATCGCTTTGTTTAAAATTGCAGCAATATCAAATAGTTCAGAAAACCATGAAAAACAACCCCAAATTCTAATTTAGAGTTATAATTAGAAGCCTCAGCTTAGAAATAAATAAATAAGCAAATACATATTTGAAGGTTCATCAAACTCCTCTTTCAAACAGTTATCACTATCAAAACTATAGAAATTTGAGGTTTAAATGAGTATACATAAGAGCACATCGAGCAGAAAATAGCTTCAAGTTTTTTATTTGTTTTTAGACAACTTTGAAGTTTGAAATTTTTATTTCAAATTCACACTGAACGAAGAAATATTTCAAATAACTATTAGTTCTTTTTTTCATACAACTGTCTATTATCTAGGTCTTATCGTAATGCAAATATAAAAACTGCAACAAATACCTGAAATCCTCTCGAAATAGTCAATTCGTTGTTACATTTATGTAAGCTCATAGTAGTACAGAGTGAACTTATTCCAAGCTTTACGTAAAAATATATAAAAATGTGACTTCTGAACAGCAACAAAATGAAGAAAGAATTTGTTTTTCCATTTGTTTAAACTATCAAATATTGAAGTGTTAACATAAATGTGATAAGATGAATTCGAATGAAAAACTTTGTAGTGAAATTTTGAAGCGTTTTTCTAACGCTCCGCAGAGATCGACCAAGTTCATTGCTAGAGAATTGCGACTGATAGAACGTTATTGGAATATAATGAAGGCAAAGTTAAATAAGAGAGGTAAAGCTGTTAAAAACATTCATTGGAATAGATTAATCAAGAAAATAGGAGAAAACTAGATAAAATATTTAATGGTGGGTGTTAGAGAATAGCTATTGTTTATGTTTAAATTTTAAGTTTAGATTTACACTAGTTCTAACTTATATAAACAAATTTGTCATTTCATTCGTGAAAATCGTTTTATTTTTGACAGAATACTCGAATAAGTGTTCAAAAAATATTTTCCCAAAATTTTTAAAAATCTGATCTCTAAAACTAAATAATCCTCCTTTTGTGTTTTCTTCCGTTAATGAACATAATAATGTACAACTATAATTGTTTAATTTTAAATGTCAGTATTTAATAACAAATAATTCTAATTTAAAGCTTGCGATTAGAAGCTTAGAGCTTACAAATAACTACATGCCCGAGTGTACAACATCACAGACACTTGTTCTTACAGGTGCTTCCAAATAATTTTCACTACCAAAACAATGGAAATTCAGGGTTCAAATAAGTATAACAGGACATCGAGCAGAAAACAATCATAAATGTTCTGCTTTTTCCTGAAACTTACGGAGATATTAGTTTTTTGTCTCATTTCTACCCCGAATGAATAAATATTGTCTATAACTGTCCATTATCTAGGTCTCAATGTTATACAAATATAAAAACTGAAATAAATACCTGAAATCCTCCTCTGAAATATTCAGTTCGTTATGTAAACTGGTTTCAGATACCAATTTATTTCTATAATATTACTCGTAAAGACATTTTTGTTATATTACAATCTTACCAGGATGTATTATTCAAGGTTTATTGAAAATTATTATTGCCGGAAAAACTACAAGGTGGCGCAAAATCAAGTCCCTGATTTGTTTCTTGTATAACAGTAAGGTTAATTAAAAAACACTCATTTTGTGAACCATAAATATTTATTTAAACTTTGAAATGTTGTTATGCTACACACTAAAAATGGTATCAACCAAGTGACTACCCCTAGCATTAATGCAAGTGTGAGCTCTTTTAGAGCATTTTCATTACGTTCTCCAACATTTCCGGTGGTATGTTGGTGATTTGTTCCCGTATGTTGGCTTTTAATTCTTCTAGATTTTCAGGATTATTCACAAAAGCCCGATCTTTGAGATAGCCCCATAAAAAGAAGTCGGGCACCGTTAAATCTGGTGATCTTGGCGGATACACCACATCGCCGTTTTTGGAGACAATACGTCCAGGAACCGTTCTCATCAAAAAAATTTTACAATTTCTGGGCGTTCTTGAGGCGTATACCGATTCATAATGAATTTCGCAAGTGTCTACTTTTTAACTGACAAAGAAAATCTGAGATATGTCAACTAAAAACAAAATTATAGCGACTTCTCATAGGGGACTTGATTTTGCGCCACCTTGTATAATTACAGAATTTAAGTCCAAAAATAAAACGTGAATAACACATTAATCTATTCTAAAATTTCTTGAAACCTTCGAAACATTTTAATAACAAATATGTACGTAACTATTTTTAGAAATTGTTTAAGCAATCAAATCTATTGCGTTCTGAAGTTTCTGGAAAATATCTAATTTTTCACATTAGAAGTTGTAATAAACAATATGTCAAAGCCTTGTAGTCGTTGTACAATGTAAATCAAAAATCATTCTTCACGTCCGAAGTTGTAATAAACAAAATGTCAAAACTTCTAATCTGGTAATTATCGAAACAATATAAACCAAGAATCATTAGATTCTTGAAAATAAAGAAAAAAATCCATTTCAATATTCACAAAACTATTTGTATTGACTTACAACTAGAATATTCTTCTTTTAGTTTGAAGCTGTTGAAGATACTTTCAATTGCAAATCGTGTTTACAATGCAGCAAAACGAGAAAAACAGTGTGATCAGTATTGAACAGTTTTATAAACGTGGATTTAATTGTATGAAAACTGTCAAATGTAACGTAAACTGAGAAAAGCAATCATTAATAGGACTTAGAGAATTTGCATTGTTTTGTTTTTTATTGATATGTTCGTAGTGTAAATGGAACTTATTTTACGTAAAAAAATCTAAAACTGTGACTTCTGAGCAACAAAATAATTTTTGTGTTTGATTTCAACTAACACAAAAAATGATGGTTTGCATTAGCTAAAGTTTAAGAATTAGCATTATTAATTTATCAATTAAATAGTGCAATTTTTAACACAGAGCTTTATTACCATTATTAAACCATATGAAATAATTAAAGATTAATCAGTGATGCGTACGCTGATACTGTAAACAGCAACGTGTTTACAGAAAGAAAAAAAAAACAAAAAGGTACATACAAGAAAGAAGAGTGCTCAGGTTAATTCATTAAAAACACGCCGATAACAGTGTTGCCAGGTCTTTTGATTTTGCATGAGATCTCAAGATTTATCTTCGAATGTATCATGATTAACATATTGAATCTTGAGGTTCTTGAAAACAAAGGGCCGAAACACTGAGGTTGTCAATAAAATAAGAATTACTTATGCCTTCTGTTTTTATTGATTAAATTTACATTTTTTTCGAATTTAATAATAGTTACCGTAAACCGAAGCTACTTTCACACCTTTTTTACAAATTTTTGGGCCTAACTAGTATTTATTTGTTTGAATTTCATTGCAAAAAAATATTTATGTTCCGACGTAACCATTCTATATCTTGTTCCTAAATATTAATAATCTGGAATGTACCAAAACTGAAAACAAAAATTAAATTGATGATGACAAAGTTTCACCGGAGTTGGGGTTACTTTTTCAGTTTACTAAAAATCCATTTATAACGCATTTAAAGGCTATGTAGGGACAAAGTAACCCCAGATTCGTGATTACGAGACGTTCGTCCCTGATGTAGATGAAACTGCATTTTCAGAAAGTTTGTCAGAGTCTTTAGAAACAGCCGATGTGGGTGCAACTCTTTTGCCGGCTACTACTTTTTGCCTCTTTTCCTTTTAGTACCTGAGTCATGCACACCCCTATGTTCTTGCAACAGTTCAACAAGGCTTGCGCCCCACTTGTTCCTGTTGCACAGTCGCATTTGGGGGCCTTTTTAATACCTCTTGTGGACTGCATGGGTAAAGTCATGTGGCTCTAAAACCGGAGATTAGATTTTGTTCAAAATTCGGCTGTATATGCACCCAGAGCCTGTTTAAAAGAATATGGAATTGTTCGTTTGGGATTCATCCTGGATATCGACTCTCTCTTCGCCACGCATCGAGTATTGAACGCCACTTCTTTTTCATAGGGCCAAATATTGTCACGTCCAATAGTTGCATGAGGTGCGTGGCGTTAGGTGTAAATGGGGTGATATAAATATCATGCTCCATTGTAGCCTCAATGACATTTGGAGCAAAGTGACTTGCAAGCAAGATCACTCTCTTGTCAGGTTCTCTAGTTCGTTGAACATGCGGAAGTAGAATCTGGACAAACCATGCTTCAAACTTCAAAGAGATTAACATCAAATCACCTACTTGGGCTATTCTGATAAATAGTGCCAACAGGACCACCCTGACACCAATTTTCATAAATATTTTATGCTTTGTATACTACCATAGGTGGTAACAGAACACCACTAGCACTTTCGCATCTTTTGCATACAATTATACTAATAGATGTTCTATAGAAATTGTGCACCCTCTCCACTCTTTTGCAGTTCCTTGGCACAATCACTTTTCTCGCTCCGGGATCATCAGTAACGTTTGTTTTATCATAATTATATATATGATCACCCGAAGGCTGGTGTAATATTGTTACAAAACCTCATAATATCGTCCTCGTTAACTGATGATCGTGATCGTTTTATATTTGACGCTAAACGCACTGCCAGTCTGTTTCTTTCTATGAATAGTTGCACCACATCGTCTCCTGGAATGTTATCCTTAAATATGGGAATTTAAACTCCTTTCTTATCCAGAAATTTCTTTATAACCGTCTTGATATCACCCCTAGTTAAGGGAAAGCCCCAATCTGCAACAACATCCAGCGTCCTCGCAATCACGCCCTCTTCTTCCGTACTTAAAATGATCGGATGACCTATAGCCTTCATGTGCCTTCCAATACATCTATTTACAAGCGTGCTTCGTGAACTTCGGTACAGTCTAGCCGCTTGTTTTTTGCTCATGCCGTCTCGAACGCCATGCACTGCTTTATACAAATCTTCTTCATTGTAATTACGGTAATCACGACTACCCGGGATTTTTGCATACCTTCTCATAGTTCTTTAATTGTTTAGAATCCGTAAATAAGTCTAGTATTAATAGAAACAGCCGATATGCAAAACACTAAACGTCAACAAATAAATTAAGTTAAGAAGCACGTGCCGACAAAGTACATAGCCCCGGGATGTAAAAGTAGTCCCAGTTTAAGGTATCTAAAAGATATGAGCTTGTTAATCAGAAACATAACTTTCAGGCCATACTAACATAAGCAGGCTAAAATGGTGAAATATTTGTATGTATTATTAGTTTTGTGATAAAATTATATTACAGCTAGTCTGATAATAAATATTAGTAGTGAAATTGTTATCGTTACGAGAATTAAGTAGTTATACTAATTTTTTTAATTTAAAACCTCAAAAAATAAGATATCTAAAATGGCTTTTAAGTCTCATGACAATAGTCACAAATCTTCTGCCTGTTGTTATTCTGCAAACCACAAATATCAAAAATATCTTAAATAATGAAATTAAAATGTCTCTTTGTCTCGCTTATTTTATTTAACCATACGCAGGGTTTATAACCGATTCGAGAATTAAATTCCATATTTTTGTTTCAGGTAAACATTGATGGAGTACCTAACACCCTAACCTTTTCGAATTGCTTCGTGGTAAGTTAATCTAAAACAATACATCGTTTGCTTTTAAAATAATTCGCTGTTGGAACATTTTTAAGTTAATAATAATTATTTAAAAACTTTTATATAGTTATTTAAGGCAGGTTGTCCATAAATTTCCACCTTTTAATTTTGTTTGTGCGAAAAGGCAGTGAAGCAAACCCTAGATTTGATTTAAAACAACGTTCAAAGAGAAAAATAGGCAAATAATATTCTTGATTTCAGGTTTTTTACTAATTATTAAGTGATTTGCTGTTGCTTTTCGTTTATTTCTTCAAATCTTACTTCATTAGAAAACCAGCGAACTGCTTTTGTATTTATTTCTTTTGACGTTACTTTTGTCTAAAAAGGCGTGTAATAAAACGATTTCCATAATAAAAATAAATTGTGTAAATATACAGAAAATTTACAAAACTTTTAACATAAACTAAAAATATGCTTTTAACTTATAATTTATGTAACTTTTTGATACTCAAAAGTCAAATAAATTTTGCAGTTTCAGTAACTGAACTTTACGTAAGTTGATATGTAGTATTTAATCTTTTTTGTATGTATGATCTTTTTTTTTCCATTCATGCATACTACCGTACTCCCCAGAACCGCTTTTCGCATTACTTCAGGGGGTTCGGGCGTCCCTTACATACTACATACATGCAACTTATATACTAACTTATACTAAGTGAAAACGACTTGCACGGGCCGCGAGTCAAACCCACAGCCCGAGCAGACCTATCTCACTGTGGCCTCGGCGGGTCAGCTTAGCGACCACTTGCCCACCGAGACCCCCATTGTATGTATGATCTACCAATATGTCATTAACAATAGTTTTATTAATTACTTCATTAAAGAAGTTTAAATGATTACCTCATTAAAACAACGACAAAGCCTCAGGTTTATTAGTTGCAGCATCAGTCGAACAAAGTATTTGTTATAATTAAATAAGGGGTGGTACTTGGTTGTTCTTGTAAAAGCGTTTTACAATAAAGATTTCGTTCTTTGTAACCGAAAAAACGTTCACGATACAAAGATAGTCCGACGTTAACAGGTAGCTTCGGTAGCCAAAATTAAATCAAAAACCGTTAAGTTAAACGTCGTACAAGAAAACTAATTTGAATATCTTGTTATTCCGGCGCTTACAACTAAATATTCCATTCTAACTTTGATACAAACGGGGGCTATTGCGGAATGATTAATGGCGTTTTGATGTTTGTATCATTTGTCGTATTTTCATATCCATTTGTTAAGGTACGTCACAGGGTGTTGTCAAACGCAAGTTATGTTAATTTGAATGCAAATCCATTTTTGATTCAGCATTTTACGTCTCTTTTGTGAGTTTGAATCGCCGCGGTTCCTAAAGAGAAAATTTGAATGAAATCAATTTCGAGCTGTTTCTGTTAACGTGACAAATTTAGGTCCTGAATGAGATTTATTGTAAATCTTGAAAGTGTTCTTATTAAAACATCAAAAACACCAACGGAAAATGTTCGCATTTACAACTAAACGACAGGTCTCGGTTCTTTTCTTCTTTTATAACGAGGAAACTCAATAAAAGTTTTCGATATTGTTAATGTGGGGAAGCGATTGCGGTTATAAATATAAAAGGTCCTAAAAATCCTCCGTAAAAATGATTTTTACAAATGCGAAGCAACAAATTACCCTGAAATCAGTGCGCGAGTTTTCCGAGAAGACGTCGCCGTCTCGTTGAGTTTTGCTCTTTACTTTGAAGTTAGCGTGAAATATTTTAAATGGCCGCATTTATAAAGTGGCAAAGCAGTTCGCGAACTCATTATGCGGCATTCAGAATATTACGAATACGTCGCGTCGCACCTTGTTACAGATTCGCGTGCATAAATATTTATAATATTATGATTATTACTAAAGCAAGCGAACTTCACTAACAAGCGCAGTTGTTTAGATTTGCGGAGCATTATACATACCTGGCGCCCGCTGACGGATCCCGGATAAGAAAACAACTTTTCCTGCTTCTCTAGACTCAACTTACCCCCCGAAGGGTTTATTTATAAAGCGTTTTAGAATTTCCCTTTTTTCAGCGAGTTTTTTTGGGGCCGGAAACAAAGCGCCCTTGCGGCAAACTGCGTAAACACGTTTCAGACTCATTAAGTAATTGTTTTGTTTCTCCGTTCTTTTGTGATTAAGACTTTAATTAGAATAATTAGTCGTCTGTTTTGATTAGCTTGAAAGGAACCTCTAGGAACACAAAGCAGGTACGAAACGTATTTCTTACTGACGAAAACTTATTAAGTTATTTCCCTTTATTGAAGAGGTTTTCCAATTTAAGGAACGTTCCTTAAATTACAACAGTTTTTAAGACACTTCCTTCCAGCAATCTTATTCTGAGGACACACTAAAACTCTAACAGAATTTAAATAAACACGATTTACTGATTTAATTTCCAAATTACTCTCTTGGAATACAACATCCTATAATGTCAACAACCTCTTTCAAAAAATCGTTGAGATGTTAAACCTTTCAGTTCTTATTTTACCTTTTCGTTAATAATTTTCATTTCAAACATTTGACTAGAAAAAAATGTGTTACTTATTGGTAAAGACCATCCAAATTTAAATTTTAACTCCTTCAGTACTTTGCGAGGAGTACTGTGCGAGGTCAAACAAACAAATGTTTCAGTACTTATTTTACATTAAATTCAGATGTGAAACCTTTCAGTACGTATTTTAGCTTTTCACCAATAAAAAAATAAAAAAATGTATACTTAACTTTGGAAAAAACCATCAAAATTAAGCTGTTAAATCTTTCAGTACGTACTTTAGCTCTTGGTCAATATATTTCTTTCAAACATTTGATTAGAAAGAATATACTACTTATTAGTAAACACCCCAAAAATTTTAAGATTAAATAAACAAATATTTCAGTATTTATTTTAGCATTTCTCCAATAAAAAGATGTATTAATTATTTATTAGTAAATAAGTATCATCATTTAAAAGTTAAATAAACAATAGTTTAACTGGAGTTGAATCGGGATTTGGTCTGAAGTAAAGTCGAAATAATTGCGAATATATTTACGAAATCCGAAACTTTATTTAACAGATTTTATTAAGTAAATGGCAAGGGTGGTTCACAGAGGGATTTCCATATGAAACTTGTTTAATTTCCTCTAATGCCGAAATAATTTTCTAGGCACAAACTGAAAGTACTGAAAGGTTCAAACTAGTTATAGACTAGGCTGAAGGTAATTTGAAGGTACCTTTTAACGAAGGAAATTTGAATCCATAGTTTGGATATTAATATTTCTAGTAGCAAAATGTAAAGGTTACACAAACAAATGTTTCAATGCTTATTTCAGCTTTTCGCCAATTGTGTTACTTACTGGCAAAGGACATTCATTAGCATTAAATTAACTTTAAAATCTTGAGTAAGCAGAAACTGACCTAAAACAAAAAGATGATTAGGTACTTCTAAGTAGATTAATTCTAAATTTTAATTAGGCACATAATTTCTAAAGTTCAATAAATGCATTGGGCATATACTGATCTCGCGGTTAAATATAAATTAATGTTTATTTACTGTGTTAACATCGTAATGCAGCTGCATTAACATTTTCTCTAAGATCAAATATATTTCTCCATATTCTATAAAACCGCAATTTACAAAACAGGATGATAGTAGCGTACAAAAGTATTAACTGAAACGTAACAAAATTGAATCGGAATAAATACACATAAACATGGAAAAATTGTAACAGGACTTATTCGTCGAATAACTGTATTACGAAGTTTAAGTATTAGGAGATGAAAAAAGCAACTCTAAGAACAAAATAAATCAAAGATAACACGACGTTCTGATTACCCCCACTTCTATTTAAATTTGAAAAAAGGCAAAAGCTTAAAAGGTAAGCTAGATAATTATTACATCGTACATCGTTGCTATATTTCTGAGGGGCACCCGCAACGCAGAAATTTCAAAAACTGGAGGAAAATCGCAAGTGGACCAGTTGCATCAAGGGTATGACAAGCACACTACGTATTATTTATTTATTCTGTTGATTAAACTACGCCTGAAGGCCATTATTTGATAAAACTATTCCTCGGTGAATCGCTGGGGTAGTCGAGTAATTAAAGAATTCGACTACAGCGCGGACGGTCGCGAGGTCGGATCCGAGTCGTATACTTAGCGGGTGGCCTACCCAGTCACTGACAATAATTGGGAACGGCAACACAGTGGTTTAGTAGGCGATTGTCGAAGGCATGGTGCTTACCACATCACCCTGTCTGCATAGCGTGCGACACAACCGGGTATAGAAGGTGACTAAGGAGGGCCTAACCAACCGTCCATATTGCCGGCCATGCTCCCTCACGGAATGCAAATGCTGATAACTTTTTACCCCTCGGCAGGCAAAACAAATCAGAATACCACTGAAAACCTCCTGTAACTCTTCATCTAGTAAATCGTTAAAAATGAATATTAAATTGGTATAAAACTGTATTGCTCAGTTTTTCATGTAGAGCCAAGTATTGTGAATATTTTTCGCCATTTAGGATTCACCTTGTATATTGCTCAGAGGTTACGGATACAGATAAAACTGTATTACTCAGTTTTCGTAGTAGTGTGAATATTATCCGCCATTTAGGATTCACACTGTATATTACAAATAGGCCATTAAGTACAAGTAAAGTGAAATCTTAAAAAAACACCAAAATCCCTAAATATTCACCAAATAAAACTGCAAACTAAAAAGTCAGTCAAGAATGTAATCTTTAAAGAAACATTCACCTAAACTAAACCGTATATTTGTTTAAAAAGTCTCTAAAAACCGATCTAGAAACTAAAGTAACATAAGCTCAATACTCAGGAATCCTAATGAAGTCGTAGCAGTCGAAACTTGGAAACTGAGATTACCAGAACAATCTGGGTTATTGCTTTTATACCGATAAAACTACACACGCTTTTTCTTGCACTCGAGTTGAATTTTAATGATGTATGAGATTTTTTCTATGTATTACTTCATTTTCTTTTGCTCTCCCTTGATCTTTCATATTTAAAGTTGTTGCTTGGATTATTCAAGCTTAATTTTTTTTTATGTTTACAGATTAAACTAATTAATTTCTTCTTTTAGATTAGTAATTTTTCCTAAAGATGATTTGTGAAGTGATACTGCTGTTTTGCCATGTTTAATCAACCTTGGCTTTAAAATCGGTGTATCATACACGGTAAGGTAAAAGGAAAAAAGGATTTTATGTATAATTCATCGATGCCGTTTTTTGACTCAAGGACAGTGCGGATATTTATAACATTCCTTTAGATTTAAGCTTTATTTTTTTGGATCTGAAGTATTCTCACGTCCAATTTATTCCAGTACATTTACTAAAGTTATTGAAAGTTTTGGTACCTATCAATGTTTGCCACCTTTTTCTTTCTAATTAATTTAGTAGCGTTTCCCAAATTAAAAATTACCTGAAATTTCTTCAAAGACCTGTCCAAATTCTCGGGATTTTAAATTTTAAATAAGTTAACCGTTGTAAAGAATGTGCTTTACTTTTTATATATAGGGTGGTCCTGGAATAGTCAATAGGTTAAAATCAGGTATTGAATTGGTCTCGTCATAAAGATGAAAAAAATTCCATAAAACATTGCATCCCTCGAGAGTTAATAGGTTAAAAAAAAATGGAAGGCTATGAAAGCCAATACACTATTTTTATTTGCAGAAGCTGTTGAAAATACGTTCCCATACGTCTAACCTTCGACTCTGTTAACATTCTTGATATAACTTTCTTAGGACAAAGCATAATCAGTTAAAAATTGCCAATCCTTTTTTGGATTAACGTTTACAAGAACTTTTTTCGTCCATATGACGAGCACAATCTAATCCCAAATGTTAGCCGCCTGTTTCAAGACCACCCTGTACTTAAACTCTTGTATGAGTTCCTGTTTCAATTACACGCCTTAAGAAAGCCGAATAAAGTGCATACATCGATAACCTTTATCAGTTTTAATCTGAATGCTGCAGATTAATATCTTTTTCTTTTAGCAGCTGTTCTTTAACTGAAAAATATCGAAAAGTTAACCAGGTGTAAGAGATATGATTCAAAGGATTTATTAGCAGTACCCTTAAAAAATGACCGTGTCATCCATCTTTAGTTCTGTGCGAATTTTGTGAAGGTATCGACGATCTAATCCTATCATATATCATTATCTTTTAGAGAGCCTTCCAATCAATTATTGCAGACTGACTGCTTCTTTTTTCCGCTTGAATAAGTAAACTGCCTTCTATTTCTATAACCTTAAGATGTCTCCGTGCTCATCGTTCTGTTAATCATTGTTCTTAAATAGATTGAAACACTAGCTTAAAACTTGCTCACTCAAGTTTAATAATTTTACAAGAAACCGGTAGTTTAAAGGGCGGTTTAGTTCAGATTTCCCTAATAGGAACCCCGAAAGGAAAATATCTAAATTACAGCGTTTACTTCACTTAATTACATGTGCTGTAATTATTTTGTGTGGTTTTGAGCTGCTGTAGTTCTGCAACCCTCTGGTTCTTATACCCAAAAGCGTCTCCTTTAATCCGAGCATGATATTGACAGACACAAACAATTACGTTACCTAATATGGATTTTCTTAGTTAATAAGCATTCGGGGTGCATTCGTCGTAGTACGCCACGCGCACCACATCAATTAAAATTACGCCCCTTCCTGAAGACACACCAACTCAACGAACACGATACCTACTCGTCTTCTGTTATTTAAACGAAACCGGAAGGAGTGATGCAGTGGTTTCCGGTACACCTCTTGCACACTCGTTAGCGCCATCATTTATTACATACACCCTTGCACCTACCCCTCGTTATTGCATTATTTCTAGCTAAACAACGCTGCTCCCTCGCAGATATATTTTTGTCCATGGGGTGCGTTTCTATCCTTTTTTAACCATTGTTTTGTAGCGAATGTGAAAAGCTGCTTTGTATTGCGGTGTTTTTGCATGAGGGCCCTTCCACTAAGAATCCTTCCTGCATTTTAAAATTCATTAATATTAATTGTGTAAGATGTTTCAGTTTGCTAAACTTGGAAATGTAAATTATGCAATTTCTAAATGTTCTCATTTATACTTAACACGCTCCTTCCGCTCCTTCTGAAAATAAAAATTATGCGGATAATTTAAGAGGAAAGTGCCCGGGCGTATCGTCGTCGTTGTTTTTCTGATTTTGTTGTAAAACGGTATTAATATTAACGGAAATACGACATCGTTTCTGTTGAAAATAGGAATCCCTTCGATATAATATCAGATAAATAAGGAAGCGAAATCTTTGAGAGGATCGCTGGAATTTAATTAAGTATGACATTTAATAAACTATTCAGTGTGTCCTCGGCTCGGCTGAGAAAACATTTCGCATCCGTCTGATAAAAGTCTGCTGATATCGGACCCAGAGACAAGAATTTAACCGTGAAATTCTGTTTTCCGGAAAAAGCATTTTCGCGTTGTATGGAGAGGAAATATTGCAGCCGTTGTTTTGTGCTCAAAGATCGAAAAGAATATTTTTCGACTACGCTTTTGAGTTCCCCGAATTTCTTGCATACTTGTAGGCCTTTCAGATGGCGCTCTTCAATTTCCAATGAAATAGGATGAAAGATTTATATTATTTTGTATTCTCGTGTATACTTTTATACGTGAATAAATACCAATATAACGTCGTAGAATTTACGTTCCTTTAAAATCGTAAAAATGCAGTATAATGTCGTTTCGGAATGCTTCTGATGTATCTTATCATTTTGTTACATTGTACATATATTCGTATAAACGTTCTTAGCTATATTATTATAATAGCACCAGCAATAACTTCAATATCCATGAACTGATTCGAACATGATTTGAAATTTTTCCTAGATTTACCTCGGAGGAAGATTATGTCAGGAAGTTGCAGGCATCCACAAAATGCATCGCATCAAGACAGCACATTACAGAACTCCATCCGCAGAAATAATAATAACTAAGAATTTGTTTATTGGGAAACTGCGACCATAAATTAGAATAAAACTACGAAATCCTTTATGTTTTCGATACATTACGAATATTTTATAAGAAATGCTGGAAATTTAAAAATTATAAACAACAACAACAAAATCGAAACCCACATTCTAATGTCTTTAAATATTCTTTCATTATTCACTAATACTCCGATTAATTTGGATTTAATAATTATTGAAGAAATTGGAGCAAAATCCTTAAATGCTTTTTTCAACTTTCTTCTAAAGAAAGCTACATTATAAGTACCTACTTTCAAATGTATAGTACATCACTGGGATTATCTTCATCGGAAGTAACAGCAAAGAAGGAACACAACTACAAAAATTAAATTCCAAATCTATTTTCATTAAACATTATGCGTAGTTAATATAATTTAAGTATTTAAAAAATGACAGAATTTTTTTATTAAAATAATAAAAACGAGAATACAAAAAAATCAAAATCCCCTAAAATTTAAAATTCAAAACAATACTAATAAAGATAAAAATTACAAGATACATTTATTGCTTTACCAAACTATAAACAGTTAAACGAAGAGAATTTTACAACCATAGAATTTTAATGTTTTTTAGAAATTAAATTCTTGTAAGATTCACTCCTTGGGGGAACATGCCGATAAACCAAACATGAAATAAAATAATAGACCTACCTATACCCTGAGTACAAAAAAAATTTAGATAATGGTTGACCATGTAAAACAAAAATAATGTCTACTGCAAGGTTTAGAATCATTGTTTTTACAATTTTATTGAAATTTTCACAATAGTATTATGACAGCAACACAGTTAGTAAATTCTAAATCTTGCAATAGACATTATCTTTGTTTCTGATGGCCAACCCTTATCTAATTTGTTTTGAACTCCCTGTATATAATATGTAAGAAAAATTGAGTTAACTAAGTGAGAACAATTTAATGGTTATGTTATTTGGGCATTCGTTATTTAAGAAGCAATTTTATAAAAGTATTTGAACGAATGTATTTAGTTTAACAACTTTTACAGAGTTCCAAACATCTTCCACCAATCTTTTTTACGATGCTTTTTCATAATTTCCGTATTATAGCAACATGTGGAAAGTTATTTACAAGTCACATAATCTCCACCTATATTAGCTGAAATTACCTACTCATCCTTGTGAAAGTTAATTTACCTTGGAGAGTTCCGAAAACTGTCCAAACGACTAACACCACTGATATTCGACCTTTAGATCCCGTATCGTATTTGGAAGTCCTAAATCAAGCCTGACAATTTCGCCAGTTGATTACGCTTCCTGACGGTCATATTTTGTACATTATAGCTGCGGTTCTGGTTCTCTTTGAGCCTTCATTGCCTCTTCACTACTTTGACGTTCTAAATTAAAATCGAAATTGCTTCGTTTCTGTTCATTAACTAATAAAAGTTTAAGTAGACTTTTTGTAATCTATTTAAGTATGATATCCGAAGGAGAGTATAATTAAAAGTAAAATTTATAAACTCTTCACCTTTCATATTTATAATAATGGATAAGTGCAAAGAGTTAGCATTTATCAGTTTGATTCCGAAATTAGCAGTAAAGCTTAAATTGGCGTAGTTCCAGACACCTTTTAATAGGACACTGAATGGCAAATAGAAATTTTATTAACTTTCTTTATTTTTTAAAAAAGTCTACCAACTTTCATAAGAAATAACAACTTAAAATCAATAAATCTTAGATACTCCACACAAAAATTGCCAACAAAAACCAATAAAACGCGTTTTCGTAAATCGAAGTGGTCGATTGAAACCAAGAAACATAATCAATTTATGTTCTTAAAATTAAACTTAAAACTTCCTCATTTCAGGCCATAGAATATGCATGCATTCTTGAGAATTTTTAATTGTAGAAAACGGTTTTATGTCATTGACATTGTCTGCAAATAAAGAAGAGGGATTCTGAAATATTAAAAACGTGAAGTAGGGATTTCGCATGCTTTCTTTCATGGTAAAATGTCACGAGCACTTCTTGATATTATTTTAATTACCTTCCTTGAAAGAATTCACTGGAGCATTAAATTCTTTCTACTCTCAGGAAGATTAGAGATAAATTTAATTTGCTTGAACATCGCATCTCAAGCCCGTTTATTAACTAACGTTATAATGAAAATGCATATCATACAGGTTCGTGTACGTGCATAAATTCTTCTCCGTTTAATTACACGATACATGTCTCCCTTTGTACTATTAAATCCCTTAATAATTACAACAAGTACAGGAGCAATAATCGTCAGTAAACGACTGGATGTTTTACGTGTCAGGAAAAAACTTTAATAAAACCCGTTGAAAAGGCTGTCCTTTTTTGTGCAGAATGAAATGATTAACATGTAGTGTCGCGTACAGGGGTAATCTCTTGACACAGAGCATTAGGGCAACGCAATTAGTGCGCTCCAAACGAGGTTAACATATTATGGAGTTGAGCGCGAGCGAACTCCACTACAACCGGACTAATCCGGCGTCGTGTCCTGTCCACTTAACCTGTCTATGACGGAAACTACCAGGATGAACCTGACGTGGTTATCGCGAATTACGACTGTGTCGGAATAGAATTGAATTTTTCAAACAACTAACGCTGAAAATTAAACTACAACGAGACCTTTACAGAACAAAAAAGCGCACTTATTTCGCACGAGGACGCCCTTTGAATTTATTGGTGTGTAATAAAACTGCAACTCGCAGCCATTATTACAGAAATAATATAAGGCGCACTGAAACGATGAAGTATTTGCCATAATGTTTATAATAAACGTATATACCTATAATAAACGGAGACGGAATAGCGGCAGATCCAATCTAGTGCCCCTTTTATTTTTAACGATTTCTTTCTCCATTAAAAAGCACTATCTAAGGCTTGATTGGATGTTGGATGATAAAATTGTATAGCGGTGCAGGTATTGACTTTGGAAAAGTGAGGAGATGCCTTAATGCCCTATAATAACAGGGGAAAACTGTGAAATACAGAAAGGAGCAGGGCGTAGTTGTAATATTAAGCTGTTGGACTGAATAATCCCCTTGATTAATTTACGCTATCGAAACAGTTGCTTAAATCCAAAAGATATACTCCAACTCACAGGATTAAATCTATCAGAGTATAATATACATCCAGACAAAAGGATGGCTGATTAATTTTACTACATTATGTGATATTCACTTTCGTGGTACGTTCTTGAAAAATACAGCGTTAAAATATCCTTCTCACTTCAGGTAACACCTCCTACAAAATTTAATGCTTGCGTTAATTGAGAGATTCATTAAAAAGGAACACCGGAATATTACTCATTTAATTTTAGTGCTAAAAAATTTAAAGTTTAAGATTTTAATATATTTCCTTAAAATGCTTAATTATTTAAAATGTTATGTTTTGAAACAAAATATTTTAAATTTTCTCATTTGTGTGGAGCAGAAATGTAATAATTGTGAGAAAATTTTTATAATTATTTATTTATTAAATTATTTTACTTTTGAATTTTGGATTACCAACACGAGGAAAAGTAACACTTTTAGTTAACAATGAATATGGTTAAAATACTTTTATTCAGGAAATTGTAAATAAGGAAAAGTGAAACCAAAGCCGTTTGCAGAGTGTGTCCGGCACATTGGGAAATTTGAAATATTATAAAAAATAGTTTAAAATCTGCTACACTTAGAATAAATTTAGATTTTGCTTTAGATCAAATTAATAAGTTGTAAATTGCATATAAGGAATGTTCGCCAAAGAAAGTGAACAGTTTGATTTTAATTATTTGCTATAAATACAAGCTCGAGTCGGATCGCGGAGGCTGTGATATTTCTTGATATCTTTTATTACTTTACTTGTGAGTAAAAATCACTTTTTGTGAAAACGGCTTAACAAATATACATACACAGTAAGTACGTAATTACAGCCTGTATTGAACATATAGGCATAGTCATCGTTTTTCCCTATTTTCGTTTCATAAATTCGAAACTGAAAAACAGTGGCGCTTACCAAATCATCGAGTACGCATAGAGCGAGGCAACCTAGTATGAAGGTGACTTGAGAAGGTCGTAACGCTTCATGTTGCCGGTTATGCTCCCTCGCAGTGTATAAGTGCCGATACCTCTATCTTTATTTTCATAAAACTCGGAAAAATTTTATTTTTCGAGGATTGGTGTGACAAAGCACATTTTAAAAATCATATGGGATTATTTGTTTACCGATAAAGCAATCACTATACTACTTCCTATACCCATTGCAGTTTCTTCTTCTGATAGTATCATTGGCGTCTTCTTCTTCCTTCCTCTTCTTCTTGCTCATCCTTCTGTTATTTTTTTAGTCAAAATGGCCTGCCAAATTCCACTTAATTTCCCTATACTATCTACGACATTTGTAACACTTGATCTTCTTCTGATGTCGATGTTCTTTAGTTTGTCACTTAGGCATACTTCCAAAAACCACCCCTCCATAACTCTTTGTGTGGCCCTTAATTTTTCCGCTGTATTTTTTTTTGCAAATGTTGTTGTTTCCATACCGTATGTCAGGACAGGCAGAATGCACATATCAAAAACTTTTCTTTTTAAACATATACATAGGTTCATAGGTACCTATACCCTGATTTTTCAAAATATATGATAGACGTCCATTGGCGTACCTTGAAGTAAAAGAAAGGTATTTTTCTTTTATATGAAATTAAAGAATAGGTAATTTCTAATATCCCAGCTCTTATGAACAACTTAAAGTCGCATTTGTGTAGCTTGTTTTGTATGTATTGCCGAAGATTGTCTGCTCTTGTTGCTTTGTATTGTATCATTGAAAAAACGATCAGCTGTGTTCTCATTCGAAAGAGCTCTATCACTGAAATGCATATATCTTCGAAATTTCTTGAATTGCATAAGCGACACTATGCTGGCAATTAGTTCTTGTCTGATAACTGGTCCTTGTGACTTGGATATCAAAATCGATAAAAATTTGTCGTTTCTTTATTGTTAATTAGTCTTTAGTTTAGAGAAACCCGTCATCTGAGTATGATATAAATTTGGATTATCCACAGTTAGTTCAATGGAGTTTAATGAAAAAACTAGAAGAAATATTCTCAGGGAGGCGGTAATACAATCGTCTGGATTATTACTGACATTGAATATTTACAGGGGGGTAAATCGTCATTAGTCAATATTTGGGTATCTATATTCGGCTTAAAAGTATTAGACAACATAAAAAACAATAATGTCTTAATAAACATTACAAGAGTTAGATATAAGGTTATTTTAAAATAGCTCAAAATTAGAACTTAATCCTGAATACTGTTTTCTTCATTCCGATTGTCATTTGTATGTGGTAAATTTAAGTCAAATTAGGGTACTCTTTAGGAATAGTAAGCAATACTTGGTACCATCAAGAAGCCTCGAGTTTGTACATTGTATCTTGCCTCTTAAATCAGTGTTTGGATCAGCAATATTACCTTAAGATTTTTCATTAGATTTGACAACCTGTGGGCTTATGCCCAAAGTATTTCAGAAAGCGGTTTGGTAAATTTAAATTTTTAATCAACCTTCGTTATCATTACAGAATAATAATGGTGAACTGTTACAAGTTCGCTTCGTGCAGTATTGTTCCTTACCAGAATAATTACTTTATTATTTTTTGAGGATCTACGTCCACCAAATCCCAATATGTTTTAAACAATGTATTAGGGTTCTCTTCGTTGAACTGTATGCTGCATTTACACGCTTTAATTTTTTAATCCTGGTACTTCCTTTTCTTCTAGTTAATATAAGTTCCATTGCGATTTCTAAAATGTCTACGTCTTTATTTTACTTTCTTTTTGGGTATTTCGCCACCAGTTGCACACCAAACTTCAAAATCATACCAGATAAACCCTTTGATTGTTTGTAAACGGAAATAGATTTATCTTCGAAACATTACGTTCAGTGTGTTAATATTCATTTAATGTTTATTTTTTCAACCTGTGGTGAAATATCAAAAAAAAGTAGAAACTGTCAAACTTGCCACAAGAAACCTTCAGAGAATATTATGTTCCTTCTCTGGATTGTTTGTTTCTTTGTAGAGATTCTACAGTATTGTCTCCATCTCTATATCAACTTCATTGGTATCTTCATCTGATGAAGACTCATTGTTGGCAGGGTCATGAACTACATATTCGAAATCTTCACGGTCTTGCACTGTACTGTTGAAACACCTGGATTTTTTTCTTTGTAGAGATTCTGCAGTATTATCTCTAGTAGAATCCATCTCTCCATCAACTTCGTTGGTATCTTCGTTAGATGAAAAATGGTTGGTTGGTGAATCATCATCTACATATTCAAAATCTTCAGCTGTGGAATGACGGTCTTACATTGTACGGATAAAGTTACTTGTTGAGAAGCTTCACGATGTTCAGGCTCTATTATATCAGGAGTATTATTTCCTTATTAATAAAGGCAGAGTGGATGTCATCTGAATTATGTTGATAGTTTCGTTAAAAATAAACTTTGAGTAACGGCTTCATAATTATATTCAACGTTTCTATTGATTCTTTCATTTTAATCTTGTCACTGCCTGTATAGGATATCATCATTAGTATTCGATTTATTACAATAATAGCATTTTATTCTGATGTTTGTTTACTGACTTCATTTCCAAATGTTTTTATTTAATAACAAAGTTACTAACTATTTCGAAAGAACTCTGCATCAAAACGAATACAAGAAACTTAATTAAATGCTTTTAATAGGTTACTGTAGATCGTCTGTAAATTTATTAATTGATGAGCTTAATATTATATAAAATCCTAACCTCAAAGTAGAATCAATAAATTTATATTGGATGCCTATTAATTAATCAATTAATTAAAATTAGCACTTATCTGCATCCGTAAGTTCAGCATTAAAATTATACAAACATAGGAGATTGATAATTAATATAGTATAATATAAAAATCTTTAGTTTTATAATAGGACTTAGGATGTTGCTGCATTGATTCTGTTGTGCTGTTAGCGATAAACCTCAAAACCGTTCATTTTGGACTTCAGCTAGTTCTGGTATTATATTCACTTCTCCTTGAAATATTACCGAATTATAGTAAAATTGTTATTTTCGCCCAACTCACCTCATCTTACACTTTCCCCCTTAGTATGTTTTTGTAGGCTTTTTTTGACTTATTTATTTAATTTCCTTTTGATATTCTTAATAATTATAGTTTCATGCTTTACAAGTTGCAGAATAAAGTAAGTTTTACATTTTACAATTTCTCCTAGTTCTCCTATTAGTTTGTAAAATTTCAGTAATTTAATTTATTAATCATATTCATGATAACACATGATAAATTTTTCAATTATTCCCTTAGGGAACTATATTATCAAATTTATTCAATTTTATGAATAAGTGAAATGCGTATCCTTAATTAAGAAAGTTGCAAGATAAATTCTGTTCCATCAGGAGTCCTTTCTTTTAGGTAATAGTTTCGTATCTAGGTTGTGTCCTGCCTGAATTTGGTAAAAGGGAAATTGGTTAACTTATTATAAGCCAGGGGCAGCGTTGTTTAGTTTAATAGGAATATATAATACAATGGGGGCTAGGAACGGATTCAGTTTCCAGTTATTCTAATTAAATACGGCAGATTAAATTCGGTTTGTTTATGTGTATTATTTGGCAACACTATTGATAAGGCTGCTTTAATTGGATTTTGAATGAATTAACACAAGTGTGGGTCTCGTTTTAATAATTAAAATAAAAACTTCTACGCTAACAATTTACTACGGTTTCTGTTATAACCGAGTCTAATTTCGTAGAAAAGTAATAAAGAGAACTGGAGATTTTCTTAATTTCCCATGAAATTGTCTGTTATAAAGCTCACAAAGAGGTGATACCTTACTCTGATGCGACAGTGTGGCAAGTTCTAAGTCTACTTAGTTTATAACTTGACAAAACTCCGTTCTTAGAGTCTTGCTAGTACATGAATTCCAGCTTCACTGCGTATCTTAAAGACTGCAGGAGCTCTGCATACGAGAACTCACTCAAAGGCTGTGGAATTTCAATTTCTGGCAAAGTTTCCAGTCTGCTGTTGTGCCTATCTTCGCTTCAACCCCCTATAGTTGCTACACATTCACCCCCGCCTACAATCCACAACCACTTTGTAAGTCTTTCATCTCGGTACTTCCTACATACCGCTAAAACAAACCCCGACTCAGCAACTCGAAGCGAAATTATTGCCGCAAAAGTTTCCGGAATTATTGAAAAAGTAATATTATTAAGCATTACAAGGTTTTTCTGTAAACCGCCGTTTTATTAGCTTAACTTTTTCAGCAAACACAGAAAAACCTGTTACGCAAAGTGAAGACGGATAAAAACACATTTATTAACTACGAAAGTTTTAGTTAACTAGTTTTTCTGAATATAAATGAGTACATTAAATGTCGAATAAACTTTGCTTGTTTATACCTTTATATTTTCCAGGGGGTTCATTAATGTTTTATTTCGTATCTGACACGTTACCAATCAATACACGTAATGCAATCCTATGGGACAACAAACGCGAGCCCTAAATTAAGTGCATGTGTACACAACGTATAACGTGTTAACGATGTGTTTGTATTCTCTTTATTTTCCGAAATCAAAACAGAAATTCCTGGCGGACATTTCAATTAGATGTTTTCCTAAATTACTGTTTGCAGACATCATATTAGTCAGTTTGAAAACCCATGTTTGTTTTATCTTTATTTTACACAGAAATTGTGGCTTTTCGTATACGTCAATACGTCACGTTAAAACGCCAGAAATCGAACAATTAAAATGAAGGAAATCTTAATAGTTAAAGAAACATTTTTTCTTTTTTCATAAAATACATATAATTTAGGTAGCTGAATTTTGGTCATTAGTTTAAATAATCACTTTTCGTCTTCTTCCATATGGACTATGGCCGTCTCTATATTGAGGATTTTTAATTTCTTTGTGAGTGATTAGATCACATCTCGCATTGGTGCCTAAATGACTTGGCGTTCTCCATAATCATCTTCCTTACTTTCCCATCCGTATAGTAATTCTTTCAGTTTTCAAATCCACCATCTCTATTGACTCTGTACCTCTTTCTTGTTCTGTTTCTATCTAGCTTTCATTCCACTTGCTTTGTTTGGTTCGCATTATATGGCCAGATATTTTATTCTTTGCAGCTTTATAGATTTAATGATGTCTTTTTGTTTTATCTAAGCTGATAATTTTTGGCGACCTACCAGATCAATTCAAAATTATTGTGGGATTGTCTTCAAAACCTTATAACACTTGCAAACCACAATAAGGTAACCCTTATGTGGGTACCAGAACACAATGGAATTCAAGGCAATGAAACAGCTGATATACTTGCAAAAGAGATATCGGAAATTACCTGTACTCTGTACTGGGCCTGTGCCAAGACCGCAGCTCACAGCTGGATGGAAGGTTGGATAAAAATACAACATCAAAACTACCTACTGGAATAGTGTGGATAGCATGAGACACAGAAAGTCAAAAACACCATCTAGAAAATTAGCAGACGACGGACGCACTGCAATTAAGCAGACAGCAAACAGGGCTGATAACCGGCCACTGTAACCTAAGGAAAGACGTCCACACAATGGGCATCGTTAGTGAGGAACCCACATCCAGACCCTGTAATGAGGAGGACGCAACAGTCTCTCATATCATTTTTGAGCGTGAGGCTCTTGCCCAATGGAGACATGTACTCCTGACCCTACTTTCGAGAAACTCTAACTTAAGGAAAAGTGGCAAAGAGACTATTAAACCTAATTAAGTTAAGACCTCCGGTGTAGCTTTTTATACCAAGGTTATTTTGCACGCACCTCAATTTGGTAAGCACAGCCACAACAACCGTCTACCTTTCCTATTCCACCATTATATTTCAGTGCCTGGGTAGGCCATCCTCCGAGCATCCGCCTCGGATTTGACCCCAAGACCGTCCGCGCTATAGTCGATGGCTTAATCACTCAGCCACTCCGGTTTTTCAAATATTCTAATTTATTCTTTTCCTTTCATCGTTTCTGTTGCTTACATAATTATAGGTCGAATATAGTTATTTTTGTAACAAGTACCTAAAATCAAGTTTTTTGGGACGAATCGGACGAGGCGAAGCCGAGTCTGGAATAGCAGATGAGTCCCAAAAAACGATTTAGGTACGTGCTACAAACAACTTTTTTTTTTGTTATAGCTCCTAAAAACAGATTCAAACATTTTATTATGTATGATTAATGTGATCAGAGCACATGTCACTACAGTAGTACGCAAAAGGTTGCTATGACAACTTTTAGGGACTAGGCCGAAAATATAGCATTTTACGGACTTAAATGAGTGTCACTATAGTAACCAGACTTTTTGGGATTGAGTCCGGAAAAGACTCATTTTACGGACTTAAATGAGTCCGTAAAATAGCTACTTTTGGGAACGTGTACTAAAAATATTTTATGATAATACGTTTGGTTTCTTAATTAAGACTTTTTAAATGAATATAATCGATTTTATTTCTATTTTATTATTTTCTTGCCTTTCCTTTCCTTCAGCTTGCTAATTTGTCCCTAGTAGTTTAAGGAGTTTATGTCTTATATTGGCCTCCGTGTTCCTCTGGTTTGGAGCTTTTCTTGTAAATTTCATGTATATTGCTTTTACTTCATTAATTGATAATTTCAATTTCATAGCTTCGTCGAGTCTTCTCATTTTATCTATCAAGCCTTTCTTAGTTAATGCTATTGACTCTCAAGTCGTCAGCATATCATTATCACTTTTGCTACTGTATTTAGAATTGCGTTTTCTATTCCTACTCTTGGTATTACCTATTCCTTCTAAAACAATTAAAAACAAATACTGATATTTATATCCCTATTTCAGACCTTTGTTTATTTGCATTTTTTGCGTATTATTGAGTTGATCACTTGTATTCATACCACTGCTTCAGTATTCTTCAATGACCTACAAGTTTCCTTAATTTGTCTGTGAGCACCAACGTGTGCAATTAATGTCAAATAGTGATAGGTCTTTCAAATGTCTACAGTAAATTTGAATCAAATTCGCCCATTAACTTCATTATGTGAACGCTAAAATGATAAAAACTTCTTTCGAGCGAAGGCAAAGCCGATGTCCTGCAATCTACAAAAATGATGCCCCTTCATATTATGTACTTAAATTTTGGTCTAAATAGTTTCACTGGGAAGGGGGTCCATCGAGGATAATGCCAGAAGTGGAAGGCCTGCAGAAGTAACAAATCCAGAGGTTTGTAGGAAAGTGGAGGCCATGGTTCTCGAGGATCGCCGTCTAAAAGTCTCCAACATCATTACACACGGCTTAGGAATATCTGAGCCTAGCGTTGTAAACATATTGCATAAAAAAATGGGCATGAGTAAGGTGTCAGCAAGATGGATTCTCCGGCTGTTGTCTCCTGAACAGAAACTGCAAAGACGTTAAATCTCTCAAAATCATCTGGACACTCTGGAGACTGATTCTGACTTTTTAACTCGAATTATGACGGAAAATGGAACCACCTAAACTGCGACCCCGAGATAACACAAAAGTCAATGCAACGGGTACATAAAGGTTCTCCACTGCCGAAGAAAGCTCGAACTCAGTCTTCGGCAGGAGAACTCATGGCAACAATTTTCTGGGACATTGAAGGCGTTGTTTTAATTGAGTACATACCGAAAGACACTATAATAATTACTACATCAGAAATTGCGGGAAGTTTGTCCCAATCGAACGTGATTTTTTTTAACGATAATGCGGCCGTACACAAAGCGAAACGAAAGTTCGACTTCACTGAGTTTGTCCATCCACTATATAGCCCATATATGGCACCATCGGACTATGAATTGTTCCGAAAGTTTAAAAAAATTCAAGAGGAAGAGGAAGGCGTTTTAAAGCGGATGAACGCTTAAAACATATTATTGAACAATATTTTAAAAACCAAGAGAAGACTTTTTTTCTAGTGATATAGGGTCCTTTCCGGATAAATTGCGAAAGTATGTTGATGTTGCTGGAGATTATACAGTGAGTCCAAAAAGTTTTTACATAAGGGTTGGCCATTAGACACAAAAGTAATGTCTACTGCAAGATTTAAAACCTTTGTTTTTACAATTTTATTGAAATTTGCACAACAGTATTAAGCCAGCAACACAATGGTGACAGTTAATAAATTCCAAATCTTGCGATTGACATTAGTTTTGTGTCTCATGGTCAACCCTTATGTAAAGACTTTTTGAACTCACAGTAAAAGTGTTCAAAAACCCGTCCTTTTCTTGTTAGGTGGATAAATTTTCTAGTTCTTCTCGTCCGTACTACTTATATTTGGAAAGTATAGAGATAATTGAGAATGGTAGTCGATTTTTATAGAAAATCTGTATAAGAAATCGTCAGTTTTCCTTAGTAGGTGCTTAGTTATGTTTAATGTGTAAAATGAATGCGATGATGAAGCGAAATACAGAAAAGCAAATAAGAAAAAGTGTAGTATCTGGCGAGAATTACGGAGGAAAGCGGAAACTGCAAATTTCCGGAATAAAATTTCACCAGTAGCAGCAGCAAAAGCACATATACCCACCTCTTCGCGGCAAACAGAGAGGTGGTAGGAAGCGTAGAAAAATGAATTACATCTTCAAGAGAACCGCATTACTATCGCAACGGAGCGTTTGCAGAATTAGAGGCGCCCGAGGATAACTCGACATTAGTTTATGCGCGACAAATTTAATATATAAAAGTTTGTGACCGGAAAAGAAATCAACTCCACTTCCTTAAGCTCCCGTTTTTGCAGCTCCATTACTTTGAGAAACCGGAGGGGGAGAATTACTCGCCCATTTAAAAGACTTAACTGTTCTTTAATGATAAAACATTTCGTCAAAACAGAAGCTATAACGGCGACTAAATTAATTTTCCCGCGTGTATACGCAACTTTAATTTCCCATTAATGTGAGGCTTTAATCCTATAAAAGTTTAAAACACGAGACAGCCGCACGATGCCGCTGATATCAACTGAGTTTTCCATCAAAGGCTCCGTCAGTTAGGAAAACTTCTTTGAGCCTGGATTATTTCATTGTTTTTGTTCTAATTAAATTGAAATATTAGCATATTTATCGCATCCCTATTACTACTCAGTTTACTTTTTACTTATTTTTACAATTATTAAAGTTCCCTTGGCCCGCTCCAAATTACAAATTCAGCCACACACAACGCCCGGATAATACGAGTGGTTATGTCGTGTATGATAATGTTCCGGTTATTATATTAAAATTATATTACGACTTTAATACTCTAATAGGCGTTTAATGGAAATTATAACTCAGTTTATAACGTGCTTCGCGTGTTTTTTCCAATAATCTTAATTGTTATTACGGTAGTAAATTCTCTCTAATTTCATTTATTAAAGCTGTAAACTAGTAGACAATTTTATTTAACCGTCAGTGCCGACTTACTTATAGCTCATTGCATATTATTTAATTCAAAACTCAAATGAATTTTTTATTAACATGTTGGCATTTGTAGCGACCCTTCTTTAGTCTTTCAATTCTACTGGTAATAGATTGCCTAGCTTTGACCGACCCAATAACTGTATTTATAATAATAAAGACAAAATATTCTTTTAATTACATTTTTCTAATTATCTTCAGTTTGTCATTTCAAACGAATGTAATTAGTAATAATTAGTAACCCCAGCTATTGTTCTTATAACTTATACATTTTATGTCTATGGCTATTGTGTGTGTCCCCACAACAATAAACCGAACATTCTTAATATAGGTGCAAAAAACCGAATAAATAAATAATTAATAAACTTTCAGGTGTAACAATCTGCTTTGGTATTCTAAACATGTAGCTCTTTTCAGATAATTTGCTTGTCACATTATCAAGTTGCTAACAGATACTTTTACTTCGTTTTTTTAGATTTTGACTATACAAGAACAAACAGGAGATTTTAGTTTGTCACGATGAACGATTGTTTTGTTTCTTCTTTGACGGTTAAATTGTTTATTTTAGCGATAATTTCACAAGTATTTCTGGATACTAGCGGTGTATGATCAGGGAAAAATCATTGACATATGTTGTATATATGATAAACAGCAGTGGGCCTACCATATATCCCCTGAGCTACATCAACATATAAGAACTAACTCTTCTTATTTTGTTTCTCATTCCTCTTCTTGCCTTTACAGCGTTGGGGTTGACCCCGTTTGGGTCTTCCACCGTTTCCTGTTTGTTGCCGAATTCCCCTAATCATTCTCCCATTTTTGTCATATTTCCCTCATTCTGTCTTCCATCGACTTTCTACGTCGTCATGCTTTCCTTTTTTCATATCTTCCGGCGTCCAGCACTTCCATTCTAAGTACATGTCCGTACCATTTCAATTGTTTACTTCCAATTTTCTCTTTATTGCTTTAACTCTTATTCTTTTTTCTAGTATTTTTGTGTATATTTTCAAAATTACTTGTGATATAGAAATAGATCCTCACACATGGCAAAAAAAAAACTTTAAAGAAAAAAATAATTTATTTTTAGGATCAATTCACATTCTATCAATTAGTTAATCCGTAATCTTCTTGGCTTTCCTTTTCTGTGTGTGTCTTATTGCATTTTTCCCAGTTCTTTGTTATCTTTCCATACGTTATTATATCTTCTGCAAATCCAGTTCTTCATTTCCTTTCCTCCCCATTTTACCACTTCCAGGGTAATGTCGTGTTCTCCACCTGCTTTCCCTAATTTTAGTCTATCAGTTGCTTCTTCTACTTCTCCTTGTGTTATTTCTGGATCTTTCCCTTCCTTTTCTTCTGATTCATGTCATTTCCTATCTTACCTATTTACTGTTTTTGAAGTTCCTTCTATGTTGGTAGTGTTTGTTCTTTTTCTGTTATTGAGCTTCGCTCTACTTTTTCATTTGCCTCATTTTTTTTGCCTTTATCCAATTATGTTTTCTTACGCTTTTTCTCATACCTTTAACTGCTATATTCTATATTGTAGAATTTTCTCTAAAATTATTTTCTGAATCCTTCCAGAATTCCTCTCCGGTTTCCTCTTCGGGCTATATTATTTCCGGTTTTGCTTCATTTCTTTTCATTTAATAGACATATCAATTGATGATGATGATCTTCAACCTTCCATTCTCTTTTAATAATTTCTTGTTTTAATATCATCCAGAGTTTTTCTGTACTCCCATTGTTCCATGCCCAAAGAATGTGCTTCCGATAAATACGCCGTTTATTTTACTGGGCTCTGTTATCTTTTTCTCGTTCTCTTTTTTATAATGTGCCGTACTACCCTAACCTTTGTTCCTTGTGGCCACCTATTCTGCCATTCCAGTCTTCCATAAGAATTAATTATCTCTAGATCTTTTTCCGAAATCTCTTCCCATCGGTTTAATTCGTCCAGCAGGTTGTGACGACGGCGATTTAATGCTTCGCATTCAAGGCTTACATGAGATGTAGTTTCTTACTCTTCATTGCAGAGCCTGCATGTGTGCTCTTCTGTATACACGCACACGCCCATTCTGTGCATGCATTTCCTTAGATTGCAGTAACCGGTTAGTAATCCCGTCACAATTCTTAGGTTCGTTCTGTTAAGTTTCAGCATTTCAGTCGCTAACAGTTGAGATGGCCTTACCATCATCAATTTACTGTGCTTTGTCCTTGCACATGGTTCCAATATTGCTGGTGTTATTGCTTAATCCACTCAGTTATTTCACCACGCGTTGTTGGCTTGGTGATTCCTAACACTGGTTCAGGGCCAGTAAAGATAATAGTCTCAGATCCTTTCCTTGCTAACTGGTCTGCTATTTCGTTGCCTTCTATTCCCTTATGCCCCGGCACCCACACCATCAGTATTCTGTGTTTAGTCAGGTTTTAAGGTTTTGAAGGTATTCCCAGACTAGTTTTGATCTTATCTAATCTGATGCTAGTGCTTTTAAGGATTCCTGACTGTCGGAAGGAATGTGGATAGGCTTGCCATTAGTTCGCCTCCTCAGATTCTTACCAATGCAGGTTCTCAAAGCAAATGTTTCAGCTTGAAATACTGTGCTATGTTGTCCCAGTGAGATATGTATGTATGTTATCTTTTAGGGTTCTCCCATGTATTCTAGCTCCTAAACCATTGTCCGTCTTAGACCCATCTGTGTGCCAGATTAGATCATTTGACGGACTTTGTTTTTTTCTACTACGCCATAACCCTCAGTCAAATAGGATGTTAAATAATTTGTCGTAAGAGATCTTTGGATTCATTGCATCGCTTTCCATTGTTAGTAATTTATTGTAGGACTAATTACTCTTCGTTCAACTACCTTTCCTTCGATTTGTTTTGATACTATCGTACTCACTCTTTCTTTTGACCTCTGTCACTTTTCACTCTTTATTCTCTGTAGTGTATTGCTTGTTGGGATTTATCAGACCTCCTCCCTTCTTTTCTACTTTACTTATTCCTAAAATGTCATATTTCTCAATTTCTTCTATTATTTCAATTTGCGTAATAAAAAAGAATAACGAAAAATGATAAAGAGGAAATAGGTGGTGAGATGATTTCAATACATTTGGGTACATGGAAGATGGAACACTAAATGGCAAAATAGAGCTAACACAATGTATAAGATAATATTAGCATCAAAAGGTTTCTAACATAGAACTACTGAAAAACTGTTACCGTTCAGTTCGTGGCAATAAACTAAAACAGTTTTTAATAGAAAGTTATTTAAAAGTTCCAGAGGGAGGGTTTTAAAATTAGAACTGTTGATTGATGGAACATTTTATTTGTATTTAGATCACTTTTTGTTGATACTATACCGAATAAATAGTTCTACTAGCTTGTATTTAAATTTTATTACTGCAATAAATGTGATTTAATATCGCCATAGCTGTCTTATACTCGTATTAAAATCGAACTACTTGTCAAAAAATTGCCACTAAAAACTGTTCATGTTATTTATACATATCCCCCGATCTTTTTTTCTATTTTGAAAGTGTAATTTATATCAGATTTAAAATTTTTTACGTTTAAGTTAGCTAAAATATTTTTAATTTATGCTTTTCAAATTCAATGTTGGAAAGGTTGCTTGGAGCCACAATAGAAATTCAAAGCTGACCAATAAGCAAACTCGGTATGTATAACGTATTTTATTATAAACACAAGAGTGAAATACAAAGCGAATTAATTATATTTCGATGGTAATAACACGTTCTATACATATATGAAACCTTTGTTAAAATCATAAAACAAGGCCATTAATAATGAGCCGGTATTACTGCTATTATACGTGTTTATTCCACAGATGTCATACATTTACCGCTATTGAATTTAACATACATATCCGATTTATGTACCACTTACATTGTTTGTTACTTTAATTACAAAATTTAAAAAAAAAATTATCGGAAAATAGATTCGTATTTGTTTATAAGAATGTGTTGAATAAATTTGAGGTATCGGCTTTTTCTTTTTCTTAATAATTCCACTTTCACTAGTATGTATGTAACACTGCTTCCTAAATCTAAGCCTGCGAGATCACCTGGGTTTAAGAAACACACGAATTTATCAGTTTATTCAAATAATGAAGAAAGATTATTTTAGTTTAGATTAGTGGGATCTAATTAAGTTTCAGTCTATGGAAATTTTATTGTATTGTGTGTATAATCAAAAGTACCAATTATACCATGCAATGGTAGCGGGATTACTGTAATTACACTTTCTATAAACACTAATATAGCTGAGTTACACTTCATAGATTCGCGTGCAACAACTTCAGTCTAGATTTATATCCGTGGTATTCCTTGTTATTCTTCTGTGTGTATTGCCCTTGCCATGTCGTTGCCATATTGACCTTCTGTACGCATTCAGATATTAGTTTTTGGAGGCTTGTCTCTTGCCTTCGTTGGTATTCTATCTCTAATTGCTTTCAATCCTTCCTCTTCCTCGTTCGATTTCCCAATCTTGCCCACCTATTATTAATTTCTGGAAACTTTCCCTTCTTCTTTTCCTCTTTCTTTCTTTTATAATTTTTTTCTGAATTTTTCTCCCATTTTTTGTCATATCATTATTAATAAATATTTTTTAGTGTTGTTCTACGAAGTACGTTTTCATTCGTAATTTTGAGCTCATTTTATATTGATTTCCATTTCTAATCGATTTTCCACAGATTCTTTCTTTCTCTCTTTCAGAGCCGGCTCTTTTTCATAAATAGTAATTTATTGTCCTTCCAGTTAGAAAGCTTATGTTAACATAATATTTAATCCTTCCAATTTTTGATTTTATTTGATTCAACTTGATTTCCTTCTTCAGCTTAGTATTTTCTTTACTGTTTTTAATTCCCTTCTTTTTAAAACTAATCCTAGCATGATAGGATTCTGTTCAACGTTATAGATTATCTGTCCCTTAACAAGCAATATTCGCAAATTCCACATCTTATTTAAGTAAGAAAACTCCAAAATTTATTAAAACCACTTACTCCTACTATATTCAGAAAAGGCAAAAGGGTTTTCTCATTTCAAAGTATGTATAATAATAGGAGTAAGTACATATTTGCAGACGAAGCAAAATTCGTCAGTGAAACTGTTCGCAATTTTGGGCTCCCCTTTTGCTGGCAAGGATGGTTGAGTATGCGCTGAAATATATTAAATTGTCACCTTTTACTACAGTCTTCTTAGACACAGACGCTGCGGTTATGTTAATGACAACACGTAGCGATTAACTTCCTGATGAAATTCGCAAATTAAGTGTTTAAAACGCGACAAAATGAGTATAACAAAACATTGTTTTATTAAAATTTTCCTCAAGTCTGGATAAGCCCAACTGAATTAAAAACTACTTTGGTATAGTAATTATAATAACAACAGACAATCATAATTAGATTTTACATTTTCAGTCTACTCAAAAGCTTTTACAAGTAATAACGTTTTAGTGTTTCTGTTGATGATATATATAATTTTTAAGCCAACTTGTATGGATTTTCCATTTTATTTTTATTTCGTTTAGTTTCCTGAAAGTTGGATAGCAATTTAAATAACTTTAGTCAACAACAAGAAACATTTCTTATGTCGGTCGTTTAAACCACGATGATAGTTAAGGATCAATAATCCAATAGTAATTTCGTGAAGTATCAATCGAGATCAAAATTCATTACGTGAAACACGCAAAATAACAGTTTGGTATACTTTAAAAGCTATTACTAATAACAACCGTTTGAAGAGCTTTTCAAAACAAATCAGTAAAGTAGAACTTTGCAGAAATCAGAAATATTGAAAAATGCAATTGACGTTTAGAATTAACTAAATATGCGTTCTGTGTATTAATTAGCAATAACTTTAAATTGGAAATGATAGGTAAAATTTGCTGGTCGAGTCTTGAGAAGTTTCACTGAAAATTTGCTTTCTTCTTGAAATTCTGCAAAAGTTAAAATAACGATCTCTGGATGAGGGTGCCCTTAAGCTTAGATACTCTGATTTGAATTTGTAAATTGTTCTAATTTATAAACATGAACATAGAACTTTCAGGCTTGGTGTTTTAAATAACCATAAATGAATTAGTTAATCTATTTCATAAAAACTTGTTGACCTTTTTGGCGGCTATAAAGCTTTTACTTGTAATTAAATTTACTTTACTTAAATTAAACAAATACCGAAACTAATGCACGGCGTCTAAATCGACTAAGCAAATATTTGAAGATGTTCCGTGCCTTAGCGGGAGTAATGGAATTTAGAATTTCAAACTATAACAATTTATAAAACTTGTTAACTACATAATAAAAATAAGCGCTGAATGAAGGCATAAAATGAAGAAGATCGAGAAGTGTATAATTGTTTTTATTTTCCCAGTGAGTCAGATTGCAAGCTTAAAATTAATCAGCAAAGGAAAAAATTTTTGGTTAATCGAAATCGGAAGGCTATTTCGTCTTCGTGTTTATGTTTTTGCTGGCGGGTGGTGATTCTGAGGTTTCATTTGACGAGGGCTGAGTCATGGCAGTCATGAGATCACTGCATGATTACTGACCGCTGAAAGGGTTGCGCGTGTTTGTTTTCCCATGTGTTTACACGGGGGAAGCTTCTAAACGACAGCAATGATCAATAATAGCCGATCTCTGAACAATCTGCCATCGTAACTAAATCCTACAGATTAACGAATAGACACGTTTACTATCCATCGCATTTACTGCATGAGCTCTTTTACATATTTTCCTTCATTTAAATTTCTACTCTTTCGAATACGAAACACCATTTTATTTTTCACCAATGCCGGCATATTTCTGTGAATTAACTATTATTCTAGAGCTTAAAAATCTATTTCGAATTGTCCCAGTTAATAATCAAAATTAAGATACAACCTGCCCATTTTATTTCGTACCCTTCAAACTTCGAGGATAGGCAACCCATATTACAGAGGGACTTCCTTTTTTACTTTGTAACAAACAGACCAAACAAAGTAATGATTGTGTTAAAAGTCTTGGCATTTTGGGCATCCGTATGTGGTTAAAAGTATGGACTTAGTTCGAATAATATCTAAATATTTTTCTTGGCATTAGGCGCTTCAAGTCAAAACAAAAGAAGTGACCAAAAATTTTAAAAATTGGATTATTTATCGATAACACTCCTTATAATGCATAATCAAAGCAATGGTTAATTCCAAAACTTACGACACTTACCACTTACTACTTTAGCCTAGTGATCAGTTAGAAGACAGATACACATAATATACAACATTCTATTCTTTCTTCCTTACCAATATAATAATAATAATAACGTTTACTCATAATTCTTATACCAGATATAACACAACTAATAATTACAATCCAAGACACAACAATTTGTGATACTCAGAACAAAATAGAAACAGCGATCAAAGAAAAATAATATTAACTAGATATTTACTGAATAAACGGTTAAGACATTGTTTTACAATGCCAACCATAAAAACTGAAAGCAGTTTGCGAGTGGTTTTTATACAATTAGGTAACAAAAAGAAACAAGTTTAAGTAAGTCTTTTTTTATCGTTCAGTGCATCACAAAATAGGTTCTATATACATAAGTATGTGTAAATAGAATAAATAAAAATAAGGAAAAGAAAATTATACTTAGTTTACAAGCTTGTATAATATGTATCTATTTTTTTAATATATAGTTACAAACAGAAATGATTGTAATTTAATTACTGCTTAACTTATTTATCATTAGAGGTTGTTTTTGTAGGCTGGCTTCGTCAAGTGTTAATAGTTTTCTGGAAGATTTTGTGTATTATGAAATTTAATAGTTTATTCATAAACATTCAGTCACTAGATTTCTTGAGTTATTAAAAGACAGAAAGATTCCTTTCTGGAAACGGCGATGGTTACCCCCACCCAATTAAAGGATAGATTTCAGTTACAAATTTGAGTTCAATATTAAACGATTTAAACCTTGAAATACAAGGTAAAGGTATAAGTCTGTCAAACATAATTAGCTCAATAAAACTTTTCAGTTTAAGGTGGGAAAAACAAATATTTCCTAAATATTTACAGATACCGACGTCCTGATATGACTCAGTTCGATCCAAATGAAATGACTCTCAAAACTGAAGCTGTGCAAAAGATTTTCAGATGAGATTTAAAGATTCCAATAAAATTGAGGAGAGGGGCGGATAGCCACGTGTAAAAGTCCTCGGTCTCTCAGTAGACACATCGGGTTCGATTTCCGAGACCGGCGATATTTCCACCGGAATTTTACAGGTCATACGCTTCTCCGTGCTTCGGAGGGCATGTTAAAATGGCGATGCCGGTTATCATACTAAACCTTTGATAATCGTTTAACCTTGCAACACTGCGCGTCGATCTTCTTCACCTCTTTCGGTGGAAAAGGTAATGAAATATGAGGGTCTGCTTTGTATTTCGTGAGGCCATATTTGACAAATCGCATTTCAATTTGTTTAAATTAGTGGCACGACAGAGTCCGAGGGATTAAAAAGTATTAAATTGAATTTGGTGTCCCTTAGGGATCTATTTTAGGTTCTCTTCTTTTCATAATATTTATTGTCAGCTTGTCGTTGATATAGGTTGTCCTGTAAACTTTCGTTGTATGATGGTTTAATTCGAATAAGTTATTCTTTAATGTTGATAAAACAGATTATGTGAAAAAAATAAAGTTGCTGTGGGGAATGGTATCGAGGAAATACAATCTGTTAGCCAAAAAAGGTAATTAAAAGGGGTTCTCTCTCTCCGTTATCGTCTTCAACTCTCTGGTTGGTTTGTTGCAGCCCTCCACTCGTTTCTTTCCTTGCACTTAATTTTCATTTCTACTGCAAAATAATCCACCAAGAAGTTCATGTTAGCAAGTGTTTTGTACGCTGTATGCTGTTGAAAATAGCCAGCAAGTAACTCCTTATCCTGCAATTCCATAAAGAAAGGTGTTAAAATATTATTCCGATAATGTTCTGCGTTAACTGCAAAATAAAAAAAAAATTGGGCACACAATACGCCTCCGGGATACTGCTACACATACACCAATTTTCAAAGGATGGAGTGCTGTTTCACAAAATTCATGCGGAGTTTCAGCAGATCAGATTCCTATATTCTAGGCCAGTGTTTCTCAATCTTTTTTTTCTAGCGGAACACTTTTAAATATTTTTAAGTTTGACGGCACACTAAAATATTGTAAGTAGGGCTAATGCTAGGTACACATTATTAATTTTAATTTTAGTAATTAATAGGTCTACAAAAATAGGTCTATGCAGAAACATACTATAAAAGTATAAAACAAATATAAAATAATACGTTATTATGAAATAATAAACAAAAACGCATCGCCGGCCTCGCGCTTTGGACGGCCCCGCGCTTTATATAAGTAATTCCATAAATTTTGATGACGTAATTAAAGACTTTGCAACGAAAAAGGCCAGAAAAATTATTTAATAATACTCTATGATCCTATACATATAATGTGTTTATAATAAATAATTTATTTAGATAGGAGGAATGCCACTGGGCGTTTGCTCCTCATGTACATTCCACTGTAATTTACTATCCTATTTAAATCTGATTTGCTTATTGTTATAACTAACAGTTTGCAAATAAACGTTTATTTAAAAAAAAAATATTTAGAAGTGTTTTTTGACCCCGCGCAATTTTTGAACCCGGCCTCGCAAAAGTTTACGCCGGCCCTGACAAAAAGTATCATAAATTCAATAATATATACGTAATATTAATAATACAAGTCAATGAGAAATATGTGCTTGATGCTTCTGAATAATTTCTTTTATATTTGGAGGCAAAAAGGATAAAGCAACTCTCATGTCATGTTCAACATTTCCAAGTCTTGATCTTTTTTTAGATTTTATATTAGTTAATGCAGAAAATCCCAATTCGCACAAATAGGATGTTGAAAACTGCAATAAGATGATTAATGATTTTCTTGATATGGTTGGAAAATCTTCTTGAAGAGAAATCCAAAAAGAATTTAGTGATATTTCAGAATATTTTATTTTCAAATTTCTGTCGCTCGAGATAGAAATAAATTCTTCCTCTTCATTCAATGTCAATTCGAAAATTGACGTATCGCTTATTAAAAATGGATTTCTTACCCAATCAAATTTCTCCATCTGTAAAATTGAAAAATATTTTTTAAAATTTTGTTCCAACAAAGTCAAATGCTCGATATCCGTTGGCTGAATTTTCATATAAAAATGTTTTGGAATAGATTCAAATTTTTCCTTCTTTTGCTTTGTTGCTCCAAAGCGACAGTTTTTTTTTTTTTTTTTGAAACTCTATTAATTTGTCGGTGGGAGTTAAAATATTTTCATTTCGTCCCTGCATACTTGAGTTAAGATCATTAAGTAAATTAAATATATCTGATGGATATGCTAATTTGGCACACCAAATTTCATCCTTAGAAAACTCGCAAAAATCACTTTAGTAGCTTATTTAATTACATTAATTCTACAAAATTTGGCGGAACACTTAGAAACGTTTCGCGGCACACTAATGTGCCGCGACACAGTGATTGAGAATCACTGTTCTAGGCATTTACTTAGACCATCAAGTGAAACGAAGTTTCGTCTGTAAAAAAACGATTTTTCTAAACTGAACCATTCAGAGTATTGTAAATATCTTGGAAAGTCTCGAGGTAATATTTCATTGAATTTTGTATGAAACTTCTTTACTGTTTAAACATACTTATTTAAGCGTTCCGCTATTTTTAAATAACCCTGTATATCTCAAATAATGATCTTGCACATCCAGAAATTCTAGGTTTATCCACAGTGAGCCTTTTTTTTGGCGAAGTTACCTTAGCTAATCTATACGCATTTTGAAAAATTACAGTGGAAATACGATAAAATAAAATGGACACACTGTATAAATAAGCAAACGAAGCAAGTCACGTATAAACTTAGAAATATTTTATCTATGTTAACTAAGGAATGTTAAATATCCCTACTAAATAATCTTGTCTTTGCAGATGGGTTGGTGATGGACAAAAGCAGTGGGACGCTAGGACGGCGTGGGCTAAAAGGGGCCTTAGGGACTGCGGGCATGCGAAGACAGCGCAGTCTGGAATGGAGAAATGAAAGAGGTTATAGTTCCAGCGAGGAAGAGATTCCTCCTAGACCCAGTGTAGATAGTCATGTATTTGCCTCATTACTTGCACAAGCACAGCAGGAATATTCTAGTAAGTACTTAGTTTAAGACAAACAAACCTAAAATCATAAGAAGCTTCACAGATAAGCAATATTTTCACGAAACCAAATACTTTTTGTTAAAATATTTTGGAATTATCCAAAAAATCCTTAACGAAAAAATATTGCACTGTAAATTGGGGAAAGGCAACAAATGACAACGAAAACGCTGTTATTTGTTCAGGATGTAAAAGATTGCTTGTCGCAATTTTTATTGCGTGATATATTGAAGCCTCTTCAATTATAGAAGTGAAAACAATGTTATTAAATGATATATTTCACCGAGTCACATATGATATAATGCAAGATAAATATTTATACTTATATATGCACCCTTTTCATGCGATAACTATAGCTTTATTGTGGCAGATTTGTCAGTAAATCTGAATTAATGCCGCCGTACTTTAAATATTAATATCACCAATCTCTTTTATATTCTCTACTGTTTCTTTGATTTCCTGATTTCCGTCAATTTTTTATTGGTTATTTTAAATGCCCAGAGTCTGAAAATGTTTTCCTGGACTTCGCCAATTGCTCCAGAAAGGCTATGAAATACAAAAATAAGGGTAACATAATCACTTCAAGGATAGTTATTATATTATTAAATTGGAATTAAAGATCCTTATAATTTTGTACCGCAGATTTATAAATAATTGATTGTTGGTATACGTAAACCCAAATCGCTCCATGCTTCAAATTCTGTTGGTAACCGCTGAGCTCTTCATTTAGTACGCGGATTAGTTCAATCACAACTATTAACAATTTAGTAGATTATACGTAATACAACCGCTATCAACTACAATACTGATTATATGATGCGTATTTGATGAAGTATTATTCCGGGGAATGTTTAGGACGATTACAAATCATTATTACACATTCATTGTTGTTTGATTAAACTTGTGGGTTGAAAGTCAGGATCTACTCGTAATTAGGACAATACGAGTAAATTAGACTTCTCTAAAGATGATTAAATTTGTTAGTTTTACCAAATCATGTACTTTCTGCTTACCATAAGACAGATTTTAGAGTATAATAATAACAATAAAAAGTACAGCTTCTTATTTCATTAAAAAAAATAAAAAACTATATACTTAATTTTTTTTTAAATTGACGGGTGTTAGGAAGCTCATCTTATCAGAGTCACCTCTGTATTAAAATGTATGTCCGGATTGGTTACATTTTTAAATGGATGTCCTGTATTGGTTACATTTTATAAGCACAGGTGACTCTGATAAGACGAGTTTTCTAACACCCTTTATAATTAAACTTTACAATTTGTCTATAGACATTCCACATATTTTGTGAAGGTTTAAATATCTCAGAAATAGTCAATTAACTATTATGCTCTAGGCAAGCTCTAGGTAAAAAGCAACAGCAACATCAAATAGTTTAGAAAGGAGTAGGATTCACGGCGAAAGAAGTCGCATTTTATAAAGTGTTTTTTTACATTATTACTGCTAAACTATTAAAAGTTACATGGTTTTAATATTTATTCGCAAAAAAAGTGTGACTTAAATTAGAATTTTAAAAACGTTAAAAAACTGAGTAAAAAAGGCTATCCTCTGCTACTCGGACTCAGAGTTCATTGCAGAATGAATGTGTTTTTAATAGCATTACACTCCGCGAGGGAGTTTGGCCTGCAACATGGAGGGTTAAAGCCTCGTAAGTCGCTTTCATAACCGGTTGTATCGCACATTATTGTACGAGGTGATATGGTAAGCACCACGACTTAGTAAATTTTCAGTGATTAGGTAAGCCACCCACCGAGAACCCGACTCGGGTTTGACCCCGAGACCGTTCGCGCTGTAGTCGAAGGCCTTAACCACTCGACCACTCCGGCGATGCTTTCAATAGTGGTCCGATTTTCTTAGTTTTATACTTTTTCAAGTTTTTGTTTTTAATTAAACAGATTGAGCAGAATTTATCTTTTATAAACGTCAATTAGCTATGCATTTGAAGGTATTTATATCCATAAGCTTGAAAAACAAGAATTAAGTTTGTTAGCACCTGCACACATTTTACACAAATTTTTAAATACCACCGTCAAGTATTTAAGGTACGTGGAAAGCTTATGTATAACAATTCAATGAAAAATCAGTATTACACAATTCTGCAGAAATGTCTTCGGTTCTGAAGAGATATTTATAAGCGGTTTCGGCGTGAAGGAATCCCTAAATCCAAAGTTGTAGGTACTAAATTATTAATGTGGGCTGCAATTTTCCAAATTGTAAAAATATTTTAAGCTACCAAAAGAGTCAATTTTTCGCAGAAAGAACAATCATGTAATTAGTAGTTGCAGAAATGAATAACTGAATATTTTAGGAAATGTATTTTTAGACTTAAGATTTTAAGTTCGCGTCTTTTATGATATATTTTTGCATTGATCGAAAGAAACTAACGGGTGGGCTTAAAGTAATGAGAATTTTTATAACACTAACGAGTAGGTATTAACATTTTGACAGCACGAAAACAAATTTCTTAGTATATTAATAGAATTTAAATATAAAGCTTCAATAATTTTTAGAAAACCTTATAAAGTTGCGATGGGTCATCTTTCTTCGATTCGCAATACGGTGGGTTTCGGTTCCCAAATATTTCCAGTGACTGGACAGCCACCCGCCGAGCCTCCGACTCGGGTAAGACCCCGAGACCGTCCACGCCGTAGTCAAATACCTTAACCACTGATGATGTTTTCAAGTATTTTATGATTGAAGAAAACTTTCGTTAGGTGTAGAGGTTCTTGTAGAATATATTATTTTCCATTCACTACGGTTTTTTGGCAGCTGTTTTGCTTGTCTCCAGTTCGAACTTTTTCTTTCCAGAATTTGAGCAGTTTGATCGTTCCCAGTCTTCATTGGTCTTCCCCTTGGTTTCTTCCTGTCACAATCCATTTCCCATAATATGCATTCTGCACAGTGACCAAACCCACTAAGCTGTCTTCTCTCTATGATGTGTTGTAGTGGTTTCACTTCTAATTTTTTATCATCATTTCTCCTTGTGACACCCAACATTCTTGGAAGATAATACATTTTACAGGCTTGTAATTTGCTACGTTGTCTTTTACTTTAGGGTCCAAGTTAGTACTGGTACGTTGTTTTAGTGGAAACCTCTTGTTTTGCAAGAATACTGTATCAAGTGCTTTATACAGTCTTGTCTAAGTTCACCCCTAAGTACTTTATTTTGGTGGTCTGTTTGATGCTTATGTTTTCTATTTTCACACTTACTTTTTCTTGTCCTTTTGCTATTATCATCACCTCAGTTTTCCAAACATTAACCTTCAACTGAAATTGTTTTAATGCTTAGTTCCAGGCTTCTAGGTTCTGTAGGTCTTCCTACCTTCTTAATCAAATTATTTAAATCACCTTGAAATGAAAAATCGCCCTCGACAACTATCTACCTTTCCTTCTGGTTGTAAAAGCTTAGGTGGCCTTAACCCTCCATGTTGCCGGCCATACTCCCATGCGGAATGTAAGTACTTATAAATTTAAATAAAATGAAAAATTAGACACTAAGCCTGCTCTCTTGGTGATAGTTTATTTGGTTAAAACGCACAATACTTCTCCTAAAATATCTTCGAATTGATTATTGTAAGAAGCAAGTAAACAAATCAAGTTAAAATTGCATTGCTTTGAAGGTTATATTTTTATTCAGAGGCATAGCTATATGGGGCGGAGGGGGGGGAGGTTTTGGGACCCAACCCAAAGCACGTTGTTAGCTGGAAAAAGGTTAGTTTGATTCTTTGAAACCAAAAACCTCTTAATTGCTACAATTTTCGTCAAACATACCGAGAAATACTTTTAGTCAACTTCATAAGCAAAACCATTTAATCAGATGGCAAATTTGATTAAATAAAATCTTGGGAAAGATAGTAAGTATGTATGTATGTAATCGTTAACCTCTTATACCTTTCGGTGTTGAGACTGTTGCGTTAGCGTATGTGGTCTTACGTGAAATGCACAATCCGGCCCGCAAGTTACGTATTCAAAACTGCTTGTCTTAGTATAGATAAGATTGTACGTTATCTATAGTAACGACTATTATTCGCTTTATGCTGACGTATTGGTTTCTTTGTTATTATTAGAATAAACATGCAGTGACTCATAAACACCTGCATTGCACTTGCACTAGATAACAAGGATGCTTTACGTTTAGTTTCTAATCAAGTCTGCTGGAGTTCGGATTGAATTGGAAGCTCCGCTTAATTTGTATTTTGAATAAAGTTTCTTTTTTTAAAAACCATTTTAAGTGTTAATAAACGTTAATTCGCATGCGAGTCACGTGATTAGTGCGCCGTTTTTTGCCTACATACAGCACCATGTGTATAGTGTAGGTGTGTGTACGTATAGAACCTTGTTACTCTACCCCGTAGGTCGGTATTCGGAGGAGAGCGTCGTTAATTAGGTGCCCAACGACGAATGGTCACCAGGGCTCGATACCGAACTCCGGGAAATCTTGCACTCAGCGAGATTCGAACCGGGGACTAGCGCAACGCTAGCCTGACGCTTTTACCACTGCGCCACCTTGGCAGTCAAAGATAGTAAGTAATTATAAAAGATATGATTTTATGAAAACTGACTTTTTCGAAGGAAACGCTATGTTCAGTAAACTAACAATTGTAAAATAAACTAAGAGCAATACTAGACAATCGAGCAAAAATATACGTTATCAATAGCTTTGGTGATATTACTTATTAACAAATTTAGCAAATGTAAAGGCCAGAATTAAAAAGGAAAGAAAAAAATTATTGTAACTAAATCAATTTTTATTTTTAAATAATTACTGTTTTACCAAATACTTACCAGATACATAATAGGTGATCACAAAATTATCCTCGACGTTGGACAGATAAGATCTGCAAATTTTCATGGCTAACTTGATGAGATTTTTTCAACCACACTCTCTTCTCTCAACGTCAGTTATTAACCTTTTTAATTTTTTTTAATGTTTCTTTCTTTTATTTGTTTTTAAATACTTAAGTATGTTGTAAGTACGTTAACAAAGACCTTTATAATTTGATTAGAGATTTTGCTTCTACAAACACGTGCCAAAAAAGATAGTAAAAGAAAGGAAAATTTTGTTACGCGTAGGGCAGGACGTACGAAGCCCACGCAGTTTCTTGTACAAGGACTCATTGATCCTGGCACACTGCATTCAATTTAATTTTCTGTAACTAAAACGTAATAAAACAATTAAAAAAGCAAACAAACGTTTCAAAGTAAAGTATTTTGTTACATTATTCTTTCAAATATCTTAACCACTAAAAACAGATTAAGTCACATGAAAGCTCAAACAATTGAGACGATAATTTCCTGTTTAATTTTGGTATGGTATAACAATGCTAATTCCTTTGTTTAAACCAATATTTACTGAGAGAAACCAAAGCAGTAGTTAAAATTAACACATAACCTAAAAGTATCATTATTAAAACAGTTGGCAAAGCCAACGTTTTATAGTTTTCCGTTGAATAAAATAAATTTAGACATCTCCAACGCACAACAACATTATCTTCTTCTTCTTCCTCTTATGGCCGAAGTCTAGGCCGATGGCCTGTTAGAAACTCGTAAGAACGAGTTCTGTGAGCCCTCTTAGCATGTATGCTGGGCAGGAGGCTAACCTAGCCCATCGAGAGAGGTGAAGAAGACCGACCCGCAGTACTGCGAGGTTAACGGTTATCAAAGGTGTTGAACATTAATATGGTACACATTGATTTTTCGTTCCATAGAGACAAAACATATTTAATATTCTGTTATAGCTAACACAATCAGGAAAAACATTACCTCGGTACATTTCTATAGCATTTGAAGTTACCTCGACATTGCAGTTCAGTTATCTGCATGATATAACCGACGATTTATTTCAAATTTGAATTTACGAGGTTGATATTTACAGTTAATTTATGCACGATCAGACGAATTTTATTGATAAATAAATTGTCGCATTCATCGGGCGTTTCCGCCATTATTTCAAATATCAAATATTGATTATGTTACCTCATAGTCGTATATGAGCTTCATTTTAATTTGGTTAAAATATCGTGTACAAATATTAATTTGTGCGTACTGAATAATTGGATTAATTTTTATTTGGCGTTGTTGTACTTCAATAAAGGTTTGTTAGGGTTTCATTTGATTCAATGACGGTAAAAAAATATTTGTTTGTCAATTAATGACTAATTAGTAATCAAGCCGGGTTGTTGTATTCACAAATATTTACCTGTTTAATCCGCTATTTTCTAAACGTTTACGAAAAGGATTTTTCGCAAAAGATGTCAATTTTTATATTTTTTAATAGCAAGTTTAATTTGATATGGCTTGACTAGGAATTTGCGGCTGAAACAGATCCCTATCTTGATAAGTCAATTTTTTCAAGTGAACATGTCAATATTTCTTCCGGATTTGGAGGTTTGGAAAAAATCTGAGCAAATCCTTGATCCCCAAGGGGTTAAACCGTAGTTCATTGAAAAAGCAAAAGCATGTGGGCTTTCTAATGTCTAGGTTCGTCTTTGATGTTGATGGTTTTATGTACATTCCGAGTCAGTACTCGTTTTCGTACTAAACTTTTTCCTAAACTTCGTTTGTACTGGTAAAAATAAAAAAAGGGTAGAAATATCGAGTATGCAAGTTGCAGTAAACTCTTCAAACTGAATTTCTGTTGAGTTCGTTGCTAGCTAATCAAGGGTCCTAGCAACAAGTGGTATCATTAGACAACAACTGAGTCAAATTGCGGACCCAGACGTCATACATTCAATGGCCAGTGGATTTAGTTCTCTATTTGCATTCGCATCTGAACATGCCGTTTGCGCTCCGAATGCCAATTATCAGCCGGGCTGTAATAATTGCATGGTAAATTGATTCCACGTGTGAATTCTGATACGAGCTTTACACGGCCTGTCACTCTGCGCTAATAGGACTCCGCCATGTTGATTACCGTCATGAATGCGTTACAACCCTGGATAATTACTATTACGTTTCAAAATGAGGGTACTTTTACCCATTCTAATTCGTAATTGCATTTATACAACTAATGATTAATCGCACTTTTTAACTCGAGTGGCTAGCGTGTTTTCATTTTAATCTTCGCCATGTAAAATGACAAACAAATATCTATTTAATCCGGTGGAATATTCGGATATTGTGAATTTAGTTAATGATAGAACATCTGGGTAATTTATGTCTGGTGACACTGTTTTCCTTCGTTATTAATCAGATCAGGCCCGTGGCTTAAAGTAAATGTACCCAAAGCATTCAATTCGAAATCGTAATGGATTTTGCAGCCATATAATCAAAGCGCAATTAAAACTGTAATTATTGTTTATAGGCTTAATAGAGCGCTATTAGATAAAGCTATACGGATAATTAAAGTAAGAATTCGAATCGAGAGCTAAAACTTAAACTCGCATTAAGAGGGTGAGTGATTGGAAAGGGTGGGCGGCCTGGAAGGAATTGAATGGAGGGAGTTATTGGTTTTATTACCAGAGAACAACTATCTATCAATCAAACTGCGCAAGTTTACTCGGGAAGTACGTGTGTGGAGGAAAAAATAAACAGAAACTTGCGATAATTTCTTTTGTTCTCCTTTCTGATGGAGCGCCTCACCATCAAAGGCGATAATCAATTACTTTAACAATTTTAACAAAATGCCCTCGTGCCTCTTTCTAAATTATTACAACAAAAATTTCGACGGAAAACAAACGTTAATTAAAAATCGCGCCGTCGATAAACCACTGCCGTTTTTGGTTAAAACGGGTAAACAATTTTGTGGGAAAGGACGTAATGACCAAAAACGTTCGAAACGATTGGAATCCGGAAACCGGAGTATGTTCGATGTGGTAGGCGGGTTGATTCCCAGTATTCGGTATAAATAAGTGAAACATCATCAGAAATAAATCGATAGGTTGTAATTCCCGAGAAACAAAACAACTGTAATAACATCCAACATTGGATTCCCTAGAGAGTAGTTCGATCAGGGATGTGGTTTTTCCGAACACAAATCGGGGACGTGACACGTGGGCACGTGGACCGTGGCCGGGGTGTCGACACCGGAACCTCATCCATCACCAGACACTCTCGGCCCACTCTACTCTTACACATTTCAGTAACCGCGCTCTTATTTCAGCTCGCGTTACATGTATAGAGCTTTCAGGCTCTTTAGGGCGCAGAGAAAAAATAAGGGCATTATGTTTGATGTGGTTGCCTTTTATTTTCACTAGGAAAGGGTTAAAAAGTTATCAAAAAGAATTAATTTGTACTCAATCTAAAAACTTCATTTACAATTCTGTTAATCTCGTAAAAAAGATATTTGGATGGTGACATTGCCCGTTTTTTTTAACCCGGTAGGGGTAGGCCATACAAAATGGCGTTTGTGTGATAATAAATTTTAATTTCTTGAGTTGTATGCAGGATCTTTAAAACAGGAAATATCTAGTCGTGTGCCTTAAACTTTCTCATGTTTCTGAGAACGAGGCAGAGGGTGTATGTGGGTTGCTTCGCTAAAAAAAACAACCCCCGATCTAATTATTCACCCTCCAAGATATTTATTTTGGGACCCCACATGACAACCCTTCTTATTGCTTCTGCGTTTCGCGCAACAAGTTCAAGATGTGGGCACCGAGCAGGTGCGTTCAAATTTTGTCGAAACCAAGGCATGTTGCTAAACTTTGAACACAAAGTTACTTTCACAAACCTCTACAACTTATTGTGATAATTCATACCTTTTAGAATACAGTTAATTCGGCATTTTTGGGGATTGTACAAGAATAATAATTTTTTAGTTTTACCCCTGTCGATTCTACTTTTTAATTGCGATAATAATAAGAATAACCACACATTTAGATATGCTTATTACTGTCGTAATGATAATTATTGTCGTAACTCAAGCCATAAATTTTAGCTAATTCCACTAAAAAATTCTTGCTTTAGGACTGTAAAGGTAAATGTATCGGCACTTATACTCCGCGAAGGAGTATGACCGCCAACATAGAGGATTAAGGCCTCCTAACTCGCCTTCATTTTAGGACTGTAGTTGGGGAAAATGAAAATACTTGCCAGTATGCCTTAACCTCTACTGATCAAGTATCCATGGAATTATTATATTATTAATTAATAAATCTTTACACCGAAAACTTCTTTGGACGACCTGACGTTCATTTTTGGCCTTTATTGTTCTTTCTAATTCCAGTTTCTTGTAAAGGATGATTCAAATTTGAGGGCCAACATAATGACCTCGTTTAATATAAGGAATATAGGATAGGTTTGGTACTTTTACATAATTTTCTACTTAATATAATGTTAAAAAGAATGACCCCACTAACTATCGAGGCATAACATTGCTTAGTTCCGTACCGAATTTAATGACTAAAATATTATAGAAACAAAAATGCTGATAAGGTATGGTAATATGCGAAGAACAGTAGAGATTTATGCCAAATAGATTGGCAATGGAGGCGATCTATATTTTACCCCAGTTAATGGAAAAATCAGTAGAATACGATAGCTTTAGGTTCTTATATGTTTCGTCGACCTAAAACAGGCATTTGATCGAATACGATCAACTAAATCATGTAATTACGATTTGAAAACAAAACAATGTTAGCACAAAACACTTAAAAATAATTAAAGAACTCGACAAATCCACGATACAGACAGATAATGGACTTACTCAAGAAGTAGCTATAGCTGTGGGTATTAGACAAGCAGATTGTATGCTGGATATTCATAGTATGGATGATCACTCCTCGCCATGTTATGCAGCAACGTCATCCTTCTGGCTGAAAATGAAGATAACTTACACTGCCTCTTATACAGATTCAAAACAGCATCAAAAAAAATTAATATGCTCATATCTCCAAAAAAACAAAAGCGATGGCGATTTCTAGACACCCAATTCGATGCAAAGTGGCAGTGGATAACAAATAACAGACATATCCAGAGATAAACATCTGATACAGGACGTTAGATCCCAAAATAATAAAGCTGCAAGAATAGCAGCGTACCTGAAAGAGCAGAAACATAAAAAATGAAACAAATGATGAGGACGGCGGGGATGAGAGTATTGAGAACCGTCAAAGGTGTCACCTTAAGAGATAGGATAAGAGAAGAGCTGGAAGTAGCGACTGTTGTAAGATGGACAGGATCGAGAAGACGATTTTGGAGAATCAAAGTCGACAGGGTGGACCAAGAGTGATTGGTAAAACTGGCCCAAACGCAAAAGCCAGACACCAAAAGACAGTAGGCAGATCTCCAAAGAGGTGGTGTGAAAGCTGGACATCAGCATCGCAAGAAGCCGGATGTAAATAGAAATTGGCGGGATGTAGTCCTACTACAAAGAGGAAGAAGAAGAGAGGATGTTAATCTTGATACAGTCCCAATGTGGCCATTTACATTGGATCAAAAATATGAAAACTCTGTTATTTCGTAAACTCTTGGTTAGCTATGTTAATCTCTTCTTCGTTCTGATGCGTTAGAGTAACTGACATATTTTAATAAACCTCCCCTTTTCTTTGCATGCTTGTAAGCCCAAGGTTTGTGTATTGTATTTAAGCATCACTACTTCGTTTTGTCCGCGAATACCAGTACAATGCATGGTATCGTCGAAGGAGGGGGGGGGAGATAGTTAATGCCACATCGAAAACCAACACGTTACTTTATTAACTTAATATGGAAAAACATTAAACAGGCGATCTTGAAAGTGGCAGAAAATTTGAGATTTCCATAGTAACTAACAAAGACATACAAATATCACATTTGTGGACAAAGGACTTTTTGTCCATTGCCGAACATAGCCCTCCTTAAGCAGCCTTAAGAGGCCCTGAGCATTTGCAATCCAATTTGTGGAGATTCTTTTGAGATCGTCTGTCCATCTAGATCTAGGTGGTAGTCTTCCTTGATTACATTTATCGACCACCCGTCAAATTCCACTTCTTTTCTCATTTGTGACTCTGTCGGTCTGTCGTTTAAAGTTATACCAAGCATGGACCTTTCCACTCAGGGATATGTCGTTCATTTTCTGGCTGATGTTTCTGTGAGAGTTAATGTCTCCGCGCCGTATTATAGTACCGAAAGGATGTACTGGTCGAAGGAATTTTATTTAGTAATGCTGATAGGAATGCCGGCCTTAAATATATCTCTGTTTTCCATATGTTGCTCTATCTAACGCTATTCTTCTCGCCACTTCACATGTTTGGTTATCTACTTAATTTTATGGTCTAGATAAGTATATTTTTGTTTTATCGTAGGTAGTTTATTTTCAGACCTGCTTTCTAAGTTGCTTGCTATACTTCAAATAGCATTTCTTTGGCTTCCTTCAAGTTGACCGCTAAAAGTATGTCATCCGCGAAACGCAAATGGTTTTTCTCCATCAATCATAATTCCTCAATTTTCCCATCTAATCCTTTTGAAAGCATGTTTGTAGATATGGTGGATAATGTTGGAGTATCTTTGATCTATTCTGCAGTCTTCCAATGCTCTCAGAATTGAAACCATTTCAACAGTGTCGAATTCCTTTTAAAAGTCGACGAATACTAAAGTTAGCGGCCTGTTCTACTCGATAGTTCTTTTAATCACGACTTTTATGTACATAGGTACCTATTACAGGTGACCATTTGTTCCAGCCCATTCTCTGGGCTGATAAAGGTCCAGTTTCTTATCTATTCGGGTGTATAATTTATATAAATAGTTTAAAAGGCTAATTGGTCTGTAATTTTCCAGACTTGTTTCATCACTTTTCTTGTGAAGAATTTTATTTAGCAACATGGGTCTCTGAGTCATTAAAAATAACAAATTTTCACACCATTGTTTAATATATTAAAACAAAAATTAAACCTTACTTCCTTACTCCTGAATAATCTAATAAGTAACGTAACTAAGTTAATAACCTAAAAGTTTCGTCTGCCTTACATCATCATCAGGTTTTTTATTCTTTACGGGTGCCGCATTGAATTATACACTCATTAAATCAACCTTTCTTTAAATATTAGTATAGTATTAAAAATAATAAACATCCTGAAACCGATTTTCGAATTATTATAAGTATCATCAACAAAGTAACCAATATCGTTGTTGAAGCCCAACGGCATTAAAAGATTGTCTTAACAAAATGTTTACAGTTTTTTGATTCCTCAAATAACGGCGTAAGGAATTAAAATAAAAATTAGAGTTCATCAATAAGTAAAGTATCTGTGAGGTACTTATTAAGAAGAAAATTATGTAAAAGTGCCAAATTTACAACTACTTATTTACTTAAGTTAGCGAGATCGCAGGCTTATACATATATGTTTCTTTTGTTTTCTGGTCGAATTTAGACATAACGTATAAAAGATTGATTAGATCGACCTGAAAATTGGGGTCATTGACTTTTCTTTAATTTCTTTAATTTAAATAACATTTTTTTTTAATAATATTGGAAACGTAAAAGTTTTTCATTTATGGATAATGTATGAAGTACAATCAGTGGCAAATTCCTAATAAATTAAACTGGTTTTCAATGGTAAAGATTATATATGCCTATTAGAACGAAGTACTGCGTTTGTCCAAAGTATTTAAAGGAATGTAAAGACGAAAATGTTGTGTTTTAATAAAATACGTTGGTTGTAAAGGAAGTTCCTTTTAATGGGACTTAAAACGTTTTAATTTTCGGCGAATACTTAGGAAAGTTTTTAATTTATGCTTGGGCGCGCCTGAAAGGCGGCTTTTTCAAAACATCGCAAGTTTCCGAGAATTACATAATACCGTAACCGGATTTAGAATTTGGGCGTCGAAGGAAAGCTTCCCTCAAAGACACTTTTAATTAAGTATCGCGGTCCAGGTATTCGGATAAGGTTTCCTCAATCAATCAGACCGATCTCGATTCCGGCTGAATGCAGCCACCCTCTTCACATAACAAAACTCGCTCTTTTGACCCGACCCTGCGAACACCTACAAGTCACCCCCTCGCGAATTGTCCAGCGCGTGTATCCATGGAGATATCCCTGTTGCGCGGCGACCGGTGACGAGGATGCTTGTTGCTCCTTTCCAACCGATGGCACGAGGATGAGCTCCAGATTGATAGACCGTTGTTGGGATTTGTAAAAGAGCGCTTCTAGTACTGGTGATGTATTGTTTTCTCGTTGGATGACGATGCGGGGCGATCGGGCGTCGCGTTATGAAATGGACGAGCTGGGGGTCGAATGTCTTTCTAGACGCGGCCCATCGGGAACACTTTAGTAATTGGAAATGTGCTGAACCGGAATAAAATATATAAGAAACTTCACCGCCTGTCTGATCACCGAACATGTGATTCCGAACTCAATATATACGCATGTTTCAGGCGAGAGTAGCAAGAGCGATATGAAAGCTGGGCTTGATGTGGCTTAATGTGGTTCCACATCCGCATCGGTGCTGGTATTGATATCTTATAGAGCTGCCATCTCCAATAAACCTTGTCGGAGATGAAACATCACGCGTGATAAATGACCGATCGAAGGCCGAGCGGTAAACACTGTCCTTCATTTGGGCCTTACAAAAACTAATGACTCCGAGAATTACAAAGAATACGTCGAGAGAATTCCGTAGATAACGGAAACGGCGCGTTTTTACAACGCCCCACAGCCCATCAATAACAACCAACACATCGATTTCGGATTATAATAATGTATAATTCGATAATCTATATTCCACGTTACATGCTGATATGGTAATAATATCAAAATGACATTATGGGCAGACGTGCGTCGACTGCGAGCGAATACGCGATGAGTAATCTTTGTTGCGGCAATGTCAGACTCGTGCGGAGAGGGATAAAGAACCCGCTGGGGGGTTGTGTGTCCGCCGCGGGCGCGTGGGTTATACAAGCCCGGATATATCCGCCTATCCATTCTCGACACAAAAGTAACTTCGTGCATATAAATCAACGTCATTGTGTAGACGGGGAGATCATCAAAACTGCAATGCACCGCATTTCAATCCGACTCTCCTCCTTGAGAAACGGAGGTAGCTAATGTAAGCCGGACAGCTAATCCGCAACTCGAGGTAAAGTATTAAGCTTATCCGCGACGATGTCTAACATAATACCCACATCCACAGGCTCAACTACGACAAGGTTCGCAACCCTCCTCCTACTGGTTTAGCTCTTGGCGTTACAAAACCAATTACTGTTTCCTTTCCGCGATATTTATGTATCTGATAGCGCGATTCATGGACACCTTGCACGGAATGCCAACCGAATCTATTTTCCAGGTGCAAGAAACTACTCTCGCTCGAACGAACATACCTAAAATCAATGCCTTATACCAAATAAACAAACGTTCCCGTCAAGGGCGGACCGTAAAATTTGTTAACGAACCTAAATTTAAACACGCCCTTATAGTTTCAGTCCTAACCGATATAAACATCTAATTTCAAACTTAAAATTGCATTTTAAAAGGTAATTTAATGGGCCGTTCTTACGAGTATCCTACCTGAAACCTTGCCTTTGGAGAGGACCAGATTAGGGTCATTCTGGATACTGCACCGTTGGACTACAAGTTTCCCCTATTTTCTCCCTAAACACCAAATTCCCATTACGTTGTGCGTTCATACCCTCAGTCACTGAAGAAAGCTTACAACAGGTACGAGGATAATATTAAAAGCAAAGGTTTACCTCGCTGGAACATTTATTTGTCAAGACTCGTTAATGTCAAATGTTGAACGCATTTGTGCCTTAATCTGAGGTGATTTCTTGTCAGCAATAATTTGCTGAACGAACGCAATCAGCCTCGTTATACTGGATAGGAAAACCAAGTTTAAGCCCGATAAAGATCTCATGAAAAGTATCACTCAAATTAATTTACTCTTGATATTTAATGGAGCATCAACCGTTTTTATGATCTTATTCTTACATTAAAAAAAGGTCGCATTAAGACACAGCTATTTGCAGAAACAAAATGTAATTATTCTTTGCAGTTATTTAACAACTCTATTATGTTTTTTATAGCTAAATTGCCTCCCAGTTTAAAGATCTTACATGATCTTTGCTTAGAAATTCAATGGCGTAATTTTACTCGCTGCATGTGCCTTAAGAAAAATATTTCTACATCTGATTTACAAGTTTTTAAATAGTTGTCTGGTATACAACTGTTAGGGTTCACTTCATGGTACCTGTATAAAGCTCTAACACTTGAAGATTTTCCATCTTTTAAAAATTTAATTCTGATAGCTTTAATTAGGTAAACCAATGTGCATAATTTTAACCTAAGCATCTATGTATACGTTCAGTAATATACCGAGACTCAAGAGTCTGACGTTCTGTAAAAGGGCAAAACATAATGCAGTTTTTTGCATTTTATTTTGATCTTAGTAATAAGAATGATATTATGTTTAAATAAAGAAACAAATTATGGTATAAAATTATAGCTTTGTACCTGCGTTGTGTGTGGCATGTTTGAAGAATTTTAGGCTCAAAATTTTAAAATGAGCACCCTGTATACCATTAATCCGTCATTTCTGTTTAAATTTCCTAAATTATAACGATAACAAAGTTCTCAGTATTTGCTATCTGAAAAGATTCAGTAAAATATAAAGTCAATTAAATGAGCGCAGATTTCTTAGAAAACTCAAAAAACTCGTCGAAATTGAAATCCTTATTGTTCAGATAATCACCACACTCTGTTGCATTATCATAATTTATTGTTTTATTTTTAATTATTTACACTAAATATATCCTCATCCTGGATCGCCGGAGTCGCCCTTTCGACCACACCGCAGACGATCTCGAGGTCAAACCCGAGTCGGATGCTCGACGGATGGTCTACCCAATCACTGAAAATAAGTGGAAACTGAAACACAATAGTGAAGTAGGGAAGGTAGGCGGTTATCAAAGACGTGGTGCTTACCTCGCCGCCCCATACGTTCAGCGTGCGAAACAACCGAGCTATAAAAAGCGACTTAAGGGGCCTTAGCCCTTCATGTTGCCGGCCATGCTCGCTCGCGATGGGTTAGAGCCGATATATTTACCTTTTATATCCTCATCCTGGCCAAAGAAATATTCAGAATAAAATTCGTATCGATCAATAATATTAAGTAATCAGTTTTTCTACAACAATTTGTGGATATCCCGAAATGGTTTAACATCAAATTAATTCCAAAAGTATTCTTCTAAGCACTATTAATTTTTATAAAACTTTGGCGTGTTTAATCCTCTATCATTATTTTCTTTTCTCATTGAAGGCAATATAAATAAAAATTGTCTCTGAGTAAATAATAAAATAAATGAGCAACGCCTACGTTGTCGTCAAAAACCTTTATTTGGGTATTTGGCTTATGCTGCTCGTGGGCGAAATTGTGAATGCCTGAAAAAGCAGAATACAAGATTAGAAATGCCATTTTTGTAAGAATGCTGGACTGACTCATAAAACTACGCTTTTATGAATTTAATTCCAAGTAGAGTTTTTACTAATTTCAAACAGAATAAGTTTCTTTTTCAGTTTTGTGTCTTGGAAGCTGAAAAAACATGTAAACTATAAACCATTTCTGTGGTTTTTGTAGTAATTCTTAGACTGTATCTGTATCGGCAACCTCCGTCATTTTCGGTGTTGAGGCCAGTACCGTAACGTACAAAGCTCTACGCGTGCAATGTACAAGCCAGCTCGCCTCTACTTAAGGAAACTTAAATTTCAAAGTAAACGAAAAAAATAGGATGACAAAAGACAATTATTCCAACAGAAAGGAGTGGAACATAAGGTCTAAGCCTCTCTAGCTTTGGAAGATAATTATTTGCAATGATAAGGTCGTAGGTCGTTGAAAAGTATGTACCTACAACTTGCTAACAAATTGCGATTTTTAATACCACTTTTCTTTTGAGTAGACGAACGATCTGTTGTTTACTCACGATGTATAGGCTGTTCGTTCGGGTCCGCAGCTTCTTAAGTTATTACAACAGGCAATAAAAGTATTAAGGGAGGCGATAGGGTAGTGAGTATTGGTGTGGCGCATCGCTTTGCTAACTTAAGCATCGCTGCCCATGGTCAGAACTTGGATGGGTGATCCGAACCAGGCTCAGCACTGCTCGGTGTGTTAATGACCTGGTAAAGCTGAATGTATGTAATAAAAGTATTATAACAAGTTAGAAGTGGCAAGTCCTGCCATAAACACCTTACCAGGGACGGCTTTCAACTGTTCTCTCAAAATATTTTAACATGTTATAAATGAATTCTACTATTTTGAGGCAGCTTAAATGTTTCGAGTCCGGCCTAGTTGGGATGATTTACGATAGATAAGTGCTATGGTTGTTTTTGACTGTAGGGTACCCACCCACTCATAACTTAAATTTTACTTTAGCTGTAAACTAACATCAACAGAAGTAACTTATTGCATTTAAGTATATTTTTAATAAACCAACATGTGTAAGTCATAACCAACTTCATAATTACAAATTACAAACAAATCAAGCCTTGCCTATCGAAGGGAGATGTTATGGGGTTAACGAGTACCAAATACATACAATGTGGTGATAAAGTAAGGAACAAAATTCATAATTGCGTTATTTAATGTTTTCAAGCAAAACGCTCGGACAGGTCAATTTTATTTTAGAATTAGCCACCTTATGACATAAAAATTTTACTTATGACGTCATGAATTTTTGCACAATGACGTCATCATTGGTTTTTTTAAATGACAACCCCAATTTTTTTCTGCTGTTTTTCATAGACCTTCTTACTACTTAAATGGTGACGTAAAAAAATTGGTCCCTTACATAACAATTTTTTTGAGACAATAACACACTTTAAAAAATAAAAATTTATCTTTAATGGAAAAAAATTATTATTACACCCAAAAAACAAACAAAATTCAGTGCCAAATGGTTGGTGGAGAACAATTTGAACATTTGCGCTAAATTTTGTTTGTTTGTTGGGTGTAATAATAATTTTTTTCCATTAAAGATAAATTTTTATTTTTTAAAGTGTGTTATTTTCTCAAAAACAAAAACAAAAACAAAACAATTTTTTTACAGCATCATTTAAGTAGTTGGACCATCTATAAAAACCAGCAAAAAAAAATTGGGGTTGTCATTTAAAAAAACCAATGATGACGTCATTGTGCAAAAATACATGACGTCATAAGTCAAATTTTTATGTCATAAGGTGGCTAATTAAAAAATAAAATTGACCTGTCCGAGCGTTTTGCTTGAAAACATTAAATAATGCAATTATGAATTTTGTTCCTTACTTTATCACCAATCACCACACTGTATATTGGAATAACAACTGCTAGGTTGGCGTGCCTTCTGAAGCACGAAACAATCTGAAGAACAATTTCAAATCTTTGATGTACATTAACATATGTTTTAATCCATCTGCTCATTCGAACCAGTATTATTTAGACGAAAAAACCTAGTTAAATATCTTGATTTAGTCTCTTTTCGGCTTCTCTGAGTTGATAATAGAACTGTTGCATCTAAATTGGAAAATATCTCTTCGAAAATGTCTTATATCGTTGTGTGGATATTCTTTTGAAGTATCTTATTCGGCATCACGGCCAAGAGCATGTAGTCTATAAAACAATAACTCATAATAAATGTAACAGAAACGGCCGGGGAATCCCATAAAGTCGTGGAGTAAACCGCACAGCCTGGCGGCACTAAAACACCGCCTAACTGTTCTTTATGATTGGGGTGACGCCAGTGGCGTGCAATAGGGCACGTATTAGCACTCCGTATATAATGGCAGAACGGCATCCCGTTGCTATATTTATTATTTCCTCGGATTTTAGTGTAACTAGTTATATTTCCTGCCTAATCCAACTCTGGATACATCAATAATAGTAAACGTTTTATGACGTGCATTACTCTCTCAGACCCTTAATGGTGTGTAAGGAACAGAAATTAATAACACTGCGCTTAATACACGTATTCAGGTGCATTACGTTTCGCTATTAAGCACCGTAATGCGGGCATAAATCAGTTTCTGGTTTAAATTCGTATGTACCGTGTGTTATTGGATGGGGCGTATTTGTTTTCGGTATCTCGAAAACAATAACAAGCCCAAGTGAGGGGCAATTTCCATTTATGGCGAGACTCGCAGGCCGCAAGAGACCGAAAGAAAATTAAACGTCGGATTCGGAGCGAACGCAATAAAACGCTCTCGGGTTAGAGTCAAAGGTGAATGACGACCGAACACCTGCGGCGTGGCACCACGACGCCCAACAAATATACTTTCACTATTTGTATTTCGACTCGAAATATCCACTCTCTGTTTCCTCGGTATTACCTAGAAAGTGTACCTTTTGCGGGGAACAAAACAATCCTTAATAAAGCAGCCACGTATTGTAAAGAATCGCCGAATCTCGAGCGAAAGAAATAATAAAAAAAGCTGGCGCTTCGCATTAATTTTCGGTATTCTTGCCTATCCGAAAATTTTGTGATAATCTTAAATTCTCGAAATAAATGGTTGTGGAAACTTACTTTGTTTTTTCCAGCAATGGCTTTTAGTATAATACATCAGAAGAGATGGATCCTTGTATATTTATCTGTAGCCGGGGGCGATCGAAGCAGTAAACCTCAGCTAAGCCTCATTTTAAGTTTTGACTGCGCTTTTCTTATAATTAATGAGGAAAATTTGGATAACAAGCGTTTTCTGCTGTAAATCCCTCGGTTAGATTTTGTAATCAAGTGCACGCCGAAGTTTTCAGCAATTAAAGATCTGGTTACCTCGCTTCAACTTGATGATGGGACTATACAAACACCACACACGTACGTTGCGATGCTCTTAGAAGTGTTCGCTAAAACTTGGGCTTTTACGCGTATACCCAACTTGGATATGGACCAAATCTTGGTAAACTTGTTAAATCTAATCTAACTCGCGCGGCATCCTCTGAATAAAGAATACATACATGCATATATGGATGTTTCGGATGTTTTCCCCATTGTTTCTGACAAACTCACACCCTCTGAAGAAAGTTAACACTTCTGCCGCATTTGTAAACACTAATGATGTTTCCCTTACTTAAAATTGTTATTGTTACACGGTTAAAAATAACGATTTCGTCTGAACTGTAATTAAAGGACTCGAAAAATACAAGTAAAACGAAATCGAATAAACAAAATTAAAACCGACATGAAAGCCAAAACAAATCCAAATTAAATGAAACCTAAGATGAGATTTTTCCATTTTATGTTAAATCGAATTAGGGAGAGCGTAATAAAAATAGAAAAACAAATTTTATATGAGGTTTCATTCGTTTCTGTTGTGAAAAAAATTTACAAGCTTCGTATACTTCCCTAATAAATTACTTGCAAACTGAACTTGACACCAGGTCCTCCTGGAATTATGCTTTTCATGAATTTTCTTATAACGCGAGTAAATCTTTTCAGCCTTTTTAATGCATTTATCAAGCGAATAGCTTAGTTTAAGCAACAGGGTTATGGTTGTCACATTCTTAAAACGTCACTAAATTTGACTTAGCTTCGCAAATATCTTCATTATTATTTTTATCCACAAAACAATTAAGTTTTGATGTATTTTAACGAGGGTGTTTTTTATAGTTATATAGGGTTTCCATCATTCGTTAAATACATTAAAAGATATTTTCGCAAATGAATTAATGCTTAAAAATTTAATTTCTTAAGCAATTAATCACTCTGATGATGCCTTAAATATTAAAAACCACTCTTTTAATATTTAATAAAATGTATGTCATCAGGAATTAATGTGCATCGATTTTCTTAAGTTAAAAGTTCGTAATACTGTAAAAATCCTAAAAGCAGAATGGATTCATCTGTAAACATTCAAAAATCAATTTTGTTAATAACATGTGTGATCAATAGTTATTTACATTACAAGTTGCGGAAGTTTACTTTTAGGTGCGAGGTGTTTTTGAATTGCGGAGGCGCAGCCGAGCCTAATTAAAAACTCCGAGCACCTAAAGGGCTTTCGCAGCGTGTAATGTATTAAATTTTTCATGCTCCCCTCGACATTTAACCATCGTAAAATATGAAATTATAATAAAATAAAATGATTCAGGGATTAATAAGGTGGGTTGTTGTCAACGTTACTACGGTAACAATACCGTACTATTTATTTTCGCTTTCGCTCGCTCTACCAGGCTACGAAAGTAACACTTTCGCAGGGGGGAGCATGAAAAAGTAATTTTTGCACTCCCGGGCGTAAAGTGACTACTTTTCGCCCGCAAAGAAGGGCGTAAAGTTCATTATTGCAGACCTCGAGTGCACTTTACGCTCGCGACAAATTAATTTGAAATATCACAAAAATACCTTAGTTACAATACAATTTTTATAAAATCACTCTTGCCGTGAATACGTCAATTTGACATTTTTAAAAATGTCGTTAGAAAAATTTTATTATAAATCAAAAAATTTAAATAAAATCTCCGTTCGTGCAAAAAATATTGTATGTACCACAGGCGTAATAAGCGACTTTGGCCTTTGGCGTGTTATAACCCTCGGCTAAAGCTTGGGTCTATAATATTCACGTCGCAGGCCAAAATCGTCTTCTTTACGCCCTTGATACATAAATAACTGTTCTGACATTTCTCATGTTTCATTCCAACATATCAAATTTATTTGCAAACTTAGATCCATTGCTTAAATCAGGAAAGTTATCATCAGCTACATATGTAGTCCACCGTCTGCATTCGTTCATTCTGAGCTTCTTCTATCCAATTGGTTCCTATCAAGCGTTTTATGTCATCCGTTCACCTGGTTTGGAAACGACCTCTAACTTCTTCTTTCGCTCCAAGGCACTCTATTAATCTTCGTGTCCAGTAGTTATCTCTTCTTCTTGCGATATGCTCCACTCAGCTCCATCTCAGTTTACATAACATCTGTTACTTTAGACCGTCTGTGCATTTCTTCATTGGTCAGTCTGTCTCGCAGTAATACACTTAAGAGCGCAGGTCTCTGCTTCGTAAGTCAGCACCAGTAGTATGCATTGCTCGAATGTCGAATGTTCGTGCCTTTAGGGTGTTCGGTATGTTGGTCAAAAGAAGTTTAAGTTTACCGAAAGCTGACCACGCCCACCATATTCTTCTGGTAATGACTACTTTGAGATTTTCCTTGGAAATTTGTATTGATTGACAAGACAAATGTATGAAGTTGTATTTGTTATATCATTGCTATCGATCAATAATGTATTGTTCTTATAGACTATCGTTTGTCATGAACATTGTTTTAGTAATGTTTACTATTAGTCCAATTTCATTCGATTTGTTATTTAATTCTGTTAACATCTGCTGTAGTTCTTCTTTTGTGGACGTTATAAGTACGATATTATCAACAAATCACAGATGGTTAAGATGTTCTCCTACTATGTGTATGCCCTTGTCTTCCCACCGAAGTTCTTTAAACATGTCTTCTAGTGCAAGTGTAAAGAGCTTGGGCGAGATGGTGTCTCCCTGTCCACCTCTCTCCATTTTAATTTTATTTGTGGTTTCTTTCATTATGATATGGAATGTTGCTCGTATTTCGTATAAGTCTTGAATAGCTGCTATCTATTCGACGTTTAAAACTGCCTAAATCACTATAGAGTCAAACGCTTTTTCTTAATCTACGAAAACCATTCAAAGCGAGATATTGTATTGATTTTACTTTTCTATAAAGGTCCTTAATACTTGAAGGTAGTTTAACGTGTCAAAATCCTTTCTGAACCCAGGCTATTCACGAGGTTGGTATTTGTCCAGTTTGTTCGTGAGTCTAGCAGTTATTATCTTCATGAACAGCATTTTTGAACAATAGCAGCATTAGGGTATTATTCTATCCTGTAGGAATCCTACATTCCTTGAAATGTTTGTTGCATAACATTTCTAGCATTTGTAGTATGGGTTTGCGTCCGTATTCCAACCTTTCCATGGGTACTCTAAGCGGCTCTAAAAGACCGGCTCCAGGTAGTCGACGTCTCAGAAGAAATCTGGGGCATCATAGAAGGAGATGAAGGGAGGCTTCATCTGCTTCGTTACAGAATTTTCAGCTTGGGTCCTCGGAGACCCATCAGATGCAGGTGCCTTTTAAAGTACCATGGTCCGTAAGGAGGCCTGAGACTATCCTAGTATGCTTCCTACTGAACCTAAGAAGCTGCTCGGACCTGTTTTTAGAAAGTCTGTGTATGAGTAGCTTCGCTTGTCTCAACCCAGGACACGAAGCCTAGTATGAGATGAACTGAGAGTGAGTCCAGTCTCTAATTGCTTGCTTTGGGTAAGCCTAGGGCCGATTTAGGGCCTAAAACAGGTTCCGAAGAGTACTCCTTAGCCAGGCAGTCGGCCTCCTCGTTGCTTGGAACGTTATAGGGCGCTCAAATTAGTCGAACCCAGTTGGTTGAGCCGAGTCTTCCTGGACCACTCGACAATCCTTGGACAATTTTCGTTTGGTTTTTACAGAACTCAAAACTTTGAGAGCTGCTCGACTGTCGGAGCATATATAAATATGCCTGTTCTGGTAACCTCTGCCGAGGCTTTCCTGGACACAGACTAAAATTGCAAAGACCTTAGTCTGAAAAACGGTGTAGGAAACTTACTTGGTGCGAGAAACAGTCTCATTCTAGATTGGTCGTCGATTATATGGTCTATTTTGTTCTTCGTTGTTCTGTTGGGACTTTTCCATGTCCATCCATCTTCGACCTTCTTTCTTCTTGAAATATGTACGATATATTTCTTGTACCAGTGCAAAAGGGTCTATTCCTCTCTCTTCATTTACCTGTCGTACACCCATTTTTACGTTGAAGTCGCCAATTATTAATGTATAGTGAGCTGAGCTAAATTGGAGGGCTTTATTTACTCGTATTTCTTCATAGAGTTTTTCAACTTTCCCTTGCTAGTGGTCCATTGTTAGGCCGTATATTTGTACTAAATATTTTGCATCCGTATCTCTTGGATATTTTCAGTTCAATTAATATTACTCTTTCTGATATTGCTCGTATATGGTGTTATGTTGTGTGATATGCTCATATTTATTAAGAATCCATATCCCTTATAGAAGAGAGTGTGGTCGTTCTTTATTTTCACACAAGCTTCTCCACATCACCTAACCTCTGCTAGTCCTACAATTATTATCCAGTGGGCGTTTTTAAATTCTTCTTCCATTTCTACTAAACGATCTTCTGATGACAGTGTTTTTACATTAAATGTGGATACCTATAAAGATACGCTTGGATTTTGGCTTGGATTTGTGTCTCCGAGGTGAATAATAACAGAACAGTTATAAGTAAAAAGCAATTCGAAATATCCCAAGAATTTTGAGTTATTTCGAACTATTTACCAAATTAATAATTTTAAATAAAATCCTCAATACTGTATTTAAATACAAATTCAGGAATTAAATTTTGCTTTATAGTAAATAGCTTTCGATGACAGTAAATATCAAAAACCTAGTTATTAGGTTATTACGTACTTTATGGTCGTTATGATGGTGAAACATGTGATATTTTAATTACATTTGAGCACAAAAACATTTCATATATTAAAGCTTTGTTAAAAGCGTGAAACAACATTATTAATATTAACCTGGTATTATTGTGCTGCTAGTTGTGGCTTGTTTGTTCAACAATATTTAATATTCATTTATAGATGTTTAATTCAAATAATAATTTTTAGTTATTAGCTGTGTATACATATTTCTGGGAATTTTTGAAACCTTTAATTTTGTATTTTGGTAGTCATATAAGCAAATATTAAGGTTTCCATTTTTATTTTATTCAAGGTAAATTTTTAATTTGCTAAAAATTGACCTGTTTTCTGCCTTGTACTTTTTTAGCAATGCATATTTTAGGATGTTAATTATGTATCAAGGAATACAATATTTTTCATGACGTCCAAAATCAATTAAAAGCACTAGTTAATCGTTTCATTATATCTTAGACTTTAGTTTATTTTTATTCGTTATAAGAAGACGAGGCACGAAGCGAACCTCGTGCCTTCCCTTATTATTTAGGAAACAATTATCAGTTTGTTGTATTGTTTAGAACTGGCACGTAATTGTTCATTAAACTTATTTTCTTTACTGTAGTCCACGTAAAATTCAAACGTAATCACCTCGTTCCAGCATTTACTTAATTTAACGAAAGAAACTTTCTTAATTTAATTGTGTAATAGTTAGTTGCTGTCAGCTTTAATTGTCTGTAGAAATTTTGTTGCGTCCCATTTTATCTAAAAATGTTTAAAATCGAATCTTTTCATTGGTTTATTGATGAGAAATTAAATGAATTCAGAACTGTTGATAAGTTTTGTTATTAATATTAATTATCATTTAAATGATAAAAGCGAGAAAATAAAAATGAAAAGTAAGAATTTCGACCATACTTTTTTATTCTTGAAGGTTTTTATGAATTTATGGCCATGAGCGTACAGGTAACGAAATTTTTTATAAAACAAGTATACGGCCGAATACTTTCTGAACGGCTGTCGAACAATATCGTGTTCGAGTCCAGTTTTGTGCTTGATACACTTTTATCCAAGTCGATTGGTCGAGCTTTCGTTGGGCTTTACCGACGAAGTAGCGATACCTGTAGGCTTCACGGTACAATTAAGGTTTCAGAATACGCTCGCGACTGCTTCCCGGGGGCAAACAACTCAAGATTGAATATGAAAATTTAATCAGGTAATTTCATAGGGGATGATGCTTCAATGCTCTTCCGAGAAATTGTGTTCGTTGCTCCTTTGCTTCGTGCTATAACAATTTTCTGAAATGTAATTACTCCAAAAATTACGTGTAATCTGAAATTAGCTATCGCTAATTTGTGTTTGCCCTCGGTGAGATTGCGAAACAATTGTGTTCGCGCTTCGTCTCTAAAATGCGGAACGCTCTCAGGATGTCTTTAAAATTATGAATTCGAGGTAAAATTAAAAATTAAATCATCATCTCCTAAGGGCTATACTTAGAAGGGAACTCGAAATGGAAGAAAATGGGGTTTGGTTTTCAAGTGCTTACAGCGGTTGCGTAAAAAATAATTAGTGTTGACATTAAGTGCAATGTTAGGATTACAGATATAACAAGGGCTTTCCGACAGTTTAGCACACAAGTTCAAAGACCTACAACCGTAACGACGCCTGCTACCAGGTTATTCAAAATTGCTGTTAATTTCCACGCTGAAAATTAAATCAAAATTGCAATCAAGGAATTATTTTCAACTCAAGGTGATTCAACAGTTTATTAAATGGTTTTCAAATGCAATTAAGTTACTTTAAAAGGCAGCAAGAATAATTAATTACTTTCATAATTTATACCCCAACAATTTCATACAGGAAAATTACTTTTCTCAACCCTATTTTAAACATTTAAAACCAATTTTACCTCTTTAGTTGTTTCGGACAAACAAACAATAATAAAAAACAATTCAGAAATAAAGAAAAATATGAAACAAGTATGCTTTTAACCAAAAATAGTTACATGGAAAGGGACACATTTCAGCGTCTAAAAAAGCCATTAAGTTGTGCTAAAAAAATTAAAAGTCCTACTTTATAAATAAAATTCGCGGGTGCCATTGTTGAAAATATGTTACAAATAGCCAATTTGTGAAAGATCGCAGACTTGATTTTCGAAATATCTATAAAATTCAAATTTTTGTGGGTTATTTGTTATTTGCTCCATTTTATATTAAAGAAAAGGGACGAACTTAAAAAAAAATAGTTGTAATTACTCGTTTATCAAATAAAAACAACGGTTTGAACTTACTCTGCACTACTGTCTACTGTATTAAAAAAAATACCTATGCATTGAACCTTTGGGTGATGTTAATAGTTGGTTTATCTGCTATTTGCTCCATTTTATAATTAAAAACAAAGTGGCTGATCTTCAAAGAAAAATTAATTCTAAATATTCTGTTTATGAAATTGAAATTCAAGCTAACAGATAACCCGCCCTTAACCCAATGTATTCTACAGAATATGTTTGTCTGTCGAGTGTAGCAGAAGTGTCGCGCTGTCTCTGCAAGTTTTCTACTGGTATGCAGGAGAACAAGTTAATTATTGTAATCATGAGTACCAGAAATCGTAACAAAACCTCATCTCAAGGCGATAATGACATTATAGCCCAAAAAATTGTAGATAAACTACTGGAGAGTGATACGTTTGAAAAGAATCTTAAAGAAATGATAAGCACGGCAATAAATGAACGATTAGATGGAATTGCAACTAAACTTGAGGAGGTTAAAAGAAAACAACTAACAAGCTAGATAACAAGTCTATGTGGACCAACGATGGCAACATTTTTATAAAAATCGGTGAGAAAGTGCATAAAATTAATTCCATCGGTGAGATAAATAATTTCTTATATAAAGTATAAAGTGGAATGCAGAGCAGTGCAGTGATAAGAAGCACAAGAAAGTTTCACATCAAGAAATTATCACAAGTTACAGTCTTACAGAAAACAGCATTATTTTACTAGCGTTATTTCCCTGTCGTTATCTACACAAACAGGTATGTGCACATGCAACTTGTCGAATGAGTTAAAAATAGGTCATATTAACATAAGATCGTTATTTCCTAAAATAAATTCTATCAAAGATATCATTCTCGATTATCACATTTTGGCAATTTCTGAAACGTGGTTAACACCAATTATAACTAATTCAGATATTTTTATTCAAAATTATCACTTAATACGTAAGGATAGAGATGGACGCGGTGCAGGTGCTGCGGCGTTTATAAACAAAGCAATAAAGTTCAAATTAATTGATACAAGCAACAATATTGAACAACTTTGGTTCTCTACGAGAATAAAATCTGCTTCCTACGCGTTTGGCATGGTTTATAAGCCTCCGACTGTGAATTATAAAACATTTATAGACGAATTAGAAATCTCTTTTACACTGTGTACGTCAGTGTCTGATACGATTTTCTGCTTGGGCGATATAAATATCGATTTATTGTCAAATTCTGATGTAGCAGTAACGTATTTTAACGAATTTCTTGAATGTACTAATTCAAAACAATTAATTTCGAAACCAACCAGATATACTTCTCTTGTAGACGTTATCATATCTACAGACTCCTCTATGGTTGGGTCATCGGGAGTTGAAACGAATAATGAGTCAGATCACGATCTTATTTACTGTACTGTTGCCCTTGAGTTTCCTAAAGTTTCTCCAGTTATTAAGACTTACCGCGACTTTAAACTATTTGACATTGAAAAATTCAAAAATGATCTTTACTTATTACCGCTAGAAGATATTTATTATGCAAATGATGTCAACGCTAAAGTAGACATCTTAAACAACAATTTAATAAATTTATTTGATGTACACGCTTATGATGAAGCTCCGAGACCAGGACAAACGGAGGTTTCAAAAATCAAAAAATCCTGGACACTGGGATTATTACAAGAGACTTAAGAACCTCACTAGCAGCAGCATAGTGAGTGAAAAGAAAGCATATTTTGCATATAAAATAAAGAACAAAAATACTAAACAAATTTGGAAAGAATTTAACTTACTAAATTTGAAACCCTCTAATAATAATGTAATACCAGATCATTTATCTAACCCATACAACATAAACAATTTTTTATTGACAGTATACCAAGGTTGCCAATTGCGACTGATATCCTAAACGAAATACCACTAACACCAAATGCAAAAAATCTAGGTCTTATAATTGACAATACCTTTAGATATCGAATTCATATTAATAAAGTTATACAGAAGGCTTTTAAATCTGAGATTATTATACCCTCATAGATTATACTTAGAGAAAAATCAAAAAAAGCTTTTGTGTGATGCACTAGTACTCTCCCAGTTTATGGTCCATGCCTAGACGTTGACACAACAAACAGAATCCAACGGGTACAAAATTCATGTTTGCGATACATATATAGTATTCGAAAATATGATCATATTTCTCACATCCTTCAAGAAACAAATTGGATCAATTTGAAAAACAGACGCTTGCTCCAAACTGCAGTATATTACCATAAAATAATAACCCATAAAACACCTCCATATCTATACAATAATATCAAATTCAGGACGGACGTACATAGTTTAAATTTGAAGACTAAGGGGCTGATAGCGCCTCCACGGCATCGTACCGCCTTATTTGAATGATCTTTCCAATATAATATTAGTCCTGATCACATAACAATCAGATTCGCCAAGTTAATGTAAAATTTGGCAGGCAGTTTTATGATTAGTTTGCCTTCGGTTACCAGATGGCTCCAGCATTGCAAGAGCAGAAGCGACCCTGAAGTGCTTGGAATCATACAAATCAGCCGATTCTAAGCACTTTAGAGTCGCGTCTACTCGTGCTATGCTGGCGACACCTGGTAACCGAAGGCAAACTAAGCATAAAACTGCCTGCCAAATTTCCAAATTTTACATTAACTTGGCGTATCTGATTGTTATGTGATCAGGGATATTAGCAAAGTACACAACAACATACCCGACGACCTCAAAACATTACCTTTAAACCCATTCAGAAAACGCCTGTTTCATTATCTTCTCACTGGTTATAAAATATAACATACACTTTCTTAGAAAAGTTGCTTGATCCCCTGCGCCAGCATGGTATATTCTTATTATTTTCTTTATATTCGACATATTATGTTATTTGTATTTGTAGTAGAGTTTAGTTTTAGTTTTAATTATAATAGGCATTAATTGAATACGGTGATATCACTCACGTTATCTCCAACTGCATATTATTTTCTCCCAAATAAGTTAAGTTACCCTAAACGGTTTAAACCCTATATTGTTAAACACTATTCGATATCACTGTAAAGGTTGTTTCTTTTCGTTACAAGGTCCAGCTGAAAATCAGTTTAACTGAGCTGATCCTTGAGATTTTTGGTGAAAGTTACATTTAAGACATATTATTGTACCTACCTAAAATTACCAAAACCAAAATAAAACACATTATTAAAAACAGCAAAAGATATTTAAAAATAGTCGAGCTCGCTTAAAACGAGCATGGGTATAACGAATCCTACATATAAAGAGCTTTTCTTGAGCAAATGGTGGAATTCATGTTACTTTGCTTATTCATTTTTCGTGGATATTACGATCACGTTTCCAGGAAAAAACAATCAAATTTTAAAATATTTGTTCATGATTTTCGTAAGTACCGTAAGTTATTCTTTTCTACGACTTTTGGCTTACCATCATCTGTTTTTAAGGATGTGTAATCCCTTAGCTCAACCTTTTCTTAAGAATTTTCGATTTGATTTCGGATCAGTTAGCTCGCTATTTTTTCAGAAAGAAATGCAAGAGTAAGAATGACTACGATAAAACCGTTTCTATTCATAGAAAGAACGAGATAATTCGTGAGTAAAAAGTAGCGTAAAGTGGTTTAACATAAATATTATATCGAATAAAAACAATTGTTATTTTTAATTTTCGCGGCTTATCGGATATTACGTTTGACGGATATGACGAACAAAATTTCGCAGTATCAGAGATCTAAAGAAAGCGAATTCTAAGTCTGAATAGGGTTGACATATTTTAATTTCTGGCTATAGAATTCTGCTGCTTTTTATAATAAAATGATAGAAGAATCGTAGTAGGTCGAGTAGCAGGTAGCTTTGCAGCTAAATTATTCATAATGCGTATAGAAGCTGAAGTTAACTTCTGCGGAGTAATTTTTCTTGAATTTGTAGTTTGTCAAGTTATAACTAAACCCTGGGAGGGATGTTGATTTAGGACTACAAATGTGAAACGAAACCTTAGAAATGAAACCACATATTCCGCTCTATGCGGAGGAAGTCAAATATGTGTGAACTAGCAACAATATAGAGATTCTTCTATTACGAATTTCTTCGTTTTTCAGGCGTAGATCGATCGTATCGTTCTGATGATACCGAAGATGCCGGGACAACAGATAACCCTACGACCCCCTTTCCAACGCCGCCCCCCACGTTGTTATCACCTAGGTCACCACTGCCCCATCATAGACAAGCTTCGCCGTTTCCTCTAGAAAACATCAACACGCGAAGAATACACTATGCGACTCCTCAAGACCGTTTGCGTGGGAACAACGGCAAGTAGTTCGGGTGGTAGTTGTGTGTTTGTTTGTACATGGATCGTTCTTGATTGCAGGGGAAGTTGTGTACTCGAGCAACAAAAAGGGCCTTACGAACAGCACTTTGGGTCGCAGTGGCCGGGGTCGCCACAGCCGCACGGGTGGCATGACGTCCTCTAGCAGCGCCACATCCTGCAACAGCTGTGCGGATGGGGGTCGCAACGATGTCACGTACCACGGGGATCCTCAGCAGCGCCTCTGCTTAAACAATGGTGAGATAAAACAAGACAAACACACGCACTAATGCGACACTGATCCGGGAATCCGGGAGGGCAACCCACGACATCCAACTCATGTAACGCAATTAACACGCGAGTGAAGTTAAGTTAATGAGTGACGACTCGTAATTAGCTTAACACTGGATAGATGCGCCACTACACGTATCTCACATCAGTTAAATGAATTACGCCATTATCTGTACGTCACGCAAAGCGAGTTCAAGTGCCCTCTTTACTCCGAGGCCAAAGAAGAGATTTAGAACCAAATTAGAATACCCTTTGAGCCGCAGCTTTACGAATACAAAAATACCTAGCGTCATATACCCCATTAAGGCTCAAAGCTTTGGGGATGGAACTTTTGGGGTAACTTTATAATTAGATCGCAAATCCACTGTCCGTTGTCCGCCTCGATTCCATAATCCCCCCAGTGCATTCGCGGGGTTACCCGACGTAATTGTAAACATTGATAACCGCATTAATTAGGGTGAAGTTTTTCCTAAAAGCCAACTCGCATTTTCCTAGAAAGTTACAGCTCACGTTGGTTGCACTTGACATGAAACGTCCGACGTAAAACTAATTTATAACTTTATTACGACTGAAAAACCTGTCTTATCGTTAAAACGACCGCGATAATTCCTTCAGGCAATCAACAATGTACATACACACACACGATGGTAACATTGCGAGCGGTGCCAGACAATAAATATTACTTAACTTTTTTATTAAGCGTTTTTGTGCGTTCCATATAATTTTAAACGAGCAGGCAACAGTTTGGTTATATAATTTTCCATACTGTTTAATTTCGTCCAGTTAGCTTATATTTAAAAATAATTACCCCCGTTTATATTTATTTCCTTTTCGTGAACAGAAGGATGTTTTTTAAAAGAATTGTCGTTTTTACTGTTACGTATAATAGAACTTAAAGTTTGGGTAAAAATAATAGTAGCAACAAGTGCATCACTCAGTTTGAACCTAACTAAGGAAAACATTTCTGCTATTCTAATAAAACAGATTAAACTATAAAATTTATTCGATGTCAAGACGTAATTGGAGGTTGTTGATTATTATTATTATTGTTTATTATTATTTTAATTTATTTTATAATATACCAAAGAATAACCAAACCGAACGCAACTGAAAATAAGAAACATACTTAGCCAATTACAAAAGGATATTCTACATTTGATTTCTTTTATATCCTCCATTTTGATATTAAATAATACTCTAAATGCTCTTCTAGAGATTGATCAGGGTTACTTTAGAAGAAATGTTTTAATTCAATTTACGATCTAAAACAATTGCATATGTGCGTTTATAATCAAAATCAAAGATTGGCTTTCTTCTTCTAAGTCTAATAATTATTGTCTGAGTCGGAATTTGGATGAATATTTAATTCTTTTATTCAGTTCGGAGGCTTATCAATAACTTTTTCTAATGTGTCATATGGAGTAATAATTTACTAAATTATACAAATTAATATCTAAAGATAATTTTTATTGTTTATCTTAAATCATTTATTTGGAATAAAATATATTCTATCTATAACGGTAGTCGCCGGAGTGGCCGAGTATTCGATTACAGCGGCAACAGTCTTGGGGTCAAACCCGAGTCGGATGCCCGGCAGGTGGTCTACCCAGTCACATGACATGTTTATGGGGCAGTGCGCCCATAAAGCAAAGAACAAAATTTTTACTTTGTATAATTAAGGTTAACTGGTTTTTCCTATTACAATGCCCCCAAAACCTACATAACTGTTTTGCTTAGCCAACGATATTCCAATCTATGAGAAAGAATGTTTAGAAGTAAGTAGTAAACTACCTACAAAGTTGCCTTATTTACCGATAACTGTAAATGTAATTTTTAGTTTCAAGCCATTGTTGGCATTTAACTTTCACGGCCTGTAACATAAAAATGGGAGGTCTTAGGACATATGTTTATTAGGCAAACCCCATTTATTTTTCAATGTTCTATCAGCCGTATCATTTATGCCATGTTTTTTTGAAACACCTTGTATACAGACTGCTCCATTTTTTGAGAACCAATTTTAACGTAGGGGTTGCGGGCAATTTTTGTCTCTAATCATTTATCTTTTGTCTGTCTATAGACACCTCGGTTTTATTAAATTAAAAAAATAATAATGTTTTAGCAATAAAAAACGTACAACTCTATTTTACTTTAAAAAATTCAAATAGTGTTTGCAAAAATTGAGATATCGAAAAAATCTCCACGTCAATAGATAGATAAAAACATCCCCTTTTCAAAGGCCACACGAACATTTTTCCAAATTGCAAATTAATTCGGAAATAATGGAAATAAGATTTTAGAAATATCGTTAAAAGAGCATGCGAACCAATAATAGGAAATATTTAAAATATGAAACAGAATTCGAAGGCAAACTATTTCGTATTATTCCAAGAAACAATTTAACCATCTCAACTTGTCAGTTATTACCCGACTCTACAGTTTTGAGTCATACATAAATCCGTGCACAAACCATTTTGCTTATTTAAGTAGTTATGCAACTTTAGATACGTCAAATATAAAGTCACTGTATCTAAATGCAAGTCTTAATGCTAAAGCTTGCAGTGGACATCATTTTTGGTTTCTATGGCCAATCCTTCTGTATTTTTTCAACAGACTATACCATTTATAACAGTTCAAAAGATCGGAAACCAAGGCATTTGTGTAATAAAGGCTCTTGGTAATTTAACCTTCAACGAAGTCTTTCGAATAAAAGAGTTACTTACGTAAATTTCTAGAAAATGGGACATTTTTCGCCATATGCTTTTAACTTAGCAACCATATAAGACAAAACATAATATTTACTTATTTATTAGGCGAAATCTAGGCTTGCGGATGCCAAGTAGTTCAACACAAACTCAACGAACTACTTTTTGGACGAGGCTTCCTGGACGTCAATTTTCATAACATGTTTAGTTATTTTTTATGTCTTTTCAGTTTCTTACATCAGGGGTTAGCATATTTCGTAAAAGGGCAATAAATTCATTACTGCCTGAAGAGTTTGCCTTTACAGAAATATTGCTGTCGCAATAATCATCTGATTTCTTTGTCGGCAATTTTTTTCGACGTTATTATATGTTTTTAAAACAAAATTCTGGGGAGATTTGATGAATTACAGATGGTTAACAGAATAACGTATCTACATATACGTAAATAGTGGCAAGGTTAAAGGTATCGGTATTAAAGCCCCCGAGGGAGCATAGCCGGCAACGTGAAAGGTTACGGCCTCCTAAGTCGCTTCTCTTCGGTTTTTTCGCACGCTATACGTACAGGATAATGTAGTAAGCACCGCGCCTTCAACAGCGGCCTACAATCCCTACTCCACCACCGTATTTCAATTCCCACTCATTTTCAGTGACTGGGTAGGCCACCCACCGAGTATTGATACTCAGGTTTGTCCCCGAGACTGTCCGCGCTGTAATCGAATTCCTTAACCACTCGATCACTCTGGCGACATAAATAGTGGTACTTTTAAAAAATTCTAAATTAATTTTAATATTTGAAAATCCTTTGTTTTATAACGCAAAGCTGCAGTCTGTAAACTTTCAAAATATTGATTTCAAAGTGCATGGAAATAAAGATTTGAAACTAACTCTGCTTTAGTTACTTTGTGGTTTCTTTTTCATTATCCAGTTATTTTAGGTACTCCATTTTCTAACTTAAATAAGTCCGAAGATAATAACTACAATCTTTAAAATCCCTACACTTTGTAGAATTTTCTTATAGATAAAAGTGGGTGGTCCAATGTTTCCCAGAGTATGGTGTGGGCAAAACCTACCATAGGTACAAGTAAAGTGTATTCTTACAGTCTCATTGCACATAGTATTGACGTATAAAACTTTTCATCCCTTTTTAATTGTTCCTTTAGTTATAAATGCTTCAAACAATTTTTTTTCTTGTAACATTTTTAATAAATTGTAAAAAGTAGAGATTGAAGGATTACAAGACGAACGTTCAAAGAGTCACCGTAATCTTTGAGCCTATGATGCCTAATGCATACATAAATCTTTCAAAGCCTAACGGACAGTACCCGGTTATCCGGATAGCAATTAACCTAAACGCCGTAGTATCTGGAAAATTAAATTCGCCGTTTTAACCGGGACAAAATATTTAAGACTGAAACAGCTTTTTTAAAAATCACGCGTTTCTTACTTAACCTCTCCTGAGATTTAGCACAACAATGCCGTTTAGTTACTTGCGATTGCGCTTGCATTTGATGTGTTGAAATGCAAACCTGCGGATAATCGACGTACAGTTCAGTAACCTGACTTTACTTTACTTTACTTTTAGATTAGCATATAAAAAATGATCAAATAAGTTTAATTACTAAAATTTTTAGCTGATATTGTAATTGTTTTTTTTATGTAATTAGTTTTTGAACTCACAATGTACATAAACAAAGAAAAACAAACTATGTGTAACGGATCAAGAGGATCCCCAACTAAGGCATTTGTGTAATAAAGGCCAAGAAAATTATTTCTGCACTCGAGGAAATGAAACAAGTTCCATATGGAAAGTAATCCCTCCGTGAACAACCCTCGCCATTTACTTAATAAAGTCTATTAAATAAAGTTTCGGATTTCGTAAAGATAGTGGCGATTATTTCGCCTTTACTTCGTGCCAAATCCTTATTTAACTCCAGTTAAGCTAGTGAACCCTATCTAAATTGTGTATTAGTAAGACTAGACTTTAGTTGGTTCGTTTTACATTTAATATGAGATACGTTGGTTAAATTCCAGGTGTCAATGAGGAATCTCCACCGGAACCTGCACCGCCAGAGGTTCCTCCTCGAGGGCCGTCTTTGCATTCAGCGACCCTTCGAAGAAGAGCCGAATACTCCCTGCCAGTCGGAGAATCCAGTCAAAACAGCCAAGAGTCGCAGTTTTTGTCGCAAGGGGGTAAGTTGATTTTATAACTACCGGATATAACGAATCACAATAGTACAATGCAAGTCTCCAAACGCGCCTTTATGGGGTCATTAGTTTTAATTCGCATTAAAGCAAGACGGGTCAGTTGCTGTCCTGCTTCGCCTGCAACCGATGAATACTAATGTAGGGACCCCATGTTGGCTGTAAATTTTATTACTACTTAGTGGTGCATTAGTAGTGATTGGGACGGTACTCTTGCGTTGCGTGTCGGTTTTACGCTCGGATGTAGTGTAATATATCGCGCCCCCGTTTCTACTTCAAAGTAAACTACTTTGTAGAAATTTTCGCACCCTCGTCACATTTTCGACATGCGTTGTAATCCGTAATGCACACGTCATCACTCTTCGATTGTATGCAAATGACGTCATCAGGTTTTTCAGGAAACTTGATCTCCAACCATGACAGAGTGATATAGTGGGCCATGTCTTGACCACTTTATTATTTATGTGTGAGTGAAAGCGTATTCTTCTTGATCTGTTTTGTTTTCGTATACCATTCTTGCGATAAATTTGAAAAATGCATCTTTCATATAGGTGATTTTTCTTCGAAAATTACATAAAAATCACACGCCTGAACGAAACCTTTTCTGCCTTTTTAATAAAAAAAATTCTCATGAATGCACATCTGTAGTTCCTGCAAGAACATTAATTATTCTAGAATTATTTTTCATTCATTAAAATGACATTTTAAATACCCGGGGCAGCATTAACCTAACATATGTACAGAGTGGTCATTTTCTTGAACGGGTAACTTGTTTATTTAAAGAGTTTCACAAAGGCTAAATATTTTCTGAAGTTTTTTTGCAGGGAATTTAGCATCTTTTTTGGGTCACCAGTTACTAAAATAAAAATTGAATTGATAACTATCAAATTAACGAAGTGCAGAATTACAAATGAAATATAACTTACAATACCTCGTAACATTTTTGAGATATCTAGAAAAACAAAAAACTAAAAGCTTTTTAATTTAATGTGCTTTCAAAACTGTTCAATTTAGTGCAAAATTAAACTGCTATCCTACGTATATTTTTACGTCCAAACTTTTTGAAAAGGCACGCTAATTTATTTTTCACCATTAAAATTTTATTTTTTCCTCTTTCTAACGATATATCACTTGATATGTTTGACTTAATTTTTTTCTATCTTAATGTCTACATAGTCTACTGTGATGGATAAACAAATGAGAAATATCATAATATGTACCAGTGGCGTAGCTATGGAAAGGGTGGGGGGCAATTGTGTGCAGGGTCCATTGACAAACCCTACCACTGTGTTTCGGTTTGGGTTTGATTCCGACACCGTCTCGTTGTAGTTGAATGCCTTAACTATTCGGTCACTCCTATCATCTAAGGGGTAGGGAGTCCAGATTATTACTGTTATTAAAATTTCTTAACTTCACATTGCAACCACATTGTTTAAATGGTATGATTGTTATATAATTGAACATAAACCCATCGAGTTGTACGTGATTTAGGTGGGGAGAAAATAAGCTTCTCAATGATGTAAAAATAAAGTATTGTTTGCATTAAAAACTCGAAAATTTAGAGAGCCATAAAAGTTTAACTTGTACCTACTTTACTTTATATAATTCTACACAAAGTTTTTCATAAGATAGCGGTTTGTAAAATACAGAATATGGAAAAAACTTGCAGTTTTCAACCTTCAAAATATTTCAAAAATCTGCTAAGTAAAGACACTATCAGATTTGCCTTTAATTTTATGCAAATTTGCTTATTAAACTTTCAACGTAGTCCTTCAAATAAAAAAGTTACCTATATAACAAGAAAATAAGTAAATTGTCACCCTGTATAGGGGTAGGTTCCTGCCATATAGTGTTAACTTAGCAATCGTGTAAAACAAAACTTCGTGTTTTCTTAATTACTAGGCGGAATCTATCTGCGGATGCCAAGTGTTTCAATACAAACTTCGTTTTTTTTTTTTGAATACCTAATTTGCTTTGAAATTTAATGTCCCAAAAAGAACACTGGGTTTTTTTAGTTGGGTACGATTTTTCCTAATCACAGGAGTGGCCGAGTGGTTAAGACATTCGACTATAGGACGGACGGTCTGGGGGTCAAACCCGAGTCGAATGCCTGTTGGGTGGCTTACCCAGTCACCGAAAATAATTTGGAACCGAAACACAGTAGTGTAGTAGGGAAGGCAGAGCCAATTGTAGAAAGCGGGATGCTTACCACTTCACCCGGTACTCACAGTGTGCGAAATAACCGAGGTATAAAAGGCGACCTATGAGGCCTTAAGCCTCCATGTTGCTGGCCATGCTCACTCGCTGGGCGTAGGTACCTTTACGTTTACATTTTTTTCCTTGCCATTCTTTATATTAGCAATATTAAATTTTTCGAAAATGAAGCTTGCAATAAGACCCTTCGATATACTTTTTGGTTGTTTCTTGGATGTCAGTTTTCATATGATCGTTCGTTTTTAAATTTTTCAAAATTCCTTACATCGTTTTCTGTAGTTACGAAAAAACTAAACAGATTAGATTTTTGCCAAAAAAGGGCCATAAATTCATTACTGTCAACAGTTCGCCTTTGCAGAAATATTGCTGCTGCAATAATCGTCTGAATTCTTTGTTGCGGGAATTTGATAAACTTCAAATATAGTTAACCTACTAACATACGAGTATATATGGATAAAAATAGTCGTACTTGTCATACTTTTAAAAAATTATGAATTAATTTAATATTTGCGAACCTTTATCTTGTGTTTTATAATATAAAACTGTAGAATTTCAACGTTTCAAATATTATTTTCAGGGGTATGGAAATAACGATTTTAAAGGAATTAATTTACCTTGTTGAAGATGTCTGTTTTAGCTATTTTGTGGCTTTATTAACCTTGAAATTTTTTTAGTTTCATCTGCTAAATTAAGATACCAACAACGATCTCGAAAATGCCTATAGTTTATAGAATTTTGTGAATGGTATAGATGAAGATTAAGCGTACAGTTTCGTTTCACTGAAACTGAAATATAAAACCGTTTTTGCAGCGGTTTTTAATTGATGATTATTAGAAACAAAAACTGATAGAAAAAGTAAATCGTAAGAGACAAAGACCTCACGGAAAAATTAGAAGATATAAATAAACTGGGCCCTGAAGCCTTTAGGTCTAAAGGGTTAGCCGATAATGTCTAATGGATAATTGTCCTCTGATTATAAATACACTGTACAAGGTTCCCGCGTTTAAAGAACAATAGTTTAAAATATAAGAACTACGAAGCAGCAGGATTATATTCAAATCCCACTCTTTTATTTTTAGATAGCAAACTTAGGGGTGTCACTTTAATTCTGCAGATTCATTTTAATACCACATGAGATTACAAAATTAATTATGTAAGGCAGTTGGCTTATTAATAATGACTAGACGAAAAGTTACAATGATTATACAGGGTTATTGGTAATTCGATACATTCCTTTGGAGATATGATGGGACAGGAGCTAAGAAACAAATTAAACCTAACATACATTATGCAAAAATAAAAAAATAAGTTCTGAGAAAAACGAATAGGTAATTTTCGTAGCTGATTTTTAGAAATCATTTTTAATAAGTTTTTATTTAAAATTTTCACATGATCGAAATGTTTCCAAATATTTTCCATTCGAAACGGATGACCATAGAGTGGGACAAGTAACCCAGTTAAAAAGTTCAGAAAATGTCAAGCAGATTTTTTAAAAATTAACTTTAAAGACATTAAGATCTACTTTTTTGAGAAAAACACAAAAATTGAAATATCTCAAAAACTATTGAGTTTTGCATAATGTATGTTAGGGTTAAAATTGTTTCTTAGCTCCTGTCCCATCACATCTCCAAAGGAATGTATCGAATTACCAGTAACCCTGTATAACACGCATCACTGAATATCAAAAGAAGCTAAACCTGTTCGTCAGTTTTTTAAGGAAACTACATTCTAATACTTCACTTTCATTTGTAAATGGTATCACAATAGGGCCAAGATTTTCAATAACGTCCATAGAAATACTAGTTTAGGAAAAATTCGCAATTTTCAGGGAAATATCTGCCATTTCCGGAATTGTTCGAATATCTTCCAATAATTCAAGGAATTGCAGACAAATACTGTAGAAGGACTAATACATTAAAATTTCAACGGATTTATAATAATTTAGTAAGTAGAACTCCTTGGATTTGAAAATAATTTCGTTATTCGCAAATATTTAACACTAACCTAAGTAAAAATATCGTCAATTTATGACTAAGCGTAAGTAGTGGCGACCTAAAATTATACGCCATAAAAGAAACTTATAGCAAGGTTTTTTAGGAATAAAATCGGCTACTCAAATCTACATGGACGACTTGCTTTACCTGTATTTTACTAACTTTTTCTTACGTTTTGATAGATGTTCAAGAAACTTTTGCGGTAGGACCACATTATGGGGATGTCCGGTTAGACGCTCTTGATGTTTGATGGTTCTGTCTTTGATCAAGTCTTGTACGAAAGGTTCGTTGATATCTGTATGCAGAGTGAGGTTGGACACATACCAAAGATTATTTAATATAGTTCGTAAAATCTTGGGTTCAAACCTTTGCACAATGTCACTGTTGGAGTGAGCAAAGCATCCCCATAACTCGCAACCGTACGTTCAGATAATGGCTTTGTACAAGAGTAGCTTGCTTTTCACATATGGTGTCGATTCTCAATCTAGCAGCTAGTGCATCGTTTTAGTTTTCAGACCCATCTCCTCCTTTCTTTCTTTGCTAATATGTTGTTTCCAAGTGAGTATTTGGTCCTTGTGCAGTCCGAGATATTTAACTGTGTTCGCTTGGGGGGTGATGATATTATTAGTAATAACCGACATTGTTGCCGACAAATTTCAATCACATGAGTGACACTTTGATTCATTTTTCATTTATGGAATCACGGTTCTATACTGTTGAAACATCATTTTAGAAGATTTGAGGCATTTTGGGGGTCATCTTCACATGTAAGAACAATTGTGTCATTAACGAAAGTTCCAATTACTGCATCCAGTGTTTGTGGCAGATCAACGGTAAAACCTATATACATCAGTGGTCCCAAAACGTTGCCCTGGGATACACCAGGTATGATTGGGTAAAGTTGCGAGTAATGACTTCTGAATTTCGTCTGAAAATAGCGGTTTGATATGACTGGAACAATTGAGAGTATGGATGTGGGAGAATATTTTTGATTTTGAAGAGGAGTCCTCGGTGCCGTACTTTGTCAAATGCTTGCCGGATGTCCCAAAACACTACTAAACAATGTTTCTTACTTTCTATGGACACTTGGATTGTGTTGGTTATTCGATGGCATTGTTGTATGATGGAGTGGAATCTTCTAAAACCAAATTGATGTTGCGGGATGTATTCGTCGTATTGTGCATTTCGTTTAATATTAACCTTTCCAGCAGTTTATACATAATTGATAATATTGGTTGGTGTATGAATTGACATCGTTTGGAGGTTTAGCGGGTTTTGGTATTAGTACATATACCTAATTTGTACGATTTTCATTTATGTTGTCAGAATGCGGTTTACAAGCTTCAGCCAATTGTCTCGCAGATAGATCGGCTTTTGATTGTTTAGATTTAGCCCATGAACGATCTTCAACATGTAGTGGCCTCTTGAACTGTTTAGTTGCCTTGCAGATTGTGTTATCGTCCATTGATAAGTTTGTGAGGTAGTGTTGGAAGGTTTCATTTTAAGCTTATTATCGAGCTAATTGTGCCTGGTTCTATCACGAATATTATGCCATATTGCTCTGGCTCTTCGTTTTTCTTTCAGTAATTATTTAAATTTTAATTTTAACTGAGTAATCAAATTATTCATTTCTGTATTCTTGGAGACGTTTACCTACAATGTCTAAAACAACTTTACTCACTGAATTACCATTATGAACTTTAGAGGAAGCATAAAAGTCTATTTTAAGTACGACCATAAATAAAGATTGTTACTGTGATTATCTGACTAAGTTACTTATTGAATCATATGCGTCAAGAATTTAATTCCTTTTGCTTACTTTAAAAATTTTGTTCTAGGGTTTTCGTTGTAGTAATATGCTTATTCCGTGTCGTTTATGGTATTATTTCAAAAGAATTTTGAAGAGGCGTTGTTATTTTCAAAAGGAAGTGTTCTGGGATGTTGTTCAAACATGATTAAAGAAATTAATTCAGCTTCATGCATAATGTTATATCGAAAAGGGTTCTAATTTCCGCAAAATCCCGATGTAATTTATTCCAGTCGGACGTTTCTATTCGCGATATCAATTCCGTGATACCTACTTGCTTTAGTAAGTTAGACATTAAAACATGCTTCATTACTTCAGAATGCTTCCTTCCTGGGCTTGTTTTCGTCGTCGGCTTTAATCCTTTTCCAATAATCAGCGAAATGGGAGGAGGTGATCGCGTCTACCTCTGCTTACCCGCGCTAATGGCCGGTCTGATAAATGACATTTACAGCCATAAGCTATCATTATTCACATTCAATAAGGCGAGTGATAAATAACTGGTGTGTCCTATGGGTATACATCGACACCACCGAAGCCCCGGAAGCGTCCTCGGTATGGAATTGTCACGGAGAGCGAAGCTGAAATAAAGTTAAATGACGGTAATTTTAGAAAATGACGAAAGCCATGTCGCAGATGTGCAATTTTAAATAGATTAATTGTAATAAAATAAAGAAGTCGTACGTGTGCATGCGCAATTAGGGTAATAGCGGCGCTAGCCGGTGGCGACGTCTGCGGCGCTTCGGTCAACTAGCGTCGCGTGTATTGACCCGGCGACGCTGACGACGACGCCGACGTCCTTTCCCATCTCTTTCTCTCCTGCGTCGTTGCACTGCAGTATCACACATCGAAAACTTAAGAACGTTTTCGTATCCAACTACATTTTCACTTCTCGATAACTCCACATGCTTTTCACAGACCAATTTTCCTGCATGCAAATTTATTTGAAATCGCCGGTTTTTTACCTAAAATTTGTAATCACTTGCCCTTCTAACCCCTTGCATAATTCATGCTTGTACTACATGACAGAATTGATTACACCGATTCAATTTTAAAGTCATTTGCTGTTTATCCCGTTACCTTTACTGCCTTGTTTTTTCTGTTCTGTAAATTGTCTTTTCAAGTAGAGAATAATGTAATTTCGTATGTATTATTCGATTCGTGTTCTTTTTATATCATTTGGGAATATAAATCCCAAATACGTTTTTTTCTATAACAGCCTCTTGTTTTCGGTTACGCCAGTCGATGCAATTACCTTTTAAAAGTAAATAACGAAATTTTATATACTGAAGAACAATACAAGAACCAAATTAAAAATACCGTTTTTAATTAAACAAGAACCAGATTTTTATTGTGTTTGCTTTTCTTTCATTTCTTTCGGTTTTGTAATTCGGTAAATTGAAATACAATCGTCGTTAATACACTATAAACAAGTCACATCATTGCTTCTTGGAAATTATTGACTCTTTTAATGTAAATGTTTTGCAAATAATAAGTTTTTCAAATATTAATGGTTTCATTTGGCTTTGATCTGATTTTGGCAAAGGCATTTTAGAAGTAACTTTGCCAGAAGAATTTGTTGTTTGAAGGCCTTTTGTTATTGTTTAGACTTAAATAAAAACTTATTTAGGTCAGAAGGTAATGAGCGTCTATTGCTTAGTAAAATCTCTTCTAAATTCTAAGTTCTTTAAAGGGGAGCATCACTCATACACACATTTTAAAGACCTTTTCATTCAAAGAATTTTTATAATGATTATTTAAGCACCTGTTGAATGTCAGCACATTGTTAATATTTCATTAGAAAATCAAATTTTATACTTCTTAAATGGGTATTTCGCCACCATTTGCTAAAATTAATTAGCTGTTGGCGCAAACCCGTTTAAGAAGTAGAAAATGCCAAACTCGCTACAACAAACCTTTAGAAAATATTAATAAAAATTCCAATTCAGAAAACTGTTAATTTTTTTAATCAGTCCAGGGCTATTTGTACTGCAAGCTGGCCCATTTCTTTATAGTTGTTGAAAGTTTCTTGTCAGCATTCGTATGATATTTCTTTCATAAATTTAAAATATTTTTGAATAATTTTATACTTCTTTTTTGGGCAATTCGGCCCCAGTTGCTAAGATAACAACTAAATTAAAAACTATTAACACACTGAACGATAGTCTAACTTTCAGATATTAAGTACGGAAACATTATATCAACAAAAGTTATCAAGGAAAATACCTAATTCATGAAATAGAAACCAGTGCTTGCCTAACTAAGATGAAATCTAATAATTTTTGTCTCTTTGGCATTTTTGCACTTCTGAAAAGTTTTCCAACTTTTAGAGCATTTTGAAATGAGGAAATTAGTAATAAAGAGACTTTCATTTGTTACACGCTTATTATAAGTATAACTATTAGCATATTCAATGCTATTAGACAATGTGTAAGTCGAAGCTTTTTCACCAGACTGATATTTATTAACCGCCTAGTAATAAGAATGTTTGAATCTGCGATAATTGCTTTAAATACTAAAATAAATTTTGATTTCCAAGAAGCAAAAGCTACTTTAACACGTCATTAACGTGTATGTAATAAAATTCTATTTGATATTATTCGTTTCGTCAGTTACCTTTGCTGACTTCACAGGCTGAACTTTCCTTTTAAAGTATACAAAGAGGATGTAAAGCGGTGGTATAATCTTACTTTGCAATTATATTATATAAACAAGAAACTCGCACTTTATTTTAACATATATCACAGTATCAGTTTTGATTTATACGCCTAAAAAAGTTACATTTCTCTTACTACACACATAAAAAAGAAAAATCTGAATAAATTTTCGGTCGTTTTCTAACATTAATCATTCGTGGTGATCTCTGACAAGGGCCTACGTTTTATTTCGGCACCGATCAGGAGTGGTTACGAAAAGAAAGAAAAGAAATTTATTTCGTTGATGTTTCCAAATAAGTTATGAACGATTAACAATGAACTAATCAAGAGCAAATCTGTGCAGGATGAGTCACAATACAATAACAAACGCGGCAAGTGTTGGATATTGCCACATGATGGTACGATCGATCTTAACTGTCAAACCGATGTGAAAAACCGTCCATTATTTGAACGACGAACAAATTACAAGTGTGGAATGAATATGCCAGTAACACAATGTGTAGTTACGAAACGCTTGATGCTTTGTGTTTTTGACACAGTTTTGATTTTCGGATTTTCCCCGAAAGGAGGGAGTGCAATTGCTCAGAGGGTGGGTTTATAGGTATTTTGTCACCCTAAGTAACTCTCTTACCTAAAGGGAATTTCATCCCTTATTCTCTATATTGCTTCATCCAACAGCTTGACTTCATGACATTTGCATTTGTATCTGGATATTGTTGGTTTTACTCGTGAATACGGGAATTGCAGTAGAGTTAATATGGAAACAGCGAATATCACTGAAATAAAGGAAACGGAAGCTACCTTAATCCACCGTTTATTGGGAAGGAGTCGGTTAGCAGTTTCATCCTTACGAAAACTATATAGGTACCTGAATTGTACTTGAACTAAAGTGAATTGGATGCTCGAGAAAATACTCGGCTTAATTGCAAATGTAGTTCCCATGTTCAAAATATGCATCTACGAGGTGTGGCTCCGATGCATTCCACTCGAGAATCTAATACTGGAGTAAATTACCCTTAAATGCGTCAACTTGTCTGCGTCAATACTACCGGCATTAGATAATTAATCATCAAAATACCTGATGTCTACATCGCACTGCGGGCTAAATTTTGGCTTGATATTCGGTAGTCGTAACATTGTGCTCTTCCCCAGCGGATGCGAAGGACAAGGCAAGGGATGTACCGGGGTCGATCACGTCCGGCCGTGCGTAGAGTTCATATTTCATGTACCAGTGGCCACCCCTGTAAAGCCTGGCCGAACACCAATGTCACTAAACGCCGAACAATTAGAAAATACTGCCTAGAACGCTTCTACTAAGAAATATTGGCTGCGAAATTGCCTTAACCAGATTAGGGCACATGTTTCGAGTTATGCACGAGAAGTAGAAGACGAAGACTGATTATAAGGCGTTTTTCCTCCGGTGCCACTGCTTTACTAGTCTCAGGGGATAAACGTCCCCTCTTCGTTAGCAAGCCACTGTCTAAATGGAATATTCAATTTAAAAGAGGTTTGCACTTCGCGGGTTAGCACCTACTTCATCATGTAACCTATAGTAAAACCTGAACGCTTTTTTCTTTTCCTTAAAATTAGAAGGGACACGCTTTACGCGGATCACATTGCATTCGGTTTATAAATATTACGGACCTTTTTTACGGTCAAGTAACTCCATTTTATCAGCACCCTCTTTTTATTAAAAGGCAAACCCCACGTCTGGATATCAGCAATATAGAGAAATAATTCAAATTATGTTCGAATTTATCCCCGTTTTTGTTCTCTTGTGACATTTTAGATAAATTACCTAACTTTTAATAAAATTATGACTGTGTACGTCGATTTACACGCACAACTCACAATTTGGGCTTTAAAAAAACTGCAAAAAGCCAGTTTTCATCAATTATGGATTCACGCTAATTAAGTTAGTTAACTTTTGTTGTAATATTTGCAGAACGTTTGGTTAGTTCCTTGAGCTTACCCTCTCTTATTCATTGCTTACAATACATACACCAGATTCAGGTATCGTATTCACACTGATTAATTTACTTTACTTTTCTTGTAATATTTGTAATGCTGAAAATAAACGCTGATTAAACAAAACGTTCGGTTAGTTCCTTAGGCTTAACCTGTCTTATTTGAGTAACAACTCACAATTTAGGCTTAAAATTCCAGAAAATTCAGGTTTCGTATTCACACTGATTAATTTATTTTATTTTTGTTTGTAATATTTGAAATGTAAAAACTGAAATACCACATTTTTTCAGAATTTCGTTCACTTTGTTCTTCTTGAAAATGAACGAAAATGATTTATTTGTTTCAATTTTAACCTGAAGGTTCAAGAATAACGCCTGAATTTTGTCAAAATTTTAATGTAAGCTAAAATAAGAGCTTTGGCCAGTTTGCACTTCCTAAAAAAATCAAAAAAAGCTTTGTTTGTTGAAACGAAGTTTCAGAATATTCTGTCAGTTAATGGTTCTTACAAATCAAAGGAATTGAAACTGAAGCCTGAAAGTTCAGAAACCACCCCCGAATTTTGTCAAAGTATTCAAGAAAGGTTCACCAGATGTTTTTAGGAGCTTCAACCAGTTTACATTTCTTAAAAATTAAGGGAAAAAATCCTTCCGAATTTAACATTTGAAGATTGAAGCTGAAAAACCACGAATGTTTTGAAACGCTTTAGTCAAGAAAAACATGTATTTATCGAAAGTTAAGTGTGAAGTCCACAAATAACCCCTGAATTATGCAAAAACTTCCATGAAAGTTAAAACTGAAAATCTAATAAGGTTTTCAGGAGCTTTGGCCAGTTTGTCGCTCGTAAAAACAAAGGAAAGCTCTATTCTTTTAAACTAAATTCCGAAAGTCCAAAAAATCATCCCTGTATTTTGTCAAAATTTTCACAGACGTTAAAACTGAAAAATCACAAAGCTTATGAGACATCCAGTTTATCCCTCTTAAAAATTAAGCAAAGCCCTTTGTTTAAATTTAAACCTGGAAACCCAGAAATCATCTCCGAGTCGTAAAACTTCCCTTGAAAGCTAAAACTGAAAAACTACAAAGATCTACAGACGTTTCCCTCAATTTATCTCTCGTGAAAATTAAAGAATACATTTTGTTTAAATTTAATCCTGAAAGTCACCTCCGAATTTTGCCAAAATTAAAATTAAAACAAAAACACTGAGAAGTTTCAGTGAGTAACAGCCTTGTTTGTTTAAATTAAAACCTCAAAGACCAGAAATCATTCGCGAATTTTGTCAAAGTTTCTTTGAAAGTAAAAACTGAAAAACCAGCGAGGTTTTCAGAATTTCAGTCTGTATATCCTTCTCAAAGATTAAAGAAAATGCTTTATTTATTAATTTTCTCAAAATTCCTTTGAAAATTGAAACTGAAAACTACGGAAGTTTCCAAATTTTCAGTCGGTTTATATTTCTTAATAATTACCAAAAACTGCTTTATACGTTTAAATGTAAGTGTAAGTGTCCACCCTTGTAATTCACACAAGTTAAAACTAAAAAATCACGAAAGTTTTCAAAAACTTCAACCAGTTTAATCCACGGAGGTTTTAAGAAGATCTATACTTCTTAGAAAATTAAAAAGGTTTTGTTTGTTGAAATATAAACCTAAAAGTCTATAATCGCCCCTGATTTGTCTCAATCGAGGTTTTGAAAAGCATCAGTTTAGTGTTTTTAAAAACCTTCGTAGTTTTCAGGAGCTACAGTCAGTTTTTACTTCTTAAAAAACCAAAAAAGGTTTCATTTGCTGAAAGTTACACATGAAAGTCTACTACAAATAACCTTAATTTTTTTTAATAATTTTCAAGAAAATTTAAACTGAAAACTATCGAAGCTCTCAGAAGCTTCAGCCAGGTTACTCTTCCTGAAAACCAAGGACGTTTTAAGGGGCTTTAGACCGTTTATACTTATAAATTAAAAAGGGTTTTACGTGCTCAAAGTTAAACGTGAAAGTCAACAAATCACCCTGATTTTTCTTAATAATTTTCAGTAAAGTGAAAATTATAAATTTGAGTTTTCGTGATTAATTTATTTCCCTTTTTTTGTAATGTTTTCAATGTAGCAAATAAAGACTCATTAAACAAAACGTTCGATTAGTTCCTTAAGCATAACCGCTCTTATTTGTTACTTACAAGGTAAACATTAACAACTCATAATTTGGGGTTAAAAAACCACATAATTCAGTGTTCATGTTCAGACTAATTAATTAGTTTAATTTTTTTAATAATATTTGAAACTAAGCACTCACTAAACAAAACAAAACTCCTCTTAGTTATGCATAAGGTAAAGATTAACATATTTAGTTCCGTAATAAACTTGTGAGAAATCAATGATCTGCTTGCAACCAGTAACTAGCACTCTATGTGATTAGAATTCTAAGCCTTTGTGGTGTAGAGATTTATCTCTATTATTCAGCTCCGTATCTAGAATAACTGCATTTATATCTAACTCCGCTACTGAAACTACTTAATTGCACGGAAAGAACAGCTTGAGCTTTTGATATTCTTCGTTTAAGGATTTGCAGTATATCCGGAGTACTTTTGCATCTACTTTTAATTTTGTATGCTCTTTTATAAAATTATGTTTAGGATTAATCAACTTTTGGTAAAACTTTGACATTTTACTTTAAAACTCAACTTTGTGTATCATGGATTAAAGGTTAGATAAATAAATTATTATTTTCGCTTGTAACTAGTTTAATGCATTGTATGTAGGTTACGAATCGATTGCCATTTGCTATAGTTTGATTCAAAGTGCAGTAAACCACAAATGCATTAATAACACACGGATTCAAAATAAAGTTGATAGTTTCAATCCGCTTGAATTTAATAATTAGTGGCAGAACCATCCCACAATAACTTTTTAACTACATCAAAATCAAAATGTGGTAATTTAATTATAATAATATAAATTCTACAATTCAATAATTTTCCAGTTTAGAAATTGTTAAAATTTACCTTTGAAGTATTCAGCATAAAGGCCTCCCCTTTACAAATCATTAAAATACCGCAATTATTTATTTCACTTTTGTCAAAATAGTTAATCCAGATGTTCATAAAATAATTAAAACTAATATTTAGTTAATTAGGGCATCTTCAGCCTTTAACTTCCAGTCTGGATTTTTAAATAGGTACCCTAAAATCCTAAATAAATAAAAATGATTCGCCAATATATAATCCAACACACAAAATTCAACCTCATACCACTGTAAACTTTCATTATCTCAATCGCTAAAATTGTTTTATCAATTTCAGTAAAGTTTTACAAACTGTTACTAAATATTTATATGAAATAGGAAGCGCGAGAGATATTCGCTGCACGGTTTGAGTCGGTAAATTTTAATAAAGTTTCAAATTCAGAGTTACTGTGGATTTTTAAAAATTCTTATACTAGTTTAGCTGTTTAAAGAATATTCCCACACGCGGTTTGGTAAAGCTTTAAAAAGAAATGTTTATGAAAATACGCCTAAATAAATATTTCGTAATATTTCGGAAGCTCTTGTAGATAAACTTTATGTTTAGAACTTGTTTGTTTAAGCCTCCATTGAATAAATTTATGATATCAGAAATGGCTTTCGCAGTTGAGTAGAAATTGGAAGGAAGCGATTAAAATTAAAAGGGAACTACAAAAGCAAGTGAATACGAACGAATACTATAGGATTTTGATATCTACGTTTTCCTGCTAAACGGAAATTTGCACAACTGGTAATCAACATAAGTGAGAAGTGAAAACGCAGGCACGAAAAGATTAAATTCTGTAGATGAAAACGCCGACTTATTAATCATCTTACATAAACAATCACGCCATTTACCAATTTATAAATATAACAAACCTGGAAACATAATAATAACGTTTTCCTGTTTCGTTTTTTTTTTTTTTTTGAGAAACGAAACAGCATGAATATAAGAAGTATATTATTAAGAATATTTCCAGCATTTTAATAATATAATGCATGCTATGTAATAATATGTTTTTGCTATTTTAGTTAAAAGATTTTTAATACGAAAAACAATGAAAAATTGTTTAATGCCACAAAGAAATCCTAGTTTTCTAAATAAAATCCTTAAATTTATGACTTTTATACCTAAAAACTAGAAAGTTATTTTCAGACGAAGCATGATAATTTCATTATCTTCTGTTCGAATAACTTAAAAGTACCTCGGTAATTTGTTTTTAATGTACCTTTTACTTTACTATATAAATTTTCTTATCAAACTTTGAGTTTATATTTTTAAACTTTTACCAGGCTTCTCACGATCGAGAGGTCTCGAGTTCGGACTTAATCATGACCAGACCGTGGTTGGCATTCAAACCCGAATAGGTTATAAGTTTAGAAAGGCCAATGATCGTAGCAATCGACGCCAATAAGCTTAATTAAGCAAAAAAAGAACTTTTACCAATGGATTATTTTATTTTATCCAACGATTTATGGCATATCCTGATACCATTTAAAGTAATATTAATATACCATTATTCAACGAATGAATATTAATTTTATGACCTTAATGCATTTTCTATGTTAAAGTATTTTAAATTATTAATTCATTAAGCGATAGTATTTTTATTCTAAAGAAATTCAATATTTTCACTAACATTATATTATTTATTATATGTATTATAATATTCTAAATTGCTAAATTACCTTCAGTACTTTTTTGAATTTTTAAATTTATAATGGATAGCAAGGTTCTTTGTATATTAGGAATATACGAGTAAATAAATAAGTTAAATCATATTTGTTATAAAAGTAACTTATTTATTCTTTTAAATTTAAACCCACATAATATGCATTATTATGTAGTACTTACCATGTTGTTTCATTCTTCATATACTTAGATTTATTTACTTTACAAATAAGGGTAATTTTTTCTCAAACAACTAAATGTAATTAGTAAACACCTACAACTTAGTTAAAATTTTACATTTTCTTGTTACATTTTACTCGTCATATTCATTCATGAATCCAAATTAATAAATTTATTTTACTTTAAGTAACACACATGCGGGTCGTTTGAAAAGTAAGGTAATCGTGGCAGCACCATGATCAAAATCGATGTACGGTCGATAAGTTTGATCCTTCAAACGAGCCAAAGCCGAGTTTCAGCTCAGTGTATTGTGAGGTTATTATTTGGTCACGCGAAGTAGACGAACGTGCAAGCATTTTCAAAAATGGACTGAAAGGAGATTCGTGCCGTGATAAAATCGAAAATACAGACCATAAATTCAAAAATGTATAATTCGTGTCACTTTCAATTATGTATTTCGTAAAATTAATTACAATTGCCGTCAGAGAGAAATTTAAAAATTTTGCGACGTCGTTTCTAATCCTGCAGAATTTTGTTAGTATTTAAGGTCTAAAACTTCAAGTATAAAGACAGCTAATATTTAAAAAAAATCAATGTCCAACAACCCTCAGCACTGAAAAAATCCAGATTACAGATGATGTTGTAAAATAAATTATAAGAAATTCTGATGCAAGCATTATTTAATCTTGGACTTTAAAGGCTAAGAAGTGGGTAAATTTTCTTAGATTTGAGACCTTAAAGTCGAAGATTAAATATTACTTTTATCAAAAATAAAGCCAGATATTAAAGCCTGAACATTTTCCTGAAAAATCATTAAAAATCATTGAAATGGCAATTTCATATTTACAACATTTGTATATTGTGTAACAAGTGTAGGGAAACTCAACTCAAATCAAAAATACAAACGGGGAGTACAGGAATTTAAAATTTAGCTGAAAAATCGTGTTAATAGTAAATTTGTATTAACTACAAAAGTATGTTGTATAACAAGCGTAGAAAACCCCATAAAAAGTCCAAGATTAAACAATACTTAAATCAAGACTACAGACGAGAAAATTAAAACTTCGCTAAAAGATCCTTTTAAAGGTCGCGGGGTTCGCCAATCTGTATTAATTACATTAGCATATTGTTTAAAAACTGCAGAAAACCCTATACAAATCAAGATTAAAACACTTAAATCAAAGAAGATTACGAACAATTCAAAAGTAAAAAATGTCATGGAAAAATCGTTTTAAAAATCGTGGGATTGACAAATCTGTATTTAGTAAAATAGTTATACGTATTGTGAAACAAGTGCAAAAAAATCTATAACACGTCCAGGTTTAAATCGAAAATACACTTTAAAAATAGTGAACTTGGTAAATCTGTATTACATAACTGCAACCATATATTATGTAACAAGTGTAGAAAAACTTATAAAACATACAATATCATTTACATGCTTCTTATTTATTAGGTGTTAGGTAAATATTTGTAATAACGATCAGAATAAAAACGTGATATAATTAAGACAGAAAGTTTATACTCTGATATCTGTTACATTAAAATATATAAAAGACCTCGACGAAGCTGAAGAGTAGAGATAAACGAAGCTATAGAAGCCAGAGGATTACAAGAAGAAGATTGGCTCAACAGAAATAAATGGCGTTGGCGATCTCTCAAACATGTACCTTTCAAGTTGCTAATTTGCAAGATGTTTATTAGTAAAAATAAATAAAAACAAAGGACCTATGGTCTTACCTTGAGGAATCCCAAAATATGCAGTATATAATCAGAATGAACTTTATTAGGTACTGTGTTACTAACAGAGAATTTCGTATAATAGAATTGAAGCGTAATTAATAACGAAGGATATTACGTTAATGTTATTGAACTTAAATTTAGAAAAATAAATGCTTTTCAATGCGGATATCGGTAATACCTAATATTAATATTATCCATGGACCTGCCGTGACTTATAAATAACTGTTTGCAAGCAAAACTCTTCCAAAATCTTAGCTCGTTCATTTATTTCTTGCTTAAATTTTTAATATTTTTGGAGATACTCTAATTCATTTCGTAAATTCTTCCCATTTGTGACTCGATTTGCCTTTAACACAGCATAAAATTAGAAATTTGCACAGCAACAACTACTCTGCATTTTTCCGTCTGCCAATCGTGTAAGTTCAAATTCCCAGACGAGATCGTTTAAGAAAAAAAAATTAACAAGCAAGTAATTATGATTTTATTTATTTTTTATCGTGCATAAAACACTGGCATACTAAAGTCCTTCATTATCATTCACCCCGGAGCTACGGCAATAACGAAATGAAACCGTGTAACAAGAAGTGCATAAAACGCATCATAAAATCTTGCAAAACTGCTCTACGATGCACACAATTAAAACGAGATTTTGTAAAAGGTTGCTTGAACATGAAATGATGCATAATGAATGAGGTTATGAAGTACCTACCGGAACCGGAACAAGGGGTGGTCAGGTGAAACGTTAAACCGCGAGTTGCTATGGCGACGACCGTTGATAACGGCCGAATCTGCGGTCTCCACTTGCTTCATGAGTTGTTGGACCTCAAACGGCCACCAGGAGTCTATAATTTTCTAAATCCGCTGATTTGGCATTCAGTAATTTGATTCCAAATAACCATTGACTTCTTACTTTACATTTATTTAGCAAGGAATGCTAACGTTAGTTTTATACTCCATATGTTGTTCAAAGTCAAAGGTACTTGGTAAAAAATAACCCAAAAGAAACTCTCAACCTTAGTTAATCTTAATTTCTAACTTATAAATTGGTAGTGAACCGATGAACTTTGCAGACAGTTTTTTTCTACGTTCTCTTGAAACTTTTACCCTTCAAGGTACCTTTAATGGCGTACAAAAAGGCAAATTCGTCAGTTTCTAGCTGTAATTACATCTCTGAATCTCACGGGATAGATGTGTCAATTTCAGTTAAACTCTGTAACCACACTCCCATTTGAATACGCCTGTCAATTTCACAATTCCAGGCCTTAAATAGGCGTTTGTGCATGTTGGAAATTACATATAATGTCCACCATTATGACAACATTTTCCTTTAAAATTACTGGCACTTCGTTTCCATATAAATGAGAAAATCGGGTTAAACAATTTCTAAATTAATAATTCACTATGCTAATTCAGTTCCATATAAAGTAAAATAGTGGTTAATCCTTTATGGCCTTAACGATTTATCGAATTATAACATTAGCTTTAACGATATGGCACACATCCAGAACTGCATTATGCAATTCCTATATCTTTAGAAAACAAAGCCACCCTCTTACAAATTATACGCATTCAAACTCTAAGTTTAAGCAATAACAATAACAATAAATGCGTTTGCCAGAATGCTAACACTTAATCTAATTGTATTTACACTGTTCTCCATATTCCTACAGATTGGCAAGCGATAACAATGAGGAAGGGGGTTTCTGTGTATATTTTAGACATATGTGGCAGAGTGAATAACGACGGTATATTTATTTTTCAGATTAATTCGATTTTATACGAATATCCACCAGTAACACATGTCCCGATTTGTATTACTAACCGTTTTATTAATATCCTAAAATTCTTGCATTATTTTTTATAACTCTACTACTGAAATGTAAAACTTCAATTGTTTTAATCGACCCAAACTTCAGATAAAAGTATGATCGAAGTAGCTTAGTTCTTTAAGACATTTTAGAAAATATTAAACTACTTTTCAGCATCATTAATAGTAAGTTCTGAGTTTATTTACAGTCGTTGAACTTTGAAGATCTTTTTCGCAGACATTCGGATATGTTCGGGTTTATCCGGAGAATTCCTGTTTGGAAATTCAAAAAATTGGCAGTGTTAAAATTTGATAGTTGTAGCAATTTTAAAAATTTTACTGACAGAGTAAACCGTAGCAGAAATAAGATGCAATTTAAATCTTTTTTAAAGTCAATTGCGACAAAATTATAGTAAACATAAGATTATATTGTCTATTGGATAGTATTATTATTTTTTAAATTACTAGCTAGCCTTTTCCAAAAATTACGTAATGCTTTGTCAGGGTTTTACCCATTGAAACGGGTAATAATGAGACATGCACGGTTAACACTAAGACATTAATCTGAATTTGTAGTGAATCTTCTTCTTTTCCAACCATAGTCCATCCAGGCTTGAATGAGGTCCTCCCCCAATTTTCTTCATTGCTTTCTGTCTTGAGCAGTTTTTACCCAATTTCTTGCGTGGTTCGTATATGATCCTCCCATCTTTTATTAGGTCGTCCTACACTTCGCTTTGTTTCTTTCGAAAGCTATTCTGTAATATTATATGACCAACTGTCATGTTGTTGTCTGGCTACGTGTCCTCACCATCATCATTTCATCTCTTGTCTATTCCCTGATTGCTTCGTTTCAAACCTTTTGCCTTCATGATATACTCCCATTAAGCATTGATCGCTCCATTGCCTTTTGTAATGTTTTAATTTTGTTTGCCGATTAACTTCATGGTTTCCAAACCGGAGGTAGTAACTGGCAGGACACATGTATTGATCGATATCTCTTTATTCTTGTAGTTAATGGCGTTAAACAGATGACGGTGTGAAAATAAGACAGAACAGGAAAACTCATCTTTGGTTACCTCAGAGTTTTCAAAATTATCTGCCACCTTTTGCTATTTTAGGGCTACAATAGTTTCCAGGGTATCTCCTTCCAAATCATCTTCGCAAGTGTACTTAAAATCTTCCTTGCTTTCACTACTGGTTTCTAAAGGGTGTTCAAGAACTCCTACATTTGGAGTTGCCTTTGGCTTGAAGAAACAAGTAACACAGTATGTCTTTACTTATTACTTACACATGAACAAATAAAATAGCAAAGTAAACTGAAGTTATAAACTAAAAGCTTTATTTACATTTTACACATAAAATTCAATTCTTTATAAAAGATTATTAAAACAGATTTACACCTAAAAGGAATCATTTTAGTAATGAATTTTTAGTAAATAAAGTAATTACTTGCAAAGAAGAGAGAACGGGCTATAACCTTAAAACGTCAAATACGAGGACGTATTGAAAAATTCTTAGCCTACTATAGAAGCAAACAAAATTTGAAAGTCAAAATATTTTATTATTCGACATATTCTCCTCTTAATTTAATACATTTATTACACCGAACCTGCAACGCCTCTAGACCTTTCAAAAAAAAAGTTTTATCTTGCTGTGCCAACCAAGCCTCCACAGCTTCTATAACCTCTTCGTTGGAAGAAAATTTACGACCTTTTAAACTTTTTTTCAGTTGAGGAAAGAGATAATAGTCGGACGGAGCCAGATCTGGTGAATAAGGGGGGTGTTCCAGTAATTTGAACCCCAAATCACGAATTGTTTGCATGGCAACATGCGATTTGTGTGCAGAGGCATTGTCCTGCAAAAACAAAACACTTTTGGACAACTTTCCGCGTCTTTTCTCCTTAATTTTTTCTCGTAGAGTGGTCAGTAACGTCGAATAGTAATCCCCAGTTATTGTTCTACCCTTATCCAGATAATCAATCATGATTACTCCATGGCAATCCCAAAAAACTGAAGCAAGAACTTTTCCAGCAGATCTTTGAACACGAAACTTCTTAGGCCTTGGAGACCCAAAGTGTCTCCATTCCATACGAAGGACATTGATCGCCAAGGGTATTAAGCATATCTTCGTAAATCTGCTTACCTCTTAACCCCTTCAAATACAGGTATTTGATGATGGCTCGATACTCCAATTTTTCGATTTTCACATTTTCGGTCGACATCCTTTTTTTGAAATTTTATTGCGCAAAACTGGTTTGACTTTTTGACGTGAAACTTTACACTGACACTTCTAATAAGTTACTGTTCGTTGCTATGGTATCGCAATATTTTGTTTATCCATGGAAGCGGTCTAGGCTAACTAGATATCAATACATCCTCGTAAAGTAATCGAAGATCAGCTGGTCGTGTGGCTAGCGAACCGACAAACGGTTACTGACGTTCAACCGAATCAGCGCCAACTACAAACGTGGGAGTTTCTTAATACCCATTACTTGATTTGTTTGAATCTTCGGTTTCCTTTTTGAGCTTTAACATGAAGCTTTTGCCTTATTCTCTGCTCCTTCTTTCGCTTCTATCGATGCTTCGTATTTTATAGTGGTCAGGACTTGTGCATTAATGTCAATCTTCCTTCAAGGTACTTTTTCCGGATTTGTTTTTATAAACTCATTTAATAATATATTTCATCGATCATTGCCATTTCTCCTCGTTTTTTTTTCAACAGGAAAATCTGCGAGGCTATTGAAATCATCAAGACCCCTTACAACCTGACGCTGGTTATCATCTGTCGGATATATGGAAGTATGTCCTCGCTAATGTCTTCGTCTGATACACTTGATCGGTTACAACCGGTAAAAAGTCGTTGCTTTCTTCTGTTTTCTTCAGAAGCCTCTGGCTTGGTTGACAAGTTGAGTTACCGTGCCCTTCTTGTTTTTTTCTAAAAGAGCTTTGCCTAGGGCTTGGTTGACACATTGAGTTACCGTACTCTTTTAGTGCTTCTTTTTACTCTTGATGAAGCTCTTTAAAAAAACGTCCAACGTTGAGTTCTTCTCAACGATGACACGGTCCTAACAAGGAAGACACTAACACTATTAGTCTCATGTTTACCCTCAAAATGCCTTGTATTTACCTCCAGTGGTATCTCACTTTTCTCCCTCAAAACAAACACACCTTTACTCCCAACACAACTGAAACAGCATGAAGAATGCTGCATCGGCACCCTATAACGATGAGTTACTTTCAGCAAAAAACCTTTCAACACAAATTTAAAAGATTTTTGCCTGTTTTTTCAAAAATTTCTTAGCTACAATTTTTCAACTCTAGATTGTTTTATAACTGCCACCAAGGAACAAGTGGTATAATAAGCTTCGAACTATTTATTTGAATAAAAGCTATTTGTTTTGGATTTGTCTTATGTTTTACCCAAATTTTATTTTGATACCATTTTACCCTGCTCGGATGTTATATTTTTGTTTTATTTCAAGAATCTGGTTTAATTATATATCGATGGCTGTGTTCCCTTCTAAAAATATGTATATTTAATTTAATTGTAATTTGTGTGGCATTGTGTTATTCAAATAATATATAATGTATGGCACAGCATGTTAAGATTTATGCGTAATATTCTGCCATACTTCCAAATCTTTAACTGATCACTGATCTTAAATTTAAAAACAAAATACTGACTTAAGTTTTTCAAGCTTTAATAAAGAACTGGTAAATTTATTTCATCTCACCTGTAAATTCTTTTTTCTCTCCTTAAGCTTACTATAAATAAATTTATCGGGTTTGAGGATAAAAAAGGCATTTGTCTTTCAAAATTCTAATTGAGGTGTTGAAATCCTGATGTATGTTCATAGAATCCCATTCGAGTTATATGAAAAGCAGTTTAGTAAGTTTTCAATCTGGATTTACCACATATGTCTATTATATGTAGTTGTCACGTTTTAGGGTATACTCTATATATCTTAAGCAAATAATAGTAAAAAATACGTTTTCAACATCTCTACTTCAAATAGCATTTCCTTGACGGGGAGCGTCCCTATTTCTTCCCTAGGGTTCATTCCCTAGTCTAAATTTTTCCCCCATGTCACTTTTCCTTTTCTACAATTCCATACAAAATATTGTATCGGCGCTATTATTTTACATATCAGGAATAAAGCGCGACTGGGGAGTTATTTCTGAATATGGTATGTATCCGTGCATAACAGTTTATTCAAAATCAACTGTGCGTAAAATAACGAATCAAAATTTTTACTTAAATTCCAGTTAACTATGAACTAAATTTCATTCGCGTTTCGTGTTTTTGGAATTCATATTCTGTCAATATTCCAATGCATCGCTGATACGGTTTAACGATGAGCTGCATCGCGTATTTACCGTTGGGGATCACAGATGAATGCTCCCAACTATTGCAGCATCTGCCGTCGCAAAATCGCATAAAAATGGATGCACCCTCGAGACATCCCGATCACAACGTAATTGTTTGATATCGGTATACTACAAATGATTTTATTGTAAACGAACTTTTTATTTCACCACTCAGTTTCGCAACAAAACAAACTCGCAACTCGCCAAACTGGATTATCGTTGTTAATTTAAAATGAATATTAAAAACTAATATTTAGATTAGGATTTTATTTGTCGAATGCAATTGCAAATGTACAATTCCCATTACTGACTGCAAATATTTAGAGAGCACTTGTAATTAACAACCTCACAAAAGCTTCCATGGAAAAGTTGTGAAATAACGCCAGTTTTACAAATTTTAGCCATTTTTTTTTTTTTTTATAAATCGCCTTTGGTTATTTAACGATAATACGTCCTTTTGGGTATTTTTAGAGACTTAAATTTACATTTCAATGTGGATTTAAAAATAAAAGTTACAGGTTGGGGGAGCATTATTAAATACTGGCAGCGAAACGGTGTTCCCTTTAGAAACTGGAGCTCTAAAATTCATTTTAGACATTCGTGCAAGTTGAAACTATATTAGTTAAGCTCTCTCATTAAAAATCCGCCCTAATCGATAAGGCTGAGCTGTTGTTAAACGGCTATCAAATAGCCCGGGGTGGCTTCAACTTGAAACAAGCTGAAATGAGCTACTAAAGTCATGAATATTCAGGCGCACGTTCTAGCCTAGTGAGCTGTGGAACACATTAGCACCGTCAGCAACAGAGGATGGGACGCGAGACGACGTTTTCGAAAGTGCAGCTTAGATTTCGCGTGCACGACGGTACGACATAATGACATACCCTCGTTTTAATGAAATGCTAGATTTCGTGTGTCTTCCTCCCTCGCGAACGCCCTCAAATCGTGAACTCTTTGACGTACGGCACGAAACAGTCCTGGACAAACTCGCGAGGGTGACTAAATTATTGTGTAAAACTAAGAAACCAAGAAAAAGATGGGACGTTTCCTTAAAGACAATTGCTCTTTTAGTTTAGTTCTACCTTTTAGTATCGACCCCGCTACTGTCGCAAGTTTATGCCGAATTTTCACGCGCTCTAGCACATCAAGTTTGTGCTTCCACTTTGCTTTTAAACTTTATGTAGTTTGAGTTTCACTACCTGCTTATAGTATGGAACTGGGGGGCAAAGCAATACAAAGTGCCAAATCACATTTTATTCTAGATTTTCTGAAGTTTGTAAACGTCAGATACATAATCAGTAATTTCAGGCTACTTTATTATTCTGTTTTACCCTCGACAATTTGGGTTTCGCTCCAGTCACCTGACGTGTAATAATATTATTGTTGAATAATGAATTTTGGAGAAGAATAAAAATAATAATTATTATTCTGCCACTGATATATCTAAAAGCGCTGACTATAGATAAATTACAGTTTTTGAAAAGGTATGTTTTGTTACCTTTTATTACTTATAGTTTAATAGTTTTTTTTTTACTATATATCTGATTGAATATATTGTTTTTTGTCTTCTTGTTTTAATCATACTTTTTTCTATTTTTTTTTCAATTACAACAAAGGCGTGCAATCAACAGCTAACCAGTATTCCAAAACCTTTGGAACTTACGTTATATGAATTCTAAGGTGCCCTGAAAGAATTGGATTCAAAAACCATGAAGAAGCAGAATTCTTTGTATTACGTATTTTTTACATACTATGTGGCCCATTTCTTTATGATTCTTTTTGATTCCTTTATATTCCTTGCTGTTTTCCTACAATCTTGAATTTGGTTTTCTTTCAGGTTTTCTGTTACCGCTTCTTTCAACTTTGTTCTCGGCCTTCCCCTTTTCCTCTTCCCTTCTGGTATTTTCAACCTATGATTTACTACTCTCTTAAATTCTCTCCTTTCTAAGACCCTTAATCATTGCAATATTCTTGCCTTGGGGAAGTCACTGATGATGGGCCCGTTATATGTATAGCTTGTAGAATTTTCTCTTAACACGCCTTTCCTAATCTATCTTCTAATTTTTTTCCCTAAATATTGGCCATTATAATATCTTCCTTGTCGAAGACTACAACTTCAGTTGATTCTTCTTACTCGTGACCCATGTCTCATATCCATATATTGGTGTTGGTTTTTCCTCTCGGCCTTCTCTTTTTCTCTTGCTTTCTGGTAAGTACTTTCCAACCTATGCTTTGACTATTCTGTTACCTATCCTCCATTCTTTCTAAATGCCCTAACCATTGCAGTATTCTTGCTTTGACGAAGTCCTTGATAATAGCTTCGTTATATAACGTGTCGATTTATTTGTTAATTCGCCTTTCCCAGGAATCATCTGCAAGTATTCGCCATGATATTTTCCTTGTCCAAGCTTCCAACTTCATTTAATTCTTCTTACTCCCATATATGAGTGCTGATCTTTCTTCTCGGTCTTTCTCTTTTTTTTCTCTTGCCTTCTGGTGCTTTCCAACGTATGCTTTGACTAACATCCATCCTTTCTAAGTGCTCTAACCATTTCAGACTTCCTGTTTTGAGGAAGTCACTAATACATAATATCTCGTTACTTAGCGTGTAGATTTCTTTGTTAATGCGCTTTTCCCAGGAACCGTCTTCTAAATTTCCCCCTTAACCCCCCCCCCCAAATCTTTATTTCAAAAGCTTCCAACATCATTTGATTTTTCTTAATCATGACCCATATCTCACATCTATACAGGGTTATTGGTAATTCGATACATTCCTTTGGAGATATGATGGGACAGGAGCTAAGAAACAAATTTAACCTAACATACATTATGCAAAAATAAAAAAATAATTTCTGAGAAAAACGAATAGGTAATTTTCGTAGCTGATTTTTAGAAATCATTTTTAATAAGTTTTTATTTAAAATTTTCACATGATCGAAATGTTTCCGGATATTTTCCATGCGAAACGGATGACCATAGAGTGGGACAAGTAACCCAGTCAAAAAGTTCAGAAAACGTCAAGTAGATTTTTTAAAAATTAACTTTAAATACATTAAGATCTACTTTTTTGAGAAAAACACAAAAATTGAAATATCTCAAAAACTATTGAGTTTTGCATAATGTATGTTAGGGTTAAATTTGTTTCTTAGCTCCTGTCCCATCACATCTCCAAAGGAATGTATCGAATTACCAGTAACCCTGTATATTAGTGTTGATCTTTCTTCTCGATCTTTCGTCTTTTTCTGTTGATTTTTGGTGCTTTACAACCTATGCTTTGACCACTCTGTTACCCAGTGTTGGCCTCAGTATTGCTTTATAAATTCTATACCTTGTCTTACGTGATAAATCTCCCTTTTAATATTCTATGTAGTCCTCCCGTCCTCTTATTACTTTTAGCTCTCCTAAAAGCTATTTCAGCTTCCTCGTTACATCTATTGTTTATTAATACCCCTAGGTAGGGAAAATTTTCGATTCAAACTCCCATCTTTCCTGATTTGTTATTTGATTTCAAATTTTTCGGTATTCAAAGCTTCTGCTTTAGTCATAATACTCATGAATTTGGTTTTTCTTTGTTGATTTGAATCCGCGTCGTTCCTTCTACATTTATCAGCTTTTCCGTTATCTTAGTCGATACTTTCTTCTATCTTGCTTGTGAAACCGCGTCATCCAAGGATTGATGACACTTATTAAGTAGGATCTTACTATTTCTTCAGAACCATGCTGAAAGGGGCCGTAACTGTTTACTTATTCTTACTGTGTCGCACGCCGATTTAAAACCTATAAACAGATATTTCATATTCATAGCAGTTAATCGGTATTTGCTTTAGTATAAAAATCTGGTCCGTTACGAATCTGTATTTCCGGAAACCTGTTGCATATTCTCCTATTAAGCCTTCTAAGCTCTTCAAGTCTTCTTATTATTAATTAATGTTGCCAACACCTTGTACATTACATATAGCAGGCGATTCCTCTATAATTACTGCACTCCGCCACGTTTCCTTTACTGTAAATGGGAAGTATAAGTCTTCTTTTTCTTATTCAGTATGTCATCATCTCGGTATTTCTTCTTCCCTTTCTAAAAGGATCCCATCTTCCAACTTTGTATTGCGTTGCTTTTACTCAGAAACCAATTCTTATACATTCTATGGTTTCTGTCATACTTTAACTTCATATCTTATTATTTCTCCATTGTCCTTGTGCTTGGCACACCCTTTTTAACTTTCTCCTTTGTTCGTAGATTTTAACCCTTTTCTTTTCCTTTATTTCTTCCTTACATTCATAATTTTTGGTCATTGCTAATAATACAGCATTTTCTAGTTTTCTCCACTTTCCTTCTATTCTTCTTTTCTGCTGTAACTTCAATTATACAATCTTTGTTCTTTCGGTGTTTTCCTGTATGCCATGTTTTGCCCCCTTTCTTCGATGTTCTTTTTGTTGTTTTTTTTTGCGACTGGCCATTTTAATTCTTACAAAAGAGTATTCAAAAGGATTTAATTATTATTAGAAAATTCAACAATGACATTTAATACGCAATTAGTAACAGAAAACCATATAAATATAAACATTATAAACAATGAAAATAAACAGAATGGAAGAGTATAAGTTCTGGCTAAAAATAAACTTTTTATGAAAATTAGGGCTTTCGCCATCCAAAATAGTTAAATCTGAAAGTTCAGTGCAGTATACCTTTCTCCGGTTACAAACTTTTAAGAAGCTTCCAGCCTAAGATATTCTTAAATGAAACGATAACGATCACCGCAATACCATAGAGTTTCCTGTATTGGTCTATATGGTAATTCTTTTCCATCTAAGAAATAAATACGACACCTTGGTATATGATGATTAAGTTGTAGCACTATGTAAGATGATAATTAATTAGTAATTTTCTTAATATTCAATATATATATATATAATCTATCCCTCTTCTACTTTTGAGTGTAGAGGAAAATAAAACGTAAATAAATGCATAAATGGAAAGATACATAAATATATGAAAACTTAGAAAAATAATTAATATCCTATAGCAAAGTTTTGTTTAAATAATCACTTAATTATAATTTCACTGGTCACTTCCCGTTTTATAATTAACTAAATACTTCTTTAACCTTTCACTACACTTCACTTGTAACTTCACTTGTGCCATCTCCTTCTTTTCTACTCTATTTCGTCACTGCTCTCCATTTACTCCTATCCCTCGCTATGATTTCTGCCTGGTTCCAAGTTAACCCTCTGTTATTCAGCACGTCTTCTATTTCTTTGTCCCATATCTTACTTGGTCTTCCCTTCTTTCTTGTGCCAGTGGCCTTTGCTTCCCATACTTTCCTAACTTGTCTTTCTTTAGGTAATCTTTTCATGTGTCCCCACCACCGTAATTGAGCTTTCTCTATGTACTTTCTAGCACTCTCTATTTTCAATCTTTCTCTTATGTCTTCATTCCTTATTTTGTCCATTATCGTTACTTTTGCTACCTTCCTCAGATACTTCATTTCTAATACCTGTATCTTCTTATGTAACTTCTCAGTTAGTACCCACGTTTCACTTCCATATAGTAAAGTTGGTAGATATATGGTTTTGTAAATTGTCATTTTTGTTTTGTTACTAATTTCGTTTTTATTAATAAATCCTCTGTTAATCCCGTGGAACAGTTTTGTCGTTGTCGTAATTCTGTTATTAATTTCTTCTTCCATTTTGCCGGCTCTGTCTATGGTTATTCCTAGATACTTTATGTTTTCGACTTGGTCCACTGTCTGGTTGTTGATTTTTATGCTGACTCGCCTTTCCTTGTTGTTTGTTATCGCTATTACTTTTGTCTTGTTGATGTTTATTTTCATTTCTTTTCTTTCTAGCTCCTCCACCCATAGGTTAACATTAATTTGTAAGCTTTTTTCTGTATTAGCCATTATTGCGACGTCATCTGCAAATACACAATCTCCTACTTCCACCGGTTTTAGTGTGTGGTATCCCACCACCATCTTCTTACTTTTACTGCTGACATTTCTTATAATTTCGTCCATGAAGGTGATAAAGAGCAGTGGGCTAAGATTGCCTCCTTGTCTGACTCCTTGCATTGTCCTAAATTTCTTTGTCTCTAAATTGTCTTTTCTTACTACGTTTTCCGTTTTTTGGTATAGTGATTTGATAGCGCCTATCAATTTATTATTAATCTTGTTTCTTTCTAGTGTCTCCCATAGTTTTTGCCTTGCCACCTTGTCGAAGGCCTTTTCTAGATCAACAAGGCATATATATACTTCTTTATTGTAGGGTAGCGTTTTCTCTATCACATTCCTGATTGTGAATATGTGATCTTGAGTGCAGTGCCCTGGTCTAAATCCGCTTTGCGCCCCATGAAGTTTGTCTTCTACCACCTTTCTTAGTCTATTCTCCAGAATCATCTCATAAATCTTACTGGCTGTGCAGATTAATGAGATCCCGCGATAATTTGCGCAGTCCCTTTGGTTTCCCTTTTTGAATATTGGTATTATTACTGATGTTTGCCAATCTTTGGGTACTGTTACTGTTGTCCATGCTTCTTTCATAATTCTGTGTAGGATCGTCACTCCATCTTCTCCCATGTATTTAATTAATTCTGCTTTCATCCCGTCTACTCCTGGTGCTTTCCCGTTCTTCAATTTTCCTATCGCTTTCTTTACTTCATCCAGTTGTATGTCGTCTCTTTCTTCTACTTGCTGTATATTATCATTCCCTTTTCCTATATTTGTTGCGTTACTTTCTTCTGTTTCTGTCTCATCTTCTATAACATCTACTCCCTCTAACATTTCCTGGTAATATTGCTTCCACCTGTCCATTATTTTGTTGTCCTCGGTAATTATCGTTCCCTCTTTGTCCATGATCTGCCCCATCCCAAGTTTTTTCCCTTTGTTTCTCATATTCTTGAGTATTCTATAAAATAACTTCTGGTTTGTACTACTATCTTTTTCCATTTTGGTGCCAAATTCTTCCCATTCTTTGGCTTTGGCTATTTTAATCTTCTCTTTTGCTACGCATCTCGCTATTTTGTACCTTTCATAGGATTCTTCGCTTCTTTGTTGCAAGTATGCCCTCCACATAATCTTTTTTGTTTTAACGATGTTTTTAATTTCCTCGCTCCACCAACTTGTTCTCTTCTTGGATCCTCCTGCTACCATTATTCCACATGCTTTAATTCCCGCCTTGTAGATAATTTCCTTGAATTTTCCCCATTTTCCCTCTATAGTCATTTCCTGTAGTTCTTCCGTTGCTTCTTGTATTCCCTTAGTGATCCATTCTTCGTATTCCTGTCGTATCTTTTGGTCTTGTAGTTTATAAATCTTAATGGTCTTTATTTCTTTTTTGTATGTTTCACCAACTACCCTCTCTATCTCTTTGTTCTCATTAATTTTTAGTCTCGCACCTAGTAGGTAATGATCTGTCGATAGTTCGGCACCTCTATAGACTCTGACATCATGTATTGCTCTTCTGTTTATTTTCTCTGTTATGACGTAGTCTATAATTGATTTTTCGTTTCTTCCTGGTTCCTCCCTAGTGTATTTGTGGCAATCCTTGTGCTGGTAGTAGGAGTTTAGTATCACTAGTCCATTCTGTATGCAGAAGTCGATTAATTTCTCTCCATTCGTATTTCTTGTTGTTTCTCCATGGCTGCCCATCACTTCCTGTCTTCCTGTAGTATCATTCCCTATTCTTCCATTGAAATCTCCTGTGATTATAGTAGGGTTGTCGGTTCCGTCATATACCATTTGTAGCTCACTCCAAAATTGTTCCTTTTCTGTTTTTGAGTCATTTTCTCCCGGTCCATATACTATTATTATATCCATTTTCTCAGCATACCCTCTTTTGAATGTTACTTTCATCGTTCTTTGGCTTACTGCTTTCCATTCCGTTAGTTTCTTCATATATTGCGGGCTTATCACGCACCCTACTCCTGCTTCGGCTCTTTTATTCATTTCTACCCCGCTGTAGAGTAATCCGTAACCTTCTATAGTCATTTCTCCTGTCCCTTTCTTTTTTGTCTCTGTAATTGCCAGTATTTCCATGTTATATTTCTTAATTTCTTGTATGAGTTCCTTTTCCTTTCCATTTAAGCTCCTAATATTCCATGTCCCTATTTTATGCCATTTATTTTCACTTTCTGCCTTTTTCGTTGCGTTTGTCGTCTTCCCTTTTTCCTGTCCTGAATATTTTCCTGTTAATCGTTTTTTGGCAGCTCTTGGGCTGTTGGTCTTTTCTCCAGTTTTCGTGCATCCCTGTTCCAGTACCAAATTTCATTGTCGCTTATCAATTTCTGAAAGCCTACTCTGACTGTTTTCCCTTTTGCTGCCTCTTCTTTAGCTTGTTTTCTTATTGTTGCCTGTATCTTTCTTTCATCTAGTGTTAGGTCGTCATTTATATACACTTTCTGTTGTAAGTTACGAAGTTTGTTCTTGTTGGTCATGACCCTATTCTTATCCTCTTTACTGCTTAGTTCTACCATACACGTTTTTCCTCCTAGTTTCCTTGCCGATTGCGCTTTCAATGTTAGTCCTAGTTCTCTTTCTATGAAATCCTCAATTTCCTCCTTTAACGTTTTAGGGTTGGTTGATACTGTTTCTATCCCCTGGATAATTATGTTCTTCCTCCTCTTTTCGCCCTCCAATTTTTCTATTTTCTCATTTGCTCTCACAACTTCTTGTTTTAATCCTTCAACTTCTTTCATTACTTTCTCATTTGTGTACTTTAGCCCTTTTATTTCATCTTTAAACTCTCCTTGTTCCTTTCTTAATTTTTTTATTTCGTCTTTCAGTAGCCTTGTCTCTACATTATTGTTGTTCTGTTCTTTTTTAATGTCTTTTATGTCTCGAGCTAAATTTTTCATTAGGTCCATCATCTCATTCATTTGTTCCTTCATATTATCCTTGGATTCCTCACCTTTTGTCGGGGTCCTATTTACCTTCCTGGATCTCTTGAATAAATTTTCTATATCGTCTTTCTTCCTTTTCCCCTCATCGGTAAGGTATTCATCCGAATCCATTCTTTATAATTTCCTGGTTTTATGGTTCTGCAGCCTTCCCTACTTTCTATGTGTATGTTTGGTTGCCTATCCCACCTCGTTCGACCGGGGGATTCTAAACCTTGACTTTGGATTTTCTGTTCTTATCTCTATTATTGCATGCGAATTCAGTCCGTTGTGCTAGCAGTCATAACCTTTAATATTTTTATTCAGATGGGTTTTTAAGGTATCGTGTGTTTTAACTTCTTCTCTTTAATTCCTGCTGCTGTTCCCTAAACACTATATCTGTTTCTAGTTATATTTCCTCCCGATACGGTCCAATTTTGAACTTATATATCTGGATTGAATAAACACCTACAGGCTGCTTTACTTCTCATTGTAATTTTTCAAACAATTTTTTAATTGATTTAACTTTTTTATATTTAATTGTGATAGTTTTATGTTTTTTTTCTATGTATTTCCTTTTTATTTTCTCCGGTTTAATTCCCGTGTAAATCATTAACTCAATCTTCTATTAATAAAAATAAAATGATTAGTCATTGTAGAAACGTTAAATAAACAGTTGTGATATTTTATTAATAAATCGCTGCTTCTGAGTATGATACAACAACAGTATAAAATTAAATTGGAACATACAAGCAATGATCTTCCAATAGCCCCAGGATTTATTTATTTTCCCCTGAGTAAACTAAACACTACAAATAAAGCACCAAAGAAATTCTCCTCATATTAAATAGTTTAAAATTTTCAGGAGGTTAAACATAGGAGCTCGATATAAGCTTTCAGTTTGTCGTTAAGGCATTCCACTATTTAAATCCTAGAGGCTCATATACTCCGAACACATATTCCGTTTTACTCTCATCAAAGCCCTTGATGCTACAAAATGCCGCAAGGTAGTTGTTCGATTTGCACCCCTGTAGTTTCAAAGCATTCGGGATTTTTCCCCTGCAGTTGTTTCCAATTTAAAATGACTTTGATTAATCTCCAATTCGACTAGTCGATTTTTTATCTATTTCGAATCAGATTCCTAAATTAGAATTTAGAATCAGAAAACATCTTTGTGTTTTACTGATAAAATTTAGCTCCGGGGATAAGTATAATTAATAATTTAATTACAACACAAAATATACCCCTTAAATGATTTTAACCACAGCTCGATAATTTTAACCTTCCCAAAATTATTTAACATAGAGGCAACATTCTGTAAAGGGTTGAATACCTAAGTGTCGCAGTGCAGATAATTTGCGTCATGTTGGGTCACCTATAAAACGTCTAAAGTGGCTTAGCGTATTGAAAAGCCATCAGACGTTGCCTGTAAATTTATTTTACTTCAGAAAACTACTTAGCCCCCGTAAAAGAGCTTTTGGCTGATGCATAAATCGCTCGTTTTAAAGAAATATGTAATTAACTTGTCTTATCTTTACTCTTACGGTTCTTCTTTATTTAACCCCCGTGAAAAACGTGACAGGGGTGGATTTTTTTGCCAAATATTTTAAGTTTCTTTAAATGATAAAAGTTGGACATTTTTTTGAAGAAGTTGTGAACGTTATGTTTTTCTTACATAGGAATCCACTTGCCTTCGTAATAGCAACTTCTGACTTAGCAATAGGCATATAGAAATTTGGTTTCTCTTAGTATTACTTGAAATTTCTTTTCAAGCCCTGGGTTAATATTACTGTTACTAAAAGGTTCATTGCGACTGAAAAGTTCGTATATTTATTTGGGTCATTTATTTTTTACAGGAGAGGAAATCCTTTATGGACACCTTTGCATTCTTGCACAAAAGTAGTGTGAAATTCCGGTGATGGTTTACTCACTAAAACCCTTCCTGATCTTTTACTTTCACATACCTTCACGGTGCAAGTTGCCTTTGTTCTTTATCGTTCCCGGTTTCTTTGTTTTTATGATTGCTGTTATCATGCTTTCTACCGTTGCACGATGCTCCTCAGATGCTAGCACAATGTTTATTATGTTTGTTTCCCTTAATTCCTCGTTTGCCGCTGTTTTTGCCTCTTCTATTTCTCTTTCCTATTTCCTACATCTTAGTAGCGTGTGTTCTGATGTGCCCTTTTGTTCGTTACAGTAGGGACATGTCCTTGTATCTGCTTTGCCCATTCTGGTCAAATAACTTTGGTGGCATCCATACCCTGTTAGCATCTGCGTTAGGTCTTTCGGATATATCCTCCGCTTCATTTAACTCCTCTCCCAGCTTCTGCACTATTAAGTCCTTTGATAATTTTCCCAGGGTGTCCAATAGACAGAGTGGTCTATATGAGGGCTCTAGCTGGTTTCCCGGGCTTTGGTATGAGGATCAGCTTGACTATCTTCCAACGCGTTGGAAAAACTCCTAGTTCTTCTTCTGTAAATATCAGTGGTTCTGACTTGACTTGGTATTCCCATGTTTCTTCTTTATGCTGGGGGACTAACTCTTCAACGTATTTCTTTTTTGTTGTAACGTCCATAAGCGGGAGTTGAGCCCTAATTCTTTTTGTTACAATCTTATATCCGAAACTCCATATATCGTTTTGTACGTCCTCACAGGGTACGTTCCACTTATTTTCTTCAGCTCGTCAGATTTTGATCTTTAATTCCTTCCTATCTGACTTATATCCCTCCTCCAACGGTGATACCATCTGTTCGCTATTTTTCCATATTCTAGCTCCAATTAGTTTCCTTCTGGACAGGATACATTTTCGTCTTTCTTGGGCAATCTCTTCTGATCACCAATATATTCCTCTTCTTCGTTTACTCCTTGTTTTTTTTTTAGGCATCGCCTTGTCGCACACTTCCGTGATTAGGCGCGCGCATTCGCTTGTCGTTTTTCTACCCTCTCCTTTAATCCGTTCTTCAATTTCTGTACAAAGAGTTTCTTCGTCTAAGTTATTTAGAATCTATCCCGTGGTCGGTTCTTCTCATGAAGGTGCTTTCCTGTTTTGCAGGTCAATTTCATAGTACACGTGTCGGCGATCGCTAAGGTATTCTTCTGCATCAGGATCCATCTTAACGTATTTCTAGCTGCTCTGTCCGCGGCATACTTTACGTATATATTATCGAATTGTACTCTCCTATTACATATCTGGGTTCGTTTCCTTAATTGAATATCACCAGCCCACTTGACGTTATCCATTCTGTTAGTGCTTTTTCTCGTATATCTTCTTGTTTTGATCCGCATTCCGCGGATGTAGAGTTAAAATCGCCTTCTACCATGAGATCAAAAAAAAGATGATTCTGAGCAGGCCTTGACTAGTACAACACGATTGGTTACACTGGTTCTAGAATGCCTATGAATTATAATGTGACAGTGACATTTCAAATGTAAGTCAGTCTTGCAATCTTGTTTCCAGAATTATTTAAGTTTATCGTTGTAATACTAGTGAAGGATCACATTTTGAACACCTACTCTAACATGTATTCATCTTAGTTTTCAGTTTGTTCCCTAAATAAATACTGTTTTGTGTTTTAATTTATTTGACATTTATTAACCTCTAACCTACTGCCACATTTTGAAATCAGTCTTGCCAATCGTGTTGTGCTAGTCAAGGCCTGCTCAGAATCATCTTTTTTTCGATCTCATGGTACTTGGGTGTTCCTTGTATATGAATCTATTTTATCCAAATATTCTTCAAAAATCAAATGTACAGCTACCTATATTTCTTTGGTCTGGATTTCATGTAGTGTCCAAAGCTATTTCGATGTTTATAAACTAACTATACAAATTATTAAATGCTGGTTTTTCGTTAGTTACTTGCGATATCATCCTTAAAAATGATTTAAAGCTGTTCCCATACACAATTTTTACTTTACATGGATTGCTACCAACAGATAACAATAGGCAAGTTTTGTATTGCCAGTGGTTCCAACAAAATTTAATAGACAACGATGAATTGCTCAATCTAACTTTTTTCCTGATGAGGCTTGATTCCTTGATCCTTCGGGGAATATTCATTCACAGAATATTAGGTTATAGAATGCCAAAAATTCATTTTTTCTACTCCCACCATGGAAAGTGGGCTTTTCAGACTTCGTCTCCATAGATACGAGTATTGAAAATAAGTGTTTGCCGAACAAGTGAAATTTGCGTGCGGAAAGTAATTTTTCCGCACGCAAATAAAAATGTCAGATTTTGTAGAAATATTTAAATTTTTTTATGGAAATGTGGTTGTAGAAAAAATAGCGTGTAATACATGTGTTGAAAGCTTGTTTTTGCCACACTAATGTGACTGCAGCACTCACTATCGTCCGTGCTACAAACTTCACATTTGTGTGGCAAACATAAGCTTTCAGCACTTGTATTACAATATACTATTGCAAAACACCGTTACATCCATTAAGAGTTGGTATTTAATAGATGTGTCTCGAGGACGTATTATCAGTTCAGTGACAATTCTTCCACCAAACTGTTGCTGGGAGGTTCCAAAAAAAGATGGCGCGACTGCCCATACAACCATCAATTGTTTTCTTGAATTTTTGACGATCTAATTAGTTTACGATCAAATTGAGATTTCCAATTAGGTAGATCCCCGTACTTAATTATTTTCGATTACTTTTTACCTACGCAGGACCCCTACTAACAATATCCAGGAACTGCAAAACCAAATCGCCCCACAATGTGCCAATACAATTCCCCAAATGCCTACAAAAAGACGATTTAATGGTCATTTCATGAAGTTTCATTTTTGTTACTGACATAACAATTATAATGATTACTTATTATACTTTACTTATTTTATTGTTTATCGATCTAAATCATCTAAATTGAAATAAAAGAGGTCAGGTCTTAAGAAATTGCCCTTTTTTACAACGAGTAGATTGGTCTATATAGGAATTATTCTGTTGAAAAACATAAATTGGAAAGAATTTATCATCCTTTGCTGCTATAGATGCTAACATCCAAACTCCAAATTTATAAACTATAGCAATCTGATTCATCCTAGTTCTAATTAAAAGAAATCTTCAAACTTCAGCCTAATCTATAGTTTGAATTTAAATACTTCCGCACGCCTTTATAATTTTCTTTTATTTTTTATTTATGAAGATAAAGCTTGTCAATTTCTCAAAGTATTTAAAACAGCTTATCACTTAACCTCTGCATAGATTTAATACAAACAATGCCCTCTAGTTACCAGCGCTGGCGCTTGGCATTTGCTATGTCTAAATTAATGTTAATCAAGGAATAAAACCGGCTTACAAAATTGTTAACTGACTAAATTACATTTAGACCAGTATGTCAAAAATCCTACATACTACTATATACATACCAAGGGCAAACCTAACTTAAAAATTATAAGCTAATAATTGCGGTTGTAAATTCTAAAAGAAATGTTGTTTTCAATTTTTTTGAACAAACGCTACAAATGCCCTTATTTTTCTTCAACATTATTTGGCGTCTCTTCACGATATTTCACCTGAGACGTTGCAGAAAGGGTGAAAATTAAAATGGAAAGGGCAATGAGGTTTAGTGACATAAAATATTATTTGAAATCCCTTTGGAATTATTCCACTGGTATTATATGTCATAATTTATCTGCAACCCATGTTTCTTTAATCATCGAGGGTTAGATATTCACTCACCGTTTTGCACAGTTAGATCTACTTCGACGGACTTAAAATTTCTTTCATGGAGGTAACGCGATTACATCGAATGGTCGAAGGATAACCTAAACAACTAAAGCGATCGTTAACAATAACAGAATTTAATTCGGAAAAGCACTGACTGGGGTGCAAGTGAACGAATTTAGGCGTCAGTTTTTATTAGTAAGTTGTTAGATTTGAATTGCGACCTGAACAAAGGGTTCGATAGGTTGGAAAGCGAATCGGTCTTCAGGGACGTCCTCAACGTTTGCTATCGGCCAGCGGCGGCTGGTTCTGGTTGTTGAGGAAAATGGACAGCAGGGGCAGATCCAATTGTACACGTCATTCAACGCATAATTCATGCTGTACAAACTAACCACCCCATTCTCTAGTACAGTAGTTAATAAATTCCTCTCTCGTATATTGAAATGGTTTCAATAAGCCCAACGCACGCGTGGCTTTACATATTCATATCGCGTTGCAGACAAAAATCGAGAAACGTAGCCGGTTTGATGGGAGCCGCTTATTGCAAATTCCGGTTGTCACACGTGTTTGTTTCAAGCGGACGCACGACAAACGCGTAATTGCGAGACTGTCACGTCTCGGGGAGATTAGCGTGGCCCAGCAGCGAGAAAAACAACCCCCAATAACACTATCGGCCGTTTAAATAACAACGAATCACCGGAAAACGTATATTTTAAACTCGATAACGCTAGTGCCGTGCTTTTTGCGCCGGAGCTTCCGTTCGCATCCCATGGCGATACAGTAATAATGTGCCAACGGCTCCAGGACATATGCGCCGTATTTAGATAAAAAAATAATCCTCTTTTCTGACCATTACAAGGCTCTTATCGAGCAACCCCCCGTTTCTAATCTAGTTTTTATATTATGTTTTCGGTTGGAAGGGCACCCGGATTCTACGATGCGACAGATAATGGGGAAGCACAAGAAGTCATTGCAGCGACTTGAGTTGTTTTCTTTTCAAATTATACACTCGTTACCCCGTTCGGTATGAATAATTAATTCCGTGTAACAACTGCGGAACCGATAAGTGTAAATAATTAGAACGACATGAAAACCATTAAAGGGAGTTTTAGTACTTCGTCAAAATTACATTAGCCAACAAATGAAAGATAATTTATTATTTATAGAGGTTTATTGTAAAGCCATGTTTGTTTACTGTTAACCATTACGTTGAAAATTGCTTCGGATAATGACATGTCACGTGTATTTTTTATCGTGTAAAATCCTGTTTTGTTTAATGCCGATGTTAATAAATTTTGACTTACATAATTTAATAAAAATGTTATGGTAATACGTTTATTGATAGTTCTCTAAAAGCGTTGGTTCGTTTAATGGATCATTATTTTGAATAAAATATTTTTTATAGTATTCTTTAAGTAGGTAATAGTTTTGGCTATTTACGAAAACAAAAACGAATTCAAGGTTAAATATTATAGGCCTAAATCAATCTTACATATTTTTGCAAAAAAACCACAAAGACGAAAGACAGGCTCATAAAACACTTTTAAACTAATCAACCTTTTATTGCTAAACTATCAATCACTATATGGTCTTACAAAATGTTTTGGTTTTTACACATATTACACTAAATCTGCATAATACTAATATTCATATCGCTTAGCTATTTCTATAACATAATTCGGTATTTTATATCTTGGCTTACGGCGTATCGCAAGGTTCCATACTGGGGCTTCTACTCTTTACTATATTCAGGAATGACTTGTTACCCAATATTATTTATGACATAATTGTATTTGCTCATGATACTAATCAATACATGACTGACAAGTAGATACCTCGTTTACAAGCTTCGACATACATAGCAAGCAAATCAAATTGTTGATCGGTGACTAAACTAATGTAATAAGCTTGGATTAATAAATGCGGCTTAAACATCCTGAAAAAATGCAGCTTTTCTTATCAACTTTTAGAAAACATTCAATAAAAATTTATGCGAAGCGCTCGATCTATTAAAGTAATTATTCAAAAATATGTTGTTATACAGAAGGATCACAAAAAGCCTGCAGCATTTGAAGAGCATGTCTTAGTTGCATACAGTTTTCTTCATTTAACAAAGTTCAAATTGACAAATGAATTAATTGTAAGTAGGGTATTAGCTGCGTTGTAATCAACTGATTCGTTAGTCCACTCCCTCCATCCTTCCGATTCGTCACAACTATTTTCATCTCTTCCATTATTTCTCCTCTTCCTCTGCAGAAGTCTTCTGTTCTCTGCAACCAGTTTCGCCTGGGTTTTCCTTTTTTTCTTCCGGCTTCTTCTTGTCTCTTTTATTTTTTGACTGGTCTACTTTGGTCAGTTGCCTGTTATTCCCCTCTCTTTATTTATTGCCATATGTCATTTCTCTCTTGGGCTGTTGCTTTTCTTATGTATTTCACTTATGTCACCACCATTTTTCCTTAAGGTTTCTTTTACATGCCGCAAATTCCACACATTATGTCGTTGTTTTTAGTACTTTAGCCTTAAGCTTCCCTTTTCCCTGATATGGTCTTTTTTAGAGGCTATGTCGAAATCTATTTCCCCTACAATACTCTACGTTTTACAATTTCTGTTGTTTGATGCCCTGTTATTTTCTTTCATTTTGTGCTCCTTGTTAACTATCACTGTTTTACATTTGTTTATATTTATTTATGTTTTTCCATTTTCTATTTATTACTATTTCGTCTGCATACCCGAAGCTGTCTACTTTTACTGGTAGTAATTCGTTATCCTATTACTTTCTGTTGCTTTGTCATTCTTCCTGTGCTCTTTAATATTCTACGCATCACTATTGTTTCTCTGTTTATTAATTAGGAAGATCTAAGCTTGCTTTGGTACCAAGGATTTCAATGTCCGTCAACTACTATGGACTAGAATTTTACCGAACCCAAGGGAATTCCACAACTGGAAGGAACCTTTATCGTATTTGAAAAAGGGCATACTTTCATATATTTTTTAGCATTCAAAAATCGAAATCGAAACCACGGTCTCTGGTTAACAAAACAAATATGCCAACTTCGACGTCATTGACGCGGGCTAGCTATTACTATTAAGTAGAAGTAGACTCAGCCTATCATCTTTTCTATTTGGAATTAGTCTGACACTTCTCAATTTACCTACGTTATGCCATTTACCTATACCATGCCATGTACCTTTTACTATTATATTTCTAAGTATGATATATTGACATTTACTTGTCTACCTGGTCTGTATGTTACTTATTCTTCTTCTAATTTATGTTTCTGTTATCTTTTTATACAGCGTAACGTTGGCTGACGACAGGCAGATGGTTCTGTAATAGCAATAGTTCGTACAACCGCCCTTTCTGTGTATTGGCACAATAAATTTTTTTAACTGTTCCTTGCCTTTCTTCCTAAAAATTTAACATTGTTTGTTGGGTCCTGTCTTGTCCTCTCTCTTCTTCTCGAAGTGCCATTGCCTTCCGAGGGAAGCTGTCGGGTGTTTTCGATGTATACGTGTCCTTGGGTATCGAACCCGCGCCAGTCTTGATCCCAGTGGTCAGAGCAACGACTGCGACACTTGTGCTCTCACTTTTCTGATTTAATGTCTTTATTGTTTTATCTAATTCCGCCAATTTTCTTTGTCTGTTAAACCTTTTCGTTATACCTTTTCTTCTTCCTCATTATCCTTTGGTCCAAGCTTGTTTGTGCAATAGTTTGACCAAACTATTAAAATTAAACTAAGACATTAAATTAGTTTTCTATAGAAAATAAAAGAAGACATCGGAGTTTTTACTATTCATCATCATCATCAATTGACATGGAGCAGATCCCCGTGGATCAATCCTGGATTACGCCAGGCCCACCCCATGCCAACAGGGTCGCCTATAAAAATTAAAATATTTATTTATAATAAAAACTTTGGTATAATCTACATTTAAGCCAAATTCTTTTACAAATAACTATAAAGTAGCATAATATAAGCTTTATAATTAGGTTGGATAGAATGCTGATTCATATCATTCCATATATCAAAGTTATAAATCAGAGCTTCAGTAAATAAAACAATATTGTCAACAGCCAACATCACTAATGTTTAATATTGTCCGTGTTTGCTACTGAGACATACCAAATACCCATATTACCGGCGTCCAATATATCAACTATCCGTATTGATATATCGTCCACTTCTAACAGACAATGTATTATTTATAACGAATGCCAGTCTGTTATACTTATAGCACGTAAATAATTTCTAAAATATTTACTACCAAATATTGCTTTCATATTTTAAAAGATTACAAAAACAAACCCCCCAGTTTGAATTAGAGGGTTCTCCCCAAACAACATCGTAATTTTTGTGATTTGTTTTTAGGGTAGGTTCGATTAGTTAATCTGCTAATTTTGTTAGGCTTCATTTAAATTTATACGTGAAAGTGGTGATTGAGTTCAGGATTTCGAGGGTTTACTGCATAGGGAAGTACTAACAGTAAAAAGGTTTCACTTCAAAATCGAAGGAAGGGTCGGAAATAGATATAACTTACATTGCAGAAAAGTGAAATTCTGAAGGATCTTTTTGCTATTTTCATAAGTATAAGAGGATTTAGTTTAGATTAAGTTAATTTCATATATTTTATTTGGAAAATCTTTTATTTGCTTTGGATTTGCTATAAACTTAGAAATATTTAGTTTGGCAATATCAGAAAGGTTCTTTGTTTTTACTTATACGTAACTGAAAAAGATTACTTGCTTCAAAGTTACGAGTTGCATTTTTAAGCGTCTTGGATGTGATATCCTTTTATACTTGAATTTTAGTTTCCCTTTAAACAAGACTCGAATAACTCTTATCTTGTCTACTAAACTTTAAGACAAGGTTTATCTTAGCCTGTATTGTAAAACTTCGTATCCTAAACAACATCAAAGCTGTACTCATATCTCCTTTTCTTCTGAAATACTATCATCATGAGAAATTAAATACCAAAACTTCTAAACCTAGCTAAAGATTTACAAATGTTATAATTAAACTGATTAATTGTAGTTGGTTGAGTTTGTTCCTATTTTACATTCAAACAAAGTTGGGATAAACCTTTTTAGATAAATTTTTTGTAGAAATATAACTCAGGAATAAGAGACAAGAAAGGATAAAGTCTGCGTGGAGATAATTATGAAACATGATATATAATTCAAAAAGTAGCTTTTAGGTTCTTAACCATGTTTTGCATCCTACGTTCTGTAAAGGTTGATATGCCTAAAACTTGAGCAACTTAGAAATATGTTGCGATTTGCCTTGAACTTTATATGAGATTTTGATCAACTTACCTTCAAATGTCAGTATTTTTGAAACAACCTTACAGAAAAGGCCAGAGGTTAAAAATAAAAAAATGGTATTTTTCTTCAAACGTCATAAAAACACGACTTTGTGTCCTTGGATACGCACAGTTAAACATTCACTTCTACTCCTAGGAGTAAAAGTGACATAAACATTCACTTTTACTCCTAGGAGTAAAAGTGACACTTAATGAGCCAATGGCAACTCGTAATTTTTATTTTTTATAACAAAGCAACGACAGCTGGTATGACGTTCATTTTTGACTTTTTAAATTTTCTTGCTGAATTGCTTTTAATTTATGCGTTTGAAGAAAAAATAACATGTGTTATTCGGAGTAAAAGTGATTTTGTGTGCCTCGCATGAATGTCCGACTCGCTAGCGCTCGTCGTTCAAACGTCATGCTCGGCACACAAAATGACACTTTTACTCCTAATAACACAATATACTATTTTATCCCACCAGACGGCCGGGAATTTATTATTTCATTGAATTAGGACGAGAAGGTCCTATCGAAAGGTTTGCTGGGTTATTTTTAAATAATTTTTGGTTACTTTTCAAATACTTACTCCAGAAGAAATCGTTGACCTAATGAAAATAGTTGTTTATGTTATCATTATGCCTTGGATTTTGTTGTTTACTGTCGATACGTATTGGTAAGTCAATATAATCTATGGAAACACGAGGGCTTCGATAACGTTTTGTCGATAACTGGTAGCTTGTGCAAATGTTAAATGCGAATGTAACCTTATATCTAAGTTTTAAAAGGTGTATCGCTTTAAAATCTCGATGACGTCACTGGTGTTCGGTATTTTGCATCCACAAGTGTCCCTTTCTTTAGTCACGTTAATTTAATAAACGTACCAAAAAGGATATTTTAGTAGAAAACAGTCAGTTACACAAGAATGGGTTTCTTTTGTTCGTTAATTGTATTGTTACATCACAGTATGGGTGAGTGGCAAAAACGTGTCACGTGGCGCATTCGGTGGTTGGGAACCTGTAAGCCAGCCCTTGTCGATCATGACAGTGCATTTGTCCTTTAGGGAACGACGGTCCTGCAGTTTTGGCCAGAAGATTCTAACCATTACAAGGCGTTTTATCGAACAACCCCGGTTAATCCAGTTTTTATATGATGTTTTCGTTTGCGAGGGCACGCGGTTCATGCGATTTGACAGACAGCAGGGTGGTATAAAGAAATGGAAAGGTACATTCGGGGGCGGCAGATAGCTTTACGTGAGGACTCAACGAGGGCGCTTCACCCCTGCAACTGGGGCAATCGATAGAAACTCCCGCGGTGCAATTGAAGCGGCGCCTCGGTCGCGGGTGCGTGTCGTTCTGCCAAATGTGAATTTCATCTCAAAACAAACAAGTGTCAGACTAAAGCTCAACTCCTATCGTATAAACACAACAACGTCCTTAGACTCCTCGTCGGTCATGTGTTAGCAATTGAGGAAGCGATGGTAGACTGCATTGACAGGATCGGTGAGTTCTTTAGATTTATATCGATCACGTGCCTTCTTTATTTCATCCTATCATCAAGTTTTATAACTAGAATTTCTCCCCGATTACTTAGAAAATAGGAAATAATCTCGTTCGACCAGGATCCGAGATGGGACGTAATCAGCCAACTATTTATGATGTACTTTGATATAAATTTAAAAGTTATAAAAGATTATATTAGATTTACAACTTTGTAAGATTTTTATGAGCTTTTCCACTGCTATAACTTTTTATTTTTAAGCCACGCTATCGTCTACGCTACGACAAGGACGTGACGCGGGAACATCATTTAAAATTTAATCAGCAAAATACATGCACTCATTTATAACCGTATTCTAAGTAACCCAGGAAAAATGTCGGTTATAACTCTTGGTAGTGTCGAGTTGACAATTGCAGTTCCCCCAGTTCATCGTACGAGCCAAGGGAGCAATGCATCAAGCAAATATAGCTGTTTATAAACGGGACTAATATCGAATTAGGATGAGTGCAAAAATGCATTTTATAATGAATGGAAGAACGTGCCAGAGGGTGAAACACGTAATTCGAATTTTACTCTGCCTTTTTTAGGGGAGATAACAAACTTATGATTTAAAACGTATCCGTACAGGGATAAAACAATAAAATAATGGAAATTAACTTTGATATATGTTACGATTTTGTAGCTGATCATGCTATGTTTACACATAAATCAATTTGTAAATATTTGGAAACAATCGTTTCCGCCTTTAGCGAGGATGTCAGTGAACCGCTGATATCGCTGCCAGGACTTGACGTAATATCACACGACACAATATAGGTGCCTCTGATACTATTGTACACTTTGCTTTACTGCTGCCGTCAGAAGTTAATATTGGTTCTTCATTGATCGTTTTGCGGTTGATTACGAGTAATTATCAACTTCTAAACAGAAATTAATTTCAGTAATTTGTACAAATGGATAGCTTAAACTTTTGATCAGTACTTCACTTATTTCTTCTTCTTCTTCACACATTTGTACCTATATTGTTTCTTTAGTTCTATTACCTCCATCTCTTCTTATATCTGATGACAAGCAAAGTAATAGACGCCGCTCGCCAATTCTATGAACTTACAGAGCATTCTCAACTTGCCTTTGATCTTATTTGTTTTCTTGGTGATTAGTTGTTCCTATATGATTGTCAACTGTGCAAATTATCCCAGATTGTCTATTAAAACGTAGATCTGGATTGATGTTGCCTTAATTCTTTCGCTTCTTTTCTTTTCAATTTTTCTATCGCCCCTTTTTTCATTCTTCTTGTATTTTCTTTAAGTTCACCTAATTATGTCGGCTATCCTTAATAATATTTTAGCTGTTCTTTGTAAATAAATCTATACAGTATGCGATTAAAGTATGGAATATATTAATTAAAACCGAAACAACCCAGTTTTCGAACAAATCCTCGAACACGTCGATTCTATTTTATGAAAATGCACATTTTTCCATTAAATTCGGTTTTTGATCGTCATTTATTTTCGAGTAATGACGTCAGAGAATTTTGTTTTAAATGGCACCGCCTAAATTTTTTTCGTGATTTCGATAAATCCTTTAATTCTGAAAACGGCAACATAAAATTTTGACACTTTCCATAAAAAAATTTTCGAACGAAAGACAAATGAAAATTAGAAAACAACGATACAAAAGAAAAACTCCTGTTGCTAAGCAAAGATCAGATTAAGTATTGGAACTGCCATCCATCGATTTCTTGACAATAAGCCAGCCGTCTCACAAATTGTTGTACATTGCCGATAATTTGTGGGCTAATTCTGCGCATTTAAATGGTCTTTTGTTCGAAAATTTTCTTATGTAAGGTGTCAAAATTTTATGTTACCGTTTTCAGAATTAAAGGATCTATCGAAAACACGAAAGAAATTTAGGCGGTGCCATTTTAAAAAGAAATCTCTGCCGTCATTACTCGAAAACAAATGACGATCAAAAATTGAATTTAATGGAAAAATGTGCATTTTCATAAAATAAAATCGACGTGTTCGAGGATTTGTTCGAAAACTGGGTTGTTTCGGTTTTAATTAATATATTCCATACTTTAATCCCACACTGTATACTAAAACTTATATCTCCCACCCTACCCCTTTTCCAAAGTAATCCTACCCAACAGAAACACTTGGAACTTTCTTTCTCTATCCTTAACTCTAGACTCTCTTATGTAATGATTATAGATTACAAAAGGTTACATGTAAAATTTTCGAAGATTACAGATTTTTTAAATTTATACCGGGTCTTAGTTACATTGTGATCTTTATAGTCGTGCAGAAATGCATGTAAAACGTTTAGACTGTGGTGGTCCTAAAGCAGGCCGGGTGTAGGTATTCTGTAGTTCAATCCAATAAGGGCCGGTCTTTCCATCTCCTAATAAATTTATAATCAAATTATTTTCCATGGTAGTCTTTGTTAATGCAATCAAAATATAGAAATTATTTACCAAATAGCTTATTAGAAGGTTGAAAGACCGGCCCTTAGAAACAGAATTTACTTATTTTTAACGAATTATGAAAATTCTATATAACGGGTTACAACTAAAAATCCGCACAACAAAAACACATGAAATTAAGCAACAAAGTTTGTTCATAACACAACAGTATCTTTCTTCATTGTAGATTGTTCATTACATATCAAAAAAATGTTAATGAATTTCTGCATAGGGGCCATTGTCCGCGATGTTTCTTAATCTGGAAAATATTCTTCCGCAATTACGTTGGACGCCACTAGTGTCAATTTCCCTTATACATTTTTTAATGTCCCGAGTGAGCTGTTTTATGGTTTGTCCCTTCCACCCATTACGGTAAATCATATTACGAAGCTCACCAAAAAAATCTTCGATTGGACGGCACTGTGGCAAGTTCGTAGGATTTTTATCCTTCGGGGCAAAAGCATGAAGAAGGTGTAAAGTGCTTTTGGCATAATGGCTTGATGCTTTGTTAGGCCAAAATACGAAATCGTCATTATTATGGTATTTTTTGATGAAAGGTAGCTTAGTGTTCTCTAAGTAGCAAGTTTGGTAAATTTTCTGGTTTGTAGCGAGACCTGATGGCTTGAAATTCGGTTTTGATATGCCTTTTTCGGAAACCGCGATGTAGAGCATTACTTTAGGCCCTAATTTGTTTTTAATTTTGTATTTGACCTTAGATGGTGTTCCTGACAAGCCGCCAGTGTAATAAATATCATTTCCGTGCATTTGAGGTTCACTCAAGGAAAAATAATTTTCATCATCCAAAATCAAAACTTTTCCACTGTAATTTCGATACGTTCATCGACAGTTGGATTTTAGAGATGAAATTTACTCTGGTGTGTAATCTGGATAACGTTGCTTCTTTCTTACAGCAATTTTAAGAGTTTTTAAGATTTTTGAAATATACTGTAGGGTTCAGTTGAATTTTTTTTTGCAACATCATTCCGACTCATGTTGTCTTTGTTGAAAAATGCATCTTTCAAGCGTTGTTGTTCTTTTTAGTCATTATCGCCGATTTTCTTCCAGATTCTGTCTTCCTTTTAATATTATTCGATCTTAATATATCATAAATGGTCAATTTTTGGGGCCCCTTTCGTTTAAAAATCGTTCACTGTAAAACTTTTAGAGCAACTTATATTTTTTTCGTAAAATTGTACAATACGCGAATGCGCAAGCTTCTCTTTCGAAGTTATTTTCTCAACTAATTGTTGCACAATCATTTCCTAGTTTACATATCATAAGTACCATGCAGACTAGATTGCATTAGCAGAAAACTAAGATCCCTTTTAATTTGCTTTGTAAAATAAACAAACTCAAACATTGTGCGGATTTTTAGTTGTAACCCGTTAATAGACATATATCACATCCGCAGGGATTTGAACCATTGACCTTCGGCTTAATGCACCAATGCTCTACCTATTAAGCTACAGAGACAAATGACTGAAGATATGATATTTGTCCATATGTAGTATACTAATTGGAAAACAATTTTATTTCTAAAAAACAATCTATTTACTTCAGTCATAATTTTAAAATGTGCTCTAAGTAGCAAATAAACGGAATAAAAAATCAAAAATTATATAATTATTATGAAATTTTCTGTTTATATAAACAGTTCTGTAACCAACTAAATGCACTGCGTGAGTTTCATATGCAATACATGTGTAACACCATAAAATTCATTTTAATTTTTATTATGTGTTTACAAATATAAAAAATCGGAAAATGATCGATAAATAAATTAATAATAAAAAATATATCCTAAGTCAAAATAACATAATTTGAAATTGTTTATTAAATAATTTACCAACGAAATTGAATTTTTCGAACTTCAAAAAAACTTTTGGTAGCATCCTTCATATGTAAATTATTCGATAGATCATTCTCGATACAAATAATACCAAAATTACAGTCTTTTTTAAAGCGTGGTAGATCTTAAAATAGTTTTTATAATTTCGAGTTTCTTGTGATTGTTGATCTCGTCCCCTGAAGTCTATAGCTGTAAATTGTAAAATTGAAGGGTATATTGTATTAAATAAGTATAATTGCAGTACAGTTTGTGAATGTATTTTTAGGCTGTAGTCTATTCGTCTAAATCCTCCTTTGGTAATTTTATGTTTAGTCTTTCCAATTCCAACAAAAAATGTACAAAATTTAGCACAGCAAACCTTCAAAAAATATAATATTCTGTTTAGGCACTCAAAAATATAGTTATAAGTTTCAATACTTACTCCCAGTGTGATCAGTGATTAAAGAAATTACTCGTAATTTTAGGATCTAAAACATCTTTGTCTTCATAATAATCAAATAGTGTTCGTTTGCTTCCTGTCCTAATCGTTTAGGGGTGTGGAAAATTTGTATGAATGTTTAATTCAGTAGATTTACTAATAATATTTTCAAATGTTTTGTTGGAACGATATTATAGTTTATTTTAACTTGTGCAAATAATCTAAACATACCTTTATATTTACTGTGAAATTCTGCATTATGTCGTAAGATGTCTTCTACTATTTTAACGTAGCAAAACATCTTCTCCGGGTTTCTTTAAATAAATTTAATTGTTTTGCTCAAAACATGAAAAATATTCAAATAATACCCTAATAGGCTATCTTACTTCTCGGTTCTAAGCTAAGTCAAAAGTGTTTTATAATAGTCATTGCTTCTGCCCCTTCTGCTTCTTTCGTTTAGGTCAACTATGGACCACGTTATTTCAACTGTTTTTTATCCTTTTCCTCATTGTATTTCAACATTTGTCCAGTATTACCGCATTCGTTGTCGGTGCTCTTCCTTCTTTTCTGTCTGTCTATGTCTTGCCTGTTCTTAGCTTTAGATTTTCCAGAAAACCTTTGTATGCTCCATGTTTCTTTTTAAATGGGCCAAACTCCTGGATAAATAAATAAATAAATATTAATGTGCATTTATTTTATTAGGTTGTAAAGAAAGTTATTGCGGTTTTTGACTCTTTGCATTCAAGTGAACATTATTTTGGCTAACAAAACTTTATTAATCAAAATAGTAACCATTAGATTCAATACATTTTTGCCAACGTGATACAAGTTTTTTTAGTCCAATTGAATAAAACTCTGGAGTTCTGGAAGCGACAAATTCGTTAAATGCATTTTTTGCATCGTCTTGGTTTCTGAAGCATTTTTCCCTTAAGAAGTTATCAAGATGTTTAAAAAAATGGTAGTCAGTAGGTGAAAGGTCCGGCGAGTATGGAGGGTGTCCTAAAGTTTCATAGCCCAATTCGTTTAATTTTTGAAGCGTTAGTTGTGCGACGTGAGGGCGAGCGTTATCATGAAGAAGGATAGGACCCTTTCTGTTCACCAATGCCGGGTACTTGTTCTGAAGTTTCCGATGCATTTCGTCTATTTGCTGACAGTACTTTTCCGCCGTGATGGTTTCGCCCAAATTGAGGAAGCTATGATGAATTAGACCGGCTGCACACCACCAGACAGTCACCATAATCTTTTTTTGGTGCAGCTTGGGCTTTGCAAAGTGTTTTGGGGCTTCACCGCGGTTTAACCATTGAGCCGATCGTTTACGATTGTCGTACAGGATCCACTTTTCGTCGCACGTTACAATGCGATCAAGAAACGACTCGTTTTGGTTGCGAAGGAGATGTGCAGACGACAACTCTAGTCGTCGATTTGCTTGATTTTGGTTCAAATCGTGTGGTACCCATTTGTCGAGTTTTTTTGACTTACCAATGTTTCGCAAGTGGTTGGAAATTGTCACGCATGATACTCTTAGTTCAGAAGCAAGCTCTCGAACAGTTGTGCGTGGGTCGGTTTCAACTAACGCCTTTAATTGGTCGTTATCAACTTCATGTGGTCGGCCACTGCGCTCTTCATCTTCAAGGCAATAATTTCCACTACGAAATTTTTTGAACCACCATTGCACTGTACGTTCGTTGGTCGTTCCTGGACCAAATGCAAAATTAATGTCGCGTGCTGTCGCCGCTGCGTTCCGACCTAGTTTGTGCTGGAACAAGAAAATCGGCCGAATTTGCTTTTTTTCCATATTTTTATTAAACACCCAAAAAGTTATCAAAAATTAAGTTTGAATTAAACTATCATTGTTGACATTGTAGAGCGAGAGTTTCCCTTTAAAATGACATATAATTTCATAGACACCTAGCAAAATTTATTAAAAAAATTAGCATTTGAAATCAAAGAATCAAAAACCGCAATAACTTTCTTTACAACCTAATACTTCTTTTCAATTTCGTACAAAGCATACTACAGCTTTTGTGTATTTTTGTTTCCCAAACATAGGGTACCTATACAACGAAATGTACGACCCCAAGTCGATTAAAATTGTAGCTTAGACTCCGTGCAACTCATCTACTCGCTACTAAAGGACTAATTAATATATTAGGCAATAAAAAAGGTAATAAAAACGTTACTTCAAGAATATCACCTTAAGAGCAATAACAATTAAAAATAATTAATAGTAATTACAGGTTATGTAATGAAAACTGATTTTTAATATTTCGTGTTTTGAACTTTAAAATCTAAAACATACGAAACCCATTTAAATATTTAAATATTGGAAGTACATAAGGTCCGCTATCTTAGGATATCATGTTTAGGAAATCGCAGTATGTAAAGCTAAATATTTATTTGCGTGTATTTGTAGATATCTTTAGATCTAAGTAGGTTGATGAAAAATATAAACTTAAAGCTATAAATATTCGTTAGTGTTATTAGGTGTAATTGTAATTTACAATTCCTTTAATATTCACGTATGTTTTGTTTGTAGTTCCAGTTAAACTCAAGAGTCCTGTGTCACTTTATCGGTCTCTAAAACGTAAACGTACAAGTTTTTGCTAAAAGTGTTTACACTAACTTTTAGTTTAAGTCACTCAGGTTTGTATAAATAAACTGTTCTCCCTCTCTAATTAACATTTCACCTGATTTTTCTCTGATAACTTAGCCGCGGTTTTGGATATGCTGTAATTAATTAAACTTTAATGGAAGCTTTTCTCAGCTAATAAACGCGTGCCATTTTCAGTGATATCCTGAACTTGATAGCGCATTTAGTTTTTTCGTATTCTGTAATTATTTTAACCCTTCGACTGCGTTAAATTTAATGATAAAATATTCGCATTTAATCAAATTTTAATTAGCGGTTTTGTGCATATTACGAATTCATAACATTAATTTCAGTTGCGCTGCTACATGTTGAAGGTATTTTACGCTAAAATGCTTTCGGAACTTCATACAGAAATTTATTGTTATCCACATATTATGCTTTTACGGGTATTAAAGAATTTAAATCTTTACATTTCGTCATTTTCATAATAATAATAATACCTTTATTGTGTCCGGTTGCTTATTTATACATGTACATACATACAGGGTGAAGCCTAAATGTCGGATAATACTTGCACCACGCGATTGCATCAAAAATTGATAAAAATTTTTGAGCATGTTTCCTTAAATCCTTCTAACTGTCTCATTTATTCGTTGCATAAGTTGCTCCTGACTCCTGAGTTTCAATCTCTTCTTCGTAGACAAATGCTTTTAAAGTTCCCCACAAAAAAAAATCTAAATTCTTAGAGACCAAGGTACTAGATGGCCAAGATCAAGCCATCGTTCTGGAAATCCACGGTCCAACCATTCAACAAAATTATTCGCATTGAAGCGATGCGATGGGGCAAAATATGTGCTCCTATAAGCTTTTTGCCAATAATTCCACCCCACACATTAACTCTAAACTGAACTTAATGATTCGTTTGGTAAAATGCAGGTGGATTTTTGTCGACCCATTGATGCACATTATCGATATTAAATACTCCATTTCTAGTGGAGGGTCTCTTTCTTGTTCATGAAGTAACCACGTGCAGAACCTTACTCTTTGGTGGTAATCTTCTGATAATAATCACTGGACCATTCTTAAAGAAGAAGGAGTTCATTGCATATATATGCTATGTATTGTTACGAATTCCAAAAACCCCTTTCATTTCTTTCATCATATCTAAATTTTCCTACATATTACTCGATTTCATCTTGCTGTTTCCCTGGCGTTGAATTAAAATCCCCATAATTATGGTATGGGTGCTATGGTCCTTATTTATGTTGTCTCGTAAAAGGTTGCCATTTCATCGTCTGTATGGGTCAATGTTGTTGCATAATATTGAATTATTTTCATTTTATAATTTTTGTGTAGTTGAATGATTATTGAAGCCACTCTTTCTGATTCATTATCAAATTTTATAATATACTTATGCTGTTAGTTTTAACGAAGCCTACATCATTCTTGCTTTCGTTATCTGAACCTTTATAATGCAATACGTTTCCGGAGTTCAATGTCATGCATTCTTTCACTTGCGTCTTATTTTAGATAGACCAACAATAACGTCCCATTTTATTTAGTTCTTCCTCCTCAGCATATAGGCGATCTTCTCCCAACATATTCGTACATTCAAAGTTCCAAATATCATTGTAGTTTTCTTTTGCCAGTCTAATCTTACCGGGAGATACTTAGTACCGCATGTCTGCTTCCTTTTCCAACGTTTTCTGCCATCGTCGGGGGTTTGCAGACCGCCGGGACCTATCTGTTATATTTTGTTTCATGAGGGGTATTTAGCCATTGCGGGTTAGTAGAGGATATAGAGTAGGAAAAGGTAGATCTTAGGTTATGGATGGGGTTGAGGTATAGGACATGGTTCCCTCCCAGGATTGGAAAGTGGAGAAAACCAAGGCTCGCGTGGGCAGAGTCGCTTTGCTGAAGTATCTTCTACAGGGATCGTAGAAGAGTGATTACCCACTGCTATATTTCTATATTAGTTTGCATAAATTTAGAAGAAGCAGCAGCAAAGTATAGTAAATCAATATTAAAATCACAAAGGCAGAAAATGTAGTCTACCATTGACATAACAGTAGAAATAGTGATGTCAAAATAATCAAAAAATCTAACGTAAGGGTTATCTATCCTTTTGTCAGGCCTATAAACCACACCAAAGGCAACACAATAGTGTTACGTACCCACAACTGTTCAATATCATTTTCGGACATCAAATACACTCCTCTTCCCTTTTGCAATCGATCTTGCCGAATTACTGTATAATTTTCAATGAAAATATTATTAGAGGGAATGTACGATGATAACCAAGTTAAAGATATGGCCAAGATGTCGTGGTTCGCTGATAATACATTAAGGAATGATTGATCTTATGTTGATACGGATACATCTGAAATTATACATTAAGTAGATATTCTTATTATTATTAAACTGATACCAGCACCACATAGATTAACAGGTCAAAATAAAAAGACAGCCCTGCTTAACAAAATAAATGTTCCTATATAGTTGTCCATGCCCAAACAATTATATTCCAAAGGCATCGATATAGAACGGACAATGGACAATGGACAAGTGGCTGGACCATATCCACTCTTCTTCCGCTTCATAAAAAAGGAGGTAGTCAAAAGTGTAATAATTACCGAACAATTATATTAATATCTTACCTAAGATGCTGCAAGAACAGGCAGGGTTTGTAAGCGGTAAAGGCAGAAGTCAACAAATTCTAAACGTTTAGAAAATTATCGAAAAGCTTATGATTCCAACAAATATATACATGCTGCCTAGCTGATAGCAAGGGCTTTGATTGCATAAACTGACATAAATCATGGCAAACTCTATTGGAAATGGGAACTCCCCAATATCTAGTCTTAGTAATATGAAGATTATACGAAAACGGCTCAGTAAAAATCAAGGCCGATGGAAGAATCTCTAAACCCTTTAAACCCAATTAGGTGTCCGCCAGGGATATGTCTTACCACCCTTACTATTGTTTAATGTTTATGGGGAATATATACTGCGAAATGCTTTAGAAAACATTGAAGGCGGCACAGTTATCGAAGGAAGAAAGATACTCAACCTACGCTATGGTGATAACACAACTCTTATCGCAAAAACTGAAGAAGGGATGTCCGAACTTATTGAAAGAGTTGAAAGGGAAAATTCACGTTTTAGACTGAAACTGAATAGACAAAAAACCAAGTTACTGACCATCGATCGAGCTAACAAGATAAAAAGTCCACTGAACATCGGTGATGTTGAGAACGTTACTCACATAATTTATCTCGATTCCCACATCAACCGCGAAGGTAACTCGACTATTGAGATCAGAAGAAGAATAGCACTTGCTAAGGTGGCCATGACCAATCTGAATAAGATCTGGAAGGACAAACACATCACAAAAATAACGAAAATAAAGATTGTAAATACACTAATGTGGCGCTAAAACATAGACCATGAAAGCTGTAGACCTGACGAAGATTGATGCGTTCGAGGTGTGGATTAGGAAAAGACTCTTGAGGATTCCCTGGGCAGCTCGTGGAACAAATGCGTCCATACTAGAAGAACTCAACGTTTGAGACAGACTGTCAACGAAAATAAGACAGCGCATCCTGAAATACTTTGAACATATCACCCGAAGAACAAACGACAACCTAGAGAAACTCTTCGTCCATTGAAAAGTCGATGAGTTATTCCATGATTACAAATTTATGTTCTAATTTTTTTTACTACAGCATTAGCAATTTTTGCAACAAAAATATCAAGACCAGCTTTTCGCAAAGAACTTTGTATCATTTTGTTGACTTTGTGTGAATGCCATGATGTATTTGTCACTAATATCAAAGTTATTAAACAGAAACTTTAGAAGCAACACAAAATTACCAGTCTACTCACATTGGAAATACATGAAATATATTATTCGTAAATGACCAATTATAGCGTATTACTACGATTCCTTTCTCTTTCATGTAGCATTTAGTTTAAAATCTCTGCTAATGAAGTATTCTAATAATGACGAAATCAAACGGTAAAAACCCCTCTGCATTATCGCCTCTTGAAGTTCGTTCAAACTGAATCATGTTATTAGTGCAAGTTATAATTTTCTAGGGCGGCATCCACCCTTGTAGGGAGACGGTGTACAAATACATGTAGAAGTGAAGTAATTGCTAATTTGAACTTGTTGCCAGGCGACTACGATTTAACTGCTGCCACTTCAGTAATCTTCCTCGAATTCGTTCGCTGGAAAAATATCGTTCGTAATAGTAGATAGAGGCATTAGTTGAGAAAAAAATTGTACCGTCATTAACACCTGAGTGGCTCCATAAATTGCTTAGCGAGATATAAAGTGCTCGCCTATTAAAATCGGATGGCTTCCTTAAATGTTAAGCTTTATTAGTTGCACCCGACTTAAACTTTCGTTCAACTCTCACAATCGCTGCTCTCGGAAACATTTTTAATATGCGACAAAGTAGGAAGTGTGCTTTTAAGCACATACTTTTACCTTAGTCTTGTTTATTTGTGTTTCTTTCGCTCGTTTGTTAAATATGATATTGCTTTTTATTTAAATACGTATTTTAAAATGGCATAAAAATTCGCGACGAAACTAGGCGAAAGAGTATAAAGCTTTATCGCCGAACGTATAACATCAAAGCTTTGTACTTTTAACGTATTAAAATTAAATTCCACTATTTTATTCTCTAAAATTCCACATTTAGTATACTACAGTATATTACTTTTTGTAGTGAAGCGCATTTCTGTTTATGACATGTGCACGGGCTCAAAGAGCACCCTTGATTAGTGCTTCTCGCCAAATAACTCCGCTATGAGGGGGTAAGCCACGGTTCAGCCCTACAACAATACTCCAGCGTGAAAGCAAAGCACAGGATAAAGAGCACATTCGTAAATTATAAACAACCTCCACATGCACACACCATTCCCTCTAAAGCCAAGGTAAAATCTTGGCTATTTGTATTTTGTAAATTATGAATATCAGGGGGTGAGTTTGTGCGGTTCATGCTGTACAGTTCAAAACGAAGCAAAAAATCGTTTTGCTTGTTTTTTATACCCCCCATAAAGCAAATACAGTCGTGTACCCATATTTTACACCAAACATGCAGAATTGGAAAATGTTGTACGTTGAAATCATGGCAAAACAAATCCTTCATCGATGGCTTTTCGATATTATTCTATTTTGAACGTATGGTGTCAGGCGGAATGTTAAAAAAGTTAATAAAACCTTTTAGCGTAGAAATTAGAACAAACAAATTCTAGGTTAAAACTGCAGCTTTAAAATTTCAAGAATTGTTACGGCGGATTATACAAACATGATTAAGTTAATCATTCGTCAGGGTGAACACATTTATATTGCAAATGACACATTAGTAAATAAAAACTTTTTGTCCAACTTTAATCATTTGTCAAAAAAAAGCCTTTGTGCAACCCACCCATAAACTGGCACACAAAATTTAAAGATCTGAACCAAGTTGTTGTCTTCGTAATTTTTATTTTTTAATATAATCAGTGATAATCAGTGATAATCACCCGATATTTCACGCTACTAAGACCAATATTAAACGAAGTTTTAAATTGTCTCAACCATTATAATTTAGAAAAATTATACAGGAATAATGCCTTTCAGTTCTAAAATGATAAACTTTATAGCAAGAACTATTAATGTCAACTTTCATTAGTTCCACAGGCATAGTTATAACTGTAGCAAGTCTTGCAATGGAAAGTTGCTATAAAGATCAGGTAATCTGATAATTAAGTCGTAAAAAATGTTTTATTTTTCTAAGTCATGGAACACCACCGTGTAACTGTCCGTAGAAAAATAAATAGTGGATTAACATCATTTGATAACAAATTGTCCTGCTGAATATTTAGTTTAAATATTCTACATATACAGGAATATCAACTGGAATCTCTAAAATCGAACTGTTAAATTTTATAATTATTTAACAATGCCGGTCTTGTAAGGCCATGATTTGTTAGGTGCCCAAATTTTTGGATCCCTCATGGTTTTCCACTCTTCCAATTTTGGATCCCCATTTTACTAAGATTTTCTTCCACGCAGTCCATCAACTATTCTTGTTTTTTACTTCTTCTTTTATTTTTATTATTTATTGTTGCTAATAAGATCTTACGTGACATTCTTCTTTCTTCCACCCTTGTTACATGTCCATTGCCATCTATTATGTCTTTGTAGCTGCGTCGAATTTTGCTTCTTCTTTCCTCAAAATATTACTTTTAATATCTTGCTCTTGTATTCCATGTTTTTCCTGGTCATCTTTGGTTAATATCCACACCTCACTGGTACCTGTCACTGTTGCTATTACGGTTTTGATTACTTTTTGGATAGCAAATGCTTTTCTACTTCCTGTAATTAATTTTGATTTGATTTTAATTGCTATCCGGTACCCGGAACACTAATACTTATGTACAGCACATGTACACAATTAATATCGGTCTGATTCCCTAAACAGATCATAAATCCTAAGTTTCTGGCAGGTCTAAACATTTTAATTAGGCATTCTATATACTTCATATTATCGTTAGTTCGGCTACTCCACACTTGTATGTGGATCGCATTTGATCGTGATAGCTCAACATTTTATGTATATCATCTTATAATTCTGTTTAATTTGATCAAAAGAAATGTAAGTCCAGTAAGTATTCTTCTGGATTCGAGGGATTGAAACTGGAATCTAGATAACAAGAGATTATGATCAATCCCAATATCAGGATAAACACCATCAATTCGGAAAGAAAGATACTTAAGAAACCTTCTTAGACAGATTCTACACACTGCTTTTGATATTCGTAATAGGGAGATCACACAAGGGTGCAATATTCCAATTTAGTACGATCGAACGTTAAGTACAGTAAAGTAAGTGCATGAGTATTAGTAAAATCTTTGCTGTTGCGAATAACGAACCCCAACATATTCATAGCTGACTTGCTAATAGTGTCAATATGCTCTGTGAAACTTAGTTTACTATCAAACTTAACTTAACTCCCAAATCCTTTGTGGAACTGAAACGATCCAGCATATTGGACGCGCATTGATAGGGACATATAAAAGGATTATTTCTACGTGAGTATGTCATTACTTTACATTTAGAAATAATTATAATTAAAATGTTTTCCAGGCATTTAAAAGAAATGTACTAGCAAACATCCATGATTGTGATGTCGAGTCCATAAAACTAAATTCTACATTTTAGAGCTTTTTGCAATCTTTAATCAGATATCGGATAACTGTGTTATTTGTATATTCTAACATCTAGAAATATCATACCTCTCATCCACATTAATCTTATATTACATCATCACCCAAAGGGTTAAGTATAAATTGAGCACTGGTTTAAAAACTATTAAGAAATACTTGGCAACAATAAAATTTGAAGTTGTTCTTTCAACCACAAATTGACGTCGTTTCTGTTTAGAAAAATTCACAAGAGGATGGTGAAATTCGCTTTAGTTGTAACAAGTCGCCGACTTTAGATGGTATATTTAAATTTTGAGCATTTCTATTCCCCAAACGAATCTTGAAGGTACTGTTATTTCGAGTCTGAGGAGACTATTTCTTTTATTTTCTTGTTAGTATTGTAGAATTAACGATTTATTTAACGATGGCGGTACTGAAAAACTGTCAATTAATGAATGTATTTTTCCATGTCGCATAGATTCGTTAAATCTGAAATCGAAAACGAATATGTAAATCTCGATACGCGACTTAAATAAGTCATGTAAATTGAAGCAGTAACACCATTTTCATCTTTTTAGTTTCGTTCACCTAATTTAGCAATCAGCAGAGGAGTTGGTGCTCGACGACATTTTTCAGCTATTTAACTTTCAGGCATTTTTACCTTAGAGTTGTTAACGTAACTTCTTCCTTCCTGCAGCCCATAATCATAACCATTCAAGTGACTTCCCTCTTTATCGGTAATTGTTAAAATTTGCAATATTTCTCCGAAAAAAGACATTTAACTTAACTTCGCGACCATTTCGTACGCAACCCTCGTGGCATCGATAATTTATTAGCGCTCAACAACTTGGCTCCCTCCAGATTTTATCCAGTCTCGTACGAAGCATTTTAGACAAGACGCGATGTTTTGCATTCGAACAGAATTCCCCATGGCGATTATTTTGGCAATTGAGTGACGTTGATAGAGCCGGCCGCCGGTCCAACAGATGGCGGAGGACGACTCGCCGAAGACGATCCTTGTAATGGTATCGATCCTGCAGGATATGCCGCAGACGCGCACTGATTCAGACCGATAAACATTCATTACCTGCTTTGCCCCGCCACTCAATTTAACCCGGCTCAATTTAGATTACTGACCGAGACCATCGCTTTCGTTTCCGTGTTTCTTCGGCATCTCAACACTTTTTAAATTAAGTCAAGAGTTCCATCAATGTTCGTTAACGCTTCCTGGACAGCGAAGGAAATGGAAAGAAACAGTTTTGATTAAGACACTTAAACCCTTTTAAATTCATATCTAACTTCGAAATAAGAATTTCTGTCAAACCCATTACACTTTGACCTGCACTCAAAGTCTTGACTTCGTCATTAAAATGTTCACTTGATTAATATTAAAAGGGATGCTTTTCGCTATGTAGAATGTTACTGTTTTAACCTGGTACAGAATATACGAAAAGAAGCACTTCTGCTATTGCGGTTCAAGGGTGACATCTAAAAGTAACTTCAAAGGTCAGCTTCAACGGCAGATAATTTATTTTCCTCTTTCCTTTGTGGTTTCAACTCCATACAAACGGGCTTCAAATTTATTTTTACTCAGATACTTTTCTTTATTTTAAGTTTCACAAAGTTCGCCTTAATTATTGCAATTACTATTTTTTACTTTGTCCGACTACAATTTATAAAATGCTTTACTTTTACATTCGCAAATATTTGGGATTATTCGAACTCTTTTACCAACTCTCATTTTTTTTTTAATAACATAGCAGCAAAGCAAACTAATTCTTGTATTATCTTTAAACTATACCATAAGCATCGATTTTATTCGTAAAAATAGCAGGCAGAAAAGCTTTAAGACATTGAAATTAATTACGAATCAGAGAATTTATAAAATCTAAAATTATAAAATACGGAAAGGAAATGGCAATTAAAGAAATGAAGCGAACGAATGGACCTAACCTAGATTAAAGGCAGCAATCTCCGACTGACCTTAATCTCCAGGCTATTAGATGAAAAATTCAGTTTGATTCACAAAGTAAATAGCTTCAAGCAGTTAAGTGTTCTGACAAACAACTAGACAATCGTATTCCTTTTAGTACAAAGTTTTTGACTCAAAAGCTCTTTCTCTCTCATTACCCCAAACCGCAATAGCTGAGCTTACGAAGTAATTTAACCTAAAACAAGTAACAGTTCTCTTATTAGTTTGCACTTTAACGTTTTATTTAAAAGTTTCTGGAGTTGTATGTGAAGTAAACGTTAAAACCAGATGTTAATATCGGGGTTACCTTTTACATACTTAAACTAGACGATATGTTTTTTTATACCATAAAAATTACAAAAATATAGATAAAGATTAAAAAATGCCATATTAAAAATGTTGTATTAAGAAACAGTATTTGCTGAAATAATTTAGAGGGAAATATGACTGCTTTTTCAATCAAAAAGAAAACATTTCAGCAGAAAAAGAAAGCATAAGTCATGTAGGGACAAAGTAAAGAAATAAGAATCAAAAGGACTTTTGCAGAAAATACAATGTAAAAATAAAAAAGTAAGAGCAAGACTCGCAGTTCGGAGAGGCCGAATAAGAAAAAATGAGAAGATCCCCAGATGTAAAATAATTCCACAATACCATCTGGAAGAAAATTTTACTGTTTTTACTCGGTTGCAAAAATAACGAAAACTGCCCTTATTTGCAACGGTTTTTGGAGAGAAAAGCAAATCTGCTGACATAACAGCTTTGAAAATTACACCAAAATATTGAGCAAATTTCGGGAAACCTTGCAGTTTTAAGAAATTGTTCTTCGGATGCTGTTTTCTAGTAACACGTAACTTGCGTTAACACTTATTTGGAATGTCGCCTATTGGACTTCTTTTGCTTGTTTTAAAATTACTCGTTTGAAAAGACGTAAAGGAGTGAAATATAGATTAAGATATCCTTCATATTGTCTTGAGAGTCAAATATTAAGTGAAAATTAAAAAAAAAGCTGAACAAAACTAAAAATCATTGACTTCACATATTATCAAATGATCTGCATTCTTTGTTACTATGGCCTGCTAATGGAACCCCAAAAATCGCCAATATCTACAGCGCCCCTTCAGCTAATGACAGAATTTGGATGTACTTACGCAAAAATAATTTGCCAAACCAATCTTAATCTAGAGATCTAGAATGCAATAACATGATATTCATGTAGTTTACAAGATACGTTAGAAGGTGCTTACTCTAACACTATAATAGAGACGCAGCTGCAACCAAACAATATAGAAGCAGAATTGTGGAAAAGAGTAGTATGAGTACAAGTTCTTACGAATAATGTTAAAGAAAAGGGCTACCTGTGTATTTAGGAAAACGAAAGTCATTTTGAAAGTTTGTTATCATTTAATTTTGTTTGCTAATACATTCAGCTACAAGTAAAGTTTGTAGAACGGGTTAGCAGCCTACCTACAAGAGACCGAAGAAAGCCTCGGGAAACAGACGAATTACACGGAAAACCAACTATGAGAGAACAAGGAAACGATTTCGGAAAAAGAATATAATTAGATTTAGGAGTTTGAATTTTATCTCATGGAATAGCTATGACTAGGAGATTACTTCAGAAATGAATAGGCGTCAAATAGATATCTGCGTTTTGGCAAAAACTAAAAAGAAGGGGAAGGGAAACATGAAGTACCACAATTACCTGTTCATTTACAGCGGAAAATCAAAACAAGAAAAAGCTCAAAACGGTCTACTCATTCACGAGAAGTTTGGCAGCTGCATTGAAGAAGTAGGTACATTACGTTAATGAAAGGATTTTACCTAAATACTATACTGAATCTTGGTACGGGCAAAATACACATTGTTAGTATATACGCACCCGGAATCAACAAGCCCAAGCAATGACATACGAGGACTGATAAGTATCATAGTTTAAGGAACTAACAAACGAAAACCGACAAGCGTATATAAATTATAAACAGCAGAGAACCAATATGAGGATTATAAAACAACAAGGAACCGGGTAAACAATAAAATAACCGTTCTGAACAGAGAATATTGGGAGAGATGTATATCAAAGAAATGGAACACGAGTTCTACGTAGGATAAAAAAAAATATGGAACGTGTTGAGAAATAGGAAGAAACCCATCAACGAAAACATCCAGTTAATCCCAATAGAAAGATCTATACCAGTCAACGACATCTACATCATACAAATAACCAACGTTAATGGTGGAAGAGAAAACTATTGACCAAGTGAAAAAATTTAAATATCTAGAGATGGGCATAACAAGTAATATAAATGTAACAGAAGAAGTAAGATCAACAGAAGGAAGGCAGCAATGATATCAGGACAACTATGGAATGTAATATAGCGAAATAGATAATAATATATGAATATTGACACCAAGGCCAGAATTTATAAAGCCTGTGTGCGACCCATATTGACCTACGAAGCTGAGATCAGCACTAAAACAAATAAAACAAAACAAATAATGCGAACAGCAGAGATGAAGACTCTGAGAATCATAACTGGGACAAGCCTTAGAGACAGAGTGAGAAACACAGAAATAAGAGAATAGGTACTGTAAAATCGTAGAAACCAAACGACCACAAGGAAAACCACCCAAAAGATGGAAAGACAGCTGATTCTCAACCTTCACCGACGATTTATAGAGGGACATTATGTAATAACAGGACTAGGTCCTAATTTAAGAAGAAGAAGACGAAGAAGAAGACGAATATGAAAAAGTAAAATTATTAATAATAACTGAAAGAACCTTGTCTTTTCCCAATTATTTTGTAAATTAAAGGCGCACGATTCGATCTAAGAATGGGCTTAACGATGACCAGTATTACTTGAATACTGATATCGTTCAAGTTCCTTGCATTAAAGAAAAACTCATTTCCTATAAATGGCGCAAAAGGAATGTCATAATCTTGAAGAATATTTTCTAGCTAGAATTGAGTATCAATTAACCTTTATTCAATAGAGACTAATTATGTGCAGATGTCAAAGCAAATTACTCCCCAGAACATTTTGATTCACCACCAAATCGTTCTCTTACAGAGATATTACAGACAGAAAATCTTTCACCAGGTCTTCGTCATAGTCGTTCATGACCATTTGGTGATTTCAAGCTTATCCTGGTGTCATCTGTGTACAACTTTCTTCCAGTTGTCCATGATCCAATGTGCATTGTTGCTTGCAAATCTTAATCTGGTTACTCTGCTTGCTTTGGTGAGCAACGGTGCAATTGCGGACATCCTGCTAACTACTCCTAATTCTCTTTATCTCCTCGTTACAGTTTAACTCACTCAAAACCCATTGCCAAAGAAAGCACTCATTCATTTTTTCTACTCTACCCACTTCTTCTAGAATGTGTCCCAGTTGATTGATTGATTGATTGATTTTTAGCAAGTTTTTCTTTTGGGATTTTGTGTCCATCGTTCTTGCACTGCGACTCTTTGGTCTCTTGTACGCGTTAATCCAATCGAAGTACACCTGTGCCCTCAGCGAGTTGCAGGATATTTTTTATAAGTTGCTCATGTGTGAAAGTTCCATGTGGAGTTCCTCCAAAAAGTTGCTATCTTTTGTGGTAAAGCGCTGACAGTCAAAGATTGTGTGTGAAGCTGTTTCTTCCTCTTCCTGACATAATCTACAGTGTCTCTCCCCTGTATATGTGTCCTAGTTCCCCAAATCTTCTAATTATCGAATAACAAACTGACTACATAACGTATACTTCGTCCTTCAACTAACAGAGTTTGCTCTTACACGCTCATTAACAGTTAAATTGCATGGTCGACTGATGTAAGTGGCTGAACTTGATATCTATTAATTTTAATACTTATCACAGGAGAAAACCGAAAATTAGTAACGTTAAACTAGATCTTGAACTTAAAATAATATTACAGGTAATTCCAAAGCTTCGTCCGGTAATTTATTATATAACTTCCATGCTTTCTTCAATAATAAGAATATAACGGAAAAATTGAGTGGTGCGTTAATTTTGATCAGGAGCTTACTTTAAATTTTTTGTCTTGTTAATGGATTGTGCTCTTTACTGGGGAAACTTTATCTCATATAAATGTCTTATTTATAAATAGCCAAACTAACCATGTGCTGCACATTAAAACGGGTATAATTTGTTGGCTAATATTGTAATGAAACTAAGCAAATGGTTCTTTAATTATAAACAGCTGCGGAATTGTTATGATATACGATTTATGTAATTTGATACTATCTGATTATCTAAGACTTTGCTGAGATTTTTTTACATTTACTTCGTCCATAGTGTAGGTATATGATTTTTTTTATGAAATTGAAACACTTAAAAAAAAATTGAGTATGTACATAGTGTTGGCCGAAAAGATCTTGAAATGGGTAGTAATTTAAGAAAAAAGTTTGTTAGATTCCCTAAAAGAAAGGTATACAGCAAAAGTCATTTTCACTTATTTTTCTAGAAACATTGTGCAGTTGCTTAACATCACATATGTTTAGTTATTCATTTTTACTTCTGGTTTCCAGCATTGTACGTAAGTGAAGATAAACAACTTGAAGTCGGTAGGATCATGAAATATATACTAAGAGAATGCACGGTTGCAGTAAACAATGCACAAAGCAATGACTGTAATTTAGCAACAAGTCGGAGTGTTAAATGATGCAGCAGGAGCAGTCTATTATACACGTCACTTGTGTGTAGCGTTGTTTATAATGCAGGCAATGCTCTATGATTAGAGCAGTGGCGTGACCGTCCTACCTGCCACTTTGTTCTCTTATCAGGCGTGTCATTAGAACAAGTTTCGAGTGAATAAAAAACACGTTTTAATTGTTTTAGCCCCAATGCACAATAAATTACACCCTTAAATGACACGTCCTGTTAAGCTAACCGTATTTTAACACGATACGTACGATGCCGTAAATCTCCGTTATGTTTGTCTTTAGTTCTGATTATCTTTGATGAACTGTATTGTGTATGGAGCGTGTTGTTTCAGAATACGTGCTCAGTGGGAGTCCAAGGGCTTCAGGGTATCCTGCTAGGTCTCCCATGGCTGCTAACACAAACTCCCAGCATAGGTAAGTTTGCTAAACTTGCTCTTCCTACTAAAACTCAGAACTAGATCAGGAAACTATTTAACTTAGATAAAAAAGACCGACCCCGCTGACGGCATATAAAACATCTTTAAAGTTCATTAATCATTGCTCCATCACATCTGGAAGCAATTAAATCGGGAAATTGTTTTGTTTCAACCGTAAAAAGCTGAATTTCATCCGGAATGTTGGTTCTTGCTATTTTTGCTGGAATTACAGAGACAGCCTTAGTACTTTAATTACACTTAACGTCTTTGGAGGCTTTAATTCTGGTTTTCAACAAAAAGTTTTTACATACGCGTTTTGTAAACGGATAACTTATTACAAGCGTTCTGTGTGGGTGAACGTGGTTAAACGATCACAAAAATTTATTCCTTTTGTTTTCAGTTTAAGAACTTTTGAAGCACGTTTCGTTTCTGTAAACGGCATTGTGCTAAATTGGTTAGTTGTGCTATAATTTCCTAATTAGCAAAAGTATAAGAATTAATGAAATTAAATGTTTTCAAATAAGTAAAAGTTTCAATTAAAACTTAGAAATTTTCATTCACAACTCAGATTAATTTTAAGCTTCAATCTCTCCCATTCAATTATTTTACAGAAATAACATTGCCGGTTTATTAAAATTCCTTCTGTGCAGATTTTCATCTTGAAATACTAAACCTGTTCAAAAGCAAAACTACTTTCTTAGGGGAAATTTTGTTTTACGTCTTTAATATCTCAGCTTGCTTTGAAAGATATAACTAATTCGAAAGGTTTTTATCTTCTTTTTCACTACGATATTATATGTTGTTCTCATTTGGTATATAAACAATTCAGTATTTAAGAAAGGGAATGTATAGAAATACGAGTACATGTAGGATTAGTAAATTAGTAAAGCAAAACAATTTTAGTAACATTTGACAAAGAGATGGTTAACAAAACATAAACCTACGCAACTTGACATTTTGAACATTAGCTTAAAATGTCCTTAACCAGGGAATTATGAGCTTCTGACCTTTTCAATTATTCTGAGCTTGTTTGTACGAATTATTTTTGTAATGTTATTTATAGCGATATCCATAGGTTGTAAGTCTATTTTAAATTTAACAAGCAATTTCAAAAGATATCGAAACGTAAGTTTGAAGCTTTTAAAATATTTTAATAATCAAATTATTGGTAGTAATTTAGAGATAAATGGGATAAACTGTTTTTCTGCCTTTTGATGTAAAGTTATGAGTTGAATCTCTGATTCGTTTTTCACCCCCTAGCAGCAGAAGCCTTTGACATACCTTCTTTCCAGGTTTTCTTAAGTCTACCTCTTTCTATTTTTGTATTTCTCTTACTTCATACATTTTTCAACATTCGGTTTTCTTCCGTCATTTGCAGGTGGCCATCTATGTCAACTGTCCTCGTTGTATTGTTAAATCTATATGTATTATCTTTGAAATTATACTGAGTAAAACCTTGCGTCATCAGCTTAAACACAGTATTTCCAATGATCAGCATGACTTTATTGAGAAACGCTTAGATAATAACTATAAAGTTGATGTAATTTATGCTAATTTCCCTAAGACTTTTGATGTGGCCAATCATCCACTGCTGTTTGTAATGGTTTTGATTCTGATTAACTATGGGGCATACCTCAGGGAAATGTAATAGGTCCTTTACTTTTCTTAATTTTCATTGATATTTGTTATATTGTTCAATGTTTTGTAAATTATTATTTGCTGACGACTTTAAGTTATGTGAATATAAAATTTGCTGCCTTTTGCAGGACTATCTAAGAATATATCAATGGCCTTTAAATAATATAAAAAAGTGTCAGCACTTGACCTTTACTCGTAAACTTAATTACATTTTTTATCAATATAATACGAACAATGAGGAGTAACCACGTGTTTACAATTGTAAGGATTTATGTTTGATCCAAGTTTAAAATTTAAGGATTACTCTAAGTACTTTGATTATTCTTTAAAGCAATTAGGATAAATTTAAAGAAATTCGTCTCCAACATTACTACTTTAACTACATTGTTGAACTGCAATTATTTTGAAGCCCCATTTTACTATACTTGTCTTGACTCTAACTATTCCAATTTGATTAAGTATTTTAGAACAACTTCCTAATTGCAGACTGTATGCTATTTTTGTATAAAATAATTTGTTAGGCGTTCTGGATTACTACGTCAATTTGATTTTAAAGTTCCTAACATTCGAACTAACCTGTATTTTGCATATTGTCGCTTGTCGGGCAAAACCTTCTATGTTTCAAAAACGAACGTTTCAAGGAGGAACAAAAAATGCTTTGTCATATTCATAATTCTAATGTAAAATTATTTTTAATAATTTTTATACGCCATTTAGCACGTTGGGAGTTTTACCAAACATTGCAGAAAGGCCAAAATAATCAAAAGATGTAAAAACCCTAATTGTTAGTTATCTACATACATTCGCCTCTTTTATCTATGTAAGACTGTATAATTCCCCACAAGTTTTAACACTTTCAGGCAAAAATGATTGAAATTTTATTATTTAACAGCAAATAATAAATTGGATAAAATTTTGAATTTCTCAGGCAACACCCTTTTAAATACGAGTAATAAATTTCTACAATTTATTCATTATTATGTTGTGTTATGTTTATTTTGTTAAAATTTATTATAAAAAATTTGGATTTTTGCGAACCTGTTGGAAATAAAGCATATTAAATAAATATTCTTTTCTTTTGGTTCTCCTTTGGGTTTTCTAATAAATCTCTTTCTCATCCTAGTAAACATCAAATTTTCCGTCTTCCTGTTAATGTCTAGGATTAAAATATAAATGCTGATGTAGGTTCATTATTTCTTGACTTCTTTTTGAATTTCTTCCTTTCCCAGTACCGTCGTTTTGATCGTATTAAATAATTTGATCTTCTATTGCTCATTCATAATTTTACACCTTTCCAAATACGTGAACCTGTTACAATATTTCTATGCAAAGGGGTTCTTATTATTTAGGATTTCCTATGTCTATTAAATTTAATTTTTTCGGTTCTCCTTTGAAGATATTTACATCGTGGTGAAAGCCTTGCTCTAATCATTGCCATGTCATCTTTATAATGCAGATCTGCATCTTTCACTTTGACTATTTTCCAATAACCTACATTCCATTCAAAATTAAACAATATACAGTAATCACCCACCGAGCCAAAACTGATAATAAAACTTTTGGAACTGCTCTTATTTTTAAGCAGGAGGCCTCCAAACAAACCTAAACTAATATGGTTTTTAGTGTACAAAAGCAATTTTTACCGCCATTTTTTTTAAATTAATTGATGCTGATGATGATTCAGGTCTCGTCTTTCTATTGACACCGGCGAACATTGCAGCCTAAAAGGCTTATTGTGCATACCCTGATTAGTAGATCACACCCATTCAGTGATCTTTGTTCCCTGTATCAAAAGATTAAGGTCCTTCGCCGTTGTCTAGCAAACTCCTTCGGTTCCATAGCAGGCTGCCCGAATATGCGCTGTCTTTTTCTTGCCAGCCCATCACACAGACAAAATGTCTATTGATGTTTCTGTTTCCTTATTGCAAAGTCTACGAGTAAGGTCTCCATTGTATTCACCTATATTCCACAGGTGTTCCTTAACAGTCGACCCTGAGTTGTGCCCTACCCATAGGTCTGTTTATGAATGCCTTGTTGTGGTTTTGTCCTGGTCTGTTAGTCCAGTGTCTTTCATGTTGAGTGCCAATCTAGTCACATACGTAACCACGGGTGGCACTTCTTGAAATTCCTACGGCTGGTTCTGGGCCAGTCCATCCCTCCTTTGATAATTTTGGTATTTCGCCATAAAGTCCTAATCTGGCTCATCACGATCCTGAATTACCACCTCCAAGAGTGAACCTACAAGATATTTGGGAGTTCCATAGTCTACCGTCATATTAAACCAATAAACTCTTATTGCCTTAAGATCTCTACAGTGCACCAGAACAACTTTTAAAATGACAAATTTTCGTCTCTAATTTCGTTATTCTGCTTTAGAAAATCACATTACTTGAATATTTCAAGCTTTTTGCTGTACAGAAACAAACGGCACCATTGCCAGACTTAATATTCTTAAATTGGCTCGAAAAGGAAATAGTAACATACAAAATATTCTTCTTCTTCTTCTATAAGCCCTAAATTTTCGCCCCATCTGCTTTTCACCATTTTGTTAACGCTCTGTATATATATATATATATATATATATATATTAAAAAAACGTAAACAAAGTATACTTAATAGAAAATAATATCATGCAGCACTTAGTTAATCTTTCGGCCTGATTTTATCATCTCTAACCATTTAATGTTTCTTAAAGGAATGATTTATGACTTCACCGTACATAATCCCCGAAAGGTTGATATACTAAAAATATGTAAAAATTAAGAAACAATTAATTAAGATAAGGCTTGTGGATAGGGGGCACCATTAATTTGTAGACCGTACACCCACCGTGGACATATTATAAATTCCTAATTGCATTCAGGAATATATTTGCATAACTAAGTACCTGAAACACGAGAGATTTTTAGGCGAACAAAAAAAGGGGTTCAAATCGGATCCTTATATTTTATAATAAAAAGGATTTACGGATTTAAAAATTAACCAGATTTTTCATTTTACCATTTAAAAGGGCCACTTTTTAAAATTTTGGCAATGCAATTCGTTGTAAAGCTATTAAGTTTAGTAATTAACTGTGAGTCAGAATTTCAGGTCCCATGTATTTGTACAATGCAAGCTCAATCCCGAATCACCCCCTAAGGAGTTTTTGAGCTTTGCCCCGTCGAAAAATCCATCTTTGACTAACACAAAGGGTCCACTGTTTTTCTCTCGCTCTGTACGCATAAAATTTTAATCAACAAACACCGTAACCTGTAAATAAACCCATGTCGTTCATAAAACATTAATACCACGTCCGGAATAATGATGATTAATCATTTACACTTTACCGTATGTGAATATTCATGAGGAGCTAAGTTCCGCTCGGCTAAAACAGGATCCGGCGCCCTTAACGTTATAATATCACTATCCGAATTCTGCCGCTTCCCGTTACCGCTTCCAGGACGTCCTTTGCGCGTTTTGCGGACCGTCGGCCGCAAACTCAGCAGCTGGACGTCCGCTGCGCGTTCTCAGCAAAAACAATAGGACTCCCTTTGTGGAGTGATGGCACGTCTGCTTTTCAAAGAATGCCGTAAATTCGCCAGCCTCCAACTATCTGACAAACGGAAAACGTTTGGGTTATTTCCTTTATCAATTTTATCGACGTACTCGTCTGCTGTGGTCGAAAACCACTTGAACCGCATTTATACCTTTGATGCTGCAGTGCCTTCAGATATCATTCGACATTTTTTTTTTCTAATCGAATTTCCATTTTTAACTTAAAGCTCTTACAGTTTTGCTCCGTTTTTCATTTACTTATTTAATTATTTCTATTGTTATACTGACAGCGGCTTAATTAAAAAAACACTAGGGAGGGTAAGCTTTACGAGCAGAGGTACTCATCTAGATTAAAATCTTAAGCCGAAATTTTTAAATTAAATCAAAAATTGCAGAACATGCAGAACTGCACAGTTTTTAAAATACTTCCGGCATATTTAGGAAAATTTTGAATTTTTTTATTTGTAATCATTTGAGTTAAATCTAAATCTTAAGTTAATAAAAGACCGTTAGTTTGTATATTAAATCAAGATTTCTTATTGCCTCAATATCTATCTCCCTTGTTAGAAACTGCCCAGTTGAGTCTGTTATGCTATGGTCGTCTTCAACATAAATTCCTTTAATCATAATGTTCTTCTCCCAGTCCATTTTTTTCTTTCTGTTCTAGTTTGAATTCTAAATTTGCTAATTTTACGCAGTTCCTTGTTCTCCTTTCTTACTTCCTGTATCTCTTCTCTATATTTCTGTTGCTCCATTCGTATAAGTTTTACTTCTTTCAACAGTTTTTCCAGCATATATTGTAAACCACAACTACCTTCTTCTGAATCCCCTTCTGTTCATTGCAGGTTACTTAGTATTCTGATAATCTTCGATTTCGCAGAATGCACTTGGAGAGTCCCCTTGCCTTTTTCTCATTCCATCTTGTAACGTGTAATCATTACTCTCTGTTTTTGCAAACCAATCTTTGCTTTCCATTTTCTCTTTCTGCGCTTATTGTTTAATTTGTTTGCTTTTAGGTAATTTTTTAGCTTGTGCAGCGCTTCCATGCTTTCGCGCCAATCACTCTAACCTATAAAAAGTAACTTAATTCTTTATTACCTTTGATAGACGTCACTATCCAGTAATCAGTTTTATACACTTTATCTTCTTCTTTCATTTATTACTTTTCTACAATTTAAGGAACAAAGCAGAAATAAAGAAATAGAAGTCGATAACTATATCTTCTTTAATAGCAGAGGAAAATAGAAAATTAGGTACGCAGTTCATCATAGGCAAAGCACTCAAACTAATAGTTATGGAGTTTAGATCAGTTACGTTTAAGAAGTAAGTATCAAAAACCTACATTTGTAAATATTCCTACGCCAACAGATGAATTAGATATTGATGTTAAAGAAGATTTTTATGCTAGACTTGAACTTGAGTATGAGAAGATGCCAAAGTATGATTTGAAAATACTGATTGGCGATGCAAACGCTAAGTTTGAAAGAACAGAGGATTTTAGATCTACTGTTGGAAGATATAGCAAGCATAAACGACAACGGAAAATGGGCAACTACTAATAGACCTTGCAAAAGAAAAGAATATAATAGTAAAGAGCACGTATCAACAACGGAAAGATATTTATAAAGGCTCATTGAGACCACCGGATGGAAATGTGTGAACCAAACAAACCACGTACTAACAGACAGGGAAGCAGAAAGGTGTATCAAGAAGACTGGAAGACTGGAAGAGGATCATATAGATTCCGATCACTTCTTAGTAAGTATAAAAAATATGTCAAATAATGGCACTACAAGGAGACCAAAAAAAGAGATAGTAAGAATAAAAAAGAGAAAGATAATAGAATGAAATTCAGAGAAAAGCTAACCGCTACCCTAAGTACAATAAAGGAAAATAATGATATTGAGAACCTATTGAGAGAAATAGAAGAGGAAATGAAAGAAACAGTAAGCAATTGTAACAGCAAGGGAAAAGTAATGAAAATGGAATGTCCGCAGGCACTAGAATAAATGAAAACTTAGAACTAAACTGTTGGTAACAGAAACAAATAAGGCAAAGAGTAGATATAATGAGCAAAGGAAAAATGAAGAAGGACGTTCCATGAAAAGTTGATAATTATAATTCATTCAATAGAAGAAAATTACAAGAAAACAACAATAAGAAACCTTTGCCAAGAGTTTGAAAAGGAGAAACAAGGCTACCAGCCAAAACTGTGTTATATAAAATAAAAGAAAGAGAATTAATAGCAGATGAAGATGAAGAAATTCTAAAACTTTGAGATATTTCTAAATGCAGTTGAAGAAAATAAGGAAGGTCCGGAAGAACAGGTGATACTAAGAGTGGAACCACAAAGAAGAGAAGAAGAAGAGGAAGAAGAAGAAGAAGAAGAAGAAGAAGAAAAAGCTTCAACCCTGACAGAAATAAAGAGAATAATTGAAATGCTGAAAAATAATAACTCTCTGGGCAGCAACTAAATACCAGCAGAAATGTTAAAATATGGAGAGGAGGATATAATACAAGCAATACACCAGTTATTGTAAAAACTATGGATACAGGAAATAATACCTCGCGACTGGAAGGAAGCAATACTACATCAATTATACAAAAAAGACGACAGAACATAATGCAACGATTACAGAGGGGTAGCACTTTTCAACATACAGTTCTGCATTTTTCACTTTTACAATTTTTAATAATACCAATGTGGCTTCAGAAAGAAGATGGAGATAGAAAAGTAGAAGAAGTTAAGAATGATTGGTCATCATCGAATCACTATTAAAGAAGTTATTGAAGTAGTTATAGTTCACGTGAAATAACTTTCACTAACGTTCTAAGTATGAAATTTGTTCCAGAAAGGTTAACTTTTTATCAAAAATTCTAAGCAATTTGCCGAGGAAAAGATAAATAGGGTTAGGTATAACCCAACATTGCCCCAACGCATTATAAGCACTAGTGAATCGTATGTGTATGCCTACAATATCGTAACAAAGGCTCAAATGTCTCAAGGGAAGCTCCTAAGGGCAGGTTTTTCAATTGTGGTTTAAACTAAGTTTAGAGGCTTGAACTTAGTTCAGGCATAATAAGTTGTTCTTCAATGCTCGTTCAGCTCTTCATCTTTACATGAACATTTGCTCATTTGAACTTGAATCATCTTTTGAAGTCGGTTCAGTCGAACTTCAGCTTAAAGTGTGATTGAAAAACCAGCCCTAAGTGAACTAAAGCCGAAAAAGCACGCCAAGTTCGATCAAATGTTAAAATTTTTTGATATTTTCTTCGATTATGGTAGCTTATAGTGTTCCATGAAGTTTTTCCAAAAGGTGCTATGGTCAATAAACGAATATAATTTGGGTATTTTAATTATCTTATTCTTGTCTGAAGCCAGCTGTAACACTCACGGAGGGACAATACAATGCTTGTTCGACTTTTTTTTTGGCAATAATTATACTGTACTGGTATCGCAAACACTGTATCCACCAGATATGGCCCCATGCAACTTTTTCTCTGTCCATAAATGAAGAAAACCATAAAAGGATAAGGGACTTGCGATGCTTGAAAACGCTAAATAAAAATCGCTATGCGAATTAAAAGCTATAACAGAAAGAGTACTCCAGAAATCTTTTGAAAGTTGGAATAAGTATGTTTTATCTGGTGGGGATTACTTTGACTGATATAATATAAATACAAACAAATATTTTGTTAAAACCTCGTATTAGTTCCTTTTTAGAAACCATTTTTCCAAGCAATACATTGTAAAAATATATTTGGACTCTTGGTTATTAGTACAATAATAGTTCAATTTAGAAAGCTTTAGTTTATCAACCAAAGTCCTTTGAAAGATAAATATAAGGTTTTAATGTCGTACTTCATGTGTAAATAAATACGAAAACTATTTTACTAATATTGTCTACAATGCTGGACATTATTTTAAGGTAGTTGCTTTAAGTGGAAGTAATGCAGTTCTTAAATAAATAATTCGACTGTGAATTTTTACTTATGTTAGTTTAACTTGGCACTGTAAAAAGAATCGGATTCCAATCGCTTCAAATTTTATTTCCTCTTTATTAAACGATTCGAACCTATGTATGTGTTCATGGTTGCAAAGTATGATCCACCAGGTCATCAATAAATTGTTTAATTACTTATTTCACATACAATAGAAAACTTTCTCCTGAAAGCAACAAGTTTTTTCATTTACAAGCACCAAACTAATCAAACAACCCGCCTACCAAAGTAGCTAAACATCTTTTATTAACAAATTCATTTTACGTTAAGTGGATATTAAAATTTAATTAAGAATAATAAGTCAGGGATAATAAAGTTCATTAAACTTGTAAATAAATGAGTGCTTATACAAATTTAATAAAACGATCCCTAATAACAACATGGTTGAATTATTCTCGTCCTAAATTTTATTCAAAATAATTTGGTAATATCTTAGCGAACAGGGTGGAGATATTATTTATTAATAACCATATCCATAAGATGGAATCTTTACATGCTCTGCAATATAACTATTACCTGATTTATAATTAAAATGGAGCTATACACCAAATAACTACCGTGGGAACATGGAAGATGAAGCCATTATCTTCTCAATATTCTCTTTAATATTTAAGATAATGACATTTAAAAACCTTCACCTATTATAGTTTCTTAGCACAGTGAAGTATTTTAAAAAGGAATGTTTTTTTAGGATTTACGTAACAGAGTGCATCAAACACGTAATATTTTTTATTAATCCTTGACATAATATTCTTGTAAAACTTTCAGTTATTATATTTTTTAAATTGTGGGAAAATGTGAAAGTATTATTTTTAAATATTTATTGTTTCATTGTGTATTAAAGCTTGAAAACTATTATTATTATTATAGATTATATATGGCAGTAAGTGATAAATATTTATATTAATAGAACTATTTTTGGTTTAAATCGATTAAATTGTAGCATAAATAACAAACTTTAAACTAAATATTTAGGTACCAAGTTTGAACAAATTCAGCTTTACAGGAAAACAGGGATATGCTTGTTTAACTACTGCTTTCCATTCCGTTTTGTCCGCTGCTCTGTTCTGTCAGTTGTTGATGCCCAGTTGTCCCAAGTCTTCGGTCTTCCTCGTCTTTCCTTTCCCCTCATGCTGGTTTTGGAAACCTCTCCTGATCCATTCTTAAAACATGCCCAAGCCACCTCAGCCTTTGTAGTTTCACTACAGCTACTATATCCGGCCCTTTATACGTATACTGGTAATTGACTTTTTCCTCCATATATTTTCCTTAACACGTTTCGCACCCGCACCTCTAATCTTTTCTGCATACGTTACTACAGGCCTTATTATACACGTACTCTTTAATCTTTTAATATTATTTTTTCAAACCGGCAGTACGGCAGAGTGGGAGTGCACGTAATACTGAAATATTGAGAGTTAAGCAAGGGTGTGTTTAGCCAGAACTTGGATGAGTGACCGCTCTGCGGCTCGGTGCGTCCGGCTCCCTCGACACTGTAAAGAAGAGAAAGAAAAAAAGTATAAACTTATTCAGTGCCCAGATCCTGCCATTATCATTTCTTGTATTTCTTCTTGTATGTTTGGTTTTCATGAAAATATTGTTCCTCGTAAATCGGTGAATTTCTCGACCTTTGTTGGTTGTTATACATAGCACTCTTCCTTCTGCGAAATCATCATCTGTACAGGTCATATACTTGGTTTTATTTTCATTTATTTGAAACCCTAGTTTTTATACCGATTCCTCTTACCTTATAATTACTTCGCTTCTTCAATACTTCTTGTTAGTATAGCGATGTTATCTAAGTCTAAACAATAATGGTGTTTATGCTACAACAAAACCGACCTATTGATACTTGCCTCTCTGCGGCTCTTTCTAAAACAAAACTATGATATAGGTAGGAAGGCTAAGGGTCTCTCTGTCTTATATAATATACTTCAAATTTTTCACTTAATCCTTACCCTCTTTGCCTTTTTGGCTTATATTTAATTCCTGTCGAACTTTGTACATTTGCTTTCTTTTTACTTTATAATAGGCCTGTTTAAAATCTATGAGTATTACTATATTCGTAGCTTTCCACTTATATTCTCTTAACATAAAAACCTGGCCAATGACCAACTACCGATCTTCCTTTTCTAAAGCCGCAATGGTATTCGCCTACTTCTTCATTGTTGCTGTTAATTTATTCTATTCTTTATAATTCTAAATTAAACACCAGGATGTAAATAAAATGGCACTACAATAATCACAAACAAATGATAATAACTAATAATGATTCGACGATCAGCAATAATTTTTTTCTAACTTCTACATTTTCGTCTTGGCCTTCCAATTCTAACATTTTTCCCACACTCTTTCCTATATAGGTATCGGTCCACTGTTGAAGGCCTCTCCCAGTTGCTTCCATCTCTGTCTACTTCGTTTCTTCATTTTCCAGTCTTTTCCCGCTATCCTGGAAATAACATCGGGTCACCGTGTCTTAGGTATGTATACCGACATTTCTTTTTCCCGTGCCTGGTCTTCAGTCTATCATCTTTTTAGTCCATCTCTCATCCCGGCATATTGAAATGTGGCCGGCCTATCTCCACCTCAATTTCGCAATTCTAGAAGCAACGTCAATAACTTTTGTGGAACTTCTAATCCACTGATTTGTTTTTCTATCCCGCAGCGTTATTTCCACTATAAATCTTTCCATAGCTCTTTGATTTACTATTAGTTTTTTCATCAATCCAGTTGTTAGAGGCCATGTTTCGGAGGCATAAGTGATAACTGGTAGCATACATTCGTCATATACCTTAGTTTTGAGACACTGGGGTAGATCAGATTTAAACAGATGCTGTAACTTTTTAAACGCAGCCACACTTACTCGTTTGGATGCCTAATTATGAGTGTACTCCTACATACGTGCCTAGGGCAAGTCTACCAACATCGCAAAGAACTTTGTTCCTTCTGCCATTTAGAGCGTGAGAAATCAAAAAATTGCACGAGAATCTTAATCAAGCTTCGTATAAACATTGATAACTTTCTAATAACATTTAAATAAAAACTTCTACTCTCCCATATTCGCGTTAAGATTTTAAAAACAAGAACTTCCGGTAGTAAAAAAAAACAGCAGTAAATTAGATAATTAGATACACCAAATATTTTTCTCAGTTTCGTAATAAAACAACTTTGACAGACCCGTTTAAAGTAAATAACGCCAACGTTTTCTTTGCAGTAAAAGATTAAAACATTCTGAAATTTAATTTAGTGAAAATGTTATACGGTGAAATATAATTTCAGATAGAAATTGCTTTGAGGAGGCTTCACGAACAATGTTAAAGCGACGTACATTTCTCGTAGTCCTTTATTTCTTTAAATGTAGCGGCTTTTTGTAAAAAGTTATTTCATGAAATACTTTACTCTAATTACTCGAAAATAAACCCTAAACATCCTTAAAACTGTCTCTCTTTCCCGTTTATGGCAGTAGTTTAAATTAGCAGTCGGCCGACATTTAGATGGTAACTTTGTAAACTGCTCAGGAAAATCACATCTGTTTGAAACGCGATCTGAAGATTATACGGCGTGAAATTATCGTGTTTTTGTTTAAGCAAAAAGCACCGTATACCATTAGTACATGGTCTGTAATTAGAGTGCATGGCCTGTAGTTTGCCGGAGATAACTACAAGGGCGCACTGTTAACAAGGGAGGACTATCTGCAGATGTGTTCTCAACTTAATTTGACTGTTTCATCCGCATGACGCGCTATTTCCAGAGCCTACTTTAATGACACGCGAGCTCTTCACGCTCTGTACTCTCTATTTTCCTTACTTCATTTCTATGCGCGCACGTCTTACTAGACTTAATAGGATTTATATATTCTAAACACTAATTTTCTCAAGAAGATTTCCATTGTAGTTTAAACGTACCCAAGCTAACTGCTTCTAAAAGTAGCTTTCCTCCATATCCGAACGAATTTCTCTGCTCGGTTTATCCTGCTGAAAATAAAATAATCCGAACTAAAGTTCAATCAGTTATCGGCAATTTTAGCATTACTACTCGTCGAAATTCTGGGTCCACACTTCCTTAATTTATACAAATAAAATTTGCATTTCGGTATAATAGTCCGAAAATGTATATCTAAATTCAGGTTAGAATGTCAACGGTAGTATTTTGTATCAAGTGTGTTTTGAATTAATTAATTCATCTAGGTTGTGTGTTCCTTGTCCCTATTGGTTGGTCTAAACTCAAGTTGAGGATTCGGTCGGTCCTCGCCTCGTGTCTACAATGCGGAACTTTATCAAAGTCCTGCGCCTCTGAATTACAAAGCAGCCCGGAACTACAAATTACATATACAACAAATCAAAGCTCTGATGCTATGCCATTAACTAGTGCAAATCCGTTTGCCGCTACCACTACTGCACTTCAATTTAGATCCAGTATTGCAAATTATAATAACATAAACCGTGACAGTTTGGACAGGAGTTGAAGAACTTCTCGTACGTCTAATACTACTCATACTAAACAATTCCGTATACGTATGGGTTTGTTTGGGCTTACTTCAGATCAGATTATACAGTTATTGGAAATTGAGATATCAAACAGTTCTGCTTCCTTTTACTTATTAGAAACCATAACACAAAGTGTAGGTAAATGTGGTTTTCAGCATCCCTAAATTAGTTAATTTCAGACGAATATTAATTTTTACTAATATTTGTTTAACAATGGTAAATTTACTCACTAAAGACCAAGAAAGAAATTATACAACGCACAAGACAAATGCGTAGGAGCGTTTAAACTACAAACGGAATATTCAATAAAAGTAACAGACTATAAAGAAGTTAATCAGTAGTTCCATCTAAATCTAATTTTGTAGCGTCATTTTCAGAACCTGCAGGTTTTCCATTATTTCCTAGAATTCAACTAAATGAATATGTTTCTAACAAGAAAATTCATTAAAATTATCAAACGACTGTAAAAACAAGTAGTCAGGTTTATTCCATCTGCATATGTATAGCTGACCTATTTAAATTACAATGCAACATTTCTGTGCCCTTTGTGCAAATGACGTCGCATTATTGGTCTGTCATGTAAGAACATTGTAATTTGGGTATCGCAAAGTTATATTATACCTCTTACTAGAAAATTATTACCGTAGATTTGTGCTTGACACTTAATTCTATTATGTATTTAAATGTTATTACCAGAACTAAAGAGATAGTCTGTTGAATATTCAAAATGGCGTCGGATTTTTTTTCAAAAGTCTTTTGTTGGGCTCATTTTTTTAAATCAGGTCTTCTGTTCTTTTAAGGTAAAAAATTCATTTTTCCTTAAAAATAAATTGAATAGAGTTGACTAATATATTGTGTATAATTTTTTGACTAAATTTGGCATTTAAGTTTTCAACTTACAAAAGGCTTTTATAAATGTTTTGGGGAATTCTGCTTTTTCAGATAGTCAAAATTGTTAATTAGAAGTTTTTTGCTTATGACACATCCACAAGGCTCGGAAAATCTCGGAAGTAGCTTACTTTGATGATACACCGTACTATGTCCTATTATTAAGCTCATATTATAACGTCTGTATCGTTAATAATTCGATACAGATCCATCAATGCATGTGACATGATTATGTCTGGGTCTGTCTCTATAATGCTATGTTCTGTAACATGCCCATCCTATACAGATGCTCTACACAGCAAGGTGCTGTCAGAAGCCTTGTAACTGTTCGTATTAGATAATTCCTTAGTTTGTTTAATGCTTTAATTCATCGTTTTCCATGCAAACTATCTGGTCTTTCTAGAAACTGCTAGTTTGGTTTCATCTTTTCCCAACTTCTGCTAAAATTTGTTGCTAAATGTAACGGTATCTCAATCAAAAGTTCTAGGCCAGAAAAGTTGGGACCAACAATAGTTTTACTCTGTTCTCTTTCCACGACCTGTTAAGGTTTTCAGTTCCTGTACTTATCAACCTAGACGTCATCTTGAGAGAAAATACAACTTTTAGTACTTCTTAACTGACAATTAATTGTTTCCAACTAACATCTGTCACACTTTCCGCTTAAAATACCGTGGCTATATTTTCCGAAAATCAGACTGATTTTTAGCTGAGGTTTCGGCCTTACACATACTTGGAGCCTTGCGTGTGCCAGATTAATCCCTTATATACATATGTAAACCACCAGTTCTTTTTACCCTGAATTATGACTTGAAAAGAAATTTCTAATGGTAATTTTTGACACCAGAATCCCAGCAAGTATTTGGAAAATTACTATAATTAAGTAGTTGATAATGGTGTAACGCTGAAAAAAAATACAAATTTCTTCTTCTTCTTCTTCTTCTTCCTAGTACCTTATCCTTTTCAGGACGGTAGCGAGAGAGACCAAAGCCACATTTTTAAACGACTTGGCGTCGTAAACTTTGGTATATAATCCCTTATACTAACTACCAAAAATATTTAAAGCAGATATGTCTAACCAAAATTGTTTAGTGGACACAAATAAAATATGCAAGGTGCAATGTGAGCCACAGAAAAATATACAAAAAATTAATTAACAATGTTTATTTTAATTTATTGTAAACACTATTTTCGAATTTTATTTACCAATTACCGTTAGCCTGTTTCAATTCTTCTATTTGACAATTTTCAATTATTACAGTAGGTACGTAATTGGAATTCTAAGTATTAATCGTATTTCTATATTTCTTTGAGCTAATTCTACGTCAATGTTAAATAAACATGTATCTGTCACGTGCTTATTCTGCACTACGACAGTTAATAGAGGACGTTGGAAGTCCTGTGGCACTCGGCTAGCAAAACAGTAGGGTGTTCGAAACGCTAAAATTCTTTTAAATAGGAGTCATAGTCGGGATAAAAGTTGGGCGCCACTACGGAAAAAAATCACCCGAGATGTTGATGAAGAACGTACCGCAGATTGTTCCTCTGTGCTCGAAGGGGTTGGAGGTTGACTGCACCCTACTACAAGATGTGACTTATTTTACTTAATTGAAATAAAATACTGCTACTAGCAGAAAGACTCACAAAGCTATACATATGATTGATATGCTGTCACGTACTGACGAGGGGAGTAGAACACTTGAACTATGCTGGGACATGTCAGATGACAAGCCTAGCGTACAGAGGATTCCCTGAACCGTATCAACGAGAAGCTGCAATAGATGAAATAAGACGACATCATGCGTCGACGAAATACACGTGAATTAGGTCACCTTGGGATTTTTAACAAAGGAAAACTTCTACAACGACGAAACATTGGGGTGACTTTGAAGATTTCGTAGAACTGCAAGGAGACGCGCTGACTTGACTTAACCTTGAATGCCCTACAGACTGAAATGAACTTAAACTGTAGCAAAAATAACATAATCGACACGGGATTAAAATTTAAAAGACAGGGCTGTACTAAATAATTTCACCAAAAATTCAAAATGACTAAAACTTTCCTTTATATCTTTATAAGAATCTGTAATCAATTTATGTTCACCTTAAAGTTTCTTAATTCCGTTGTGGAGCGGTCGCGGCTCAGTTATCTCAGTGTGTGTCTGGCTACTGAGATTAGGATTTGCCCGGGTTCGGTTCCCAGGGCTACACATACTCCGAAAACACCCGACCGCTTCCCTCAGAAGGCAATGGCAAACCACCGAGGTATTCTGCCTAGTAAGCCTTCTCTGGTTCACTTGATTCGGAGGGCCTCTGTGTCTGCAGGCTACTTGACACGCACACTACAGACGTATTATCGAAAGAAGACTGGCAACGCCCTGCAAAGGGCACGCTAGTTCGAGAAGAAGAAGAATTCCGTTGGGATATATGTTAGAAAACAGAAGTCATTGTTCATCATAGAATTTTCAAATTTTCTTCTTCAAGTTTTAAAATCTTTCTGGACATTTTAATGACTTAGTTATCGAATTTGAGTGTAAAGGGCCCCTGACACGTTCGTGATTCGTTCCAATTTTACCCGTACCGTCTAATAACGCACGGGTAAAACAGAATGTGTATGCGCAATTCACGCGTGAAAAATTGAAACGAGCACGGCACGAGTAAAATCCAAAATAATTTGATTTTCACTGTGTGACGTCACACCGTTCGGGTAAAATTGAGTAAAAACCGAACGTGTATTTGTATGACCGGGTGTTCACTGTTCATGCAGACTGCAGACCAATTCTGATTGATAAGCGTATTTGTGAGGTTGCATTTAATTTATACAAGTTAAATAACTGCGAACGGACACGTTTCTTCCTTTGGGGCAGTAATATAGCAATACTAACAGTACAAATTTTGTGTTTTAGCTTCATATTGTATTTGGTGTACTAGCTGTACAACAAGCCTGTTCATTCAAAATTGGACCTTAACATCGAATAAAACAACGAACGTGTAAATGCGCCTTTCCGGTTCGAGTAAAATCGTCCGTTTCAATCCTGAGCGGGTAAAATTGGAACGAAGCACGAGCGTGTCAGGGGCCCTTAAAAGAAACTAAATCAGTGTATTCCGATTCTAGTTCGTGTAATTGACGTTGCTTCAATTAACTGTTCTTAATTGAGTTAATTGTTCTAACAATTAATGAGACACATTTAATACTTGGACACATATGTAAGTCTTGGAGGTGTTAAAAAAGTAATGGCAAAAATTTGACATTTTTCCCGATGCTTCTTTGTGAATCAAATTAATAACTTCAGCATTTTTTCCAACAATTTCAGGCTGTTGGTATACCAATCAATATGCAATTTACAACGGTTTCTTTAACATCTCTTTCGGTGCTAGCTTTCAAATTTACAAAAACAGAAGTTATTCTTTCATATTAATTTGACCCCCTGGGGGCAGAGGGGCCCTTACCTTTATAATAAAATGTTTGTGGGGACAGTGCCCCATAAAGCAAATAAGATTTCATTACAAAAGTAGATACCCCCAAAAGCTGTTTGGCTTGACTAACGATATTCCAGTCCAAGAGCACGGATGGTATTGAACTGCATCTCCATAAGAGTCTTTAAAACTTAGTGGCCACTATTATCAACACCTCTAATAAAAATAACAAGCTGAGCAACATACAAACCATAAGAAACTAATTCAAGGACGTGATCTAAAAATTCATAAGCCTTGAATACCTACAGATCTGATATACAAGGTTGTCCCGTAATAGTTGGTCAAAATCAGGGACTGGATGGGGCTCGTCCTAAGGACCAAAAGTTCATATAAACATTGGTCTAAAACGCATTAGTAAAAAAATATAATTTTTATTTACAAAATTTATCGAAAATATCCACTTTTAACTAAAACACAGAATGGCAACCGATTAACCATTGACTGTCTATCACGATTCCTGGCGTATTTCTTAGTAGATACGATCAAAACTTGAAAAATGTTTATTCTTCGAAATTAATAATTATATGAATCGTAACTCCTGAAGGGTGCATTTGTAGACCAATATTTTCCGAAGCTTTTTCATTTGCATGAAAAGCCTATTCCAGTTCCTGGTTTTGACCACCTATTTCCAGATTTTCTATCAAAAGCTGAGAAAAGTCTTAAAATTAGACTCGGTTACCTACATTAGCTGTGCTAAAGATGCGAAGCTATGCTATAGTTCACTAAAAATGTGCAATTTGTGGAATTTCTGACAATTTTCTGATTTTTTTGTACCACATTGCCAGAAATGGAAACGAATTTGTAGATTAATTTTTGTATCTGATTAAGTTAATCATGTAGTTGTTTGGAATAATTGTAAATATTCCCAGGTGTTTAGTACAACTGAAGTGAACACGAGAGTCCCTTGAGTCAACGCACATTTGATTGATTTTATGTGAACAGCGCACCCTTATTACCTGAACCGTGTATCCGTTCCCTTTTGCATTATGCTTAATTGACTTAATGGCTTTGATCCTGTGTTTGTGTCTTAAGATAGAGCCGTGCCACTTATGAAATCAGTCGAGTTTCAACCGCTCCTTCGCTTTGAAACTGTTAATAATACAGGAGGGTAATCGAACAAGTTAATTACGGGAAACCGATCGCCGGCGCACACGCACCGCCGGGACAATAACGCTGATGAATCCGTTGTTGTGACCACCAGACCGGTAATGTGTTACAAGCTTGTCGATTTTAGCATTTATTGAAATTCAAGTACGCGTGATTTTCCTAAATTGCTGCAATTAAAACTTAGTCCGTGTTTAGAACTGCCTTCCTAATGATTAAATCACGCCTCAATTCATTCAAAATGGTTACAGTTTTTAAACAACCAACCGCAAATTAACGTATTCTCTGGAAGATACCTCCGTTCTATTGTGCGTTTATGTATCAAATAATTCTGCACATAATTCCACGCAAACCTTTTTAAAAATTTCTTCACTAAAACATAAAATATTATATGTGTACATTGTACATTTTTAAGGCATAAAAAAGATAGAAAAAAATTGAAAACTAAACTATTTAATATTTAATCTTCATTCACTATTCATAAGGCCTTTATGAGTTTTCTAAATTTTGTATTGGTTTTCAGACGTGGCCTCCTAAACAACAATTTATTAATATTTAAAGTGATCACTGAAATGTATCAGCAATAAATTTTTTAATATTAATCAATACTCCTCGGCAAACCAAATATTTATTCTAATTACTGAAAAATAAACGAAAATACAAGCATTTAAAATTAGAAAACTTATCACAAATCTTTCAGCATTTGTTCCTCTTATTCTTATAAAACTATACACATATGTAAGTGGTTTCCTGAAATTCAGTTGTTCAAAGTGTCTAAACATAAATGTGAATTATTTCACGCTAGCATTCAAGATTTATCGACAATAAGTATGAAACTGAGTCGTAACAGATTCGTACATAAAGTAAAGACGTTACTGTTGCTTATATTTCATCCTTCGTTTCATCTTCGCCGTTTCCTTGTACATTAAGTGCATCCTTAAAAATGAAAATCCTGAAAAACATGGTTCGGGATTTTGAAGTTTATTTAAAATGTCTTGCAAGTAGGAAATATCGATGGATCAACAACAGTTCTGCGTAATTTATTTAAATTTCCGAAATTAGAGGAGCTATTTAAATCTGTCTCAATAATTGTAGGATTAAAGGTAAATTATTATTGATTGCGTTATTAAAGTGCCAATTTCCTTTAATAATTCTGCGTTAATTATTAATGATCAGAAATTTATTAGGTAAAAAGCGAAAATGTTATCAACAACTCATAAAATTAAGGCTTCTTACTATTTCGTATTTTTAGGGAAAATAATAAAAAAATCTAACAGAAAGATATACAATTGAATCTCTTTTATGTCCGTTTTCATTGATTTTTAAAATAAAATTCGAAATTAATCACGAATCTAAAAGCGTTCCATTAATTAGGTTATAAACTGTATATTTCCTGTTATTTTTTAACTGTGTATTCGAGTCTGCTTCTTGTTCAATTTTTTAATCCTGAAAATCTAAAATAATATTATTGATTAACAGCCTCATAAATGTTAGTTTAAGTGTTCTGAAGATATTGTAAAGAAAAACATTCCCATAAAATTAATGACTGGTAAAGCTAAATAAACAAACATCCTTTGAGACTGTGCATACATCATTTTCTTTTAAAAATAAACATTTTTAGCTGAGTTACATTAATAAACAAGACTATAATGTAATCATCACGACTTCTATTCTTGAAATATTTAGAATTAATTTGCACGTTTATGTAGTTAGCTAACGAAAGCTTCTGAGAAGTATATTTAAAGTAACAGCAATCATGATCTGTTTAATGGATCGAATCTGAGATTATACAAAACACAAAAGCATATTTGCATTTACAAAATCGTTTTTAATAGTCCAAACAAGTGAAGCTTCAAGTGTAAAGGACCCAAGCCTAGCCTAATGGCCTATTATTAACTCATAACTATCAGTTCCGTGAGCCCTCTTTTTAAAAAATTATTATTAGAAAATATACAGAGTGATTATAAAAGTTCTCGAACAAGTGGGAAACGAAATCAATGTTTTTGGTTAGATCATCAACATTAAAATTAAAGTGTTTGTGGTCGGTATTAATTAAGTCTGGTAATTTCGATATTTATATTAATCTGTGGTTGAATTAAATTAATTCCACAATTGTGAAGTACTGAAATTAGACGTGTGTAACACTAAGGGCGGGTTGCACAAACATGATTTAACAGCTTGATCAACTAATCATTCGTTAAAGTGAACAAAATCGAATCAAAATTCAAATGCATATGGCAAAAAACACATCAGTAAACAAAAAATGATGCGCTTTTGTCAACTTTGATCATTCGTTAATTTAACAAGAGCTTTGTGCAACCGGCCCTTAGCATAACAATCCTAACTTTAATAGTCTTGGATTTCACGACACTTAAAACTAATAGGTATTTAGTTACTAACTTGTATGCATTATGGTATAAACTCCCAAAAACTTACGAGAATGGGATGATAAGTGGTTAGCCTAATAATAAGAAAATAGTTATAAGTTTTATTTTTCAACATAGTCTCCTGACGGTGCAATATATTTTGTCCAACGATGTTCTAATGCTCTGATCCTAACACGAAACGTATTTTGTAAGGTCAGCAAAATAGGCGCTTGTCCTCCCAAGAAAATTTTAAACTTAGGGAATAAATGAAAATCAGAGGGAGCTAAATCCGATGAATAAACTGGATGCGGGAGCAGATCGTACTTTAGTTTCTTGATTTTAGCCATTACAGTAACCCTAGTATGTGGCGGGTGCATTATCTTGGTGAAAAATGATTTTGTTCTTGCTCAACCTGGTCTTTTTTCTTGGACATTTTGGTGCAATCGTTCCAGGTTAACGTAATATTCACTATTTATAGTTTGCCCTTTTGGAAGAATCTCTTTGGCATCCCAGAAAATTGACTCCGTCACCTTGTCAGCTAATTTTACGGCTATTGTTTTCTTTGGAGCTGAGCAACCAGGTCCTGTCTATTGTTCCGATTGGGGTTTCGTCTTCGGGGGGTAGTAATGGTGTAAGCCATCGCGGCACCCATCTTGCTGAAAGTTTTCTATACCCAGTTCTTCTGTACAAATATGAGGCACTCGCTTTTTTGAGATGTTTGCAACATTAGCTATTTCACTTGAGCTGTGTGTCTTTAACACCAGATCGTCAATTTTGTTGACCACTTCTGGCATTGTGACACTTTTTGGGTGTCCACAATGTTCGTCTTGGATATGTACGGCCGCGTTTAAGCCATCCAATTTTTTACGGTCCCATATGATGGAGCACTTTCACCCAACACACTTTTCATCTCTTCGATACTTTCTGCACCTTTTAAACCTTTTAAATAAACAAATTTAGTAACGGCGCGAAGTTCAGTAGCTTGTATTTTAAAACAAACAGAAAATGCGTCTTCTTTGCAGAGTCACTAACACTAAACTGTTGGGAAGATGGCCTTTATATTTTCAGTATTGCCAACTAAAATATCGAAGTTTCAAACCGCGAATAAATATTTTACTTACCAGCGCCACCTATATGAAGAGTAACCACTTATAATCCCGCCCTCGTACAATCGTCCTTACGCAAAAAGATTTTTGTGGACATACTGTATGTATAGCTGGTGACGTATCTATCTCAACTAAACCAGTTGAATCGTAACAAATCATTGTATAAACGACTAAATTTAATGATGAGGTACCTATTTTAAACTTTATTTATCTTTCATTCCAATTGGAAAAGCTCTTTAATGTACCAAGCAGTGTTTGTTATTTATAAAAAAAACTTATTTGAAGGGCATATAATAAATAAATAAATTAAATGAAACTCGTTTGAAAACTATGTTTTGTCAGGTAATAAAAAAAAGACAAGGAGAAAGAATTAAAAACGCAATAACTTTATAGTTTTTTGTAGGACACACGTGCGTATATGAAAATTACATTACCATAAAGTACTCATTCAAATTACTTCTAAATCAAACGTTGATGAACCATACATTCGTGTATTCATATGGCTAATAGGCACGAATGTGTATGTGATTTAGGTCTAATACTTGCTAATGAATGTCATTCAGCATTTTGAACTTCAAAAATATTTACATAGAGAAATAGCACAGCTGTTGTAGTATGTGATGTATTTTATACTTGAAATCATCAATTACTGTTTTAATAGAATGGATACTATTCAGTACTTTTACAGAAAATTACGAAAAAATCTTGCACATTCTAAGAGATGGAAATACCAGATTCTCACTTAAATTCAAAGTGAATTGCTTTATTTTTGTTCGACCACTTTTATTCTAAAATAAAATTCCAAATTGAAAATTTATGTGTTCCATTAATTAATCAATTATGTGTTTGTTGTGTATTTTGTGGGAATTTCTCTCGTCAATTATTATGGCAAAAATATTTGTTTAAAGAAGGTAGAACGGTATATGTACTAAGCGCAGAAAAACCTAAAATGTCAACAAACAACTCCTGGTTAGGTTTGGTGCCAGTGTGCAAAAGTTTTCGCCAACCCTTTCCCAGCCACTTGCAAAATCAATAAGTTTATTTAAATATTGTATTATTATACCTATTATTTAAAAATATTATAATTCTGGAAAAATACCAAACTAAATATTCTACTAAAGAATGACAACTTGCCTAAATTACCACAACTGAAACTTACAGCGTGTTCTAGAATAACTGTCCCATTATTATTTTTCAATTAACATAAAAATATTACACATAATATAAAAAGAAATTTATTGTAAACAAATTGCAGTACAACAAAAGTTATTTTATGCGTTTACCACGAATCTGTCGCCCTTTTGCTTAATAACTGCTTTCAAACGCTTCGGGAAGTCCAAACAGACGGCACGCATCATCTCATCAGGTATTTTCCTCTAAATTTTTTGAAATAAATATTTGAATTGAGTGATTTCGCTACATTTCAAATCTGTTAACTTCGACTGCATACAGCCCCATATGCAGTAATCCATTACATTAGATTCAGGAGAGGAGGCGCTGATAAAATCGCTAAAATTTTCCCTACACCAATCTTGAAAACTTTTGGTTTTGTGGGCTGGGGCAGAATCTTGCTGAAAACAATAATTTCCATTTGGGTACTTCTGCTCGATAGCTGGCATCGCGTTTTTAATCAAAACTCTCTGAAGATAATATTCTTGATTTATCTTCCCACCTTTATCAATTAAAACCAATGGAAGTTTGCCTTTCGTCGGTACAGCTCCCCAAACTATTAAGGATGGAACATTTTGGAACCGCTGAATATACTTTTTAACTTTAGGAATACCGCTCATGGATACAGTGTGTCTCACTTTAGGCGGCACCACCCCAGTATTTTTTTAATATGTATATTATCGATTTAAAAAATTTCTTTTTTCTGATTATACCCCTCACTAAATTGTACTTTTAGGGTATGTTACTTTCCCTTCGCGGTAAAATGCTAGCCTACTACGATTTAAAATAAACAGTAGAGAGTTCAGAATCTAGATCCGAACCTTGATTTTAAAACCGGAGTTCTCTGCAGATTTAAAATTCTAATATCACTTTTGTTTATTATTTTTGTTATGACAATTTCTAATGCAGGTTGTATTTTTTAAAGTAGATAATTACTCAATGACTGTTAATTAATTTACAAGTTACACAAATACGACAAGCCATATACACCCGGTGTCCCTAGAATATAACGCCAAACTTCTACAAGGCAGTTTTCAGATAAAATTAAGAACATTTTGACTTGTTTAAATATCTCCAAAAATTCACCTCTGCGGAGATACCTCTAATCAAAGTTTGTTCTAAAATTTCAAGAACAAAGAGGCCAGTTTGAGCAATTATTGTAAAATTACGTTTTTTATGTATGTTTTATTTAAAATGAAACTGTCGTTCTTTTGTTCATTAACAGTGAATTTATTAAATGTTTTACTGATCACTACCATTTAGTTTTTACTGATTTACTGGGATACCGGATTTAACAAAAAAGGTCAAGACACAAAAACGTTTTCTTACTGAATTTTACATAAACGGATGTACATAGTAGATGTGGATACAGAATTTAAATTATTATTACACACAAAAAATTTCCAATGCGTTAATTTTTCCCAAACCCCAGAAACACCCTTTCAATCGAGCAATATTTTTAATCTTTTGCCAAAATGATCCTTTTAATAAATCACTAAAGGGCTCCAAGTGCTTTCCTCGTAATCTTTGTATTTTTGGAGAACAAACTTTAGTTGATGGTATCTCCGCAGAGGTACATTTTATGATATGGGTAAATCAGGCAAAAATGCTTTAATTTTGTTTGTATATTGCTTGTGGTATTACTCGTTACATGAATAATTTTTTGGTGAGCTATGGGAGGAATTTACGTAAAACAACACAGTCTTTCTCGTTATCGAGTTAATTTTCCTGACAAGGGAATATAATCGGAACAGGCTAAGTTTCTATTAGCTTCTAAAAAATTAAACTTACAAATAAGGGCAGGTGAGTAGTTGTACCCTCAATTTCCTTGTAAAAATTACCCCGTTAATTTTTATGTTGAAAATAATTAACATCAAATAAAGACCATGTAGCACGCGAGGGCCGTCGATCCCAACCAACAACATGGGTTCTTCAGTTAAATCAGTCGTACGTATAGTATACCCGATTATATCAATTTATGATCAACATGCGAAAACTGTGGTGCCACAGCGACTGAGCCTTTGTTTTTAATCATAAAGGTAGGATCTAATGAACATCGACATAAATAGAGCGCGTGCAGCGAGGAATGCGGCGGATTTGTTTATGACTAATGGAAGGATTGTCTAGCTTGGTGCACCGGTCTGCTCTCACGGATACTGCCGTTCGACACGCACAAAGTCCATTTTAGTGTGAGGCCCCATTATAAATACCTAACCTCACACATGAATTACGTTAAACATGTACCTCTATGGGTTTTTAAATGGATATTGATTGTAGTCAACATCTAATATGACGGTCGTATAAATATTTTAGCGGCTACTCGGTTTTTTGATGTTAATCAATTAACTGCGTTTCGTACCCAGTTGAGCTTAATTGCGGGTAATATAAAAATGGGGTTCTCTCTTTCAAATCTCTAATTTATTAACAAGGTATGGGGCTGATTTAGTATCATGAGTTAAATGGACCGAATTTATTTTTTAAATGACGTGATATTCTGAAGTTTCTCCGCCATAAAGGATAATTCATCCTTTATATGAAAAAATGATTATCATAATAGCGATTTATAAAATGAAATGATGCTAGTTAGAAAGTGACTCTTTATATTTTCAAATTTAAATGTTGAAAAGAAAAGTCACGAATTCAATTGTACTTATATCTTTTTTTTTGTATTTTCCAACTGTTGTATTTGGGAGCTTTCTTTTATAATAATGTCTTAAAAATTCAGTATATAACACTTATAACGACTTCGGATGTAACGACGAGCCGAGAACCATAACAATAAAAATCATTTATAAACACCCATATTGAAAAAATACATACACCTGGTTTACAATTTTTTGTGATATTCATGGATAAAACTCAGATATAAATAATTTGAAGTTTCTGATATACCTAATGAAACAGTTTCGAGCCCCTTCCCTGTCATTACAAATTAATGCTTTCTACTGTTGCCTTAAAATGTAAGAGAGAATATTAGTTCTTTAAACACATAATTTGCTACCATATCGATGTCTTATTTATGTCTAAATCATAACAAAGGGCAAAGTAAAAGTTAAATACTGAGAAGAAGAAATCATTAAAAAACACAAAGTTTTTCATATATTATACATGAAGTGATTGTTATTACGAGTATTAAACAAAAAAATTGAGTTTAAGACTATAATCACGAATTATCTGAAATTAACAGTCTACTTTGTAAATATGATCCTATTTAAATTTAAATTAGAAAACTATTCTATGCTTATCTAACATAATTTAAATGACGATATGAATAAAATAATTAAATTTCTGTCTATATAATTAAGAAATTATCAAAATGTATACTTTGGTAAATAGGCTTTCTTGTTTAAACAGAAATAGAAAAAGGACAACCAAAAGAGAAGTCTATGTGCTCGTATGTAGATAATAAATTAATCAAACTAATTAAATTCAACGAAATTTTCAACGTAACTTACTTTTTAAAAAGCCAAATTTGTATATTTCGAAGTATGGTGTTGTTCTTCTGTTCCGTGTTCAGATTCACAAAATCTGCAAGTTTCAGTGCATATATTTTTTATTGGTAGAAAATAAAAGCACATTAATATGAATTAGATCGCCTTTTTTATTAATACTAAACTTGTTCCAATTTTGACAAACTATCGCTGTCGGTGTCAAAACTACAAAGATTGACTTAATGATAATTAGTCATATTTTGAACCAAGTATCAATAAACAAGATGATTTAATTTATAAGGGTATGCTTTTTATTTTCTGGGAGTAAACAAAATGTACTGTACTAACATAACCCACCTTCTTGAAATGGTATATCAAAGGGCGGATGTTAGAAAATTGGTTGTTGGTCTTAAACTGTTCTTTCCTTTGTTTGCATTTGGAAAGTTTTTCAAAAAGTGTTAACCTGAAGTATTTTTCCAGCGGAATTCTCTCAGTTTTATACTTTTTCGGTATGTGGTTTATGGCTATTCCAATAAAAGTTTCAGGTCCGATAAGATGCACCTCTGCTCCTTGTCTGGGCGTCAGTCATGCCATTGTCTTTAATTTTCTTGCACCAGGACACCATTAGGGGTAAAGTGTTGGTTCTAGCCAGTTGATTTAAGGATTGGTTACAATTACAGGTACTTTTATACTCAAAAGCACCAACTGTTAGGGTTCAAAGCAGCCTTCTAAAATGTAAATCGTTTTTTAATTCACTGGGCACATAGATTCTTTGGTGTAGAATTCTGCTTTGAAGATGGTGGAAATTTGAAATGGCTGCCAAGGATTTGGAAATCCTTCATTTAGGCCTTCGATTTCCTAGATCTGAATGTATCTTGGCAAGCTTAACAAGAAAGTGGTGATGACGGGCTGGTTCCCTCTGGGCCCGGACCAGATTTTCTAAAAGACCATAGTTCAGATTTATTTTCATTTTTTAGAGGGTAGGGGGAATTCAATCCAACGAATCTATCAACAAACACAGCTTCGGTTGCTGCTAATAAAGTTATTTTCTCTATGGCCCTGCATCGTGGAACCATCACAGCTTCAAATTTTCCACCTGAAACATATCTGGTGTACTTATCCCCTGACCTTTAAAAACCATTTGAAAAGGGTAATCGGAGTCGTACCATTCTAGCAGTATATCTGTCAGTTTGGCCAGGAATGCTGAATGACCAAACAGATCTCTTGGTTTCAACCATTACTTTTTACAAACTGATAGCATTTGTCCTTGCCTTCTTCCATGTGGATGAGGGGATAAAAGATCTGGCAATGCAACCATTACCGCAGAACACTCTTGTGATTACTACATAAATGAGTAGGTTTGCGCAACTTCCTGATGCCTACACTTTTGTTTTTGGCCACCATTGTTCAAAGACGCAAGGTTTTATTTATTAATATTTCATGCTAACAATGGATCATTTGTGTCTTTTCGCTTCGATTATTTTCAAATAATTTGTAGCACACCCACAATATCATTGTTGCTTTAACTAAGATACTTTTCTATATGATTGTTTTAAATAACCTGTTTAGCTTCTGGAAAATTCTAATTGTTCTGTCCAATATCGTCTAAGTTCCTTTTATTTCCTCTTGTGAACGAAACTACAACAGGTTTGCTCAAATTTCACATAATTGTTCTCTACAATACTATTTGCTGATTATATTAGGGGTTACCTGCTTCGAACCGAAATAACTACCTTAAGTTTGCTTCCTATGGTAATGGCAAAATCAGCCCAACCAGGTGATTTTCTGCATCCATAGATCATAATATGTGATAAAAATTAGCTTTGGGAACATTATCTGATTCTAAACACAGCCTTCGGTTTACTTCATCTGCAAGTCTTCAGCTTCTTAGTACGTTATTCTCCATGTTTCTGTGGCCCTTCCTCTTCTTACTTTCCTTCTTGTTCTTACTCTTGTTCTTGTTCTTACTCTTCTTCTCCATCCTCTCCTTCTCATTTCTCTTCTTCTTCTTCGTTTTCTGAAGTTCACTTGACAGCATTTGTTGCTGCTTTCCGCAGTAATCTGATTTATAGTTATCGAAGTCATCGTCCTGTGTAAGTTACACACAACTATTAAACTTTCTTCGGTAGTAATAATAATGTAGTGCAGGGCATTAATTCTAACTTAGCCTTTTTGACAAAAATGTGTTTTTATCAGAATATCATCTCCACACTTTTTCCATCGCCTTTAGGAGAAATTAAACAAAACTAATGATATGGTAGGACTTATGTTCCTCCAATACCCAATATACATTTCTCTCATTTTGAAACAAGCACCACCTTTACTTTAAAGATGTTAAGTTGTGAAGAAGCAAAATACTCACCTTTTTAGTAATGTAAAAATCCCTTCTTTTTCTTGCGATTTAAAAGGTTTTTTTGTTTATTAATGTGCTATTTGTAATATAAATTTGTATTTAATTTGATACTGTTCTTCTTCTTTCTCCTCTTCTTTTTCTTGTAGCTTCTTAATAGGTCTGCGGCCCACTCCTTTGCCTTTACTCGTGGGGATCTGTTTTCCTTCTTGAGATCCAGTCGCTGATGTTTTCAATTTGGCACATATTTTGTCAAATAATTAATTGAACAAAGATTTTAACTCATGTTGGTTCAACTTACCGTAAAACTGTTAACTGCCCATAATATAAGATTAAACTTCTCCAACTTTATTAGGTTTTAAACAGTCTAATATCACTGTGCTGGAAATTTCACTTAATTTCATATAATATTTTAAGTATTTCAAATAACTTATGTTTCTTCAACCATATCCTGCTTACCTCTTGTTATTTTCCACAAAAACAAATAATAATTTTTTTTTATAAAACCGAGCGCTTTTACGCCTTCCAAACAGTGTGTAAAGTTAAACTTTATCGTACTAGTGCGTAAAGTAAACGACAGAAATTATATTGACACATACTTTTGACTTCGTTGCTGTGGTAAATAGCTTGTAAAATACAGGAACGAATAGCTTGATTACGCACAAAATTTATATTTGAACAACCTGAATAATCCTTTTCCTCATTTGTTTCTCTTACCGTCGCAGCTCTACGGCTCGTGCTGAAGTTCGCTTTTTCGTTTCGTAACATACTTGTTTTTGTTGGTATGTTTGTTTACTTAAGGATGTATACAATCATTTGGATGAGAAAGGTCGATAAGTAATCACATTTGTATTTGTATTCGATAACCGAATAATTTAATTTAAGCGGTTTAAAATAGAAGAATAAACAGAATACAAAAAATTTACGTATTATACGGTTAAATATTATTTAGTTCCATTTTCGGTAATGTTAGCATTTCCAATTCTTTGTTTTTAGTGAAATTATTAACATTGTAATATGTAAGCATAACACTTTTTTTATTCTTTAATTTCAGTTAACTTTGTTCGATTCGCTAGTTTTCTTTCAATGAATTTCCTAATTTTAGTTACGATCAAAGAATATATATATTCTTTGGTTACGATTCAATTTACAGTGAGAATATGATAACAAATAATGAAATTTCTTTACTTGGCTATTATTTCATATGATAAACATAACTAGAAAGATAATGCTTTAAATTCGTTTTAAAGAAAATATTAGTAAATTAAGTTTACCGTTCAAGAAACGTCAGAGAATTTTCTTTTTTTTGTAATTCAAGTCTTTATATGACCCGAAGTTACGTTTGAATTTAAAAAGAGCTGCAAGTAATTAACTTAGGAGTTGAAGCACAAAGGTTTAGCTCGGTAAATGAAATGTTGTCGTTCTTAAATAGCTTTCATGTCATTATATAGGCTCGGCATTTAGCTTAATTTTTGCTCAAAGTTGTAAAAAAATTCTTGTTAAAGATAATTGGATTCATTTTTATGTTATATTTGTAAAAGAAGTTCTTATATTTTACATGTAAAGAGGGTAGCGTTCATCAAACAAAGCCATTTAAAATTACACAGGCCATCGTTTAATTATGTTTGCGTTAAAGTAATAAAGTCGAGTTTTTCTTAGATAAGACATCTTCCTTTGTTTGTATTGTTTTCATTTTATGATAAAGCCGGATAAAAATATTTCTGAAATGGAAAAGGAATTTATTATTTTATAACCTAGATTTTCTATATGAAGGAAACAAGGTTTAATTTTGCTTTATATAGCAAAACGTGATGAAAGTGTGAAAAGCGATACTAAAATATTCATAAACAACATCAACCTGCTTACGCTTGTGCATAGCTTTTATAATCCGTGCAGACAACAAGATTAGATTCTACTGTAGACTAGTAGATTCGCCCTTATGTTATAACTTTATCATGTTGGAATATTTAACGCTTATTATCTCATGTTATATTTGTAATTTTAAATTTAGTTTTCATCATTCAACACTTATCTATTGTTTGTAATTCTCGCACTTGGGAACTTTCTGTTCAGTTTATTATTTACTTTAAAACTATTTCTAGAAGTAATATATTTGTCTTGATAACTTGTTAAAGTCCACGGTATAACACGTTCTTATCAATAAGAAAAAGGTATATAAACTCAAGTGAGAGAACATCCATATTCATTCTATATCATTCATTCTATATCATTCATTCTATATCATTCATTCTATATCATTCATTCTATATCATTCATTCTATATCATTCTAAATTGTTCATTCTAAGTCGGTCATTCTAAATACAAAGTCTTCAAAAATTGTAAAAATAGTAAATCATTAAAGTTAAATTAAAAGGTAAACGAGTTTTTCTTACAAGAACCAATTGTTCTACATAACAAGTACTAAATTAATTGGTGTCAGAAGTGCAGATTTTCTACGACGGAAGAAGTTTTCAATCAACAAGGAAAACCAACTCTTCTCACGTCAAACCAACCTATACACATGCCTGCCATTTGGATTTTGCTGTTGTGAGTATACTGCTTGTTAATTTTTAATGCTTGCTATTTATCCTAACTTTAATCACCTATTCCTTTTCCAAATTTCTTATTAATAAAATGCCGGAAGATGATGCAAATTCTCAATCTTCTGGAAGAAGTAACGTTACTGATGATGATTCTAAAAACCTTTTACCTGTCCTAACTATGACAGAATTATTCAAATTTATCCCGTCCTTTGATGGCAACAGGGATGAATTGTCTTCTTTCATTTCAAAAGTGGGCTCTGCATTTTCAATTTCTGCTCCTAATCAACGTGAAATTCTTTTAAAATATGTCCTAAATCAAATTACTGGCAAGGCTGGTTCTCTAACCACTAATCGTAAATATTCAAATTGGAGAGATCTGCGTGATTTCCTTTCGTTGCACTATCAAGATAAAAAACATCGTGCACAGCTGCTTTGTGAACTTACAAATCTTCAACAAAAATCAAATGAAACGATTTCCTCATTTATACAAAGAACTGAAACCCTATTAAAACGGGTTACAGCTTCAATCTCCCAAGACTCTCCACCAGAATTATTAGAAGGTCAGTTACACCTAATGAATGAAATTGCGATTTCCCGTTTTGTACATTTCACTCAACAAAAAATTTCCGATCGTCTTCGTGGTGCTAAAATTTCCACATTAAACGAAGCTCTGACTTTAGCTCTTTCCGAAGAAACATCTTTACGTATGATGAATCAATCTAATCCCAATCCTTCTAATTCTAAGCCTAAATTTTCAGAAAAACGGTTTTGCTCGTTTTGTAAAACCAATACCCATAATACTGAGAAGTGCTATTTTAAAAAACCATCCTCTGCAAAAGTTTTACAAGTAACAAATGGTGAATCAAGAGACCTCAACTCTCACAATAGAAATTCTAACATCATTTGCGCTTATTGTAAATTCAAAGGTCATCATATAAATGACTGCAGAAAACGAAAATTCAATAATGCACAAAAACTAAATAATGTACCGAATTCCAAAACTAGTAATTTAAACCACCAGGATTCTCCAGCCCAAGTCAGTACTGGGGAAGTAGCAACTTTAAATCTGGCTTAAATTACTTAAATGTAAATTTGATTTACTTATCAAACACATCCTCTTTAACTAAACTATCAGTTAGTTTAGGTTGTTCAGATAAATTTAATAGACATTCTAGATTTACATTTTTAATCGACACAGGCGCATCAGTTTCATTATTAAAACTATCTCGACTCAATTCTTTAACAAATATTAACTACAATGACCAAATCCAACTACGTGGTATTTCCCAAACTCTTTTAACAGCAATTGGTTCTGTAACCTTACCTTTACAAATTCATCAACATTCTATTCCTACTAAATTTTATCTTGTCAATGATTTAATTAATATTCCTTTTGATGGCTTGTTAGGAAATGACTTTTTATTACAAAATAATTGTACAATTTTTAATATGCAGTATTTAAAGTTACACAACGTAACTGTTTCCTTAAATTCTAATTCTTGTACCTCTACTGCTTCTTATAAAGTTCCGGCTCGTTCCGAAACAGTCGTGCCTTTTCACGTTTCAAATCCTGAAATTCAAGAAGGTTTATTACCTCAGGTGAACTCGATCCCAGGGGTATATCTTTCTAATGCAATAGTTAAAGTCTTACCAAATCGTACGTGTATCGCTACTTTAGCTAACACAACAGACCGAGACTATACTTATACAATAACTTCTGTGAAATTAATTCCCTTTGATTATAATCAAGCACAGATCTTTACTTCTACTGTATGTGCTGATTCTAAATCTTCGTTGACTAATTCTACTACTAATTCTATTTCACAGCGAATATCTTTATTAAATAAGAACCTTCGTATAAATCATTTAAATTCAGAAGAAAAGGCATCGCTTTTAAAAACCTGTCATAATTTTCATGACATTTTTCATTTGCCTGGAGATATCTTATCTCATACGAATGCAATTACACACAAAATTAGTACCTTCTTCTGCTGCCTCACTTTTTGAATGCGAACGAATTTCTGAATCTTATTTGTTGACTTTTCATAAAAATAATTTTTTTGACAAAGTCACTTATCAAGATCTTTTTCAATGTCTTTATACTATTGGCATTTATTGCAAACAAAATAAAATTCAAAATATTGACATTTTACATCCTTTAGATGATTTTAATTTAATCAAAACGCCGTATTTGTTAGATCTTTTACGATTTCTTTTACCAAATTCTACTCAGGTTGCTATATACTTAAATAAAATAAAAGATGTAGCTCCCGAACAAATTCCCGAAATTCTTAAAGCTAATCATGATTCACCTTTAGCTGGACATCCAGGATTTCAACGTACCTACTCTAGGATCAAATCAAAATATCATTGGCCAAATATGTACACCGATATACGAAATTATGTTTCAAAATGTGAATCCTGTCAAAAATCCAAAATCGATCGCAAACCTACTAAATTACCCCTTAGTATTACTACGACAAGTGAAAAACCTTTTGAACGAATCTCTTTAGATGTTGTAGGTCCCCTTCCCACTACAGAAGATGGATACAAATATATTCTCACTATGCAAGACGACTTAACAAAATTCTTGTACGCCGTCCCCTTATCTAGGCATACAGCAGAAACTGTAGCCGTCGAATTTGTTAAATTTATTAGTTTGTATGGAACACCTTCTTCTATATTAACAGATCAAGGTTCCGAATTTATGTCTCAGCTTTTTACTAAATTAAATAAACTATTTAAAATCGATAAAAACATACTTCTGCCTATCATCCACAAACTAATGGCTCCTTAGAACGTGCGCATGCTGTTATTAAAGAATATTTAAGGCATTACGTACAGTCTGATCAAACTTTATGGGATCAATATCTTCCCACTGCAGTCTTAGCTTATAATTCAAATATACATTCTTCCACCTTGTATGCTCCTTATGAACTTCTATTTGGTCATAAAATTACTATGCCTCATGAATTAACTATTGGTCGTCACATCGATCATACCTATGACACATATTTAGATAATCTTAAACTTCATCTTCAAAATTCTCATCGTATAGCTAAAGAACGATTACTACAAAGTAAACAAAAATCTAAAGAATATTATGATACCAAAATTAATGTTCCATGTTTCTTGCCAGGTGATTTAGTTCTTCTTAGAAACGAAAATCATAAACTAAACGAAAATAAGAAACTACAACCTGCTTATCAAGGGCCATATGAAATTGAATCTATAAATAAAACCAACGCAGTATTAAAAATAGGAACTAAAACAATACAAGTTCATATCAACCGTCTTAAATCTTTTACAGATTAACATCCCCTTGGTTTTGGCATGGATATACCATCCAACCAATTACCAATGGTTCTGGCTTAATCTTCATACCAAAAGGAACTGCTAGTGTATCTGATTCGACATGGAATCTTCTCATTACGCTCGACTTTTCCTCATTAGAAAAGGAATTTCAAAATTTTGTTCGACTAGAATCTCAGTTGAGAACTCTTTGTACCTTTTCCTCTCATAATCCTATTCAGAAACCTTGCGAATACAGCCTAAATCAGTATATACATAAACGACCGAGTATTCAAAAACATTTTTCTGTCCTTACTGATCTTATTAATCACGATCAATCTAAAGTCAAGCGATCTCTCGATTTTCTTGGTACTGCTTGGAAGTGGTTATCTGGTACACCAGATGCCTCAGATGCTGAATATTACACTAGTGCTATTCGGTCTTTACAAGATAATCAAGATAAAATTGAATATCTTTTACAAAAGCAAACTCATGTTGTTAGTAATACTCTTACATTCTATAATGAATCAATCACATCATTACAAAATTTAACCGATACCTTTAATAAAAATATTGATCAAATTCGAGTTTTAGCAAAACAACAAAAAATTGCTCAAGGAGATCTTCTTTCCACCATTCATGTTATTGATATTGTCAATCAACTATCTTTTCTCACTGAATCTTTAGATAATCAAATTGAAATGGTTTTAAATAGTATCTTATTCGCCAAACAAAATATTTTATCCCCCATTATTTTAGATCCTAAATCATTTATTCGCGAACTAACAAAAGTTACCACTTATTTGCCTCCCCATCGCAAATTTCCTGTCACTTTATCTTCTCGCTATGCTCACATTTTATTAGACATTTCAACCGTTGATGTTCTCTATTCTGAACCTAATTTGATATTTATTGTTCATATTCCATTAATTGATTCTTTTCTTTATAACTTTTATGCCATATATCCTTTGCCTATCCAAAATCCTCAAAATCCTCACGAACACCAACTTATTGAACCAACCAACAACTTCATACTTATAACACGCGATAGGCAGCGATATCTATTAATGAGCACTGATTCACACTGCAAAACAGTCTCTTCATTACACTACATATGCTACACTCAAGATCTACAGACCAAAACTACAGGCGACACTTGCGAAGTGGACTTGTTTCGTCACACTTTAACAAGAATACCATCCAACTGCAAAAAGATATCCTTATTAGGACCGATATTTTTGTGGAATTATCTGCAGCCAAATAAATGGATCATAACAACTACTTCAGAAGTTCACATGGACATTACCTGCAAGGATATTACCAGAACAGAAAAAATACCAACCACCTTTTTATTGCAAATGGAATCTTCATGCTATGCATATATTGGAGCATTATTTCTACACAGCGAATCATCTTTTAAATCGAATGCTACTGTCCATATACCTGAGACTCCAATCTTTACCAGCTGTTGTGAAGAGGAAATTGAAGGAACTATTCCTGTCCTTAATTTTCAACATCTCGAAACTGTTCCAGTACACATTAGCGACATTCGAAGAACTCAGCAACAGTTACAAGACGTATCAGAAGAATTAACTGTGCTACGTCTAAAAGCACATATTACCAAACATCTACCCTGGTATTCGTTTCTATCAGTCATAATACTACTGTTACTATCTTTTTGCATGTGTCAATTTTGTTGCAAATGTAATCCTTTGTCTTTCTGTTACAAACGTTTCGTTAATTCCAAACATGGCCGCCTTCTACCTTTTATCAGAAACCGCAACAGTTGTTCTGGACGAGCTCCTAATGACAGCAAATCTACTTCTCGTTCAACGCAATCTACCGAAGAAATACCTATGGAAGTTCGTCGATCATCGAGACTGCAAAACAAAAACCAAGCTTCTAAAGGCACACAATCTTGGCCAGAAGATTAAGATCCTCAAACAATAAAATTGGTTGAGTCTCCCTTAACCGGGAGGTGTTATAACTTTATCATGTTGGAATATTTAACGCTTATTATCTCATGTTATATTTGTAATTTTAAATTTAGTTTTCATCATTCAACACTTATCTATTGTTTGTAATTCTCGCACTTGGGAACTTTCTGTTCAGTTTATTATTTACTTTAAAACTATTTCTAGAAGTAATATATTTGTCTTGATAACTTGTTAAAGTCCACGGTATAACACGTTCTTATCAATAAGAAAAAGGTATATAAACTCAAGTGAGAGAACATCCATATTCATTCTATATCATTCATTCTATATCATTCATTCTATATCATTCATTCTATATCATTCATTCTATATCATTCTAAATTGTTCATTCTAAGTCGGTCATTCTAAATACAAAGTCTTCAAAAATTGTAAAAATAGTAAATCATTAAAGTTAAATTAAAAGGTAAACGAGTTTTTCTTACAAGAACCAATTGTTCTACATAACACTTATTAACTTATTCATGGAGAAAAGCTGTAATTTCAAACATATTTTAAGGTACGCTTTGTAACTATTAACTTAGACGAATTAAGCTGGCAAATTAGTGCGAGGCTATAAAATGACAAGAAAACAACGAGGTTTACTTGAATCCTAGATTCTAGCACAAAATCCATTTAACAAAAAAATATGTTGAATCTTTTTGGGGATTAGATTATTTTTTACTTATGAACTGGAACTTCACCTCTGACCGAACATCCATTTGAAACCCCGGGTTACTGTTAACATAGACGTATATTAATGATCCCCTTAAAGATTTTTGTAGTCACTTTATTAATCTGTCATCGCATAAGATAATATTAATTTATATTTGAATAAATTGTTTACGATAAGTGATTCGTTTTACTTAAAAAGACAGTAACACATGTGACGACTGTTTAAAACTGATAAGTTTTGTAAATTCACGGTGTCCTGTCGGGAATGAATTATTATCGAGCAAGGAATAAAAGGGTGTTCAGTAGACCACGTAATCGTTCACATTTTAGATGACTATCTCTACAAAATTATTTTAACTAAAACATATTTTTCAAACAGGTATGTTAGAAGCGCATGCAAATCAGACGGGAGTTTTATTTACATAGACACGAAAGACATGAAAGCTCATTTCAAACTTTTGTTGGTTTTGCTTTAGAAGTTAATTATCTAAAATAATATCCTGCGATAATACCAAAAATGTAGTTTAAATTAAATGTAAAGGATTTAGAATAATTCCTGTTTGAAACTTGAAAGTATCATCGTTACCAAAATAATTTGTGAAATACTCTTCAATTCATATTTCCATTTAAACAATTTTGGATTATTATCGGAACGCGAAATTTCAGTTGTTTTTTGTAATATATGAGTATATTAACACTGCGAGCCTATTAGACCCATGGCTTGGTTGACCAGCGTTCTCCATTGCTTTTTACTTCTTGCGTTCTCCTTGACGTATGTCCCTCATTACTTCCTTCTTCCACCTTGTCCTAGGTTTTCATGTCTTTTTCTTCCTGGTTACTATTCTAAAATGCCCTTTTTCGTGCACTATGCTCCACCATCCTCTCTCTATCTCCCAAACATCTAAGTCTTTTGGGATATCATAATCCTGATATATCCGGTTTCTGTGGTAATTCTTTCGACTCTAGATTGGATCGCTTCACCCAAATATCGTTTATTTTTTACCTTTGAACATCTTTCTTAAAACTTTCCCATACCCCTAACATGTTTCGCTCTGTACAACTCGCTTCCAAATTTTACTATTATTGGTCGTATGGCAGTTTTATAAATTCTCAGTTTTAATTTTCTTGATATTGTCGTATTGTTCAATAGCTTATTAAGTGAGTTAAAGCAATGGTTCCCTAACGTTATTCTTTGTTGTATCTCTTTCTTGGTGTCTGGTTTTCTACTGAGTATTGTCCCTAGATATGATTCTCGACTTCCTCAAAATTATCATCTTTACCATATTTATGGGTATTTTATTTACTCCTAATTCCTGAGGCGCTTTGTATAGTGTTTAGTACTGCTGTACTTTTTAGTTATTTTGTTTTTGCAACGTTTGCGATTTGAGTGCTGCAGCGCCACCTGACCCGTTGTTTTGTCAGGATGCACCCTGTCGCCCGCAAATTTAGTAAGTTATTCCTCGATACCCTAACTGGTAAGAGGTGCATAGGTTAGCTCCACGTGGTTACTGTAAAACCACGTGATAACTGTAACTTTCCAATTAAGTATTAGTATTAAGATTAAAGTCTTTAAAATTCTTTTTACTGGTATTTTAGTATTCTAAGCATTCTCTGGCCGAACCGTTTCTCCTGTGAAATAGACCAGGGAAAAACCAGAAGCAGAAAAGAAGCTGGTCACTTTTAAATAGAGGCTTTTCTGCAACAAAAACATATAGTTCAACTCTTTAATTCTATTTTAGACTACTTGTTTGAAGTTCACAAAGATCACAAAAGTCTCTCTTTTATATTCTTAACTTTCTGCTTGCATTTTTCTGAGAGTATATGAAAAGCCGGTCAACCACTGAACTTCCCTCTCTAAACCCACATTGATAGCCTCCCAGCACTTCTTTCATTTTTTATGTTAGTTTATTTTTTAAACGAAATGCCAGCAATATTAAGGAAAGCTATGCCTCTCTAATTAGCTGGTTCTGTTTTATCTCCTTTCTTGTATATTGGACGTACATATTACTGCGTCATTCCAAGCTTGCCGTATTTTTTATCCCGCTAGTTCCCTTCCTCCGTAATTAAATATTCCCCGGTCTATTTCATCACTTCCAGGACTCTTATTGTTTTTTAAGTTTTCAATTATATCCCCAACAGGGCTGGCGCTTCTTCATCCTCTCCATTGAGACTTTCCATGTTATCATTCATTTATTAGTTATTCCCCCGTTTTGTTCTTTTTCTCTATTACATAGATCGTCAAAGTAGTTTTTCCACAATTTCAATATTTCTTTCTTCTCGCCTAGTACTTCGCCATTTTTGTTCTTATAAAATACCAATCTCGCCTAATATTCTTTTATTTCTCGCTTCACCGCCCCTATTTCTTATTTCATTACTTTCAGTTTTTTTTTGTATTTCGTTGAATAAGTTCTCATTAATATTATTTTCTTCTCCCTTAGTATACTTTTACATTTTGCTTTGTCCCTCGTACTCCCTTTTCGTTGTTTTGGTTTCTTTTTTCAGCATATCTAGTCGCAGTTTTCTCCTTTTTTCTAATTCTATTTCACATTCCTCATGCAACCAATTTCTCTTATTCTTTATGTTCTTATTTTTTCCGCAATCTACAGACATCTTCATTCCTTCACTTAGACTTACTTACTTACATACTTCGATGGCTTCTCAACCCTTAGTGGGTTATTGCCTGCATGAAGAGCCTTCCCAATCGTTTCTGGTCTGCGCTGTACTGTGGGTGATTAGTCCACGGTACAGCCTTCACATATAGCCTTCCATATCATTTTTATGTCATCACTTTTATTTATGGATTTTTCTTGATATAATACTTTTGTGTTGTCCTTTAACTTATTTGAACTTCTTCTACTTTTTGAGTTCTCCTTGCTTTGGCTTCTTGTTACGGACAACATTTTTATATCTAACATAAAATGATCCGAGCTTGCGTCGGGTCCTCTGCAGCTGCATTCATTATTTATAGGTACATTTTTCCTCGTCTTTCCCTATTAATCTATTTGATTCACATAAGAGCCATCCGGTGATCTTCATGTTCCTTTATATATTTCCCTCCTCTTAAAGTATGTACTTTAATTAACATGTTTGTTTCTTTAGCGATGTCAATTAATAGTTGACCATTCTAATTTTCTACCATGTTGTGTTTACTAAATTTTCCTGCTCTCTCTGCCGATATTCGCAATTACGTCACCCAAAACCACCTTTAAATCATATTTCGGTATTTCTTCATGTACTCTATCCAGTTTCGTAAAAGTCTTCTTTCTCCTCGATACTTGCTTCAACAACTGGTGCATAGATATTAATGAAGGTAAGCTTTTGATGTTTACCTTTTCACCTTAGAGAGCAGATTCTGTCCGATATCGGTTTTAATTCTACTATAGATGACCTAAGGGTTTTGTTCAACTAGTTTTTATGATTCTGTGCACTCCTCTGCAGTTGAAGAATATATAATTATTCAATTTTATTATTTCATTTCCATTTTGCTTAGTGTCCTGAACTGCCACCAGATCATATTTATATTTGCCCACTTTTTTAATTACCGCCGGAGTAGCCGAGTGGTTAAGGCAGCACAGACGGTCTCGGGGTCAAATCCGAGTCGGATGCTCGACGGGTGGCCTACCAATCACTAAAAATAATTTGGAACCGAAACACGATAGTATAGTAGGGAAAGTAGGCGGTTGTCGACACCCGTACGCCTTAGGAGGCCTTAACTCTCCATGTTGCCAGCCATACTCCTTCGCGGACTATAAGTGCTGGTACATGTACCGTTTCCTACTTCTTTAACAAAGTGTTTTAGCGCTCCTTCCAAGTACGTGCCCCTGACATTCCATGTTGCCACCCGCAAATACATATCTATACTAATATTCTCCCTTTTCTTATTTTCCTTAATATTTACACATTCCTGTGTTCTATTTTGATTTGTTTGGCACCACGTGCTTTTTCTTTGCTTGAGTCATCGTCGTAAATTATATTATATTTGTTTAGTTTTTGGCTCTTGCATTTTCAACTTTTCTTTATCCTTATACCATCTCCATTCCACCCCCCTAATCGTTTTTCCATTATTCCTTTCTTCTTGTACCTTTTTCCTTAATTCCTTTTGCATCTCTCTTTCTTTCGTCGTTAAAATATGATTAATGTAGATTTTTTCACCCCTTACTTCCCTTTGCTTGTGCTTATTTTCCATAATCTTCTCATTCTCTTGTTCGTTTGCCAGTTCTATTAAACACACTCTTACATCTATTATACTTTCTGTGCTGCTTTAACTTGTATTTGAACTCATAAATGCTCCTTTACAAGGCGACTTACCGCCACTTTCAGCACATTTGGATCGTCTGCCTCCATTACCAATCCATTAATTGCTATATTATTCTTTCTTTTCTGTTTTCCTATCCATTTAACACTACTCTTTAACTTCTTGGCTGCCAAGATTTTTTTTGGAATGTTAAAAAAAGATTAATTCAAATTTCCAATTACATTTTAAATTGTTAATCCGAAAGGGAATCAAAGCAGAAATTGGCCTTTAAAAATATTGAGGAAATTTGAGAAATCCAGGAACGCAAAGGTCATAAATTCTTTATCAAAGGAAACAAGAAATAAATAAATCTGAACAAAATTTATCACTACGTCCGTGATACCATAAAAAATATAAAAACTTTATTCGGTGCGCTTTTCGTAGCTGGTTAATTTGAATTTTAACATTACGAAGTCTAACTAAATCATAGCCTGATTTGGGGGCTGATGCAAATGGATGCTGAAAGTTTTCAGCTGGTAACGGGCACATATTCATTCATTCAGTTAGCATAAAGTTTTTATTAACCCACGGATTAACTTTATACTTATTAAAATAATTTTAATTCATTGATATTCAGTACCTACCTGCTGAAACATAATTCTTAATTTAGTTGCTAAAAAGAATACTTAATATAAAGATAAATAAAATACGTTTAAGATAGATTCTAGTTCATTTTTAAAATAAATGTCTAGAATGCGCGCTGCAACCTGCTGAAGTTTTCCAGTGGTTTAATTCACGGATAAAAGAAGCGCATATATATCCTTCCTGTCGATCGTAAAGCACGTTTTGTTCACCGTGACTGGCGCAGAAACTACATTTTATAGGCGATAACAATGTTTCGTCTTTATTAGTCTTATTTTGCTCTGTCTGCAGGAAATCTGTTCTGAAACCATCAGGTACCGTTGTGGAACTACCCAGAACTATTAAAAAAGAAATCCAGCTTGAATGGAATCTTTTTGTATTTACAACCTAATTTAAATAACCCCCACATTAGAACAAGTTTTTTATTTAAAAAGAAAATACTAATATTATGGAAATTTTGTATGCTCCCCTTTTAAATGATCTTGCTACAGGGGTTGTTGGATTGATTTAATTGTAAATTGTAAGAAAATTTATCTGCCAGTTACAGACTCCGCTTTTCTTTCTTTGGCCAAAGCGAGGATAAAAAACATTTATTTGATTTGTCAGATGAACCCAAAAACCTTCAAGCGAACTACAAAAGAATGGAAAGAATCCAAATAGTTTAAGTGAATTATGAATGAACTGTGCCCTTTTATATAAACAACAGCAAGGATCTTGTGGACTTAATTCTGAATAATTGTTAGTGTATTTTGTCCAAAATTTTACCTAATGTGACAGATTTTTAATACCTTACTAATTAGAAGCTTAAAGCGCAGTTGAGTTTAGCTTATTTTTAGAAATAAAAAATCAATTTTGCCTTAAAAAATTATATGGATAAATAGGCTAAACCCAAGTTAGAAATATTCAGGGTTACGTTTAAGTAAACCATGAAGGAAAATTCTTAAGTATTTCTACCCTTTTCTCCACCGTAGTTGACTGTCACTAAAACCCCTTTCAATGAAAAATGCATAATTTGACCTAGAAAGCCCCAGAAAAAAGTGGAAGATATAAATAGTCTTCATCTATAAACAAAATGTATTTTCATAGCAAATAGAAACAAAGTCAAAAGAGTCACAAAAGGTCCCAATAAAAGCAAATCAGCGCTCGTTATCAATTATCTCTTAGAAAACATAGAATAAACGTAGATCGATCTACACAACGGCCAATGTTACTGTCAACAAATCAGAAGCGATATTTTTTCCTTTATAATCTGCTTTATCTTCTAATACTTTTCATTTAGAGACTGACCCAAAAATGTTCCCCCATTTTATTCAGTTAACGTGCTCTTCGTTCCTTTGATTTCCGGTTATTACTAATTCCAAAGCTAAATTCATAATTTATCGATGTTCGTCCACGAGTCAGCGGACGAGAAGGAAGTATTTCAGTCTGAATAATTAAATCGGCTGTCCTAATTATTTGACACATAGACATACAAACGGATAAACTCATCATTTATGAAAACAGTTTGACGTTGTTTGTCCATCAAGTGGACTGTCCGTTTTAGGTATTTCTAGTGTTCTATTTAACTGAAAGTGTAATCAAAAATCTATAACTGAACAATTCAAAACTTGTTACTAACGTCTAATTGTGTCATCCTTGAACATCGCCAAAAGTATTCTGTGCGTAAACCTTGGAAAAATATTCATTAAAACCACCAAGTAAATGTGTTTCCGCGCTTCTTAATGAATACAATTTTAGAAAGGCGTTTTTCAATTTCAATTTCCAGTAAACTGGGGTTTTAAAAGTTTTTTCATTCGAGTTAATTTTTTTTTAAAACTTGCCGGCAGTATTTCTTTCGATACGTTTCTGGAAGACTGGAGATTTGTAACCTCTATTTTTGAATATCATTTCAAACATTTCAAATAGGCCCAATTATTTTTTTTTTGAAATTTTAATTCAATATGCACATTAATTTCTGAAAAATCTGTACTGAAAATGCATTTTAACCCATGTAAAATATCGTTCAGAATCGGTTTTTTGCTTACATTTCTTGTAAGAAACCTACTTTATTATTATTATAATTTTATTTAAATTTAATACTAAACTAAAGACTATTATTTTTACAAACTTAAACTGTAATTTCAAGGATTATCAATTACAAACACTGATATTTCCCATACCTAAAAGTCTACACATGAAGACTACTCAAGATATCAATCAATACATCGCCAAAGGAGAAGGAAGTTGACGCTCTTCCTATCTGAAATCAAATTTCCTTAATCTAGGTGTAATGTATACGTATGGCTTTTATCTTATTTCTAGATTAACCGTGCCTGGTTGGAATTGATTTGTTTGAACTCGAAGTACAGTTTTTGGATATTTTGATATTAGTAAATAAGTTGACTTTAACATTATAAAAATAAGCATTAGAAACAGGGTTATCAACTTCCATATGAACTTTATGATGTTTAAAACATTTAAAGAAATCTCTAATTTTTATTCGAAGGTCCTAAGTTACTTTCCCTGAAAATTTTTTCAGAAGGCACGCCATAAATTGATGAATAAGGTTGTCTTTTAAAAGAAGTATCCCCTAAGAAAACGTATTATTTGTACCTGCTAGAATTTTAAGAGCGCATTTATATAGATCGTCTGAAAGAAATTGAAGCTTGTTAAATGTTGGATGATGCATTTAGCGATACAAAGGGGCTCTATTAAGAAATGCATTACGCAGTGAAAAATCTGATTAAGAGAATATCTTCCGGAGTTTAAAAAGTTCTATCATTTAATCAACGCACAATTCGAGTTTTAAATGCGAACGAGGAGGGTCGGTTTGAAAGGCAAAAACAGTCATATCGAATATTCGCTTAGCAAGTCAAAAGAACGTTGCAGCGACAAGGCGTGCCCGCCTTCGAAACAGCTGACACGGGCACTATTCATTTGACGTGATAAAGGGAAGCGAATAACATAATTAGGAACTACAAAAGTCAGTTTCTGGCGGAGTTAATAGATAAAAAGTCCAACCGGGAGATAAGTAATAGAATTATAAGGACGTCGCATAGCTTAGCCCGTCAGACGCAGCGTGTGGGATAAAAGCTTACCCATGTCAGGGCTACTGATAACGCCCTGATAGCACCGCGCTATCCACATCCATCGCATTAGAACTTCATTATTTGATATTGTCGAGTGCAAGGTTGCGGGCATTGCAGTTCGGTTAACTGTAATTTCCGAGCTTTTACCGATCGTAATAGCATTACCACTCCACCGGATTAAAGGTGTTGGATGGGTTGTCATACCGAAGCCCGATTGTTGCGTTACGGAAAGCAACCAAGCCAAGCATCGCCGGATCGCGATGGCGATCACGGGTCAGGCGTCGTTTAAGCAAGGGTAACCCGAACACCCTTTTGCCATACATGTAACGAATTTGGTCCTAGTTTGCTCCAACCCGGCCTATCGGCTCCATCTACGCTCGCAATAAACACGCCACCTACATTATGATAAAACTCGGGAATTAGATTTTGAAATCAAGCATGGCCGGTTATATTGTTGTCGCGAAGCGTTTGTTTCATAGGAAGGTAAATTAATTGGATTTGGTGTTACGTCTCCGTCGCATCCGGAATCCCGGAGCCGGCGTTCCTCGTTGCACGTGCACTTGGCTCATCTTCCTATCTGTCTGTTATGTATTGGGGTTGAGCCAAATGACTTTATTGCGAAATGCGGCGACGGCGACGATATTCAGCAGCCGGCGAAACCACGATGAGAATTGCTTACACGAATATTGCCGGCCCGGAATTGATATAACTCCATTCTCGCTCCTCTTCAGCCAGCATCGCTCGTAGTTGCTACTAATTCTGCCGCTCAATTTGAGCGAGCAAAAAAGGTGAACGTGAGTGGGTCTTTACAAATCGAAAACGAATGAGCTGGCGCATCGCAGAAAGGTACTTAAAGAATGATGCATTATCACGATTCGATCGGACATAATTTAGGACGATCCTATCGAATCGCCTCCCGATAAATCGGCCCGTGCCGAGGACGCATACCTTCCTGTGAAATTCAAATTAGATCAGGACCTAACTCGACGTAATTCGGTTTGATTTTGACTGAAGCGACGCGATGCGATATTAAATAGACAGAGACCTGTCACCATGGAGACGGACACGGGGCTCCTGCTTTCTGCTACCTGGAAAACACGACCTCGTTATTTTTTCATTATTTTTACCCATCTTCCTGCTCGTGAAGCACTATTTAATAGTTTAAGACGAGAACGAGTCACAATAACCCTCCAAACCCTGCACATCCAACCAATCCTTGTTGAACCTAATACTATGATTGTCTACCTTAACTTGGTTCGTTGTTTATATTGTAATAATAATGCGAAATTCGCGAAAGCACTAGAAAAATGATAAAAGCAATTTCCAACCACTTTTTAAACGCAGTCTTTTTCTTAATAAAACAAACAAGCTTTCACGTCATGGATTAATCCGATCTTTGATACCAATGTTAGTGCCTATATCCATACTGAGAAAAGTTCATTACTTAAAAAGATCCGAACATTCGCAATAAAATGGAATTTGGGACAAACTTAAAGTCTGTTTTCGAATATTATTCAAAGGAGTCTGCAACCATATTTGTGATGTGGCGTCAACAAAAGTAGTTTTCCTATCAAAAAGGAGCATTCAGTTCATTTGATTTCAAAGCAAGCAGCTTGAATCTCTTTTATTACTGTTGAAATTAGAAACTTTGTAATTTATAAAGTGTTGAAATAGGTTCTGCTAAAAATTGCCCTGATCGACCTTGATTCAAAGGATGGCACGCCTTAAATTATTTATTTTTTGATAAGTTATTTACATGTTGAAAGATGTCTTAAAAATATTTTAAAATTCCTGAAAATTTAGTTATTTGTGCAACATGTAATCATCAAGAAATCGTTTGAAATTTAACGTTAGTTAAAAATCCTTCTAGTAAAAGTTAAACTGTATAACCCTTTTACCGCGTGACCTTATACAGGGTGACAATAATCTACCTGTGTTGTATGGGTAACTTTGTTATTATAGAAGTTAGAGAGTCGGCTAAATTAGCAAAGTTGGGCAGAATTTCAAGACAAATTAGATGTCAGTTTGACATTTGACATACACTTTCAACTTTTTCAAATATTTCGAAAAAACTAAAAACATGCGATTTTTTAAATGTTTTATAATTCCATAACCACCTATTCTAAAACCAAAGTGAAATATTTTTCTTGTAGATATTTTTACGTAGAATTATAAAAAAATATCTACAAAGTCATAGCACTCTCGATTTTTGAGATATAAGCCAAACTTACGTTTTTTTAAATGTCAACCATAGTAGGCTATGGATTCATTAAAGAGCTTATTTTTTGCTGATTTCAAAAATGTATAGGTTGTCATATCTGTTTTGGTTAATTTTCTCAGAATTTGCAAAAAACTGAAGTTAGTGATCATAATTAATAATTAGCTGCATAGTATAACAAGAGTGCCTTTGAATTGGAAAACAACAAATCACATTTAATTGCCAAAGTTTTTGCTGATAATTACGGATGTGAACGTGTTAAGTAGTTCTGTTAAAATTACTAAAAAAATGGCTTACTAGTGGGAAGAAATAAATGATATGTTATTTTGCTATTACAATAATAATTGTAATCGTGATGCGAATGCAGCTTCTGAATTGTATCTGCAAACATACATGGAAAGAAGGCAGCCAGATAAAAGGATTTTTGCAAAACTTGAATCCAATTTAAAACGGTATGGATCATTTTGTAAACCAAAAGAAGCTAAGAAAAATATTAATGAAGGAGCAGAGATGGGTGTTTTGGCATACAATACTTTTAAACCAACTGCATCTGTGCGAGAAATTGGACTTGAGTGTCATGTATCCAGAGAACAAGCAAGAACAATTTTGAAACAAAATAATTTAAAACCTTATCATCATCATGTTGGAAACACATTGTATCCAACAGATTTAGAAAGAAGATTCAATTATGCTAGGTATGTGGTTTTTTGAAGAAAGTGAAAGAAAAGAAGTCTTTTCTCAATTAATTCTATTTACGGATGAAGCCAAATTTACAAATAATGGTTTATTTAATAGAAAAAATCGTATTTACTGGGCAAGGGAAATTCCACACTTAACGGTTGAAAGGCCAGAGCAATACGTTTTTTCTATTAACGTTTGGTGCGGCATTCTTGGAACAAAACTTCTCGGTCCTTAATTTTATGAGGAAAATCTAAATTCAGAAAGGTATTTGCTATTGTTACGTAATCAATTCGAAGAAATGTTGGACGATCTTCCATTAAATTTTATACAAAATTTGAATACTTCCAACACGATGGAGCACCTGCTCACAATGCTCACATTGTGCCACACTATTTATTAGAAAGATTTCCTAATTGGATAGGTACCAGAGGTCCTATTGCGTGGCCTCCTAGGTCTCCGGACTTAAATCCCCTAGATTTTTTTTTATGGGTAACTATTAAAGACAAAGTGTACAAAGAAAAGCCTCATAACATTGATGATCTGAAAATAAAAATAAGAAGAGCTGAAGCCGAAATTAGACATAATACATTAAATAAATTGCAACGTGAAATATTAAAACAATGTCAGTTATGTGTTCAAGAAAATGGTGGTAATTTTGAAGTATTATTATAACATTAATTTATTTTTATAGTTACATACATTTATTATTTAGTTCTGTTATCCATAATGATAGTTACTAAGAAGTACCTATTTAATTTGTTATTTGTTTAATTAAAAAAAATTGATAATTTCAATTTCAAATTGTTTTTGATGATGAGTTACTAAACAAGAGACTATGACAAAATTCCAAGGCATTCCTAGTTCATGGTTATTATTTATCATCATTAATTTCAGTTTTTCGCAAATTCTGAGAAAATTAACGGAAAAAGATATGACAACCTGTACATTTTTGAAATCAGCAAAAAATAAGCTCTTTAATGAGCCCATAGCCTACTATGGTTGCCATTTAAAAAAACGTAAGTTTGGCTTATATCTCAAAAATCGAGAGTGCTATGACTTTGTAGATATTTTTTTATAATTCTACGTAAAAATATCCACAAGAAACATATTTCACTTTGGTTTTAGAATAGGTGGTTATGGAATTATAAAACATTTAAAAAATCGCATATTTTTAGATTTTTCGAAATATTTGAAAAAGTTGAAAGTGTATGTCAAATGTCAAACTGGCATCTAATTTGTTTTGAAATTCTGCCCAACTTTGCTAATTTAGCCGACTCTCTAACTTCTATAATAACAAAGTTACCCATACAACACAGGTAGATTATTGTCACCCTGTATATATTTATTTGTACCGGGCCTGCCACTCAAATAAAACATTTTTAATACCTGGTAGACTGGAGTCGTATGTTATATAAATGATTAAAAGAGACCGCTTTACCTCAATTTTAATCTATTAGGTTAGGAGATTAAAAGATTACGTTGTCTTCTCGTCATAAAATGGAGTATCTAAGTGTGAAGTGAATGGATGATGTTCTGGAATGCTGGTTTAAGCTATTCCTGATCAGCTGATCACAAACAATTACATTAACTCAATTAAACAATAATTAATGAATTACCATGACGGAATTGCTTCCTTCACTCCAACTTAACTTTAATGACGTTAAAATAATTATCAAAGCCAAAATCGAAAATATCTAACAATGGCGTAGTAATTCAGTTGAATAAGCAGTTTTATTGTTAGTTTTAACATCTATCTAATTTCAAATTCCGGCGTCAGGTTAGTCTATTTGCCTTGTAAACAAAAGGTCTCGAGTTCAATTCCAGATGAAGTTATCTAAGACTTTTAATGTGGAAAAAATCTGAAATCTCGTCTTCTTTAGAGTATGAAAGCCCCTTGCCAATGTGATCCATGTTTGTTACGATAAAGGTCCTTCAAGATATTCAAACCTTGGAGGATACATGAGCTCAACAAAATTCTAGCCGGGTAATAGTAAATGACGAAAACAGTTGATGTGTATTGAGAACCTTCAGTATTCACATATTTACCTTGCAAACCAAAGGCTTCTTCTTCTCCTTCCTCTTATGGCGGAAGCCTAGGCCGATAGCCTGTAGTAACTCGTAAGGATGAGTTCTGTGAGCCCTCTTAGCACGTATGCTCGACAGAAGGCTAACCTTACCCATCGAATAAGGAGAAAAAGGTCGACCTGCAATAATGCGAGGTTGACGGAACTCGACCAAAACCATGACTTTTTACGATTTTAAGGTTGGGTTTACAGACGAGGAACCTTTAGATAGACTTCGTTCGGCATTTTGTGGCGTTTCGATGTTTTCCAGGGTGACAAATGTTCCGGTAGGCCACCTATAGCAGTTACACCCCATAACATAACTACGGTGACAAGAATGATATAAGAAAACCAAAGATGCACATACTCAATGACAGACGAAACATTAAAAGTTGGTTCCGCAGCAGTGCGAACAAGTTTACAAGAAAGAGCGTATCGCGATGGGTGCCTCACAAACTGACTTCTGAGAATGGGTCCATGAAGATTAACCTACCCCGACCATGATAAAAAATAAAGTAACGGGCAATGATAAATTTATGTCCACAGTTTTCTTTAGAAGCAAGGGCTAACTGGTACACTACTGTTTGACTGTTTGTCTTCCTTGAGTTTTTGAACAGGCCACAGTGTACGATCTAATGCTCCACCGTCATAATGCATCTTCACTGTGCGCAAAGAAGACTGTAGAGTTTTTACACCAAAATGGGGTAAAACAATAGAGCACCCGCCTTATTCCCCGGACCTTGCTATGTGCGACTTCTGGCTATTCTTCAACATAAAAAAGAATCTTCGGGGACGTCCTTTTGAAATGGAAGAGGAGATGGAGTGTAGGTACCATAAATGGCTATTTTGGCAGCCTTCCACCTCAAACCTGGCACGAGGCGTTTGAATTGTTGTAGATTAGACTACTTCAAACATCTGTAAACTTTGAATAAAATTACTTTAATATTTTCGCTGTATTGCATAATTTTTAGCTTGGCCCTCGTCAGTCACATAAGTTCGGCAAAATTCTAGTCGGGTAGTGCTATAATATGACCACAATAGTTGACTTGCGTTGAGATCTTCGATATTTGCAAGCCCAAGGACCGGTTGCAAAATGCTTTTGTTAAATTAACGAATGATCAAAGTTTACTAATGTGTTATATGCCGTATGGATTCGAATTATGATTATATTTTGTTCACTTTGACGAAGCCGTTAAATCATATGCAACCTGCCCTTAATCTCTTCTAATAAATAAACAAACAAACGTAAAACGGCAACAGATACAAATAACAAATAAATATAATAAAAATTTGTATAATGTTTGAAGATATTTATTATGTTTAATGTTTAATGGGTAGCCCTAGATTATAAACAACAGGGAGATTTTGTTTTAAAAGCATCAGCAATTTTACAGCAATAATTAATGGCACTGGTTTTACTATAAACACTAATAATCCCGGATTAAAGCAACGGAAGCAACAAATACCACAGAATTTAAATCAATAACCGGGTTGATAATTATGAAAGCGTTAACGAAAGAAGCTTAATTTACGAAACTTGCATTATACAAACCAGAATCTGATTAATACGTATATCCGTACAGTTTCAACAGGTAAAGTTTAAATTAATTCATAACTGGGAGAATTCTCTGACTTAACCTAACCTGCACCGTCAAAATCTTTTATAATCGATACCGAACAAAACAAACAGAACTAAAGCATTAATAAAAAGTGGAAGTAAAGCCCCTAAAAAATAAATATCGAACAACCCTTTCATAGACTGAACAATGCATTAAAGTTTTTTCGTTGTCAAAACCTGTGACACAAATTACATTAGGAAAATATATTCTATATTGACAGATATCCGATATTGTTCGTTGTAGCAGTAGACAACAGTTTCAAGTTATCGTAGCTGACACCTAGTGTTGTTAAAACGGATTTCAATTATCTTTTATGTGCCTGGAAAATTAATATACCTAAGGGTGATGTATAAAATTACTCACGTAATGTCTCTGCATAGATTAGATAGCACAATTTCTGATTTCTGGGGAAACGATTTGTCACTGGTTTTATTACCTGCACAGAAAATGTATTTTAAAACGACATGTTAAACACCTTTAAATGTAATCGCGTGCTACGTAAATGGATGTAATATATCTGGTTTTAAAATATAATTTTGTACGGGAAGTACGTATAGACGATTCTCATACATAATAAATTTATTAAAATATTTGTAGGGCAGGTAATGGCGGATATAAAAGTATGGAGACAGTCAAGAATCGTTTCGTTAAAACCTTCGTTTTTGATTTTAACATTTACTTATTTATTATTTATAATATTTTTAATATTTCGCAAAACTACATGTTTACCTAATTTTAATTTAGCTGAAATATATAAATAAACAGATCATCCATGAGACCTCCACCTAAAATCCCTGAGACGTCCCACCTAAACGTTCTCATATGTGTGGAATACGAAAGTCATTGTCTCAAATAATGTGGAAGTTTCGAACAAATAAAGGTAAAAAAGGGAGGACCTTGTATGTATGTACGTAATATCTACCACAAATAAATTAATGCAATAAAAAATAGTGGACATAAATATTGGACTATTATTTAGTATAATCCTGAGCCTTTCTAGCATTAGGTGTAAGGCTTGGTGTCGCTTGGTTGTCATCCCTCTTTCCCTGGTGCTTTTTGCCACCACTTTTTCCATTCTTTCCGATGTTTCGCTTTCTGCCTCGCTGTATTCCATTCTGGCCCTCTCTGTTTCGCTGCTACTTTTGCCCTTATTTCCACGTCTTCCTTGGTCTTCCCACACTATTTGATCCTTTTGGTCTTGCTTTGAAAGTTTGCTTCACCATTCTCTCTACTCCCATTCTATGTACATGGCCTAACCATCCTAGTTGCCCTTCTTGTATCACGACTTCTGCTGCCTTTATGTTCATTTCTATTCTTCTTTTATTTTCTCCAGAACCCCATTCCTCTGCCTGATATTCTGCTTTTCTGTGCTCATCTACGATTCGCTTCCGTAAACTAGAGCTGGGAGCAACACTCTTTTCACTACTTCTACTTTGCTTTCTCTTGGTATTTCCTTTTTTCCCAGAAAGCTGTTTTTCTGACATTCTTTCGTTTATTTCGTCTTGCTGATATATGTTCCCAGATATTTAAATGTTTTCACTTACTCTATTTCTTTTCCTTCTATTACGATATTGTGCTTTTTTTCTCCTGCTGCTATTATTACGGTCTTTGTTTTTTCTTTGTTAATTTTCATTTCTATTTTTTGCATTTCCTATATTCAGACTGTGTTGTGGGTGTCTTTCTGATCCTGCTATCACCGCCATGTCATCTGCCTAGAGAAATTCTGACATTTGAACCGTTTCCATTTTCCACCTTCCTACTTTATTCTTTGGTCTTCGTTTTGCCTTCCTTAACTACCTCATCTATAATTAGTGCAAAGATTGACGAACTCAGCACACAGCCCCATCGTAATCCTCTCTTTGTTGCAAATTCTCTTGACTCCTTATTTCTTGTTCTCACTAAGCTTGTTGTCTTGTTGTATAATACAATATTTTAATCATCTCCATCTCTGTTGTTCCGATACCTCTGTTTTCCAGTACTTTCCGTATATTCTCCCTCCTAATTCTATCGAAAGAAGCATTTTGCAGATCTATAAATCTAAAAAAAAACATAGATGTACCCCACTTCCGTTATTTATTGCTTTTTCGCTGAGTTGTCTTAGTATAAAGATATTGTCTCCTACTCCCTTTCCTCTTCTGAAACCACAATGGCTGTCTTCTATTATATTTTTGTCCATACCTTTCCTATTATTTATACTTAGTAGTGTAATTCTCCTGTAATTTTTACACTCTCTACTGTCACCTTTTTTGTGCAGCGGTCTATTATGCCCGTCTACCAGTCTTTTAGTGCTGTTTACCTCCATCTTGTAAACCTCTTCTTTCCATCGGTTCATCTGCCTCGTTTCTCCAGGATTGCCTGGGTTGGTTGGTCTCTTTTTCGTCGCCCCGGTGGACTGCAGTCGGTTATCATGTTTATCCATCCTGTGCTGTCAGCTCGTCGGGCATGTCCATGCCACTGAAATCTCTTTTCTTCTATGTATGTGCTGATATCTTGTTCGACTTGCATTCTTCTTCTTATTTCATTGTTTCTGATTGTGCCTCTTCTAGTGAGTCTGCAGCTCCTTTTCCAATATTCCACTTCTGTTGCTTCGATCTTGCTTTTATATTTCTTATTTATAACTACTATGGTTTGTACCTACCATGGTCGAATAAATTTGCGTTTTTTTATTCCTCGTTATCTCTCTGAACCACAGTAGTGCGTTTGTTTGTCCCACTCTGCTATTTATTCCTTCCTCTGTAGTTGCATTCTTTGTTACAATAAATCCTAAATATCTCTCTTATTTCCACTCGTTGGGCTATTTGTAAATCTTTTACTCTTTCTTCTGACGTTGTAAGGTGTTCGGTTTTTTGGAAGTTTATTTCCATTGCTGCTTTTTCGTATTTCTCTCTGTGCCAGCTTACTATATTGAACTCAAACATTTAAGACGCTGTAATTCGAAAACGAATAAAAATGGGATTACAACTTTTGGGTTTTTTTTGTCATATATTAATGTCTATAATACATTCCCGAAGTTTCGCGCATTCCTCATGACTGCATATTTTAAATGTCGAGTATCTTTGAAGGGGCCCTTTCGTTGATTCAAAACTGCCGGTTAATTTCTACCCGAATTTAACTTGTACTTTGTTATTCTTGTACCAGTTTTTTACAGCTAAGTTATACGTAACTAACATAATTCATATTTTGGTGGTTGGTTGAAATTTCCACACTGAGATTTATACCTGTGGAAGTCGATTGCTAAGCAGACTGAGGGAGCCCTATTTTTCTGCTGTTATTTTTAATTTCGTCACACTTAGCTGTTTGAAAATTATAGTTTTACTTTATTTTTTATATATTTATATCTACATTTATAAGCCGATTCAAATTAAATTAAATTTATTGTATTTAAACAGTGGCTTGACAAAAATAACAATAAACTTTGAGAGCTTCCAAACTCTTCAAAAATCATTGTTACAAATTTAACAATTTTCTGTCTAAGTATTTAAGTAAACCTTGAACATGCTTAAAATTCAAGTATGGCTTAAATCAAAGAATGTCATAGCATTGTGGTGGTAACCAAGGAAATGTGTTATTTCAATTGGGTATTAAAAGCCATTTACTAAAATTTTCTTAGACTTTAAACTTGGTTGAAACCGCTACATATCGTAACAAAATAATAACCAAGGAAAGTCCAAGTTTTAAGGTAGCAAAGAGTCGTTTAAAGCAGGGCGGTATAAATATGGATAATAAACAGAAATTGTTCAGTTTTTTTTTTTTTTAATTTTTAAAACTTAACAGAAAATATTTTGAACCATCAGGTAACAAATCATAAATTTGACTTTTTTACTTAAAATCTGCTATAATAAGATGATGATTGGTAATTATGGATTTTCGTTAAGCTCCTTATTGTTTGAAAACTGTTGCTGAATAGTACAAAAGAAAATTAAAATATTAAACTTTTAAGTTTATTCTACAAATCTTCAGCGAAAATTTCCGTATCTTGTAATCCGCATTAAATTTTAACTTAGCTACATTGATCACAATGATCACTGATCTTCCTTGTATATACCTAACAGCTTAAACTATGATGCCTTAAGATTTATTTCGAAAATAATTAATCGTCCTTCGCTCCATATGAAACTAACAATTTGCATTTACTAAACATAAAAATAATCCTCTTGCTGCATACCTAAAAGCATTATTATTTTACTACAAGGAAATCGATTCGTTTTGCATCATAAACGTCCGATCTTTAAAGTTTTTAAACCCCGTCAGTTGTTTTCAACCACGTTTGAGGCAATGAATTTTTAAAAATACCAGGGAAGTAGTTTAGTGACGACTATAGATTACGATATTAGTTAAAGTAGTCTTTTAGTGAAACAGCACGAAATCAATATAAGAATAATGTCGGGATAAAATTTAAAATTCCCTATGGTGCCAGGTTTCGCGGTTAGAAAATGTACCATAACGGCAATTTACGCCGTCATGAAAGTGTGACATTTTACTCCGCGACTATAACTTGCAGAAACTCCAGGATATGCGGAAGCGTCTAATGAAAAACCAAATAGCTGACGCTAAGCATAAATTAGCAAGTTGAGTTCTTCTGGCGGTGTTAGTTGACACCCTGGACTGGTATCTTGTAAACATCTTGTCCTAGATCCAGAGGGAGTAGAGCGAAACGATGACATTCTTCTAAATGACTACACGAGAATATAGCGATATTTTATACAGGCACAACGCGAACCGATGCGGTCGGGCATCAGCAATCCCAGAGCATACGACACGCTTTATTTATTTCATGATTTGCCTCTAAATATTTATAACATTTCTATCCCCGGATATGTCCATTGTGTTGGAAGTATGATAAATGATGACAATATCTAGCAGAATGCGAAGAACGCTACACCACTCCGAGCGGACATCCATTGCATTTTTAATACCGTAGAAAATAGAAGGTGAGCTGTTTTTTGCACTACATCTCTGTACACTTCTTGCTTTATTTATCTTCCTATTTCTAAAGATTCTTTCACGCTGTAATGCAACCGTAAATTTTAATTCTGACAATACAGACGAGATGCGGAAGTAAACTGCCCTTACGTCCGAGAACAACCCAAACACCTATTTCTTGAAATTGAGCCAATATAAAGGAGAAATAACTCCATCGAAATTCGTGCCGAGTGAAAATTATTTATTTACTGCACTTCAACTTTTACGTGAGTCAATAATAAAATAACTTCGGAACTTTTTAGATTAAAAAATTCAGCTTCCGATCCTTAGGATTCGAGTTTTCTGGTCTATCGCAACCACCGCCACTATCAGTGCACACCAAACCGTATACATGTTTAATATTAGAAAAAGTATTGAATCCGTGACACAATATCATAACTCACGTTCTAGGCGTCGCTCCAGGGGGAAATAAGACCAAATCCCCTCCCGTAGCTTTACAACCTACAAGAACATGCTATAAATTTACCCTTCAGATGTCAGTTATGACCATATTTTAATTACTTTTTTGAATTTTTAAAACACATGTGACTATAATCTGATCCAGACAGCAGGGCGGTTAGGGTTCTTATTGCTCAAGTAAAGAGTTTCTTACAGAAATTAAAATCAAATAATAACTCAGCAAATACTCTTCACCCAGTTACTGTATATCATCAGTTGACAGAAAATTATCATGGATTCGCGTACAACTGATGAGGCACAACGACCCTGAAACCATATTCATATGCTGTAGGTGAAAATCATTATTTTTCTAATTTAAATTGAGCGATTTATGCAGCCTAAATAATTGAAAGAGTTAATTTTTGATAAACTTATTAAGCCATTTAGTTGTGTATATTTATATTCAAACAAAATAACTTTACAAAAATGCTAATTAAATCCGAAAAATAATAGAGCCTAACTTAAATTCTTCACTCTCAATCGTTTATCCTGCTATCCAGCTATTTTACGACTTGTAAAACTATTTTCCTGCCCTTTAAAACGTACAACACTAACATTTATTTGTTTATTTTGTTTTAAATTTTAGATGTCACAAAAATGAAAACGGAACCAACTGTGTTTAAAAAGCGAGACATGAAAACAAACACAAACGTTCTGTTTTTAGTGTTTTCGCAAACGACTTTTTTTATTGCAATATACAGTTACATAAGGAAATTGAATTCACAAAATAGCTTTCTCAGTGTCTGAACGAATTTGTTTGGTTTCCCATTTCGTTTTTCTAAAATACAAAACAGAATAGCGGCAAATCAAGTGTTAAAAAATACATGTACAAGAAAATATCTGACAAATTCGTTTGGCCCTGTCACCTTTACGAAATTACTTGCTTTTTTATTATATCGCCAAATATCGTGCAACATTTAAAAACCTTGAGTTGGTCAAAAAAATATTATAAAAGGACAATTTCGTAACAAATCAATAAATCTACAAAGTTAAAAATTGTTTACACCTTACAGTTCGCGATAAATCTTGTAAAAAATTGAATTTGTGAAAAGGGCCGAGGAAAAGGAGCACCAAAAAACCTTTAAAGTGGGAGCAATATAAATTTTCCTAAATCTGCTATAACTGTTATAACTGAAATCCTTTCAAAATTTATGAGTAAGGCACTCAAAAATTTACTAAAGCATAATTGATATCGGTGTTTGTATTCATATGATGTTTTTTGTTTATTTTTCTATTTTATAATTTAAGGTCCGTCCCGAATGCACACATAAAAAATGTATTACAGTATTAATTTTTCCTATTTTGGGCTCTCACACTGAGATAATACCGGCCAAGATCTTTGGAGTAACTTTATTGTCCAATGTTTGCTCTAAACCCATAAACACTTATAACGAAGATGTTTTGATATGGAAACGATTACGTTTAATTTACATATAAAAAAATAATTAGAAGATTCCTTTCCTTATTTTGCGCTGTCGCATGTCAACCAATAATCTTTTTGGTTGATCCTTACGGTCTAATCTTTTTGCTGTTAACCCCTTCGGCATTTTAAATACGTATGTAGAACGAAGATATTTTAAGCTGGAAACATTTAATTTTTTACAATACAAGACCAGCGGAAGCCCACATGATCGCGAAAATTATGTTAGAGAGATGAACGTAGCCAATTCAAGAATAAAAATTAAGGTACATTATTGGGAAAGCTTCATAAAAAATATGGAAAATACTTAGAAACGGAAAAACAGAAGTAAATGAAACAATAAAAATTAATAAACTTTAATCCGAGCAATGGAAAAAATACTTCGCGCTGAGATGCAGAAACTGAAGAGGTAACCATAACAGAAAAAGAAATTAGGCAGGCTTTGGTAACATTGAAGAAATATGGAGGAAAAAATTTAGTCAAAGAATTACAAAAACTATATGATCGTATGCTAAGTTCTGGTAAGATGCCGTGAGAGTGGAAAGTCAGCGTATCGTTGCCAATCTTCAAGAAAGGAGAAAAGACCAACCCTGACAACTACCGACCCATCACCTTGTTGAACTCAGCTGATATCAAAAATAATTTTGAAAAAATTGCAACAATATATACATCTGAATGAAGAACAACAGGGATTTAGACCAAACCGATCAACCATCAACGCGATTCATAGTACGACAAATAGTCGGAAAGGCGACTGAATACAATGTACCAGTTTTTCTATGCTTCGCAGATTTAACGAAGGCATTTGATCGTCTAAATAATATTAAGAGAAATGGAAACCATTAAACTTGTACACGATATGAATTTTGAAGTTAACTACCATCAAAGTAGAAAATGAATGTACAGAAACTAAAAATTGCAATTCCGGCATACAACAAGGGGACTCTCTAAGCCCTGAGCTGTTTAATTTGGTCATCAAGAAATTAATTGATAGCGTTAAAGATCTGCTCGGGTACCAGATAGGCCATAGTATATAAATATGGCGTGTTAGGCTGATAACGCGATACATCTTCCAGTAGGTTGCTGGCCTGGTCGACGATGTTCCTCCTCCTTTATCAGGGCTTGGGACAGGCCTGATAAACTACTTAGTCCAGCCTGCAATCCCTTCAGGCTGTAACTAAAGAAGAATAAATAAATATTTTGCCATCAAATAATTTATACAAAATAAAAATAATTCAATGATTACGATAATAGAAATTTAATATTTGTATGTATTTTAACGAATTATGATTTATTTCTCCAAAGGAGTGGATTCTTACCAATTTGTTTGTTTATTGGGCGAAAACAGATTTCAGTGCGTGCCGACTTACAAATTTAATTTCTAAAATGATAATACAAATATTCTGGCTAAACTAATCAAATCCCCTAACAACTGTTGGTGTTTTGTTAAAATTTTTGATCCTCTGTTTTCGAAAGATTTTTGTACTAGCACAGGTATTACTTAATGTTAAGAAAATCCAGATCAGAAAACCGCAAGGGCTTACAACATCATCAAATAATCCCTTTAAATTTTAGACATGTCTACAGAGGTGGCATAACCTGACATGTGCCAAGAGATTATCCTCTTTTCGCTGCTTTATAACTGTTAATTCTTGTTTCTGTCAGTTTTTCCTTTGGGGCTTAATTTTCAAAGTTTTCCAATATACTTTTCTGGTTTTTCAGTTTCATACACCCAACAAGCTAAAGAAGTACATTATTTCGATTTAATAAATCAATCCTTTTTTCAGAGCTTGTTAATTAAGATTAAAATTTGTATAGCTTCAGGTGGAATATGCCTGCTGAAAATTCCTAGATGCGAGTTCTTTGTTACGATGTATAGTGCACATCGGAACAAAGGGTTTGTATCGCAAAATCGCCAGGTTAATTCACCTTTCATTTTCATAACGTTTATGAAACTTTCTTTATCGACAAATGTGGTGTCTGCTGCCATTGAACTATGTGGTATTATCGTTCAAACTCTGCAGTTGTAGGGTTTCCCAAAACGCAATCCCGTACAAAGTTATTTTAGCTGTTTTGATATCGTCTAAATTGTGGTTACTATTTTAGTTCATCCCTCTGTTCAGAGTACAGATGTGGTTTTGTTCTCTGGTTGTTACTTATAACGGTTATTTTTTTCAGAAAAACGAAACAAGAAGAATTTAGGTAACAATGTAACCCCAAACTGAAAACTCTAAATTAGTATTCTGCACAACAATGGCATAAAATATTTTATAAAAATTAATTAAGTTGAAATTTTGCCAAGATTGGGGGTTATTACGGCAGTTTGGACGAAATTTCTTCAAAAATATTTATGGGACTATTAAAAATAAATATTTTTTTCATTTCTGTAGATTGAGTTTCTATTTTAGTTGTTTTTGTAACCGGAGCAGAACAAACTTAATTTCATATATTGTTTTATCTCGGTTGTCTCAATTCTCCCTTGGCTAACTGGAAAGTAAACATATGTTCCCTAGGTTCTTCCATGTCCGAGTCCACATCGTTTCGGTTTCAAGTTTCGGAGTGTAATTTAGACTGCGAAAACAGACCCAACGTATTGAAGACATATGTTTGTTTAAGGCATAAGATTTGTAGGAGGTTTTACTTGTGGCTGACGTTTTCTTGATTCATTGCGCCAAACGATGCAACTTTTTCAAGTTTGCTAACCTTTTAGCGAGATTTAGAAAAAGGGACATCCCTCTAAAGACCGACTTCGAAATTCCTTAGGAAGCAAAATGGAATTTATCTTTTCCATTTTAATTTAACCCCAACAAAAACAGTTTATATTCGGTTTCGTATTGGTTTCAACAATATTTAATTCCAGTATCAAATAAAAATAAATTTTGCCAAACGAACCCAATAGAATCGTCTAAATTTCAGTTAATTTTTGTAATAATAAAAATTAAATAAGAGGGACTTTGTGAGGTATCCAGAAGCCCTAAAAATTTAATGATACGCATGCGGTTGAATTTCTTGAGCTTCACTCCCCTTTTCACTGTAAATAACCTTCAAGCTTTCAGGTTTCTATTTTCTCTGTCTACATTGATTAACGACATATATAAATTGTTCTGATTTACTTAATTAAGAAATTGGAGGAACGTGTTGTCAAAAGAAAATACGGTGAAGGAGGGGACTTAACAAGGTTGTAAAACGCAAGCGAAATTTTTATTAACTTGAAGCTTTCGAACTATTTTTCCAAAGGTGACTTTTATTCTGCCAGAGATAATTTTGCAATGCTCTTTTGAATTTAGAATTCGTGATGTAAATGAGGTATATTTAACAAAAAAAAAAGAAATTGGGCTTTTCTTTTCATTTTGCCACCGGCAAATAAAATTATTTTTTCAAATTATACAATCGGTTGTATTTTACATTTTCGTTTGTTTGTTTGCCAATTTTTAAAATTAAAGCGGCGTAATTTTACATAGCTTAAAGTCATTCGGGCGTTTTCCGAATTCCGAAAAAAACAGAGCTCCTTTTGTTTTGTATTAAAAAATACGGACGTGAAAAGAAATGCGTGTGCATATTAAATATGTTTGTGTTTCAGCGAGTTGATATAAAATTAAAATTCAAATATTCGTGCGTTACTTAAATTAACAGTAAACATTAACGGGGTTTCGGAAACGAAGGAGTCTCGTGCAAATATATTTAACAATGAATGCTAACGACGGTGCTCGCTCAGTTCTCGGCGCTGCTCTAAGACAACCCTTTTTATGTATCCCCTTAATATCACCTCGCATTTGCATGTAATGTATTTTAATTCGGATGTCTCGTCTTACTCCTCTATTTATTCAAGCGCTAGTTAGAGCTGATATGGACCAAGATTCGCAAATTGTTTGCCAGCGTCACCTCCATTTTCCATCGGGGAATTTGCAGACGTCTCCTGTATAATTCAGATGAATAAGGCTGCTGGTACAGAGTAGAACATATGCGCACATATGAACACACAAAGGCCCCGTTTATTATTTCTGCTACCGAGTGCAGGGTAAGAGATGGTAGTTGCGGTGCTTAACATTGTTAAAACATGGGGTTGCGGGAGTTTACTGGCATTATTTACGTTTTGCAACTGCAGCACTGCTTGTGTAACGACACAAACCTGATTACAACAATGTAAGTGCTTAAATATACCCATCGACACACATTTTACTTGCTTTTATTAACATTTTATTCGATCCAGCTGCCGGTTCATTTTCGGTACTAATTTCGGTAAACATTATTTAAGTAATTGCCGTTCTAAATTACGGTAATCTCCTGGCGCCTCCACCATAATACTGGTCAGCAACATATTCTCGGGTCATATCTAATTTCGGGGGTAGAAATGTACACAGCAACTGCATGCCGAAATGCTTATACTTCTCTTCGTATGTATTTGCAAAGGAAATTGCTAATAAAACCTTATCGCTTGCGTACAGGACGTTCTATTCCCTGCATGCGTATACTTATGAAAATAATTTTTCGGGCTATTAGGACCTTAAATGTTTCACTTTAACACACGCCTTCTAGAAATATAGGAAATTATATGCTTTGAATTAACCGTCATAATGTGAGTTTAATAACACCATTTCATACGGTGGCAGGTATATTCACGCGAAATGTAATTTGTAAAGAATCAATAAAGTACAGTGAATGTTTTTATGACCAAGTTGGCAAAAAGCACCTTTTCGGAAAATGGTACGTAAACACTTTAAAAAATTAACATGCAGTATTTCATTAATTTTAACCACAAGTTCCGTTTTAGATTTGTTACGCAAAGCTTAAATTCAATCTGGATTTTTAAAGAAATTCAAGGGCTAAACAGTTTGAAGGGATGTTTTATAATTCAAGACGATGAAAATTTTAACCTGGAGTTAAAAGAACACCCGTTAATTTATTATATGTTGCCGACGATCAAAAATTTAAACCTATTGTCTGCCCTTTGATTAGATGAACTCTTGTATTTTTAAGAAGTTTGGTGGTGCTTCGTTTTTCTGTTCAAAATGTTTCGTATTATTTTCCTAATTATCATCATTATCTTATCATCAACAACAGTGTTAATTATTCCATTTCTGGATGTACGCCTCACCAATCTTTCTCCATTATATGCAATCAATTGTTACTCTCATCCACTGTGTTCCGGCTGTCTTGGTATTATCGTCTCTCCATCTGGTACTAGAGCAACCGCGATCTCTTCTTCCCTTTCTTGGCCTCCACTGTGTCACCTTTTTATTCCATCTGCTGTCATGTTTTCTCATTAGGTGCCCTGCCGATTTCCAATTTAAAGTGGCTTTTTCTCTGATTTTACTTCTAGTCCAATCCAAGATTTTCTTCAGTTATCGTACTCCCAACATCGACCTCTCCATTTCGCTTTGCGTTACCTTTATCTTCTTTATAATAGTCTCCGTAAGAGACCACGTCTCCGAAGCGTATGTAAGCACTGGGAGGCTCTGAGTGTACGTTTTTAATTTAAACACATTTCTCAATTTTCCATAAGCAGCTAATCCAAATCTAAATCTTCTATTTCTGCCTTTTCTTTCGTCCTGTGTGATCTGATGCCATCTATTTCCCGCAAATGCCTTTATGTCTTCTTCTTCTTCTTCATATCCCATTTATGCCTTACGGCGTTGGGTCCTCGATCCATCTCCTGTAGTTGTTCTTCTGCCTCGCCAATATTCTGACTTCCTGGATGATTTTCCCTCATTTCCTTGCCAGCTCCCTGAGGTTATCCTCCCATGTAATTCGGGGTCTCCCTCCTTTCCTTTGACCTTCAGGCCTCATTTCAAATATTTTTTGGGGGTATGCGTCGATTCTCATACGACTAAGGTGTCCATTGTCCATATCATCAGAGCTGTCTGTTTTCTACTTCCTCCACTATTGGTTTTTGGTCTAGTTCTTCCATTACACTTCTGTTTCTGACTCTGTCCCTTCTAGTCTTGCCTATCACCTTCCTTAGATACTTCATTTCAGATACCGCTATTTTTCACTTTATCTACCAATGCCCATGATTCTGACCCATACAGTAGTGTAGGTGTATATATTGTTTGGTAAAGATGCATTTTTGCTTTGACGCTTAGTTCTTTTTTGCCTATTAGGGTGTTGTTTATTTGATAATAAATTTTATTTGCCTTGTTTGTCGTGTGTCTGACTTCTTCTTCTATTTTTCCATCTTTGTTGATTATCGTTCCTAGATATTCAATTTGATCCACATACTCCAGTCGTTTGTTTTCTATTTGAATGTCCATTCTTGCTATTTGTTCTTCTCTGGTGATATGCATTATTTTACTTTTATTGATATTGATCTCCTTCCCTTTTTCTTCTAGGTTTCTTTTCCAAATGTTGATATTATTCTGGAGTTGACGCACTATATAATAGTCTGCTTAAGAGACCACGTCTCTGAAGCATATGTGAGCACTGGGAGGCTCTGAGTGTACGTTTTTGATTTAAACACATTTCTCAATTTTCCGTAAATAGCTAGCCCAAGTCTAAATCTTCTATTTCCGCCTTTTGGGAATCTGTTCAAAAGGTTAATTTTTGCCCTAAATACACATATTCCTCTAGGTACTATTTCTAGTAAATTGTCTTGTATTCTAAGAGGTCGTATATGTTGGTCATTTTTTTTTGTATATGCATTTGGAGGCCCACTATTTGTGTTACCCTTTCAATGTCTTTTATCATCGTTTCTAAATCCTCTTTATTATCCGATAGCAGCACGATGTCATCGGCAAAGCGGGGATTGTTGACATATTCCCCATTAATATTAATGCTCTTTTCTTCCCATTCCAAAGTTTTAAATGCGTCTTGTAAACGATTTTGGCGTAATCCTGTTACCTTGTCTGATGCTTCGTCTTACATTTATCGGCTTCGTCTTGTCAAAAGTCTATGTGTACTTACATATAATCTATTCTGCATGTTTTTATAGCGTCAATAAATGCCCATTTCTCTACAGCAGTGGTTCCCAAAGTGTGTTCCATAGAACCCTGGGGTTCCACGAAATAATTTTGAGGTTCAGAAGTCAAATTTTCAAAAAATATTGAAGTCTAAAACATCTACATTCTTCCCATTAATCTTTCATTTCATAAAGTTTTTGTATAATTATTTAATTTTATTTGGTACAGTTTGTATTTTGTGTAATTTGAATTTTGTATAAATCCATCTGTCACGGTCTAGAGTCGAATCCAAATTAGTTAGGCTGCCTTTTTGAAATCATCATGCCAGCACCTAAGTGGTCTTCCTCTTTCTCTTTTGTATTTGTACGGTCTCCACTCGTTAATCTCACGGTTCTATCTATCGGGGTCAATTCTAGCTACCCGTCCTGCATAACTCCAGTTCAGTTGGGCGACTTTTTCGGTTACTTTGGCAATCGTTCCAATTATATAATTTCGGAGTTTAGTCCTTCTTGCAATATTTAACATTGACCTCTCCAGCTCTCTTTGGGCTATTCTAACTGTTTCGGTGTTATTTTTTGTAGTTTCTCAATTTTCAGGTACATAAGTCACTGCTGGTAAAACACAGGCCGAACTAGTACTTATTTTTTTTTATTTCCTTTCCACTATTCCTTCCTAACTGGAATCTGTGTCCCATAAGTATATAATATATTCTGTTGTTTTTTAAATTTGGATCCCTTCTACTGTAAAATCTGGCTTTGGTTAGATTTAATTAGAATTGACTATTGAGATAGTAGTATGTATGTAGGCTACTTGACATGCACACCACAGACACATGGAGAGAAGAAGAAGATTGACATAGTAAACCATTGCTTGTAGATGGGGGATCATGGGGGATGCTCCTCCATCGTTGGCCTAACGTAGATTGCTCAGCTACTCTTCGTTCACATTTATTCCTTTCCCTCTCTAGTTTATTTTCTTAGATACATCTTCAAACCCTAAAGTGAAAAGTGCGTGTCTCCTTACCTTACTTCTCATATAAGAGGGATATTGTTAATTTTGTCATGAGTTGCTGTAGCTTCGCCATTTAGCTATTTTATGAGTTATATGGATCAATAAAGGCTAGATGTACTGGGATTTCAATAAAATTTTCAATAAGGTTTTTGATTATTGATAAGTGATCCGTGGTACTGTAATTCTCTTCTGAATACTGCTTGCTCTTGGAATTGTTATTCATGCAATTTTCTCATAAATCTGCTAATTTAACAGACTCACTGGTCGATAACTTTCAAGTTTTGTATTGTCGCCCTTTTTGTATAGTAATATAATACCGATATATTTCCTAGCTTTGGGTATTTCAGCTGATTTCAGGCACATGTTAAGCGGGTTTGTTATCTTTGATGGCAGATTGTCGCCACCCTCTTTAATCATGTCGATCGATATATTGTCATCCCCTGTAGCTTTATTGGGTTTCATGTCTTTTAGATCTATTTTACACTTCTTGTATGGTTATATATGGTTGTTCTTCTTACCCAATATTTCAAATTATTTTGTTATTATTATCATTGCTTCCTCTTTCTGCTGGTGTACTGGATTTATATAATTCTGTGTAGAACTATTTTATAATCCTTTCTGCCATGAACCACAATTTATTTCTTTCCCAGCTTTTGATCCCATAACGTAGACAACGGTGGTCCCTTGCTTTGCTGATTAGTTTTGTTCAAAATATAGTCTACCATTGTTGTAAGTTACAACTTGTAACATCATGAATGGCGATTTCATACCAGCTGAAATCCCAAAATTTACCACTGGTAGAAACCAAACATCATAACTAGCATCTCCGAGAATATAATCTGAAAATTTTGGTTAGTTTTAATATTATGCGTTAAGGATACAAGTCGAAGGTAAACAGCTGATCTGTGTTCAGAGGGTTCTTTTCGTCTATGAGTAATAACTTGAAGTAAATGCTCCTGGCGTGAACCTCCGTTTTTATAGGTACAACTTTTGTCTACCCAGAGTCTTGTCTTCCAGGTCCCGCATGAACGTTTCAATTTGTAAAAGTAGGCAACTAGCAACTACTTTATGTTCTTATAGCTATTAAGACAACAAGTGTTTTATAGAAGGTTTAAAAATCAAGGTCGTAGTTCAAATCCGAGCGAACGAAGTGAGCCGAGGATTTGATAGACCGAGATTTTTAAACTATAAAACACGAGTTATCTTCAAGATTTTTTCTAACACTAATATCAGACATTTTCTTTCACTAATATATTATTAGAAATTTTAATAAATTATTATTTGAGACGTGTCATAATACACAAAATGCGAAGATTGCTAGGCAACGACGTATTTAAAGGCCTATAAAATACGTTGTCATTGACGGCGTATTTTATAGAGAAAGCGTATTTTAAAGGAAACATAACAAGTGAGCTCTTATGCACCATAGAAACAGTATAAGATATTAGTGTTAGAAAAATATTTTTAAAATATTTTTTCAATTCAAAATCAATAGTGCTGCAAACTATAAAAACATGAAAATTTATTCAAATGTTCGAAATCGTAAAGAAATTAATACATTTCAAATAATTACGATTGATTTTGTTGCCATGTTTCTGTATAACTCCGCAGGGCAAGGACTTAAAGTGTATGTTGACACAAACGAATTACTCACAGACTGCTCTTTTCCCCAGAATTAGGGAATAAACTGTAGCAACCCGAGATTTAGGTTTCCTATTTATTAAAAATCTATAAATGTGCTATAAACGGCACTATCGGTTAAGTGTAAAGCGTTATATTTAGTGCCGTCAAATATTAGCCGTCAATTTAATCCTCGTCGTGTCATAAAACACTGGATCGTAAACTGGATCCAATATTGAGTCGAAAGCAATCTGCTAGATCATACAGCGAGCAATCAACTATTTTATACTTCATTATTATCGTTCCCTCGCGAACCAACTCTAGGGACAGCGTCGGTCTTTGTAGCGTCCCGACGACGCAACAAGCGACAGTCCCACAGGACAATGCCTGGCTGGATTGCACGTGCACTGCAGTTAAATCTCGGATTAAATGATACTTTCGAATTAATTAGACGGTCCGCTTGCCGTTGACAAGGCAACCGATTTTCCTATAAAGTTTGCAGACAACTGCCGCAATGTCGACGTCCAGGGAATTGCATCTCCTGTTTTATAAAAGAAATGCGGAAACATACCTGTCTATGTAATTAATTATTTGAATGTCGGCTGATATTTTACAGGTTCAAACTACAAACGTGCAAATAAACCTTCATGTTTTACTAAAAGCAAATCCTGCTTTTATATCATCATCCACTCGGAATCAACTAAAAGCTGTCGATACAGATTCGTCATTGCAGTATATTTCTTTGTTAACATACTTTGATCGTTAAATTAGTTCAACTAAACTGAAAACAACGAAAACCATATAACTAATTGCATCAGTTTTTTATATATTTACTTAATGTTCGTTGTAAAATATTCGGTTCATTTAGCAAGAACCACTAATTTTATTAAATTTAACTTTTCCCCGACTTTCTTGGCTTTGACATTAATTATGCTTAACTTTGTCACTTTGTTAACTCGGTAAATTTTTATCTTTTGCTTCAACCAAAGTTCAGGTTTAAGTTTTTCATCTTAATAATTAAGCAAACTTACACGAAAAAAATCATAAAAACATATAATGATTGTAATATGTTTTAAAACTTACAATTAGAGAAGGTTTATAAAACTTTAAATAAAATATAAAATATAAAAAATACTGTTGTGGTTTACTTTGAAAGATCCTGATCTGATTCTGAAATACTAACTTGTATGTATTATTATGTAGAGGTGATAACGTAACCTTGTTTTTTGCTTTCAGGTAAGTTTGTTGCCCTTCTACCATTAAATTAATTCATTCTGAATAAGTGGTAAGTTCTTTGGTGAGTGTTTTTATATGTGGCATGAAGAAACGGTCTAATTTAATTTAACACGTTTTTAGTTGACATTCCAAATTTAATTTTTAATTTTCTATGTTTACCAATTAACTCCGTCCAAGATATATGTATGTTAAAAATATATGAAATATTCACGATTAACTCCTCTAAAAATTATGCGAACTAATTCAAAAATACAAGAGAGCGGAAGCCTGATTAAACTGTCGCTGATTTAATTTAGAACAAAGAGGGATTACTCTTGTGAGAGGAAACTTTCAGTTCATTTTATGCAACTCTCAATTTTTGTACCTTTCCATTAATGACTATTTTCGGTTTCACCATATGTTTAAAAACCCAAGTCTATGGTCCACTGAAAAACTTACTTAGGGTGCCCTTTTTTATATATAATATTTTGTATATATTTGAAGAAGTAATGCATTCAGTATCGGATATTTAACCTAAAGAGTTTTCTTTAGAATCTGGAAATAATAGAAGGAGACTTCCAGGGATACAAAAAGATAAGTCGATATCGCAAAATGATTGACTACCAGTATTTTTTATACCTATCATTGTAGAATATAGAATTCACCCTGCACCCGCATATCTGCGTGAAACGCCTTCCCTTTTCTTCGGCGTACATAGGGTTCCCTTAGCGCAAAGTTCCCATCTGTCACGCAATATTTCGTCTTTGCTTCCATCATCCCCTAAATGCGACACAACATCCTTATCTACCTGAATTCCGGAATGACAAAGCAATCCCCATATCCACCCTATCGGGCTTATGCTAATCTACCTTTGCCCTTGAATGGATCCACTTCATTCAACACTTGGTCGCAAGCGGCTTACGTACGTCTCGGTACTTAACATGAGCATTGTACGCCTGTCCCAGACAGCCCACGTTATCAAGGCTTCTTTGTCTTAGGACTCTCTATGTTAATCGCACTCCATTGTTAAGTCGTTTGCAGACGACGTTGAGATAAAGTAAGAGAACCAGAAACATCAAACGAATTATGCCCTTTTTTGGTTTATTGAAAAACTAAACCGTTTTACGAGATGAAAACCCTCCTTTGTTGCTTGCGTTATTCTGAAAAACCGTCCCATTCGTTTCTGAAATTTTCGTTTTAGTTTTCTTCCACGTTTAAACTTCAAAGGGAGATAGTGGAGCGTCTACATAAATTCAGTCCGTTGTTTTACTAACGTAAAAATGTTCCAACGGTTGCGATTTCATCGTGTTCATCCTGGACACCTACAAATGCATTTATTATTAAACCGCTAACAAACGCTGATAACTCTTGTATACTACTACAAAAACGCAATGAATTTACATTATCCAGTTTCATCCAATATATGCGCGAGTTATGCGGGCGTAGTTGCCGGTAAACTTATATTTTGATCTAAATGGAATTGAAAAATGCTCCTAGAATTCAGGATATTACTACAATGGCAAAAGAAATAAATAAAAGCTAGACGTAATTGATTTTTTTTAAGTCAGTGGGGATATTAAAAAATTACTGCTAGAATCAAACGGTTTTATATTTCCGTCACGTTTATTATTTAGCCCTTTGTTAGATCTAATACGTGTTTTATCAGAAACGTATTTAATTTTCCAGGATAATGGATTTGTTTGTTGACTAAAGTAATATCATAGGTAATCATTTTTTCCCTGAAGGACACCACGATGCCTCCTTTTAGTAGTTATTTTAAAAAAATCCGTTAGAGTAGCCTACATAATTTTATTATCAATAACAGCATTCATCCACAAACGTAACTTATAATTATTAATTATAAATTGCGCAACTGTTTATGAATAGAATATAAAACTAACTACATAATTGCTACGCTGCTGTTAGTAGGTATTAAATGCAATGCATAGTCGAGTGTGTAATTACAACGTGTAGAGCACTTTAAAGCATTCGTTACTAAGCTTGCTTGAACATGAATTAACGAGTAGGTACCTATTTTTAATAACCATCGTATTTCATAAATTTCGTGTTAAATATTAACCCACATCAATATGCAAATTTTAATTTTTCAGTGCCACTGTTAATTATTTTAATATCAAATCTTTTTAATCATGATTTCCCCATAAAGTTTTAATCTACTTATATCAAATAAAATTTAAACATGTCAAATTTCATTTGGGTTCAACTCGTGTTTACTGTTATATTAATTACGAGCCCTAACATTGGACTTATGACGTCAGTCAAGCCATTGGACTGTCACATATAATCAACCGAAAATAAGGTTTATACAGGATAATATTATTTGGAATTTTCATTTTATGAGATTGCTACATACCGAAGGGTATTATATCGGAATTCTACGGTATATACATCTATTAAGTCCTGCAAATTTGAAGTAGTTTATGAAAAAGGCTTTGTGGGATTTTGATATTGTCGGTAAGGTATGCTATTAACAAAAAACATCTAAAACTTTTTTGATACCTTTTTCATTCAGTTCGTTTTTCCACTTTTCTCCAATTTATTACTAAGGTCACCTTGTGCACAGTTTATCTATCTTGCCTTTTTTAGCTACGTGATGGGCTCACAAAAACTGTATTTTCTACGTCTTTTTTGCAATTTTGAAAATTGCTGAAACCACCTAAGATTATATGTTTGTTACTTTCATGTCAAATCATGTTCTTCAGGTACTTTTCATTTTTTTTAATCACGTGTCATCTACTTTTTGCCTTTCCTCTTAATATTTTGCTTAGGTAGTTAATATTTCCTTCTCCTGTTCTTGTTAGCTCTTCCTTGGCACTTTCCTCATTTGGTAGTCTTTATCAATTTTTAGATAGTATTTCGATATTTTTAAATATTAATTTTTTGTTTGCTGCAAACGTACTACTACTTCTTGTTATTGTTTCTTAAAAAGCTTTCCACTTTACAATTTTGGAGTATTTTCTACCCTTTCTTTTTTTAAATGTAAAACCTCTTCTTTCACTAAAAAATACGCTTGGAGCTTATATAATAACGACTAACAATATGTCATTCTTAGGAATGTGGATGTAATTTAATTTAATTGCGGACCGAATTACTATTATCTGAACTAATTCTAGTTAATATAGAACTAGTTAACCTGTTAACTAAAATCATAACATCTCGATTAACAAATAAACTAGACTTCGCAGCCAGTAAAACAGGCAGGGTTCATGAAGGGCCACTGTATAGTTACCACTGATCATAGTGATCATCTGATCATCTACAGACAGTGCGAGCACTAATAGAGAAATGCGAAGATTATAATATAATGTATGTACTCGTATTTTGTTAACTTCGACCTTTGATGCAGTAGAATAATTGTGGGCCATACTACAGGCCCTAAACAGCGCAAGGGCTGACTCAAAATTCAAGATATATACAACATTAATTAAGAATATCTAGGAAAACGCTACCTCCATGATAAAAATAGATGAAGACATCACCACCCAGAAAATCCCTATGAAAAGAGGCGCAAGACAGGGAGATCCAATGTCCCCAAAATTGTTTACAGCAACATTTGAAAATGTGTTCAAAGAACTGAGATGAGACTGAAATGGTATAAATATAGAGGGAACATATCTTAGTCAGTCCTTATTAGCAATGATCCCGAAGAACTAAAAGACATGATAAGACAATTAAATGAAGCATCTAAAAACATTGCTCTACAAATGAATTTGAACAAAACCAAAGTCATGTCTAACAGTACAAGACAGTTCACAGTACAGTCAGAACACATCGAGACAGTGGAAGAATACATACATCTCAGACATCTTATAAAGCTGGGGAATCAAAATGAAATCGCAGAAAAAAATAATAGAAGAACCAGTCTGAGTTGGGCTGCATTTTCTAAACTTAAAGATCTAAAAAAATCAAGGAAGTGCCAAATTGTATGAAGAGGAAAGTGTTCGGCTATTATACATATACATGACATACGGACTGGAGACCATGACCTTAACGGAAAAAGGTGCCGAAAACTGAAAAAACGCAGCGTGCCATGGAGAGAGTAATACTTGGCATAAGTATCAGAAGCAGGGTAGAAATGTAACAATTAGAAACCAAACTGAGCTAACTGACATTATACAACAAGTTGTAAGACTAAAATGGAGTTGGATAGGACATGTGGCAAGAAAGTATTCGGAACAATGGTCAAATTGAGTAATACAGTGGAGACCTAGGGCAAACAGAAGAAGCGTTGGAAAGTCGCATAAAGCATGAACCGATGACATAAAGACATTTGCTAGAAATAGATGGCATCAGATCGCACAGGATAAAGTAGCTTGGAGGAATTTAGTGATGGCCTACGTCCTGCAGTGGAGTGGACCAACCAAGGCTGAAGAAGAAGACATTAATTCTGATATATTATAAGTTGCTTATTTGGGCTTTGCAAAATTAAAAAAATAGCTACTTTTATTATACTGATAGCAATATTTCTACTTATGCATATTTCCATATATTCTTTCTTTCTTTATTTCATCTTTATTTATTGTTATTTGGCTTTGTTTTGCAATCTAATTCAAGAATTCATTCGGTTGCCATTTATTTACTGGTAACCACTTCAATAATTTACTTTGAAAAGGTTTGGATTCTTTTACATTTTTAATTTCATTAGATTATAATTTGACAATGCTGTGGGTTTCTGAAGTTCAAGATCACTCTCTCTAAAAATCATTATTTTTATCTTTTGCAATTCTAAAGAATCTTATATTTAAATCTGCCTACAATCTAACTTCATAAACATCTCCATATATTATACTCTTTCCTTTTTTATTTTTCCAACTTTTACCTTATGCTATGTTTGTCTTTAAAAAATACTATGCAAATAAATGTGTACTAAAGTAACATATAATGCAGCAGATATACCAAGTTTAACAAGAAAAGACGAACAGCTACTAAGAATATGGGAACCAATTAAAACAGCAGAAGTAACAATAAGACCCAAAATCAACCACGAATTATTAAAGGAAAAGACTAGTGAGGAATACTAAAGCACAGAGAATTAGGTGGATAGAACATGTAAGGAGGATGAATAAAGGGAAGATGTTGAAGAAGATAACAAAATGGCAACTAATGAAAGTAAGGAAGAGCTTCAGAAAGGAGCGACAAAACATTCCATGCTTCTGCTTATTCTTCTTCCTTTTATTATCCCTCTTTTTTCTCTTCTCCCAACCACGTTTTACGTTACGATCTTGGTTTTCTATTAGTCTTTCCATTTCTTTTTTGATTTAGGTTTTTCAACCTGAAGGGTTATAGTTATATGCTTTTCTAAGGATTTTGTTGTCGCTCATTTTCCCCCTAAGAATCCAACCATTGTCGAATATTTGTCTTAATTTTTCTGCATAGATGGAAAATTCCTGGTTCTTCTTAGATATATTTATTGCTCTTCGTATCTTTTTATGCATTTCTAGCTATTGGCTTTAAAAAACTTATAAGTTCTCCGAGATCTCTTCGCACGTATGCTGGACAGGAGGCTAACTTTGCCCGTCGAAAGACGTTTGGAGATGCTTAGCGGCGTCGAATAAATTAGAACTAGTCGTGTTAAAATGGTTTATTTACAATAGAAAAGTATTTACAAATTTAAAGTGAACAGTCAGGGTAACACCCCGCGTACCGTTAGGATCGTTAACCCTTAAGTCCCGTTAAGTTTTGCTAACGCTCAGAACCGTTAAGTCTTCGGTGGCGTTACGATGTCGGCTGCCGCCACAGACGTAAAGAAGATCGACCCGCAGTGTTACGAGGTTAACGGTTATCAAAAGTGTTAGTATGGTAATCAGGACCGCCAGCTTAATCTGATCTCTAAAATTCCAGCGGGAATATCGCCGGTCTCGATAATCGAACTTAAAATGCCTACGTGAGAGACCAAGACCTTTTACACGTGGCTATCGGGTCCTTTATGACTTTAATCCACCAAATATTCCGACAACGTTGCCAATGTTGAAGAAGTATTCTCAACTTTCGTTTCTAGTTCTTCAATAAGAACATGAGAATGTCTTATATATAATGTTTTAAACGTGTTTCAGTTTCACAAGGCAAAACATCGCAACGTTTCAACATGTTCTTCAATAGTTCACTGTACATGTTTGTAAGAAAAACAATTTCATCGCTCTTCTCCAGACATTCTTGGTCCAACATTAGACACATTCCCCAATATGTTTCCATTCGTCTCTATTTCTTGGTAATCTAAACATTGTATTCCTCCCACCATCCGACCATCTGACTGGAGGTCTGTCTACGTTTCGCTTGGTCGTTCTTGATCTCGATTGTAGCAGTCGGGTTGTCGATCTATCATCTGTTCTTCTTGATATGTGTCCTGCCCATATCCATTTTAATTGGGCCAATCTCTTTTCTGTATCCTCCACACCTGTTTTACTTTCGCTGAGGGTTGTACTCAACATTCACCTTTAGATGCCTCTTAAAGCTATTGATATTTTATTGGCTACTCTTTTAGTGGTTGCAGGCATTTGGAACAGCGTCATGTCCATTTATCCTGGGGTTTCCTTTTAAACAATGTGTTCATGGTTTACATATTCTTACTCATTAGATACTCTATCACCTCTACCGTTTCTTTCTCCCAAACCATGTATCCCTATCCAAATTTCCATCTTTCCGCCTTTCTCTCTATCTTTGCAGTAAAATGTCGAATGATAAATAAGGTTAAAGTGAGCGTTTTACTTACGCATCGTAGAATTCATCTACCTCTTCGGCTGTGTGGTTTTCATTTGGTGCGTAGACTTGGATGCTCTTTATCTTATATCTCTGATTAATATTTATGATGACATATCCCACTCTGCTTGATAGCCCTTTAACACTGACTATTTTACTCTTTATTTTCCTGTTTATAATGAAACCAATACCTTTGTCGCACGTCTCTTCTTCTCCTCTATAGTATATGAGGTGACCACTTTTAGTTTAATACATTCTTCTCCTTTCGTCCACACTTCTGAGATTCCTATAACATTCCATTTTATTTTTGTTAGCTCTTCCTCCTTGTTTGACCAATGATTTAGTATTATACGAGTATGTTGCCACCTTCATTTTAAAGTTTTGTAGGTCTGTTTTGGTGGAAGTTTTGATGTTGACGAATTCTTGCTTGCTCCAGAATCCGTGAGGTAGATTGACCTATTGTCTGTGTGAGATTCTGGACTTTTCGTCCTATTTACCTAGGGTAATCTGTTTGTAGAACTCGGCATAATCATTTGACATGTATGGGGGTAAATGGCTATCGAAACGCCATGCTAGCCCTGCATGTTGGCGAATTAGTGGTGCCTTACCTCGCTAAAGTTATCACTTTAATGGAGGGATCCTCCGCCACCGCACTAAGACGAAGTCCCACATTCAACCCCGTCTAAGAATCTATGCCCTATCAGTTGAAGTATTGATATGTAAAATTCTATTGTCAGTCTTACTAGAACAACGTACTGAAATTTAATAAATTTCGAATTTACGCAATTTTTTAGGGTGCACATAACAAAATATTTGTTTGGATACCTGTTTGGCCTACCTTAATGTATATATTTTCCAAATTATTTTTAATCCACAAACGTTGTTTTTCTGGCTTAATAATTTAAAAGAAACCCTACTACTCAAATTTTATAACAGGTTTAAAGAACTTAATCTAATTTTGTTGATCTTTAAGGTCAAACCTGATCCCGTTATAAATTAAATTGCTAACTGTAGTAAAACTTCAGTGAATTATTTATACGGGAAGACCTATTTCGTACAAGTAATGTAAAAATAGCTACGCAATATAAATTTCTGACGCAAAGCGCCTTTTTTTTCTAAATTTACTCACAAATATAGGTAGATACCAAATTTCGAAATATCAGTGAATTAAATATTTAACTGAGTTTCTATTTTTATTTTCGACTGTATTTTTGGTTCGTTCTGTCTTTAACCCGGTACAGGCTACAGGTGAAATATATTTATTTACTTTGGCATGAGAACGTTTTTCTCTTTGTGCGTGTCGGTTGTTTCTGTAGATATCTGTAGCTAATGGAAATTAATTATGCAGAATGCGAACGTTTTATTTAGGGCAGAAATTCAGGGAAGGAATAGAATAATATTAAATCTTTGTGCTAAAATGTAACGGGGGCGCAGTTTTGTTTAATAGTTTATATACATTCGCATTCTCTTTTATGTAAACGTTTAAATTTAATGGGCAATAATTTTAATGTAGAACAGTTAATCCGTATAAAAGTGCAGTTTTAACGAGCACATTCATGTACTTCTCGAGTTACAACAAGATAAGAAATCCCATAAAGCGCCTCGAACACAAGCGACCCAAATATTCAGCCATATCCCGGGTGACACATGGCCCACACACATTCGTCGTGTACCATTATGTACAAAAGGAAAACTTTTTATGGAATTGTTATATTTGTGTAAGTCACAGTGGCAAAATGGATGTGTCTGCTCCCATTGTGAGAAAACTGCGAACGCGGGAACCGACTGGGAATTGAATTCTATGCGATAACGCACTGCTTTGGCGAATAAACAGGCTCGAGGATGACACATCGCACTCGAATAAATACTTAAACGATTCTATTTGGGCGTCTTCCTTCTGCACCCTTACCAACTCCCGACCCAAGGGTACTACTAACACATAAACCATACGGAAAACGCGGAACTCAAAGAGCCTCTTTCGAACCATATTTTCTTTAATGTAAAATAAATCGCGTGCACAGGTCGAACATTAGAATTCAACGGCAAAAAATTCGAATGGTTTTGGCAAACATAAAACACAAACAATGTCATGTCCAATAACATCCGTGTATTATGATATCTCTCGCTGAGTTTCGAGTATATGCAAATTTATTCAATTTTAAAAGAAGCCCGCTCTGACAGGATAGGGGTGGCATTTTACTGACAAATTCGGTCCCGTATGACCTGACAAATCCATTCCTGCTCTACTCGAAACAACAGATTATTACAGTTTCCCGTGTCATTTCAATATTATAGTACAAGTAGGAATTTATTGATGAGCTATTCGTTTCCTAACTCTTTATTGATATTGCGAAATTTCCAATCATTCCGTCGAAAATCGTTACGTTTCAGGAGACCACGAAACCAAACAATAACCGTATCAGAAAGGTATTTTAGTTCAGGAACTCGAGCTTAACCAAACAATATCAAAGAAAATGATTTGACAAGCAATGGATTGTAATAGATTACGTTTCGGTAACATTTGATTGTAATTCATATGATTCATGACCTTTGAAATTTTAGAATTCGGAACCGTGAAATCGACTAGAAAGCTTTTTCTCACAAAGGGTATTTTTAGGTTTCACCGCAACTAATCGTAACGAAACCTTTTTCCACACTACATATTTTAAATTAATTTATTATCGTCCTTTTTTATTTATTTCTTTTATTTGACCCAAAATATATATTTTTTTGAAACAACTACTGACCTTATTCAATTATGAAGGTCTGTTTTATACTCCTTAATTGGCGAAACACCAAGTTAAGAAGGATAAAATGACAAACTCACCACAACATTTAGAAAATATGAAGGTCTGTCTCGTAACTGCAAAATAATCTAAAAATGCAATGAGCTAATTCAGAATTAAGGAATCTGAATCAGTTTCTTTTGATATTTAAAGATAGTTGTGCTTTACTTTTGCGCATGCTTTACTTAAACTTTTGGGATATAAAACAATTTTAAACCTGTCTGATAAGACGGAAGCCAATAACCTGGCTGTTATCAAAGGTTTCCTCCGAACTTTAGTAATATGTAAATCCTCACAAAGTATTTTCATATTATTTTTATCTACCCTTCACAAGCTTATAGGAAATTTGTTTCTGTAATTATCTAAAAATTTAGTATGCTTGCTATTTATTTACTAAGACAAAATTATTCATACGTGAGTAGTATATTTTCCTGCACAACTGGTACAAATTCCTGTTAATGTAATCTCGCGTTCAGGACATTAGCAGGCAACATGCCCCGCCTGACTGCACTTGTAACACATGCTGTAATCTCATTTGCTTTTGTTTATCAGCATAATGCATCCGAATAATGAGGAATGCAGTATGAACGTTTGAATGTAATGCAGCGTAATTGCCGACGTCCATTCATTATTGCAGGTTCTCGCTGAAAGTTCTAAAAATAAATGGTTATTAATAATTCCGCTTTTAAAAAGCTGCTATAATTAGCCCTTATTGCTTATAATGAAAATTTTAAAAGCAATGTTTTACGTAGAGTGTGCTCGGTGAATGAAATGCAATTTTTATTAACGTTTGGGTAATTTAAGTTTTCATTACGTTAACAAGCATAGTCGGTGATTCTGAAAGGATATTAAAAATCTAAAGTAAAAATTAGTGGTCGAACAAATAATAACCAAGCGCTGGTGCAAAAGCTGAAAATTCACAATTAAAAAATATATCAAATGCATAGGTACTTTGAGTAATTAATAAATAATTCCATTATTGATGAGCTTAAAAATAATTTCTGTAAGTTTTACTTGCAGTAATAGTCCGCCTAAGGAGCTTGTCCTCTTATTACGTGGCTGAATTTCATCAAAAGCCCATTTCCGTACAGAAATGTTAGTCTGATAAGTTTCAGCAAGATTAAAAAACTTACAAAAATGCTTCTCCACAATTTTAGTTACCAAAAACTTTCCTCTACGTTCCTCGATGTTTGCCAATAAATGTTGGGCTTGTAGGCCGAAATTAAGATCGGAACATAAATAATGCTGCAACAAACTAACTCATGACAATACATCACAATGAGAGTGAGAGATAATACCAAACGTGTGCTGCTAAAAAAATTTAAATTTGTCTGATATTTAATAAAGGCCTGACTGCCTACAACTAAATTCCTGCAATATAACTCTTAACTGCAGAGAATGCAAGAACAACAATAAGAAATTCGATTAACTCTAAGCGCTGGTCATATTACTGCAAAAGGAGATTAAAGAACAAAATTAAATCTGAATGAAAGAAGAAGCTATGAAAAATTATTAATAAAATTTCAAGCAGGCAAAGAAGAGCTACTAATATTATTATATTTAATTCGCCTGAACGTGTTCCTGAGAATCGAGAAAGTCAAAGTTTCGGGAATTAGAATAGCTAAAAAGTCAGCATCAAACTGCCGTGTTACTCTTTCCATGTAATATTTAGTAGCAATCTTAAATTAAAAACATAACATTCTGATAAGCTGCTTAATTTTTAATAAGTTGGGTTTTTATCAGTGCGTAAACAAACCAACAATAATTACACAATTTAGCTCCACAACAATTGATTTTATTATTTCTAATGACAAGCACCTTCAGTGGAAAGTCAATCGTACTCCCAAAACAAGTGATTATTGAAAAAGACGAGTAGGAAGCGAAAAAGAAACTGCAACTGTGCTTATTAATAAAATGAAGAGGAATTTTACAAACTTTTCTGAAGAGGCGTTCCAATTTATTTGATTTAAATTGGAATACAATTAGTAGCGATGCAAATATTTCAGCAAATAATCTTTGCAATTATATTTTGAATACACTGAATATGCATACTCTAGTAAAACGATATTTGATACCAGTTAAATGTGAACTAAACCCTAACCGAACGGATGATAGACAGGACATTTCTAAAAAGAAAAGTACTTCGTTGAGGCGCTATCGACCCTCAAAGATCTCTAAAAAGATTTCATTTTTTAATTCACAGTTTGCTTTTAGCGATGTAGATTAAATTATGGATGTAAATTTGTACTAAAAAAAATGTTTTTTGACATAATTTTTTCGTTCATGGGTGTTACGTAAAAGGTAAAGCGGCACTAACACCCCACGAGGGAGCACGGCCGGCAACATAGAGGGTTAAGGCCTCCTAAGTTGCTTTCGACAAGCGCCTACCTTCCCTACTCCACCACTGTGTTTCGATTCCCAATTAGTTTCAGTGACTGGGTAGGCCACTCGCTGAGCATCCGACTCGGATTTGACCCCGAGACCGTTCGCGCTGTAATCGAATGCCTTAACCACTCTGGCGATGGGTGGTCAAAAATTGATCCTCCTCATGCAAAGAACGGTTTGGCCAATATCTATATTTATTTACAGACAATTTTATTGAAGAAGAAAATAACTTAGGTATCTTATTAGATTATTCGAAGGTCTTCCATACAATTGATCGCACAATTTTAATAGATATGTTGTATTATACAGGGTGTTTTCATTGACCAGCTTATAGCTCATTTCTTATTAGAAATACAAGAAAAAGTCACAGGAAATAGTTTTTTTATTAGTAAATCTTCTATAAAATGGCATAATTAATTATTTTTCATGGCCTACTGTTTTTCGGGAAAAATGTATAACTTTGTTTTTTTAAATGGAACACCCTGTATATTTATTCGATAATTGATCAAGGGTTAAATTCTCTTTTCAAAAATGTATCACATGTGATATTTTAAGTGTCAATTAAAAAAACACACATAATAAAATCATTCTAGTTAACTATGCGCGGTTTTTGCTTTTAGCAGTCTTTTGTACTTTATTAAAATAAGTAATTATTTGTTTCATTTTGTTGCTTATTAATTTTTTACAGCATTGCTACTTGGTACTATCAATTGTATGTAAAATAAACAGCAGGCATAGTCAACTAGTACGATTCTATTATTTGAGTTTTTTCCTCCAAATGAAACCTAAAATATCATATGTGATACATTTTTGAAAAGAGAATTTAACCCGCGATCCACTAGCGAATAAATATACAGGGTGTTCCATTTAAAAAACCAAAGTTATACATTTTTCCTGAAAAACAGTAGGCCATGAAAAATAATTGTTTATGCCATTTTATAGAAGAATTACTACTAAAAACTATTTCCTTTGACTTTTTCTTGTATTTCTAATAATAAACGAGATATAAGCTGGTCAATGAAAAATCGGACACCCTATATAGGGCTGTTGCCAACACTTTTAAAAGATTATTACCTCTCTAACCGATTTCAAACTGTTACTATAAATAATTCTCTATCTTGTTATCAGATAAATGAAACAGATGTTCCTCAAGAACTAATTGTTGGACCAATTTTGTTCGATATAGATATATATTTCTAGATTTTCCTCATGCATGTGCCAAGGAATAAATGAGGATAAAAAAACATTTTGCAAAATTTATCAACAAAAAAGCGCATTTGGGTTAAATTCAAAGATATATGCAGTGATACTGTTTGGCAAAAATAATGTTGTGTAAAGGATAGCCGTCGATAGGACCATACCGTTAGTGGGCAGTGTATATTACCTTTTGTTGAGTCAGTTAGGAATTTGGGCTTAGATCTAGAACCGTCGTTACGTTTAAAAATATATGTATCAAATTGTTAAAAATGTGTTGGCTACCAAATTAAAAAGGGTTATGTGACACTATAGTTTTATCTAAATTTGATCTTTGTGACGCTGTGACTTCACTTTAAGAATACAAAAACTCCAAAACGCGTGCTTACATCTCATTTTTGGTATTTGCAGATATGAAAGGATATCTCATTATTTTATGAAAGCTTATGAAAGTGGCTATCTAACTGTCATATCGAATATGGGGCGTTCCATTTAAAAATTTTGAAGAAAATCGAGGTCGACATTTTTCGATCACCCTTTATACTGGTAAACGCTAGTGTCGAAGTATCCTAGCTATTCCATGGGTGATAGAGTCCTTAAATTAAACCCTGAGATAGAACACTTACTTCAAACTAATTTCACAGTGGCGTTCGTCCAAAGTGAGGTTAGATTTTTTTTAAAACAATTTAATAACTGCTGAACGGTTAGTGATAGACCACTATAGTGCTATATCGTTGCACTTGCCGTGAAAAGGCGATTCTGAATATCTAAATATATATAGGCTGTTCTATTTGAAATATTGAAGTTAGTGTCTACTTCCGATATAACCGGAAGTTGTAGAATCTTAAATATATTTTCAATCAATTTGTAATATCCCTAAACCCTGTTTTGCAAATATTCACATATGTACTATAAGCTTTTCTCAAGAAACGTCTAATCGACGGTCGTCGTAGCACACCCTGTATTTATGTATTTGAAATTATAGGAAATGTATAATGGAAATTATGGAAAAGTTAGTTACTTAGAAGTAGTCATGAATTTTCATATTCACACAAAAATCGTAACTAATAAAGTAGCTAAAAACATTGAGTTTTTAAGTAAAACTTGCAGTTAGTTTCTTCTCATTTTAATTATCGTGGGTTCTAGGAAAGCTAAACAGAGCAATTTCACAACTTCGTTATTTTAATTAAATTACATTTCATACTTTAGTATTTTTCAAACTGTCTCTCGCATATATGCCGTCTTTGTCGTAATGCACGCCGGACATTATTGTGTTTTGCACAAAATTATTCGAAATTACTGGAACATCAAAATATTGCAATTCAAGCAAAAGTTTCTTTGATTTAAGCAAGCTATTATCAGAACATATTTTTAATGTACAAGGTTTTTGTTTCATTTCCGAAATTGCATGATACATGCTGTTTTCCAAATGAAATATCCTGTATACTTTTACCTTTCTGGGTGCTACGATTAATTTTGAGAAACCGTTTTTCCTTTTAGAAAATCCTTTGTTTTCGGGTTACAGACAATTATTTAAAGTTAGTTCAGGGCCAACAAGTATTGACAGAACCATTAAATTAATATTAAAGACAGTTCCAAATAAACATCAGTTTGATGGTTAGTCATTATTCATTATTAATAAACTTTAAAGTCAATTTGCCTAATTGTAAATTCCACTACAATAAGAGAGAATAATAATCCGACGGGTGATTTCTCGAAAGGAACTGGTCGTAAGGAAAAGAAAATAACAGTACAAAAATAATATAAACTGAAATGTTGTAGCTATCAACAGTGACAATAAAATACAGTTACCTATTTTTATTTAAATTGAATCATTTTGTTAATTGGTTAATTGATTTTTGCTACTTATTTGCCATTTTGTTATTTTTGTTAAATAATGTTTAAAATAAACTCTGTTTGGGGAAATATTCTTAATTTGCAGTATCAAAGAATGCAATCTTTGTAAATCAAACGCATAAATATAACACTAGGAGAGTGACTAATTTCTATATTTCCACGGTAATTAACAGTTTTCAGGAAAATCTGATTTTTTTAGAGAGGGTTGATATTATGCAATGGTTTGTCCAACTATATTCCGGAAGCTCCAGTCGTTCAGATTTTTCAGGAAGGCGCGTCTTAGACTTACAAGAGATAGATGAATGTCACATTTATTTTGAATATAATTTATTTTTTGTCTAATTATTATCTTTTTTTAAATATCATTTGTCATTGGCTTTCTGCCGTATTTTAACGGATCTTCTTCAAATAGGGAAGAATTTCATCTTATTTCTTTCAAAATTTCACTTTTTGCTAATAATAGGTACGTATCTATTTAGCTAAAAACTAATTACGATTAGAATCGAAAAGTACATCTGATTCGGTTATTTTGGAAACTAGGTTGATTAACATCCGTTCGGATTTAAATGGTAGGCGTAATATATGCGTACGTATTTGTTGAATTGATGTCTAAAACAGAGTGCGATTCTATTTTGAGAGTAGACGAAGACCCTGTATAGTAAGTAGTTACCCGTGTTATTGTGTAGAGTAGAGAGGACTAGCCTAAATCAGCAGTGGTGAAGCCTACCCTCTGGAAATGACACAATACAGGAGTACAACAATGCGCTCTCCTGTATCACAAGTACCCTGACTTAATCCCTTGGTCGTATTCAAGGTCGGATATTTTGGCTATTCGCATGTATAGAGTGAAATTCTATTGAGTTATATTATCCCCCTTTTATTCGGTATTATCTAATATCTGCTGGGGCTACTTCGGTTTACACTCCATTTCGCTATCGCAAATCTGCTTCTCTATTTGTTATATTTCGTATTAAAGGAGCCGAGGGTTTATGTCTTTCTAAAACGATACGTTATATGTAACAAGGTTCGCCTGCGTTTCATTTGGAAGAGGTCGAAAATACGGAGATCGCTTTGAAACCATCAGAACATAAATTTGAATATTTCTCGTTTGTTATTTTTATTCGAGAAGCTCGGTAGGTATGCAAAATATGATATTGTTATTTCAGAATCAGGGAGCTGAACAAATTGCGAATGTTTTGAAAGCACCGAGTGTAATGAGCAAAGGAATATAAAGGCATTTTCAAATCATCGTCAAGTAGGACAATTTTACTACTTTAAATTTCCAGTTCACCTTTTATTACATAAAGGTTTCCTGCTGCTGCAATATACTTTCTGTCGCTGCTAAAAGTCTTTTATTTGAAAACATATTGTTCGGCTTTGAGTTAGAAATACGTAGGGTAAGTGCGAGTTTAATTATATACACACAGAACAAATAAAGGCCACAACCCTTATATGTTATAAATCACAGAAATGAAAGGGGTCGGTTTGTCAGGAGGTTTTAATTCTTTTTTATTATTAACTGGGCACGATTTCGATGCCCGTGTACTTAATATTTTATGCATCTGCAATGCGCCCCTTTTTAATACCTAGCCACCGAGCATTGTTGATGCGCCCTAAGGAGATAAATACAAAAAAACCTGAGTTGCACCACTCAACAAGCATGCTCGAATTGTAACTTAAATTTGCCTTATTTTGCCTGAGAAAAAATAAAATTCCACTTGACAAAAGCCAACCTGGCGTCGATATTTGTCAAGATATCTGTAAAATCTTTAGACAAATACACCGTAACGAAACTGTCTTGAAAAATTATATTTCGGCCCGTAACTTTATTATCAAATAATGCGTAAAAGCATGCGAGAGGCTTTAATAATTCGCTGAAAATTCTCGTGAGCGGAAATCATGTTTAATTACTTGCACCGGAATACCTTGAAATCCTCTTATATTAAACTCAGCTGTATAAATAATTTCTAAGTAACCAAAAATAAACTTCTTAAGTGTAGGTGTTGTACCCCCTAACATTCAGCTTACGTACCCGTAATAAACCTTTCAGTTAACTTGCAACCTACAAGCAAACACAACTAAATCAGGGCGAAGGAAAAGATGTGGGCCGAAAACTGTTTCGCTTGACTAACCCTTTTAATAAAAAAGCAACTCCAAGCGTAGGACGTACTTAATTTCTATACCTGATATTCGAAGCTTTTTGATTTCAAACCTTTTAAGCACAAGCTTCGTAATTTTTTACCAAAGTTAAATATTAAATATTACAAAATTTGAATAAATACAAAAGCCCCGTTTTAATTAATAAAGTTTCCAGCAGAACGTTATGTAGGGGGCTTAAAATATAAAATAAATTTGATTGATTAACAATAAATAATTTCAGATTTTACTGTAAAAAAACTATTATTGTATAGAAAAATGAAACGTATTATAAATTAACTATGCTTCAAATTGTTCAGTTTTAGAAGAAAGTTTGTAGGTTAATTAACAAGCATGCCCTTTTTTAATTTTAATTAAATTTATAAAACCCAATTTATTAGAAACTTTAAAAACTTGGATAATTCTTCAAAGTTATTTTTAATACCTTTCCAATTATTTCTGTTTCTCATAATTCATACTACCAAACTAATTCAGAACTTTAAAAAAATTCCTGCAACATAAATGAATGCAAAATGTCCCAATTGGAAGTTTGAGTAAAATTAATATGTATTAAAAAATTTAGAAAAATAGCTTAATGTTGCAAAATATATCCAAATTTTAGGTTTTTGATACTTTTAAACTAATTTCATTATTTTGTTTCTAGGTAAGTCCACATCCATTTCCTACTACCTAACCTACTGACAAAACCCATAAATATTTTGGTAAGTAGTGGTACAGGTACCCTTCATACGTCAACTTTATCATTAACATAAATTATTTATTACCAATATCGGTCCCCCTTATATTTTTATTTGGCAATAACGCTTTATTCTGGGACATGCGAACAATCACTGAAAAATTCAAAACCTTATTTTGGGTTTTCTGTTTTATGATGTTCACATATCAGTTAACCTTTTGGTTAATTGATTTAAAGGTGTGGCAACTTATGAGTTTAACCAAAAACTTAAACTAAGACTGAAGTCAATGCGCAATGCCCTAATCAGAGATACTTTTTGCTAAAGTTTATTTTACCGCGGAAATATATATTTTTTTTATATCTGCAATTAATATACATTCTGTCCCATTTAATGGTATTTTCTAGGATTTTAGTAGCGCAATGGCGGTATCCCTGCTGATTACATTTAGTCGTGTGCAATAGGGTTCCAGCGAACCCTCTCTTAACATTAACTTACGCTATTATTACTATATTTTAATTATTAGCATTATATAAGATTGAAACCGTGTAGGTAACTCTGAGGGTTTGAACCGGTTTAGTTTTGATGGTTCATGGTGATCGTCCATTAGGTTCTGTTGTGGTTCTGTTGTGGTCAATCGAGAAGTAGGTAGGTGTGTAATAAATATTATATAGGTCCTAAGGCACTACCATGGGGAACTCCTGTGGACATAGGTCGAAGTTTCGTAATTTCTTCTTTGTATTTTATCAAGAAGTGTCCTGATATGTAAGACCTAGTGAGTTTATATATCTGATGGGATAACCTTGTCAAAGGCTTGTGTTACGTCAGCTAACAGTATGTTTTCCCTTCCAGATCTCTATGTAATTTGTCACCCTTCTGTGTTGGCTTCGGAAACAAAATTGGTGCTTAGGAATTAATTTCTGGTCATCAAAGATTAGTGATATTCTATGCAAAATCAGTTTTTCAAAAACTTTTGGCAGTATAGAAAGTAGGCTTATGAACCTGTACGATGTTATTTCACCTGGTGGTTTACTTGTTTCGGTACGGTGATAATTTGCGCTGTTTTCCATTGGCTTGGGGAGTGCCAAGTCGTTAGGGTTGCATTGTATATTTGTGTAAGAGTTCGAATTGCTTTACTTGGGTTTTGTTTGTGCTGATTTTATTTATTACTTCGGCTACTTCCTTCTTCATTAGTGATTTGAGTGGTAAACTCATTTGGAAAGGTGATTCTTCATCCTTTGTAGTAGGGGGTATGTGCAGGATGGGTCTCTTTATTTTACGTATCGCTTTCCATAGCAAGTAATCTGTCCGTTCTGTTGCAGTAAGGTTTCCTAGGTAAATCCTGAATGTCTTGGTTTGTATGTTTTTTTTTATCATCCCACTTTATTTGTAATCTATACAATGTATATTCAGTAACTGGTATGACAAGTTAAATGACATGTAGGAGAGTGCTCAGTAGCAATTTCCTGTAGCAAATGGATTTACATCCTTTGTGTGATTTAATACAACAAAACTTACTAAACCTTAAAAACTAAAACTAACTTAAGAAAAGCACATCAAAATCTGGTAGACAGATCATTGGGCAGGTTTATAGTTATGTTGAAGAAGTAATTTTTTTAATTGCTTGGTAGCTCTATTATTCAGTGATCTCTTATCCTGAGTCTGATATGGTAATTTGCCAGCGTTTTCTAAGTCGTCGTTTTTCGGTTATTTTAACTTTTAGGATGATAAGGACAGTCTTTATTTTTTGGATGATTTTGTAATTCGGGAGTAGCTTCCCACGCTACCTGTTCTACCAATTCAGTGAATGTCTCTACTGCTCGTTCTAAGTCGTGGTCGGTTTTTAGCGGAACATGTTGATCTACTCATGTCTGTTTTGGAAGTATTCCCAGTCTGTGAATTTGTTGTGACGAAAAGGTTGCTTGTGGATTTTAATTATATTCGAGTATAGAGTTATTATAATGGCTGAGTGATCTGCTGCTAACTCGAAACAGGAAATCTATTAGATCTGGAACTTTTCTACAGTCTGAGGGAAGTAGGTGGATTTTCCTGTAGATGGACAAGTTAGATTGCTTTCTTGTACAACAGTTCTTGTTATGCGGGAGCCCCAATGTTCATATTTTGCATTGAAATCTCATGCCACCAGAAATCTATTGGCCAAAGTCTCGAAGAAATGAGTGTAATCTTCTGAAGCGATTATACATTTGGGTGGGTAATAAATTGCTGAGATTTTAAGTGAGGCGGCTTTATCTTCTATTAATACCGTTGTAGCTTGGAGGTGATTTTCTTGATATTTTTCAAATTCATAATGTTTGATTTGTTTGGAATAATTACAGCTGTTCCTACATCTGGGTGATTTGTACTGTAAATACTGTATTGTGGAAACTTAATATAGCTCTGATTGGTGAAACGAGCTTCAGAAATGAGAATGATGTCTACTTATGGCGTTGATTTTAAGAAATATTTTTATTTCATGAGCGTGTTAGCTCAGACCATATGGATTCCAAGCTACTATTTTCAGTAATTGAGCCATTTTGACATTTTACTGATTAGTGTTGTGAGGAGATTCATGATTATCCCCATTTGTATCAGGATTTTCATCATAGATTTCAGTTCTTCCATGGTTCCATGTCATTAGTTTGTTGGTTTTGTTGTACCATTTGGTGGGGTGTTGTATTCTCTGTAATGTTGTGTGTAACTGGTATTGTCTGGTGACTTGCTTTTTCTAAATATGATGTTCCTGGTATTATTTCTGATTGAGTCTATGCCTCTATGGTCTTTGATAGGGTTTTATGTCATCTTTTCTTAGTCGTTGATACAGCTTTTCCTGCAACTATAAAACCTCTGTAAATGGCGGGTCGTTTTCCATTGCAATTAACGCATTTGACTTTGTCAGCTTCTACTACGAGGCTTGTGTTCACTAGGATTTTGGTTTTGTAGATTTCTTTATTGTTATCTTTTAGCTTTTTAATTATTCCATGTTTAATATTCCAGATATTGACTACATTATACCCCATCTCTTCTATTCTTTGTTTGATTTCTGTAGTGTCTGTTGAGTAATATATGTTTTTAATAACTACTTTGAAGTTATTTTGTTGTTTAGGTTTGTAAGTATCGAATTGCTTGTTTTTTAGAGTAAGTATGTTTCACTTGTTTTGCTTTAGATCTTAACTTGTTCGTTACCTAGGGCTTTCAAAATATAGTCTTTGGCGATCTTACTTATTAGTGATGTCAATGGGTTTACGTTTTTGACCTCTGCAATAAAAATAGGGGGTGGTTGTGGGACCTTAATGATGGGTTCGTTTTGTTCGACATCTTCTATTTCTACAGATAACGGATCAAATCTGTTGGTGGTTTCTGTCGTTTCTCCGAGCCAGTACTGGCTCTTTTTAGTTTGTCATTCCTTGCTAGATACAATTTGCCACTCATTATTTTACAAGTATGATTGTTCTGTATGAATGGAAATCTGATTTACTGGTTGAAAATTTGTCATGAGTTGTGAATTATGAATAAGTTGGAATCTGTATCACTTGATTGTTGAGACATGTATACCGGATGAGGTGTAGCGAAAAGATTTTTCTCTTTGTTCTTCTATATGAATGGGAAGTTAGTCATTTAATTTTTTATCGACTTTTGTTAGCATACTGTAGCACCTAAAAACTTTAAAAAATTGTCTTTCCGTTTTGAGATACATTTTGAAGGATATTTTCCTTTGGGAATTAGTTAAGGAAGTAATTTTCAAAAATGTGTATGTAAAAATATCCCCGAAGGGCTTTGAAGCGTTGACCTTTTGTTCCATTTGGTTCGAAAATGTAAATTTTTATATTAGCCATTGTTAATTCCCTTAATCTAAATCAATGGTTGTATTGGCCAGTAAAACAAATCTTTATTTGATCAATGAACCTTTATGCCTAGTATAAGAAATCTGGGTTACAAGGAGATGTAGCAAAAGACATTAAACATCTGCAAAGGTAACCAAAACCAAAGAAAATATTGCATTGAGAATGCGGAATTTCTTTGTATTTTATTGCATTTCCCCCCTTTATTGTATTTTTCTGGAATTCCTTTAGCATTCGAGACATAATCTAAAGAGTAAGGACTTGAAGGTTTCGTATGTTGCTCAAATATTAACGTGAAGCGGAAGGTTTCGGAAACTTCAATATTGATTCGCGACTAAACAAAGTACACGGAAGTTTTCGCCCTGTATGTGAGTAAATCCACCACACGCCAAAGTTTGTTAGTATTTGCCGAAGCATGTATTTGCGCAGATGCAAGCCGGGTTATTTTATTTATTTATTTAGCGACTAAACGACAGTCCTATGGGAATCAGCCGCCGTGCTCTTAGTCCGCTTTAGACCACCCGCTGTAAGCGCTTTGAGTACGCTAATTGCAACAAACGTTCAACCCTCTCCTCCTGTCAACGCCATCGTTCGCTTTGTGCAAGAATTTGGCCTTTATTTAATTAAAAACTAATTTGTTTTGTGATTGAATATCGATTTGACGGGTAGTGTTACCTTCGGATGACATATAGCTACGAATCTGCACTCGGTTCGAAAGAGAAGACAAATTTAAAAATTCATCCCCTACAGCTTAAGCCTGTCACGCCATGCACCCGATGCGTATCTCCCTGTAAGCCGATCGTAATTAATCTGACTCGCATTCTAACGATCAGACCAACCGATTTTTGTACGTCTTAAAAGGGTAACACTAGAAGAAACCCTCGTTTGGACCAACGTAACACGATATTTGAGCAATGTGTTGCGCCAATAAAGAAACATTTTTATAAGAAAACGCTTTTAAAACCACCCTTATGGAACTTTACAAGAACGAACGAGGAAGTTAGTGATAAAAATTGATTCAGTCATTAAAATGCTTTACCTTTAAAATAAAAGTTTCGGGATCGGATTATCTCTTCCATTTGAGCCATATCACGTAGAAGGAATGTATTTTAAGCCCTAACTTTAACTTTATCAAATTAACAAACTGGGAAGACAATTACAATATTTCTTTTTTCTGCACAAACTACATTAAACAGAAGCGATAATTTTAAGAACCTTACACGTTCTAATTACCAAAACAAAGCTCCAAATTTACCATTTGCCAAAAACTTTACACAAACAGAAGCAGATCGGAAACAAATATGTCAATAAAAAGAAAAGCATACAAAAATAAAATTCTAAAACCAAAAGAAAATGCAAAAATTTCAAATTTGTCTAAAAATCCAAGACTTTCCTTACAATGGTTGAACTTAGCAACAATTTTTCATATTTATTTTTATTTTTAAATATGTATTACGTAACATTTAATTTACCTTTAAAATGTTTGCTCAGCATCAAGAAAGCACGAAAAGTATATGAATCCATAAAAATCGACAAGAGTTAAGTTCAGTTTTAATCAGAAAAGGAAGAAGCAATTTTGAGGACCTAATTGATTCAACATACACGTTGTAATCAAACGACTAGGGTTCAAACCTCGGTTGAGCTAGATTTTTATATACAAAGCGACTGAAGTTGCCTAGTCTTGTATTAAATTAAATCGGCAAAGGCTTTGGCAATCAATGTCCTAAAATTAAAGAATAACTACCAAACATTTAAATTTTAAAAAACTTTTTAAGGATCAAAATATAAATAGCAAAAGACTTTTTACTTCCACCTTATAATTACACAGAATAAGAAAATTCTTTATTTATCTATTTTTAGAAACCTTTTATAAAGATTCAAATTAAATCCTTTACATCAAACTGTATTTATAAAATCCTATAATTTACTCCACTGAATTCATCTGCTCTCGAGGATAATTAAAGATAAATTAATTAAAGAGACGGAGCCTGTATTGATAAATGTCATAAGTCACTGAACCACAAACAGCTTTCAGGAAAATATCTATAAATAATTTCCGGTCAACTAAAAGTCTCTTATATTAAACGTAGGTGTAGGAAGTTTAACAGGTATGAGGCAATGAACTTTTTTAGGGAGCTCACAAATCGCCCACGACTTGATGAAATTGTCTGTTTCAGACAGTATTAATCCTGTGAAATGTAGGCGAAAGTTATTTTTATTTTTCTGTTTAAAAAAATTTTGTTAATGAAAAGGATTTCTTGGGGCTTTAATCACAAAACAGTTTCCTCCTAATTTGTAAGTCCTTAAAACTCGTACTTCGCAAGTTTTCTATTTAAGTTCCGTTCCAATAAATTAGAATCATTAAGTAATACTTAGTTAATGTAGGAAACCTAATGGATGAAAATGAACATTTCAGTGTCGCGGTTTTTTTTATACAAGGAAAAGAAAGTCCCGACAAAAGGGGAACAGACTATTACAGAAACCCCTTTGGTAAAATCACAAAACAACAACGAAAGAAAACGATGTAAAGAAAAGGAATGAAGATCTTAGGTTGCCTATTTTTCCCTAACCAGAAAAAGTTCATAACAGTTTACCGAAGCAGTTCAGGATTTGTTCTATGTTTAGTGATAAAATAGTTGCGCCTTATTGTTCTTCCGTTTTTCTCGACATATCCTTTGCCTTTTTTCTATCACAAGACCCACAAGTCCCATTTTTATTTTCTCAGTAATAAAATGATTAATAAATTGATTAACAATGCGGTTGAGAATAAATCCTCGAACCTAATTTCAATCCGGGGTTTACCGGTAGTAAATAAAATAATATAAACTAGGTATTTGAAAACCAAATTAAATTAAAATAGTAATTAACTCTTAGTTTATTAATAAAGCGAACACAATATTTCGTTATACCGGATCGGTAATTAACTTAAACAGAGACGAGACTTTATAAAAGCAGTGCGACAACAAAATTTTATTACTGAAATTGTCCAAGGGATGACAATCATTAGCGTAGCGAAAGTTTAATACAAACTTCGTAAAGCTCAGGATTTAGGAATTTCAGTTTCCAATTAAAATTCCGGCTACCTAATAAATAGTAAAGTTAAATAACATAAAGTTCTGATAGTTATAATATAGTGTTAGTTTCTATATTCAGACGTTTAATTGTGACTTCCTGAAACTTAAATATTTAAATGCTCGCTCGTGTTAGTTTCGAGAACCATTGAGATTTATATTTGTAATTAGCAATTTAACTAGTTTTATATTAACTGAAATGTCGGTGAGAGGAATTTAAGTACCCTTTTTAAATAAAAAAAAGCCCTAATGAACATGTTAACCATTTTAATTGCTTATTTGGGAACAGAGAAGTAAAATTCAGAATCTAATGTATAAATTAAACTAAAATTTAAATTTTAAATTAATTAATTAATTTACTGTAAGTTGTATGTTTAAGTAAAGGCAATAAAATAAAAGGTTAAATAGAAGGAGGCATTACACCATGCTAAATAAAAGCATGCATCTAGGAAAAAGTTCGTAAAACTAAATGACTCTTCTGCAACAATTGTGCGCACTTAGGAAATCAAAAGAAGTGAACATCCTGTTGTTACATTATTCTTATACTCTTTACTTTTACAGCTTTGTATGAAAATAGCATAGTACTTGGTAAACTGTTGTAACTTTCCTTTCATTTAGTTTTATAGCCTTCTAAAGAAAATTTAAAATCTCAATTTCGTCTTAATTTATAAGTATCAGATGAACAATGGGACTTTAATTTCTATTAAATTTATACGAAAATTTTCAAACTACTTTTGCCCCCAGTTTTTCAGATATTTTTCCATTAAGTAAAGCTTAGTCTCAGTGTTTCAATCTTCAGAGAACTTAAGATTCTATACGTTCAACAAAAAAATCAGTCGTTATCAAAGTAAATCCTAAACGAATTAAATGTACCCAGTGCCTTTCGAAAAGGGTCAGAATTTTATGAATTCACAAAAATATTAAACTTTGATTACATTTTTATATCCCATAACCTTATAAGTGGAAGTGGAGAAGATGGCAATAGCAGCTCGATATATCCCTGTGAAAATCTTTAATAGTTCCTATAGCATATTAGATATTGGAAATATGAATTTAGTGTGATATTACTTATTGATTAGAAAAACCACTGTCATAATTAAAACAACCGCAATATCACCAATACCATACCAAAGAACAATGCTGAGGGCTGGGAGATGTTATATTGACAACCTATTAATCAATTGAAATTGAAAATTGAAATTGAAAGGAAAGATTCACGTTGCGGTCTGAAACTGAATAGACAAAAAACCAAGTTAATGGCCATCGATCGAGCTAACAAGATAGAAAATCCACCGACCAACATCGGTGATGTTGAGAATGTTACTGACATAATTTATCTTGATTAACTCAACCATTGAGATCAGAAGCAGAAATACCAATTGCTAAGGCGGCCATGACCAATCTGAATAAAATCTGCACTGACAAAGCCATCACAAAAACGACGAACGTAAAAATCATAAATACACTTGTTTGGACTTGGATTTGGAGAAGACTCTTGAGGATTCCCTGGACAGCTCGTAGATCAAATGCGTCCATATTGGAGCAACTCAACAGCCAAGACAGGCTATCAACGAAAATAAGACAACGAATCCTGAAATACTTTGGACATGTCACCCGAAGAACAGACGATAATCTAGACAAACTCGTCATCCAGGGAAAAGTCGAAGGGGTGCGACCTCATGGGTTCTCTCCAAAGCAATGGATGGACAAAGTGAAAGAGTTCACCAGAGCGTCACTCTAGGAAAATATAAGGTCTGCTTCAGATAGAGAAAAATGGAAAAATATCGTGCATGTTACATGATAACATGGGATCACGACACTTCAGTAATAAAGTCTACGATAGATAGAGAGATTTCATCAATAGTAAGAAAGTAAAAACAGCAATAGAACGGCGTAGATTTTTATCGAAATAGCTAATGTTATTCAATCAAAACTTAGGGCAGTTCAAAACTTATACAGGAATCGATAAGCAAAGATTAGGGTAGAAGAAAAACTAAATTTTAGAATTCAGCCTTCTCTTGTCCTTGTTGGACATATGCCTCCTTCAGACACTTTCAGTTTTCCCTATCCCGATCATTTGCCATCCAGTTCGTACTCATTCTTTTGATATCATGTGGGGGGGGTCTTCCCTGTTTTTTTTATCAGTCCTCGGACGCCATTCATTTCTTTGTCCATCTGCCGCCATATTGCCTCGCCTCGTGCCCTGCCCATCAGCCCATCTCCATTTCGCTGTGGCAATGCGTTTTATAGTGTCTTCTACGCCCGTTCTTCTCCGAATTTCTTTATTCCTAAACTTATCCCTCAAGCTCAGTTCCAGCAATGATCTTTCCATTTTTCTTTGTGTTCTCTGAAACTTCATTGCTGATGTTCTGGTGAGGGTTAAGGTTTCTGCACCATACGTAAGTACCGGTAAGAAGCACTGGTTGAAAGCTTTCAGGGCGATGGGTATGTTGGTCTTGAATATGTTGCGGGGCTTATCGTATGCTGTTATTCTTCTTGTTAATTCAGCTGTTCGGTTATCCCTATTTATTTTTAATTCGTGGCCAAGATACGTGTATTTCTCACACAGGTCGATTTGAGCTCCATCGACTTCTATTAGCTGACTAGGTATGAGGTTGGTCATCAATTTCGTTTTTGTGTAATTCATTTTCAGACTCAGCTTCTCGTAGGTCCTATAACATAGCTCTGGTATATCTTAAACTATCTGCTATAAGAACAATATCATGTGCGAAACGAGGGTGGCTGAGTGTTTCTCCATCGATTCGCATACAGTTATCTTCCTATTTCGCCATCTTTACAGCAGCAGAAATATCCACTTTCAGTCACTTATTTGACGCATATTTGGTAACCATCAGATGAGGCCTGGGCCCCATAACAAATTCTTTATAGCGGCTATAATTTTTGGGTCCGATTTTCCTATTTCTAACTTTACTCTTCAAATTTCAAACTCTCTTGAAGTTCGTTCTCCATCTCTCCCGCAGTCTTTCCTCTTCTCCTTATTTCGTATTCCACCTCTTCGGTTTTTTACCACTACTTTCGGTCACTGATCTGATCTACCATTAATTTTAACATTATGTCCCACCCATCGAAGTGTTCAAGACTTATCTATTCCAATTATTATTTATCATAGCGCTAGAACTTTTAATTTCATATATGTTAGCCGGCCGTCTTTCTTTTATTTTCAGAAACTTTTCGTCTGCATACTCTTAGAAGTTTTTCTGTTTCGTTACTTCAATACTTTATATTTTCTAAATAGTTCTAGATGGTCCATTTTGCCTTACGTTACTTTCAGTTTATTTTGAAATCATTCTGGTTAACCTGGTTAATTTTTATAGACATTTATTTTCACCACTGCTTAATACAGGTCATTCAGAATTTTATCTATCATAAGCTTATTTCAATTCCAGACTTAAACAAATCAAATAGCATAAACATCTAATCTATGATTGATTTTCCTTTTCTTAATCCGCGTTGGTTTTTCCATACAAAGTTCTTCATGCTTTGCACTAACCTCCTTGTCTAGTCCTGTGGCCTAAGTTTAATAGAACCGTTCTTCTATAATTATAGCAGACTATTTCTGATCCTTTTTATGTATTAAACAAAAGATTACTTCTAACCGGTCCTCTTGACACTCTATTATCCTGGATATATTTTGCCTAAATTTCATTGCTTGCAGAGCGTTTGTTGACCTTTAAGTTTCTAATATAGCAATAATTTCAGCATCTTCTTTAAGTATTGAGCTTTATGCCCGTTTTATCATTCACTGTGATTTCCATCGTTTATCTGGTATTCCGGAAAAATATTTTCTCTAAATCTATGTTTTTGATCCAAACTTGGTCACTATTTTTGTCGTTTTGGTTTATTCTTTGCTTTTCATGGGTTAATAGATGTTCGCACGATGCAATACGTATCTTGCTTTCCTTATAATATTCCCTCTTTTTATTTTTTAATTTTTTATATTTTAATGGAATGGTCACCATTCCCATTTATGTCTTAATTGTATTTATACTTTGATCCTTGGATTTTTCTGTCATTTTGTTTTTATTTTTCTCGCTATATTCTATTTCCTTTATTTTTATATTTTCCTATATTCCTCGTTGTAGTTTTAATTCATCCTTGTGTTTGTCATTTCTCTGAGTTACTTGGTTATTTCTATTCCTCAGCGAACCATTAACTTTGCTTATTACAAACTGATCGTTTAGTACGGCAATTATTAAATATCTTTCCAGATTTCAGTTAGGTTTTCTATTTCTTATACTTAATTTTGTCTGAAGTTAAACTAAATATTTGTACTTGTATGCTTTTTATATTAATATAAACATTTACAGATGCCATTCGGAACTATTTGCCCTTTTAAAATAAACAGTAAAATGTGATCATCCTTCTGGGAAACAAGATCTACATATGTTCCGACTTGCGATATTTTATTATGTGGTTAAGAATTTTCTTTAGTTGTGCCCCTATAACAAATCTGATAAGCCGGCACTTGTGATGTTCTTGTTCATGTTGATTTTTAGGGCTACTTTTACTAGATGTGCGAATAACATACGTCATCCACGATTGTGACCGAAGAAATCTATTAAAAACAACTCAATTGTAAAATACATACTAACAATAATTATTAAAAGCTATAAATTAGGCGACGTCACACGATCAACTGTTTCTACTTTGTGAATATTTCGAAACTTCCAGTCCTGTAAATTCATTAAAATTTTCCCGTTTGTTTCATGTAAATTTATTTGGTATTCCTTATACATCATTATTTTATTGCAAATATATGAAAAACACGCGATGAAGTTATTATTTATTATTTTCTGTTTTGAAATTGCATACCTATACACCTTATGGATTTAGGTTTTGGTTGCTTCCACAAAGCAGGGTTGTTTCCAGTTTACAGAATGGATTGCATTTTTCCTGTCTATGGAAAAATTGCACCCATTCGTTCCTTTCACGAGGTCAAAACTGCGATAAACAGGTGGATAAAAGACACTCCAAAAATTCTTTGAAGAGAGTGTTAAGAAACTTATTTCACATTTGTCACAAATATCTAAAGTTTAAAGAAAACAGTATTATATTATTGAACATTCAATATTTTCTAAGAGTTTTATATGTAACACCAGCCTTTTTTCATGTTTAAATCCAAATTCCGTTGTTGTTTTCCAAGGAATTATCTTAGGTTTCGGGTCAAGTTTATTTACTACCCTTGAAACCTTCTATCACTCCTTAACTAAAAATTGATCTGTACAGTGGTAACTTATGTTTTCGTATTTCGCTATGTTTCGGTTCCCGATTATTTTCAGTGACTAAGTAGGCCACGTGACGAGCATCCGACTCCGGTTTGACCCCGTGGCCAAAAGTACAGAAATACATGTGTTTTAAATCAGTTCCCGGAATTATGTAACCACCCCCTGTATAGGTAATTGCAAATGGAATTACAGTGGAACGTTCCCTAATTCTCCCACAATCGCCATACATCCGAAAGGGTAGATAGGCTAAGGATTATAGATAGATAGATAGATAGATAGATAGATAGATAGATAGATAGATAGAAGTAATTATTGATTCTGGGGGTTAGATTTCGTGTGAAACGAGGTATAAGCATAGACATTAAAGAAGAGTGAAAAAAGAAGATATTTCAGTTGAACTTTGTATTTTCGTTTGTTTATTTAAAAGGTTAAAAGTACTAAAAGCGACCGACCCCATCTGATAGAAAAGTTAGGTCGTGGAACTAATAGGAAACCATTCGACTCTATAGGATAGCCAAACAGGTCCAACGTCGAAAGTAGAAAGTTGTCCGGGTATAATTGTGTTTCGCGTGATTTTATGAGCAAATGCATTTCAATTAGATGAACGTCTAACGTAATTTATGCCTTTAGTAAATTGCAGTACATTCTTTGTGCATTACTGCATAGCTGTTTTACCGACTTAAGCTAACGTATAGGGTGCTGAAATTGGTAAATTCGTAACGCTAACACCATTAGAAGCCCGGGCGGGTTGGGGCCCAGCAAATTGCAATAGGCCGCCGGATAAACTGACTCCACAGTGCGTATCCCAGATTGACTCATATGCCGTGCGAGGGGTGTTTTATTAAGGGCGCCAGCTAATATACCGAAGACGACGACGCTGCGCCGCGCAGATAGGGAGATTCGCTTTGATACTCGGACTTAATCAATCATTCATCAGCATTAAAATTAAAACATGACGTACACGAGGAGCTACGGTATGCACGGTGGAAGTATCTTCGGAAGGCAGCCGGGTGATGAAACACGACTATAAGTGAGATATATTGTAATGGAGGAAGTCCGTCATTATTCAACACTCGCCTAAAGTCGCTCATCATTTATAAATCTTGAGCTACGGGACCTACAAACTTATACCCCGAGCTGCGCAACAAATAGCAACTAGTAGCTGTATTATAACTTTCGGTTTAAGATCCCGGCTTGATTTATATACCGCCGAAAGAAAAACACCCCGAAATCAGGACACCGAGTGCTTTTTTTACTCTCTTACATCAACAATCTTGATAGCCTACTATAATAGACCTAATATATTTTTTAGCTCTTCGACGGACTACCCAATTTTTAAATTAACTATGTTTACTAAAAGCCTCTTCTTTCCAATTTTCTTGTATAGTAACTTTCAAATAAGACAAAATTTCCCAAAAAACAACACGAAACGGCATCGAAATCATTGTTACTTTATTACCCCTGTTTTATCCTTATCTTCGTTTGCAATTACAAATCGTGTGAATTTTCAAATAAAATGTAAAACAAATCCTTGGTGTTCCAAGAAAATGGCCAAAATGCACCCTTTCTTAAGAGACCACTTAAGAGGCAACAATAAAAGTAAGATTTTTGGAAATTCATGAAAGCTTAATGTATAAACTCAAAGTTTTTCTAAACAATGGGTTTAATATAACCAAATAAATTCGAAAATTCCTTATCGACATTTTTCTAAGATTCCTTCTCCTGCGCATCTTAAGAATTCGAATACTGAAATAAAATTCTGCAACTTCAAACTTCCAAAAAGGTTTCAGGCTATTTTCAATTGCATTTAAAAATTTTAAATATCAAGAAAGGTCCCAAAATTATACTCTGAATTTTTTTGTTTTTTCTTGAGCAATAATTTTGCAATTCCTTTTATTATTTTTATTGAGTTTATCGGCGTCGATTAGTATGATCATTGGCATTCTAAACTGAATCCTGCTTAACCTACACAGGTTCGAACGCCAACCACGGTTCAGACCGAGGTCTGATCATGGTTGGATCCGAACTTGGGACCTCTCGATCGTGAAGCAGGCACCCGTCCGCTACACCACCGAAAGGCCAATTCTTCTTTTGTGAAGTGTCAGAAAATAAATTTACTGACGTAAATACGTAGGAAATAAAAGTTTAACAAAATCATGTTTAAAATCTTTAATTCACAAGCAAATTCCAGCTAACTATATCATACTGCAAAGGTAATTCATGAATTACTTTAATCAGTGTTAAAACTGTCGAAAAATACACGATTCGACCTTCAGCAAAAATATCAATTATACTTAAAAATACTTGAAAATAAAAACAAAAAAGAGAAACTCCAAGCCGTTGCTGCTCCTTAACATTATAATTTCCCCACAAAATATAATTCGAAGCAAAAATATTTGTAATTAATTTTCACCTCTGTAAACTCAGACATAAAGAAAAACTTTCGATTTACTTTGCATTTCTATAGAGCTGAGAACTTAAAAGTTTAAAAACTTGGAAAAGTATTTTATTTCCACAAGAAATCTTGATTATTCTACTGCAGAATTTAATTGTTTTTCACTTCCAGAGAAGGTTTAGTTAATCTAAAATCAACTAAAAGAATTCGGTTAGAGGTACTCGTATTTCCTACACGCCTATCCAAACTTTTCTTAATAAAACTTACTTAAATGGAATTCGGTTTAGGAATTTAGTACCCAAAAAGGATTTCTAATTTTACATTCCAGAACTGTTAACCAAATATTTCTCCTCAAGATATACAAAGTGAAAGTGGATTTATTAACTTAACTAATGAATTATACAAACGCTTTGTATGCTAAATATTCATAATATTCTGAAGATAAAAGAAATTCGGAGAATTATTTGTTTTTATCAAAAATGATCCTTTTGTCTTTCTTCGTATGTAAAAATAATAAATTAAGGGTTTCTAAATATCTAGAAGCTTTGGATTTCTCTACAAAAGCAAATCGCGCAAAGGACTTCTTACGTGGAGATGTCTTTTCAAAAAAGATAAGTCCTTAAATCTGAATATAGATTTATAAAACGAATAATGGGTTTTAAGCAAGAACTTGACCGTTGTGAAAGACCCTATTTTTTATGTAAAAGTTTGAAACTGCCCTAATCCGATTATGTATTCTTCTGATAGATATCGATGTGATAGGAATTTTAAAGCTTTTTAAGGCTGTTTACTTTGATCTTTAATTGAAAGCCAAGGTTACTTTTTTTTAATAAAACCTTTTGATCTACTACATATTCATCCGACAAGAAATAAGCAAAGAAGGTACTCAAATCCATAATAAATCTAAAGAATCTTATACGTCTGTGACAAAATCAAAGCAAATAAAATCTTTTAAAATTTTCACCTCTTTGAACAGAACAGAACTTGCCCGAGTGAGCTATTCAAATGTTTAGCTTTATAAAAACAATACCCTGAAAAATGTACTTTAAATTGCGTCGTCTTTCCTTGTAAAAAGAATATTAAGTGAAGGATGTCTGGTACGTCCAAAGTTCTACGAATATTCGTTAAAAATATCCGAAATTTACTGAAAAATTCATAATCTAAAGTCCATGAACCCGATTTATTTGATTTTTATTTTAAAATTCCACCTTTAATTTTTAATTTGCTGCAAAGCGGATGAAATATTATTTTTACTAAATAACACCGCGTTAAAATTTATTTCTCTCCAAAAAAGCATTTTTTTTTAACTTAACTAATTGACTAACGAAAAAAGAACGGTTGTTGAAACAAACAAGGCTTTAATAAATTATTTCAGATGATTGCTTGTTACAGTCCGTGTCCATTCAACGCCATTTGCATTTTTCATGACGTTACAAATAGGAAATATACGGTTTTAATTAAGATATTCTGTTTCTTCGCCTTTCAGTAGGCGGGGATAAAAATGTTTTTCTGTATTTTGGGACTGAATTAATTCCTTTTATTAATTTTTATTTCTGAAAATCATGGGCCAAATCAGATGAACTGTTAAAGCAGGTTAAAATCGGAATTTTTCCTTATTTTTGTGGGTCAAATGAGTTAAACGCCTGCTTTGTAAGCGAAGGAATTCAGATTCGAAACTCAGTTCTTAATTTCTGAAATAAAGATCATACTAAGTCAAGTTATTAACCATTATAGAAATGCAAAAATTATGAATCAGTCAGATTTGTGTTTACAGTTTCAAAAAGTAAAATGTAGCGTGTTTTAATTGCATCTACAAAGTCGGAAGCAAAATTTTCCTATTTTATTTTCAGGAAACCTCCTGAGCTTTTTACACGTTCGAGACTTGATTCTCAGAAAACATTTCTATTCATTTATGACTGCATAAATGCACCAGCATACTTTTCTAAGCTATTTATTGAAATTTATGCAACTTAGTTGCATGTATCCTCCAGGTATTTAGCACAAAGGCTATTTCATGCCTGCAAAAGGTATTTTTCTCTTTTAATATTAATTTGTTCAGTACATCGTTTCAGTTAAATAAGGAAATTAATTCGATTTTTCCTTAAAATTAAGCCAGCAGACCGTTATAGAGTTATAGTTAATTCCACACGAATACCTTTCAATAACTGATACACGGTTTTTATGAAAAAACCATTTCTATTTTATCATTTCAAAAACGACGGTAGCACTAATTCCGGTCTGGTTTTGGCGTTCCTGCTATTGACAGCTGATGTTTTTACGTGGTGGAAAAAATGAATAGACAGACAGGGAGACATTTATTAATCAGAATAAATATTTTTTGGCAGTTTTTTTTAAGGCAAACTTAGAATTCTAATCCTCTGCAGTTCGTATTTTATGGGCATTTTTGATATTTGTTAAAAGCCGGAAACCTAAATGTAAAAATCTGTGGTAAGCATCGGTGGTCGAGTTTTTCCTCATAAATTGCTGAAAGCTTTGTCCTGATTGTAGCTTATTATTTATTATGATCAAAAAGGTACTCCTGAAATTCTGGACTTTTTAATTTATTACAGTAATTTTAAAATTTCTTGAATGTAAAGTTCGATGTAAAAATGTTTTTAGTAAAAACAGCCATTCTGTTTAGCACAGTCTAGAAACATTCTTTTAACGTACCTATAAAATAAAAATATATAATTAGTTTCTTTTGTACTCATACTGAATCCTTTGATAAAGCAAAAAGGGTAGTTTAAAGGTTTCTCGTGCCATTTTACAAAGTAGGGGTTCTTGCAGCAAACGAAGTAAAATGAACCAAAAAAGGGCGAAGCCAGAAATTTCGTTTGAGTTTCTTAGATAAATTAATATTATTATCCAGAAACGTTTTTATTTTAATCGAAAATTGATTAATTTATGATTTTCTGGACGTTAGGCATTGACTACGAAAATGGGTTATAGTTTTATAAAAACATTATAGTTAAAAGGTTTTATAGTAATAATAAGTTCCCTCTTGTAAACTATCGACCGGTCATACAGGAAAGATTCCCTTAGTGTTGCTTTTGTTGACCTAAGTAGATTAATTTAGGCACTCATACTGTTTAGCAACTTATCAAGAGCAAAGGGCATTAACCTTCAATTAGAATAAGTAGATTTCTAACGGCACACGGGTGTCATTATATTTTTTATTGGACGAGGGACAAAGTGGAAAGTGTTTCTGTGTTTATTTTTAAAAGGTTCTGATATAGACTAAAACTTCAAAGGAAGTAATTGGTGTTTTCGTTCTATTAGCATAAAATGAACCGAAACTATACATTAAAGAGTACCGAAAATACGGAGCAATTTAATAATGCCTGTATAAAGAGAACTTAAATTCGGCATTGTTTAAACGGGGGAATAAAAAAACATTTCAACCCTATCCGCCTTCGTTTCCAGGCCGGTTCGTAATTGACTTCATCTCTTCTCTAAATTCTCGATTTTATCTGGATGTGGATGCAGGCTGTAGCATCTACATCAGCCGAAATGTGTTAGGGTAATCGAGCTCTGGGTTTCTAGTCCGCCGCTCCCGCAAGCCGTTAATTCGCTTATTTTATGAGGCCTTCTGGCAGTTGGCTCTGGCCCAAAGAACGCGCGAAATCATCGCCGAACTTGAATCATCCTTTTTGAAAAGCAGAACTTGAAGAACCACTTGAAGAACTCCAAAAAGTAACGTAATAACAGCAGCCTACCCTCCGAGATAAAATGCCCGTATTTGGTGGTGGTGTCGCGACAGTTGGCCAGCTCGTTGTACAAGGCAGGGGGATGCGTCCACATTCGCCCTCATAACTGGGCTGCTGTGCAGATATTGATCGGAAATTGATGTAATTTGAGATACAGTGAAGTCCCGAGATATTGAGATACGACGAAGGTATCAGATTCGGATGCCAGACTATGGAACTTTGAGATTTAGATATGATTTGGATGTTAAGCGTATGTGACTCAAATTGGGCGCCACCCCTTGTTCTACTCATCTCCTACGCGTGTTCTGTTCTGTTCACAAAGGTGGTTTGTATTAAGATTAAGACATGGCTTTACTGGCGCCAGATGCTTCTACATCTGAGTTTCCGGCTCTTAGCTCTTAGTGACCGCTCCTTTTATAGTTCAGAATACCCTCATCTCAGTTTTATAATTATTGTAAGATTACGGTTTCTAAATCCAATTTGCAATCGAATATTAAAATATCGCAATACCCACATCTCAGTTTTATAATTGCAAGATCGACGCAGATTATGGAGTTTAAACGTAATTTGCAATGGAATATTAAAATATCATGAATACGAACACGAAAATGTATATTATACGTAGTACGTATATTGAAATTGTCACCGCGAACAATAGCTAAAAGCACCGACTTCGAGTTGAAATGGGAATATCGTATATCGCACACGCAAACTTACTCCGTATTTCTGTAAGGAACTGAAAATTTGTGTAAATGTAAAAAGTAGTTCATGATAAATGGACCCTATTTTACTTCTAACACTGACAACTTCCTTTTAAGTAAAGACGAACAAAAACTAAAAAAGCCAGCAAAATTTTGTTCAGTTGGTTTAAAGCTGGAAAGTATGGAAAATCAAGTAAAATTTACCATTATTTTCCTTTATTGGATTTACGCTATGCTCGGTATTTTTAATACACAATCGTTTCTAAGCAAATTTTCTTAAATCTTGGAATCTAATTTACAAGTCCCTTAAAAAAAGAAATGTAAAGAATTCTTATAAAACTTAATTGGACATGGAAAAATACCACGCAAATTGAAATACAAAATTAGAGTTGCTACGATCCGAAACAGATTCGAATTCCAGAAGTTGTTTAACTTAAGATTCGACTATCCGAAAAAACTGACAAAAATTGAAATTTTAAAATTCAGTTGTCTAGTTGTGAACTTGAGATTTTAATCTTCAAAGAAAAAAATTGAAAAAATCAAAATTTGAAAATCAAATAGCTAATTCTGACCTTGACATTCGAATCTTTGATCGCGAATTCAAGATTTTTTTTTGTTAGGTAATCAAAGATTGGAATGCCAAAACTGAAATTCAAATGTCTAATTTTAAACTGGAAATTCACATCTATCTATTTCTATCTACATTGAATTCAAGATACGATTCATCTAACCACATTCAAGATTCGAATCCAGATGTCAGATTTAATCCTTGAATCTCCAGTTCGGGTTTCAAAATTCATATTTTTAATTGCAGTGCTAGATTTATACTTACTAATCACTACAGTTTTGATATGCAATATTCAGATTGGGAATTTCAGGTTTCAATAGCGATATGGACTGCATATTTCAAATTTTAGTTAGGCATAAACACAATTTTCGATTGTATTTCAAAGTTAATTCAGCGATTTGGAAGATTTTTAATCCTCTTCATGACATATTGTATATTGGAGCCATAAAATTTAGCTTCTAGAATGTATTTTTCTGATTGTTAAACAGTATTATCAAAGACCAAATTTGAAATTCAGAGATCGAATTAGTATTCAAACTTCAAAGTTTCTACACCACATCTGAGATTGAAAGTTTCAATTCACATTCGAGATTCAAACTAAATGAAAGAACCTTGTTTTTTCACAATTATTTAAGAAACCAGGTTCTTTAATTTATAGTTATTGATAGTTAATACACCAGTTTTGAGGTTGATCTAATGAATTCCAATTTTTATTATAAGTAACAGATATTTAACCCGCAGGCTGAAAGATTCGAAGCTTACAGTTGAATTTACATTCGATTAACGACCCTAATATAACTGAACTAAATAGTGTTTATTCAAAATTTTTAAACTTGTGCAGTTGCTGAGCAAATTAATATAAAAAAAGTTCCAATCAACGAATCGACAGTTCTTTATAAATACACCAAAACAACTAACATCGCACCAGAAGATTACATTCAGAATGTTTCAAAAGTCCTCGAATTTTTTTAATAAAGTAGCAAATAGTAATAACCAGAAAAAAAGCCAAATTTGAATTTTAAATTACAATTTATAAACCTAAGGAATATTTGCTCTGCAAATGCAATTTCTTCTACTTAACTTCTGCAATACTTATCTTTTAGATTATTTGACGAAGCTTTTCTTCATAATTTTTTTAAAATCCCACAACATTTAGTTTTAAATATGCTTTAAATTTTGCTTCAGTTGCTTTAAAACTTTGTGCCTTAGTTTCAGCAAAATATATTTAAAAAGTTGTTATTGTAAAGCAGTTTGCCGTTACGTTTACTTGCACTTTTGAAGCTTCTTTTAGCAATGTCTTTTGGTTAGTTTTCCCTGAAGATTCAAAAAAGTGGTTGACAAATTGTTTTACTTCCAAAAAGGAAACTTCTGTATTTTTTCTTATAGATCCATGGCAAAATTATGTTATTTCAGATTCAGCACTATTTTTTTAAATATTGTGTTTGAATTCGTTGCAGGTTTCAGTTCTACAAAAAATACATTTTTCTTAATTCAGCTAAAGCCACTTTCACCAATTGTCTTTCCAAATTTTATTTATAAATTGTTTGGTTGCAATAAAAGACATTTTTGTGATTTGAGTTAAATGATGATAAAGTAACCTAACAAATGTGTTTTAAGAAATTCAATACTGATTTATTTTTTCTTCATTAACTTGTTTTGGTTGTTTTTTATTTGCCGAACCTTTTTCATTTTCACTTAAAATCATTGTAGCATACAATAAAAATCAAAAAATACCCCGAAACGTACTTCTTGTAATTGTGATATCAGATCCTTACTGAAGAAGCAATTAAAAGTTTTCTGAACTTACAAACTGATGTAATATAACTAGACTAAATTAAACAATTACTAGGACACTCAGATTAGAGAGCCCCTTAATCGTAAATATCTTAGATCTCTATTATCTTAGAACCTTGGAATGTTATGGCAGCTCTGGGTCTCGGAATATTAAAATTTAAATGCAATCTCTCCGACACTGAAGACAATTGAAATCTGGTTTGGGTCACTTTAATAATCATAAATACTATAAAGGGTTTTAATTAAATTATCTAAACTTTAATGTTTTCATTAAATACTGTAGTGAATTTAATTTTTTAACCCATTTCTGAGTAGTCCACGAGGGTTTGTTTTCTTCAGTTTATTTTGCAATATGTTTCGATGACTAAACACTGCATTTAGATAAAAGTCCTTTCTATAATTAAAAATTACTGCAAATAGTTTGAAAGAATTTTCTGAAATGCGACGACCAATGAAACTTTATAGAACGTAATAAAACTACAAGTTATTGTTAATTATAGTTTTACGGCGGTATTAACTTAAAATATTCACGAACTTACTATGTTCTTGCGGTAAATTCGTTTTTAATTCCACCAGAAGACGAAATGTGTCACCGGACGGATTTCTGAAAAACATCAAAACTGTTCGAAAAAACCCTCTAAACTAAAACATATTCCTATATAAATCAAGCCTTAATGAGGCAGTATTTTAGTATGGTTTTTCATATTGCTATGAAAATTAAATCTGTTTAAATATATATATTTTCTACAAAATAAATTAACAAGTATTATTTTATTAAATCTTTCTGAGATAGAAGTAGAAATGGAATTAATTTAATAATATTTATGTCAATATTTAAATATATGCCAAAAGCCACAAATTTTACCTACATTCGATTAATTAAATAGGTACTTCTAAAACTATTGCATGTTTGATATTTCACAATTAATTTGAAATTGGTCGAATTGCGTTTTGATATGTACATATTTATTATTTACAATATGAATATAATCAAAAATTCCAGTAAATACGATTTACTCATTAAATAATTAAGTTCACGTCATTATACACAGAACTATTTTTATGATCCAATTTATATGACGTGTAAGTTTCTTATAACACGACAGTAGAGCTCATTAAACGTTTTAAAATTTAAACTATGAATCTGAGCATGTATACTCATTATTTAAATTTAATTTATACGTTTTAGGGTTGTCACATAGTACATCGCAGCTTGTGTGATATGAAAGAGGGTATTGTTAAAAAGATGGCGAAAAAATCCATTGGGCCTTTTTATTCGAAACAATCAAAGTAGCTTATAAATAGTGTAGATGAGCCTAATATACATGCATAATTAATTCCTGGGAACTTGTTTTGTGGGAAACTGGAGGTTTACATTTAAAACTTCGAGAGTTTTATTGTTGGTACTTTGGAGCTTATTTTTGTTAGCTTTTAAGCATTGAAATCGTCATAAATATACCATTAAAGTTACGCAAAACTATTACAGGAACAATGAGTTCCACTGAAGAATTTACTAACATTAAAGCCTGGTGTTCATATTTGCCTTTCCCTTATAGTTTTCCACAGCGTTTGCTTTTCACTTCATTTTAGTCTTTAATCTAAATAGACTTACAACGAGGAAAAGTAGGGTGGTTCTACGGAATAAAATAACTTTTTTCGACGTACTTCGTGAATCAACATTGGGGTTACTTACTGCAGCTCTTTCTTTGGAATTCTAGTGATTCTTTCAAAAACAAGTATGTAAAATTTTAAAAAACTAATCAACATTTACAAGTAAAAAATTACCGGAAACCCTAACATTTTACACTTTTACTTTCAAATATAATTAAACTTTCTCTGCAAACACCCTTTTTTTAACAGAACACTAATTTGCTTGGTGTCCAGAACGCTGGAAACAGCAGTTACGACCCTGATGTTATCAAAGCAAATATTCAGAACTTTAGTCTGAGGTTCGAATACCTTTTTGTAGTACTTTACCCAAAGTTTAACCGAAAAATTTAACTGATGTTTCAACGGGCTTTTCAGTAATACATTTTGAAACGGTGTTTTTAGTACCGAATTTAATTCCAAAGGTCTGAGTTTACAAAACAGAAATTGTGAAAGACTTAAATTAGAAATTTTGTTTTAAATTCCGTTTGTATTTTTAGTACTCGGCAATTACAATTTCAGTAAAAAAGGAGCAAAGTAATCTTAGAAAAAAGAAAAAGGTCAAACTCTCCAGAATGAATTTTTTTTAATCGTATAGGCATAACCTTTTAGGCATCTTCTGTATATATTTAACTGTAGGATACGATCATTTAATTAGAGAAACACTTTTCAAAAACTTCATTCTTTCAGTTAGGCAAATCCTTAATCCGCTATTACATTACATTATCCTCGAAAATTTAAAGGATAGCAGCATATTAGTTAGGATTAGCTATTCATTTTCATTTGAATTATCGTTAAAACTACGTACGATTGGCTCGTTTCAGTCTTAAATATAGTTAATTCTGGTCACCAACCACCAACGTAACTTCATTATAAAATCGTGGTTAACGTCTATTCAAACAGGTTTAAAACTGGCATTTAAATAATAAAAAAAATTATACGCTATTTTGCTGAATTAAAACCTGCTCTATTTGAACCTTGAACCATATTTACAAAACAACCCCTTTATTACACGTTTGGTGGCATTATTATTACTTGCTGTACTGGAAATAACAAAAGCAAAAAAAAAAAATAGGTAAATCAGATTTGAGACAAAGGTCGATAATTTTCTTTTAATGAAAATTCATTGGAATCCTATTTTTGGATGTCCCTTCTTAATATTTAAAATATTTAATATCCGACAAAAAAAATACCAGTGAATGTTAGTAATTTGGCGTATCTCGGTGTTTCATTTTACGGTTAAAAATACGATAACTTCGTTAGACCGCTCTAATCATTACCTTGCAGTACATTAGGAAGACTAAAATTATAATGAAATTCTAACGTTATTTGTTGGACGTTATTCACTTGATTGGTGGTATATCCAGTGATCAAATAAATATTAACCCGAATGTGAAGCTCAAATTTTATTTGTTTTTTTAATATCGACAGTTCGTCGTATAAGTAATTAACCTAAGTTACTTAACGGAATTTTGCAACAGAGTCACTCTGGATTTAATATTCAGCCACGGCTGGGATTCGTATCTGTGTCCTCTTGATTACTCCACTAGGTTACTAAGATGAAATATTTTTTATTGTACGAATTGTAAGAAATTGCAAAGCAATTTTTTTAGTTTGAAGTTGGTTGTCCAGTTGTCCTCCTTCAACTTGCGACAGGTTGCACCAACCATCGAATATTTCAACGATTGGTTAGTCAAAGCAAAGTCGAATCGAAATTTAATTATTTTATTTATTTTATTACCCAACTATTTTGCAAATATATTAATTGCTTCAAGTTTGTTGCTGTTTTGTTCAAATAACCAGTAACTGAAAATAATTAATCTACAATTAATTAATTTACCTAACAAAATGTATTTCAGTAGTTCCGAATTTTGAAATAGAATTCAAACCTATACTTTCGTGATTGCAAAGAAAGTTTTATAACAATTTTCTTTTCCAAATTTACTTCATAATATTTTTTTTAAGCCTCTTTTTTAAATCCATTCGTATATTAATTTAATAATTCATTCTTGCTTCCTTCGTTTACTCATTTGTACATTCGTTCGTTCGTTTATGGTTTCGTTCTTTCAGTCATTCGTTTGTCCATTTCTTATTCGTTCATTCGTTTGTGCTTTCGTTATGCATTTTTTCATTGGCTTATTCACTCATTCGATCGGTCGTTTATTCGTCGTTTTTTTGTTTGTTCATTTATTCATTCGTTAATTCATTCGTTAGTATATTTGTGTATTCGTTTGTTCATTCGTTTGCGTATTGATTTATGCATTCGTCATTGGTTCTTTCATTTATTCTTTTGTTCGTTTACTCATTCATTTATACATTTGTTCATTTATGCGATTGTTTATTCGTTTGTTCAACTATTTATTTATTCATTCAATCATTCATTTATTCACTCAGTCGTTCGTCAGTTCGATTGGATGTTCGTTTTTCGTTTATTTGTTCGTTTAATTATTCATTGTTTGTTCCTTCGTTTGTTTTCCCATTCATTATTCACTCGTTCGCTTTTTGCGTTAATTTATTCAATTCTTTGTTCAACTGTTCATTTATTTATTCGTTCTTTCACTCGTTCAACTGTTCGTTTGTGCTTTCAGTCATGTTTTTGTTCACTTATTTATTTACTCGCTCGTCGCTTATTTCGTTTGTTCGTTCGTTCATTTATTCATGCATCAGTTCGATCATAATATTCGTTTGTATACTCGTGTTTTCGTTTATTTATTCATTTGCTCGTTTTTCATTGTTTATTAGTTTGTCCGTTCGTTCATTGGTTGTGTTGTTTATTCATTTATTTATTCATTCATTCATTCATTCATTTGTGCATTCGTTCAATCGTTTGTTCGATTGTTCATTCCTTTATTCGTTCTTTCCTTCGTTCGATTGTCCATTCATTTATTCATTTGTTCGTATTCCATTATTTATTAGTTTGCATGTTCGTTCTTAGTTCCTTCATTTATTCATTTGTTGATTTATGCGTTCGTTCAGTCCTTCAGTTGTTTGTTCAACTGTTCATTTCTATCTTAGTTCTCTCCTTCATTTGATTGTCCGTTCATTTATTCATTTGTTCGCTTGTGCGTTCGTGAATTCATTTGTTCAGCCGTTCAGTTCTTTGTTCGTTTATTCGGTCATGTATGCTTTCCTTAGCTCGATCTTTTATTCGTTCATTCGTTTGTGCATTCATGTATTTTTTTGTTTATTCACTTCGTTCCTTCGATTGTTTGTTGATTTATGCGTTTGTTTATGCGTTCGTTCATTGATTGTCTCGTTTACTCATTTACTTATTAATCCGTTCGTTAATTCATTCGTTTGTTTACTCATTCATTGCAGTGCGTTTTTTCGTCCGGCCTTTCGTTCATTTGTTTGCTCGACAGTTCATTCCTTTATTCGTTCTGTCCTTTATTCACGCGAGTGTTAATTCGGTCGTTTGTTTGTTCGCCGCTTGTTTGTTCATTTATTTATTCGCTCAGTTCGATCGTTCGTTTGTGCATTCACTTATTCGTTCGTTCGATTGCTTATTAGTTTAGGCATTCCTTTGCTGTTGTTTAGTTTATCCATTCATTTATTCGTTTGTACGTCGTTAATTCGTTTATTGAACTGTTCATCTCTTTTTATCGTCTTTCGTTTATTTATGCCTTATGCACCGTGCGATCGGTCGTTTGTTCGTTTGTTCATTCATTTAGCCACTCACTCGAGCGTTCGTTTCACTGGTTGTTCTTTCTTTGATTGTTTATTGGTTTGTGCGTCCGTTCACTCGTCCTTTCAACTGTTCATTCCTTTGCTCATTCTTTCGTTCATTTATACTTTTGCTCATGGATCTGTTCATTCATTTATTCATACATTCGAGCTTTAGTGCAATCGGTCGTCCGCTTGTCGTTTATTCGTTCATTTATTCATTCGTTGGCTCGTTAACTCATGGATGCGTTTGCTCGTTCGCTGTTTATTTGTTCAATTGTTTGTTTATTTGTGGGTTCATTTGTATATTTTTGATTATTTATTTGTTCATTGATTTCTCCGTTTATTCATTTGTTTCTTCGCTCTTTCATTCACTCGTTCAAGTCTCCTTTTACTGCTAGGCAGGGTTGCTTGTGACTTATTCGTACTTGCTGGTATAGTCTGTTCGTTCGGGTCCGCAAACATTTTACAAGTTGGTGATAGATTAGAAGGTTTAAATACGACTATCATAAATCAGTTTTACTAAGCCTGACTCGAAAAATTCTACAGCTACAATTCAATACAGAAGAATTTATATAGCTGTAGTCCGGCCTAGTACAAATTATTTACGATAGTCGTATTTAAACTTCCTTATCCACTACTAAGTTGTAAAATGCCTCTAGCTATTTTGCGGATCCGAACGAACAGACTATATTTAATTAAGGTAACTGGTCGCTCTTGGACTTACGTAACACTGTATCAGCTTTAATTTTGGGTAACATTAGGTAACATGCAGAAGTAATAAATTCCCTAATAGAAATAACGCAGTTTGAATAAATAAAATTCACATTACAAAGTTGGGTTCAAAATTATAGACATGATGTGATTCAGTAGAAATAGCTGAAAAACATGATGATTCTTGGTTGCCGAAATACGTATAATTTGTGGTTTTTCAAGATTCTTTCCCTAGAAAATATATAATTAAACGAAATTCTTGAGGGATGTGATTAGTAACAAGGATAAGTTAAATATTTTCCATTAGTATAAATAAAGGAATGACACAGAGGATGTTTATAAATCAGACTATCAAGATAACATTAATGGTTTTTTCTTTCTCGTGCTGTTCTAGGGGGATGTTGTGGTAACAAAGTGTGAGTGTACAGATTTCTGTAGGAATTCGGGAAACATTTGTTCCTTTTTGGTATACAATCTCGAGGGATGTAAACAAGCTGCATGGTGAGTGCTGTACTTGAGAATAAACGAAGTATGGCTGAAGTTTGGTCCCGAAAGTTAGTAGATCTAGAGGATGTGTTCCGCTTGACGGAGGAAGTGACACGCATAGGTGCTGCCACTCACCCACAAAAAGCACCGATACTTAGGGAACTAAAAGCTTTCGAACGGGCTCGCGTAACGCCAAAATCTGGTATAGGAGCTTTATGGGGAGGCGAAATTCCGGTTTCTCCCATGAACGATGCCCTCAGGTGTGAACGTTAACGGATCTTTCCGATTTCGCTATCGAGAAAATTTCGGTGGGACATAAAATTTAACATTGAAATGAGTTAAGTTAAGCTAAATTTAGATTTATTTCGCGTGCTTAGTTGCCATTTTGATAAGACGCTTTTCTAGTGTAGATAGGTGGATTGGATTTGGTTGGAGTATCGAGTCGGGTTGTTGGGGATGCAGGTGAGGTGACGGCGACAGATAGACAGGGTGAGGGTGGACTGGGTGCGCCTGCGTCGGACGTTATCGAGTGCGCCCCCAAGTCCGCAACCCCACTCTGTTTCGGGCATCGGTGGCATCCGTGCGTGCCTTCAAAACGCGATATGTGCCCGATAGCGCCGCCTCTGCGTCATGTTAACACAAAGCTTCGAATTTTATTATACCTTTATTAATTTACACCGCATACGTGAGCGATAACGATCGCGCGCAGGAAAGAAAGATTTATGCTCTTGACCCAACGCCTGGCATAAAATTAATTGAAAATAGAATTTACCCCTATGCGTTAGTCAGGTCCGAGCTACACAAACAAATTGGTCACTAAACGCGGAAATTTTTTAACTTGGACAACTTTTCATAGCCGATCGCTTAGGACTTTCTGGTTAAACCGAAATGTAAAAATTTTTTGCTCTAGCGAAAAACGTCGAAGTGATAATGTGAACGCGTGTGTGTGCAAAAAGTGCCATTGGCTACGGAAAATGGATAGTTACAGTCCCAGACCGCCACCCCTTCCTAGGAGGGTACGGAATATATATGCAGAACCCTTTACCCAAGAGCCCAGGTAAATGATTGTCTCTGAAAATTATTATTTATACACTTTCGTCCTCGACTCGTTCATTAGCTTAAACTGTTTTTGCCACCCTCGAAAATTTGTTCAACATAATCCCTGCTAGCTTTAAAACTACAATCTCGGTTCATCACGAGACCTCCTTTTAAACTAAATTAAAATACTACGCCGAACGATAATAAAGTGTTGCATTTCTATTAATACATTTTTTTCTTGTATTTTAATAATATACTCCTTAGAGAAATGAAGCCCAAATTAAATTTCTTTCGGCTACGGCTACAGAATTTTTATTGAAATATCAACCGTTCCTTTTCTCTCCTTTAAAGCAAAAATATTAAATACGTACGCTTGAAATAACGCGTAACGTCCTCGATTATATACAAACAGCACCATTAAAAAATAAAAGCGGAATTTCAGGAGAATTTAAATCAGCTTCCTTTTACAACACGTAAATTAAGTCGAAACACTTACAAAAATATTTATTATACACCCTCATTTTTCATTTTAATAACTATTATGTGTACATAGAAAACACAATTAACCAAAAGGGAATTTTTAATAACAATTATGTTTAGATTTAATTACGTTTCCGAAGCAGTTTTTATTGCAATATTCAAGCTAACAAGTTTCCCCAAAGAGAAAAAAAAACTTGGAAGCACATAAAAACAGAAATTAAGTTTCAAGAAAACGGAGAAAGTTGGATATTATCATCACATCAGTTTTCTAATATTTTTAACCATTCGAAGCCGTTTTACTAGCGCAACATCCAAAACTTCGTTTTCCACTTTTTTATTATTTACAAACCGTGGAAGTGGAAGTTTTATGAAAACTTTATGAACAGAATTTTTCATTACGTGCAGACGATTTTTATTGTAATTAGTTACATTTATTCATCTTTTGATCTGGGCTTACTAAGTCCACGTACCTATTGATCTTATTTTAATAATTGGAATTAATGCATAATTTATTTCGACTTTCGAAGCTGAATTTTTGATAAGAAAAATAAAACTGTTAAAAATTCATACTTTTCATTCGAGGAATGAATAATATTTCCAACCGTACATTTTTCAACAATTTCCTTATCAAATTCCTCATTTATATAATTTCTTAATATTATTTGGTTTTCCCGTTTTTTAGGAACTTTAATTGAACTTCAATTATTTCCAATTTCAAGGTAATATCAGCGTGTTATTATTTTACAGGAATGTATAAAAATTATGAATTTTAAAAGCGTATCTTAAAATTCCTGAAGGGGTTGAGACCAAATTAAAAAAGACGGGATATCGCGGTCATTACTTAAAATTCTGAGGAAAGACCTGAATGTAAATTTAAATTTGAGTTGGCATTGGAATTACCTTTAAAACAAAGTACAAAAAAGGAATGCAGCTTTCCACAAATATTCAAATAATTCAGTTTAAATTTAGATGCAAATGAAAATGGTTGCTTCGGTGCAGGAAAGGAAAGTTTTTTGAGTTAATTTTTGCACCCAAGCAACTGGCAATAATTCTAATGATTTCGATTCCTTCAAAGATAAAAGTTTTTGAATCATTCGGCGGAAGATATTAAGAATACATCAAAAACACGTACTTCCTGATTATCTCAATTTTTGTTATTTAAGTCTCTTCAGTAATTAAAGTTGAAGGCTTCGGCACCGCCTTCATAAAACTTAAAAGTAGTGATCAACTTACTAGGAAACTTGTGGTAACTTTTAAACATTTGCTCCAAGAAATTTGTGACGTTCAATTAATATTTTTTGGTGTAAAACAAACAAAAAATAAAGAAACCTAGTCTTGAAATTTATGGCAGCGTGTAGTGTTTTTAACCTTTCGTACTCGTGAAAACTTCTAAAAGAGCACGCATTTTCATAAAACCTCGAAGCCCAACGCTCCGTGCAATTTTCTCTCATTTCGGATGAAATACTAAAACATATTTATCTTTAGAGCATGTTGCTGCAATAATGGGATAAACTAGGAGTTTTAAAGTATTCCTCCCGAGATAATGTTTCAATTTCTATTCATGGCGCAAGGGCAAGATATTAGCTGCATTTTAGCACAGTGTTTCTCTTTTGCAATTTAAATGGTTTGGTAGGAATGCGTGGAAAAACTGCTTAATCCCCTTTATTATTTGATTTCAATTTCGTGCCTGGAAAATCTTGTCCTCTGGCAATGAATAAACATAAGCCTCAGGACATTGGCGCAGAATACACGCTGGGTTTATGGAGGACTTACTACTATGTTTGTGTAATATTTTATTTATAGATACGCCTGCTCGTCGGTTGTCATTAACCAACCCTGGAATTCTTTACATCCACGTACTTTGAAAACCAATTTGTTTTTTGATAAATGTCTAGCCCAAATTAAAGCTACAGCCAACTTGCGTGTTTTAGCAGAGAAATATAAATGAAGAAATTCGGATTAAAGTAAAAATTCTCCTCAGGAAAAGCTCATCTTCGATTTTCCACAAAATTATATTTTTTTCATTAGAAGAGTTTTATAAAATTGTTTGAAATTCAGAGCGTAGTCGATCATCGAAATAAATATTAAATTATTAATGGCACTCTAAAATAAATTACGAAATACTAAATACTAAATAAACATAATATAATATTTATTCGCTTTAATCCCACACTTTTTTAATCCAAATTAATTTTCAGAATTCTTTATGAATGTAAATGAAAATTTTATCCATCTGGATGATTTTCCAAGCAATATGATTATGTAACTCTTTGTTGCTATTTATATTAAACCTAAAGTTGGATGCGTCATTTTAGCGAAATCCCAAACAATTAGTTTCCTTATAAATCCTTATAAATTTTCTAATTAAATCGCTAGGTACTCTAATAAAGAGTTTTGGCATTTTCTAAGTTGTTAAATAATAATTAAGCCTGCAATTTCACAAGAAAAAAATTGCAATTGCTACTTACATTGAAAGAAAAACAGAATTCGTGCAATTATCCACATTTTGCAATACATTTATGACGTTAAAATTCAACAAAACGATGCCTAATAAATAAATTAAACGAATTAAAAGCCCAAAGTTCCTCCATTGTAATGTCGATTAAATGGCCCATTTTAATGCCATAGCACACTTGATAAGAATAACAATTATGTTTCGAGCTTCTGGCGAAAAATAGAATTTTTCAGGTTGAAGTGTTTCTTTAGAAAGTTCCCGTTTTACTTTGTAAGTTTTCCTTTGTTGTAAAACCCCCGAACTTCTTTTTTTCCTGTTTTAAGCACGAAATTATAATCATCTTTTATAATTAACGTCGACGCTTTTAAAAGTAATTTTAACGAAATTTGTCAAATTATTTTTTTAATTCATTGTCCAAGATTAGGTACCCTTTTTACAAATACCAATCTATTTTTTTGGAATTGTCACACACAAGTGACTAAGTTTAAACTTAAACAAAGTTGGTTTAGGAACTTTTAAATCACTGATATTAATTAAAGATTTATTTAAAAGAGCGACGTTCTTGACTATTCATGTAGTACCTAGTAATTTAGGCGAATTTTCTTGTTTGGTTACACATTTTATAGGAAATTAGGAATTCAGCTTTTGGGTGCTCTGTGGTATCAGCTAGTTTACTTTTATTCATATTTTAACAGACGTCTATGACATAAAATACCTAATAGAAGAAAATAATTTCACGGCAATCGCGAGCCAAAGACTCTTAAATCATACTACATTGTTTTAAACAATTAATGCATCTGAAAACGACTGAAAGCCAGATTAGAGCTATTTAAAAAGAAAATCGGCGACCAAAACACCGATTCATACGGTTTTAATTAGTATATTAAACTTGGTTTTGTTGAAAATCAGCGTTTTTCTTCTTCGAAAGTGCTAAAAATCAGCAGTTTTGATTATTAACTAGCCTGAAAGTTAAGTTAAAATTTCGTTTTACATCGTGTTAATTATCATACAAAGCTTGTTTTTGTTAAAAATCGGGATGGCTCTGCTTAAAATCGGGGTGGCTCTACTTAGAAAGCACTAAAAATCAGTCGTTTTAATTATTTACTGGCCTGGATACGTCTGAAAGCTAGGTTAGAGCTTCAGGTATTTAAAAAGCAATAATTGATGACCAAACCTTCGTTTCACACTGTGTTAATTAGTATACCAAGCTTGTTTTTGTTAAAAATCAGGTTGGTTGTACTAAGAACGCACTAAAAATCAGTGGTTTTGATTACCAACTGGCCTGAAAACGTCTGAAAGCTAGAGCTTCAGATATTTAAACAGAAGTACTCGACGACCATACCTTCATTTCACACTGTGTTAATTAGTCTATCATGCTTGTTTGTGTTAAAAGTCAGGTTGGCTGTACTTAGAATGCACTAAAAATGAGTGGTTTTTTTTAATAAACTGCCCTGAAAACGTCTGAAAGTTAGGTAGAGTTTCAGATATTTAAAAAGAAATAATCGACGACCAACCCTTCGTTTTATACTGTGTTAATTAGGATATCAAGCTTGCTTTTGTTTAAAATCAGGTTGACTGTACTCAGAACAATGGTTTTGACTATCAACTGGCATGAAAACACCTGAAAGTTTGATCAGAGATTCAAATATTTAAAGAGAAATAATCGACGACCTAAACTTCGTTTCACACCATGTTACTTACTATACCAAGCTTGCTTTCGTTAAAAATCAGGTTGGCTGTACTTAGAACGCACTAAATATCAGTGATTTTTATTATCAATTGTCCTGAAAGCACCTGAAAGTTAGATTAGGGTTTCAGATATTTAAAAAGCAATAATCGTCGACCAAACCTTCGTTTCACACTGTATTAATTAGTATACCAAGCTTGTTTTGGTTAAAAATCAGGATTTTTGGTTATTAGCTGGACTGAAAGTTAGGTTAGAATTTCAGACATTTAAAACACCGTTTTAATTAGTATCGTATTGGTTTTGTTGAAAGCGTTGTTATTATTAGAAAGCACTAAAAATCAACAGTTTTGACTTGAAAATATCTAAAAATTAGATTAGACCTTCAAAAATTAAAAAGAAAATTAAGCAAGCAAGCCGCGAGGGATTGTTAAAGCAAGTTTTTGTTTTGTAATTATAAATTTTGGAAAACTCTGATTTACTTTTCAAAAACCTTCTGCTTTGTCTTTGAAAACCAAAATTATAAAGAAATTGCCTTCTTCTTGAAATTATTTTAAATTATGAATCTATGTAAGTTATTTTATGTGTTATGGTTAGGTAGAAGTTGACCTTTTTTACAAATACCAAAAGTTATCTATTGTTTTTTAATCTTCCCTTTTAAATAAAGGAATCAAACTTAAATATCAAACGTACAACCCAAAAAATTTATCAGTAATGAAATGTCGGAAATTTTACGGTTGGAAAAATTATAATAAAGTAAAGGTTCAAAAAGTTGAATGAAAAGTATTCTATACGAGAGTGGGTCTTTACGTGGGCGAGTCGTAGGAGAAAACCCTACGAAATAAGTAACATCAAAAGCTACCGAAATTTTCGTAAAGGTTATCACATACATTTATTTATCATTAAATTCGTTAAAATTGAATTGATACGTAGGCATATCCGAATTTAAAAAGGCCCACTCGTTTCTTTTTCACTTTTATAAAATAATTAGTAGTTGATTGATTCCCTTTCGAAGATTTGTACTCATTTATAAATTAACCTTTGTTAAAGAAATATAATTAAACAATGTCCGAATGGAATTGATATTTGTGTAGCAATTATTATTATTTTGTTTTTAAATATTTGATTTACGTTTGCTTTTATAGATTTTTTTCGTTCTACGCTTTTATTTTTTTTGTATGATTAAAGGTTTCGTGAAGGAAAATGCGACTTTAAAAAAGCGTTTTAATAAAACTGTTTACTGTGAATAATTTCGTTTGAAATTATGGCTTTGAAATACGTTTTCTCTTCGTTGCTAGGTCTTTACAAAAGCTACAAATTAACCGTATCGATTTATTATGTAACAGAAAATTAAGTCTTTGTCGTTTGGCGAACTTACAAAATCGACATGTTTCTCATACATCTGTCAGGTAATTTCCCCACGGGCAAAGGAGTTAATTATAACTTGATAATAAAGTTCGATTTGTAAAGTGTACAAAATAAGTCTTTCGCTTCGCATATGAATAATTAAAAACTTTTAATAGCGTTCTGTTTTTCAAATTAACAACAAAAAGTTTAAAGTGAACATCAATCGGTTATGAGTTTGATAATTTACCGGTCTACGGCCGCCAAATCTACATTTCCGATTGCATTTTCACATTAATTAAACATTAATAATCAGAGTAGCTGCATATTAAAATGAATCTGCGGAGTAAAGCGCGTTGTAAAGCTCGGCGATTAAAGCAGCCTCCTAGATCATAGGGCGTACGTTTATTGCATATGAAAACGCAATTTCACGCTTGAATGGCCCGTGCATATCGCGCGTAGATACAAAACGCATTGGTCGAGTGCCTCCACAACGCACATCACAGAATGACACAAATTACTTTTATTTAGAACTCATGTGATTGCATTTGCATGACAATAACAACGTTTTATTTAATATGCATTAAATTACACTCTATCAAGTTCAAATTATATTCTATCGTGCCGCGGGGTCCACGGTTGCTTGGTAATTGAGTTTATTATTTATTTGTTTAGTTTTATTAGTTCACGTATGCTTTACTTGCAAATTGTTCTCATTGCTCTACGACCTATGTGTTTTCATGGAAGGCAGCACTTTTATTTGATGGCAGATACGGTAGCGGTTTTAATTAGTACGGCGATGTGTTCCATTTCCCATCGTATTTATGTTTTTCTGCGTTCCTAGATTATTTACAGTTAGCACTCTTTGTTATTACTCGACTTACTCGACTAACATAAAGCATTTTTAAAATTGCTCGAATTAATTTCCGGTCCCTTTTCAGAACTCGAGCTCAAACACTGCTTTACAATATTATTGTTTTTTTTTTCTTTCTATAAAACAACAAACGAAAATCTGGCAGCAAATAACTGAATTTTAAAGCGTCATCATAAACATTTAACCTTTATAATAAAATCTGGGGATATTTTCCAAAAATTTCTAAGGAAAGCTTTAGAGAAGACAACACACAACAAAAATGTATTTTTTTTAGTTCAATTTTTTACCTCCATTTGAAAAGAAAATAACAAGAAAAATACCCATGAAATAAATTAATTTCCAAATTTGGGCGGGGAATATAATTTCAGCAATTAATTCCTAATTTCCAAAGTTCCAAAACTGAACAAAAATCACGGCAGATTTTCCAGAACTACTCAGAAAACTGCGAAAGCGCTTAAGTCGGGCCTGCTGTAACATTGGAAGTGACTCACATCGATTCGTAATATAAAATAATTTCAAAAAGGAAGCAATTCTTTCATAGTTTTCAAAAACAAAACAGAAGGTTTTTGAAAGGTAGGCCAGAAATTTTCAATATTCATAAGTACAAAACAGAGAATCCCTCATGGTAGGTACCTATGTTTGGTTATTTTCCTTTTTAATTTGCAGCTTTAACTAATTTTTAGATGTTTTCAAGCCAGTAACCAATCACAACTATTGATTTTTAGTGCTTTTCGCGAGCAACAACCCTGATTGTTAAGAAAAACAAGCTTGGTGTACTAATTACCGCGATGTGAAACGAAGTTTTAGTCGATTATTTCTTTGAAACTTGAAACATAACTTTTAGACATTTTCAGGGCAGTTTTTAATCAGAGCTACTGATTTATGAGCTTTTTAAGAGCAACAATTCTGATTTTTAACAAAAACAACCTTGGTATACTAACTTACTACTTAAAACGCGGTGAGTCGAGTTTTGGTCGTTGATTATTTCTTTTTAATATCTGACACTCTAACCTAACTTTGAGGCATTATCATGCCGGCTAATAATTAAAACTACCGGTTTCTAGTGCATTCTAGCAACCCTAATTTTTTTTAACAAAAACAAACTTGGTACAGTAAATAACGCGATGTAAGACGAAGTTTTGCCCGTCGATTATTTATTTTAAATACCTGAAATTCTAACCTATGTAGCTTTCAGGCGTTTTCAGGCCAGTTATTAATCAGAACTACTGATTTATGACCTTCTTAAGAGCAACAACACTAATTTTAAACAAAAACAAGCTTGGTATACTAATTAACACGGTGTTAAACGAAGTTTGATCCGTCTATTATTTCTTTGTAGGTATCTGAAATCTGAAACTCTTACCTAACTTTCAAACGTTTGCAGGGCAGCTAATAATTAAAAAAATACTGATTTTTGGTGTTTACTAAGAACAACAACCCTGATTTTTAACAAACACGAGTGTTGAGCGTATGCGTATGCCCTCTACTTAACTAAGAGGGTGACTCAGCCACCCGCGCACAGCGCACAAGCTTTACTTACCACTTTTCAGTATTAAGCTCACTTTAAGCAAAGCAAGTTTTATTTTACTTTAATAAACCAAGCGACCAGTGTGGTCCATCAACAAACAATTTGTGTTAAGCGACCATTGTGGTCCACTAATAATTAAACATGATATAAATAATCAAACATATACTAGTTAATATCAAAACTAATTTGGTATTATCAACAAAAATTGATCCATCGAGCCGAATATCAATCATCTCTAATAATTAACAGTGGTCCTTCGATGAACCGGATGTAACAACAAACATATTAACAACAAACATATATTGGTCCTTCGAGCAATTAGCAACGAGCTTGGTATACTAATTAGCACGGTCTTAAACGAAGTTTCGTTCGTCAATTATTTCCTATTAAATATCTTAAATATTATATCTCTGATTTTTAGTGCGTTATAAGGACAGCCACTGATTTTTAGCAAAAACAAGCTTGGTATACTAATTAATATAGTGTGAAACGAAGATTTTGTCATCAACTATTGCTTTTTTCAGGACAGTTAATAATCAAAACTTCAAAACTATGATTTATAGTGTTTTTGAAACACAAAAGCCTGATTTCTTTTTTAAAAAGCTTGATATACTAATTAACACCATGTGAAACGAAGTTTGCCGATTAGTTCTTTCCAAAAATCTGAAATTCTTTGAAACTTCCAAACGTTTGCAGGCCAATTAATAATTAAAAATTTTAGTGTTTTCTAAGAACAAACACGCTGATCTTTACCAAAAACCAGCTTGGTATAGTAATTAAAACGCTGTGAAGTCAGCGATTATTTCTTTACATATCTGAATTTCAGACGTTTTCCACCTACTAAAAATAAACAAAACACTACTAGTTTTAGAGCTTTCCAAAAACAACAACGAGCTTGATATAGTAATTAACACAGCGTGAAACGAAGTTTTGGTCGGTTTTCAAGCCAGTTAATATACCTAATCAAAACTACTGATTTTTACTGCTTCCTAAGAACAACAATCCTGATTTTTAACAAAAATAAGCTTGATATACAAATTAACAAGGCGTGAAACAAGGTTTGGGTCGTCGATTATTTCGTTTTAGATATCTGAAACTCTAACCTAAGTTTCAGACGTTTTCAGCCCGATGAACAATTAAAACTACTAATTTTTGGTACTTTCCAAGACGATTCCAAACAACTAGATAACTTTTGGTATTTGTAAAAAAGGTCAACTTCTACCTAACCGTAACATTTAAAATAATTTCAAGAAGAAGGCAATTCCCTTATAATTTGGGTTTTCAAAGACAACGCAGAAGGTTTTCCAAAATTCATAAATACAAAACAAAAACTTTAACTTTGACAATCCCTCGCGGCTTGCTTGCTTAATTTCCTTTTTAATTTTTGAAGCTCTAATCTAATTTTCAGATATTTTCAAGTCAAAACTGCTGATTTTTAGTGCTTTCTAATAACAACGTTGATTTTCAACAAACCAGTAGTACTTATACTAATTAAAACGGTGTTTTAAATGTCTGAAGTTCTAACCTAACTTTCAGCCCAGTTAATAACCAAAACTACTGACTTCAGGTGTTTTCTAAGAACAACAATTTTGATTTTTAACAAAAATAAGCTTGGTATACCAATTAACGCTGTGTGAATCGAAATGTTGTTCGTCGATTATTTCGTTTTAGATATCTGAAACTTTAACCCAAGTTTCAGACGTTTTCAGGCAGGTGAACAATCAAAACTGCTAATTAAGACGGTGTGAAACAAGTTTTGGTCGTCGATTAGTTCTTTTTAAATATCTGACGTTTTCAGATGCATCAATCGTTTAAAATAATATAATAGATACGATTACAAAATCTTTGTATCACGATTGTTGTGAAACTTAAAACTCATCGCTGAAATTATTTTTATGTCCCTGACATTTTTCAAAATTGAATTACAAGTAAATTTTGAATGAATGAAGAAAACAATTTAATAGCCAATCAGCTCACTTTTTAGAGACATCAATGACAAAAAAATAATAATACTAAATAAGTGTGATGCACCGCTATCCTACGCATTTTGATCATAGTTACTATATATAACGTTGAGGAACAAACCACAATGTTTCATTAGGAAGATCTAAACTAAAAACTAAAGAAATATTTAAGAGCAAGCTCAATTTCAGGAGTTTAACTCTCATTTTTCAGCCATTTCTAAAACATTAAAATTAAAGACAAGAAAGCCTAGGCGCCTAGGGTATTCTTACTTTTACGGAAAATTATATTTGTATTAATAAAAATAGCTCATTAAAGACAGAAATTATTAAAATGCCAAATTTAGAGTAACTGTAATTACGAACATCTGCAAGGAACTAAAAATTTAATGACTGAAACCGAAACATTTTCGAAGACTTTTCGATGTATTTGATTGTTTTATTAAAACGTTGTCCTTTAAAGCCTTTTAATAATATAACTGTGTTTATTAGAGCAAATATTATTATTTAATTTTAAAACTGTTTTCTGAAAACATAACTCACTTGGAAGCTCAAATGAATAAATCATATTTTATGTTGAATATTTTATACAATCTATTTTTAATAAGTTTAATGACAATAAATTGGCTTTTATAAATTTTTAATTAAACTATAAGTAAATAAATAAATAGAAACTGAATATATAATATATTTACGGTTAAGTATACGAGTATCACTAAAACCTCTTCTTGTTTTTAAACTAACTAATACCAAAGAGCAACCAAAAGCTGAATTGTTATTTCTTTATAAAATCAAAACTTTTAGTTTTTGGAATGTGTAACAAACAAAGAATAAATTATTTTACTTAAATTAAATACTGAATGAATAGATAATCAAATTGTTGTTGTTTTTTTTACATTAGACATTATACCTACCAGTTCAACAAATTAATAATTGTTATTCATGGCAATGTTACGTGATTAATAATACATAATAAATGTCACGATAACAGAAATGTTAACCTTTAGATATAAAAATTGTCGAACAACTTAAACACAATGCCACCATTTTATGTAACTCAGTTAGTCTTGTTTTTAAAATCCCAAATAAACGGTTAAACGCTTCTAAAACTTTGTTAAACGATTGCATCAATCTCTAAATTAGTTATAGGATAAACTTTATTCTTATTTCTGTTGCTGTAAATAACCAATGGATACTCAACTGGAATATTCGCATGCACTTGAAAGACTGCAGCATTGCCTTGAATTCGGTAGAAACTTAGGGGAAAAAATAAAAAAGAGGGTATCGCTAGGGGCAGGCAGTTCATACTAAATATACGTAGGTTTGATCATAAATTTGCGAATAAATTTTTGAAATAAACACATTAATTTTTATGCAAGTATTGAGGAATTATTTAGCGTAGTTATAGTCAGTTGTGTTCGTGCTACAATTCATAAGTTAATTTACCTGTTTAAATAAATAACTGTTAAATATTGCTGGATTAATTTTTGAACTCATGAAACTCTGCGTAATTTTTTATTTTATGAATAATAACTGGGCACAGCAGGCTACCTTTATCGATTGATATTAATAAATACAAAAAGCATGCATAATGAACACAAAGTTTCCAGTAAAATACTAATATTATACCGGCGCTTCATCCATTTGTGCTACCTAAATTCAATAGATGAACTGCATTTTAAAAATTTTAAATGCACTGTTGCTTCACAAAAGGCGGATTGCTTTTAGTATTAAATTAACAATTCTTTTTCATATTACGCTGAGTGATATCATAATATCCTTTGTATTTTGAGGCTTTAACGAAAGCAAACAAAAATGTTGTATCGATTCAGCATGCTTTGCTTCAAGTAATAATTATCGAAAAGTCGAGGAACTAAAAAGTCGATACCCAGACAAGTTCTGTTGATTAATTCGGAAAGCATGTAGCATTAGTCATGACAATGACCTTCCTTCAAAATAATTCAAACAAAATAATTGAAACAAATTGAGTTTTTATTAATTCAATTAATTTGTCTTTATAGGGACGGTCTCTATACGACTCGGACAGTTTACTAATTTTCTTTTTTTGATTTCATTTGTAGCGTACTTTTGAAGTTCCTTTTAAAGGCCTTCTCCAAATTTCCCTCTTTTTTCAAATACGAAAGACTTACGAAGCCTAATTTTATGTTCTTACCTCACATTAAATTGACTTTTTGCTCAAATTGTTTGTTTATTCGTGATTCCAGACTAATTGAATTTGCGAAATAATATTTGACTTCTAATTTTTGTATTTGCTTTTCATCACAAATCCATCAACCCCAAAATTTTCGACATATCCGTCTGACTATTTAAATTTTAGGAGTTATTTTTAAATGCTGTAGGAACTATATTCTACGTTGACTGACAGTTTTAATTAAATTTTCCAGTACAATTCGGAAAGTTAATAAAAACTAATTATTGTCCCATTAAAACGAATTTAGAATAGTTTTGATCGGCCGCTTTAAATGCAGATTTTTATTAAATTCTGCTATTTTTAACTTGCCATCATATTTTTATTTTTGATTTTTGAAATATAATAAAAGCTCAAAATGACTGTCTCCAGCTTTTCTATACATTTCTTAGGCCTTCGAATTATGCTTGCTTTTAGATTTTGGAGCATGTTGTTTTCTTGAATCCTTCTAACTGCCTCATTTATTCGTTTGCACGAGTTGCTCCTGAGTATCAATATCTTCTTCGTAGACAAGAAAAAATTTAAACAACTCAAATCTGGGCTTTTTGGAGACCAAGGTGTTGGACTGCCACGATCAATTATTCATCGTTCTGGAAATTCACGATCCAACCATTCTCGTGTTTGAATGTCCCAATGCGCTTGCTGGTGCCCCATCCAGTTGGAACCACATAGTTCTTCTTATCTAAAATATGCGCATATAAATTAAACAAAAGTTAGACAATGGGACAAACTATGTGGCCCTATAAGCCTATTGCCAATAATTTCACTTTACACATTAACCTAAACCGATTGATGATTTGTTTGGTAAAATGCATGTGGATTTCCGTCGGCCCGATGATACATATTATGAATAGCAATAGCAAATACTCCATTTCTAGCGAACGTAGCTTCATCAGTCCATAAGACATGTCCAATGAAACCAGGATCCCTTTCTTGTTCGCGAAGTGCAGAACGTTACTATTTGGCGATAGTCTTCTGGTAATAATCCCTGGACCCTTTGGTTCATTTTCGACTACATTTAAGATATCTTCTTGAACTTGTGGCAACAATACTCGAAAAAGGCGACCTGTATCAGTACTGGGGTGGGCGCAGTTCCTCCAGTTTCTCACATCCATTGATCCAGTCGTTGAATAACGTTAGATAGCATTTGGATCTTCTGTTTGGGTAACACTCAAAATGCAAATTAGCAGCAGCACTGAAGTTGCCACGGCACTCCCCTAAGATCAGATGCATGTCTGCATATTTCACAAAACTGTACTCCATAACAACAATTAGCAAAGTTCAACGAACAAAATAGTTATCAACACGCAAAGAAATTGGTATAAGATTTTATTGCTTTGTTTTTGATGCAGAATCACGTGGCGTGCATATTATCCGCCATTTAGGATTCACCCTGTATACATTTCCATAATTTAAAGAAATACAATAATATAATTAAACAATTCAAATAAAACGTAGTTTTTCTCTAAACTTAATTTGTAGCGCTTCTAATGTTTGGACGGTTTAATATATTTCAAAGTAACCTGGTAAGGCTGAAAAATCAAGCTTTGGACATAATATTCGTATTAAATTTGAATAATAAGTTGAGCTAAACACATTTCGTCGGCATAATTAATTATAATTTAATGTAAATTTATTCCTATCTAAAACTGAAAATAAAAAAATTACGTAGTTTGAGCAGAGGGAAACTTTGTAACCCCCTAAGGTTCTATAAAGTCCACATAGGGCGAACAAAAAAATTGGACTTGGATGAAGCGTATGAATAAATGAGAAATGATCTTTTATCCCTAGGGATCCATAATGCACTCGAATATAGCGATGTGCAGCGTTACAATAAAACTTCATTGGCAGTTAATTTATCTTTGTTTAAAATCTTTAACCTAATAGCCTTCACAGGGGTTGTTATTGTTGTTAATTTATTCACGGCGAGACTTTCAAAATATTTCTGACCACCAACTGATCGTCCCATAACATTAGAATACAAATCGAGAAAAGGTAAAGGGCTTACATGTTTTCTTATTGTCGTGAATCCCAGAATTTATGGAAAATAAATCGTCCCATATACGTTATTTATTTACAGTATTAAAGAATCTGCCTTTTTTTATTGCAGAAACATGAAAAAGTGGCCCATATAGTCGTCTTTTGAAATTTATTATAGGAATTGGGAAATCATTGCAATTTTTCTTTCCATATTCTGATTGTTAACACGTTACGATATTTCCTAAATTCAACTTTTTATTAACGATGTCGTTTATATAAAAACCCTTTAATGGCACACTGAAAATATTGCCGTACATTAGTGATAATAATACACGTACAAATTACGTACCATCAAATATTTCACATAGAGTGCCATTTCCACAAAGGAAATAAAATCATCGCTTAAGGCTTTCAAAATAACTATTCACAGTACCTAAAATAACACACCACAGAACCTTTCTTTCCTTTATACCTTTATAAAACTATTTTTACCTGTGGAAATTTAAAAAATAGCCTAAGTGGTTTAAGGGAAAAAATAAACAGATGGAGATAGGTGCGGTGCTTTTATAAACAGCAGGTTTGGAAAGGAAGCAGAGTACCTTCTATTATAAAACATGCCTTAAATTAAACGTTTCGACTTGCAGTTTAAAAATCGAAAGAGCAGGCCGTTTTTTGCACCGCAGCACGTGTTGTGAAAATTTTATGAGTATCCGTGTCAAAACAACACTTAACACTTAATAAATTTAGTTTTTACACGTTTCAAAAGATAGTCGAACCCTCTTGCTTTGTAACATGAAAAACTGCAATAAAATAAACATTTAGGGAAAGCAAATATGTTTGTTCTGCAGTAAGATACTTTTGGGGCATAATTTAAAATGAATGAAGTTGAATTTCCACTTTTCTTTTAATTTGGAGAAAATTAACGTGACTTCAGGCTTTTTTAAAATTATTACGGAATTGTTTAGATTCTTGTCGAACACATCTTTTCCTGGATGACTTTCAATTAGGCACGGGTATTACTTCATTTCTGGCTCAAAATTGGGCATTCTTTATTTTGTTAAACCTTAATGGAAGTTTGAAATATCTTCTTTTTCTTCTTTTTTTTTGAAATCCTTGCCCTAGGACTCTCGACCCATTTCCGGTATTCCTTTCGGTTGATGGTCATTCTTCTTAGCTCACGAATATTTGTTCCTCTTTTCTCCGCCATTTTACTAACTCCATCTTCCCACTGTATTCTAGACCTTCCTTGCTTTCTTATACATCTTGGTCTTGCATCTAGATTTTTTCTGGGTATTCTGTCTACCCCCATTCTCCTTACGCGCCCGTACCATTTTAGCTGTTTTTTCTCTATATTATCGAATAGTGGTTGTTCCTGAAGTTCTTCGCGTATTGTATTGTTTCTGATTCTGTCTCTGCATAATTTTCCACTGATTTTCCATCTCATTTCCATTACGGTGACCTTACTGTTTAAATAGTAAATGTAATTGCTGGTTAATTTAATAAATTCGCTGTTGATTTTTAAATGGTTTACTGGTAATTGCTGTTTGTTGTAGTCACTTTTTTATATATTTGGACTATTAGATTCCTATCCCATTTCCCACTCCTTTGGTATTGTCGGGGTGTTGCATGCCATATAGCACAGTTCGGGATTGATGTCGCTGCCTGCTGCTCAACCTCTCATCAGCTTTTTTATTTCCGCTTTTACTTTTTCTGTTATTTTAATGAAAAGTTCTGCTTCCCCGTTTTCATCATTCCACATCGCATTTTCAGTTCTTTCTTGTTCGTTATTTGATCTGTTTTTTCCCTTATGTTTATCCTCGCAATAACTCTTCCATGTCTTTACTATCTTTATCATCAGATATGAGTTTGTTTTCTCTATTTTCGATACTTCCAACCGTTTTCCATACTTTCCTCTCTGTTTCTTTATTACATCCCAGAAAATGCTCCTGAAACTTGCTTTCTACAGTTACACCAAATTCCTTCCACGAGGCTGATTTTACCTCTAAGACTTGGTCTTTCGTTCGCTTCTACCTCGTATGTATGTTTGTCTGTCTTCTTCACATTTTGGTTGCACTTATTTCGTTTAATGCACCTAACCTTCTACTACTCTCCAACATTTTCTAATTACCAAATTTACTTATTGCACAACACAGCAGATTGTAAATATAAATAAAGTAAAAAAAAAACTTATTATTTCTTCAAGTCTTTTTGCTTTTGTCCTTTTCTTTCTGTTTTCATTGGTTTTTATCTTTCCGCATACTTCTTCTGCTGTTATTGAAATGGTTTGTTTGAAAGTTTCTCATCTTTCATCTACGCTCTGTTCTGCTCTTTGATCTTCTTCTTTTCTTTCCAGTTCTTCCAGCCCATTCGCCAGGAGGTTTGCATATTGTTCTCTTATTTCATCCATGTTCAGTATTCCCACCTATATCCTTTCGTAACTTTTCGCTTTTCGTTTCCTTGGACTATATAACCGGGTTACTTCTATTATCAGTCGGTTATTTTGATTACTTAATTCTGCATTCCAAATTATTTTGACGTCTAATATAGCATACTTCGTTTCTCTAGTATATGTTATATAATCTATAATGATTTTCGCTCTTCTAACTTCTGCTTAATACACGTTCACAAACTCTGCAGAAGGCAACAGAAAACCACTGCAGAGAACACATTTCCCTAGTATAAGCAGCTTTAAAGCTGCAACCAACCAGCTTTAAGAGCACACCGCCTTCTGCTTCAAAACTTATCTTATGGATAGGTTTATATATGAAGTATGCATTACCTATCAGAAGTTGATTCTCTATACAAAATTCAAGAATTCAGGAACGTGTTCTCCGTTATATTTTCCCATTATTCCGTGTCCTCTCCGATGGTCCTTCCCGATCCTAGCATTCCAATCTCCCAATGTTGTGATATGGCTGCTTGCATTTCTAGAGTTTTCTACACTGGTGGTCGGTTGATTGTAAAAGAATTCTTTTTCTAGTACGTCTTCACCTTCCATTGGTGCATACCTATATTTGAATTATGGTGATCCTTTATTCTAATCCGAGGTCTATCCGTATGAATCGTAAATTAACCCAATTTGTTATTCTTTTGCTTAATTAATAGGTTACAATAATGCCAACTCCACCTTTGACTCCATGCCTTAACGATGTCCTGAATATCTAAGTAGGTGTGTATCCTTTTTCCAGAGCTACCTACTTCTCCACTTCCTTTCCTTTTCGTCTCTCTTAATCCCAGAATCTGTACTCTATATCTCTCTAATTCATCCACCATCCACCAGCTCTCTTTCTTTTCCTGTTGAAGTGGGCACGTTCCACGTTCCAATTTTCATTTTTCTTTTGCTTTGCGTTGGTTGTCTACAATTAGACCATCCATCAGTTCCGAGGCTTGTTCTGAACCTCGGAATCTGGTTGGAATATCACAATTCAAAAGCCGAGAAGGAAAGTCTCAAGTATTTTTTAAACTTAAACTTAAGTCGGAGCATATGGCCTAATCCAATTGAAGCCTGAAAACTACATAACATTAATAAAATCGTATTTTGATACACTTCCTCTGATACCGATACTGATACTTTCCACTGAGGATGGCTGAACTACGTATTTGGTTCCAATAGCTTACGTGTCACTACACACTGAAAAGTTAAAATTACAAATAACTGAAAATTGAAAGCATAAAGTCGATTTTAATTTAAAAAAATTAAAAACGTGAACCCAACAAAAACGATAATGATTTCATCAATAACAATCATTTCTTAAAATAACACAAATCCATTGTTCATAACCTGCAATAATTATCTATCATGAAAAATGCTCCAAAAGTTATCGAACCCATTATAAATACATTGACTTTAGAAAAAGAACTACCTTTCGTGTTAATCCAAAATAACATTTTTACTCATTTTATGACCTTTAAAGCTGGCAGTTCGTGTATTCCCAAGTTTTCTCTTTGTTAACCTGCTGTTTTACCTATTATCAAATAATAAAAGTGAAAATTATACAACGTTCTGGTAATAGAAACTCTTCAATAATACCCTTTTCTTAATATAAAATTATTACTGCGGCAAAATAATTTTCACACAACGTCGTTGACACCCACTTTTCAAGCGAGCCGAATATTAAGAAGGACGAAATTTGTATTTTTAACAATCATTGCGTGACTAATGCAATTGTTAGAGGTTGCGTTCGGGGGGCAAAGATTATACCTCAAATTTTTTCACGCGAGTATCCACTAATTATTAGGTTTTAGGATAATTCAACTTGACGGAAAATTTACTTTCACCCGTTAACAATTAAATTTCTTCGTTAGAACTAGGATTTTTCACCCCTTTGTTATAATTAACGTCAACGTAGGAGTTATCAGACTTGAACTGCTGGTTATTTATATTAGAAAATTGTAGGAGTAGAACTAAAGTATAATAAAATTAATTACTTGGAGAAAATATAGAGAAATAATGGCAAATTTGCGTTTCTACTGTCAATTGCTTTCTTGGAAATTATTAAGTAGGGCCCATCAACGATTCTTATTTCTTATCTTTATTACGTATACACGAATAAACGGAAACTAAAATAAAATTTTTATCGTAGATAATTAGGTTGTATTCGTAACAGTTGTACAACGAGATTCTTTCATTTATCATTCATAAATCATAAAATACCCTCGTAATGCGTTCGTGAGTCACATTCTTGTTGATTATAAAACATTGACTTTAAAGTGCGCATTCTCATAATGGTTTTATGGCCATAGACGACTGCAAAAAATTATTCCAATAAGATAAATTTTGGAGGCAACAACAGGCGTGAAATGGGTACACATTTCATTAAAGGGGGGTCGAAAGCTTTGGCTATTTCGTAATTCCTAACGACTCTGTATTGTAATATAAGCTCACGTTGTACGCGAGTTCAATGTAGCGCAACAAAATTCGGTATTGGTTTTGGTGGTCCCTAAACACGGCCATAACTAATATGCAATCACGAAACCCGCATAATATGTTCGAAAGCCCCGCTGATGGGACGCGACAGTCCCAAAACCACTTTATTGGATTCCGTTTGGGAATTACTCGGAAAAAGTCGTATGTCATTGAGTTAAATCAGAATTTGTATCAGACTTACATTGGATTTATATATTGGATTTTGAGGTTTATTTGAACGAGTCATGTTACACATATCTATCATGCGAGGATGCCCTTTTTATTCAATTCGCTTTTTAGAACCCCTGGTTTACGAAGCTTTTTCACGCTCGCTGAGAGGCACCGCACCGAAACCAACCGAAATTAGAATCATTGATTGTAATCAGCCTACTCGATTGATACAATATATTTGTGCGATTTTACGCTAATACTGCTCTTTCGGTCGTTTAATCAAGGGATTTTATATTAACCCACACGATATTCGGGAGCCACCCTTAAAATTATTAACTTCCACATGATCTGCCACTAACGTAACGCGCTGCACTAAAGGAAATGCCGTTTGGGATTTCTAAATGAAAACGGACAGATTTGTAGTGCAAGCTTGAAAATATCAGGAAAAACACTCCAACCTGATTTTAAACAAATCAGGACGAATTTAAATTCAGGTGCAATCGAAAATTTATCTGCATACATATTTTAAACACGTCTCGCTACTTGGTTCGCTTTTAGCATTTAAATGCATCAGATGCACGTACAGATTCGGTTCTGATTTTATAAAAGCTAAAAGGATTCGATTAATTCTGAAAAATAAAACCTCATTGTACGTGCTAAATGTATATACGTGTATTTTAAATGTTTTTATTGCATTTGCTTTTATATTCTATAGAAAAATCGACCGTTTTTCATAAAATATTTAGTTATAGCTCCACAAACAGTTTTAAATAATCAATTTTCAGATTTATTTGTACGAGTAGTTCCCTTCATGGTAACGAATTTAAAATTTAGAATAAATGAAACAAATTATTTCAAGAAGGCTGCTTAATTTTTTATTTAAAAGTGACCTAAACGAAGCAAAAATAACCAATCTACTATAAAATGTAAGGCATTCTACTTCTACTTGTATCTTAATACCCTGAAGTACACTTCAGAGATACAATTAGTGTTTAATAAATCGTGAAAAGACAACACTTTGTTAAAGTGGCTATAACTGAATTGTTGCTGTTTAATACAACGCTAAATATTTTCCTTCTTTAGTAACCTAAACATTTATTTTTAATTTGATTTCAGAATTTCCTTTCTTGGGCCGATAACTGAAAATTCTTTGTAATTAATGCTAGTTTCTTGTTTACGTAGGTCAAACATTTTTACATGCGAAAGCTCTTCCTAAAAAGGAAGTTTTGCCCATTATTAAATCTAATAAAATACAGACACATTTTTAATGAAATTCGATACCTTCGCTAAGTAGTTCGTTCGAAAACTACATTTCTTCCCCCTTTTTGAGGGTTTCTCCATTCGGTTATTTATGTTTTGTTTATAGCTTCTATTCTTTATGCTTAAAACTTCCTCATTTTTTCATGAACGTTATTTATAGGCACCTTATAACTCAACATATGTTTTTATAAGGTTTTCTTGAACTCCTCGCATTCCGTACATTTACTTACTTTTTAATATTTATGGGCTACGCTCTTTTTGAAAGAAATTTAACTTTTTCGTTTAGAATTTATTTATTCCCAGAGGGTCTCTTTTTTCTGATCTACCTTTCTGAAAAAAATTGCGAAACTAAAACATACCTAGTCCATGTTATAACGGGTTCATGTCAGAATTTGTTTTCATTTAGTGCGTTTTAATACTCTGTTTTGAAAAGGGAAAATTGTTTATAAAATGAAAAGATATGCTTGCCCAGCTAACACAGCTTTGGTTTGCAAATGGTTATTTTCAAACGGTTTAACTTAAATCATTTAAGAGGTTAAGGTTTGAGAATCATTTAGTTAATACGTTTATTTTAAACGTTACATAAACCTTTTTCAAATGTAAATGTAATTTACGATATCTTTACTAGACGTAACGTCTTATGTTGTGTTTCAAACCATTTAAGTCATAACATGTAAAATTTTCAACAAAAACCTTTTTTATAAATGCTCAAAACTGTTCGTTTTATAAACATTTAAGTATCCAGAGAAATGCATTGTGGGAACACGGAACACGTTTAAAAAACGTTTGCACTTTAGATTCTCTAAACCGTTTGTTCTGATACCATTATTTAACATAAAATAAATTAATGTAAAAGAACATATTTATTCTCCATATGTAAACCATTTACGTAATACGTATTAAATAACGGTTTAGGTAAGAATGTTTTTAAATCATCGGTATATATATAAAGAATATAAACCCTTAGAGAAAAAAACCTAATACAAACGTTAGTAAAATTTGTAATATTTTGATACCTTCGTGTAACGTAAAATAATCCTATTTAATAATGCATCCCTACATTTACAAATTGTTTGTAAAGCACTATCACAACGGTAATTTATTTATATGTTTGAAAATAATAAAAAAAATCAAGCAGTATGAACGATTAGTTGAAGTATAAAAAACATTTCTAGCATTGAAAACCTAAATGAATTATTTTGAAATCTTAGTTTAATGATGGATGCAGATGAACCTATTTTGAAACCGTTACTACCTAAAGAAGAATCAAAAACCTTTGTCAATTGCCATGGGTTTACTATTATACCTTCGTTTAGTGTAAAGTAAACCCATAACAAAAATCAAGTTTCTTTTCATATGTATCTCTGAATATTGCGTAGTATTAAACCAAAACCATAAAATCTGAAACATTGTTTGCTTCATTATAATATTAAGAACCTAGAAAGTATATTTCCTAACTAAACATGATGATTTACTCTATGAAAATAATGTCGTTCCCCTCAGAATCAAAATGAATTTTCTAATATTTGGATGTCAGTTAGTCAGCTGTCACCCTTTAAATACGAATTTGGAAATTCGTTTAGTTTTACTAACCTAGCCTGCTCTTCGACTATTTCAGAATGTGTATATTTAACAGGCCTAAGCGGTAGAGTAACAAGGTCCTACACGTACACACACACTGTACACACGGTGCAGTATGTAGGTATTAAACGGCGCACTAATCACGTAACCCGTATAGTCGGACCGGTTTGTGCATTGCACCCGTAAAGACCAGATACACTAACGCACCAGCATCGACACCGAAAGGTAAAAGAGGTTACAGATACAGATACAGATGTATATATTAATTAAATTAATAATGTTTTCCATCCTTTTTCTGGGACTTCTTTTATTATTGAGTTCGTGGCAAAATCTAAAAGCTTCGTGGATTTTAAATATGTGCGCAATTTATACAACAGGTGTTTTCGGTTCTTCTTGTGTAAACAGTTTCTAAAATGCATTTATTTTAATTAACAGCTGATAAACTAAATGTTAAGCACAAAACTGTTAATGAAGAGATTCGCCCTACTAAGTTTAAAATAGGTGACTAGTTTGTTTTCTGACGTATTACGTTCAAAAATCATATAATACCCGAGAAAACAAAACGAAGAAGGCAAAAAGCAAAAATAAACATTTGCTTATTGAATAAAAGAATTGTATATTGTATATTCAAAACGGAACGAGTCTTCAGAAATCTCTAAACTTACTCCCAAATTGTAATTTATTTTAACGCTTGAGGTAAAACTCGAAATAAATATAAACAGAAACGTTTCCTAAAAATCAAATTCCGTTTCCGTTTGTTACAGACTTGCCCCTGGGCTACAGCAAACCCAGTTATCCCAGCAGATTCCGGCCAGTGGCAACTCGTTACAAGGAGGGTCACACTGTCAGCAGCAGTCTCCGCTCGTCATGCCAGTTTTCCCGTTGCGACCGGCACCGACGTCGCATCCACCCCATTACTCACCCTATTCCCCGTCCAGATTTCACATAGACAAAAGGTGTCAGAATCGCTGCACGTGGAAATGCTTCAGCATCGTCCTCATTTTAATCGCGGTCATTCTCACAGCTATGCTAGCCTACTTCGCAGGTAAGTAAAGAGACCTCTTAATAATTAATGAGTTCCTTCAAATTAAATGAATGGGAAAGTATGTAAGTTTACATAACTCCCCCAGTTCGTTCGGAACATTTAGTGGCGAGGGCATTTCCTTATTAGAATAGCGTGTCGTGTTATAACGAAGCCACAATAAATCGTTAGGGTCGAACAACCCGCCCTACGCCCATAGCGTTATAATACTTTTCTGTTTTCCTTCTACTAAAGCTTGCTTAAAACTTTTGACAATATAATGAAGTTTAAGTTCGATGTTTTCTAAATTTGACTCGATAATGAACGCACTCATTTGGCCAGTGTGTACATACTCCTTCCAATGTTAATTAAATATTATCGAACGAGCGGTCTAGAACCGTAGTACCATTTGTTTGGGTTGTTAACGAAAAGGTTTCTTTACAGCTGTCAGCTCCATGAAACCAAACATGGATTCATCCAATTGCATATTAGTTCAAGACGTAAAAGATGTCACCAACGATCAGATGACGCAGAATTCGGTCTCGACGCAGTCGCCTACAGAAGGTAATCGTGAAACTTTTATGAGCTCTCCCGCACTACGGGGAATGTTCAATTTCAGAATCTTTGCCTACGAGTACAGCTGAGCATTCTAGCCTCACCACTCAGCACATTTCTCTGCAGCAACCGCAGCAGCAGAGCCAATCGCAGCCTCAATGGCCACCGCTACTAGAAGTGAGAGAATTCAACATGCTTTACACTGCTACAATTCCACCTTATCAGTTCTGGAACTCCGAATTCCGGAACAAGCAACCGGCATTTATCCGGTTTAATTTCACACTACCTTGGGGGGCTAATTTCGCAGTTTACGGTAGAAGGAACGTTGCACCTAGCGTAACGCAATACGATTTCGTAGAGTTCGTCAAAGGGGGTAGGGTTGATCACCGGCTGCGCAAAAGGGAAACACAAGAAACTGACGAAGGCGACCATCCCAAAGCCGATTTTAAATTTATACGCAGAAATCATAAAACCGACGTACTCGATAGCATCTCTAGCTCGTACGAGGGCACTAGGAAGATTCTGGCTGATTCAGAGCCCAAGGGGCCCTTCTACGTGCCTCATAATATAAAAATAGATTACTCCGAAGATTTGTCCACCGATCTTCCTCATCCCACACTTGATCTGGGCCTTCAGATAGATGAACATGTAATCTCGAAACGAGACGCCGAACTCGAATCTATGCTGGTAAACGTGAGCCTTCTACAGTACTTGGACACGGGCCGCTGGTTCCTCTCCGTCTATAACGACGAACTCCAGCCGCACAGTGTATCCCTTATCATCTCGGAGGCCGAAGGCGTCAGCACAACTTGCCCCAACGACTGTTCCGGACGAGGATCTTGCTACCTGGGAAAGTGTGATTGCATAGATGGCTTTCAAGGGATTGACTGTTCCAAGAGTGAGTATTTAGTTCATCTTAAGTTCACATGAATTACTTTTAACATCTACCTAAGGACACTTACGTTTACTGTCAGTAAATCAAGAAAGTCACGCCTTAACACGATACAACCCTCGTTCATATGTATATTATTATCTTATAAATCATGGAAATCATCCCGAGTTCATCACGTAAGCTTCTTTATTGTAATTTGTTTTCGAAACGTCCTATACGGTCGTATCCAAACGGGTTTTGACTTCAGGGGGCAATACCGTCTAAGTTCTCCGCCGATTTATGTCTGAGATAATGTAATATTACGACTGAGTACTCACAAGATATAACATTATATATGTTCGTTCCATAAACGTCAACTTTATCTATGGTCATTTTATTCGCCTGGATATCAGTCATAGTTTCAGTTCATTATCGATTAACATTTCACACGAAAACACACATAATTTTCTAAAGTGAGCAGTTTAAAATGTTAAAAAAAAGATTAAAATTTTGCTACTTCCTACTCAGAACAAATTTCTATTTGTTTTATACTTCCGGCATATTTAAACGTAAATACCAAGATCATAAATTCAAAGCAACGCTTAAACTATTTCCTGAATAAAATATAAAGTAGTTTAACGTTTTCAAAGTGTAAATATATATCATTTCCATGTTTTATGGTAATGAGGTAAACACTTTTGCAGTTACAACAGTTAGTACCTTTTTAACTTTTACGCAATTCTAAATAGCTTCGAAAACTATGAAGTAATCCAAAATTTTTGTTGAATTACATCTACATATCTATATGGTTTGGTAATTTAATTTTCTAGAATGATACCGCTAATGCTAATCTTTTTCCGTTAAGCGGTTCGTAATTAAAAAGTATTTACTCTTATTTATGTGAAAACTTCTAAATTCCAAAGATACAATTCGCGTCATATCGAACAATGAGCACAATTACTCCAAAGGAATCACTGGCTCATCCCCTAATCTAACGCATTTATTCCGCCTAATTCTTTAATAACGGCAAAGAATAAAGAACAGGGTTCCATTTATTTGCCACAGCTGTGCAGTTTGAATTAAAACGATTACTCTTCAAACGTGTTTGATTTAAACTATTTTGACCAGCCAAGAATTTCTGAGCGAGTCATTAAACTTCAGAAAATCTTGTATCGTTGATAAGTATTTTTTATATTAAAAAATCTAAATAATTCTCTTTGTACAGGTGTATGTCCCGTACTGTGTTCAGCTCATGGCCAATATGGAGGTGGTTTATGTCACTGTGAGGAAGGTTGGAAAGGGCCAGAATGTGACATTCCAGAATCCGACTGTAGAATAGCAGATTGTTCGGGTCATGGCCAATGCATTAGAGGAACTTGTCAGTGTAAAGCTGGATGGAAAGGAGAGGCATGTGACGAACGTGATTGTGAGGATCCAACTTGCTCTAATCACGGTGCTTGTGTGCATGGTCAATGTTACTGTAAAGCCGGTTGGAAAGGAGACAGATGTCATCAAATAGACGAACAAGTACATAAATGTCTCCCTAGCTGTTCTGACCATGGCGTTTACGACTTAGAAGCTGGAAAATGTATTTGCAATCGTCATTGGACTGGACCTGATTGCTCACAAGGTAACTTCTAATTAAGTAAACGTATTTAAGGAGATTTATTTTTAACTGATTTGATAATACGGAATTACGCCGTTTGCAGACATCTAAATTATTTCACATAAAAGTAAAATAGATGCAGTTTCGATTTATCGTCGTCTGGCACCGTTCTTATGTTGTAAAATACCATAACCATCCGCGCTTCTAAAAGCGTAGCGTTGAAAATGATCATGAAAGTTATGAGGATCTCGTTTCTCGTCTTGGATAAATAAACGCTAGTTTGTGGTATTAATATATTATAGCGATTGTGTAAATAATTGGTCGGAATTTGAGTATTGTATACGTTGTAGAGGCAAATTACAGACACAAAGGTTAAAATCAATAGCAGTAATTTGCGAATCCGTGGAGCGATCGACAACATAAATGGCAGTGCCCGAGAATGACATCAAGTAGGATGTTTTGGTTCATTAAACGTGCTGAAAATATCACCCATCTTATAAAAGCACTCTAAAAGACGATGTTTGGCACTTTTTAGCTAGACTGCTTCGTTTTATGTTTTTATTCTCTAATACATCTATTGGAAAACCATAGAATCACTTACTCACAAGACATTTTCGAATTTTATCGCTACTTAAAAGCTATTTAGTTCATTTTGTAGATATAATTTTTTATGACCTTTTTGTACTTGCCATGTTGCAATCAGTTAACAATCGATATAAAGTCATTGTCCCCCCAAATCATCGAAACGGTTATGTAGCAGTATCTATAACATTTATGTTCTTTTTGTAGCTCTGTGTAGTTTGGATTGTGGTCCAAATGGTATATGCGATTCAGGAAAATGCCGATGCGAGCCCGGGTGGGCAGGACCTCGTTGTGATCAGCTTCCCTGTGATCTCCGTTGTCAAGAACACGGCCAATGTCGAAACGGCACGTGTGTTTGTTCGCAGGGTTGGAACGGACGCCACTGTACCTTACGTAAGTAACTTTGCGGCTTTAATGTTTCGCACACAAACTTCTCTAATTTCGTGTCGATATCTTCTTATAACGGAAGTTTTTAGAACTTTTATTTTGGTAGAATACCGAAAGTTCGCGTCAACAGTTGACGATTTTTCAGAAGTAAAACTGTATAAGGAGTATTAGTTATGGATGTCATCAAAATCCATTAACTTTGCTTCTAAGCATAGCCGCAGGTAACTTTCGAAATTGCTTATTCTAATGAGATTTTTCCCATGCCGAAGCCGATGCTAATATCGGGACATACATAAAATATGAGCAACACTTGCAGTATAAAGAGTATTGATGGTTTATAAATGATTTGAACAGCGGGCTGCGAAAATGGATGCTCCAGACATGGACAATGCACTATGGAAGAGGGCGCCTATCTCTGCGTTTGTATCGAAGGATGGGCTGGATCTGACTGTAGCATCCCTCTAGAGATGACCTGCAACGACGATGTGGATAACGATCACGGTAAATAAGATGAATGTTTGGAACTACTAAACCACCCACTTTATCTCTTATGTGCTGTTGCATTATTACTAAACCAACTTCAAATCAAACGAAATAATCGCCAATTCTCTGATACTGTTTAAAAGTTTTTCCTAACTAAGTAGTCAGTAATTTATTGGTATAATCATGAATTAAGTAATAGTCAATTAGTTTCATTTAGGAAAAAAGGTGTTCAGTTTCTCTACGAATTCGGCCTTTGTTAACTAACAACTCTTAATGGAGTTAATACAGTGATGAACGCAAATGGACGATGGTAGTGGGGACAACCACAAAATCTATCTAATGGTTGCTTAATAGCTCCAAATACCTCGATCATGGCAGGGGCTTTGATTTTCTGTTAGGTTAGCGAGTATTACATTTAAAGTAATTACAAATAAAATATTAAATTTCAAAGAACTCTCCAGTTCTGTTTAAAAAACAACGACCTGATAGGGGGTCCTGTTTTACCTAAACATAAAACGCTTAGGGCCAACGACCAGTTCTGTTATAGGCTTCAAAGTTGCCCTTTTTAATGAAATCATAAAAATTAATTAAACTACCATTCCGTTTCATATTGCGCCGGACGATTTAACAGGTACTTGTTATTTTAAACGAGATATAATACGGGTGGTCAAGTGTTTCCCAGCAGGAACGGACACAAATAAGCCTAACGAACGATTATCCTGATACTTGACGTATCTTTTAGATGGTATGACGGATTGCTCCGACAGCGAGTGTTGTTCGCACGCAAGCTGTACCGATCACATAATGTGTCTGTCGAGCAACGACCCCGTAGAGGTGTTGTTGCGGAAGCAGCCCCCGTCGGTGACGGCGTCATTTTACCAGCGCGTCAAGTTTCTCATTGAGGAAAATTCGGTGCAATCATACGCTCACATGGATGAATACACGGAGAGGTAAGTGCGAGTGATGTTACTGTTTTTGTCTATCGAGTGTAGAGCTTAAGTGCAGCCCCCCGAGGGCCGTAGACACGCAGACTGCGCGGCCTCACCGGATCAAGCTCTGCACGTTAAAAGCGGAGACCGCTGGGCCCGGCCCGGCCGCTTTGCTCGGGCACCGCACACCCCTTGCGGGACCCGTCCCACCCGGCCCTTCCTCCCCCCGGGCGCTGTACTCCGCGGTTTAAATGCCCTTTTCAAATTTTGTTTATTTTATGGAGGCATCACTTAATGCCCTCAGGAATTAACGAGAACGAATTCTTTGACAACATCTTGATGAAACAGTAGCTTAAAAAGCGTAGAATAGAAACATTAGTGCTCGTGTAATGGTTCCTTAGAGTAGTTTTTGTTGAAATTCAACGGGCATCCGGAGTCGCAGCGCAACCGGGAAATCACTGTGTCTTGTCTAAAACCTCTGTGTGCGTCTACCCGTCTCTGAAGCCCGAGTCTGTCGCTCAGACCATGGACTGGCAAAAAGTCCGCTCGCAATGATTTATCGCGTCTATTCCCATGCGAGTCAAACATCGCCGAGATTCTTTCTATAGTAAATGTTAATTGCTCATTTAGTTCCTAGGTACGTATCATGATGGTGGTGGACACAAGTTGAGCAATCAAACCAATGTTGTTTCACTTCATACCTGCTTCATAGAAACTCATATGCTGCGCTCGTTCGGTCCGTCCGTCTTTATGTCTGTTTGTTGCTAGTAGACCTTGCTAACTTGTGTCTGTCATTGTCTGTAGCTAAGAGTACAATGTTTGTTGATTTTTGTGTTTCGTCATATTGTGTTTGTTATAATTACTGACTGTAGCTGAACTGAGTGAGCGAGTGAGCCGGAGTGTCTGTCTGTGCGACTGTTTGTCACAACAAATGTACCATTACCTGTGTGTTGCGGCAACCGCAAGCTTCACCGTTTACGTTGCCGCGACATATCGCTTACGTAGTACGTTGGCATACACACACCGATTTATTAAACTGTATTTCACTGGGCACACACCCTTTTAACCAGTTCACTAACTTCGATAAAGTATATAAATATACGCGACCGGTGTGTGCGTGCAAAGTATTGCCGTGTGATTAGTAATTGTCCTGTCTTCTGTGTCCCCTATGTCGCTGCTGCAACCTTCACTTGTAGCGAGTTCTGGAATTCCTTTACACCGCGGTAAGTGGCAGCATCTCCCCATGTTCTTGTCTGTCTGTTCGTATGTCCGTGTGCTGCCTGTAGCCTGCGCCCCCTAATGTGCGTCCGTTATTTATGTTTGTCAACCTTATGTGTCATAAGTTTTATTTAGTCATGCTTTGTATCTATCCCGGGCCACTTACAAACATATTTCATCGCGAAAAGAGCTCGTTATATAAAATACACGCGTAAAATGTAGAAATGCGGGGGGCATTCAAGCCTTTAACTGCATATTTATGTTAAACAGATCTATCTACAAAGGTATTCATATTTTTTTCCGTTGGGACGAAAGATGGAAGAAAAAAGAAGTGCTTATCATTTAAATACGAGTAAACTCTAATCTAGTTCCGTTTATGTAGTCGAACGGGACCGGGGGTTGTACGCGACGCAGTAAGAACTGCGGAACTTTTATCGGTAGACGACGTAAACGGCAGTAATTAGTCGGGTGTTCTAGTAGTCTAGACTGCGAAGCTCTCGTTTATTATTAAATAATCGCGTTCGAAAATGGAATAGGATTTGTAAGTGGCCGTCTTACTTTAAGTTGCAGCGAATGTATCCGCTATTTCTGTCGCTACTTCATGTGTCCGTACGTATCATCTCATGGTTTCATAGTTCCCAGCGATTCATCACAACTCTAAATCACATCTAAATGTTTTAGAAACTGCAGCAAACAAACAACCGAAAGTAAATTATATCCCGAAACGATGTTTGTGTGTAACTTCGGCTATCTAAATGTCGGAATTAGTTTGTATTTAATTAGTTCCGCTAGTACTGAAAATCCTATTCAACTACCGGACTCATTTAAGTAGGTATTTGGAAGTTGGTTCGCAACAATTCGACGAAGCGGGCTACGAACACGGATTCCGTCCGCCCCAAATTAAATGCTGCAGTTTTTAAAACAAGTAATTACCCATCTGTTTTAGTCGAGACAAAGAAATATACTACAAATTCGAGTTGCTACATCAAAGAAACAACATTGTACACGTTCTACTATCAAGTAACAATGGATATAATGACGGCTCGGCCGATGTTCCTTCCTTTGTCTACGTGTCATTGTCAGCTGACCCCGACCTTTGTGCAACCTGTCCTAAACCCACCTTCGCCCTGGCCCTTTCTGCATCGTTGCATTTTGACCGACACAACACACTTCACCATGGCGGCAGTTGCAATGAATTATTTCCCCCCCTAACTTATATGGTTTACAAGTCTAGACTACCTTAATAAGTAACCACTTCTGTGGGAACACAACATTCATTAACTCAATTGAACCTATCTGAATGTACAAGGTACTCTTAAAAGGATGAATTAATTATGAAATGAAATGAAACTGAACATCCCCAAACGTCCATTGATTTCAAAATGACAGAATTCAAGTATCTCTAAATTAAACAATTAATTTAACGCTGTAATGATGGCGAACAAATGACGGGATGCGTTGTAAAACATTTATCTTTATGTTTAAACTATATAGTTATCTAATGTTCAATTCAGGTAGTTTCCATTTGCTGGTAAGGATATCACGGTTATTTTGTAATAATAATAATAATAATTGGTTCAAACCCATGCAAAAGAGAAAAGTTACCAGTGATTTTGGAAAGCTACCCCATTATCAGAACATTCTAATTGGAGGGGACTGAATTATCCTTCCAATTAAAAAAGCCCTACCAGAGTTCGTATCTGTGACCAGAATATGAAAATAATAACAATAGCAATAATAAATAAACCATGAACTTATCATGAGGAAAAAATATAAAAATAATAATAATGAAGTAGTTCATGAAGTACTTAGAAACAAACCACGCCTTCAGGAATACTTACAATCATTCAAGAAGGGGTGATTTTGGAAACCGTCAGTTTATCTAACTGGATGGGACTAAATTGCCCTTTCTATCAGAAAGCCCTAGCAGATTTCGTATCTATGAACAACTAAAATAATAACAATAATGTTGCCTGTATTTGTGTTTGAAGCTTCTAAAGGCTTACAAACGATAGTAATGAAAAATGTAACGAATTTGCTGATATATCAAATCTGAAGATGTTTTCTACTAAATTTTTCTAAGACTGTTTTATTGTATCCATAGGTGCCGACTCTGTGGGATATCGGGGCCCATGCCCCTTGGCAAAATTTGGTAACTAAAGCAGAGGCTTTTATATAGTTAATGTATATTAAGATGCCCCCAAAAGATAGCTAGTTTGCTTGACTATCAATATTCCAGTCTAAAAGAAAGAATCTTAATTAGCTGTGCCCCCATAAAGATTCTGAAAACTCGACGCCTATGATTGTATCATTAAAGTATTCCAACGAATTTGTGATTTTCACCTAGCTTAATTCAATGGAAAAACTATTAAAAGCATCTCGACAGTGCTTTAGTTACATAGTTTAACTTTCCATATCTAAACTTTCAAACACATTTAACAAGTGTTTAATTCAAGTGGGCCATAACAACATATCTTTATTGTTGAATATGTAATAATATAAGTACGTAAATGTCCATTAAATTAATTTCGATTGTATTCGAAGCTTTCCAGCTTATTGTTAATAATAATGGAGTGGGAATAAAGTAGCTTATCGCCGACCAAAATCAACAACAAATCCATTAAGGCAATTGTAATTTTCAAACGAGTTCAATTTCATCTGTTTAATAAACATGATAAATATAACATCAAATGCACTGACATGAATTTAAACAATTCTGGCGGCATAAATCTATTTAACTTTTATTTTCTAATACAAGTAAGAAGTATAAAATACGTAAAAACTCATTGTTGAAAAGGCAAATAATACCTTAACTCCATAAAAAAATATAAAAGTCAAATATATTACAAAAAAGAAATAAGTAGGCTTCTTTTATGATACGTGAAAGTAAAGAATAAGTAGTGCCCTTGTTCCTAGGATATTCACAGATCAAGTATTTTTAAGGAGCAATTCATTCTTTTGTGCTTCTTTTTCATCTTTTTATGGTTTGAACCAACGTTCTTGGTCGATAAACAACTAAGGACGTGCAGCTCCTGCATTTTTCACTGGCTGCAAAGTTAAACCAAATAATTTTTAAAATTGTTCTTAGTTTTGATTTATTTTGAGACTATGTTTACTTTTAGGGCCAATTTATTAATTTAATTGATTTAAAAATAAAGTAAAAGTATTTTAGACGTAGGCGTAGATGCTGAGCTTCAGAAATAAACTTAGCTTTAATGGATTTTTAATGAAATCGAATGTATCCTCATTATTTTTTGTTCCTCCGATCATTTTAATTTATTTTTCAAAAGTAACTCTTATACCCTTGTGCAAAAGAAATGCGAATCTTGGAAAGTGAAAACGTTAAATAATTGTTATCATTAAGAAATAAAAAAAGTCTGAAAGTTGGTAACAACGTAACATCAAAAGTTCTTGGAATATCTTAATTATAAATGTGGGTCTTATATTTTCTCTTAGTTTTAAAAAAATTAATGTTCAAAACTTTCTTATCTTTGATTGTTTGACGAAGAGTTCGTTATAATGCGATTAGTTTTTACGACATTCAGATAGGTTTCTTTAAGTTTCAGGAACTGTAGTAAAATACGCTGACGAAAAGAACTTCCCTGAAAAGACGTATAAATTACAGAAAGTACTTAAGGTTCGTTGCCTAACGCTATGACAAATGCCATCAACTTCTTAATGAAATAATTCATTGTAACTTGCGATAGCTAGAATTAATAATACCTCGAACTTGATGTTTTTAAATTCTCTCGATGTTAAAAATTTTATCAAATTATTTTCATAATTAAGTAGATTATAATTAATGCCTGCACATTGTTGTTTGTTGCAAAAATGTTGTCATATTTATATACAATGCTTTGGCCCTTTGAACAACGTGTTTGCAACAAATTAGCTTACATATTACAGCTTTTGATCAATGCAAAAATAAAATGCATGTTGTCGCTGAGCTATTGGATACAAAAGAGAATTTTGGCGTGTAAATTAAAACAAAAGCACCTAATCTAATAGCCCGGCTAATAACCACGAAAAATATGAACAAACACTACATAAATTTAAAAAGCTTTGTGAGCTTAAAATTTGTTTGATCCTATAAACAATGAAATTTTACGCATATTAAATTTATTGAAATTTATTTTGTATCAGTTTCAACCTCTGTTACATTTAATAAAACTAATGAAAACAGTTCAGCGTTCATTGTTTATTGGTGTATATGTTTGATGTGTTGCAACGAATTAGAAAGATTGTTGACAGAAATGTGTTGACAGTCGTGTGGCCGTCATGAGAGGACAGGTGGTGACACCCCAAGGTCTAGGAATTGTAGGAATTCGAGTTTCCGTCGATAGAGAATCCCGATTTGGATTTACACTCACGCGACAAGGCGGATGGTAAGTAATTATTGTTAATTATTTATCAGCAGGGATTTTAAATTTAGTGCAATACGTCATCAACCACAAGGTTATTATTTAGCAGATACTTCTGCTATAAACAAGACCAGAAGAAAACTTCCCCAAATAAAACCCAAAAAACCAATACTTTTGAAACTTAAAACATAACATTTTTGGTACGCTTCCAAGTTATACAGCGTAGAAATCGATTAGACTTTTTAACCAAGGAAAGTCTGTAAGCAGAATCGGTAATAAATAAACTTTTTGTATTAAATCGAAGGAAAGTCCTTCATTTCAGTCTCCCAAAATTTTCAGCAATAGTCAAAATCTGATAAATGCCCTTAAACACATTAATCTCACGATATGTAAACTGGTGAATTCTTCACTAAAACATAACCTTGATTCTCAACATTTCAACGCCCCCCAGAGAATAATTGCTTAGGATTGAGAGAATACACAGAAACATGATGAGCTTATATAAATGATATGCAAACAGTATGCTTTCAGAAATGTTAAGTGGAAGGAACCAGAATGTCACCACCATATCAATTTTGTACACAGGTTTCATCACTTCACGTAAACCTGACAAACAGTGGTTAAAATACAATTACAGGCGAAAATGAGAATTTAGATTAGCAAAACCACATCAGTGTTCTTAACGTGTGATTGACTTTAAATTAATCCTTGATTTCTATTTAAATTGTAACGAATTGCAAATTATTAGTAGGTTTTTATGCAAAAATATAAAATTAAAGTGTATTTATTTGACTTCAAACGCCAAAAAGATCTTTTAATTTTGACTTATAAACAAATCAATTAATTGAAATCTTTAATTGAGCAACTGAATTTGCCTTGATTTTAAGTGTTTTTTATATTAATTGTGAGCAAAATACAAGCAATGTAACTGCAAATGTTTAATCAAATTGTAGCACATATTTTAGGGCAATCTCCCAATAATATATTTAAACAGAACGTTCTCCGGGTTAGGGCCATGTTATTGTTGTGACAGAAGAACTCAACGTTTACCCCACTTTTTTAACGGGCTTCATCAGGAAGAAAATGAGGGCACTAAAAGAGGCGAAACTCTTTTAGCAAGAGGAAGAAGAGCATGGAAACTCAACTTGGCAGCGACTTTATACCGGCTGTAACCGGTCAAGCGTAGTGGAGGAAGACGACGATTGGTCAGAAGTGGAAGGGGCGGATCCAGTAGCGATGGCAGACTTCCATATGTCTTGATGAATTCAATGGCCTCACGGATTTACCTGTTGAAACCATAAGAGGCATCGGCGATGATCGAAGATGTTATGACCAGTGTCGTGATGATGTTCAGCAACAGCTGTGAGAGAAGACCTGATTTCAAACAACGTTTGTGTTCACAGATACGTGTGTATACTGAGCGACCAGTTTCTCCAAGATTTTTATCTCTAGCGTGGTTGACACGTTGAGTTACCGTGCTCCTTTAGTGCCCTCACATTCCTCCTGATGAAGCCCCTTAAAGAAATGAGCGAAACGAGTACTTCTGTCTCAACAATGACACAATCCAAACCTGGAAGTTGTTCTGTTAATACTGACACTGACCGTGGAAGTTTTTGAATTCAGTATAGGTATTTGAAATGCAAAAATGTGAAAAATATAAAACAAGAATTAGTTACAATATTACAAAAATGATAAAAATCGTTTATTGATTCTGTAGAAATCCCCGTTTACATCAAATATTACAGTGAAACTCGAAAATAACGACATTGGTTATTACGACAACTTGGCTATTACGTCTGGTTTTGATGCCAATGCAGTATTTCATAAGACTCGATGCTAATTTAACTGGGTTGTTGCGATAATGTTTATAACGACAACTCTGTTATAACTAAAGCTCAATTTTATGTTTATGTCATCTAATTTATTGTATTTTTCTAAACTGGTTTTAGCCTTGCCACTTACTATGTAATCGATACTTCTTTGTGGCAGTCGTTTAACAGTATTTAATCACATATATCGGCTGCAATTTCACAACAACTATTGTCGATAATTATTCTAAAATTTTGGTGACGAATTCTGTAGACAAAAAAAAGTGCACTGCAAAACAATTACAGAAAAAATATGTACCTAATTTCAATGAAATACGTAATCTCTCAGATGTTTTTGGATACATTCTACTACACGTTCTATTATAGCAACAACTCGGTTATAAAGTCATTTTGGAGCTTCCTTCAATGTCGTTATTTCCGAGTTTCAATGTAATTAAAATTACATATCAGCGAATGAGAACCCTATAATTCCAAAGAATTGTGAAATATAATACCCTTAATTGTTGTTATGTTCGAGTTTCAGTGTATTTCTCAATAAATATCTACCATCTGTACTATTTGTTGTAACCGGCGTTTGTTAAAACTGATTATGTGCAAGTAAATTGTATTAACACAGAAATCTATTATTCAGACGGTATATTCTACCAGCTTTTTGTTTGAATTACTAGAATTAACTTAGATTTAAATAGTTGCATTCGGAGCAATTAATTCCGAACTGTGCTTCTGGTGTTAGTTTTGTTAATCAGATGCAATTTAAACTACTGCAACGCGTATTGTGAGCTTCGTGAAATATATTATGTATGTATGTACACAGTTTTAGGATGTTCGAGTAGTCAAAAACTGACAAGGGCCTTTTGGGTTTTTCGTTATAAATAATAGGGGATGCACTTCGTGTCGTTCCTTTTATGTACAATCGATTCTCAGAAGAAGAAAGACCGACATAAACAAAGACTAACTTACAGAAAATCCAATTCCCTTGATAATTTAATTGGTTCTAGTCTGATGTCTTGCATAGTTAATGTGTAATTCTCAACGACAGGTTTGACGTGCTCGTGAACGGCGGTGGAGCCGTCACGTTGCAATTTCAACGATCTCCGTTCCGACCTTTAACTAGAACAGTTTTTGTTCCCTGGAATCAAATAGTAGTGCTTCCACCGGTGCATATGGAACTAAGTGAGGATTCTCATACTGAAAATCTGCACACGAGGTATAATTATCGTTCACTTAGGTCGCACGCTAGTCTCGTAAATGAGTCTTTATTGCAGCTTCCTTGCTCGCAATCCCGCCATTAACTTCCCCGGTGTTTCGCGATCGTTTTTTGATCCTAACGGAGCTTTCCCTGAGACGTGTGAAGATCACGATTCGGAACTTCTAAAGCCGGTTATAACGGGGACGTGGATGCCGGAGGCAGTAGGAGGCCTTCCAGGAAGGAGCGTCGTTTTTGCCGAAACACAAATCGTTCAGGAATCGATACCTATTCCTGGTTCAGATCTGCATCTCATGTACAGAAGCTCACAAGCTGCAGGTTATTACAGTATCGTACATATGCGTTTGACGGGACCGACGATTCCTAAAACACTTACTCACGTACATGTAAGGGTGGAAGTGGAAGGATCCCTACATGTCAAAACGTACGAAGCCGATCCCAATCTAACGCACACGTTTCCCTGGAATAAAAGAAACGTATATAAACAGAAAGTGTACGGAATTGCTCAGGCTAAAATATCTATCGGATATGAACATTCCATTTGTTCCGAACCCATATGGGAAACTCAGACCGCTACGTTACAAGGGTTTGATGTTGATATCTCCGATATTGGCGGATGGGGCCTGGACATTCATCATCATTATAATTTCCATGAAGGTATCTTGCAAAAAGGCGATGGATCGACTCTTCATCTTAAACAGTACCCGCGAACTGTTCACGTTGTAATGGGTACTGGCTTACAAAGGTCGTTAGACTGTCCAGGTCAATGTGGTGGTCTAGCAAAGGACGCTAAATTATTAACACCTGTAGCTTTAGCCAGCGGGCCAGATGGTAGTATCTACGTTGGCGACTTTAATTTAGTTCGAAGAATAACACCTGAAGGAAACGTTTACACAGTTCTTCAACTTAGGTAATTCTGCACATTTACTATTTAAACTACCGAGTTTTATCCATTTTTTTTAATTTTAGACCTACTCAAGTTTCATATCAGTATTACATAGCGGTTTCACCAGCGGATGGCCATTTGTACATCTCAGATCCTGAGAAACATCAAATTTTAAAAGTGATAACGCTAGAACCAATTGCAGATCCCAGTCTTAATAGTGAAGCGGTAATAATTTGCCTTATTTTGTCTTTAAATTGGTATTAATTTTCTTTATATCAGGTTGTTGGTAATGGAGAAAGGTGCATACCTGGAGACGACAGTCAGTGCGGTGATGAAGGGCTAGCAAAACACGCTCGTCTTGCGCATCCGAAGGGTATTGCCATTGCCGCTGATAAAACAATGTACATAGCTGATGGTACTAATATTCGAGCTGTTGATCCTAGAGGTATCATTCATACCTTGGTTGGCAATCATGGTCCTCAGAATCAGTGGATTCCAACGCCTTGCCATGGTGCCGCGCCGGCTTCACAGGTAGTGAAAGCACTGTAGTTTGATTATAGTTTTATTAACTCAACAACGAAAATTTTCAGACACAACTACAATGGCCTGCTGGTTTAACGTTAAGTCCCTTAGATGGTTCTCTATATTTCATAGACGACCGTTTGGTTCTAAAACTAACTGCCGATATGAAAATTACATTAGTAGCAGGAAGACCATTGCACTGCCATTCAAAGGAGGACAATTCCACCACAGTTGCAAATGAAAATAGCTTGGGATCTCTTATAGCATTAGCGTTTTCTCCAACTGGTGATCTTTACGTTGCTGACAGTGATACACGCCGACTACACTCTGTGCACGTGGTTGATACTGCTAGTAGGGTTACCCATTTTGCCGGTAAAACCCAAGAGAAATTAAAAACTAACTGCGAATGTAATATCAGCATTACAACAGTAAGTCCTAGAAACAATCCTGATTTACCAACTGCCTGCCTATGTGGTGCCACTGATGAAACTACAAGTAATGCTGAAACTCTTCTGTCCTCAAACGCACGGTTTCAAGCAATTTCTGCGCTGACAGTTTCACCAAGTGGTGTACTACATGTAGCAGATCAAGGATCTTTACACATTTTGGCACTACAACATTATTTACCGTCTCATGATGAGAACGGCGAGTTTCACATACCCTACCCACCAGCAGGTGAAGTATACGTATTTAATCGTTATGGTCAGCATGTTGCTACAAGAGATCTTGCATCAGCCAAGACTAGATACTCCTTCCTTTATTCCAAAAATACGAGTTTCGGTAAATTATCAACCGTAACTGATAGTTCTGGAAATAAGATCCAGTTCTTGAGGGATTACAGCAATGCGGTTAGTTCTATAGAAAATACCCAAGATCACAAATCAGAATTAAAGATTTCCGGAGTTGGATATCTAGTGAAATTATCAGAAAAAGGACGATCCGAAATCGAACTTGATTATGATATGAACACCGGTTTGTTAACCAGTAGATCAGGTGGAGGTGAAACATTCATGTACCAATATGATTGGTTAGGAAGAACCGTTGGTGTTATTTTACCAAGCGGAGAAACGCTTCAACTGAAATCTGGTTTAACTCTTAGCGAAGGTCTTGGAATAAGTATCAGCAAGCCGCCTGCTGAAATTGTAGTTAGCGGAAAAGCTTACAAGAAGGTTATATTAAGTGATGGTGAGTATAAAAAGATGTAAATTTGATCTCCGGGAATAAACACTAAAATTTTTTCAGGTTTGGAAACCACAGAAGCAATGACGTTCATTAATTCAAGCGTTATGGTAAATTCTGCATGGAACGGTCAATTACAAGTCACAGCTGTAGCTCGACATCCATTATTAGAAGCAGCTTTACCTGTAGAAGCGGAAATGCTTCCAATTTGGTCAGAACAAACCAGTACGTTTGGCGATGGAATACGGAATCGTATGTATACGAAATTTTCACTGGTTGGAGACGTTCGAAATCCTCAGCAAACTTTAAATCGGGAAATATTTGTTAACAATTCCAAAGTTCTAGGAATAGAGTTTGACCAGTTTACCAGTAAAGAACTTTTCTACGATCACGATCAACAAACACTTCTTACTATAACATACGATCCCGCTGGTCTTCCACAATCTTACGTACCTTCAAATGGTGCAGTTTTAGTAAACATTTCCTATGATGGTTTTAACCGCATAGATGGATGGAAATGGGGAGTGTCTGAATTGAAATACAGTTACGACAGACATGGATTATTATCTGAAATAACAAGCTCGCAAGATGGAACGCAGATGTTCACATATAATGATTGGAACATGTTAGCCAAGATAACTTTGGCTAGTCAAAGAAGCTTTCTGTTGAATTACGATGATGACGGTGGTCTGAGACATGTTACTTTACCCAGCGGAACTAGACATTCCTTTAGCTTACAATCGTCTCTAGGATTTCTAAGAGCCACATATACACCTCCAGGCAGCAACAAAGCCTTTTTACAACATTTTTCACATTCAGGATTATTACAACAAACCGTATATCCCGGAGATGGAGCAAGGGTTGTCTATCGCTACACTCTTAATGGCCGTTTAAATGAAGTGATTCACGGTGATGGTAAATCTCTCTACCTTTATTCTTCAGAATCAGGACTCCCCAGCCAAGTATTACACACGGAACCAGATATCGAATACCGCTGGGACTATCAATATGTTGGTGGCCTTCTTATGGAAGAACGAATAGATTTTAGTGCCAAATCTGGACTTAGCAATGCTAAATTTACATATGACTATGACAATAATTATAGATTAACAGCGGTTCTAGGACGTATAGGCGGCCAGACTCTACCTCAGTACAGCATAGCTTATAATCTAAAAACCGGTTCTTTAGAAACGATCGGAAATTTTAAAATTGATAAACCTAAGCCAAACGAGACCAATGTGCATGATGGAACTGGCCTTTTCTCTAGGAGTATCGACGCTCAATTTTTAGAAAAACAAGTAGCACTAACAATTCACGGAATGGAAGTATTTAGAATGGAATTTAGTCATGATATACATGGGTACGTTGACTACTAAGCAATCATTAGCTTTACTGATCTTTTACTTCTTTAGGCGAATATCTCAGACGAGGACTTACACACGAAATGTAGGCGTTAACACCTATACTAATGTAAAGAATTATACGTGGGACTGCGACGGACAACTCTCAGGTGTGGAAGCTCAAGAACCGTGGGGTTTCCGATACGATGATAATGGAAATATGTTATCTCTCACCTATCGGTAATTTACACTCCTAACAAACTTTAATAGTTATTTGATCGGCCATTATTTTCACAACAGAGGTAACACCATTCCAATGGAGTACAACGCCATGGACCGGATTATTAAATTTGGAGAAGGACAATATAAGTATGATAGCAGAGGGTCGGTAATTCAGAACGCAAGAGAAGAGAAATTCCACTATAATGCCAAAGGTCTTCTCGTTCGAGCTACGAAACGTGGAAGGTTTGATGTTCGATACTTCTATGACCATATGGATAGGTAAGACGCTTACGGTTTTTAAAACTGGCTTGCTTAATTGAACAACTTACAGATTAATTACACGAAAAGATAATTACGGAAATGTTACTCAATTTTTCTATAACAATCAACAACGTCCCCGAGAAGTTAGTCAGATTTATTCACCAAGAGACGGGAAGTTAATGTCGCTAATCTACGACGACAGAGGACATATAATATATGCTCAAGTAAGAAACGAGTAAATACGTTTTGTCGGATAATTACAGATGTAATTTTAGGTATACCGACACAAATACTACGTAGCTACCGATCAATGTGGAACTCCTATAATGATTTTCAATCAGTATGGTGAAGGCATCCGAGAAATTATGCGATCACCGTATGGTCACATAGTTTACGATTCTAATCCGTATTTATATCTGCCTGTTGATTTTTGTGGAGGATTGTTAGATCAGGTAATTTTTAACAGTTTCAGGTTCGAGTTTAATTTTTAAAAAACCTTCAATTGCTTTCGATATCTACTCAAAGTTGCCAGTATTATTAGGTGTAAAAGCATAACACTCTAAGCATATAAATTTATAGGTAACTTCATTGGTTCACATGAGCAACGGTAAAATCTACGATCCGCTGATAGGTCAGTGGATGTCACCGTTATGGGAGAATGTACTGGAACGTGTGGCAACTCCAACCCATTTGCATCTATACCGACTGAATGGAAACGATCCCATTAACACCAAGCAGATACGTGATCCACCGATGGGTATAAAACCCTTTGAAAACTTCTTACTAAAACCTCCCTAATGTTTTATTTTATTTGCAGATCACTTGAGTTGGCTACAGCACATGGGATACGACTTAAAGAGCCTTGCTCCGCAACTATACCCGGATAAATTCCCAGGTGGACCTATGCCTCCAGCTTTAACTCAACCACCTACATTCTGGAACCCATCTAGAGATGCCTTAAGAAGTCAACTTAGTTCGCAGAGTATATCGGTTAATATCCAATCAGGTTTCTTAGCTCACCTTAACACTCGAAGAATGACAGATGCGAAGAGTCTCTCGGCTCCTCCAAAATCTGCTTTGAAAACGGATGTGATGGATTTGATGCCTAAGAAAATTGGTGCGGCATCAGATCCACCTTTTGGCAAGGGTATTCTTGTTTCAAGGACGCCTCAAAATCGTGCAGTTGTTTCTAGTGTTCCGGCAGCTAATGCGATTTATAGGGATGTGTATACGTCTGTGTTTAACAGATCGTTCTTGTTACCATTTTCCTTCGTTGTGCATAATGCTCAACAAGATGCGTTTTACTTTGTTAAAGAAGAAACCTGGAAGATTAACGACGATAAAGGACAACTGAAGAGGCTTCAAGGACAAGTTAATACTACTTTCCATGAGATTACCAAGGAAAATGGTAGCGGAAATAATTACTTTGATGTAAAGATTCACGGTATGAATGCGATAGTGAATTTGAGATACGGAACCAATTTAGAGAAAGAAAAGCAGAGATTATTGCACCATGCGAAATTGTCTGCGATTCGAAAAGCCTGGCATAAAGAAAAAGAAATTCTAAAGAACGGCTTTTCGGGCAGTATCGATTGGACTACAAATGAAATCGATGAAATTATCAAAGTGGGGTATGTCTCACAGTACGAAGGTGATTACATTCACGACGTCCAGAAGTATCCGGAACTCGCAGAAGATCCTTACAATATTAGATTCGTAAAAAAGCAGGTAGATTCATCGAAGAAACGTCGAAAGAAACGAGAAAGTAAAAAAACGCACGAGCATCATTGGTGGCTTACATGGGATAACTACATCTGCTAGTGTATTAAACTTTCAAAGACTTACGTTGAAGAAGAAAGAAACTATTTTCAATTAACTAAGTGTGATGTACCAAGAGTAAGCTTATTTAAAATATGAGACATTTTATACAAGATACCAAAGTCTATTTGTGTATTTCAGAGATGCCAAAATGTATATTATTTATTTAACGATATGTTACCTATATGTATGTGATTTTTATCTGGTGCTAATATTTGGCAGATTTTTTACACGTAAGTTTTAAAATATTGACTGAATTATTAGCTTAAATATTAGCATCGGATGTTCGTGTAAATATTTGCGTAAGCATCATTATTATTAGTCATTGATCGAGAAACATAGGAGCAACGATTCCTATACAACTAACAATAAAAGCGAGAACACTGAATAAACGAGACGCTGAGTAAACAGAACGAGCCACATATAGAAATATCAAAAATAAATTGTAAATATAGTCCAGTTATGAAATTTTTAATAATTTTAATTAACCGAACGAATTTATCCTAGATAGGCAATGAACAAAATTACTAATACATGTTGTGTTGCTTTACTTAAGATATCATTGTGACTGATCTATGTTTATATTAGAAATAATGCAGATTATCAGCTGTGTACCTTGCAGACGTACATATAAGCCACGCCGCGTTCCAAATGGTTTTATTTTCTACTACTCAGATGTTATATTTTTACCTGCCTGCCATGTAGCTAATTTTGTGTGCTGTTGTTATAAAGTATGTTCCACAATGTACTGATTTAATGTTATTGTAATTTACATCCTATATGTTGTTCACTCGTTTTCCAATTTACTAAAGAAAAGAAAAACTGGTGTTTCCTTGGGATGGTCTTGGTTCACTAACTTTTCATATTGATTGCATTTATATAGATAACAAATAGAACGGCATGACTATTTCTTTGCTACATTTGATAATAATTATTCGTTTATTAAATTCTGACAAGTATTATAAATGTTTTTGAAGTAAAGAACTTGTTTTATATATTTACGTTGTATTATTTACTCTTTCATAAACCAAAGTCGCATAACAGGTGCATTACTGTAATGCCGGGTTTCCACCAATCGGATAAACAGAAATTCCTTCTGAACTCCGACTCCACAGCCCTGGGTAGGGTAATAGGTGTTTGAAGTGTATTTTAGTGGAGGTGCCAGCAGATAAAATAATAATGAGCATACAAAAAGGATACCTCTGTTAGAAATGTTGGAAAATAAAAATCTAAAAGAACGTTTTCCGGGTTGGGACTGTGTCATTGTTGAGAACGAAGAACTCAACGTTCAGAAGGGTTTTGCCTCTGGCTTGGTTGACAAGTTGAGTTACTGTGCCTTTCTTCCTCTTGCTGAAATAGTTTCGCCTCTGGCGTGGTTCACACATTGAGTTACCGTGCTCTTTTAGTGCCCCCTTTTTCCTCCTGATGAAGCCCCTTAAGAAAGTGGGCGAAACGTTGAGTTCTTCTTTCTCGGTTCCAACCCGGAAAACGTTCTTTTAACATTGACATTGACCATGGAGGTCTTCGAATTCAATAAAAATCTAGTTTTTCCTGGAAAGGCCAAACTTAAAAGATGGAGCATATAATTAATGGTGATGCTTTGGGTGTGCATAAAAATTGTCACAAAAAACTTATTGGTCACAGAACTTCTTTCTTGAATAGTGTAATAGCAAAATTGTCATTAAACCTGTGTTTCATTTTAATACTCTTATTGACTTCTAAGTTTAAATGATTTTTATAAAATACTGAATATTAATTTTTTTTATCGTATTGTTTTAACAAGCTTTTGGTTTCTTTGTAATTTCTATCGATTAAAAAAAATAAACAAAACAGAAGAGCATAAAGCTTTAGTTAAAGATTAATTTAGAAAAAGTGATAATAGGTACGAAGAGTATAAATAGTTCCAAGACTATTTAGAAAGATAACTTGAGAAGATAGAAATTTAGAAGAATAGATTAATGATTAATTTGACCCAAACCTGAAGACATAATTTTCCAAGATAAGACGAAGCCTGTTCATATATTTAGTTTTGAATTAATTTTTTAGTCCTGATTAAACAACTTGTGTTTTGGAAAAGACCAGAAATACTTAACAGTTTCAGTTGTTAAAACGGTTAAATTAACTTTGGGTTTTCTATAAAAACTGAATTATTTCTAGGTGTAGGTATACGAAGTTGTTTAGCAGAAAAATAATTAGACTGATTTTCTTTTAACCATGTATTTTATCATTTTTATAAATCAATATGTAGGTAGTAGTTCCCTAGGGCAGCTACACACCGATGGAGGCGTTTTTCCATTGTTCGTAGCAGTCCTGGAAGGGTTCTGCTGGAATGCTTTTCAACTCGTCGGTTACGTTCTTCTGGATATTATCAAAAATACCAAAAATGGTATTTCAACCGGGAACACAAAAATAAGTCACAGGAACTGAGATCCGGCGAATAGGGGGATTGGGGAACCACAGAAATGGCTTTTTCTGCCAAAAATTCGTGCATGGAGACTGCCGTGTGACGTGGTGCAGAATTATTCAAGTGTGTACAATGCTTGGTCGCACACGTGCCACCCTCTTCCCAGATAGCACAATAAGCCTACTTTAAACTGAATGTAAGCTTGCAACTGCAAACCCAACAACTTGCAATACGCTTACAAATGTAAGTGTGTAAGCCATCTGTAAGGTTAATGCAAGCTTCCTAGTTTACACCTTGCAAGCTTACTTTTAAGTGTTTGTAAGCTTACTTTTAAGTGAATTGCTAATTGCAGAAAGGTAAGTAATACGTAAGCAATTTTTTTGAAAGAAAGGACAGTTCTGCTGCATTACTTCCCTTTATGCGCAAATCGTTATAAACCCATTGATAAATCACAGTATTAGGACAGCAGTTGTAGTCATTCTGTAACTAAATACCTAATGTTCACGATTTTTTGGGAAATTTGGAGTGATTTTTTCAAAATTGGAAATTAGAAGTATATTTTTACATTAATTTATTGCTGCACCTTTAACGAAATGCAAATGTGTTTAAATTTTATTTAAAGTATCAAAACTTTGGTCCTTTTAAATTTAATAACAAATTTTATTCTAAGGAAAGGTAAGTTTCTGCTAAAACTTAGCATCTGCGTGTTATCAGCTTGGCCTCGCATACTTGAGCACCAGTTGGCCCACCACTGTCGCCCCTCTGCCCTTTAATTTTTCAATTAAAGGTGCAGAGCACAAGTTGCAGTGTTAAAGTAATGACATCAAATTAAATACTGTTAATTATTTTTAAAAATAACGTTTTAAAGTTTTGACATAAACAGTGATTATTGTTGTTGCTTGGGCGTCTACGTAGGTAAGAATTTATAAAATTACCTAACCAGCTATTGTTTGATATTTAATATCAAAGAAATAGTTTATACTTCTACTTACAAAGCTCCATATTTGCTTTGTAAAGCCATTTTTGAGAATATAAGAAGAAAGAGGTAATCTCTGTGAATTAAAGCAGAATTAACTGAAATATTTTTACATTTTATACAAATTTGAGTTTGAGTTTATTGAGTACTATTTTATTGAATATCAAAGTGTTTACGTAACTAACAAAACATTTGTTGGCCTTCTTTTAATATTTTTTGTTTACAAACGCTTCCCTTAAAACACCATGTTTTTGTTAATGTAGTAAATTATTTCAGCTTTGATAACAGTTCATTTGGTTGTGCAATTAATTTTGAAAGTTATTCACAAGCATTCTAAGTTTAATAATCATAAATATTAGGCAAAAATGGCATTTATTTCTCAGTTCCTGTTGGTTTAGAAACGTTAAAATCGCAGATCGTTTGCTCACTTTAAATTTAAATATGCGATATGAACATTTTTAATCTAAAGTCAGATTGAAAGTTAGATTTGGTTGTATTTATAATTTATTGCTTGCGTCGCGTCGTGACAAACCATGTACAAAAATTTTAATTCTAAAAGATGGAGAGATTGCTCCATTGCTGTATTTTGTACTATTCATCTCAATTTATAAAATGCACTTCAAACTGAATAAATTATTTTAAGAATTTTATTGAGGAATATGAAATATAAGAAATATTTTAAATTATTATTGTTTACTGCATTCCAGTTATTGATTCTGCTCTTCACTATTTTTTTTTTAATTTTAAATTTATTTAATTAATTTTTAGAGGTTAGTGTTTGAATATTGTTTTAGCCTTAAATTTTATCTTTCATTTACAGATTAATATTTAAAAATAAAATACTTTTAAGTGTTTTCGGAATTATGAGAGCTGAAATATTTTGCTGTTGTTGTAAAACAACAGAGCCGCAGTTTCGACATTTTGTAATTTAATATCTTTTCGAATTAATTTAACTTAATCAATTTTGGAATTAAATACTATGTAAGTAATGCTGTAACTAAAAATAATCTTTCGAGAATATTTCAAAAACAGTTTTGGTCGGAACGAAGTTTTTTCTGAATTAGATTTTCGTTTCAAACAAATTAAGAAATATGTTACAATTTATGGAGATGTTTTGGCAAACTTAAAAATTTGTTACGTAGACGTTTTTTCGCCGGAGTGGCAGGCGGACGGTTTCCTACTCGGATGCTCGGCGAGTGGCTTGCCAAGTCACCGAAATACAGGAAGGCGTGGTGTTTACCACACCAGCCCGTAAATATACCGTGCGAAACAACTGAGGTATGAAAAGCAACTTTGGAAACCTTAACCTTCCATGTTGCCGGCCATGCTCTCTCGTGGGGCGTTGGTCAATAGCTTACCTTACCTTACGTTTGTGTTATGAAAATCATAAACGATTTTAATTTAAATTTAAATATGATGAACGCAGTTTGTATTCTAAAAATTAACACGTTTAATTGGGATAGTGGGTAAACCTTTAAACATCTTCACGAACTATCTTAAAGATAGAACCCAGTATACAACTGTAAATGATGCCAAGAGTAGCAGTGGGGTAATCATCAGTGGGGTGCCACAAGGAAGTAATTTAGGGCCTATTTTATTCTTAATTTACGTAAACCAATTAACGCACATCAAATTAAATGGAAACTTAACACTCTTTGCCGATGACACTGCTCTTTTCTATTCGGGCCCAATCCAGTCAATATATATTGAAGCTCAGCAAGACCTCGACACCATCACAATGTGGACTAAGCAAAACAACATCAAGCTTAATGATCATAAATGCAACTATCTAATAATCAGTAAGGAAAAACCGGTAAATCAGAGCCTCAAGATTAACAACATAGTGTTAAAAGAAGTGACTAGTGCTAAATACCTTGGGCTGGTCTTGGACAACCAACTACTTTTTAATGAACACATTGAAGCCACTCAGAGAAAAATAAATAAAGTAATGTATCCACTGTATCACTCAGCTAAGTTTTTTAATCAAGAAACAAGATACAAAATATATTATGCCTATGTCTACTCCGTTCTGACTTATTTGAGTGCGTTTTGGGGCCAAGCCAGAAAGCGGGATATCGACAAACTCCAAGTAACACAAAACAAACTCTTAAAACTGTTATTTTGCAAACCTAGGCGTCACAACACTGATGAACTATATAATAAACTTAAGTTGTTAAAAGTCTATGACATCATTAAGCTAGATAGTGTAAAACTAGTGCACAAAATTAAAAATAATCTGTTGGAAACTGATATTAGACTGATACAAAGCTGCGATATTCATTATTATAACACCCGATCAAACCAAAACTTTTATATTTTACCAAGTGCCAAAAATATCGGAAGAAAAAAAATTACGTCAACGGCTGTGCAATGGTACAATGAACTTCCGAATTCGTTTAAATGTTTAAATCTTGCAAATTTCAATAAGGATGTAAGAAATTACTTATTAAATAGGGGCAATCAATAATAATTTATTAATTTATTATTATGAGTAAAAATGTTTCAACTATTATTACATTATTTATTATATTGTATTATACAATTAATATTAATATTAAGCAATAACGAATGTACTTTAAGCCTGTTATAAACATAGTATGTTTTTTTGGGTTCAAAAATAAATAAAAAAAAAAAAAAAAAAGACCTAACTTGTAATTCTGAAGTTGCTAAAACGTTATTCGTTTAAAATTCAATACCAAATTTGTTTGGAATGTTTATATATGAACGCAACGTCACCAAACAAAACTTGTGAATTGTTTAAAAATAATTTGACGGTTTTAATTTAAATTGCAGTGATGTTTGAGTACATTTAAATGGTAAGCTTTATTAAATTGTGCAAGTTGTTACTATTTAATAATATTTTTCAAATTTATTATAGGAGAAAGAAAAAAATCCGCATTTATACAGTTATAAGACAGACAACGTCCTAAGATAAGTATTCTTAAGAGCTAGTATTTTTTTATTAAACATTTTCAGTTAATCATTTGACTACAGTTTGGTAGTAGATAATCCCGTTGTTGTTCTTAGTTGAGACAACTTTTGCGGACACTGATTTTTAAAAATTATTATTTATTTTGCAACACCTTCGCAGATGTAAATGTTTTTTCAACACAAGATTCTCAACTTCTGTACAAACGTAGTGAATAAATTTATGACTGGGGTGATTCATAAATTGAAAAATGTTATTGTCAACCCAATCTAATTTTAACAAACAATAATTAAAAATTTCTATAATTTTGAAGATGTAATTTCTATTTTTAATTAATACGAATTAGTGTCGAAAGTTCTTAGTAATTGTATCTTTAAAATTTGGATTTTATTCATTCGGTCCGCATGTGGACATATGCCTCCTCCATTTCTTTCCATTTATCTCTCGTGGTTTCCACTCTGTTGTGATTCACGCCCACCTTGTTGGGTCTATTCTTGCTGTGTCCGTCACATCATAACTTCATTTTCATTACTGGCTGTCCAATGTCTTCAATTTTTGTTTGTTGTCTAATCCAGTGTATTGGCTTCCTATCTTTCAGTGTGATGTTTAATATTGCTCGTTCCATGTATCTTTAGGCTACTTGTAATTAATGTAGTGTTCTTTTTGTGAAAGTCTTCATGGGCTTTCACATGGGAAAGGAACTAATTAACGTTAATTTGTTATAAGTTCATTATTTGATGTATGTTTATTATTATAGCATTGGTGCAGACCTGTAACTACTTGAAAAAAATCGTGAGCAGTTGTGGACCAGGTCATGTGTCAAACACCAAGGAGGGTATTTGAGAAACGAAGATGATGGTACTGAAACATTGGGAACGACAGAACCAGGAGATTACATTTTCATCGTGGATGGTATTGCACCAATAAAGGACTGCTGCAGTGCCAACATTTTCAAGCTGGGCGCAAGATAAATGCACAGTTTTATTAATTACCGTTTATAATTAAGAATTGTGTGAATTAATGAGAAGTTCACAGGGTGATTCACATAAGACGCGCCCCTTAACAATTTGAATAGGCAACCCAACTTACAAATTCATAAATATCGTTGATCTATTAATTCTCGATTAAACGATACAATCAGAGGTAGCTTGCTTCAAAATGGCTCTATCTAAGTAAGCGATGTGTCAATGAATCTTAGAACCATCGCCAACTGGAATTAATAAGTTGCACTTATACGGCCATCCCATTCCATTTATTTTACATGTTACAATTCATACCTAAAACTTTACAGTTTATACTGTATTTGGCGGCCTCTAATGGGTTTTACCTTAATTAAATTAAACTGTCAGTGTCAGGTTAGATTTTCATAAACGTCTGTACAAGATTAAAAAACACTTTTAAGATGAACAAATACAACTATAGTTTTAAAACGTTTTTACTAAGTGGTTTGGAAGATCGTGAGGTTTTCTTTATAGTGTCCGTTTTTTCTGTACAAATATTATTGAAAACTGGTTTGACTGTTGATGTTATAGTAAGTTTACAAATTGCTGTTCTATGAATTGTACGGCGAAATATCAATTTTTTTCCAATTTTCATAATTAAGGAATGGTAAAGCTCTCATTGCAATATCTGCCAACCGTTTTATAATCCCCACAAAAGTAGAATTTGGATAAGTTAAAGTTTCGGTCTTGTAATGTAATTAATTGCAATAATGGGACTCGAATGGTCATATAAAGTAAAGATGCTATACAGTTGTCACAGTGAAACTGATCATCAAATTTTTTACAAATATATCCTGCTAAAAATGCTATTGTCAGGTAAAGTATTTATGCTTAAGTTTTGGATCTCACTTCTTAAATCTGTTGGAAACATTGGATTTTCTACACTTTTAGTTATTGCAGTTGTCTCTGGAAGAAGTGCAGAGCTAAGAAAATCCTCATCGTTTGCAATATTTTTCCCATTTTTACTTAAAAATGTCAATTTTTCACTTAACCTCAGTAAAAATGTTTACAACAGTGAAAATTTACATAGAAATTTAAAATTTACGTAACTAAGATATAGTTTTTAAGATTTTATAGGTATATTTTGAATTTTAAAAATTGTAGGAATTTTAAGATTCCTGTAAATGTTAATGTGATATTTTTCCCCAGAGGGCGTTTTTAACGTACGAATCTGTAAAATGCCGTAATAGCAACTTTCATTGTGATTGAAACGGCCGTATAAGTGCAACTTATTAATTCCAGTTGGCGATGCTTAGAACATGTGAGTTAAAATTTTGACCTATAAGCTCTGCAGGACGAACCTGGTCCCTTATTAAGTCGGCAGTCGGATACATATTTTTGTTTATTGAAGGTAAAACGTATTTTAAACATTACGTCAACAAATAAAAACTTAAATAAATCCTAACCATTAACCATTTTTTCAAAAACTTCCTTTTATTTCCTATAGAACACATTACACTAAAAATATTGATCGTTACTTTTTTTGTTGTTGTAGAAAACACAATTTAATTAAAGAATCCTGATGTTTATTGGTAAAAAAGAAAGTAGGTACATGATTTTATCACAAATTACGTAAGTTCGGCAGTAGTAGAAAAGTCGTAGTATGGAAATGGAAATACTGTAAATTCATTTCCGTTCTAAAATAAATTTTACTACATATTCCTTTTTTTAACTGAAAACATCTTGATAAATTAGAGGCACAGTCCGTGACAATGTTATTATTGTTATTATTAGCTTGTAGAAATCCCTATATATAGGGCAAAGGCCGCCTCCCCTTTTCTTTTATTCTTTGACTTTGCACCTTCTAAAATCTATTCACTTATTAGTGAGGGGGTTCTTGGCATTAAACTTAGTCCTAGAATTAATTCTAAAAATTCACGTTTTGAGACTAAATTCACTATTTTGAAAATTTGAAAGGAACTATTTGAAGCTGAAATAATAGCGTAAACGTTCAATAAAATTCTAATTATTCTAAATGACACAGTATTACGGCTAAGTATTTTAAAATTGGGCAACAAAAATATCAAATTTTATATTAGAAATTTAAGTGCCTACTTAAATTTTTAGAATCAAATAAGCCAACGGTTTCGGACATATCCATAACTTGAAGTTTTAAAACTTTACGTTTTGAATAAATTAAAAATCTGATGTTTATATCTTTAATTTAGTATTTCAAAATGTTAGGGTTTTTCGCTTAGCTTAAAAAAGGGCTTTCTAAAGTTTCTACCTTAAAGATTTTAAAACTGAAATCGGAAATCTTAATCAGTTCTTATTTTCTAAGGTGGCAAATAAAAATTCTGCAATTTTTCTAAAATGTCAAGCTAAGTCCAAGGGCAAACAAGGGTCACCAAGGAAGATATCTGGAAGAATGCATCTCAGGGTATACGAGTATGAAAAAGGGCAAGGCTGAATTTGAGAATCCTGCAAAAACTAATTCCAAAAATATCTATTTAAATCACATTTCCAAGAGAAGGATTTTTGAAATTAAAGAACGAGGTAAACAATTAATTTCTAAGTTCCAGTTTTCACTTTCAAAAATCGAATAACAAATCCTACAAAAATTGAAACAATAATGTTCCTCCTTTTTAAAAACTTTGCAAGGTTTATCGATTTCAAATTTAAAAAACCTATTTCCATGTTCAAATGTTCAATTCAAATGCTGAAGTGGTTATTTCGAAAAAATGTTCAAATTTTTTATCCTAAATAAAGAAAGTTATAATGTTTTTGTTAAAACATGGTCAAAATGAACTAAAATGTTGTTAATTAATAGGGCGACTAAAATATTATACTAAATGGAAGGTAAAATATAAAAATTAAAAAATATCCGTTCTCGTCACAGACCTACAAATATTTTTCTACATTTTTTAAATTTAAATACTTTTAAGACTAAGAATCGTTTGGAAATAATTCAAAAACAGCCTTAATTAGGACGAAGATCCTTTCATCATTGGAATTTTGTTGGTTTTTGTTAAGGAATACATTAGAAATATTTCAGCAAACTTAAAAATTTGTGTTACGTTATAAATAAATAAATTGGGAAATTTCAAAGTATTTTAAATCAAAATTCAGGTTTGGCGAACACAAATTACATTCTGAAACTGAAACATTTTGAATTATAAAACAGTAAAATGCAATTTTAAATACAAGGAAACATTTTTTCAACGTAGAGGACATGCAACTTTTTGATAAAACATGAATACAAGGCCGTTTAACAAATATTTATTCGTTATCATCTCTGCCCAAAACGAGTTCAAACCTTTCACAAAACTGGCTTTCTGATAATTTGTAACATTCTCGCTCTTTTAATATTGAACGTTGAAATGTGCAGAACTCAGTGCAACATCGTCAAAGTAAATTTATAAATTATCGTTAAATTATAGTGACATTTGAGTGCATCGAAATGGTAAGGGTTATTAAATTATGCTAGTTATTGTTTAATAGCATTTTATTTAGGACTCCCTGTTTTACTTTAAAAATTATAAGCCTTTTATTGTAAGTTGTAAGTCATTTTATTCTCTCCACTTGACACTTTTTGTCACTTATATTATTTTGTTGAATTATTTGTTATTTCCTGATTTTACTTTTATTAGTATCATTAGCGTTATATAATTAGTCCCAAGGAAGTACCCCAGCTTCATATTTTTATTTGGGTATATTCATTAGTTTAATATACCTACACAATTCATCGAAGACTATTTATTGAATTTTAATAGTTTGTGCAAATAAAGATGGTAGGATTTATTAGATTATAATAGGTAATAAATTCTTTATTTATGAAACATAAAAAATGGGTAAATTGTAGAATAATAAACCAAAAACCGCCTCGAAATATTTTAAAAAACTATTTTTTCTAGTTAAGCATTTTCGGTGATTTTTTTCCATAATTAGTTATTAGTTGCGTATCAGTAGGTCTCTTGTACCTACTTATCCGAAATACCAGTCGCAGACAAAAATTGGAATATTTGATAAGAGGTTTCATAAGATACATATGGTCGGCTGTTTTTAGTATCATTCATTGTTTAACATGTCATTCTAATAAATTATGTAACGTAGGAAATGTAGCAATGATGGAGACGGATTTACCTGTAACAATATTCTGAACTTAGTAGAAAGTTAAGTGAATATTTTTATTACTGGGGTGATTCGTAAGTTCCTAATAATCTAAATTCTTCTAATTTTGGAAATTTAAACTTCGTTTTTAATTAATGTGAAAGAATTGAAAAAAATCTTACTATTTGGTCTATAACATTTGGATTTCATGCATTGAAAAGAATGAACTAAAGTTCATCAATAATACAGTTCATGACTGTATATACCGTAACTGTTACAGCATTGATATAAACCTGCAAATACGAACAAATTTATAATGGGCTGAGAACCAAGCCGTGTCTCAAACAGCAAGAGGATATTTAAGGAACGAGGATGATGGGGGTTGTGACATTGAAGCAGATGAAAGAAGGAGAATATCGATCACCGTGGATGGCCCTGGACCAACAAAAGACTGCGGATTGAGAACATTTCAACATAGGTATCAGGTAAGAACACATTTTTATTCATTAGTTTTATTAGAAGTGGTGCGAATGAATGAGAAGTAACTATCTTAACCAAGACCTTATAAGTTCCCTACTTCTTCTTCTTACTCCTGTAGTTCCTTAAGAAGCAAATGGCACCAAAGGGGGCGTTTCAAAAGCAAAGTGGATGGCAGAGTTGCTAGTCCTGCCCACCATGGGTTGAGTTCGTTTCTATTGCTCTTTTCTGAACAAATTTCTTCCATTTTTCCATGTCCTGTGCTATGCATTTGGCTTTGCTCCGTGATAGATTTTGTAATTGTAGGTCTTTCGGCAGGTATCTTTCGGTCTACCTATTCTTCGCTTTCCTTGTGCGTTAAATTCTAATGCTTGTTTTGCTATCTTGTTATATGGTTCTCTAAGTGTATGTTCTATCCTGTCGCATTTCTTTCTTCTAATTGTGGTTTCGATCTTTTCCTCATTTGACATTTCCCACAGATGTCGACTTGATATTTATTCGGGCAAATTTATTCGATGTATGTATCTAAGGCATTTATTAACGAAGGTTTGAAGTTTCTTGATGTTTTGCTTGTTTCTAACCAATGTTTCTGCCCCATAAAGTAGCAAACTTCTAATGGTTGTATTGCATAGACGGAGTTTTGTTTTGATCAGAATGTTTTTTGATTTATATGTTTTGTTTAGCATATCAAATGTTGTTTGTGCTAAGGCTATTCTTCTGGTTATATTTTTTATGCGCCGCCGTTGGTATCTATCGAATTACCTAAATAGTCCACTTTCTTTATGTCTAAGTCCCCGAGTGTTATCGTTGGTTCTTCTTTATTTGCATTTGAGAGAATTCTTGTCTTGTTCCCATTTATTGTTAAGCCAACCTTTTGTGCTTCTAGGTTTTAACTTGTTTAACTTTCCTTACATTAGCTTTTTATTCGGTGTGGGCAAGCACATATCATTTGCAAACTCTCCAAGTCATCCAGTTTGCTGAAAATGCCCCAATTTATTTGGGATTTGTTATCCTCTGTATTTCGCACGACCCTTTTGTATATTTAATGTAGGTTACGCCAGTTCAGTACCTACTTATGCTATTTCGTGGCAGAACTCGATGATACTTTGACGTCTAAATCGCTAATGGGTCTCTTAGACCTTGTCTTTTAGCACTGCTCACTATCACTATTTAAAAGGTCAGGTAGTTAAGTTTGATATGCAATGATTTGTTGCCAACATTGTAAAACACTGCGCCACTATGCTGATGTATGTTACGATAAAATTTTTGGTTAATTTTCTTTATAAAGTATTCAACTGTGGGAACGCGAGTTTCTCCACGACCTGTCGATAATAATAAAGAAAGGTATTGGGACAGAATGCAACTTTTTGAATAGATTTCCTGTGATAGTTTCATTGAATGTTCGACTCTTGCGGAGAAGTTGTCACACATTAGTTTGAGTGTTCTTATGTATTTGTCAGGTAGACCATATTACTTCAGTATTTTTTACATTTCTTGAAACTGAGTCGAATGCCTTGTTACAGTTAACACATTTGTCTTGTCCCTTTTCTATTATTTGTTCTATTACCCTTGGTTACAGACTACAGATCTATGCACGAACGCCTTTCCATAAATCCCTTAGCTTGATGGCTATGGCAGATTTCATTCTCTTCAAAATTAATGTGGTCATAATTTTTACTTGCTGTTGATGGAAGCATTATGGGTCTAAAGTTTTCGCATCAAGTTAGGTCGCCCTTCTTTGGTATCTTTATTAGTATGCCCTGTGTCCGATCATCTGGGATCCATTCTGCGGATTAAGCCTTATTTACTAGTATGTACAATATTTCTATTGTGCTCTCCTTATCTATTTTTAGCAATTCGATTCCTATTTCGTCTATGCGTGGTGTTTTTAAATTTTTTATTTGTTTAGGCGTTTCTTCTATTTCGCCCTTTGCTGCGAGCTTTTCTTACTTATGTCAAGTTGTTGGGTTACCATATTGTTATTTATTTCTTCCTTGATTTCTTTTACTTTGTAGATCTCTGTAAAATATTTTGTCAGTATATTTCCGTTACTTCTCCGTCTGTTTTATATACTTCGTAATTTCCCCCTTTAAGTCTTGATCTGGATTTGTTTGTTTAGTTATCTTATATAGGATTTTCATATCTTTGTTGTGAGCAGCTTCTTCTGCTTCCTCCATTAAATTTTCCATGTTTGTTCGTTTGTCTTTAAGGTACCTCTTATTTTTGTTCCAATAATTTTACTGTAATTCTTTCATCATTTTTGTACCTCGTGTTTAATAATTTATTTTTTATTTTTGCCTTCCTTCGATTGTGTTTATTGTAACACGAGCTTTATGGTTTTATATCCATGGTCTCTCTTGTTAATTGCCGTTTTATACACTTCCCATACATTCTCTACGGGATGATTTCTAAGGTGATCGAATACTCCTATACAGAATATATATTTTTTTGTCCTCTTCGATATTGTTTAGTTTTGCGAGGTTAAATTTAGATCTTGCTGGTATGTTTTTGTTATTCTATTTTGTTATCTCATCTCTCGTTATTATTTTTGCTTTTACGAGGTGGTGGTTGAAGGCTATGTCGGCATCTCTTATCGCTCTTACATCCCGTAACGAATTTATCCATTTTTCTTCGATCATTATGAGGTCAATTTGGTTCTTATAGTGTTCATCAGGTGACGAACACTTGTGAAGGAAACTCTTAAAAACTTTCTTATGTTTGAAAAATATACCGCCAATTAACTATTAACTAGGCCATTTGTCTTAGAAAAATCAACAAACTTTTCTCTGGTCACAACTCCTAATCCATGTTTGTCCATCACATTTTCCTTTTCTGCATGATCACTTCCAACCTAGTAAATTGCCCACAAATATATTTATTTTCAACCAGTTTGAGAAACTGTAACGTAATACAGTCGAACTTCGATAACTCGAACCATGACTTGCCAGAAAAAAAGTTCGAGTTATCAAGACTTCGAGTTATTAAATAAAATACATAATACGTATGTATTATTTTACAGAGGTGAAACGAATATTTGGTTAACGGTTAACTATTCGGCAATCGTAATATTCGGCCATTTTAATGAATATTCGGCATAACCGAATATTTCGCTGACTTTATTTAAATTTATCATTCATGACTACTTATTTTAAGGTAAATCTATTTCATTTTAAGTTTGCTTAAAAAATACCAAAAAAGTTTATAGCCTCGTATCTAGCCTTTTTCTGAAATTTCCCGTCTGAAACATATACTATTGAATTATTAGAAATATTTTACGTTGAAAATAATTAATACCCCGGATTCAAAAAGTTTGATGTCCATGACTAATTAATTACCGAGAATTTAGGGTTTGGAAACAAATTTCTGAACCAATGCATTCTTGTGTTGTCTACTCTTAGCAGGGCAGTTTAATAATTAAACAATAAATTAGTTTGCTGGTGACCGCAAAGAAACCTAAATAAAAGCTACGATTTCTTAATCGGTGTAACAATAAGGCATGGGCGGGGGAGGGGACATATTATGGTTAAGGGTTCAATGTTATTTAAACCATTGTACAGAGAATCGGTTGTATGTTCATTTGTTTTTAAATACGAACGCAAAACACTCAACGCTTCCCAAAAAATTCGACTTATCGAAGGTGGCGCCAAATATTCTGTTCGAGTTATCAAGATATTCGAGTAATAGAAGTTCGAGTTATCAAGATATTCAAGTAATAGAAGTTCGAGTTATCAAGTAAAAATTACACATAATTCTCACTCTTGACGCTAACGCCAACCAATTTGTTTCTAGTTATCAAAAATTCAAGTTATCGAAGTTCGACTGTATTTGATTAAAATGAAATATATACTGAGCACTAAAACATAATAATTATTTGTTCTACGTGGAGTAAACTACAAGAAAATAAAAATTATCATAATTTACGCCACAGTTTTATTGTAGTTTATCTGTTTTTCCTTTTTCCACAGAATTCAGGCCGAAGTTTACTTAACAAATGGAATATCTTTTAGATTAGCTTTCTCTTAATTTTGTAAATTGATAGGGTGTGTGTACGTGTTTGTGTGTGTATTTACAATAGGTATCTAAATAGGATGCAAAAACTGCAGATGGTTAATGTACAAAGTGTGATCGATCATACCTAGAAGAATTGTTCTCTTACAGGTATTCATAAAAAAGCGTAATTATTTCACATAAGTTGTGATTCTAGGCAGGTTTCGAAATTGCAAATTTTCAATATACAATACGATATTTTAGTAAAACACTGTGTGAAATTTACATACATCTCTGACAATTTATTTCTTATCATGTAATTTCATAACATAACAAATAATATCATACGCGTAATTCTCGATATTTTTCGAAGACGTAATTTTATGAAATAGAATTCTATTCTCCTCATTCTTGCCTCTCTTTAAATTGTTGAAATAAAATTATAATTTTTTGAGATATTAAGTATCTAAATTAAGCAAGTTTTTCTAAACACCCAATTACCTGCTTATTAATTATATTTCCATATTTTCAAATGCAAGTCTTTCACGATTTTATTTTTAAATTACTTAACCTAACCTATTTGGCGTTAACTAATTTTTCAACTTGCTTTTACAAAATTCAAACTGACAAATACTCGTTTAGTTGCAATTTTTTTATATATTTCTCATTAATATCAGTTGGTGTTGAGACGATTTTAAGTTATTTTAATCTGCATAATCGTTTCTCGTTCTCGTTGTAGTCTTCGTATGGTCTCATTTTGTTTTAAAATTTAGGTTCTAATGTCAATTCAGGTTTCTCCCCCATATTAAGTAATCTCATCATTTCCCTCGCGATCCTTTACCATCTATCCTCTCGCTCGAGAACTAGAGACTGTGGTCTGGTTGTGCATCTATGTTTGGGGTAAAGTTGGCTCATCTTGGTTGTCCGTTAGGTGGGGTTACCGCGGTTAGCACCCGGCGAAGTATGCCACACCGCACTTGATATATTTATTATATCTAGTTGGGTATTTTTATATCCGACCGCGGGTGTTTAGGCTGCTTACGCGTTCCAACAATGGTCCTTCTGGGATTGGTGAGTTGGACGGGGCAAAGCGTTTGGTACCAAAGACACTCTTGGCTTGAGGAAGTCGCCACTGTTGGACCGGATTTGATTGGGGTAAGCCGCTGCCTCACCCATCTATGTACGATCGGAGTTCGTTTTAGTTTATTAACAGTATATAACGGGAGCAAAGGCCTTAATTGGTCAGTATCTGGTTAGCCTCTGTTAATTATGCACTCCTATCCCTTCTATGCTCCTCCTTTTTTTGCCCGAGAACTATAGGTACAGGTTTAGGATATGCATCTATGGTCGGCGATAATTCTGGAAGTCGGGGTACAGTAACCGTCCTTTCATGGGGTTGACGACCCTCATACTCCACGATATTACGACGCACATCTTTGCTACCCGAGATTTTGTTTCTGTTTATTAGTGGTGTATAACGGGAGCAAAGGCCCTAGTTGGTCAGTATCTCGTTAGTTTCTGCTAAGTAGGCAAGAGATTCACTTGAGTTGGGGAGAATCACTTTTGCTTTTGTCTAGTCACTTTCTTAATCTGATTAAGCCAGATTAGAGGCCATTCGAGGAAAGAGTGGAATATAGAAACGAATTACTAAGTGTAGTTCCGTGTTTATTAGGAAAACTTGTAATAAAGTTTATGTTAGGTGTTACATTTTTCGTTTAAAGTAGTTGTGCAAGTGAAAAAACAATAGTAGCTCAGTTTTCGTGTTTTTAAAGGCAAGCTGAAATATTAAATTAACTTCAAAATTGTTGAATTTTGGAATTCGTTTTGATATAAAGTGTTTAGGAAAACGGCTTAAATTATAGAATAGCAAGTGTCTGAGGATCAATTTTTGTGAAACATTGGTTTTTCAAAATTACATTTTATAAGAAGAAAGTGATATATGTATAATATTGAAACCAGACAAAATTATGTTTCTTATGCTTCGTCCTTCTTAGTGCAAGCCAGTGGCTAACTGTTTAGATATTAAAATCTAATTAGCTAAAAACATATTCAACAAATATTCTAATTAATTTAGCAGAATTACCGAATTAATTAATTTCTGTAAATCTTTAAAGGGAACATATTTAAAAGCAAGGTAGTTATTGCTAATAGTAATTTAGGGTTATTTTTCAAATTATTTTAGAGAATTGGATATTGTTTCCAAGAAGATTTTCTACAATTTGCTTTTGGGAAACTTTCTGCAGCACATAATTAGTACTACTCTTTGTAATGTTTTAAGAGTGGTCTCTTAACAATGGTTTTGAAATAATATATTTATAGAAAAGTCTAAATTTTATTGAAAATGAAAGTTACGATTATGTTCAAATTTCTATCGTCGGAAGGCGGGTGTCTTCAGTCTTCAGAGACGTCGCTGGATGTTGTAAGTCAAAGGTGAGTGGTGAATACATGACGTGATCGATCACACTCTATACAAATTTAGGAACTGCATTTAAATGACTGCGTAGTTAAGATGAATTTTTAGTCTAAGGTCTTACATTATTGCAATAGTTATAAGTGTAAATAAAAGGAAAATAAACATTTCTACTTTGAAAAGATTTTTTGTTAGGGCGGTACTAACGGTACTTTTTATTTTCATAGAAATTTGTCCAATTCTTTAAATGTATGTAATTACTTGTTTATGTTTAAATGTTTTATAAATAGAAATATAATATAAAAATTAGTGAAGATCCTGGTTAACCCAGGGGCGGCGGGGGGCACAATTAAAAAAAGGAGCGGTAGTACCTACTTATTTGTAATCATCTGCAGTCGCATCGTAACAAATTGAGACATTAAATGTACTCATTTTCTTCTTAAATATGCAACTTATAATTTCATATCCTAAATTAAGTGTTTGGCTTAACACCCTTTTTAATATTGGCTTCAAAAACATATATTGGCTGTGCACGTTGTTTTAAAATCCTGAAAAGAATCTCAGGTATGAACTATTTAGCTTTAGGTAGAAATAATTAATTCAAAGTAAACAAGGCTAAAGAGCGAATTATCTTTCCTAATTTTGTAAATTTAGGTAACTGTGTGAATGTTGTGATTACTAAGGTGTAGCTAGCTGTTAGAGCACACGAATTGTACCAGGACAACTTCTACAAAAATCTGCAAGGAGAACGTACAAGAAAAGGACGTCAAGATGACTACGATTACAACAAAGGTAACTGAATTCGCTTTCCTTAACACGATCAAAGTCTGCTTTTACTTAGTTCCTTCGTTATTTTTGTAGTTTTTGAATGCTTCATTGCTTTAATTTTTTTTTTTGCATAACTAAGAAGTTAATTTGCCAAATGCCAAAAAGTAACTTCAAATCCTTAATTGGCTTAATTGGTGACAAATAATTCGATTATTTTTAGGTTAGTAGTATTAAAGATTGCACATTTTCCTTCAGAAACCTTTCCTACCCGTAGGGTGTAAAGGTATTTTAGTACATTTACAAATTTACAAATATTACAACTAACATATTCGATACTTCATGATTAACTGAACTTATTATCTAAACTAAACGTCTTCTTCTTTAGCACGAACGAATTCTTGTTCTGTCAAGTTACATCTCTATGTTGTAGTATTCCTTCCATTGTTTGGTTTCATGTTTTTTTGTGGCCTTCCTCTAGTTATTCTAGCTGTAATTCTTGCCTCCCATATTCTTTTAACTTGTCTATCGTTGCCCATTCTTTCGAGATGCCTCAGCCACTGTAGTTCTTCTGTTTTGCTTTTCTAGTAAGCGTTTCAACTTCTAAATCATTTCGTATTGTTTGACTCCTTATCTTGTCCCTTCTTGTGACCCCCTCACTCTTCTTAAGTACTTCATTTCCATGGTTTGCAATTTATTTTCTTTTTTTTTTTTGATAAGATCCAGGATTCACTACCAAAAGTTAAGGTCGGTTGATACATAGTTTTGTAAACTGTAATTTTTGTTTTCCTTGAGATTTCTTTTTTAGTTATAAAGGTGTTCGCTATTGAGTAGTACAATTTTGTTGTATTATCTATTCTTTTTTTGTTTCACTTTCGTGTCTTCCTTCCTTATTTATTGTAACTCCCAAATATACAAATTCGACTGCCTATTTTTATTATTTTGGACTTCTATATTTATTTCTATTTTTTTTGCTATTACGTGGCCGTAGTTTTTCTGTAATTTATTTTCACGGTGTATTTATCAAGAGTTTCCCTGTAATCCCATCTCACTTGCTACGAACGTGCATTCTGTTATAAGGGCCGTTCCTGCGATTTTTGCCGCTCCGTGCAAAAGATAAAATTGTCGCCCCCTTATGTCGTTTATAAAATAAAGTCGTAAATTTAGTAGCATTATATTTAAATATTTAACAAAATTTAAAAAATGCAAATAAGAATAAAACATTCACTTTTTTGCAATTTATTACCAACACTGTTAGCTCTTAACTAAATATTAACACAAATAAAACGAATAAAATAAAAAGTATTGACCAAACAATTATATAAATTAAAAAAAATGTTACATTAATTTTACGTGATTAATAATAAAGCTAAAGCAAAACGAAATTTTTTGGATGCAAATTCATCTATTAGGTATGGATGATACGTCTACATTTTGACTTAACTACTACTTCTAATTTTAAATTTAACTTACTACTATCTAAAATGTAGTTTAGAGTTTGGCTTTTACAAGGAATTTAAATTTTTTTTAGAATTTATAAAATTTGATGTGGAAAAATGCCGCCCCCGAATTTCTGCTGCCCCGTGCGAGTGCACGTGCTGCACCCCCGCCAGGAACGGCCCTGTCTGTTATGCTTATCTTTTCCATGTTTTTAAATCCTATCTGTAACTCGCTCATTCTTGATCTGGTCATCTGGTCTCAGCTATAAAATCATCCATAAATGTGATGAACAACAATGAACTTAGGACTCCTCCCTGTCTTAATTCGCGCGTGTTTTCTTCTAACATAATTTCTATTATTCTTGCATATACTTTTAATAGCATTAATTAATTTTCGTTCTATTCCTCTTCTTGTTAGGCTATTTCAAACCATATTTCTCGGTACTCGGTCGAATGCCCTATCTATATCTTGACCCTTTCTAAACCCACTCTGTGAATTAATTAATTGTTCTTCGACACCTTTTCTTAGTTTATGTTCATAAGGCTTAGGGGCTGTACTAATCAAACTAATTCCTCTATAATTCTGACAATTTAATCTCATGTTTTATAAAGCGGTAATATTTTTCTTAATTCCTAGTCTTTTGGAATTTTACTTGTGTTCCATATCTTCCATATCGTGTACTGCCGATTTTCCACTTTTGGTTTATTGCTTCGTGCAGTTTTTCTTTTCTCAATTGGTCGTTGTTTATTTTGTCGTTTACATCGATTGGTTCATTTTCATCTGATATTGTTGTTATCTATTCTTTCTCTTCAGGTTGTAGCAACTCACTCACTTGTTTGTTTGTAATTTTCGGTTTGTTGTATTTCCAATTTATCCATTTCTTTGTTTCATTTCCACATTTGTTCGTCTATTTTTAATTTTTGGTCTTTTGGCCTTTCCATCTTGATTGATTACGTGGATTGGAATGCCAGATTTAAATTAACAAATGTCCAAGTTGATAAATGTTGTTTATTTGCTATATATACATTTCATTTTTGATTCGGCTTGGAATATTTTTTAAATTAGAATTGGTTAAGATTTTAAAATTTATTAAATAATGTCTATTGTTACGCTAATAATAGCCAATTAAATAAATCTTCGAAAGTAGGTAGTCACTAGTTAAGTGTTTTTGAATACACATTTTTGTACAAAATATCAAATTCTTTACAAGTTAACTTATGTAAATTATGTGAATTAAAATTAAATCTGCAAATTTTGCCAATTTTTTGGTGATTTTGTTGGAGAATTCAAAGCTGTTTAAAAAGTACACCGATTAAACACTTTCATTAATAAAATGTTTACGTAAAATAATTTTCCTGAATTTACTATGATCGTTTGCTCAAGGAATCGCATTCAGTTCATCTCTGAGATAGTAAATAATTTGACTTTGGTAAAATTTACGTAGAAAATTATGTACAGATCGTCACATTTAATCAAGGAGATCCCTCATTTTTTAAAATTATTCTAAAAATTAAAATAATGTCTAAATTTTCAACTTTAATATTTTTAAGTTGAATTGCTGCAAAACTCATTGTAATATCTTTGTTTTATTTTTTGTTTCTCAATTCTACGTAAGATTTTGAATTTCAAATTTATTTATTATTAAAACGTTGTAACCAATTCAATCCAATTGGTTAATCTTAAGTTGGTCCATCTTCCTCAGCTGCTCGTGAAGAAAAGAAGACTTCATATATATATTGTTTATTTACTTTCATGTGTGTATTTTGAATAAAACTGTTTTTGTTTTTTTTTTTCTATCCTAAGCGTTAGAAGTCTAATGTGTCATAATGTTGAATATTGCACTGAACATCCGCTATTTTGATGCATTTGGCTCTAAAATTGTTATTTTAGACATCCAAAATTACTCTTCAGTATTCGAAATTTACTTTTTAAATACTGAAACTAGATTTCGAATATAAAGTTGTTTTTTAATGTTTAGAATAAATTTTAAAATTAATTTTAGAACGTCTAAAACCTTGGGCGTTAAAAATTTATTATAAACACAAATAATTTGTTAAATATTCGAAGTTTTAGACGTCAAAGGTTAATTTTGATTTAGGTTACGGTTTTATTTTGTTTATTTTAAAATCATGTTTGAATCTTGATATATTTGTAAGGTAAGGTTAGAATTTTTAATTAAAATTAGGTTAGAATTTTGTGCCGTTAGTGTAAATAAAAGATTTCCTATAAATAAATTTTTATGAATCTTAAATGCTGTGTAATTTTCTACCCAACTAAAATCCTTTATGAATTTTGTCCGGTAGATCAAATGAACCTTGAAAGTGATGTATAAAATTTGAAATTCCATGAGTTTGTGATGTTAGTCGCAGATGCTCTATACAGTGTGCCTCACTTTAGACGGCACCACCCCAGTATTTTTTTTATATATTATCGATTTAAAAAATCCCTAATACGACTTCTTCAATTTTGCTGTTTATTTTAAATCGTAGTAGAAAGTAACATACCCTAAAAGTACAATTTAGTGAGGGGTATAATCAGAAAAAAGAAATTTTTTAAATCGATAATATATAAAAAAAATACTGGGGTGGGGCCGTCTAAAGTGAGACACACTGTAGATACAGCCAACACAAATGAGGAAAAAAGATCAGATAAATTATGAAGCTAAAGGTTGTGGGTTCGATTCCCAATACCTGCCATACTAACTTAGCATTTTTTGTACACAAGGAGCACGCAGATTTGGAAGATGGAATTTAGTGTACGAATTACACAACTAGTGACAGTAACAATTGCCTTGCAGCGCATTTGAGGTAGGTTTTCTAAATTTTTTTAAAGTAGTATTCAACTTGAAACATGGGTACTTGTGTGATCATAAATTAATCAATGTGAAGCGTAGGTCAGAGGTTTTAGCATTGGGCTGTAAAACCAAAGGTTGTGGGTTCGATTCCCATCACCCGCCATATTAAAAATAATCGTTTTGCACTCTAAGGTGCACTCAGCCTTTGGAATTGAGTATATGGGTTATATAACCGGTGGTAAATAATTAGTCGGCTTGTAACGATTCAAGTTTTTCGAACTTTTTAAAAAACAGGATTTAACACGGTAAAGGGTAAAGGTAGGAACTTGCATCTTTGTCTTTCTCAATCCATATAGGATGATGCGAGCTGTGAAGGAAAATAGAATTTAAGTTGGAAACTACCAAAACCCTAAGATATGCTAGTAGTTTATACTTCGATTGTTGTTAGGCATTGCGATCCAATTTTGTAGGGGTCATCCTCCTCCCACCCCCTTACCAACCCACCCTAATATATTAAGCTCCTCTATATAACTATCTTGTGTTTAGTTTACTTGTGACTGATAATTCTCCTGACATCTTTTAATTCAAATGTTAGTCTGAGATACATGCAAATTACAGTTTCCGCTTTTAGAATTATAGTACAAGAATTACAACATGGCGTAGCGATTTATATTATATGTCCATACTTTGTCACGTACACTACAACATTTAATGGGGGACGTTGTTGTCCCTTGGCGCGCGGCTAGCAAACAGCGGAGAAAGGGGGTTTGAAAGATAGTTCCTCTAGGGCTCGAAGGGGTTGGGGTTAGCTGGACCCCGCTGCAAGATGTGACTTACCTTGCTTAATGAAATAGCTTACTGAAATTCTTAAAACTTGTAGGCAGGCTCCCACTGTATACGTAAATCTTTACCAAAACACTAACACACAAAATATGATCGGGAGGCACTGAAAACACTGACAAGACCAAACTAAATTGACAATTAGATATTTAATAAATCAAAAAGGCAAAAATGGATACACAAAAGGGGCGACAGTTAACATGTTACGTCAAAAATAAATAATAAATGCGATACTTACTTTAAGGGACGATGGGACGATAGAATTGAGGGTACTACATTTACGTTACGTACGGCAAATCATTCACAAACTAAGCCCCTCAATCCCAGGCAGAATATAGGATTAACAAATATTAAACTAAAATTCAATCAGTAAAGCTAAATCTTTATACATGCATAAAACATCCATGTAAAACCATCAAGTATATGCCTATTAACTATTAATAGTTTTACAGTTTTACTACAGCCTTATACCTAAGAAGAAATTATACAACAGATATGTGCACATCATTGCACAAATGCGCCTACGCGTGTATGAAACCAGTTATACAAGGGTCAAATCAACATGTTTCGAGCCACTGTAATGCCGTTCTGTGGACTCTCTGATAAAAAGTTTGTGACAATTTGTCTTAATGGCACAAGAGTCCTCATTCTTTTCACATTGTTGTCCGTTTTTGAGGTTGAAAGTAACGGATTCGCCAAGCTTTACCTAAAATTTGATAGCACAACGCTGCTCGCACAACTTCACTTCAGACGCTCTCAACAATCGCGTAGCAACTGTAACAAGTTCAAACTTGTGCTGAGTCTACGGCAACAAATACTCTCACGGCAAGGATTATTGCAACTGCCGTGTGAAGGAGAAGGCAATAGCGTTGTCGGTTCACGCACAGTGTTACCGGTCTCACTATTTTTTTGCCAAATCTCGTATAATTAATGGTTTTGCAATTTTTATTTTATTTATAATTATCGCCCTTCAAGGCAAAATGGTCCTGAAGAAATTTTTTTCTTTTAAAGTGTACATTTCCATCCTGGTTCCAATTAATTCTCGTCATGTATGGGGTACACTTTTTTTGTATGTGTGGTACATAAATGTTGGACTTCAATATGTTTTACCATATTTGTAAATTATTTTCGAACGTAATACTGACCTATAGAAAGTAAAGCCTACTTGGTCTGAATAAGAATGGGTGACCATTCTGAGGCTCGGTGTGTCCGCCCCCCTCGACAGTGTAATGGTATAAGAGGGTAAGAGAAAGAAAAAAAAGAATTAAATTATTTTCATAGCCAAGTGAACACGAATTAACATGAACAGCTGAAAGACGGGAAAGAGGTCATATCTTTACCCTCTCCCTGTATACATGGGTTAATAATAACAGTATGCTACTGTCTTCAACATTTATACGCATGTTATAAGTTATATAAAATATGTTCGTTCATTGCAGAGCTGCAGTAACTCGCATTTTATTCGGAAATATGAACCAGTGTATTTGCTTGCAAATTTCGTTCTTATCTTTCACATGAAAAGCCTCGAGTTGCGTTATCATAAACGATAGAAAAAATTCAACGACTCAGGACTGGTTTTATCAACTAAAAGCCAGACATTTCGCTGCATACAACTGAATTTGTACTATTGTGCAAAGTGGAAAATTTTACAGTTTTTGGTAAGTCTAATTAGGAAATTTAGCTTACTTCGCAGGTGTACTCTCCTTTAAAAACTTGTATTAATTGAATAAATAATTCATTTTAAAATTTTCAGTTGCAATTAGATAAAAACAAAGACAGCACTAACACAAAGACTTTCTTTAAAATTTATTTTATTTAAATTGTAAGGACGACTGAATGGATGCTTCAGTCTGTTTAATCTTTCGTGTGATTTTTTAGGAAAGTATCAAAACGTCGGCCCTTTTAAATTTAATGCCAAATTTTATTCTAAGCAGAAGGTACAAATTTTGATAAAACTAGGCTCAGTCGACCTTCGCATACGTGAGAACCAGTTGTTGGAATCGAAGTTCTGCTATTGTTGTTTCACCATTAGGGTTTATTTATCCTCTCTCTTTATCTTTCAATTCAAAGTACAGAGCACAAACAGCAGTGCTAAAGTAACAACACCAATTTAACTTTTGCTAAACAAATTGTTTTTTAAATGTAACTTTATTTGGTTTAAAGTTATTGTCTGAACGTCTACAAAGGTAAAAATTTTTAAATTACTTACCTAACTTAACTATTCGCATCAATTTTAGCTTAGTAATCAATATTTTATTAAATATTAAATAAGGTTTTACATAACCAACAAAATTCTGTTCTTATCTTAAGTAAAAAAATAGGTCACGAACATATCTCGTACAAGCGTACATTACAAACATTAAAAGCCTCTAGTTTCCCTTTTTAACCTCTTGCTTGTAAACTCGTCATGTTGTTTTCGAAGCCTTCTTCGTTACGCGCAGAGGTACCAGACGTAGATTTGATTAAGAAGTTGTGAAAGACGCAGGTTTTTTAACGACCATATCTACGCTATCTACAGAAATTTCAAATGGTTTTCGAAAAACTCTCCACCTAGCAGATTTTCTTTGACTCTACGTACGAAACAACAAAGAAATTGAAACCACATTTACAAAGAATCGTTAAACGCAAATTATTCACGGCAGTTTAAGAGGCTGAAGATGTCATGGATCAACAACCCTCTGCGAGCACGCCATCACCAGTGAATTTCTTCAACTTTTACGAAAATAGTAGGTCATCTACTTCTACCCCTATTCCAACTTACGATACGGCATCTTATGAAAGTAGAATTTTCAATCAATACATTATCAATAGTATAGGCTGTTAATGTTTATAGATTTATGTATATCTAATGCGTAATAAACCAGTTGTTCTTACTTACCTTAGATAGATAGCCAGTTTTTCTCTTGTTCTTATCGGTTTTCGCCAATTAGTTTCTTTTTGTGTAATATCAGCCGCTATCAGTTCGTGAAGGTAGGTAATCAAATTGTTGGGAGTTCATTCGAAAATAATTCTTGAATTGTTCTGCTGTTAAATATTTCAGCAATACATGAAATTCGCCATACTTTTTCCGTTGCTTAATATACGGACAAAGCTATTGTGTTCTTTTTTTTCTACTAAAAGTAGTGCTCGTTAGTAAAAATTCAAATTCTGAGTCCGAAGACTCTGAAATTAAATCTAAAGCTGTAAGAACAGCGGAGGACATGTTTATTTGATAAAGCACCTTATCAAACTGAGGCTGTACGCTGTACGCTGTAAAGAAAATTCAAGTCTAGTCAGGATGCTGCGGCGAATGGTGGGAAAAATTAGGTCTACGAGTACTAGTGCTGGTCCGTTTCAGTCAAGTCAAGTCTAAATGTCTGTGGCGCCTTATACTTTTAGCCTTCCACCACGAAGGAATAACTAGATACTAGATCATTAAAGGACATTGTATTTGCTATCGATTAAAAAAAGTTTGGTAGGTATTCAGGTTTATTACTTATTGTTAATATTAATATTACTGTTATTATAATTATTGTGATTTTTATTTTATTTTATTTATATGTTTTTTGGGTGACATTACGATATTCACCGGTGTTACTTATTTATTATAATGTTTTGTTTTTTCTCGGTAATTCGGTCTTAAACTGATTGCCCAAGCAATCAGCCGTTTGAATCATCATCATCATCATTATTATTTATTATTGTCATTATAACCCTGTTCCTTCAATGTAAAATAATTCTGATAAATACATTCCGATTTTTGGTTACTGTTTTATACGTTTATTTGAAATAGATAAACACTCGCTGCAATATCACTACATACTAATAAGTATCTACTTTATTATAAGTTGTAATATAACTGTTACCAACAGCATACGGGCGACAAAAGATTTCAAATATTAATTTTTTTACCACACCCTTTACCGTTGCCCCGCAGGTGTTGCAGTTTGTCAGGGTACTGAACGCGAAACAATGTTTTTGTATCACAATAAAGTTATTAGCTTAAAATATATGACGTACAAAAATTGAGATTCCGAGACTTCAATTGCTTGAAATGATTTCCTAGTATTTTGAGTTCGTTATGCTGCATAACACAACATCAAAACCGATCAAAAATATCCAGAGACTTTGAAAAAAACTTTTTATGCACTCATTCTTTGAAAGGTTTGTGCGATGATGATAATGTTAGCATTTCATAATCGGTCAAAAAGGGTTTGTAATTCTATTAAAGATCAAATAATTATGACTATGCATTAATTTAGAATTGTTACCTGTTCTAACACTCTGAAGAATAAATTACATGTCTATAACGTACGATGAGATTTCGAGATATTGCTAGTAAAAGATCTCCAGGAAAATGCCCTTTGTGATCAAACTTGACTATGTTCAGCTTCACAGTAAAACTTAAACTGTTCAGGAATCAAGGAAGGTTTGATTAGATTTGAATATTTGCCTTTGAAACATCCAGCAGCAATCCTTATTTGTGGCTAAATTTTTATTTTAAATTTCTGAATCTGAAACCTCCCAAACTGAAATTGTTGAAAGGAAATTCTTGTTCGCTGCTTAATTTTTTATTGTAATTTTCTGAATCGGAAACTCTGTAACTTTAATGTTTGCTGGCTTACTTTATATTTTTAATAAAGTAATTCAGTAGTAGTTTTATTTTGTTCCTGAATTATTTATTAATTTTCAACAGTAATTACATAAGTGGTGATAATTTTTTGATAATTTTAACTAGATGCACGAATCTTTATTGCTATGGATAGCAATAAAGATGAGTGCTAATCTAGTTAAAATTATCAAAAAAAATTATTACCACGAATGTAATTCGGCGTGATTATTTTTTAAACTATTACACAATGATGACAGTCTTAACGTTTGTCAAAGTCAAAGCTAACTTTTTATGCATTTATTTAAACAAAGGTCCAATCACAGAGCAGGTATTTCTCTGTGATCCAATGAAACAACGTGAAAAAATTATCGCTGTAATCAGCTACTAGCTAATTATCAGTGTAATTTTGATGCTATTGGTCGATTTGAATTTTTTTCTCATTACGATTGGCTGACAGGACTGTTTAAAAAATAATCTAAATCAGAAACTGAAATTATCGAAAGTCTGTAAAGAATTTGAGTATTTGTTGATTTACTTCCTGTTTTTAATAAAAAAAATTAGTAGTACCAAGTAGTACCTAATTCTTTTTATTTATTGCTTAATTTTTTATATTAATTTTGTAATTAAAAAACTGGAAGCCCTGAAACTGAAATTTACGAGACTTTGTAAGAGATTAAAATTTAAGTTTGAATATTTGCAGGTTTTCTTTCTGTTTTTAATTAAATAAATCCAACAGTAATTCATATTTGTTGCTGAATATTTTATTTCACTTTTCTAAGTCAGTTTGAATATTTGCAAGTCCAGATTATTTTAAGTTTTGAGAAAATAAAAAGGAAATTTCCTCATTAAAGGGGAAAATCGAATACAGAATACAGGTAATTATCAACATGTTGTTTCTCACACTAATTCGGGGCAATTCATAATTATCCACGTAAATTAGACTTTTATAAGTAAAAAAAAAAAAACTCACCGAATAACACAAATTCACTCAACTCTACGAAACGTTTGACTTTACATTAAATAAAAGTATGTATGTAGTTTCAAATTTTTTCCAACGTACACGATAACTTCAAGGTGAATCAATCGTTTGTAGAATTTTACATTTCAAAGATAGAATGTACGTGTGCACTGGCTGATATCGTAGAATAAAACGTAAAAGTTTGCAGCATGTCTGTGACGAACATGTTTTATGTATAACTGATAATCAGCATACAAGTTTTAAGGCTTTTCTGGTATTAAAATTGTAAAAAATAATCGTCGTATAAGACACATGAATATCTAAAGAATGATGAATAAAAAAACCATTACATAAACTAGGCACGTGTTTTATAAATACTTGAAGATTTAAAAATACGTTTGCATGTGTGTTTTCATTTTTTTCATATATATTGTTACTAATTATTTAATCGAAAAAGCAAACTTACTTAATTTTATGCTTGGATTTAAACGTAGATCTGAAGACTCGTAGGCTTATTAGTCAGTAGGTTTTTATTTTTAATTTAATTTAAATACTTGGTAGGGTAATTATTCAAGAGCAGAAGCAAGCAATATCCAGAACAGCGTATCGGAAATTTATATTTATTATTATTAGAAATGGTAGTCGTTTCAATAATAAATTTTAAGATGTTCACTGTCCTTAGGAATGACCCAGGCCTTCTAAAGCACATTTTAAATGTGGTTTTAGATTTCAGATGAAACATGAAGATTGTCAAGTACCTATTAAAAAGGATTTTTGTTACATAAATATATCATATTAACGAGTGGTTTCTATTCAGTTCGTTTAGTTACCTGACACGTTTTAAGTTGTATTTCACCAGATTGGCCCCATAACTTATAATAAAAATTACTTTCGTTCACTACACGATTTCCAGTACATTAAATATTCAATTTAGAAAAATAATGGAAGGTTATTAATAATAGCTATCTCAGTACTCGAAGTGCAATCAATTCCATTATGATTCCTAAATTCAAGAACATTCATCTTCTGAGACCGCGTTGCTTACACATTGAATTGCTGAAAATGTCCGTCTTAATTCTATTTGAATAGCATAATTTGATCGCACAAAGGAAGAGCCAGATGTAAATGAATTCCATTAGGGTCTTAATAGGTCTTTTTATCTGCAATTTTTCGCGCCTGTTCGTGCTTGCCTGACGAATTCACGTTCGAGTTAAGGGCGTTAATGCAGTTGTACAAGCAATCACGTACTCACTAATGAGTTAACTTTTAATTAACCGCCTATCTTACTGCGGACGAATCTAACATCTACTATTCTAATTTATAAATACTTACGGAATTTTCACTTTTTAACGGGCGAAAAGTAACTTTCCCGTTGGGCATCTACGTTCATAAACAGCTACGCAAACTAACGCATTGTTAGTTCGTTAATTAGTTTTGCCTTCGAGTTGAGCTCATCAATCATTCCATTTGTATAATTCAGAAAACTTATGTAATTAGGAATTTTCGGCCACAATTAAAAAAAAAAACAGAACTCACCTGCACGAGATGCAGTAAATCACATGTAAGTTAAAATAGTAATTCACTCGAAGTCTGCAGAACAGTAACTACGTTGGGTTGTAAAATTGTGATTTTGTTGGTGTCGAATTAGGGCATTCGTTGCAGGTAAAATTGTATAAAAATAGGTCGATTTTAAACGCACCGGAAATAAAAGAAATTAAGATTTTGATTTATTATTTAATGTAACTGTCGAAATAAATTACAAAAGAAAACTAAAAGGCTAAATATTCTGTATTTTTCGATGTATAACTTCTTTCAACACTAAAGGGTTTTTCGACTTGAAATTTTTGTAAAGTAACCCTTACCCTCCTGCTCTACCGATCTGCGACTCCAAACCATAACTTACAACCTACCATAAAGATTCTCGTAGAGGAGATTATTTACAAACATGTTACATATTTTTCTGACCTTTCACTACAAAAACGAAGAATACTTTGGTATCCTTCGAATTTATTAATATCTTCACAATATTATTTTACACGAAGGCAAACACTATAACTTTATTTATTAAAACAAAAAAACAGTAAAAACCGTAGAAGAATGAAATAAGTTTATAATTACTTATAGTTCACAATATAAATATCTGTAGCACTATAATATTTCAATCAATAATAGAGATATTACAGTACTTCTTAAAAATATTGCATATGTACAATTTGATATTTGATTATTTTTCAAAGCAATAAAATATTCTCGACACTGAGAACTATATTTAATTTTGATATAATTATAACCTGCCATAAACACCAAAAAGCTATAATTATGAATTTACCTAATAATAAAACTCGGGCGCAATTACAAATACGCCACGCCACGCCGTTTAATAACCAGAAAGTTCTGGTATGGAAGAAACATAATGATGCATAAACAATGATAGTCTGTTTTATGATGGAGTTAATAAAAGGCGTCCCTGTAAATGCGCCCTTCACATTTGGCTGAGCCTAAACGATTTATAACTGTCAAAAGATCACAGCTTACACTACAATAATCCAAGAGATCTGGAACTAGGTGATAGAGACGGTGCTCGTAAACGTTCTTGTTGATTATCTACATTAATAATACTGTTGCGGTGCAATCAATCATGGATGGTTCAGTTTGCTTACTCAATAAGCACAGATACAAGGAGATCCAAATCATCATTCACCGCGAATGTCCCTTTAAAGCACTGGCAATATTAATGTTCAATGTCTTATCCGAATTTCACCAGTCACACAGAAGTAGTTCTACCGTAAATTTCACTTATATACTGTACAATATATAAACTAACTATTAATAGATATAAAAATAGGAATAAATTTATGTAACCAAATCATCAGTCAAAAAATGGAGTCAAACTAAACAAGGACAACATAGTTGCATGTGATTAGCGTTTGTCCATTTGGAAGCCCGAAAAATCGCGCAACATACTCGATTTGTAAAGCACATCAATTTTAAAGAGTTCCTGGAAACGCTAAAATTTAGTCTAGAAAGGCACGAGTTTATGTTTTAGAGTTTTGTTTTTTTGTTTTATTTCGTTGAAACCCTGTGATGGCAATTCACATTCTACTTGATCCACGCAATAGCACCATTATTAATTAACACTTAATACACTACCAGCGCTATCAGCACTGGATTTTTTAGCCACCCTCACACTTCCGTCCCATCTTCGCCTTCATCTTCAAACAAAGGGCCAGTGGATACTCGTTTTTTTGGTTTCGGTGGTGGTCGTGGTGGGATTTTTGTTATTTTACTATCCGGAGTCGCTGGCAACAGAGATGCAGTCGATTCCCTCCTAGAATCTGGTTGTTCCATGCTTCTTAAACTAGACGTTTCCGGTGCGTTTCGGGTCCACGCCGCACGTGGAATTTCGGTTGACGGACTAAGCGCCCGATGGGCGGACATATTTCTAGGCAAAGTTGCTGCTACAGGAATGTTGTCGTGTTCCGCGATCGGGTCACATGGCACGGAAGAATAACTTGGCGTAGAAGGATGAGATGGACGAGCTATTTTCGGGGTTCCAGCTTCGCCGAGCTTATTTAAGGAAAGTACCGAAGCACCAGAAGCAGTCGTACGAAGGCCTAAATTATCATAAACCGGATCTATAATCAAACCCATCAAACCGGGATTTAATGGTTCGCTACTCCAACTAGCCCTAGGACGTCGAGGAATCGTCACATATCCACCCTGTCTTGGTGCAATTACCGGAGCTCCCAAAGGAGTCGTAAATGGGGACTGAGATCTCGAGTATGGAAGTGTGCGATATAAACTAACAGTATCGTAAAGTGGACTATGCAAAGGAGACTGTGGTCCGTGATGCATCGGTAGGCGAGTATGATCCGCAACTGTAGACGCGGTACTTCCAGCAGGAGATACCTGAGTTGCGCGAGCAGGAAATGATAGAAGATCAGGTGGCAGTTGATTGTCACCCCTGTAATCTATGTCTAGGTGATGGTTTGGAATTTTACTAATCGGACGTGCTTCGTAATCAAACGAACGAGAATCATCGTCTCCAACTGTAATTTAAACAGAAAAGAATTAGTTTCTTTCGATTCCAAAACGGTTTAACGAAGAACTTACCTCCGTAAGCTGAGTCATCATCCAGAAGGGTCTTCTTGATGTCGCTAACCTCAGTAGCTCCACTTGTAACAGATGGTGGTACGGAATATTGACGTGGTGGTTTAACCACAGGGTTGACTTCTGTTATTAAGGCCTTTTCGTTTTCTGGTCGGCCGTTTAGGCTAATATAATCGCTTGATTGGTTCATTTCGCTATTTTTAGTGCGAGATTGTCTTGAAGTACGCTTACAACAGCAGCAGACAATTACGATCAATAATGCAATTAGTAATGTAATGCCAACTGCAAGCCCAATATAAAGCGGCAAAGCACTACCGGAGGAATTTGTCCCGAAAGTGATACCACCTCTACTTTCGCCATAAACAATTAACGTCATGTTTCTTTCGTCGACGCCTCCAGGATTTTTAGCGACGCATTTATATTCCCCTCGGTCCCTATAATTTACATTCACGATAGTTAAATTGCTCCAAATTATATTTGCGATTTGGTTCTTCGCCGTGTTGTATTTTTGTTGATTTTGACGAGGATCTCTATCAATGATACGTCCATTCGTGACCCAATCTACATCAGGAATTGGGTCTCCTCGTACTTTACAACTAATCGTGAAATTTGAAGAGGAATCCACCTCTATTTTCTTATCAGCGACCGGATCCAAGATCTCGGGAGTACAAGCAAATTCCCTCGACTGTAGGTCGCTCCACAATCTCCCTTTTAAGCGTTCTGGTTCGGCACACATCGTCGGTGCCGTTACGAGATTTTGATCCATGGCTAATTCTCGAAATTTCTTTAGATGACAATCACAAACCCAAGGGTTCCCTTGTACGTTTAGACTGCTCAGCCTTTTTAAGTTTTTAATGAGTTTGAAATCTAAATGTTTCAATTTATTTTCGCTTAAGTCGATATGCTGTAAAACTGGACCACGATCAAAAACCGCAACATCTACTTGTTGAATTTTATTATTATTAATTTCCACCCTCTGTAAATGGGACATATTATGAAATAAAGTGCCGCGCAATTCTTGCAGCGTATTATAATTTAAAAAGAGAATACGTAGCTTCACGTTCTCGCGAAACACTTTCTCGTCGAGTTTAGAAATATTATTCTTGGACAAGTCGAGTTCTATTAAATTTCCTAAATTGGAAAACGCTAATACGTGTATACTTTCTATACTACAGTTTTGCAATTTTAGCTTTTGAATATTTTGTAAATTGCTTTCAACAAACGCTTTGGCTCCCAATTCATAAATGGGGTTATTTGAAAGGTCAAGGTAGCGAATTTGGTCGCTTAAATTCGTTGGTATCGTACTGAGATATTTATTACTACAGTCTGCGGTCTTTTTACCGTCAGACCACATACATTTACATTGTCCACATTTTGAAATCCAATCATCTTCCGTCGCAACTGCGACACCGATTAAGAGGAGAATTCCAAGTATTGTTAACGCCATCTTCAGCTTAAGGTCACGCTACATCCATCTGGAAATAAAAATATATACAATTAATAAATCAAGCTTTAAATAGTCTCATTTAAACACATTTTTACATGTTTGTTATGCCAAACGATGTAAAATAACTTGCCAAATCTTATTATAATAATAAATCTCCAATTTAGCAAACAGAACAATTTTGAAATTCTACAATTATTCTCATATCAAAAATAGACAATTCGAACGTCAAAAGCCTTATAAAACCACACAACTAAATTAATTAGGCAACTAAGTTGCCCTTCTCAGTTAACGAAATACGTATTCGCTTTTATTATTTTTGTGGTTTTATAGGGCTTTTAATGTTCGGTTGCACCAGACCACAGACCCCGTTCTTTGAATTTAACCATTACTAATATAGAAAATATACAAGTTTCATTCATTCATGTTATGGTTTCATTTATTAAATTACTTCTTAATTTGTTTCTTACAAAGCCATCACGTACATCAAAATTCTTGTATAAATTAGCAAACATGATTCTTCAACTCGGCTGCACGAACGCCTTACACAGCAAGTTTTTTATTGGTTTTCATCTTTAATAGGATTTTACAGTTGAAACACATTAATTTCTGTTATGTTATCGACGATAAGTGATAAGAATCATCAGTTTATGCTTTACAAACCTAAACCTGTTACATTGAAATTAACTTAATGCATATAACAAATTGTTGTATAAAGTGAAAAAATTGTAAAGACACAAACATGTTTTAATGTGCCCCATAATTAATGTTACGTATTTAATTCAAAACGTAAGCATAATTAACTGAGGAGGCCGATTTAAGTTTGTGGGTTTTAAATGTTCGATAGAACCAGACCACAGGGTTCCTTGGATTTAAACGATATAAACAACTTCACTGTCACTGGCAGCTTGAAAACCATAAAGGTTAATGCGGAATTATTAATATAAAAAAAGGCAATTCGTTTCAACAGTTGTACAGAATGCCAATGGTAGATACCCTTTCATGATCCTGATGGGAGGCAGATCTACTTCAGGGTCTAGCAACCCTGGCCACGCAAGCTCATGACTTTCTCTTCACCTCCTTTTCACCGAGGAGAGTCATGTCCTAAACTACCCTGCCCTGACTATAAAATCCCTCCCATATCCTTAATCTCTACCGACCCGCATTAGCTGGTGTGGTACACCATAAGGCTAAAAAGAAGACAAGAATAACACGGCCCTCTGTCCTCGGCAGCTCAACGACTTCCGATCAAAGTAGCGATCGAGAAAGACGAAGAGAAGAGGGTGCAAAGAATCGCCGGGATAGATCTGGCTACCACGGACGACGACCAGTGCTTGTTGCTACTTATGATATCCAAACATTGTCATCCGAGGAAAAACTATCGGAATTAGGGGAAGCACTAAGTCATATTAAATGGCACATAAGTAGTGGGAATTAGCGAAACCAGAAGAAAAGGTGCGGAGTTTCTAACTCTACGCTTGGGTCACTAGTTTTAGTATAGGGGTGACAACGATTTGATGATAGGAGGTGTAGGGTTTCTTATAAATAAAAAGCATACAAAAAATATAGTTTTCTCTAACAGGTCAAGCACAAAAATAATATCTTAAATTTTAAAATTAAACCACAAATACGAAGTGAAAATAATTCAAGCATACGCACCAACACCCACACATGCCTATGAAGAGGTGGAGCTTTTCTAGGAGCATCTTTCAAAGGTTATTAAGGAAACATCCACACTGTCCAACCTTATTATAGGCGATTTTAAAACCAAATTGGGAGTGCAAGTGGAAGAAAGCCCGTAACGAAAATGGACTTGGGCTAACCCGGATGGTGTCTCAGAAAACCAAATAGATTTTATAATAACAGACACAGAAAGCATAATACAGGATGTTACAGTCGTAATAGCTGTACTATATGAAGTGACCATAGAATGGCCCGGCCAAAAGTTCAATCAACATCAAAAGCGAAAGAAGGAAAATGATAATGAATAGACCGGAAAAGGAAATAGAAAAAAATCTCATATTATGTGCAGAATCAACAGAAACTGGTTGCATAAATGTTGATGAACTAAACGAAAAAGTCATACTTTATAAAAATCGCCAAAGAATGGCCTGAAAAATAGTAAATAATAGAAAAAAGAAAAAAATTAGCTCACAAAAAAAGATCTCATGAAACAAAGAAGACAAATAAAAGAAGATAGCACAACAATTGCAGAACTAAGGGCGCTAAACAAAGACATTAGTAAAACTATTAGGAAGGACATAAGAAGCTACAATAAAGAACAGATAACCAAAGTTATAGAAAAGAACAAGAGCTTGAAAGTTATGAGAAGAAACTTGGCACCTGGAAAGACAAACATTTATAAACTTAAGAATAAACAGCGGCAGGAAACATCAGACAGAACCAAGGCTCCGAGAACATGCCGAAACAATAGATGAAATAAGATTATCACTACGGGAAATGAAAAATACTAAAGTAACAAGATATGACGAAATTCCTATACAAACAATAAAGTTAGGTGGAGATACATTGTTGAAAGCTGTAGCTGACCTTTTCAGTACATACTTACTGAGAGGAGTGATGCCATCTGAATGGGATAACGCTATAATTGTAATAACACACAAAAAGCGAGACATTACGCATTTGAACAAGTATAGGCCAACAAGTCTCTTGTCTCATCTGTATAAACTCTTTATGTCATTACAAAACGGCTCACTTCGAAATACGACTTTTATCAACAGCGTAAGCAAGCAGGATTCAGAGCGGGCTATGGGATAAATGACCATTTGCAGACGGTAAAAATCTTAACCGAAAAATCAAAGTACAGCAAAGACTTCGACTCAATCAACTAGAATATGATGCTGAAAGCTATGGCTGAGTGCAGAATTGGCAACCGGTATAATACACTTATAAAATACATTTACCAACATGCTACAGCCTATGTGAGATTACACGAAGACACCGACACGTTCAAAATTAATAAGGGAGTGCGCCATGGAGACATAATCTTGCCAAAACTATTTACTACCCTGCTGGAACATGTATGCAAGAAAACCGACTGGGAAGGACTGGGCATAAACATAAACGGGGAGTTCCTAAGTACATAATTTCATTTTTACAGACGACATCATGCATATAGCTGACTGTCTAGAGCAAGCTCATCAAATGCTCTTCAAAGCAAGCAGGACTCAAAATAAATTTTTCAAAAACCCAGCTCATAACTAATCTCGTCTTAAGTGAAAATATCTCCTTAGACGGTAAACATATACAGCCACGAGCTTCTTAGACAAAAAATAAGTCTCTCATGGGCAGCATTTGGAAAGCTAAAATACGTCTTTAAACAAAACGTTCCAATAAGTATGAAGAGAAAAGTTTACAACTAGTGTGTTTCATTCATGCTGACCTATGGCGCAGAGACACTTACACTAACGAAGACGTCTGCCTCCAAACTCCGAGTAGCCCAAAAGGCCATGGAAAGGCCAATGCTTGGTTTGTCACTCTTAGATAGAATGCCAAATACAGAAATTCGCAAGAGAATAGGCGTGGAAGATGTGATAGAAAGGATCGCATGTCTGAAGTGGAATTAGGTGGGCCATGTGGCCAGAGTTGGACGGAAGATGTACAAGGATATTTTTAGAGTGGAGACCTAGACAGGACGCTTACAGAAGTAGAGGAAGGCCAGCTAGGCGGACGATTGACTTAAGACGAATCCAGACAAATTAGCGAAACTTAAGGGAGGCCTATGTCCAGTAGTGGATTTTACAGGACTGATTAATGATAATGAAGATGAAAGAATGTCAGTCTAAAAGTCCCGTCGATGTGACTTACTAACATTTGTATACTTCTGAATTTGTATCTAGCAGAGCCAAATCACTGTATATCAATATTTTTGTATAAATTAAAGATGCTTTTTCACATCAGATAATCAATAATTGCATTAACGTCCTGCATCATCAGTTTTTTTTTTTGGGTTTCAGCATTAATATGAATTTTACAGTAAAATGCATCAGTTTTTATCTGAAAAACTAGGTTATTGGTGATAACCTGATAACTGATAAGAATCATCAGCTGAAACTTCCCAAACTTAAGCTGTTAGATTTTAATTAACTTAATACATGTAACAATTGTTGTATAAAGTTATTGCTTAAAGGGAATTACATCAAAAATAGTAAAGGCAAAAAAAAATCTGTAATGTACACCATAATTAATGTTTTCGCGATACTTTGTTAAATGGGTAAGTTTCTCGGTATTTCGCGGTACATTATTATCGAAGTTTCAATTAGTTCCATTTAAGTTTCTGAAACTTTATTTAACAATTCCTAAAAGTTGAAGGAACTAATTTATTCGAAAAAGATGAATGTGTACATTAATGTAACACCGGAGATTACTGTCTTTATGCAGGTTCCAAGTACAAACGTTTGGTGAACTCGCCTTGACTTCGGAACTTGTATAAACTGGCTAGATTTACACTAAGATTTAGTGTCAAATGCACTTCACTGAATATAGATGAGGTGTTGATACACAAATGGGGTTACCTTTGAACTGAATACGCTGGTCCAGTTTCAGTCGTAATAGAAATGCTAATGTTTTGAAGAACACTCGACAGCATTTATAAATTAGAATTTTAGGATAGTTTCGTGCGCTAATTACATTTAACCCATTATTGACACTGCAAACAAGATCGAGGGAAACTTGAATACTGGAAGCCCAAAGCTGTTTGCGGATTCTGTTGATGCACAAAGACGTTCTTGTCGAAAGTACACCACCAAAAAGGCTCAAATCGTTTCGTCTGAGCTTGAAATTTATTCGAGTCGCCTGCAAAACGGCTAATTAACGTAATTACTGCATCCTTACTGGAAAATTAAATAAAATGGTAAGTGTACTAGGCAATTTCCATCTGAACAAGTTGCTTTAAACGGACAATGCAGACAAAGCGCATGAGTAATTAGGACTGCTGTGTGATTGAACGGGTCCGGAATGTAATTGAAATGGCGCTGTCCTAATTTGGACTCGGAATGTGCCCCGTATCGAATTTATCATATTATTATGTCATTATAATGAAATCTGTCCTGGCTAAGCATGCCACTGTAAACAGTTTTCAAGCCCAGCTTATAAGTGCAGTCATATACATACATTAATTAAGATTAAATTAAATTCCACCGTCCTTTTATGTGGTGGTGACATTCATTATAGAACGATTTAATATTAAACATTGTTTCATGGACAAAATTGAAAATTACTCGAATTGCTCAAACTTCTAACTACATTTAGATCAGTTATAACGATAACCACAGCACTACAATCAACTCCGACTTAAACGCAAACCAAACATAAAAACCGTACAACCCACATCGTTGAATAAAACCAAGTTTAGATGGATCTTTGCGATATTTTCGTTTGCATTAACGCAACGATTTAATCTGTTTTAAAGTATGCTTTCCGCAATACTGTAACGGGAAGCTTGTTATTAAATATTTATGCAAACGACCGTTTTTCACAGTTTAACTTACAAATACGAGCAATTATAATAAACACGTTGATAAACGACGACCTTAACTAAAATCAGCGTAAAAATATAAGATATTTTAATCAGAATAGGTTTAGCGATCATTATCAGCACTGAATTATATTATATGTATTTCCTGGCAGTTTTTGCGCAATAAAAACTTCATATTAAATATTCGGTTTTTCTGCCTTGTTTGCTTTAAATTGAAAATTAAATTCAGTTAATGTCAATAATAAAGACTGAAGGTTCCGGTGTACTGCCTAAAATTCGGTTAGTTTTTAACAAAAAATGCCAATTTTGTTATATTTTTTAAGGTATTTTATGTATTTACACAATGTTTGAAAGTGCTTACTTGGATGTAATTTTCCAATAAATGCCATTGTTATGCATAAACCCCTTCTTGTATTATAAGGTATCGGCACATACACTCCCCAAGGGATACTCCCGGCAACATGGAAGGTTAAGGCCTCTTAAGTCGCTTTCAAACTTGGGTAAAGCTTTAACAACAGCTTAACCTACAGTTGACAACCAACTTTTTGCAGGAAACAAATAACATGTACCTTCTTGTCAATTTTAACATCGGCACCCTTTGTTCAACTTTTGAAATAAAAAAGACGTAACCAACACCCTTTGACACGTATTTGAATGTACTATTTATTAAAATTTAAATCATGTACTTAGCCCAAATTCGAGAAAATACATTTTAAAAATCTGAAAAATTTTACAACTACAGTCTATTTCACCTAGGATTTCACCTCTTTTTAAACTAGGTTTTCTTAACCTACTGCGCACGAACGCGTGTCTACCGATACAGTTTTTGGGCAGGGAAAGTTGACGTCACAACAACAAAATACTATAGCCTCTTACCGTTTTGCTTTTTATTAGTTAGTAAATCGGGAAACTATTGTTAGCGAAGAATTCAGGGAAATAAAGGTACCTAGCGGCCAAACATTCCTATATGTATTCTGGTAAACCAAACCAAGAGGAGAGCCTATTAGAATTGAAACCAGTGTCGGAAACGATCTTAATAATCACGCTACAGGGGTACACAAAGATAAGAAACATTAGCTTTATACAATGCCACGCACCAACTGACCAAGCAGACATAGATGAAAATAAAAAAGTTCTAGAAACAGTTACAAGATACCACGAATAAGGCAAGAAAAAATTATATAATCGCAATGGATCGTAATGGGAAAACACGGCATTGGCGACCAAAATGAAAATGGCCAAGTCTTCGCCTCGCCGACTGCGCTAACTATATGGTTGTAAGGGGAACTTTATTTCCACACAAAGCGATACATAACATAAGATGGCATTCCCCAGACCACAAGACACAAAACCAGATAGATCACCTAGCAAATTCAAGGACAGCGAGGTAAAAAGAAAGTTTAGACTAGAATTATTAGAGAATAGATTCGAAGGTCTAAACAACCTGGATGAAAATAAGAGACAAATACAACAATGTGGCTAAAGAAATACTAGAATATGGAAAAGAAAAAGTGGATGTCAGAACAGACCTGGAGAAGATAGAAGAGAGACGAGATCTCAAAGTACAGATATGGCCAAACATTTCCAACTTCAAACAAATATAAACAAAAAGATGTTGAAATAAAAAGAAGCGCACCAACTGATAAAAGAAGATAGCCAAGTGAGCTAGCCAAAAAGGCAGAAAAAGTAGCAAACAGAGGTGACATGAAAGCATAGAAATAGACCTATAAGAAATAAAGAAGGAACACAACCAACAAACAAGAACGAACAGATGGAACGATGCAAGGCATATTTCCCAGACATACTATAAACACCAGAAGAAAAAATAAAAACCGGAAACACCAACAAGACTAGAAATTAGACAAGCACAAGGAGTCCAGAAAAATGGTAAAACCGCGGAAAATAACCAGATAGCCCCGAGATACTAAAAGAAGCTACTGAACTAACCACAGACATTTTACACCCCTTATATGTCAAAGCATGGAAGACATGTATTATACTGGAAGAAGGGCCTATTAATAATCGTGGTGGCGTTACAAATTGTAAAGAATGGAAAGGCATCACACTGCTCTCAGTACCAAGCATGATTTTCTCCAAAATAGTATTAAACGGATAAGAAGAAGAACATGTTGAACTGTTATGCAAGGAGCAGGCTGGTTTCCGCAGTTGTAGGTCATGTTTAGGCCAGATAAATACACTTCGCACAATTGTTGAACACTGCTTCAGGACCAATTTTATACCTGTTATTCTTTGACTTTGAAAAGGCCCCTAGTATTATGGAACACGATACGAAAATATGGAATACCAACCAACATAATCTGATCAAACAAACGTACGAGGGATTCGCATGCCAAGTAGTACATGAGGGAAAATTATCAGAACCCATATCAGTACAGTCATGAGTAAAACAAGGATGCCTCATGTCACCAATACAGTTTCCAACAATTATTGACAAAGTCGTGTCCAAAGCAATTAAAAATACATGAAGAAGAATCAACTGGAGCATCATGGAACAACTCGAAGACTTAGTGTGTGCAGACGACATCTGCCTCCTATCACACAGATATGATCAAGCCGAACAACAGTAATACTGGATTAAAAATAAACTGTGACAAAACAAAATCACTAAGGATTAACACAAATAATGCCAGACAAATCTCCTTTAACAACAGCGAGATAGAAGAAGTTAGCAGTTTCACATAAGTATTTAGGTAGCATAATAACGGGCATGGGAGGATTAGAAACTGATGTGAAGGCACATATCCAAAAAGCAAATGCCCCATTCGTACAGCTCTATTCCCTGTGGTAAGCGACAGAAATATCAATGAAAACAAACTTAGAATATTCAGAAGCAATGTCAAATCGGTTCTCCTATACGCAGGCAAAGCGTAGAAAGTCACCAAAACAATCACCGCATAGCTCAATGTACTTGTAAACCGATGCCTGCGTAGAAGATTGGCCGGACACCATATCTAATATTGAATTATGGGAACAAACAGAGGAAAATCCCATACATACTAATTAAGAGGAGGAAATGGAACTGGATAGGCCATACCTTAAGGGTGGGTTTTAGTTAAAATATTTTTCGTTTTTAAGTATTTTGGGTTGCTTGACTTAAAAACAGGCAAGAAAGTGGTAAACCAAAAGGTAGAATGTTTATGCGAAGAAGATTATCTTGTTTCTATTGTGCGCACTCGAAACTATTTAGGTATTTCGCAGAAGGACTAAAATCTTTAAAAAATATACAAAAACTTTAAATTCCTTTTATGGATATTTTTTCTTTTCATCTTTTACATGAACTGAAATCTAAAGAGAGAATTTAGTTGAATTTTTCCTTCAATATTCCTAAACTTGCAATATTTAGAAACTTAATTTAGTAAATAAAACTTTGATCTAAGGGTATAAACAATTGTAGGAAGGATAATAGGAATTTTATATGAACCTTAAACCTAAAGTATAAAACAGGATTAGTTATTATTTTATCTTAATCCTAAGGAAGCTCTAATCACCCACGTAAATACATAAGCTTTATATATTAAAATCATTTTCTTCTTATTAATCTTAAACAAATCTGGCAATCATTGTTTGTATTAGTTACCTAAGCCAGGTCCATAAGACTACACTCTTTGTTGCTGCAAATATATTTTTGATTGAAAATCAGCACATTTATTAAAATAATAGATATAGTTTAAAATTAAAAAGAAATGATAGTTATATTTATGTATATTTCAAGTACAGGGACAATTGAATATAATAAATTGAAAAGAATATTTGTTATTTTATTATTTGGACTCCTAGTGATATTTCAATAGGGATACTTAAGAAGGACACACTCTTCTGGCAAATATAACGGGTGTCAATGAAATCTGGGGCACCCCTACCTTTTAAATTATATTTCAAGATATCAAAATGAAATTTGGTATATGCGATATATTCTTAAAACTGCATTGTTTGACGTAGAACAGAAGTTTCTGTCACTACCGGTTTTGCCGGAATTAACCTCAACTTTATTATTTCAAATAGAACACCCCAGGGGCGGCGGGTTTTGGATTTCTAATCGGGTGCAAAAAATTATCATTTTGGTTAAAAGTGAGCATGGCCTATTTAAACGCATTTTAAGGAAATTAACAATTTTATGGCCCAATAAATAATTGTAATATTTTAAAAATTAAAAATAAATTTGGAATTTCAATTTGATGGAAACACAAGGGAAAAACACAAACAATTAGATAATTCTTTTAATAACAAGAAAACATTAAATTTGATACAGTAGGTACATCACTTAGCAAATAGCAAACGTGTTTCGGCGAATAGCCGTGCGGTTTATGAACTATGTGGCTACCGCATTCTTATCAATTACATCGTTGATATCTTTATGCACATGTAACACTGCTATATTATTCAAACGACGTTGAGTCATATTGGCCCTTAAGTAAACCCATCTAAGTTAAAAAAGAATTTCTGAGTTTTAACTTATCGCTTACGCTTACAAACTTATTTATTATACAAAAAGTACTGAACGGATTTTTAAATTATCGTTAATTGTATAAACACATATTATAGTATATTCAAATAACCCAGTTAGACACTATTTGAAACAAATCAAAGTCAAAAAAAATTTAAAAACTTCAAACGGTAATTTATCGTACATTAATAATAATAATAATAATAATAATAATATTTATTAACCAATTTAGGTACAACAATGCACATTTGGTACGTCAAGTAGAATCTAATAATAAGGGCAATACATGGTAATTATATAACTTTGGAATTTTTAATTCCAAGCTTATAATGCAAACACAGAATTGAAAACAAATAAACCGACAATATTCACAACAACACGGTAGAACAATAACAACAAATTAGTACGTGGTTACAGTGTATGAACATTGCATAGCTATTGTTTATTTAAAAACTCATCGACGCTGTAGAAAGCGTTTGTTATTAAATATAATTTAATCTCCTTTTTAAATCGGTTTGTATTACTAATGATTTTTATGTTATCAGGTAAAGCATTATAAAGGTTGACAGAATTGTAGTGTGGAGAGTTCTTATATAATGCTGTTCTGTGACTAGGTATCATCAACATATTGCCATGTCTTGTTTCGTGAGTGTGCACGCTGCCTACAGTAGCATACTTGTGGATATTTAATTTAACAAAAGTTGCACATTTAAACACATATATGCATGGAAAGGTAAGTATCTTTTTATCTTTGAAGGTGAATCTGCAACTTTCTCGATATTTTAGGTTAAAGATTAATCGAATAATCCTTTTTTGAAGGACAAAAATTCTGTTTGTGTCAGTTACTTTGCCCCAAGCTATAACATCAAAAGACATATATGAGTAAGCCAATGCGTAATATATATACAGTAGCCCGTTTACATTTAGGGTGTCCTTCATTTGCAATAATGCAAAGTAGGCCTTATTTAGCTTCCCGCATACAAAGTCTACATGATGTGACCACGACAGCTTTTCGTCAATATGTATACCAAGAAATTTTGCACTATTGGGGAGTATTGTATTCAACACAACACTTAGACGTTGTGTTATATTTTTTTTAATGTGAAAATTAATAAAAACCGTTTTCTTCTGATTTAATACTAATTTGTTTCTTTGGCACCATGAACTCATACTGTCCATCACTGAGTTATGCTTAAGTTCCAAGTCCTCAAGGCTTGCCGCCGACACGGTAATTGTTGTATCGTCAGCATACATAATAGTATGGCCACATTTAATGGAGCTAGGTAAATCGTTTATAAATAAGACGAATAACAAAGGACCGAGTACGGAGCCCTGAGGTACCCCCAGCCTAACATCGCAAAGTTGGGAGACAACATTATCATATTTAATGCGTAATTTACGGTTACTCATGTAAGACCGGATCCAGTTTAGTATACAACCTCGAATACCAATGCTTGACAGTTTGTCCATTAAAATATCACAGTTTACGGAGTCGAAAGCTTTACTTAAATCGAACAGAGTAGTTATAACCAGCTTGCCCTTGTCTAATTCAAGGTAAACATGATTTAAAAAATCAGATGATGCAGTTTCGATTGACCTCCCCTGCATGAAACCATGTTGGGAAGCGGACATTAATTTATTTTTCTTAAGAAATGAGGTTAAACGATTACTTACAATTTTTTCTAGGACTTTTGATAGTACACTAATTAAGGATATCTGACGGTAGTTATCAATATCACAGGAATTGCCTTTTTTAAAGATTGGAATAACATCAGCAGTTTTCAAGAAATCGGGAAAAATTCATACATATACATTTAAACTACAACTTATTATTTATTTAATTATGGGGTCTTCATCGACAAATAAACTTTTTCCCTATTCCTATATTTTTCAACTCCAAAAAATAATAAGAAAGCCTGTTATCATTTACACACTGTATACTTGTATATGAATCCTATCATTTATTCAGTATTTGTGGACTCGATTTTTTAAACACTAAATACATTGTCCATAAAAAGAAAATCTGAAATTATTTATTTTTAAAGGTTTTTACACTCCATAAACAGCAAAGCATTTGGAACTTTCCCATTCCTATAATCTCTGACCAGTTGTTATAATCCTCTTAACCCGCCGTTTAATATTTCTAGGAAATGAGTAAGCAATAGTTAACTGTGTTGCCTAACTTGTTTTTCATTTATGGTTTTGATAATGAATTTTTAAAAATTTATTTTGAGAATTACACTTTTATAAAACAATTTTAAAGAAAGATCTATACATATAAAACTTCAGAATGGATAATACTTTGCTGCTATAGAAAGAAAAATAGCAGTTTTCGAATACTCTGGATTTTATGTTATAAAATATAAATTTTTTATATTAATCTATAAAAGACTAATTTTCATGAAATTTGATTTTTTCGTTCTATAGCAGCAAAGAAAAAGGATGGTTCTATGCGCATACGTATTGCACTTTGTTTTAACTTACTAACTGTTTTAGTTATTTGTGATTTAAAAGCTCAAATTTCAGCCATTCGGACTGGTACTAAAATCCCCCCTTAAGAAAGAACCCACAGGTTGAAAAAGAGGAAGACCAAGAACCAGCTGGAGAAGGACGGTAGATGAAGAAATAAGACCAACGAAGAAAACATCGAGCTGAAAGCCTTAACAAAGCGCTGTTTCGTTGTTTCGTAGAGACCCTATACTCCACATGGGAGTAACAGGAAATATCTCAAATAACTGGGCGTTTACGGACATACGTCTATTTAAATATAATTTTTGGCTTAGAATCAGCCAAGAAGTTACACCCTAAAATCTATTTATTTACTTGGGAAACGCCCTGTATAAAGAAGGAATTTTTAAGAAAATATAAGAAATTGAAATTCCACTCAATATTGTGATTCCAAAATAAATTACTTTTACACTGAAAATATAAAAATTAGTGCCTATCCTTTGTTCTTTTCTGCCTATTTTATATTTTTAGAGTTCCCAAACGCCTGCCTATTTTAAGGATTTTTAGTGCGTGAACTTCTGGCCGTAAGTCTTAAACTATTAAAATTCTTAATTAAAATATATTAAGTATTTACCGTACGATATATGAAACTGTTTTAGTAATTTTAATAAAAATTCTGTTTACTTTATGATACGAACTGTTATCAAGATAACATAAACCTATTTTAAAACTTTAAATACCCATAACAAGGACAACAAAAACAGGAAAACTCCATGCGTTTATTTACAGCAAATATGTTGTTTTGGACTAATTGTACGAAAGGACGAATAAGTATTTCTTATATAAACAAAAATAAACGCGTAAATAAATAAATAAATAAATAAGGAATAAGGAAGAGGACTAGGTACTGCAAAACTAAAAAGTTGTTTTTAAAAGGAAACTCCCGCAATTGACCCTACTTTTACCCCAATATCATTACCTATTTATAAATCTAACTGAACACAGTTTCGAGTACGAGTTTGTAAACTGGTTTAATGCCCTAACTTTTGCGAACTAAAAGAGGACGTATGTTTATATGATTTACGATCAACAGTTTACCACTAATATTAATCTACTAACCTCCGGTTAACATGAGAATTGACAGCATCTAACCCAATAATTAAGGTACTAACGAGATTATTATTGATTTTAACATCAAATAGGGGTTAAAAGGCTAAGACAACTACTACGGTGAATACATACGCAATACAATAAAATTATATTAAAGTTGAACGTACCCTAAATATTTCCCCAGAAATGCTCACAAACTTCATATAAATTTATAACTTTATAAAATTCCCGGTGAAATTTTCTACTAACGTTATAGGATTACTAAATTCAAAAGAAATTGAATAAAAAGGTTTTCCAATAAATTTTTATATTTTGAATATAAAGGCTGAAAAAGATAAATACATTCCTTTCCACTCGTTTGACGATTCTTATACAGAACACTGATTCTAGGGAGTCTGGTATGTAGTGATTGCAGAATCAATATTGTGGGTCGCTGGGATTTCGACCCTAACCTAAATTAAACGGAATGCCGAAGTCGACCCTACCTATCGGTAAGATTAACCTCAGTATTAATAAGCGTTAGGTGACATATTCTTGGTTAACTAAACAGTCAGCGTCAAGGGATGCTTATTATTATGAATTTACATAGTACTATGTGTACGTGAATTCGCTTCAAAAGTAATTAACGCATATTAAACGTTTCAGAACCTTTCCGAAGGACAAAAGAATCACACTCAATATAGCATGATCAAAAAGTTTTTGGGTGGTGGTTGCTGTAGAATTTAAGCCATCTCTGAAATTAATTACATTTATGATTTTTATGTCACTGACGTCTTCCAAAAATTGTAATTTAAAAAATGTTTCAAAAAAGAACATCTCTTGTGATTTTTGTCGGAAGTTTCAACAGAATTTTGTTCGTTTTTGCTTCAAAAATTTGTTTTTATTACAATTTTGACAGATGTCAATGACAAAAAAGTAACAACAGTAAATAATTTCAGAGGAGACTTCACAGCAACCGCGATCCAAAGACATCATATTAAAGCTTACACAGCAAGAGAGGCACAATATTTTTCCAACTGCTGATATAAATTACCACTAAGTTAAATATTTTGATATTAATGGTCACTAAATTAACAGATCAAAAGTACAAGCAACTGCTTCCAGTTTCAAACTAGTTGTTACGTCCCAAGGGAGGTAAGGGAGTTCCTTACTTAAATTACAACCAGTGTATAATAAACCTAACCAACCTTCTCAAATTTTACTAGATATTCATAGTAAATACAACTTACCAAATCTGCAACGAAGGAAAGTACAAAAAGATCCATAAAATATGCAGGGTGCAACAGAATTCGATTGACACACTTTGAGAGGTGATAATTGATACCAAAGAAAACTTATATAAATGAATCCGGGGTTAGAAACCTAAAATGAGGATACTAAATGCCAGCATAAAAAAAATACACGTGGTTAATAATTAATAACAGTCTCCAGACTTCAATTATTTAAATAAGTTGACGTTAATCGTCTCGAAATTAGCAGTTAAAAATAAACTAGTACTTACTTCCTAAAGGAGGCAAAGGAGTTCCTTAAACTTAAATGACAACCAATAAGTATAATAAAACCAACCAACCTCATAAGTTTAGTAAATATCTCATAGTAAATACAACTTAACAAATTTGCAATGCAGGAAAGTATTTAAAGATATGTAGCACGCATCAGAATGCGACTGACAGACTGACACCCTTTGGGAGGTGATAAATGGTACAAAGGAAAACGACAACAATTGCTAGGATATAAAAATTCTGTAATAGGAACTGCAGTTGTCAGACTTCATTATTTAGGTAATTTGACGTTGATCGTCTTGAAATTAACAGATCAAAAATAAACTAGTTCTTACTCCCCTGGGAGGTAAAGGCTTCAACTTAAATGACAACCAATAAACATATACGAGGAGTAAATTCAACCTCTTCAAATTTTACTAAATATCTCATGGTAAATATAACTTGCCAAATCCGCAATAGAGGACAGTATAGAAAGATCCATGAAATATACAGGGTGTAACAGAATGCGATTGACACACTTTCAGAGGTGATAAATAGTATAACTTATATAAATTGTTAGTATAAAACAATTATGTAATAGTAACTGCAGTTTTCAGATTGTTGTCATTCAATCGAGTGAATCAGATCGCACTGTATAATCACTTAGAAACGATAGAAACATTATAACAGTACTTTATCGAGTAAAATTCGGTGTTTGTTCCGATATGTTTTGAGTTAAATATTTATAATTTCGATATTAACGCCGGAGCGGCCGAGTGGTTAAAGCATTCGACTACAGCGCGGACGGTATCGGGGTCAACGCCGAGTCGGATGCTCGGTGGGTAACCTACCTAGTCACTGAAAATAATTGGGAACCGAAACACAATGGTGGAGTAGGGAAGGTAGGCGGTTGCTGAAGACGTGACGACCCCGTGCGTATAGCGCGTGAAACAACTGAGGTATGGAAAGTGACTTAGGAGGCCTTAACCTTCCATGTTACCGACCATGATTCTTCGCAGGCGTTATTATATTAATTAGAATTGACAAAATAAATGACTTACTCGTAGTTTGCTCCATTAAATATCATTAATCTTGTTATAATATTCAAAAATATATATTTCTGGGGTTTAACTGGTAAATAACTTATTTCTTAATGAATTCTTATTGATTTATTTCTACACCGAAACAGATACCTAATTTAATTTTAAAATTCTAACAAGTTATAAAAAACTAAAAGATTGTTTAAAAATGGAAGCCTCACAGAAAATCCTTAAAAATTACTTGCATCCTAATTTTTTTAAATTATTGACTTCTTAAATTTCTAAAGCGCCTCGTTTGTTCTCAAGCCATGTTTCAGGTTACTTTTATAAATTATGAGTTAAAGCTAGGTATCATTAATATATAACGTCGCTGTGACTTAAAATTCTGAAATAGTAAAGAAAGCTAAACGATAAACACATAAACATTGCAAAGTTACATGCAAGTTTAATAAGTGGCACGTTTATTTATTTAAAAAGTTAAAACCACGTGAAGTTTAAAAACTTACGTAGCATTTACAGATTGAATCAATTGTAATTTTAACTTTTATTCGATATTTGGTAATCCTGCTTGGTGGTCCTTGGTAAATAAATTGTCTTTGATTTTCAAACGGATGGATATACAGGATGTAAACCAAAACAGGTTCATCTCCTTTTTTCTTATTATTTCTTGGAGTTGAAAAACGAAACTTACATGACTTTTTTTCAACCACAAAGCAGTTCTGGTTTCGACTTTTAAATGGAACATTCTCCATATATTTTCACATTTTTGTAATATGGAAAATATTCTAAATCTAACTAGCTAGCTTTCCCGATTTTTTTGAAAATTAGAACAATTTTCAAAATTCTATTTTTCAAAGCAAGAGTGCTAACAAAAATGTTTCTTATTCGATCGAATCTCATGCAGTGGTTTTTATAAAGAATTTCCCACTGTTCGAGGTCGGTACTTGAGCGAGTGAAGCCATTTAATCGTTTGGTTACAATTAACGATTTTGTTTGTCTGTGGAAGGGTCGACTTAAGATGTAAGAAGACACATACGCTTATACAGGGTCACAAACCATACAGAACGCAACGGGAAATCACTGCAGAGAACACATATCCTTAGTATAGGGGGATATAACAAAGTTAACGGCACCAAGTCGTTTAAAAATGTGGCTTTGAACCCCGTAGCCAACGTCTTGCAAAGGATATGGAACTAAAACGAATTAAATAAATAATAAGTAATTGCTGTAGCCTTTGTACAGTATGAAAGACTGGCACTTGATTCCATTTTTTAGTTTTCATTACAAGCAACGAAAATTCGCTAGGAAATATGGAAATATATTGTAACGAGACGCGTCAGCAACAGGGGAGAGCACGTGTGCGATCGTATGCGTCATCCGCCGATAGAAGTCTCTGGAGTTACCGCGAGTGATCGAGATGCGTCATCGTTCTGGAGGAACGTCGAACTGGATTAGAAGCCCGCATTGGTATAAAGGCACGTTCCCTGAGTAAGCGACCAGTCTACCAAAAGTCTACCGTCGCGACCAAGTGCGTTTGTGAATATAACTAAACTGTATAAATAAATTAGTTAGTGTTACGGGTTAATATTAGTCTTGTGTTTTTAGTGTTTAAGTTGTTCCGTGTTAATTATTACGTTGTTGAAATTTGTAAAAAATTAATAAATAATTCACACTACGGACTGAAGTTTTAAATAAACTTTTTAAAAACGTTACAATATAAATTGTTAAAGATCACCTACGATATTGGGTGATTTTGAATTAATATTCCTTCGATGTCATCCTGTTATAACAAAATTTGCAGTGATTGAACCGGCAATAGCCAGAAATCGGTTGTAGCAACAATTTCAGCAGTATCACTTTTGGAATTAGATATTACACGTATTCGTGTTGCCCTTTTTACCCCTTGCTTCTAAAATAGGATTACAAAGGGAACGAAAACACCTGCTACCCTGCAGTATACGAGCGTCTGCTTTAAAATGTGACGGAGGTGACAATAACTCGGCAGAAAATCTATATAGTTTCACTTACAATATTCAAAAATAATTCACTTTGGATTTACATACTTTCTGTAACGTTCACCTCATGTAAATACAGGATGAGTCACCGAAGCTTTCTTTTAATTACTCAGTTATCTTAAGCAACATGTATGTTATGTAAAAAAGTCACCCAATACTCACTTCTTTAAAAATGTGAATTTTTTAAAATACCCGCTGTTTTTGTGTTCGATTTATGTCGCGCAGGTGAAAAATAAAGTTGTCCCTAGTCTCTGATTGTATAAAGTTAATTCGTCGAAATTTGCTTTTAAAATTTAAAGAACAATTTTTCATCACATGCGCGACATAAACAAGACGAAACCTTGCGAAGTAATTATATTACAAAGTTATACGAAACAGTAGCTTAGCTTGACACTAAGTGGATCACAAAATATTTATTTAAGACGGGTATTTTATGGTTACGTAAATTTGCGCTTTTTCTTAGTTAACTCGGTTGTCTTCCCTTTTAAGAATTAAGATCGTCAGGCAATTTCACGAGTTGGCACTGGTCGCTGCTGCAAGAAGACAATATGCATTTATTACGGGAAACTCTGCCGTATAAAAGCATTAAAAGCAAAAACGACCTTAACGAACGTGCACTAAATGCGAAAGGCGAAATAAACTCTAGACATTCTATTATCTGATTGCAATGTATCTTAGAACTCGACTTACAGGAACACAGTACAACTAATTATAGATAGCGATCAAAAGAATAAGGCGGTATCGTATTTCTGGACGTGTTTCACAGATTTACAGCAAATATAACAAACAACGGGAGCTCTGAACCCTTACATCTTACTCTGCTCTCGCTGTTGCCAAAATATAGATATTTAAGTTTACGAACACGAATTAGAAAAGCAGATAAAATCACCAAGTAGGTACCTCGTTCATGAATATATGGAGCTCGCAGTTCGGAAAGTTTTAATAACTTTTATTCCCTATCATAAAGAATATACCTGCTCACGTTATATCAAAATTTATCAAGTTAAATACACCGCTGCTAAATTTGCCAGGGGACTTTTCTCTTTTTTATTTTAATACATACATAAAGTGGCCTCGTTTGCAAAACGTTTCATTCTGTTATCAACGCTTTAACAACCAGCATTTGTCGAGAATATACGAATATCAAGCTAACTTTTGCCTAGTTCTAAACGTTATACACGAGTATTTTTAACTCTTTATTTCTCTCAAGAAAGCAATTCACTGGCATAAAAATTTGTGAGATTTTATTGAAAACCCAAGAACACAGTACGCAAAGCTAAGCTACAAAAATTCCAGTAAAAAGGTTATTTTCGAGAACATAAGAATAACTTTTGCCTATTTCTAAACGTTGAACAAGCATTTGCAGCTCTTTATTTCTCATAAGAAACAGAAACTACGAGAAGTTCACTGACATAAAAAGTTTTTACAAAAATTCCAGAAAATGATGATTGTCAAGAAAATAGGAATATCAAGCCGACTTTTGCCTGTTTCTAAACGCCAAACGAGCATTTGTGGCTCTTTATTTCTCACAAGAGAAATCCACTGGCATAAAAAGTTGCTAAAATTTTTTTTAGAAAAATCGCAGAAAAAGATTGTTTTGAAGAATATAAAAATATCAACCTGACTTTTGTCTATTTCTAAACGTCGAACGAGCATTTGGAACTCTTTATTTGTCACTAAAAAAAAATAGGGAAATTCACTGGCACAGAAAGTCGCCAAATGATTTTTACAAAAATCCCAGAAGAAGATTATTTTCAGCGAATATAAGAATGTCAAGCTAACTTTTGCCTATTTCTAAAAGCCGAACGAGCATCTGTAGCTCTTTATTTTTCATGAAACAATAAAGAAATTCACTAGCACAAAAAGTTGCCAAAATTTGTTTACAAAAATCCCAGAAAAAGATTGTTTTCAGAGAATATAAGAATGTCACACTATCTTTTGCCTATTTCTAAACGCCGAACGAGCATTTGTAGCTCTTTATTTCTCACATGAAAATAGAGAAATACACTGCCATAAAAGTTGCTAAAACTTTTTTAGAAAAATCCCAGAAAGATATTATTTTGAAGAATATAACAATATCAAGCTGACTTTTGCCTATTTCTAAACGTTAAATAAGCATTTGTAGCTCTTTATTTTTCACAAGAAAATCACTGGCATAAAAAGTTGCCAAATTGTTTTTACAAACATTCCAGAAAAAGATAATTTTGAAGAATACAAGAATATCAAGCTGACTTTTGCCTATTTCTAAACGTCGAACGAGCATTTGTAGCTCTTTATTTCTCACCAAAAAAAATAGGGAAATTCAATGGCATAGAAAGTCGCCAAATATTTTTCACAAAAATCCCAGAAGATTATTTTCAGCGAATATCAGAATGTCAAGCTAACTTTTGCCTATTTCTAAACGCCGAACAATCATCTGTAGCTCTTTATTTCTCACAAGAAAATGGAGAAATTTACTGGCATAAAAAGTTACCAACATTTTTTTACAAAAATCTCAGAAAAAGATTAGTTTCAGAGAATATGAGAATGTCAAACTAAATTTTGCCTATTTCCAAACGTAGAACGAGAATTTGTAGCCCTTAATTTGGCTCAAGCAAACAAAAGCTCAGAGAAATTTACTGGCATTAAAAGTTGCCAGATTTTTTTACAAAAATCCCAGAAGAAGATTATTTTCGGAGAATATAAATACCAAGCTAACTTTTGCCTATTTCCAAACGTGGAACGAGTATTTGTTATAACTCTTGATTTGCCTCAACAAAACAGAACCATGAGAAATCCACTGACATAAAGATATGTCAGATTTTATTTAAAACGAAAAACCACAAAATATTTCAAGTCAATACTCAAAGCTATCAGTTACAAAAATCCGAGAAAAAAGGTTATTTCCTTTTCGCCCCCAATTGAAAGCACTCTAAGCGATTCGACTGCCCATAATTTTTCAACGATCAATCTCAAAACGCAACCAGATTAATGTAAAAACGGTTTCCCTTCAGGAAATCCCTTAACCGTGGCCAGCTGTATTAGGAAGCATTTCTCTTTCGTGACTAACGGTGCGCGGCTCCAAAAACCGCAGTAGTTAACTATTTAAGTTTAACAATGAAATACGTGCAGTTCGTAATGAATCCGGAGACCGGAATCTCGGTTGGGATTGCAGCCCAGAAATACTTAATGCATAACTTAGTAGAGGGTTGAAATGTTAAAACTAGCACAACCTATCTCACCTCTAACCTTTAATATCGCCCTACAAGAAAAAATAATCTCTCCAAATTACTGCCATAATAAAATTGGGGGGCTAATTAAAAAATCCATACCGCTTCACAACCTTAAAATTAACTCGACATTTTTAATTTGCGTTATAAAGCGTGCATTATTTTGATTTTATTTTCAGAAATTTCAGGACGCTTTTATAATCAACACTAGCATGTGCTTAATTTACTTTTTCATATCCAACTTTTTGTATTATGTTAAAAGTAAAGCTATCGATTTCCTGGCACAAAGGTTATATAGCAACATAAAATTAAATATGAGTTGAAAACGGGTATTTAATAAAACAGGCGAGACGAAAGGATTTTTAATATACGCGTTTTAAATTTCTACCTCGATTTCTTTATTGCTATAAAAAAGATTTTACGCTTTTTTCGTTAAATTATGAAATTTCAAAACGCTATTTTTAACCTGCACATTGAAATTTTTTGTTAATTTGTTTTTTTAATTACTTTTGAATATAGCTGGCTTTACAATAAATAAAGTCGCCTAATACTAATTCTCCGAAATATCAGTTTTTCAGATTCCACTAATACTTGTAATTCTTGTAGTCTATATCAAACCGTTTTTATTGGAATTCGTCATCTGCTTTATATTCTGCTGGCGTCTTCCCTTCATCTCTTCGCAATTTCTGTTATTTTGACATTTACTACAGCGCATATAGTGTACAACGGATTTATAGGCACTGAACTAACTAAGCTGCTGATTATTACCATTTTTATGAGGAATGAAACCTTTTTGTAGCTGTTTCTGTTCATTTCCATAAAGAATCGTTTTTTGTATAAGCAGGAAGATGCTAAAGATACGAATATTAAGTCCGAAGGGATTGCTTTACTTTGTTATCTTTAATTAAACCTGAAAACTGAGGAAATTCATCAACTCCAAATATGGTGAATTTTGAAACAAATACCTACCTCTTAAAAAAATAAGAGAGAACATCAATATTAAAAAAGCTCCAGGTTTTGACCAATTACAGGGTTAAAGCAGTTTCCGAGAAAATCAATAATGAAGATAACTCATATCATTAACGCCACTATCTTGTTAAAATAGTTACGTACCCAGAATGAGGAAGGTAGCGGGCATAATTATGATACCAAAAGCAGGGGATAAAGTTACATCGTATGGACCAATATCTTTGTTGCCAATAATGGCGAAACTATTTGAAAACTTAATACTCAAACTACTTAAAACGATAATCGAAAAAAAGGAAATAATAACACCTCACCAGTTCTGGTTTAGAACTAGACATTTAACTATAGACCAAGTACCAAGTACATAGAATTGCCAGCGTAATAGAAAAGACCCTTAAAGATCTGCTCTACAATCTTTTTAGATGTAGCGCAGGCTTTTGACAAAGTATGGCACCAAGGATTAGTTCACAAACAAGACGTACATATATTTATCTAGTCAACTGTTGAAATCTTATACATACATCGGACAGAATGAGTTAAACAAGGAAATGAATATTCAGACCTAAAAGACATAAAAGCTGGGCTTCCACAAGGAAGTGTGCTAGGACCAGTCCTGTACCTTGTCCACAGAAGTCTACCAAAACTAGAAGAAGCCAACGTTGTCCCCTTCGCGGATGACACTGGAATTCTTGCGGTTGAAGACAAATTCAAAGAAGTAACGGAGAAGCTACAAAGAGTGGTGGATAGAGTTAACACCTGGACTAATAAGTCGGTACATTTCACTAATAGAAAGATCCAGTACTTACCAGTAGTTATCAATAATAATATAACGCCCCATTCCAACCAAGTCAAATACTTGGGTATTGCACTATATGTGAAATTACGCTGGAAGGTTCACGTTAAGAAGGTATGAATTAAATATCAAATATACGAAAATGTACTGGTTGATGGGGAAAAATTCCTGTCTTTCAGTACATTACAAGCTTATACTATGAATTAGAGTAGGCGGTGCATAGTAATATTTATGTCGATTATAGAATTTTCAAAAACTTTAACAAGATTTATTTCACATCTTGTCAGATTAACATGTGACATTATTTGAGCGTATGATTCTATCAAAGATGCAGTTTTTGATTTCCAAGGCTTGCTCCCATTCAGCTACTTATTGGACACATAGTAAACCCAGTTTGGATTTAAGGTGCACAGTCATGGGGCTGCACAAAACAATTCACATTAATTATATACAACGCTTTCGGAACAGAGCACTAAGGAACATCTTTGGTGCGCCCTGGTATATAAGAAATAACGACCTCCACAGGAATCTCAGTATGGAAAAAGAAATACGAAAAGGTGCAAGGAACCACGAAGGAATGTTCACAATTATGAAAATGTTGAGATACTTCAGCTACTGGATAATAGTGAATTGGTGAAAAGACTCAAAATAACTAAACCCTTTGAGTCAGTGTAACAGTGCAAAGAAGAGGAAATACCCGAAATAACCCAGTATGAAATAAAATGTGCTCTAAAGTCAATGAAAAAGAGAAAAGTGCACGGTGACGATGGATAATATCGGAGCTACTTAGATACGGAGGCCGAGCACTCCTTAGAAGCCTAGCGATCTTATTTAACGAATGCATAGCAACAGAGAAAATTCGAAAGGCATGGGAGAATTCTTTAGTAACATTAATACATAAAAAAAGCAGTATATATGACTTAAATAACTATCGCCCAATAACATTGTTACACACTTCCAGAAGTTGTTTACAAAAGTCGTTAAAACTCAACTAACAACCAGCGGAGCAAGCAGTATTCCGCCAAAACTATGGATTACATACACGCTATTAGACAGCTCATACAGAAATTGAACGAATACAACCTCCCATTAATACTACTATACTAAGCATGGACAATACAAGATGCTCCAACCAGATGCAAAATAGACCACCAATATATCCAAGTTATTAAAGACGCTTATAAAGACGCCACACGGCAAAGTGGTTGTCCAAACATTTGGTAGAACAGAACCCATCACACTTGAAAGGGGTATAGGACGAGATACTACCCCCCCCCCCCCCCAAGTTATTTACAGCTGCTCTAGCTGACGCATTCAAAACATTAGACTGGACATTCAAGGCGAAAAACATTTTCGCCAATGATATAGTCCTTGTATCTACAAACCTAAAGAAATTACAAGAAATGCTTGACGAACTAAATACTGCTATTAGTGCAATATGACTAGATAAACAAATCAAAAACTAAATTCATAAACAATATCGATCTACAGGGTGCTACAATAACATGTGAAGGAGAAACACTACACAGATGAAGTGACAGAATTTACTTAGGTCAGAACATAGGATTAAATAAAGATACCCAATTAAACGAAATAAAAAGACATAGGTATACGTTTGGAATGTGTAGCATTTGGAAAGCTCCGAAATATCTTTAAATATAACCAACATATGAGAATGAAGGTGTTTAATCAGTGCGTCCTGCCGTGATCCTGCCTAACATGACTTATGCTGCATAAACAATCTATTACTGCATTACAAATGCGCCAAAGAGCAATGGAAAAAGCTATGATAGCCATCACACCCAAAGACAGGAAGAGAACAAATCAAAGTCGATGATCTAATTGAAAAAGTGGTGAACATGAAATGGAAATGGGCCGGTCATATCGTAAGAAGAAACGACCAAAGATGGACAAAGAAGATTACAGAATGGTGACCATGGCAAGGAAGCATAGTGTAGGAAGACAAAGAATGCGATGGAATGATGATATCCGTAGAGTAGTGGGGAAGACGTGGATGAGAGGCATATATGATCGTACAAATTGGATAAATAAAGGGAAGGCTTACATCCAATATTGGATAAAGAAAGCTGGATAAGAAGAATAACAGTGCAAAGATAGTGTAAAGTGCGTGTGTTAAACACAAGAAACAAGTGTACCCAAGAAGTGATAGAAAAAACTAAGATTTATCAAAGGATAAACTTAGACAGCAGTGTTAAATTAAAGAAATAAAAATTATGGAGTTCTCCACCAACAAAAAAATGCTTATCCAAAGATTTGTTCAAGGCCAAATTGTCACTTGTATTTAGTACAACCACATTCTATCAAAAATGCGTTAAAAATGATTTTTACTGTAGTTTTGTTAGAAACATGTCAAATCTTAAAAAGTGAACCTTCTTTACGTTTTTTAAGAAAAATTCTTTACTACAATAAGAGGATTAAAACGTTTCTCTGAGAACAAAATATGGTGGAGTGCTTATACACCAAGCTGAATTTTCTTCGAGCTGCAGAAATTTCATGAATTTTAAGTAATTTTAACAGAACGATTCTTGTGTTCAAAAGAATCGTATAAACTTAGTTATATTAAATTCTGAAGCCAAGTATGTTCGCAAAGAATATTTATTTACAAAATCTATAAAATTAAGTTGCTCAACTATTAATATGGAATGACTATTTATCGAAGCACATTTTTATTTAAATTAAAACCACCAGCAAAATTAAACAGCAGGAAATAATTATGTAGAACTACATTACCAATACGAATTAATTCAATTAGAGCTTCAAATAGTCACATCGTAGGTAAATCGGATATTTAACAAAACGTAGATTAAATTTGGTTCAAATTAAATACCCAGAATCGATATTGAATTTTAACACAAAACTTTTCCTATAACAAGATTTTTTTAATCTAATCACGCAAGGTTGAACAGCAATACAGTTTACGGTACAATGGGGAACTAACAAATTTCTTCGACAATTGAAAACTAAAATTTTAATCCCGTAAATGGATCCTTAGTCGTAACGGAGCTACCTAAAGTGATTTGCGCTAATAACCGTTGGATTTAGTTAATTCTCGGGCCCATTAACTCCGCACGTTTACAGAATCTTGCTTCAGGTTTTCAATCTACGTTTCGTGCTACAAATAAACGCACAAAGACAATAAATCTACACGTTGACAATGCCTGTAGCAAAAGCTCCAGCTCAATCTATTAAAACCGGCGTTTGTATTACGATTTTTTCCTGCTCTTTTGGGCCGTGTTTACAGGACAATCCCGAGCGTACTGAAATCGAGGAGGAAATCTCATGATGGAAATGTGGACATGACAGATCAATTTTTCTTATCAAAATTGCTCCATCAGTTTACTATCTATAAATATAATGGAAACGAAATAAATACGTACGTTGGCATTGTTAAATGCAACACGCACAATATGCAAAACCTAACGTGTAATTAAGCGAAATAATTTATAATTTAATATTAAAAGAGCACATGCGACTGAACACCTATGAAATGTAGTTAAAGCTGAAAGTATTCCGGAAGTCTTAAATATTCATAAAATGGGCCACGACTAAATCTATTACGGCAATACTTTTCTATTTTTGTACTTATCAGCAACATCTTGTCAACATGTCCTACTTACTTATATAACATGTCTTGCATAATTATTCTTTTGTCGAGTTTACTTCCCGTGAACTTCAATAACGTCAGCTTTTTTAAATACAGAACAAATCAGTTGAAACCTTAAAAGTAATTGCAATTCGTAGCGAATACTACAAACAAAAACACATAACGGGATTTCCCGAATCCTTCAAAAAGTCAATGTTTAACAGTTCATTCAACTAATGCGAGGCTTAAAAAATCCTAAATAATCGGGTCAACAGAAGTCACACGAAAGGTTCCCAATTATCGAAAAAACGGGTCACATATGGTTTATTCCAGTCAGCTCTATCGACGAAAACTGTCAGCATAATTAATGTACAACACTGTAAACACAGGACGAAAAACTGAGTTAACCTGGAAAACGCAATTTTAAGGAAATACCAATGCATAAAAAGAATTCTAGATATAAATATATAAATCTGTAATTTAACTGACGTATCATAAATCAACCAAATCAATCAGTGTCGAATAAATCGGATCAGATAGAACAAATATTGTTTATGTCGATTAACGTAATCTAATGTTACATTACATTACAATTTGATAGACAACAAAATCTGATACGACAGATAAAAAACCTCAACAGGTAATTATAATTTAGCTATACAAAGTTACAGAACACTTGCGGTTAATTAAAGAAGCAATAATGGTGCTTTTAATGACCCATTAAGAATTCATCAGTACAATTATCTATCGTGCTGTTTTCTGCAACACGCGTATAAGAAGGGCACTAATAGAATTTAAAGGAAATTTCCTTGACAAGTTAATTCCCCCATGTTTGCTAGCGTTACAAAACAGCATTAAATTGGTTAGATGATCTTTTTAATGGCTGTAGGGACGCAACAATTGACCAAGAAAATTTATATCTAATGCAGTTACCTTTAAAAATTATAATCTTACTTCTGCTTTTTCTTGGAGATTTATTATTACGGTGCATATTTCATATTACAGATTCGCTTTCGGTACGACTAATTAATAGTAATTATTGTTTTTTAATGTTAAATGTGTAAAACTAAAACCTCAATTCAACATGTAACAACTCGACAAGAGAAGCATGTATTACAAACGGCTTGCAATTGAATGACTAATATAACACGCAAGTAAATGTCTTTAAAGAAATGATTGTTTTTGTAATTAAGAAAAAAAACTTAAAAAATCTTACCTATACTGTGGTAGAGGAGCTTCTAAGTATGTAACCTGCAGGTATGATGGTTCTTGCTACAACTCTGAAATAAATAGAAAAACATTAAAATTCGTACATTTAAGTTTTAGTTTTTGTTAAACTTGTCATACTTTTCAAAGCTTTTATTAGTATCCTCCAGTAATCCTTGCATATTAAAATAAAGATATACTGCAAATATTAAGAAGCAAACGCATTCGGTTATTCTTCTGTTTGTTTTTTATTAACAGGATTTTCATATACAAGGCAATGGCTTAACTCATGTTTAAAGCCGTCTCTAACTAAAGTCATGTTTAAAGTAAAGATAAAACGATATACATACTTTTATGTAATTTTATATGCGTAAAACACAGATGGTATTTAATTAAATTTAAATATGAGGTGAGAATATTCAGAAATCTCTTTTGTCAAAATTAATAATAATGCAAAAAAAACATGTACCTAAATATAATAAATGGCGGCTAACAGAATACTCGTAGTACCTCATTTTGAGAAGTCTCAACAACTTGTAAAACAAACCGAAATTTTTAGTTATGCTTCCAAAAATTTTATAATGTAGAACGAGCTTTATATCTACTTCTGAAAGTATTAATAATGCTGATGTAATGTTAAATACGGCACAAAAATAGAATAATTTTCAGATTAAAAAAATCTAAAGCAAAGGATTGGTTCTTCTAAAATCCAAAACATTTCCTCTGAATTGTTTAAGGAAATGATTAAATATAATTACGATAGAAGAATATTATTAATAGTCTTTGCTATATTCACAAACTATGAAGTTAATGTAAACCATAAAGCATAAAATCAGTCGATGTCGATAAACTTAATTAAAAGAAAATTAATTATTTTCAATACCTTGTCAACTTGTCAATTAATTCCTGCGTTTCAACGTATATTCTTTGCACTACTTGGGTATAGAAAATCAGAGAATAAAAAAGCTATTCCTTGTCTTTGAATAAATCCTAGAAACAGACATGAATATTCGTAGTAATAGTTTGTTCCAACACGAAGAGAACAAAATTCTAGTACAGAACAGCGACAGATTAGAGACATCTTAGATGCGTCTGTTATCTCAAATATTTGTACTTTGCCAGGAATTCTCCCTAAGTCTTCTAATTCCGAGTGTATTTTATCCCCACGTCACGTTCTACGTGCTCTGACCAACTCTCATTGTTTGCAGAGGAAAACGGTAGCTCCGACACCACCTAACTCGTTAATAATAAATCAAAGGCCTCTCTGCACTTGCGTATTCCTGATGCTGACATCCTAACACCCCCGTAACATACTAATCCAGCTACATGTCATGTTTTATAGTAATTAAATAATCTGTTTGTCAGAACAGGAACGTGCACTACACTACGAGTTAACAAACCCAATTAAAATTACCGAAGTTTAGTTCTGGTACGCATATTCGTAAAAAAGTTCACGCAGTAAATTTTACTTTTCCTAAAACCATCTCTACTATATTCGGGCAGTTTGCCAGCTCTTCCTATCCAGTAAAACCTCGTGAGAAACTTGTCCCAGTTTTCTTATGTCTTGCTTTGTGTTCTCAACAATATTGTAAGTGAATCGGAGTTAAAACTGGTGCCAAATTCGCAGCTTTTTATACATTTCCGAATTTTTTTGCTAGTAATCAACTGTTGTTTATGTAGCTGTTACTGATTTCTTTTTAACAAATGATTTGTACATTCATTACAAGGTTATTTTCAAGTTAAAAATTCTAATCATCTGGGTATAAAAATAACCCTCAAGAAGGCAACTAAAGGAAAGGTCTTAAATTTCCTTCTTATCGTCAATTTAACTGAATTTGCCATTTAAAAGGCAAAATGTGAAGTAGAACAGTAAAGAAAATCTTTTTACGGCGAAAATTCAAAACAAATACCATTCGGAAACGATGCAATAATAATTTCCATTCAACCCACTGAAAGATATTATGCAAATTAGGTAAAATGATATTGTTATGGATTGAAATCTTGTTATGCTCCAAACTTAGGTAGCTTGTATCAGGTTTAACTTCCGACTCATAAGGATGTCGTTATTTCTTGTGTTGTCTTCAACTTGAGTACCAATATTTTCCGTTCCAATTTATCAGATCTAATTTAGCATGCTAAAAGAAATTTCGTTTAAATTCACAACCTTATCATTAATTTAAAATAAAAACTAAACAGTTTCAATACGTATATTCCAATGGTCTGCTGTGAAATATTTCTGACGTTGATATATTTCCAGTAATTAAAAAAAATAGCTCGTTTTGTTGATATCTAGATTTCATTGGTGGTAAATATTTGTAAATTAAGCTGACAAACACAACACACGGTTTGGTCTTCAAACGACATCATTACTATTAACTGTGCGTCATGTTACAAGTAAATTAGTGGCAGAGCCTACGTTTATTAATTATATTGAACTCATCAACATAATTTGGTATTACTGTTGTATACAGCTTTATATATCAAGATAAAATTTTGTGAATTAGTAAAATAAACCAATACATATTTGCAATCGAGAGTGATTTTAATTGTTTGATTTTATTAAGCTTCATTTTCGTGTATAAATATGGAATAAGAAAAGATTGGAAAAGGTTAATAAACATTACCAAAAATTAAAATTAAGATAACTAATGACTAAAAGTTAGTAACAAACTCCTGAGGAATTTTTTTTCCAGTAACATATGATTAGGAATTAGGAAACAAAATCACTTGAAACTTTTAGAAGACGGCGATACCAATAAATCAGACTGTAAAAGTTTACCTATCAGTAGTAGGTAATGACGTGGTAAATTAAACATATAGAAAACTAAATTTCAAAAAAAAAAAAAAAACAGCATATAAGTTCCTCCTCGAATTGTTATCGTTGGTGCTCCTTCCCGGTACATTGCCGATTGCTTCCATAGCCAAATGGCTAATTAGAAAATGGAAAATCAACCCTTAATTTTATTTTATTTTAAATATTTGCTTGGAGATTCTATGTTTACACAGACATAAGAACAATAATAATCAGCATTTAGTTTCTTAAAGAACGACTTGGGTATTTATAAATTTTGGTTTCCTTTAGTCTATTAATATACATACAATGTGCATATTCTGCCTTCTAAAAGGCTTTTATAGGCAATAAGTTGAAAGAGATGGACTTTCAAATGAAAAAGGGTTGAAAATATTTACTGAATACTGAACTCATAACACAAAACTCTGCAAGAAATCAATCAAAATTATTGTTTTTTTTTGCATTTGATAACCCCTTCCGAATTCTGAATAGGCAACCACCCATACTGGGTTCATAAAATGTGTGCATTAGGTGTATAGTGTGTTGCCGCCTATTGAAGGTCAGCAAGTGGTTATGTGATGAAAAAATAAAAGTTTTTATTTGATTTTTTGCTTGCAGCGGTTTTCTCAGTAAATATGTCATTCTCTCGAAAACCTATATTTTTGATTTTATTTTCTGTAACGCGTTTTCGTGCGACGTGTTTTTTACATTAACCATACCAATGTCAATAAAAGTTAATTTTTTGCCTTCTTGTTTAGAAATCTTCTAAGTTGTCTTAAAACTGGTTATTTCGCCACTGCAAGCTAAAATAAAATTTAAATTAATAAACTATTGACACAGAGACAAATGCTCAAAAAAGCAGTACAAATTGTCAAACTCGCCACAAAATATCTCAATATTTAAGTATTATCTTAACTAGCGGCATAAAATATTCGGATGTCGTAGTCTCGTAGTAATTACTTAGTAAATCGAAAATACAGGAAAGGAAATTTTCAAAAACCAAAAACAACAAAAATAATCAATCGGCGGATAGGAATTCCTTCTCAACTGCTCTTCTCATTTACTTTAGAGTAAATCTTCGTACCTTCCAATAAATTTACTTTACGGTTATTTTCATTGGTATTCCTTCCTAGCAAAATTGGTTTCATAGCCCAAATAGCTAATTAGGAGATGGGAAATTGACCCTTAAGTTTATTTTATTTTATTTTAAACGCGTTCTTGGAGTGCCCATTTTTATGCAGACATAAGAATAATAATAATCAGTAGTTAATTTAACAGTAGTGTAACTGTTGAGACAGAAGAACTCAACGTTTCGCCCTTTTTTAAGATGCTTTTTAAGGAAGAAAAGAGAGGTAACTCAACATGTCAACCACGCAAGAGGCAAAGTTCTGTTAATACCGACACTGACCATGGAAGTCTTCGAATTCATTAGTATTTAATTTCTTGAATAAACATACTTATTGATAAGTTTTCCTTTTTTTCGATGTATTTCCGTACAGGGTGCATATTTTACCTTATTTACTGTAAAACTCTGTAAGAAATCACTCAAAATTATTTGTTTTTACCCCTTGCGAACTTTAAATAGGCAACCATCCATACTGTTTTCATACGATTTGTGATTAAGTGTAAGGTGTGTTGCCTGCTCAGAGTCTGCAAAGGGTTATGTGATGATCTCTTGCCTGCAACGTTTTGTTTTGAGCTTATTTTTTAGTAAATATGTATGTCCCTTTTTTAAGCGCTTATATATATTTATACAATGGGATTTTTTAAAAACTCAATTGCAGCAGGCCGTATTCTGTCTTAATAACCTTAGAACTGTCTGTATTAAGTCAGAATATGGCCTGCTGCAATTGAGTTTTTAAAAAATCACATTGTACATAACCCATTCCCTCTTTTACCGCAATGCAGTGTCGAGGGTCATTCGCACTTGCTGGTGTGTAGTAGAGGTAAAATAGGTTCATTTTGGACTTGTATCACGCTTGAACCAGCTTTCATCCACAACACAGTCATACACCTTAAACTTAAGCCTTAATTAACGAATTCGTCCCAAATCGATTAAAAATTACACCGACCGGGAACGGGAATCGAACCCGAGGTCTCTGGTTTACAAGGCAAGTATGCTAACCTTGACGCCATCCAGGCCGGTAGAGTCAGTTTTATTACAATTACTGATTTATGCGGGTACCACATTAATCATAACTTATTATTAACATTTCCATTTCATGTGTAAATTCGGGAAAACTGATTTTCAATAATTTCTTATCATACACATTGAAATTTCTGATCGGATCAAGAACGAAATTATGTTCAGAATAAATAATTCAAGCTTGAAATAAAATTACCGCTAGCAATCCCAAGTTGCACAAATTAAAAAGCCTGGATGCAATTTTTTATGCTATTTAATATTTAGTTTCTTCGTAAACATGATTAAATAGAAATTAATTATATGGTCGCGTTCGTATGGAAGGAAGACCCTTAGAAATCGTTACAAAATGCCACCTTTTAGAAATAAAAAACTTTGCATGTTTATTACGGCAAATAAGCTTTAAAATGGGAGTAATAAAGTCTTTAAATTATGGTACTTTTTGGAATAAGTCTTTATTATTTCCAAGTATATTATTATTATTAGTTTCAACATCAGACAGAAACCTGCGAACTGAAAGTAATTAGCCATAAAGGGAGTTACAAGACGAGATAGACTGAGAAACGACCTTATAAGGAATCAACTAAAAGTCGAACCTTTGATGATAAAAATCAGACGGCAAAGACTAAGCTGGACTGGACCATAAGGAGGATGGAACAAGAAAGATTACCAAGAAAAGTGTGGGAAGGAAGAATCACAGAAAAAAGAAAAAATGGAAGAATCACAGGAAAAAGAAAAAGGGAAGACCCAAGAAGAAATTGAATGATATAGTCTGCGAGGCACTCCATGAAGTAAATTTGGAATGAAGCAAAGAAAATAGCGCAAGACAGAAAGAAATGGAAGAAAATAATCAACCAAACAGGAAATGGACACCTCAACACTGCTTAAGCGGTAAAAGAGGATGGAATAAGTAAATAAGTTTCAACATTCAATATTTTCGAATTTAATACATTTTCAGTGATTTTAACGGATGCAATAAGTGATGCGCGTTCCATACTTACTAACCAGAAATTATCCAATGTGAAAATAGTGATAAAAGGAATATAGCCTCCTTAGTGAGACGTACATGCGAACAGTATAAACTCACCCTGCCATGAATAGCACAATGTGCTGAACTGGCAATAGCTGTATAAAAAAAAAGTTTGGAATGCTACGTACGTCATAGAAATCCCACAGGTTTTTTATGTTTTCAATGTTGTAATCTGAATTACGAACGCAAACTTTTGTTATTCTCGAGCTTTTCTCTTGAAAATCTGTTACATATTTTTATCATTACAACTTTCGCATATAAAAAATAAAATGCAACAAAAAGTATGAAATTAAAATAATTAAAAATACATAAAAAAGAGAGTAAATCTCGACACATTTAATTTCTCAAAACTTTCCAGCGTTCACGAAAATGTATAAACGCTAGAGCGTTTTTAAACTTCATAAAAGGTAAATCAGTCCACCAAATTCTAACTTACTCAACTGACTATTTACTTTGTAATATTAACAAACGGTCGGCCTGTATTTTATAACCACGATTACGTATTATTTGAAACAAGAACAAAAGCAACGAAATTTACCTAAAAAAGGTTGTTAATTCAAAATGTAAACACGAAACTCAATTTCTGCTTTCAACAAACAAAACAAAACTTCATTAGCAAATTTTGTAAAACATTAACCTGCTAATAAAAATCCCACGTTGCTCACATTCCCCTTATTAAAGAAGAATCCAGGATTTTTATGGCCGGATTCGGATTGAATTATTTTGTACAGGTTTATTTATATTATTATTGCTGTTAATGCTTATCAGCAAGCCTTTGTACTTAAAGAAGTTTACAGTTGATAACCTAAACATATCACGTTTGGAATTCAATATTTATTATTGTTATCATATTGACACAACTATTTCAATTCTTTGAAAATGAGTTAAGCAAGCATTTACACCTAAAACAACAGCTAACAGGTAAAACAAATAATAAAGACGGTCTTACTAAAAACCTTTCAGGAATGACTAATGAAAAGCTTATAACAACGGAAAATAGATCAATCTAATAAATTATGTACAAAAAATTCACTCTGCTACACGAAAGCCTATCTGCTACGCCCTTGACTTTATTAATCAATATCCGGTAATATTTGCCGTAATAAACATGCGAAGTGGTTTATTTTTAAAAGGTGCTATTTTGTAAGGACTTCCTTTCTAACCAACGCTATCATAATTTTAATGTCTATTTAATTGGTTTTAAATAGTGGGGGGTGGTGTTTACAAACGCAGCGTGTTCATGAAGAAATTAAATATTAAATAGCATAAAAAATTCCAACCAGAATGCTTTTTATTAGTTATTAATCGTGAAAACTGAAAACCTGAAATTCAGACTGATTGTGATTTAGATTAAAGGACTGGCGGTAATTTTATTTAAGGTTTGAATTATTTATACTGAACATAATTTCGTTCTTGATGCGATCTGAAATTTCGACGTGTATAATGAAAAATTATTGAAAATTAGTTTACACACGAAATGAAAATGTTAATAATAACAAGTTTTGTGGTACTTGCATATTATAATCAACAACTGTAATAAAACTAATTTCGTTTGATTTTTGTACAATTATTTATAATTACGACAGTTTTAAGACATCTTAGAAGCATACCTTCTTTGAGAAGGTTTCTAAACAAGAAGGCTAAAAAAACCTTTTAAATTGTTAACGATCATGGTTATTAATGTACATATGTTTAGACAAAAGTTATATGAAAGGGCTTTTATGCATAATAAAATTAGAATTGATTTGATATGGCAAAACGTTGCAAGAAACCAAATAAACATATCTGTTTTTTCATTTATAACGCCTTACTAACTCTGACCAGGCAACACAGCATACACTTAAATGTACAAATGCTATGAAATCAGCATGGGTGGTTGCCTATTCAGTTTGCAGGGGGTCGTAAAATTAAAAAAATAATTTTGTTTAATTTCTTCCTATCTTATGATTTTGACTTTTAGCAAACATTTTCAACTTTTCCCTTTTTGAAAGCCCAATTCTTTCATTTTATTGCTTACAAAAGCCGTTTAGGAAAATATGCACCTTGTATATCTATAAATATCAAAAAGAATACGAAAACTTACAAACAAATATGTTTCGTAAAAAGATTAAATGCTGATTATTTAGTTCTTATGTCTGAGTATAAATAGAAAAACCAAGAACGCGTTTAAAATAAAATAAAATTAAGGGCCACTTTCATATCTCCCAATTAGCTATTTGGCAACAAACTATGGACACAATCGTACTTGGAAGGAATGCCAATGAAAATAACTAGAAAGTAAATTTATTGGTAGGTTGGAAGATTGGCCCTAAATTAAATTAGAGCAGTCGAGGAGGAATTACTATGCCCTGTTTAATTTTGTTGTTTTTGTTTTTTTGAAGATTTCTGTATTTTCAATTTAGTAAGTAATAACTACGACATTCGAATATTTTGTGCTGTAAGATAAGACACGAAATATTTAGATATTTTATGAAGCTTTGTTGTGGCGAGTTTGACATTTTATACATATTTTCTGGGTATTTGTCTCTTAAACGTAAAAATTCAGTATGTTAATAGTTTATTAATTTAAATTTTATCTTGTGCATGTCTTATATGCATGTGGTAACGAAATACCCAGTTTTAAGACAGCTTAGAATTAACATGTATTGATGTTGACTAATCTACAAAACACGTCGTACGAAAAAGCTTTTATAGAAAATAAAATGAAAAATATAGCCTTTGCATGCAAGCTTTTGAGCAAATGGCATATTTACTGTGAAATTTGGCACAAAACAAAGCGCTGCAAGTAAACAATTAAATAATAACATTTCTGTTTTAACACAGAGTCACTTGCTGACTTTGTGTAGGCAACACTGAATGATCAAATTCGATGAAATCAGTATGGGTGGTTGCCTAGGCAGAATTCGCAAGGGGGTTATCAAATGGAAAAACAAATAGTTTTGTTTGATTTCTTGCACAGTTTTCTGTTATCAGTAAGTATTTTCAACCCTTTTTCGAAAGCCTATTTGGAAGTCCATCGCTTTCATTTTATTTCCTTTTTCTCGTAGAAGGCAAAATATGCACCTTGTCTCGTATGTACATAGACGAAAGCAAACTTTATAAATAAGTATAGTTTTTTAAGAAATTAAATGCTAATAATGAGTAGCCAGCAAAAATAAGAATATTAAAGGAAAAAAGTAGACTGAAGAGGAAGGCAATCAATATTGAATCAGAATTAACCACAGAAAACAGTACAATACAAAAGAGAATGTAGCTAGAGAAGAAAAGAAAAAGGGTGCCGAAGTCAGAGTTAAATACTAGAAGGCACAAATAAATGGGCAGACTATGGAATGGGACAAGGAAAGTCAGAAATTAACTCCAAACACTAAAAAAGCTAAAGGATAGACGAAACACGTTAACGACCCTGCTAGGAAACAGGAATAATGATCATTCGCAGAATTAAACAATGAATGTAGAGAAGCGACATCATCAAAGCAAAACCAGGGAGACTCTCGGGTGCAGACGACTGATAACCTCATCAATTTAAATGAATCTGTCAGCGAAACGGAAGCAAAGCTATAAGACAACAACCACACCTTTAATATGCAGAACTGCGCCATAATTGGAAAATGGAGCGTCAGAACCATGATGGACATAACTAAGCTTGACCCCGTACTGAAAGAAACGGTACTATTTAATATAGATATCCTTGGACTATGTGAAACAAGATGGCTAGGACAAGCGGAAAAACTAAACAAAAAGGGCTTTACGATACTCTCTCTGGAAAGGACGAACAGGAAGAACGATTAAGCGGAGTAGCCACAATTATGAATAGAAATGCACGAAAGAGCCCATTAGATTGGAAACCCATACTAGATAGAATCCTTAGTGCCAGACATACAATGCTATGCTCCTACAGAAATATCGGAGGATGAACATAAAGATGTATTTCACCAAGAACTGACTATCCAATTAAAAGTCAAAAAAGGTGATATAATAAAGTAGGAAACAATAACGAAGTGTGCGAAAATATCATGGGTCAGCATGGTTTAGGGCAATGAAATTCCCACATAGAGATATACATACAGGGAATTTTTCTTTTTAGTATACATATCCCCTATGTAAGTAAGTAAGTAATTTATTGAACCACATGTTTACATGTATTGTTCATTTTACATATAAAATATTAATACATACACAATAATAGAATAAATAAGACATAACATAACCAATGCGTAGAAATAACAATAATGTAGATATAAAAACGTTTAAATATAAAATATACAATATCCGGTGCATAGTATTGAAGATGATCAAAAAAATAATAAAATATAGATTTGTTTTTTAAAGCTATAATTTTATCGCCGATTTTCATTTAGAAAGTCCACAACACTGTAATAGGCTTTACTTAGTAATTGCTCTTTAAGAGTTTTTCTAAATTTTTTTGATAGAGCAGACAGATTTTTAAGATCATCTGGCAAACAATTGTAAATTTTTTTGCCATGGTAATATATCGATTTATAAACCAACGTGGAATGAGGTATGGGCAGTGTAACATTAAGTTTGGATGTTCTAGTGGTATATCGATGTTCATAATTAGAAAGCAGAATCTGTTTATGTTTATGAATGATACAGGCAGTTTCTAAAATAAATAGACAAGGCAGTGTTAATATGTTGTGATTTAAGAACAAAGGTTTGCAAGATTCTATGTTTTTGATGTTGTATATGTATCTGACAGCCTTTTTTTGCAATAAAAACATTTCATTGAACTTCGTCCAGGAGCATACACCCCAGAACGGCAGCGCGTAAGCTAGATAACTTTCAATCATAGCAAAGTAAGTTTGCCTTGCCACACTCGGACCGAGTTGGGCTGAGATTATGCGAACCGTATAACATCCTTTAGCGATTTTTTTTGACATGAATTCTATATGACTATACCAGTTTAAATTAGAATCAATGAGTAAACCTAAGAATTTTGAGTTTTGCACTTGATTTATAACATTATTGCCTAATAGGACTGGATTTAGATAAGCATTAAAGTTCATAACGCTTGTTTTAGAAGCATTTACACACAAACAGTTTGAGTCACACCAGCTTTTTATAATATCGATGTCGTTTACCAACAAATTGTGTAAATCTTTTGAGCTATCTGTACCCCATAGAAAGCAAGTATCATCTGCAAACATTATTGGCTTTCCAGATATGTTTAAGTTTGCCATGTCGTTGATGAAGACCAGAAACATAGTGTATAGTGGGTTGCTTATTTGCGTTTATTATAAAAGTATACATAGGGTATATGTATACTAAAAAGAAAACTTCCCTGTACATAAAGTCACATGGACATCTCAGATCAGCAGACACAAAATCAAATCGATCATATCGCTATAAGCAAGAAACAGAAAGGCTGTCTTAATGATGTGAGAAATAAACACTCTGCAGATGGTGGAAGTGATCACCACGTACTAATAGGTAAAACAAACTTAATGTATGCGCGGTAAAATACAAGGCCCAATATATAAGAAGAGAAAACGATATAATGTACAAAAACTGAAAGATATTACAATAGCCAAAAAGTGGAAAGGTGGACTGTATCAGCTGACAAATGAAAGAACTGGAAGAATCCAAGACGAAAGAAACATACAAAGGAATTGGGAATAATGAGATCTAATTGGCCAAAGAAAAAGCATGAAGCTGGCCAATAACAGAAAAGAGCGTGAATAAAATACAGACATTTTTAAACAAATGCTTAAGAAGGATTCTAAACATTTATTGACCCAACGAAATCTCCAACAGTGAACTTTGGGGAAAAAACCCATGGAAGTAGAGATAACAAAAAGAAAATAGAAATGGATAGGACACACGTTGAGAAAGGATAGTTCAGACATAACAAAACAAGCACTAATCTGGACCCCAATTGGCAAAAGAAGCAGAGGACGGCCCCAGAATACCTGGAGAAGATCGATAAATGAAGAATTAAATAAAGTCGGAAAGAGTTGGAATAGCTTTGTGGAAGCCCTATGCTCCTTGAAGAAGTGAAAAGGAACTTTCTTCTACTTCTTAGAGTGGCACACCCTTTACAAGGCGTTGCCGATCCTCTCTCCATGTGCCTGTGGTGTACGTGTCAAGTAGCCTGCAGAGATAGAGGACCTACAGCTTAACGTGGGTTTATAACCACGGAAGTGCTTGCACTTCTACTCCAGAGAGAATTTTACTAGGCAGAATACACCTCGGTGGTTCGCCATTGCCTTCCGAGGAAATCGGTCGGGTATTTTCGGTGTATATGTGACACTGGGAATCGAACCCGGGCCATCTCAGTGGTCTCAGACGCACGCTGAACCAACTGAGCCACAACCGCCTCAAAAGGAAATTTACATACATATAAATGCTGATTATTTATTATTGTTTTTATGTCTGTGTAAACGTAGAAACCCCAAGAAGATATTTAAAATAAAATAAAATCAAGGATTGGTTAGCCATTTCCTAATTAGCTATTTGGTTATTATAGAAACAATGGTACCGGGAAGGAATACCAACAAAAATAACTGTTTATTTTTATTGTTTTTGCTTTTTTAAAATTAGTTTTCTGCATTTTCAATTTACTATGTCATAACTACAACACCCGAATATTTTATGCTGTAAGATAAGATATTACTTAAATATTCAGATATTTTGTAAAAGTAGTGGCTAGTTTGACATTTTGTACTTCCTTTTTGGTATTAACAGTTTATTAATTTAGTTTTTATTTTAGCAACTGGTGGCGAAATATTCAAAAAAGAAGAATTAAATATTCATGTTACGTATACAAAGCATCTAAATTTAAAAGTACAAGAACGAATTTTAAGTTTCTAGTTTTAGTAGTTTATTTATATTTCTATTCAAATATTCCTTAGAAGGCTGCGTCATTATAAATAAATAATTTGTATACACAAGCAATTTAAAGTTCCCCTTGCACTCTACTATTTTATGTAAAATAGTAGAGTTCTCCCCCAACTTTTCAATGTCGCATTTCTTCCCTTATATGCTTCTTTCATCGTCTGCAAACCTATACGCTTACTCTGATTTCATCAAAAATTCAAGTGTATCTACACAATAAAACGAATACCATTTCGTTACCGAGAAATATATTAGCAATTTCGTTTGGAAGAATGTTGGAAGAGTTGTTTTTTTAAGTTTACAAAGCAAATAGTAATTTATAATTTATATATAAATAGCTAAATACACAAAACATAAATCATGTCTATATCTACATTTCTTAATGGCGCTCATTATGTTGTTCGTATGTGCACGAATTTACCCTTTTAAATGGGTGCCAACAATTATCGCCCGCATAAAATCTACAAGCCCATTCCTTACGGTTTAGTAATTAACACGAAGTTCGCATTTTATTTAGGTTAGTAAGGTGAATGTTAATCCACATACATTCAAGGGCAAATGGAATTGATTTTCAGATATCAATTTTCAGCGGTTGTAATTCAGTCGAGTAAGGCTTTTATATTGAGTGTTGCTTGCAACTTCAGCGAACTTACGTATTCCTGCACGTTTTCTCTTGAGGTTTTATGCACTTACAAAAGTAATCTTTGCAACACTCTTGCAGTCTCTTGCGAAATCTTACACTTGAAACTCCAATTTAGTGTTGGTGCGAAACGGCTAGAAGCTCTAAAACTAAAATGGACTTAATTTCGGTGGTTGCACTTATTTTCCATTATGACACGTCGAAATGTAAACGACAACAAAGTTAATATTTTCATGATTCGGAGAGGCTGGAAGGAACACGTGTCGAAAACAGAACGCGTACACGTGAGGATATACATATACCCATTTAGCACTTTGACAGCGACACGATCCTGGCTTACACGGTTGATATGTAGTTAGACATTACAGGGAGACAAAAGGGATGTCTGTCACTGCGCTGTTCAATATTTCATGGAACATAGCAGGTTCATAACCGCATATTTGGATCTCTATCTATTATTTGAGGCCTAGATCGGTAGGCCTTGTTCGCTCGATTTAAGCTATTACCATGTTAACGCTACTGTTATTAGAGATTCCTACCGTAAACTTATAGTACATCGCACTACTATATTAAATAACGGATCAGAACTGAAAGCGGACTGCGGTTTATATAAGATTTTCTCGTTCAATACAGAAGCAATTCCAAAGTTTATTAAAACGACACGACAAAATAAAACCAGAGATTGAAATCAACGAGTAAATAAAAGCTCGAGGCACACTACAATATAAAAAGTTATTGGACGAAACTTGATTACTGCAACGTATAGAATGATAATGAGATCCCGAAGACGTCTAACTTTGTTGCAGCCGAGAACATACTTATTGAAAATTCAGTTACAACGAAATTAATGAGAGAATTCATCCTCTTAAATTGCAATGGAAGCACATGGGGATTCTGGCGATGCAAAAAGTAAAAGAATATTAATCTGCAACGTAGAAGGAAAATGGGGAAAATTAATTTTTTGTTTGGTATTTTAAGAAATGATCTAATAATTCACGTCCACGCTTTGAAAGGCTGATATAAATTCTGGTTACGGAATTTCTACTGCACGAAAGTGGTATTTTTCTAGGTTCTGTAAAGAACTTTTGATGTTCAATAAATCAAAGCTCGTCTTACAACTTCTTCTGCTTTTTGTTTAATGCAAATCCAGGTAAATTGCTGTCTGCAGTCTATAAATTATACACAAAATATTGCAGCTAATTAAATGTTAATTGGTTTAAAAACATGAGAATAAGTACACCGGTACACCCCTTTCAAGAATTCTGTGAAATTAAAAAGACTGGTTTGATGCTAAGTCGTCAAAATGTTACTGCATTGATTAGCCAGTAAGGATTTGCAGTTATCATTAAGAATTCTAGGGTTTTATGCCCACACTGTAAAGTGTAATTCTAAAGGTACCAACAGATAAATCAAAGAAACTAAATTTTATTGTTGAATAAGTGAATGTTACCCGCAACAAAATAATATCAAATATTTATAATAAGATTTCAAAAACGGAAAGTGGTCCGTATTTTCATCACCGGTTTAACATCGCCTCTAACTAAAGCCCCCTTTAACGTAAACATAAAACGATAACATTTTATACTGTTCTTAATGTGTAGAAAGGAGAGGAGCAATATTGTCAAGGTACTTAAACATGAGGTTAAATATAAATATGACAATATGAGGTAAGAATATCGACCATTTTATTTTATGTGCTACTGACAAATGGATCCTGACCAAATACGTTGAGAAACTACAATAAAATATTAAATATGTAATTAGAGAACATCCCAGAAATGGACAAAAGTGAAATATTGATTTTAAAGGATATGGAAAACAACAAAACACCAGGCCTAAATGAAATTCTTATAGAATTAATGAAAGCAATGTTGAGGGAAGAGGAATGATGCAGTGACACTGAAACTATCGAATTTTTACTCTCTATTTCTACCACACACATGTGAAAACCTTTCCCAACATTCCCCTCTTTTATTATGGTATCTTCTTACTTGTACTTCGTTGTCGACTTGTTTGTAATTCGGATGTGATTCTTCGTTTCTTGTTTCTGTAGTTCAATAACCTTTTCTCTTTTGTGACACTAGTTCTTTTATTTCTTAGCAGTACCAAGGGGTTTTCTTGGCAGAACATTTGTCTAGGTTTTTAACTATGTTTTTTGTCCAAATACCTCCAATACTGTTTTTGTGATAATATTTTAAGTTTACTCCATGCTATTTTCCCAGTATCGTTTTCTTCTATTTTATTTTGTATTATTCTTGTCAAGTCAAGTCAAGTGTTTTTTGTATAAATACTTCACACTTCATCCTCAATTTTACCAATATCAGTCACTTTCTATGTGCTGATGTTAGACATTTTAATCTATCACGTATTAAAAAAGTTTACCAGATATCTTTGGGGTAAAGTAAAGTAAATTGCTTTGACCTTCCACATTTTTATAAACATATTTAGTGATAGCGGCCGATTCAATTTAAATTCCTGTATTATGTAATTCGTTGGATATCTTAAGCACTTGTTAAGCATTATTTTAAATATAACTTTTTCAGATTTACCTGAAAATTCTTTAAACAAGGACTGTTAAATGCCTACCAATCCAATTATTCCATAATTCAAGAGGGACTGAATAATATCGTAACAAAAAATGCTTAATCTTTTTAATGGTAGTATGTGTGGAAGTTTGTTAAAGATAAAGGTTTTTCTTAGTTTATTTCCTAAGTTGTTAATATGTATGCCGGACCTTAGATGCTAATCAATTAATTTACCGAGGTACTTAGTGGAATGGGCAGAATTAATTATTTTATAGTTACAAGCTCCTCCGTTGCATAATAACTCATTAATATTTACTTTCAAATAAGGACATTGTTTGTTTAAGTATATACTCAATGTAATAGAGGTAGTTTTTTACAATTAAATAGGTATATTAGTTATATGATATAAGTTCGCCATTTATATTAATTAAAGCACATCATTTAGATAAATTAAAAACGATGAGGGACAAGTACTGTTCCCTGAGGTACCCCACATTTCACTATTGTATCTTTACTTTTAACATTATTAATCGTTACTTTTGGTTTGAAAGGTAAGATTTAAACCTGCAATTGACCATTCCTCTAATCCCAATAATCTCAAGTTTCTTCCGAAATATGTTGTGATTTACTGTATGAATTATTTAAAAATCTACTTTCTCAAAATAGATGATCAAATTTCGCATATGAATTTCCAGTTATAATGAATATTATAAGTTTGAAATACAGCTAATAGCTTCAAAAAATATGTCCCAGGTTTGAAGTTTCTACTCCGAAATTTCGACTGGAATCCAGATTCAAAGTTATAATTATAACTTGTTATGGTGGTTTTGAGTCTCACGTAGAGTTAAGTTAATTAGTTAAATTAATTAGAAATTAAAAATTTCTATTTGGATTGGAATGAATCTAAACACGTTCGGAAATTTCAATTAAATAATTACACCTAATTAATGGCTTTCACGTTACATATTACGTAAATGAAGGAATATACAATAATAATAATCTCACAAACTTCATGTTATTTATACATATACCATAATAAAATAATCTTTTTTGCCTTTTTTCAAGCAAATACTCTGCATGAGTGTAAAAACCGATAGATAAAACTTGACATAACTGTAATATTTTGCAATTTTATACTTTTTTCGAACAAAATTTCTTCTTACGGATTTATTTTGCAGTCAAAAGTAAAGACGATTCTTGGTTCTACGTAAAACGACCTGTTTTAAATTAAGAAAAAAGGTCTGACAATAAAACGCACCAAGCAACTACGAAAAGGATTTCTTGCGTCAGTTTACAACACAGAGAAAAAGAAGCCCTATAAAAAAATCTGCAACAGGAACTGATTACAGTTTTCTTATCAACATTTTGTGTATTTGCATTTTCTGTTACGATTTTTACTAAGTATGTATGTACACAGATGTTATATTTTTTGGAAACAAATTAGCTTGTGTTTACTAAAAATATGGTTATTGTTAGAATATAAAATTTTGTAGCAAAACTATTAAATGAAGTCGTTATATACGAATACTTTCGTTTCCATAAATTAGAGAGATCTTCACAGTTTCGAACGCTTTAAATTAAAATCTAATTGAATTACAACTTACCACACATAATTAGATGAACACACTGTATTTTTCCTTAATTAAACACGACTCACTATTCATTAACTTTTTTAATTATTCTACATACAATCCAGTAAAGTCTGATCACTTCAACTCTGTACTACCCTTAAAGAACCCAAACTGTTACTGAAATTCCGAAACTAAAATTTTATGGTAGACAAAACCAAGGGACAAAGGTTAAGTCATTGTTATTTTGGAAATTCCGGCTTTTTCACAAATTACCTAAACACATCTTATTTATGTAGACAACGGTAAAATCCAGGTTCCGTATAATCTTTTAAATACAGATTACAGATTAGAACATTTTTCATAAATCTTATTTTGGACGAATTCAGAGAATGAGAGAGGGTATCGCTATTCTTTGTAATGGTTACAGCAAGGTATTTGACCTAACAAGCAGCATTATGCTAAGAGGTTTAAATTTTATGACGCACCAGCGCACCACGAGTTTACAGCCCCTGCTTTATTCTCCTGCTAAATTGGTAGACTTTCTCTTAGGTGTCAATGAACGATAGCCAAAACAAATAAATTACTTTTAGAATATTTAAGCTACTTATCAATTGGATGTTTAAGGATTTAATTTTGAAAAATTTTTTAAACAAATAAATACATCTAGAGGAAACAAATGAACAAGTACGCGTAGTCGTAACTTCCAGGATTAAATGTTAACATCAAAAGGATTTTATTTTCTTCTTGCTTACTCTTTCTTTATTGACCTATTTTAATATCTACGTGACGACCAACATGTGTGTTGATTTATTTCAAGTAATATTTTTATAATTTTTTTATAAAAGACAAAATATGTTAAAGCTTAAAAACATCAAATTTGAATTTTAACCAGATTATTCCATTCTAAAGGAGACCTTTTCTAATTATAAGATAAACTCCCAGAAACTTCAAGTATATTGTTTAAACGATGAATACCAAAGCTCATTACTTAATGACTGACGAGATTACTTAAACCTAAATGCTTACAATATGAGTGACAGTAATCCAAATTAATTACCTGCGAAGGTCACTTTCACCATTGCAATTTCAGCATTTCAAGATTATTGAATTACTGGTTAAAGAGACGTTTTTATCTTTTCCTGGACTGTAGGTCATTAGTGTTTGTATGGTGTACTAGGAAGAAGGCTTATTTTACTATTCGAATGATGCTAACAAAGCTGTTTCAATTTAAAACATTACAGTAAACCAGCAAATATTCAAACTTAAATTCAAGTTTCTTACAGATTTTCAATAAAATCGATTTCTAAATCATCAATTTCTGATTAACTTTAAAAAATAGGGAACAAATAAGAATTACTTGCAGGATATTTTTATTAAAAACAGAAAGTAAACCATCAAATATTCAAAGTTAAATTCCAGTTTCTTCTGGAGTTTCGAAAATTTTAGTTTCAAAGCCAATTTCTGATTCAGCAAATTAAAATTCAAAGTTTAACAACAAATAAAAATTGCTGCCGGATTTTTACTAAGAACAGAAAGTAAACCAGGAAATACATTAACTTAAGTTCAAGATTCTTACAAATTTTCCAAAATTTCAGTTTCAGTCTCCAGATTTAGAAAATTAAAATAAAAAATTCGCTAACAAGTAAAAACTACTGCTGGATATTGTTAAAGGCAGAAAATAAACTAGCAAATATTCAAATCTAATTCTAGCTTCTTACTGATTCCTGAAAGTTTTAGAGTACAGCTGAACACAGTCAAGGAATTAAAAAATTTTGATCTTTCACAACGTGAATTTTGATGGAGGTCCTCCAAATTATCAGTATCTTGAAATCTTATCTTACATTAGAGGTATATAAATACGTAACAATCCTAACTCAAAGAATAATCATAATTATTTGATCTTTAATAGAAACCCATTCATTTTTCGATCGATTATGAAATAAGTTAATAGATTATCATTATTGGACTTGGTCCGCACTTCACACAAAGTCAGAAGGAGCATAGCCAATTTTTGGCATGTCGTTTGCTGCCGAGTGTAGGACATGGTTTGACCTTATGGCAAAAACACTTTATACGTATACATACTATCTATTTTTTACACCATATCAAGCAAGGCTTATAATCCTTATAAGATAGACTTACGCACAAAAACATCTGCAGCTGTAAATTTTATGGAAGGTGAAAGCCATTAATTCCAATGCAAATTCATAATTTTAATTTCTAAGTAATTTAACAAATTAACTTAATTTGAAGTAAGATTCAAAACCCTTTTTACAAGTTATAATTGGAAGTTCTAACCTGGGCTCAACTTTCTTCAAAAAAATGGCTACGAATTTTTCACAAGGGCTTAGAAGTGGAAAAACTCTCCTACTCTGTGGAGGTTTTAAAGTTTGAAGTTAGAAAATTCTGTTCTGAGTTTATTCCTACGTGTAATTCAAACCCGATTTTATATTCTTGAAATTATAAGTATAACTAAGAGTTTGCAAGTATTAACCCTCAACACGGTAATATACGTAACTTAGATGATTAATTTGTTCATTTAACTTTTAACTACTTTCGAATTAGTAATGGGTTTTATATCATTCTGTATTTTCTTAGTAATAAAAGCTTACCTTGAGGTTGTTGAAAGCACTCTCCTTAAATTAATTCCTGAAGCAACTGAAATTTTTGTTGTTGTGAAACTATATAAAGCTAAATTTAGAAACCTCAAACCTGTAAACAAAAGGTATCGTGCAATTTTTGCCCGTGCGATTTCGGCTCATGACGTCATTCATGTTGTTTCAGCTCAGTGGTGGTAGGTAAAGATAATTGTTTTCTTTCCGCCCAAGTTCTTGGCATCTACCCATACTGACAACTTATAATGATATTCCCCTTTCGTAAAAGAAAGAGTTTTCCTTTATAGTTATTTACAAAGAAAATCTTTTAAAAATCATAACAGCACAATTAAATTCGACTGGCAAATACATATACATTTGTGTCATGTATAATGTTTCTTAGGATAGTATTAATTTTGTTTAATAATTATTCCGTTGCTTTAATGTTAGTTTTAACAATTACTTGTTAATATAAAGAACGGACGAGTAAATGTATTTTGAACAATAAAGAAATTGACTCAAAATACTGTGATTGTTATGTTATTATAACCATAAATATAACATCAAAATAACTAATTTTCATATTTAAAAGTATCACTAATCCAGTTGTACACTTATGTTCAAAATGTAATTTTATTTTTTCCAGTAAGACATTTCACAAAGTCAAAGATGCTAATGGCTTAGGCGGAAAGTAGGATCGAATTATCTTTATCTACCATCGCTAAGCTAAAACACCCTGAATGACGACATAAGCCGAATTCGCACGAGCCATAACTACACGTGACGACGTGACCAAACAAAATTTATACAAAATAGACGTAGAGGTGATTTACATCGGCGCCCCTAAATGATTCTGAACACTGGGCGTCTGTTTTAAGTAATTAAGGGTATTCAACCTTTCAAAATGAATTATTTAATCACATTCGAAATTTAAACTACAACTTCATATTCAAAAATAAAAATGTTAGTTCCGATTTGATATTCGAGCTCTTCCGGTTATGAGGATCGCTTCCTAAGCATTTTAAACTACAGGCAAAAAATAAAATCTCACATTAGAAAAACGTACAATAGTTTCTGCGCACAGTTTCCGGTATGTTTTAGTAACCTAAAAATACACGTCAATTAACTACAGTTCCAGTTGGTTACTGTTTACGATTACAATATTGAGAATTCTGCTTTTTTTAATTGGTTCGTTGGTTGGTGATTAGTATGAAGAAGATTTTTTGTATTTTCAATTTGGTGCATCTGTTTTTACTGACATATCACTGTTCACATATTATTTATTATACCTTTGGTACCAAAGTGCTGTCAGAAAACTCCTATTACGACAGTCAATATCTTTTATTTTATTGCCAAATATTACGCATCGTGATTGTATATAATATTATAATATGGTACCAAACAGATCAGCAAATTTTTAAAATGAAGAATAACGAAGAGGGGAAGATGTAACAGATATTAAAAATAATCATCAAATTAAAGTTAATTATAAATAGTCCACAAAAAATTAGATGTTCTAAAATTAATGAATACAAACAAATACGTATTACTGCTATTACTAAGTTACCGAAATACATATTTTTTTGTAATTTTTGTGTTTTACAGTGCTTTTAAGGCACAAAATATACACTGCTTTTGTATGTACTTTTTGTTGGCGATGACGTAAGCGAGATGTGCAAGAGATGTGTTAATTAATGCAAAAAGAGCAAGTGAGTTTGTGTATGGTACGTAGAATGTGAATTAGTGGTGTAGTGACCGTCTGTAAAATACTCAGACAGTGGCACCCGGATGTGCGTCCCGGGATCACCAGGGACGCCCGTAGCTTTGTTCCACTGGCTTCCTAGGGCTTGGTGTTACCTAGCATGGATGGATGGAATAGTGACATGAGTGGATTCCCATTGTCGACTATATTCTGCCATCGTCATCATCACTTCCCAACATTCCAGAGACGTTTTCTACTAGATGCAACCTGGGATTCCATGGGGGGATTCCCTCTCCCTTATAAGTAACCCTATCTGAACCTATACTGGCCAAATGTAGTAATATGTGCCTGTTTTGCTTTCATATATCGCTACTATCTGTGTTAAACATATATTTGCCTGGGTGATGTGAGGATTAATATGTATCTCAAGCTTTGGGTGATTACGAGACCTGGTCGAGGCTACACATTAATTTTGCTAGGATGGAATTAACGTTACTCTTTGGTAAGTCAGTCAAATGTGCTTTTATAACCATGCCCGCTCCTCATCAGCATCAGCTTAGCTCCAACTGTAAAGCACGTCGAGGCCTATTTTCATTTACATTTACGAATATTATGCAGACAAAATCATTTCGAACAGACAATCACACCATCATACATACATGTTGCTACATAGTTTCACAAACAATTAAAAAAAGCTAATTTTTCAATTTTGTTTTACAAAGTCATGAAATTAACCACGCAAACATAAAATTCTGATCGAGTAACTTCGTGTATTGACAGAAAATAGATGATGCGATTTTTCTTACTTGTTTAATCCCTTATTAAACTAACCACTGTTATGTAATTAATTTTCATATTTAAGAATCCTAGAAAATAAATTGCTTTTGAAGTTTTTACGTATTTGAAGACACATATCTGTGAATTTTGAATAGGGCTCACAGAATATTTCATTTTAAAGCCTGAGTTTGTAAATACCCTGTTTTGTTATTTTACATCATCCTATAACGTTATCATGGTAATAACTCCTTAGCAACGAGTTATGTTATGATACATTTAACAGCACTAGTGCTGTAAAGCTTATAACGTGCTGTTATGGCTGTTTTACGTTACTATTTATGAATTGTCATTGAACTGTCATTGAACTGTCACTGAAAATTATTTTTTATTTTTTGAAAAAACTTATTATAGGATGATGTAAACCGTGTTACGACACGCGTAACGTTATTTGCTGTTACATTACTCGAGATTTAAAAGAACTCGCTCCTTCGTCGCTCGTTCTTTCAAACTTTTCTCTCGTAATGTAAAATGCTTCATAACGTTACTAGTATCGTAAATTACTATTACGTCACAGTTACTCGAAATGTCTCCAGAGGTGAAGCCTGTAGCGAGTTCTTTCTAGAACGACGTCTAAAATTCTTGAATTATTTTCAAAAATCTTACAGACAACTACAACTGTAATTTTCAGCTAGTCAAACTTTAAAAAACAGTTTAACAATGTATAGAAACTAGAGCCAGGGTTTGAGAAAATATGAGGAAGAGAAATTTATTCGAAGAGGTTTTACCACCGATTTTGTAAAACTATGGTGCATAAATATGAATAAAAATTGCTTTAGATAATTACAGAATCTTTGTGATAATAAAAAAAGTATGGCATCTCATAGGCTGATTTATTGTGCAGTTATTGTTAAACGGACTAATTAATTAGGTAGATGATTTATTTAGGACTCTAATTTCTAAACTGAATTTTTTTTTAAATTTAGAAAATGTGAACTGTTAAACAACAAAAAAATTCTTTTAACTGCAAAAGCGTTAAAACAGCGTTACTAAGTTAGGAGTTAGGAGTACTTCGTTTAATGCATATTTTATGCCAGACAACGTTAATATTGTCCTCAAACATAGATGTTTTGCAAATAATCTCTAAGGGCTGTCTGTCTTTCATTTAGTTTACGTAACAAAAAACGACGTTGTTAATATTAACGAAGGCTTTTTAGCATATACGTCTTTTGATGCCAAGGATGCACAAAAACTCCCTATTAACATCAACGTAACGTTTTCTGAACAAAACAACAATAACGAATGTAAAATTTAATTTCTAGTTAGTTGCTTTAAAGCATCCATCTAAAAATTCTAATTAAAGTTATAAACACGGTTTTTTCAAGGGTTTTCAGTTTGATCAGTTTGATGGCTTTTAGATTTTCCTAATGCTATTCCATAAAATAGATGACAGACACGGTTTCTCATTTATGCAAAACAATGACCTACTCAGTAAACTAGGTATAAATTCTTAATACGAGATATATTTATTCGTTTCCGACATAACAATTTTCCTTCGCTAAATTACAACCACTTATAAATAATAAGTGTTCCAGAATTGGAGAACGGTTTTCTCTACGACAACAAATATGTCTAGCTGTACAGGTACTCCCATTGGAAGTAAGCACTTCCTTTGTTTTCTACATTACGATGTCGCAGTATTCTAAAATTTCACGTTCCATGAGAAAACTAATCGCTCGTTACGTAACAACCGAATCTTCCGTAAACACTTGGTATTAAAGTGTTTCCATCGAATCGAAATAAAAGGATTTCAACGATTAAAGTGCATTTGCAGTATTGTGTGCTTTTGGAACTAATTAGTCCGGGGAATTGTTTGCAAGCAAAATGCAATAGTCTGAATAAGCAAATATTTATTGCTGTTATGGATGCATCGTTATTTCCAGAGTACAAAGGGACAGAAACGAGCGCACTTACCGGATACAATTGCAGTTTGAATGTGTTGTTAGTAAGAATGAGTAGCTGCTGAGGTGTCTCCTTACCTGTAATAAAAGAAGTTATTGTTAGAAAAATCGTACAATACAAAGCGATTTCTTTGCGAAGCCGTAAAAATATTATTGCTACAGCTAAAGTTATCGTTCTCAAGCGTATATGAAATTCTTATATCGTTTATTGATGTGTCATAAGTAGCGGTCGCCTGTAAATTTTTGACCCGAAGTTTTCAATAAAGCTACGATTTTATTTTGAAGGAACTAATGGAAAAGCTTTTAATCGACTAATTCTTAAAGCTGCTTTTTTCCCACTCATTGATAACATTATATGGTGTACGAAAATAGAAACCGATTAACCCCAACAGCTGTTGCCAACCCCAAATAAACGTTTAACTTTGTTTCCTCCAAACGCGAAAACTGCTGCCCTAATGTAATCAAAACTCGTCAGATTCGCGGAACTTTCTGCGTGGACACAGGTTTTGTCCCTGTCGATTAATTATTGCCCTTGACTCGATAGAATTTTAGGGGTAGATCTACGTACATGTTCCACGGGCGATTGCGTTTGATGTAGGTCAAAATAGGCCTTAGCGACGCGCTTTGATTAAGCTAAGCTTTCAACGCTAATGTAATGGAAATTACGTTAAAAACTTATCCATCCCACAGTCCAAGGTAAAGGAGAGTAACTTGCAAGATTACTCTAATCTCGGTAATGTCGAACGTAATTGAATAAATCCGCCTTTTTGGAGAAAAAAGAACAAACACTTCAAAATATATGAAAAGAACTTGAAATTTATGAGATTATTATTTAGCTTTAATAATTACAAATATTTTTTCTATATAACCATTTTTTTCAGTACATAAATACAGTGAAATAACCCCTTAAATGGACGAGGGCAATTATTTTCGTTGCACCGTTAAAAATGTATACCATACTAATGTAAAGAATTTTCTATTAAACGGTCACTTTAATAAGCAATCGTGCGTAAAAAGTTGAATTAAAAATCTCTCTTTCCTAGACAGGTAACAACCTTTGATAGCCTCTTGATAAGCAATTTTTATTGCGTGCGTGGTTTATCAAACTAATTTTAAAATTTAGAATGATCAAGCATGACCTGTACAATTTTAAAATTAGCTGTAAACTATTATAATCGAATTCTCAATTCATGTTTCTGTTCAAATAACGCTGTAAATGATATCAGACGCTTGGTAATTATTGCATCAAAAATATTTAAGGACAATTTATTACGTTTTGGTTATTGTGTATTTGGGCCTCCTATAAAATTACGGCTCAAGCTGTAAAGTGGTTTATAAAACACAAACCGAATGTGAATAACTTGTCGCAAAAATTTAATACTGGTAAAACTCAAGCAGCAAAAATTATTAATAATAAAGAATGTGGAAACATCATTGGAAAAAATAAAAACTAACATACTAACGCAGCAGAAGCCTTAGAGACGAGAAAATGAGAAACTAAAAAAGGAAACAAATACAAAGCACCCCGTTATACTCCGGAGGTAAAAGAAGTAACACACGAAGAAAATACAGCCTTTTTACAGTACAAAGCAAACAAAACTTCAAAAATCTGGCGAACCCATACGAAACAAAACCAACGCCATAAAGAAACATACTGGGGAGGAAATGGAAAATGACAAGATCTGGAATATGCTACGCAATAGGAAGGCAGAAATAGCAGCAACAGATAACAAATGGAGTCAACATTTTCGATGGATTTACAACGAATATGAACACCAAGTAGACTAAAGCGACATAAACACAAAATATGGAAAATCAAGAAGTGATAGAAATTAATAAAGACGAGTTACAGAGAGCGATATGATCTCTGAGATGCAGAAAAGCAACAGTCCTCCGACAATATACACAATGATCTGATAAAGTACGGCGGGCAATATCTAGAAGATGAACTAGTAAATCTATACAACATCATTATAAAGGAAACAACGTGTCAATGGAATGGGAGAGCAGTGTGACGATCCCAGTTTATTCCAGAAGAACTCCTATCGAAAAAATATAACTATATTTAAAAACATGTAAAAACGGATCCACGATAGATGTGTTGTATATGATTAGATGACTATCGAAAAAAAAAAAAACACTTTCTTATGCTTTGTTGGCGTTCAGAAGGCTTTCGATCGAGTAAGACTGAAGGATATAATAACTATACTACAAGAGAAAAATAAACTGACAAACCTGATTCGACTCATTTTCGAAATGAACCACGAACGACAACAGGAAATCCCAATAGCATTAGGTATTACAGAAGACATCCCTAACGCAACTGGTATTCGACAGGGGGACCCACTAAGCCCCGTACTATTTAATTTAATCATGGATTAAATCATACCATTTGCCGTCTTCTCTCCATGTTTGCAGTGAGCTGCGAACCACGGAAGTGCTTGCACTTATACTTCCGAATACTTCGATGGTTTGTCATTGCCTTCCGTAACGATCGGATGTTTTCGGTGAATCGAACCCAGGCCATCGCAGTGGTCAGACGCTGAACCAACTGACCCACGACCGCGACAAAGAGGGACAAAAAGAAGTTTGTTCCGTAGATGGAGCTATACTCCTTGCTAATACAGAAGATAACCTACAACGACTCCTACACAATTTCTACCTGACTGCCAAACAACACAACAAGAGCATTTCAACAGACAAAACAAAAGCAATGGTATTATAAAAGGAACCCATGCCCTCTAAGCTGGTAGTAGAAGGCAAACCAATTGAACAAGTGATGATATTCAATTATCTGGGAATGGAGTTACAACTTCTGAGCTTCTTAGTACCTAAGAAAAATAGGTAACATGGAAGGACAAAGATTTACAAAATGATAGTAAGGTTAAGACTATAGTCGGGCCAATCCTGACTTATGAGAACAATCGAAATGATCACCCTCAGAATGATCATCGGTAAAATGCGACTTGACCGAGTAAGAAACCAGGGCAAAAGAGAAGAGTAACGGACAACATTTATAAAACAAAGAAGAAGAAAAAAAACAATGGCGGATTAGTTAGTATAACAAGAGTCTGGAAACCACAAGAACTTCGAGTCCAAGGAAGACTACCTTAGAAATAAATTGTGTGAAGAAAAATAGGCAATCAGCTTACTATAAAAGAAAAAGAAGAAGAAAGAAGAGTTATCGAACAAATTGCGCAAAAATGATAATGTAAAAGGAAACCGAAATTTTGTAAATTCGGTAGGTTGCATAGACCTTGTTATGAGTGGCTTTTCAAAGCTCGAAATAAAAATATACTTTCTGGGTCTCTTTTAAGAAGTCAAGAATTGTCAAGCGTTGATCTAAAAGTTATCGAAAGACTTCAATAACGGCTACTACCTAGATAATATTTACAATGCCGATGAAACTGGACTATTTCTCCGTGCTCTTTCTAATAAAATATTAACGCAGGAACAAGAAAATGTTCCCGGAGAAAATGATCTAAAGAGCAAGTGACACATTGCATTTACATGAATGGAGACAAAGAACCACTGCTTGTTATTGGAAAATCGTCAAAACCACGAGTATTATTTACAAAACTCGATAATGCATACATGACCTGCAGATTTGAAACACAATAAAAAGTATGGATAACATTTGATACTATGGCCGAATGGTTTGACAGAAAAATGGGCATCCAAAAAAGAAAAACATGTTTTTCTAGATAATGTAGTTCTAGCCTGTCATCTTTGAAGCTTGAGGTTGAAAAATATAACAATCGTATCTTTCCCACCAAACACTACTTATTTTGCCAAGTATTAGGTTAGGGCATTATTAAAATGTTCTACAAATCACATGTCTCAAAACGTCTTTGGTTCAAATGGATGTAGTAAACTCAACACAGGAATAATTATCCAAATCAATTTATATTCTCGACGTAATTCTTTTTACATAAAAGTATCGGCTAAGTATTTGGTGTTACAATTAAAAATCGTTTTCGAATAGCTTGATCTGAGCTTACTACCTCATCTGGCGAAACAATGTTTACCTCTGTACGTTTATTCTAAAGCAAAAAAACAACTTGGAAATAATGACATTGTACCAGAAAGCTATCCAATGTGATGACGTGGTTGTTATCGAAGAGACAAATATAGATATCCATACAAATACACAGCAAAAGCAATTATAGTAAAATAAAAATTTATAGAAGAACCATATGAAAAGATACAGATGGACCAAAAATATGGTAAAATATTTACGAAAATTGTTAACTATTAGTAGAATTCAACGGGTAAAACGAGCTTTCTTCAACAGAAATGCAGTACTGACATTAGGAAAAATTTTCAATGAAACAATAGAAAATTATACAAGCCTATATCTGGAGTGTGGCAACGTATGGATGCGACACATGGACCGTTGGCGCAGAAGAGAGAGGAAGGTTGAAGGCTCTAGAAAAGTGGTGCTACAGACGAATGATGAACATAAGCTGGATTGGTAGAGTAACAAACCAATAAGTGCTAAGAAGAGCTCAGACAGAAAAGAAACTGTGGAACCATATCCAAAAAAGAGGAGACCAACTAATAAGCCACATATTAAGTGAAGAGGGACTATTGAAAATTATTATTGACGGGAAGATAGCAACAAGAAATGCAAGAATGAATCAGATAATAATGGACGTGGGAGCAACAACTGTGTAGAGCTTAAAAGAAAGGCTCAAGATCGTAGAAAGTGGAAAGCTGCGTCCAACTGTCCAACGACTGAAAACCTAAGAGAGGGACCAAAGCTCCTTAAACTGTAGTTACAATGAAAAATTACAACAACAGATAAACTGATTTACTTCGTATCTTACAAACCAAGGAGCTTCCTTCTTTTGAAGTACACGAAAATAAGACCTTTCTTACAATTTAAAATTATTTGAAGGATTCAAAAGATGAATATTTGCTAATCCATCATTTTCTTTGATATTTAGCTGTTGATTTAACTAAAGTAAAACAGTTTCAAAGAGAGACGCAAAATTTGGAATATCAAAAACTTAATACCGTGAAAATCCATAGTTTTAGTTTTCACCTATTGATAAAAACGTGCGCTGTAGAAGATCCGAATGAAATGAAATTACAAAATTAATTCCTGTTTTACATAAAGTAAAAGTCAATAAACTGAGCGTGATTTTAACGTTCAAATCTTTTACGTTTGAAATGAAGTCCATTTCGCCGAAGTATAATATACAAAAAGGTATACATTAACAGGCTAATGTTGGCTAGCAAAGGCATTTTAATACGATTAGAAACGGTCTACTGTAAAATTACCCCGAGCTGAAACTTATAATACATTATAACGTGCAGTTCATATTAAAATTTAATCCGAGCTATAGTTAACTTTATATACAATATACATAGAAAAGCTTAAGGGCTTTTACGTAATTACCATATTTCTTTAAGGGTAGATACACACTCGGTCCTGTATGTTGTAATAATAATGCAGTTCCTTTTCGGCTTAGAAATTCCTATTTCAGGCTGAAAATCTCGCTTTCGTTATTTCAAAACCACACCGCGTTGCTGCGGTTTACGCTCCATGTTACCAAGAGGTAGAAAGAAGTATTGACAGACAACTACGCAGTGAATTAAATTTAAAACTGTCTACTCAGCTAAGGGTCTCGTGGTATACTCTCAACTTGCCACTTACAATTGTGACAGCGGAAAATAAGATCCCTACAAGGTGGCAATTCTAAAAGTAATCCCCGTACCAGTATTTATTACAGCACGTTTCTCGTTTTTGGATGTAAAGCATCGCGCATTCAACATTTCGGATCACGATGATACTATAAATTTGACATTTCTATCAATATTTCACGTAGGTTCAAATTTAAGCTCGTCCTTAAAAGCACGGTAGATATGAGATGTCTTCTTGAAATGACCTTGACCTTTACATCTTTAAAAAATACACTTTTATAGAATTTACCTACAACGCTTTTAGAAAAAAAAAACTCAAAGAAAAACCCGGAAATCCACAAAAATGCATTTTCTTTAACTTTAATAATTTTGAAAGATTAGGGTTTTAATCTTTTAATATTAGTTTTACACAAAGAAAATACGGTGTCGTGCGATTTTAGCCCGTGGGATTTCGGCTCATGGTGTCATTCGTGTTGTTTCAGCCCATCAATAGTAGGTAAAGATAATTAGGTGTATTGACATCTCATAAAGATCATCTTCTTTCGTAAAAGAGAGAATTTTTCTTCTTATTTACAAAAATCTTCTACTTTTAAATGTCAAATTTCCAGTATAACATTTTAAAGTTGAATTATATTGCAAAGAAATATTTTGTCGGTTGTTAGTACACCTAATTATCATTATCATCTACTATCGCTGGGCTGAAACAGCACGAATTACGTCATGAGCCGAAATTACACGAGCCAAAACTGCACACATTTAATTGCATCTGAATTTAGGGTTTTTAAAATTCTTCTTTTAACATTCTTCGATGCTTTTCTATTCAAAATATGTACGTTTTATACAACTGAACTGAAGTATAAGCAATGTTGGCATCTTTGATACACGTCACGTAATGTTTAGTATACACTACGTCCAAGAACGTCAGTGTAAATGGAATTAATACGGTCGATTCTTATTGAAATTCATAGTTGTAGCATTTACATTTAGATGAACATATTTACATATGCTTCAAATAGTTATACGCACTGAGACGTACTTTCAATCTTATCTACTGACCATATCTGACGTGCTAGGTTTACACTTCAGGACGGAATTTTAAAACTATTTTTCGTCTAAATTACTACTGTTTTTGGAAACCTTAAAAAACTTTGACATTTTCAGTTCTTCAAGTAACCCCTGCTTAATTTTTGCCTCCTTGGACATTCCTTGCATTCTTTTGGCCACTTTCTTAACTTTTAGTAACGCTAATTATTTTTTTGGTGTCTGAAATTAATGCAACCAGGTCATTTACATTTAGAATTTCTAAATTAAATACCAGAAATACAAAAAATTAACACTAGCGTGTTAAAGCGACTGACTCAGGTTCTAAGAAACAGTTCTAATTATTATTCATAAAGTACGTGTCAAATTATCAACATATTCCTGCACGCAGATTTACTTTCTTATTTAACTAACTCAATTCAGTGTTCGTTCAACTTCACACCTATTAATTTGCATCAGAACTCTAATGTGCTTTAAATAACATACAATTCATATTTAATTCATAATCGTTGTAAGGTGCGAGATTTCTGCATGAACATGATAAAATCAGAATTTTGTAGTTTCCCTTATATAAAATACACAACTAAACCTTCTTAAAATAAATCGAAAAAGTTATTCTAATATTTTAGGTAAAATTCTATACATTAAATGCCCTATTTCTTAGAATGAAATACCGCAAGTGCATATCTCAAGTTAAGTACAAACAGGGAACGAAGAACCACATTATATGCAAATATTACAATTTTAAAATTGAACTATAAATTGTATACAATTTTAACGTCATTTCCCAACTTTGCGGACTTAAAAGTGTTGCTAGGAAACTTTATTATGCAGAATAGCATTGTAGCTCTGTTTAATTTCCGACCTCGGTTCTTTTGTTGAAATAATTCTATTTCTCGAAACCACTCCGTCCACGCTTTGGATAACAAACTATAAAAACCACAAAACGAAATGAAATAAACATTTCGTTTCCAATATCTATCTAATAGTAAATTGATATTGATATCAAATCAACCTATTTTGATTGGTTTATATTTCAATTAGCACCGAACAAATGATTATTTGTTTTGAAAACTCAGAATTCAATCAATGCCTGTGGTTTTAGTTAAAATAAAATGCTATTGTCCACCGTTTTAACACAATGTAAAACTGCAATAACGTTTTAACAGACTTTTCTGTTTATGAATAACTAACCACCTGTTATTCGACACCGTGAAATTGTAACAACAGCCTTAAAAATACATTTACTTAGAAACATTGTGTTAGAAGGTTTTATAGCATCATTAAACGAATTGTAAGGAATTAACCACAGGGCTCACAGCATTGTTTTCAATAAAAAAAAAAAAATAGTAAAAGGAACCTAGTAACACTGAAATAGTAACTCGATATTTTTATTAATACAAAAACTGCGTTAGAAATAGTAATTATTTAATTAACGTCCGGGAACTCGTAGTTTACAGTACGAGTGAGAAATACGAGTACGAATACTGTAAACAGAGTTCACGGACGAATGTCGTTATGTATTTTATTTCATACTGTAAACAATTTGATTTTTTAATTTTTACATGTGACACTTTCTCAAAACGTCAACATGTGACATTACTGTGTCAAAGCCGGTAGGTGTGGCTTGGTTACATTTTTACGGGCTCTGATTGGGTGCATAAAATAACAGTCCGGAAAGTGTTACTTGGCAACACTTTCCGGCTGAGGCTCTGATACCGTAATAGCTCACTTTCCGGACTCAAAATGGCGCCGGGAAACTGAATTTACCAGACAGTATGAAATAAAATAACTTGCGGAAATATTAGATGCAATAATTTTCATACCATAGTAATTCAGCCTTGCTACTCTGATCCCTCGAATTAAAAATTCTTAAACGATTTTGCTGACGTCCGTCTTCCCCTGCTACCCAAACGTTTAACACTGTTATCACGCAATGCTGTTTTATAATGCTTTTCTATGCTCTGTAGCCCTTTAGAAATTAATAGTTTATCATAAGTAATAGAAAACAATGCATCTTCGCGAAATTTTTGTTTAGGGTATCTGTATTTTCTAACCGCTTTTCCTTAAAATGTACTTTTCCCATTTTAATTTAAAGAGGTATGTGTAAAATTAAATGTTGTGGGATGATTATAGTATCACAATCGCTAAATTTTCGTAAGCTACTAAATTTCATCGCAGTAAAGAATTCAATTTTTTTTATACGTAACAGTTAAAGGAATAATGTTACTTACATACGTATGTATCAAACAAAATTCTAATTGCTCAGGCATTTACCCACTTTCTTATTACTATTCATATATAATGTGGGAATTATAGCAGACCGGCGTGCATCGGGTGAGTCAGGGGAGTAAGTCAGAGCGCCAGAAAGGTACGACAACGACAGAAGACGTGCGAGACTGCTTGAAAATACCAAAGTATGAAATGTTCAGCTTTCCTAGAATCCCACAATAATATATGCTATTTTTAAGCACGTTTTTATTACATATACTTCCAGACATTAAATATAGCCAAGCACTGTTATGAATGGGCAGTTTAGAACGTTAAGAAAACATAAATAAGAAGGTATATCGCAAGTTTTGAAAGCGAATGAAGTTCGGGAAAAGGCACGAAAGTAACAAAAAGTAATTTTACGGGAAAATAGTAATACGTTATTGTTTCTTCAGGTTATTAATGTAAAAATTTCGTGTGAATCAGCTACCGAATCAAAGGGTTGTAAAAATAGGCGATAAAGCTTTAGGCATGTTTTGGCAGACACATCAGTATTACAATTGAATTTCAGGAAGCTTCTTTTAATTAAACGAACGTAGAGTTATTTTTAGTATAAAAGTCCGATTTTGCAGACCAATCAAATTATAATAATTATAAAAATACATCCAAACATGGAGTTTTTTTTTATACACATATTAAAAATCTCATTTGCTATAATTTCAAAAACGATCAACCATTATAGGTATACTTATTATTTATGTATCTACCTTGGTTGGAAAAAATGATCCAACATTAAAGTGATGGTAACATTTTCACACTTTTGGAACCAAACAAACAGCAGTGTGTCAGCTTTTTTTAATGAAAAATGACGCTTGGTGCTTGTATGTGTGAATAACGACGCTCAAGGGATTGCTAATTTGTAGATCAAAATGAGTTCAATTATTATCGAGAACGTTTCGGATAAATTCAATCACACACACTTTGACGTAGGGGTGGTTTAATCGTAATCCTACTTGACACGAGTCGATAAAAAATGCACTCGTATTCCTTTCAACGATCCTAACAAGCTCTTAAAACACTAAGCTGCCTCGTTCGTTAAAAACTTAAGCTTCTTTTTATCAATAACCCTCAAGGTGATAATTTAATATTAGTCAAACTGATTATACAGGGTGATTCAAATTCGCGTGTATGCATGGGGATCTTGGAAACGGTAAGAGATAGAGAGTCGGTTAAATGGGGGCAAAGTTGCGTAATCAAAGGACCAACAATGTCCATTTAGAAAATCAAGGCTAACTTATTCAGTTTTTTAAATATTTGAAAAAAACTAAAATTTTGGAGAATCGTTTTTATTTAATTTTGACCTTATTTGAGGAGATATTGAAAAACGGAAAACACTTTCTCATGACCACTTTTTGTCCTCTATCGAATAGCTTAAATGGAACAAAAATTCCAGGTCCGTATTTAAGAAAATGAACTTGATGATGGCCCTGAAATACCAAAACGTTGCATCAAAAATGTATTTAAGCTATTCGATAGAGGACAAAAAGTGGCCATGAGAAAGTGTTTACCGTTTTCCAATACCTCCTCAAATAAAGTCAAAATTAAATAAAAACGATTCTCCAAAATTTTAGTTTTTTTCAAATATTTAAAAAACTGAATAAGTTAGCCTTGATTTTTTAAATGGACATTGTTGGTCCTTTGATTACGCAACTTTGCCCCCATTTAACCGACTCTCTATCTCTTACCGTTTCCAAGATCCCCATGCATACACGCGAATTTGAATCACCCTGTATATACTAATTTCACTTATTTAGATTTAGCTTTGCATGGAGCCTTCTTTTTTTTTAATACGTGGTATACAACCATTGTATTTATAGTTTATCGATATAATTATCAGCATAGAGTATTGGAATGGGACATTATTACTTACCCTAACGCACTAATGGCCCTGGAAATTGCATGTTATGTGCATTATCAGAAAATGTATCAGTTCACACCGATCCCTAATGCGTAATTAATGCAGATTCCCATGGCGGTTGCCCTTTTACAACGAAACTACATTATAATAACCTCGGTTGTGGAATAAACAAGAGGGTGTTGCTCAATGACCACCGCAAGAATTCGATACAGGAAAAATTTCCACAAGGTTTAACATCGATATTGAAAAAAACGATATATCGCGAAAATGTAAGCTTAAAACGTGCTTAGTTTGGATAATCGTGATAACAACGGTTATTAAAGTATTTCATGGACGTGTTTTGCATGATTATTCGTTCACTCAAACAAATGGTGTATTAAATCAGTCATTTTTTTCTCCCCCAAATGACCTCATTATAATGTTACATTTGTAATTCAAAGTTTCAATATTTTTCCACCAAACTGTTAGGGTAACAGAAGACGTTGATGGATTAAATTGGGGAGATGTCTAAATCAGAGGCGGATTCGCTAAATTGCTTATGTAAAACAACCACACAAAAAGAAGCTTTTCAAAATGTTTGTTGGCAACGTCATGCATTAGAAATGTTAAATGAGTCTGCAATACTAAGTTTAGGAAATTGTCTAGCCCAAAACTCCTAAATAAAATCGAATTTAAAAATACACTTCCATTTGCCAAGGATAATCCCCAAAATGCGCAGCTTCTATTTTCACTTCGCCTTTCAAATATTTTCTACAATTTCAACCCTATTCAAAGAATACACGAACTAGCTAGTCTATACACAGTACATTTTAATCTCAAATATGAAGACTTCAAATAACCATACCGGAAATGCGGAGTATAAGAAGAATATGAGATTGAATATTTGTCAAATACTGAACTGTTATGAAAGTAGTTGCTGGATTTGCACAGCGTGTAAGAATAGCAGCCATTGACTGCCTAAGGCGGCCTACGGCTTTTAGAATCTTAAATCAAGTGAAAAATTACATCAATTTATTACACGGGATTTTCTTCGTCGAAAAAAAATTTGGGAAGTTTTCTAACATTGCATTTAACCCAAGATAAATTAAATATGTCCAATATTTTGGAAGTACGGATTTTGTACTCAGACAACTGCATTTAAACTTATATATGTTGATATACGTATTAAAGTTGATTGAATGAAGGTGCAAATCATCCAAACTAATTACGAATATTTTAAGGAACAAAACCAATTTGTTCCTTTTCGGTAATAAGAGAAATTCTTCTGAAATGAGTTAATAGTTTTCGAATATTTTAAAAATATCGTTATTTAAACCTTAAGTGTAGTAAACAAAAGGGCTGATAATGTTTTTGGACAACAAAGAAAAAAAGAAGCGCTTTTCTCGTTACAGTAACAAAATCAGATTCTTGACTTCCTTTTCATTGTAGTGAATGCGACTTGTTCTCTCGAAGTTTTTATTTCTCTTCACTTAGGAAGATAATAGTAAATGATGTACTATTTTTACGCCAAGGCTAATAAAAAAAAGTGCACGCTTTTTGTGCACATTAATTCAGCCTTGTTGAGCTTTTAGATTTTTCTCGAACGATGCCGGAAACATTCCAACGAATTGCCCGAAGTCTTCAATTTCTATTTAATTTTATGAGAACTCGGGTTAGGGGATGCTTACATTCAGAAGTAATAAACTACGCCGAAGTGAAAAATTGTATTAGAAGGAGATGGTTTTATACAATAGAGACCGTCAGTTTCCATTACGTCGCCATTATTAGATTCGTGACATGAAAGAATGTCGTTGTAGATACTTTGACTACTGCATTATCATTTCTTTCCAACTGCAGTTTAAATTGCAGCTGCAACTTACAGAATAAAAAGAGTAAATGGCTGGCAAAGAAAGCGCCATAAGGTTTTATTTTTGCCAACGGAATATTACAAAGAACGATCACGCTTGTTAAAATTCGTACGAAACGGTGAGACCTACTGTAAAATGGAGGATTTCTAATTCCTGTAAACTGCTTTTAGCAAATATAAACACGCGCGAAGGTGAAAGTCAAACAATTTCAGAAGCCACATATCGAAATAAACATCTTCAATTCATAGGAGCAACATAACCACTCAAATGCGACAACGAAAACGCCTCGAAATTCGAACGAAATGAAATTGTACCCTCAAAAAGCGAAGCAAAAAAAAAAAAAACTTATTTCAACTTAAAATTCCTACTTCAAATCTTAGAACAATCAACAGCCAATTTAATTTGCACGCAGACGACATTGGTGCGACTTAAGAGGAAATTCTCTCAAGAATGCGGAAAATTCATGCATGAATGGATCGGTTTTAAGACAAAGGAGTCAAGCCTGCTCAAGGAGGTCCATAAGACATTTGAATCGATCTAACTGAGGCGATGAGGTACACTTGAGACCGATTTCAGTTAATAATGCAAACTTACTGAATACTGAATGTCTTCTCATGCGTGCACATGCTCTATTTATAGTGTGTAAGGTAGAAACTCCCTTCTTAATGCTTAGGATAAGCCGTACACCAAGCGCATACCTATAGGGGTTCCAGTAAAATATAAGCAAAAACGCCACTTACGGAGTGTTTCCACCTGCCATTAGCGTAGGTGGTCTTTATTAAGGTAATGCTCGAACCTCTCTTACGAAAAATGATTTCGTTTAAGCTCGAATTTCCAACTTTACCTGACTTATATTTCGTTGTAATTGCGGTATTTTTTATGGTTATTACTCAACCGAATCCTTCCTTCTTTCTGAAATTAAAATTTCTAGATTTTCCGGTATTAAAGCTACACAATTTTTGCACAGCTTTACTTACGTTGCTACTATAAAATTGAAATAAAAAAGACAACTTAATAAATCTAATGTAAATCGCCAAAAAATTAATTTTTTAATTAATAAATCTAAACCAGTCGTTAAGTAAAAACAAAATCAGATGATTGTAAAATCTCTTTTATCTTTTATAAACATTATATGTGTAGAAAAAAGCAACAAGTTTAACGATGGTGTAAAAAAAAGTAGCGTGAGTAACGATAAGACCATGATAAGGCACACAACAATCGTGGTATACGAAGCACACGTAAAAAAATATACCATGGAGAACGTGTGTATTTTACAAAAGAGACAAGTAAAAAGAGGAGACATAAAGAATGAGTATAAAAAATGAAATTCCATTTAAGAAAAGTGCCTTTTAAAGCTCGTTTTTCTGCCAAGATTTGCGACGTAAATTCCAAAAAAGAAATCTGATTATTTTATATCAAAACTTATATAATCACAGAAATGAAGATTGTGATAAATTTGTAGACAGATTTCTATTAATATTTTTGATCAAGTATCACCTAGATTTCCAAAGATTTGTTTGATTACGCTGTAAACTTTCTCTCTTTATATTTCTTACTGACAGTGGCGGTTCCAGGATTTAGTAATAGAGGGGGCTAACACTTAGAATCTCTATAGATGAAAAGCGGGTGTAACCCAATCTTTTATAAATTACTTTCCAGAATAAAAACAAAAATAAAATATATTACGCAATACAAAATACAAAATACCTACAACAAATGGTCACCAAAATTCAGTTAGTCTTTTATGTAATTCCATTCGTCATCTATCAATGATTTTACTAACGTCGACTTCTTTAGGAATATTTAGCATTACTAAGCACCCGAATAAGACTACTGAGTTATCTAGATGACCCCGGATTAGATTGACTTATAAACAGAACGCACATTTTTCTTGAAAGCCGTATAGATAACTTTTTTCTTCAAGGGTTACGTCAAGGGTTTAATTAGCAATGTTGCACAAAATTAAAAGGCAAGTATACTATAGTCTTGAGAGTAACCAGTATTCAGTATCATATACGTAACTTTGATTTAACTTGTAGTATTAAGTGCCTAACTCCGCTAAGCCAGTCCCAAGCCTGGGGCGTTAATACTTAAAAGTAAGGATGGGGGAGTGATCGAGGAGCAACACCTCGTTAAAAGCTTGGGTTCAGCTCCGGCTGATGGCACCCTATAAGGACTCCTTATCCAGGGTTACGGATGAAGACCACAACTGCGATGAAGACGAAGAACAGAAACGTTGCTACGACGGATTCGGCGGAAGTGAAGCTATCAGACAATGAGTCTCTTTAGGGTTTAATAATAGAAGTAAAAGTGAGAACAGATTTTCACTTTAAGAAGGATGGCGGAAAAGTTCAATCCGAGTGAGGACTACTGAACGCAAGGACAGCTTGGGCCCACCCTTCTGAATATTCATGATATGACGACATTAAATTACTGGCCCTCAGTCTCCGGTAGCCAGAAAATCGATGGATTTACACGACAAGATGGCAATCATCGTTAACCGTTAACGAGGGTTCTAAGAATCCCAGGAGTCTAAATGCCAATAGCCATCATAAGAAAATCACGAAACTATGGACTGGAACTAAAAATTTGTGTCATCTGATGATGTACCGGAGTCGGTACGAAAACGTTAATGAGTAAGATCTAAGATTAAATACATTTGTGGGAACAGACTTCGTGTTTATTTATTTTTATACATTCCATTATGTATGCTTTCTATCTGTTTTTGTTATATTTTCCTTCTATTTCATTTCCAAACTTTGACCATGTGCTCCTTTTGGTTGCTTTTACTGTTTCCTTTGCTTCGCTTCTGCTATTTATATATGTATATCTACTTATTTTCTACTGTTTTAGTTCTTATGTATTTCTTCCAAGCCTTCTTCTTTCTGCTGATTTTATCATTAACTTCTTTATTTCACCATTATGCTTTATTGCCAAAACAAGCGATGAAATTGTAGCCGAAAGAAAGAAGAAAGAGAGGACGATCAAGGCGGGGCTGGAATGAGAACAAATCCTTGAACAAATATAGGGAACTCAACGAGGAACCTGGATGAATACACAAGAAAGAACTGAATTCCGAAAGACGTACATAAATAGATGCTTGCTGATACTAGTTTTACGTTTTATATTATTCCTTTTAAATGTTCTTGTATCGGACCATTCTCAAGGTAAAATCAAATAATTTAATTTCTTTGCCACTATTAAACAATTAATTAGAGTTCATACCACTTGTTTATCTAAAACTGTTTTAATCAGGCAATTACATTAATAGTCCAGTGAATAAGTACATGTTACCTTGCAAAAGGTCGGGTAGAAGATTTTTTTTTTTTACTTGTATATATTAGGGCCAACATTGGAAAACCAAGTTTTCCAATTCGGCTGACCTTGGGGCAACTTTCTGTGGCCAAAAAACCACGACTGTTTGAGGTTTTTTCAAGATATCTCAGATGTGGTTCGGTCTAGCGCTTTCTTTCTTCTTATCTTTCTTAAAGAGGACAAAATTTCCAACAAATTTCATTATTACTACTTTTTTCTAAACCCAATAACAAGCGCGTGACAGCATCCGATATATTGAAATATTTTCCCAATTTGGCGAAAATAGTATCTTATTAAAAAGAATAAAGTGTGCTATTTTCATCAAGTTGGGAAAAAAATTCAATATATCGGATGCTGTAGCGCGCTTGTTACTGGGTTTAGAAAAAAGTCGTAAGAATAAAATTTGTTAGAAATTTTGTCCTCTCTAAGAAAGATAAGAAGAAAGAAAGCGCTAGACCGAACCACATCTGAGATATCTTGAAAAAACCAAGAACAGTCTTAAAATTTCGTGTTTTTTTGGCCACAGAAAGTTGCCCCAGGTCAGCCGAATTGGAAAACTTGGGTTTTCAATGCTGGCCCTAATATATACAAGTAGAGAAAAGAAAATCTTCTACCCGATCTTTTGCAAGGTAACGACCTTTTTACGAACCTAGCGACTGGACTATAAGCTAAAAGGTGAAAACTTAATTTTGTAATTTTAATATGTTTTTTTCCATTTTGCAGGTTTAGTTTTTCGTTGACCAATTTTATTTAAGCAAAAAGGCTACTGAAGCTACACTCAAAACGTTATTAGAATCTCACTTGCAGAAAAATGCATCACAATTGACCACATAAAACTTCCATTTTTAAATGAAAACAAAAACAAGATGCAATAAACGCCAAGCTAACTACGATGGTAATATTTTTCCAATCATATTCCAATAATTGCCTGCTGTTTGTTGTGAAATAAAAATAAACGATAATCAGCATTTACAGAGACCGTTTTCGCAATTTTATGTTTCAGATAAACAATAATACAATCACAAACATGAATATGCAACACAATCACATGCCTTGCTTGGGAAGTACTAATGAAAAACACAACAAATACTGAGGTGCTTTAATATTCGTAAAGAAAATAAGTAAACAATTTAAAGAGTAAATTCTATCCCTTTTATTTAAATAATCAGTCTGTGCACTTCTTGAAAATAAAAAATCAGGCGACGATGTTATCTACGAATTTATCAAAACTATGCATTTAAATATTTACATTAAAGAAAACAAAAGTTCCTTTGATAAACTGACGCGCACTTCAGTTAAAAGTCTAAAACTGACTCACATTGATAAATTTAATAAAGTTTATCAGAATTGAAGTGAATAACGTTATATAAATCACTTTTTTTCCTTTTAAACTGCCTATTAATAATGCATTAACACATTCATTGTATTAATTAATATCTGGAAACTTATTTTGTAATATTAAATATTTACATATTTTAATTGAAGCCACTTTCATAAATGAAACTATTCAGGCGTGGTAAATTAATAAAAATTAATTCCTGGCTGAAATAAAGATTATGACAGCCACAATAATTGCAGACACAACAACAAACCTTTTAGTTAATTAATTAGTTAAAAATGATCGACCTCTGCCCTTATTATATCAAAGGCACGTGCCCTTTTGCCGTAAAGTCACGACCTAATGCCTTATTTCTATGGTTCATGCTCTTGCATGGAATTTATTCCACTTCGAGACTGGCGCTACTGAAATATCATTACGTCCTGCCGAGTAAACACAATTTTTCATTAGCTTAACAAAAGTACCATTATCAATACTTCTAGATTATTAATATTATGAATATTTTGAAAAAAAAAATAATAAAGATAAGAGTTAATAAGGATAAATCAACGAAATAAATATTATTCTTCGTTTAACTTTAGAAAAGTACCAAAGACGACGAAATTACAGGAGCAGCACCTCTTTAAACTGAAGTTAAAAACCTATTATTAGCATATCTTTAAGCTTTGAATTTTTAAAAGCCCTTCTTATCTAAATGTGTTTTATGTTCATCAGTAAATAGTTCAGTACAAAGAGCAAAGAAGCTGCGCGCCATTTTGGTATTTTGGGCGATATTTAAACCGGTTTTTTGTAAATAGTTTTAGGGATAGTGAAAGGATTAAACCGCTTAATTGCGAATTCATAACGTATTGCTGGAATTAATTAAATACACGATCTGATAAGACACGGTCACGTTCAGGAAAACCGAGGCGACGACGTCAACAGTGGGATGGGTACGTTATACAACCGTAGCTACCGTTCTTGGCAACTTCCGCCAATGTTTCTTTCGACTTCATTCTGACCTAATATTATAGAAACACAGAAAAGAATTCAGTTAATATGTCAAGCGTTTCATGTTTAAACCGTGAGGTGAGGAGTTAACTACTGTCAAATAACTTATTATTAATCATAACCGCAAAGAATTTTCACCCAATAAAAAACTTTTCGCAAAATTCGTCAAAATTAATTCGATGAAAACGTAGGATTAATCACTCTAAGTATGTAATCTTGAATATCGGAAATAAATTAGCGTGGTTCTGAATAAATTACGTGGGGTATGATATGTTACATATTTTAATAAGTTATGCACTTTTCCAGTAAGTCAAAGACCTGAATAACAATAGATTTTTCACCCACGTGCTTCCAAAAATATTAACTGAAGCGAACCATGCAAACTTCTAAGCTGTGCAAATATTTGGATAGTGTTCTGTTGCAGAAGTTTAACAGCAAGGTTATGGCTGAAACTATCTTCCTTGTATTTTTTATTATTTATTTATTAGGTAAAATTCGACTTAAAAAGTAAAATTTCTTAAATTTATGTCACTTAAAAGGCTTCGGCTTAAGTTTTTAGAAGTTTTTCTTGATCAAAGAAATCTAAAACCGTCTGAAATTACATACATTTAAACTGCGGAAAAATGACTACCAATATATTATTGTCAATAAAGGGCCTTCTCTTCGTTTAGAAAACAGGATGTCACCATTCTTATTCGCAGAAAATTTTACTAGATTTCAATGCAAGAATAATACATAACAGAATTTCCGCCTGGATTCTTCTTCATTTCTACAACTAATAAATGTCAGACCCTGACATACTTAAATACGCATTTCTTTCGTAGGTGCTTCAAAAAAACATATCTTACGAGATTTTTATTACATTTTTCCAGTCGTTCTTTATGATTTTAAAGTAAAATATGATTTCGTACTAAGTTCTGCAAATACAAGTCCGTCGAGTTTTATCAAAATTATGACAACTTCACAGTTTTATTTAAACACTTGGAAATTTGAATTTGCTCTTACGTATTTTCTCTCAAGTTGACAAGTTTTACATTTGTGATTCTGTTTTTAAATCTAGAAATATATGAGTATGGCTGGCTCATTGGGAATTTGGTGGACTTATTAAAATTTCCTTGGATATTCCAATTTGTTTGATTGTCAGTAGTTAATGTTATACCTAAATAAACACTTTGGGGAATTTGCTTTTTTTAAGATTGTCGAATTTATTTCTAAAAGCTCTTTAAAAATATCGTAATTCTAGAGGCTAGTTAAATATGTAACGACATATTAAAAAACGTAGTAAGATTCTTAAATGGCAAGATAAAATCGTTTTATCAACATCTATGAACCGAAATCGCCTTGAAATCCGCACGAACTTCCGTTAAAATTTCCAGAAATCTTCAATAATTTCCTCCAATTACGATGATTCAACCTCTGTATCTGTGATTCACTTAGGTTAAAATCTTAGCGTGACACATAATCATAATTGTAAGATTATTTAACCTAACAAGAAGGTGCAGAAAGGTCCTGGAAATTCATAAAAAAACTCCGCAGTTGGAAAGCTGAATGTTTTCAGATAGATGGAAGAAAATGTTTGAAATTGACTTTGGTATAATGCGGGATTTAAAATTATTTGTATTTAGCAACATTTTTTCTTAATAATTTATTTATTTTGATCTGTATTAACATATATTTTTTTTTAATTTTAATTTTTTACGTTCAAGCTAAAGTATGAGTAACGTTTTTACTGTTCAAAGGCTGTGATATGTAGTTATCAATTTAATTCGAAGCCTCAAAATAACAATTTAAGTGCAAGCCGATAAGGCAATTGCTTTTGTGTTTTTTTTTTTTGTATATAAATCCCAAATTGAGGAAAATATTGTTGGATTATTTTGCATAGAGATAACTGCAGATAAAGTTAAACAAATAGCAGCAAACGCATGAGAACTTATTGATTGTTACGTTCTCAATTTGGGCCTTTTTCCTTGTACAACACGTATTAAATGTGAAAAGTAGTTATAAACACAAATAACAACAGATTCGATTAGTAATAAGGTGATAACAATGACACAAAGTATTCAACCCAGTTGTGGTATGACATTTAACAATAACCAAACAGGAAAATTAAAAACAAAACTATTATTCTCCGGTTCCTAGTTTCCCAAGTAAAATTTAGATTTTGAGATATGTTTTAAATTATCCACTTTTAAAGACTGAAATAACGAAATATGCCTAAGAGCTCGATTATTTAATCATTTTAGAGTACTTGAAAAGTAAACAACTTCTCGTTTCACCCTGCCAAAGTATTTCGTGTTTCCTTTATCCATAAATTATTTTTTAAATGTGGTTAGGGTCAGAACCCGAGAAAATCTAATCAATTTCGTGTCCCTAAAAATATGAGAAAATTTTAGGCAAATCTGGCCGAGCCCTGGGCAGTCTGAAAATGTTATTTGGTGGGAAATTGCTTGGCTCCGTTATAAACATCATGTACGGTAATATATTTTTGCTGTTGATATTGAACGCGATAATTTTAGAGTTTAAACTGTGATAACAACTTTATCACGTCCTATTTTTTGCCGTGTAAATGAAACACTCGAGTTTGTATAGGCGTCGAAAAAATCCGTTAGGTAATATGGCAGTTAGGAATTTCGATTGTGGACGCTTATAACGATGAATAAACAACGTCTTAATGAATTTACTCACCTGTTCCAAGAGGAAATTATATGCAAACTCAGGATGTATAATACCTTCGTGAATCATAACAACACGCCCACTCATATTTTATTAGTTTAAGGCCCACGCACTCACGTCCGAACCACGTTTTATATGCAAGTAAACCGATAAAAACTCACCTACGAACAACTACACCGCACTCGAAAGACTGACTCACACTATCAAGAGTTATTCAACAAAATGCTGGTTAATCAGCAGCTGTGACGACATTCGGAGGACGTAAAATACTCCTCGTTTTGCATTGCGACAATATGCACTGATTAAACCCGTTATTATGAATAATGTCGGACGGTTTAAGATGCGATTTATGTTTCTACTAAGTCCGGTCTAGATGCAACTCGTAGAACTAATAAATGCCGAATGCATCTCGAACAATAATATCAAGTTATGGCCACTATAAAAGTCAATGCCTCGGAAGCCTTGTGAACTTTGACAAATAGAATTATATTTTTGTTGACCGCCTTCGGCGAATAAACAACTCCCGTTTCAACTACATTGCAGTCTTATTATTTTATTAATATACTCCCTGTAAAAGAATGAGAATCCCATCGTTAGTTCTATTTTAGGAAGACGCCAGCCAATAACGCAATCAATATTAGATAATCAAAAAAACTGTTGAAGCTTCTGCAATTGATGCCAATCAACTTCATTCCCAGTTAAAAAGCCATATAAGACACGATCGAATTAAGATGAAGGTTACTACCGATCACAACAAAAATATTCCAATAATCCAGTCTGATTTCCCATAACTAATTAATTAATTATAAACATGCAAAAAAGCAGTTCAAGTACGTCAAAGACATTTCCATAGCAACAACGTATATAAACGAAGACATATTAATAACCACAAGAAGAATGTTGATAACGCAAAAGACAAACAATAAAATTGCACAAAGGATTTAAAAAATCCAAGATCAAAGACATGCCGTTTGAAGAACAACGAGTTTTACAGAAAAACAAACAGTAACTTAATTTTTATGAATATACATTTCATGTGGGTTGCTTTGGATTACCCTCCAAATACCACAGGCAGTTATTGAAATGAAATTATGCACCTACGCACTTACCCAAACATATTTTTATGGCTGTTCTTTTGAGTGGGATAACAAAATTTAGGTCGCATTGTGCGAAAGTAAACCTTATTCTTTTTGAAGCGAATTTCAAAAACGTACGAAATCAAATTACTTTTAGGAATTTACTTAATAGGAATAAAAAGTTTATATTTAGGATTGATACTTATTTTGGTATAGTAAAAGTAATATTTTTTGAGTTATTCGATTAAAAAAAATAACAATAAAACGAATCGAATGCTCGACCTAGGTATGAAGTCACTGAAAATAATTGGGAACCGAAACACAGCGGAGGAGTACGGAAGGTAGCAAGATTTCGAAAGCGTTTTGCTTACCACACTACCATGTACGTAGCTACAGCATGCGAGACAACCGGTATGAAAAGCGACTCATCGTAATAAATCCTTAAAAATTGAATTTCTTTAAATTACAGGTTTTACATCGATTGTTATAGCCAAAATGTAGGCCACATTCCTCAAAAGGAACATCTTACCTTGGTGGACGAAATACAAAATTTATTTAATCAGCGCAGCGCCACTTTAAATCTAAAATTAACAAAAACAAAAATTTACGAATTTATGTTTACAAATGCTTATATCTCATGGCAGAGAAACTTAAAAATAAACATTTTTGAATTATCAAAGCTATAAAGATTAAGTATGACATCCAAAGGCTCTCAATTTGAAAAAATTGCACAATTTATTTAGCTTTCTCGTCGTTGTGAATCCTTAAAATCGAATTTCTTTTAAATACACTGTAGCATGAAGGTTTCACAGGAATTTTGATGGCCAACATTTAGGTCACATTCCTCGAAAGGAAATCTTATCCTTGTTAATAATGGTGAAATTCGTGAAAGTACAAAACTATTTAATCGAATCCAGTTCAAAAATCAACAGAATAAGAGCAAAAGGTGAACAGTTTATGTTCTAAGATAGATTTTTTTGAACTTTAAGCGAATTTGATGGCCAAAATTTAGGCCACATTCGTCAAAGGCAAATATTTCAAAATACAAAATGTATTTAATTGGTGCAACAAATTGGCAGGAATAAAAACTTACGAATTTATGTTCACGAAGGATGCATATATTATGGTAGACATTTAGAATCCAGAATTGTATAAAAATAAGGATTTTTTAGTTATCAGAGCTATAAACGTTAATGGCCTACAGTCTTCTAATTTGAACAAATTTACGTTTTGTTTGTTTGTTTGTTTTTCTCATTCTAATGAATTCCTAAAATTGAATTTATTTTAATTACATTGCAGCATAAAGGCCCCACAGGGATTTTTATAGCCAAAATTTAGATCACATTTCTCAGAAGAAAGCCTCTTTCCTTTTCAAAATTGGCGAAGAAACTAAAAATTAACGAATTCATGGTTACAAATGATGCTTATTATCTTATTGTGGAACTTAGAATTATATAACAGTTAACAGAGGTATTAAGTATGACCTTTAAAAGCTAATAATTTGAACAAAGATTTAAAAACGGTTTTTTAGTTTTCTCATCGTAGTGAATCCTTAAATCGAATCTGTTTTTAATTACACTGCAACATAAAGGTTTTACGACGATTTTGTAGGTGAAATTGGGCTTACGTTCCTTAAAATGAAATCTTATAATTTTTTCTATAACAACTGTTAAAGTGCTATTTTATCTATTAATTTGAGTAGATAAAGTAGCACTTTAACAGCAAGGGTAGATAAAGTACTACTTTAACGACTGTACGCCCATACTAATGACATTTTAAAACGTGACTCGATTTGTAATTTTTTAAACGTCAATGTCAAATAAATGTCAAATAAAATTTATTTTATAATTTTTTTCCTTTAAAATAAATGCTATAGAAAAAATAGAGTATTATACACGACGATAATAGTTATTTATGTATCAAGGGCGTAAAGAAGGCGATTTTGGCCTGCGGCGTGAATATTATAACCCGAGACTTTAGCCGAGGGTTATAACACGCCAAAGGCCAAAGTCGCTTATTACGCCTGTGATACATCCAATATTTTTTGCACGAACGGAGATTTTATTTCAATTTTTTGATTTATAATAAAATTTTTCTAATGACATTTTTTTCACGGAAAGAGTGATTTTATAAAAATTGTACTGTAACTAAGGTATTTTTGTGATATTTCAAATTAATTTGTCGCGAGCGTAAAGTGCACCCGCGAGGGGTGAACTTTACGCCCTTCTTTGCGGGCGAAAAGTAGTCACTTTACACCCGGGAGTGCAAAAATAAACATATTTGAATTATCAATGCTATGATTATCTGTGACCTTCAAAGGCTTCTAATTTGATAATTTTACATTTTATTTGGTTTTCGCACAATCGAATTTGCTTTGACACTGTAACATATAGTTTTAACAGCAAAATTTTAGGCCAAAACAAAACAGAACAGCATAACTTTAAAAACTGAAATCGACAAGAATAATTTGCAAATATATATTCACGAATGATACTTATAATTAATTATGGTATCTAGATGTTTAGAATTATATAAAAATAAAAATTTTCCAGTTATCAAAGCTGTAAAGATTCAATGTGACCTTTAAAGAGCCCTAATTTAAAAAAAATAAATTGTACGTTTTGTTAGTTTTCTCGCTATAATGAATCCTTAAAGCAGCGATTTGTTTGGATCCAAATTTGGGCCACATTCCTCAAAACGAAATCTTATCCTTTTTAGCGGTAAGGAAATATAAAATTTATTTAATCAACGCCAGAAACTAAAATTTTACGTATTACATATAGCTAGTACTTATGTCTCATTATGATGGATATAATAATTTTCGAATTATTAGAGCTAAAAAAGCTATGACCTTCAAAAATTTCAAACATTTAAAAAATCTCAGGTATTATTTAATTTTCTCATCGTAATAAATCCTTAAATTGAATTTATTTTACTTGTACTACAACATATATGTTTTACGAGGATTTTGGTGGCTAAAATTTAAGTCATATTCCTCAAACGCAAATGTTAACCCTTTAAAGGCTGGTGAAATGAAAAAAATATTTAATTGGAACAACTTTAAAAACTGAATGAACGATACTTATATCTCATTAAGCGGAATATTTAGAACTCAGAACTATATAAAGTCAAAATTTTAGAGTTATCGGAGCTACAAAGAATAATAAATATACCCTTCAAAGGCTTATAATTTAAAAAATTTAAACCATTTTACGTTTTATTTAGTTTGTCATCCTAAAATATCCAAAATCTAAATTGTTTGAATTACACCGCAACATAAAAGTTTCACAATGATTTTTATAGTCAAAATTTAGGTAAAATTTCTCAAAATGAAATCTTATTCTTTTTAAGGTTAACGAAAGTTATTTAATCAGCGCAACTTTAATGACTAAAATTGACAGGAATTAAAATTTACGAGTTTATGTTCACGAATGATGCTTATATCTCACTATGGTGAATATTTATTTAGAACTTAGAATTATATAAAAATAACAATTTTTAATTCATTAGAGCTATAAAGCCCCTTAAGGCCCTTAACAAAAAAAATTAGCTCTTAAAATCGAATATGTTTTAATTACATTTAAACGTAAGTTTTACAGAAATTTTTATGGCCAAAATTTAGGTTACACTCCTCCAAAAGAAATGTCATCCTTTTTAAAGTTGGTGAGATTAAAAATCTATTAAGCAACACAACTTTAAAAACTAAAATTGGCAGGAATAAAAATTTAGAATTTCTTGTTCGCGAATGGCAGATATGTATTTAGAACTATAAAAATAAAAATATGAGTTACCAGAGCTACAAAGATTACGTATGACCTTCAAAGACTCCGAATTTAAAACGTTTTATTTAGTTTTCTCGTCATAAAAATCAAATTTGTTGAAATTACACTGTAACCTAAAGGTTATACAACGATTCTTCTGGCAAAAATTTAGGTCACATTCCTCAATAGAAAATCCTTTTCAAAATTGGTGAAATAACACATTTATTTAATTAGAACAATTTTAAAAACTAAAATTAAAAGAAATAGCAATTTCTGAATTTATATTTACAAATAGGTACTTGTATGTTGTATCCCACTATGTCCTATTACAGTCGATACTGTGATAACTAGATAATAATAAAAATTAGTCAGTTTTCGAGTTGACAAAGCCAAAAGATTAAGTACAACCTTCAAAGGTTCCTAATTTGAATCCTTGCTAAACGTACAATTTTTATTAAACTTCCCCATCTTAATGAATCTTAATTACAAATGAAGGGCTGTAACATAAGGAATATACCTAATAACACATAAAAATTACTAGATTATAAATGTCCCCACCACAAAACTTAATAATTTTTTGACAAAGTACGTCCATCGTTAAATCCCAGCAAGCAATTTTTCCCCGTTGTTTTTATTAAGAAATTTATCAAAACCCTACCTACTTAACTTAACCACAAAGAATGTATATATTATCCTTGTTTACTAAAAAAGATAACAATGTGGGCTTAGACAGATCTAAAATAAAACCAGAGTTATATTTAATAACAGTAATTTACTGATTACTCATGGAATTCACGTTATACCTACACTTTCTGCCTGTTACTTTATTTAAATTTATTTCAACTAAAAGTAGTAGCGAAGATCGGATAAAAATTTACTCCTTGGTGAAAAGGTGAAATTTGCATTTTTATTTAAGTCTAGATTGCTGTTTACTCTCTGGATACATGTAATCAGCTAGGTTGTCATGATGTTGATGCACATAATTTTAATTAAATTTTGATTAGGTATCTTCTACGAGTATTAAAATACAAATTTGTTAACAAAGGGCTTGCGTGACATGCAGGCTGCAACGTCGGAACTTCTTACGTTAAAGACATTTTTAGATATAGTATTGCCAAAACGGCAAAACCCAAAACGTTTGCTGTTACAGAAATTTCAACGCCCATCTATAACCAACAAAATAACATGTTTTTATTTTTAACAATGATGTATGCACTTGGTTATGATTCATAGAATAGATAACAGCATTACCTGATATGATTTGATTATACCCGTAATGTATTGTAACGGATTACAAATGCAGCGATAAACATTATATCAGAAATATTATCTTGCCGTTTTATTTTTAAATTACCTTGATTTTGCAAAATTATCGGCGTCCATCCAATGTGAAAACTTCCTTCTTCATAATTTTAGTTTATTGGCACACATTTTTTTTTTAATTTTAAATATATCGAACAGTTCCAAACTGAAGTAAATGCAAAAGTCGATTGCAAACTGTTTTATCGAGTCTTTATACATATTTTTCTTTTTTTGTAAGGCATTTGCCCGAAGCATGTTTTTAAAACAAACACTGGCGTTTCATTTTAAACATTTAAACAATGATATTTACATTATATCCCCCACAAATCAGCATTTTCCCTGTTCGAAAATCCCTTAGCCGTAGGAATATTTTCCTTTGTTAATGAATTTTTATGTATTTATTGTATAATTTTCACAATGAAAAACAATTTTATTACAACTTCAAATATTAGATATTAGATTAAAACGGCCATGTTTAGTAAACTACTGTTATTTTGGTATTAATATATCGAATGTCTTATTTAATAGCTAATTTTCAAGAAAGCTTTTTTATATCCTTGTCATTACGGATTAGGAGAATATAACAACCAATAACTTTAAGCCTTATTTTGATTGTCAGTTAAACCTTTGTCGAAAATGAGCAACACAATAAGAGTCGGCACCAAAAAGGACTTCGCATCACAAAAGAACGATACGCTCTCGTCAAAATGGGCGGCTATACAGGACAAGCTTCCTTGTTAAATACAGGCTTGTTATTTTTAATATATTTGTTATTTAACAAGCAGTTAAACGTTGGGAATTTAATTCCCAAAGGGCTTGGTGTACTGTATCATTTTGAAACGTTTATCATGACACCTCAAGGAACCCTAAATTATTAAAAGGTGGTTATAAAATAATATAAACAGAGAAAAGCAAAATAAAGAATGTTGAAATACGTAAGCTAACATCAAAAAATTGAACTACTTTGAAAGTTTTATCAACAAGGTATATCTGTTTACGTTTTATATTGGTCATTTTGCTACCATTACATGAACGACCTTTCGGTCCCCTGGGAACTCCTCACCGTTCTCTATAATCAATTCATCTTTCGATGTAGGAAGTGCCTGTAAAATTTTAATGAGGTCAGAAGGAGGATGCGTGGGGAACTTTTTATTGAAATATGCAGGTAATTTCTTTACATTAATGGATTTCACATTCAGGGTTTAACGTTTAGGTACTGGCTTTTTGCTTTTATAATACCTACATTTATGGGTTTTCTTATTTTTTTTTTATAAAAGCTGGAAATACTTCACAGCTAAGAGGCCAACATTGTTTATTTGTTGTTAAATTTTGGAAAAAAGTAGTTATAACAATTGATCACACTTGTACGGCGGTTGCTTAGAAATCAATGATTGATGTAACAAATATGCAAATTGCAACCGATTTTTTTTTTCAGAAAAAGGCCTGAAAGGCAAAAGTTTCAAATAGAATTAAAAATTAACAGTTTTGTTAAGTTCGGTAATTTTAATCAAAATTTTTACACAGCTAATATACCGAATTTTCCAGAAAGTTGGATTCAATCTAAAGTTTTATGTCTTCTATTAAAAATGTAGAAAGGAAATTCTTTCAAGTGGCTAACTTTTCAACAACGTCATGAGCGATGCAATGGCCCGTTAAATAGGGAAATTAAACAAAGTCATTATTGTTTTAAAACATCCCTAAATGTTTAAACTCGGTCATTAGGTAAATGCCGTACAAAAATCAATGGTTAAAGCAAAGTTCGGTCGATTAACTCCTTGTTTTATCGCTGTAATATACTGCAACAAGGTTTCTTATTTGCTCGTGTTTAAATGCAGTTTCAGCGACTTTTTCATATAAAAGCATTCCACCTGAAGTGTTGAGTTGCACTTTAGGGAAAAACATCATCAATCTGAAGCGAGACGTTTTAAATACTAACGATAATGAGTCCGAATTTGAATAAGCACTCTTGATAATTACTTCCCGTACAAACTTCCGTAATTGTCGTACTGTTAATTTAGTTACAAACATACCCCATTTTCTTCTAAAGCTCCATTTTACAAGCCATTTCTAGTTGTTAATATCTGCAGCAAATCCGGGAACACTAGAACAACTTATTGGGACTTATCTATTATGACGATTGTCTTCGTTTTATGGGGCTGTAAATACCACTGAAACTTTAATATCGAACAAACTGTAAGAGATATTAAGCTTATATAGAGGTAGTAACATGTTTTTAATGCATTCTTCCGAGCTCATTTCTTCCAGCTACCCTGACACACTCGAGCTTAGCGTCCTATAATAAATTTTATATCTCAGATAATGATTTTCCTATACAGAAAGAAGTCAAGAACAAATAAAATATAAGATAAAAGTTTTACCTCATTTACTCATCAGACCTTTTAAAAGCACGTTAAAGATTAATCGGCTTCCATTAGCGAATTTTCCCTTTTTTTCAGTTTCGTCTTAAGAATATGCAACAAATAAATGTTAACAACAAAATTTAAGAAGATTTAAGGAATATTTTACTTTGAAATTCGCATCAAGTATGCCCTTCGTTCGTTTCATCAAATACTGAGCTCAAATTTAATTCGACTGAAATTTAGAACGGAATATCTGATTACGTAGCCAGGGATCTCAAATACACATTAGCTGGCTGTAATAAAACAAATTTTTAAAAATGCCACTTTGTAACTAAAACCACTTCATGCGAGTTTAATGCAACATTAAAAAACTGTTTCTCCTTTAGAGAATTATTAGAACTGCCAACCAAAAAATTTCTAATTCGATTTCCTGTTTTTATGGTTTTTGCACTGAATTTTTCATTGATTTACATTGTCAAATAAACACAAGAATCTTTAAGTTTAAACTGTTAAGACAGGGTTTTTCCAAATGAACCAAAATACATTCCCTCTGTTAACTTTTTACGTAAATTACCGATTTAGAAAAGTAATAATTTGTTTTGCAAAATTTCGAAAAGCGTTTATTGGAAATAAAATTTCACAATTTAGATTTTGTATATTTCATATCCCTGCGGAGATGATATTTTCGTATGTATTGAATTTGCATAATTCGTTAAAATTCATTAAAAATATTTCCCCAAATTTACTCATATACGTATAAGTACTTGGGATAGGTCCCGACTTGCGGTAGCTATATAGGTACGCCTAGTCCAGCACGATAAGGAGAGTTAAGCTTGGTTGTCTCCGGTCAATACTGGAACAGGTGGCCCGATTGCTCCGTTAACGCGGCACCTCTCTCCCACGAGGACCGATCACTATGGGAGAGTAAACCAAAAACTCCCCACTAAAAAGTGAGTAGATTTGAAACAGTGCAAAGATTAAGGTAAAAGAGGGAGGCCCTTGCCCTACATAGGGATACTTGCCGCTTGCCGTATGTCTTACAAAAAACGACTACCCTTGTAATAGGATCACATTTACGGTAGTAAGGGGTTAATCTAAATGCATGATGCCCATATATGCCCAATAATTTGTCGATAATAAATAACTCTTTCTATGGTCCGTCTCTACTTTTAAGCGAAGTACAGGTTGTTATGGGGCTTGCTTATCATCGGTCAGTGTGAAAGTTTTCTCAATCATCTCCACCTTTTTTATAAAACATCATTGCCAGTTTTATTATACGCACAATTTTTCGTCGTGTTTTGGCCGTCCACAGATGCTACCGGGCCCAATATTGTAACGTAGTGGTTGTCACCAAAAGTAGCGTTAATAATTAATCAATAAAATTCAAAAGATAAGTTAATTAAATTTAGTGAATTTCTGATTAGTTATTAAGTACCAACGTGGTTGTGTATTTAACTAGCTACGCAGCGTGGGGGGTTGATGCGAGAGATTTTACAACTAACATAACATATATTGTCGGACTTTGATTAAGTTTCCCAAAATCATATTAAGAGCTATATGAAGTTACAAACTACAAAGTTAATAAAATAAAACAAAGAGCTCAATCAGAATTATTAGCAAGTCTTAGTATGAATTGAATTGAATTGAATTAAATAAATAAAAAATAATCTTACATCAAAATGGTAGGAAACATCCTTTCACGAAAGACCTGGCTTCTTGTGGAGACAACTCTTCAATGATGGCGCTAACCATAATGATATAGTACATATAATATAAGAAGTCAGCTCACACGCATATGTGTCTTGGAACAAAGGCATGCACTTCGCCGTGCCGTGCTAAGTGCATCGGACTCCATAGCTGGCCCGTGCGTCATTTTTCTGGTCCATGGTGGTCATCCACGTGCATCTCGCATACTTGGATAGCTTTATTCCAGTCCCATGTAATGACCTTTTCCCACAATGCATTCTACAGCATCGCTTCATTACAATATGACATTATCTTCCATAAACCCCTTCTTTCTAAGGTTGAGACGGAGTATAGCCCACTGTTATTTTATAATATTTCAAAATTTGTATTGAAAAAATCAATTAACTATCATCTAACGTCTCTGATGCAATTTTAGGTAAAACGAAAATTTGTCGCTCTTATTTTTGGTTAAAAAAATAATTATAATGTTTTACGCCCGAGTCTGTTCTTATTCTTCTTTGTGTATCTAGTTACTTATCTATGTATTGGCTTCTTCTTTTTCATAAATCATTCATTGGCTTATTCTACTTATTTTACTCAAAGTTCTATTCTACTTGTTCTTAAGAAGAATAGGTCCAGGAATCCTTCCACCTTTATGGTAGCCTTCTTCTGGTGTTATTACATGAGGGGTATTGGTTTTCCCTATTTTAAGAGTCCATAATCCTTTGGATGTTTCATTTCTTCCTTTTTTACCCTCCCCATCGTATTAAATCTTCGATACATCTTAGTTTCTTTATCTCGTTTCATCTTAAGATTTCTTTGGTCTTCCACGTGCCTGGCCTTGCTTCTTTGTTGTAAGCTTGTATCGGGGTAATACAGATTTTAAATGTTTGCGACTTATTGCCTTTGTTCCTCCATACTACATCTCTCACTATTTACGGGTGCAATAGAAAATTTGTTTAAAACTTTAGTGTGAGATAACAAAGATATAAATATAAATAGCGAATATCTATAACACCTGAGATACGTTGATGGTCTAACATCATTTGCAGAAGGTCCAGAAGATATACAGAATATACAGATAACAGAACTGAATGAAGCATCAGAATTAGTTGGGCCACAAATCAAATCTTAACAGAACAAAATAATGGCAAACTAGATGATATAGAAACTGACGAGGTCTCTGAATACATTTACTTAAAGCAACTTATAACAATAAATAAAGAAGTCCAAGCAAGAGAAGACTGCATTTGGGAAATTACAATATGTTTTTAACTCTGAACTGCCTAAATGTCTTAAAACGAAAATATATGAGGAATGTGCCCTACCAGTCATGACATACGCGTCTGAGACATGGTCCTTAACAGAAGGATTAATGAAAAAAATTGTAATAAATTAGACCCATGGAAAGAGTCATGTTAAATCTATCGTTGCCCGGTTGAAAAACAATTACTAAAGTGAATAAGAAACCATACAAAAGTTACAGATGTTGCTCACAGAATTGCTAAGTTAAAATGGCAGTAATTACACACCACGTTGTCAGAATGCAAGGTCTCTTAATTAAGAGACCTTGGTCAGAATGCAAGGTCTCTTTAAGAGACCTTGGTCAGAATGAGCGGTGGACTAGAAAGTTTATGAAATGCAGACCACATACAGGAAGAAGAAGTTTGGACAGGCACAAGGCGAGGTGGTCTGATGATATTTTCAGAAAAGCAGGCAAGAATTGGTAAGGAAAAGCACAAGATAGAGCAAAATGGAAACAGTCCAACAGTGAATCGTTATATAGATTATGAAAAAGGAAAAGAAGAAAGATATCCCTTAGCCCTTAGTGCACCTGATATTGCTGCTGCTTTATTAGTTTCTTTCTTAACGTCTTCTTATATTACTCAGGCAATTGTTATTATTGCCCCGAAATGCCGTTGTGCATTTGCAACAGTTTGAACATTTTCATTAGTCGTCATTTAGGATATTGTATTCTTCTATAGCTCGTTTACATTTATAAGAAAGTCTTTGTAAACCGTCGACATAACCTATTACGTAGTTTGATAGTCTCTGTTCTCATTATATCCTTTATTAATCGGCCTGTTCGCTTATTTTATCCGTTAACAAATAAAACAACGGCAGGCCGAATCACAATTTATGTACTTTCGATCAGCTCTTGGTATTTCATATTTTTTTATAATTCTGCGTTGGATTCCAAAAAAATCCGAAAAATATTTTTAATAGAAAGATGGAAATGTCTTAACTTTCCGATTTGTCAATTTATATGTCTCTTAATATAATTGAGCTTTTTAAACTAATAATTGCTTGTAATCAATGAACTACTTTAAACAGTTTTGTTTACACTGCTGCACATAATCGGTTTATAAAAGATTTGTTAGTGGCTGCCAGTGGAAGTATTTAAATCGTTTTTTAATTTAATAACACAATTTAGAGGTAGATGAACTGCTTGCTTCAGATATGATGGTTAGAATTTTAAACCTTTGAGTTATTGTTAGTGAAACTAATTATATTACAGTAATTACATTATAGAAAGATTTTCTTTTGTGGTATCCAATCTTCATTTTGCAAAATTTGGTTAACGATAAAATGAAAATCTTTAAAGAATTTTTGTGAAACCTTTCTCTGCGCCTTTCACCATTTTTAATAAAATATATAAAGAAATTATAATAGGAATCAGTTTTGCACGCGTCTTCACAAAATAATCATCGAAACAAATCTTTAATTGTTTAGGTAACTTTTACTTCCACTCAGAGACTGTGTAGAATAACGTTCGATAATGACGATGGTGCGACAAAAGTAAAAATCTGACTTGCACATCATTCCTTTGCTGCTAGAATAAGAAAGCTAGTAAAGCGAATTGTTGAAAAAAATGTGTTTAAATTGTTAGATGCTTTTCTCTTTTTATATTGAAAAAGGCAACACCTTCAACAACCGCCTACCACCTTCCCTACTCCACCGTGTTTCGGTTCCCAATTATTTGCAGTAACTGGGTAGGCCACCCGCCGAGCATTTGACTCGGGTTTGATCCCGAGACCTTGCGTTTTATATTGAGTAACCCTGGTATACATATATCAATGCTTAAATTTCCTAGAAAACAAATAAAAAGCAATTCATGACATTACTGTTAAGATCAGTTGGTCTAACTTGACTAAAGATGTCCACAACTTGTCTGCTTTGATTTTTTTCCCAGCTAGGGCTGGATATTGATTTCATAATTACGAAATGTTACAAATGAACAAAGTATGCCTAAAAGAAACAGAAGTATGGATCTAAATTCATACACTCGCCAAATTAAAGTTAAGTTTAGGTACAAGTATTACTTGTCTGAAATTTTAAAGGTTAAAGGTGAAAAAATAAGCTTTATTCCTACTCTTTTTAGCTTTGTACATAGACTAAAAATAAAACTGATCTATAAGAAGAAACAATTTTTAGCCAAGGACAAAAAATAGTACCTACGTTATTCAGCAAAATAAAAAGCTAAGAAGCGAACGAGGACTAAATTTCAGATGGGAATTCGGGAATTCGAGCAATTTTTACATCCGGAATTAAAGAATTTTTTTCAGTTATAGTTCCTGAATATTAGCATTTAAAAAGAAAAGTTACATAAAATCAAAATAAATTCCTCTTGGTTTTATATTTTATGTAAAAGCTAGTATTAAACAGTAAATCAAAGTGATTGCGTTTAAAAATAATCAAAGCTTTTATTTTGCCCCAGCTTTTAGTAAAAGCAAATAATAAAGCATAATTTTCACTGTAATTGTTCGTGCGCAATAACGTTTTCTCCCATAAACGTGCTTTTTTCCCGCAATAATAATTTATCAAAATATAACAACGATAAAAACTAGAATTATAAATAATGAGGCCCATTAAAGTCTACGTAAACTGTTCTTCCGCTTTTCCCATCACTGAAAGGGGTGCGGGTGGCGAATAAGAAAGCTAACAGGGGTTGGCGCTCATTAGCGCTATTATCCGCCTAATTCCCTAGCACGCGAGCCCCACAATTACTACAGCATTGTCAACAAAAGCGGTGTGCGAGGCCCCCAGGAACTCCTGTAGCGTCGCGGCGCGCTGACCCCCACACACACGGCACTCACTCTGTACACAGCATTAATCTACGTTTCTAGAACCGCATGGGACCAGAGACATACGAACACACTGTACACACAGAGTGATGTAGAAGGTCCGACTTTTACCACCAAACGAACGAACAGATAGGCTTCTGACCAAATTTATGTGGGAACGGGACCGTTTAGTCCCCCGGGGATTTATTACAATTTATATCTGTCACTCTATGCGTTCGTAAAATACATTTAATAAGGACCAGGAGTCGTTTATAAAATTGCAACAAAACCTACTTAAATAAATGAGTTTTTCCGTAGTATGAAACCAATTTTCTTTATGCAGCACGTTTCTGGTTTTCCTTTCTATCTTTCTCTCTCTGCTAAATAAATAGATCCTGAAATACAAACACGGTATAGGTAATTTAAAACGAGAATACTTCTTCTTCCGGAAAATTGAGAACCAGATTTCCAACGCAATCAAAGCAAAATTTGTGCACACTGTTACGTATTTTAAATAAAATCTGAATTTCAAATTAACATCAAAAGATTGTTCGCGAAAATTAGCATAAAATTTTCAAACAAAGCACAAAATAAAAGCTTCGCAAACTAATTCAAAATTCATTCAGTGTAGGTAACCCCCTAATCAATTGATACAAAACTAATTAAGAATGATAATTTTATTAGTTTTCATTCGCAGTTTCTTAAATGACTTTTGGACGCAGAAAAGGATAAAATTTGCCCTAATTTAGACACGAATTTAAATTTCTATCTTAATAAACCTCGATAATAAATATACAAAACTTAAGCAACATATCCAGGATCATTTTGAACCAATGTGCTACCTATAACAAATCATTTTTAGACGTAACAGGTGCCAAGAAACATGTGGAAGAACTCTGAAAATCAACATCAAAATTCAAATTTTACAAAGAAACCCACAAGATCACAATTTCTACTAAGTTAATAATACATGTTCCAATTTTAGATGGTTTTACGAGTGTAGAATAAATATAAAATTGATTTGAAGCTCAGTTTTCAATAGAAAAATTATTCACACTAAAACACAGCGACGCTTTTATCTTTGCCTGGCCAGTAGGTCATTGGTTTTTGTATGACTTGTCAGGAATAACGATTATAAAAGTTATTGTTATATTCGAATGATGCTAAAGAAACTTCTTTCAATTTAAAATGTTACATTTACAGTATACCAGCAAATATTCCAACTCACATTAAAATTTCTTGTAAATTTTCCACATTTTCAGTTTCAGCGTTTCCAAATTCTGAAAATTAAAATGATAAATTTAGTAACAAATAAGAATTATTGCTATTTTTTTTATTGAAAGCCGAAAGTAAGCCAGCAAATATTCAAACTTACATTGAAGTTTCTTACAAAATTTCTACAATTTCAGTTTCGGAGTTTCCAGATTCAGAAAATTAGAATGAAGAATTTAGCAATACATAAAAATTACTGCTGTTTTTTTTATTAAAGACAGAAAGGAAATCAGCAAATATTCAACCTCAAATTCAAGTTTCTTACAGATTTTCCATAATTTTAGTTTCAGAGTTTCCAAATTCCGAAAATTAAAATAAAGAATTTAGCAACAAACAAGAATTACTTCTGATTTTTTTTTTTTTATTAAAAACTGAAAAGAAATCAGTAAATAGCCAAACTTAAATTCCAGTTTCGTACAGATTTTCCGCAATTTCAGTTTCAGAGTTTCCAGTTTCTGATTTAGAAAATTAAAGTAAAAAACTCCGCAGCAAATAAGAATTCCTGCTGGATTTTTAAAATTAAATACAGAAAGCAAACCAGCAAATATTCAAATTTAAATTCCAGTTTCTTACAGGTTTTCCACAAGTTTAGTTTCAGAGTTTCCCGTTTCTGATTTATCTAGAAAATTAAAATAAGAACTTCAGCAACAATTAAGAATTACTGCTGGATTTTTTTTATTAATAACAGAAAGCAAATCAACAAATATTCAAACTCAAATTCAGGTTTCTTACAGATTTTCGACAATTTCAGTTCCAAAGTTTCCAGATTCCGAAAACTAAAATAAAGAATTTAACAACAAACAAGAATTACTGCTGATTTTTTAAACTAAAAACTGAAATGAAACCAGCAAATATGCAAACTTTAATTCAAGTTTCTTACAGATTCTCCACAATTTCATTTTCAGGGTTTCCAATTCCAATTATTTCTGAATAGAAAATTACAATAAAAACTGGGCAGCAAGTAAGAATTGCTGCTGGATTTTTTAAAACAGAAAACAAACTAGCAAACCAGTTGCTTACAGATATTCCACAATTCCAATTTCAGAGTTTCCAAATTCTGATTAGAAAATCAAAGTAAAAAATTCAGTAACAACTAAGAATATCTGACGAATTTTTTTTATTAAAAGCAGAATGGAAAGCAGCAAATATTCAAACTCAAATTTCTTAGGGGTTTTCCACAATTTCCCTTTCAGAGTTTCCAAATTCAGAAAATCAAAATTAAAACTTTAGCAATAAATAAGAATCACCGCTGGATTTTTTAGACAGAAAAAACAGTAAATATTCAAATCTAATTAATATCTGATTCTTGAAAAGATTTCCTGTAAAGCTGCATGCCTACATAGTCAAGAAATTAAACCGTTGTTCTCAAGATTGCTTTCAAGGAGGCTCTAAATTATCAATATTTCGAAATCTTATCTCGCATTAAAGACATATCAATCCTAAATTAAGACTAAATTATGTAAACTTCGAATTATTGGCATGAAAGAGTCAATTATTTGAGGTAATGGCTCGGGCCACTAGAACTGTTTAGAGGTGCGTGGATTACTAGAAAGCCGACAGATGGGTAAAAGACATCCGCAACCGACAGCACAGGCTCCAGACTCCAGAGAATCAAGTGACAATTACAAGTTTTACATGTAAATACATTAACTAAATATGTCTTTGTGTAAATAACTATCGAATAAATGTTTTAGTTATTAGTAATTCTAAATTTGTTTGTAATATTCGTGTTACTGCTTAAATAATTGTAGTTGTTTAGTTTAACAGACTTAATCTTCCACGGTAAGTTTTACATGTTTGTTGAATCTTCAAAAAGCTTCTCGAATTTGTAGGATTTTACAAATAAGTTTAAGACATTAAAGTAGTAATTTGAAACTCACACAAAATTAACTTTTATTAATTACTTATGAAAATCAAAAAAAGCAATGAATTTCAAGTGTCATTTTGAAAATACTGATAATAGTGCGTTTGTTCTAAAAATAAACGAAGGAAGTATATTGTTTGTGATAATCTAAATATTTTTGTAACAAAGGCAACCACAAAAAAACACAGCGCTCAAACCAGTGCAACAAACAGTGGTTGAAAGATTATAAATGATCCAACAAAGCACTGCCATACCGCTGTGACCGTTATTGCCTACATTTTCATTAATATGAATGAAAATCTGAATGATACCTCTGGGGAATTCTGCCCAATTGAATATCATGGCCGCTTAATTTGTAAGAAATGGAATCATAACAAAGGATTTACTTCATAATTTTAAGATTACTATCTGTAGTAAAATCTCCTCCCTTAAAAGATATTCGAATGAAATGAAGTTGGAACACGGAATAACATAAAACACAACAATGGGAGAATAATCCAATACGCTGTTATATAACAAACAATAAACAAACATTAATAAAAGATTGGAGTTTAATGGGCAAACCAAAGTAAACAATTATTAAATGTAATGAATAGCCGGTAAACATTGAAACTAGGTACATCAACAATAAGTTATCAACACTAACGTTAGCATTTCTAGGCCAAAACATAAAACAAACATATACAGAATTGTAGGTTCGATGATGTATGCGTTACACCGCATCTAAAATTAAGATAACATATTTTTCCGTATCCATGGTATGTAATTGACAGATTATTTATCTCATTTGAGGTTAACAATGGCGGATGGCGGGTAAACATGAAAAAGCGGGACGATATGAACATTTGCGGGTTTTTACCGTGCATGCTATCGACGTGACATCTACCGATAGAATTTAGAATCAAAATTATGATTTGATTATACAAAAATCTTCATTTAAGTGCTTGATAAGTGTAATTATTTTTTTAAATTCAAGCAAATACGTTTATTTTTTACATAAATTCATTATAGAAGTTATTTTTAATACGAAAATTTGACATGTGTAATTTGAGGTTATATGTCAAAAACGTAGGTACGTATTATATTATAACTATTTTTATTTAATACGAACTTCTCATGGATGCGGAAAAATAACTTGTGCCCTACGGGAATCTAACGGCATATTTCATCCCTCGGCTTTTGCTGCCCTCGCTCACTACGTTCGCTCGTGCAGCAAAAATCTTCGGGATGAAATATGCCTATATCTTCCCTTATGACGCAATATACTATATTCTGCTCTTTTAAAATGTAATCGGGATTTCCTAAAAAGCATTTTGAAAAACATTTAGTGAAGTGGATGGAACAAGGATTAAGGCACAAAAGGAAACAAAGCTTTTACGTTTTACAATGTGGAGGTACAAGCACATACAACATTTGACAATTATTTTATGTATTTACACAAAATCAACGAAAAGCAGAGCAGACTAAATGGAAAGGTCCAGTTTGTGATCTAATCTAATCCAATCCAGAATTACGAGTATGTAAATTTAGGGAATTATTTGCCAGAGACTGAATTATTTAATGTGCGTTTACTTACATTTATATTGTACTAGCAATTAATAAAAATGAGATTTAGAAGTTACGAATGCCCCAGACGAAAGCCGTAAACTATCCCAGGGGTTGGCCCAAGCATTAAAAAAACACATGCAGACTTAAGTCACATACGGACGGAGCGGCGTGTGTAGTAACTATCAGGGGTGGCGGCACACCCGACGGTAGAATTGCGTTTTGCAATGACATGACAATAACTAAAGTGTGGTAATAACATGGTACCTCTGACTTAGTGCTTATTACTTGTGATGTGAGAAGCTTGCATGTTGTGCATATGTAATCAAAGGATTAGCTTAATAGGGAAGATCATTACAAAGAGGTACTGGCTGGTAGTGGTGTGGTCCCAGTCAGATTTTGCGGTAGGATACAGAAAACAGAAGAGTTGTCCGGACAGACTCACAATTAAGATGTTGCTGAGAGTGTGAATGACTCTGACTCTTTGGCCCCGATGTTGTGTGACTCCGGTGGTAAGAAGAAAAGGAGGGAGCTCCGAAGTAGCTTTGGAAGATCCAGGTCGTTAGCGAACAAGGGCTAACCTGTGAAGAAGATGATGGAGACCTTAAGAAGTAGTAGCAGGTGTAAACCTTTATCCAGTGAGGGGCACACCGAAACAAGGGAGTCGGGGACCCTCGGCGAGTACACCTTAAAAAGGTGAGTTTTTCAGAGCAGTAACTGGTAACGGTTATGTTTGTTTTATGTCAATGGTGAATGGAGCTGGAAGGGTGTCGCACGAACTGTTTGTGTCCCTCTTTTTCTATCCAGCTCTACGTAAGACGAGAGATTAGCGGTGAGTTTAAACAACCGACTGACATAGGTAACTAACCAATAAACGAACTTATACCTGACCCAAAAATGACAAGAATCACCCCTCTACCCTTCGTTAGGGGTAACTAAAATTACTCATACAACAATAAAATAATAAAAGCTTAAATATTTATACATTAAAATAGCAGAATCCTTAAAAGAGAGTACCCTGAATATCAATTAACAACCCTTGGTATTTTGGGGTGAAAATTTTCTGCAGCTTCAGAACTTTCCACTAATCGTCAACAAGCTCGTTCTTTGCCCTTGGACTGGAATATTTTTAGATGAGCATCGTTTGGGGCTTCTTTAGTTCTAGTATTTTTCCGTTCTTGTATTGTGATTACAGAAAATGAGAAAAATTTCCACTTTGATTACTTTTTTGTGTTATCCGCTTTTAAGCCGCCAAAATTAACAAATTTCAAGTTAATACTTTAACAAAAAAAATCACAAAACTATTTTCCGAATTATCTTTAAATATTAGAGGCCTTTAGTGCTTCAGAATCGAAAAGTAGCAAAGTAAAATACTAAAAACCCTTAAACAATTTACTCAGCTCATAACTTCATCCCTTTTTCCGTAGTTTTAATTAAAATTAATAGTAGAGATAAATGTGTAAGATTACTCATATTCCGGGAATTAGTCCGGCCGACCTGGAAATAAATCCGGTATGGTAGTTTCAATTATTCAGCTGAAAACAGGAATTGCAGGCCAGTTCTTCTGAATCTGTGCGGCTCTACGTCTTATTGTTAGCACGAATTGCAGTTACGGGTGCAACACGATATATCATTAATTTAGATTGTAGAAATTGCAACGGAAACTGAAAAATACCCGAAGGTTAAACTTTAATGACCTACAGATAATATTTGACGTAATTTTCCTGAAACTTTTAGAAATTTGTATGCGTATAAAAAATCAATAAAATAGACCTGAAAGTAATGCCCTCAAAACTGTTTTGAGGGAGTTTAATATTAATCCAACATATCCCAGTAGAATGCCAAAAATGCCTAACATTTTCAAATTTGGAAGTCACAATAAAATATTAACACACCACAATGTACTAATTTTAGCATTCGGTGAATAATTCACCCTCCTAAAAATGGTATTCATTTAGAAACCACAAGGAAAATTCACACACTTACTGAGTATCTAACTGTGTTCGATATTTCTACACAATTTTATTTAAGGCAAGCACTTTTGTACTGAATAGAGAAAATATTTTCACTATTTGGCCAACTGATAAAGCTAAAAATAACTATTTTAAAAATTCTTACAAATTTTATCACATGCGTTTACCATAAACCAAGCTTCAGATCTAATTTTTTATTTGACGCGACAAGTGACATGTATAAAAAAGGCAAGTTATAGCAAAAGGGAATAGAAGATTTGGGACGAAAAATATACCGTCAAAGACATCATTATCAACAGCTTTTTGAAGGGTCCAATGTCGCAGTAAAGAAAACTGCGGATATAAGAACGAATCGTAACTGTCAATTCAAATATGAGAAAATTATTATAGCAAGCAGTTAGAGGAATCCCTTTGGCCTTTTTCAGCTCTTTATTTCTGGAACACATATTATATGAACTGAAGTTACAACATTATGACTACATACCTACTATTAAAAAATAGATTTTTAGAGAATTTAGATTTTTTATTATTTTAAAAATTCATCCTTGGTATTGTACGAAATAGTTTTAAATTAGTAAAATCAAAAGTTATCACATAACGAACTTTCTCAAAGGCTCCCACGACAGGACCTGATAAAACGAGTGTTTTTCCCTTTCGCTCACTTCAAAATTACATCCTTAGTGGTGCTTTAAAGTTAGCTCTCGAAGTACAATTCCCTTTATTCGCAGTAGTTAAATTAATCAATGTTTACTGGACTGTTCTTACAGCTCGTCTTTATACTTCAATCTAGTGAACCTGAAAGAGTTCAAATTCCCTGTAACGTCAAGGTTAAGATTTTAATCATTGGAGAAAACCTACCTGGCTTTTTCGAAAGCTTCAGTTATGAGTTTGTTGATCACCATTGCAACATACTAGAATTTGGTATGATTTAAAGCGCAAATGTGGGAAAATATAATCAGCTTTCTACCTATTTTTCTAAGTGCCGAGAGTAAAAAGATGGTGTAATATATAATTCTAGTAGACAAGGCTTAACATCACACAAAAAACAAAAACCCAAAGGACAAAACTACACGGGTGAGGTTATATTTACGCCATAACCCCTTCCTTCCGCTTAACGAGCTTTTTCCATTGCATTATTAAGCTACACTCACATACAATATTCATAACTATGTATATAAAACGGTTCGTGAAGTTTAAAGCTGAGACCGAATTGTATAAAACGAAGGAAAGTACTGTCTGCTCCTTCAATTTCTCTGTGAGTGCTTTCAAATAAGGGGCAAAAGCTTGCTACAAGGAAAGTAAAATGTCTAATTACAAATTATACTCGAGGAAACCGGATTTCCATAAACCGAATTTTAATATTAATCAACTTTGTAATTTAAAGACTTAACAGTTTCAAACTTTCACAATTTGAATACACAACGTGTATTCCTAAAAATATTTTCTCACAAAATTTAATCTCCATTCTCATTTAATGCACAGTGGTAAAGTTTCCCCGCCTCGAGCCATGCGCTTACCGTCAACAAAGCAAAAATAACAACAGATTGCGTTACTTTAGTCTCGAGTTGGGCCGCAACAAAACAAAATTAAAGATAAAAACAGTACACACGTACCTTTTGTAGCTTTTCGGTGCACGCTGCCAATGTAAACCAAGATGGAGGAATCGAGGAAAACTGTAAATACACAAAATTATGTTAGTACTAAACATTGTTAAAACCTTACAAAAGCTATTTTAATTGTTTCGTATGTCATATGTAATTATTAATATTAACTATTAATAATATAAATAAATAAATCAAATTGTATTCGACTAATACGTAATCAACAAGATACGACGATTCTAAATTATATCCAACTTCTTTTGACAAGAAAGCACAGAATAAATTATTCAACGATTGCATGCCATGCCATCTCATTGTTTTCTTTAGATATACAAAACCTACGTGAGAAGCTGTTAAAATAATATGAATTTCATCTAAATTTAAACCCGAAAGAGGAGGCCCTGTGCTTGTAAGGGACAGCTTTCGGGGTGTAGAAGAACACCAAAGCTTCGATACCAGGGAAGGTCAGGTAAAATTTTTTATGCGGAAAAGATTGGTCTTTTCCGGATACGAAGTAGTCCCGTGCTGATGCGATGTTTAGCCAGTACACGTATGGAAGTCCCTTGGGTTTGCCAAAGTCTTAATCACGCCAATAAGCTAGACGAATGGCCGAAAGAAATAAAGTTAGAGACCAAATAGTGCTATAGGGCCATCTACGTAACAAACACTATCTCCTTTTTAGTGTGTTACACGGGATTTAACAGTGATGCTACCGATTGAAGAAGAATAAATCAGTAGTAGGAAACCACAAGTCCTCAAACGATTTTGTAACCAAAGAACCCTCGTCCTAGTAACATGGAACGTCAGGAATTTGGTTCGAGTTGGAAAATTATAGGTCTAAGAAAGAAACGCACTGAAAAGACAAAGACAACTTTTTAATGGTTTTCCATGAACGAAGTCTGTTTGGAACAGAATTTTTTCTATCCTAGTTGACAAAAAAATGGTAAACAACAACATAATAGAAATAATTATTGGTGCAAGATTTACAAAGTTTACAAACACTGATGTCTCTAACCAAAACTTATGGAAAATAGAAAATCTTACAACAGACGTCTCAAATAAAGACTCAACTGGTTTACACCGAATGCACCCAGCTGAGAAACAGTGTAAGTAAATATGGACTGGAAAATAGGCACATCAAAGGATGGAAACAATGCGTCAAAATTACAAATTTTAAAAACTATCATCGCCATATTTGAAGGTAGTTCTAATCTAATAAAAGGGCATAAACCAAATCGATTGTTTACTTATACAAAATCCAAGCAGAGTATACATCATTAACATCAGAGCAGTCTGTGAATCGAATTGTTAATTCCTTGGTACAAAATTCGGAAGGAAATTACATAAAACTGTAAAAGTGAGTCCAACCACGAGACTGCGAGCTCCATGGCAACACAAACTGAGGAGTTTGTATTAAAACAAAATCTATAGTAAATATTCAAAACTGAAGAGAAAATAATTTCACCGCAAAGCACGATAAAAGATAAAAGATAAATTAACCAAATATCTTGGGCAAAGAAGGATTTATAACAATAGCTACCTTGAAAAGGTTCATCTAAAGCAATTGTGGAAAATACAAGAATACACAAATACATCTGATCTGTTCAGAAGTAAAACAAAATCTTCATCCATAACAAATCACGGGAACTACTTACTTAACAAAATTAAATGCCTTTCGCGCTAGTTCAAGTCTGCTGCAAAAGATTCCATAAAACACCGACGATAAATAGTCACGGATCCCAAGAGAATGGCAGAAGTATGGAGGACAAACTACTGTAGTGAACTTCTTAGTCAGGGGACGTCTTTGTGGGAGAGACCAAAAGAAGAAGAAAGCGCGAACTGAGAGTATTAAAATCAAAGGTAGAGCAAAGTATAAAACAGCTAATAATAATAAAGCACCAGGTTTTAATGGAAGTCTTAATAATTATTTAGTTAGAAGAGTTAGCACAGACAAATCTAACTCCATCAGCACCCACCCCATGTTTTGTTCACTCACCTCTCCAACCAGCGCCACAAGAAAAGTACTGCTAGCTAATATTTTAAAATGTAATTTAAACTTAAGTATCGTAAGGCCACTTTGAGAAAGAAATTAAAAGCTCGGAAGAAATTAAACGACATTTACATAGTTATTGGGTACGACTAGTCTTCCCCGTCATGTTCAACAAAAACAAAAAATGAGTTAAGCAGTTTTGTTCAAGAAGAGATTCAATTGAAGATGATCTTCGTCAAGACAGACATTGCAGACACATTCACTACGGAAATACTTGCGCTCGTGCAGGTCGACGTGCTAAAGGATAGGGAGTAAAAACTAAAGAATTACCAACAAGGTGTAGACTTCAAAAAGAAACACGCAATAAGGATGAACAAGGAGAGGATCCCTAAAGAATTATGGAATGGAAATCAGTACAGAACAGAATAAAAGGAGGACTTGAGAGTCATGGGAGCGAAGGTTGTAAAAGCAAGTTGTAGAGCAGGTGGAAACTCACCAAGGGTTGTAAGTCAGAAGAAGAAAAAGAGAACTTTCAAAAATAACAGTCTTTAAATTTTACAGGACCATCTTCTATGAACAAAGAAAGTGCAGGATGGGTTTCAAAAAGTTTGAATACCCAAAAATAGCGACACATGGCATGTTGCACTGAGTTTCTGGTACTCCGTGAGGGACATGAAAGAGGCCATAATTCCCTGTCCAAACGCGAATCTAGAGAGTGGCGGTATTGTAGATCCTCAGGGCTAAAAGAAGCAAAAGTGCCACTATCTTTTGGAATTCTCAGAAAATTCTGCTAGTTGACTTTAATGAACGAATCACTACAGTTAATGGTGAATATTATAAGTTCCTAATGCACAAACTGAAGGATGGAAGGAATCGCCGAGGAGAGTTGTCTCAGGGAGTGAGGTGGTTATTGCTCGACAATGTGCGAGCTTACTGTACAGCCTCAACCTAACCCCTAGCGACTATTTTTTATTTAAAATTAAAGTCAGACTTATGTAGGAAAAAATTATGAAGAAGCTGTTTCTTCAATTTTGGACTATTTTTAAAATAAAAATTCAACTTATTTTTCAGTAGCTTTGAAAACTTAATTACCTGTTTTAAAAAATGTATTAAAATATTGAAAAATAAAAATTATTGTTTGTTCTATTATTTCCTAAACTTTTGGACCTTCTTCGTACGTGATATGCTGACCGAAAAGACATATATCGTTCAGAGAATGATAGAAAAAGCAAAAGGGTGTAATATAAAGATGCACCAATCTCTTATAGGTACATGATTCTTATACCTTTGATATTGGTAGAAAATATAGTAAACAGTTACATACCGTTTAGTTCATGTAATAGCGCTTCCAATTAATATTTGAAGTACACAACCTATACAAATTAATAATGATATATCAAAAGCTTTGCTCTATAAAATGTCGTTCTATAAGGCTGCATTTTGTACTTAATACTGATTAACATATATACGGAAGACGTGATTAGTTTTAGAAATACTAATGGATAAATCTGCCTGTCAGAGCTCAACCATAGGCAACAATGGTGTTAAAAAGATGCCCTAAAATAACACTAATGATTGACAGAAATCCCGCCTTTAAGCTTTATTAAATCTGGAAACACCCAGAAACATAAAAATCAGATTGTTTAATACAGTTTGTTATACTTTCGATTGTAATCCACGCTTGGAAGACATGGACACTGAAACACATACAAGAAGAATAGATGACTGCCTGGCTTCAAGATGTGAGTCTACCGTACTCTGTTGTACCTGTGAATCAAATAATTTTCCAAGCTATACATTCAACTACGTCCGTCAAAGAAATGAACATTTTTGTTTCCGAAAATGTATGGGCAAGTACCAAGGGTATCATGCGGCAAGGAGAATTAAGCCAATGGTCGAACATCTAGACGAACATCTGAAACGATGGGTACATTAGATAAAAGCTCCACAAACGATTGTCAGGTTACTTTAAGCATGATGTCGTCACTCACTGTTAAGGGCTATGGGCGTAAGAGATAAATAAAGCCCAGAATTTTAAGAAAAAGGTATATGTAGATCACTGTGAGTCCCCCACGCCTTTCAATTCAAATGGTAAGTAACTAAATTTTGATGTGAAAAACTAGATAACTTACCCTCAAAATGTCATTATGAATGTTACATTAAACAAGATAACGACATAAAGTGATATATACAAAACGTATCAAATATTCTGAAATTTTAAAATCTATCTATAGGTACAATAACATAAATTATAAAAACAAATGTAACCTATAAAACGTATATGTCTCATATAAAGAACACATTCAGAATACTGCATTAATCAAACATAAGTGCATGCGAACAGTGCCAAACTTCTACTTACTACATAATTCAAAATGTATCATAAATCAAAATTTATGTTAGGGAAAAGTTTTATATCAAGAGTTACGACCTACTTATTTTAAGAAAAGTATATGCAATACAAATAAATTTTTACCGCAGAAAATGATTCTTTAGAATTTAGAGGCTATAAAATTAAATATATTTCTGACATAGTTTTAAAATGGATTTCCAAAAAAATTTATAAAATTTAAAAACCTTCCAATATTAAAAGAAACAAATCGGCAACATCTTCGAAACTTACACAAAATAAAACCTAAAATGAGTTTAAGAGAGAAACTGAATTAGTATGGACTGAAGAAAAAAAACTTTTTAATTTATTAAAGCTGGAGGGAAACCCAGTAAGCCACTTAAAGAAGATAATTTAAAAATCGCCAAACAATCTTGTATGAAGATAATTTTTTACAATTTGCTACGGAGCTTTCGTTTTGTCGTTTAATTTCTATATACATTTTTGGCCCTCATTCTCCTCAAAATTCTCCTGCATAGTTTAGTTTTATGCAATCTGGCACAAGCTTCTAAGATATTTCATATAATTATGTAAATATTAGTGTATTTGAATAAGGAAATTGCAGATTTTTAAATTAATTAAAACTGTTTACAAGTTTTGTTAGTTATTTATCTTTTCCAATTTCGGCGTTAGGTAATTTATATTTATAGATAGCGACATTATTACAGGTCTTACGTCACAGGAGTTAAACATGGTTGTATTGGGTTATATAAACTACCGTAAGAAATTTTATGACCTATAAAATCCAGAATTCGATCTAAGTCATAAATATAGTATAAAGAAGTGATAGCAGAAATGGTTACCTTCCAAAACTTTGCTTTTCATAATAGCTTTTAAAAATATATCTAAAATCACTATTGGGAAAATATTTCTTCTAGCTTTAGGAAAAGCAGTAAAGTGAACATTGGAACAGGTTTAGGATAAATAAATAATAGTGAGAAAATGGTGGAGTTATATAAATTGAAAAGTCCTGAAAGTTACTACTTAAAATCACGTTTAATAATTTTTGTAGTTTCAAAGATAAAAATCTTAGCATTTATTTGAACTAAAATTCTAAAAGATTACGCCAGGGAGTTGTCAAGAAAGCTTGCTAACATTTCGTGGAGTTAAACAACCCAGCACAAGACGTAATTAGCACTCCGGTTTTGTTATAAGATTAAAACCGCCATTTTTCATGAGGTTAAACCATAAAATGATAGAGGTAGATATGATGTTATCAAGTTGAAAACTAAAGCACCTGTAGGTGTCCCTTGATTGAATTTTAAATTTTTCATTATGTTCAAATAGAAATTCGCTCGTGAAGTTGCTCGTAACTAAAACAGCAAATTAAATTCGTTTCTCCCGAATTTTAATTGGAGTGGCTGTACCCTCGAAATTGTATCAGATCCCAATAAGAAAAAGTCAATAATCGCATTTAAAAAAGGCTTCATACATTTTTCAAAACGAAAGAAGATTTGCGGAAAACAAGCGAGCACAGCTGTTGTTCTAAGACATCCGCATCCGCACCGTTTCATTAAAATGCATTGCTTCATTACTTTGTTGATGTTCTTCCAGCCTAACTAATATTAATTTAACTTCGCCTATAATATTAAAGAATCCTCCCTGCCACAGTTTATTCCACCATTTATTCTCACGTCGTGCTTGTTTACGCTGTCTTGTGTTTGAGTTATTCGGGCTTACTATTTTACAAATGCGGGATATACAACTAAGCGAGATCTGAGTTTGAAGGATTAGTTAAATCCTGCTTACATCCATCGCGGTTTACTTGATAATTATAAAGCTCTTGTTTATTGTGGTCTCTTCATGTTTCTCCCAATGCGCTCGAGTTTAAGCTGATTTCGGTTTAAGTTAACGACGTTACACATGTTAACGACTTACGAACAATTTTTTTTATGAATTAATGTTATTTTAACATGATTGCGATTAACGAATTAAAATCCGCTTAAATTCATACAAAATAACACAAAATTCCAAGCTTAAAAAATGTTAAAATGTTGGCGACATCCCACCAAAAAGACGAAATACACTTAAATCATGTAAGTAACCTATAAAATTCACACAAAAAATTAATAAAACAACAGAAGCACTAATAAATACACAGAAAAGTATCATTAATTTAAACGATTTCACTATTTTAACCGAAACCTTGTTCTAAAGTTTGCTTCCCTTTACTTTACTGTACAAACACGTTAAGTTAAAGTTTAAAAATTGTCATCCTTCATGTGTGACTGTCTCCCTTGTTCAATAAAAGTTTAAGTGTTCCCCAATATTTATTGCTAAAGTAAAATGTCAAACTTAAGACTGACTGCTTGCACTTCTACTCCAGGGAGGACTTTATTAGGCAGAATACACCTCGGTGATTTTCCATTGCCTTCCGAGGTAAGCGGCCGGATATTTTCGGTGTATATGTGACCCTGGGAATCAAACCTGGGCCATCTCAGTGGTCAGACACAGGCTGACCTAACTGATCCATGACCGCCTTTATACACACTACACACCATAAAATTTTAAAAAGTCTAGGTGTGAAGGAAGTAGTGATAACGAAATTTCAAAAAGACGGAAAACTCATTAAAAGTTAAGTGAGAAAGAGTTGCAGCAGCTGAGTTGATTGTACATAGAAAGAAGGCAAATAAATTGTCCAAAAGTTACAGTAAATTACTCGTTTATGTCAGGAACGTGAATATAGGTGGTATTGTTTTTGACTATACTATACAAAATATGCCCTGTTTTTCCCATCCAGGTTTTATTACCGTCAACAATTACTGTAGCTTTATGCCTTTGAAGTGCACAATTTAAAAAATTGCACAAGCTGTTTTTATCCATATCACGAAGGTCAGGGTTTAAAAGGCCCAAATGAGGTTTACTCGTTTCTCTTTGATTATATACAAAAGCTGTCACTAGAAATAAAAGATTTACACATTGTTCCAACGGTTGTCCTAGTCAAAATCGGAATAATGAGAGATTTTTGCTAGCCCTCACGCCTACGAAATTCTATCGAGTATTTCACTTCCCGATGCGCAGACCTCCATTTCTACCTTTCGTTAGAGATTTTGGTCACTTAAAAAGAGCCATAATAAAGCACAACCGTATTTATATACCGAAGGATTATTTAAATGAATTCGAAAACTTCCATGGTTAAGAATGGGTACAACAAAAGGGACGTTAGGAAGGTAATCGAAAAACAGTTACACGGTTACACCCCCCATATCTTGGAAGTTCTCAGAACACTGGTACACCACAGGCTACTGCCCCTTCAAAAGTGTCACAGTCCCTTCAGTGAAAAATAAGCCTTAACCACTGTCATCAAGAAGCGTCCCTTGTTCTTGTGGTTTAGTATGCTTTGGAGAAACTGGTCGCTCAGTACATATGCGTATCTGGAGACACAAACGTTGCTTGAAATCAGAAATCTTCTGTCACACTCAGCAGTTGCTCAACATCACGACACAGGCTACAAGACCATGTTTTAAAAATCATCGATCATTACTAATTCCCCTCATTTTCTCAATAGGAAGATCCGTGAGGCTATTGAAATCAACAAGACCCCACACAACTTGAACCGTGACACTGGTTATCATCTATCACACATATCGAACTCTGTCATGGCTAATAGCTCTGTTCCCTTTGCACTCATAACCAATCTTTATCTTCGTCTGATACGCTTGGCCGGTTACAACTGGTAGAAATTCGCTGCTTTTTTCTATTTTTCTTTTGAAGAGTTTCGCCTCTGCTTTGGTCTACATGTTAAGTTACCGCGCCGTTCTTTCTCTTGCTAAAAGAATTTTAGCTCTGACGTGGTTCACACGTTGAATTGCCGTGCTCGTTTAGTGCCCTCTTTTCCTCCTGATGAAGCCCTTTAAAAAAGTGGGCAAAACGGCGATAATTATATAGGTATATTCCGGCTTATCTCAACGAAGAAATTACAAGAAAAATCCGAATGGGTTGATCTGTGTTTGGGAAGTTCACTACATTCTTAAAGATGACGAAGTCCCAAATTGGTTAAAATCGAAGGTTTACAACCAACATGTCATCCTGGTAATCACCTACGGTTGTGAGAACTGGAGGGGTGCATGGAAGACAGATGATAGGAATTGCACAGTTGAAATGGTAACGGGTTGGTAACTTCTCATGTAGACAAGAGGGTCGATGGACTAAGACCACATTGGACTGGAAACCAATAAGTTACAGAAGAGAGAATGGAAGACCTAATATAAGATGGCATGATAACATATTTACAAGACATTGCAGGAATACAGTTGATGACCTTGGTTATGGACAGAGAAAAGTGGAATGAGTTGGAGAAGGCCTACATCCAGCAGTGGATGGTAAATAAACTTTTATTTCCGCCGAAGTTCTTAATATTAAAGCTTCATTTTCAGGCTGAAAAATGTAATCATTTTCCACGAATACTATAAAAAGCGTATTCATAAACTAAAAGCTAAAGCTAAGTACTTTTAATTCAGAACCATGTTCAAAAAGGACTCAAGTTTTCATAAAAATTGCGAAAAATGTGGAGCTTTTGAAGGAAATTGACTGACAGATTAGTAAGAGATATTAATTTTTTACTTGTATTAAAAAAAACTAAACAGCATTTTCAGTGCTCTTTTTAGGTAAATCACATATCAAAATAACTTATAAAACGTGAACAAGTCTTCACGAAAGCTTTTTTGGTGAAGCTAAAACTAAAGTACATGCCGTTATTATAGTTTTTTCTCAGAAATTCCAGCTTAAGGGTTTTCAGTTACTTCAGTAAAATACAGCAAACTGCCATAAAAAATAAGTTCAAATGTCATTGAAACTTGTTATTCGATAAGTCCTTGGTGTAAATTGCCTATGGGGCCTTACAAAATAAATAGTTTAACAGGGTTTGAAGATAAAAGTTTTATTTCCGGTTGCAATTTAATCGATTCTTAAATGTTAATTCTACGTAATTTGGGTCAACAATAAACACAAAATTAAAAATTTGCTTAAAATCAATACGAATTTTTCTATTCGCCTAAAACATTATGGAATAACCAAAATGAGGACCGTCATATTTGAAAATAATTACAGGGATCTCATTAATTTAAAAGCACATAACACGCTTTTCATTAATTTGAAATGCGATACGTATTTTTAACGACTTAAAAATGAGCCAGACTTATTTTTAGTAGGACAGATATTTTAATTAAATTTTACATGACGGAAATTATCCTTGCCCGAAAACAAATGAAGTCATCAAGTAATTACATGGTGTTCAAGGATGTTTCCGCAGCTATTCATCTTTCAAAAAATTATTAGAAAAGATAGTTAGATTTCGCTGATTATTCATCAAACATTAATAGCTCAACTACAGTAAATAAACTTAATTTCTGTTGTAGAGAAGTGACACCTTACTCTTGCTGCTTGTCTTGACAAAGGAAAAATTCTGCTTTCACCCGAGTTATATTCGAAATTCCAGACGATTGTGTTATTTTTCATCTTGCACTTTCAAGGCGATAAACGAAACAATACAAGCAGTTCTCGCAGTTCTTTTTCCAGCATTTCAAGTAATTTCTTTTTAACAAGTACCGACTGCCAGAAATTGGAGGCTCTCAAATACGAATCGAGATGAGGCGGGACTAAAACGTTGAAGTCTGCGGCGGAAAAATGAAGGCTTATTTTGTCGTCTTGAAATTGGACCAGAAGTATCATTTTCTTACTTCTTTCCGGTTTTTTCCTTTGGCATTGTATGTAAAGTTCCAAATTTTTCTTGTTTTACGCGTTTGAATATTCTAGATTTTTTTCTGTTTATCTAATAAACTCACACAAATGTTAAGAACTGTATACATTTTTTGATGAAAACGTTCTTTTGACACACGGAAGTAAATAAAGGACGCTTTGAATATTTTAAACTCAGGGTGAATAAATCTTAAATCCAGGGCTCCAAGTCAACCCTATAAATTTTTTAATGAAGTCACGTGGAGATGGTCATGCTTGTGATACTGTTACTTGGTTTACTACGCTGCTTTAATGCCTTCTCATCAAATGCCAACGAGGAAATGAGAATTGTATATTTAAAAAGCCTGAAAAATAAAATACACAACCAGACGATGTTTTCTGTAGTGTCACTACGAAACCAAACTTTATTCTTTAAGTTGAGATATATTTCTGCTGAGTAAATCACAATTAATTTCAAATTACTTGAATAGTTTAATTGATTTATGATCAAGATAGCCCGTAAAAAATGAAATAAGTCCTATTAAAAGCTGATTTTTCAGTGCATAAGAACTTCAAATTCAATTTTTGTAAAAACAAAGGTTAGTGTATCACGTGGATGATTAAGTCATTACACGACAATTTCGTGGTTATTCAGTAATATCAATTATTAATGTCACACCCACAACCTACTTTCTCAGGTTAATATTTACATTTGGAAATTAAATTTAAATCTTTAATAACTTCCCATACAAACAATATTCTTTAGCTTTAGTGTATTATTAACGAATCAAAGCCGTCTTTTACTGCGAGGTCCTTTGATGGATGTGTTTTGTAAATATTAAAATATCAAAAAGTTGATTAATTTTTCACTCGCCGTACAGGCAAATTTGTAAACGTCACGTAAAAGCCCCTATTTTACAACTAACACTGATAAAACGTCTCAGTAATATTTATATTCGACATATTTTAAAAGGTTCATCGATCAAACGTGTTCACATCCATATCGGGTGATAAATAAAACAAATAACCCGAAATATTATCGATTACTCCGGCTACCTTTTTAGTGGTTTATGTCCGTTACGTCGGCGATAGCTTACGGTAAAATTTTGAAATGATAAGGTTGTATGTTTATCGTATTAGTTATGCATATGTAAGGCAAAGCACGCAAAACCCTTGATTTATCGTTAAGTTCTAGAAAAAAGTTTATTTCGCTCTGGCCGAAATACGAGGTTCGTGGTGGTTAAGCAAGGCTATATCGGCTATCAACTGCTATCGTATGAGCGATGGGAGAAAGGATGAAGGCAATGGTGCAAGAAGCTATAAATCCCAAGTTGCTCGTTTGTTGGACACCACGAGCAATTTGTCTAGAAAACAACCCCCGTATCAATACGACTGGCTCGAAGCAGTTGTTAACTCCGAATCTATAATCTTACGAAAAAATAAGTAGTTCAAATCGATTTATTTCGTCGTAAAATCTTTAAGAAAAAAAACCGCCCTTAACTATCTTCATTAAAAATATACACAAAAAAAACGCCAATATTGCGTAAGTTTTGTTCAGAAGCAGTAAAAGGGATCCGTTTACTTTTCCTCTGAAAAAAAAAAATACACAAGCTCGAAGGATTACTTCCTAAATTGATATTTATTACGAACTCAGCTAGATGTTTAGTTTCACATTAAAGAAATGAAGTTAAACGAATAGGGCGTAGAAACTTAGGTTTCAAGTTTCTGCTGTAATTATATTAAAGGTTTAAATTCCTTGAGTTACTTTAACGATGATTTTATAAAGAGATGTAAAATTTACTTAATTACTACATTTCCATTTGGCGGTATTTCAAATAAATATTTAAAAGGCAAAATGAATTTTGGCTGTATCGAAGTTCATTCTCTTTCAATGTGAGCCCAACGAAAAGTAAAAAATCAGATCAAATATGTCAACATCTACAGCCGTTATATTCAATAGTTATTTACAGGCCAAGGGAGGTAACTGAAAGACATAACATTAATTGAGCTAAAACCAAACCAATAGCTTTCTATGCTTGGGTTTCAAAGCAGTTGTTACTTACTACCCTAGGTACATAAATTACTCTAACTTCCCCATAATAAACAAAATATAAAATCGGCTTACCCCTTACTAATATGACCAAGTACAACTTATCAAATGGACGGCGCAAAAAGTTTATTTCACAACACATTTTTAGGTCACTAAAATATTTAATGTTTTAACAGTTTTTTGTTGTGTCAAATTAAAATTCTACACCAACCAGCATGAATTACATTGCGTGATTACTCCAGAATTTTAGATTATTACCCTACTTTAGCTGAGGATTATAGGCTTATCTTGTTTTAGATTAATAAAATATCGGAAAGAAAAACCTAAGAAAAGTTTGATGAAGTAAGCTGAAAAATCCACCTCACTTCGTTGATTAATAAACAATTTAAAAGGATATAAGGATCTTTTTGGGAAGGCTTTTTTTAATTTGAAAGTATTTTTACATTTACATTTTAAGACCTCTGCTATTTAATAAATCACAGGAACGTTAAATTCCTAATAAAAGTTGTAGCTTTCCACTGTGGGCCATTAAAACATACAGAATTCTAAGGTGGAGTTGTATTTACAGCTGCAAAGACATGCACATAAGCTGTAAGAAATTCAAAATGACGATTTCCTTTGTTATAGTTTCGTTATACTTCAGTAAATATTAAATGTATTTTTAGAAAATTTAATATAAGCCTGTAGTTATTAGCATAATACATTATTACTATTCTCGATTATAAATCAGCAGTTCTTATCTCATTGTGTTTTGGAAGTTTTGCATAATGATTTAATTTAATATACATGTTGAAAACAAAATACATTAACAGTAACAACTTATTTCGGTGTTTTAGAATAAATAAGGCCCTAATTTACTTTTCAAACAAGGTTGGCGAGTTGCAAAATTATAATACCTACTGTTAAAATAATATAAATTAAAACCACTAAAATTTTGTGTAACATGCAAGTCTCATTCATAAATTGTTATCAAATTTTTTCTCAAGATTTGGGCATAATTAGGGTCTTAATATATGGCACTAATTTCCTTATTTAGAGTGCTCAGTGTATGTTTATATATTTTTTTCTATGGTACGTGGGTCATTTGAAAAGTAAGCCAAATGAAAAAGAAAATGCGAATAAATATTTGTTTTTCATCATAATCTCCCTTGAGCGGTTCATCTTCGGTATTCGTTCGACCATGTTTAAAGCTAGCAATCCCAAAATGTCTCAAATGAAGAGGGTTTGGGTCGCCGTTTTCCCCTTCACGAATCTCTTGTGCCCTTCATTTTTGAAAATGCTTGCTCGTTCGTCTGCTTGGCGTAACCAAACAATAACCTCACAATGCACTGAGCTGAAACTCGGCAAGGGTTCGTTTGAAAGATCAAACCTATCGGCCGTGCGATTTTGATCTTTGCATTGTTTACCTTACTTTTCAATAAAAATAATTCACGTTCACAACTCTGAACTTTTAATCCTCTGTATAAAACTGTTACACTTCGGATACAGAAATTAGCAAAAGTTTCAAATGATGATTTTATCATCCTCCAGCAATTTTTCAGATGTTTTAATTCGTCTTTAGAAAATTTTCCCCAAATCGAGCATGATGTATTAACCTCAATCGATTTTCAGAAATTTAATTTTGGAAACTTTCAATCAAGCTGTTTAGTGTTAAGGAAAAATGTAGGTCGTAATTTTTATTTGATTTTTCAACATAAGACGTAGACGTTTTTACGAAGCCATAAAAACAAAAATATGTTTCTCATCATCAAGTGCGATTACAAAGGAGAATTCAGAAAATTTGCGATAAGTAGAGATTTTTCTCCTAAATTTAATCTACCTACTCCAAATGTATTAAATTTGGTTCTGTTATAACCCTGCTCGCTTTGATAATAAAATCTGAACATAATTTCCAAGTACCTTTATTAAATAACGTGAGAAGCAACGCTCACTGTCATACTGAAACATAAAACATTGGGGAATGTTGTTTTCGTAGTATTGATTTGGCTGTAATTTGCTAATTTCCTTGTTGTGTACATTTATTTTTGACTGTTAAATAAATCTATTTTGCCAACTCGTGTTTTAATACTCTAACTTTAATAAGTACGTTTTAAAATAGACTGTTAATAAATAATAATTTTTTAACGTAATCGCTTGTCTTTGTGTGACAATTATTTACAGTTACTTAACGACTAAATTACTATAAATAAATCCGAATCCGCCAATGAATAAATTTCCCCCCAGTTTAAAGATACATATAACTATTTTTGCTTAAAAAATTCAATTCAACAATTTATCTTGGTTATACTCCTCCCAAGCGCCCAACTACAAACAAAGTCGCATAATGATAAGTAATATTAGTTTTTAAAAGTATTTTTCTATAATTTAATCATCTACATGTAGCTTGATAAATATATGATGGATGCAAGATTTACTATCCCATATTCCTGTGTAAAGGAATTAATTACATAGAATTTAAGCCGCTTGATTTAAATAATTACAACCCAGGTTTGTTTAATCTAAAATATCAATGCGAATATCTCCAAGAAATATTTTTGTATCTGTTTTACTTCTTCCTCTTCTTCTATTCCTTAAGCCTTTTCAGGTTTCAGATTGGGTTTCCATGTCTTTCCATACCCCCTTTCTCCATGCCTTTCTATCTCTTGCTGGACGATTCATCTCACTTATTGATTTTCCCTTTCTTCTTCCGACTTCTTCTATTTGAATTAACCATTTTCTTGGGTTGTCTCTTTGTTTCTTTCTTGATTTTCCTGCTTTCAAGATACTTTGTGCTATTCTATCATGATTCATTCTTATAAGATGACCATACCAATTCATTTTTTGTCGTTATTGTTTTCTTTTTTGTTGCTTCTCTAATATTCGCAACTGATTCTGTCCTAGTTAGTTTCTTCTGCTATCCTTCTCAGATGCTTCATTTCTATTGCATGTATTGTGGCTTCGTGTTTGTTTTGCTTCGTCCAATGTTCACTTGCAGTATCTGTTTCACAAGCTTCTAGGTAATTGTAAATATCGTGTATAAAATTCAGGATCTTGAGCAGTTACACCATAAGATTTTTCAACTTTTGGAAATTTAATTTGACGACCTTAATGAGACTAATATGCATAATTTCAACCTCAATACCCGTCTATTTAGTAATAAATATTTATGCCTGCCATTCATTTGGAATTTCTGTTTACATTTCCTAAATTTTATTTACTTACTTAAACTTACTTATCTCAAAGCCTCTTCTGCCTGGGGTGTAGAGGCATAGATTCGTCTCACTCCTTTTCCTATCTCTTGCTCTTCCTTCGTTTGAGTCCAGTTGAGTCCCTTTTCTTTGAAAGGTTTTTCCATGTCTTTATTTCATGTTTTTCGGGGTCTTCCATGTTTTATTTTTTAGCCTGTTCCATCTCCCATATCTCCTTTACCAACCGGTCTTCGTTCATTCTTACTATGTAGCCGAACCACCTCATTTTCTGTATCTAGATTTTGTCTATTACACTTTTTTACTTTGATTCTCTTTTTTATTACTTCACTTCTTATTCTCTCCATTATTGTAACTTCTTCCACTTTTCTTAAGATCTTCATTTCACATGCCACAATTTTACTTTTTAAATTGTCTGTCAGCATCTACGACTCACTTCCGTATATGAGCATTGGCACTAATACCAACTCATATATCTTAACCTTCGTAGTTTTACTCACTTCCTTTTTCTTAAAGAATGACTTATATAATAGTGCACCGTACAGGGACATGACTTTCTTAATTCTATTATTTATTTCCTTCTCTAATTTTCCCGTTTCCTCTATAACAGCTCCTAGGTATGTCAGTTGCTTTGTTTGTCTTATATTCTCTCCTTGTAAGTTAATGTCTATATCTTCCTAAATTTTACTTATAAACAAAATCCTTAATACCAAAATTTGCTACTTGAAGAGTTTCGGTAAAAATTAAAAGACCAACCAAATGATACTCAAGTACTTAATAGAATCAAAAACTCCTTGAAATTTTTTAAGATGTTTGGAATATTTTAACGAAAACATCAATTAAACTCAGATAGTCAGCACACTTTTTTTCTCTTGTTCTTCTTTTGCTTTCCCGTTTGTACCGTTACGCGTCGGGTTCGACCAAGAGTTGAACTCTTTCCTATCTCGCACGTCTCTGAGAGTCTTTCCTCTTCTCCTTGCGACTTCAGCAATGTGATCTTCCCACTCAATCCTAGAACGTCCTCATGTTCGTTTCTTATCGGTCCGGCTGGCCAGATTTATTTGAGTTTGCGGTCATCTGTCATGCGAGCAGCTGAATCCTTTCCGCCCAATTAAAATCTTTTATAGGCTCTTGTTCCAGCTCTTCTCTGATGGCTGTGTTATGGTTGCAATCTCTTCTCGTTTTGCTTACCACTTTTCTCAAGTATCTCATCTCAGCTCCATAGGTGAGTGTTGGTAAGTATACGGCTCTGTAAACGTACATCTTCGTTTTTGGGTTAATTTCTCGTTTGCCTACAATAGCATTGTCGATTTTGTAGTAGATCTGACTAGCCTTGTGGATTCTGTTGTGGATTTCTGTGTTCAGCACCACCATCTATTTCTTTTCTTATTGGTGTTCACTTTTGTCTTACTACCACAGATCTTTTCTGTTACCGCCAGCACTGTTTTGAAGACCTTCCACCTTTCATTCAAAGTCCAGCTTTCAGTTTCTCCTTCTTGTTCCTTTATGATTAGTTGTTCTTCCATTTCCTATACGTATTTTTCCTTGGTCTGATGGTTACTGAGTGCTGGATATCTTAAGCTTGCTGAACTTGACGTTGGCTGTTTTAGGAGGGATTTTGAAGCGTACCATGCGTTTGCGATTCTTTGTGTAACAGAAGTAACCGATGCAGTTTGTCACACCTCGACCTCCCGCCTCATAGGTCATTTGGTGGGAAAAAGGTGTTGCCAATTCGTAATTCATTTATCAATACAGAACTCAAGCATCCAGTGGCCTTTATTGTTCAGGATACAGGTCACCCATAATAATAATATGTTGGCTCTTCTCCCTTGCCTTGTCTACGGCTTATTGCAATTGGAAGTAGAATAGCTCTTTATCAAGTTCTTTACCCTCTGTGGGGGCATACACTTGGAGCAGCGTTATGCTTTCTTCTAAATTCAGGTCTAGAGAGATGAGTCTCGAGTTGATTGGTTTTTATTTTATTTACACTAAACATATTTTTGTCCTGAACAAAGAAATGTGCCATTTTTGAAAGTAGTTCTTATACCTAAATTAGAATTAGAAAGAAAGTAAATTTTAAATTTATTTAATATGTTCAACGCAAGTTTTTGGGGGAAAGAAGTTTTTAGTTCTTGAATCATACTTACTTAAAAACTCTTTGGCATTAACATTTTTCTTTTTAGTTTTGCAAAATAAATTGTTAAAATAAGCTCTGATTTTAATTAGCTGCTTGCTAATAACTGAAATAGTTAATCTATAAGGTTTACACCGAGCTAACAAAACCAAACTATACAGAATCATAACAATTTAATTCTAAATGTTATGGTGAGTCTCTTGACATTTCTTATTGGTTGTGTGTTACTGAAAACTACAAAGTTAGACAGTTATCGGTCACTAAAAACAATGTAACTTAGCTGTTAATACTTTACTCTGGAGTTTGATTGTCACAGTTAACAGATACAACCTAGTTTTAAAACAATTTTAGTTCGTTCGAGTATTGAGCTGGAGTTTTCTTACGTTTTATTGCTTATGTAATTACTTAACTCCTAACTGATGGCGAAATATCCACGAAAAATAAAAAATGTTATTTCATAGTACCTACACTACCTATACATAATGTAATACAGGGGTGATTAAAATCGACGTGATAATTAGATAACCCTACAATTCAATATATTTTTTGTCAAATTCAATTATCCACGAAGAACATCGATGCTTTCGCAAAAAGCAAATTCTAGTAATATTTAACACGTTTAACACCAGCACCTTTATTAACATGGTTTTGCAATAATTCAGAATTGTTCGTTCATTCTCGAGTTGGGAAATTATTTTTTTTATTGCACTGCATACTTCTGTGTGCGTTCGAATTTTATGAAGTCTGAAATACTTTTCCTGGTGATTCAGTATTTTGTATGTAACGAAATTCCTTAAAAATTCTATTATTAAAATCATGATGAAAGGCTTTATATTGTTTGTTTTGTGTTTAAATAGTTAGTTGTTAAAAATTAACAGTTGTTTAGGTAAAATTATCATTTTTTACTTGTACCTTAATTACAAATTTCGTTCATGTATTACTTATTAAATATTTAAAGTGAGTTTGATAAAAATAAATTCGGACTGTTTATTGATTTTTGTTTCTCAATAATTTTGTTACCAATTTGAGGGACGCCAATGACAGAAATAGAAATAAATAGTCTCAGAGATGACTTGTAAATTCCACAGCAACCGCGATCCAAAAGACATTTTAATTGTATTATATTTAAACAGTCTGTTCGGTTTTAATAGTAAATATGAATTGTTTTTAGGACATGAAAATGTAGCCAGCGCAGATGATAAATTCTCGCACTGAATATTCATTATTTATGGTTCTGCTTCGATTTCTAGTTTCTTGGCAATTTTTATTTTTTTACATAAATAAAGTTAGCTGAAGATAAATTTAGCAAAAGTGAGAATATTAGAAGAGAGTTCAGTTTGAATATTAATTAAGAAAGATTGACAAAACATCAGTTTATCTGTAACTTATAGCGAACAAGAAGCTTGTTGTTTAGAATTGAAATTTTACAAAAATAATTTTCAAGCTGAATTAAAGCCCATTCAAATATTTAGTTTGTTTAAACGTTTTGTGGTCGTCGGAATAAGTACAATCTGTAAAAGTATTTGTATTTTTCAACACCGCAGAAAAGATGTAATTTAGTTCGATTAAGTATTTAATTGCCTTGTTAATTAGTCATTTAAAAATCAGACCTTTCTGCAATTTAAAATTTAAAGCATCAATCTTGATTAAAAATTCCATCCAAGCCACGTAATCGTAAAATATAATAGCGCAAAATATAAATGTGATGCAAACAGATTGAGTATTTAAATTTTACAGAAATTAGGAATAAATATGTAAAACAAATTCAATTATATTTCATTTTGCAAACAAGGACTATTTATTTTATTCTCATTTTGTTAAATTTTATTTTTCTTTGGCCTCTAATTGCATAAAAAAGGTCCTGACTAATGTTAAGAAAAACTGAAATGAGAGCTTTACAGTCTAGAATTCGTCTTAAAAGGGCTTATAAAAAAAAACTGATAATGAATCGGAAACCGTTCCTGCTAGGTAAGTAGTTGTTAGGTTACAGCAGAATTCGTAGTAGAAAAACAATGCCAACTTCCTCTCTTCTTTTAATGCATAAGTCAGAGATCACTTTCCGTAAATATCCTGGGTACGTATTAAGTTTCAGGTAATGTGAGTGCTCCTTCCACGTTAATGAAAGTATATTAAGAGAGCGTAAATTTAATATTTCATTTGGAAGCTGAAAGCCGTGGTTTATTATAAGTAAAATGTTAAATCAACCTTACGTTTTCCGACAAGAATATATCGCATGTTAAAAGTGGTTACAGAGTTTCGCAAATGATCTAGAACGATATCGTAATAACGAGGAGAAAATAGCAGTTACGACGTTTAACAAAACGTAGTACATAACATCCCGGAAAATATTTGTATGAAATGAAATAAATTCTTTGCAATTTTCCTTTGATATTCCACGAGAATAAAGCAGTAGCTGGAGCATTCCCGAAGTATGTTGTATAAAAGCACCAGCGTTAGTTCTTTTAGTGAATGGTCGATCAAAAATAGCAAGCAGATGCAGATAAATGCAGGTCTAGATGCAGACCACCTTCGCAAATATTTAATAAGAGAAGTTGTCCGATGCACAATGCTGTTTTGACGATGTTCTTCTTGACTTGATCTATTGGAACTACGAAATCCCACTAACGTAAATGTCACTTGTATAAAGAAAACCTTTCGATATTCTTGGTTGCTTTAACATTTTGAATAAAAATTTAAGATAAATCCATATAAGCTGTCATCTCTTATGGTAAACACAGCGTAGCTATCGGAACGCAACATTTTTGATATATGAACCGTCTTACATCGTCTACAGGCCAGAGTTCTTAGCTTCCTCGGGTTCACAGCACACTCTCATGAGTCAAAGCATGTTTGCACAGCAATTCATCTTATTCCAAGGCTGTAAGAAAACGTAGCCTAGAATAAACAGCAACTGCAAACTGCAGGAACATCAATATGGACTGCAGGATGTAAAATGTAAACAAAGGTACATACACCCTACTCTGCATAATACATCGTTGTTTAGGGACAGAATGACTTCCTTAATGTTATTGATGCAAGGTGATTGTATCGTACACAATCGAATCTAAAAGGAATGCATTCAAAATTCAAGGTGAGCAGAGAACATGCGTTTCAAATACAAAGCAACGATGCCATGCCATGCCATATTGGCAGAGAACCTTCAGATAAGAGGCGCCGCATGATTGCAATTCTACGTGCTTTCGGATGTGCTATCGTCTTCAAACGTGCTAATGAATTGCTGTGCGCCAGAAAACGTGACCTCAGGATTCTCTGAAAGGAAATGCAGACTGTTTCCAGATTCCTAGCGAAAAATTGATTTGTTAAGGCACTTGACTGGAAGAACTCGAGAATATTTGGAAAGCAATAGAAAGGGAAAAATCACTGAAAGCTACAAAATTGGTCCATTTATTAAGAAACAGAAACCAATGAATAGTTCGAATTTCTTTTTAGGAAACTCACTTTAAATATTTAATAAGTAATACATGAACGAAATTTGTATTTAAATTACAGTAAAAAAATGATAATGTTACCTAAATAACTATCATTTTTCTTGCTTTTATTTTCAACAACTAACTGTTTAAACATAAAATAAACAATATTTTCCTAGTTATTTTTAATAATAGATTTTTTAAGGAATTTTGTTACGAATTAGCATATCAGATTGAATCAAATTCGAAAGTAAAAATATTAATTTTCCAAGTTCGAGAGTGAACAGTTCTGTATTATCGCAAAACCATGTTAATAAAGGTGCCCGAATCATCCATATGCAAATACTACGAGAATTTGCTTTTTGCGAAAGCATCGAAGTTCTTTGTGCTTAATTGAAATTGACAAAAAATATATTGAATTGTAGAGTTATCTAATTATCACGTTTAACCTCTGATTTACTGTGCTTTGTTGTGAGTATTACCGAGTATAGGTAGTGGTTAGCATGGAATAACATTTTTTTTATTTTTAGTGGGATTTCGCCAGCAGTTAAAAGTTAAGTAGTGATATGATATAAATAATAAAAATAACGTAACTTGTGAAAACTCCAGCTCATTTGTCGATTAAACCAAAATCGTTTAAAAACTAGAAAATGGTGGTGTTGTGGTGTAAGTTAACTGTGACAATCAAACTGCATACAAAGTATTACTATTACGTTACATTGCTTTTAGTGGCTGCAGAATTGTCTAACTTTGTAATTATCAGTAGCACACAACCAATTAAAAGTGTCCAGAAACACCATAACCAACATTCGGAATTAAATTGCTATGATTATGTTCAGTTTGATAAAAGATTACTACGCGCTTAATTTTTAGTAAGGTGTAAATCTCGTAGTTCAACTACTTTAATTCGCCGTTAAGTAAAATCGGAGCTTATTTATGTCAATGAGGATTTAACACCATATTTTAACAATGTATTTTACGGAGCTAAAAAGGAGAATGCTGGAGGCAAAGACTTCTATAGAAGCATAGCTCAAGAACTATAAACTTTTTGCCCGCTAAATCGATAAGCAAACCCTGCACATAACAAACATTACTTGTGTTGAGTATATTAAATAAGATTAAAACTTATACTCTTTGTAATTGCAATTTAGATAAACGTAAAAATGCCAAAGTTCTTTGGTCAAGCTGAAGATATCTTTGGTTCTTTGGTGTAAATAAAATAACAATAATGGTCGGTATTCTCATATCATGTTTAAAGTTGTCTTTAACTAAAGTTGTGTTTAAGATAAGCATAAAATGATGTAGTTTTATACTGTTTTTAATGTGTTGAAAAGACATCCGAAGTTGCCATTGTATTAAACATGACGTTAAATTTAAATATGAGGTGAGAATGCGGGCCAATGAATTTTGAAAATACGGCAGAGTATGCTTACCATCTAGATTAAATTATTCGAAACATCTCAAAAAATTTTAACGAGTTTTTGGTTCTGCTAAGTAATCTATGATATAATTTAGTTTCTGTTATAATTTATTTGTACTGAAACTCTTCAAATAGTAGACGCATCAAATTTTGGATTAAGAATTTATATGCTACTAAACGTATAAATATTAAAGTTGAAATTGTGCATATTGATCTAATTAAAACTGCCAAATTAAATTTCTAGAAGATGGAAAATCTTTTACTGTAACTGCTTTAGACAGATGTCACGAACTGAATCCAGAATTTTATACACGACATTTACAATTCTTTGAAAGCTTGTAAAACAGACACTGCAAGTGAAAATTGGATGATACGAAAAAAAAAACACCCAGCCAAAATAAATGCAATACAGATTAAACATCTGACAGGGATAGCAGGAAAAATTAAATGGGATAGAATCGGAAACGAAGATACTAGAGAGGCAACAAAATAGGAACTAATAACGAAAAAAAATTGAAAATAAACAATTAAACTGGTATGGTCATCTTATAAGAATAAGTCATAATAAAATAGCAACTATAATAGAAGCAAGAAAATCAAAAAAGAAACAAAGAGACAGACCAAGAAGAAAATGGTTAGATCAAATAGAAGAAGTGGGAAGAAGAATGGGAAGCTCGGAAGATCTAGCAAGAGATAGAAAAGCCTAGAGGAAATGGGTACATGGAAACCCAATCCGAAGCCTGAAAAGGTATAAGGAATAGAAGAAGAAGTAAACAGATGTAAAACAGATACAAAAATATTTATTGGGCATATTCATATTGATATTTTAGGTTAAACAAATCTGAGTTGTAATTATTTAAATGTAGTGGCTTTATTTTTGTAATTAATTCTGTAATTATCTGGTATCCAACCATAACTACCTATCCCTTTTGTCTTTCCTCTCTACCTATACGCTTTAGTCCAACGTCTGATCATTTGCAGTATACCTGAGTATTTTTAATAGTGCTTTCCTTTCCAATACTCCTTTCTTATTTTTCTACTCAGTCATTTTCACAAACTATATCCTTGTTTTATATTTACTTAATACTTAATTTCAACAATGTATTACAATTTTGATAATTCAAAATACAATGCAGCAATGTTTTTAGACTTAACAAAATCATTCACCACTTAGAGGATCTTACAAAAATTATTTAAGTGATAGAAAACAAGTAGTAAAACAACACAAGGTAATATTGACATATACGCATCTTACGGTGTTCCACACGTTTTGGGGCCAACTTTATTTATATTATATTTAGATGATCCATCATTGCCAAGGCGACAGCTTAAAGAAATAAATTGCATAATTTCTTATGTGGATGATACCGTATTATGTTGTTGAAGATAAATTTGAGAGAGTTTATAAATAAAAAAATAGTGACTCTACGATAAGTATCTTAAACTTACTAATCCCGACTAAAATGTGTCCGTTTTACAATAATTATAGCTACACAAAGATAAACTTCTTTAATAAAACGGTATTAGTAGCGGAAATTAAGTCAGGACAATGCATATAAAACAACATATTTGTTTATCTACCAATAACCTTCAGTTTTAATATTTTTAAATAAAAAAAAAAATGTTTTAAATAATATGCACAAAAATTTTGTTACGATATTGTTATCTATTAGCTCACTGTCCTATATTTTATCATTCACTGTTGAATTGTATTTTATTAAAAATGATTTCTTGGCTGTTTTATTTTGTGATGGAGAATAAGCCCAACACTTAGATATCTTACGTTTCATTTTTTTTTTTGCTTCAAGGAGCCTTGCATACTTTTCTGCATATTTTCGATTAGCATAACTAGGCTTAGGATAATTATGCACGATAACCAGTTAAAATGGAAATGGTTATAATTTATGTTTTTACATAGATTAGAACGTCTTTGGATTTTAAAAAAATTAAAAATTATGTATCTTGGCCTTATCCAGTTGCTCTTATGATATAGTATTATCGGTTGGTACACCTTAGTTGCCTTAAAAGCCACCCATAATCCATAATGCATTATTGAGCATAGTGTTAAAGAAGCCTTAAGTAGCTGTTTATCAAAACAATAATCGCACACTCTTATAAATTATAAACAAACTAAAATTATAATAAAACATGGACAAAACATTAGATATGCCTCACAAAATAAAACTTTCACATCAAAAGCGAGTAAAACAACCGAGACACGTTGTGCTAATTATTGAGATCCTGGATTTTATAATTTACTACCTCCGCCTTTAAAATTTAAAATAAATAATAAGAAATTTAATGGAACAGTGACAAAGTATCGGGCTGAAAATTTTATTAGCAAATTTTTAACTTATCGGCGATACTAATGTATTTTTCACCTAACAATGTTACAAAACGTATGTATGTATCTGCTCAAAAAAAAATAGCGGATCTGACTAAAAGCAATGAACTCTGAATTTGGTATTTTTAATACACATATTTGTTAAACCAGAGTCCCGACAGCAGAAAATAACCCTTTTACGTAACCATATTTTAAAATTCTAAACATTTCATACCTTTCTGCGAATAAATATTAAAACCATATAAGTTGTAATGGTGGTCTGCTAATTGTTTTGAGCAGTGTATTTCTTTTGATGAGAGTATTTTCTTCTTCTTAGAGTAGAATACGCTTTACAGGGCGTTGCTGATCCTCTCTCCATATGCCTGTAGTGTGCGTAGTAGCCTACAGACATAGAGGACCTACAGTTTTACGTGGGCCCCGAACCAGGGAAGTGCTTGAACTTCTACTCCAGAGAGGACTTTACTAGGCAGAATACACCTCGGTGGTTTGCCATTGCCTTCCGAGGGAAGCGGCCGGGTATTTGCGGTGTATATGTGACCCTAGGAATCTAACCCGGACCATCTCAGTGGTCAGACGCACGCTGAACCAACTGATCCACGACCGCCCATTTTTTATAATTCCCTTTTTCTCTTTTACTCTCATTGTTAGCATCTTTAACATTTCTCGAAACTCCTTTTATCCGCTTTGGATTTTTACCATATGCACAACTGGGACAAGCCAGTGCAGGTTCGACCTTTAGAGGGTAAACTTCGTAAACAATATTGTAGGTAGCCCTTATTGGTTTCATTCTTTAACTTAAAGTAGAATTATTTAGGTAATAAATTGTAGAAAAATTTAACTGGTGTTTTTGTTGAGGGCAAGGAAAATCCAGAGTAAATTAGAATAATTGTATAAAAGTGTAAATAACTATTACATTTCTTCTTCAATAAATTGAAAATTATAATTGAAAACTTTATTTAAAGGAATATAACACGAAATTCTAACATGACAGAAAATATCAGGATAAAAGTCTAATAGAAAAAGCAGAGTGCGAATTTAAAAATGTATTAATAAAACTTGGAAGCAAAATTTGCCTAAAGTTATGAATCGCATTTTTAAATATTTATTTATAAGTTTGTATGACTTCCTTGTTGAATTTTTGATATTCATTTATTTCAAAAAAAATGAAATATTTTGTTCTAAAATTTTAATAAAAGGAAACAGAAAACCACATAGTAAACAAAAAAGTGATTTATACTCCTTGGATTTCTAAGATCTTAAAGAATTTAAAACTTTTTTGCTATAAAAGAGGTTTTTCCAGTTTCAACTTTAATATTAATATCTGCTAGAGCCTTCTAAGTTTCCTGCAACCTGACGATTTTTAACGAACAAACATAACTCAAACTAAGGTTCGGAACTTGTTTCGAATAGAAAGATTCATACATTTGTTCCCGGTTGGCAACTTGAAATTAAAAATCCGGACACAAATTCAAATTAGATGTTTGAAAGCTTCGTAAGTGGCGTCATTAATCATCTCCGGGTTGTGGCGTGAATTTTTAACAGTTATGAGTTCTGTAGCGGAATGCCAACATTAACCTATATACGGCAACCTATTTCGAAGATAATCCGATGCGGAATCGAACCTACCATTATATTTCCGGTTTGGGTCTTACTCAATCAAGTGTAACTGATCCCGGGTTGTCGATTGGCAATGCACCCTCAACAAGTGGCCGATGGGCTCACCCTGCTGAGAATGCTTCGGCCTGATCGAACACGGTAATAATTCACTTAAAATACCCGTACAGGGCGGCAATCGAGTTTTGTCGTCGTCCATAAATCTAACCAACACATACAACTAGCTTCGCAAATCGCGCCCTAATAACGCTACAAATTAAAAATCGGAAATATTTCACCCCGCTGATTAACATTTTTTTTTTCGGGGTACGCCCGTCCGTAAATTAAATTTCGAAATTATACGTTTACGATAACATCATGTTAACAAGAATAAAACGTATGTAAGGCCATTAAAGCGACCAACGCCCAAACAACCTTCCTGCAAAAATGCTTTTATTTCGTGAGGTATTTTAACAATGCTCGGCTACTAAATCGTGCTTAGGTGCCATATTGAGTAAATGGAATTCGGACTTACTTTTTCACGAAGAAAATTTGCAAACGTAATAGATAACTTTAGTGATAGCCGATAAAATATTCTAAATTCCTGTTTGTACTCGTTCCCCCCTATCTGGTCCTTCTGCGGCACAAAATTAAATCCAGATTAACTAGCATTCCGAGTTGTTAAATTGCTACGCACGCGAACGTTGGCTTAAAAAGAACTCGAAAAACTCGATTATTTAAAATCCCAATCGACATGTGCAAGTGGAATCGCTTTTGTTTCTGACCCCAGGGAATAAAATTCCAACGAGAAATGCAGAAAAACATTAAAGTGGCTGAAAATTTAGCATCGATAATGTTTTGAATGTTCACATGTCAACGCAAATTAACCTGAATGACAATAAACTTGATTACACCAACTCGACTTCTAAAGTACCGTTTTAATCTTTTAATTTTACGTGATTTCCCTTTTTTGAAATTATTTCAGTTTCACCATGAAACCATTAATTTAAGAACTGAAGAAATAATCACAAGTTAAAAATCGCATTATTATTAATAGCCAGAATACAAATGATTGGTATTTACATTTCCTTATCACACGTTATTAAAATAATAATTAAGTATTGTTCATAGAACGATAAGTCTGGGCAAATGTGGGAAAGTCCAAGCATTGCATTTGGTCTACTTGTTTTATTTTCAGCATAAATTGTGGTGTATTGGTATAAAACGTAATCATGAGCTGCAAACTTTACAGAAGATTAATTGGAGTGGCGAATATAAGCTGACCGCGCTATTAATTAAGACGACATCTAGTATGACCTAAACTAACTTAACGTAACAAATTAATGCATAACATTATCGAATATTCATATACGATACATCACGAAAACCCTAAAATTTGATTGAAAATATTTTAAAACTTTATTAATCGTTAAAATTTTCTCTTTGAAATTCTTTTTCGCCCAATTCAATGCCTAACAGTTATCTAGACTCCAGCTTTCACTTGAGTTTTTAGACTTTTAGACATTTTGATAAAAGTAATCGAAACAGCAGTTTCTTCGATTTTTCAGTTTTAACCCTTCTGTCTTTCTCTTTTCGTTTTACCCTATTATACCTTTACAGTGTCGAGGGGGCCGAACACACCGAGCCGCAGAGTGGTCACCCATTCAAGCTCGTATTTACTGGGTGAAATCTGGGCTTTCAAGTACCGAGGATCCCAAAGTGCGTCGACTGTCACCGCCTCTTAGCATTACACGACTAAAATTTTGCAGAATCCAAGAGACTTCCACCTGCTTGAAGGGGGTTTTATTTTTCTATCTTTACCAGAAGAACATTGACGGACCAAGTTTTGTCGTTAAGTTAAAATCATTAAGGTCCGATCTTTCCATTTTCTGATAACTTCCAGATATTATTACCTTTGTTAATAAATATCTGAAAGTTAACTTTACCAAAACAGGAAAAAACAGGCCCCTAAGGGCCAAATTTAACTTTCTGATATTTACAATAGAAACAAATGTACTTAACAAAGGTTACCTTAAAATTACCAGCAGAAGGAAACATCAGCCCTTAGTGATTTTAAGGTAACAACAGAACTCGATCTACCTCCTACCAATGTTCTTCAGGTAAAGATAAATCGAAGTGAGTTTTGGGAAACAATTACTAAAGATTTTAATTTAAATCATGATGAAATATAAAACATACAAAGCAGCGTAACAATCCTTAGATCACTTAGGAACACACAAAGCGGAATTTCAGCAAATTCCAAAGGTTTGTGGAAAAGTTTTAATAGTATTAATAAAAATAAAATATCAAAAGTCGATAATTATCAAGTACAACAGTTTAACTGCAACAAATCCTGCACAAATAGCCGATTCCTGTACTTTTTATTTCATACAGGTCGAAAACCGATAAATTTCATATTTTTATGAAATGTAACAATATTTCAAGCCGTTATTGTTACTTTCAATTAATGTTTATAGCTTCTGATGGGATAATTTATTTATTTTAGATTTTCTACTGGTGTGGATTGTTAAGCTGGTTAATTGAGTTGCTGTTAGTGTCTGCTATCACCTTTCTTCTTGTTCTAGTTTATCTTCGACCTTGATGCCCCTCGGGCGTCAGGTTGGCCACCACTTTCCAATATTATAAATGTTTGTCTTTCAACTGTACTCTACCAGATAGACTTAAATCTTCGCCGATCAAAAGGAAGGACCAAAAGGTCGACTAAATAATTTAAAACCTGTTGCGAATGATTATAACGACGTGGATGTACCATATAAATAACGTAATAGTTCTTCAAAGCGTACAAAAAGGCTTAGAAGTGCTGTAATAGTAATACTAAAGGACTAAAGGATAATGAGAAATTTTGATTGTATAGTCAGAAAAGGAAATTCAGATGAAGTATGTTATCAACTCAATTTCTAACACTGTAATTATAGCATTTTGGGCCGAATTGTACATTTCACCCACGAAGCACTACCATCGACACGAAAACGTATGAGTTCAACGATACAGATACAGGCGGCTATCTCACTCAATTCTCTTAGATCAGATGGGAGCAAGTCATTCGACGAATTCACAAATAACTTTTTAAAGTTGTACTGAAATAATCGTTGTTAAAAGGTATGTGTTAAGTAGTTAACAGGAATTAAAAAGGTTAGGATCAGTTTACTCAGAAGTTTTAGATTGCGAAGCAACTCAAGCATCTACTTTAGTTACCTTGCTGTGGTTATCAGCATTGCCTGAGTAGAAGTTTGTTAATTTTCTACCCTGTAAAATATCTTTTTGACGCCATATGCATCGCATTGCCACATGACTTATGGTTTGGTAATGTATTCGGCACAGTTTCAAATTAAACATCTTGCCTGACCTCGTCCGGGATCGAACCAGAGACTTTTAGGTTACAAGGCAATCTTGTTTTTAGCCTACACCATAGAGACCGGATTTTTTTGGGTTGAAAACACTATATTTTAATTAAATAAATACAAATGCCTTTAAGAGTTTTATATAATTATATTAGATTTTCTTAGTACATACTGCTAATTCCACCTTATACGGATTGCCATATACAGTTACGAGCTCTCAGTTAATTTATTCGTTGGTTGATAGATCATGCCAAAGGCAGACACACAGATAAAGGGATTAATTATCAACTAACATAAAGTGATACCTCCAAAACACTAAAACCTAGTTGTGACTAAGCATTTATTAATTAAGGAATTTGGAATCGTAGATTAGCATTAAACTGCAAAATTCTTGAACTTTCGAGTATATTCATCCATTTTCAAGCGATTTTAAACAGCTAATCTTCTTATTATACATATATTAATACATTATATAACGATCGTCACACAACCCTTATCATATGCATTTAATTGATTATTAAAATGGAAATAAATGAAGAAAAAGTATGAAAGCCAGGAACAATGCAAATCCATTACGAAAATCTATTTCTTCAAGAATCTAATTTGTTTTAGCTAAAAATAGATTAAATTACTATTTGGACTAATTAAGAAAGTGATAATTACATAAAAAGTAAATCTGAGTGTTAGAAAATTTAATGTTAATCAGTTGAAAATAAACTGAATTATTGTAAACGCTACCTATACTAATTCATAATTTGCAAGTTCGAAAACAGATGACTAAGCTACGAATACAAATCAATAACTATCGTTAATAGGTTTATAACCAAATAATTAACACAATAATAGATAGCTACACCGCCATTCCCATTTGTAGCAATCAACAGCTGTAACTGTTCAGGACAAATAACTGGAGAACTGTGCACATTACAGAGACGATATCAAATAAACCAAGTGGTACAAGCACACAGGACATATACACAAATCACCCACCTTTATATCTTGGAACAAAGGGCTAATTATCGTGTCATTGAATATCCAAAACAGAAACCTCAGAAGTTCCTTTTGATCATAAATTTGCTAAGAACTTTTTCAATTAACAGAGATAGGTAGGGGTGCATTTAGATGATAAAAAAGAGGACGAGCTGAACTGTTTTTTAAAGCCAAAGGTGATTTATACGCTTTTGAAAATACTGTTTCGATTATGAAAAGTTAACAAAGGTCATTAAATATGTCTTTGAAAGAGTGACGAGTCATTAGATATTTAAAAAGAAGTCAAAAAGTTCGAATTTTGGTATAAATAAAACTAACAAATGTTTTTCTCAAATTATGGCATTTAATGGCTATTCTAACTTATTAGGTACTTTTTCCATTTGATTAAATTCCAGTAGAACGAACTTATTTATTCTTTTTTAGCCCGAAATATTTTAATGATCCAATTTTTTTAAATAATTTTTGGCTTTCTATATTGTTATGGTCGAATAATCCTTTTAATTTTGACTTAAATCTGTGTTTTTAGGGTTTTAATACTCTACTTTAATAAATATCAAACCTTCAAAATTCTGTCTACGAGATCTGGTTAAGAAGTGTGAACGTGTTTTAAATAATTACAAGATCACAGAAACCCTCGAGCACCACACGAAATAACAACATCTGACCTTATTAAACCTAAAATAAACTCGCACCTGAAGAAAATTATACACCCTCCAGCCTTCTAGAATTGTGAAATAAACAGATTATTTGGTACGGTATACAAACAGTACGATTCTATGTAGGTGAATGAAATTGCAAATTATGGTTATGGATGAAGCTATGACATTTCATTGAATTATGAATTCTTAAATATAAGAATATAATTTTTAAATTATATAAATACAGCTTTAATTTAAACTCAAGAAATATGAAAACCGTAAATATAATACACATAAAAAAGTATTCCTGCGTGTTGAGTTAACAAAGTGAACGAATTTAAATTTACCCATCAGCGCCCAAAATATCGTACAATGGATAAGAATCAACTAAACTGTTCACGTTCGATTTTGGATGTGTGTAGAATACTTTTTCTAAAGTACACCCAATATGAGATCGATCGTCAATGTTAACATTTTTATTGGAGTAAAACCAGTGATAGATGTGTAGTACATTTACTTAACATCCCGTAGCATGGAAGATCCGATAGAAAACCTGCTCTATTTCTCAGTGCTTGTTTTGTGGCTTTTATAAACGTCTTGCCTATTTGTTCAATTTATCACTGCCCGAAAGAAAAATTCTACGGTGTTAAAATGGGAAAATTTATCGTTGTCTATCTCTACGGTCTATTTTTATTCTACTTTATCGATTTAAATTTGTCAAATCCTTTGTACGAGTAGGTTGTTATTTGTTAACAACTTTTCCAAGTCGAAGCTAAATTATTCCAGAAACGAAACTGGGCAACTATGAGCAAAATACTTGATCAGCCTGCAGCATAAACCTTTGGTAAACACTATCAGGGTAAAACTACGCAAAACTTTGATTTTATAAATATGTATACAGAATTTTAAATCGTACTAAAATATCCTGCAGCTCACAGAACGTAACATTTGTTATGCTGTAACCTGACTAGCGAACAAACTACCAAGAAAATAACTGAAGATTTAAAAAGATATGGGAATCCAAGGGAGGGTAAACATTAAAAACCAACAGTTATTATTTGCCTTCAAATGCAGAAGTTAAATCAACCAAATTTTCCAAGACATTTAGACAAACTTAACATATGTCTATTATTTAGTTATGAAATCCTAAGTCGAAGGTTTAGGTTAAGATTATTTCAAGAAATGTCTTCGCCTAGTATTTGTATACAAACTCACTGTCAGGGCAAAATCTTAACTTTTAAATAATTATTGTAGTTTCGTTTCAAAGAGCATTTAAGTTTAGTAAGTTCTTAATCCCTGGCAGCGTTTACAAGTTAGATTTTCTCATATTCAGAGCAACAACTGAAATTGAAATAATTGGCTTTAACTTAATTAAACAAATTCCCCAAAAGACGAAACAATCTTAAATGATGTCAAGTTCATGAGAAACTTTTCGAGAAGACATGTAACACTTAATGTAGTTTAATACTTGCGGTTTGTTTTAACTTTTGTTCCTTGATAAGTAACGATTTCAAAAAGTTTGCCAAAAGTGCGTATCCATTCACATGGGAGCGATTTTTAAGTAAGTCGAAAACTTTAAATTGTGGAGAGATAACAAAAAAATCTATAGAAAAGGGTATGGTGAGGATGGTGGTAGTGCTTCCGTACCCTTTCAGCTTTCTCTAAATGAGTAAAGTGTCCATTTGGTTGAAGTTCCGCCCTCTGTTTTGTAATTTTGATCTGTCGTTTGATCCGGTGTTTCGCAATATAACCGTATAATGGATTAAGTCAATGGCCACTAAACGCCGTTCTGTATATCGGATAAGCGGCTTATGTCATTTCCTGTTCACTTTAATTTAGTTATTTTTTCATGGGTCGTCTAGATTAGAGTGAGTGTATCATCCTTGTCAGCATAATGGATGGGATCGTTGTAAAGGTACCATTTGTCACTAGTATGGGGTAATGTAATTGATAAACGCGTGCTCGATATTGAAGCTGAAGTAGTCCGTGTTTTCATTAAACTGAACGCGACGTGATGTCGAAGCCGCACAATAAATGCCACCGCTTCTATGAAGAGAGGTGTAAGCGTCGTCGGAAATCCTTCCCTGTAATAAACAACTAACGTAATTTATACCGAGTATATCAGGACAAGCTCTGATATGTTTATGGGGGCACCGTCTTTGTTAGTTACACCCTTTAAAACTCAAAAGTCGCTACAAAGTCGCGCCACATCACAACTCGCTGCAGGTCTGCATTTCCCTTATGTTATTAATAACAATAGAGCTCCCTATCTCAGCTTTGCAAATGACTTCGAATTATGTTTCACAGACTAAAAAGAGAAGTTTACTTACAGAGTTAGGGTTTGTTATTATCCAGTAAATGAAATGTGGGATAAGTTATATTAAATTTATAAACTCATTTAGGAATTTTCAGTTTACATTTTGGCTCATCCCTTTTAGTTTGTTCTCATTTTGCGTGAACCAACTACGAACATAGTCGAACTATCGAAATTAGGTCAACACCAACCTAAAACACATTATGGAAATACGAGTAATACACATCCAGATTTTCTGGTTAATGCTAAATGAAATATACCTGAAAACTGAATTTTGGGACCACGAAAATCAGTGAAAAAAATTTAAACCAAATTAATTTTTCAATACTTGAATAATATGTAAATTTTTGGGGTATCTAATATATTTGCGCACTTTCAGCGTTTAGTTAGTTTATATATGTACCTACTATAAAATACAAACAACAAAATTGCGGAGTTATATAGTCTTAATAACAGATGTCACCATCAAAATCTCAGACGATTAAAAACATGATAGCGTTAGATGATCAATCAGATCCTATTACGTTTCTAGACCAAAAATATTATTTGAGAGTCATCCTTTAAGAGAAAATCCTTTAAGGTTTTAGATGTAACAGCCACGAATTGTTTAAATAAACTTTAACTCATACTTAAAATCACAAACGTGAATGCAATGAAAACGAATTAAGGTTGAAATAATCATCTGGATGTGACGGGCTGCTGGCATTTCACCATAAAATAATAATAGAAAGACCACAAAGGAGTTAAAATTTTTAAAAACATAAATTCAAAAACCAAGACGATAGGTGTATAAAAAGGAGGCCCCGCCAACCAGAGGAGTTAGTTCAAGTTCAATGTACAGTCATTTGATAACATAACTTTTTGTGACGTAAATGCGTTATTGTGAATATGAATGTTGGCCAATTATTTACTATTAATAGTTTAGAATAATATTAACACAGTTTCCAGTTATTATATATGAACGAATATCATATCTTCAGTGATTTGTTTCTGTAGCTGAATTGGTAGATCACTGACGCGTAAAGCCGAAAATCAGTGGTTCAAATTCCTGCCTCCTAGTCGAGAAGTGTGGTAATATTGCTTCGAGGCACATGGGTATCATAATATTCTCTAACTCAGCGATTCTCAGCCGGTATGAAAGATAAATTATTTTTAAAAAATTACATTTCAATAATTTATTTAAATAAAGTAAAACTGCTATAATTACTGTCTTTGTCAGCTCTTTGTCTATCTGTTTTTTTTATTTTGATGCCGAAATGTTTTATAAAGGTTGGTGGTACGGAGAAATTTTGATATTCTTGGGGTGGTACGCGGCACCCAAAAGGTTGAGAACCGCTTGAGTTTAACTGATTGATTATCAAGATACCCAGTAGCGTTCTCCTGCGGGTGTACTGTAGTTACCAAAATGACAAGTATGACATTCCGTTGCAGCAACGCTCTGTTATTGAGTTCATAGACGCATGGTTGATGTCTATAGTAACATATGTGTGGATGTCAGTATTGTTAGGCCATGGGAAAGTAGTGTGAAAGGAAAAATCCAGCCACAACAAATCTGCATGATCAGGTTCGATGTGGTCGGCCCTTGACAGCCATAGATGAACTAATCGCCGCGTGAAGCAGAAGGATAACGTTGGAACTGTTGGGACTTCTCTTGAAGAAGTCCACCACATCATTCATGCTTTGTTTGGCTACAGGAAAGTGTGTGCAAGATGGGTTCCATGCATGTTGACTTCTGAAATGAAACACAATCGAAAGGAGATTTTCCAGTAACTTTTGGTTCGATACGAATAGAAAGGCGATACCTTTCTCCGCCGGATTGTCGCTGTCACTGGTCGTACAGTTTCAAGTTTGGAAGTTTGACGCTCCCTCGGGGTGGCCTCCGTAGCTCAATGGTAGAGCAGTGGTGCGTTTAACCTAAGTCGGTGGTTCGATTCCCCGCGGTGGTATCATTTTTCTTTAATTTGAAACTTTCTGCATTGTCACTGGTGACGAATCCGGGGCACACCATTACGACCCGGAGAACAAGCGGCAATTAATGGCGTACAGGTATAGGGGCTCTCCTAACCGGAAAAAAATTAAAGCCTTCGCTTCGGTAGGAAGAAAAGTGCCGATGGCCGTCTTTTGGGACTGGAACGGCATAGTCCACATTGAATTTTTGAAACAAGGCGACACGATCAACTCTAGCCAATATGTGAACACTTTGAAAAACCTCCTAGCTCGATTGCAGCGAGTTAGATCTGGCACCGAAGCAATCCTTCAGCATGACAATGCTCGTCCTCACTGCAATCGACAAAAGTAGGAAGCATTACAACGCAGGAAATTTAGCGACATTTATCGCACTCCCCTACAGTTCGGATCTCGCTCGTTGCGTTTTTTTCTTTTTTTCGAAGCTAAAGGAAAACCTGGAGGGACGACGTTACACTAATGATGAGGTGCTGTGCGTCATTGGTGCTGGTAGCAGACGCCTGATTTCTTCTTCGGTATGAAGAAACTTGTTCAGCGTTGGCGTGCGTGTGTGGACAGGAATGGTGATTTCGTAGAAAAGTAATGACACCCCTTGATAGAGAACATTCCAAGCTTACAGGAAATATATAGCTTATCTATATACGAGTTATCTATTAATAAAGTTATCGCGAATGAGGTAAGACTTTTCAAAACACCCCCGTAAAGACTTTTTAAAATTCGTCAAAAATACATCGAAAGTGATTTAATTATTAATTAATTCTAAATATAGATACTCCATTGAATATCACTATCAATTAATATTCGAACTCGCAAAACGTTATATTTATAACGTGTAATGAAATTCTGTGCTGATATAAGAGCGTATCATCTGCAGGTGATCTTTAAATTATGACGTAAGCGAGACACATTTCCAGAAGCAAGAGAAACTTCAAAAGTTACTCCTCTTCCCAAATCTGGAAAGTTATGTAAATAACTGTCGCCCGATTTCGATACTTTCCGCTCCTCGAAAACTTTTTTTAACGTGAATTTGTATACAAATGTAAAATAAAACTGTCACGAGCAATACGCCTTCCAGGATAGAAAATCAATGCAAAATTTGGTATTGTTTATTGATAATCCATGCAACTAGATGCTATACACGCTGATTTTTCTAAAGCTTCCAATAAAGTTAAGTGTAATTTGATTAATACATATTGGTTTTATAGAAATTGTGAAATGAAGTAAATAAAGAAGATTGTACAATGTACACTAACTATCGATTTATTATAACCATTAACCATAGATTGATAATAGTTTAATGCTTATAATAAAACAATACTTAGTGGACAATTTCATTTATTTAATTTAAATGTGATATTTTATTAAGCAAATATAATGGCCATGGGTTTATCAATATGATCTGCAAGAGAGGTGACTGTACGCCACTCTCAGCAATAGTTTTTACAGAAACTACGCATCTGTTGGCTTTGGGAGTGCCACAGGGATGTTAACATAGGACCTCCTCTTTCAACTATTTATTAACGATGTGCCAGCCTCTATATAATTGTGCAGATAAACTATACCTACAGCCTAAAACTGCTTGTAAAAGCACAAAAGTGGATTGTTCGGTAATTCAGAGGATACTTATTAATACATATACGTATCCGAATAAAGAAAAGATAAGTGAACGGCAATGTGATATAGTTATAGAAAAAAGGCGGTTTACTAAAGGATTTGAGTAGGTTTTTGTCCAATCCATTAAATTTGGATTTGTAACCATTTAATTTTTTTAATAATTAGTAATCAATAGTATTATTTCTGTGTATTACTCCGTTATACTTTTAATTTATTGTCCGGGAATAACGACATAAGTGCATGCTTTGTTCAGATAAGTAAATAAATTACTGCAGTAACAAAAATGATTAGACAGTTTGTTCATTTATTGGACGAAGTCTAGCTTTGCAGGTGCCCAAGGATCTCAACGCGCATTAAGCGCTATTGTTAGGTTAAGTAATAGCAGTACCTGACTAGAACCCTGCGGACCCAACGGATCTTTATCGTGCCAAAAATCGGATTAGCTACGTTTTACTTCGTATCCGAATTTAAAATTAAAAATCTCACCGACTTGGATTGAGAATCGAACCCGAGATCGCCGTTTTACAAGGCAATCATACTAATTTTGACGCCATCGAGGCCGGAAAATATTTAGTATAAAGATTATTAACCTATTATCGACGAATTCAGTACATAAAGTACATTAACCAAAACTAAAAAAAAAAAAAATGCGAAAGCATTCAAAATCTCCTTGAATAACAACCTGCATATTTATTAATAATTTCTAGAAGGCTGAAAATTTGAAATGCTTCGAGGGCAAAAAATGATACTCCATCTAAAAGGGATCCAAAGTTCATTAATAACTAGACTACCTTTAAAATTACAAAATGGACCATTAAATATTCATAGTCGTTTGTTGCATTTAATAATAAATCCGAAATTGGATATACTTTAATGAACTTCTCTACGAACTAAATTTAATTTATATGATTATCTATACAGACAAAGAACAATACAGTAAAAATTCAATAAACCCCAAGAGCTCCCTATTATTTGTATTATACAAACTTATTCAACACGAAACTAAGTTCTTATTTTGTGATGCGCTAGATAAGATAAAAACAAGTATAATGAGGAACCATTTTCATGCATACTTGCGTGTGTGAATTGTGTAGGAAAAATAGTAAACGTAAGTCTAATTTGGTTGAATACTCTGTTGAAATAACTTTATTAGTACTTTATAAAGTAGACCGAAGATAAAAATCTACATATAAACTTATATAAAAGCTCTAGAAAGTAAATTTCGTTATTGAGACAGGCTATTATTACGTTCTTCATTGTTACAACCCTCTAATAAAGTATTAATTTGAATAACACTTCCGGCATTTTCATTTAAGAAACATGAAACTCCAAAGTTTGATTTTAAAATAACTAGGAATATATTGGATGTTCACTAAACTTTCGTTATAACTGGAAATTTGGTAGTAATCAAACGAGTTAGTGAAGTTAATGTTTTAAAACGCACAAAATAATCGAAAGAAAAACTGTTTTGTAAACAAAAAGGGGCCGAAAATGCTAAAGGATACGTATCGTAGCTATACTTTGAATTACTAAGATTAACGGGTAAATAATTCGAACAAAACAACGTAATAAGTTAGATGTATCCCCTTATCTGCTTCCTTGGGGATAAAACTTTTTTGCTTTTCATCCAAGTAACCCATACTAGCATTATGTTATCCCAAATAATTGATGATTGCTTTGTACTTCACTGATAAACTGTTCGCTGGCTTGTAAGCTTTAAACTTATTATTCAAGGGTTTGGTTTTCATTTGTTATGTCTGTCTTGGGTTATGTACTCCATGTTTTGGCTCTTAATGTATGGTTAGGTTGTAATTTATCATTTTGCGGTTCGTTACCGTTACCACTTGCATTTGGGTATTGATAAGGTTTCACGTTAGCGCTCAATAACCTATCATCCCTCAGCGCCTCCACCAGAATTTCGACGTTATACAGGGTGTTTCTTAATAACATGCTAATATTTAAGGAGGTTATTCTTGGGTCCATTTTGAGAAAAAAACTTCATATGAACATATGCCCTAAAGGTCTTAACTTTTGAGCTACAGGGTGTTAAAGTTTTAAGAAAAAAATCTTTTTTTTATGATAACTTTGGTATGACCCTAGATATTTTTGTGAAACGTAGTACACATCTTCTATGCATCAAAAGGCATTTTCTGCTGTACAACATAATTTTTTATTCTTGCCAGTGGCGTTCGTGCGGGATTTGCACTGAATCATTTTAAAGAGAAAAGTGATACGCCACTGCTTTTTCTTAAAGTAAAAATTATTTTTGAAATCCTCATTCCTTTCTGAGCAAATCTGGTCTCTTGATTTTTTTTGTTTGACGTATGATTTTCGCATAAAAAAATAAAATTCATTCATTTGCGTCTCGCTAGACCACTTACGAGACAAAACAATTTATGTAACTTTAAACAAAAATGTATTTAAGAGAATAATTTTTAAACAGTAACATTATAAAATTATGTTGTACAGCAGAAAATGCCTTTTGATGCATAGAAGATGCGTACTACGTTTCACAAAAATATCTAGGGTCATACCAAAGTAATCATAAAAAAAAGATTTTTTTCTTAAAACTTTAGCACCCTGTAGTTCAAAAGTTAAGACCTTTAGGACATATGTTCATATGAAGTTTTTTTCTCAAAATGGACCCAAGCATAACCTCCTTAAATATTAGCATGTTATTAAGAAACACCCTGTATATTTGCCAGTCGGACAACAACCGTTATAAATACACACATTTATAACGGCCACACTCTCGTCAAAAATTGTTGGCACATTTCGAGTTTAAAATCATTTTTAGAAAATTTTATAATTGTATGGGTTACAATTTGTTAGGCTGAGCCACATTTAGGTCCAATTTTTTATTTTGTAATTACGGGTGACTGGACCCCAATGCCCTTCGAAGTCGCCGCCCATATTTATGTTGTTCTTATGAATAACTTGCGCCAAATAATTTTCATCGCCTACCATCTAGAGTGACAGGGTTTTAACTAACATTTTTATGAAAAATGATGTATTAGTTTTTATGTATCTCTATCGATTTCCAAGATTTCAGAGTGACAAGGCTCTATCTGCACAATTTATGTAATAACCTTGCACATAGAACCTTATCACTTATATTTTTGAGGATATAACTTTGACCTATATCAGACAGCAGAACAACCAAGTTGTTGAAAAAATTATACTACCATAGATCACATTCAGTTCATCCGAAATATAATAAAAGACTTTTGAATATAATGGTGACATAAGCATGCCTTGCATTTGTGGACTATAACAAGGCAACGAGGAGCATAGGCAATAATAAAATCACTATAAAATAGTAGAATAGACTTCGCGATATATCAATCGTATAGAATAGAGAATATATACAAATAAGCAACCAGCATAGTGAGATTATATAAAGATGCAGAAACTATAAAATTAGGCCAAGGCATACGGCAAGGAGACCCAATATCTTCTAAACTGTTAACTTTCGCTAAGGAGGATGTATTCAAACAACTAGATTGGTAATACACATAAACGGAGAGAAAGTTAACAATCTTAAATATGCTGACGACGTAGTTTTAATCACAGACAACCCTACAGATCTGCAAAGAATTCTGAATGAGCCAAACCAAAAATCAGAGGAACTGCAATCAATATGGATAAAACAAAGACAACGTGTAGAATTCCGAACAATCAAAAAATTAATATAACTCTAGACAGCCAAACACTGCAACAAATAGAAAAATATGTATATCTGGGACAAACAATCAGGGTGGATAAAGTCCTCCAAACTGCAGAAGAAAAAGAAGAAGAATAGCATGGAGTGAGTGCTTTCGGCAAACTGAGTTATATATTGGAACGTAGTGGTTATCGCCAAAAGTAATTTTAAAAGTTAGCAACAAGAAGTTATTTAAATTTAGACAGAAGTACTATTAGCAAGTGTTAAACTAAATTAAATACAAAAATGATCTGACATAAAAATCGCAGGAGACATCGTCTTGAAGGACCTGACTTCTTCAATGATGGTACTAACCATGATTGAGCTCTATCCGAGCAGTTGCTTATATACATGAAGTCAGCCCCCACTTACACGTATAGTTTTACGCTAAGTTAAGCATCTTATAAAAAATGCTGTTATCAGCACTTTGTGCAGCTGCGAGAGATATGAATCTCGCGAGTATAATAACTTTAAGTAAAACGTCATATCAATGCGCGTGGCACTGCATAGTATAATGCATCCTAGAACGTCGCTTTATCACAATCTTAAAAAGCAAAAATAGACGATTTACTGTAAAGATGAAAGCCCAAGTAGAATGTGTAATTCCTGTACCAACCTATGCAACAGAGGCATGAACATAAACATCCCGCTATGTACATAAGCTTCAGATAACCCAAAGGAACATGGAAAGAACAATATTGGGTATTACCTAAAAAGACATAAGATCGATGAGTGGTAAGACTATAAACAAAGATGGAAGACGTAAAAGAGACTATAATGAAATCGAAATGGAGATGGGGAGGACATATGGCTTGAATGGATGAATCTAAATGGACCCGAAAAACTAGAAAATGGGAACCATGGGGGGAAAAGAGAGCCGAGATCGTCCCTTAAAACGTTAGCATGACGATGTTAGAGAGAAAGTGGAAAATAAATGAATAACAACACCACATGACCGAATATTTTAAAGAAATTTTTTTGCATAATTTATATATGGGAATTTGCATCAAAGTGACCATTTCTGAACATGGCCTATGTGACTCACAGCACTCCATCTAGCGCTATCTTGTGCGTCTCGTATCCGGTTTCAAGTCATCAGTTAAACGCATTGGTAGACGCTCTCCTTTTCTCTTGTCAAGCAACGATCTCCAGTGTAGGATAGGTTTGTTCCATTTGCTGTCTTTACATCTTATGGTATGCCCAGTGAAATTACATTTTAATGTGGTAACGATTTCAGTAGCATCTCTCATCCCAGTAGTTCTTCAGATCCAAGCATTGCTCCTTCTATCTCTTAAGGTTATTCCGATCATCTGCCTTTCCATGCCCTTTGCGTCACTGCTATTTTTTTCATGAACTGCTTTGTCCAGGTCCATGTTTGGCATTAATACGTCAACACTAGAAGGATACACTGATTGAATAGTGCTGATCTTAGTTTCAACGGGGTGTGTACCCACGTTTTCTAAATGGTTTCCAGGCTAGCATTCTTCTGCGAATTATCTCGGTGGTTCGATTTTTTCTAGTTAGTTTTATTTGATGGCCCAAATATATGTTTCGATGAAGGTGTTATATATGGATCGTCTTTACACACAATTTTTGTCTTCTCTAGCTTGATATTTAAGCCCACCTTACTTGTCTCTTCATCTAATTCTAAAAAATCATTTGTTGTACGTCTATTGGGTTTTCTCCCTTGGGTTATTTATACTATACCTTTATTTTGCTACTGTAACTGTTTAAATATTTCCTCGAGGGCTGAATTGAACAATTTTGGTGAAATAATGTCGCCTTGCCTAATCCCTCTGCTAATTTTAATTTCATTTGCAGTTTGATGTAATTTAATTACTGAAGTCGCTTTTGCATATGTCTGTCTTGTTATCTGAATATATCTGTGGTATATTTGGGCATTATTAAAGCCTTTTTTAATTATCCAGTGTTCGATGGAGTCAAACGCTTTGTAAGAATCCACAAAAGCCAAGCAGATGTTTAAGTTACGTTCAATAGTTTTCTCCAGTATTACATAGTTAGTCTTATAGTTAGGAGGTGACCACGCGTGCTGTAGTTCTTTCTGAATGCGACTTGTTCTAAAGTTACTATCCATCTAATTTGTTTGTATTTCTATTTGTTATTATTTTAGAAAAAATATTTATATATTTGCAAGATCAAACTGATAGGTCTGTAATTTTCTAGACTTGCCTTGCCTTCTTTCTTGTATATTGCCTTATTCCACGTATCCGGCCTTCTTTCTTCTTTCAAACACTCATTGAATAGTTCACATAGTTTGCTGATGATCTCTTCTCCTACGTCCTTTATTAAGAGTTCTACACTCATATCGTCCTATCCTGGTGTTCTGTTATTTTATATCTTACAAAGCCAGTTACTTTTTCTTCGTGATATCTGGTATTTCTTCGGATCCGACGCTCAATATTTTCTCCGCAGTGATTCGATGTTCTGGGTCGTCGCTAAGAAGGGAAGTAAAATACTTCTGTTATTTCCATTATTTCTTGTTCATCTCTTGTCTCTCTTCCATTTTTATCCTTTAGATTTTAATTTTTTTTCTACCTTCTCACTTTTTTAAGCATCTTAAGTTTTTGTTCTATTCTATTATTTTTTCCTATTTCATCTTCGTGGTATTTTTTCCTATCGATATTTTTCTTTGGTGCAGATAAAGAACCTTGTTATTCCAAACCCGTGTAATTTCGACTAAATAGACCCTTGTATTTGTGATACTTCAAATAATGTCTAAGGAAAAACATCCTCCAATTCTGTTGAAGGTTCGTTTTTTATTTAATTAATATAAGATACTCACTCCTCTTCTGTTGTTTTTAGCCCTGATCAGTTTCATTCTTTGTACCTTTAACCTTGCATTTCTCATATTTCGTTTATAAAGATTTTTAAATTCATTTGAGAATTCGCTTTGGAGAGAAAATAATTAAATAACACGCTCTGGTTTACATTTTTCCTAATTAAATTTGAGACAATTACAGGTGAATACAGGACTTAGTAATTCATTTATGCATGGTTGTATTTGTATGAATATCCAAGCAGTTTGATAATATAAGAATATATTTGGAAATAAATAATTTTGTGTATCCTCGAGCAATTCGCTTCGTCGCATTTTCGAGGACAAATCCGTATTGATGACTGAAAACTGAGTGAAGGGCTGGGGAAGGGTGTTTTGTCGGTTACACGCAGAAAAATGGTTCTGGAGCTTTGTTTCCGAGAGACAAGGCTTACATTGGCTTGAAAAGTCACATCCGCATAAAGATTTACAGGCCGATACATCATAAATCGTTCGAACAAATTTATTCCGTAATAAATTATTGTTATAAACATCATGAATATTACAATAGCTACCATAAAAATCTAAATGGATAACCATATTTCTTTAACGGACGATTTTAAAGTCACACTTCGGTTATTATTGTATCATTAACAGGTTTTACATCGGTGTAGAATTTTAACATCGCCGTAATTCGCTTAAATATGGTTTCATCATTAGCCGTTAATTAAATATGAAAGGGGAAAATCTGATAAATGCTTTTTGAATATCCATCACTTTTTAAAGCGCAAAACGCTTATGAGGCTAGGTTTCCTTTAATTTTCCTTAGCAAAGTGCGTCAGTGTAAGCAGATGACGTCAAGATGTAGCAACCGTCGTCACCCTAGTGGGTTATTCGTATTCAGTAATTTTACCCGACAAGCTGTAATGTAAGATACCCATGTAAAATGAATTTATGAGCTAGCATTTAATTCGGAACATTGCGTATGGCGAACGCAAAATGAAGATGTGTGGAGTTTTTGTTTGCATAATATCAACCTTGCCCTTTGGGTCGTTAATTAATTTACGTACTTAGGGATTGCATCTGAATACGCAACATTTTATTTAGGCCAAATACTTTATGCGGTGCAATTTTTAATGCTTGTGATTTATTAAAGATACATACAATGGGTGGGTGTTCGGGGAAATAGGGTGATAGGACAGCGCCCTTACAAAATAGATGAAATAAATGCTTTCTTTTAATTTTAATGCTAAAACAATGTTTCTTTTGTATACATAACCGAGCGTTGTTACTGTAAATTCAGTTTGAAGTACAAGCTTTATTAACGGCTTGTTAAACGTAAATTTTTGATCGATGCTGTAATTAGAAGTTAATTACTTAATGGGGCGCTTCTACAATCGCCCTGCTGAGAAGCTAATTCTAAACCATTCTTAAATGTAAAAGTTGTATATTATTATAGGGATTTTAGCAAACCATTTGGGTACTAGCCCTACTTAAGTATCACAAAAAAACAAAGATTTTTAAGAACATAAATGGTCGTTAAAATTGATTTGATTGGCGTAATTTTAATGGAAAATAATAAAACAATTTTTAATGAGCGAACAAAGTCGGAAAAATAAACTACACTTCGATTATAAAAAGAATCAAACAAATCACAAAATTTGTATTTCGAGGAACGAAATATAGTATTTTAAAATTCCCCTTAAATAAAGTAAACGGTCGATTAAATAATATCGGTGGTAGACTAACAAAATCGGCAAAGATAGAAAAACCAATTCAATCTGCATCGAATACGGCAAACTTATCGTCTTTATATTCAAAATTAATCCGTTAATACCTTAAGAACTCGTGAAGCAAGCCGAAATTTAGCTACTGAAAATAGAATCCTAAGTCGAAACCAAATACTTAAGACTTCCGAATTTCTGATTTACCCTACAGACAATTTCCCGAATTTCTGTATTATTCACTCGAGTTCCTATCTCCCTTGTGTAAACTTCTTCTTAAATGTATATAAAATCGTACGTACCGTGAAACATAAATCTAAATTTTCGATGTGAAATTTAATCCGAATCTATACAGTACAGTAGGATTATACGTCTCAAGATACTACGATTTTCTATATCTGGGTATATAGGGAAAATATTCCCATTAAAAGAAAGAAAAGTCAAGCATCAAACGTTCTTGTCACGTCTACAGAATATGTCATCCGTAAGATTGTCTGCAGACTGGAGTGCATATGAAAGTGCATATCGCTGTATCAAATATAAAATAAAGAAGTAAAAGACGACAGGCGTTCTTACCACTTCAAATAAGCGGGTTTAAAGCTGCTTTATTCAAACTTCTGGAGATGGATCGGCATGGAAACGACCGCTGAAACATAAAGGATAATTTAAAATTAGCACATCATCCTTCTGATGTAAATTAATAGCAGATTTAAGCAAGAATTTTCGCCAGAAACATGTATTTAAAGGCTTAAAAGCCATTTATCTCTTCTTAATAAAGCTCGATTAAATAAAAGAGCGGAATGACTAATAGTAAACAATTTATTATCTAATCTGTTAGTGAAACATAACTACTTTTAAACCGGCTTCAAATTAATTTTGATACAACCAACGTTCATGTTAGCGCTCCCTCGTAACATGTTTAATTAATTTAGGACTTTCTCTCACAGTATACACTTTATCATAGTGAATTCGATATTAACTCCTCCAAGTTAAACTCACTGTGACAGAATAGTTGAACCTAAATTTAATTGCTCTTAAATTTAGTGACGATGTGTGTTTCATTACAAAATCGACCCACACTGGCGTTCAGGGAAAGCCACCATGTCCTGTATGTACAACAAACATTTATCGTTGTCCATTTCGTGCCACTCTACACTCTAACCCTATTTTTCTAAATCCCAAGGTGGTCAACTGTACTAATGGACTTAATCCACCTAAAAAAATAAAAAATTTAGGTTTTAAACCATGAACGACACCGTCCATTCCTCTTGCACCCCCCTAATAATTCGCTGTTAAATTTACAACCCTGAAAAAGCAACAAATGACTTTCAGACCGCTGTTTTTCCCCGGTTCTTAAGTAATCGCAAAACCGTGCGTGAGTGAACAAGTATGCGTGCTTTACACCGTGCGTGAGCGTGTCTGGATGGACCTTCTCCTACACATGTATAATAGATCGCCTTCCATTGCATGACCGACTCTCTTTCTGGCCCAGCCAGACTCGAGTTTCATGGCCAATTTACCAACGGCTATAGCATTTGGTGACAAAATTTATTGCCGATATTATGCGGCAGTTTTTACTCAAACAAGGCCTCTTATGCTGTAAAACTGCCGAATTATGAAAATTCCGGGAACCTTTGATTGAGCTATTAAAAAATTTCCCAGTTTTTATTGAACCCGATATAGAGCAGCGTTACGAAACTTTATTAGCTGAAAGGTTACAAATACAATTTTCTGGGAACTTTTTAGTTAATTAACGCTAATAAAGCTTCGTTTTATTAGCATATACATATTTAATAACTAGCACTAAAGAATGCTGAAATACAATTTAATTAGTAGCTCAAGTACTAAACGCTAATATAAATACGTACAAATTTGGCAGAAATACTGACTGCTTCATTAAACCTCTCTAATTACTATACAGAAAGGGATTAATTAGTGTTATATTTAGCTAAGACTGGAAGTATCAATACAGTAAATTTACGAATATTTGGAAATGAAAATGACTCTTTGTATACGTACTTCTGGCGAGTGAAACAAAATTATTGTTAATTAGACTTGAATTAGGTAATTCAAATAGAGCTGCATTGTAGTCTAAAAAATATGAAAATTTATAACTACTCAGATTTAAGCAAAATAGGCTACACTTAAAGCAAAATATTTTTCACCGTCAACCCACGTAACACGCAACATACACACAGATTAAATTCAAAATTAATATCAAATCGTCAAGAGCCAATAGCCATATCAGCAGCGTATTGAAGGATTCTAAGAATATTTTCACTCACTGTGCACAAGAGTTATATCGGGGGGTGATTACAATGCCAAACATCCCCAATGGGGCTCCAGGGTGCATAGTCCGAGAGGTAAAGTATTATTATACAAGAAAGACATCTGAATTATCTTTCGGCGGGAGGGCCTACTTACTGGCCAACAGACAGGGATAATCTTCCAGATTTAGTGGATTTCTTCATCGTCAAAGGTATTGGTCATACGTCATACCCATATGATTGTAGAAGATAATTGCGATTTGCGCTCGGATCACTCTTCTATAATATTTACTTTAAGTACTTAAAACTAAACTGGCGCTTCCTGATGCAAAACCTCCCTCTGAACATTCCCCTCAAAACAGAAAAAATATTGAGGAAGTCGTGGAAAATTAAACCGGATCATTCAGGAAGCACCCTTGAAAGCAACTCCTTAGACAAAAACATATTCAAAAACGTGTGATTATCCCACAGTAATTATGAATAAAATTGGAAAGAATATGTTAAAGGAGCATAAAGAACATTTAGAGACTACATGGAAAGCATTGTGTACTCTCTGTGGACGGCGACTAAATGCGTCAAGCAACCATAAAGCCAGTACTAGCTGTTCGAAAACAAGATGGATCATGGGCTAAAGCGGACACTGAAAAGGCAGAAGTGTTTGCTCATCATCTTGAAAGTATTTTCCGGTCACTGCCAAGAGAACAGGATACAGCCGATGAAGAAGAAATAGATTGCTAGTTTGGTGTACCATTACCGGTTTCACTACCAATACAGCCCTTCACTACTGGAAAAGTTAAAACCATGGTCAATAACTTACATACTAAAAAGTCACCTGGTTATGATTTAATTACAGGGTGTGTATTAAAAGAGCTATCCAAGAACGTTCATCTTCAACGCAGTCGTTTTCTTCTTTATCATCCCCTTTCAGTTCACTCCTGGACATAGGCCTCCCCTTGTTGTCTCCATTCTAATATATGTCTTGCCACTTGTGGCCATCGTCTTCCCAATCTCTCTCCAACATCATCTATTCACCTTGTCTGTGGGCATCCAATGCTTCTCTTGTGCTTTCTAGGCCGCCATTCCAAAATTCGTTATGTCCAAGTTATGTCATCCTGTCTAGCTATATGACCCACCCATTCCCACTTCAATGTGGCTATGTGGTTATCCTTTTTATTACGTCTTCCACCTTTGTCCTCCGCGCCTTATCTCATCATTTCACGCACGGTCTCTGAGACTTATTCCCAACATCGCCCTTTGTGTTGATCTGAGCTTGTTCGAAGATTTAATCATTAAAAAGATTGTCTCCATCCCATAAGCTAACACTGGCAGGATGCAAGTATTGCAAATTTTTGCTTTAAGGTTTTTGAGGATTGTATTCAGTCTACTTGTGGCGGCCCAGGTCATTTGAATTCTTCTGTTTACTTCCGCTGTTTGATTCCCTTTTCCAAGTTTTATTAAGTGTCCAAGATTTTTATCCTGTACGTGGATTGGTGTTATTCAAATTCATGTAAAGCCCAGTTTTTCTGACATTGATTTTAGTTCAGCGGGCATTTCTTGTAGTTCGTCTAATTTATCACTTATTAGAACAATGTCACTTGCAAAATGGAGGTGTGAGAGATAACGACCATCGCCCTTAAACTCGCAGTTAAGTTGTTTAAATACATCTTCTAGTCTAGAGCAAGTGTAAAGAGCTTCAGGGAAATTGGGCCACCTTGCCTCATGCATGTATTCTTGGCGTTTCTATTGCTTCGATGATTTTCACTTGGGTTGTTGCTTTCTCATAGATCTGCCTGAGTAGATTTCGGTATCTCGAGTTTACCCTTGCATTATCCATTGCATTGAATAAGGCCCACAACTCTATAGAGTCGAAAGCTTGGCATAATCGATGAAGGCCAGGTGGAGAGAAATATTATACTCTGTACATTTTTAAATTAAAGTTCTTAGGTTCCGAATTTGTTCTACCGTACTGCATCATCTGCGGAACCCTGTTTGCTCCGGAGGTTGAGAAGAATCAAATTAGTTGGTCAGTCTAGTCAGTAATAATTTTTATTCGCAATTTGTAAGAATTTGCAAGGAATATCCTGGGCGTTTTGCCATGATAATAATAATAATAATAATAATAATATTTATTCAAACGGATTATACCATTACAAAATTAACTATAAATAAAAATAGAAACATTCCACATATTAGCCCAAATAAATTACATTTTTAAATGAATTTTAATTTTATTTACAAAATCACGAAACGGAGCACCAATTAAATCTATACCTCTTAAATTATTCACAGATCTTACAATACGATTGGCGGGACTATTTGACCCGTAAACAGTTCGATGGTAAGAATGTTGTAGTAAATACTGATTTCTTGTATTTACCTGTGAAACATGCAAACTAAATTGTTCAATAACATCTGCACAAGAAATAATACCATTTAAACATTTATAAGCAAAACATAGTTCAAAATAAATCCTTCGAATATACATAGGGTGAAAACCAAAATACGTCAACTTTTCGTGATAATTATCATCACTGAAAATTAATCCATTTTTATAACACAGAGCTTTAACAATCTTACGTTGAACATTTTCGAGTCTGTTTACGTGTACCATAAATGCAGGCGCCCAGATTATACAATTGTAATCTAATACCGAACGCACAAAAGCTACATAAAGTATAACTAAGCATCTTATATCTTTAAACTCTGTAGTTATTCTTTTAATAAAACCTGACATTCTCATAGATGTTGAGATTATGTAGTCAATATGCTGAACAAAACTTAAAGAGCTATCAAGTAACACACCTAAATCCTTAATCACATATATCTGGTCAAGAGCATCATTATCAATGTAATAACTATATTTAGTAGTTATTCTTTTCCTACTGAATGTAATACTTTTACACTTTTGAATATTTAGATGCATTTCGTTATCAATACACCATGTGTGTAGATTGCCCAGATCAATTTGCAAACCATTGCGGTCTGCCTCAGACGAAATCAATCTAAATAACTTTAAATCATCAGCAAATAAAAGGAAACGTGACCGCAAACGACAACCTATGTCATTAATGAATATAGAGAATAAAATGATTCAGGGATAACACCAATGTTAAGAACTAATTACGTTCCGGCACAATGGAAAATCTCAAAAATCGTATTTATTTAGAAGCCCTGGCAAACTGTCCAATGAAACTAGTTCATATAGACCTATTTTACCAATTGTATCGAAAAATGTTGCTCAAGAGATAAATGCCGATTATAATAGAAAAGGAACTGATAGCTGATTATCAATTTGATTTTAGGAAACATCATTCCACCACAGAGCACGTCCACCGAGCAGTAGATCTTGTAAACAGTATATTCGAAGGAAACAAGCCGCTTTTATTGATATAGGTCAACCTTTCAACAAGGTATGGCGCAAGGACCTCTTTTTCAAACTAAAGCAGCCCTACCGAACTTTGACCTCATACTTAAATCATAGAAAGTATGAAAAAGAGCAAGCTAATTTTCTATTTCCAATTAATTTAGGTGTGCCACAAGGCAGTGTCTTGGGGCCAGTGTTATATGTTATATCGTCTCTTTATAGCTGATCTACCTACCAAAGAGGATGCCGCAGAAGAGATGTCGTTGGATGTTTGCGTCCCACCATTTCGTTATAAAGCCTTTTTTATAATAAACTTCAGTAGAATAAGTAAATTAATTTTTTGCATTCAAATTTTATGTTTTTTAAATTGTGTGCATTTGAATATTTTGCATTAAAATTTGGCCTCATTTGTGTGTTTTCGTTCCTTAAAATGAAGTTAAGTAAACTCAAATCACTCATTCATAAATCTATTGATTACAGAAGGCCTAGAGTTTCTATGTAAAACAAGCTAGGAGCACATTATGGTATAAAGCACAGGCTTGATGTAAATCAGTTGCAAATTAAATGTCAACGTCGCCCATGCAGATATGCACCTGCTGTTTCCTTATGGTACGCTAAAAATAAAGTGCTTTTAATCATTGAACTGCAAATAAATCCTCCTACGCCATATAGATAAAACTGATCAGTCACTGCAAATTTTTTGCAAGTTCAATTTTCATTACACATGCTAATGTTAGAATGGAAGTTCGTTGAAAAGGGAAAGACAGTATATATTAGGATTTAACCTAACCGTTGTTGATAAAGGTAACACGATTCGAATGAGCAGACGTTTAGATTTGCAAAACCGCTCTTTTTAACACCTTACCCTGGGAGATCGCTCTGATACATGGGATTTACTTGATGTCCGGTTTGTCCCGGCCTTACAAAATCACCGTGGACACAGCAGGAAAGTGATCTTTTCCTTTTACAGCTCTCTTTTACGACTGAAATTCAGAAAATGAGCAAGTAACGAACCGACATCATCTAATTAGGTCCATGTTATTGCTGAATTGGCGTTAGAAAAAAAAGGAAGTTCGACCAGCACAGTTCGAGGATTCTTTTTTGAAAGTAATTTGATCATTTATTACACAGGAAATACGAACCGAGGATTCTCCACTGTGAATGATAATTTTAAACTTTGGAATTGAAATTCCAGTTTAAATTAAAATTGTATCCCAAAGGTATTTCATATAACAAGAAATATAGTTTGATACTGAAAATAATAGTAGTTAGGACCTAAAAGATGAGTAAAACCACCGCAGAATTTTAAACAAGCAAAAAATTAAATTCTTTTCATAAAACTACATCGACTAAACAATAACAGCCGGAATTTTTTGTACTGGAAGCAAAAACCGCGTCTGCTTTCAGCAACATTTTCATAGGGAAAAAAATTGCAACTCGCCCTTATGAATACTAATATGGTATTAATTCAAATTTTTATTTACTAAAATACAGCATAGAAATATTAGATGCGATAATATCTCGAAGCAATGGCCGGCCTTCGTAAGTTATAAAAGCGAATGGGATATTTTTCTAAAATTTTTTGGCAGTTCTGCTTCGCTATACAAATAACAACCCAATTTATTTTCAAATCAATATTGATCAATATCAATCAACAATAATAGCCGTTGCGTGTATACGATGAACACATTAGAAAACGAATCAAATATTGCACCCCGAATTATTTTGAAATGTCTAGAAGTAATCGAAATGTCAAGCACAGGGTGTTTGCCTGCTGGAAAGATGGGGCGAATCAACCTCAATTTACGTACTGAAAACGATTATATCGTATTAAAGACGTTATGGTTAAACAGCTTATAAATTTATTGGATCTTTTTTGTTAACAATGCAGCAAAGTAATAAGGAATGAAAAGTATAAAAAGTTCGAAAACTAGTTATTAAATATTACTCAAAATTTAGCAGAAAAATTAAACCAATGAAATCAATATAATATAACGGGAGCAAGACATTATAAATTTCAACAAATTTGTATGACCTTAGGTTATGAGCTTTTAAGCAGCGAATTCCTTTATTTACCGTTGAGAAAAGTCGTTACGTAACTGAAAGGACAATTAAATTTCATGAAACTTAAAATACTACAAGTTGTATCTTTCGTTTTGTATGCCATGCCTTTCATGGATTATACGAGCTTACATCGAATAAAATATAAATATTCATGGCAAAGTAAAATAGTTGCAAGTAATTTTAAATGAGAATCTATTAAGCCTTGAAACGTTCAGATAAGCATAAAGTAATCGGATGGTATCCCGGTGTGAAAATTGCGGTGGGATTACTATTGCTAAGGCAACGATTTTTAGACTAAACCCCCGAATTTCCAGAAGATTTTCTATCGAAAACGAACATCCGACCGCTTTCCGCAAATGGTGCCCAAACAAATATTAGAACAATGTTTACCGTTCCATCGTCTCATAGTCTGCACTTCCCAGATAAACTACTTACTTATACAAATACTGTACCCTTACAAAGGGGAATCGGTACTTTATGTGTTTCACTATAAAAGTATCTTTTCGGAAACGCAGTTTAGACAAAACATAAAATGAAATTTTCAATATACAAATTGTCAAAATTCAAGTTAATTCAATACAAATTTGGCATGCGATTAATTATGCCAGCCCTTTAATCAAGTTACCTAAATTACAGGTAACATCTGTTGGTACGTATCTTGCTTTGATGTGAAACATAATTAGACTGTTTGTAGTGTGCAGTAACAACCAATGCACATGGAATACAAATAGTTTATCACTTACAGCAACTTAATTTGAGGGCAAAACCTAGGGTTTTTTACTAATACAAGTCTAATTTTTACATTAAAAACCATATATTATACCTCTGATAAGCCATAAAAAAATGTTGACAAAAAAAAACAGTAAAATTTATCGTAATTTCGCTTTGTATATTGGCTTAAATTGTAGAGTAGAAAAGCATCCACATAATTAAAACCATCAGAAATTTACAACAATAACACTGTTTAGTTTAAACATTTTGTATCATCTTCTGGTTAATTAATTTCAGTAGAAAATTCGTACAAAACAACCATATTTGGTTGGTTTACATCGTGCCACTTTCAGACATTTCCTTTCTTAGGAATCACACCACGTTTAAATAAACTAACTAGAACGAGGTATCAAACAAAGAGTGTGAATCGTAATGAAATATATCAACGGATAAAAAGCGCTGCTAGAATTAAAAACAAGTCAAATAAAACAAGGTCGCTCCTTTTTTTCACATAAAGACAGAGCCACTTAAAAACAAATACTACACCCAGTCAAATTAAATATGCCTTGAGAAAAAGCGACGTTTCTGAATTACAAGGAGATAAGTATACAAAAGTATCTGAATATCACTAACATCAGAACCTATAGAGCAGCTAATACAGAGGTCACCATTTTTTGATCAGGGCAAAAATTGTAAATAGCAATTAAATCAAGTGCAAGTACTTCCGTGGTTCGGAGCCCACTTAAAGCTGTAGGTTCCCTATGTTTGAGGGCTACTTGACACGCACACCACAGATATATGGAAAGAAAACCGACAACGCCCTGTAAAGGGCATGCCACTTCAAGAAGAAGAACACTTGCTCAGTATACATCTAGTTAATTGAAGGTAAACAGACGAGCAGAAAGCATGGAATTTGAAAGATCCAAGCAAAGACTACACTGGAAAGGTTTATTAAAAAAAAAACATAGTAAAACTAAAGGCGCAGTCGTGGAAGTAGTGATGGAGTGGAAAAGCAGCAGAAGTGTTGAAATTTTCCTTGACGACGTGAATTTTAGAATGAAAATCATGGTGCCTTTAAATTTAGGTTGCTAGGTATTGTTTAATAAAGACATTTTATCCACTTAAAATGTAGCAGACCTTGTCTATTCTTCTTACGCACTTTTATACGAATAATTCAAATATTTACTATTCTGAGATCATCGAGTTGAAGTCCAAGCTCGATTGCCCGAACGAGGGCATTCAATATTTAACATTCAAACTGGTCTTATGTTCATATTTTGCTGTTGTACGTATTTTATCGAATTAAACTTTGTTCTCATTTAATTATTATCTTAATTCACATCCTAACAAAGTCACCGCCCTGATAAATAATGTCTGTAATCATTTGAAATATTCTTAACTAGTGGCGGTGTGGCCGCTTTAATTTTCTATACAAAGAAATATTACACTGTTATGACCTAAAATACTTGTACTTGGGTTATAATTCTATGGGCAATAAAGGTCTAATGTTTGATAAAAAAAGTTTAATTATAAAAACACTAATACAATAATTAGAATAAAAAGTAAGTGAACGTCTTGTCAGTACAAAGCCCGTACGGTATCTGCCTATTTTAATTACTCGTGAATTCGTCACCAACAAGGCTCAACAAAACGTGCTTTTCTTAGAAACTAAATTCTCACATATTTGGTTATTAAAAACACATTAAATTGTTACATAAATTCTTTCACTTGTCTCAAAAGTTAATTTTATCTAACACCTACCTACTATTTGAAAAAAAAGACAAAAGAACGCGCTACGGAAATTACTAATTTACAGACACCTTTGGTGTCGCGCAAATCTACTAAAATTCTCGTAACTCTGTCCAATATACGAGCGCATAAACATTTCCAATGTTAAAATATCTAAGGATGATATACAAGAAGTCAGTCGGCGTTGTAAGAATACGAAAAGAAAAGCAAAATGGATGTGAAGAGATAAAGAAATCAAATTACAAGGACAGAGAAGATCGACAAAAGTTGCAGTAAACAAGAAATGAAGTTAGAATGCGAGAACGAAAAGTGTGGTTAGTAAGGAAGAGGCTAAAAACTATAGAAAAGATTACCAAACCAGAGCTACAAGAAAAGAGCATGCATCGCAAGCAGAAGGGTGGAAGAAAACCTAAAAGTTAAGCATTCTAAAAGCATAAAAGAGACGCGCGGTACCTACTTAACCAAACACTGGAAATTTAAATGATTATTTATCAGAAGTACGAAAAATAATAAAAAAACCCCCGGAATAGAAGGGATTAGCACTGAAACAAAAGCAAAACCATGGTCGAAAGGGTGCACAACTCAGTGGAGGTGATATGAAAGGAAAGCAAATATCACAAAAAGAAGGCCAAACAATTTGTTTGATCTATAAAAAGGAAACTAATTTCTACCAGAAACTTGATACTTTATTGAACGTTGTATACAAAATATAAATAAAATTAATAGAGGGGAGAGTTAACAACCAGGCGAAAGAAATAATTGAGAATTGCCAGGAAGGGCTTAAGGAAAGGAGATCTACTATAGATCAAATCAAGAAAAGGGTTGGAAAAAATACTACACACAACAGATATAACAGAAACTAAAGAGAAGCAAAATATTGCAAATTATGCAAGAATAACTTCCAAGTCATCTAAGAAAAACCAGTTAAAATAATGCTCGAAGAAAGTATAAACCAAACCAAAGAAATAAAGCCCACTGCCAATAATGCTAATCAGGTTAGTACTCGAGAAGATACTTTAAAACTGCAAAATTAAGCGAGAAGACAGTATTTTGAGAAACTCTGTTCACGTGGATGATATGTTGGAGCTTTCTAGAAAGACAGAAAAAATAAAGGGCAATAAGGAACATCGGAAAAGTAGTGTAGAAGATCAAGTTGGGTTGTACAAGACCAGGCTGGATTAAAGAAATAAATATCAAGCATGGCAAACATTCGAGATTATTTATTTCAAAACATTGCTTCTTCTTCCTCTTAGAGGGTGTTGCCGTCTTCTATCCGTATGTCTGTGGTGTACGTGTCAGGTAGTCTATAGACACAGGGGACCTACAGCTTTACGTAGGCTCCGAATCACGGAAGTGTTTTCACTTATACTTCAAAGAAGACTTACTAGGCTGAATACCTCGGTGATTTGCAGTTGCCTTTCGAGGGAAGCTGTCGGGTGTTTTCGTTGTTTGTGTGGGACGGACCAGTCAGATCTCAGTAAACCAACTGAGCCACGACCACGACAAAATATTACTTAGGGAAGACAAAAATTATAAATTTAAGCAAATAAAGGGCATTCCTTTAAGGGTCGAATAACAATAATGATGGAAGCAATAATATTCCCCCAAAAGGAATGAATTCTTAAAATTTAATTGCTAAAACAATCACCATGAAATGAAATTAAAAAGGATTTTGGTAGGAACAGAGTGATTGATGGGTGATGGGTGAAGAGTCGCAGGTAACGACATAAACGAGGAATAGGTACCAAGAAAATACTGGATTAAGCGCGTAAAGGAGGAACTGCAAGATTTACAGCAGGAGACTGCAAAAATTTGGCAAAGGATCCAAGAAAAAATTAGAAATCCTGTTAAATAACGTGAAAAGGTACTGAATGCATACATCCTTAAAAAGTTCCTTTAATAGTAAAGACAAAAGTAAAAGAAGTTTAGATTCACAATCTCAAATATTTCATAAAAGTTTGACGGAGTCAAATCCCTTATCTAAATTTCCAATGGTAGCGATCAATATAAGAAGAACGTAACGTTCATATCCGGAATAAGTGGTCTGAACACCGATAGTTTCATAAAACAGGTGTGCCTTCCATCAATCACGACGAGGGAGACATATCCAGGTCTGATAGTTTTAGCCTGAAAGCAACTTTAGAGCACTTGTGAACTTAATTTCTCTACAGAGGAACTTGGCGTTTGCACTATTCATTGCAAGATTGATTATGTTATTCCCTACACGTAGGACCGTTTTAATGGGAATTTAATCGCAAGTGAACAGGAACAAAGAAGCCTCCACTGTAAAATTCATTAAGGTTCCTCAAAAACCTAGAGATAATCACGATCTTCGCGAACATGCGAAACAAATTTGTTTGAATAACGTACTTCTAGACACAAGTTGTGAGAGTAATAAAACACGCAGTGGTAGGCTCGGATTATACCCATTCAATTTGTCTACCTTCAAACCTGGACCTAATTTAGTTTTATTTTATTGGAAAAAGTTTGTCCAACAGTTCTGCGTCAGCTGGGAAATTTATCGAAAATCGCGAACTTGTAAGTAATTATGCTGCCTGCTACTTGAGAGTAGGCCTCATTAACGTTTCACGCTTTTACTCTTTCCTGAGTTGTAGTTTCTTTCTAAACCGAAATAAATGCGGCAGGAGCATCGAAAAAATTCAAATCGAGTCGAGTCTCGTGGGCTCGATATTTTCCCCTTTTGTTGCACAACGAAACAAGGGCGCACCTATAAATTTAAGACATTAATATAACATAGACAACGCATTAGCGCAATTGCATTAGCAAATACATGACGTGATTCCGGCAATGTTGGAATCCAGTATCATAAGATGCGCCTCATAAAAGCTCCGAGATTACAAATTCCGGAACTGCGAGCCGGAAATGGCTGCGACCGCAGCACCGAGGTGGAGCTTGATGGAAAACTTAAACATTTAAACCTGGCGTTAAAAGCAAAATGCCTACAATTCATCAAGAACAATAGAGGGTGAGCGGTGCTAATCGCTTTAAGGATTCCTTGAATAAAAAAGGCCTCGTTAATATTCGTCCTGCGAAAGCTATCAGCGTTTATGCGATAACCATGAACACTTCTACCCTCGGAATGGTCCATGAAAGTCAAATTTGCGGGTGCTAATGGTTATACGAGAGATATTTGGGTCTAGATGAAGTCATGTCGACTCTTGCGATATGTTTCTCTCGCATTACCATTTAACTAAACTCGTCTATAACGCAAATCAACAATTTTATCCGATTCCCTTTTTTTGTCTGCTGTAAAACGCTTTCAAAATACACATAAAGAGTTATGGGTCTTTAAAACGTGCTTTCCTGTAAAATTGGTATCGGTTGCTTAACGAAGACCATAAGATTAACACGTGTTGCTTGCAGCTGCACACTTACACGGAAAAAAATGTGCAAATATCGCGTGAAACATTAAAAGCTATTAGCTTAACAACCATTAAGATAACCTTGTTATTTATAACAGGAATCAACGATCCCATTATTAACGAAATTTAAATCCTTTTTACTGGTAGGTACCATCTGAAGTTTTACACCTTTTTTTTATTAGGACCCTTGAAAACGCAAAACTTTTAAATAAACAAAGATATCTAAATATTATATTTGGTTTATATTTATTTAATAGGGCAAATATTTGTACATGGCAGATATTTTGCTGATTCCACAGCATGTCAGTAAATATTATGAAAAGGGACAAGGGTGATTTCAGGAAAATTTATTTACACTTCCAGTAAAAAATACCTAAAAAATCTCATGGCGTTTGTGTTTTCCGTAACGTATAAATATGTTTTTGAGATACAATTTATAAGGACCGCCGTCCTTTCACTATTTGACTAGAAAATTTATTTCAAAGCACGATAAAAATCGTATGCTTGCCAGACTATCTGTTACAAATTAACGCTTGAAATTAGTTACGAAATCTGAAACAAAAGTTTAATCAAATACTCTTCTGAAATAGCGGTCTGAGGATTTTGCATAAGGTCTCATGATTTGGCCCCCTATATCATGATTAGCCTGCTGAATGTCACGATTTTTGGAAAAAATTGATAATATTTGTTAAAAGTCTATCATCTACATTCACTTCGAACTTGTTTTTGAATAAAAAAATGTTCTTCTTAATCGAAAACAGCTTTCCGGGCATACTAACATAGCCAGGTTAAAATGCTGAAATGTTTGTGTGCATTGTTAGTATTTTAAAGGTACCTTTTTCGAAAAATCAAAGAATTAAAATTGTCTAAACTGACCTTTAAAGCAAAAAATTACAGCCCATGATTTTTGTGACAAATCCTGTGACTTCAATATTTTTCTTATGAAGAAAGTTTTTCGTTCTCGCTACACTGATCCTAATTAGGATTGTTAAAAGCATGACATGTTACTGTAGCTTACTATAACTGAAAAGGAAAAATGCTCTGGATATTCAATGTTTATTAATAATTACTGCAATTCACTTTGACGGATTGTGACATCTCTAGTGCTAAAATTAACACATAACTGAAGCTACTGACATTGGACACAATAGTTTGATCGATGAATATAAATCAGTTATCAGTTAACATACTGTATATTCAAAAAGCGAACATGTATTTTCTTTAAGAATTAAGGAAAAGGTATGTTCAGCATTTTTAGACTTTTTTGTTTAGTTCTATTTCCAAAAGTTTGATACAGGATCTTTTAGGTTCATTCATAGATAAAAAATTGTTATATTAAATAATATCATCGTAACAATAATAAGAGAAAGGTATCGGCACTAACACCCCCGTGAAAGAGCATGGCCGGCAACATGGAGGGTTAAGGCCCCCTAGTAAGCATCACGTCTTACACAACCGCCTACCTTCTCTACTCCACCACTGTGTTCCGGTTCCCGATTATTTTCGGTGCCTGAGTAGGCCACCCGCCGAGCATCCGACTCGAATTTGACCCCCCGAATCCGAACGCGCTGTAATTGAATACCTTATACACTCGGACACTCCGGCGATATAACAATAAACATAAACACAGATTAAATCTAATGTGTTTGATTGATGAGCGAAACAATTGATTTCCTTATTTTTTAATTAATACGGCTTTAAAAAGTAGATAAAAAGATTTTTTAGTTAATTTTGAATTTTTATCTGTTTTCAGCAGATATAAAAAAATATAGGAGTAATAAATATAGTATATGGTGTGAATGGTCGTGGCTCAATTGGTACAACGTGGGTTTGACTGCTGAAATGGTTCGGGTTCGACCATGGCCACACAACACCGAAAATACCCGACCGCTTCTCTCGGAAGGCAATGGCAACCACCGAAGTATGTCTGCCTAGAAAGTCTTCTCTGGAGTGGAAGTGCAAGCACTTCTGTGTAGTTCGGGGCCCACGTAAAGCTGCAGGTTGCCCATGTCTGAAGGTGGTTGATACGTTGAGCTTCCATGCTTTTTTTAGTGCCTCCTTTTACTTCCTGATGTACCCCTTAAGAAAGTGGATGAAACGTTGAGTTCCTCTTTCTCAACAATGATACGGTCCCTACCCTGAAAACATTCCTTTCTCTGTTTTCAGGTTTTTTCTGTTAGTTGTTTATTGGAGAATGCGGTCCTGTGCTCGCCTTCCTTTCCTGAACCCACTTTATGGTTCCTCTAAATGTTGTTCAATTTTCTCTCTGAGTTTTCCATCCAATACTCTCTCACACATTTTTGCTGCTACACCTAATAGGGCTACGGCCCGCTCGCAATCCCTTGAGTCACCCCTCTTGAAAATGGTATTATGCTCACTTTCCAGTCTTCGGGTACTTCTCATTTGTTCCATGCCATGTTAAATATCCTTGTCAGTGCCCCTACACCTTTTCCTCCATGGTTCTTTATCATACTTATCACACTGCTGCTTTCCTTTTTTGACTCTCTTTATTTTCCCGATAACTTCCTCCTTGGTGTTTTTTGGAAAAATGTCTTCCTTTTCCTCGGATTCTCTATAATTCATTTCCGGATTTCGCAAGTCTTGGAAATATTTCCGCCACCTATTTATTATGTCATTTCCTTTGCTGAGTATTTTGTTTTCTTTATCTTTTATTTGATCAGTGGAGCACATTTAAAAATCATTTCATTCTACCATTATAGTGCTTAAGTTCATCTCCGATTTCACCCGGATCCGCTAAAGCTTCGTCAATAGTGTTAATTAAATTAAAGCCAGGATTTCTGGTTAATAATTGAGCTCGTTGACCTTTTAACTCTATAAAAATTATCTATTTCCTTCCATTTCTAATTTATTGCTGTTTTTGTTAAATAAATGAAATTCGACAAAATAAATAGTTTCTCCAATAGCTCCTTCAAAACAATGACGTTTTTGGCATTTTCTATGCATGAAGCATCACTCTTAAGAGTCTTAAGTATGTCTATAATAATTTTAATCATATTTTAAATGATTTGTAAATTAATGGTGGAAAATATAGAGGGTGTAAAAGGTATGAATAGAAAAAATTTTAAACCCCGTATTTTGTACAAGAAATTATTATGTATAACAAAATTAAGTTGTGGAAGTTACAGCATCCACTTTGAATGAATGTTTCACTTAATCGCTTAATCCTGGTCCAATAAGATCACCATTTTATATCTAGGTTAAATAACCCACAACAGATGTTTTATATTCTTTGTAATTCTTGAGAAACAGCAGTCTCGATGCGAATATGCTGGATTTTTCCTTTGGGATACGTTAAATTTTTGGTGCGCACTAGCGAAAGACATCGTGATACTTCATTAACGAATTGACAATGTTTTCGAAGTGAGACAAGATGTCCACGTTTTCCAGTCTATCCTATAAGCATTATTGCAAAGAACCCCTACATGCCTACATGTATCGAAAGTTTAAGCAGAATTTGTAAAAAATATTTTTGAACCCAGTCTTTCTAAGTTATTTTATTTTCTGCTGTTTTTCAATATTTAACTTGTTTTTAATTACAGTAATTTTCATAAAAGTGGGCTAAATTCAAAGGGGTTTGGATTTGACGAAACTTGTGGATCTTTCATACATTAAGGCTTTGTATCAAAGGGTTAAATCATGCAGTTTCAATTATCAAGGTTATTAACGGATGAAAAAATTTCAACGGAATAGATTAAATCTAAATGATTTTTTACAAAATGCAACTGCTTGGGTCTTTCATACCAAAGCGTAAAGTAAGTTAAATCCAAAGATCTTGGATGAGATTAAGCATTTGGTCCAAAATGATTAAATCGCACGATTCGAACTATGGCTTAAGAAAAATCTTTTGCTCTTATAGGAATTAGCTTAAATCCAAAGCATCTTGGATTCTATAGAACTTGGACTTTTCGTAAAGTACAACATCAGTTCAACGGTTTACATTCTATAATCTGGATCATCAAGAAGATTAATTTTGAACTTCAGGGAAAATCCAAAGGCATTTAATTTGGATTGGTCTTTTGAATTCTCAGTAACTTGGAACTATGTTTGATAACTACTGCAGTCTGAAATATTTGAATTGCTGGAAACTTTTCAGAATTAATTTCCTTCTGAGTTTTGGTGAAAGGTGAAAGGCGGAAAGTCGATTTAAATCCAAAGGAGGGTGGATTAGACAAGACCTTTGGATTATTCCTACAGCAAGCAGAAAATGTTACAATTTGAAATATATGGAAAACCAATGACCTTCGCAATTAAAGAATGATCTTTCGTAATTTTAATATTAAGTCAATTCAAATCCAAACAATCTTGGTATGAGAGAGTCCTTGGATTTTTCGTAAAGCGGGACTCAAAGGATTGAAGACTGAACTACAAAATAATTGGACATCGAACAATTTTTTAATTTTTCTCAGTTTTAATGAAAAATAGATATCAATACAAATAAAACTGGATTAATCAAAGCCTTTGGATTATTCGTAAGGCAAGACTTCATTCTATAGGATTAAATGCTGCGATCACGATTATTAAAAACTGGAAGGAAGTAAGAAGGATTCTTCTTATTTTTAGTAGAAAATTAGTTTACTGGATCAAGGCCTTTGAATTTTTGGTAAGGTAAGACCTTTTTTATAGGATTTAATCTAATTTAACGAAAATAGATTTAAATCCAAAGCGTCTTGGATTTGACAAAACCTTTGGATTCTTCGTAAAGCGAGACTTTACTTCAAAGTATTGAAGGCGGAACTATAAAGCATTTGGATATCGTAAACCTTTTTATTTAAGAAGGATCTTTCCCAATTTTAATGAAAAGTATGTATTAATAAAAAGCACGGTTAATTAATCAATACCCTCGTTCTTTTTGCAAGAAAAGACTTCATCTAAATGATTAAATACTAAAATCTGGGGTTAGTTAATGGTGGAAGATAAACAGGTGTAAAAGGTATAAATAGGAAAAAAACTGCAAGCTCTACATGCCGCACAAACAATTATTATAACAGAATTAAATTATGGAAGTTATAGTGTCCACTTTAAATGAATGTTTCATTTAGTCCTTGGTCCAACAAGATTACTATTTTATATCTAGGATAAATAATTATAATAGAAGCTTCTATTCCTTGTAATTCTTGAAAAACAGCAGTCTCGATTCGAATATGCTGGATTTTTTCTTTTGGGGATACGTAAAATCTGTGATGTACGTTGGCGAAGTTGGAGGCATCGAAGTTCTTGGTCAACAAATTCAAAATGCTTTTAAAGTTGTGAAACAAGATGTCCACGTTTTGCAGTCTATTCTATAAACATTACTGCGAAGAACCACCGTATGTATCGAAAGTGGAGGGCATTTTAAGTAGAATTAAATTTGTAAAAAGTATTTCTGAACCCAGAGTGGGTTCTAAGTTATTTCATGTTCAGTTCTTTTGTAAATATAAGTTATTTTTAATGTTGATTTCATAATTAAAAGATACATTAAGAAGTTGGCTGAACTTTGGTAAATGCCCAGTGTATCTGTGGTTTTCAAGGATTAAAGCCTTCAACTTTGTCTTGTTTTATCTCAAGAAGTACAAGGACTACAATATTCTGTTAGAAAAAATGTTTGTTCAGGTTCAGTATATGGAAATCTATTTGCTTGCAAATTTTTACTAAGTTTATTGAATTCTATATAAAATTATACACAAAACAAAAAAACTTTACTTTTGCATTTAAATTGTTTTTTAAATCTCTCAAAAATTTCAGTATGTAGTTATTCCAAATCATCAGGTTTATGTTCTTTGCTAATCTATCCATTGGGACAACTCCTGAAAAAACCTACACAACTTCTGAACAAAGTGGGCACCCTTATGTGTAGGTGAAACATCACAAGATAGGCTGAACCGAAAAACTCTGTATCCTTATCATAAAATAATGAAGTAACATCAAATTGTTCCCTTTTCACTTGGGACCCGCCATTTCAGTTAACTAAGTAACAACATTTTATGTAAATAAGCCAGTGAACAAGCAGGGCATAATTAGATCGATCATAATCGGTCTAATTTTTCTAACGATAAAAATGATCTCCTTATTTTGAACCTTACTATTTATTTCATATAAACTACAAAAAAAATAATATGTCTCTCTACAATTTTCTAAAGAGGTAGTATCTAGGTCATTCTGATTAGAGTGCGGTACTAACTTAATTTTGAATACTACTGCTACTACAATGAAGTTACAACGTCACAGTAATTATTCAAGCTTGTGCACAAGTTACAGGAGGAAACAAGCAACCTCTGTATGAAAGATACCCTCACGACGCTGTTGCCTCTTTTCGTTACAGATAATGAATAGTTTTATGTCAATTCTCTTTGTTAAATCTGCCCTTAAGCACGAATATTCAAACTGCAACAGTTTAATGATAAATCTAGCTCTGACTTAAATTATTAGGCTAGGAAACCAATTTCCTAAAGTTATTACAGATCTATCTAATTTGGATAACCTATTCTATTTTGATGATTTGTTTACATGAAATGTGGGGCATCTTCGGTTTCTGAGTTGTTTAGTTATATTTTGAAATAAGGCAAAGTATCGAATAGATTCTATTGCAAGTTTGCATGTGAATCTAATCGCATCTAAACAATTCCACGAGATATAACTACTGCTGACTTAATGTTTTGAGTATAGGATTTCAAAATGCATTTGCACGTGCGACGAAAATGGTAAGTACTTAAAATTTGTTACTAAGTTATTAGAAATTGTAAATTTATTACAAGGATCCACTTTACACAAGAGTTTTAAAATTGGAAAGACAAGGTCCTTTAACTGATTAAATAATGTTCAATTTTCCTAATAAAACGAATTTCTCATTAAAGTTAAAAATTTCGATCAAAACTTAGACAAACTTCTTTTATCAACATGTAGGTGTCCTTTGAAAATTCAGGGAAACTTTTTGCTAATTATTCGACCATTATGATGTCTAGAAAGTTTAAATCTAAAACATGGGTATTCAAAAAAGAAAAATGTAATGCCACCGTGAAGAATTTGATGTTATATAAAGTAATTACACGCACATCAAGCTGAATATTTAATCTCGTACACCCCCTCGTGCTTCATATGATGAGGTCGTTGAAAACTTGATTTTGTCTCACAGGGATGTTCAGCAAAGTCCTTCCATTAACCGTGTCTTTAAGATATGTTAATTTATATTACACAATTTAAGTAGCTCATCTGTGCCTTAACTTTTCGAATTACCTAGTCGTACGAGGTATGCCGCATGGGAAAGATACGTGAATTAGAATTTGTACCTTTTAATCTGGGAATAATAAACGTAATCGGCGACTCGTTGAATTTAATGGATGAAAGAACAGACCTGTAAGAAAAATCGAAGAACTGATGAGCGAAGACGAGTTTTTCCGAGGATATTTTAGAAAGGCCGCGCCCTGAAATATCGCCCTAAACAAATCCTTTCCTAAACGAACAAGTCGCGTATCAAATGGCGTGTACGATGGTTCTTTATTCTCATAACGTATCTCGTCGCCCCAAGCGTTGCCCTGATAAGAGTCGCGAACGTTTTTCAGGTGTCAGAGTGCCATTATGACGTCCGGTGAGGGCGCATTGCCGCCGTTATCACGTTGATTACGCAGATGTTTGATCTGCCAACAGCACAGAGCCAGGGGCAATGCGATACGCGTCCGTATGTGTCGTGTCCGGGAATATCCCCCTGGATTTATGCATTCGTGTATCCATATTTTCCAGCTCGATGCTACTTCGCCGGTCGTGCCTCTACTCCCTTTCTGTCACATAAATTTTAAATGGGCAAGTTGAGTCGCTAAAGTTGAGAGGTTATTGAATCTTAACTTACGTTGGGTTATAGAGCCAAGCCTTAATACTAGTAGCTCGGTATTATAATTAAAGGAAACTTTTAAATGCGAATCTCTGTTCAACATAAACGTTCTTTAACTAGTAGAGATGCCGCCTGCCCGGCTTAGATGTTATATCATTAAAGGAAAACTTTTCTAAGTGCTCCACATGTTCATTCACCGGCATCGTTTGCGCTTTATTTTCGTATTCGGTTAGTGAATAACCGACGACATTTAACCAGGAACTTTAGACCTCATATTAACGAATTCAGTACCAAAAGGGTTACTTGATAAATAACGTCTTTATTAACTCATGAATATGTTATTAGTACTGAAATATTAATTCCTTCGTAACTTCAACCATAAACGTCAAGTTTTAACAAGAGGGGACAAGTTCACGAGGTCAAACTATTTCACCTAAAGGACCTCAGATCCTGAATTATACGTCAATACAGCTACAAAAAGGTTTATAAATTAATGATCTTCTGTTTGCTCATTATTGTCATTTATGAATCAATTATTAGAAAGAAGTTTGACGGAGCTAGGTAGCTATAAGGTGAATGCTCTACACAACTTAGCACATGTAGTTCTACGAGTATTTTTATTAAAACAAATATAATAAAACGTCTTACAACTTTTTGAATGTCGTATAAAATAAAAACAAAGAAAGAGAAAGTCCATTAATTTCAGTTATGAGTCAACTATGAACTGAAACTGTATTGCGGAAGTGCGAAATACAATGACGCAGTTTTAAGCACAGAATTGTAATATTGATTGACGTGAACATTTGATTATTGCGGATATTATTTGGGTTATTTTTTTAAAACAGCAAACGAATTAATTTAAGTTTCTCAGATTATATTTATCGCTTTTAAAGTTAACCGGAAATGCATTCTGATTCGAAGAATTACACGTTTTATTAAAACAAATATAATAAACAAATTTATAATTTTTTGAATGTCGGAAAGGTCTTTTAATGAATCTCATCTCAGTACTAAAACTCATCTATGAACTCTGAACTGAAGGTACACTCGACAAATGCGAAATGTATTTTTGTAATAATGCACCTTTAAACTCAGAAATCTAATATTTATTGACGAGAACATTTAACGCTAAATTCTGATATTCATTAACGTGAACATTTATCGCAGATATTATCTGGGATATTTTTTTAGAACAGCAACGAATTAATTCAAATATCGAATGCCTGTTGTATGTCCAAGAACACTGTTGGTAAGTACTATTGATTCAAGTGTTTCATTTATTACTGTTATCACTCGATGGCATTGTTGGACTGTAGAATAATTGTCTTCGGAAACCGAATTGGTGGTTTGGGAACCTGTCGTCTAAGAGGGTGCTTTTATACATCCTTTTGATTATTAGTTTTCCAGTAGTTTGGATATTTGGGGAAGCAGGCCAATTGGACGATATAAAGTGACTTCATGTGGAGGTGTGCCTGGTTTCAGAATTAAAATTATTTGAGTAAATTTGAGTTGCATAGGCCAGTATTTTAGTCGGAGGACTGCATTGAATAGTATTCTCATAAACTGAATTCCTTTACTAGGTAGTTCAGCTAACACTTTTCCATTGATCAGGTCGTATTCTGGGGCGTCCTTTTTATTTATTAATTTCATTCCGGATCTCAGTTGCAAGTTTTTTAGCGGTGTGTCTAAGAAGTTTTCGATATCAACATCAGGAACATCTGAATGAAGAGTAAATACATGTTTGAAGTGTTGGGCCTTTTCTTTGTCGGATCTAGCCCATTCGTTTGGTGATTTCCTTAATGGGAGGATTGAATGTTTGAGGTTTCTTATTTACTTTCCAGATAGTGTGATCTGCTTTTGATAACTGGCTTAAGTAGTTTTGATATGTCTCTTGCTTGATCTCCTTAAGTTTACTTTTTAAGTTATTGGCCAATCTGTTATGAGCGTTTTTATCTATAGGATTGCGTGTTCTATGCCATCTTGCTCTTTTACTCTGCATTTTGCTCTGACTAGTTCTAGTACCAAGGTTTACTATATAAAATAAAGTTACAATTGTCGAGTGAGTACTACTAACTATTTAAATCGTATCTCTCCGAGAGGTAGGTACTTTCAAATCAAACTTGGACAAGAATACTCAGGGGAGTGTTTAGCCCCTTGTTATACCTGCTGCATATTGCAGATATACCAACCACTCCCGAAACAAATATTGGAACATTTCCAGACGCCACTGTAATAATGGCTAAACATAATGATCCACTAAACGCCACCTCAAAACTACAAGATAACCTGAATCTCATTCAAATATGGTTGCATAAATGAAGAATAAAAGTTAATGAGACAAAAAGCTCATATGTAACATACACACACAGACGTTCTGAATATCCTCCAGAAACTTTAAATGACATAGAAATCCCTCGGACACAAATAGCACCTGGACAGTAAACTGACCTGGAAAATACCTATACATATTTTTTTTTAGTTTATAATGTAGTAAATATGATAATTTAAATAACCACTCATTAGTGATACTTCTATGGCAGTCCTTTCGAGTGTAGGGTGGTCGCAGGTCACACTGTCAATTCCTCTTCAATCTTCTTAAAGGTGCGTGATCGTTCAAAGGTTGGTGTACAAGTTCATTATTATGGGCAACTCTTCGTATTTCTTCATCAACGAATGGAATGTCAAGATCTTCGTGTAATGTTTGATCTGTGACGTACCAGGGCGTGTTCGCAAGAGCGCGAAGTGTTTTGGACTGAAACTGTTGTATGGTTTTTCTCCGAGTTTGGCACATCCCCAAAGTTGCACTCCGTATATCGAGATTGGTTTCAACATAACCTCGTAGAGCAAGATTTTGTTAGATAAGGACAATTTGGATCTTCTTCCTACTAGCCAGTACATCTGGCGAAACTTCAGGTTCAGTTGCTTGCATTTAGTTTGAATATGTTTATCCCATGTAAGACGTTTGTCAGTCCCAACTATTTGATTTCGGTTTTAACAGGTATTGGAACGCTGTTAAGAGTAACTGGCGGGTACACGTTAGTTCGCGTAGTAAACGTCACTTATACCGACTTGGTTTGGTTGATTTTGATGCGCCATTTATTGAGCCACTCGTTTATTAGGTTTAAATGGTTTTGAAGGTTATTAGATGCCAATATAAGGTTTTCGTGCACAGATAGGATACCCGTATCGTCCGAAAATGTGGCGATGACAGTGTTTCTAGCTTCTGGTAAGTCAGCAGTATAGATGAGGTAAAGTAGGGAGCCAAGGACACTACCTTGTGGGACACCAGACTTTATAAGTACATTATTGTACTTGACTGTAAAGAATCTGTCTGTGAGGTAGGATTTAAGGAGTAGGTAGTAACTTGGGAGTAGTCTTTTTAATTTATACATATAATAATCCAGTGAACCAGACTTTATCGAACGCCTGGGTAGCGTCTAGGAATACAGCTGTACAGAATTTCTTTTCTTTAAGGCTCTTTGATATTTGGTTTACTATTCGATGTATTTGTTGCGTTGTTGAGTGGCCTTTTCGAAACCCAAATTGGTGTAGGGGCAGATGTGATGATATATCCGTCTGATCCAATATTCTTCTAAGGAAAAGTTTCTCGAAGGCTTTACCTAATAGGAGGAGGAGACTAATCGGTCTGTAGGAGGTTAGGTTTTCTGGTGATTTGCCTGAATGATAAACCATTATTATATTCGCATATGGAAAATACATATAATCAAAAAAAAGGAAACAAATGGATTTAAACATCAAGAAAATGTACTGGTTCCTAAGTAAGAATTCATGTCTGTCACTGTAAAACAAGTTACTTCTTTACAAAACAATTACCAAGCCTGTATGGAGCCATGGCATTGAGCTAGCAGGTCCAATGTAAATATTATTAAACGATTCTAATCTAAAGCGATAAGAATGATCACAAATGCTCCATGGTATATTTCGAACCATACCCTACATACTGATCTCAATATACAAACAACGCCATAAAAGAATCAACAAGTACTTCGAAAGTCCCTTCAAGTCCATTCCAATGAACTGGCTTCAAACCTACACGATATCCAGAATTTCAAACGACTAAATAGAATATGGCCAAGTGATTTAAAGGAATAAATTCTTAAAGTAAAGTAGTAATAAACATCATTAAATTAACTCATAGAATATTTTTTTGTATATAGCTTGTATAGGTATATAAAAACGTTATTGTTAATGTGCAAAATAAATTTAAAAAAAGATACAAATAATCACATATTTTATAAAAATAAATATAATCAAAAACCTTATAAATTTTTGAACGTCGCTGTCGTAAACAATCTCTAATTCTTAACCAGGCTTCTATCTTCTTTAAGTTTAGTGTTTGGTGTTTAGACCGTTGCAGCAACATCCACGTAAATAAGCAACAACCACCATTGTTTGCCTTGAGAGATATGCTGTTTACAGTAAGTATAGCAACGGTCCCAAAATACTACCCTGTGGAACACCGTGTTGGTCAGTGTTGGTTAAAGCGGTTTTGGTTTTTCTTGATATTTCCAAGGCCGGTATGATTTAAGAACTTTTTAGAAAGCTGGCAGTTCCTTCTTCATTTTATATAGTTAGGTAGTCCAGAAGTCCAGTATGCCAGAACATATCAAAAGCTTTGCTCACGTCTGAAAATCCTGCAGAAGAGAATCTTTTGAACTGCAAGTCATAATTCATTTTTGTAACCATTCTGTGAACCCGTTATGTGAAGGATATTCTTCTCTAAGGCCAAACTGGTGAATCTGGTATGAGGTTTTGTTCCAAAAGAGTTGGTTTTATCGATAGTAAAGTTACTTATTCCAGTAGTTTAGCTATGACTGTAAGCAAGCTGTTGTTTTCTAGGTTTTTATAATGAAATCATTTATGCTACCTTCGACTGATCTGTGAAACAATCTTAAAATCGCGTTAAATATATACGTCAGTATTTTATTGTCCTTCTGTGGTACTTCTTTCGGGGTTTTGGTTGTAGTTAAGTCAGGAGCATTAATTAATTTTACTGTTTTTGTAGTTCACTCAACTTCCTTCACAATGAGTGTTTTTTTTGAGAAGAGGTGTTCTTCAAGAAATTCATGTATTCTCTTCCTTTAACGGAACAGGTTGAGGGAATTGTTGAAATGAAAAAATGGTTAGATAAGTGGCTTACCATGCTGAATACATTGGCGCCAAATACAGCAACAAACTGGACAGATGTTTTTGTATTGAGTACTTAGTTTTTAAATGTAAGTATACAATTCAGTTGTTTCTTTGTTTTTTAAACCCATAATTTAGCAATTAAGCTTTATTTATTGGGCAAAATTTAGGCTTACGAGTGCCAGGGATCTCAACACACTCAACTACTGTGGTTATTATGTTTACGTAGAACTTCATTTTGCTATACATTGTGCAAAAAATTCCTAATTGCAATTGGAAATTGCAGTAAAATTATTAGATTAGAAAAAGCCCTTCACCGATATTTTGCGCATTCTGTCATACTTCTACTGTCATTCTGGCCATAAACGTGTATGTTAATTCAAAATCAACATAAAAAAGACATTCCTTTTTATCTTTAATAGCGAAAGTAATTTCATTTAGAAAGTCCATTAAAATGATAGAATGCCACATAATAGAAAATATACGAGCAACATACGCACATCCGTGTCGTACTTCAGATTTACTCGTAGAACTACATCCCCAGAAACAGGGATTTAATTAATTAAATAAGCATGCTAAGACTTTGGTTTTATCTAATATTAACTTACAAAAAGTAAAATTTTAAATTAGCCAGATTGATGAAATCAATCCTCTCAAAATTCAGGCAAAATAGAAAAAACATAACCGAGGAATCTTTTATTAGTAGTCATCAGGGAAGTGGATTGTAATGAAGTCGGAAATAAGACGGTCTAATTGCTTGAGATTGTTTGTCTGCCAAGTTTTTCCAATCTTGCCGAGTAAAGTTACGGAGTAATTAATACATTAGGCTCGACGTGCTGCATAAGCGGTTAAGTTGGTCTTGGTTAGATGGATGAGTAGGGTTTTGAAATTGGTCGAAAAACCTTGTAAAGCAGACGGAAAATTTATATGTATTTCTTATCTAAGACAACATTTTAAGCAACTCCGTTTCCTCGTTATCTAGATAAATTTTTGATTTATATTCAACTTACTGCGTGATACATCAAAACCTCATGCAACAGCGGGAAATTAGTGAAATTATTCCGTTTTCAAATAACCACGAACGTGAACGGTGGGAGAAACATTTTACTACACGGTGCGCTTTACTGATAAGAGCAAAGCGAAAGTTAATGTAGTTTTTATTGCCAGAGAGTCTCCTGTCAATGCATGTTACCCTAAAACAATTCCGTGGCTTTTAAAATCACGTCTAGGAAACTGTTTTTCACGGGCGGGTTTGCAGCTGCAGTTTATTTTACTATCGCGCCATAAAGGATACGTTTGGTTACTTTAACTGATTAGATACTGCACTCAAGTCAATAAAGTTAGCCCGATAAGAATGTCTAAACGAAAAATTGCTTGCAGTAGATAAAGGTAAACTCGTTTAAGGGACAATCCACTATATCAGAGGTATGTGGTCTCCAAAGTTGCTCTTTTATCGGTGTTTTGCTCAAGAGTCGTACGTAAGCCTTCTATCTTAATAGCCAGCAGGTACAATAAACAAGAAGTTAGAAAACCATTAAATTGAACTCGCTACAAAACTTATTGACCTTCTTTTATCTTACAAAAATTTTTTAGTTCATAAATTTTGAAAGGATTCGGTTCATTAATGGTAATGCTCTATAACAGCTTTCCATTCGAAGATTAAACATTTCCTTTTATACGAAAATCAAATCAGATGACCTTTTCACTTTCTGTAACAACTTCCTTGGTTGTTTTTGGGTATTCAATACTTTTCGGGGTTTTCCGAAATTCGTTTTGCTTTTAAAATGACGTTTCTTATTATTTTGTTTGGCATTTTTAACAGGTTTTTTGTGTTTTTTCCAGTAAACTAAGACATGAAACACATTCAGAATATTGTACATTTGTTATTTTGAATTTCCACCCATCAAAACTAATCTAAAAAATATCAATCAAAATAGTATGCCTATAACCAGCTGTCTTCACAATTCCTACTATTTAATACAACATTATAACTCGATAAGCAGTCTGTAGGTTGTTAATTTCCGTTAGAAAATTCGTAACACGCTACCAAATTAAACTGAGTTTACTAAATTGACTGTGATTTTTCTCTTCAAAAACTTTTTTTTAAATTGCGCGATGAATTCATATTTTTTTAACTAAAATCCTTCCCTTGTGTTTAAGAATCCATTTAACGCCAGAAAGACTAATGAGTCAGATGGTTCCCGTATTAATCAAGCCGTCCCTAACCATAAAACACAAACCGGGCCTCGAAAAGCACCCGTTCTAACACATCTTATCCCAGGTCCAGTTTGCTTTTATTAAATATCTCTAAATGTTTCGCAAATTTATTATTTTATTGTGTTGGTGTGGTAATTGAGGGAAAGGTTTAAATTACGGACTTTGAAAATTAACGTTCGAAAATTTAAATAATTACTGGTTTGACTAAACTCCTTATTTGGGATTGTTGGAAACTTCCCGTTTCGTAAATCCCTAACTTTGTTTTAAATTATTAGAATTAATTTAGGTTGAGCAAGCGTTTTAAAACAAGTTATTAGAGCATTGCCTTGATGAAGAACGGCTCTCTTTTTGTGACGGGCTGATTTTAAACATTTTCGTAGTGTCTAGAAAATGTAAAAAAATCATAAAAAAAAGCAAAGAATTTTTTAAGTTATGACTATAAAAACTTTTAATTAGGTTAAAAAATTATAAAGTGTTAAAACAGGGTTTAAAATTTTAAGGGGTAATTTAAAGCGGGTTACCCTTTTATATTTTAAGGTAATAACCGAGTCGGAATAATACTAAAACAACATTCAAGCAACATGTACTTCTACAGTATAGATACAGCAGTCAAGATAACTTTTACATTTGTAGATTATAAGGTGGATAAAAGCATTATGTTTTTGCTGCTCCAAGTTTATACGTAAAATTTTATTACTTGCTTTTTTACAAGTAATGAAAAAATCGATACATTGTAATAAACTGAAAGTCGTTGTCGATGACGACCATTTTATTTATTATTTTAAATTGGTTACAAATTATCCTGTTAACTTGGCGAGCTGATTATAAAATTCTGCCAGTTGTAAAGTGAATAAACACCTGGTTAATCTGAACGAAAATTATTATTTTCGCCCGCAATCTTAGCCAGGAGGAACTTCGTTTATTTGAAAGTAAATATTCTTAATTTGCGTAAAGCATCAGATCAAAAGAAGTGTAAAAAGGTGCGCTGAAAAATAAGTGTATGTACCTATACATTAAAACTTTTTCTGCGTTTACAAAAGCAAGTTATGTCGTCACCGTCTTGTAAGCAACAAAATGGATGTTATCAATCCACAACATGCGAGCTACCAGATCGTTACTTTTTTTTGCCTTGTTCCAGCTTCACATCCATTTTGTTGGAACTTGAGGTTGAGGATAGTATAAGCAGAAAATCTAATTTGAAACGTCTTAGATGGCGTATATAAAAAATAGTGAGGATCTGCAATGTGTGAGTTAAAAAAGAGGTTTTTACTGATTTTCAGAATTTACTACTAAATTCTGCAACAGACCAAAATGTTTCTGAATTTCGTAGATTTGAACCTTGGCAATATCTGAGAGGTTGGGCTTTTGTGTTACCTAGTGACATCTACAAAACGAATCTAATCAAAAATTCGGGTATTATTTATTTATTGATCGATTGAATGCTCTTCGTTTCTGTTCAGCGGGTATACTTGAGTAAATATAAATTTTTGAGGAGAACATATGTCCTTTGGAAATTTCTCAATTATAGGCATGCTTCCAATCGATTCCTTCCAACAGTTCCTCGTTATAACATTAAATATGAAAAGGTTGGGAATCTTTTTATTTACTTTTGTCTTTCTTTGTTTTTAATACATTTGATGAGTTTTAGTACTTAGGTAAGATTCTTTAAAAGATTTTTTACGACGTTCAAAAGTTGTTAGATTATATTTATTTTAATAAAATAGGCGATTCTTGATATCAAAATGCATTTCCTGTTAACTTTAACGGGAATAGATACATATGATTTGAGGTACTTAATTTAGTTAGTTTTCTGTTACAAAAAAATCCCAGATAATATTTGCGATAAATCTTGACGTCAATAAATATTAGAAATTTTAATACATTTGATGAAATTTAGTATGATTCTTTACGTCCAAAAACTTGCAAGGCTTTTGATTATATTTATTTTAGTAAAACGTGCGATTCTTCGTATCCAAATACGCTTCAACGACAGTAAGTATGTATAATCTGTGATACTCAATTTAGTTCGTATGTTGTTCTAAGAAAATCCCAGATAATATCTACGATCTACAATAAATTTTCACGTCCATAAATATTAGAATTCAGTGCTTAAAACTGCATTATTGGAAATGCATTTCGCATTTGCAGAAAGTATTTTTAGTTCATAGTTAACTCATAAATATAAATAATTTAACTACTTGAGATTAAGATTTAGTAGGATTCCTTATTTATAATGGTTGATGAATTCTGATTTAAATGTGTTAAATGACATTTTAAAGATATCCAAACCACGTCTCATTTCATTAAAAGCGCGGCACGTAGAAACAATTCATTTGGTAATTTGTTGCAGGACATTTATAGTGAAAAGTACAGCTAGTCCTAGCAGTTTTATTAGGAACATTTGTATAATTTGTTAAAGAGGATTGAATTTTCTTCTTTCTTTCTTTCTCTTTTACCCTCTTATACATTTACAGTGTTGAGGGGGGCCGGACACACCAAGCCGCAGAGCGGCCACCCATCCAAGTTCCGGCCAAGCAACCTCTTGCTTAACTTTGTATGTTTCAGTATTACTCTGCACTCCCACTCTGCCATACTGCCGGTTAGGATTGAGTTTTAAATGCACAAAACCTAATAAAGTTTCCTGTATTCTTTACATTATTTAATTGATATTTATTTAAAAATAATAATGTCATCAGTATGATTATTAAACGTTAATTTACTGTCAAATTCAATGCCCAAATCTCACAGTATAAACATCCGATCTAATTCTTGACAGTTAATTTTATAAATGACACAAACATACTCATTTTGCCCGGTGTATATGCATATATAACAGTTGTTTGCCTTAAATGCTAATTTATTTGTAGCTGACCAATATAGAGTGTGTAATGTGATGAGGTTTCCTATAGGGAAAAATTTTTTAATACGAGTTTTAGGAGAAAAATGTATTCTTTATAAAAAAATGTGCTTGTATCGAAACCCCTTATAGTCAAAGAAAAATCCAGTACTCACTTAAGTTAAGATCAAAAACTGAAATGATCTCGAGTTGTTGATTTTAAATATGACTAAGTCCGAATGTTACATCAGTATCGTATTACCCATGTATTACTCGTTAATCAACGAGGCTAGGTAGTTTATTTTCCAATATTTCTTTATGTGCATAGAAGCATCGATAACCAGCGTTGATCTGTTTTTTATCTTGAGTTATGTCATTAGTTGAGCATATTAACGACTCTAGGTATTCAAAACTGGCTTCTTTGAACCTGTAGTTATCAATTCAAAGTTCTCTTAGCAAAATGTACCACGATGAAACGTCATGTCCACACCAACAAATTGGTTGTCAATACGTTAGAGAGGCCAAGAATAGCAAGATTAAGAAAATTCGATCCAATACACTGTACTTATAGCTTTTATTCATATATTTCATATATTTTAAGTGTACGTTACTTCAAATTAAATTAAATTAAGCTACTTTAGCAAAGAGTTGCCCTCTTTGGAAAACTTCTATGTAGTCTGTTGTATTTTTTATCGAATATTATTGTAATAACTAATAACACATTGTAATTATTCATAATTAAAAAGAATTACGCGTTGCCTTAATTCGATGCAAAAATATTCATATAAACTATCGTTAACGCTGAGGCGAAACAAAGACGTTAAAATGTTTCGTAAAAACTCCTTATTATCGTAGAAAAGGACTGGAGGTTTTCTAAGAAACATCAATCGTTTTTTATTGTTCTTTATTTACACAAAAGGTAAATCCAGCACAAAAGATAAATACCTAGAACATTACTGTTTCGTTTAACATTTCAATCACGTCTTGCAGTTTAATTATAATTATTTAAGGATTTTTAAGGCGTTCCAAACAGATTTCACTAATTGTTTTGATAAATCCTCTTCTTCTTCTTCTTCTTCTTCTTCTGCTTCTTTTCCTTCTTCAGCTATTATGATTATTCTTTTAGTTTGTAGGAGGATAGAAACAACCGCACCGCAGGTCCTTGATTTTGGATCCAAAATGACTCTCTGTCTCTAGTTTTTATACGGAGCGAATGCCCATATACTCCCCTTCTTTACTTGTTGGTTTTATTTTTGTTTCCTTTAACTGAACCCATAACTCTGTCAATGCTGTTAGTGTAATTTCAATCTCCGTTAAGTTAATTTTCAGGGCTTCTGTATAAAAACAAACAACCCGTTTGTAAATACTATTAAGCAGAAATTACTTTTGGTAATGATTTTATAAATTTGTTATTCAATTAAAGTCTTAATTTTGTGGTTCATTCTCCTCGTTTTTCAGAGAGAACAAATATAAGTCTGTTCTACAGCAATTATCGGGTTTATGTTTAAAATAATTAGAAAATTTCGTTTTAACTTTGTCTAAGTTTCACTTTAACGACCCTTAAGAAAAAGTTAATCAAGTTTATAATTGTGTTATCGCCCACTTCCATAAAGTGCCGCCTTCGAATGCCAAGTTTTCGGGCTTCTTTTTGTTTTTAATAAAATATTAAAATTTATCTCGGAACAAATTTAAATTCATTGATAAGCGGATATTTTTTTTTATTAATTAAAAGTCCGGGATTTAAATTTAAGGTGGTAGGTTATAAGAGGTTGCAGAATTTGTCCCCGTAACTATACGTAAAGGGTATAATGGCATGAGATCTTGATGATGCGATCCCGCATCTCCAGGGTGCTATAATTAAAAAGCTTTCGGTATTATACTTCCCTATTAACCTTGTCGTATTTAACGTGCTCCTATCAAATTTATCATATAAATGAGGCGCATCGTTCCTTCTATAAATTAATAAAACACCGGAGTGTTCTTCCGTTGGTTTCCGCATTAAGAAGATTCTTAAATGGTTTTAGAAATTCACGCAAGGTTATATTCGGCTGTCAGGAAAACGCACGGTATAAGTTAGACATGTTTGTTGGAATATTCGACGAAAAAAACTTAATTTTCTACCCGATGTAATATGTAAATAATATTCGTCCCTCAGTCACAAATTTCAGAAATGACAGCGACACTTTATTACCAAAATGTCGAGGAATCACGCCAAGTTCGCAATAGGCACGAAGCTCTCTCTGTAAAAATCCCTACTTTATAGCTGCACTCTGGATAATTTTTAACCCAGTACGGTTATAGTCGTGTTTTACATTTAATTATACGTTTCGTGCATCGCTATCGATTACTGCAGAAGAACAGTTACCTATCAAGCTATCAACGCTATAAAATGAGGATAAGACCCGCAACTAAAGTCAAGTAGAAAAATCGTTCCATCACTTAGTCGTGATTCCAGAGGATGAGACTAAAGGTCACAGAAGTCACCTCCGAGCTAAACTCTCACGCTTACATTTCGCGATAAGCTTTTTGCTGACTAGTTTACCTCCGTGTTATTGAAGCTAAAGCCACACCAAAAAAACAGAGCTTTTCTGTTATTCCACAAAAAGAAATTAATTGTTTATGCAGCAATTTTACAAATTTCAGACATAAACGAAACCCCCCGTCGAACAAACGTTTACATACATATTTGCATGCATTAAACTTATCTCTGACCTCCAGAAGGCTTAAAATATTATCATATTTGAGAGCATTAACCAGACGACGGTCGATCCAAAACTGCCTATGGCAAGGATTTATAATAAACAATCTCTCATCCTTTCGCAAAACCTAAACTACCATATTCCATTTCTGTATGTCCCATCAAATTAGATTGCAGTGCTAGATGTTGTACGACAGAAAACACGCGATGCGGTCATGCACGATCTCTCTTGGTACATTTTACTGTCATTTCACGATAAATTGGATTTTTACATCGATAGCTCTTTTTAAAACATCAACCTCAATCAAATCCTATTTCAAATAACGTTATTACAACTTGTTAACCAATAACATGATAGTGGTAAAGGCCAAACCAATTCGTTCATCTGTACTGGAATTAAAACTATTAAATACTGTAAATTGGATGCACATTAAAAAAACAAAACATTTAACGTAAAACCCGTAATTTACAGCTAAATAATGTCAAAGTTGAGGGCTATAAATATCTATACGAAAAAGCTGCGACTTTAATTGTACTGCTTAAAAGCTTTAGAATACTGAAAAAAGTAGACAAAACTTTTAAAAGGCTTTTTAACAAATACTCGTAGGCAGATTTCTAGGTTTAACCATACTTAAAAGATCAACAATTTAGCATGACCAAAAAGTCTTTTGAAGACTGTTTCTGTGTAATTTAAAATCGCCTCTCAAATTATAATTATTACAGCGGTGCTGAAATGTTTTGCATCACCCATACTAATAAGTTGTTTTTGAAATAACTGTAACATACATTAAATTTCCTAATTATCTTAAGATTTCACAGAAAGGCCTTCTCGGTTAATTCCCAGAATGGATTATGTATTCATTCATTGAGAAGAAAATAATTAGGCGATTGCCAAATACGTACTTAATGTCAATTGAAAAATAATTTTTATGCAAAATTCTAATAGTACTATGAGTATATAGACACTAAATAAAATAGCACCTTACGTACTGGTAGTGACCACCGAGAAAAATTTCATACCAGTCAGATTGGAAAGATGAATATAAATCTAAAACAGAAACATACCCAGAGAAAGAAGAAACGACGTGAAGCTTTAATGATAGAAGAACTAAACGAATGAATCACAAAGTATTATAAACTGGACAGACAACAAAAGGAACTTCCATGGAAGATGCCCTTAGAAAGGCAAATAACTGGTTCATCGCTAATCGTCTTAGTTTGAATACAGATAAAACATCCCGCCTGATATTTTCTCTTCGTCAACTTAGCACTATTAATAAACTCGAACCTGTAAAATTTTTAGGTGTAGTTCTAGACCATAGGCTCAATTGGGAAGCCCATGTTGATTTTATATCAGGTAAAATTTCAAAGAACACGTTTCTTATAAGAAATCTCCGAAGTCTAGTTTCAGATAATGTGATTATGACTGCCTACCATTCATTGATCGGCTCTCATATGATCTATGCTATCACTTGTTGGGGACACTCCTCACATGCATCTAAAATCTTTAAACTTCAACGCAGGGTGATCCGCATAATAGCTTGTAAGGGATTTCGAGATGATGTCCGGAACGATTTCGCCAGACTTAAGATATTAACTCTCCCGTGCTTATATATACTTCATAGTTTGCTAGTTATTAAACGTCAGGTTAACTTTTATGATACACACGCAGAAATACATGACCATGACACACGAAACAACACCAAAATTTGTCCTCCCTACTTGAGACTGACTTCCAGTAGAAATACTACCAATTACTATGGTATAGAGTTTTACAACAAATTACCGTCTGCTGTAACGCAGCTACCTTTGAAACAATTCAAAGATACCGTCAAAGGATTGCTAATACAACATGCTTTTTACTCCACCGAGGAGTATTTACGGTGTTGTATTAGTAATGCTTTTGACGGAACATGAACATGAACATGATTATGTATCTTGTTGTTGTTATATATGTATTTGTATTTTTATCACATGTATGTATTTTTTGTACATTGTGTATTTTTTGTATGACAATTCTTAGACTTCGAAAGAAGTGAACAAGAAGTAAATAAAAAAAAAAAAAAAAAAAAAAAAAAAAGAAATAGAATCAGCAAAGAAACTAAACAACTCATGGAAGAAAGAAGCGCAATCTTATTTCAGACAAACATAGACACAATAAAATTAAAAGAATTAAACAAAAACATTAGACAGAAAGGACATTTCAAAATTTGGCAATAATTTAGTAGAAAGGACCATTGGGGATAATCGTAGACTTCGAGCATTTAAACGTCCAACATCTCTAAGAACAGCTGCTATATTAAATCTTACCGATAAGAACGGGGTGATTCTGACGGAGAGAAACGAACTTTTAAAACATATAGAAAGATTTTATGGTGATCTATACCCTTCAAAAGTAAACTGACCAGGAGGCACTGAAGATGAAAAGAGATTAACAAAGCATTACACAGAGAACATTCCAGAGAAATAAGTGTATACGAAATATATAATGCTCTTAAATTTATGAAGAAAAACAAAGCTCCAGGAAATGATGGCTTAGTCGCGGAACTAATTAAGTCCAGAGGATTTCTACGATCTGTTTAATAAGTGTTTGCATGAAGGAAAAGTGCATATAAATTGGAAAAACTCTGTAGTTATCTCGTTACATAAAAAAAGAAATATACAGGACCTCGAAAACTATAGACTAAAATAACAACAAATAGAGTATCCACTCACTTAGGTCACTACCAACCTACGGAGCAAACATGATTCCGAAAAAATTCGAGTACCATGGACCATGCACACTCTTCTAAAACAACTGATACAAAATTCTGTAGAATACAATAAAAAAATATACCTTGCCTTGATCGACTTCCAAAAAGCTTTTGACAGCATTGAAACTTGGTCAATCATAGATATCTTTCAGAGGTGCAAAATAGATTAATGCTACATCCAAATTATTAGAGATCTCCATGAAAATACCACTATAACAATTAATAAAACTTTTGACAACACCGAACCAGTGAAAATACAAAGAGGTATACGAGAAAGGAACACAATATCCCCAAAGTTGATTACTAATGCGTTAGATGATACATTCAAGATGTTGGACTGGACAGCCAGAGTCGTTAATATCAACGGAAACGGGTTAACCAACTTACGATTCCCCGATGACTTGGTATTTGCGGCGGAAAGTGAGATGCAGGAGATGGCAACGGAACTAATACAAGTCACCACTGCCTCAGCCTCTATGACCAGCGCGTCCTCTCAAATATAACATATCAATCGGAAATTAGGTCCCTAATAAAACAATCAATTCATATATCACAAACAGCACAACGAACGATGAAAAGGGCCATGCTGGGCGTTAGCTTGGGAGATCATAAAACAAACGCATGGGCGAGGAGCTAACAAAAGTTAATGATATTATCGAAAGAGTGGAAAAACTGAAATGGGCTGGCCACGTCATGCGCCTACAAGATGAGAGATGGACAAAACAGAAAACGGTGTGGGGACCATGGACATGCAAGCGAAATACCGATCTAGGATAAGATGGGAAAACGACCTAAGAAAATCGGCAGGGAAATTATGGACAGAAAAAGATGGGAAGGGCTAGGGAAGGTGTACATTGGACAGACACACGCCGAAGAAGAGAGTTAGGTACTGAACATACTTTAAGAAATTTAGTTACTTTTTGAATTTCACCAAAATCTGCAAAATAACATCCTAGAAGAGCAGGTGAAATTATCAGGCGGGTATGGAATTATTTTTCATCACAAAAAAAATGAGCAATAGGCGCCAAAGTAAACTGCAACCAATCTTCGGCCATTAGAGTAATTATAAGGCATTCTAAAACTTGAATATATAGTGACAAACCACGCAGTGACGACCAAGGAAACCTCACCTCGTGATTATGTTGTATTAAGAAGAGCAAGTTTGCCAGATAGAACCCTTAATTCTGCAGATTTACTGGTGCAAGAGTGTGTACCTGCACTCGAGGGGAAAACTATTGCGTTTTGAATTCAGAGAATACAGGACACGGAGAAATCCACTATTTTTAGGCTGAGGAACATAGTCATAGACTAAAGAGCATTGGCAGAACGTGCTATTTAGTAATGCATCGATGTTTAACAACAATAATCATGCTGGAAATACATTTCCCGAAACATTTTCACCAAAACGTATACTTCCAACAATTAAGCATTCGACTTGGGTCATCAAAAACAAAGGCTGGCTACTCATATACTAAATGTTCTTTAAATTTAATAATACTGCATTTGTGGTAATTTTAGTATGGGTGTAGATAGATGGTCTAACCTACTCCATCACTGTGTTTCGGTTCTCAATTACCTTCAGTGACTGAGTAAGCCACCCACCGAGCATAGACCCTGGGACTGTCCGCGCTGCAGTCGAATGCTTTCTTTATTTATATCTCGCTTTAATTTTGTGTAATCCAAGTATCAAGCAACCCAATTTAAAGCCGTTTTCAGTCATTCACTGTCTCTATCAGATATTCATAATACGAGTATTAATATACTAAAACATAATAGATATTTTGTGTCTTAAAGAAATACACTACGTTAAAAAAATTATTTAAAGCTACAAAGTTACGTGCGAGACAACCGAGGTATGAAAAGTGACTTAAGAGGCCTTAACCCCCATTCTGCCGGCCATGTTCCTCGTGGGCCTTTAATGCCAATACCTTTACCCTTTTACCTATAAATAAACAAAACACTTTTATAACAAATTGATATTCTGCTAAAGTGTAGTATAAAACCGTCCAAAATAAATAGAAAAGCGAAGTATTCAAATTGAATGCAGGTAATTCAAAAACTCAAACGAAAAGATTGAATTTTCACAAATGCAAACATGAATTTAATTGACTTGCCTCCAAATTTAGAATTTTATAAATTTATTTTACTTGAAAAGTTCCGAGTTTCTCTAATTGACCACGGCACCTTAATTGGTTTTTTTTTGTTATACAAAAAGAAAATTAAAGCATTTAGCTTTCTTTGAACGTCAGAAAGAGTTAAGTTTTAAGCTCCTTTTAATTGAATAAAAAAATAAGTGTAGACATTTCAGGTAATTTGATTTGTTACAGAAAGCTTCTGGAATTAAAACTTACTAAAACTGAAACGCTCAAAGTTTTTCCATAAAAAAGGAAACTCACATAACTACAAAAACGCTACATTGCTGTTTGGAACAAATTCAATTATTTTATTTTATTAAGAGAAGCAAAAGCTTTGTGTGTGCGTTTCAATAAATACAATAAGTTCCAATTACGCTTTTTTAAAGCCAAAACATGTACACAGTGCGCACCTTACTTGGACAATAGTTCGCCATGATTGTGTTAGTGATGAAAATTTGACAGTTCTTAATTTGTCTAATATGATCGTATTTCAGATACTTTCTCGTTAAATATAGCTTAACTAACATTTCAATTTAAAAAAAAAATGGTTCTCAGTTCTTATATTCGACAGTTTTGTACAAACAGCTACATTAAATCAGAACCTTAAAATTAATTTAACATGTCATTAAGTTAATCCATGCTACCAATTTATAAAAAAATTATAAAAAAGATAAGAACGTATTCTAACTCTTACAGTAATGGTGTGCTGTTCTGGATTATTAAATAAAATAATGATGTTGTATGCCTTTTTAGGGGAAATCCTATGAATAAATTTGAAATATTTATAATTTAATCAATTCTTGGGCTGATAATATTAATTTTACTCCTGAATTAACTAAGATAATGTTATTATTCCATTTCAAAATTTAAATTTACTAACAAATAATATCTAAGTATTGCAAACAAGGATATACATAAATAAATATAAATGGAGTTTAAGAGGATATATAGCTCTGTTAACGAATATATAATTACAAATGAAAATCTTGCCAACTTAATAACCGATGTAAGAATGTACGGAGTGCAGTAAGTGCTCAATGCTACAAATCATTGCGACGTAATACTGTAAATATACAGGCATATGATAAAAAATAAACAATCTATAAATTACCTACACCTATTACAAGACTACTCAATACAGAAAATGTACCAAGACAAACTTGATAAATATTTAGACGAGAGAGCAATTAGCAATAATAGAAAACAAGAATGGGAAGATCTAAAAACAACAATTAACAAAGCAGCCTACGAATCCCTACGAATAGGAAGGAAGAAAACAAACAGAACAGGATTCACAGATGGAATAATGAAATAAAAACAGCGATAACGAAGATGATATATACCTATGACGTAGCTGCAAAATAAAGCATAACAAAATTTAGAAAATTAAGGGTCAAAAACACAAATAACTAAACGAATAGTACGACAGGCACATAAAGAAAGTTGGGATAGATATATAGAAAGAATAGAAAGCGATCTACATGGAAATACAGCAATACAGACGCTATAAAATTTTAAAAAACCATGTAGTAGACTATAAATGCGGAATTATTGAAATATGGACCAAACGAATTCTGGCTTTTCTGAATTTAAGCTGGAGACAAAAAGTAGTCCCAGGAGAATGGCTATATCAATAATAATCACTATATTCAAAGCAGGCGACAGAACTAATTGCAACAATTTTATAGAGCATTTTAGATATAAATACAAGCTAAAAATAGAAGGAACTAAACAAAAACATATAAACTTTAATCTTAACGAACGACCAAATGATTACTGCCCCCTCCGAAAATGATATACAACATGTACTACATAAACTTAACGATATCGCTACGGGCACATGGAAATATCAATCCTGAAAACTAAAATTATGGTATTTCGTGGATTACATATATCCAGTAAAATTAAAATTGTATTAAACAAAAGCTCATAGAACAAGTAGTATAATTTAGATGCTTAGGATGCACAATCACTCATGACAATGATGTAGAAATCGAACAAAGGATTTACTACTAAGAGGTGTGCTGGGTATTGGTATGAGATATAGGGTCTCAAAAGAAGAAATCCGAAGAAGAACAGTAGTAACGGATGTAATTAAAAGAGTGGCACAGATGAAAATGCGATGGAACGGGCACATTGCCAAACAAGACATAGAAAACAGCGGTATGGCGTCCGAGGGCGAACAAGAGACGCGTGGGGAGACTCCAGAAAAGTGACGAGCTGATATACAGAAAGTGGCAGGAATAAACTGGACCCAGGCAGCGTTAGACAGGAAAAAATGGAAAACAATGGAAGAGACATACATCCAGGAGTGGATGAAAAAAGGTTGAAGAGAGAGAAGAGGCAAAGTGCACAAATCACCCGGGCAGTGATAAAAAGCAGCGCTATGCTGATTCCCCCCTTTAGAAATAGTTGATGTTTCTAATAAAATAAAAAATAAATTTTATAAAGTTACCGTTCTCCCCATTCTTCTATATGGCAGCGAAACTTGAGAATGAGACAATTTGCAAAATATACACGACAAGACATGAAAAGAAACGGAGGAAGAAGAGAAAGACTACAAATAACGGAAAAACTATCGAGAAAGGTTGAAAGAGCATATAGAACGTAGGGCAGCTACAAGTACGCTCCAAAGAGCGTTAAAATACCGTTCGAGGGGAAGAAGAAATGTAGAAAGACCATTGAAATGATGGATTGAATAATTGCAAGTCGGAATAGATCGCATGGTCTAATCCGTGAAGATGAGGATGAGAGTGAATAATACGAAATTTAAAGAAATCCAAAGATACAAATATTTTGTTACAGAAAGTTTAAACCTTATGTACGGATTAAATTTGATCTCTGACGTCTTTCAACCCACGATCATGTATTTACTGTTCAGGCCCGACTCGACGGTTCATAAAGTTAAATGCTTTGAATTATTTTTTTTTCTATAATTATCCAAATAGTTTTTAAAAATCACTCCAAAAATTAATTACGGAGAACCATGTGTTTTTTTATTCGATTCAATGTGATCTTCATATCAAAATAGATTCATACAAAAATGAATACCTTATAAACACAATGAATTTTAATGTCTACTGTTATTTTTGCCGTTAGCTTCAGCAAAATAAACGCTAGTATTATTGTAACTATACTACTGGAAATCAATAAATTTTCCAGAAGGTGGCACCTGAAAACATTCCATAATCTAACTGAAACTCGGTTAAGCAAAAAATTCAGTAATATGTGGTTATAGAACGTTATATGTTTGAAATAAAGCGAGCGCACGTTGTTTTCTATTCGTACAAAACACGTAAAGTGTTTTGAATCCTCGTGGTTTAATTTGTAACATTTACGTGTACGATTTTTGGGGGATGGGGATGTGGATGAAATTTGCTAACGGTTGAAGTAATTATTATTCATTGCGAATGATGTGGGAATTGTTGCGAAAGCTTTTCTTTGGTGCGTGTTCGTTGTGCGACCTGAAACGTAGTATTTTTCTGAAAGCATAATGCACTTGTGGATTTTCGTCCTTCTATATCCGTTAGAGAATAAACTGGACCCAATTTAGCCAACCGCGGACGTGACTCCATATGTCGTGGCCCTTCTTGATCGCGTACTTCCAAACTTAAATTGCTTTCATAAAATTGAGTTGTCGTCGTGATTGCACTAGATGAAGTAAAATCAAACAGCACAGTTTATCCAGTCCCGGAAGTTCAAAGGCGGCGGCGCCTGTTGCATTAGATAAATTAGAATATTCATAAACTGCAGTTTAAATTAAACTCTAACAGGCAGGAAATCCATAAAGATTGATTCGGGGGCGGAAACACTTTCCTAATTTGAATAAATTTTTTAGCGAGCAAGTAATAAAAATTCATTTTTGAAATTATTCCGGTTGACGTTTTCCAATTTTTTAACGAGATTTTCAATATTGAAGACGTTTATCTTCTTAATTAAATTAGAAATAAGAGAAAGAAATGGTCCGTTTGAACGCCGAATGTTAAGCGTCGGATACTTCGCTAAGACTTTGAGAGTTTCTGAATTAAATGTTACCCAAACAAGTAAACGAAAAGGATCACAGTGACTTAAATTGGGTTACGGAGATTGATTCTTTTCGCCCTGCAGTCTTCTGAAAGACATTCGTATTCTATCTTTTGATGACAATAGGATTTTATAATGAAAAATGGCAATTTGGTTTTGTTGTGAATGCTAGATTTTTCTGGGACATTCTTTATTTATTGCCCCCTGCTTGGCTTTCCTTTGTAGTCATGTATTTGATTACTTTTTTCCAACTGACACGAGTTACATATCGATCTCTCCAATCATATGGGTAGATTTGAAATTAAAAAGAACCTTTATTAACAACTATACATACTGACTACATACGTTTCAAAGAGTTTTTAACAACAAAGAAAATCCGAAGGAAACTTACTTCAAAAGTGAATGGTTAATCAATGAAAAACAATGAAGGTATAAACAGCGATCAAAGTAAATAATTTTATACTTCTGCTTTGGGTATTTTAGCAACTGATGGCGAAATATCCAAAAAAGAAATACAAAATACCTAACTCGCCCCAACAAACCTTCTAAATTAGATAATTCTCCAAAAATAAGAAAAGAGAGGCATGTTATAGTAGCTTCATAATTATGTTTTAAAAGCTGTATGTCAGTTCCGTCATCCCACTTGATGTCCAACTGAAGAATAACGTATTAAATATTCATTGTATATTTTAAATTGCTTTTAAAACCTTACTGAAATTACCGAAGTACGTTATTTTAATAAAGTTTTATTTCTGTTTATTTTTCATTTTTTTCTTTTCAATCTTTGGAATTGAAATAAATCAAAAACATTTATTTTCAAGATATACATAATAAGCAAGTGTAAACGGTATAAAAGAGGCCCAAGAATTGAGCTTATATTTAAGGAAGTAGAAACTTCCCTTTTAAGACTACGATTGATAAGATAAGATCAGAATTCATAATTCATAATTAATAAAGCATAAAACTTACAAGAATAGGTTAATTCGGGCCAGATCTGAAGATTCAAGATGATTGGAGGCGTTTTCATATATATTTACTTAGTATGATTAAACATTTACTTATTGGTCCTTCGATTAAACGCTAAATCCTTCACACAAGCCAGGCTATTTACTTATGCAAAACGCACTTTCTAAACAAAATATTTGACCCTTTTTTGGGAAATTAAATTACTTATTCTATAAAACATCAAGAAACGTTATACACCAGTAAAATATAAACGACAAACAACCAAAAATAAATACGCATGACATAATTTCACAGTATAAATATGGAAAATCAAACACTAAACCCATTTTTATAATTAACAAAATATGAGTACCTACTAACAATTAAAAAATATGAGTAATAAAATTGGACTATACTTGACGAAGGGTAGAGAATTGATTAAATGTTTGGATAAAACCAATCTAAAATGTTCTATCCACTTTTAAGCCAATGCAGATTCCTGATACAATGGTTTCTGTGTGACAAAAGGCATTTCTCCAAACCATGTGTCAACTGAAGGGGGTTTTAATCTCTTCTTTAACCACTCTCCCATAAGCAAAAACCAGTATCTTTGAGTAGCAAACAAACCATGGAAACTATTTGAAAACATCTTAGAGGAAAATGTAGATCTCAATGTCTCACTCAAAACCCCAAACGAAATTGATAATGCTGTCGAATCACTTACCCAAATGATCTGCATTCGTAGCCACCCCAATACCAACCAAATACGACCACAACCGCCCGAAACTGTTCAAACGTAATCGCAGAAGCCATTTTTAAGAAAATAACACTTACGAACACCTGGACGATAACCCTGAAGGCCCATGAAGACAAGGTTAAATTCAACAAAGCTGTCCGATACCTTAAAGAGCTATTATTAAATGAAAAAAATTAAGCCATCCAGAATTACCTAGAAGGTTTGACACCTACAGAGGCCACTGAGTATTCTTTGTGGATGGCGATAGCGAAAATCAAGAAGATACAGGAAAATATGCCGCCTATAAGGGGCAACAATGGATCATGGGATAAGACGACAAGCAGGAAGCCAATGTATTTCCCAAGCACTTGGAAAAAGTATTCAAATTCTTTACCTCCAAAATATACCAAGAAGAAGAAGAAGATAGTATGATCGCAACATTATGACATTCTTATTACATAGCACTGCCCGTCAAATCTTTTAAATTAAGCGAAGTCAAGGAAATGATCAAAAGGAACCTCAATTCAGATAAATCACCCGGTTACGACCTATTGGGGTAGTAATTAAGCAAGAAAAAGCTTTAATAACTTTCACTCAAATATTTAACATCCCATCCCAAATAATTCTAGTACCAAAACCTAGAAAGCCTACAAAACTGGCAGCATCCTACAGGCCCGTTAGCCTATTACCCATATTATCCAAGCTTTTCAAAAAACTATTTCTTAAAAGACTGAAACCTCAGGCAGAAAAACCAAAGCATCAATTCGGGTTCAGAAAACAGCATGCAACTATACAGCAGGGACACCAAAGTGGTAGAACAAATCAACAACACCTTTGAAAATAAAAAATTCTGTTCGGCTGCCTCTCTAGACATCACGCAGGCGTTCGACTTCTTTGTAAATTGAAAACTCACATACCTGCCCCATGTTACCAAGTATTGAAGTCATACTTGACAAATCGATACTTCACAGGGTTAAACATCAAGAAGACGTAACGGATCTTCATCTCATTTCATCTGTCGTCGTACCTCAAGGATGTGTGCTTGGCCCTGTCTTGTATACAATATATACTGCAGATATTCCGCCAACTACGGCGCAAATACGGTCATCTTAGCAATAAATGACATCCCTTGATTTGACTCTGAAAAACTATGAGACTCCCTCAGTACCACCACTCAAGATCTGGAGAATCAGGGCAATTAAGACTAAATCTCAACTAGTTACATTTACTCTCTGAAGAAGTACATGTCCAAGTGTCTCTATCGATGGATGACAACTCCCCCAATTTAAAACTATTGCTGCAACTAACATTAAGTTAGAGCTCTAATGTGAATTATTAACCTCGCACTTGACTATATAGTTTATACTCGTACTTCTGTGTCAAGCACTTAAAAAATTACTTTATTACCTTGGTAGATAGATTACTGATAATATAGGAGTCAATAAAAAAAAAAATTAAGTTGAAACCAATTCAATAACTTTTGAAAAGAGGACTAATCAACTAGCAGGTTGAAAAATTCAAGTCTAGGTAGAACTTGAAAATACCTTAAAGCTATAAAAACAACCAATGAAGAAAAATTACGAAAGGTAATACTAAAAGAGAAAAACACACAAATTTCGACGGAATGGAAGGTTACCAGACTAATTTACTTTTCTAAATTACGTCTTAAGGTAAGTTTCATTTGACCTTAATACAACAATCGCGTATGCGAATACGTCTTCCCAAACCAGAGACTTCTACTGAAGCCAACAAAACTCTCTTAAAGTAATAACAAATACACAATAACTCAACGAAATTATAAAAATAAAACGTGAAAATCGTATTAGAGATTCAACTAAATATTTAAAAACAAAAAGAACAGTAATAAGTATGTTATTCTTAAAATACGAAAGGCCAACATTTTATTTGGGACAAAGGAACGCTTTGTTACAAAACAAGTAAAAAAGCAAACATAAAGACATTTTCCAGCAATATATTTGAAGCAGAAATTTATTGCTAACAGTAAGATTAATTTATCTCCGGGTATATAATTTCAACTTAAAAAATTGTTTCGGATGTGAGTTACACAATTTTCCACTTAGTATCAGAAAAATGCCTATTTTACAATTTAAAACAGTATGAAAAAATGCCCCGTCAAATAAAAATATATTCATGAATAATAAATAATCTAATTTAGGGCAAAGAGTGGAAATTTTCTTTTATTATGTTATTAGTGTTTATGACCATACAAGATGGAATGAGTAAATTAATAATGAATTGTTGATTATTCTCGATTAACACATGGGGTTTTATTTCTCTTGTAAAGGTAATTACGAAGACTGAAGGACAGTTAGGATGATTGCTAATATAATTAAGGACGTAAATACAGACGTTGAATGACCGTATTTTCGAACATGTAAATTCACCTTTGACCTTTAAACCAATCATGTTTATACTCCGTGCTAAAACTGTCTCCTTAAATTTCTAAAATATGGTTTCAAGGTATAACTTTTTTTACTTGGAAATACCTTTATACGTCTCCTATAAACACGATTTTTACAACAGGAATTTAAGATATTTCGTATAAATGAAGGGATGTTAATTTTAGATTAAAGGAAACTTACCCTACTAATGGAAAAATTTGAAGACTCACCTGAAAAAAAAAAAGAAAAGTTAGTATATTTAAAGACTTTCAGTGATTTTTACACAAAGTACCAAATACAACGTTTTACCATTCTTGTGCTAAAAACTATTTAAAACTGAAATTTTAGCCCCTAATAAACGAATTTCCATAGCTACCAAATTTGGATATTGAAAGTTTTAACTGCCGAATTACGGATTGCAGTTAAATTCTTTCGGCAACGCGAGCTTAAGAAAATTAAAAATTAATTTTAAGCAAAGAAATCTAAACCCAGCCATAATTACATACCGCCTGTTTTAACCGAACAGAAACGCAAGCAAACAAAGGAAATTTTAGAATTCTTTCAATGTATTTACAAGTAAAACACTTCCATAAAGGGGTAAAAATTTTTAAAATTAAAAGAACTTTCTGTTAAAGTTGCAAGGCACGCTGGCAAAGTTTACAAAAACAAAACAAAACTTCACTACCTCGAGTTTTAGAAACATTCCAAAAAGGTACCCTTATTGGAAACATAAATGCGAACAAAGTTTCCAAAGTTACCAAATTATTTATAACTGAAGGTATTAAAGCTTAATTTTACCCTAAAATTCATTTGAAAGCTCAATACTTTGGCATTCTTGTTACTAAAGATGGAGGCTTTTTTCCTCGATGTTTTCGAGTTGAAAAACGCCCACGCTTTTACTCAAAATCCAAATTAGCTTTACAAATCAATCGCATTAAATATGATTTATTGAACGTTGCCTTTTGTGTTTACTTTGGCCGGTTTTACCAAGACAATTTATGGGGTTTGTTCTATCAACTGAAGTAATTTCTATAACAAACAATAAAGCTATTGAATGTGTAATTTATTATTTATTACCTACTGATCATAGTGATCATGATTTCACACAATTATAATTCATCCCGCATTGTACTGTTATGCTTAGCAAAACACTTTAGTTCTTCCAATTTATCATTAGATTAAAGCATTCAGACAAGAAAGTTTGGAAATATCTTTTTGGTAAACATACAATTACGTGATTTATATTGTAGATAAAACATTACGTGACCGACTACCGTCTTCTGCCTTGTAATTCAGGCACAACCTTCACTGCAAAATTCGGTAAATATTGAAATTTATTTTATACACCGAAAGCAGACTAATATTATATGATAGAATGCTAATCCATTTCCTTTATATTTACTCTTTTTTTCGAGCAAAGTAAACCAATTTTTGTCAATGTAAATTACTTATTTTAGTAGCGTGTTGGTATAGCTATAAAAGAATGATCAATTTTATTTAAATAAACATTTGCCTTATTTAGTTTGGATATTGAATCAAGTGATTTTATTGGGTTTACTTTGGATATAATTTTTGTTTCACCTCGAATGTCATTTATTGGATACACATCGATTGTAGCAGCATGCCCATTTTATTGCCTGCTCTTTTACAATTTCTATTAAAATACAGGATGGCCATTGCATCTCGTAACCATCAACATATATGTATATACAGGGTGATTCAAAAGTATTGTCATCAATTTTAAGGGTAGGTAGAGCATATCAAATAGAACAACTCTTCTCAATAAACCATGTGTCGCAAATAAACGGTACTCAGAAAAAAAATTTAAAAATCAACAAAAAAATTGTTTGGTGGTCACTGGAATTTAAATTTGTTAAACGCCCTTGTTGTTGATACTGATCAGAGAGACCAGCTACGTACGTAAGTAGGTTAATATCAGTTCATTGTTCGCAATAATTGTACTTAATTTATGGGAAAACTCTTCAAAGTGCTGCAGCCTGAAAGACAGTTTATGTTGTGTGTGTATTTGTGTTTGTGTAGAAATTAATGGAGGAACATTTGAACATCTTTGTAAGTCCTGTTCCTCTTTATTTACAACAATTTTTCTATATTACTTTTTAAACATGCCAATAATTGTTTACTGCCAGTATCAAGCTTGAAAATATGTGAGAGGAAAGTGAAACCTGTAAATTACATTTGCAAGGTCAAATTTCTATTGCAGGCGTTTGAAACGCATATTGGCCAGCGGTTCTCAAAAGTGTGTAACAAAATTTAAAATAAACAAAAATCGCGATTAAACTTTACATTTTTGCTCGAATGTAGGTACTTCTATTAAGGTCAGCAAATACCCATTTAATTTAATGAGAATACTTTGGCTCGCCCTGTATATAATCGGTTTAGAACGTGCGTGGATATTGTCCCATATCTCGGTGCTTCGAGCTTCCCATTTTATAAGTTTCTCGCGCTCATCTTTTTCTTTTCTTTTTGTATTGTGGTATCCAATATATTGCTTGTTTTGGTAACCTATGGTCTGCCATACGCTGTACATGACCGTACCAGGTGAGCTACTTTGTTTCGATGTCCCATTTGTTGTCGAATATCTTCATTTTTTACTCTGCCGACTCGTGAAATCATGCTGATCTTCTCAGCGCGTCCGTTTCGGTTACTTCTAACATTTTTTTATTTCTTCCATGTTTCTGCTTCATACAGTAAGGTACTTTTGATGTAATTTCATTCATGCCATAATACTGTACATTATAAACTAATTTCATAATGTACTATTATAGGTTCCCAGTTGGTCATTTTTTTCTCAAGTCTTTTGTGTATCAATATCGAGACTCCACGTTTGGCACGGCTGTCTTTTGGGACTCCACGAAACAGATGTATATCTAGTTCCCAATCATCTTTGGTCAGTTTCCTTTTCGCTTTGATTCTGTTAATGATATTACAGTTATTTTCTATTTTTCCACTTCTGATATTATTTCTGGCCTTTTTCGTGGTTGGCTTGTACGTTCCATGTACCACACATCACAAAACTTTTCTTTGCTTTGTCTTGTTTACCATATAATCCGTCCGAGGTTCCGAGGCTTTGTCTAGATTGTTTAGTGTGTAATAGAATTTTTTACAAGTAATGGAAGACTGCTCCATCGCCTAAGCCCCCAACCTGGAGGTCTATGACAGTTTTTGTTTCACGGTGAATATTTTATTTCCTCACTACCCTCCGAATTGCTGATGCAAACCCGGCGAGCTTCCCCCAATTCGAATGGAGACGCGCCCGTCACCAAACCATTCATACTCGGTTGCCTAATCAAAGCCAGTAAGGGCCTGCGATTTAAAATGGGCAGTCGTATAATTTAATAAAAAAGAAACTAAGTTGTAAACAAATAAATTTCCATACTCGTGGTTTACGTGCAGTATATTTAATCCAAAGCAACGACTTCGGCCTGAAGATTTTTTTTGTAATTACGAAGACAGCCGTAGATTGTGTGTTGCCTATACTGGAAGATTAAGGGCGACTGAGATGTTTAAGACTGTTTAAATACGGCAAATAAATTTTAAATACTGTTAATAACTAATAATTATAAAATCTAAGACAATACAAATTAACGAATATTTATAATTAAATTGCAATAAGATCATAAAAGTTTAAAGAAACATTTTCAATCATGATGGAATTTCTAGAATATTTACCTGATTTTTGGTTCTAAATATTAGAATAAGGACCCTGGAAAACTACTGACTTCTTAAAGCATATTTCCTCTATAAAAAATGACCTACTTCTTAACAAAATACTGGAAAATTCACCAGAAACAGATTTTCAGGATCTTACAAAATATTTCAAAGAAAAATCTGAAGCAGCAATCTATGAAATTATATTGCCTAACTAGATTTAATCCATTAAAACTGCTTTAAGTTTTATATTTTTACTTATCTACTACAGAATGGTTTGTGTCAAATGATTTCTTTTAATAAACGGTTTTCACAAAAACACAAATAGTAAACGTGCGCGCATAAATAGTTATACAACAAACACGTTAAAAGCCCAAACCAATAAAATTACGCAATTAAAACAAATAATTGCCTATATGTATGCATTTCCAGACAAAGTTAATTACCATCACGTTTAAATGAAAATTTTAATTACAGCAGTTTGTACTGAAAATTTAAACCCGAATTGTTAAAATTGTATTTCATCAAAGTATTTTCGAGTGATATATTCGCTTTCGACAAACCTGAATGCCTGAATGCTAATAACATTTTATTTCCCTCTAAAAATTGAAAAATTAGGTTGTTTTCCATCTCGCCATATTTTTCACTCGGTATAATCTGAGTTATTTAATAAACAACAGCAATCGACGAGTCTGAAAATCCATACGAAGTGTTATTCCATTTTCGATAATGGCCTTTTTTACACACATTTGTCAATCTGCTTTAATGGAAAATCATAAAAAAGTGAGTGAAATCCGTATTTTATTTTGTATTTTATTAATTAATAAAGAAACAGAACAGAGGGGATCATCCTTAAGTGCTTTATTAAAGACGACATTATATGTAAACAAACTTAATAAAGTTTAACCAGTGTTGAGCTTAATCTACTTTTACAACGGCCATTTACTAAAATTGGAAGGAAGAGCTTGATAGCCGCATATGTAATCCGATGAACGTTGCTGAACTAGCAGGCTTCAATACTGTCCGCAGTATTCGCAGGCACGAACTACGGGTTTGAATTGTTAGCTAAACTGATCAGTAAAAGCCTGACAGGGTAATAGACGAAAAAACTAAATCGGCGAACGAATCAATTGCAATATTCTTGACAATTATTTCATAGCCTTAAGGATGCTAAAATTTTTATAATTTGGCGATATTTAAAATCATTTAGTGAGTTGTCAGATTTTTATGGAGAAGGTATTTTTGATGAGGATTAATATTTGTTATTTACAATGAATTCTAAAAGCTGCTATATTAAAATTTCATTGGTAAAAAATTGTGCAAAACAATCGGTAAAAAATGCCAGCAATGTTAGCTAAAATTAATTTCAGAAACGCTTTTATATTTAATAACTTTGCCTACAATTCTAAGAACTAATTAATGAAGTTTTCAAGGCAATTGCAAAAAATAATTTTATAATAAAGTTTTAAAAAATGTTAGCTTAGATTGGATTTCAGTATCGATTAATAAATATTACTTATTTACCCTGGAAACATTTGTATTAACAAACGATGCCAAGAAAGACAAGTCAAAGCTGGATGTAGCAAAAGTAGCTCTTAAACATGTTGGAACTGCCGTTTAAGCATGTGGACTTAAGACGTAGTTAATGAAACACCCACCCTTATTCAAAATATTCAACCATTAAAAATATACACGAACTTTATACATTGAACTCATCGAAAGAGCCCATTAATTAAAATCGAATGCAGGTATGTATTTGCTTCATACAAAACCGGAGTTTTATTCCAATTAGTGTTTTTATTTTTCAATACTAAATTTTTTTTTCTCATAACGAGTGCTGACTAAAAACAGAAATGTAAATCTTAAAGCAGGTTACAGAAGGGCATTACGTAGTAAAGTAAAACCCATAAAGCAAGCGGCGAATTTCAAAAGTGAATTTATACCGAAAAACCTATACGGAAGTTTAAAGATGTGTATACGTAACCGAAGTCCGTTTGACGGTTTTATAAGATTTGTAGGATTGAAAAAGTCGAAGTTCAGATGCGAGACGATTACTTCTAGTTGACAGGCTATTGTGTCGTTTTTTCTTTAGAAACAGTGGAGTGGCAATTTAATAAAATAAAATATTCTCAATTTTTTATATTAAATTTTAGTTTTTTTTTATAATGACAAGGTTGAAAGGTTGATTTAAAAAAACAGTTTAGAAAACTAGGCTTGCAGTTCAAGTTTCAATGTGAATGCTCTCATATTGATTAATAATAAACAACATACTTAATCAATAATCATTGGTTTACTTAATATTCCATATATTTCCTGAGCCTGAAATTGCTGAAAGTGTTGAAATTTGCATTCAACTTACAAATTGGTTAATTCAGGTGATCGAAAACATTTGCAACATATTTTAAAACGCTTAAGTGAATAACAAAATGAAAATCATTTGTTAAAAAATCAGCAATACTCAATTTTATTCATATAATAACCTATCTGAGGGCGGGCGACACTATTTCAATTTTAGGAAACAAAACGTTCAAATCAACAGCAATAAGCTAATGGAACGAAGAAGAGGGAGCACGGGCCCTAGAAAAGATTTTGTGATAATAAAGGGAAGAAGCAGAAACCCAAAGATTAAACGAAGAAGAAAGCATAGTAGACGAAACGAAACTTTAAGAAAATCGAAATCTCCACCCCAAAAAGTGAACGGGCCGGGCCGTCCATAAACAGGGAACGATTCATGGACAACGTAAATGTACATACAACTAAAAGAAAGAAAACCAAGAACGTCACAGAAAATACAAAGGAAAATGTAAACGTGATAACCAATCAAATAAAAAAATATGGGGAAGATTTGCGTACGCTTAGAGAAGAATTTATAAAGAACGAGGTAGAATGAGAAAGGAAAAACTACCCGGGAGGAGATAAGAATCCTGAAAGGAATACTGGAGAATGGGATCGAAAGATAGAGGTAGAAGGTATAAAGTACGAATGTCCTGACGAAAATGGGACAGGCTGAAGATGGTAGAAAACCCAGATCCAAAAAACTAATCGGGCGACAAAGGGATGGAATCACCATAACGAATTTGGGCGAGGAAATTGACATGATAAAAGACAGAGAAAAAGAAATGGAAAAATCACAAATACAGGAGAAGAACTAGCACAGGCTATAAAAATTCCCAAACGGATGGAAACTGGATGCACTGGTCACGAATTGGCTATGAAGAACATGCAAAAGCTGGGGTAGCATGTGTATAATAAAGGAAGAAAAAATGAAATTTGTGAAAAGGGAAAACTTTGTAAATACAAGAATACTAAAAGAAGAAACCTAAAAAGAGGAGTATGTTAATAATTGCATAGGGGCCAAACAAAAACGATTTAAAAGAAGAGAAGGAAAAGTTCTACCTGGAATCGCAGTAACAATTAGACAAATTCAACCAAGCAGTTACTGTTATGGGAGACCTGAATGAGAGGGTGAGAAACAAGAAATACGGTTTTGAGTGAGGCTTGGGCAAATATGCAGAAGAAACGAGAACCCCAAACGGGAAAGGAATGTTAGACTTATGGATTGAGAATGAATTAATAATATGAAACACATTTTTAAACATTAAACATTCACAAAATAACGAGGAAAAAGAAAAGCAGAAATAAAAAATCATTTCCTATTTAGTAAGCAGACACGAGGAAGAGTTAAAGACGTGAGATGGGCCCGGAAATACATATATGCTAACAATGACAATTACGAACAGTAGAGAAGCTGAACAAGTACAGAAAAGTAAAAAATAAAAAGAACAATAAAACGCTACAAATTAAAGAAACAAAAAGTAATGCAACATTTCCAAAATAAATTAAGACAGCTTGACAGAGGAGAGCAAATAGAAGAAATATGGGGGAAACTAAAACAAGCAATATTTCAAGCAGCGGAAGAGAGCTGTGGTGTGTTAAAAATAACAAACAGAAAGACAAAAATGACACGTTGGTGGACGGACAGAGTGAAAACAGCATTGAAGAGGAAAAAGAAAGATGGAAAAGATACATAAATCTAAACATCTAAATCTAAACCACGAAGAATATAAAACAGAAAGAGACCAAGTAAAAAGAATCATACACGAAGAAAAAGGCATGTGTAGAATTTGGGGAAAAATTGAAAAGGCACATAAAGATAATCAAAAACTATTCTACGGCACTTCGAGAAATGCGAGGAAAGGAAAAACACCAACACTACTCAATGTTAAGGACGAAAATGGAGAGACCCTAACGAATGAAGAAGATATAATAGAAAGTTGGAGACGATACTAGAAGAAAATGATTTAGAAGAAATGAAAAGAAAGGGAAGTAAAACTTTCACAGTAAAACCCAAGAACAGGAACAACACCAGGAAGGCGATATCAAAAGAAGAAGTAAACGAACCAGTTAGTAAAACAAAGGCAGGGAAAACACCATGACACGGCCAAGCAACCGCAGAAATGTTAAAAGCTACAACACAAGAAGCAAGAGATTTAACCAAACACATTTTTAATAGAGTAATGGAAACAGGCCAAGCATCGGAAGGCTGGCAACAGGAATAATCACACCGATATTCAAAAAGGGAGAAATAAAAGATTGTTAAAACTACAGGGAAATTACATTGCTCAGCGTAGTGGCAAAAATATTCGCAAGAATTCTGGAGAAGAGGATAAGGTCACAAATAGAAGAAACCTTGGAAGGTAATTAATATGGATTTAGACCTAACAGAGGGGTACAAGAAGCCATATTTATATTAACGCTATTAAACTATTAAATGAAAAAACAATAAATTAGTGAAGCAGGAAACGTTCATGTATGTATGATTTACAGACCTGCAAAAGGCCTTCGACAGAGTACCCAGAGGCGATGTATGGAAAGTACTAAAAGAAAGAGGAATTCAACAACAAAAGGATTGAGGAAATATGCTACGCCGGCATAGTACTAATAGGGCGAAAAAACAATACAAGAAAATTAGACAAGGCTAAAAAGACATTTAGAAACTGTAAACATAAAAATTAACAATAGCCAAACAAAAACAATGATAATAAGTAGAGAAGAAATAGGACCCACGATTGAATTGAACCGAGAAAAACTGGAACAAGTGAACAGATTTAAACGCTTAGTTTCGATAATAGCTCAGGACGGAAAAGTGAAGAGAGGAAAGAGGCTACAGGAAGACTGTTCCACGGCATCAAAAACACATTCATGAGTAACAAAGAAGTCCCAATAGAAACTAAAAAGCAAGTCTACATGAACATGGACAGTAACATAAAGCCATAGAAACAAGTTAAACAGCGTCCAAATACGATTTCTTAGGAAAATAGAGGGTAAAACAATTATGAACAGAATCCGAAACACAACATACAGGGAAAAATTGAAGATAAAGTCAATTGACTCAGTAATAGAAGAAGGACAAATGAGATGGTTTGGCTATGTAAGGTAGATGGGGGAGGAAAGAACAACAAGGAGGATATATGAAGCAAGAACAAGGAAAAAGAGGAAAATGAAGACTTCGAAAAACATGGAATGAAGAACTCAGGAAAGCAGTAGCAAAGAGAAGGTTGAAATAGGAAGAGGCTCGAACCCTGACGCACAGAAAATGATGGAGACAGTCCTGGAAGAGACCAGAGAGGGTAGAAAGGCCTTAAGTAAGTATAAAATAATTGCCAAACTTCATATGTTTGTAAAACAAACGACATAATTAGGGTTTCATAAACCAAGGTACATAATTCTTCGTTCATAAATCTTCAACCTGATAACCAAAATTACAGTTATTCTTTTCCTCGTTTCTAAGTCCGTCATGCATCTTGTATGCATTTTATTAAGAAAACAAGCAGCGAGAACGAGGAAATAAAACAGGTGGGTCTAGAAATGCGCTTTATCGTCACATTTAGAATCAACACAAATGCAAAATTATATACAACTAGTTTTATTATTAAACTCGAAAATACGGAAATGAAGAATGATGCAAAATAGTGCGACCCGATATAATGAACGCCGTGAATTATGATATAATAACGCGCTGCATATGCATCGCGTGTTACATGTATTGCAGTGGCAATGTGATCTACGACCACATTACAAAGGCGGAATGAAATTATCGCCCAGGATAGGTTTTGCTATTGGTTTTTACAAAACTTTACACGGATAACGAATGCGCGGTTCATAGCTTGCATATTAATTTCATAACGCATACACGGTGTGACAGAATTATCAATAACAGCAATACAGGTTGCGGTGTGGTCGGTTATGCTTCCATCACCGACTCTAAAATAAACTGAAAAATACATCCGAACAGAATTTTCAACGGCAGTTTATTACGATTGCATTTCATCACGTTCGCACCCCCAAAGCTAAATCAATTTGATCCCTAAGGCTTTAAAAAATCGCTCTTAATGTCCACGAACATTTGTTGAAAGTTGTTAAGTTACCCTTTCGCCTTGGAAATATCCAGAAATCAGTCTTTAATTTATGTACTCTATTAACGCCATTTAAATCACTCAAAATGTAAGTTATTTATTTAAAAACATTTATTTATTTCCATTTTTTCAGAAAATAATCTTTAGTCAGCTATTCAGCGTTATTGAAATATCAACAATTTTTTGGTTTGTTCTACCAATTCATTATTTAAGAGAAAGATTCGTTTTGACGTAGATAAAATCGATATTTTAACTATGCATGGAATGCTTTTAACAAACAGGAATATATTTAAAACCTTTAGGGGATGGAAGAAGGAATAAAAATGGGGGCGAGATAAATCGGTAGCATTAACAAACGACTAAATACTTAAAAGTAGTGACAAGAAATATAACCCGATGAAAAAACCCGAAATTCGTAAATTTAAGATTGGATCTGCAAAGGCAATAAATCTGACAAAATTAGACACCTACGGACTTGGTAAAAGCAATGAAATTGCTCCTTCGTTCTAGAAAGTTTACCTCCAAAAGCAATAAAACCACGGAAAATCTCAAAACAGGAATATTTTCAATTATACGTAAAGTAATTTACTTTATTACATAACTACGTAAACTAATTTTGCGTAGAGTAAAATTCAGATACATATTTCCAAAATACAAACAAATCAACAAGGAATTCATAAATGTCAAATAAAAAAGTTCAGGAAAATTCAAAATAAGAATATTTAAAATTATTGCTAAAACTAATTTTACGTAGAGTAAAATTCAGCTATTTCAGAGGAGAAAGAAAAAAACAGTAAAAATTGGATATGATAAAGTCATTGTAAACGGAATAGAGTGGAGTTGGAATAAAAACAAATAAAAACCAGAGCCAAAAAACTAGGACAACAAAAATGAGAAGAAAAAGCGGATAATGACAAATGAGAACAGGCAAAAAATGGGAACATGAGAAATATAAAATATGAAATATAAACACACTGACTGGAAAACAAATTGAAACAATAGAAGATATTGTAACGGTTTTAAAACGTTTATCTAAAACTTCGGCTCGCGATGTGAATTATTTATTAACAAATATTAAAATTATTAAACAACGAAGAAACACGAAATAACATTTAACACCGAAATACAACACTAATATTAATCCGTAACACCAATTAATTTATTTAACAACTTAATTCACGCATTTATAAACCGAACGTTTATCACGCGTCACGTACTTGGTAGTAGACTAAAGTTCGCCAAGAGAATGCGCCTTTTATATGGGCAAACTTCCAACCCAGCAAATTCTACACTGCTGTGGAACGATGAGTCATGGAACAATGTGGAACAGCTGACGCATCGGCGCGAAATGATTCACGTTCCACCTGGCAGCTATGTTGATGATATGATGATATAGTATTAATAGTTAACAAAAAATATGACTGTACAAAAATCAATTATGACGAAACTGGAGAACAGACAACTGAACTGGTATGATCACATAACAAGAATGAACCCAGAAAGAATTGTAAGAAGAGTAATATAAACAGTAAAGGGAAGAAAAAGGGAGGTGAACCGAAGAAGACTTGGATGAAAAGAATAGGAGCAAACAGAAGTAAAACGCTAAATGAAATAAGAACCTTGGCACAAGACCGGAGGAAATGGAAAAAGTGGGCAAAGGAAACAGGGAGCGAAGCAAGTCGATAAAGAAGAAAGAAGAGCAAAATTAAAATATTTCCAAAACAAAAACAAAAAAAGGAATTCACAAATGTCAAATTCAAAAATTCAGCAATAAATATTCAATTATAATTATTGTTAAAACGTTTATATTTTCAAATTATTGAGGGTTGGAATCTCTGTAATAGAAGTAATAAAGAATATGTAATATGTATATATTGAAAATCATAACTCTGAGATTATCAAAGCTCAAAGAAGGTGACAAAGAAACCTGTTCTGTTTATAATTCGTTAGTAATATCAATTAAAATAATTTTCAGAACTTGTCTCAACTTTCATAATTGCTAACTAAATTTTAAACTTTCTCTAAAGTTGTAAAAAATATTTAATTTGTAACTTAGCAACGACAGGATAAATCAATATTACACGCAACAAACTACTATTAAGACAATATTATATTTGGAATACGGGCTATAATTTGGGTAATAAAAAAGCAAACTTTATTATTACAACATCATAAACACCAATGAATGTACACAGCCTGAAAAAAAAACAGACAATAAAAGCAGCGTTATGAATACAAACCGTCAATTACGATCAATGAGAATTTTATACATGGTTAACTTGTTTACTGTAGACATAAATATAATACATAAATAATAATATCGTCTGGAGGAAGTTACGTGGTGATTTTATTAATTTCATTAATTGATTTTATTTATGAAAGGCGTTGAATAATTATTTTTAAGTCTTGAACACCAACTAAAAATCACAAAAAGTTTTGTTAATAAAATCGTTTTTGTAATTTTAAAGCTTTTAAATTTAAATTCGTTAGATTTCGGCACATTCCGAGTCGTTCCGGAGTTACTCGGGTTTTTCCGGAAAGCTATTGTAAATTCAGGAATTTTCGGATATTTCGACAAATAAGCAACTCACAAAATTAAATAAAATGTTCCATATGGAAAACTTGTCTAAAGCAATTTGGAAAACGATAACTGAATAATTATTATTAATTCCACAAAGTGTAGGTGATAAAGTAAACTTCTTGAAGTCTTTTTAACCCTCCTATTTATACTGAGATTAAGCTAAGAACACTACAAGAACCATTATTGCTTAAAATTTCACTTTCCGCCTAATTTACATTTTAAAACCCCAAGTGTCTCTTACAACTAAATTTAAATTATGAAGATGCAATTCGTAGTGGGAATTACAGGCGATTACAAATGAATACGATTACGTTTCATTAAATGTTTCAGTTTGCCTAACGACACTTTCTTTATTTTTATACGGCCGTAAATACTTGGCAGAAATACCGTTTCTACTGTAAACTTAACAGTTGGGTAAACACTTTAGCTTGAAAAGGATTTAAGTTCTTCAGAAACGCCGATTAAGAGTAATTCCCGAGGGGATGGTAATTTGATAATCAATTTGAAAATGCACCTGCACCGGGGCAAATCTCATCTATTAGGGGAACTTTAAGTGCAATTTTAAGTTGCTCGGATTGTTGTAGATTAAAAGTGGCAGTTTCTAAACTGAAAACATAAAATAGCTGCGTTGCTTTGTTCGTTCGTGCAAATACAAAACGCTCGAGCTTAAGCTAATGAGTTCTGCTATTGTGAAAGATGATGGAAACTGTCGTCGAGAGCACGATATCGGATAGTTTAAGGTTCAATGCGTAATCAACCATGTGCACACGGATTATTAGCAAATTTATTTTGACTGCCAGATTGTAAATATCTTAGCCGTCTTTAACCCTCTTCGTTTTCCCTTAATATACCAAATTTACAGATAACCACCGAATACCATCGCAAATTTCCAACGTGAGCTTAAAATAACTTTAGATATTTTAATTAAAGATTGTCACCCCGGTTATTTTCGGAATATCATAATAATTCTCAATTGAATTTTAATATCATTTTAAAATACGCTCCGAATGGTGCAATATACCCGGAATTTAAGAAGCGCGTGAGTAGAAAATTATTCCTGGCTTTCGAGCACACACGCACATAAAGTAAAACAATAATTTCCGTATCAGCCCCTTCTGTTCTCATAATTCATTTATCCAACGTCCAACCAGCTTCATTATTAGCCCTTACAATCGTTTTAGAACGTATATTTAGTTTTTACTTAGAATGATGTATCCCAAACTAAAAATTAATGTTTCGTTCAATAACCTGAAGGAAAGTGGAGATTAAAACGGGCGTTGTATTTTACAGTACAAAATAAAAACCTTTCAGGGAAAGCAAACAAAAAAGTAAAATGAATATTTGAATACTTACCCGCCGCTTTCGAATTTTACCATAATAAATCATAGCTCGACTGGAAAATGTTTACTACAAGCATCAAAAACTCCTGCTTTAAAAAATACTACAAGCACGAGATTTTTGGCGGAGATCACGATTGTTTCAGCGAAAAATGCGGAAAACAAATACTGACAGGTACTCGGAATTGAAATAAATTTAGATATGGAACTGAAATTTAATCTTGGAAATGCAGAGAGAAAAATGGGAAAGTTTGATTTTTAACCTTGAAACGTAATCTTTATTTAGGGATATATTTCCAGTCTTATTTTCTTTTAGCCTTTTCATGCTGTTCTTGTAGTAAAGCCAATAACACGAAAGGTAAAAGCTCGAGATTTTATTGAAATAAATAAACAGTGTTTTAGTTATCTTATCATGCATCTCGTAGTTGAAAACATGTTAATTCGCATTAAGCTACACTTCAAAACATTTTACATGTTAAAACAAAAACATCCCCTTAAGACATATCAAAAAAAAGCTTTAAAATCCTACGCCGCATACAACAAACAATTATTTGTGCCTGGGTATAACATAATCAAAGTAAACAATACTACGCTGCTCGTACACACGAGTGGGTGCTTAATTTATTTAAAGTTGAACAAATTAATATTAGGATGGTTTAATAATGCCTTTTTCTAACTAAAATTCGCGAATACATCGATCGCAGCAAGCATGGAATATCATATTAATTATTACTTTGATAACAAAAATCGAAGTTGAAAATTCCAGCTAACTCAAGGAAGTTAAAAGGTGAACGCACCATTTTACAGATTTCCTGAAGTATAATTAAAATCTTTTGCTTTAAAAAGGAAAACACAAAGTTATTAATTTTCATTATGAAAACAAAGTGACTTAATTTTCTTTTGCACGAGGCCAACAAAAAGATTCACGCTTTAATATAAATTGAATTTGTTACCCTCATACTTTTACGCTTCCTGCATAACAGACTGAATAAATATCGAGTTAAAATAATTTTTTTAAAGATCTGGAAAAATAGAAAAAATAATCGTAAAGAAAACAAAATCCCCTAAAGGAACAGCTTAAATTCTGTTACATAAACTTAATCGGCAGGTGACAGGAAATTAATTTATGTTTAAGGAAACTGAAACCGAAGTGACTAACAAAATATTGACTTTTAATTAGCAACGGGTTCGATCTTTAATCTGCATACTGTTATGGAGCAATTTGAATTCGCTGCATTGAAAATTTGTTTTTCCCAAACATAAATTCAATTTTAGAAATGGGAAAATACTCTTTGTATTTGTACAATTTGCCAATCTTCCGAGTCTATAAAAATGGAAATCAAATAAATGTCTAGTTCTGTATATAACTACAAAATATAAATTCCTCCTACATTCACGAACAAAAATATTGCTGAAATAAATGATGTACCAAGTAAAAATAACAAGAAAGTTGCATCACTCCTTCCCGTAATAAATTTATGGAGCTTTATTTAAATGTGCATTCTGGATTTTTCTTTTCAGCAGGCTTTCCTAAGCTTGATAAATATTACAGCACTCATTTAAAAACTACAATTTGCGGTAATGCTGCAACACACTAATATCATGTTTAGTTAACCAAATTGAAAGGAGCCTGCATGCGTGAAGTTAAGTTTCGTGCTTTCTTGACGCTTGACGGTACATACAGTCTACATAAAATAGTTTATTAATATGTAGAAAAGGACTTATAAGGTTAGCTTTAAATTAAAGAGGACCTTCTAAAGGCCGAAATGTCCTGAAGATTACAAATAAATAAGCCAACAAACGAGTGGTCTTAAATTGGGCTTGTCATTGAAAGAAGTTGGTTCAAAAACGAATCCCTCGGGGGTTACGATTCATTTAGTTATTAATACTTAATTCATAAAAATGAAATACCACCAAAGCAAAAGCTTTTTTATTTACGGAAGTTACCTAAAACATACGCATTCGTTCGTCTACTGATAATTATTGTGGAAATTTACACTTAGATTTATTGTAAACCTTCGTACACATTGTTAAGTACTATCAAAACTTAAGAAGTGTTTATTCTTGGACTCAATTAAATGAGTGAGAACTCTTAGGGGGAACGTTTTGGACCAACGTTTACAGGAACTTGTTCACCTTTATGACGAGCTCAATCTAATCCCCGATCTTTATTTTAGGACCACGCTGTATAACACGTGAGAGTATTTTACTTCTAACAAACGTAAACTAAAGAAAATTGTATTTTTGTTAATGAGCAACCAAGCGAAAACCACATAATGAATTCGAAGACTTGCACGGTCGGTGTCAGTATTAACAGAACGTCTTTCGGATTGGGACTGTGTCATTGTTGAGACAGAAGAACTCAAAGTTTCGTCCACTTTTTAAGGGGCTTCGTCAGGAGTAAAACTACATAATAATATAATAAACGAAACTTATCGGTGCTCAATGCAATTAACAAATAACAGTTTACTGCCTGTAAGAAACTGAATTAGGGAATAAAAATGTTATTAAAATTGCACAGTAATATTAATTAATTAATTAGTTATATTACACTTAATTTAATTATTACGGGGATGTTTTATTTGCAGGAAAAAAGAACAGTTTGAATTCCAGTAAACGCTCGATTATCCGAGATAATGTGGCCGGAAGACATTTCCGTTAATAGGAAGATTTTCAAATTAGTTATTATTACAAAAAAAAATACAGTAAATTCATACATATTACATAAATGTAATATACACTGTATTAACAAGAAGACTGGAGAAAAGAATTAGTAATTACATACGAAGTGAGTATAGAGTTAGCAAAATTTGAACAACGCCGTTGCGATCTTTGACCTTTTATTATTCCCAGAAAGGAATACGTAACATTTCAGATAATAGGGATGTTCAAAATGAATTGTTTATCTTAAAATGGCGAATTTAATTTTGAATTTTGTTCGGTATAATACGGCGTTCTGGTTAATCATGATCCGGATAATCGAGCTTTTACTGTATGGCAATCGTAGGTATATTAAGATTTTTCTTTATGCTTGAACTTTGACATTTCTGTTAGCCTACAATATTTAATGTTACAATTTGATTCACTTTTTTGTAGAAGAAAGATATACAAAGAAATTTTCAATTTGTAAATGTCGACTGGTGACGACTTACCTTGCAAAACAGATCTTTAATTTAATCCTGGCCGAGATCGTTATAACGTTATAACCATAATAGTTCATGCCCGTTAAGATCCCTGGTACGAGCAAGTCTACTTCTCGCCCAATGAATAGCTACTTTTTAAATTAAAACTACGTACCAAAAATATGCATGTGTACATTAGATATGATACAAAATTTGACAAATTTTAATTAATCTTCTGTCAAGAAATTAGTAAGGTTTCTTAATTAGAAATATTTTGAATCGAATCAAATAAGTCATGTTTTAATGCTTTTTTTTATCAAAGATTTGTACAAAACATGACAAAGAAGAAATATGACGGAATTTCTGCTTGCACTGCACATTTCTCAAGCGAATTGATAATAAGGAATGATCCTACCATATACAAAGCCATACAGTGGAAATATAGTATAAGAAGAACACGAATAAAAATGTTTGATTTAGAATCGAAACTTGGAATTTCATATAAATTTAGAATGTCTGGTCGTAACATGACGTTTAAGAGAAAAAAATAATCCATATACATGCAATATAGGGCAGCCTGCATTAAAGTAACAGTGATCTGCATTTTTATTATGGTTTCGATATATGTAAAACTGCAAGAAGCAAAGATATTGGAGAAGTTATTTACTACGCCCGATAGAGAGGTATGAAGTCTGCAATGCTCGCCCGAAGTTCCCAACTTGCCGCTACATGTGTCACCCTAAATGTAAAACGTCCATAGGGGATGACAAATTTCAGAAAGTGTCATCTTATAGAGCACCAGGAACATTTTTAAGCGTAATTGGCTGAATATAAAACGACCCTAGAACACATTTCCTAACGACATCATTTGCAACTTCCACAAGGGTGGATTCAAGTCCGTCCTTTCGATAACCGTTACGTTATGATAAAAATAAAGCGTATTGGCCCGCATTTCTACCCTTGAAATTGCATCTAAAAACCACCGAATTCAATAGCAGATGCTCCCTTTCATATAAACTACTCCAAAAGATCAGTACAATTAATTTTAACCGTTTTTCAGGTATGCACGGCACATAAAATAGAAGAAAATCAATATTTTTGTTTTCAAAACTTTAAACTAAATTTAAAAAAATAAAAAAAAAATTCCAACTCTTATGCAAAACTAAACTAGTAGGTATACAAAGAACTGTGATGATAGAATAAAGCGCAGTTCGGAATAACAAATTATTAACAGCGTGAGTTTCTCAATGGGTACAATATCGTTAGTTCAAAAACTTTTAATAATACATAAATCATTAAAACCGAACAAAAATCCCAACCATACTGCAGCAAAGTTTAATTAGTCCAAATAAAGTAATGAAGTAAAACAAAGTTCATTGGGAATACACATTTGATTTAAAGTTTTAAAGCTATATTTTCAGTTATTCACATACACACTGATTGTAAAATTCGCTCCTTTATTAATCGGAATACGAAAAATAAGTGTAAATAAAAGTTTTAGATTTTGGAGACGAATATGTTGGATAAATGAAAGAGGAAGTGAAGCCATATTTGGTTTATCAATTAAAACACCCTGTACATTATCGAGGAAAATCCGTTGGTTACATAAAATAAAATTATGTTTTATGTACGCAACGTATTCCTCTCTGTTATTTACAGCTTTTTTCCTATTCTGCTTAAAAAACGGGATAAATCTACTGGCTCCGCCTGCAGCAGTTAATGGGTAGATTGAGTAGTTCATCGGTCCCAAGCCCAGATAAAGAAGGAGGGTTGTGGAACTCCTAGGTTTGCAACCGGGCACATATAAACTACATAGAAACAGAATAAAAATCCACACTTCAAGAAGAAGAAACCCTGTTATGCTTTCACAAAATATGCTAAAAACTTCAGCAAAAAAAAAGAAAAGAAACGACGAACGCAACAATAGAAGTAATACAAGAGATAGAAAAGACGAACCAAAACATAACCATCCTAACCGAAACTAATACAAAAAAAGGAAAAGCAGAAGCGAGTTTAGGAAACTACTTACACATTTGGAGTGGGGTCAACAAAGATGAAAGAGCACAATGAAGGGTAGCTATTCTCATTAAAAATAAATGAATCAAAAACATCAAATCATGGTACCAAATTGATGAGATTTCCAAGGATCACCATTGAAATCTATGGAGAAACAATAACTATAGTATGAATCTATGAAGTAAATGACAACGTTTCCATAGCGGAGAAAGAAATCTTCTTTGACAAACTAGACGATATAATGCAAGAAATAAACAGAAACCATCAAGTTATTATCGTAGGAGACTTCAATTGTAGGTTAGCAAAGCAAAAAAACGAAATGGTTGGAAGACACGGGGAAGAGGTACGGAATAATAATGGCGCTAGATTGACCGAGACGTGCAAATTACATGAATATAAAATTGCAAATACATTTTACCGACACAAAGAAATATACAAGTACACATGGGAAGAACCTACCAGTGGACAAAATCAATTATTGATTTAATATTTTTGAAACTAGAAGCAAAGATGAAAGCAAACGACATCAGAGTACACAGATACTGACTATGCGACTTTTAAAAAGGGTGTCAAGAAACACTGTGGAAACTGTCGGGTAATACCATCTATCCCATGAATATTTGGGGAAATTGGTAAAATTAAAATACAAAAAGATATGATGGAGTTAGGAGAAGAGCAAAGCGGCTTTAGAGTACACCGTTCTTGCTTAGATAATATATTTTGGGTACGGCAACTAATAGAAAAGAACAAAGAGAAGAACATAAACACACACGTGACATTCATCGACCTAGAGAAAACACATGACAAATGACAACGTACCAAGCAAGAAATCTGGCCAGCAATACAAAGAAAATGGATTAATATTGTGAAAAAGATTTACAAAACTACAAAAGTTAAAATTAAAAATGAAAAATTAATGTCACAAAATATTGATATTACGAAAGGACTCGAGCAATCCCCCGCCTCTATTTAATACAAACAACATAATACAAGCGTGAGGCCGTAAGTGTTAAGGTGAAGGGATACAAATAGCAGGGATGGGCAAAACTTGATTTAAATAAAAAAAATCAAAATCATCGATTTAAATAAAAAAATCAGGATTTTTTTTGATTTTTTTAAATTCTCTCTTATTGCACGGTAGGTATAATTTTTCAATGTCAACGTTCATGTCCATTTTTTTGAACTATTAAAAACACCAAAGTGCAGCAAAGGCAAATTCAAATGCAGTGCAGAAGAATACTTAAAGATTTTAAAACCAATATCGATTGCTCTGGATACTTTACAGGGAAAAGCTGCTACCATTTCAAATGCCGTGGAAGAATGGAAAAACTTACAAAATATCTTTGAAGAAGATGAAGAAGTAAAACTATCAGCTACACAAATTCACAAATTTCAGCGCCGATATAAACAAGCACTGATACCTTACCACTTTATAGCTTATATGATGGACCCGTCTAAGCAAAAGTACAAGTTGACTGCCGATGAAAAAAATTTGGGTTTAGAAACTATAAATGCAATGTATGGTGATAGTGGTATATTACCATTACTAATAAAATTTAATGCTCGTTCTCTGCCCTTCAAAACCATCATGTTCTCTGAAGAAATTACGAAAAACGTCAGCGGAATTCAGTGGTGGCAATCACAAGCTGATGATGAAATAAAAAAACAGATACCTGTGTTGAAACAATTTCTTTGTGCAATTGTTTCTTCAGCCTCAGTGGAACGAGTTTTCAGTACCTTTGGGCTGCTACATTCCGATTTAAGAAATAGGCTGGGGGTCGAAAAAGCAGGAAAATTGGTATTTTTGTTCAAGTATTATAATGAGAATTAATATTAAGATTAAGTATGTTAATGTGAATGTCAATGTGTAGTATGAGTACAAACAAATTAGTAAACTGCTGTAGAGTTAGAGTATGTACTTCTATGTATGTACTATTACTATACATGTATGTTTTAATATTCAGCTTTCGTTTTTAGTAGTTTAGTTTTTGTTTTTACGTTTTTACTATTAAATTTTAATTTTTCTCAAAATTATCATTGGCTTTGATTTAAATAGTGATTTGTAAAAAAAAATCAGTTGATTTAAATCAGCCCAACCCTGACAAATAGGAAACAGAGAGTTAGCTTGTATTTGCCGACAATAAAGTGATCCTTGCAAAAAAAATCGAGATACGGAACGCATGGTTGAAATACCAGAGCAGGAATATGAGAAGAAGGACATAAAAATAGACTATAAGACAGAATGCATGTGTGTAGGAGGTAAAACGACATCTACCTAAGAAACCACACCATTAATCACTGTAGTACATTCAAATATCTACGGTCCATAATCACGACTAAGGCACAAGAAAGAATACGTCAATAATAGGATTAGCATGGGAAAAACAGCAACAAGAATTATATGCAGGAAGGACCTAATGAGGAATACAAAACGACATATCCACAACAGTACTGTGCAAAATATAACAATATAAAGGGGAGAAACCTGGTCAATGACAACCAAGATAAGAGATAAAATAAGAACGGTAGAACCTGATTTCTTGAGGAGATGTTTGCAAGTTGTAAACCAAAAAAATATGGCAAGAAATGGAAATCAAGTCATCACTTACAAGAAATCTAGAAAATCGCACGCTGAGATGATATGGACATGTCGAGAGGATGCTGAAAGAGAGATGGCTGAAAACCATACTTCACTGGAATCTACGAGGAAAAAGCAGACGAGGAAAACCACCTCTGAAATGGAAGGCCTATATAAAAAATAAAATGGAAGGGAGGGACCTTGCACCAGGAGGTTGAGACAACAGAAATTTGTGGAAGATAGTGAGGACGAACCCATAGAGGAAAAACTCGACGAAGAAGAAAAGATACTGGCCTTCATTTTACAATCAATCTGCTATAGTTCATGCATTACCATCTAGCAGGTTTCAAAAAGAAGAACAAAAGAACTTAATAATAAATTTCTATATTAGGAAACATGCCTTTTAAACTCGCCTTAACACTTCAATATAAGGAGATAAACGACTGCTGCAATCCTAACAACTTCTCTGTAATCTTTATTGAACCCTGCCAATTGACAGTGCACGAACTATACTATACGGTAAGAAATTAGACCTCTAATGATTTAAAAAACCTGCCCTTTTTTACAACTATCCACTATTTTTTCCACACTTAAAAGCTGCAACAAGAAATTATTCGGGTGTAACCCTAAATTTTAAAATTATTAGTTTTTTAATACAGCACAAAATAACTAACGAAGGAAATAAAGAGGTTACATGTATCACCATTAAAAAAGTCTTTCAGCATTCCAAATTAGAATTTTAAGTACCTGTAAATAAGTAACAAACTATGTTATCTTTACGATGTAACACAATTTCGTTTCTCAGTTTTGACAGCTTTATTAATGGTTTACAGTTCTGTTAATGAAGTGCTCAACACGTTGAAATAAACGGTTGGTTGCCGTCGTACCCTTCCTCCTGGAAACCTAGTGCTTTTCCGCTCTAAGTGTTTTTGTAGGATATACTGTAATTAATTACGATAGTTTCAAAAACTGAAAGTTAACACTTAGATATGTCAAAATGGTGAATGTTAATCCTGACCGTCAAAACAAACAGAATTTTATATCAAAGGCATCAAACGGAAATCAACAACGTAGGCGATGTACTTATATAAAGACGGAAGACGTAGTAGCAATGCTGTAAACATGGGATAATCTCTTAATAGTTTTATGTGCGCTTCAGACTAGCTCGATGATTTTCAGATAACTAGCAGCTGTAAGATTGAATGTGTGACGCGTTTAATGAACTATTTAATGATTTTTTTTTTGTTTTTATTAAAATACTAAATCGGCGACAACATAGTAAAAGGATAAAACACGTACCTGGGCAATGTGACTTGACTTTTTAATTTTCAAAATCCATATCGCAATATTTTTTCTTGGAACGAAGCTTTTAACATCTTAAATAAAAAATTAGAATCTGCGTAACAGACATACTTATTTATTAAATATGTGGTTTAAAATAGATAATTTCAAGTAAAATTTTTTCTAGAGCGAACAAATTATATTCTAAGTTGGGCAATATATAATAATAGAATCCTAATAATTAAAAAAAATAATAATACAAGTACCTCTTCAAAGGTTAAAATGAGTTAATCGAGCTTATTTACTCTTAAAGTATATTATCATCTTCTCAAGATTACAAGTCAATTGTATTAACTAGATGGGCCTAATTAAGAGATACTTAACAAATATTTGACGAGTTTTGAGTGACTATAGTATTTAACCTCTCGAATATTTAGAGGCTTAGAGGCAGAAAATCGAATTTAGTTATACAATGTTAACCATAAATAACTATATAACTTTGTCAGTAAATAATAACTAAATAGATCAAGATAACAAACAACTGCTTCACAAATGTTAGTGTGCGATATAGCCACGAAATAATGGCAGCTAAATATTCTAGCAGACAAAAGAATATTTATTGTAGAGTATATGATAAAAATCAATTATTTGGCTACGATTATGGTTTGTCATTTCAGAAGAAAATTTACCAGTAGGTACTTCAATACCAACGCGGAAAACTGTAAACGACCTATTCAATCAATAAATGAAAAAACTGCGATTCTGCAAAAGATGCCTATAAAGACGAATGTCCAAAGTCAGTAAAGAACAAAGAAAACTTCGACCGTGCTAAACCCTGAGCAAGAAAATAGCCAGAATTAAATATTTCTGGGATCTCAATATCCTTACAAAATCAAACACTACAATGAAGTAGTCAAGAAGACGAAAGAAAGAAGATATCTCCAAAAAGACTAATTTCAAAAAAAGTAATTTGGTATGACCCCCAAGCTAACCTGATATTACACCACCCTATCTTTTGGAGGGTTATATTAAAGACCATGTTTTCCACAAAAGACCGGAAGCAATAAAAGATTTTAAAACTAAAAATCAACAAGCTTTTAGGACTATTTCGCACGAAACGCTAGTAAAACTGGAGCTGCATCTTTGCTAATATGTGACGATCATTTCGAACGTATAGGTTTAGTAGATATATATATTGTTTCCTCAACACCTTCGGGTAAGAAGAGCACCGATTATGTTATGTTATATGTTTAATATGTTTATTGTTAAATATTGAAAGTTGTATAGTTACTTATGACTTATGACTAACACTGTACCTCAAGCTCTCAAGCAATACAATTAAAATAATGTTATACCTTTAATAAAATCAACTGATAACCCCCCCCCCCCCATAGTCTTTGCTACGACAAAAGGGACAAACCCAAACCGAGGTAGCTCTCGGCAACACGCCGCCGACTACCAGTGGGAAGGTCGGGGTTCTTTACAAGCTATAGTTATATTATAATTATCTTTCGCCCATATTCTAGTCCGCCAAATCTTCTTGCACAGCTGGTGCAAAACTGTTATGCCTGGTTCGTCAGTTGCTTTAAATGTCTCTGTGGTTATTTGATCAGGGTCTAGAGGTTTTCCATATTTTAGGTTGGTTAAGGTTTTAGGATGTCTGGCTTCTCAGTCCAGTAATATTTATCGATTTGGTCGATTTTATTTTTTGAGTAAATCTCTAGGCTAATTAGATCGTGCATGGTTTTCAATTTCGGCACATATCTTGGAAAAGTAACTATTTTGCTCCTCCGACAGGCTTTTTTAATTTCATTGTTTAACCTTTCCCATCGCTTCCTGTCTTGTTTTTCGTGTAAACCCGTTTTTACTAATTGCCTGCGCTCTTCTACTAATTTTAATGTTCCTTCAAATATCCAGTGTTTCCTGTTTTTAGTTGTAAATTCATTGGTTCATTGTTATCTATTACTTCTGCTAGCCAGGTTTTCATTTTCGTCCAAAGTTCTTTCGGTGTTGAATTTTTATTACATAAGCGAACATTTGCCTGTATAGAATTCTTAAAACCAGATTCATTTGATATTACTAGTCTTTTTAGTTGATTTTGTCGACGATTATTTTTAAGCTTGAATCTGATTGTAACCATTAAGCGAACCACATACTGCACCTGAATAAGTCTTAACATTTAGAAAGGTGCTTTTAACATTTAGAAAGGTGCTTCTCCAACGGGTTTACTAGAAATGATTTGATTCCTCTTGCAATCGTCAGATTTTTTCCATATGTGCAGCCGCCGCAGTTATGATGCCAGAATGTAGTATTTAATATTGTATAATTATGTTCAATCGCAAACTAAATATATAAGACGCTATTTGGTTTCTGTCACATGCCATATTTCCCAACAATATTCCTTATGTGGTCCTCTTTGGTTGTATCTCCCACCTTTGGTTAGTTAGTTTCTTTTTAGGGATTTTAGTTAACGTATCTTCAATTTTTGAATAAAAATCCTTCATTATTGGATGATTGCATCTGAAGACTTCGTCGTTGGGACAGTTTTATGTTATTCTATTGCATTTAGCTTCAAATGCTATTACGTGTCTATCGATGTTTGACTAAACTATTAATGCCACTCCAGTTAATGTTTGTATGTCATTTCCTGCGAGGTACTCATAATCATCAAGTTAAACTTATTATTAATAGTTGTCTTTATACGGAGATATTATTCCTATATTTCAGTCAGCACTCCCTTTAGCAAAAACTGAATAGAAATAGTAATTGAAATTGTTTCCCTAAAGACAGCGTGCATTGTTAGTGGCTTCTACAAGTTTCCACCTTCCGTTTAAAGGAAATTAAATCCACCGTTATACCTCTACTGTCATAAACCTTCCGTTTATAGATAAAACCCGCATTTGCAATATAATCCTAAGCATTATTCTCGAACTTGAGCACTTGTACACAGTCCTGTCAACCAAGTAAATATAGTTAAACTTGAAGACGGTACTGACAGGTAAAAGGGGTTGATTAGAAGTCGACGTGCCCAATAAGACAATACACATATCGTACAATCCTATATACGAGGGTGAACAACTAAAGAATATTAAATTTAACGGCCTATTCGAGTGTTAAACAGAAATTACACAACATGATAAATGTGGGTGTTTTAATGCCTACGAAATATTATTACAATAAATGCGTTAAGGGCGTATTTACGTCCTTTAATGGCGTGTGAGTACGCTTTTTGGGCACGGCAATTAGATGAAATTTTAAGGAACCTTCTCCATCCATTATATTCCCATTAAAAATACGTATTTAACTTATCTAGGACGCATTTTCGGCATTAAATACTCCTCCCTCTGCAGACGGTGACAACTATTATTTTTTCGGATAATCAGGGCTCGACACACACGCAGCTTTTTACCGGAGCTGTAATTAGGGACGCTTGTTAAGTTATTAACAGTACCATACACGGTTTTCGTGACGTCTTGCTTTGGCTTTAAAAACCTTCATTAAATTAGTTTCGTTAATTTCGTTTCTTTAATTATACCGGAAAAATGTTAATGTTACTTTACACACTTTTAGAAGAAGTATATTAAAGTTTCCTAGTAATTCCACGCTTCTGCTTTTTACTGTAGTTTTAGGCTAATAACGAATGCTCTCGTCAAACTACAAACAGAGTGCATATAAAACTTAATTACTTTTATATTTTATACTAGCTATGATTACAGGCCTTAAAAGATTAACTTGTGAAATTTCAAATCAATCTGAATTCTGTATAAGCGTACGTATCTGAATATTAAGCCACGCAATAGTTCACCCTGACATTTCGAGTGTTAACTGAATTAAATCCCATTTTGAGTCGCCAACACGAATTTATGGTAACAATAACTTCGGTTGCTGTAAAAATAGAAAGAAAAAACTTAAACGATACGTTTCTGACATAACGATTTCGAATGAACACATTTAATTTCCAGGTAAATAATAATCTTTCAAGCGAACTGTTATTCTAAATTAAACCTGGAAGTGACATAAATCGGAAAACAATGCCCATAATACGATTTAGTAAAAATTAATTTACATTTCGTGACGATGACAAATTTAATGAAAACTAAATCGGGATATGAATTAGGAATTTTATTCTGTCTGTAGTTCAACAATAAGCAATTCATATTTGAAGTTACCGAGCAGGCGACCACAGGGCACAATATTGATTTTTCCTTTTTTCTCTCTCTGAAATGTATTTTCATCACATGGCATGCAATATTCAAATGCTATTCGACCACGAAAATGCGATTCTCGTCTAATAATGCGGGTATCTTTATTTGTTCTGCTCTTAAAACAGTTCAATAACTTTGGAATGGCTTGAAATTCAATTCTAGATCAATTTGCCGGGAATTCTATCGATATGGTGTTGGCTGAAAACGCACGACGGAACGCTTTTTTTAAATTCCTAAAATGCCTTTCCGAAAAAACATCATTGTAAAAGAACCGACGAATGTACGACTGAGTAAGTTTTAAATTATGAATGTGGACTATTTAAAATGTTTCTGTGCTCTGGAGTGCGTGTTTTTCATATTTCCCTGTTTCTAATGACATATTATTTACATTGTGCTACCTGAGTTTTCCAAGAAAATAATGAGCGGACTGGGAAAATTAGCAAACCTAATAAAAATACTCCTGCGACAGAAGAACACGTACACGAATTAATAATACGTTAATTTTTGAACATAATCTGATTCAATAATGCAAATAATCCTATATTATCGCGTGCCTCTAGTGCACTTTGCTGTTCGTGACATTCGTATAAAAAATGGGATTATTTAATTTAAAATAAACCAACACATACGCTGGATTTAAAGAGATTTAGATCACACGACAGAGAGGATTTTTATAAAAATTGTAAAAAAAAAGAAACTGAAACTAAAGCGATTTTTACACTCGCTAAAGGTTTTTAAACACACATGAGGGATGAAATCATCAACGATAGATATTCATTTGTAATTAATTATAAATAAGCCACGCCATTAAATAAACTTTTAATCTCCCCAGTTAAATTACAGGGATTCTATAACTACGGGCAAATAGGGAATTACGAGGCTATATGTAAATAAATCCTTTAATGACAAGAGGAATGCGTATGATTTTGACGTAACATAAATTAGAAATTTCAGTATAATTCTTATAATTAAACCACAAATAAATAGTTTTGGATTTAATAATCGGTATATACGGAGTGGTTCATTACTCTGAGCTCGGTCGATAACATCTTTAGTATATGTATTTAGACAAAAGTTATATACAAATAGGGTGTTCTATTAGAAATAAGGAAGTTTTTGGAGTTTACCGTTGTGCAAAGACGACGCCAAAACACTTTACACTTGACCTAAACTATTAAGACAGACATGATAATAGGTTCTTCCCAACATACTCCCGTGGTACGCCAGATTCAAGATTCTTGTATTTCTGTGTGATGAACGATTTCAGTATTTGGATGGAATTATGTACTATTTTCCTTATGTCGGCGTACCATCTAGTCTAGTCTAGTCATCTAATTCTCTTTCAAGTTCTTGATCTCCATTCTGTTGTCCATCCATTTTAACATGGCCCGTCCATCTCCATTTCATTCTTGGCACTATTTCTGCTATACTGCCCCACCTTTGCTTTCTCTCGGATCCGTGTATTTGGCTTGTTCTCCTTCAACGTAATATTGAGTATCGGCTTTTCCAACCGTTGTGTAATCTGTACTTTATGAATCGTTTTCTTTGTGAATGCCCAATTTTGTACTCCATTATTAATACTAATATGATACACTGTTCTAGAACTCTCGCTTCCATGGCGATTGTAATGTTTCTATTTTTATTTCACCTAAATCCTTATCAGACTTGTATATCAACCAAACTCAACAGTAATAAAAGGCGACCTGGATTGAGAAAAACTGGCAGAGGAAGAAAGAAATGAAACCGTAATACAAAACATTATCCAGGAACGAACGAAAAAGATAGCAAGAACAAAGAAAAACAAAAAGAACAAAAGCCAGGAAAAAATAATTCAAGTACAAGAGCAAATAGAGATGAAGACACACATAAACGTAATCAAGTCAATGGAGTACTGACAAGGGAAAAACGAGAACACCTAAAGAACAAGATACACCTTGTCGAAGAAGTAAGTAACAAAAACCTAACCAGGGAGCTATACCACGAAGTTAACAACATAAGAAAAGGATGGAAAGCACGAACTACACTGATAAAAGGAGAGGAGGGAGAAATAATTAGTAACAAACAAGGAGTACTACAAAGATGGACACAACATTTTGAAAAGCTCCTAAATATAAAAGAAAGAAATACATAAGCAAACGAAGCAGCAGATAATGTTTATACAGGGTGTGTACAAATTCGCGTGCAAGCTCTCCGTAAGTTTATTCCTTGGACAATAATAAGGCGATATTCTTATAGCGAAAAAGTCACCAGATGCTTCCTCAAGTCATGCGAAGCCTTCAAAGTTCAAAATTGGCAACGCGAAAGGAAGCCGTTTTCTCAATTCACAGAATTCTTCAAATTGTATTTGCTTGTATCAAGGATGTCATGGCATTCTTGATACAAGCAAATACATTTTATTTATTATAATTATGAAGACTAGTATTTTTTTTTGTACTTTTAAATGATAAACGATACTAAATTGTTGCCGTTATTACTTAATCTAATGCATAAAGTAACAGAATTTTGCAGAAACGGCTTCCTTTTCGCGTTACCAATTTTGATGGGGAAGCATCTGGTGACTTTTTCGCTATAAGAATTTCGCCTTATTATTGTCCAAGGAATAAAGTTACGGAGAGCTTGCACGCGAATTTTTACACACCCTGTATAGGCAGACCACAGTAGAGCAAAAATATCCCACCACCAACTTTAGAAGAGGTCGAACAAGCGATTCAGATCTTAAACAATAACAAAGCTTCAGCGCCGAATAGAAGATACGCAGCAATATTAAATGCATAAGCTAATCCATTCTAAAAAAAAGGAGACGCACTGAATTGCGATAACTATAGGGAATTATCGCTTCTCAAAGTAGCATACAAAGTATTAGCCAACGTGATCTACATAAAATTCAAACTCATCGCCCGTGTGGATTTAAACCAGGAAGATCAACGATCGACGACACCTTCCATGTTACACAAACAAAAATGCTGGGAATATAACATCTCAGCTTACTGTAGGCATTTTAATTGATTACTGCTAATAGAGAAAAATTATGGCAATCGATGGAGAAGCATGAGAACATAATGGTTTGCATCCTAAGAAACGACTCTACATCTTTCACGACAAACATAGGCCTCAAACAAGATGACTCTCTTACTTCACTCCTTTTTAAAGTTGCTCTAGAACAAACAGCGGGAACAGCAGGAATTAGTACAACCGGAACTCTATTTAACAAAAGCACCGTAATCCAGGCCTAGGTTCAAGCCAGCACTAACTGAAACAGTCGTAGCCCTAGAAAGTACAGCAAAAGAGATGGGACTGATAATAAATGAAAAGAAAATCAAAGTAATGAATACAGCAAGAGAAAGATGACAGCTAGGACAAACACTAACAATCAATGACCGAAGTAATAAGCGACTTTGTTTACCTAGGAGTAAATCTTAACACACGAAATGAAGAATCCGATGAAGTAAGGAGAATAATAACATTAGGGAATAAAACTACCTATACAAGACGCAAATTAGTGGTCACATACGGTGCTGAAACTTGGATAATTAACGACGAACAAACACGAATGCCCAAAGTTTTTCAAAGCAAAGTACTTAGACGAGTTTACGGGCAGATAAGAGACGAGCAAGAAGAATAGTGGCAAAGGATGAAATAGGTAATATATACATATATATGAAGAACCCAATATAGAAAAAATAATACAAATCAGTAGACTACGATGGTATTGACATTTGCTACGAATAGGACACTATAGACTACGTAAGAAGGATCTGAGCAGACAGCGGGGGGGAAAAGTCCGAGGAACCGGCTTAGACGGAAAGACGTAGTACAGACAGAGCTACAAAAAATTGGAGTTTGAGGATGGGGAAGACTGGTTATGAACAGGAACATGTGGCAGAAAGTGACGATGGAGGCAATTATCCAATGAAGATAGGAAAGCCTACGAAGAAGAAGAATAATATATGATATAATTCTCCAAACGACGTTCATGTCATTCTGATTCTTCATCATAGGTTAGTTTATTATAATTCTTTGTCAACCTTTATCGTTTGCCCCAAATGTATATACTGATCGACTTCTTCTATTACTGCTCAATCAACTACGATGTTGTCGATCTCTCCCAAATTATTTTGTATTTGATTCATTACTTTGATTTTTGCCTATTTATGATTCGACCAATTTTTTCCGTTTTTTTTTTATTTCATCCTTTAATTTATAAGAATTTTCAGTTATGATTTATCGTCTCACTATTTATATTGATTCTATGATTTTCCCGGTGTAAATTCTTAAAAATGTGTTCCAAGGTCAGCGTAAAAGGTTTCTATTAATTTTTACTAAGTAACATCATTGTAGAACAGAGAAACTTCTAAGGTATTAAATAAGTATGTCTTCATGAAGTAGCGTGCTCTTACAGGGTGTTGCCGTCTTCTTTCCAAATGTCAGTAAGGCGTGCGTCAAGTAGCCTACAGATACAGGGGACCTTCAGCTTTACGTGGGCTCTGAACCAGTGAAGTGCTTGCACTTCTACTCCAGAGAAGACCTACTAGGAAGAAATACCTCAGTGCTTGCCATTGCCTTTTGAGGGATGTTTTTGGTGTATGTGTGGCCTTGGGAATCGAACCTGGGCCAATCTTAATCTCAGTGGCCAGACGCACGCTGAACCACTTGAGCCACAACCGCGATTGAATATATAAACATTTGAAAATCTATAGAATTAAAAACCTATAAAATATGTGATAAATTCTAAATAAATATTACAAAACCCAAATAATAACTACTTCCCTAATGTTACTGTTAAAATTCTCCTTCTTTTTGAATGAAATAAAAACCACGTGTAAGGCATGCAGGAAATGAAATTTTAAAACGTTTTTATTATTCGATTAGGAACAATGACCAAATTTAACTGGTGCGATTGTAAACACAATTTTTGTGAACATTTGGACACAACAGGAAAAGTCCCAATCAATTGTGATGAGCTGATGAGGATCGTACGGCAATTATAAAACTGTTCCACAGCCTGTACGTCAACATCAAATTACACACGAAAATTAGAAATTTCCTGAAGGCAAATGGTTGAACAAATACGGAGAAATAAAATTAAAAATTCATTACGAACGAGGCGAATTACTGAACTGAATTAAAAACATGCGTCTTTTATTTTTTTTTATTTTATCCAGTGTGGCCGAAAAGTAACGTATGAATTCAATAAAATGCCTACAATTTTTTTTTGCGGAAATAATTGAACCACCTCTAACAATTTATTGAAAAAACACATATGTAATATGTTACCATCGACTTTTTTGATATGGCAAACCCATATTTTTTACCACCTGATTAAATAGACCTTGCTGCTCTTGATAATCTTCGACAAAATTGGGGTAGGTTTTATAAGAAAATTTTAGTTGAAAAATTTATTTATTTATTGGACGAAATTTAGGCCGGAGGGCGTCAGTGAATTATATTTGGCATAAAAAAAAAAAATTATGTACAAATTGCTCGCCATTTACCACCAGGTTAGCTGTCTTAAAAGTTAAATAAATCCTTCATGAACATTTACAGTAAACTGGGGGGTGAGCGAACTTTTGTCGAATTCGTTTTTATAATCCTCAATTTGGCAGCCTACGTAAACCTCGCCGAACTGGGAAAGCATTTAAATAAAGTGTTTCCGAATCGATGGGTTGGCATACGAGGACTTAAAGAATGACCAGCTAGATCCCCGGATCTTCATTTGATTTTCCCCTTTAGGCTTAAAAAGCAAGCTTTACGTAAATACACCATCGAAAGTGAAGATTTAAAAGAACGAATTTGGCAAGAAGTGAGCGCTAGAATCAATCTATGTTGATATGTAGATATTCTTCTTCTATTTCTTCTTCTTTTCTAGCTTCATAACCCTAGGTGGGTTTCAGCTTACTCCAGTACTTCCTTCCATATTTTCCTATTATAGCATTTGTTCTTCCAATTTTTAATTTTCGCAGTTTTTACATTATTTATTACGCCGTAGAACCATCTCTATTTAGGTCTTCCTCTTTTCATTGTCATGTTTGGGTTCCACTCTGTTATATTTAAGAATTTGTAGATATTGCTGAACTTTAATTAATAGATTTTTCTAACATAAATTAACAAACGACTAAAACATGCTTAAATAACCTTAATGTTCATCAGTTGCCATACATAGCTTGATTAAAAGTAAACATAGAATTCGTATTGGGGCAAAGAACCAGGGAACTTCGATACAGACAACTTAACTAGTTTACACGCTTAGTGAGGCGAGAACTCGATAATTACAGTATAAACTTATACGCTAATGCATTTATATGTTAACACAAGTTAATGTGCGTTATTTTTAACAGATAAAACGAAATTAATTCATTTAACAATCGAGTTACTGTTTAACCACATGATTATCAGAAATTAATTAAAAATTGACTATGCTGATATCCATCAGGGGCAGCAGCTATGAAAGCCTAAGTTTTGTATTAAAATACGGTAAATGACAGGAGTTAATTTGGATTTTCGCCATAAAATGTGGCTGAAGTTTTTATTTATTATTAAGGTGGTCTTCTTCTTAGCACAATATTCTTTTCGGGACGTTGGCGCGGTGATCAAAGCCACATTTTTAAACTTTGTTATATCCCCCTTAAAAATGGAAATTATTCTTACCAGATTTAAGTACACAAATACACCGATTTATTTAACAATTAAAGTATCATGTTAAATTACCACAAGTAAGCTGGCGGCTAACTGTTTAACCAAAGTACATACCTCGTTCGTGAAGTCTTAACAATAATGTCAAGGCAGGCTTTAATCCATTCACGTCAGCAGTTAAGTACAAGACATCTGTATGTATAACAAAGATGGTGCTAACCTTCTGTTAAGGTAAAATACGAATTTAAGTATTTGAAAATATTTAACACCAACGTCGTGAAGGCAGAAGGAGGAATGAGAAAGAAGAAGTACTACCAATCGAAAAGTTGGTCAGTATCTTAACTTGCTTCTGTTCTTGAATTGCAGAAGACTTCACAACCGTCTTAAACTCATATTTTGTCTTAATCAAGTTGCTATTATCATTGTTATACCTCCTATACATTGAAGTTTGGGAAGCTAAAGTACGTCTTAGAACTATTAGGACCGTGAGGGAAGTACTCTATTTAATTCACTAACCGCCGGCCTTAATCCTGCTTTACGTTCTTTAGAAGTTTAAAAATTCGTATCAAGTATAAAACAATTTGCCTTTTACTACAATATTCGATACATCAGTTGTTAATCATTTTTATTGTACCCCAGATTACAGAATAAACTTGAAGAAATTGATTAAATTTTTCAACAGTAACTTGTAATTCTACACACCTGGAAATTCAAAGCCTAAATTATTAACTTTCAATTTCACTCTAATTTTCTACCGTGAAAAGTTTAATTATTGCGCTTTAGAATTATTTTAACTTTTTCAATTATCCAAAAGGGCCAAATTCAAGCACGTAGACAGACTTAAAATGTTTTTATTAAAGTATTTTTAACTTAGACTTTAATTATAACAAGGTCAGACAAACATTTTAGCGCGAACTTGAAATTACACTTTAAAATTTTAACAGTTTGGGCTTGCATTCTAATCAAAGCTTTACTGATTTAATTTGGTGTGTTTAAAATATCTTTAAGTTATGTATTTTGACAGTAATTATAATCTAAAGAATTTTTGTTCAGATTTACAGAAATATTAAACGTGCTAAGAAAGCGTTCAGAGAAAATCCTTCGTCCCACTTTAGGTTATTATAATTAGCTTTCAATATGCCTGTCTTGAAATAACAACAGTGACGTAAATTAATTAACTGTCATGTTTACCTTGCAGTCTGCAAGGTTTCAATGCAGCGCAGTGCTACTCTAAATAATTGACCAAATTCAATTTTCGAGAAATCTCGGTTTCCTTTTAGTATTGTGTAATTAACTTCTAGTTTTGCTTAAATAATGTATAGAATTCACGGATAAACCATAATAATCCATTTAGCAAAGTGAAGTCCGAACCCATTTGCTTTAATTATTCTGATTTTAGGACAAATATTTGATGTCGCAGGGCATGTACTTGTCAGTTCAAACTAATTAGATATTTTTTGTATGATTAATCGCTTTTAAATGAACAGTTGGTGAATACTAGCCTTTTTCCAAATTAATTAACTCTTTCTTTGTGTCAAAAGAAATTCTGATAATAAATGGAAAATGCAATTACGAAAAGTACTTTCTGTGTAATTGGCATGAATTATAGATTGCCGTTGCTGGTCTTTTATTAAAAGCAAAGCAACATTAGCTACAGTCGAATTATTCACGTACCCTACGCACCTTCAGGTCTTCCCGTTAGAAACTTAACGTGACTTGAAAAAAACCTTTTTGCAAAATCAAACACGGGAAATAATACGGTATAAAATGGTAATCGTATTAAAGAATTCAAAAAGCAACCCGGATTCAATTTCATTTCATGGGTAAAACATTTTTATAATTAACAAATTAATCGGATAAACAGTCAATTTATATAATTAATTCGGTTTCATCAAATTTAATCGGTCACTAATACCACGTAAATTGTAATTCATTAATTTAATTAAAAATAGTAATTACCTGCGGGATTAGCCCTAATTTAAATAAAGCCCATATTAAATAATAAATTGGGCAAATACGTGAATATAAATGATATTTCAGATAGAAAATGACATCGCACAAATGTGACGTGGAAATTTCGAGACTTACTAGAATCATTTCTAAGAATACAAAGTAGACTCGTATCATTTTCTTTCGGAGTTATTTGTCTTACAAGTCACTCAACTCACTTTTCATTTTTACAAAATTGCCTTTATTCTTCTTGTGTTACGTCAAAATTTACCTGTGTGAAATTACATTACAATTTAGTGCTAGAAACAACGTAAATATCAGAATAAGAAGCATAAAATGAACTTTCTACAATTACATAAAAGCTTTAAACTTAGAAATTCACAACGAGTTTCAAAGTTAAAGTGTAAAGTTTAGGGCAAACATACAGAATTCTAACACAACTTGTTTAAATCACAAAAATTTCTCTGGATTTCCAACCAAATAATTCTTTAATTTGTAATTTATAGCTTAAACCTCAGTTTGCTTAATAATCGCAAAAACAGAGGCGGTTCAATTGCGAACCAGAACAGGATTTTTAAGTAGGTATGTAAGCGCTGCAAATATTAGAATAATTCGCCAATTAAATGGCATTTCTATTTCACGCTAACAGTTTATAGTTTTTTTAATGAATTTTTTCTGTTCACAATGTTCATTTACAAGCAATCGAAGGTTTAACGCAACCAAAAAACCAATTTTAAAACTGAAATTCGTTACAAATAAAGAAAACCTGCCACGTAAGTAATTTAAAAAATGTTTTTCCATTTAAAAAACAATAAATAAATTACCAGAAATTCAGAACTAATTTAATCCCTTTTTAGGGAGGTAATATATCTACTCTGTCGGAAGAGAACAAAAAATTCACAGAAGGTACGCTTTAAATATCCTTACGATTATAATATAAATTAATACAGTCCTCTAATTACCATCAAGAACAAATAATTATATTGTAAAATGAATCTCTTACTAATAAAATACTTCAACAAAACACATTGTCATTAAAACACACAGATGGATCATAAACTGTAGTAGTAATAAACAAAGCAAAATTAGAAGGGCATTAACTAACCCTTACTATAAAACCTGTATTTGTTTTATTATAACTATGGTCTTAGTAAACAAAAAGGACTAGACGGCGTCCTATTTTTTGCGTCCTCTGAGGATAGTTATTTTGACTAAAACAACATGAACGACTTGTAAAGTTACAAGGTTACTGAGAAATACGCAAAGGTCGAATGTTTTGCTAGATTTTGCCTTATGAAGTTGAATCTTGGCCCATTATATTTTAGTCTGCTTTACAAAATAAAGAGTTTATTACCACACAATTACTATTTACTTTTACAATCTTACCTAACAGATCGTTACTTTCAAACTAAGGTAGGTAATGAAGCATCCCAGATAAGAAAAATAAATGCAGGCGTCCCCCAAGGTAGTGTCCTTGGACCGCTACTGTATTTGCTATACACGTACGACCTACCGACCACAGCGCAAACAACCCTAGGTACCTTCGCCGACGATACCGCAATACTTTCATGTAACGAGAATCCAGTAATAGCATCAGAACTGCTACAAGAATATCTAAACTTATTGGAAACGTGGCTGGAAAAATGGAAAGTGAAAGTAAATGAAAACAAATCGGCGCATGTTACTTTTACAACCAAGCGTTCAACATGTCCTCCGGTTGCACTCAACAACATACACATTCCGCAGACAGATGAGGTCAGATACTTGGGCTTATATTTAGATCGACGTCTGACATGGAAGATACATATAAGTAGAAAACGCAAAGAAATGGACCTACGTTGTAAAAAGTTGTATTGGCTTGTTGGCAAAAACTCAGCCCTTACGTTAGATAATAAATTATTAATTTACAAGAGCATAATTCGTCCTATCTGGCTGTATGGTTGCGAACTTTGGGGATGTGCTAGCAAGTCAACTTTAAATATAATACAACGCTTCCAGTCTAAAACACTTAGAATGCTATCTAACGCCCCGTGGTATGTGTCAAACGTAACCCTACATAATGACCTCAACATTCCTTACGTGACAGACGTAATAAAAGCAAGAGCAATGAAACATCACGATACACTGGAAAATCATCCAAATGTAACAATAATCCCGTTAGCTGAAGCACCTCAAACCAGAAGATTACAAAGAAAGTGGCCAGTAGATCTAATAGACTAAACTAGGGGTGACCTCGCTGGATGTCTTCCCCTCATGACTTTAATTAATTGTACATAAAATTAGCTCATAGAATATTGTATTATTCTGATTGCTGATAAATAAATATTATAAAAAAAAAAAAAAAAAAAAAAAAAAAAAAAAAAAAAAAAAAAAATTTTAGTCTGAAGTTTATATAATTTCTGGTTTATATATATATTTTTTTAATCACATTTATTAGCAATCAGAAAATTAAAACTTAATACAGTAATTTCTATAAGCTAATTGTTTGACGATAATTAGAATATGAAGGGAATCATACCCAGCGGTAATATCCCTAATAGAAACTAAATATATATTTTATTATTTACATTGTTTAATTATCACTAGTCACTGCATCACATGGCCACTTTCGCACTGTCACAAGCAAGAACAGCTGTGTCATCTGCAAAGGTGCATGTTACCGTCTCGTTGGCTATAGGCAGGTCTGCCGTGTAGAGAATATATAACGTAGGGCCCAACACGCTGCCCTGTGGGACTCCAGCGTTGATTTGGTAATGGTTAGAGATGTTGTTAATTTTGACTTGAAAATAGCGTCCTGTTAAGTAGGATTCGAATAATAGGTTTAAATGGTTTATACTGAAGACAGATCAAAGGTTTATTTGTATGAAATTCTAATATTATGTAAGTTTAAGTTTTTGTAACAATGTTTATAAAATTCGCATAAAATTTCAACTGAAGGGTACAAAACGTCCTTAAACAAAAGCTCCCCGTAGTTTACATGATATTTTTTTTGTAATTACAGAACTAAAACGTAGTTAGTGATATGGATTATCTAAATAAAACAAAAAACAAAAAGGAAAACCTGATTAAAAACAATTCTAAATATTTGCTTACAAACTTTTGTTTTAGGTATAAATAATTAATTGGGATTCAGAATTTAATGTTTTAGTGGGCCTTTTCATCAAGTTTTTCAATCGCCAGTTGATCAATGTAAATTTTAATTTAAAATCCCCTTGTTTACCAAACTATAAACAATTCAATTTCTTTTTGGACTGCGGAGGCTATGCTTTAGTCTTATTAACTTGCGGGTCCAGCATTTGTATTTTTTTTAGAGGGTTAAGCTTCAAGGAAAATATATCATTGTTGTGGATAATATTCCGCAATTAAGCGAAATATGATGCTTAAAGTAGGTATAGGAAATAACAATCACATTTAAAAAATCCAATTTACAAAATATTTAGGCCCATTTTTTCATAGCCAAGCCTAATCCTATCACATTTGGAATGGATATTAATTATCTTTAATGTAACAGCCGTCAAAATCAACAAATTGGTTTTATACTTTATTTTCTGTGGCGAAACCTTTTCCAAAAACATTTGTTTAAATGAACAGTCTTTAAAGTCAACAAAATGCTTTATATTTATTTTTCTACGGTAAAGCCTTATCTAAAAGCAGTTGGAATGGCTATCTTTGAATTAACAGCCCTTAAAATCAAACAAATGATTTTATACTCCAGTGGTAAAATTCCAATTATTATAAAATACAACTTTCATAATAAAAGTTTACAATATGACAGATTAGTTGTAATCTAGGAAGCACAGTTACAAATAATAACGAAACAACCGAAGAAATAAAAATAGAAATAGCAGCTTTTACGCGCTTAAAAACGTATTCTAATCGGAGGAACATAGCCAGAAACATCTAGAAAAGAATATACAAAACAACTATAAAACCAGTGGTAACATACGGGAGCGACACATGGGTGTTAAAAATGGAAAACCAGAAAAATCTGTGCATCTCCGAAAGAAAAATACTAAGACGAATATACGGACCGATAAACGAGGAGAAGAATTGAGAACAAGGATGAACTACATAGATTCAAATTGCTGGGACACATAATGAGAATGAAAAGCGACAAAGGTTTAAAAATAGCTTTTGAAAGAAAACCTTAGGGTGGGAGGAAGCGAGAACAACCAATGAAAAGGTGATGAGAGGACGTAGAAAATGATCTAAAAGGACTGGGAGTAAGAACTTGGGATAAGAAAGGCCCTAGACAGAGAAGAGTTTAAGGTGGTCAATGAGCAAGCCAAGGTCCTTCAAGGACCCTAGTGCCAAAAGAAGAAGAAGAATAACAATCAGTGACAAATTTATAGGTATATATTGACAAATTATAAAACATGACATGCTATTTTGTTTCTCTTGCTCAGATATACGATGACGAGAGAATGTAGTATCTCAATTATTATTATTGAGTATTTCTATACCATAATAACTCCGCAGGATGTTCCATGTAAAATATGGCAGTCCCAATTTTTCAAAAAGTGTCCCGGCGAACAGAGCACTCAGCACAAAAGTATTTTAGAAACAAATATGAATAAAGATCCTTCGAATGAGCTCTTACAGCTTACCAAATTTCAAGTTTTTGCCATTTTTAGTAAATGAATAATTTCGGCTTCTACAAACGTCTGAATCTGAGAACAAAATATCCAATAACTCAAAATTTGGTTTTAGATGCCATATTATTTTGTATGATTTCGTTTTAAAATTTTAAGGTCTGTCTAAAAAGTCTATTTAAAATATCACACTGCCTCTTGAAAACAAAATACCTTAAACAAAAAAAAATACCTTTAGGCTGCAGAGCAATTGTATATAAAACGTTCCTCTAATTTTATTTATGTAAGAAAATCGCCATCAAGCAAACACGGAGCGATGGGCCGCCCTACACATCGGATGTGAATATAGCGCCATCTCTGATATCGAATACAAGTAGTCGATGTATTGATATTTAAATTTCTTAAATATTGCTATTATGCTACTAAGATACGAGGGTTGTTTGAAAAGTAAGGTAAATGAAAATTTGGCGGGAACAAATGGAAGCCAGGTGGAGCTAAATCGATGAGTAGAGCGCACGATCCAACAATTCGAAACAGAGTTCATGGATTTTAGCCATAGAACCATTGACGTGTGAACAGGTGCATTTTTGAAAATGTTTGCACGCTCGTTGTTGGCGTGACCAAACAATAACCTCACAATGCACTCAGCTGAAACTTGATAAGTGCTCATTTTAAAGATCAAACTTATCGGCCGTGCATCGATTTTGATCATGGTGCTGCCATGTCTGCGTCGTTTACCTTAATTTTCAAATGACTCTCGTATTACAAAAATTCGATACACATCGATAAATCGATTGCCCATCCCTAGGAGATTAAATCCAAGGACCGTGGCCTACGGTCCTGGTTTACTCGAACGTCAAAAGCATTGTAAACCAGCAAAAATTACTTAATAAAACAAATACCGTATTTCAGCCATCCTCATCCTCAGTGTTAAGCTTTCTTGACGATGTTGGTGGGAATCTCTGAATATATTCTCCTCACCAGATTACAGAATTCATATATGTTTTTAATAATTCATTTTTGTGGTTTTACATGGTTTGTGCAGTTCGAGTAAACCCCCTATAGATAACATAGGCCTTCGATAGAGCTGATTTTTATTTTTGAAAATGGTTTAACTAAAGCTTCCAGCATTTTGGAAATGTGTTTTCCAAATTTCAGAAATCCATAACATGAAGGCTATATGGAATAAAGGAATAAAAGCTTGATCATATGATATTACGTAATATCATCACTACCTGTGGCATTTGATATAAGGAAATTAATAGTTCACTAAAGATATTACAATATAAAAGCATAATCAATCAAATGACGGTTTTTGAAAACTTGAGTTGTTGCTATCTTCGTCAATTCTCTAAGGATATCGTCAATGTTAAATAGTGACAACCTGACAACCTTGTTGGTTGGTTTATGTTTGTCGAGTTATTTGTCAATAACTAGTAATTTTTGTATTTCTATACCGACTTTTTATTGCTTTTATGAGGTGATAGGTATACCTCTGTCTTCTAATATTTCCAGAGTTTGGAGTGACTAACTCAATCGAAGACTTTGGTATAGTCGATAAAAGCAAGCCAATCACAAGTGTCAGTAAACAGAACTATATCCATCAGTGAAAAAATGTGTTAGAAGCTGTAAATAATTAATAAGTTAATATAAATCAAAAGATGTTAAAATTACAATCGAATTGGAAAAACCCTTAAAATCACGGGCATTACGTTATCGCGATAAAAAAATACAGAAAATTAGAGAGCTTTTACTTTCATTTGAAAATAATAATTGATAACCCAACATGTGCGAAACTTTTGCAATAATTATAACCTTAAATTTTCCCGAAGAATCCACAGAGATATACGTATTCAAAAGCATGGCCTAAAACAGATCCTAAATATATTTTTTCTGACAACCTTTCTAAAAATTATTGATGCTCTTTCAATAACTCCCTATTTCAAAGTACAAGATCGATGTTTTAAAAAAGGAAATACATAATTGGAGACCTTTTCAAGAATGAATTTTCATGTTTCTCTTATCGATTTTACTGCATTAAAAAGGGGAATTTTGAACATTCGTTCTGCTTTGCGATGTGACAAGCCAAACATCAAACCTACAGTCATTTTCATCAATTTTTTATTGATGCTTTCCGTAATATATAATAATTACGAGTATCTAAAGAAGTAGTTTACATTAAGCTTAAAGGCCTGCATATTAGATATCTGATGACTTTCGATTGTACGTTCGAGTTTCATTTATTACGTATTACCATCGGTTATTACGAGTACGTAATTACAGAAATTGCTTTTCGTGTTGGTTTTATTATTAATACGTAAAGCTGTAACGTTTGAATCGTGGTTTTGCCCTCGGGCGGATGTAGAATTCATATGGTCGAAAGAACTTGAATTATTTAGTATTGTTCCGCTTTTAGCATCGATTAATATGCAACTGACAACATAAAAATTGGAGATTCGACGCTGTCATCGGAAACCGTCACAGAAACTAGTAATTAGGATATTGACAGTCGGTCTTGAGGGTTTTCACGGAGGGTTGTAGCGAGTGGAAGTGACGGGCTGCCGGAACACACGCACCGGATGTAGAGCTTAATGGGTGGGGTGGCTTTTCCCCTTTCCGCTTCTTTATTTCACGGATTGTAGGGGCTGGTACAAAAATAAGCCTCGCTTTTTGTGCTATTGATCCTCAGCTACGACAATACACAAGAAAATTCCAGTACCATTTTCGCTGCCCCTTATTTAAATTATAATTCATGCCACGCAAAAGTAATTACTAACGTCGGACCTCCGAGTTCTTCGTACCGAAATAAAAAAGGCTCCCGACAAGAGCCCTCGTCAAGGAGCATAATCCGATTGAATCTCCCCTAAATGATAATGAAGTTTGCAACGATAACTTGGCCAATAAGTTATAAGCGTTTTATTTACCCCCGGCAAATTTAACAAATGGCCGGATATTGGAATATCCTCAGTACTGCCTACGATCAACTGAAATTGCCGAAAACAGGAATTCGTACGCTATGATTTGCGCTCGTAGCAATGCATTAACGTAATATATGTTTATTTTCGACCGAAATTACGGTTTTCCGCATGTGCTGAAAGACGTGTGCACGTCTGAATTACCTGATTTGATTTATTCGCCGTTTCACTTCTCTTTTTCCCCTTGATCAACCATATTCATACCATCGACGTGAATGTTTCTCAGTTTGGGCAAAATTCAGTTAACTGAAATAAACTCAATCTCGGTTCATGTTTTGTCACCCAACTTTAATCAAAGTGCTATCAATTTAAACTGTTAACAGTCTCCCTAATAGATCTTAACATCGTGATAATAACACGCGAACCTTTACGTGTTTCGATTTCCAATCTACGGAAGTACCTATCTTACTTTTACTTTAGAAGTGAACACCGAATGCTTCTAACAGACCTATCACAAACAGTATTTACCAGCAATGACAGCTTTCAGAAACAATTTAAAATTTTGTATTTCTAAAGTAGGTATTGATTGTTAGGGAGAGTAAGAACGTAAATATGCGCGAATCTACGCAGATATCAATTTTGTATACTTGGAGAAGTATTTCAAAATGCATACTTAATAACAAGGACTTGAGCTAATTTCGTAGGTATACGATAAATTAAAGGACCAATATGTCTAAACATTTACTAAAAATGGAATAAAGGACGCCTAAATACGTCAAAAAATACTTCGACTCAAATAACTTTGAAAAAACTGCCAGATTTCAACTTGGTAAAATGTTTTTTCACATGACAAAACAGTTTATAATAGTTTGGACTTGAATTCACTTGTGTTTACTTTCGAAGTAGTGTTTTACAAGTATGTTCTAAAACTTTTTCTCTGTAAGATTTTTTATAAGCACTTTTCCATATTTTCTTTTCAGAATGTTTGCTCTCCTGGCAATCTTTTTACATTTCCCTGAAGAATTCAAGTTTCTCAAAGTTACCCTGATAAAAACACCCATCAATTGTAATATAAAACTCTACAGAAAAACAATTTAGAAATAAAAAAGGCAAAATAAAAAAATCAATCAGAAAATTTGGCGTTAAAGTATTCTTGAAAATGTAAAATATAAATAATAATTCAAATAACAAATAAATAAATCCTGAAAAACTGATTCAACACTGGTTGTAAAAAAATATACAAAAATATTCGCTCTGTTGTTATCCTTATTTATTAAATGATTTATTTTTAGTGCTAGAATTACAAACAAAACTTTTGATGTTTTTAAATTTAAAGTTTCTTTGCTTTGTTTTTCTTTGTCTTTACTTTGCAATTCAACTTAATTGAATTTTCTTCTCAGGTACGTTTCAGAGATTTAATTTAAAGTAAATACGAGCCATCTTTTACGAAAATAAAGTGTGCCTTTAATTCTTTAAAGTCTTTGAAAAGTAAAATATACAAACGAAACTGAATAAATCAAGCACAGTTCCTCGTCTGAAAAAGGTATTAAGATTGTTATAAAAAGTGACAGAATAATACCCCTAAAATTAATCTAATAAAAATCGATTTAAAATTTTACGTTGGGGGTATCGTAAGACTTTGGCCAAGAGCGATGTTAAATTACAGGCTTTGACGCAATTTTTATTCATAATCTAATCAAACTCATCTCCAACCAATTCTACCGATTTATTATCATGAATTATGTGTTTGTTTTTCACAGCGATTAAGATAACTGCAAAACTTACTGACAGAAAAAGAAAGTAGAACGTAAACATGCTTTGCAGCAGCAATGCTTAAATGTATAAATAAAATTGTCAAATAAATAAATAAACAAATAAATAAAAAGCACTCACTCGCAAATAAGATTTTTGAGAAAGTATTATTAATCATATAACTCATTTTTTAAGTCTTCTATTTTGTAGGAAGCAGAAGTATGAATAAATAATGTCTCTCGAACTAAGGAAATGTATTTTGAAGAAGGAAATTGGGAATCTTAAAAAAAAAATGCTCGGACAGGCGTAAATACAAAGTTTACGAAGTTTTCTTTCGCCTTCAACTTAAGGTGCTAAATGTGTAAAATATGATCAATATTAATCGACTTCTAAAGATTTAAAATATTACAAAACATCAGACTATTCAAACAAAAGTATATAAACACAGCTTGAAATTATTTTAGATGTTCGCCGACAGTGCATTTCAACAAGTTATATTAATTTATAGCCCTAATTATCACTTCGTTTATTCCGTTACACAGAGAGATACAGTCAGTTAATGTTGTTTGTCCATACAGCATATGCAGTATGTACATCACATTAATTGGTTTACATTGCGCACACAATCATTTCATCTTAAACTGTTCTAATGTTGCATATGTATGTTTGTACGGTCTGTTTTCCCATGTAATGTTAGTGTAATTATCCTAAAGTGTTTTGCAAGTGAAATTTAAATTAAAATCCACTCTTAACATAAAATTATGTAAAACGGATGCACCGTTTTATAATTAATTCTATCTCTGGTATTAACAAAAACAACGTATTTCCAACAGTTTAACATAAAATTGTTGATTTGATTTGACATGAAAAGCTTTTACATCTTTAGAGTAAGTGTAAGAAACTGCAATTAAGAAGTAGTTTAGATCGCAAAACATTTCGAATGCTTTTAGCTTTGATTTTTATTATTTTTAAATAACAAGGTATAGCCAAGAGCATTTTCTAGTTAGTAACTACATTCCAAATAAATTTGGTTTTACACAAAGTAAAAAGAGCCAGAACGCTCTAAATCAAATTTACAGGAGATTTTTCAGTATTTCTTTTTTGTGAAATTTAAATTCTTTTTAATATCAGTTCTTTCGTTATTTGATTTGAGAAGTCAAAAGTTCAACGTTCAAAAGCAATTCTGAAAGATTCTGCCCACAGTCCTAAACTTTCCTGAAAAAATCGCAAAAATAAAAAAGGGGATTTTCAAGTCGAACTAGAACGTCCTTTGGGCTTAATTGCACGGATATTCAGATATTACGAAGTTTTTAAGAACTCTAAAATATTTTATTTCTAGCCATTTAAATTTACTGAAATATATTTAAATTAAAGAACTTTTTAAGCCGAAAGTTTTGAAGCACTTCAGTTAGTTCAACTGCAACACTTCGAAGCGTTTCAGGAATAGTAATGCAAATGCTGAAACTTCTCTAAAATTATTTAAATATTTTGCTGTAGATATAAGAAATGTTCAAGCTGAATTAAAATAAGTTTATTTAGCAGTGCTGCTAACAAGAAATATTAAAATATTTCAGAATGTGGCAGAACAGTTTGGTCCCTAAACTAGTTGAAAATATTTAAATCATTTGCAGTAGTGGTAAATTTCAGGCCGAATTAAAAATTTTTGAAACGGTTTAATTGAGCCTAAACGTATGAAAATATTAATCCAGGAAGTTTCAGGAGTCTGAAATATATGTTTCGGAGTGGTGTCAGTTTATTGTAAAACATGTAACACTTTGTAGCTGAAGTAATTCTTGAGCAAAGAAAATCTTTGCGGAGTAAATACTAACAAATTTCAGGAAGTTTCAGAATTCTCAATTATATTGTTTGCTCTTAGATTTTCTGAACATTCTTTAAATGTTTGCTGTAAACATAAGAAAATTTCAAATCCCAAGAAATATTTTCCAAACAGGTCACTTAGACCGGCTGCAAGGCTAGATGCTTCAGTTTTGAAATATTTTGTTCAGAGTCCTTCAAATATGCTAAATAAAAACAAATTTTTAAGCCGAATGGACAATTCAAATAGTCTGTTTAAAGTCCCTAAATGCCCTGAAAATATTAAATCATTCGCAGTAGTGGTAACTTCCAGGCCGAATGAAACTGTTTAGTTGAGCCTGAACGCATGAAAACATTATATTAATACAGTAAGTTTCAGGAGTCTAAAATATATTCTTCAAAGTACCGTCAATTTATTGTAAAACGTCTAACTTTGTAGCTAAAATAAGTAATTCTCGAGCAAGGAAAATCCTTGCGAAGTAGATACTAAAAAATTGCAGGAAGTTTCTCAAGTATTTTATTTGTAATCTTTTAGATTTTCTGAAAATTCCTTAAACATTTTACTGTAAAAATAAGAAAATTTCAAATCCTAAAAATATCTTTTAAAATCTAGCTGAAATGCTAGATATTAAAATATTTCAGAAAGTTTCAGAATTCTTAAATAGGTACTTAGTTTGTAAGATCTTCAATTTCCCAAACTAAGAAGCTCTTTTTGTAAATATTAATTTCAAGTCCAACCATTTAACCAACTCAGCGGAGCACACTTTTAATTTTAACGAACCAGTGTTTCAGAGTTTTGAAATGTTTTGTTTAGAGTCCTTCAAATATCCTGAAATAAAAACAAATCTTTAAGCCGAATAGACAATTCTCTTTGAACAGTTCTGTTAGCCGGATACAAAAATAGTTCCGGACGTTTTAGAAACCTGAAATATTTTGTTCGAATTCACTCATATTCCCTGAAAAGGTTTTAATCATTTGATGTTGAAGTAGAAAATGTTACTCTAACTAATGCAAATTCCTTTAAGTAGTTCAGTTTAGTCTAACTGCAAGCCAGATATATAAAATATTTCAGTCTCCTAAATTTCTTGAAAAATGTTGAAATATTTTCTGAGAACATAAGAAGGTTCCAAGATCGTCTAATTGAAAAGCAGGAAAATATTTCAGGAAATTCGGAAATTTCAATCAAATTCTTTTCTTGCTGTTTGAAATTTCCTGAAAAGTTCCTGGTTATTTTGCTGTCGTTTTTCAAGAACTGCTTCTCTTCGGTAAAATCCAAAAGGATATTAAAACATTTTAAAGGTTTGGAACGTTTTTCAACAATCTCTTTGTTAGTAGATTTATATTGTTTTGATTTTATTTCTGGAAATCAAAAGTAAAACTGAGTTTTCAGAAAAATGCAGCAATGCAAACTACATAACTACATAACCTATTTTCCCATATAAATTAGCATATAAATTACGATTATACGCTTCTTAATGCCTATTAATCAGACATTTGGATTAAAATTAATTCAAACATTAAATCCAGATGTCGAAAAGTACAGAGGAATAGGCAACAAATGTTGAATAATTCATGCAAAATCAAACACAATAACACAACATCACACAGGTTTGCTTTCAGAAGCTTTTAGGCGTTTAAATCAGTATGAAGCGCAATTAGTGCTTTTAATTAATTTAAAATAAATCACCTGCAATCTCTTAATAATCACCCTGCCGTTGACAACCACAAAACCTAATCCACACAGCAACGGCACGAATTGTTTCCTGCCTAAACAATTTTCGTTACAGTATTAACGTAAGCCTATTTATGCACTCAAAATTAGAGAAAGCGATGAAGTAACGAATATTTTATGATAAAGGAAGACGAGCGAGCGGTTCTTTTTTGCAACTTTCTGTGCTGTAATTGAGTGTAATTTAAAAACACATCAGCATGCAGGAATTTTTCAATTTCAAACGAGCAATAAAATGTCTTAGGTATTTGATATCCTCGCAAACAAGCAAATACAATTTGTTCTATCTAGATTTAAGCAGTTTAAAATGAGAAAATTATACTTCTGAAAACGATAATGAAGCACGAAAACTCAACCCATATCTCATTTTATTCTCATGTTATCTTCGCCAATAAAATACGAAAACTACTACAGTACCATAAAATTTGTTTCGCACAAAACTCTCGAAATTCGGCCGGAATACTAAGACGATATTAAAGTTTATTTCGTCATATATTATCTACTTATCTAAAATTATCAACGTTAAAGTTAGCGTTCAAAGTTATGGTTCGGACAACGATTAGATACCCCTGCGAAAGTTCAGTAATCTACTTCCTTACTGTTACTACCACTTTCCAGTAACACTAAGCAGGTGCTTGCTTTTGATTAGATAACTTACGATACAACTTTGCGATAGTTCCTGAGGCAGTGGTCTGATATCGGCAGTTAACAGTTGGCGCAAAGTCAAACAATCTATATTCGAAGTTACTTTGATTAGTTACTTACTAAACATACATATATGCATGTTGTAAGTTTTAAATAATTAGCTACATCGATTGGAGCTGATTAATTTAAAATCGTATTTACCAATAAAAAAAAATTGAGGTTCTAAATTCCAACGATCATACAACCATTAATGAAGTGCAAGAAGTTTCAAAAAACATAAGAAAAAATATGAAATACAATACAAATCCAAACTTTGATCTTTTTAAATTAAAAATAGAAAGGTTAAATATCATCAAAGCTTTTTCAATTTTTACAGAAATGGTAGTTCGTATTCAGGAGAGAAAAGAAAAAATACGTTTTTAACAGAAAACCTACTCCTTTCAAATAATTTTCGCTTTGAAGCTAAAACTTTCAAACGGACTTTTCCATATGTATCAGGTGAAATTTAGTAGGAAGGTTTCAGAAGAGGTTTAGCAAAATGTGTCCTACAAAGGAGAAAATATGAGGTTGTGTTTTACTTCACTTCCTTTTTTCGAAGCTCTTTTGATTGGTATATTGCGTTTTAGTTCTTTTCTGAAAAGATTTTACACATAGTTAAAATGTTTCTTTTACAGAAAGAAAAATATGTATTACTTTTATTTCGATTGTTTTGCAGTTTTTTTAACAAGGTATACTTGCAGGCTCCAATTTTAGTTGAAAATCATTTACTGTGTATAATTCGTTAATGTAAGTGTGAAATTTCAACGTTTGGAGTTTATTCGAAGGAGGAATTCGTGGCTATTTAAAATTGTGGATTAATTCGTGAATCAAGATTTTGTTGGATTATCATACAAAGCAAATCCTGAACTTACAGCTTTCGAATCAAACACAAGTCGAACAGAACAGACTTGAGGGAAAATAATTCTAAAATGAAAAGGGTTATTTTTACATTATTTCCGACATTTTTGAATTTGCAGATACGAAACGCTAGTATTAACTAACTTGTAATTGAGAAAAGCTGTTTAGGCTGTAAGGTATGTGTACTAAAAATTCGCACTAGTTTGGAACGTTATTTATTTAAAAAACAAGTGGTAAATACAAACTAACAATATTTTTAAGTTTTTAGTTAAAGTACGTTAAGCACCACTAAGATCAACCAGGAGTAAAACGAAAGAATATGAGAAACTAAGAAGATGCTAAGAAGGAAGAAAAGAGAGTTCCTAGATAAACAAATAGAAGATATAGAAAAGGCACGACAAAGGAACGAAGCTAAGAAAATGTACAATACAATTAGGAGTATTAAACAATTAAGACCATCAATGTGCAAGAGCCAAGAAGTCAAACATATAACACAAAGCAGGAGGTACTAGAAAGATGGGAAAAACACTTTGCACAACTGTTAAAACAAAGGGAGAGTGAAGAAGAAACCCCACACATAAGAAGACACACAACTGAAATACAAAAAATGAAGAGCGGCAAAGCACCAAGTTTGGATGATACTTCTTGTGAATTAATACAGCATAGTGGGGAGTTATTAACAAAGAAGATATGAGGTGATATTGCAAATACGGAAGGAAGAAAAATTCCTCAACTGCCCCATATAAGAAAGGGGACAAACACAAATGCAATAATTACCGGAGCATTTCACTACTATGCGTCACCTATAAAGTACTCACGAATATCTTCCAACGAAGAATAATAAACTACGGAAAAGATATAAGAGGCGAGTATCAAGCTGTTTTCAAACAGGGCAGATCCACAATCGACCAAAATTTTTACTACAAAACAAATCTTGGGAATACAATACACCAATATATCAACTATTTCTAGCTTTTAAAGAGGCGTATGACAGCATAGACCAGAGATAACTATTTAATACTATGGAAGAATTGGTTGTACCAATTAAACTATGAAAAAATCCAAAGCCACGGTGAAAATACAAAACAAATTGTCCACAACATTTACAATAATCAAAGGGGCGAGACAAAGAAATGGATTAGTCCCAATCCGGTATATAGATATAGTAGAAGTTGCGAATTTAATAAAACTAAAGTGGGCAGAGCACGTAGAGGGAATGGATTCCAGTACAATGCCAAAAAATATATATCAAGGGCAAATAGAAGGAAGAAGAACAAGAGGGCGACCAAGACAAAGATGGGTGAAGAGGATGCGCGAAAAATATGAAAAATCAGAGCGCAGCAAAGAGATGAATGGAGGCAAAAGTTGAGAGAGGCCCATGGATGGGTGTACATTATTGTATTGTATTGTTTTTAAATGCGAGTAAATGATGTTCCAAAATAATGCGGATTTTTAGTTCATATACTTTAAAAAATCATTACGTATTAATCAGAGTTTTAGGCAAGGTTTTCTCACACCAAACTTACTAACTATTTATGTACATTTTTTTACAACAAATTTAATTAATGCAGCACTTCCCTTTAATAAAATAATACGTTAAAATATTTGCAAAACCAAGAAATGGCTGTAAATTATCAATAATTACTTGCAAGTATCATTATTTTTCCTAGCAAAGTTAATCGTTCTTCAAAAGGAACAAAATCTAATCACAAATCAAATTTATACGGCAAGCAACACTTTTATAAACAAAAAATGATGCTCTTTTTCAATTTTGATTGTGCGTTAAATTAACAGAAGTTTTGTGCAACTCACCCTTAGACTACTGGAATTTCTACCAACTCACTTATTTCCGTGACATCCAACTATTGTGTCAACTTCAAGCTTGCAGTTTAAAATTCACATTTATTCATTTTATAAAGATATATGCACGTTAGAAATGTACGAACAACTTTTACAGTTGAAGTACTCGCTAAATATAGAAATCAACGACTTCCCCAGGTTTACTTTAAGTAATTCAAGTAATTTTCCAAGTTGCAAGTATATTACATAAACGTGGAATGAAAGTTACAGTCAGCTAGAATTTACACAGAAAGTATTTCCTTTTAGTAAATTAAAATATTCAGAATTTAGCATGCATTTTAATGACATTTTTTTATAATTACGAAAGTAGAATCTCATTAATTTTTTTACTTTCTGCTACTTTATTAGTAGGTAGTTTTAATAATTTTAAATGCCAGCAGACGGGATATTTAAAAAAAGGTAAGTGATGCGATTGAATGTAGAATGGGCGTTTATTTTCGGTCTGTTTAGTGTAGAAATATTTCATTAATTTGCGATTAAATGAGTTTTCGTTGTTATAAAAACACTTAGTTCGAAAAAAAAAATAGGGCGAAGTTAAAATGTAATTACTAGATTACTAGATCCATTTGAAAATAAAAATTATATAAAAAAAGACACTACTATGACAATAGAAAATTGTAAACTACCGCTAAATTGGGTATGGAATTTAATATCGTCTGCTATAAAGTTGTACGTACAACTAGTTCTTTCTATAATGCTATTGGTATTGGAATTCTAGGCATTCTCGTGTTTCAGTGAACGTGTCAGTTTTACGATTAGGTTTAAAGGTATGAAAAGTACATCAACACCCAACAAAGTCCTATTTACTCCCCCAATACAAAGTTATACGAGGGTTCTAATAGAGAAGTTCATCAGCTGTCAAAACCACTTGACCAATAGTAACAATGAAACGTATTTCCCATCCGAGTGGTCATCGAATTGCTTTCGAACCGTCTATCCTAACACATTATATGGAGCTTTTCAAGCAAGCGTTGAACTTTTGACATCGTCTGCTTTGCACGTCCAGAGTTCCCTGTATGCGACAGATAAATTTTCCAGTGCATGATCCTAGTTTGCACTTTAGGTATTATTGATCCGCAGCTCAAATGCTCTTTATACGAGCGTATTGAATCTGGAATGGATTCTGACGTGATGACGCGGAATGAAAACTTCAGAAATTAAAGGAAATAAATCTGAAGTTTCCATAACAAACAAGGCTCGACATTATGAAAACGAACGGTCGACTCGCAGGCATCTAAAAGATATGAATCTATAAATTTTACCATCCCGATTCCGTTTTAGAAGTAGGGCAAATATTAATGACGGCACGTATCAAATCATTTTCTGTTATCGGAAAAGCTCCAATCCGAAAACTTCAGTTCCTAGAATGGGGCTTAAGTCTTTTAATTTTCATTTTCGTATTGTAGAGAGAAAAGATTCGGACAAAGGGAAAAGGAACAAGTATGCCAGATGTTGGTAATTACGGTTTTCGTATTACCAGTTGTGAGCGGACATGTGATTTTCCACTCCATTAGTTTGGACGGCTTACGCTGAAATGTGAAGGTTCACATGTGGTTTTCATATCTGCACGGGGTTTTTGGGGATTTACCTAATTCTTATTGTCATATAAAAAGGAAATCTATGTAGAACGTTAAAAAAAACTGAGGATAATAGAAACTTTAAAGATCATTAATTATGTGAGACACATTTTACCATGTCAACAATTGTTCCATAAGATATTCTTTCACGTATTAAGCAAGAATATTGAAACATTTTATGCTAATTTCCTAGAAGTGTTAAATATCCATAGAGGCCTTAAAATTCTTCAAAACATAAACTAAAAAAAAAAATAAGTTAAAACGTTAACAAAACCCCGAAGTCACTTCCTACAGCACAACCAATAAATCCAAGTGCGGTGCTAAAAGAAGATGGATCTGGATTAAGAAATGAATTGGTTCATACACCACTAGGTACTTTATGTGGCGACACAAGTTTGTGTCTGTAGTGAGGACAAATTCGACCACAAATGCGCTTACTTTATGTGGCGCGTCCAGTGTGGAAGTTCTCATTTTAACTCATTATTTTTGCGCTACTGTAGCGCTACAAAAAGTGGTTCGTGTGTAAAGATTCTAACATTCCGAGCTGCAATCAACGAACTTATTAACGAATAGATAAATGAACGATTAAAATAACACAGGAACCTCTTCTACAACGAACAAAGGAACCATTTATGATGTGATACTGATAAATTATATATTTGTAAATTTTTCAAAGATAAGTTCGACTATAACTAAGAAAAACACTTTGCTATGGGTGGAATATTAGAACGTCAATTGCATAAAATAATTTAAAATCCTAATACATATATCAAGCTCGTTGACGCAGTGGTAAAGAGCGCTAGGCTGCTAGCTAGGAGTCTTGGGTTTGAATCTCACGCAGTGATAAGGATTTTCACAAAGAATACCACACTGTTCGAGGTCGGTGCTTAAGCGAGTGAAGCCATTTTAATCTTATGGTTAAAATTAACGATTCTGTCCACGGAGTGATCGACTTCAGATAGTAATAAGTAATAAGACACCTACACTATACACTTAATACATGGTCACAAACTCTGCATAAAGCAACAGGAAACTACTGCAAAGAACACATTTAAAAATGTGGCTTTGGTCCTTTCGCCAACGCCCTAAAAATATGGCACTAAGAAGAAGAACATATCAAACGATCTAATTTAGAATCATCCTCAGTCATTTCTTAACTAACAACAACCAACAAAAATTAAGATATGCAAATTTATGTGATTATTATTTATTTTGAATTTTGTTGTAGAAGAAACTTCGACTTCTAACTCCTCCAATAAGAAGTTTACCTTAAACTTAGGTAAAGATATGGGCATTAACGCACCGCGAGGGAGTACATCCGGCAACATGGAGGGTTAAGGCCTCCTAAATCGCGTCTCATACCTCGGCTATTTCGCACGCTATATGTACGTTGTGGTGTGGTAAGCACCAGGCCTTCAACATATCTTCCCTACTCCACTATTGTGCTTCGGTTCCCAATTATTTTCAGTGACTGGAATGCCCATCACCCGCGGAGCATCCGATTCGAGTTTGATCCCGAGACCGTCCGCGCAGTAGTCGAATACCTTAACCACTCGGCGGCCACTCCGGCAAATCGCCTTAAAACCTTAAACTTACATTAGAAAATATTTTGTTCGCCATTTAGTAGAATACTAAACCCGAATTTTTGAAATGTCATATTGGCTCCACGAATCTTGGCTTTTAATCTTTTTCTTAATCTTTAATTTTATTCGCAGTGCATTTCATAACAAATAACTAGTTTATTTTTCGTGTATTTCTCTGGCTTAGATGAAGATTTTCTTCAAACAAAAATCAGAGGTCGATTAACATCTGCTTTCTTCTTCTTCTTCTTTCGTTTCGGCCAACTATGAGCCACGTTAATTCTGTTTTTTCGTTTTCTTTCTTGGGTTTCACCATTTGCCCAGTATTTCCGCATTCGTTTGCTCTTCCTTTCTTCCTTCTGCCCATGTCTAGCTTGCTCTTAGCTTTGACTTTTTTAATAACTGCTTTAGTTCTATATTTTTGTTATTATGACAAGATTGCATAGGAATAGCTACATAATATTAAAAATAAAGTAATTTACGGCTTAAGGTAATATCCTAGTTTAAGCTTTAAGGAAATACTGTTCGAATCTGAGTATCCTTCAGCACAATATGATAAATGCTATACAAGAAAATTCAACAACAGGAACGATAGTTTATATTGTTTAAGTTATTTTCTCATAAATAAAAATCTGCCTTTTAAACTCAAATTAATTCTATCCATACTTAACAGATAAGCAGATATTTTGAAAATTAAAAAATTAAGCGGAAGGTCGGTGATTCAAATCCCCGAGGAGGTGATTTTTCTATATACAGGGTGGTGACTCGAACACCCGAACATAGGGATTTAACATGTAAAATCATATTTTCGTAATTTCCTGCTCCCCTAATTATTTTAGGTAAAAAAGCTTCAAATAAAAGTTGTAGAGCATAAAATCCTGCATCTGAATCAATAAACAAAATTAATTTTGCGTGCCTTGTAACCTCAGAAATTAGGTATGAAAATGACGTAAATCGCCCCAAAAATAGCGATAGCCATGGAATTCAAACAAAAATTAACAAATGTTAACGGTTTATCTGCCAAATTTCATGGTGGACGGAAAATTTAAAAGATTTAAATTTGTGTTTTTTTAATATTTTTAGGACCGTGGTGTGGTGCAAACCTAATTCAGATCCAATTTCTCTAAGGCTCACATTTGGATTATTTGATACCGCAGCTAATACATTGATTTCGTTAGCGTTATGATCTTCAGCTTCAATATCTTCTTCTGGTGCAATATTTATTTGTTTTTTAGTACAACTCTTGCAAGGGACGAACACTGACCCATATTTTGTTTGATTATTGATGATGGTATGGATTGTTGATGTCGACGGAATTGGTAGAATGACGATATAAATTCGCAAATAGATCTCGCACTTGTCTTATACTGTTACCACTGTAAAATATCTTTAAAAATTGATTTTTTTCACTTATTGTATGGCCATATTTTCACTTTAACAGTAATTACAAGTCATCATCATCATCAATTGAATAATAAAAATAAACTAACGCAGCGTAACTTGACAGATAAACCGTTAACATTTGTTAATTTTTGTTTGAATTCCCCGGCTATCGCTATTTTTGGGGTGATTTACGTCATTTTCATACCTAATTTCTGAGGTTACAAGGCACGCAAAATTAATTTTGTTTATTGATTCAGATGCAGAATTTTATGCTCTAACACTTTTATTTGAAGCTTTTTTACCTAAAATAATTAGGGGAGCAGGAAATTATGAAAATATGATTTTACATGTTAAATCCCTATGTTCGGGTGTTCGAGTCACCACCCTGTATACGGAATTATATATTTCTGTAATCATTTTTGTTTTATTAATTACGCACAAATCGTTAGAAAGGAATTTTTTGTTTAATTTTAAAATAACCAGCAATGTTAAAATCATCAAACATTTATAGAAAGCCAATTTTAAGATGAGGCCAACATCACTAGAAAAATGTTTTAACTGACTACCAATGAACAAAATTGAAAAGGGTTGTCATTTTCGAAAATCCCGCAATCAAAAAGTCCGCGAGAAACAACATAAAAATCAGATTACTTCTAACTGCCATACATATTTTTAGAAATAAATTTAAAAATGCGACCCAAGCCTTTCGCAGTGTTTAAATGTAAAAATTTTGATGTACCCATTGATCCCCTCCCAAAAAAAGAAAAACCCACCAACCAAGACGTTAAAGAAACGCAGCTTTTATATCAAAGTTTTGTTTTACTACTTTAGATGTTTGCAGAATTTCGATACTTCCCCTACGTTCTTGCATAGCAAGTACAGAAAGTAAAAATGCAATAAAACTGAAGTCCCCTTCGAGTTTTCATTTAACCAACAACATTTCTGCCGACATCAGCGTCAATCTAAATAAATTTCCTAGCAGATAAAGAATAAAAATCCATATCTCTATCCATATCAGTTTAACAATAGGCCTTAAAATATAACAAATGAAATCACTGTCAGGTTACATTCATAAATGTCACCATTTTTAGAAGTTTTTACAGTCTATTTACCTAGAAACCCGATAGGAGAAACGTCCTGGTAAAATTTCATAACCGTTTAGTTCTTCATCAATCACCGATATCGAATATCTTCCAAAAAAATTCAGCAACGACGTGATGCGCGTGCTGTTTTGTATATTTTATACAAAATAAACAATTTAAAAATACAACATGAAAAATAACTTTCTTCGTGTTCACTTAATTATATTCGAAGAAAAAAAGAAAAACAATTAAGTTATTATCTTAAACACGGAAAGAGTTTTAACAAGAAACAAAGTTAATTTAAACAAAAGATCTGTAGATATGGAAGGAGTTCTATAAAAAAACAACGTTTTTTTTATGAAACACTTGTTGAGAAAATAGAATTGGCTATATTTTTCAATAAAATTGTAGTGGAAACCTTTACGAACTTTTCGTTTCCGGTTCTGTTCGCATTGTAAGTTTTAGTACAGTCGTTTTAAATTCGTTTGGTTCACATATGGTTCTTTGAAATTTAAGATGCAATAATGCAAGCTAACAATGTATCTTAACGATTTTTCAAAAATAATTTCAACAATAAAAGAACGCGAAAAAGTATTTATTAAGTTAACCGCAAAAGATGAAGTTTAAATTATCTTCCTGTAAAAAGTAACAACAGCTTAAGCTAAACTAAAGACGAAGCTTAATACTTTTATTATTTAATGCAACGGTGAATCTCGTGAAAGTTTCATAGAAAAGTTAAACAAGAATGATGGAGTTGCTTGTCACTTAAGTAACGAAGGAAGAGGGCTTTAAAAAGCTATTTTTAAAATTAAATTTTTATTGGTTTCCACTTGATGAATATAAACCTCAATATCTTTTTACAAAAATTGTTTTCCCTTATATTTAATGGCTTCATATTCATTTAACAAATATTTTTCTAAGGCTTTGGTGCAAAATTGGACTTTTTTCAAATGGTAAATGTGAAACATGAGACTAAGATAAATTAATCGAATCTTAAAGTAATGAATAAACAGCTTGAATACATCTAGATTTCTTCATTTTTTATATTTTAAAAAGAGATTTAGCACCCCAATTTAGCACTTCTATGTATTTTAGAAATCTTCTTAAATTTCCTTAAATTTAAAGGTAAAATGTTTTCGAAAAGAAAACGACTGATAAATTTCTTTTTGCCAAAATTTACCTTTTAAACGTCTTAGTTAAAAAATCAGTCAACTTTTTATCATTCTTATTTAATTACCCAAATTAGTATTAATGGGATTAATTTATTTGGTTTGCTTCCTAAAATATCTTTAGACTCACTCTGCTCCAAATAGCCAGGCAAAAAGGTGTATCCAACTCCTCTTACCTGTAAACAGAAAAAAACAAACATGAGCACGCATTACTTAAAAACTTAATTGATAAAGTATGTAACACGGTAAATTTCATAATTAATGTTATCGTAAAAATCTTACAGGCCGCGGGTTTTTCCACCTTTCGAGCTGAAACCGCTTTAATAAATCATGATGCCATTAGTGGCAGTCAGGAACTTCTTTCTACCTTTAAAATTATAGGGTTCGAGAAACAGAAACCTAGTTCTTTTTAGATACAGAAATTAATATTAGAATTATGTTGATTAAATTCCTAACTAAATATAACTGCAAACACATTCATAATTCAAATTCTTCAAAATCCGTTACGGTTTTCAAGAACGCGGGGCTATGTAACGCTGTAAATATTTAGGATTTAAAGCGTTCCTGCGTTTTACTGCGAAAGACCTTGACATCGGAATGGAATTAATCGAGGAAGAACTCATTAACTTTACCTCCTCAATATTAACGAGATAATGCTGATGAATAAGCAAAATCCATGGATTTTGGTTGTTTAAAACAACGAATGCTTGGCATACAAATAAGATAGTAAAAATAATTGTTTATATGAAAACACAAAGTTAAGGTCGGCGAAAGCACAGCAACAAATTTAAGGACAGGCTTAAAATAGCCCACAAATTCTCTGGTCTCTCATTACATTACATCGGTGTTAGAAGGTTGGTAGGTTATAAAAGCTTTTATAATTATGCGGAATTTACTGCGAAATTAAACATGTGAAAGAGTGGAAGAATGTTATGAAAAACGTACAAAATTTTATATAAAGGAGATTCTTTCTGGCATTTCTGGAAATCCGTTTGTACATTGCACAAAAATGTCAACAAAATCGGACCAACAGGAAAAACCATAAACTTGAATAAAGAAAATTTACAGGATAATAAAACTTTAAGTAATAAATCGGAAAACACAAGCAGTATACGAGCATCAAAATGTAAGAAAAAGAAAAGGCAAACAGCTAAAGATAAGAAAAACAAATGAACTATAAAAAGGCCTTACAAAAAGACAGGAATTTGAAGACCATTACGTTATATAAAAAGTTTAGCGTTGTAGGATGCCAAGATAAACGTTGACGGAAAAGTATAAACAAATCAGAAAAAGCTGGAAATTCCTTGACAGTAAATAGATTAAATTGACTGATACGTTGAAAGTTCCAGATAAATATACACGAATGTAAAACTTCAGAACATATGAATTAACAAACAACAAAGAATTTTAGAAAGCCATATCGATTTGCTTGCTTTTGTAGCCAGTTTTCTACAGAAAAGAGAAAAACTTAAATGTGGATATTTCAACCAATCACTTGTTCTTCTCATAATCAATCAAGTGAGAAGACTTGAAAGAAGTTGTTATTTTGTAGTTTGTTGGGTAAGTTGTAGAATAACTAAAATCTGATACGTAAGATTGAAATGTTAACAAGAACAGAATGTAATCAAATTTTAAATTCAGAAGTACTTATGTTCGTACTTGGATGCTTTATATTAAACACAAAGATCTGACATGCAGTTTGATATATTTTTGTCAAAATATAACGTTTTATTAAATTTCGGTATTTATTAAACAAAAAAAAAAAAAAAAAAAAAACGTAAGAATGTATATTTTTAGTGCATATTCATACAGAGTTTAATATAGGTAAATAGGATTATTGGATGTAGCATACCACGACACGTCGTCGTTATCGAACACTCAAAATAAAATCCGAATCCGTTATAAAACAAGACATTTCAATTTTATCATGGCATAATCAATTTTGGTTGCTTGTAGTAAAGATTCAATACTCTGAATTAACATACTGTTTACACAAAAAATACACTGTGAAGCGATAAATCTAAACTTACTTTGTTTTATATAAATAAAGAACATTCGTTAGAAAATAGAAAAGAGTATATCAATCATTATCAATAACAGAAACAAGAAAATGTTCATGTCAAGAAGAGATTCTTTATGTACGATTAGTATATTTCTTCAGGATATTGGAAGATGTATCTTTCAACTTAGAAGGTACCTATTTATTTGGTCCTTGTAGTTATTATGGTTTATTCTGCCTATAAATCAAGGCCTTTTACATGCGAGTATACACTCTTTTAATAATTATGGAACTTAAAATAGTCACAGCATTGTTTGACGGAGTACCGGACAGAAACAAGGGACACATGAAGCTACAAAAATACGAACAGAAAATAGAATATGTAAGAAACCTTGCAGAAGAGAAGAAAGCAAGTAATGGAAAGAGAAAATGGAGGATGAAAAACAATACGAAATTGAGCACTGTAAAGAAAAGCCAACAACGAAAACGGAGTAACCGTAATAGTCAGTTGTATGGTCAAGACAAGGATGGCAACCTTCAACGTGCCTTGTCTGTTCTCTGAATATTGGTTAGGGTGGGTCAAAATTCGTATAGGACACAAGGCCCAATTGTCCATAAAGCCCAATTTTCACTTTGGTGATAACGTCTAACTTAGTAACAACGCCCAATTTTCATTTTAGCTACAGCGGCGCCCAACTTGGCCGTAACTTATAACTTTAATTTAGTCCTTATAGCCTTATAGGAAATTAAAAAATATACTGTTTAACAAGATTTATTGCTTTCTTTGTAATAGACAGAATTCTTACAAGAATACGTTTACTTGACAAAGACGCGTAAGATTGGCAAATAACGTACAATTCTGAAAAATAATAAAATTCCGTTAAAATTAATATCGGTTTATAATCAGTGCGTGCTACCAGTCTTACCTTACGCTGTTCAAACATAGACCCTAACAAAAGGTACAATGGAAAAACTAGCAAAATCTCAGAGGGCGATGGAGAAACAAACGTTAAATGTCTAGTTAAAAGATAAGATAAGAAATGAGGACATTTGGCAAAAAAACAAAACTAATAGATGTAAAAGAGCAGGTTGCACTGCTGAAGTGGAGCTGGGCCGGTCATACAATCAAACAACCAGATAATTGGTGGAATAAAGAACTGCAGCAATGGAGGTCCTGGTCGGGGAAGAGAAGCAGAGGCTGGCCACAAAATAGGTGGATTGACGACTTAAAGATGATAGTGGGACCGGGATGGATTAGACAGGTACAGATAAGAGATATATGGAAACTAATAGGGGCGGCATATGTCAGACATTGGATGTCGACAGGGTAAGGAAGAAGAAGAAGAATAGGTATTATTAATTTAGTATTGCGAGTTATGACCAAGTGATCAACTTCAAAATTAGACATTATAACCAACCCAAATTAGAACTGGAGTTTGTGACCAAGTTGGATGTTGTGACCAAAATCGAAATTGGGCGTTGTGGCCAAGATACGCGTTATGGCCGAAGTAAAAATTGGGGATAATAACCAAAAACGAAGCACATTACGAATTTGCCGTTATGGCCATTTGGTGTTTAGTCCGATCACCGTCAAAACTACATTCTTAAAAGACTTGGCATTGTTAACTTTGTTACATTCTTGCCTGTCAGATATTTACTATTTACTATTATATTAGCCAAGGTTGCCAAAGTTCATCTCACACGAGATCTGGAAGGAGTATGTCACTACCCTATGTCCCTCGAGGGAATAATGAGATAGAAGGAAAATATAAAGACAAAAAATCTCTGGAAATTAAACTTACAACTTACCAGGAGATTATAAAACCAGTCTTATATTCCTTCACCGTTGAACTACCAACTGCAGATCATCATCATCATCATCTCTCACTCGTTTGATTGATGCACTGCGGCTTCGCCGTCGTGCATCAAACTTCAAACTCATTAAAAAAAGTATTGCTTTCATTACTAGTTGTACAAATAACTATTAATGTATTTTAATGTTTAATTACTAGTTATAATCAAACATAACGGTGAGTGTTATTAAATTATTTATTGCTGAGCTAGCAATATTTGTATGCTTACAGTTTATTAGTATAGCCAGAAAAAGGCATTAGAATTCTGCGTTGGAGAAAAGCGTGAACGAAATTTTATTAAGTTAAAAAACCCCAAAAATTTTCAGTTCAATACAATAAAGGTTTTCAGGCTGTGTCCAAAGTGCCTCCGATACATTATGGAACACTAAGAGCATGCATTAGGATCAGGAATTACCGATTGCGGTTTCATTGTGTCGACGAATTCAATATTTGCAGTTAAACCAGTTTCAAAGAATGCGGGAAAATAAAAAGCATTCACAATAGCGTCGTGCATTAATTCCATACCTAATCTCTTGTTCAGTACTCATTGAATGTTCTGTTAATGATGGGTAGCGTGACGATAAGGAGGTAGATTTTTCCTGATTGTCGCCACATGAGTACATACATTCCTCGATCCACTGCAATGTAATGAAGATTTCTCGTGCGCGTTTTAAGATATTTCAATTTGCATTTTACAAACAAGGCTTGACTTTTTAATAAAACCTTATTAAAGAGTTTTGCTTCAGAATGCTAATTACCGTTTTCTCCTTATTCCCGTACTTTTTGTCCTAAATAACAACACCAGGAATATGTACGTAAAAATCTCTTCGTTGTAGAGAAAATAATAACAGTTTTCAAAGGATTATCTTTTGAATGTATGCGGAGGTTGTTAAAATAATAATAATGTCTACCTGCTGTAATGAATATGAAACACGAAACCGGAAAGCCGCATAGGAAACGGATTTTTATTTTAAAATTCAAACTCTTTTACGGGAAATTCCATCGCGATTCTTTAATTCATATCGTTCTAAAAGGCAGCGCTAAACTTGCTACACTTAAATATTAAGCGCTTTTTAGTTGAATTAATTTAATTTTTCTTCCCTCGAAAACAAAGAGGAGTAGTTAGTCACAAAAGAGACTTACGAAAAGCTTTCTTACAAGTCATTTATAAAGTTTGGAATATAAACTGTTGGTATTAATTCAATTCTCCTGCGAATGGCAAAGGCACGGGAGAAATTTCCTTGATTATTAAATTATGAAAGTCGAATTTGAGATAGGGTCGAATTGCTTTTGTAGGTGCGCTCTTGTGTAAGCTGAACAAGAGTATATAAATTTAATTCGGAATTTCCTTCTTTCACTTCCACGTTCTTCAGTAAAATGATTAGGAAATAAAGGGCATAAAATGAACCTACGATACCTAGTTCACATCTTAAAATTATTTGTTCGTTCTTCGACACTGATTAATGGCAAAAATTCATAAGCGACGTCGTACATTTTAAATAATACACCCACTAATTGCTAATTAAAAAGCATAATTACAGATTTTTTAAACGCCCCTTCGTTCTGTTCTTATAATTTCTTAATTACGCAAAATGAAGAAACAACAGAAATTTAAAGCACCCTTTTTTCTGAAAATGTGTTAAAAGTTGGATTTAAATCATAAAAACGAGGTTCCCAAATCCAAACATTACTAAAATATCCAAAAGTCCAAAGAGTGTATAAAGCTCTTAATAATATATTTAAACGAAACCATAAAATTATGTAACGCAAATACAGAATGTAAACTCTGTAAGATATTAAAATTTATTAATGTGTGCAATAATATTCCGTATTACAAATATTGACATTACCGTTCGAATTCCAAACAAATTAAAACACTGAAAATATTTAGCGAAAATAAATTTTCAATTGAAATGAATTTTTCAGACGTTTACAAAAAAACAAACCTCCTGGGAAATATAAATAACAGGCATTGAAAATTTAGAACTAAAAAACAAGTTTTAGCGTAAAGAAAAACAAATATAAAACAAATGGAGTCAACAAACAAAAAATTTGGGTTTGTAAATAAAAATTAGAAAAATGATGGATTTTCATACCGATAACAAACAAACTTTAAAGGTCAACAAATAAAGGAGAATTACTTTTAGGGAAGGAATATGACTAAATAAAGAGAAACTAGATGTTAAAGTAGAAAACTAATAAAAAATTCGACTGAAAAACAAATCGGCGTAGCAGATACAAATAACCGAAACAGTAGTACCTGTCAGAAATAATAATTACTAAAATAAGTGATAATTACAAAAATAATAAAATTAAAAACAAGGGATATATATCCTACAATTATTTAAAGTATTTAGCTATTATTAACGTGAGAAAGTACCTGTAAGTTAGACACATTTTTTTTAGTAATTACAAGCTACAAAGCGGCTTTTCTGAGTAATTAATAGAACAAGTTCTCTCCAATTCCATAAATAATTGATTGTTAAAGGTGTACGTAAATTCGAGACTAAACTACAGGCCCATATAGGTGGTTCCTGAAGCTTTTATAAGACATTTATGACGTTCCTAACAATTTATTGTTTTTTTGGTTTCATATAGGTAGAATACCTTGATAATGGCCTTAGAAAGAAATCTTAGGAAGACAGTTGAATAAACAAAGCTTTTTTGGTGGATCTGCGTTGTCCATAAAAGTTACGTTAGATTTATTTCCAACTTAAGGGTTTGGCCTGCCTTTGATGGCACTTCAATACTTCTCCTTATCGCTACAATGCTTAAACTAAAGGAGGTATATTGTAAATGAATCGACTGCATACTTAAAAGTACAGTACACTGGGATATTTCTTATTGTTGAATGAAATCCTGCAAATTTAGGTGGTAAGAAGTTGCCAGCGGAGTCCTCCTCTGGTGTGGAAACCTGGATGGGCTGTTAGGGGCACTCAATGGACGACCTAGTTGTCTTGGTGGAAAGGTAGTCCGCTAGTTTAATCAAAGAGAGCATAGAACAGGTTTGACATTGTAGAAAGGGATAGAAATCAAAAGCCTAGTGTCCCCCCAAAAGTCCCCTATAGTACCGCCAATCTACTTATGGTTCCTGTCCGTTCTAGATGTTGGAAACCATGTTGGCTATCATTATTTTGTTGACTGCTGCCCTACATAACTCAGCACACAATCATAGAAAACGATGTTGTAAGGTTTTAAAGTAAAGAGATCATTCTTCCTCCAGCATCTCTTTTCCCAGCACTTTTTTTGTAATATAGACCACCAACTTTCTTGTTTTTACTTAAGTCAACACCTGAATTTCATTTTTCGTTTTAGCTTTCGCGACCATCCCTGTATCCCTGCCCTGTCAATGCCGGTCTTACTTTGTCACTCAGGCATTGGTATCAAATTTATAACAATATTTACAACTGATTTACACACAAAAATTCTCATGTCATTCTGTCCTTGTTAAGGAAGCACTTCGAGCAACGTTTCTCAATCTTTTTCCCGCGTGACCCAACATATCGTTGATAATGGTACCACGCCCCAAATATAAATTTTTTATAAAACTAGTAGACTGGAGTCGTTGAATATTATATAAATGAATAAAATAGGCCATTTCACTTCATTTTAAAAGTTTTAGGTTGGAAAATTAATTAGTCTTCTTGTCAGAAAATGGATTATCTAAGGATGAAGTAAACGGATGATGTGTTGGGCTGCTTCTCGTGTCAACGTAGCGCATCAGCTTACATTTCGCGACCCATTAAAAATTTTACGTGGCCTGAAGGCTGAGAACCGCTGATTTAAAGGATTCGCATTTGGGAAAAAAAATAAATGTAACATGAGTTAAAAGAACAAATAGGGAACTAATGGAAGTTTATAGACAGCCCAGCATTGTTGCCACAATTAAGTTACAGAGAATCCGATGGCTAAGGCACACAGACTTCAAATGGACTGGAGTAGTCGACGATTTAGAAAGACAACCCATAACCCATATTAGAGTTGATCCGATATGTAGATTTTAGGTACTGATGCCGATATTCCAAGACGCTCGTTGGCGCAGTGGTAAGAGCTCTGGGCTCCTAGCTGTGACTCTTGAATCTCACGCAGCGGTAGGATTTTTACAAAGAATTTCCCATTGTTGGAGGTCGGTACTTGCGCGAGTGAAGCCATTTAATCGTTTGGTTGCAATTAACGATCCTGTTTGCGGAGTGGTCGACTGCAATAGTAACAAGATGTACACACTATACACTTAATACACGGGAAACCACTGCGGAGAACACATCTCCTAGTATAAGTTTACGGCAACAAGTCGTGGCTTTGGCCCTCTCGTTAACGTCCTTAAAAAATGATATGACATAGAAGAAGATATTCCGGTACTAACATTCAGATACTGATACTTAAAATACAGGTTTCTTTTTCTTCTTCCTTTTATGGTCGAAGCCTAGGCCGATGGCCTGTTAACAATTCAGAACAAATTTTGCTTTGAACACCAAAAATGGATGGAAAAAGATAATTTAAATATTTTCTTAGATTTATCTGAACTGAAATTTTTGAAACTAAAAACTTTCTTTTTGTTAAATTATTTATTTGACTAACTAGACCAACATACATATAAACGCATATTTTACATGACCCTTATACTAGTTATTTTAACATTCTGGGGAACAATGTCAACAACAATCTCCCGGTAAGAAATACATGAATGTTTAAAACATTTCTAAGGTTTTTAGAAGCCTGACGCTCCAACGAACTTAATTGAGAAACGAATACGACATTAATTATTTCTAAATGCATCTAGTTTGGATAGGTACAGGTCAGGTGTAACACCTGCAAATTGTTCCCATATACGGGTTTACAGGTCTTCTTAATCGCTTTGCTAGTGGTGAAACTACAAAAAATCAAATACTGTCAAATACAAATGCCATTTTGTTTTGAGTGGGCATATATCTAAAGTTCTAAACTATCATCGATATTAAATACTAACTTTAACTTATACAGGTCCAGATTAAACCCTGGGAGCGTTGACTGCCACAATTTGTAATTCCGTGGCCAAGTAGATTAGTGATCAGCACAAACAACACTGAGAAAACAGATCAGGATTAAATCATAGCTAGGAATACTTATGAAAAACCCTGCAAAAAAGAACTATCCACTTTAAACAAGACGCAGCTCAGATTCATTACGTTTAATACATTTATTAGGTTTAAAACTTTTAACAAAAAACAGCTTTCTTAGTTCATATTTTATGCATTTGCAGTCCCTCTGATTAATTAGAATGTATGAATATTAATACGCACAAGCGAGACGATGTGACTTTGATGGATTTCTTTTATGGGCTGTAATTAAATTTTTTATTTTGGCTCTTCTAATAAACCAAAAATTATAGATTTTTGTAAATTACTGAACTTTTGCTTCTTGGAACCTTTAACTAGCAAGATATTACCAAGAATACGAATGCGTTTATGGAAAAATATTTTTGTAGTTCGTGTTTTATTCGGCCTTTCTAATTTTTCAGGATTATTAATATTAATAAAATAGAGAGTATACCTGAAAATTTTAAATCTAAGAAAATGCATGCATAAGGTAAAACGGTCTAACGTAAGTGAGGTAAATTACAGGCAGGCAACGTAGTAGATAAACACACTGAAAGCAATAAATTTGAAATCTTATAAATAAGCTAAAAACACGCCAGGGTTGTCGCCCAAGCCAATTAATCAACGATTTCTGAGAACTGGTCATTGCATAAACCTAATCATTGTTAAGGTATTAAAACTTAAAAAATGCGGTTTTGAACAACCCTCTTCTTGACACATACTTTTATATTATACTTTAAAATTACAGTGTATAAAAAAGAAGTTTGTTAAAAACAATTGACACGAATAGTTGGATTTTTTTGATCTGAGGTCATAAAATTATTTAAAAAAAACTGATTCTCTTTTTTCTTGTTCCTCAACTGCTTCTCCGGGGGCGTTTCCAAATTGCAAAAATATCAACTCGCCCAACTGCAACTTTTGGTGGTTTTGGTTTCTTATCAAACCGTCGTCGCCCAAAAGTATTTTCAAATGCATCTAAACTTTTCCTTATTAAAAAATCTTCAGTTTAAATAGTTAAAAATAATAGAGCATGTGAGCATGTAATCTTTCACATGCATGTTCACAGAACATTTGGAGAACCTTCTGTTTTATTTAATTTAGTAAAAAGGCCTTTTCTACTGATACGTACATACATTCGAAATAAATTAAATACAATGAAATGCAGATACGAAGCAGTACCTCTAACGTGAGTGAAATAAATTGCAAGTGGGTTAATAAATAGATAAGCGTTGAAAACGTTAATTTCTAAATTTTATTAATAAGCTGAAAACACGCCAGGGTTATCTACCACTGGAAGGTATTTATCAACGATTTTTAAGAAACGACAGACAGGATATACAATTAGCGAGCTTTAACATTTTTTTTTTAATTTTTTGTATGAGTTTCCTAAAAGGTGTTCAAATAAAAAAATAATTTCTAGTAGACTTTGTAAGCTTTGAAATTCTTTAAGTCATATGCTCGAAGACTTAACCTCACAGTCGTTCCAAATATTGGAAAGGATTACATGAATCTTTAATAAACTACTTTATTTTTAACATAAGAATGCTTTCTGGCGTGTAATTTATTATAATTTATAATCGTTAATATCGCACCACGACAATCGAGATGTTTAAGAACGAATAATTTCTTTCAAAAATTATAACGATATTAAATTTTATAAGAGCGAAGTGCTTCGTTTTTGAACATACTACAGGGTGATTCAAAAGTATTGTCATTCATTTCAAGGGTAGGTCATATCAAATAGAACAATTTTTCTCAATAAACCATGTGTCGCAAGTAAACGGTAAGCTCAGAAAAAAAATTGGGGAGATCAATATAAAAATTGTTTTGGGGTCACTGGAATAGGTTTTGTTTGCATTCAAAATCTAAATTTGTCAATCGCCGTTCTTGTCCGTGCTGATAAGAGAGCCCAGGTGTGATGTGTACGCAGGTTAGTCAGTTCATTGTTCGCTTTAAAAGTGCACTGTTCGAACGCTTTAATGGAAGGTCATCCTAACCTTTAACAACCGAATTAATTGACGTTATTTTAATTTACGGGCAAGAACTTCAAAATGCTGCAGCAGCTCTGAAATACAGTTTGTGTTTGTGTTGTGTGTGTGTTTGTGTAGAAGTTAATGGGGTAACATTTGAGCATCTTCTGTAAGTCCTGTTCCTCTTTATTAACATTTTTTTCTATCACTTTTTAAATATGCCAGTAATTGTTTACTGCCAGTCTCAAGCCTGAAAAAATGTGAGAGGAAACTGAAACCTGTAAATTGTATATATAGAAAATTATCATATCCGTAGCGATTTGAGCCACTGAACCTCAGACGTTGATATCACTAGCTTATCGTCTCTTGTTTCAACATCTTCTTCCATCTTTTTACTGTTATCGCCAACAATTTCGTAATGCACTGCTCCCACATTTATTTCTTTTCCTTTTCGTCCAAAACTAAATTACCGAATTTTTTTCAAGATGCCTGCTGTTTGTACAGGTTATATTCTTCGTGCTTTGTTTGAAGTTCTCGGCTCTTCTCTTTTATCCACTGTTTTTTTGGCCATTCTTATTTTCCTCCTTATTTCATTTTATAACGTGCGTTCAAATATGTGTGTCGTCAAGTTGGCGGTGGCAAATTGTCACGTATGTCGTGGATTATTATGTACATTGCATAGCTTGGACAAACTGATGTGCGAAATCTGCTTTACCGGCCATTCTGAACGTCTAATTTCGAGGTTATAGTTGTTGTTGTTCGTTTTATAATTTCCTTAAAAGTTCTTTTCAGAACTAAATTTGAGTTTTTTCTTATAAAATGGTGTTAACTACAGAACAAAAAGCCTTCCTCGTTGAGAGTTATTTTCGAAATGGTTCTAAAATTGACGGTCGTTGGGTATATTCGGCTGCTGATTGTCAACAAGAATTATTAGAAATGTTCCCTGATGTTATTATGGATGAAAATCATTTTAAGTGCACGCTAAATAGATGCATTAAACTGTTCCGTGAAAGTGGTAGCGTTATAAAAAAGAATAGCAGCGGTCGACCACCGAAACGTACTGCGGAAGTCGTCGAGACAGCTAGGCAAATTATGGAGGAACAACCTAGGACCCCAATTAGACACTTAGCACAACAAGTGGATCTCTCTGTGGGTACGTGCCACTCGATATTGCATAAGGAACTGCATTTACATCCATACAGAATAACTTCGGTGCAGGAGTTATTACCCGTCGATATTCCTCGCAGGTTGAATTTTTGTAGATGGTTTCTTGATACGTTTAATCAGGCTGACTCCCTGCGTAATGTCTTCTTTACGGACGAATCTTGGTTCTATAGGACGGGTTACATAAACTCACAAAATATGAGGATTTGGTGTGGCGAAAATCCGCATGAATTAGTCGAGACTACATTGCATCCTGACAAAATTGGTGTTTGGGCGGCAATTAGCCAGAGAAGAATAATTGGTCCAATATTTTTTGAAGGTAAGTCTTTAGTTAATGCATTGCGACTATTAGGAAAGTAAAATTTTATAAATTGTTTTAAGGCACTTTGACGGCTGAACGTTATCGCCAACAGATCTTGGAACCATTTTTCCATGAATTACATGATGATGAGTTACAAGTGGGCTACTTCCAACAGGATGGGGCTACTCCGCATTGTACACGTGAAACACTGGAACTACTGCGTGAATTTTTTGATAATCGACTAATAAGTCGTAATACTGAAAACGAGTACCCTCCAAGATCGTGCGATATTACTCCATGTGATTTCTTTTTGTGGCCTTACCTTAAGAACACTATATTTCGTACTCCAATTAACGATTTGGAAGAGCTCAAGGAGAAAATTAGAGAAAGAATTAACGAGATTAATAATACACCACAAATGCTCAGCAATGTGTCGCAGTCAATTAGACGACGAATTTTAAAATGTTATGAGGAAGGTGGTGGACATTTTACCCATGTGTTATAATAATACAACCAATTTTAGATAATAAAGTTTATTTGAAATGTCAAATTTTTTAATTAAAAGTGGGGTTATGTTGTGCTACTGTAACATATTATGAACGACATACTTGAAAACAAATTTTCAAAGGCAACTTGACCGCACACATTTTTGAACTCCCTTTATTTGTAAAAGCGTGCCCATACGATGTTTAGCACGATAAAGGTTCCTTCCAGTGGTTCGGCAAAATTTTAACGGGACAGTGCTAATAACAGTGGCAGTTGATAGGCATTGAGATCTCTGGCATCCGTAAGTCTACATTTCGCCTAATGAATATCAATAAATTTTATAAATACCATCAGTTTAAAAATTTCGTTTGATATCTATAGGGTGGAAAAAAGTAGAAAAGATTCTTATACTTAACAATTTCTTCCATTCTTTGTAATTCTTGAAATATAGCAAGACAGCTTCGACGTTTGAGTAAATTTCCTATTTAAGTAGGCGTAAATTAATTGCTTTGGGTCGACATAATATCTTTAGTTTGTTCATCTTTGAATGTAATCTAAAACACAAGATGTCCCGAAATAAGTGTCCCAAAATGCACTGGCTGATGCAGCATTCAAAAATCAGCAAAAAGTTTCAGATTAGAATGGGGGGGGATGGTCAACCGGGTGTTAAAGATTTAGTATAGAAATCTGTTTTTTAGGTATTTCTAGAAAGGGTTTTACACTGTTCCATTCTAGAAAAAATGTTTAGCATCATCATCAGTATTTTGGTCTACTGCTGAAAGTAGACCTCCCTTAAATGTTGCCATTATTGTCGATCTTTAGCTTTTCTCATTCAATCTCCTTCGACTTCGCCACTCAGTTATTCTTTTTGTTATTCTATTAGCTGTTCTTCTCATTATATGATCAGCCCAATTCCACTTTAAACACGCACTCTTTTCCATTAGGTTCCGCACTCCAATCACTTCTGGTAAACGGTAAATGTTCGTTACTCTTCCTTGGGGAGTTATGCTCAGCATGGGTCTTACCATTCATCTCTATGCTACTTGTATTTTACCTACGGTTTTCTTTCTGACTGTTAATGTTTCTCACCCATAAGTAAAACATATTGATTGTAAACCTTCCTCCTCAAGTAAATGAGCTGGTCTGGCTTGAAGACATACCTCAACTTGGCAAAGGCGGTCCATGTTGATCCAATCCTTCTTTCGATCTCGCAAATTTCTTGCCCAGGATATTTGCAGGAGCTTACCTCTTCTAACAGCCCACTTTGAAGCATGATAGATTCACTTAGCACAAGATTTGTCATAATTTTCTTCTTGCTAGTATTTGTTTTACACGTTTCTGCTTCCGTTTGTTCGGGAATTTTCACGTATTGTATCGATAGTCTGTTGTGCATTCTGATAGGGCCATAAACATGTTATATTGTTAGATGGTATCAAACGCTTTCGCGTAGTCAACGAATATTAGCATCAATGGTTTGTTGTAGTCAACGGACTTTTGTATAAGAGTTTTTATAGTTTGATGGTGATCACTTATTCTGTAGCCACACCGAAAACCTGCTCACTCTCTAGGTTGATAATAATTCAACTTTATTCTCTCGTATAGATGAGAAAGCAAGCTTATGAGGTGATAGTTTGTCATGTCTGTAATGTCTTCCTTTTTACGGAAGATTATGATAATCACCTTACTTCATTGAGAAGGGGTTATGTTATCCTTCTTTCTAGACAATTGTTAAAAAGCTAGATTTCTTGAAGTAAGAGAGGAGGCTACAATGTTTTACCGCCTCTATCACTAATCTGTCTTCTCCTGGCGTTTTATGGTATTTCATGTCCTTTTAAAGTCTTCCTTATCTCATATATGCTGATGACAGTCTTTAGTTTTTCTCGATTTATTTTGATTTGGTATCTTCAATTTTGAAATTTGAAAAATTCCACAATTAAGGGCGACTAAGGGTGTTTAAACATCAGAATTAACCTCATTTATTCTTATGCCAAGAATACTCGTCGTGGAAAAAATTTACGCAAAAGAATTTCTAATGAATATTATATTATATATTACATACAATTTTCAATCAACAATTTAATTAAAACCAGCATGTATATGAATCAAATTAACCGAAATTAAATGTTCATAATTCGGCATCATAAAAAGCAATCCAAATACAAATATCTAACTGAAGTTGCGCTAATAAAAAATCAATTTTACAATCTCCATTTAATAACATAAGAATTTTCATTTTCAACAACCTTAGAAGTATTTTAGAATAGGTGTATTAACTCATTTTTCAGTTTTACTGCTGGAGGTAAACGAGAATATTTTATAAGTCGAGCATAAATGTTTGTTATTTTTTCTCATTTTCATCACATGTGAATAAAAGTAGAGCACATCTCAGAGGATGAATATTAATTTTAATACCAAAGCTTCACCCAGGTGGGCACCACCAGAAATTCGCGAAACAACCGAGGACTTTATTTTTCAAACTAATTCAGTTAACAGCGACATTTCATTAAATTTAAAAGCTTACGTACTGCGAACCTCCGGTCTACCTTTTCATTTGCGTTAGCTTTGTGTTTCTATTTTTACATCATTTAGGTGAAAAATTAATTACGCCATAAACCGCGGGATGTCGAAACTGAGGCTAGGCTATAAGGGAATTTAACGAAGTTTTGCGTCCAGGCGCAGATGGGTATGAACATGAAAGATAATCTTATTTTCTGGTTTTTTATCCATCACTTTTAATAACTGATTTTCTATCGTGCCGAGTTGACAGACTCGCTCAGAGTTCGTCTGCTTTTGAATATAAAGTGACTTATTATTCTCCCATTTACATTTTCTTGTCACTGCAACCCAAACCGTTCGGATATTTTTGGGAGTACGATTTACACTTCTTCCTTACAAATTATTCCCTTTGTTTCGCCGCGTTCCCTTTTACCGTTTTGTGCCTGTTTATTTTTATTCGCCCCCCGAATTTTCTGTTTATTTAAACAATTTGCGTTTAAAACCAAATATACAGGTCGTTAATTATTATGCCGTTTATAACTCGCAAAACTTTTCGAAATTAACTAAATTACAGGATTGTATATAATTAAACTCGTACATACGAATTTCTCTCATCGCTAATGAAGTTATTGTTTGATTAGCAAATAATTTTGACATTCCCACATATATGCAATATTTGTTAATTACGTTACCAGTACAGTTCACGATATGACTATTTAATTATATGCATCCAAACGAGTCTTTCCTATCGACATTTTAATTAAGCACCCACTACTGTGTATATTCGCGTAAAATAAGCCGTTATTTTGTAAACACAAAACGCTTTAGTTTTACATTTCAGACTTTTTAATGACAAACAGACAAACAAAACAATAACTTTATTCCTCGAAAACCCAGCTCTAAAAGGAAATGAAGAACTAAAACGCTTATTGTGCCTCAGTGCATGTCAATGTTTCTCAAGTTTTAATACGAATCTCGTTACATTCCCTAATGAGTATCTTATAAAGGACGCTGTTTCCATTTATAATGATTAGTTTATACTTTACTGCCAACAGTCCATAAACTACAATTTTTATCTTCAGTGCTTTGTTATAGATTTTCTACGATAATTGGACAGCAGCAGTCTGTAATCTGTTGCAACAAAACATCTGAAAAATTGTTTACTGGGATTGGCGGAGATATCAGATTTTTGATTTGAAACCTAAATAACTGTTGCATCAAAGTTTTATTGTATGTAATAAAGATGCATGAAGCCTGAAAATTATGAAATAACAAGCCGTATTTTTAAATCTCTAAAAGACGCAATTGCTGTGAAATGGAGACGGATTTAACACTTGGGCAAACCCCTATTCAGGAGTTAATTCATGAAATTAAATTTCATCTATTGTTACGGGTCACCCATCAGTCCAACAAACTGGAATATTCAAGGGGAATCTAGAAGTGCAGGCGACTGTTGATCCTATAGCACTCTTGCCATGCACTGGCAACGCGGGTTGCCTAACATATGTTGGCAACTAAAGTTTGTAGTACGGTTGCAGTCCATATGGCACCAGATACATAAAGAGGACGGGTTTCACTAGGTATTGGCAGTTCAAATTCAAGACACCAGCAACAGTCAAGCTCCCCTAAGAAAATTTCACTATCTAACAATTTATTTATTTTATGCTCTTTGGTTTTAATTTAAAAAATATACTAAGCTAACTACTGCTGCTAAGAAAAATAAGAGAATTTTACAGAAAGAAAAATAAATAATAATATGCGTTGTATGCTAATATACTTAAGCTATTTAACACAAGTAATAATTCCATTAACTTTTATCCTATCAAGGACTTTATTTCAAGATAAATACGGCAATTTACTTAGAAAGGATTGGTTTCTTACCCGTTTAAAGCAAACCGAACAGAGATAATCTCACAAAGACGTTCATTGAAGATGCTCGAGGACATTAGTTGTTTTAGGAAAACAACGAAGTATTTGAAGTATAACTTCCGCTTCTCGGTTCAAGTTTCACATTATAATGGTAATAGGCTTAATGTACTTTAGGTTATTATAACGTTGAAACAAGACAACAACTTGTAACCCTTTTTGCTTTTGAAGGCTTCGATCCTATTTCGTTAAAGTTAAATTAATCCCGGCTCAAAGCTAAACTGATAGAATTGCCAATTTGTTTCTACATAAAGAATTGGATTGAACTTCTATGTAGTTTGTTCCATTTGATTGATTGGTCATAAATGTCACGAGGAAAAGTATTTCATTTTAGCATCCGGACTACATTTGTACGCTACTAAACTTCAGTTTTCAATTTGACGTTCACTAAATAAACAAAGCCCAGGATAAATCCCCGCAATTACTTAAAGTTTTGTTAGTTCTATCAAGGTTTTCCTTTAACGTGTTGCAGGTTATTTAGCGAAATCGTGCGATACGGGAGAGTTTGCCGTATTTCGATTTCAACTCCTTTAAACCCTTAGTTTTAATAAGACCCCCAGAATTTCCATTACCCGAACCGAAGATTTATTTGTTTTAATTATTTGCTTTATTTTTGATACCTAAATAATTCATTTTAATGAAAGCATAAATCTTTTACTTCGAAGGACAGTTGCGTGTGGTTATTTACTTTCCAGCTATATTTTAGGATTTTCTATCGTAAACCATGATTGTTCAACTGTAAAATCTGAATAAACTCCACAGTTTGTACAACTTTTACGTTACATCAAACGTTCAATAAACTTTTAACGTTTCACTCTGAATGCTGGCCAAAAAGAGTGTTTTTGTAATTCTATTCCGATGAATCCAAAATAAAAAGCGAGGAACGTTACTTCATACCAATTGCAAACTATTTATCTATACAAAGCATCGTTCGATATTTTAAAACTGCTAAAATAAAAGCAGCGTTTTATACAATTCAATTCAAACAAATAAACATTTTAAAGGGAAAAGTTTCATCGTGCAGATAAAACCAGTGAAAATGTAATGGAAAATGTGTTCATTGAAAACCATTCATGACTTTCAAATTAAAATTCATAAATAATCTCTTCGATTTTATTTCGCATTATTTAATATTCGTATCTCAACGGATTGTAAGTAAATGTTGCTGGAGTTTAAATTCATTACTTTCAATGCAAATAATATAGGAAGACCGCTTTTAATAGATTCTAGTAGAAAATTCTTTTAGCAAATCTTTTATACTCACAACGGCTATATTCAGGTAATATGCATTAAGTAGCTGCTGTACTTTTAATTTAGTGAAGATAGTTGAAAGTACATCGCTTTATTTTCTAATTAATTTGCTTTACATGTCAAGAAAATGCCAGGTTATTAGAAAATGTTCGATGCTACAAATACATAATAAAGTGGGCTAGTATCACATACTTAGCTAAATGAAGAAAATACAAAAACTCAGGGCAGTGTTTATTGGATTTTTGTACGTCTAGACTGCTTTTTGCATTTAACTTGTTAGTTATCATACTAAATACAGCAATTTTAAAAGCGTAAAAATTCAAAAGGAATAGTTAACATAAGAAAAATTGCATTTCACTATAAATAACAAAAAATAGTGACATCGGTTCGAATTTATAAAATTCTAACAAAAGTAATTCATCGCTGCATAAGAGTTATAATTGAATTAATTCGCTAATTGGCTTACGTAGAACGACGTAGATAACATTTACCTTAGGATACCTTGACACCAGAACAATAAATAGGTATTAATACAAGGAAATATGGCAATTTCAATATTAAACATTATGAATATATGTATAGTCTGGAAACTTCAAAAATTGGTGCAGTTGGTTGTTAGCCTACGTTGCAGAACAAGCTTATTTCTTGCAAATACAAGTTGTGAATATTAGATGAGGCGTATCTTAAATTCATGCCCAATACATTTCACATGTCTTTGATCAAGAGCTTGGAAAACATTTACCCATTTAAGCCTCCGTCTTTTGCTTTAAGAAGTGTATCGGCGATTTTGAGTGCTTTCTCTAAAAAATGCATTATTTTTAGGACAATTTTTATGGAGTTCTTAAAACCGAATACATAACGACCGAGCTTCCGGTTAAATTATTAAACTAACTTTGAAACTCTCTTTTTAAAACTGAAATATTAGTAAAAAACAATTCTCATTATTATTTTTTAAATTTTAAAAATGCATCTGTTATATAAATAGAAAAACAGATTCCTTTTATATTTAGCCAAGTAAGAAATTGCTCATTTTAAACATAACGATAATAAGTAAAGACTGAAGCGAAACCAAATAATAATTCTCTTCCTTCCTTCATCCAAAGTTTAAATTTATTTCATACCTTGATTCCGGCTTCTGTAATAAGAAACTTTATAGGAAGCTAGGATGATTTATTCGATATCAAGTTCGACATCTTATTACAGTTATTTTGCAACTCAGTAGCTAAAATTGGCCTAACTACACTAAATCCTGACTTTGAATAAAAATTATTACGTTTTAACTTTGTTCTGAATTTCTTTTATAAAAGGAAAGATTTTTTCTTTTGCACCTAACACTTCACGTATTCAATTAAATTTATTACAGCATTCTTTTCGATATTTATATTCATTTTAAAGGGATTCGAAGGAATTTCGAAATTATGAAAGGAAGTCGGTGTGATATAAAGAAAATTACAAACGTGAATAAAAACGTACATCCAATTTGTTTGAAATTCGAAAATAATATATTTATATCCTGCTGTTGGCATTTAGAGGAAAAAGTCTTTCAGGTACTTCGACAGCATGTCAATAATGTAATTCTTAGGAAACACTACGTCAAATTAAAAATACATTCATCGTTTTAAAAAAACATTAGATCTGCGATGCGACAGCAAAACGTTTCAAATGTACTTTATAATTTATAACTTACACATTTTTCATCATCATAAAAATAAAAACAGAAAAAATTGTATGTAGCCAAGCCAATTTACTAAAATAAGTTACTGGGGTATTAAAAGAGAATCAGAGATGAAAATATAATAAAACTCCTACTACGGTAAACATTTAAAATTAAAAAGGATAAGAACATTATAAAAAATATTGCGTTACTTTTTGATGTTTGAAGATATTTGGACAGTTTGAATTTTTTCCAAAGTTAAAAAACTTGTTGCGAATTGATTTGCTCTGCACAAATTATTACTTGTTTAAGGAATGGACCACTACTGACTCCTGAATACGTATTTCAACAGCTAAGTTGCCGTTCTTAGTGGAAAAGTTCATCGGTGAGTGAATCTGTTTACTTACTAGAAGAATAAAGTTGGCTGAAAACACCTGAAGATATACTCTTCAAGAAGTGTAATCTTTTAAGGAAAGACTTCTTGCTTCAGTAATATATTGAAACAAAAAGGAAATATTCGCCGACGACACTATCATTTTAACCCAACATACCAGCCTTGAAGTTGTCCTAAACCAACTACAGCTAGCTACCAACGAACTGAGCAAATGGTTTGCAAAATGGTGTATATCTCTCAATCCCACAAAATGTGCAGCCAAAATCTTCACGCTAAAACGCATCAAAAACCACCCCAGCGTACAACTCAATGGAAAGGATATCCCATGGAATGACCCCAAAAACGCTACCTAGGTGCCTATCTAGACACTCGTCTCTCTTGGAGCTCTCACATCAACAATAAACTGAATCTCGCCTATTCCAGACTAAGGCAGCTATATATATATTTGTAGCTTAAACAGACCATTTAGGTCTTGAGCTAAATTAATACAGAGTATAACTTACATCACATTCATTACTTAACATAAGTGTAAATTACAATAATATAATAATCTAAACTAAAATAAACTAAACAAAACAAAATAAACTGAACACTTTGTATTCTCCAACACGATTTATATCATTAAAGAGATGTAATGTCTTTCCACTTTTTCCTGTCCCTTGCTAGTTCTCTCCAGTTTCTGATCCGTTTTTCTGTCAGGTCGTTCTCCACTGCTTGTATCCATCTTTTCTGCGGTCTTCCTTTCTTCCTTTTTCCTTCTGGTGCCCTCCAAGCGACATCTTTAATATTTCTTTCATCGTCCATTCTTTCCAGATGCCCTAGCCATTGTAATCTTCTATTTTTTACGAATTCCCCTACTGACTTTTCTCCGTACAGTTCATATAATTCTATGTTCATCCTTCTTTCCCATCCTAGTATTGTATTTTTTCCGCCAAGTATTCTTCTTAAGATTTTTCTCTCCCATGTTTCTATCTTCGATTGGTTTTTCTGGTTCATAACCCAGGTTTCGCATCCATAAGTTAATGTTGGCTTTAGTACTGACTTATAAATCCTAAGTTTTGTGTTTCTAGATACCTCTTTTGCTCTTAATATTTTGTTTAGTCCTCCTGCACAGTTGTTACCTTTTGCTATCCTTAGATCAATTTCCCTATCTTCTTCGCACTTGTTGGTCACCAAGACACCCAGATACATGTAGTTCTCTACTTCTTCGAATTCCAAAACATCTTCATTTCCGTTTAGTTTCTTAATGCTGAGATTTTGTTTATTAAGGTTGCCTTTCTTGTTCTTGAGTTCCATGTATTTTGTCTTGTCTGTGTTAAATTGGAGACCCATTGTTTCTGCAGATCTGCAGAAGGCAGCTATACCCGATATTAAATCGAAAAACACCTTTACAACAGGATTGTGGCATACTTCTATATAAATCACTCTTAAAAATTCGACTTCCACGATCTAAAAGAATTAATTCAGTAATTATGTAATTACGTATTACTTCATGTAAAAAGTTCAACTGTTATTGTTCAATAGTTACAATATACATGTACAATATCTTAAAGGAGCTTCTATTATTGGAAATAACATTTTTCATTAGAACCTCAACAATTTGGGATTAACAGCACTCCACAAATTAGTAAAATAAAACAATTAATACGGTTTGATTATAAAGTTAATTGCAGCAAATAGAAATACCCCAAAATGTGAAATTTAAATTAAATAATCAATATCGGAATGTTTTCTTGGCCTAATAAATTACCAAAGATTTTTCTAGCTGATACAACCGAGACTTCAGTCAGTGATTTATTAAATTATTAATGTTGCCTTCCGCGTAAAATGAATAAACTAGAAAGGCAACGGAAAATGTAAAATAAAACACAACTTCAGAATGTAGCAAACAAAATAAATTTGTAAATGTTAAACTGACGAAATACCTTGGCAAGCATGTTCAAATTAATAATCCTTTAACGATTTCTATTCTTTTGTACCATGTCCGTTGTGGACATTAGGAAGAGGGGGTCCAAGCTATATTTTTGGCGTTCTGAACTTTATTGTAACCCTTCTTTATAATACGTAAATGTGTCTCCCGTTGTCGTCTGCAGAAGCTTTTCCGACAACTGTAAAAGGACTCACCAATCTAATCTTTGTTGCTTTAAAACAATTTTGACTAAATCAATAAATAAAAATCTAAGAAATTGAACATATCGCACTGTCAATAAGATCCTGTGTCAGATCGCAAACTCCAGAAGCTTCTTAAATGCCCTTTATTTCGCAAAGATTTCTAGATTTCCAAAGAGCTTCTCAAGTTCTCTCCTAGAAACTTTTAAAGAGTAAAGACACAACATTTTCCAGGAGATTTGAGAAATTTCCCGGGAAACTACTGAAAAATCAGGAAATCAAGGCTTTACAAAAATATTTTTAAATTTCTGTTTTTTCTTAAACGTTCTTAGTTTTCTGAGCGATTTCCTGGAGGTTCTATTAAGTTGGGGATTTTTGAAGAAATTATAAAATTAAATTAAAACTTTCTAGAAGCTTTTTGAACTTTTTTTTTCTAAGAATTTCTTAATTTCCAAAAAGTTTTAACAAATTTGAAAATCAAAATCACTTGAAGTTTTTCGAAAGGTTTTCTCGGGAATTTTCCTGGACATTTTCAAAAATATTACAAAATTAAAGACATTCGAAGTTATACAAGAGTTTTTTCGAAATTTTTGTTATATTCTTCAAGATGTTTAGATTTGCCTAAGGTTTTCTTGGAATTTTCTGGAAACATTTAAAGAATAAGGAAATCAAAGTCAAAACTTTGCAGGAGATTTTTGAAATTTCTATTGTTTTCCCAAAATACCTTTAGAATTTCCTGGGATATTAAAAAATTAGAAAGTCAAAGCTTTCTAGAAATACTTTAAAAGTTTTGTTTATTCCTAAGCCTTTTTCAGGTTTCTAAATAATTTACAAAGAAACTTTAGAAGAAATTGGAAAGCAAATTTACTCAAAAGCATTTCCGGGGTGTTTTGAATCTTCTGTTATTTTCCAAGCATTTCTTAATTAAGCGTTTTATGACGATTTTTTATCACAATTAGAAAGTCAAATTTATTTTCTGAAGGACTGTTGTAGCGAAAAATTTCCTTGGGTTTTTGAAAATTTAAGTTTCAGAGTTTCCACTTGTTAGTTAGAAAATTAAAATAACAAAGTCGGCAGCAAGTACGAATTACTGCTGGATTTTTGTAATTCGAAATAGAAAGTAAACTAGCATTACTCGAACTTAAGTTTCTACAGATTTAAGTTTCTTACAGATTTTCAACAATTTAAGTTTTCAGTTTAGAAACTAAACTAAAAATTTAGCAACTAATAAGAATTATCGCTGGATGTTTTTTAAGACAGATAATGAACCAGTAAATATTAAAATCTAATTAAAGCTTCCTAATGATTCCTGAAAATTTTAATACTGTAAAGCTGAACACTGAACATAGTCAAGAAGTTAAAGCATGCTTTTCAAGTTTGATCATTCACAGAGGGAATCTAAATTGTCAGTATCTCGAAAGCTTATTTTACATTACTAACAGACGTATAAATTCGGTTTCATAACGTTCATAACAGGTAACAGTACTAACTTAAAGCATAATCATAATTATTTGATCTTTAATAGAAGTGCAGATCGTTTTCTGGCCGATTTTGAAATATCAGATTATTTGGTTTGGAGTGCACTTCACAGAAAGTCAGAAAGAACGTAATTAATTTTTGATCTAACTTCACCAACTAAAGTTTGACCCAACTGCAAAAACACTCCTGATTGTAAATTTCATTGGTTGAGCTTCTTAATATTGTATTTAAAAACAGAAAATAGAATTTTTCTCAATTTAAAACAAAATTTCCCTTTGCGTAGCTGAAATTAACTAAACTGCGAATATGTATTTAATCGGAGTTTATTTAAGTGTAAATATAAAACAAAAAACAATAAATAACAGTGCAAAGCGGATGCTCCAATCCACTAATTCCCAACGAATAAATTATTTCACTTGTGCAAAATGAATAACAATAACGACCAGTTTGACACCGAAATAGCCAGATATTCAACAACGTATAATATAGCGCAGCGAGTTAAAATATTCAAATTAGAATTGCATGTATATACACGAACATATTTCAAAGGCAAGCCAACGTAACACGTACACTACGTACAGTCCGTAACTTTATTACAATAATAATTATAAAGCGGTGTGACGTTACACTTTCATTGCGGTGGACGTATTACGCTGGGCGGAAAAATCGTACTTTGCTGGTCAGTTTTTTGTTTTCATCCCGGCAAAGTAAGATTTACGAGAAAATGCGCTACGAAATAAATCACAGTTCAAAGAAAACAAAATCTAGATGTCAATTTGTACGGGAGATGTGCCTCCATCTTTATATCGTACAGACATATAGATATATAAAGAACCCGGGGCCAATGAAGAGGATTTAGGGAGCCCGCTTGTCTTTAACGGGTCCGCTTCAATATAACCAACCTCGAAAAACAGACAAAGGCGTAAAAGCAATTTAAAGCAATGTACTGTAAACGCATCGTTTTATAGCCGGGATATTTGTATTTTTAGGACAAATTCGTTTACTGAAATGTGTTAAATACAAGCACAAAGCTACAGAACGCGGTGCTGTGTATACATACCAGTTTATTAATGCCGCCGTTTGGGGGTTAGTACATTTTTAAAACCTTTCAAACCAAACAAGTCCCTCTGTAAGCAAATTCTGAACACAACACGTAGCATTACCGGGAAACTTTTGTCTTGCTTTTTACAGCAACCCCGTTCGTTTTTCATTTTTCTCAAACACGACTGCATGTAATAGAAACCGTCGAATCAATTTTCAATATCTATGAATCACAGATGAAACCATCAAACCGCAGATTGAAGATTGAACACAACTCTTAAGAGCAGAAATCGCAATCTATTCTCAAGGGCAAATGGAAATGATCTTATTTTTATAAAAATACCAGAAAAATCACTAAAATTACTGAAGCCTGAATACTCGATACCGGTGAAATTGTTAATGTACTTCCATTCGTATTCATTTCAAAATCCTTATTTTGCTTAAAGACACATTTTGCATTACCTGATTTGTTCGACCATACCAGGATAACGAGAAAAGCTCCAGAGTTATTTTATGGACTTCACATCCTCCGAATTACTTTTACTTCTCTATTTTCCGGATTTTGAAAACTACACTTTAAATGATATTGATACATTGGATTCCCATACCGTAAGAGTCTTATTTGCATCCTGATCATTTATTTTGCTTATTTATTTAGATGTAATATAGTTACTCAGCGAAATTTTTCAAGCAGTTTTCAAAACACCCGCCTTCGAATTAAGATTACTCCGTCGTAAAACGTACAACAAGCTTTTAAGGAAAAACCATTTTTAAATTGAAATTAATTGTTTTAGTTCCAAAATGCTGAAGTAAATATTTAAAAGTTAATAAACCATAACGTAAGAGGCTTTTAACGCACGTTTTAGTTTAAAGAAAGACTAATATATTCTAAAATCTTACCAATCTCTCGTTAAAAGTAGGACTTCCCCTTACCTGAAACAAAATTGCATATTATTATAAATCAAATTAAATGATTGAAATGATTTAATTACAAATATTTTACCAGCAAGGGAGGCAAGTAACGATAGTTATTTGTCCTCGCTACGCTTGAATTCAATCTTCCATACTCAACAAAATAAATGACTTCATTCCCATTGCGTGTACCATCGTCTCTAATAAAAAATGAGACGGCAAATATTGTATGTATCCTGTTAATCAGTCTTTGTTTTACATAGAAATTGCAGTTTTTAAAAATTCTATACACCAGAAAGTAATCAATAAGTAATATTTAACAAACAAAAAACTCAAAATCAAAATAAGAGTTGTACCCTCCTCTTTTATTAGCTGCGTTAGTAACATTTTTCCACTGCTCACATACATTTATCACTTGATTAATGTAAACGCAAAACTAATAATTGCCTCTATTTAGGTTGTGAAGTAATTGTACTGTCATGACAAGCAAACAAATCGTAAAATCAGTCTTTTATACTATTAACACAACATGGCAAAAACTCAGAGAAGCAGAATTTAATTTCCTGTAAATATTCCAAGACTTGGAAATTTCCAAGGGTAAACGTACAGAAAATGAGGGGTAGTAAAAAATTTAAAAATTACAGAACAAGACAGAAACAAATGATTTACAACATCTGTGCGTTCTTCAGTTTGTATAAAAACCGATTATTGTACATTATACAAAAGCAGTAATTTGTTTGGGTTACAAAATTGTGCGTGATAGACCACTATTTACAACTGCTCGTTTAAGTTTCTCAAGTGCACTCAATTTAACGGTGTTGTATAATAAATTACATACACTACACGTAAGAGTAGTATTTATCTTGATATCTTGAAAAATTGACTGTAATATAAAATCATAACGAAATTGAAAAGTATTTTACTGATAAACCATAAAATACGTTTAACATTACATAAATGTGTTTCAAATCTTTGATAATTTAGAACGTGGAAGTGGAAACAATTTTCTTTCATAACTCGACACGACTAAATATACCGGGTGTTCATTTGCAAATTTGCCACCTCCGGTGTTTGAGTATACGAACATCTTAAAAAAAAAGCCTGAGATACGTCAACAATATTGTTAAGAGGGCCTTATTTTGAATTGAGATGAGTGCTACCTCATTTTAAATATCCCTTTATTGACTACATTTTGCCACCTACTTCTCTAAGTTTGGGCAACCCGTTTTCGAGTAGAATGTTCAAACTTTAGGAGTGCTCATTGTGAGAATACTGGTAGTTTAACCCTGAGAGCAGGCAACGTGCTATATTACAAAGAGAAGGCGACAAATAATAGAAATGGAATAGGCTTCTCAGTGCACAGAAGGGTGGTTAAATATATCTACTCAACTGTAGGAATATCATCGAGAATAGCTTATATTACTATTAAACTATCTAAGAGATAGGTACTCCCTGAAAGTCATACAGCCCTCACAGCCGCAAGATCAAGACGTGGAAAAATTACATGAAGATTTAGACAGAGTGATTATTGAAACCTAGTGTACTATCATAGTGGGAGCCTTTAACGCCAAGCTGGGGAAAAAGTACAGGGGCAAGATCTGCGTTGGAACACACGGTAGAGGAACGCGTAATGATAGAGGCCAAGAGTTAGTAAACTTCCTTGATGAACACCAGCTGAAAGCAGTGCACACCTTCTTTTATAAAAAGCAACACAGGAAATGGACATGGCAAAACCCTGATGCTAACACAAGGAATGAGAAAGACTTTGTAATTTCCGACATACATAGTAAATGTATGAGTTCTTAACCGAGTTAGTATCAGTGATTATAGGTTGGTACGAGCCCAGATAGTATTAAACACAAGAAAAGAAGCCCATACAAAGTAATACTAAAAGGTTAGGCCAAAGAAGCAACATATAGGAATACCTTTAAAGAGAATTTTGCAAAAAACCAAATCAGCGATACGAGAGATATAGAGGACCTACACAAGTATATAAATAAATAATATAAATGTCACCGGCGCTTCTTAGAAAGGGACATCTAAGAAGAATAAAATAATAAAACTTAAGAAAATGCGAGAAAACTAAGAAATAGGGAAAGACAAAATATGACAGTAGAAGAGCTAAAAGAGAAAAATAAAACTATTAGATGAAAAGTAAGAACAGAAGTGTAAAGAAGAATTAGACTTGGATAGGCTGCTTACGGAAAATTGAGAAATGTGTTTAAGTCAAAAACGTATACTCAAATCCTCAAAACTAAAGTGTTCAACCAATGTGTCCTCCCAGGGCTCCCAGTGCTCACATACGCTTCGGACGTGGTCTCCTACGAAGACTATTACAAAGAAGACGAAGGTAAAGCAAAGGGCAATGGAGAGGTCGATGTTGGGAATACGGCTACTAGACAAAAATCTATGGATTGTATTAGAAATAAAACTAGAGTAGAAGACGTAGCCTACCGCAACGTAAAAGCGGCAAAGGACAGGACACCTAATGAAAAGAAATGATGGAGTAAAAAAAGGTGACACAGTGGAGGCCAAGAAAGGGAGGAAGAGATTGCAGTTGCCCCTAGAACCAGATGGAGATGATGTTAGCAAGATAGTCGAAACACAGTGGAGAGTAACAATTGATCATAGAGTGAACACAGATTGGGGAGGCGTACATCCAGAAATGTAATAATTAATACTGTTGATGCTGATGATGGGAGTTTTCCTCGATTTGTCTAAACTTTAAAAACATGACAGAGCCAACAAACTTTATTTAATACGAGAACCATACCATATAGAATTCGCATGATTTTGATAGGTTAACATCATTTCTTAAGAGTCTCCAACGAACGAACAAAAACGCTTTTGTAAGTTATACTTTTTAATTGCAGACTGTAAACTAAGGAACCTTTTGTGCGTGAAAAGCAGTATTTCAATGATTGCTGATTAATTTGAAATTAATATTTCTTTGTGAAATGAACCATCACAAATTTTACTACTATTATCAGTCTCCTTGCTTAATACTAATTTCACTCCGTCTGAAATTAGTATTAAAAAGTTTAAAAAGTCTGGCTAACCAACACAAATGGAGTAAAACTGTGGGGGTATTCTTAAAATGAGCATCCTAAAGTTTGAAACGAGATGCTCAAATTCAAAGAACTATGTGGTTCAATGTATAATAAAATGAGACACCACCCTCTTTAACATTAACATTTTTATGAGGTAGTTTTGAATAGTAGGAGGGCGAAACAAGAGACTTAGTTTTTATGTCAAAATAGGCCCCCGCAATAATATTGTTGGTGTATTTTGGGGTAGAGATGCATTTGTAGATCTAACTATTGGGGTGGTAAATTTTCAAATGAGCACCCAGTATATAATGGCAATGAAAAATAATTGCAGAACATTTTACTAGAATAAAGGGGGGTATAACACAATCGTTTAAAACTGAAACTCCTTCGTCAATATCCGCATTGGATATGGCAAAGGAATATAAATAAAATCTTCAAATAAGTACTTCTAAAAGCTTCGACGATCTGCATTTTTATTGTAACAATAATTTTTTTAATCTACGAAAATGTTATAAAATTAAAAAATACCCGAATTTTTCAGGCTCATCTAAATGACAGTGTAATTCCTTATTAGCCCATCATATTCCTATACGGCAAAGGTCTTTTTTAGTGAGGGGTTTTTGGTCTACTCTCAAATAGTGACCGGTCCTCGAGAGGAACAATCGGGCTACAAATTTCAGTACTGACCGGATACAACGAAGCTTAACTCTCCTGATCGTACTGACCTGGAGTACCTAGCTACCGCATCTCGGGACCTAACATTGTATTAGAAAATAAAATTTAGAATGTAAAAATAAATTTTATTTTAACATTGTAATCTAAATTAAAATTTATATTTACATTACTGAGCACCTCATAAAAATAATAAATTAGACGTGGGCATTGAACCGAACAAAAAACATTCTGTTTTACTTTATGCATAGCATGAAACTCAAAACCTACAGGGTATTAATTCTTCTACGCCCTAATTGAAGCACCTACGTTAAAGCATTTACTTGAAATGGCAAATTAAAAATCCTACGTAAAATAAGTAAAATTAATTTAATATAAAAACAATGAGACTTCATACACATTTTTATTTCCATGAATTTCCAGCTTGTTATTAAATAAATTTCAGTTTTAAAAGCTAAAATCTGCAAAAGAGGATCGAATATTTATGGCGCACTCTTAATTACGTAGACGTAACCGTAAAAGAAGACATACATTAAATGAATTGAAACAAGGTAATAACAAGTACACGAGCAGGTCAGTCACAAATTTCATTCCTAGCCTAATCAAAAGTTTATCAGCCTTTTAACGTAATGTTTATGCTCACTAAAAATAAATCGGGACAAGTTAAAATTTCTCCAGGGTATACAAAAAGGGATGTATTTAATTATCTCACGCCATAAACTTCAACCCACTATAAAATCCCTTTATTATTAATAAAAAATAACACGAATAAACATAACTGACAATTATAATAAATTCTTTAAAAATATTCAGGGTTTCAATAAACTGCCACCTTTTCAGGAAAGTAATTAAACGGAAAGTTGAAACAGGCTTCGGGCATATTGACAAGAAAACCCACGCACATGTTTGAGAAAAGCGACCCACATCATATATTTCGAATGAGATAAGTTTAATCAACATTTGTACATGGGTCGTCGAAAATCAAAATGAGCAAACTATTGGTAATTTGAAATATTGCCGAACCTTTTAGTACAACAGCGAATACAACGAGCTGGTAGACAATTTCAGTTGGATATTAGGGGATTAAAGCCATTTGAACCGAGGTTCATTTAATTAAAACGAACAAACATCACATTGACCATGCAATTATGCAAAATATTAGTTACATAGTACTTTTGGTTGATTTGATATGGCCGAATCTATTATAATAAATCATATAATTTTTTTCGGTATGATATAAATACCTTTTTATTTTAATATTTATGAAAATATAAATTAAAACTAAACCTATACGGAAATAACTTTTGTGAATGTCCACTTCAAAATAAACAAACCAAATTAACCTCCCTTAAAATCTAAATCAGATTACAAAATGTTAATTAATTACCTATAAACCAGAGTGTAAAGCATGTATTTACGTTATATGCGTGACAAATACAAGGTAAACTTTGTGTTGTACCAATTCGCTGTAAAATACTGAAAATAAACATCCAAGAATGTAATACTGTGCAAAAAGCTGATGCTAAATCGGTCTTCAATACATCAGAATATCCAAAAGCATCATTAAAATAAAACAAAGAAAATCAAACAGAGAACTTGTTCAAATCCGGTAGATGAAAAAAGAAATTTCAGAAAGATAAACGAACATACAAATTTCCAGACAACTAAATTTCAGTCACTCTTCCGTGATTTTCGTCGTCTTGTATTGCCCTTTATTTTATCTACCCTTCCACGCAGCAATTTTATAAGCACTGTCATATGTAATTTAACTAACAAATCTGAATGTTTTCTTCTGTCGTCTGGAAAATCTGCGATTCTGCATAAATTTCTTGAAAATTTTGTTGTTGCTTTTTACAAAAGATCTGGCGTTAAATTATAACGTGGGAATAATGTATTTCCGAATAACGAATACAAAAGTTTGAAACTATAATTTACATTAATAGAAACTTGGAAGTAGTCGAGTGAAAATTTGCATTACTAGTAGTGGTGGATTTTAAACGATTTGCATTTTAGATCGGTAACGAATACCTATATTTAAATGTTTGTTCGGTATTCTTTTACCTACTTCGAACTAGCTGTTTGAGATAGTAACACGTTGTGGTTTAAACTACATATGTGTGAAAAGGTAACGGTATCGGCCTCCTAAGTCGCTAAGCACAACGCCTTCAACATCGTTTCCCAATTATTTTCAATAACTGGGTAGGGCACCCGCCGAACATCCGACTCGGGTTTGACCCCGAGACCGCCCACGCTGTAGTCGAATGCCTTAACCAGTCGGCCACTCCGGCGATTTAAATTTTATGTACTTCATCTAATTTTAGAAATAATTTCAAAGGAAGTTTGGTTGCATCTTCAAAATTGTAACAGTTAAAATATACTTAAATTAATTATAAACTAACTACGGAAAACAAAGAACAATTCTAAGATTTCCCCCCTTCATATAACATCTGATTTTGTTACTTGCGAAAGTGCCTAATTTAAGGTTTAATGATTCAAGGTAAGTGAAACAGAAATTTATTTGCCAAAGTTAAATTAAGTTGGTTAATTTTCTTACTCCGTCCTACATAATCAGCAGTGTCCTCCTCATAATTTAAAAATTTAAATTCCCGTGCACACACACTTGTTTATTAGATGAGCAAGTTTAAACTGAAAGAATAAGAACCTACTCGACGATAATCACCCCAAATTATTAACCATCCTTCAAATTATGAAAGCACTTAGTAATGGAAGTCCTAAATATTTTTTTTTTTTTATATATATTATATTTATATATAAAGGAGCCTAACACGTAAGAGTATAAAGGTTCGGAACGGTTAAGAGCGTTAATGTTAAATCGATAACTCATCGCAAATGTATTTTGATAATCAGAAAGGAAGCTAATGGGTTTCTGGGTAGACGTTTACAAAACAAAGACTAATAATAAAACTTTAGAGGTATAGAAAAGTAATGCGGATGTTATAAGGGTAGTAACATCTTCTTCGCATTTTTCCGACTTACAAAACTGTTTACAACCAGATGCTGCTTGAAGCACAATATTGGAAACGAAACATTTACATACATTGAAAGCCGATATATTCGCCTAACGACGCAGAAACAAGCAGGAAACCTTTGGTGAAGGTGCATTTTGATGATGTAGGCATATAAGATGGGGGTCGCGTGTCGTTGCTACAGGGGGTAAAAGAGAGCTGCGCGACTTTGGAGGCGAGGCTTGCTTTTTCAGAACATACATCAAGGTCTCAGGTGTTGACCTTTGCCGGAGATGGAGCAGAGGTAGATACGGTATATTTATTAGCAAGCACAGCAGTACGTTATTCTGCCTTAGTAGTAGAGGTGGAGGCGTCTATGAATGGTAATATGAGTATAAAAATGCGAGCGAATGTCTATATGAACAAAAAGAAAGCGGTTAATCTTGCAAGAAGATAAAAGAATCCGCCGACAAAAGAAGTCTTTCTTTTATGAACGTTGAAATCGAACAGGGAATATATTAAGATGTAACACCGCACTACTTTTAAAATTATAAGAAACCTTAAAACACGTCCTCAGTGTGTTCAAATGTGCAATAATAATCAAATTCATAAAAGCTGCTTATTAAAAGTGAAAAAAGTGTTTCTTTCATTGGCAGACATAAGGTCAACAACTGCTGTGGAGATACAGGTGAATATAGTACTCACAGTAAATTTATAGATATTCAAAATGAAATTCTTTCATATAAGGAAAGATTGGACGAACTTGGTAAAGACAATATGCTTAAGGATAATTATATAAAAAAGCTGAAAATGAGAAACGAGAATTTATTTCTGGAAGAAACTGTTAACAATGAAAATTATCTTGGCCTATTAAAAGCCAAAATCAACAAATATAAAAACTACAAAAGAAACTATGTAGTTGAACTTAAAAGATTATTAAATACTATACTAATACTACAACAGGATCAAAATATAAAGCAAGTAACTTCAGTAAGTATTTAAGCAGAAGTATTTTGAAATTTAAAAAAATGAATTACGAACTTTACATAATAGATTTTTGACGTAAGCGAAGCTATAAAAAATTAAGTATATCAAACTTAAAAGTAATGTACTATCTGTAACCTCTTATAATACCTTTTTGGTGTCGAAGCTGGTGCGTTAACGTATAAGGCTATACGTAAGCAATGCACAACCCTCAGCGGGTTGTGAAGTTGGTGCGCCGTTTATACTTACATACTGCACCATGTGTAGAGTGTAATGTGTATATATGTGTAAGACCTTGTTACCCTACCGCCTAGGCCTGTATTCCGAAGAGAGCGCCGTTAATTAGGTGCCCACGAATGGTCACCAGGGGGATTCGAACCAAGGACTAGCGCAACGCTAACCTCACGCTCTACCACTGCGCCACCCTGGTTATGAAATATATAGTATGAAGAAAAAGGCAAATAATAGGGCATATTCTGAGATGCGGATTTCTAAGACTGTCTTTGAAGGCAAAATAGAGGGTAAAAACCCTAAAGGAAAACCACCCCTTTAGTACATCGAACAAATATTTTCCCAATATTTTCTTATATACAATTTAGTTTATGGGCATAATAGGTACTGGGTACCTCTGCCCTACTCTGTAATAAATAATATATATATATATAATCAACTCCCTTTCTACCCTTAGGGTGTAGGGATTGCATTACATCTCCTTACAATCTACAATATTTTCAGTTCACAATTCACTACCTTTACATTATGTTACATTTCACACTTCTGTATCACTTAGTCCGTTATAAATTTTTTCCATTCCACTCTATCTACTGCAAGCCTTTTCGCTTCTGCCCAAGGTTTCCCCTTCTTCTTTAGGATCTGCCCGATTACTTCATCCCACGTTTTCTTTGGCCTTCCTCTTTTCCTTTTGCCTGTCATTTTGGATTCCCATATCTTCTTGGTTTGGGCTCCTCCCTCCATTCTTTGTAGGTGGCCCCACCATCCTAGCTGTTTGCGCTCTATAAATTCCTCTATTGACTCGATGTTCAATTCTTGTCTTATTGCCTCGTTCCTAAGTCTATCTCGTTTGGTTACTCCCATCGCTCTTCTAAGGTATTTCATTTCGGCAGCCCTAATCTTGCTTTTTTCTCGGTCTGACAGCACCCATGATTCACTTCCATATGTAAGGATTGGCCTATATATTGCCTTAAATACCTTCATTTTCGTTTCCCTTGTTATTTCTTTTTTATTTATGAAGGCTTTACTCAGGGCATAATATACTTTATTTGTCGCTTCCAATCTCCTATTCACCTCCAGACCTTGATTGCCTGTCTCTTCAATATTTACTCCTAGGTATTGGAAATTGCTCACTTGTTCTATTAGTTCATCATCTATTGTCACTTCTATTTCCTTCCTTTCCTCACCCACTACCAATATTTTCGTTTTAGACTTGTTCAGCCTCATTCCATTATTTGTCAACACTTCGTTCCATACCTTCAGATTGTCTTTTAAATCCTTTTCACTCCCCGTTATTAGTGCTACGTCATCCGCGAATGCACATTCGGAGATGTAGACCTTTTCGAGATTTCTATATCCAATACACAAAGATTTTGTTCTTTGTTTTGCCCTTCTAATTACTTTGTCCATGAAAGTGATGAATAGCAACGGGCTGAGGCTGCCTCCTTGTCTGACACCCATCTTCGTATGGAATGTCTCGGACTCTGCATTCTTACTGATTATCCTGTTTCTTGTTTCCCTGTAGAGGCATTTGGTCACTCTGATTAATTTCTTGTCTATATTCCTTTCACTTAGGCACTCCCATATTCTCTTCCTCGGTACTCGGTCAAAGGCCTTCTCCATGTCTATGAACGCTAGGTAGATTGTTTTAGATCTTGCTCTCGCTCTGTTAATAATTTCTTTAATTGTGAATACATGATCCTGCGTGCTTTTTCCTTTTCTAAACCCGCTTTGTACTTGTAATAACGTCGGTTCTACTTCCCTCCTTAGCCTTTTCTCGATGATTTTTTCAAACAACTTCATTGGAGTACTCAGTAGGGTTATCCCTCTGTAATTATTACAGTCCATCCCGTCTCCTTTTTTAAAAATTGGTAGTATTAATCCTAATTCCCAGTCTTTAGGTATTTTCTCTTCCTTCCAAACTCTATTAAATATTTTCAGTAATATTTGCAGTCCACTTGTCCCCATGCTTTTAATCATCTCTGTCGTAATTCTGTCACAGCCGGGTGCCTTGCCATTCTTTAACACTTTTATCGCTGCTGCTAATTCCTCCCTCATGATCTCATTTCCTTCATTTTCTTCTTCTACAACTCTACTTAAGGTTTCACTATCTTCTTCCTGAGGAGTTTCTAATTCGTGTTCTGTTTCTGTTATAAGCAGCTTTTGGAAGTACTCTTTCCAGCGACTCATTATTTCTTTCTCGCTTCTTAGTATCTCTCCTTTTTCGTTTTTAATTCCTATGGTATCTATTTTCTCATTTCTCCTGAGGTTCTTTAACACTTTGAAGAATAATTTTTGATTTCCTTTACTGTCCTTTTCAAGTATGTCTCCGAACTCCTTCCATGACTTTTGTTTAGATTCTCTAATTACCCTTTTAACTTCAGCCCTTTGTTTCTTGTATTCGTCGTACTTCCCGTCTGTTTTGTTATTTAGGTATTCTTTCCACTTTCTTTTCTTGATTTTAACTTGTTGTTTAATTTCTTCAGACCACCACGCCGTTTGCTTCTGGCTTCTATTCTCCTTGTGCGTCCCGCATACCTTTTTGGCCGATGTCACAATTATATTTTTAAAAATTTCCCATAATTCTTCCATGTGAGCACTATCTAATTCTTTTTGATTCTTCCTTATTTCTCTTTCTACCACTTCTTCATATTTTTTAGCTGTTTCTTTATTCCTTAGTTTATAGTTTCTTATTGTTTCTTTCCTTTTCTTGAGAACTTTCTTATCATTCTGTAGGCTCTCTTTACCATGTTTACATTTAATTTTGCCTACTACCAGGAAGTGGTCGCTGCCAATCTCAAATCCTCTTCTCACCATTACGTCATTAACTATTGTTCTACTACTTCTCTCTACAATTATATAATCTATAATAGAGTACTCTCCTCTACTTGGCACTGCTCTTGTGTATTTATGAATGTCTTTGTGTTGGTAGAAGGAGTTTGCGATGATTAAGTCATACACTATACAAAAATCCAGCAACCTTCTCCCGTTGTTGTTCCGTACTTCTTCCCCAAATTTACCAATAACTTTGTATTTGTCATCTCGTTTCCCTACTCTAGCATTTAAGTCTCCCACTACATAAATCCTCCCTCTTGCCGCCTCTACCGTTAAGCTTAACTGTTCCCAAAATTTGTCTTTCTCTTGTGCTCTCGCATCTTCGTTGGGCCCATATACAGCAATTATCGTTTCTTCTTTCGTTGAATGCTTTAGTTCGATTATTAAGATTCTTTCTGAAATTGCCTCCCATTTATTTATCGTGTTTTTAATATCTTTATGGAGTATACATCCTATCCCTGCTTGTGCTCTTTCCTTCTTGTCTACTCCACTCCAGATTAATATATGCCCGTTTTCTAATTCTACGAATCCCTTTCCCTTCTTTTTTGTCTCAGGTATTATTAACATTTCTAATCTCGCTCTCTCAAATTCATTAACTAATTCTACTTCTTTGCCACTTATGCTCTTAATATTCCATGTTGCCATTTTTATTATCTTTTCCTTAGTGGATTTCCTCTTATTCTCTTCCAGTTCCTCCGTCCTTTCCTTCCTTTGCCTTTTTGTCTTTTTGTTTTTGTCTGTTGGTATTACATTTTTTTCCATTTTCATTGCATCGATCGTTTTCCAATTTTTCAGTCCTTTACGTTTTTCCGTTAATCGTTTTTTGGTGGTCTTTGGAGTGATTTACTTGGCTGCTTATTGTACTTCTCCAGTTTTTGGGTTTCTTTGTTCCAGTTCCAAATTCCCTCTTCACTTATCAGCTTCTGATAGCCCACTTTGACTTTTTTGCCCTTGGCTGATTCCTCTTTGGCACATTTCCGGATTATTGCTTGTATCTTTCTTTCTTCTGTTGTCAGGTCATCGTTTATATATACTTTTTCTCCGCAGCTTCGTAGTTTGCTCTTGTTGCTCATTACCATGCTTTTGTCTCCCTTGCTGTTTAGCTCGATCAAACAAGTTTTTTCTCCTAATTTTCTTGCTGTTTCCGCTTTCAATGTTACGCCCAAGTTCCTCTCTATGAACCCTTCCATTTCTTCTTTTAGCATTTTCGGATTGCTTGATTTCATTTTTATCCCTTGGAGTACTATGTTTCTTCTCCTCTTTTCTCCTTCCAATTTCGCTATTTTTTCGTTTGTTATCATTGCTTCCTGTTTTAGTCCGTCAATTTCTTTCATGGCGTTTTCATTGATACTCTTCAAATCTTTAATCTCCTTCTTAAAATCTCTTTGTTCATCTCTTAGCTTTCTTATCTCTTCCTGCAGTATTTTTGTTTCTTCGTTGTTATTTTGCTGGTCTTTTTTTATTTCTTTTATGTCCCCCGCCAGATTTCTCATTAAGTCCATCATTTCCTTCATCTGTTCTTTCATACTATCTTTGGGGTCCTCCTCTTTTGTCGGAGTTCTGTGCATCCTTCTGGACTTCTTGAATAGGGTATCGATATTTTCCTTCTTTCTCTTCCCCTCATCCGTCAGATATTCGTCAGAGTCCATTTTCTTCTACTGTAGGTTTTTATTTAGAGATTAGCTTACAACTGCGAAAATAGCGCCCGAATCACCTCCTCGAAAGCAGTCCTATTATCAATTTCGCTACGTTTTCTCTTCTGTCTGGTTTACTGTTATAATTTTCTGATTTGTATTTATGCAACCCTTTATACTTTTCTTTGTATTTTGGGTTGCCTATCCAGTTGCCGTCGAAATGGGAATTTCTGAGCCTTGAAATTTCATTTATCTGTTCTAATCGCTATTTTTGCATGCAGAAATACGCCTTCTTGTTACTTTCCCATAACCTATAATATTGTTAATTGTGAGGGTTTTTACTCACAGTTTCATCTATTACACGCTTTCTTCTCCTTTCTGCTTCTCACAGTGGTTTTCTACTTGATGTGTCCTTTCCTTCTAATTTTTATTCCCTCGATATGGTCCAATTTGAACTTGAATATCGGAGTAATATAAACAACACTCTCGCCTCAACAGAAAGGTTTATAATAAATAATAATAATAATAATAATAAAAAAATAATAGAAGACACAAAAAATATGAACGAATGAAGAGAAAAGCTTCCAACAGGAAAGAATGGATTGCTGGGTCAAATCAGTCCTTGGACTGTAAACTATGAAGGGGAGAAATATATAACAGGAAGCGTTCAAACAAATATACTAAAAGTAGGAAATGAAAGTCTAAAATTTAAGAAAACTACAAACAAGAACGGATGGTAAAAGAAATATTAGATCCCATGAATATTTAAAAAAAAAAAAAAAAAAAAAAAAAAAAAATAATGGCGAAATTGAATATAGACGAACAAGCAAAAAATAAAAGAAAAATCAAAGAAGCCAGAGAAAGATAGATGAGAGAGATGAGAGACCAAAATCTAAAATTTAAATGAAAGATCAACAGGGCCTAATAGGACCTACGATCTAATATTTTAAAACGTGCTATAAGACAAATGAAAGTGGGTAAAGCCCCATAACTTGAACCCGAATTAAAAAATGAAGAAAATATAGACATATTAGTAGCCTTATTTAATAAGTTTTACACAACTGGAAATATTTCACACGACAGGTTGAAGTCTATGTTTATCACCTTGGCAAAAAGATAAATACAAAATCATATAACGGTTACAGACTAATACATCTTAGGAGACATTGCCCAAAAATACTGCTACAGAACCCTATATACAAAAACTGCGAAGAAGTAGTAAGCGACACGCAGTTCGGTGTTGATGCAGAAGTGCATAGTACAACAAGACACCTTAAATTCATGCAAGGCTTAAAAATAGTTGGTTTAGACGACAGAGACATACCGCTAATCAAAATATCTGTACTGGAAGGAAAACCAGAAAGCAAAAGGGATACCGGTTGAAAAATATAAAGCAATGGACAGAGATGATGAATGTTGAACAATTATTAAGACAGGGGAAGACAGTGAAATATTCGCCACCGTAATCGCCACCTTCAATTAATAAGACAGAACCCAAAGAAAAGGAAAGCATAAGCAGGAAATGCTAGACCAAACATAGACTTCGTTTAAATCAATACGATTTACATAAGTAACTGCATGAAAATTGTTCCAAAACTGTCTATTTTGTGCAACGGCACACGCCTTAGTCAAAAAACTTAATAAACAGTTCCTAGCTCATTATGGATGGAAACGTATTCTTACTAATTGCAGTTTAAATAATTTTACCACTGAAAGTGCATTAGCTTTTTGAGTGTGGGCATTAAGAACACTCAGAAAGATTCAAATAGTTCATTCAAAATTAAAAGATAAAAGTAACGAACTTTGTACAAAACTCAGAGTACATAAGCTTAGAACCAAAGCTTTTTATGGTGCTCTAAAAGCAAATGGAGTGGTGTTTGACTGCCAAAGAAACTTGGAGCTCCCAAAAGTTTATTTACAGCCCAAACCAAGGAATCTATTACAATTTTTACTTCTTCTTCCTCTCATAGCCAAAGCCTAGGCCAATGGCCTGTTAATAACTCTTTGGTATGGGTTCTGTGAGCTCTTTTTGCATGTATGCTCGGCAGGAGGCTGGTTAACCTTACTCATCCAAAGAGGTGAAGAAGACTCGTCAAGATCTCTTTACCTTTTCCTCTGTTGTCCTACTTTGCGATGGGTGCCCTGGCCAAATCAAAATTATGACTGTTATTGGCATATTTGCTCCCATTCTATACTCTACATAAAAACCCTATAACTTTAACTTTACCAGCTTCGTCCACCAAATAGGGTCTATGGAAGAATTGAAAGTCATTAAAAAGAAAGAAACAATTGCCAAAACAGAATAACACACTGAGATATTCAGTCGGTATGGAACGGTGAAGAAGTTAGATAGAGAAATGTGAGTTTTAGACTGGAAGACCACAGTTATTAGTTTGACTTAAGCGGGCTTTCCGGTAACTTTAATCAGCAGCAGTTAGACCTTAGTAGCAAGTATTTGATTTCTTATGCCATACTAAATCACTTAATAAATCTTATATGGCATCTGAGGTGTTGCGTTAAATTGGTTCAAAAATTACTTGGTACACAGACAATATCAAACTAAATTCACAAAACATAATTTATTCAACTCTAATGTTGGTGTGCCCCAAGGCTCTGTTTTGGGATCCTTATTATACCATATTTATTTTAAAGATAGCACTATGTTTGCTGATGATTTATAAGTTGTTGTGAGTAAGAGCAGTCTAAATGGCGTTATAAGTTAAGCTAATTCAAAACTGGAAGTGAGTCATTCAAAAATAAATTAACATTAAATACGGATAATAAGATATCAGAATTTTGAAAAATACAGAAATGTAATATCCTTTTAATCAAAAATCCACCTAAGTTGTTCTATTTGGGTACGAATGTTTCGTACATGCACTATTTTAGTTTTACACTAACTTACGAATTTATTCTACAAGCTGTTTTCTCTGCCAACTTCCTGAAAATCGAGATATTTATGCTCCGATCAATAAAAACGTTATCTTAAGTAAAATGACGTTTTTCTAGTTATTTATAGACACCTAAGGATACAATAACTGGTGACTATTTTTGTTATAGACAGACACGTCCATCATAACTGACAACAGTTTTAGATTACACGCAATGAATTCGACATTTTCCTTCACGAGAAAAATAATATCTTTATACTCGTGCAATTTAATGTGCAAACTTCAAATTTAATGTGCGATTTTTACAGCTCTGAAATTCTTTTTAAATTGTCGTTTTACAATGTAACAGTAAATTTCACAAATTGCTTTAATGCATCTGTAACAAATTAATGTTAAATTGAAGCCTAGCTCTACGGTAAAAGGAAACGACAAATTCACCATACAGGATCGACCAGATTTTAAAAACAAACCAAATTTGTAAATGTCACGTTACAGAGACTCTTCTGATTTTTTAACAATTAACCAGCTTTTAAATAAAGCGATCGTTTGATATTTAACACCCTTGCTTCAGCGATTTCAGTCTGAATTTACAGCAAATGTCACTGAACTTTTTTATAAAAATCAATAGCTGTACTAATCTTTTTTTTTATTACAATATGCGCATGAAATATTCAACATTTAGACTCAATTTATTAAACATCAAATTGCCTTAGTAATTTAATTTTCTCTATACCTTGGTTGTATTGTATTTGAGAAATTTTACATCAATTCTAAATGAGGAAACTACAATTTCATTAACTGAAATTTAGACCTTTCTATATGAAGCCGCACTGCACTGGCTTTTGTTGTTGAATAAAGCTGCGGTTTCCTACTAATGTAATTACAAATTTTAGTTCATAGCCGAATATTGCTGTCAAATACCAAACCATATACACTTTCTGATAATTTCACTTTGTGTATGACTTTCTTTAAGTTCAAAATGGCAGCCTTGAAATATTTTTAAATGGGATATAAAAAGTCATGATAGAACTTAAAACTTCATGGAAAGATTACTGAAATAGTAATTTGTAATACAAGTGTTGAAAGCTTGCGTTTGCCACACGAATGTGAAGTTTGCAGCACGAACGATAGTGAGTGCTGCAGTCACATGAGAGTGGCAAATACAAGCTTTTAACACATGTATTACACACTATTTTTTCTACAACCACATTTCCATAAAAAAATTTAAATATTTCTGCAAAATCAAATCTGACATTCATCAAATGTCATTTATGACATTTTGATTTCGGTGCGGCAAAATTATACTTTGCCGCACCGAAAATCATGCATGTGCGTGCGGAAAGTAAATTTTCCGCACGCTAATTTCACTTGTTCGGCAAACACTCATTTTCAATACTCGTATCTATGGAGACGAAGTCTGAAAATCCCACTTTCCATGGTGGGAGTAGAAAAATTCATTTTCAGGTTGAAAGTATTGGTTTTTTTACATGTTGCTTGATTTTAAATTTTGTGATTGAGAATTTTAATTTCGGATGGATTATCGCCAAGTAAACACTGTCTAACTTTTAGTGTCAAATTTTCAGTCCTGACGATCATCTCCTTTTTCAATTTTAGCTTGTATACTCCAACAACTATCCGATATTTTGAAATGAAAATTTTTGTTTTGAAGTTCTAAATATTTTTCCACATTTTCGTTGAAAATTAAAAGTATTGATTTTTTAAATGTTCACGTTCAAATTTTCAGTCCTGGCGATCATCTCCTTTTTCAATTTTAGCTTGTATACTCCATCAACTAAGCTGAAAATCCGATCTTTTGAAATGAAAATTTTTGTTTTGAAGTTCTAAATATTTTTCCACATTTTCATTGAAAATTAAAAGTATTGGTTTTTTAAATATTTACGATGAAAAATTCAAGTTTATTTTAAGCTTTGTTGTTCAGAATTTTAATTTCAGATGTACTATTTCTCCAACTAAGCTGAAAAGTCTGACGTTTAAAGTCACATTTTCAGTTCTGAAGATCGAAATTTGTTTCCAAATTTGGTTTGATAATTGAAGAAATCGTTTTTTGTTTCGTTTTCAGGCTGGAACGTTAGTAGAGCTTGTTTTAAAGAATCTAAAGTTCAAACATTGTAATTGGGAATCTCCATTTTCAATTTAAGATCAACTAAGCTGAAAATCCGATCTCTTCAAATCAAAAATTCTGTTCTGAAGTTCGAAATTAATTTCAACGTTTTCTTTGAGAATTAAAAATATTAAAAAGATTTTACACGTTCGCGATGAAATATTCAAGCTTGATTTTAAGGATCAAAACCTTCAGCTTTGTGCTTGAGAAGTTTATTTTCAGATTAACTATTTCAACCAACTAAGTTCTAAGGTCTGACTTTTATCGAAAGTTGTTTCCAAATTTGGTTTGATAATTGAAGGAATGGTGTTCAGGCTGAAACATTAGAGGTTGTCTTTAAGAATCCAAAGATCAAACTTTGAAATTGAGAATCTCCTTTTTTAATTTAAGATTGTATATTTCATAAATTAAATTTTCAGCCCTGAAGATCGAACTGAGCTTCTAAATTAGAGTTTGTTTTGAAGAATCGAAAGAACAAACTGTAACTGACAATCTTGATTTTCAATTTAAGATTGTATTTCATCAACTAAACTGAAGATTCGGTTTTTTAAAATCAAAATTTCAATGCTAAATTTAATTCTATATCTGATTTAAACATTAAAACATTTCGATTTGCAGGTTGTAGGGTTAAGAACTTTATACTGATTTTTATGAAGTTAAAATTTCAGTCTAAGATTTAGTTCACATAGAATTCTCCCTCAAAAACGATAACAGAAATGTGACCCAAAACGATAATGTAACAACACCTAACACAAGACCCAATTTGAAGTATAATTAATTAAGAAAGATTAATAGGAGTAAACCTAAGAAACAAAAGAAGAAAGATATTAAGTTTAAAAGGTGAATAAAATTAAGCTTAAAGGCGAGAATATTTGTTTTAGAGCGGCACTTCTGGGTCGTTACGTAAAATTTCGCGAGCTTAATACTAATAATAATAGTAATTAGGGGTCCCTATCGTGATTATTTATAATAGATAAAACGTCATGGCCCTTTAGAACACCAGCGAATTTTTGAGGTTCTGATTACAGCTGTAGCTAATATCGTGCACGTGAACTGATAAATACAACGGAATTTACGGGTCATTGTTTAATAAAGAATTTCTCATTATATTTCGGCGAAAAAATTAATTATTATGTAATGGTTCCATTTAAAGGGGATTCAATTTTAATTTCGCAGATTATTGCTTTGGAGTGTAACAGTTTTTTTCCCTAGCCGGTTTACAGCGAAATTTCCTTTCGGTTTTTCAGTTAAATTCTTAATGACGTTTCGCTGTTCGTTCCCGGGGTTGGAAGTTTTTTTTTTATATTTAACTGTTAACACTTCGAGCCTCCAAATTTAAATATTAACTAGATGACGGTTGGGTTTATTGTAAAAAATAAAAAGTGACAGGCTTTTATTTGGTATTAACATCTGGAAAGGTATTCAAAAATATTCGACGGATAAAGAGAAGCTTTGAAAAAATACCGTTTTTTTCACCCCGAATATAAACCGGGGGTGCTGAACGAGCATTCCACATCGAAATGTGACAACATGAAGTGGGTAGCAACAAATGAATCGAGTGAGGCATTTATTAATTTTGTGTCGTACCCGTTGCGGGCCGTTCGTTATTAACTACGTCGTAATGGCAGTTATTAATAATAACGCCATTCTGTGGGGGTAGACGAACTGTCAGGGGCAGTAACTGCTATAGATCAAGTGTCGCAACCTGCTGATTAAATCGGAGCTACCGAGTTCGTTAATTAGCAGATGGGCACGATATGCAGCTTCTGGGGTAGAGAGACCACGAGCGGAGCCCGGCAACCCCAACATACATCTTCGGTAAATCAGTGCTTCCGCGTTTGCTTGGAAACAGCGGTAAATTGTTAGATGGCCCGATACGAGATGAGGGAAGCACGAAAATTTAGATGTATCTAAATTTAAAACACGAGCCGAAAATTTAATACCCCAGCACGGTTCATTCTTTACACAAACTCCTACGCCCAGGACCAGCACTACACGAAAAGACTTAAATCCCTAAGCTGTCCATTTTATTTAATAGCTTCTTTTTAGAAAACGTCTTTAAACAGATTGAAGATATTCCCCATACATTGTCATTCTATGACACTTAGAAATAGTTTTTAAATCTTAGGATTAAAGGATTCTGTTTTCAAGAGATTTATTATCCTTTTGTAGAAGCTTTGTGTGAACTAAACGAATTTCATATGTTTTGTAATCCGGATGTATGAACTACTCTATTCTTATAGTCAACGCTACTTTACACTTGTTTGACTGTAACGCCCTAAACATTTTACTTTTGAAACGAAAACAATTATAGCCCATAAAAAAATAACATCTTTATATGCTAGCTGTATTTTCGAGTATAATGCGATTAGTTTAGGTTTTCTGAAGCTCATAACAATAGTTCACAAGCAGCTTTATTAGAAATCTTATCCAACCGGTAAATAGCACGATGGAAAAGCAGACAACCTTACATAATTGACACTTAATGAACTGGGCAGATGAATTTCGTTTAGAATTGTAATTATACAAATTTCGACGGGTTCGAAACTGATTTGATGTTTAATATAAATTAATAATCATAACTAATTATTTAACCATAACAGAAACACTGGGGCTAAGTGATTGCCAGATATTCATTTACCTACACAATTATTTCGGATATTTAGAAGATCGTATGTTGCCATGTTGCGACCTCCCCTTTCTGTAAATCTGCTTGTTCATTTAAATGTCCGTCTTTTTCGAAACAATTGATCTGCGTTTCCGGGCAACTTACAATAGTTACAGTAAAAATGATTGTTTAAACATGGTCAACTGATATTTAATAAAGTACTGCTTGTTACGGCCGACCTTAATTGGCATAAAATGTCAATTCTAGAAATCATGTCATAGATAAATGTCAACTACTGCCATCTTGTAGAAAGTTTTGTAAATATACTATAGTCTGTTCCTACCTTAGAAGAAAGTACAGGCTCTTATGTTATATGTTTGCCTTCGTTCAAGTTGAGAGTTAGCTCAATCATGCCATTCTTTTTTAATTAAAACGGTGTTGTCAGTTTTATTATGCGCACAATAATGCCTTGTATTTTGGCGGTCGTAGTTTTACACGTGGCAACACTGTTCTTCATAAGCCCTGAACTTATTTCTAAGGTAGGAACGATCTATAGTGATTAGCCATAGCAATTACCAAACCGAGGTAAATTTAAATTAATTCCGTAGACTTGGTTACCAAAATCGTTCCTTTATTTTACTCCTTTGTGTATGATCCAAAAAAGGGTTGGCGGCGGAAGAGAAAGAGATAAACAATTCAGCATATCTAAGCCTAGTTTATAATATAAATTTTATTGAGGTTAGGTTATTGTGGTTTGAAGCCACATGGTGCCCACAAAAACTTTTAAACTAATTCGGTTGTTATTCAATTGCTTTACAAAAATTGAAGATTTTCAATGGTGTAAAAACTGCTTAGGAAAACGTATGCTTTTTCTGCTGTTTCAATATGTTAGAAGAGCAGAACGCCACTGTAATCCATGTAAAAATGTCAAGCAAACGAGCTTATATCTTTCTTTTTTGTTTTTAGATAAATTGAGAAAAGGTAATATTGGCGATTAAAAATTTTAAAATCATGAAAACAAAGAAAAAGCTACTGAAAGTTCGAAGATCTTTTCTGATTCAAAATACGGTGTATTCTGTTGCGGATGCTTTTCAAAGCTTTCAAAATAGATTTTCAAATTTTAACATGGAATATGTCCAATTTAGAACAAAATTGAAATACACCGTACAGTTATTTTGAGAAAAAAAGAGAGCTAAAAGTTTTCTTCTAATTTTTATTCGGCTAATGAAAAAATTTCAATTTTTAATGAGGTAGGCAGGTACTTATAATTTAGTACTGTCGCGGTAGTACCTCAGTTGGTTCAGCGAACGTGTGACCACTAAGATTAAGATTAGCCCGGGTTCGATTCCCAGGGCCACATATACATCCGACCGCTTCCCTCGAAAGCCTTAGTAAGTCTTCTCTGGAGTAACACTTCCGTGGTTTGGAGCCCTATTAAGTTCTAGGCCCCCTATGTCTGTAAGCTATTTGACACGCACACCATGGACATAGGTAAATATGGAGAAAAGATCTGCAACGTAAAAGGCACGCCACGCCAAGACGAAGAATTGAACTACTAATTCTACGATTTTAGTAAAGACATACTTCACTTATTCCGTGGCCAACCTTGAGGTGACATTTTTTGGATCAGACGATGTTTTTAAGGAATTTTATTTGCTTTTGAAAATAATTTCTATCTACATAATATTTTTTACGTACAAATTTATTGAAATTCATCAAAATAGTTATTTCTTAAACACTCTATTTAACAAATTTTCCTAATTTCTAATATTTTACTATTTTTATATTATTATTTTTGGTACTAAACAATTTTTCGATTTTACCAGCATTACTCAAATTTGTAATAAATAGCTTAAAATTGTCGCCAATTTATGTGGTAATTATAAACAATAGATAAACTGCAAAACTTATTTTATATCAAAATATTTGAAATCTTATAAGCAAACATCGTTTAAATAATGAATCTGTACCTTCGGAATTATTGTGTTTTATTATATTTTTAAAATAATTAATAAAAGAAACAAGCCACTACTGTATTGATTACCTTTCATTCTAAATATCTGGCAAACGCTACAATTTGTAGAACATTTCACCAGATTCTGAAATTTTACACAAATTAGAACCGTCGCCCAACAAAAACAAACAATTCTAAATCCATTTAGGTAAATTTTATTTCTCCAAGGCACATTTCTGGTTTCAGTAAAGATAAAGGTATCGGCATTAACTCCGCGAAGGAGTATGGCCGGCAACATGGAAGGTTAAGCCCTCGTAAGTCACTTTCATACCCGGTTGTCTCGCATGCTATGCGTATGAGGTGATGTGGTACGCACTACGCCTTTAACAACCGCCTACCTTCCCTACCTCACTACTGTGTTTGAGTTCCCAATTATTTTTAGTGACTGGGTCAGCAGCACTTGCACCCCCAGAAATTAGAAATTAACGATTAAAATTGAAAGCCATACTTGCTGAACCGACGTAGCTCCACATTGTGCTGGCAACAATAAACATCAAAGTGCCGCGCGGTCTTGTCGCTTCTGTTAAGAGTTTATTCTGTGGTACAGATGATTTCAAATAAATTTGGGACAATTACTATTGCATATGATATAGGACTTGTCCCAGATTTACTTGAAATCAATAGTACATCAAAATATTAACGGTAAAATTGTAATATGCCTCTTGTCCAAAAGTAAATAACGATGTATAGTGTTATTTTTTCTTTCATTAGTTTTAACGGAAACAATTCTGTAAATACCATGAAAAAGATTGTGTTAAACAAATATACCAAAACATTAATGCTACATAAAAAATAACAAATTAAAATTACCTGTCCAGGTATTATAGTATTACCTTTAGAAACAAGACTTTTTCGAAAAACTTTTAACTCTAACGGCACACTTGACGTATCTGTTATGGCTGTCATAGAGTTAATTTTGATAATGCGAAATGGACATTTGAAACGGCCATCATCATAGTTAGTCATGGTTTAAGTACAATTTGACACTCAAGGCTAATAATTTGTTAGATGGGTGTCAGACAGAGTTTTTACTTCGACCGTCCACAATCGACCTACTTTTTAAAGCAATATATTTAAATGCATCCCGTTACACTGTAACGACCGTCAATGGCCGGCAGCGATCGATTACGACCGACCGGTTCGAACTTTGGGGCTTGTCCGAAATTTTGATCGGTGGTCCATGAACAGTAAATGAGTTTTCCGTTATTTATAAAACACGTCGTACACGTTTATCGGGTTCTAGCAGTGAAATTGTTGATTCTATTAGTTATATTTATTAGTATTATTCTATGAAGTGGTGGACAGCCGCATAAATAGACAAATTAATTTGTTTAGTTAGAGACAATCGGTCATTATATGATCAAACATTGCCGGTGTATTCAATGACGATGACGACATTTTTTTTGCAATTACAGAAAAAATGATCAGCTTCTTGTAAATAAGTGTAAACCAGTGTAAACCACAGAACATTAAACCTTAGTGTAAACTATACCCGACTGTGGTCGACACATTCCGTATGACAACAACTTTAAAAACTTGTCGATCGTAGACGATCGATATCGGTCGATCGCTGACGGTCGAAGTGCTGTCTGACACCCGCTTTATAGTTAGTCTACTTATATCTACATTAAATACAGCTTTTTCAGTTGGAAATTTAAAAAAATGACCTGAAATTGGCAGCAGTGCAGAATAATTCCAGACAATTGGAGCAGCACCTTTAAATTTTAGCTTTTTTTTTGTATTTTCAGCGTTGTTTTACCTGTCTGAATCCTCGTCATTTATCGCATAACCTATTAATTGAGGTTCTGTTAAATTGAGTAACATAACCGATTAGCAAGTTTGATACCGCAGAAAATCACTAGAGTTTTATTGCCAATTGAAACAGTATCTCTTGGTCAATTGTAGATTCAAAATATTTGACAATGCTATCAAACCGAAAAATAATATTTAATCAGATAATTCAAATTTTTTTGTTTTAATGTCTTATAAGATTTTTTTGTATTTGAAAAAATGTACGAAGCTAAATTTTCTGAAACCGTCGAGTATCGGTGCTGTAGAAATGATGTAAATGTTAGAAACTTTTTAATTACTAATATAAGTAATCTTAGCAGCTTGGTCTGCTTCGCAACCAGCCTGGACCTATTTTCAAAGAATCGGTGTGCCAAATTTATATGTTATATCTGGATGCCAGGGTGGCGCAGTGGTAGAGCGTCAGGTTAGCAATACGTTACTCCTTGGTTCGAATCTCCCGATGGGCACGATTTTTCTTCAGTCTTGTATCGAATCCTGGTGACCATTCGTAGTTGGGCACCTAATTAACGACGCTCTCCTCCGAATACAGGCCTAAGAGGCAGAGTAACAAGGTCGTACCCGTACACACACTTACACTATACACATGGTGCAGTACTATGTATGTAGGTATTAAACGGCGCACAAATCAAGTATTCCGCAGAGTCGGGCCAGATTGTACATTGCACATACGCTAACGCACCAGCGTCGATACCATAAGATAAAAGAGGTTACAGATTCAAATTCAGACGTTATATTTGTCTCAAGAAAATTAGCAAACATCTATTTTCTAAATGAAAGGCCCACAGTGTTTTTTGCGAAATTATGTAAAATTATATGAAAATGAGTCGATCTGTAAAAAATAATTTCTATGACTTAAAATAAAGCGTGTTCAAAAACTCCCACGTTTGGAGTTGGCGCTGATTCGGTTGAACATCAGTAACCATTTGTCGGTTCGCTAGCCACACGACCAGCTGACCTTCGATTGCTTTATTTGACGTTTTAAGGTTATACTTCGTTCTCTCTTCTTTGTAAGTAATTATTTTATTTATTAAAAATTCATTGCCAAAATGATTCCTTTTAGGTGTAAATCTTTTGCTTTCTGCATCAATGGAGTCAGGAATAGAGTTTTAAAATGTATTGAATCCGGTGGTGGGCATTTTAATCATCTTTTATAAAGAATTGAATTTTACGTGTAAAATGTAAATAAAGCTTTTAGTTTATAACTTCAATTTACTTTGCTGTTTTATTTGTTCATGTATAAGTAATAAGTAAAGACATACTGCGTTACTTGTTTTCTCAAGCGATAGCTAACTCCAAACGTGGAAGTTTTTGAACACCCGTTATACCCGAGTAACAGGCATTTTTTAGGTACCCTTAAATATCGATGACTTAAGTTCTGTTAAATTAACTCATTACGGTACTGTCAGTTATTTAAAAGCAAGGCGGCAAACATTATTTTTCGATGTTTATCCGGGGTATTTTTTTTAATTATTAAAATTCATTAAAATAACTTTTTCGGTAAAGATTGTATAAATTCATAGCAAATGAAATAAATCTTTAGAAAGCAGTTAATTATTCAAAACTTATATCATATACGTAGATTTAAAAAAAAGCGTAAGTTTTGAAATGTTTGAGATATGTTATTTGATAGACAGTAGTTTAGTAAATCCGGTCCCAAAAACCAGAAGAAAAGACAAGGGAATAAAAGCAATTTGGAAAGTGTATTTACATAATGTGTAGCGTAATATTATAAAATCAGGAAGAAGTGCTTTTGGCGCCGGTCCTGGGTTTTCGTGAGCGCCTCAACAATATTTTAGCTTTTACGAGCATGTGCCGAAAAATAAATTTAATTTACATGAATCAGTGTCGGCCGTGACGATGTTCGGGTTGTCAAAGAAGTTAAGAAATCGGATACGCCCGCAGGTCACAAACTCGGCGACGCATTTTATCCGTCATTAAGAGGTTCCTCCATGCAGGTTTATCTCGGTTCCGGTTCCGAACCGGTAATGAACGTTCCTGTATCGGATCCTGCGATGAGAGCTCTAAATTACAATTCCTGGGGCCACTTCATTTAAATGTATATTAAGGTAGGTAAGCCGCGGGCATTACTTGGATTGGTTTGCGTGGAAACCGTTTATACCTGTGTAGGTAATACTGGCAATTCTCAAACCGGAACATTTATCGATTGCCATAAATACTCCGCCTTAAAAGAAGTCACTATAAGCTCCGCATGGTCGATTTCAAACTGATAACAGAAAGGAAACGTTTCCTTACCTTTTTTTTACATTTTACATAAAGCGGGATCTCTTCTAAAAAGTGCGCATCTTCCTTTTTCTCCCGACTTAATTTACAATATAGCAACCAAAACAACCGAGTATATTGTGGTTAATCCCCAAGAAACGGTGTAGCGTAGCCTTTGTGTTCGAGATATTTAAGTGTTGCTACGAACAGGGGAAAATCAACGTGGGTGCTAGGCTAAATGAAAATTTAGATTCCATTCTAGCTCGAACACAACCTCATAACTACTAAAGTATTTCCAAGATACCGTATGGTATTACACTGGGGGTATCTCAACACATTTAGATTTAGACTTTGACGTAGCTGGAAGGCGAACAGATGCTTTCGTTCGCACCTATGCTTTAACCAGGTATTCTGTTATGCCGCAATGAAAAGCTTTCCGGTTAAAAGTATATATATGTATGTATGTATGTATGTACGAGTATATACGTTTGCGTTTCATTTGCATATGTGTTTTCTTGTTTTCTGTTTGTAGATTAGCCGAGCCGGCGATTTACATTTATGAATTTATAAAAAGGGACGGGGTCGATGTTTTCTGTGTTAATTTTTAATATACCGTCAAATCTCCAGTTTGTCGGATTTGAATATGATTACAAAACAAGTTTTAATTTTATTTGAAAAATTCCAAAACCCAACTCGGCACTCGACATTGCACAACACCGCTGCATTAGCATAATTATACCGAGTTGAATTTTGTCGAAGAGCACGAACTAAACTGCTTAGGAACTAGGAGAAATATGCAAATGCAATACGATGGCGTGAACTGCAACAAAGATAAGTTATTGGCGTCTGCAAGACGTACACAATGAGGAAGAACCCACGCGAGAAACGAATCCATTGTTACCACTTCAAGCCACATAGTTATCGCATCCAAACACTCTTCGATGATACGATTCAATCCTTTCGAATTCTGTCGATAAATAATTTTATAATAAAGGAACTACTTCCTTAAATTCGTTTCGTTTATTTAAGAATGGCAGAAAAATACTTGGCCATATTTTAAAAACAAATTTAGCCGGAAAGAAGCTTAAATTACGGATTTATGTTAGTATATAATAATAATTTATCATATTAAAATTTCCAACGAAAATTTATACTAAACAATGTAATACTTATACAAATCAAATAGGCATACACAGTACGAAATTACAGTGTAGCTCCCACAATTTCTGCAAACAAATACATCAAGGAAATCAAGCGTTCCATGGAAAAAATGCTTATTGTTTTGTAGTTCAAAAGTTTTACATGATCATTTGGGTATAAGGAAAGTCTGTTGTCGGTGGACATCACACAGTTTAACAGAAGTGTAAAAACAACAGTGTGTAGAATGTTGTAAGAAAGCTCTTACGAAATATGATGATAACTGGTGAAGAAAGCTGGATATGCGCATTTGAACCTGAATCGAAGCGGAAATTTGCATAGTGGGTGTCTCCAACAGATCCTAATCCAGTTAAAGTGAAGCAATTGCGAAGTGTTAGTAAGAAAATGATAGCTTGCTTCTTCTCAAAATCAAGACCTATCACAACTGCCGTACTTAAAAATAAACGTAAGGTTCCTGTAGAATGATATACAACAGTATGCCTGCGAGACATTATTCAAAAAGCTCGTTTACGGCGTCCAAGAAGCGAGATCGATCTGCATCACGACAATGCTTCACTTCATACCGCACCTCAAGCAAAAGAAATTTTAGAGGTTTTCGGGCTAAAATTGCTATATCATCTGCCATACAGTTCAGACCTGGCACCCTACGATTACTTTTTAAGTCCTCGACTAAAGGATAAAATGTGTGGTGTGATTTGCAACTCCTGAAGACGTTGAAAGCTTCACAAAACCTGATTTCTCAAGTGACTCGAGAGGAGTGGAATTTAGGTTTCTGAAAATTGGTTTCATCGAATACGTAAATTTATTGTAAATATTTTCAACTTCGTTTTATTGGTTTGCAGAAATTTATTAAATGTGGTATGGTTCATCAAAAAACAGCCAGAGATAATTGTTGGTTTACAAAGATGGAATCGAAAGGCGATTCTTTTTTATTTTATAGGCAATTGTTATGCCTAAAATACCCAATAAGCATTAAATGCAGCTCTCTGTGCTTAACATTTCTAACCAATTTTTCACAAACATAATTAAGGAAATGAATAAGTGCAACAGTTAATTTTTGAAGTGTCTCAATTTTGTATCTCGGGCCTCAGTCAATACCCTGTACATTTGTGTTATATAGTAATGATAAGCATCATATAATTATAAATTTCCTTCAGTAAATAATATGAACAGATTTATTCAGAAAAGTCTTGTTTACACCAACAAAACTTTCTTCCACAACTTGGTCTTCTAAGATCTGAAAGCCCTGTGAATGTTTTCTTTTAAAGAACTCATCCCATGAAAAAATCAGTGTTTTAGATTCATTCGCGTAGTTGTTTGTTTAAATATTTGGTAAGATGGGGATAATGGTCTTTGCACAAAATCATAAAATCATCTTGCACATTTTATTTTTGTAATGATGTTCAAATAATTACAAATTCCTGCAAGTTTTTTATCAAAAATTCTGTTAAGAATGTTTAGGAGTTACGAACAGAGTAAAAAATTCATGTGACACTGTCGAATAATTGATAAACGCGAGTATTCAAGCTAAAAACGGTAGTGGACAGTTCCGCTACGATACAAACTGTTGAAGATGTAAGGTGGGATTTAAACAAAAACCTACAAAATCAGTACGCAAATTGTCTCCTCACGAAGTTAGAATTATCTTACTGTACTGGTCATTTTTTTATTTCATACTGTCTGGTAAATTCAGCTTTCCGACGCCATTTTGAGTCCGGAAAGTGAGCTATTACGGTATCAGAGCCGGAAAGTGTTACCTAGCAACACTTTCCGGCCTGTCACATGTTGACGTTATTGAAAAAGTGTTTACAGTATGAAATAAAATACGTAACGACATTCGTCCGTGAACTCATTTTACAGCACTCGTTTCGAGTTTCAAGACTCGGCTCCTTACGTCGCCTCGTCTTTAAACGTCTGACTCGTGCTGTAAACTATGCGTTCCCGGACTTGTGACGTTAATTACTATTTAATAATAGCTATACATTTAAACAATAAATCGGATTTCTACCAGCCGCGTGGGCAGGCTGGGTTCCGAAGAAGCTTCGGTCCAAACCACCACTTGTCGGTGTTGAGGATCCTAATTGGAAAAGTCTTTGAGTACCTACAACAAACCTTCGATATTAATATTTATCGACTTCAGAGTGACACCGTCGAACTTACAGCAATACTAGCAGCCTCAAAACTGCAGAATAACAGAACAAATATGCCAAACTTATGCAACAGCAAAGCTACATCCACTTTTAAACTACACGAAATATTCAAAATTGAAAGGGGATACTACTTCCCCAAAATTATTCACAATTCACAGTCACTTTAGAATATGCACTTAAATCTTTAAACTGGGATAATGTCGGAATTAACATAGATGGCGAATATCCAAATCATCTAAGATTTGCGGATGGTATAGTACCGATAGTTGACAACATAGAAGACCTGTAAAAATGACTGAGGAGTTGAAGGAGGCTGCAGAGAGAATCGGTTTGGAAATAAACATGGGCAAGACCAAGTTCATGACTAACCTTGTGCCAGATGGGAGAATCATCATCTAGGGACAAACCATAAATCAGGTCCACCATTACAAATACTTGCGATACGAAATCAGAATGGAAAGAGACAACCAAACCTACGAAATCCAAAAACGAGTAGGCCTGGAGTGAGCCGCCTTCTGCAAACTCCGTGATACATTCAAAAACAAAGACATACCTATATGTTGCAAACGGAGAGTACTTGGGCACCAGTGTTCACTCGCGGTGTTGAAATGCAGACTTTCACCAAAAAGCAACACAAAACCTAAAAATAGCGCACGGGACAGGATCCCAACAACACCATACGTCAAAGAACAAGACCGAAACACATTGTAGAGCGTATCACGGAACTGAAGTAGAGGTGGACTGGATAGGTCGCTCGCTACAAAGACACCAGATGGACGAAGCGAATAGTCGAGTGGCGTCCCAGCCAAGATAAAATAAGCAGAGGCAGAGGACGATTTGAAACGGATAGTCCCTAATTGGATAGCTACAGCACAACAGAGTGAAAATTGGAAGGCATTACAGGAGGCCTATATCCAGCAGTGGACTAGAGAGGCTGGATGAGATGAGATAAGACTGGCCAAAAAAGCCAAGGAGCTACAAATTAATTATAGCGTCAAGCAGACTTTTCGTGAATTAGTACCAACTGATTACCACGGAATATTTTTTCATAGTCGATTATTTCTTTGGCATTTGATGAATAATGACAACCACTGGATCAAAACTTTTATTTGGGTAAGGCTACGTGAATTCACACAATATGAAGTTAACATACCCATCATGTTTTTGCTGAAGCTCATTTACATCCAGTAAAAGATTGATATGATTCCTTATTTCTCAAAGACGACTAATAAATACAGCATTGTGATAAAATTGCAGCTGCTGAAATGTCCAACAACGTATTGGGCACTCTTATAAGCAGTACCGATGATGAGTTCATAATATGGATACTTCCAATATGATAGGGTCAGAGTTCATAGAGAACAACAACCATTGAGCTATTTAGGTGCATTTTTTGATGACCGTGGATTTCCATCTATTATATTCATAACGTTATCCAAATCTCACTCTGTTACAATATTTCGTTTTGTCCTAAATATAAAATACGGAATTTACAACTCCGTTACACCGTTAAAGAAACATGCGCTAGTATAATTTTAAAATATGTTTATACACTAGAAACATGGAAGTTTATGCTTGCAAATTGAAGAAAATCAATTTCGACGTCTGTAATTAGGATAATCTTCTATTTATGGTACCTATTACACCGTTTACTATAAAACAGATTTCATTTAATTTGCAAAGAAAGAATCCTTAACGTCACACGAACTAACACGATACTAAAAACTCACGTTTAAAAACCAAGTAATCAGTGGGATGAAAACTAAAACTTAACCTCAGAAGAAAATAAATTATTTTTGCGTTATTTGGTATCAAGCTTAGTATTTAGTACGTGTGATATGAGCTAGAACGTTCGTTTAACTATTTATAGTACGTTAATAAAAAAAACTGAAAAACTCACCCGAATCGCCAATATTTTCAAAAACGTACTGCTAGGTTTAATGTTCCAAAACAGGCGCGATTTGCGTATGTTGGTACGACACTTTTCGACTTTTCAACGTTCTTTATTTCCAAACATAGAGCTTGGAGCAGGTAATACGTAATAATACAATATATTAGTTGTAGTCCAACCTCACATTCGTAATACCAATAATAACACGTAAACCTTTTAGGATTTTCTATTTAAGGAATTGGGAGGACGTGATTTTATTAATTATATAGAAAGGCCGCTTAGTGGCTTCTAATTACAACTAAAAAGCCCATGTCCAACCTGTACGTAGTTTCTCACGTTAATAATATGTATGTTCGATTAAATTGCGTGTTAACTTTTAGTTGAATTCATAGCTACTTTTATTATTTTAATAACTGCCATATTTTTAGGCTACAAGCGTGATACAACAGTTTCCAATTTTCTCTTTAAGTGTCTTTGTTACTAAATCTATTTATTTCGTTTTCAAAACGATATTTAAATATAAGCTAGCACATTTCAGTGTTCCACTGCATTCAAAATCTACTTTAATACCTGAAAGTCTTGAAATATCAACTGCAACTTCTGAAAATTTTCCTATTAAAAGTTTTATTTAAATTTTGTAAAGCGAAGGAAACTTTCTTGATTTATGTTGAGGAAGATTTAATTTGTTTTTAATACATAGTAGGGAATTGGTGCAATGTTACACAAAAATTGCAAGCTTTTCTAAAATACGTATTTGCCCTAAACTACCACTTTTGCTAAATGTGAAATTTTAAATAAAATGTGCAGAATAAAATACAAACAACGTTCGAAACATCAACGAAATCGCTTAAACTTCCAACCACGTATTTTCTCAATTATTTTAAAAAGCCCCCATTATTTTCGAGTGTAAAAGTAAGTAAAAGCAATTCTAAATTATTAAAATATGAACTAAAATAATAACACTTCGAAACTTTCCTATTAAAAGTTTTATTCGCATTTTGTATAAGCGAAGCAAACTGTTTTTGAATTACACCAAGTTTCAATTTCCTTTTAATGTGTACTTCAAAATCAGTAAAATTATTGAGGAAAATATACCATTAAGATTTAAATCATCTGAACAAAGAGGACTTTAATTATCAGATAATTAACTAAATAAGTAAAACTACATTTGGTGAACGGTTTGTATTTTTATTATTTTCAGTAATAAATCAACCAGAAACGTTGATAAAGTTTTAAAAACTTCAACTTTATATTCAGGCAGCTGGGAGTAATTTAAATTTTAATTTTCAAACATAAACAAGTCTTTTATTAAAATAACATTAAATGTCCATAAAGTTTTTAATTGTCACAGACAAACACTGTAATATTTCCATGGAATTTAATTAATAAAAGTTGTATGTGCCAACCTTGAACTTTGTCTAACCCGCATTTTAAAAATTTATGATTCCGAATTGTGTGCGTGAAAATAATAGTTAATTAATCAAAAATCCCAACAAACTGCAAAATAGGAATAAATAACAGAACAATTTAAAGTCGACATTTTTTAGGTCAACATACCTTTTCAGTGAGCTCTCACCGGTTAAGTCTTTGAAAAACCGCTTTCCAATAAAAAAATAGCTGCCAATCAATTTATTTTTTTAATCAACATCTCAAAACGTCATAATAAAACTAATTTTGCTTTGTTTCTAAAAGACTTTTCGGGAGGAACCTTACATCCATATATAAAAAATAAATTTTTCATAAATCGAATACCGAAAGTCATTTCTCTCTATTTTATTTTAGATCCGGCTATAAATCCAATGTTGAAGCTGTATCGTATGAACATAAAACTTTCAGATATCTCTATCTTCCATCGATATATATTCGTAGGTACGACGGTCTCTTAATTTTCCTCTTGGTATCGTGCGAATTTCCTTGCGGCATTCCGTTTCGTGCTCTAATAAACGAACAAATAATTTATAGCTGTCAGCATTAGTCCGCCGAAATAATTATCGCTTATTTGCCCTTTTGCAGAAATTCCACGAGTATTGGTTGTGATAGGAAAATGTGATTGCTCCTGACATTCGCGTCATTCGTCTACGCTTCAGTTCATATTGAATGTTGTTGCATTTCAGAGTGGATAATTTTATCATGCTGACATGTTCGATGTCCATTGCACGTTTGTTCCAATTTTACAAAAACTTTATTACGTTTTATGCAACAATTTATTAAAAGGGTTAAACGCCACTGAATATCATAAATGCCACTTTTATAATTCTATAAATAAAGAAATAAATAAATAACAAGAAATTAATGGCCTGAATATAACATAATAGTCCGCTTAAAATCTGAAGAAAAATGACGGTCAAAGGGATTTACGAAAAAGATCTTAGAAGCTGATGGTGACCTAGGGAGTACTAAAAATTAATTAAGTGGAAATAATAAGTTTTTTATGGTCCGAACTTTAAAGATTAAAATATTTAGGAAAAAGTTAAATTAACCATTGTACGACGTAAAAAATCAAGTATTTAACTAACTGAAATTCAAAATTCCCACATAACTGTCTAGTATTTTACCTAAAATGTTTGTAATTTATATCCCCGTAGCTAGCAAAATATAAAGCTGGGCATTATTGTGCAATTTATCAAACCTGAACTGCAACATTTTAAAAAGCTATTATATTTAGAATTTAAAGCCACAGGGCATTACAGCATATAACTTCCAAGCTTTACTAACTATTAAAAATGCTTTTTCCATTTGTGAAACTTACATTAACATGGAACCAACTCAACTCATAAGATATAAATAAATATCTAATCCAAACGTTTCATCACACGAATTAGTTTAAAGCTTCGTACTGTAAACAACTAAATTATATTTTAAAAAAAACGAAAACGAAAGAAAAAGCCAAGCTCGCTACCCGGAATTAGTTTAGGAAGCAAACGCCAAAGCCAAAAGCCTTTTACAGTGCAACGGCTATTTTATTTTCTGTAACGTCCAGTTCGCTAATGATATTTACTCTGTTATTTGCGCAGTTTTTTGTGATAAATTGTTTATTTGTGAGCTTTAAAACGTTGATATGTTTACACCCTGTTCCACTGTAAACTGTCAATTTTTAACCGGAATTAAACATTTGAAATATGTCTTAATTATTAGTCGAGTCAATGAAGGTTTTTACTTCTAGACCCACAAAAACAGAACCGATTTTGATGAATTTTTTTTAAATTATTTGTTATATTAAATTATTCAAAATCAGAAAAATTCCAGCTGGCGCTATCAAGTATTTATATTGTTTAAACATAAAAGAAAAAAATTATTAAAATTTTTTTACTTCGATGGAATTTTAACTAGAAGTGACTAATATTGAAAATTTAGTATAATAAATAATTTTTGAATAAAAAAGTTTCGAAATTTCCATTTAAAAATGTTAATTATTCAATCATTCGGATGCAAGAATGTAATATACAAAATATAGACATACATATATTTTCACCTGAAAAAATCAATACTTTTATGAGAATATATAAATAGGCACAAGAAATCGACCTTTTGTATCACAGGTAGAGGAATTCACGGTCAAACTCCAGATGTTTCACCATGATTTTCGGAGTGAACGCATGTGTTTTGAGGTTATTAGTCTGTTAAAACAACTTTTTAACATTAAATATTGAAAATATTAGTGAAAATTGTTGAAGAGAACTGAATTATTGATTAAAATTCAGAAAAAAGTGCAAAGGGACAAGTACAACGATGAAAAAAGTAATAATCTGTCATTTATTCTTGGTTTGTATTGAAAATAATTGGATTATATTTACTTTTAAGTTTGTTTATGTATTTTGAAGAATCGAATTATTATTCTTATTATTATGTTACATTTATGTTACATTTATATTACATTATTACAGTTATTATGATACATTTATACGCTGTAAAAACATATTTTTTTGTAATTTTGATCATTACAACAAACTCGCTTGTGTTGCATATAAGTTAAAAATTGTTTCCCGTTTAATAAATAAGTACTGAATCTTAACTAAATTTTGTTTGCTTATTTGAGACGTATTGATTTAACGATTCTAAAAATTTTATCCCTTTAAGTGTAATATTTTTAATTCTACGGTACTTTTTTTAATGGATTTTCCGCGCGTCATACTCGTCCTTAAGATTATTTGCTAAAACAATTTGTGTTAAATTATTCTTTGAATGTAATGAAATCTTTTTAAATTATTAGAAATATATTTCCTGTCTTTGAATTTGATCTTCATATTTAAAATCATACGTGTTAAAAACATTTCCCAACATTTTTTATATGATACAGGAACAGCAACAAGATACTGTACACTCTACAGTTAATTATTGTTGCATTTGAAAAGAACAAGAGAGTTCAGATACACCAAGTATTTCGAGTAAAAGTGTATAAAAACTTACACAAGTGACAACAGGACTGCCAACACTAAAAGCAATTGTTCCATTATGATCAAATTCAGTGAAGATTCATTTATTCCATACACATTTATTTCAGAAATCTCTGACCCCAAAAATCCTCTAGATTTGGTTTTCTTGAAAAAAACTTCATCTATAAGGAATTCCACATTTTTTTCAAATATTTATAGAAAATTATCAATAAAATCACAATTCTGATAGGAAATTCGTATTCAGCTAATCAGAGACCCCGAACCCCCCCCCCCCCCCCAGTCAAATTTGTTCATCGAAAACCGGACTTAATATATAAAAACCTTAAATTATACGAAGTTTTTTCAAAAATTTCAAATTTAGAATTCAATTCTTGCATCCGAATGATTGAATAATTAACATTTTTCAATGGAAATTTTGATACTTTTTAATTCAAAAATTATTTACTATACATACTAAATTTTCAAAATTAGTTACTTCTAGTTAAAATTTCATCGAAAAAAAAATTGTTAAAAGTTTTTTCTTTTTAATTATTTAAACAATATAAATAATTGATAGCGCCAACTGAAATGTTTCTGATTTTGAATAATTTAGTATAACAAAAATTAAAAAAAAAAATTCATCAAAATCGGTTCTGTTTTTGCGGGTTTAGAAGTTTTGACGATTTTTCCACTTTATTGACTCGACTATATGCAATTACAACGAAGTGGTTATTACCATCAAACAACATTTTTTCATTTTCCGAAATGTTTCATTTAAATTTTTTTTATTGCTTTTATGAAGAAAAAGGAATACAGCGTGATTTTAAATGGCTGAGGACAATTTGAATTTGGCGCCATATTAATTTACTGTTATGTTGGCAATATGCAATCCATTTCACCTCGAATAGGGGTGGTTAATATTATATTAATATCTAAGAAGAAACTAATTTTGGTTATAATTTATTTTCATCTTGGATGTTGTCAACGACAGACGGACAGACCATAGCACAGTTACGGACCCAAGCTAGGAACAGAAAGAAATATAAACAGTGGTTTAAGTCCCCAACACCGTGATATAATAGGAAAAAGAAAAAAAAAGATTTATTTTCATATTGTATTAGAAGACAAAATAAACAAACTATGAAAACCTTCAACAAAGTTAGCGAGTTGCTCCTGTTATTTGACAGCGAACGTAACAACATTGATCCAATTCACCCAAATTCAAAATATGAAATACACTAAAAACTGTGGCGCCAAATTTGAATCACACTGTATGAATTTATGATGATTAAGAATAACTAATTAAAACCAAACAAAGCAAGTTCACCAAAATAATCGCAAGTTAGAATCTAAACGCTTATTAGCACGATAATCACGTAATTATTTATGAAGCAAACAAGTAAACGCTCTAAAATTGCAATCAAACGAATAGAGTGGGCTCCTCGTTATTTAGTAAATTCTACTTGAAACTTGAAGGATATTTTCTAATTACGGTTAAGGTTTGAAGCGGTGGTGTATCTAATCTAAGATTAAATATAAACACATCTACAATTACGTAATGCTACTAAGTTCACGATTTGTATTTAGTTTATTGAAGATACATAATCTTCTTAGGAAGCTACTCATAAATAGAAATTTTGGAAGTTAAAATGAGCCTTACAATAAGGTGCTTAATCTGTTATTTCCTCAAATCTCAAATATTAGTTAGGCTCTTTGTTTGTCTTTTCTTAAACATTAATCGTTTGGTTAAAGCTTCTAAAAGGTGGTGAAAACGTCTACAAAATATAAGGAAACAAAATGTAAAAGATGTCTTACATAAAGATTGATATAATCCAATAATTTTTGTTGGTGGATAAAATAAAACACCAACTTTAGAGAACGCACGTTCAAACACAGTCTAACACTCAAAGAATAACACGGTCCTACCCTCAACCGAAACCATCTGCAACTGATGGATTATCGTGTAGTGCATCCCTTCACGGTATGTTGTTTTGTAGCTATTGCATGCTACGGGTAACCCCTGACCTGCATACCATGCAAATAAGGTAAGCCACCACAAATTACTATACTCGTGATTTACACCGGTAATGTTTCCTGTAGTTGCATCGATATTTATTACAAAATCAGAGGATCTGTTAATTTAACTTGCTTAATGTTTTAATATTTGAAAACCTGAAGGCGATGTCGTTTAGAGGGAGGACTCAAAATCAAATTTATTCAGATTTAATTTTACTCGAATCTCTCCTAAAATAAAATTTTATTTTTGAGAAAAAATTAAACAAGCTTTGAAATTCATGAAAATTTATTCAGCCAAATCTTTCTTTGCATTTTTTAAAACCTATCGTTCTTTACAGATGAATTATAGTAAACGGTGCAATGGGCACCATAAACAGAAGATTATCCAAATTACAGATGGAAATGAGTTCTACCAATTTGTAAACATAAGTTTACACGTTTCAGGTGCACGAAAATATTCTGTAGTATCTGAAATTACACCAGCACGTTTTTCTTTAATTGGTTGTAGATCTTCAACGGTGTAATTGAGTTGTAAATTCCGTTTTTATATGTAAGAGGATACGAAAAATTGTAACGGAATGAGATCTGAATGAAAAAGCCTTTGTGAGAAGACCGATTTTGTAGGTTGATCGTTTAAACCTACCTTTTTTACCTTCAATACTGTCGCGTTTATCAACCATTCCACGGTGTTTCTGATGGTTTCACCTGAACTTTGAACTCCGTCTGTAAGTTATAAGTTTTTGGCAAAATGTATTAATAAAAGCTTGGATGTTAGGTTGTATATCCTTTCGGAATTATTTGAATATCATTGCAAAAAGAACGGTGATGGATTGGTACATAAGAATGACACAATATTTTTGTAGATAATCAACATTTGTTTGTAATCAGTGTTAGATCTTATTGGTTGTCAGGGCTTAAATTCAGAATTTACTTCTACATTTGATCTATCCAACTAAAAGTTTTTAAGTGGCAAAAGTGGGAGCCTTGATATTAATGGAATTCCCATTTACAATTTTCAGTTTGAATATTTCAGCAGTTAAGCTCAAAATCTTAAAACTTTAAACTCAAAATTCGAACTCGGAAACTTTGATTCAAAATATCGATTTTTACATTTTACATTTTCGTACTGATTTAACAAACTCGACCTTGAGGATCAAAAGCTTTCGCTTTAATATTGAGACTTTCCATTTCTAATTTCTATCTCAATATTTCACCAAATTTGCAGCCCAAGAAACTTGTATGTACTTCTAAATTTAATTCAAAGATTTCAGCTGTAACTTCCAAATATTATTTTTCAATTTGGTTTGGAAAGTATGTTTTTGGGGATTTATATTGAACATCTCAAATTTTCAGTTTCAGGCTCAACTAAGTTCAAATTTGCGCCCTTTCAACCTTGAAATGCAAATTTTGCAGTTGCGGTTATGAGGATCAAAGGCTTTCTTTGATATTAAGTCAGCTTGAATGTTTCACCAATTAAGGTACAAATTTTAACCTTTAAACCTTGAAATTCAGAAATTGTGTTTGGATTTGATTTAAAAATTAAACATAATGCTTCGTAGGTGAACTCAAAACAAATAACAATAAAACTTGAATTCAAATATCAAACACTTTCGTCTTTATATAGGAAATTTCCAAATTTCGAGTTTCGGGTAGAAAATTCAAAAACTCTGACCCTTAAACAAAACATTTTAGTCTGAATTGAAAAGCGAAAATATAGATTTAAAAGTTTTAATTCACTTCGAAATTTTAAATTTTGAATCAAAAGCTTTCGTTTTGATGTTAACAATTTTTTTGATCTTAAAATTTAATTCCTAAGCTAAAAAAACTGTTGGTTTCAACTTTACATTTTCATACCGGAATATTATTAAAAGCTGCCGTATTGAGAGTGAGCATTTCATTCTGTTTCAATTAACCTCAAAACTCACAGTTTTAAACTGAAAAGTTCTGATTTGAAACTTAAAATTTGTATTAAGTTTGGAAATTTAAAAAATCACTCTACGACTTTTACTGTTGTACACTGGAAAGTCATAATCAGATTTTTAGTTTAAGGCGTAATCAAGTTCATCTGCGCCCTTTAAGTTCACAGTTTCAATCCTGAATATTTTTTTATGTGATCTACAAAATTTTGAAATAGATATAACGCGAACGATAGCTTATCTAAGGCCTAAGGATAGATGTTACTGAAAGTACATTTTCATTTCACAAATTCTAATATTCAATATCCAAATTTTTATTCTGAAGTTCGGAATCTATTTCCAAATTTTCTTTCAAAATTAAACATATTCAACCTTGATTTTAAGAATCAAAACCTTAGGCGAATTTTAGTTTCGAATTGGCTATTTCACCAACTAGGTTCAAAACCTTTAGAGTCAAATTTTCAATCCTGAAGATTCGAATTTGTTTCTAAATTTGATTGGAGAATTGAGTTAATCGTTTTCTTTGTAGTTTTCAAGGCTGAAACATCAGCCTTTGTGTTTAAGAATCGAAGAATCAAACTTTGCAATTGAGAATCTTCATTTTCAATTTATGATTGTGTATTTCATCAATTAAGCTGAAAATACGAATCTTTTGAAATCAAAAGTTCTGTTCTGAAGTTCGAAATTTGTTTCAAATTTTTCTTTGAAAATTAAAAATATTAGAAATTTTTTAAATGTTTGTGAATATTCAAGCTTACTTTTAAGAATAAAAAGCTTAAGCTTTTAGTTTCGGACTGACTATTTCATCAACTATGCTCAAATGTCCGTCTTGTAAAACCAAATTTTCAGTCCTAAAGTTCGAAATTTGTTTCTAAATTAGGTTTAATAATTGAATGAATCAGATCAAACAATAACAAATTTCTCAAAAAGATCATTTCAATCTACCATAACACTATCTCTTAATTTAGCTTATTTAATGTTTCGATATTAGAAGTCCTTCATTTTAAAATCAAATTTTAATGAGTTAAAAAATGAATCTCTACTAAAACAAAGTTTTAATTTTGAGTAGATTTTCCCGAGATATTTTCAAATAAATATGTAGCATGCAAAAAAGGGTAAAAAATAAAACAAGCTCAGCAATTTATAAAACATCAATTTGTTCAGCTTTTTAGCTTTTCTTGTATTTTTAAAGCCTAAGGATGGCACGATGCCAAATATTCCAAAAAGGCTCTTTGAAGCTTATACAGTTAATACATAGAAACCGTCCTAAAATTCAAAAATATTATTACAATTATTATCTACTATTGCAATTATCGCTGCAGATTCTGAGTGGTTAAGGCATTCAACTATTATAGTGCAGACGGTCTCAGGGTCAAACCCGAGTCGGATGCTTAGCGGGTGGCCTACCCAGTCACTGAAAATAATTGGGAACCGAAACAGCAGTGGAGAGAATAGGGAAGGTGGCTGTCGAAGGTGTGGTGCTTACCACCTCACTCCGTACGTCTAAGCGTGCGAAACAACCGGATATGAAAGCGACTTAGGAGGCATTAACCCTACATATTTCCAGCCATATTTCCTCGCGAAGTGTAAGTGCCGTTACTTTTACCTTACTATTGTATGAAGAGATCCATTATATTAAAAGTCATGTCTTAACCAATAACATAAAAATTAGGCCTATTCGGGTTTATACAATTATTATTTATTTTATATTCTGTCGACATTTCCAGAACCACGCTAAAACATGACTTTTCATTTTATCCATGGGTCTCTGGGGATGACTTTAAATTAGATTACTTGGAACTAAAATAGTATGGAATGACAAACAGCAACGGCTTCTAAAGTTTAATTTCGTTAACTGGGCTACTTAATCTAAACAATAATAAGAACCACTACAGCGTAAAAACATCAAAAAAAGACGAAAACGTTTTGACAAGCTTTTCTAACGTTAGGTTTATATATCATTCGAGTTTGTTCCACTTTCGTAACATACAACCACGTCAGTTCAACATGTAACAGTCGTTGCTTTTTGTAACATTGCGACAATTAATCTAAACGAACAAAACAGTTTAATATTTAATGTTTTAATTAATGAATTCGGACTACCACTCTAGTCAACTACCTAAATGAATATTTACGAATCAAATACGGACAGGCCTGTAATTATTACTGAGGGGCATTTAGAATGGACTAAGGAAACTTTTGGTCGATTCTAAGCATGTGTCGTTTGATTTGCATGTAACATCTTTTTAAATATTTTTTTTGCAATAACCGATTGGAAATTATGCTTTACCGTTAGGGTACCGTAATGGATCGCTCAGCACAAAATGGTATCTGCTTTCGGGGGGCGATTTACGTAAAGAAGCCCAAAGTTGTATCGACATAAATTACACTTTCGGGGATGAAATAATCCCAGTAGGTTTTCTAATATCTTATAACGCAAGATTTTGTCAAAATTGGGTTAGGATTGATTTTATAGGTAAATAATAAACTGTGTAGACGGTAGAAGGTTTCGGCTATAAATTGAGAGCCGGATGTATGAAATAAATAATGAAGTGTGGCCCGAACGGAACAGGAAGAGGAAGGTAAAACTACATAAATTACGGTAATTGTGAAAAATCTTTATAGGATGTACCGGTTGATTTGTTTTAATTGTCGCGCGTCGCAGGAGTCTGCCGAGGTCTGATTTATATGCGCAGGGACCAGCTGTTTAGGGGGTTGCTTACCAAGTCTAGGGGTGCAATATTGACTACACACCTGCTCTACTACGCGTCCAGGTGCTGGATAGGATGCAATAAACCACACGGCACGACCTGAAACCAGATTCCAGATAACAACAGGCATCAGGACATTGAAATTTTTAGCAGTCGCAATAAAACGGCACGCTCATAGCGCTGTTATGAGCGCCACTTTACGACGACGTGCAATATTTATGGATACACACAAAAAATACGTGACTTAAGTGCGTGATATATTCTTATTGTTGCTATTTATACAGTTCATGTTTTCTATTAATAAAATCCACTAACGCTTGTACCTAAGTTATTATGTAAAACCCTACGAACAAACCCACCTGAATGAAACTATGAAAACCTATAAAAAATGTACATTATATATCAAACATTCAGAAACTACTTCGGCGGCGAACACAAAAATCCTGCACAGCGACGTCTGATGCCATTTTTCCCTTACAGTCTTGAAATATTTATACCATATTTCAAAAAGGGCAAAGTACACATTTATTTACTGTACGTTCTTTATGGTCGCAACGAAAACGTGCAAAATCATTGCTGAGTCCTACATCTCTCTGGGCATGAATAAATGCCCCAATTTTATGTAGAAGTTTCAAAAAGAGCATCAAATTATCAAACAATGTGTTCATCTTTTACATACAACGATTTGCATATACATTGGCGTTTTCGAGGAAAACAGAATTACCTCCAACATATTCTAATTGTCTTATTATTGCTAATATTATTATACCTTTTTGCAAATTTTTAATTCAATTCTATACCAATCCGATGAACAGCAAGCCAGGGAATTAATTGCTTAATTAAATCAAAATGTCATCAAAGGAACTTCATCAAACTATCGGACGAAACGAAGTACTTCCTCGATTTTCACTATAAAGAAGGAAAATCCAGTCAGGAAATTGCAGCTAAAATTGCATATAATCACTCTTTTGTTACCAAAATAATCAAGAAATATAAATGTACCTCAGAGTGGACGGTCAACGAAGACTTCCAATATGCACGATGGTGTACTTTGAAGGACCAGTTTATCAGGTAGGAAATTATGGTCTAGACCTACAAGCTACACAACTCCTATGAGGAAAAGGCTTGAGTTTTGGATTTCGAGGATGCCAAAACCGAAAGAAGCCGCTATTGTCAGAGAAACAGAGATTAAGTGGCTTACGCTGGGGCAAGAGAACATCGAAACTGAACTACTGAGATTTAGAAAAATGTTCTCTTTAGCAGCTAATCGACTTTTAACGTAATAATACTCTTAGTGGAAATTCTTATGTGAGACGATTTCCCACAGAAGAGTTTTGCCAACAATCAAGCGTTCAACTTCAGTCACGGTATGTTGCCAAGTGATAAAAATTTATTTGGTGAAAGAACTTCACTTCCCAAGATGACAACGCTCCTTGCCATAGGCTCAAGATTGTGAAATATTGGTTTGCCGCTAATAACATTAGAATATTAGACTGACCTGCATAATCCCCCCAACCTCAATCCAATTTAGAACTTTTGGAAAAGGATTGCCGACGTTATGTCAAAACCAACAACAAAAAATTGTTTGAATTTTTGATCTATGCCTGATACCGATTGGTTTCGAATGAGGAATTAGGGAAGTGAAATTAAATGTAAAAAATAAATCTAAATCTTTGTAAAGTTACAACACATGTTCTCTTTAACTATGTCAACTTACAGTTCAAGGGTTTTTGAATCAATACAGTTTATTAAGAAATAACTAACTTTTCGAGGTGATGCAAGACTTTCTAAAAACTACTGGACATTCAGAATTACATAACACCCGAATAATAAATTGCATTTGCATTCCGTAAATATGTAGGTATGGGTTTGAACCCGCAGCCTGTTCATTTGATGGTGTCGTGCAGTTTTGGCTCGTTCAGTTTCGGCTCATGACGTCATCCGTGCTGTTTCAGCTAACTAATGGCAGGTAAAGATTAAGTGATTAACATTTGTAACATTTGGAAACTCTTCTTCCAAATTTTTTCTTGGGAAAAATTATATTTTGAACATATGCCTACAGTTGGATTAATAATTTTAAATAGAAAAATGAAATTTTTTGATGTAGTTTTTATAGTAATAATGATTAGCGCAACAAATACGGTAATATTATGTTAGATAACTAAGCCTCTTTCTACCTTTGCCCATATCTTTGTTGAGAAAGTACGGATCAACATTTTGCCCATTTTCGTAAAGAACTTCATCAAGAACTAAAACAAAAGGAAAAGCGCCATGTTAACTACGCAAAAGAATTTTGCTTCTGGCGGTGTTGACACCTTGAGTTACCACACTCTTTTAGTCCTCATCCACATCCTGATAAAGTGCATTACAAGAGTCGAGAAACAATGAGAAACCGAAAGAAACCTTTAAATCTGAAGCCTGGCGTATAAAAGCTTAAATATGTCACTTGCTACCGAAATATTTGAGTACCGAATCTGAGGGGGAAAAAAGAAAGAAAAGAAAGTAGCTGAAGGGCTGGACAAACAGTTAAGCGAATGAGGGATTAAAAGAAATGAACAGAATTGAACCCAACCGACTATACAATATTTGCTGAACTTTAACACCAAAGCCCGATTTCTTTTCATAATTAGGGATGTGTAAAATTGGTGCTTTTCTTAATACTTTTTTAAGAAATTACTATAAATTCGCCATAATCTTTGATAGATGTAGGCTTAAATTCAGTGATTAAAAAGCAAACAAAAAACTGTCTAAAATATGGAGAAATAATATGATTGTTCGATAATAAAGCTTAATATTGCAACAAACAACACAGAAATGTGCCACGGAAACTAATAAAATCCCCAAAATTTTCAGGAAAACATTCTGTTAACAACAGTTAATTGCGAGCTATTTTATATAATAATTCATGCATCGGTAATTTCCTCAACACGGCCGAGCCAAGCCGAGTCGAGTTGAGCCGAGATCGAAGCCGAGCTTCGAGGTCTCGTTCCCTCTAGTATGGATGTATGGACATTAACAAACATCTCCAAAAAGATGCCGAATACATCGTAAATGTATAAAACTGATAAACATCCCTCAATAACGGTGCTAACCATTCGAAGAAATATAAAAAGCGACAAGACGATTCTATATTAGCATGTCCAGCACATGAACTGTGTAATAATCCATTGGAGGAAGGCCATAAGACAGGACCGAAATGGGCTAGCAATATGAATTGGGAATAAGTACTTGTAAAATCTGAGATGCCGACGATATTATTTTTTTGTCGAGATTAACTAGAATAAATAATTATACCAGACCTATACACTTTAACAACAGCAAAATAGACTTAATGGAAAAATATGTATACTTGGAACCAACGGCGTATGCAAGGCCAAGGCAGGTTAGAACCCAGCAAAACATCTATAAACAAGAATGTTTAACTAATGTGTTCTGTCTATTCTCACATATGCATCGGAGACTTACGCACAAAAAATTGGAAGATAAACGGGGGATATGGCTATTAGATAAGAAAACAAACTAGTATAACTAAAGCATAAGATGTAGCACAGCGTATAGTCTCTCTACAGTGGAAATGGCTTGGAGATATACATTATTTCTATTATATTAGTCATTCTATAAGCGACATGGTTCAGTAATCGAGTAATAAAAAGTTTTCCCATATGTTGCAAACTTTTTGCCGGTCACTGTATATTGGTCCATATTTGATAGAAGAATTGTATGCCACAATTTCACATAATAGATTATGGTGTACATATACACTGCCGCCAAAAAGTCTGAGATCACCCAGACTTTTTAGCATAAATCAAAATTTGGCGAATAAAATGTATGTTTGTTGTTATAGCGTTAATTTCAAAAAAATTTGATTGGTTTATTTAAGAAAGCTGGTAATTTTCTTTAGTCCTATTGAATTACTACAGCTGGAAACGTTTTAATAAAGTATCTTTGATAACTTCTTCCTAGTTTTCTCAACTACCTTGTGCCTTTAGAATTTGTTTACATTGAATATAAGTTTGACAATTCCCACCAGTAACCGAAATTACAGTAGTTCATGCCATTTTTATTATTTTTGTGTGCATTGAGGATTTTGAAGTGTAACCAATGTTTGCCCAAAAGAAATTTTGTGTAATGTGACAATGGTAAAATTAAAAAAAGAATTAACTGCTGAAAAACATGCTGAAATATGTATTCTTAGAAAGGAAGGCCATTCACTTCGCCAAATTGCGAAGAAAGTTACAGTTTCATGTGGTGGTATGTTATAACTCTTGAGCGAAAGAAGGAGACAGGGGTTTGCAGTAGCAGAAAACGAAGTAGGAGGCTACGAACTACCACTATTCAGGAAGTACATGTTAGTATAACAACAAGCAAGCGAAATAGGTTCCTTACAGCGCCTGCTATTGCTCTAAAAATCAACAAAAATCGCATAAATTCAATCAGCCTTAAGCACTATCAAAAATCGACTGAATGTTGCTGAACTTAGAGTTTGTGTTGCCAAGCAAAAACCATTACTTTGTGAAATAAACCAACAAAAAAGGCTTTAATGGGCACATGTCCATAAAGATTGGTCTATTGGACAATGGAAATCCGTCTTGTGGGCTGAGAAATTTAAATTTGAGAAGTTGGGATCCTAATGCAAGGTATTCGTTCGAAGATTAGCAAATGAAGCTTAACAATCTTCAGTGTATTCTTCCTTGTAAAACATGGCGGGGGAAGTATTATGGTATGGAGTTGCTTTGGAAGAGGTAAAGTTGGAAATTTAATAAAAATCGATGGAATACTGGACAAAGAACGATTTCATGGGATACTTCAAAATCATGCACTTGCTTCTGGATTAAGAATCATTGGACGAGGATTTATATTCCAACAAGACAATAATGATTCAAAACATACTTCTGGATATTGTACAAGCTATATTCAACGTAATCAACGACCCAGTGTTTTGAAAATAATGACTTGACCGACACTGTCGCCAGATATAATTACTATGGAAGAAGATTGACAGAATGCTAAGGAAATTCCCTTATCACCAACAAAATAATATTTGGGATAGTATTCAATCATGTTGGAATCAAATACAACCGGAAACTTTTCAAAAACTTATTGCAAGGATGCACAGAATCTGCCAGGCCTATATAAAGCCAAAGGGCGTCATGGCGATGAAAAGTTAATTTAGGATCATTATACTTTTATAAAAGATTAATTTTTGTTCTATTTCTTGCTTTATGTTACTGTCTAATATGAATATTTCAACAAATAACCCATCGTTTAAATCCTTTAATGCAACTATCACACATAACATGAAATTTATGTTAGTGATCTCAGACTTTCTGGCGGCAGTGTACCTATCTGTAAAATGTTAAAATATTTCACAGCTTGACCACTGAGAATGGGCAATGATAACAATTGCTAGGCAATCTTGATACTGGTGAATTAAATTGGTCACTCACAAGAATGACCGAATGTTGTTCCCCAAAGAAGTGAATCCTAACAAATTTAATTTCTAGAAAATAAAAATACTCTTCAGGCGTCCTCAAACGAAGTATTCAACAAGGTTAAATGTTTGGATGTTCGTTACATATGAGTGGTGGCTATACATTCAAAACACCTTTTGACTTAAAATGCCTTCAGCAACACACCCTTAAGATATGGCCACCGTCAAGTCAAGTCTCCATTCACACGGAAAAAATCCGGGTAAAGCTACATTTAGATGGGTCAATGGCCCAATAGATGGGATTATCTATAGACCGACTGGCTTGAAGACAACCTGGGCAGTCCTAAATTCCGGAACCGAGTTTTTGAGGGCTGCTAATGATGATGTAACTTCAGAATTTTAGTTAAGGCTCGAACAAGTAAACCTATTTTCGATAATTCAACAAGCAACAGCTTACTCAAGGACACACTGTTCAGGACCATATTTAATTTTAGTAAAGAATACAAACAACTTCACATCTGACAATACTGCAGTTTAATTCTCTAAATGCCATGCCTCTGTTTTATGGCAATAGCGAATGCGCCACTGGAGGTTGCAAGAGTGTCGCACCTACTGCACTGTTTGTGTGTTTGTGTCCCCCGTTTTCTGTCCAGCCCCTTAAGCTTTGGTTTCCTAGGAAGCGGTGCCGTTATTTAGCGGCCGTAAAAGTACGGTGGGTGACGTCACGAAAAACGGTGTCGTGTTTTTTAAGCGAAGTGTTTTCCAAAAGAGCGGTAGCGCACACCCAACGTAATAGAGCGGTGCCGTCGCATCTGAAGCGGTGGACCAGTACGGTACGAATCAGTTCAGCAACGTTTTTTGGCGGTGTGTCTTGTGTATATAGTCCAGTTAAAATAGACATAACAGTTCGGAATAATTCGCGACGGCCGTATTTTTTCACCGTTTTTCTGACGTCACCCACCGTATTTTTACGGCCGTTAAATGACGGCACCGCTTCCTAGGAAACCAAAGCTTTACGTAAGACGAGAGGTTAGCGGTGAGTTTAAACAACCGACTAACAAAAGTAACTAATAAACGAACTTATGCCTGACAAATGACCCAAAAATGACAAACATATTCCCCTCTACTTTTATCTCTCTAACATATACATGCAATAGATTACGCAAGGACACACTGTATACCGTTCAGAACCATACTCAATTTTAGTAAACGGTATAAATAACTCTGACTCTGACAATATTGCAGCTTAATTCTCTAAATGCCATGTCTCTTCATATAAACTATTCAAACGTTAAAGTTAACAGGCTACTAAATAACTAATTCGTAAGTGACGGCAATAAACCTATAAGCTAATTAATTAATTTTCATTTAGAAACCGGTGAGATGAAGCTATTTAGTTAAGTGTAGAACAAATAGACAAGCTACCCCTGAAAAGAGTCAAAGTTACTGAAGTTATTATGAGTGAAAAGTCATAAAAATATGGTAAGAAAAACAGTGAAAACAAATTAAGCTCGATCTTTTCCGTGAACCAACCATCTTGCGTTTGCAAAACGTTCTGCTTTAATGAACGAACTCTGTAAGAGGATTTTAACGATACCCGATTTATAAAAGGAAGTATCTCATAATCATGATTATAGTTCACTGATGAATAGAATTACAATAACATGTAGATTAGCACAATTATAAATTCTAATTGAATTATTGTTTCCAACTAACATTAAACAAATTACCTATTCTCATTTGTTTACCAAATAATTTACCTGTTTGCTACTTCTATATTAATACCCCCAACAATTTTCATTCCCCAAATACTTAAAAGCTTAACACCTCATTATGTGCCTAATTCAGCAATTACCCGAAAACACATCACATAAAAACCTAGTAATTATTTTATTTCCAAAAGCCTGAAACTTTTAAATATCAATTTCAAATACCGGTTGCTGTATTTAAATATGCATAAAATTGTAGCTTGTGCTTTACAGCGTTTATAACATATAATATTAATGAGAATTAATATTTATCGACATTAACAGGACTCGTAAACTCAGGCAATTTACTACACAGTCAGATTTATGGATTTATCCCTACAGTAAGCCAATGAAACACATACACAAACAATAGTATTATACTAAATTCGTACAAAATTTATGTCGGTTCATTCTAGAAACTAAAAGGTCGGTTAATTCCTAAAGCTTAAATTTCAATTAGTACCTTTTGCTATTGATCTGGTTTTAAAAATATAAATGTTGAAAAATATTCGTCTAAATTTGAATGGAAAACATTTAAATTTTTGATGTTTTTCCTAATTTCAAATACGCAGGATTTTTATTCTTAGTCTGCTTTTTTTGGCCTCAAGCACAAAATGAATTTTTTATGAATCACTGACGTTTACACAAATTTTTAAAAATAAATTACCTAAAAATAACTGAGATTTAAAAAAATGATCAGAAACTGAAACGTCTGAGGCACTCAGGTCAAAAAATGTGCTATTTCCGTATTTAGCATTACGTGTTCTAGGGTTCCATAATTCCACACAATGTACTTTCGAGAATTCCTAGGAGATTTGGGTTTATAATCCCTTTATAAAGCTGGACAGCGATTCCATTAAAGGTGACACAAAACCAACCATCAGCGCAAACAAAATGGAACATATTCTTGGTAGAAAACAACCTAAAGACCGTCTATCATATTTAGCACCAAAACTGTTCTCCCGGCTTTTACGTGTTTAATTTTTTTTTTAATTTTTAACACACAATACCCAGCAGCCGTACCGGCACATTCATATTATCTGCAAGCGTCGGGTTAAATTTGTTTACTGTGGACATACGTAATCAACAATCTCGCACTTCATATGCAGAATAATCAGAGGATAAATCCCCCTTGCATTGCTGTTTAATTTTATGGTATATTGACACATGATATCTATCTAATTCTGTTTCTAATTTAAATTATTGGTGTATTGATCAAACGTAATTGGAACCGAAATCGTACCGTACAAAATACAGAGCCGATTCGTTAACGTGAACCTCGAAAAAACATAATTAATTCATTAGCAAATTTTTCATCGGTGTTTTTTAATATTCTCCCGAGCTAATTATTTTAAATATCCTCGCTCAATTTAGTAATCAACTAAACTTCCAAGGCCCCCGATGTAATTTCACAAATGAACTTGTTGACAAGTTCGCGATGATGATACCCCTTTTCCCTTAATTTTTTTTGCTTTAATCTCGGAGAAAAACGAAATGTGACTTCGCGATACTTAATTACGAGCTCCCACCGTGCTCAAATCAAAGTTAGTAAAGCAAGTAACTTCTTTTAATTACACGGGCTATTCTTTCCTGTACTAAAAAGTTTTCAGTGTCATATTTTACAATTTATTCACAAACTTCACACTTCAAAAGGGTTTTTCATGAAAGTAGCTCTCCATAAAATATACAACCTTGTCTTTTTACACAAAACGAGTAAACTTTCTTTTTTATTACGCGGTTCTCGTGCACGTCTAAACTTATTCCGAAGTTCCTAAACAACAACTTCGAAATTAATTAAGGATTTCATATAAGGTATTAAGATGCTTTTTACTAACTTTTATATTTCTAACTTAACATACACCGGGTTTTACAACCGCTACCGGGCATAAACTCGATACAGACCTAGTCTATTGTGCCTCACAGTGCATACTACATACTATGTATATTATGAGATGCACGCCGTAAACATTTTAAATTTTAACTCATTATAATATATGCAGTTTACACTTTTAAGTATCAAAAAACAGTTACATTTGTGTTCTATTTCAAAATTACTTACTACAAATAGAAATAATTAAACAAACGTTGACAATAAAAACACTTTTAGTTTAGCTTTAAGCGGTGGAAATAAAGGATTTGTAAAGACCTCTACAATCGAATGAGATAAGGCAGAGACAAAACGTAGATAGGATTGCCTATTGATTTTTCATTGTAGTTCTTCGAACTCCTGTGATTCTAATAATCCGTAAAAAAAAGGTTGGCACGATTTATTGCCGTAGTTTTTTTAAACTACTCTCAAAATATCTCTAAATCGACTTCTTTAATGGTAAACATAAACCCTGAAGTTTGGGAATTTTCAGCTACATTTGTTTAGAGGAAAACACTCAGTTTGCCATTTTATGGGTTAACTGTTTTAATATATCTAAAATTTTAATACCAAAAACAAACATTTCGGTATTTCAGTTACTTTACTCAAGTATTTTGCATTCTTGTAATATTGTATGAACATTTTCAATAAAATACAAATCTTCCCGGAAAGCAAATCAAAGGGTTCAGAGTAGTCCGTTTGCAAAAATATAAATTTTGTTTAATAATATTGTATTAATCCATACTCAAAAAGTATATTTTTATAATAATAACATAAATCTACATAAATTAAAATTTAGATGCTTCAGATTTTTGTTCCAATTTGTAGCAACCAATTTTCAATAAATTAAAAAAAAATAAACATTAATTATACTGCGTTCTCTGCGAGTTTGAGAAAACCATGCATAAAAAAATCACTTACTTAAGAAATCAAATAAATCGCGATTTTTAATTTTTTTATTTTGTTACAGCTTTGACCAATTTTTACAATAATTGTATCGCATAACATAGTTTATTATAGCTATTAATAATACAAGTGCGAAAACACAAGCTTAAAGTTCGAGGTTGTTGAAATGCAACGAGACGAAGTGTTATTCAAATTTTTTTTGTTGGTCAACTACTATGTTGGTCATGACTCATGAGCATACCTAAAGCTGCTTACGAGAAGGTTTTTTCAAGTTTCTGTCATTAGCGTAATATAGACAATTATCGTTGCTATTTCCTTCGTGTTTTAAATGTTCTTTAAAACACGTTGTTATGGGAAACGTATTTTAAAATGCTGTTTATAATCTAGGATGGGAAACGTGTTTTAAAATGCTGTTTATAATCTAGGGTATAGAGATTAAAAAGGTGACTTAAAATGTCACCAACAAAAAATAATAATTTTTCATTTTTCCGTAAACATTATCTTCCAAATACGCCATTTAAAACAGCAGAACTTCCGTAAACTTACTAAATCATCAGCGTTTTCATTTACGTTATTATCTAATTTTCCTACATATTATATTCTGCTATAAAAGAGCTGTTTTGTGATGTGCCCATTTTTTATTTTTTAAATTTCAAACAAAAATTAATTATTCTTTTTCATCCTAGTTTTCATCACGATTTACATCAAGGGCAAAATATGTATATAAAAATCCATTGAATTAAATAATAATTTTGAATGATGAATTAAATAAAGCTAAATCAGGCCAACCTTGGTTCTAAGTATGTGAAGTTCAAGCTGCATATGGGTTCAAATAGGCAACAGGTAAGCTGGATAAACGCTGTCTACAATTTAAACTTTGTTTTACCAAGTCACATCTATGTTGCATAACGTAACGCCTAGAATAATATATGTTTTCCACGAATTCTTGACGAAATTGTGCTTCGACTGATATAAGTAAAATCCGTGTCTATTCATGAAACTTAAATCCCCGTAAAGTATCAAATAAGTTGTTACCGCAGGGTTTTCTAACACTTTCTTTTATTTTTTATTAGATGCGGGGGTTCCTCAATGATTTTCAGGCTTTTCTTACACACTAAAAAGAACTAATTGCAATTTTTATTTCGTTAGGGTTCCTACATATTATTCCGTATTAAGAAAAAACTTTCATACTAAAAAAAAAGCAATAATTTGCTGCTACGTTATGGAAAAAAATTTTTTTTAATTGGACTAAGTTGATTCTAAGTTATTCGTTATGTACCTATACTTATTTACATACTTTAGAACCCTATTTTAAATTAAAACTTAAAACTATTGCTACGACAAATGATCAGCTTAATTAAATATTAAATATTGATTATAATACGAAAAACAGTGTTTAAGCGAAGACCACTCTTACTTACAACTTAAAAATGATAAATTAAAAAGAACTATGTTGTAAAACTATTTTCCAGCTAGAAAATAATCATGAAAATTATGAAGCCAAACTGTAATAATAATGGTGATCAATAAACAAAAAAGGATTCTAACTTTTACTTTTTTAAAAGAACTTTTTGAACTTTCACAAAATTGCAAAATAAAGCATTTTTATGAAGATTAAAATTTCCCTTTTATCCATAGTTTAAGCCATTTTGCAGCTATTTCAGTTAGCTTCCTCAGCAAAAGATTAGTACGTTTCATGAGCAGGCCCAAAGTTCTTATCGCCTATACTTAGCGCTCAGTTATGAGTTCTTAAGGGGTTAAATATAATTACTTGTTAAGAATAATTATATTAGGGATTACTTAAAATTTTCTAATAGCAACGTACCATGGAAAAATTAAGAGGTGGACTCCTTTTAAAAAGCAATTATGTTCCAAACTCAAAGCACATAAAAATTGTACAAATTTAACCTATATTGCGAAAGCAATAAAAAAATCGTTAATCCAAAAATTAATCTCCAGGACGGAAAAAAAGGAAAAACGAATCATAAAAGCTACAGCAATATTATCTTTAGTGTACCCATTTTGTGGGCAGCAAAAGCAATTAGGTAAGGAGCTTGGATCGATACCTAAAAACCATAAACGGTATTTATCCTTCATCGAAGCTAAAACGGCCTGCACGATAAAATTGAACTTCTATAGAACGAAGCCTGACCTCAAGTAACCCTACTTTATCTGTTTGATTTCTTAAAGTGTAAAAATTGAACAAAAGCTTTATACACATTCTCCACATGTTTTGAATCATGTGAACGGCGTCAGCTGTTCAAACTCAGATTTATTTCTATAAAATTCTGCAAAACACATAAAAACACCAACTTGTTTATTTTATCAGGAAAACTTACAGCAGAATGCAAGAAAATTCACTACGTTAAATTACACAAAAAACCGATAGTTCGCTGGGTTTCTTAGTGTTATAATCTTTGCAAAAGCATAAATACCAGATTCAAAGGCAAAACGTTTCCTTGAGTGGGTGTAATTGTTCTGTAAATGTACATTTAAAATTCAGCGTGGGTGTAATTGTTAAAAACGGCCACTTTGTTACAATTCCATGAAAATTAAGTTTTACCCTGAATTACAATTAAATATTTAAAGTAGGTACAAAGTTTTCTTGTGTGGGCACAGTTTTAGTATGTACATGAAACTAAGTGGTTTGGAAAATTCAATGTGTTAGATGTAAAGCTACGTAGGGGCGTTAACAACTGAATTCTGAAATCCATGTTATTTTCAGGTTTTCAGGCTTTTTGATAATTTCTAGAGGTAATTCTCAATAGCTTTTATTCATATTTAGTTCTTTTATAACATCAAAAATATTCGCAAAAATTATGACGAAGAATAATTATTTATTTATTATTAATAATAATATACATACAGGGGGCCCTGAAAGATTGAGGACAAACCTCAAAATTAAAATAAACCTTAGCATCATGGTCTTTTATAACATCAACCATAATTGGAAAATATGAAGAAGAATAATTATCTAGTGTTCCGAAAAGCTAGGGTCAAACTTTAAGCAAAGCTTCCTCAAAATCAAAATAACCCTAAGCATCGTGGCTTTTTGATAACATCAATCATAATTCGAAAAAAATATATGAGGAAGAATAATAATTATTTAAGATTATTACGCTGCTTGGAACAAATTAAAGTTTAATAGATACAGAGTGTTCAACCAAAGTTGAGGGCAAATTGAAATTTTAAACATAGCTTCCTTAAATTAAAATAATTTTTAGCACCAAAATTTTTTAACAATAACACGAAAATCTGGTGTTATTACATTGTTTGGAACAGATTAGCTTTTAATATCTACAGGCTGGGTCGGAAGATTGAGGACTAACTTTAATCATAGCTTCCTCAAATTAAAATAGACCTTAGCACCATGCCCTTGTATAACGTCAACAATAGTTAACTGGAAAAAATTACGAAGAATAATTATTTTGTGTAATTACTTTGCTTAGAACAATTAGGTTTTAATACATACAGGGTGGGAGCAAACTTTAACCATAGCTCAAAATCAAAATCGAAGAAACCTTAGCACCATATTTTTTTATAACATCAACAATAATTCGGAAAAATTATGAAGAAGGATAATTATGGGGTGTGATTATGTTGCTTGAAACAGATAAGCTTTTAACACGAGGGTTGTTCAACACGTTTTGCATTCTTGGCTGTAGCTCGTTTATTGGTTGAAAAGAAAGTCTGAAATGTCCTGTTTCACTTCCGCCATCGGAGAAGAATGAGGCCGCCTCTTGACCAACAATGCGTGCTTTGGAGATCTCATAGTCGGACGCGAAGCGTTCATTCAGCTTCGGAAAAAGTCAGAAGTTACACGGCGCCAGGTGGGGGCTATAAGGTGGGTGAGACAAAACACCCTGTAACTGTAGCTTCTCCCGATTTGTGTGGGGCCCAGGGTTGTCGAGTTGAATGGTCGCATTTTTCTACGGACGAACTCTATGCAGACGTGCACGCAATTTCTTCAGCGTCTGCACGTACCGCGCTGTGTTGACAGTTGCGTCACGTTCCAGAACCATTACAGTCCCAAAAGATGGTGACCATGACTTTGTCAGCTTATGGCTGTGTCTTGAACTTCTTGGGACGAGGGGAGATCGTATGTACTTCAAGGAACACCTGAAAGGCATGCGCCTCCTTGGGAAGAAAGCATTTCAGACTTCCTTCTGAGTGTAACATGTTTCACTTTCATCAACCAATAAACGAGCTACGGCCCAGGAGGCAAAACTTATTGAACAGCCCTCGTACATACAGAATATTCCGAAAGGTGTAAGGCAAACCTTAAGGACAGCTTTCTCAAAATCAAAATAAATCTTACCACCATAGTCTTTTATATCACCAACAATGAGTCGACAAAGTTATGAAGAAGGATAATGATCTGGTGTGATTATGTTGCTTGAAATAAATTAGTTTTAATTTATACAGGACGATATCCCGAAAGGTCGAAGACAAACCATATCTTCCTCAAAATCAAAACTAACCATGGTCTTCCAAAAAATTATGAGGAAGAAAATTATGTGGCATTAGCACGTTGCTTGGAACGAATTAGCTTTTAATACTTTAACCACGGCTTCTTCAAAGTCAAAATACACCTTAGCGCCATAGTCTTTTATAACATGAATAATTCAACTTTCCGCTTTTCCAACCTCTATCTGGGTCTTCCGGAGTGCAATACTTTCTTCAATTCTTTTCTGTCTATCCAAGCCCCTTGCTGAATATTCCATTTTGGTTTTATATTGTGAATTTCCCCATTCCATCCTCTTCTTGGCCATCCTTTCTTTCATCTTTCTCTTGGTTGACATTTCAATGTTTTTTTCGGGAGCCTACCATTTTCCATTCTTTGGGCATGTCCGTACCACATGAGTTGTCTTTTTTCAATTTCTCCAACGATGTCCTATTCGCGTATTCTTGTATTCCTGACTTTTTCTCTTCTAGATATTCTTGCTGTTCTTCTCCAGTAGTCAATTTGCATCGCTTTTAGTTGATTTTTGTGTTGTTCTGAGAGCTGCCAAATCTCTGGTCGGTATAATGTCACAATCTGCACCATAGTTGTATATATTTGAGATTAAAACAGGGTCGGAAAGTTAAAGGAGCTCTGAATGGTATAATTTGGGATGCAAGTATTAGTAAAAACAGCAAAAAACAAGTATAATATGAATAATAATTTTAAAAAATAAATAAATTATGAGGAAGAATAGCTATTGGATGTTATTATATTGTTTGGAACAGATTGGCTTAGCACCATGGTACGAAAGTTTATTTTAATTGGTGCTAAGGTTTTTTTTTATTGCGATTTGATCGGTTTATTTTGATCCAAATACGTTAGTCTTAAAGCTTATTCCCAAACTTTCAGGACACCCTGTGTAAGTTTAATGTAAGATCTGAATTTTAAGCGACGAACAACATGTAACTAGATGTAATTGTTGGTTTTATATAAATTTAGAGAGTTTTACTTAAAATAGAGACTATTTGTAGAGTTGACATCAAAGCGAAAATACAAAAGTTCCGTAATTTATACGGCTGTGTAAAACCACGCACTTACGCTTTACTTAATGAATTACGGTTCCAAGGTAACGTACAATCAGTGTCAAAGAGGAGTTGTAGAACATGAAACCCTAAAACACGCCATGAAAGGGTAAGTGTTAACGTTGTATAGAAAGTTCCTTCCTATTCCTATCCTACCTATGTTTTAAGATGAATTGTTCACGCCTGAAAATTTCAGACTCGGTCTATTTGATGCCCAAGGAAAAGGTCAACCTTACGTTCGGAAATGCATACATATTGAGAAACCCTCGCCGTCCACCTGTTACGTCCTAATTTATTAACTAATCGTTAGGCGGACTAATACCGTTGTATGTAGGTATTAATTGGTTTTATCTATGCGTTCGCGATTTTACATTCATAATCGTTTGTAAGCGGCTTGTTACAAGCTAATCTAGTCTCTGTGCCGAGAAAGCCATTCTTGTAAAACATACAGCTTTTGACAAACTTGGGGCAAGTCGCTGGATTACTTTAAGCCACATTATAATTTTAACACGATGCTGTAATTGTGTTCTGGAACAAAAACGTAATGCTGCTTGATGAGATAAAAGGATTGGGCGGCCCGTGTGCCCAAATATTATTTATAGCGCAAGGGTAGTTTTCTGTACCACAATTACGGCCCATATTTTCTGAGTAACACTGACATTCAACGTTCAGTTTAAAAACGTACGGAAATTTTGTTGACCTTTTCAATGAGATTTGGGATCATTTTCTGATCCCATATGGTGTTCCATGTTACGCAAACACCCCTTTACTTATATTTCCTTACATTAACGATGCTTGTTCAGGATAATAGAAATACCCAAAATTAATCAATCATAAAAATTAGTTATTCATTTATGCTAAGGTTCTGCTCACCAGGTCGACGTTTCGGTAACAGTTTCCATATTGTTAAATGTAGACTAGAGAGGGATCAGGTAAACTTATTAACATGTTTACTCAATCATAAGATGGGAAATTCAATAACATGCCTGGATAGCAATTGTTCCAAGCTACACATTTCCCCTGTAATTTCTAATCGTTGTTTCTTAATTATAGATTTATTAAAAATATATTCCAGGGATGTTTGATGATTTACCCTCGTACATAACGTTGGCAATACGTTTTCATCGTGGCAGTTTAAGCAAGTCGACTATAAAACCTTAAATTCCAAAGGAAATTCCTGCAGCAAAAAGCCGAAAATTGAAAAGATCAAACCTGACCTTCGTTCAGTGTAACCTATTTTGTGTTTATCATATATGAAAAGAACTGCAAGATATGACAGGGTTTATCCTGTAGAAATATAATATAAAGGCGATGTTCACAACCAGGGACCTCTGAGTAGCAGATTTCATTTCGCGAAAAACAGCTTTTCAGCCTTAAAAATCGTTCAGGATTTACGTAATCCTCTGCTCTTGTGGATTCAGTTACATAGGATAAACTGGGACTACGTAAAAGTGACTGTAAACGTAAGCAAACCATAACGTTGTCTGCTTAGATTGATTTAACGATCCGCATACGTATTTCGTCGGCCGGAATATATTACAATATAAAGTTCCTGGTGCAGAATATGAACAGAAAGGACCCCTTTCAAAGTGAATCCGTCAAGAACTGTAACACCTCTGTTGTATAATGCGGTGTAAATACTGCAGCACATTTCAATTGGGTCAATCCACCTACAAGAAATGAATTTTAAAAATCCGTTTTCAATCTTCCTGAACTACGAGCGCAGTAGTTGTAACCGTATTTTCTTATTAATATTCTACTCAATCTGAAAAACCCAAACCGCTACATCATCAGAATGTCGGACACTTTAATAGTTTGAGTGTAAAGCTCAAACTCATCACCATCGCCGACATTCGACTGACACTAAAGGCTAAAGTCGAGCTTGGAGTATGTCCAACTCATCATATGTCAGTAAAATTCAGAAGCGAATATTTCGCAAGATGAAACATGAAAGTAGAATTAACCAAGCCAATCGAGAACTATTTTTTGAAAAATTTGTTTTGAAATACCGAAAGTATTTCTAGTAAATTTGAAAATAATGTAGATATAATTTTCCTTGCTTTTGATCCTTTTACGTTTGACCTGCAATGACTTATAATAATCCCTTTTGAAAAATCCTAGAAATGTTACTACTCAGTATTTCACTTACACTTTCCAAACTACTATTTGACCCCGTCCTTTTACGTTTTGTGATTTTCACGTACGTGCTGCCTTTTCACTACCCCAATACAAGATTCTTCCACAAGGAGAGAAGTTTTTACCGGCTTTCCTTATCCGGAATCGACCACTTTTACTTTTGCGTGAAGTTGCGCTTATCTTCGTGGTTCAATCCAAGCCGAGGCGTTTCCATAATGGTAAGAACTGGTGGAATGCATATGCATGCGAAAAAAAAGTTCCGACGAAAGTAAATGAGGCCGCTTTATTCGAGCTACGTTTCTGGCGATTGCAAACGGTAGTGAAAACGAGGTGAACGCGACTCTCCCTGGATTAGAGTGGATTACATCCGCTTTAAAGTAAATGTTCCTGTATATTGTATTACTTGGATGCAACTCGAATACTTTGATGATTACCTTGCAAACGTGGTTATTTGTTTAGAGGAAGAAATCAACCGAATCTTGATTGTAGTTCGTCGAAGTGTAGTGCAAGGAGTTTTGAAGTTAGAGGGAGTCTCGTAGGGATCTGACGGAATTGCCAGCTTGACCAAGAATTTGATGAGGGAGATTTCGGTCCGAGATACAGAGGTAATACGGAACACTACTGGGAACATAAACATGAAAGAATGGACTTTACCGAAGATTGGAAAATTTGTTTTATGTATTTTTCTTGATATTGATTTTACTAACCTTTTGCCTTAAAAAATTACCGTAATTTCTCGGCGGTGCGCTTAATGAACAATAAAAAATTTTTAGGGTACAACGCGCCCTGACGTAAAGCAGGAAAAAAATTTAAATCTCCATTCACAGTGTCGTTCAAACTATAATTTACGGTTATTAATTTTCTTTCAGGCGAAAATTTTATTGCCACCGTTATAAAAGCGAAAATGGTCGTTTAACTTGATTTAATCTAACTTGGTATGTTGCTATTTAAGGTGGGCAGCAAATCGAAAATGGAGCGGCAGTCAAATAAGGGTCAACTCCACGGGGAGTAAACGTGAATGAATTTAAAATTTAAACCAATATTTTTTCATGGTGGAAGATTTTCACATATTAAATTACAAAATACCTACTCCATCTAATAAATATCCTTACATTTTACTCATAAATGAATAAATAAAATATTTATACATTAACCACCTGAGAATATCGGACGAAATACAAAATTACTAAACTGAAACTTTTGAATATTCTCCGCTCGTTAAATTGTATATATTATGAAAATTACAACAGAATACTTTAAAGGTTGTTATTAAATATTTAACGAATGAGTGAAGTATTACATAATTCTCTTGCCTTTTGCCTTTGTTAAAGGTAAATGCTTTTGCAATACAGGTTTATTGGGGAATTTCCTTTTCTTTCCTATGAGTAGTTCTACATTTCTTTTACAGAGTTTCAACATGCTTACTTTACCAATTAACTAATTTATTTTTTCTCTAAGCGTTCCGCCTTTTCAGATATTTGATTACATAATCAGTGGTAAAGAATTATAGATTTTTACTGGTGCCTATGCTGAATACAATAAAGCATTGTCACCAGTCTGATGCTTTTCACTAATACAACAAGATAAAACAGAAAATTAATTCGAAAATCCAAACAAATGGGGTAATTGTGAAAATAATGCATTAAACTTAAACCCGGCTGCCTTTTACATGAATTTCAATAGTTTATGGGATTATTCTTTTCAGTATTCTTTGCAACGCAGATTTTTGTTCGGGGGCATTTATTTACTCCAGCAAACTTGTTTTTAAACTTTTTGTCTAGAGTTCTTTTCAGACAATCGTTTCATACAAGTTCTCGTTTTTCTAAAGCATCTTTTTAGCAGTTGTCTCAGATATCCGTCGGATGAAAAGTTTTACTTTCAAGCCTTCTGCCTGCATTACATCCTACCAATTGGTGCTCTATAAAAACGAGAAATAAACGACCCTTTTGTAACCATTAATTCAAACCGATTCTTTTACACAAAAGCTACAGAAAATTTAAGCAACTCGAGTGTTTATTAAACAACGTGCCTATTGTATCATGATGTTACTGACTCTGAGTAGGCTTCCGTATCACTCCACCTGGCAAGAACTACATCTAGGTTACTTATCAACGTATGAACCCACCTACTGGCCCTCTGATTCAAGTAAAATACCAGATCTGTTGGACTTCTTTTTAACTAAAGACATAGCTGCAGGATACCTTCAAGAAATACCATGCTTGGGCTTATCCTTAGACCACACTCCGGTGATTGCAACTGTGAGTACTACAATCATGGGCCAAGAAAGGGTAACAAAATTCTTCAACAAACGTACTGATTTGCATTACTATATGGATATAATTCAGAACCAACAGAATATCAAAGTTTCGCTTCAAACTAATGAAGAATTAGAATAAGCAGTCTAGTTACAACTTCACCAAAATAATCCAAGAAGCAACCGTGGAAGTAACTCCTGAAATTACTTGCACGAAACTACAAGAAGGTTGCCCTATTACAGTAAAAAGGAAAATCGCGGAAAAAAGAGTTGAAAGTACTCATCAAAAATCTGAAAAACGAGAGCTTCCAAGAATATCTTACAAATTTGAGCTCAACAGTTTACACAAAAGCAACTAAAATAAATCAACCAATTCCTCCTCTGAAGAACGGTTTCTGGGCGCGATCCGATTCAGAGAAAGCAGATCTTTTTGCCCAACATCTACCGAATTTCTTCCAACCCATTCCATCTCCAATAACCATCGAAGAGGAAATAAAAATACAAAACTACTTAGAAACACCGTACCAACTGACTTTGCCCATGGAATTATCTACAGTAAGGGAAATCAAAGACTTGGCCAGAAAGAAACTAAACCCTAAGAAAGCTCCAGGCTATGACTTAATTACAGGGAAATTAGTTAAAAAATTGTCGCCTAGTAATTCTGACCATGCTTTACAATGTTGTCCTGAGACTGGGTTACTTCCCAGTATAGTGGAAAATAGCGCAGGTAATACAAATTTTTAAACCTAGAAAACCTTCAAATGAAGTTATTCCTACAAGCCAATTAGTTTACTACTAAATTATTGGCCAGAAGATTAACACCTATCTCAGAGGAAAACAACACTGTCCCAGATCACCATTTTGGTTTTCGGAGGAACCACTCCACCATACAACAAGTCCACAGGGTCGTAGATTAACAAAGCTTTTGAAGAAAAACAACACAGCGTAGCTGCCTTTCTCGACGAAAGTCAAGCATTGGACAAAGCGTAGCATACAGGACTACTCCACAAACTCAAACAATTTGTACGCCATCCCTTTTATGCTATTCTTAAATCATATCTGAAGGAAAAATTGGGACACCATCAAACAGAGCTTCGCCTAATTAACTCAGGAGTACCGCAAGGCACCGTTCTTGGTCCAATTTTGTACCTCATTTACACAGCAGTAAACCTACAAATCAGCACTCTCTCACTAGAATGCTGATGACAAAATCATTATGGTGAAACATAAAGATCCAGTGGTAGCTGTAAATCTCCTTTAACAGAGCTTAGACCAAGTAGGTGAATGGACCTCAAGATAGCGTGTTACATTAAAAGCAAAATCTCTTCATATTGTGATAAAGCGACGTTCCAGTATGCATCATGAAATGCATCGCCACATGTGTTGATATGACGTGTTATTTAAGGTCATTACACGACCCAAGCATGCACGCGAATGACCGTGAAATACGATACCTCGCAGCTGCATATAAGCTGAGACAGAATTTTCAAAAATGCCGAATTCAGCGCAAAAAGCACGTATGCCCCTGTTCGACAGGGGAGTTGACCCCTTATATAAGGAATTGCTTTGACAGAACGCACTATGGCTGGTGTGGTCATCGAACAATCAGGTCCTTAAGACGTCAAATTCGTCGTACTAGTAATGTTTCCTACGATTTTTATGCAAGACTATTTTTAAATGTAATTCACTTCATAGTAAGACTTGCTAATAATTTGGATCAAACATTTTGCTTCATTTTATTGACTCTGATGTTTGTATGTACTTGGAACTTATCTCTAATATGGTCTAAGTGTTTATCTTTAACTTTAATTCCAAATAATATTGTGTGAAACTTAATCAAAGTAGGGCAATCGTATGTTATGTTACTTGAACCAGAATTTTAATACAAAACTTCTCGCAACAAACCCCCACGTGACGTAGTTGGTTATCATACCACCACATTGGCACTTAAGAATTCTACAAAATTTATTTACTAACTTTTAACATTATTGGTGCTAACCACTACGTTACAATATCATCTTCGCCAAATGTAGGGGTAATTCACTAACAGTCTTCATAAACAACATACCATTAACTCAAGTGACTAAGACCTTGGCATGCACCTAGACAAAGGTCCCACATTTGGAAGAAACGTAAACAGCTTTTTAAAATAATGTTTAGTAAGCACTAAGGCCACTTGGCAGAAAATCTAAGCTATATCTATCTAATAAGCTCTTGGTCTACAGTAGAGTCTTTAAACCCATCTGGACCTACGGTATCCAGCTGGGGGGTACTGCAGCCAACTTCCAATGTCCAGATATCCGAATGGTTTCAATCCAAAGTGCTACGTGCTATGTGTGATGGTCCATACTTTGTGTGAAATAGACATTTTAAGTGATTTAAAAGTTCACTTTTCAAAAGAAGTGATAGTGAACTTCAGTGATAAGTACTTAAGGAAATTAGAACGTAATCCTAATGCTTTGGCTCTAAACCTATTAGACACTAGTGAAAACATACAAAGACTAAACAAACAGAGACCTACCTCGTAGATTTGATTAGTTAAGTTATTAGTTATAGGGACGTGTTGGTAAACAAATAAGTGCTTAAAGTAACTTATTTGTTGTAAATCACTGGATTTTAATCTTCGTGTCATTGGTTCATGCCATTTATCTACTTCTAACTATATTTTGCTTATACAAGTTTGTGAACAAATCGCAAAAAGAAATACCTATACATATTCATAAAAAAAGAATAGGCATTTCATAAGAAAAACCTTGTGCTTATGAAGTAAGGGGTTGCGAAATAAAAAGGACACCCTGTTTTTTCGAAATTATTATTACTGATTAAGTCTTCACTCATGCTTACTAAGTTATAAACAGAACGGACAGACGTAAAACTTAAAGAAAAGCTTAAAAATCTATGAAGCAACATAGAATATAAAGACTATAGATTTCTGATATTAAAACAATAAGACCAAAGTAAGGAAGTTGTAACCAGTACGATTATTAAAACATGTTTCAAATATTAATTCTTTTAGTCCAGATAATGGAATCTAATGATGTTTTTGGTCTTTGTCATTTTAGAATATTGCCAACTGTGCAGCAACATGTGTTACCTATCACCGGTAAGAAATTATGTCACGTGGCCACTGTATAATAAAGTTATCAGAAATATAATTTTAGAAAGTAGCCTCGAAAATCGTTATAAATATATTAAAAATTTTCAATTTAAAGAATTAAGAATCGTCAATGGACGGCACCCAATTCAAGTTAAATATCATACAAAATATTTACTTATTGCTCTGTTATTCTTTAGATGTACATCATAAATTTCGTCTAAGGTTTTCAAAAACATACAGTTTGGTAAAAACTAAAGTATCACAAATTCTAATCAGTAGGAAGACAGCGCTTGCCAATTTATAAGAAAAAAATCAACGCCCTTGTCACAAAATCTATCTGCGAGTCATTCATCTCTGCCTGAATTTGCTCGCTGCTTCATCTATTTCGTTACAGTAGTCAAATGATTTGTGTTTAAGAGCCGTCACACGTATACCACGGTTTTTAGGTCGCAAATTCCGCAATGCGAAGCCAATTGTGACAGCTCTCCTAATACATTTATCCAGAAAACCATTAGGGACGACAACATACATACAATTTCTTTTTAATTTTCCTTTTAAGAAGTAATTCCACCACATTCGCACTTTTCGTTGAATTTAAGTTGGTTAAATTTCAAAGCAAAAAGAAATAAACTCGCAAGAAGACGAAGAGCTCAGTCCAAAGAAACGAGTAGTAAGAAAAACTGAAGCCGGTGGACAATTCGTTTGGGGTTTACATTTCACAAGGGTGCTGTTAACTCTTTGTAAAACGCCAATTTATAGAGGAGTAAGAGGTAAGACCTACAAACGCTTAGATTCTCAAAGAGTTTTCCTAAACCAACGCGATACAGTCGGCTGGGGTCCAAATTAAATTACAATCGACATATTTCCGAGTACTCCCTAAGCATTGTAACAAAATCTGATCAATAACAGTTATCGAACAAACTGACATAGTCTGGGTGAACAAACAGATTCACTCGATATTTATAGTACAAGCACGTACTATTTTGTTCTATAAACTGTTGAAACTTTGTTGTATGCTAGGGTTAGTTCGCATTATTTGAAAGATAACAATAAAAGGGTACGTGTGGCATCAATCCGTACTGGAAAATTACTCTACATTCTTTTTATTATTACGGCTCCAATCTTTTTATAGCGCGCCCCCATGGGAATCAATTTAGTTAAACCGAACAAATTTAGAAAACTTTTCAGAAATATTAATTTGATTTTGTTAGACTTTTGCTAGATTTTTAGTAGATTCGAAAACAGCTTCTTGTTAATTATTTTTTATATTCAATATACTTCAAAATATATTATTTGCTTTGTGAGCGTGATTGGTGTTGTTTAATAAATATAAGCAACTAGGCTACCTAGTTTTAAACACCTAGAATACCTCCTTTTAGTTCACTCAATGAGTGCTTATTTAAATAATTGCAATATTTTTTCAATGCAAAAGTTTCAGGCATTTCTGAATTTTTAATAGAATATTTAAAGATTTTAAATGATGAATATTTCCATATCCTTGGTAAACCAGGAAATAGTCCCTCACGTACTGCCAGTATGCTGGTTTATACAACTCGACACTAAGTTTCCGGAATCAGAGGAAATACAGGGCACCTCATTTAACAAGTTCCTGACCTTCGATGAAGGTACACGCCTGCTGGAAACTCCAACAGAGCGAAGGGGCCGAAGTGGCTTGAGTGTGAAGGGAGTAAGGGCCCATTAGAGGGTTCACAACCCACCTACATTAACAAGTACCTTAGCAAACCTCCGTGTCAAATAAAAATTGTCAGATAACACTTGAGTTGTACCCTAAACCCCTGCTGTAACATCTTGCTTTGAAATTACTCATTCCTTCGTTAACTATTTCTTCTCGTTTATTTGTAAATACCCTTTAAGTTTACTAAATGAATGATTTTTTAAAACAAAGATTAAAATCGTTCCACCTCCTGTTCAGAATGACTTAAATCTTAAAAAATAATTTATTAACATACAGAGATTTGGAAATTCTGCCCTTAAATTAATTGTTCAATTGATTAAATGGCCAAAACCTCCAGTAAGTGTTAAACAAAGTAAACTTAAATTATTTAAAATTTGGATTGCGAAAAAGGATTTCCACTTTAAACTTAACTGTATGTTAAATTAAATTACACGTTTGTTTGTTTTTTTTTTATAAATTCTAGGTTACTTTTGATAAATGATTATTGCAAATCAATTCGAATATCTCTACGGTTTTTCAATTCCTATAAAAAAAACAAACCAAAAAGTTCCAGTTAAAAAAGTAAATAATTATTCTTTGATTTCGAATTTTACAGTTGCTCCAGTTCGTCTAACAAAACTGTGCCATCGGAGATTTGAAACAATTTCCTCTTTCTAAATCAGTTTAACTGCAACTAAAATCGTTACGTAATTAACCTAAGCTCTAAGTAATTTTCCATGTAGTTAAACATCACACATAATTTTACACCAACTTCAGTATCAACCCCCTAAACAACTCACAACTCAATATAATTTAATCAAACACGAAATACAATTTAACGAGTATAAAAAAAACATTAGTTTTAATTTGTTCAAATTAAATCAAAATATTTTTAATCACTTAATTTTGAAACTTGCTTTAATAAACTAAAATAAATTTTTGGAAGCAGACAGAACGTTTTGGAAAAGGTAATCGTCAAAAACATTATTCAAAAACCCATTTTTGGTGTAACAATAAAAGATGCCTTACTTTACTTTTGAAATCCCCTTCATCTTTACGGTTTTGTATTTATACTTCTTAAAGTCGCTACAACAAACCCACAACCCCTTAAATAATTGACAATATAGCTAATGTAATCAAGAAAATATAATTTAAGCAGAAAAAATATCAGTTTTAATTGGTTCAAATTATTAGAAATATCTTTAAAGGGAGGAAGCTGTAATAATTTCCTGAACTTTCAGACTGGCTTTAGTAAATAAAATAATTTTGTGGAAGCAAACGTAACGTTTTGGAAAAGGTAATCTTCAAAAAAACCAATAAAACATTATTCAAAAACTCCATTTTTTGCACAATAATAGATGAAATTACCTACTTTACCTATGAAATTCCCGTCGTTTTAAACATTTTGTAGTAAAAATCACTTACATCTATTTTACAACCTTGAATAACAGAAAATAGGTTGTTATTTTCTAGAACAGAAACGAGAATATTTAACACTTAAACGAAAAGAAAAAAATCACAGATAATTTTACACCAAGTTCAGTATCAACCCCCTAAACAACTGGAAACTCACTATAATTTAATCAAACACGAAATACAATTTAACGAGCGTGAAAAGAATATCAGTTATTTTAAGTGAAAAAGGGAGTGTTAAAGCTACAGGGTTCTTTTAAAATTTAATCTCAACATCTACCCAAAACAATCTTCTTCATAACAAGATGATGATATTGGTTACGGAAAATTGACTTTACCCAAATCAGTTATAAAGCATCTGCAAGTTTAAAACAAGGGAAGACAGAGAACAGGAAAATGGAAATGAATATTTCAGCTTTTCCTTTATTGCTGGACTGAATTTCCGTGTATCGGGCGTTGCTTTTAGTAGGAATGACCCATATTATTATATTTTTATTTACTTCAAATTGAGATTCGGGTTTTGTACGTCGAACTGGATACAAGGAAAAACTTAAATAATAAATTTTAAAAATCATCTTTTCTCAGATATTCCGAAAGCCTTAATTCACAAAAGATTTGATTAATGGAGAAATATGGCGTAAACTGTTATTTTCTCAGCTCCTATGATGAGGATTAAATGCATAGTTGTTAGTCTCAGGTGTTTCCTATTTTATAGCAGCTGAAAAACGAAATTTTCGACGAGTGAAGTGTGAGTTTTACTAGAATTTTATGGATAACGCTAAACGAAAACGTGTGTGCCAAATAGTCGTAAAGTTGAGTGAATATCAGACAATATAAGTAGGAGGGACATACCTACTTGTTACAGTAAAAAAAATATGTTTTCCTTAGAAAAATTTACGTCCTCAGAGCTCCTTATATTAAATTATGGAGAAAAAAGGAAGATCCCTTCAGACCTCAATATTGCCATTTTTTTAAATGCGAGTTAATATGGGTTATTGGATATTAAGCAGTGCAGTTTCTGCGGAGTTGAAATCTTTATAACTTCAATTCGCTTCTATAAAAAGCAAATAAAAGGAACTTTGAAGAAAGTATTGTAATTTAATTTCAGTCGAGATTGCTGAACGTAATCAATTCCGTGTAACTAGGATTATAGCAGAAGACCCTTATCGTCTATTTAACGTCGTAAAATTCGCTTTAGTTTCTGTAAATTTTATTTCAATGAAGTAAGAATATGCAGATTCGAATAATTTGATTTGAGTGTTCAATTTATTGGTTTCTTTATTTAATTTAACGATTTTTAAGAGTGTTCTCATCTACTTCAACAACTTCACCGAGTTTTTATTTTTAATGGTAGTTATTCCGGAAAGTCTTTTATATAAATAAATCAAACCGCATCGTAATCGAATTAGCGTTTACAACTAGTTTTGAATTTATTTAGTGTATCATCGCTTGCAGAATCCCATTTAAAAATAATGGTAGCCATTTGTGGGTCGTTATAGTTTCGCTGATGTTTCCTGCATCCAACAAGCCTGACCGAATTTCATTAAAACATATTGATCGTTCAATTTAAATGGCTACGGCATTTCAGTTTTCAGTTTTTGCGGTAATATTTCAAACGTAAAATAAACAAAGTGGGTTCAAATGAACTGCTCGCCCCTGTAGGCAGGATTAGTGGTTTATATTGGTGATCCTAAATTGTTAATTCATCAAGCAGACGTCAGCTGCTAGGCAGAGCTGGCCAAAATCCGCTACATGAAACTGGGAAGCCGCCCCTTTATTATCTCCCCCAACCTCTGAATGCTATTCGTAATGATATAATGTATTCAAATTGGAACTCGGTTACTGTATTTCGAATTAGTTCCGATATTGAGTTTAAATGTCGCCCTTTGTTGTTTTTTTTAACACGCAAAATCACTTTGATAGTTGCCGTTTGTACCGCATAACTATGTCACAGTCAAATCGACCCTCATAAACGAGTTATTTCTTCCTACCTGCATTTGATACGAAAATAATTACTTGGAGTGACTTGGATGTAAGGTTCGTTACGATTTCCTACATTTGGATGGTTGTATCTTGAAACGTATGCTAAACTTTGGAACGGTAATGACAATAATTAAGAGATAATCCGTAAACAGATTCGAAGGGGGGTTTCCATTCAAGCACCAACAGTTAGGTAGCTGTTGTCTATAAAGATTCCTTTCATGCCGTTGAATACATACAAAATGAGCGAAACCGAAAAGTGTGGCCAACTTGAATTTGGTGTGCGGTTTATGGTTAAATGAATACCATACATAACAGCAACAAGGGGTTGAGTTAGTTCCGACTTAACGGTTCCCTTTGAATTACAACTTCAATTAATGCAGGCACAAATAATCTACTCTTAGTAATGAATTCCTTTCTGTGCCGTTTTCTGTTTTTGTACGTAGGTAACACATTAATCAGAAGATGAAAGTATACAAACCGAATAAATAAGCTCAGAACGATGAAGATGACTTCCCAAAATATTACTTAAACTGTTTGAATGTACAAGCAATTTGAATAATATCCCCAATAGCAACTGAAAACATCACAGAAAGAATTTCCAAATTATTAAACTATTATCTTCACATACATATATTCTCTATAAGTCCTTATAGATGGGTGAATGTTATTCGTTGTTCTTTCTTGGACTTCCTCCATCTTACGTATACTAAAACACTTAATAAAAAAACTTGCTATTTTATTAAGTGTTTTATTATACACAAGACGGAGGGAGTCCAAGAAAGAAGAACGAATTATCTTCACGTTTATTTGTTTTTAAATGCCATTTTAAGTTTAGTTAGAAAAATGGCTTATCAAAGCGAAGATTAAAATCGTTAAATCTTCTGTTCAGAACGATTTAAATGTTGAGAAATTAATTATTAACGCGTAGAAGTAAATTAGGTTAATTTTAACCCCGAAAATTATAATTATTGAAATTCAGAAAAGCTTGGTCCTTAATATAATTGTTGGATTGTTATTTTAATGGTCAAAACCTCCAGTAAGAATTAAATACAATCTACTTAAAATTATTTAAAATTTGAGTGGCGAAAAAGTATTTCAACATTAAAGTAAAATCTATAGTAAATTAAAGTCTATGTTCCCTTTTTAAAAATTTTGGATCACTCAATTGGTAAACTATTCTAAAACGCTTCATAGATAACTAAAACTAAAAAAAAAAACAGAAAAAAATTCCATATTATTAAACGTCCATCTTTGAATTTTCCTATTACTTCCTTATTGTCATCATTATGGACAATCAGACGTATCGAAGTAGTCAGAATTCTTTTTCATAAATTCATAGAAATTGATATTTTTGATCTCATACATGAAGCTATCGGTATCTCCATATACAAGTTTTATTTTGTCATTAAACTCATATATGAAACTATCGGTATCTCCATATAGAAATTTTACTTTATCATTGAATTGTTCTTTAATTATACCTATATTATAAAGTAAATCGTACATTAATGATTTCGATAAATCTAATAGAGCTTGTCCAATATAAATTGGCTTATTAAACAACACATTGGTTTTATAATTAAGAGCTGCTGCCAAGTTTCTTAACAAGTTTGAATAAATATTCAAAAACCTTAGATAGTACAGCATCACCAAAGTAGAGATTTCATCATTGATTTTTGGTGATGCTGGTTAATGCTTTAACATTGAGCTACAGAAATCTGTGGTTTAAATCCCTTGTTCTACCTAAAATTCTTAAAAGTGTTCAAGTTTATTAAAAATATCCCCAAAAGTGTTAGCATTTAACGATTTAATTTTTACACTCATTTTTGTGAAATAATATACTTTATCGTCGACTAGCATCATAATGCTATCATTATTGTAGAGAAAATCGTGCATAATATTATACTTTATGGCACAATGCCATAAAATCGTTATAACAACGGAATAAACAAACGTTACTTAACAACCACATCAGTCGTTATAGTAATAAATACTATTTTGTGACAAATACGTCATAATTTTATATAACCTGAATAATTTTTATTTTAGCAAAACAACTAAATTAGATTTCTTATAAATAATTGTAAGTCGACGATAAAATAGTAGCTATATGAAATTCGTTTATAATGCAGTATTATGGCATTCACGAAAGTATCGCATTCACTGCGTTCATGTGCTAATTTCATTTATGCCATAATACTGTACATTATAAACTAATTTCATAATGTACTATTTTTAGAAGCAGAACGTTTTGGAAAAGCTAACCTTAAAAAAACAATAAAAAGTAAATTTTTTGACACAATAACTGTTTTGAAAGCCACTTAAATTCAATTAAACGTATTTTTGGTTTCTAGAACAGGAACAAGAACATGTACCCTTAAACGGGGGAAAAGAGAAACATCCGAAAAGGACTACCTCAACCAGAAATGTTCCACAAAAGAAGAAAAAGGTAATCAGGCCTAATTACAAAGAAGGAAAACTGAGACTGTCAGGCTTTTCACTAAAACGTCGATGATAAAAAGTAGGAAAAAACCCACCACAATCAATTGTGTAAATTGCAACCGTTTGATAGAAGAACATAAAAGAACGAATGCGATATTCGGTGTGTTTCTACGCATCAGTAACAGCTCGAAATAGTAAACTACAGAGAATATAATTATTAACAAAAATTCTCATATTTTATACTCTTTGAGTAGAATTTTTTGAAAAATTAATTAATTCTAACAAAGATTAAAGATTAAAATAAGTTTCAAGCAAACATAGGAAAGAAAAAATGTATTACAAGTTATAATTAATACATTTATTACTCTGTAAACAAAGAGCAAAACATGTTTTGAAACATACAGAAATGAATGCCTACAATTTGAAGCATTTCACGAATCTCATTTCTATGTAGAGAAATGTTATCAAAATTCCAGTTGTTCTTATTCGCATACTTTTATGAAACGTTTGTATAAAAGTAACAAAAGTGAGGCCGCATTCGCCGAGAAAAAATTTAAATGTCCGCCCAAAAAAAATTATTCCATGTTCCAGGAAATTTAAATTCAAGCTGCTACCAATTTTAATGTTTTAATAACAAATGCTTTTAAATGTATTCGTTTTAATTGGTATTAAACGTGCTTCAAAAAAATAAATTCGAATAAATATTCAGGGACCTTTTATTAAATATTAAACCAATTCTTCAAATTTAAGAATCGCGGCTTTCCTGTTAATTGCTACATAAATTAAAATTAAAATAACTTGACCCCTTTTATACAGAATTTGTAGGCATTTCTTTACATTCCAGTTCGAAGTTTCCTGTTCTGCATAGATTTACAAATATTAACCCTTACTTTATGCGATATTTTCCAAGCCACAGAACTTTTGTTATTTATAATATAATAATAAATTTAAACTATACTTTATTAAATTTTGAGGTTAGAAGGATTTAACAATAGTAAATAAATAATTGAAAAAAAAATTCCAAGTGAAATTTGTCCCGTTTATGAAAATGGAAAACGAATAACCCCTGAAATTATCCAATTTAAGTTTTAATAAATTATTCATACGTTAAAAAATAAGAAGCAAAATATGAGCGTGCTACAGGTGGATTTGTATTTGTTAAGTAAACAAATGTGAATATTCATAATATTTCATAATTTACATTTAGTAAATTTGATTCTGGTATGCCATAAATTTTCACCTAAACATTTTAAGGCCTGTAATGGACATTAACAAACATCCACTACAATATTTCAAGCCCCTAACGAGTACGTTGTATTTCCACGATCATTTATTTTTACGAAGTTTTAGCATGAAATTTTACAAACTCACTCTATTAAACGAAAATATATTAAAAATGAAAAAGTAATTATGAGAGGAGATTTAAACGATGAAACGACACTTCAATGCTTCGGAAGTTTTGTATTTTTAATAAACAATGTCCATCATTTCTAAAAACAAGACTTACTTTTATGTCGATCACTGTCTGATTATCAAGGTTTTCGGCTGTTTTTTGAAATATTTATCTAGAATTGCCAGTAAACCTCACTCCAAAACATTGTAATTTGTTCCCATTATTTTCGGATACTTCAACTATTCATATTTTCATTAAAACATCATGAATACTGTAAACTTCCGAGTCGTATTTTTAAAACGGAATTTTAGAAAAGTACTTCCGAGCCTGGTAATAATTGGGTTATTTGTTTTTAATGAATACAGATGCGATTTAATTTTAATTTAAATAAGTGCTGAATTAATTGCAAATTATACTGGAAAACGAACTAATATTTCATTGCAAAATTAAAAACGGAATTTCTATTAAACAAATAGGAATACATTTTTTGTTTTATATAAGTAGCAGGTATATTTCAAATCGCTACCTAATTTTTCGGAGGATTAAAGCCTAATTAAAGGATATTTAATTATAATTCAGTTTTCACCTAACTCGTTTGATTTTTCCACTGTTCAAACCCCGTGTGCTTTGTTAATTAGCAAATCGAATATTAACGTTTTAAAAAGTTGGCTTTATAAGCAAGGTAAAAATGTACGAAGCAAAAAATGTAACTGAAATATTACCTTCCGCTTTGATCCCCAGGGACTCGACAGCTGCCTCGAAAATATAATATTCGTGTTTACCTGAAACGAACAAACAATTTAAGACGATTGGTATTACATACAATACTTAATTACAATCAAACTTTTTAAAGAATAGGAATGAAGAGAAAATAAAGGGAGATTAATCCAGGGCTGTTAAATTTGTTGCTGAAAACCTAATTTTTCATTTACTGACGTAAGAGTTTTGTAAGTTCAAACATATTTTAAGCTTTTCCTTGGGCAAGGCATATAAAAAATTCACATAATACAAGAAGAAAACACCGTTGTTTATCAATAAAGTTGTTTATTTCCAAGAAAATAAAATTTAGGAAGAAAATTAATTCTAAAAGATTGATCTTCGAAATTGTTATGTTTTAAGATGATTTCGTACGTTTTTAAACATTAAATTTTCAAATAACTGTCTTTGTCCAGAAGTTAATGAAATTCCTTATAATAATTGGAATAAAAGGATGTTTTGTTAAGAGAAAAGCACTTCGATACTGCTAATTTTCTAAATGGTTTATTTTATGTGAAAACCTCGAAAAGCATTTGTTTTCCTCCGCAATAACTCAGTCCACCTAGTACCCAGAAAGAATTCGAATAACATCATTATACGTCTGAACGATCCCAATAAAAAATTTACAAGCAAAAGGATGTTCGTTCATAGGGAGGTCCCGTACACAGGTATGTTAATACGTTCTCAATTCAACATCACAAGAAACCGAAACATGCCGGAAATGCAATACTCAAAATTCAGGAGTTATAGCAATCGAGTAACGAATTAAACTTTCATGATACTATACCCTCTGATGTTAAATTCAAAGTACGACAATTTTTGGTGTTAACAAAGGACACGGGGTTCTATAATGTCTGCTTGGGACACGAAACCACATCGCCGTGTTGTATCGATCAAAGGACTGACCAAAAGACAAATCGTTAGTGCCCGAACAGGTGTCGGCTTTGACATATATACATTACGTTACAAGGACGCCGATGGATCCCTTTAACGGTGAATTCTCCTATATAAAACCGATTACATTACAAAGCAATAAACCGAATCGACATCGGAATGAAATTGGTTGAAAATCAACTCGACCTAATATTTTATGTTAAGCAAAAACCTTAAGTTCTGAAGGAAAGCTACATCAGGAACTGAAAGAAAACGAGCTTATAATTTGCTCTCGGAGTTGTTATTACAATTTACAAACTAGACATTTATTGTTGAAGTTCTGTAATTTCCAATTTTCAGGGGGAAAATAAATTATAATTCCAACAGAACCGAAAAACTACATCGATATAATAAATGTATGTAATTAGCATACGACCTTTGGGGTATAGAAAAATGCTTTCAACAAAGTAAACAAAACTAGTTAATTACTATTACTAATAAATTAATATAATAATATATGCAAAAACAGAAACAACACGCATGAATAATTTGTGCATTTAAAAAAACACCGACAATTAAATAATATTTTGAATTATTTGTTTATTATTACTAGGTATTTTTTTGGCTTACCTACAATTTATTTCTGCATTACTATTCTAAAATGTTGCTTTAAGAAAATGTTTAATGCTCGCATAAATAATTAAAATAATAAATAAAAGCAAACATACAATAATAGTAAGACAACAAACACCAATTTCAGCTAAAAATGAGGGTCTTGAGCATATTCCAACGTGAATTTTACAATTAAGATGTTTCGATAATTTTAAGTATTACTTTGTACAATGAAGATGTTCAGTGACGTTTTATCTTTTCGTGCCCTGCAAGTCATTACTTTTGTATTGCCTGTCAGAAGAGTTACTTTTGTATATGAATAATGCTGAAAAAACTATTTCAATTTAAACTACTATGGCAAGTCCACGGTAAGCCACCAAATATTCAAACTTAAATTAAAGCTTCTTACAGATTTTCAAAAAAGTTTCCAGTTTCAGATTTAAAAAATTAAAATAAGAAATTTGGCAAGAAATAGGAATTACTGCTGGATTTTTAAATTAAAAACAGAAAGAAAGAACCCAGCAGAAACTCAAACTTAAATTCAAGTTCGTTATAGATTTTCTACAATTTCCGTGCTTTAGTTTTCAGTTTCTAAATCAGAAAATCAAAGTAAAAGAGTTCAGCTGGATTTTTTGTTTTCTTAAAAACAGAAAGCAAACCAGGAAAATCTGCAATCTTAAATTCCGATTTCTTCCAGAGTTTTTAGAATTTTAGCTTCAGAGTTTTCAGTTCCTTAGTTAGAAAGTTTAGCAACAAATAAGAATTTTTATTCAAAACAGAAAGTAAACATTAAAACCCAAGTTCCAGTTTCTTGCAGCTTCTAGAACTTCAGTTTCAGAGTTTTCAGTTTTTGGGTTAGAAAGTTTGAAGAAAATTTCAGCAACAACTACGAAATACTGCTGAATTTTTTTTTAATAGTAAGCAAAACAGCAAAATATTAAAACTTTAATTCCAATTCCTTGCAGAGTTTCTAGAATTTCAGTTTCAGAATTTTCAGTTGATTTGTAAAATTATAATAAGAATTACTGTTGAAATTTTTACTAAAAACTCTTACTTGAATTTAAGTTTCTTGCAAAGGTTTCAGTTTCAGATATTTCAGTTTTTGATTTTAGAGTTTTCAGTTTCTGATTTAGAAAATTAAAATAAAAATGTCGGCAACAAATACAATTACTGCCGCATTTTTTTCTATTAAAAACGGAAAGAAAACCAGCAAACATTCAAACACAAATTCCAGATTCTTACAGAATTTCGAAAATTTCAGTTTTAGATTTAAAAAATGAAAATAAAAAATTTAGGATCAAATAAGAACGCTGTTGGTTTTTTGTTATTAAAAACACAAGGTCGGCCGGCTCTGAGCTAAAAAATTAAAATAAAATGTTGAGCAACAACTAAGAATTCCTGCTGGATTTTTTAAAATCATATATTCAAACTTAAAGTACAATTTTCTTCCGATTCAGAAAATTAAAATTAAAAATTTCAGCAACATATAAAAATAATTGCTGGATTTTTTTAAAGACAGAAAATAAACTAGCATACATGCAAATTTAATTAAAGTTACTTCCTGATTCCTGAAAATTTTAACTTTTATTGTAAAGCTAAAAATAGTCAAGCAATTAAAACATTTTCCCAAGTTTGATCTTCCAAAAGGGGAATTTTCATGGAGATCCTATAAATGATCAGTATCTTGAAATTCTATGTCGCATACAAATTCATTTTCCATAACCTCAGAAGACGTAGCAATCCTAACTTAAAACATAATCACAATTATTTGATCTTTTTTATAGAAATGAAGACCCTTTTCATACCGAACATGGAAATAGTCAACAGATTATTATTGAATTTAGACCGCACTTCAAAGGAAGTCAGAAGGAACGTAGTTAATTTTTGGCCTGACATTTGCTATGGCCTGTAAGACATGATCTATTTCCTGTTAGTTGGAAAACTGTCACTGCACAGCTTAATTTTGTTAAGAACGCAGTGGAAACGCTCTTTTGTTAACCAAAAGCAACTACATTTAATATAATCGAGGCTTCATTACGAATCATTGAAAAAAGTAAGTCTTAACCACAGTGCATTTCTAAACTATCCACTGAACTTGAACGGAAAAGAAACGACTCGTGGATGGTTGCAAACCGCTCATTAGTAGCATTCAAACCCTCCTGTAACTTAGTTTGTCGACTGAGTGAAGTTCGATAAAACCGCACTAACATTGAGCAATTACCACGACGTCTGGCGTCATGTATCCTTAACGGAAACACCTTACAACAATAAATATGAAGAAAGATTATTTGGTTGGCTCTGGTTCACGACTTACCTAACAAGACACCTGATCTTTACTAGGAAATTAATTCTTTTTTTAATTTTACCTTACGTTCCTTTAATCCCTAAAATAAGACACACACAACTTCAGAATCGATTTTGATTTGCACATTCTTAACACTAACAGTAAACAAACCAAACGTTTTCTTTTAATTACAAAATAAATTTCAATTGGAGTTTACCTTAGCAGATTTTGTGTTGCCTATTTTGAAAACAAAAAGTAGACGAACTGTAATTTGACTGTACAAAAAACTAGTCTTGAACATTATAAAACCATTTTCAAGAGAATTTCTAAAATTTCAAATAATACTCCACTCCTACGACTTCATAAAAATGAAAATTTCAACTCAAAGTTGCATGCATCAAAGCTTTGTGCTTTTCCCTCGAGGGCTGAATTTAAATACTTATTCATCAGAGAACCCCATCAATGTTATTATCTGTTGTTTTTATTTTGTTTATTACTGCTGAAAGGCATAAAGATGTTTCTTTTTGAATCTATAGATAAGTGCAATGACTTAAATTCAAAAGATTACTTCAACATTTCTCGAAAATTCAACAGCCTTAAATATTAAACGGCCACCACCTGCGTAAAAATTTCAATTAAATTCCACAAAGGGGTTTTTCTAAATTCAATTACGACTGTGGTGAATGGTGGATTTCATTCCGGCTACATTTTGTTTCACAAGGCAACTAACTGTAACCTATTACAATAAAATTACGATTTAAGTTTAGTGAAGCGTTAAATGACGAACTTAATTTTAGTTGGATAAAGTGCATTTTATATAGTATGTTATCAAGTAATCATAGTAATAGTATATACCTATCAACAATTTTGAAATGTCCAAACATAAAGGCATGAGCCGTACTAAAAAGCACAATTTAACTAACAAAACACAGAAAGACAAATTACACAACACAGGTAACATAAACAAATGGAACATGTTCATGTAACCAAAAATTCAACCCCCTGTTGTGGTACTTACTCCGGAAATCCGGACCCTTTTGGGTTAGTAACCCTGCTGCACTGCCACTACAACGAAACAGCTCGATTTTCCACTTAACAATCCACTCGAACTTTAGTCACTCGAATCGTGAAAACTGCGGTTTTAAGTACTCGAAAAACAGAAAAAAAGTGCTTTAATATTTTATACATTTTTATGGCTGAACTCGTTACGACAAAAACTACAAGATAAGAGATAATTAAGAGAAGGAAAGTAAAGTCCTTAAATACTCTCGACAGTGGACATAAAACGTATTTAAACTTCACTTCCTTTACAAACGTTTAAAGGGAATAATTTGCATCTCTACGCAGTAGAAATGAAAAATTCAGCATGAAGCATGTGCTTTGTCAGTCTTGAAAGTTAATAGAAGATAACCAACGAATCTCTTTATACTTAAAAGGCATTTTACTTTTATTTTATTATCAATTATCTCAAATCAGATTTCTTGGGCTAAAGCGATTAGGCTTCATTTTTTAAAACTATACTTGAAAAAATTTCCAATGTTGTGTAACACCTTCGGGTGCTCGTAGATTAAGTTATTTTCAAAACCGAAGCTAGTTCCTGAAAACGTACCACTAATACACCTAAATTTTCCTTCAACAACGAAGTGGACTTTTATGGCCATTCGAAAACAAATTTTCTTGGTTCTTCCTGAACGAAAAGGACAATTTCCTTTCCCTTCAAAACATTAAGGTTGCCATTTCTACATTTCACCACAAAAAAATCTATAAAAGTTTTAACCTTTCAACAGAGGGATACTTTATGTAAATTCAGCTAAAAGCGATCAATTTTGCTAAGCTGCAAGACTGTTGGAATTTACACGGATTTATATGAAGTTTGCCTGCTACAAAGCAGCTTGCCCTAAATATTTCATGTCTCTGTACATAATATAATATTTAACAGCAACGATCTAAATATAAACTTCCGCCCTTAGATCGTCATCATAACCGACAGACATATTCACTTAAAACTCCAAGCTTTTACTTGTGTTGAACGAAGTTTAATTACTACGAATGTGATGATGAAAGTAAAATGACAGGTTTGACAACAACTCTGGATACACAAATTATATTTAGATTGGAATTTCTAGTTAGTTTCCAAGTTGGACAAATTTTAGCTTTTCATAAGGCACAACTAGATAGATTTAAATCCGTAGCAACAAATTAATGGATATTAAATTGCGGAATTATGAAAGCGAAGTCCTTCAAACTTTTTAATTTTTCTTTAAGAAACCTACAATCAAATTGTTATTTTCAAATTAAGCAAGGCTACAACTTTATTTAACATGGGTTTTCATAAAGCACACGTAAATAAATTTAAATCCGTAGCATAGCGACAACTTAATAGTAATTAAATTGCTGAATTATAAAAGCGAAGTGCTCAGCTGTATAAAGATCTAAATTTTTTAATTTTGCTTTACGAAACCCGCAATTAAATTGCTCTTCGCAGATTAAACAAGGCGCGAGGTTTACTTAAAAAGATTTTGAGAAACTTTTGCTTTTCATAAGGTGCATGCAAATGAATTTAAATCCGCAGTGTAGCAACAAATTAGTGGTTACTCAATTCATAAATTATAATAATGAAGTGCTCGACTGTATAGAGATATAATTTTTTATATTTTTCTGTAAGAAGCAAGATAAAACAAGGCGCCAGGTTTATTTCAAAAGAAAAGAGAACTTATTGCTTTTCATAAGGCATAATATGTAAATGAATTTTAATGCGTAGCGCAACTACAAATTACTGATTACTAAATTCCTAAATTAAAAGCTCGGCTGTATAGAGATATAATATGATATATTTAAGTTTTCTTTAATGTACAATCTTTTGTATATAATAAACGTCTATTGATTAATTTGATTGATTAAAATACCCACAATCAAATCGTTCGTGGCAAATTAAAGAAGGCTCGCAGTTTCAGTGACATGATTTTGAGAAATTTAAGGGTTTTCGTAAAGCACATGTAAACTAATTTACGTTCGTAGCGTAGCAACAAATTAATTAATAGTTATTAAATTCGTACATTACGAAAGCGAAGTACTTGGCTGTATACGGATTTAAATTTAAATCCACAATCAAGGCTCCAGGTTTATTTAAAAAGATGTTGAGAAATCTTTGCTTTTGATAACGTACATGTAAATAAATTTAAATCCATGGCTTAGCAAACAAATTAACTGTTATTAAATTGTTAAATTATGAAAGCGAGTGTTTCATCGTACAAGAATCAGACATTTGAATCCTAGCTTAAAAAATTCGCAATCAAATTGTTCTTCACAAATTAAACAAGGCTCGCAGTTTATTTAACATGATTTCGGGAAATTTTGACTTTTCATAAGGCACACGTAAGTGATTTTAAATCGGTAGTGTGGCAACAAATTTATGGTTATTAAATTGCTGAATTATACAAGCGTAGTGCTCGGCTGTATAGGAATTCAGAGTTTTAAATTTTTCTTTAAGAAACTAGTAATCAAATTGTGGTTTTAAGAAATCTTTGCTTTAGCTCAAACACATGCAAATGAATTTAATCCGTGGCGTCGTAATAAATTAATGGTTATTAAATTGCTGAATTATATAAGCGAAGTGCTCGGCTGTATAGCACTTCAATTTTAATGTTTCTTTCTGCAATCACATTGTGCTTCGCAAATTGAACAAGGCTCGAAATTTATTTAACATAGTTTTGTTTAGATAGTTGGTTTTTGCACAAAGCACAAGTAAATCAATTTAAATCCGTAGCTTAGCAACAAGTTAAGGGCTGTTAAATAAAATTATGAAAACGAAGTGCTCGGCTGTATAACGTTTCCATTTTTTAAATTTTTCTCTAAGAGACCCGTAATTAAATTGTTCTTTGTAAATTAAACAAGGCTCTAAGTTTAGTTAACATGGTTTTGGGAAATTTAGGCTTTTCATAAAGCACAGTAGATGAATTCGGACTAAGGTAAATGAAGAATATGTGCTACCAGTTATCACTTATACCTCCGAAACATGGTCTCTAACAACTGGATTTATGAAACAACTAATAGTAAATCAAAGAACCATGGAAAGATCTATACTGGGAATAAAGCTGCGGGATAGAAAAACAAATCAGTGGATTAGAAGTTCCACAAAAGTGATTGCAAAATCGAAGTGGAGATGAGATGGCCACATTTCAAAATGAGAGATGGACTAAAAAGATGATAGATTGGAGACCACGCACGGGAAAAAAAGCGTCGGCAGACCTAATACACGATGGTCCGATGATATTTCCAGGATAGCAGGAAAAGACTGGAAAAAAGACACTAGATTGACAGAGATGGAAGCAACTGGGAGAGACCTACGTCCAACAGTGGACCGATATACGTATAGGTTAGAGAAGACGAAGAAAAAGAAATAGCTGAATTATAAAAGCGAAGTGCTCGGCTGCATATAGTAGCGAGCTGCAGATGTCACGTGTTCGGTGAATCATTTTGCACCCATGCGTCAACTGTTCTGGAAAATTCTATTACTAATCATTCTACAGTAACGTGGAACTTACGAGAATGAAAGCCTGCCTACATATAAGACGCACTCGCTTACGAGATGGCAGTCTAATCCAGCCTACATAAACGGTCGCGAATATGTACGTCGATAAAGTTAATATAAATATACGTGAATAGTTATAAATAAACAAACTGTACAAATAAATTAATTAGTGTTACGGGTTAATATTAGTGTTTTGTATTGGAATTAATATTAGTGTTGTGTTTTAGTGTTAAGTTGTTATTTCGTATTTCTTCGTTGCTTAATAATTTTAATATTTGTTAGTAAATAATTCACACAACGAACCGAAGTTTTAAATAAACGTTTTAAAGCCGTTACAATATGAATTCATTTCTTTTATTTTTATTTAAACAAACTCACAATCAGATTGCTCTTCGCAGATTAAACAAGCTCGATGTTTATTTAAAAACCTTTTGAGAAATTTTGGCTTGTCCTAAGCCACATGTAGGTATATGAATTTAAATCCGTTGCGTAGCAACAAATTAATGGTTATTAAATTGCTGAATTATGAAAGCGAAGTGCTCGGCTGTATAGGGGCTCAAATCTTTTAATTTTTGTTTAACAAACTAGCAATCAAAGTTTTCTTCGCAGATTAAACAAGGCTTGAGGTTTATTTAAAAGAAATTTGGGAAATTTTGGCTTCTCATAGAAAATACATAAATGAATTTAAATCCGTAGTGTTAATGTGGCAACAAATGGATGGTTATTAAATTGACGAAATAGATAAGCGAAGCTGTATAAGACTCATTTTTTTAATGTTTCTTTAAAAAACTTGCAATCAAATTGTGCTTCGCAAATTATACAAAGCTCAAAGTTTATTTAACATGTGTTTGAGAAAGTTTTTCTTGATAAAGCACATTTAAATGAATTGCAATCCGTAGCGTGGCAACTATAAAAGCGAAGTGCTTGGCTGTACAGCGATTAAAAATTTTTAATTTTTCTTTAAGAAACCCGCAATCAAATTGCTTTGCAGCTTAAACAATGGTTGTAAACATAGGTAGACAAGGATATTTGGAGCTCATCGGTGGTATTTAAATTTAAACATTCGTAATCCAAGGCTTTGTTAGATACCCACTTAAATACATTAATTTATGTTATTAATGCGTGTAAGTATTACAGAATTTAAATTGGAATAATGAAATAAATTTTGGATTGCCTTTGCATCAGACAATTCTATTTTTAGTGTAATGCCGTGTAATACTGCAAGTCATGTAAACTAAGCTTTATTAATTCAATTTACAAGTAAGCTCCAATTAAGGCAGCAATGATAATAACAACGTAAATTGAATATCTAACAAATTATCATTAGTAGTAATGGTTTTAGTCGGGAATATGCGGCTAGAAATAAGCGTTTTGTAGATGTCGGAAGTACATTAAACTATTAATATAAAATCCGACAGTTCCTGTATCCGGCGTTACATAATAGAGCTAGCTTAATTTAGTATACACATACGGCCTGCATCTTATTTTGCTTTAATTTACGATGTTTTTAACAAAAGAACTAATTTACCGACGCGACTTCTTCCGAGTTTAAATCAGCGTGGAAAGAATTTATCACTGCCTAACAGAACGTGTGTCGAAAAAAGTTTATTTGCAACCTTAGCATTCAAAAAAGTTCCAAGAGAATCTCGTTCCCTCGCGCGAGTTTTCGAAAGTTCTATTCACTTTGAGTAAAATTTACGCTTTTTGCGATCTTAAGTTAAATTTTTTAAAGAATTCCAACTCCGCAAATAATAATGGATACGGAAGTCTGAAACAACGTTATAATTTTAGGTATCTACCTCCCGAGGGTGAAAGTGCCCTATTGTTGTAAGTTAACGGTGCAGTCTATATTACCCCTTCTTGGCAACTTCGGCTTTGTATTACTACAACTGGGGATTTACCAACCCTCGGCTGCCGTTCAAATAAGTTGTGACCGCTTGCGGTCACTGAACGTTTTACAAGTCATCAAAAGATTTTGGGTCACAGCAACTCACATATTTTTACTACCCCTATCTTCTCCTGCTATTACGTTGTTACACGTTTGTGCATCCCCGAAACTGTCCAAAGGATAACGGGTTTCATAAATTTCTTATCAGAAACAGCTACCCCACCTGACATTGAATTTAACGAGGACCTTTAAGCTGCGCTTCCAGAAAAATGATTTTCTTACAACTTTGTTACGAGGAATTAAAATAATTAATTAAAAAATATATAAACAAGGGAGAACAACTGAATGTGATGGACGTTCCGAAGATATTAACAAAAAACGGGGATTTTATATGTAAAAACATGAAACGCCTTCGAGCACTTTGTACTTTTAAAAATGCGAAGTTTTTACCGAGATAAAAATATTATACAAACAAAACAAAATCGATAAAATTGTTAGCAAAGTTACGTATGTAAAATATTATATTTTATGAAGCTCAAAGCTTTCACTGACTAATGTTGATTCGATAAAAAACGATCAAAAGTTGCACGTATTATTCATTATGTCAAAATATAGCTTTTATTAAATCAAACATTCTATGTAAATTCTGATCTGTACATCAATCACATATCAAAACAACCAGCGATGAAAATTGAAATAAAATAAACATAAAAGTAGCAATATTGAAAAAATATAATTTATTGACTGAAATAAATACCCAATTAAAAAATATGTGTGTGTGATGATGTGATGAATTTATAAACTCTCAACACGTAATTTTCACTAATGTTCGGGGCTTCAAATTACACTCAAAGGGTTGATTTTAAGGCCGGCATTTTAATATAGACTTACAGTGAAGCCTAACTTCAGCTAGCTTGAATCAAAGCGAATATTCAGGCTGATATTCAGTACAGCTTTAGCTTAAACATGTACTGGAATTTTAACTAAATTTTTTGGGCTCTGTTTTATCATCGCCTGGAACTTTAACTTCCAACTTTCCTTCGTAACCTTTGTTAATACAATTATATTATTAAGGCGGTTTGTACAAACATGAACAAAATCAAATCAAATTTAGAATTTGTTTGGGCACTTAATTCAGATTTCGGCAGACTAACATGCTGGTCTTTAAACGACTTCAGACAAAAAAATTACGAAAAATGGCGAAACTTCTTCTACCGCTGAAATGGTTAAATGACAAAAGAAACGGAAAGAAACCCGTAATTAAAGCTGTAAAGACCACAGAAAAGAAGCAAAATATTCTAAAAAGATGTTAAAAATGTTGACAACATCGCCAATAGTAATTTCTAACAAAAAGGGTAGAACTATGTAAATCGAAAGATGTTACAAATATCTGAACTTTAAATGACAACGAATAAACGAGGCTATAAAAAGGTGTAGAATGTTAAACATCTTTAAAACGTTAATGGAACAAAAAAGAGGGGATTAGATTACATTTGCATGAAATGTAAACTCAAGTTTAAAATAGAGAAACTTATACAAGACGTAAATAGCTGTTACTTTAGCAAAAGACGGATGAGTTATTTTAAGATTGGTTAGAATTAAATGGAATTTTAAAGAAGTTCGATGAAGAACCATTCCAAATTTTGAAGGTGGATAATGAAGAAGGCAAATAAATAAAAATAGATTTTAACTTAATCACAGATTAATGTTTACATAAAACGTTCTTCTAGTTAGGCATAAACAGGATTGTTTTTGCAGATAGGTCTAATAGGTCATGTCTTACAAGCCTACGTTCCTTCTGACTTTCTGTGAAGTGTGGCTCAAGCCCAATAAGGGTCTGCATTTCTATTAAAGATCAAATAATTATAATTATACTCGTACTTTAAGTTAGGATTGGTATGTGTAAAACTTAAGATTTCAGGAATCAGAAAGAAACTTAGCTTTGAATATTTGTTGTTTACTTTCTATATTTAAAATAAATCCAGCAGTAATCCTTATTTGTTGTTAATTTTAACTCTGGAAATTGTCAGAAATTAGAAGAAAAAGTTGATTTAAATTTAAAAAATTACTGATTTACTTTCTACTTTTAATTTAAAAAAAAAATCAGCAGTGATTCTGACTTGTTGCTAAATTTTTTTATTTAATTTCTAAATCAGGCACTCTGAAACTGAAATTTTCGAAAGTTTACAAGAAACTTAAATTTAAATTTTACTTGATGATTTACTGTAATGTAATATAGTAATATAATAACTTAATATCTTAAAGCCTTTTTAGCAGCATTCGAATATAAAAATAACCCTTACGGCAGTTCTTCCTAACAGGCCATACAAACTAATGACCTACCGGCCAGAAAATATTAAAAATGTCGCTGAACAAAACTTAATATTTTCCATTTTCAAACAGCAAAAAATTATATACAAATTGCACCGCTTGTATTATTACATTTACATATAATATACAAAAACAAAGGTAGAGCAATATGGAAATGCAAAGAAGTTTGCGGAAATTTTCACAGAAAACTACAAGAACAAATGACCGATAAAAGGTTTTCCACCGATATTTGAAACTTTGGATTGTAGAATATGAAATGCAGACTAATCCCAAAGCGTGCCTTACGTGTGCATACAAAACAGGCAAGAAGATCGCCTTATTTATTTTTATATTGATGTAGGTCAGGACCAGGACTACGTGGAGAAATGGGAGAAATTCTCACCGGACCTTACTCTTTCCTAACTTGTGAAGGAGCTTACATGTTACAGGGGATTTATTTAAATTTAAAGTGCTACATTTAGGAGATTGCTTTGTGTCGTATTCTTTTATCTCGCGAATTTATTCCTTATATTCTTGGAGATTATTATTTTTTTAAACATTGTCTTGAACGGTATATTGTTAGTTTGAAAGATAAAAAAGTGCATTTTTAAAGATAATTTGAAATTCAGTTAGGTGTTTATCAAAGAAGAAATGTTTTCTGTTCCGCTTATTTTATTGTAAAGGGTTTTACAGAAATATATTCGAATGAATGAGGGTAGGGCATTCAGCTTGGGGAACAAAATGTTCGTAATTTTTGAAAAATTTGTGTTAGTACCTATACCTATAGTCCATTCCTACTTTAGAAAGAAGTACAGGCTCTATGGGATATGTTTGTCTTCGTTCAATTTGAGAGTTATCTCAACCATGCCTCCCTTTTTCAATAAAATAGTGTTGTCTGTTTTATTATACGCACAATAATGCCTTGTATTTTGGCGGCCGTAGTTTTGCACGTGGCAACGCTGTTCTCCATAAACCCTTACTTCTTTCTAAGGTAGGAACGGTCTATAGTAGCGCTTTTTCTGTTTTGTAAATTTCTAATCGTTTGCAGATCTTCTTTACAATCTGCGAGTGCGATCGTATCATGTGCATATCTAATATTATTAACTACTATTCATAGATTTTGATCCTTTCTGGTCAGTTTCGTAATACCTGTTGTATACGTACATATTATATATTATAGATAAATAGTAGCGTTTGTATTACGAGGTGTGTTCAATTGAAACACATCTTTAGTCCATAAAAAATTTATTCAGAAACATAATTAAAACTAATTACCACCACAATTGTTTCACCAACCGATGTACACCCTGAATTCTTGTGGCTGCTGACTAAAGAATTGTTTCACAACGTTTTGTACTTCCGCATCCGACTGAAAACGTTTACTTTTTAACGCCTTTTCCAGTGGCCCAAAAATATGGGAATCACAAGGCGATAAATCTGGACTGTAGGGTGGATGCTCTAATATCCTCAATTTCTTCTGTTGAATATTTTTTTTTTACCACATTGGCGAGCATTGTCGTGAAGCAGAATGAGACCACGTGAAAGCTTTTCTGGATGTTTTCGTCTTATTGCTTGATGCAGCTTGTTCAGACTTTCATTGTACAGGTTTGCATTGATATTTACTCTGGGCTCTTTAAACTCTATCAGCAAGGGTCCTTCATGGAGTGCCATAAATTTCTTGGTTTATGGTTCCAACGGAGGTGAAAGCTCTACTCTTGAATCCACAACTGCAGATTGCTTACCAAACCACAAACTTTTTTGAAAACTTGTACCTCTCCTCTTTTTTAATTTACAGTTTTCTGGAGCTTCTTGTCGGTTCGGCGCTGTGTAAAAACCATGGCCAGGAATTTTTGCAAAATCAGCTTTGCAATAGGTTTCGTCGTCAATCGTTATAGAATCAAATTTAATGACCAACTCTGCGTATAACTTTCAGGAACGACTTTTCACACTGATATTTTGCTGAGCACTATGCTTAGGGACGACTTAAGCCTTAAATCATTTTAAACCTACTCGCTTCTTTACTTTTTGCATGTAGGAACTTTTTGCTACATCTCTAGTCGAAATTTTAGGATTCTTGGTACGAAGTTCCAAAACCTTTCTCTCTACTTCGGGATCTCTTATAGCTTGCTTTTCTCCACTTCCCGGCTTTCTATCTGCAGTGAGACCTTTTGAAAACAGAAGATACCGTGAATTGAAGAAGATTTAACTTTCTAGCTAATTCACGATTTCCACAGTTAGGATTGTAATTAATTCGTGACGTCTTGCTTGAGCGTTCACATTATGGCCATAAATTAGGCAATTTATTAACAATGTTTGATTGTTATTCCTTAAGTGTCTGACAACACCCTTTTAAAATTTTGTTCGCCTAGGCAACTTTGTTCAATAGTTTCCAATTTTTTTAGTTGGCCAGATTTTGGCGTGTACGTACTTCTGTCATAGTCGTATTCTATTAAATGCTCTTCCAGAATCGATGTAACATGTATAGAGATTTTTCTCATGTCCAAGGATTTTTTCTTCTTCTTCTTCTTCTTCTTCTGTGTGATGTCCTCTTAAGGACGTTGACGAGGGGGACAAAGCCACATTTTTAAACAACTTGTCATCGTGAATTTTGTTATATCTCCCTTATACTAGGGAAATGTGGGCACTAAGTAATGATTCGGAGCAAATGTGTTCTTCGTAATAAATGTGTATTTTTATCTAAAATTATTTGTAGCTTCGTCTTTCTGGAAACTAAGTTTCATTAGGGTTTATTAGCATGGTTTACTAGATAATAATGAATAATAAAAGGTGTCCGTCTAGAAAATTTTTAATCGGCTTAAATTTAATTAAAAATGGCACAAAGCTCAGATTAAATTATATACGTTGGCCTACTAGTTTCGAATTAATCTTCTCAATGAACTTAGTCCCAACTGCTCTTAGTTAATCTGCTCTTTATGCATTCAGAGGTACTAATTTTAACGTGAGCGAAGTGCGATCGTCAGTTCCACGCATCTAGGTTAGACGTATGCATAAGGGAAACCTATTATAATTCTCATTATAAAGTGTGTGTTAGTTTCATACCCAAAGTCGCGACTGTGTAACGCAAAGTTAATTTAACGCCTATTAGTTTCCTAGCTTTTAGCTATTTACATGAATAGTACTACGTTCCATGACATAATTGTGGCATTCGGTGTGACGAGACGCGTAAACACATACACCGCGACCCGAATTTCGGGGATTCGAGCCCCGGCTGTAGAGTTTGATTTATTATATACGAGTAATTATTTTATACCGCGTCATTATATATTAACGGGTTTAATTTTAATGTGGCCTGGCTGATTCCGCTTGATAACAAGTTAGTTGATGGTGGTTGGCGTAGTGGTAGAAGCGACATGTTATTCCCGATGGTCCGTCACTATCGCGAATTCACACGTTCATCACACACGACAAATCAAATTATCGCGGCCGCAGCGTCGGTTTCAGTTTAATTTCTTGCGGGAATTGACTTAATTGGAAAAGTTGTGTCGGTTTTAATTTGCAATTTTTATGCGAAAGAAATCTGGACAAAAAACGAAAACCCTAACCTTAAACCTTTTTAAATTTTTATTGAAAATTACGAAAAGAATGCCTTCGGCCATCAGAACATTCGAGGAAGAATTCCAAAAATTAAAGCATGTCATCTAGTGTTTCCGAACGTAATTTGATTTCAGTACATTGAAGTGAATGACTGACATTTTAGAACCTCGTTGGAAGCCTTTTATAAATTGTTTCGGTACAATCGTATATCAAACGGTTTTTGTAAAGCTAATAAAACAAATAACATAGACAGATATATCAGCAAAGGCTTAACGTTGTTTTCAGATTTTTTGTTCTTGAAAAATGGGATTGTTTAATATAACGTCCAGTACTCTTCTGTTTTCCATCTTTAAAATCTTGCAATCGCATTTGTAACCCAAGATCCTCCAAGAATATTGCAAGTTTTAGTGTCCAATGCCCTTTTTTATTCGACATTATACAGTGTAGCTGCATTAGTTCCAAACCACTAATGTACACTTGACCCAATTCTGAACATATAACGCTGTCAGACTACTGAAACCAAAGCATTAAAGTTTAGAAGTTATGTGCATCCAACTCGTGCATCAAGGTTTTGCTTTCTGTAGTTGTATTTACTTCCATAAGGTAATTCCAAATATGGTGTGTAATTTACACTTTGCAATTTATTAAAATTAAATCTGTACTAAAAGCACATTTTCTTAATTTATTTCGCACACATCTGTCACTTCCACATGTTCGAAATGGACCTACAAGAAAGAGGTGTGCTCAAAAATGGGTTTTTAAAGATGAAAAGACCTTCATTTCAGATCCTTCAAGCCTTATTAAAAAGCTTTAAAATTCAGGCTCCTGAGATGTAAGACAGAAGATAAAATCTTTTAACTTCAGGTTGTTTATACCGAACTCATACAAAATTCCTTAAATTCAAATGATTAACTTTTTTAGATTTTAATTAATTAACAAACTGTAGCTTACATTAGGCTAATTACTTAGTTGAGTATTTCAGTGAAAAGTTCATAATTAAAATTTTGAAAATTATTATGTGATTTATTTTAGGAGTTGTAAGGATACACGATTTGCTTAAAAACGTAATATTTATAGTTGTATAAAAGCATCATTTATTGCATGCCCAACGTTGTTTCGTTTAAGTTACGTTAAATTACTAACCACGACCTTGTTACTGCCCAATCTCGCAAATTTTAGTAAACGATGATAATGGGATCTAATTTGTAATACAAGTGCATTGAACGGTACATGTTGTGCAGGATTTCACATTTACATATATTAGCCTCGGGGAAGCAGCAGATAATCCTTGTGATAACCATCAATATATTGCTCGCACCTGAAAGCTGTAAACAGACAGTCACCCTGTCGTATGCTTGCTTATCGGTAAAACGTAAGCAGACCACTGATCCATGTCAGCATATCACCTATCCTAAGGAAGTTTCGACTTAGAAAACACATAACTAGAGCTGTCGTAGATGAGCCTCTCTGGGCAACTATTTTTTATTGGGCACGTTAAAACTGTGAACAGACGATTGTCCCGTCGGATGCTGACTTAGGACATATGTAAGCAAATCAGTTAGAAATCTGTACATGTTAATGTGCTTCTTATGCTATACAATTCTTGATTTAAAAAGTGGATAACGCAAAAAAGCGCGAGATGGGTCTACTTGACTATTACTAAGAGTTACTGATACTTCTTTTTTGATCCCAGACAGTTCCTAGTGTATCATCACAGCAACAGCAAATCAAAGGGCAATTTTACGAACCCATTCTTTTAAGTGATCTTTCTTGTAGTTTTCTTTTAAGTTAATTACTTAGTTAAGTAAATTTTAGATTGGAACAACTTTGAATGCAAAATTTAATTTCTAATAAATACTTGAAATGCAGATTTATTAAAAATATAAAAGTCGTTATTTAAACTTCTCTTTATTTTCTTGATTTGTGCGTTTTGGAATTGAAAATGAAATTTAATATTTTTGATTTTCTTGTTTTTATGTAACTAGAGTCGCTCAGAGGGATTTAATTTTTGGCTGTACACAACGTGAATATCTCAGATTTCTTTAAGTCTTTTGCTTTTCTTTGTAAAATCCAACAACTCATAGGAAAGCATTTGTGAGAAGTCTGTCTGAAGAAAAGAAGAAAGACTATGTACAACTTGGTCCAAAAGGTGTGAAACAGTATTGAGGAACAGCTCGAATGTCTCAAATTATTAAAACTAAAGACAACGCAAATCTATCACCCCATAAAAGAACATTTGTCAGACATCCGTTTAAAGAAAAGAAGAAAGACGTAAAATTTGGTCTGAAAAGTCTGAAACAGGGCTGAGGAACAGCTAGAAATCGAATAAAAGACAGTTTATTAACTTCTACTGTTTCTTCATCTTTTTCGTTTTGCTGAATCCAAAACCCAAACTCTGCGATTAACTTCGCAATATGCCAGAGGCTAACCTGATCCATCGAAGGCAGAATTTATTTTCGATTTACATCTTAAAATATTTTATTGAAGATAGTCGATGATTCTCTCAACTTGAACAGACAAGAAACAAGCCTGGGAAATTTAAAAACAGCGAAAATAAGCATACAGAGGGTCGATGAGCAATTAAAGATTGAAGAAACTTTGAAGGTAGCCCTTCTCTTCTTCTTCTGAGCCTTTCTTAATTTTCTGTCGATTTAAATCTTAAAACTTAATTAAAAATAGTCTCTCAAGAGACGAAGAAACAATCTCGAAAAATTTTAAAACGACAGAAGAACTCATAAATGGTCGATGAGCAAATAAATTAAGTTGAAAAGGCGAAGAAATTTTGAAGATAGTACTTTTTTTTGATTCTTCCTACACCAACAGTCTTTTATTAAACTAGTATCATGCGTTCTGTAAGCCTTCTCCGTACATATGTTAGTCGGGAAGCTAACCTAATTTACCGAAGAAAAAAAGACAAAAACAATCAATACACAACCTTTTTAATAATATTCAAGTTACTACAATTAATGGTTCTCTTACCTTGATTAAAGGTTGAAGAAACATGTCTGAAAATGTTAAGGGTGAAAAAACAGATTCATTCAAGTCAGAGGAAATATTAAAGATTGAAAAACTGAGATTTATTTAACTTGAAAAAGAAGAACGTTTGAAGATATCGCTTATCATCATCTGCTTTTCCTTTTTCTTTCCTTTTGTCGGAGCCTCGGCCAAACGTCTGTTATTAAGCTTGTAGTACGGAATACTACCTTACCCACTGAAGTAAGAAAAGAACAATCTCTTCAAATTAAAATAAATCGCTTGGGGAAAACTTCAGATTTTCACAGCTTGATTAAATGAAGAAAGAATAACACACAAAAGCAGAAAACGAGTTCAAACGCAATTCCTGATGGGAGAAATGAGAGTTAACCAACTTGCAAACAAAAAGAAATTTTGAAAATAGCTTCTCCTGCTTCTTCCTTTTTGTCGCTTACCAAACCCTACACGAACAACCTGTTATTAAACTCGTAACATGTATTTTTGAGTTTTCTTTGCACATGTGTTGAGCAAAATGCTAAGCTAGCCAAAAGAAGAAAAAACAACCTTTCTAAAATATTTAACTGAAGACAATTTGAAGACCCTCCCAATTTTATTAAACCAAGGAAAATCATCTGTATTCCATAATTTAGTTTAATAGAAAAATATCAAAAACCTTGTTGGGTGTCAAAATGCTTGGAATTAAATTCATGTTATTTTTCAAAAATTAAAAGGAAATTCACCCAAGAAAAATTTATGTAACAAAGCGATTTTTATATTTCAATTTTCATTTTTGTTCAAACTTCATACAAAAGCAGAAGATAAAAGGAACATTGGTTTTTTGTTTTGTATTTTTGTGTAGGTAAGTAATTTAAACTTTTATTTTATTTCAAATAAGACGTGTTATTTACGTAATGAGTGCAATAATCCTGCACTTTATCTCTACCCACTGAACTACATGAGGTGAAACAAAGGAACATTTCATTAAATTCAGGAGCACATACGTGTCCTAGTTTGCGCTAACTCTGTAAATTCGAGGCGATTTACAGAACAACACTTCATTGCTAGGATAAAATCTGTATAGGGTGAAAGTCCTTTTTTGCTAAAAAAAAAATAAATGAAGTTTCCAAAGTCACTGAGATTTGAGATGGGGTTACAGATGTGGTTTGTAAATATAATTAGAAGAACATAATTAGGCGACTTTGTTTAATAAAAATATAAACTGACTTTATATTAAGGCTGTTGATTCTAACGGATAATCCGAATAACCGGATATTTTTTCAAGATTTATCCGGATATTTTATTGTTAGAATAATCCGAAAGCGGTTAACCGGATAATATTTTATCCTCGGATAAACGAATATTATATTATCCGTAAGATAAACGGATATCAATTTATCCGTCGAATAAACATTTATCCGCTGATAAGCGGATATTATTTATCCGCCGGATAAACAACTATCAGCGGATAAATTTTATTCTAGATATTTTCATGACATTATTAAATAACAAAACAACTAACCAACTTAGATTTTGCTGTCTGCAACTCTGCATTTTATTGATTCTATTAATACTGAAGAAACTAATTTTTGTAAATTTAAATTTAAAAAATCAATATCTTTCAGTTTAATTTTCTATTTCTATAATTTTAAGGTGTTCATAGTTTTAAGATTTTATATTTTTTTGTACCAAAGGGTGTCTGTTGTTTTTTAATAAATAAAATTTATATAAAACCGTTCTTTTATTTTTTGTCGCGGATGGAAAATATCCGTGTTATCCGTAGATGAAAATTACCCGCGGATAAAAGATATCCGTTTTATCCTCAGACATAAATTAACCGCGGATAAAAAAATATCCGTGTTAACCGCAGATAAAAATTATCCGCAGATAAAAAATATCCGTGTTATCCTCGGAAAAAAATTATACACGGATAACCATTATCCGCGGATAAAAATGATCTACGAATAAAAATATCCGGTTATTCGAAATCGGATAAAATCGGATAACCGGATAAATTCTCATAACCGGATAACCGGATAAAAACTTTAAATTTCAACAGCTCTACTTTATATCACACACATTTATTTATTTAAGTGAAAGTGTATTGAAGGGCGATAATAAATAAGTCTACGAGTTCTTTTTAATTTTGATAAATCGGTATTAAAGTCGAACGAAGTCTTCCGCTACGAGCAATATTTTGTCAGCCTAAATTCCCCTTCAAGAATCACATTTTCAGAAGTGTCTCAGAAATTTGGTTTCCACTTGAAGAAATGTCGTTTTTGAAAGCATCTGGTAATTGTAAAACCGCTGTATAAACCCGATGTTATTTGTTGAGCAAACAGTTTAAAATTCTGCTTTTCATGGAAGCTTAGGTCTAAACTACATCTTATTCGCTTGAAATATCTCTTGTAAGCGATTCAATTTGCATAAAACCGTATTGGCAATTCCCGAGTAACCCGGTTTTAGATGGACAAAAGATAACCTCTGGAAAGATGCAATATGGGAGGAAAGGCTCATTTTATCGGACCGAGAACTCGATATTTTGCCACCCGATACCGACAGTCGAACAGCGGAGGACGGAAGCAATCTGTGGAGCAAATGGCACGGCTATTGCTTAGTTTTAGTCATTCACTACGTGATAGGGACTGGAATATGCTGTTACTTGCCCTTAAAGTTTCAAGGCCAGATTCAGATAACAACTGTGATATAAGATTTAGGGGCAGTATTTTCCAAGGCACTCCCTTGTTTACGGAATCCTTCTGGGTCTTAAATAACCACCAAACTTGCCTAGTATGGTGGTAATTGCCCAGAATTGTTCCATGTACAAACTCTTAGCTACTAATTGGAAATTATCTCGAAATTCTATGCTTAACGAGCCGAGATCGTCATCTTTAATTTATACTCCAGTTTCAAACCCTCAATTAACTGATGATTTTACGAGCTCTGAGTTGCAATAAATTACATATCAAAATAAATATCGTATATTAAGATTGTTTATAGTTCCTTTATGTAATACATAGGTTTATAATGTTTATGATTACATGTGAACGTAACTAAAGCACCATTTTATAGGATTTGGCAGTTTTTGTTTCTTTAAGGTCATATATTACTAGTCGATTATTAAACCAAAAAATAGCAACCCGGGAAATTTTTGATTTGAAACAAGCTCAAAATATCAGACTTATGCCCAACGACGTTTTTTTAACTTTGTCTGGCCTCTCAAGAAGAACGGCCATAAAAAGCTTTTTTTTGTTTGCGAATAATGTTAAAAATACTCTTTCAATTTAAAATATTCAAACTTTAAGTCGAGTTTCTTGTAGATTTTCGACAATTTCTGTTTCAGAATTTCCAGTTTCTGATGTAAAAAAATCAGAACAAGAATTACTGCTGGATTTTTTTACTAAAAACAGAAAACAAGCCACCAAATATTCAAACCTAAAATACAATTTCGTGCACAGTTTCAAAAATTTCAGTTTCTGATTTAGAACGATTCCTGACTAATAAGAATTGCTTCCGGATTTTTCTTGTATTAAAAGCAGAAAGAAAATTGGAAAATATTCAAATTTAAATTTCAGATTCTTACACTTTTAACTCTTTAAATAAAGTGTCAGCTTATTGAAACATGTTGAATTGGTGCAATTTTTGTGGCTTCAGTTTTCTTTAAATTTGAAGCCTTTCTCTACCTAATAACATATAACTAGCTAATTCGAAATAAAATTTAAAAATGTCCTTTCAAAATCTGTAGAATCTAAATTCTCAAAAATTTTATTTCAAACATCGCCTGGAACTTAACATAATAATATTTAGGAAAAATGTTCTTCCTCGCGTGAAATATTCAGGAAGGAAACTTTGCAATTCTTCCAGAATCTTTTGTTGTAATTTTAAGTACTGACAGGCAGTCCTAACATCGTTACAAAAAACTAACCAAAAATCCGAGAAAACTTCGGAAATGAAGTTTTCAGGGAAGAAACTTTTTCAACGTTTTCTTTTTCATTTGCCAATTTAAAAGTGAGTTTGACGATATTAATCTTCTAATTTCGGATTCTTTCGGGAAGTTTAGCTGAAGAGCATTTTTTAGGTTTCATACTTTTTAATTGTTCGAAGGCAAAAAAATAATTAAAATAAACAGTGGCTTTTCAAGCCAAAAATTTGGAAAATGCTTTCAAATATAACTTCCTATTATTTATTATAAAAAAAAGCTTAAAGTTTAAACAATTTAAGCAAATTTCCAAGCCCTTCGGGATTCAGGAACAAAATCTGGGCGGTTTCAGGTTGAATATTCCTAGGTTGTATAAAAAAAATAACTTCGATTAATTTTCAAGAGTAAAACTTCTTTGATATTGATACTTTTTATTTAAAAATAAGTTTAACGATTCTTTAAAGTTACAAAACTGTTCAGCAGTTTCCTGAAACATAATCTGATATTTGTAGACCGGATGTTTTTACGTTACCTGAAAATCTGGGAACTTTCAGCTGATTGCCAGTTGCTCTAGTTTTAAGAAACCAGACTTTAAGTTTAACTCGGTTTAGTATTTCTTTTGTTATTCGTTAATATTTACACCTATTTTAATTGATAGATTTCCAAAATATATTCAAATTAGGTTTAACGTTCGACTACTTTCAGTGAAATTAAATTATAATAATTAAATCTGGACGGTTTGTACATGTCTTGGTTTCATAAATTTCTAATTAAGAGCTGTTTCTGTCACAGAAGATTATAGATCAACATTATTCTACAGCTGTATTCTATAACGATCTATAAACTTTTGATGTTTTTAGTAGACGTTCGACGTGCTTTTGCTGTGCAAATCAAATTGAATAGCAAGATATTTTAGTAATTAAACATCAAATAGTAGTGGTAACGAAATAGCATTATTAATTTTAGTTAACTTTATTTACTGTTCGAGTTTGATCGACATGTTTTATTTTAAACTGTATAATTTAAGTTTTTAATAAATGTTTTCAATGTGAATACTGAAAATTCTTCAACTAAGTTAAGAAAATTGAGAATTTTCGTTTCAAAAAAGTCTTAAATCGACACTTTGGAAGAACAAATTCATCTAAAAAAAATTAATTTAAAAATAGGATTTTTCACACCAAAATATTACCTAAAAATTAAAATCAAGTGAATGCTTTCCGACGTAACGATCCCAGCTAAGAAAAATTATCAATATATTCACTTAAAAAACAGTTTAAATAATTTTAGAAAATTTTAAACTCTTCTGAAGTTTCATCAACAAAATCCGAGCTTTACAGGTTGAATTTTCTTACCTGAAAAACAAAACGTATAAATTTGCTTGATTACCTTCTTAGAAAAATGATTAATATTTTTATTTAAAAACGAATTTAAACGATTTTATGAAACTCCTCGGGGGTTTCGTTAAACATAATCTGAAAATTTCAGGCCGAATATTCTTAGGTTACCTGAAACAATAGGAAATTTTATGACTAAACTTCTTCGTTAAAAAAAAAATATTGACATTTTTGTTTTGCAATGCGTTTAAACGATTTTTGGAGGTAACCCGTTTTTACGAGTTTCTTTAAACATAATCTACAACTTCCAGAATTTCCGAGTTTCCAGTTTCTGATCTAGGAAATTGGAATAAAAATTCAGCAAGAAATAGGAATCACTGCTGGATTTTTTTGTTAAAAGCCGAAAGGAAACTAGGAAAATATGCAAACTTAGTGCTTCTTACAAATTTTCGACAAGTTTCAGAGTTTCTAGATTCAGGAAATTACAATGAAAAATTCAGCTGCAACCTGAAATTACAGCTGGATCTTCTATTAAAGACAGAAACGAAATCAAAAATTTTAAGATTTTAAATTCAGTTTATTATAGAATTTCGAAAATTTAATTTTCAGTTTCTGTATTAAAAAATAAAATAACAAATCAGCAACCACTACTGGATTTTTTTTATTCAAAACAGAAAGAAAACCAGCAAATATTCAATTCAATTCAAGTTTCTTACAGATTTTTGACAATTTCAGTTTCAAAGATTCCTATTTCTAATTTAGAAAATTAAAATAAAAGATTTAACAACAAGTTTAAAATGAAAAAACAACAACAAATAAGTGTTCCAATTCCAGTTTTTCAAAAATTTCAGTTTCATGAATTCAGGTGCCTGACTTAGAAGATTAAAATACAGATACACAATAAGAATTGCCCACTGATGAATTTTTCAGTTAAAACAGAAAGGAAACCAAAAAATTTTAATACTTAAATTCCAGTTTCTTAGAGAGTTTTGAAAATCAAAGTTTCAGAGATATCAGTTTCTGTATTAGAAAATTAAAATAAAAAAATCAGCAACAAATACGAATTAATCACTGGATTTTTTTTGTTAAAAATAGAAAGGAAACCAGCGAATAATCAAACTTTCATTCCAGTTTCCTAGACAGTTTTGAAAATTTCAGGGTTTTCAGCTTCTGATTTACGAATCACAATAAAAAATGCAGCAACAAACAATAAGAATTAGGGCTGGATTTCTTTTTAAACGGGAGGGAATCAGCAAATATCCAAGCTTATGTTCCAGTTTCTAACAGATTTTCAAAAATTCCAGTGTCACAGCTTCAAGTTTCTGATTTAGAAAACTGAAATAAAACAAATTCAGTATCAAGTACGAATAAGAACAGGAAAAAAAAATAAACAAGGAACAAATAAGAATTATTGTTCGATTTTTTTACTAAAAACAGAAAAGCAAAACATTCAAACTTAAATTCCAGTTTCTGACAGGGTTTCTAGAATTTCAGTTTCAGAGTTTGAAGTTTCTGATTTAAAAAACTGAAATAAAAAATTCAGCAACAAAGAAAAATTTCGGAGAGCCTTTTTAATTAAAAAGAGTAAGGAAACCAACAAATTTTCAAACTTACAATTCAAGTTTCTTACAGATTTTCGATAATTTCCAGTTTCGAGATTTAGAAAACTAAAATAAAAAATTTAGCAAAAAGTACTGCTGGATTTTTTCTTAAAGAAAAAAACTAAACCAGCAAATATTCCAATCCAATTTCTTGAAAATTTTAAGTTTTACTATTAACCTGACACAGCCGAGAAATTAAAACGTTTTTCTCAAGCTTGATCTTCCACAAAGGGAATTTTTATCGAAGTCCTCTAAATTCTAAATCATCAGTATTTCAAAATCTTCCATAATACGTATATAAATTCGTAACCTAAAGCATAATCGTAATTATTTGGTTTTTAATGCCCTTTTCCAACCAATTACTATTAACAGATTATTGGATTTGAACCACACTTCACAGAAATTCAGAAAAAAACATAATATTTGCTATTGCCTGTGGGACATGGCCTATTTGGCCTTACAGCAAAAACGCCCCTGGTTTTGTTATAATTTAAGTCGTCACGATTTTCTACTTATAATGTTGGTGTTGTAAATTTAACAACAGAAGTTAGAAACAATTGTACACTTGTCTAAACTTTGACAAAAGTTAGACATTAATTAAACAATGTGTGCCTCACAGGGCTCGTTTATGACGTACTAACTTTTATGTTAAGTGGCGCATACCAATTTCGACATTACCTTCGTTTGCTGAAAAAGGACAATAATAATGAACCTACACTTTTGAAAAATTTATTTAAATGTATTAATCATTTTTTTTTAATTTCTGATTCCTAGTTCATGTTTTGATTTTTAGTATACTTCAGCTCTTAGATTATGCTCAATTATGTAGCCGAACAAATAATAAAATCTCAGTTGCTGGATTCTCAAAAAGTTTCACAGAGATATCCAATGACAAATTTTTAAATTAACTTAAATCCTGCTGCATCCTCTAAACTTATCTGTAGTACAAGAATTATCCTGCCTGATTCTAAGTTAACAAAAGTAATTAGCCGTATTTAACTGTAGTTCCGAATAAATTTAACGTGAAATTAAAATTCATGTGTAGAATGTCCGTTCGAGAATTTACCTCCGTCCTGAAACTAAAAAGCACGTGCACACAATACTAGACTAACTAACAATTACAATTACACAAACTAATTTGTAGAATAACCCAGAAAACTTTGTTATGTTTGAAATAACAACACAGACGCGAAGTTGGAGCTTCATTGTTTATTTTACAACGTGTAGGTTGCAGAAATAACACTGAGATTTTATGAAATATTACATACAATTGACAGTCGTCATTTTAGTTAGCATCAAGGTTGGAATTTTTTATTTTATACTTGGTAATTTTAGTGGCATACCTACGTAATAAAGTGCATCTCGCGAACGCTTGAATTTAACAAAAATGAATTCCTATTTTACCTTAATAGTCTTCCCACCTCGAGCATAAGTAAACAGCGAAGGCAAAACTATGCAAAACGAAACTTCGAAGCGCTTATGCTTCTACACAAAAAGATTAGGTGCGTTTATTGTCCTAGACAGAAATTAATTACAGCGTTTTAAACTAGAACACTGCGTTTATTAAATTACCATCTTCTCGTTGCCATACTTACAAGTACCAACATGAATTATGATCCGGCTTTGAAATACTGAACGAAAGTTGCAACAGTTATTATTTTAAGGAGCTTTTATAATTTAAAATTAATTAGATCCAAAGCTTTTATCGCTGAAAGTTATTTCTACGTAATATGTTGGTGAAGATTTTCATATGTAATTACGTGTCAACTACGTAGGTACCAAATTAAATTTGTTGAATTTTAGAATCCCTTGTTTTAATTAAAATTTAAAGCTTGAATGTATCGTACTCGTACCGACGAACTCCGATTGCGTTAATTATTAAATAATGAAATTGAAATCCTTTCTTGCATAAAAATTTCCCAAACTGTTTTAAAATTTATTACGAATAAAATTTGTAAATGGGGTTTAGCGTTTAGCTGTTAATCACACCAAAGTAACAACGAAACTGTCGAAAAAGTGCGTTGGTACGGAAAGCTGGTTGAATGTATTTTATATTATCGTTCGCATAATAAATTCATAACGAGCCTGTTACCAACGGAATTTGTTCGTTAAAGTGTGTAAAAAGTAATTAAAAACAATGAACGCATTTTTAGCACGTTGAGGTTTTAATGCACTTTATATGTGACTGACAGGTGCAATGAATTACTAACACTTTTTCAAACGTTCACTAGGCTAAAATTAAATTGTTCAGTCTATCGATTTTCTAATTAATCTGAAAGGGAGTAATTGCTTTTGCAAACTTCACTGTTACATACACAGTTGAAAAGAAAATTGTGTGCAGCAGATTTTGCTAATAATTTTTGATATACATATAATTTAATTACAATTAAGTTTAAATAACATAATTTTCAGATATCGTTAGATAAACAGTAGGTTCTCCTGAAAATTCTAAATAAGCCTTTTAAAGGGGAGTTTAACATTTTTTTTCTATATTTTGTAACAGTTTTAAAACAAAACTTATTGTAGGGTGAGTGTTTTATCATTAATTTAATTAATTGGACGTCCCAACAATTTATAACTGTCATGTTTAGATGTCTCAAGATCTTTGTGAATTAATTTTGATGGACGTTCCGTTATGGTTACACGGCTTTTCTTTTTTAAATTGATATTTTGGCATCCATAAAGTAAAGCGTCCATTGTTTAAATTTAGAAGTGTTTTATAAAATTTGTGTTTTTCTTTTGGGCAAATTTTCACACACGTTAATTTACGTTTTAGAGCTACAGTTATGAATATCAAATTTAGTGTTAGAATTTGAGAAAACTGTGAGATAAATTCGAATGAAAAATCCATAACCTATTTATTAACACCATCAATATTTACAGAAGTAAATTAGCATTTTTCAGAACTCATTTTACGTTGGCACATATCATCCTAGAAACAATCGAATTCACGGAGGAAGATCGTCATACCATGGAATTAATACTTAACAAAATCGACTGGTCAGTAATTCCCACGGCACAAGAGGACGATGCTTACAACACTGTCTTTGAATTCAAAAAGAGCCTTCTAGTAACTGAGGACAGAGGATCAACGGCAAAGCTCTGGGTACAATACTTCCGCGTGGTCACTCTTGTCAAAGATTTTATATAAGCAGAGCAAATGGGCTATTGGCAATTACACTACCATACAAATGCTACCTTACTTTCATGCGAGCGGCCATTGTCCGTTGGAAGAAGAAATGGACCCACTGGAGTATGACAATTTTACACGAAAAGGTTATTCCAGCATCAGGAGATAAGTTCTGGTATGGAATTTGGTCCTACATGACCATCGAACATTAATCAAGTCGATGAAAAGCCTTGGTGGTCTTACTCATGGACGCGGTTCGACTGATAGTGTGTTGACACTAGGAATGGTGTATTTGCACAATGTATGAGATTGAAAAACTAACAAGAATATCCATAGCAACAACAGAGCGACACGTGGACATGAGGAGTTCGCAGGTTATTCGTAACAATGAAGATTTAAATAAGCGATTGAACGGTTCTCCATGCAATCTCCCTTTTCCAAGAATGGCTGAGTAGATGTCTATCAGTACTGGCGTTGTTGGAACTGAAAATACTAACTGTCACATGTCTCGTGAGGTTAGTCTTCTTGGAATTTCAAAAATCTTATTTCAGAGAATATATGCATCGCCAAGCAATCAGACGAAGAGTTGCAGGAATATCTTCAATATGAGTTTGCTCCATATTCTCTGTCACTGTTTTGCGCGGAGTGAATGCGTAAAGGCACAAAATCTTCCCTTTTTAAAGCCTTCTGGCCTATTATAAATGACATTCTATGAATCCAACATAGTAGTGATGCAGGCCATGGAAGATGCTGATTCGTTAATTATTTATCAGCACCGCGATTATTAATATGTATCCGTCACATAATTCTGTTTCCGTTGTAGGGGAAGATATAGATCTCCTAGTTCTTTTGACAGCGCTGGCGAGACATCATAAAAATGTGTATTTCGAATGGAAAAAATATACTCTCCTCAAAGCTTGTAGTACAGGGATGTAGTAGGAGGGTTATATCTTATTCCTGTATGCATTCAGTGGTTGCGATACCATATCTGCAATTTTCAATCGAGGAAAATTAAGCTGTTAAAGCTGAACAAGCAGTATGAGTCGTTGACCGAAATCATCCAAGTATTTAAGGATAAAAATACAGATCTCCGCTGGCTTGAGACCTATCAGCTATCAACATTTCGCGAAATCTGGTACAAGCTACAGGCGATGCCACGCAATACCATTCGATTCGGACGTACCACCAAGTTCAATTACGGTGTGACAGGTCAAAAAATGCAGAAGAATGGGGATGAAAATGCAGTAAAGTTGGCCTTCCTCCTATAACAACTATGAAAGACCCAGCTCCTAGTACTATTGAAATTTATTTAATGTAAATGTATAAGAGAATGTGGTCGAGCATGCGGATGAAGGAAGGTAGGTTAAAGTGCTCTATTATATATGCTTTTTCTAATGGAATATAATGTAAAAACGTCCCAGAAGTACTCTCAGACTCGCTCAGACTCTGATGATGAAGATGAGACCGAAGAAAAGATAATTCTCAGGAGAAACCAATCGATCCCGATTAACTCGGTCCATCTAGGAATTCTAGGAGATCGAAAAGATTAAAACGCTGTTCCCCTATTCCTTTAGACAGTGCATTGTGTATTAGGCCTATTGGGGAAATCACATTAAAGAAAAATGCCATGGTGGTGCGAAAAAGAGTAAAAAACAAAAAAATATTTAATTAACTTAAATTTCCAGAGAAAAGTGAACTATTCTGACAAATTGGAAAAAATACTCCACTTCATCGCCTTATATCTCGGGAACTATTAGTCTGAAAAAAAGTAAAATGTAGAGAATTTTATGCTCCGTTTTTCCAACATGACGGAAAAAGAAGAAGAGATAAATTTAATTGAATTATGTACTGTTTGACGCCAAGTTTAGAATAAAAAACATAAACGTTTTGGCAAACTTGTGATTTATTTAGGCACACTTTGTCCATATAGTGAATAAAATAATATTGAATTAATACGATAAAAATTCTTGAAAATTAATTAATTAATCTCTTGGCATGTATGTACTTGCCCTTCAGGCCTGTTCCAAAATATTGATCGGTTTTACTCTCTTGGAATGTTCAAAAAATGTTCGACAATCGAAATTTTACTGAGTGATAAAAATCATATAACTTAGGAATGTATTTTGTACTACAAAATCGAATAATTACCTCCTGAAATATCGTATGCAATAAAAATAAAACGAAAAGAATTTAAAATTATTGACACTTATATACATCATTAGAGAATAAAAAATGACAATAAAACCGAATGCAGAATGATGACAGCTGCTTTGAAACTTCCGACTGAAACTTTGAATAATAACCTCGTTCAATAAATAACGGAGATATGAATCCAGAAGCATTCAAACATCAATGAAAGAAATAAATGTTTGACAAAATTGAAGGAAGAAACAGACTTTTGGGAGATAAGAAAAACTCGGAAAGCTAACACAAAACACAAAAGCGATTAATTTCAGATACAAGAGATAAAATATTTAAAAGGGCATATTTATAAAAAACATCAGTAACATAACAATTTATTTCATCCTGTTTGAAACCCCAATTAATTAAAAGGAAATTTTGTTAATGCATTTTTAATGGCGTACCTGACTTTAACCACCATGGAAAACTGGAAAGAATCCTTAGGAAATGAAGATACGAACCTGAAAATAACAAAGTACTTTAGTTTGTTTGTTACCTACTCTTAAATATTTTGTAAGTATAAATTAATGAAAACTGACCAAAGTTGAAGCCCTATGGAATACCTGTATATAACAACATTATAAATTCACAACTACAAATCCCTATGGGATTTACGGTTAAGTTCCTTAATTGAAATCTAATCCGTGATCAGCTGTTGAATTGAATTTTCTATCAGTTCACATTTAGGCAATGTGTGTCTTTAAAACGTATACCGAATTCATACATTTCTCAGTAATTTTTGTAAATATGAACCGAACTTATGTAAATAAATAATTTGTTAAAATTAATATAAATACAAATCAATATAAAAATATTTAAATTCTTAAACTTTAAGGTGAAAATTAATCAAAAGAGAAAACAAACATATTAAAGATCAAACAATGCTGTGATTTATGAAACCTTAATGGATCTTTTTTGTAAAAGAAAAGAGATCAATCATGTTTGCAGAAAACCTCACGCCTTCGTGACGATTGTACTAAAGAGAAAGAAAATAACAAGCATAAAAAAATAACAAAAACTTCAGTAAATAGGGAACGTCGGCACTGAATAGGAAAGGGAAAATGTATTTACTTTTCTTAAGTGTGTAGTACGCAATATCATAATTTAAGAAAAAGAAAAACTATGTGACATGCAACATACACAAACCATATAAAAATTTGTTAATAATAAAATGACAAAATATCCAAAATTTATCAGCACTCTTTTGCAGTGCCTATCTTAGGAATAATTTAAAAAATAAGGCTTAAAAATTGTTGTGAATAATCAGCAGCAGGATTTTGTTATACCTTTCTTGTTGTAAAATAAGAACTAATTTGTAATTTTAAGTTTTTATTTTTTCACTTTTAACACTTTAATTTTGTCCTTGCTTATTGGATTATGCGTCTTGTTCGTGGTGATCTAATACACTCCATTTTTTTCCTAACAATCAACAACATTCTTTTCAGGATTATCGTTTGTTAATCAACAAATATGTATTTTTAATAATTAGAAGAGGATCTAGCATTGAAATGCAGTAAGTGTAATTGGACCTACTGCCATATTTAGTTATTACCAAACATCAGCAACCTAACAATAATTCTTATTGGTATTCAATCACTTTTAAATAAAGTTGAGAATAGGTATTTTTTAAATGAAGAAAAGCCTGATATTACGTGCAACAGCTCTTTTTAGGATGGAAGTTTTAGATAAAAATACCTAGATTATAGTTTTTCATAAACGTGCATTGAACTTATAGTGAATTTTAATATCAACGGTAATACTGTTTCTAATAAAAGGTCATCTAGATTGTTAAGTTTACTTAGTGCTGCCACGTGGACTCGGTGTGTAAAGTCATTTTTTGCTCTATACATTGTCTGATAATTTACCAACTAAAGAACTGTTGAACGTTTATTACAGCCTTGCATATCCTCATTTGGGGTACAATGTAATTACATAGGGCGATTCTGTATATTCACGCAGAATCTTTGTAAGTCAAAAGAGGAATCTTAAATAACGTGGATTCTCGTTAATCAAGTAAATATACCAATAATTATTATTATTACATTTTACTTGTTGCGATTAGCGAAGCTCGCCCTTCTCTTCTTGGGAATCTGGTGGATAGTTTTATTAACTAATATGGATTCTGAATAGGACTTCATATTTGCTTGCATTTCGCAATCAAGTAAAAAAGGAAAGATATAATTTAATTTAGTTAAAAACTGGTTTTAGCAACGAGCATACAATATTCATCAGTATCATTTTAAACTGTTTGTTTTTGCATAAATATCAAATATTTACATTTTCTTATCACATTACTTACTGATTCAAGGCATTTCCTTACGTTCTCTTTCGGTAATTTAATGGTAAATTACGTCGACTCGGAAAGAATATATTCAGCGACTCAAATAATGTAAATTTATCTTCAGCACGTGCCTAAAATACCGAGATTATAACACGAGGAGCATACTACAATTATTTAATGTGAAAAACAAAACTACCGAAACATTTTTAATAGTATGGGATCCGCGTCGCAAGGTTGCTATACGATCTTGTGATACTAATTAACTCTGCAATTCCTGCAGCCGACACCGGATACACCATTAGCACGCAACACCGCAAGACTTCGCCCCAAGAAACCAACTTTACCTGATCTTAACTAATCTTAAAGTTGGGTACAAGGTTAACTACTGTAACTTATATAAGACAGTCAACAAAAGTACGAACGCAAACTGCTAAGGGTAAATGAAGCTAATATACGTCGAAAATTCGGTATAAAATTTGAAACGAATGAGTCTAGAATAACAAGTTCAACAGGTATCAAATTTAACCCCCGAGGGACATTCGCAGCTCTCCGGAAGCATTGGCACTGTTTCATTTTCTTTTAGTAATTATTTTTATTTTTGTTGTTTCTGCCAGAGTAAACTAAACGGCAAACACAAAATCCAATTTACATCCGACGTTACTAAAACAACAATTTTAAACAGTAAGTTAGGATATAAGTTCAACGCGAAAGGCGTAAACACATCAAAGAGCATTTAGAATCGCGCTAAATATTTATATAGATCAAGGGCGACTGCTGAACACTAATTAGAGGGGGATTTTGAAGGATTATATTTTGTTTCAGGTGCAACAAGTACGAAGTTAATTACTATTTTTTTCTAAACTCGGTAATAATCTCTCGTTCTGGTTCGTTCAGGATAAAGGTCGCTTAAATCCCTGTACCAAGGGTTTGTAGATTACCCAACATTTAGTTGAATGTTCGCGAAGTAATGCTGCTCGCACTGGAGAAATGGTCCGTGTTCCCAGCCCAATATTTTCCGGGCGGTCTCTTCACGTTTAGTTCAAGCTACCAACCCTACGAACGTTATTCACGGTGCCTGTGTCACTTCACGGATAATTATCTCTAATGGCAACGCAAAATCAGCAAGCGACTGTGACGTGCACGCACTGTTTTTGTTTGAAACGTTACCATGGGAACGTTGATGAGGACCCATTCAAGCTGCATAATGCAATTAACTTTTACAAAAATTGTTGCGAAAGTGTGAAAAGAACGGCCGCCAGTTTCGGTGTGCTTTGTGATCCGGTCTTGTAATTTAAGCTTCTCTCGGATGGCAGCTCTGCAGCATATCGATCTCGCGAATCACGAGCCAACTTTGAATAGATATTAAAGTCTAATGCGTTTGTAAGTAAAACTAAGAGGTTTGTGATGGTATCTGGAAATAGCGCACCAGCTGTTCTCTCCATTTATCCCGAAGACTATCAGAAGCGTCGAATTGATAGGGACAGAAAAATGCACATCCCCGAGCCCAGCACCTAGCAATAACCTACCCTTAAACGTATCCACCTGCTTCATCTAGAACAGATTTCAGGCACCAACTACTCTAATTTATCACTTCAAAGGGGATCGAGTTTCGATTAGAACTTGAATATATTCTCTATGCTTTAAAATACAACCACTGATGGCAAAACATAATCAGCAAAGTTGAGTTCGTAATAGCTTAACGATATTGTGGTTACCTCAAGAGACTAGCAAGAAATTTCAATTAAGCGCATATGGACACAGTCTTAAAGCTAATTTCACGTACCGAATTTACTAATTTTAAGTCAACATTTCCACTGTAACTATTAAAACTGTTTTAATTCAATTTATCCATTTATTTAAACTTGTCTAAACTCCGCTCCTTAATTATCATATAACTTAATGTAAGTATACCGTAACTTTACTATTTCCTTCTAGACTAAAACCCTTGAGAACATTTTAGAACTGTTAAGGATACTAAAAACCTCTGTTATTTAGAAAAGGCACCAATATACTCGCTTAAGGAAAAGTAAATAATCGAACGTGTATTTTGACGTCTTTATCCGGCCCGATCAAATGCCAATTTCGGGTGTTCTCCGCATGGAGCCACTTACCGACGAAAACAATTATTATCATTGAACAAAATACTGATTCTGTGGGTTACAAGCCCAACAGGTTTAGAAATGACGCAAACATTCCCAATTTAAGGATAAAGCTTTTGAAACCGTTTCCTTTTTTCAATAAAGGTACATACACTTTAAGCCTCTCACATTTAATATGTACATTAATTCTATTGGCAAAAGTGTCATTTTCTGAAATTTTGAATACTGCAATAAGTATCAGGGGGAAAGAAAAAACATAGGTAGACCATTGAAATGACGGCATGAATAGCTGCAAGCCGGAACAGACCGCATGGTCTAATCCGTGGATTTAAGAAATTTAAAATTTGCTCAAATTGACTTGCTACGATATAAGTGCATAACCTTCAAATTTGATTTTAAAATAATTTATCACTGGACAATTCAAAATAGTAGGCGTCATGCGGGTTTCGTGTCTGCGAGAGTAATAAAGCTATCAAAACACCGGAAACGTGAAAAGAGGGAGATACGCATGTTCTTGATTATTTGTTTCAAACAACCGTAGCCCCAGTTCCCTTCATATGTGGAACCTCCTTGCCCATACCAAGGCCCGCTGAATTAATATTGCATATAAGGCCTGTCCACTTCATTCAGCCAAGACGCAATTAGAAAGGACGATAGCGCCACTTGCGGTGAACTATACATTTTTTAAGGGAGAAATGTATAGTTTACCTCAAATGGCGCTATCGTCCTTTCTAATTGCGTCTTGGCTAAATGAAGTGGGCAGGCCTTATATGCAATATTAATTCAGCGGGCCTTGCCCATACTTTAGACGGTAACTAGCGCCATGGGGAGCACATCGGCATAATAATAGTTTTAAAACATCAGGCCAGATAAAGGTTTCACGTCAACATCTAGAAGTTCGAGTTAACAGCTTACCATTTCAAGTGAACTTATTAATTTAATCATACATATGCCGACATTTAGATATGCAATGTAAATGTTTAAAAGGATTCTGGAAACGTTATTGTTCGCCCTTTATTTTAATTTACCAAAACCGTAGTTCTTCCTTTTGCACCTAACAACGTTATGCGTAGTTTAGAACAAATACGGAAGCGTAGCTTTTATTTTATTTGAAAAATTTATGCCCGAACATTCATTCCTGATATGAAAAGCTAAGAATTCATTGAGTGCCCTTTCATATTTCATAAAACCCAGAAGCTGAAAAGAAGTTGAAAAACCTTCTCTGATAAGTTTGACACTCTCTGTCTCAAACGTTTCCGGATTTTCTTTGAAACAGCAAAAATAAGACAAAAGATTGAGTTGCTATAATTGTTTGCTTTGGAGAATTTGTCCCAAAAGCTTTTCTTTTAATAGGAAAAATAAGATACAATATTGAGTTGACCATTATCATTAGTGGTTTTCGGCCTTCTGGCTGGTTTGTCGCAGCTTTCCATATACTTCTACCTAAACATGTCTTCTTCATTTCTCTGTAACTGGTACATCCTGTGTCATTCATGATTTGTTTGATATATTCAAGTCTGGGTCTTCCTCTTGCAGTTCTGCCTTCTATTTTGCATTCTATGATCGTTGTTAGTAACCCACCTCTTCTTATAGTATGGCCTATTAGTTTGTTCGTTGATATAATTTTTTAATTAAAATAATCTCGACTGTAGTTCACACAAGGACTTGTACGTTCAATTAGTGATTCAAATGATTTTTCATGTCATTGCTTGAGATGTGTTTAGTACAGTGCTCGATGCCTCTTTTATACCATATAGAACATAAACATAACGAGTACCTTTCAGAGCCAAATGAAGCTGTGGAAACAGAAAAAATCACGCGGTGATAAATCCAATGAATATGGAGAGTGTTGCACTAAATGGTTGCATCCCTTGGTGCAATGTCATGCAAGCATCTTCAGCTACCTGTATTCATGACAAATCCGATGAATACGAGATACCAAATGTTTCCTAACTTCAAAGTAATATCGACCATTCACGGTTTGACCACTAAACACTTCCTTTTGAATGGTAACGGCATTGTCTTCAACTTGAACTTTACCAAACGACTTTTTTTATTTCCTTCTTCTGGCGAACGCCATTTGACACTTTATGACGTTGTTTCAGGATCAAATTGAAAACATCACGTTTCATTCCGGTTCCGATATAGTAAACAATGTTTTTGCCATTTTTTGCTTCTCGAATTTTTAATTACAACTCCATGAATTGTATTTTTTGCTGTACCAAGTTCCTCTCCCATGTATCTCAAAGATGATTTCAGCTCCATTTTGGGAAATTCTCAGCCCTTTCCGATGTTTTTATCGCTTATTCCAATTTTTGGTCGACCTCCACTTTCATCATCTGTAATTTCTTCAGGATCTTCTTTAAATCATTGAAACCACTCATGAATCATTTATGGAGATGGATAATTAGAACCACATGCTTTCTACATCACTTGGTGCGTTTTGGTGAATGTGTTTCCAGGTTTAAAACGGAATTTAATATTCGGTTTAAATTCAAGCTTCATTCACGACCGATGCACGAGTAACATTGCGCTATAATTCTGTTTACAATAATTGTTCAAATATATGAATGATGCCTCTTTCATCTAAAAAATACAAAATAGATGGCATTGGTAGTTTTTGCTATTTTAAAAAAATTTTGGGGCGGAGGCCATTTAGAAAATATCGTGTGATTTTTTTCCATACGTTACACCAGGTTCTACTTTGAAATCAACTGTTATTCAAAGTAAACTTTCAAATTTATTTACCAAATGTAATTCGCTCAATTCAAATAAACCGACATGAATTTTCCCTTTTGGCATTTTTAGGCCTTCATGGGTCGCTTGTTAATGCTCGGGGCTTATTTTTATCAGTAGGTTTTAAAGATCATTTTCCTACAACACTTAGATGAAGAATACAATCAAAATTTACTTTATATCCAAGCTCCTGTCAAAACAAATCTCATCCTGAGAAGTTGAGTTTCCGATATGTTCGTGACATGTTAAGAGTTGCATGTCGCTTAATGGTTAATTCCTGACTCTGCACTTTTTGTATCATCAATCATTACTTAGAACCATTGTTATCATCAGTAACGGATCATAGTGTTTCGCTTCGAAATGTGAAATTAGAAAGTAAATCCATTTTATAAAATAATTACTCATACTCGCGGTTACTTGCGTGCAGACGTTTACCTTGAATTTAATACCTTCAAAGAACGTAGTCAATAACTAATTTCGTTTCAATAATCCGTCTTATATTGTAAGTTTGTCTACTGAAAAATACCCAACTTTAAGAATCTTTCTAAATCAATGTATACGAAGAGCAAAACATTACTCCCACATCACCTTTAAAAAATGAACGAGGGAACGTTCCTAAAATGATGTTGTTAGAAGTTCTTTAGATTACATACATAAATTTAATCCTCTCGGTTCAATTGATCTTAAAATAAATCGCGACTGAAATTTATGTTAACAATTTTCAAACCTTTATGGCCAATAAACCTCTACGAAAATGTAAGATGAAGTGGTATTACTTTCTTGAACTTTTTATTATGAGGATATGTTAACTACTTAGCCATTGAGACGTTTATAAAATTTCCAAGTAGTTGCAAAACGGTGATACTTTCAGTAAATATATGGTTTTATAATAAAACTTGGCAGTTAATATATCAATTCTTGCAGGAATTTTTATTCAGCAAGCAATTTACACGCAGCACTTTAGGTTTTTGTGAATTTCCTGATTGGTATGTATTATAAAACAAACCGAGGAAAACGTCTGGATACTAAACACCCGCTGAAATCTATTTTAACTGACCTAGCAAAGTGAATGAACATCGATTTTCCTTTAACTCAAAAAGGTACTTTCGCACAAACGAAAAGCTTTAATAAAACGGTTCATTAAAAACCTTCAAATAAGACTAAAAGGGAGTGAATATTTTCAATTACTAAACTATCGGTCTTTTCTAAAGATTCCAGTATTTCCAGCAAATATAATAATTCGGCATAAGCTCTCGTATGAATTTTTTGATAAACTCTTAATCTCAGTTATAAAATAATTTATACCCATAAAAGATCGTAATAATAAAAGTCATAACTCCCGATGTGAATAAAAATTAGCATCAAAGTAATTTGAAAAGACACTTCAGGAATGCATAATAACTACGAAGATATAAGTATAAATTCTGTACGAGCACCGTAACTTTTACTACCAATAAATGTTTAATTTACATATGAATAACCAGTAGCTAATAACATTATACAGAAAGTTACAACGTCGTAAGGGATTCTCCAATCTGAAAAGGATTTCACGAAATTCTGAAAGGAACGGGCAGATTACTACGACCTACTGAACTGGAATACATGTTACATGAAAAGACCATCGTTGAATCAATAGGGTAACGAATTTAGTATGTTAACAAATGCACTAATGCATATGTTACGTGTTGATACACAGATAGAGACCCATTCAAAAAGGTGACTTGGCTAAAATTTAAAACACGCGAGCATAAACCTGCATTTTAAAATGACGAATAATATTAAGTTATACTACTTAAAATTCTGATAGGAAATGGTCCACTTTACTGCAAGGGTGTAGATCCATATCGGCGTTGGTTATATGTAAAATTTTACTGCTAATTCCAGACTTTAGAATAACAACCTAGAAAAATATTAGGCGAATTAGTTCGGCTAGTTTCCTTTATATGTGTGAATAGCACCTGTAGCAAAAGTAACGTACCTTAAAGAAAGTAAGAGAAACATTAAATAATTCAAGAGAATTCTTCGGCATTAGGAGGGATAAAGTTGAAGAGTCATAAAAGTAAATTGGCACTTATCGAACATAAGTGCTAAATATTTCAAATCAGATCAGGTGTAAATTCAAGAGGATGTGTTTCCCATGTTCAGTGGAATCGAAAACCTTTATGTCGATTAAATGGTTCCTACTAAACCAGTCATAAAGTTTGTCTATAGCTTAGGGCGTGATGAATTTCGCAGTTTACGAGTTTTTAAAGGAGCGAACAGATCATGTCGAATTTTTACCCCCCAGGATATAAAAGCAAGTCGCCGTCCATGGAGCGAGGGTGGAGCGAAGCCGCAGGCAGCCAAAATGTAGATTCTCCATAAAGAAACTACGGTGGCGGCAGCACTATATATAGAGACTCACACCCTCGGAATTTTCCACCGGAACAGCGATATTGATACACAAGTACACAGTAGAGTGCACTTATAAAACAATGAAGTATGGACGTGAGTTCACCCAGACCCCCGCAAAGGCAAAAACTCCTATGGGATCCTGTTATAAGGAAGCACTCTCTTCGATTAGTTCGGTATTGTCGATGTCCCGCAGCATTAGAAGCGGCCGTTGGAAATTCGAGGCACGACTGCATTTACACGTTGCTTTACCATTCCGTCTGTAAATAAATCTATGCCCCGACGTGGCGAGTGGCGCAAGCTTCCGTGCGTTAATCTCAAGACTCCGAGTTAGGGGGTTTCAGGTACGGGTGCGGTGAATACAAAGCGACTACTCGCACCCCATGGGGCCTGTGGTCTACGGGGTAGAACGAATATATCACCCACCATCTTTCCTGCTATTCCTTGGAAAGACAAACAACTGCATATTCATATTAATTTTCTGAATCCCCCGAGACGGCAAAGGGTGTGCTGCTACAAGCCGAGTTTTGTAAACCCTTTCTGTCCTAGCCGGAGGCCCGATGCTTTAAATACGCTCCTCCTGCAAGGACCAAACAAACTCTGAACATCGTATACGGACCCAAACTGACCTTACCACTCGAAATCCATCAACGAAGGACAGTCAGTTTTAAAAACTTACAGTCGACGCTCTTACAACTTAAGTTTTAAGCCTCTACGAAATGTTTAAAACTATCCATTCGACATAGTTATCACCATGATTTAAATACCGATTATGTATATCAGAAATGTTGTTTAAATGTTAAAAAAGTGCCTGAACAACCGAATTAAAATTCACCTACACAATAATAAGTAAAATTTATCACATTTTTGGAATCTTAGCTGTATCGGGCACAAACATTTAGAAGAAATAAATTTATGTATTTTACTTCATTATTTACTAATTTGACGTTTCTGCTTTCAATGGCTTGCCTTCTTTGGAATGTGAGCCCATTTGAGGACAAACATAAACTGTAATAGAAAACTAGACGAAGAGGAATCAAATTTCAATGGCTAGCCTTCTTTGGAATCTTAGTACATTCGAGGACAAATATAAACTGTAATAGAAAACTAGAAGAAGAGGAAAAAGAAATAGAAAAGAGAATCAAACACGAAACTAAAGCATGGACGACAACAAGAAAATATATAAAGCAAACTAAGAGGAATATAAATGAGATTCATAATCAAAATAGAAGAAAACACACGATTAGACTGTAAAAACACAAAACGCTCCAGGAACAGTTCTAAACCTTAGGTCGATAGAAGAAATAGAGTTGAGATGATTGGTACCCGTAAGTATAATGTCACAGAAGAAGAACGGCGTATCAAACAATTATATTAAGTAACAAAAACAGAAAGAAGCCAAAAACAAACAAAAGAATAGGTAAAGCACGATAATCAATAGAAAGAAAAAGAGTGCAGCGCAAAACTAAGAAATAGAAGATAGAAAATGAAGAAAGGAAATACGGAAAAGAGATCATACCTAGCAAAGCCAACTGGAAAACTACGGAGCGTTACAGCAAAAATATGGGAGATTAAGAAGATTAAGAAGAGGAAAAAGTCGAAGACGAAGTAATCACAGACGTAGAAATCGGAGAAGCCGAAGACGAAAGGTACGAAGGTCGAGAATTCAAATATTACCAATTAGACGTAGATCACAAAGAAAACGAAAAGAAAATTGGAAGATAAAGTAATTTAAAACAAAATAAACAAAGAAATCGACAGTGAATAACAAGAAGATGCAAAAGAAGTCGGCGACTAAGAAGAAGATGACGACTAAGTAAAAGATGAAGGTGAATAAAAATTCGAAGAAGTTGAATTCTAATAAGACAAAGACTACGAAAAAGATGGCGAAAAGCATTCAAAGACTAACAAAAATTTGAAGACGAAATCGAAGTTGAATACTAAAAAGAAGATGACCACGAAAAAGACGAAGCGAAGAATTCGAAGAAGAAGTCAAATATCAACAAGAAGGCAGGGACCACGAAAAGACGAAGAGCAGAATTCAAAGGTGAAATAGATGTCGAATACTAATCAGAAGATGAAGATTACGTAAATGACGAAGGAAAAGTCAACGACGAAACAGAGTCTATATTACAAAATTACAAAACTTAATAGTTTAAAAATTATCCAAAATTATAATATTCCATGATGATGAAAGAGAAGGAGAGAGAGGGAGAGAGAGAGAGAGAGAGAGAGAGAGAGAGAGAGAGAGAGAGAGAGAGAGAGAGAGAGAGAGAGAGAGAGAGACAATTATCAGAGAAATTCTTCAATACACCACAACTCACTAATTATGAGGATGTTCTTAAAATTCTTGTCTCCTAGTCCAATGAGTCCGGAGGAGAAAATATCTATTTGGGAATAGATACATAAATACGAATTATTTGAAAATGATAAAATACCTGAATACAACATCAAAGAAGCAAATACTGGTCCAGATATAAGCAGGGACGAAAGAGCATGTTATTAAAAATGCAAAATCCAATAAAGCCACCGGTCCAGATGAAATCCCATCTAAAATATTGAGAATCTTTGATGAACACAGCATAAAGATTATAAGAAAGCTATTTAATGCCATCCACCATACTGGTGTTATCCCAGATGACTTGCTAAAATCTACTTTTACTGCAATACCCAATATCAACCACGCTAAAAAGTGCAAATACCATCGTACAATTAGTTTAATGAGTCACACCTTAAAAACGTTCACGGAAGAATACACCGTAAATGTGAAGAGACAATTAGTGATACGCAATTTAGTTTCAGAAATGGTTTTAGGACCAGAGAAGCACTTTTATCTATAAAGGTACTAGTTCAACGATGCAGAGACGTAACGTAATAAAGAAGTACACGCTTGCTTCATAGATTACGAGAACGCGTTCGATAAAGTGCAATATGAAAAGATGTTAAAAATATTACAAGAAATTGGCTTAGATACCAGAGACATAAGAATTATTGCTAATTTACACTGGAACCAAAGACTAACAGTACTTGTAGATAGATGACAATGCCACCGAAGAACGGTGTTCGACAAGGATGCGTCCTGCCACCTTTACGTTTTAATATTTACTCGGAAAGAATATTTAATGAGGCTCTACATGACAGGAAAGAGAGTGTAAACATCAATGGTAGAATTATAAATAACCTTGCAATTGCGAGTGACTTGGTTCTGCTGGCAGAAAATACAGAAGACCTGCAAAAATTGGTTGAATTACAAAAACGGATCCTAAAATATTACATCTTTCTAGTCCTGCTATATGGAGTCGAAGCGTGGACTCTCACTGAAAACACATACAAGAAGATTAACGCTTTCGAAATGTAGATCTACCGCAGAATGTTTCGGATTTCCTGGATTGATCATGTTATAAACCAAGAAGTGCTACACAAAATGCAGACGACATTAAAAATAATGTATACCTACAGCAAAGAAATGAAAATACCTTGAACACGGGATGCAAAGTAAAAAATACAACTGAGCATACTAGGTAAAATTAATGCAAAAAGCATAACTTCATGGTTGAAGAATCTCCAGCAATGGTCCAACAAAGTACAAGATCATTGTTAAGAGCCTCCGCATCAAAATTGCAAATAGCTATGTCTACAGACATAGGGGACCTGCAGGGGACGTGGTCTCCGAACCACAGAAGTGCTTGTACTTCTACTCTAGAGAAGACATATTAGGCAGAAATACCTCGGTGGTTTGGCATTGCCTTCCGAGGGAAGCGGTCGGGTGTTTTCGGTGTATGTATCGCTCAGAGAATCGAACCCGGACGAGTCAGTGGTCAGACGCTACGACCGCTACTATTATACTATTAAGGTATTAAGGCACCCTTAACCAAATGAAAAACCAAAAAAAGCGAAAGATAAAACGTGGAAGTGATAACAGGAATAAAATAATCTGAAACAGAAGAAAAGAAAATGTAAAAAACTAACTCAATAATGCAAGAGAACTTGCAAATTTAAAAAATCAAGAAACGGTAGAATCTGAAAAAACTTTCTTCGAAGATTTTAAAAATTAATTAATTAAAATTATAGAATGAATGCATATATGCTAGAATTAAAATAGGTAATATGAAAATTAAAGGAAGTAATTATGTAAAACTAAAAAATAAAATTCAAATTTAACACAATGAAAAAGAAGAAAAGCACACAAATAGCGGCAACAATTTATGTACCTGCAATCGTAAACCTTTTATGTGTGTAAAATGTAAATTTATACTTCCCTATCTGTATTTCCCGCAAATCGTTTGTTTTTAAAAATTAATCTTAAACTTTGCATGCAAACAAGAAACTTAGGTAACTAAGTGCTGTAACTTATATCAGCATATTTTTCATTTAGTTCGAACAGTATACGGAACACCAGAGCTCATTCATCATAATCTTCCACTAGGTAACTAGGTTTCACATACTACACTTCTGCTTGTCAACTTCACCCGTAACATTTGATAATCCTGAATAATTCCACTCTATTTTAACCGTACATATTGTTACAGTTTTGATTTCTAATTAATGAATGCCTATTAAATCTTTCTACTTCAATTAAACAGTTTATATCAACGATTTTGTATTTTAATGGTCGCATTTTTCTATGCTTTTAATCAAATTGCTTAGGAAGTACTATAAGGCTCAGTCTCCCTTTCTTTAATTCACACATTATTAATAAAAACAACCCCTTATAAAAAGGTAAAAAGCGCCTTATGTCAATGTCAGTGCTGTTCCCATTCTATTTTAACTAACCTAAGGGCACGAGTTCGAGCCGGTTTTCCTATGAAATACGGGAACGATAACAGAGGGTCAAACCGTTCTAGGCTAAGACTATCAAGAGAGCCAAAAGCACCTGAGGTCCACTCATCCCCAACTGAAGAGACCACTTGGGTCATGTTGGGTATACATCTGATTTTGTTGTACAGCAGGTGGATCTTATTTCAAAGGACAACCCTTCGACCTTACATTGAGAGATGTCGCACTTTCGAGCACCTTCTATAAAACGTTTGATTACATACCACGGTTTTAAATACTTTTCTACAGATTTCATATAGTCTTAATTTATATGATAGGTGCTGTTACCACGGTATTTAATTGCCTTTGTTATTGAATTTATTACTGAACGAAAATCATGCTTTTCCACAGTTAACTTTTTATGGCCGATATTCATTACTGTTTTTAACATTAACAAGACCTGTAAAATGCTAGCAAAATGTAAAGTGGTTCATTTTGGTGGACTGTTAAGAATTTAAAATATTAGATTGCAGTAAACCAGCAAATATTCAAACTGAATTTCCAGTTTTCTAAAAGTGGTTTTTTGGATTCATATTGAATGAGTTAGTTGGCCCATTTTCGCAGTTTGGAACATTATTCATTCGCAATGTTTTCAGACCTAGTCCTGAGAAAGACTGATTTCGCACTCAGAATCTTTCCAAGCACTTGAACTCACCGGGATTCGAACCTCGATCTTCTCGATTACGAAACAGACACCATTACGGGAGTGATTCGAATAGGTATATTCCTAATTATATATTTTCGGTTACGCCTATTGCGCATGATGCGCAGTGTTCTGGTGCACATGTGGATTTCGCATCATTTCTTTGCGCAGGAGTGGTATCCAAATGGGATGCATGGCTTTCTATTTGGCTACAATTTCTGCTTTATTCCATTGGACGTGATGGTCTTCTCGCCAGACGTGTTCTGCAAGTCTGGGTTTTTCCGTTTCGCTTTTTCTTACATAGTTCTTGTGTTCTGTGATTCCCACTGTGAAAGGTCGGTTGGTTTCTCCAATGCACAGTCTAGCGCATTCACATGGTAGATTTTTAAAACTTTTTGGAAATTTTCGAAACTTTGGTCTTCATTTTCAGGTTTGGCCCTGGTTAGGGTTTCCCTAAGTGTTCTTGTGGATATAGAAGTTCGTATTTTATTTTTATCCTATTCTTCGAATCTGGTCTGATATACCCGGAACATACGTGGTATAATGGCGATATAGTTTAGTTATTTTTTTTTCTCTTCTTCGGTGCTGATACCCTCCTGATCAGGTTAGATTTCATTAAGCATCTTCGCGATTACTTCATTTTCCTTTTTCAGTTTTCAGTTTTCCCCGCTCGCGTAGGCACTTGGCCACACCTACTTTCATGCATGGAAGTGTAGGTATCTACCGTGTGGGTAGGTTTGCTATATACCGTAGTCTTAAGCGCATTCTCATTCCTGGGTACGAGTACATCTAGAAACGGAAATTGGTTGTCTAACTCCATTTCCATTGTGAACTTGATGGACGGTGTGCGGTTATTTAGGTGTGTGAGGAAGCTCGGTAGTTCCTTTTCCCCAAGCTGCCAGATTACAAAAGTGTCATCCACATATCTAAACCATATCCTTAGTTTTTCTTAATTCTCGGATATCGTCTGTTCTTCAAAGCCCTCCATATAGATGTCACTAACTAAATTTTTCTTCTATCTGAAAGCACGTAGTTCCTTCGCATATGGTTAGTAGCTCCATTATTGTGTCTGTTGCGAGATCCATGTGTTCTATGGGCGTTTCATCTTGTTCCAGTTTCTTTCTTATAATGGTAAATGCTGCGTCGGTAGGAACATTCCTGAACAAGACCGTCTTTGTTGTTTGGTTTTATATTTCTGATATTTTCCCCGAAGTTGGGTGTCCCTAACCATGGAAGTTGTCTTACCCGATAATGGGATGGTGATCTTTAGGAGGATGTGTACTAGCAGATTGCATTGAGAGTTTATTGAACAAAGTATTGGGCTCATCATGCGCAGTAGGCTGCTGCGCAACAAAAAACCAGGAAAGTGTAACTTACCTATGTATAACTTAATTAGAAACATATTCACATCACTCCAGTGGATCAGTGGTAACAAAGTCTGTTTCGTAATCGAGAAGTTCGAGATTCGAATCCCGGTGGGGTCAAGTGCTTGGAAAAATTCTGAGTGCAAAATCAGTCCTTCTCAGGACTACGCCTGAAGACGGAATGTTACGAATGAATAGCATTCCAAACTGTGAAAATAGACCAACTAACTCATTCAATTAAATTCCAGTGTCTTACAGAGTTTCAAACATTTCGGTTACAGAGTTTCCTGGTTAGAAAATTAAAATAAGAAAAATTAGAAAGAAATAAGAATTAGGTACTGCTGGATTTTTAAGACAGAGAATAAACCAGCAAATATTCAAATCTAATTAAACCTTCTTATTGATTCCTCAAAATTTTAAGATTTACTGTAAAGCAGAACATAGTATCGCCAAGTTTGGTCTTTCCCAAAGGGAACTTTCATGGAAGTCCTCTAAACTATGAGTTTCTCGAAGTGTAATCTTACATTATAGGCACATAAATTCGTTTTTCATAACGTTATAACACGTAACAATTCTAACTTGAAGCATAATCCTAATTATTTGATCTTTAACAGAAATACAAATCGTTTTCCAATTATGGAATAATTAACAAGTTGTCATTATTCGACATAGACACCACTTCAAAGAAAGTTAGAAGGAACGTAGCTAGTTAATTTTTGACCAATCATTTGCTACGGTATTTAACAGAAAAAAACAGCCCTGAAAATGTACTATGCTAAAGTTTGATAAAATTAGTGAAAACTCAACCAATTTAGTGAAAGTGAAATTATAATAAATTAACCCAAATTTCATAACATCGATCGATGTAACCTCACCTAGTATGACAACAAGGTTTCCATGCTAAATACTACAGCTTTAGTTAAGTACATGCACAAATTACTACCTATGTGAATTAAGCCAGAAATTCCAACATTCAGCCGACCCTTGTTTTCCCATAAGACTTTTGTAGCACCACCCTTTGCATGTTATTTACTAAATTTTAGTTTGAGAAACGACAAAATGGAACATAAGGGAATTTCATAGGCGGCACTATGGGACTACACCTTAAGAATGAAATCACAAATATATTTCAAACAAATCCAGTGTTGGAAAGTCTAAGAGGAAAAAGAAGGCAAAATCATTGAAGAGGCAAAATGACTTTAGGTTTAATTAACGAAAAAGGGATAACTCGCCACATGAATTTAATTACATATTCATTTATTTTCGCTTGATTAAAACGTAATATTTAAACTAAAACAAAAATTTTGACGAGAGAACAAAAATGTGTGTTTGTTAACAAAAACGCCACAAAAACTTTGAATTTTGAATAAAATAACCCAAATATAATTAAAAACAAATAGACCAGATTTTCGATTCAAAATTTAATTAAGCTAGCTTAGCAAATTTTCCAGGCTTAATCAACAATGCGAATCAAAACATTCTACTAACAATTTTTTATTGTTTAAGGTTTAACAAAATTTAATGGTTTAATTTTACTAAAACTAACTAATATGTTTAAATCAAAATAAATACACAAAGACGAAACCAAAATAAAGTTTTACTTGCAATGGTGAAAATAATTAAGTTCTAACATTAATTTATAATTAATTATTGATCCAGTGTGAAAGACAATTTTCCAGCGGTAAATACAAAGAAAGTTGAAGGTTTCCTTTGTTTGGGGGCGCAGTGCTTAGCCATTCTTGGTTCGTGACAAACCCAAACCACACCATCCCTTTGTTCGACCAGCGAAAATCAGTCTGCTACTGACGTCATCAGTTTCAAGGACTGCATCAAACCCAAAGTGTCATTTTTTTTCGGGGGCTCGTCACCGCAGGTCAGCTACCCGCGAACGCTTGGTTTGCAGTTCGGAAACCTACCATGGTTAGTAACTTTAACTTGGGGTAAGTGAAAACGCTGAACTCTTACAACGATTTTCGCGATAGTGTTTACGAAAATAGTTGCAGAACTCTACTATAATTTTCGCAGTAGTGCTTCACGAAAATTATAGCGGTGGAACTTTTATACAATTTACGCGATTGTTTAAGACATTTCGAGTTATTGGGATTAAAGTAATCAAAGTGGAACTGTATCACGTTATTTATTAAAATAGTGCGTGTGAATGTCAAAAGGTCTCCGTCGGAGTGAAAGATTGCAAAACATTTCTGGAATCAAAGAGTCTGTCTGTCCACCGGTAGTTGAGACAGTAAATATGGATAACGACAATGCACCCGTGGTTCAAATGACTGCGCAACAATTACAGCAACTACTTGCTGGCGTACAAATGCAAGTAAACGAGCAAATACGGCAAATACAGCTTGATTTCCAGCAATCACGATCCACATCTACAACCCTGGAAGTACCGACAATTACAGCAAAAGGAAGTTTCGCAAAATGTACTTCACGGTTCTCGGGAGCGACCGATGAAGACGTTTCCGCATTTTTAGATGCGATAAACACGTATAAAGAATGCACGAACATTTCTGAGGAACACGCGTTACGCGGATTGACTCTGCTTTTGACAAGGGATGCGGCTACCTGGTGGCAAGGAGTCAAATCATCCATCTTAAGCTGGAATGCAGCTACGGAAGCGTTAGAAAATTCGTACGGTCCGCGAAAACCTGCTTATCAAATATATCGCGACTTATTTGCAGACGAGCAAGATGATAAAACGTCGACAGATATTTTCGTGAGTCGCGCAAGAGCAATGCTGTCAAAACTAAAAGAAGCTCCTACCGAAAATATACAAATTGATATGATTTACGGCTTACTTCATCGACGAGTCCGAAAACGAGTAAAACGCGACGACGCGAAAACGTTCGACGATCTTCTTACGTTAGCACGCGAAGCGGAGCGGTCTATGCACGAAGCGGATGCCTGGAAACCCCACAAGCAAGCGGATCCCTCTCGCCAGACAGAAGAGCGACCGCGTTGTGTATATTGTCGGAATTTTGGGCACACCGTCGAAGAGTGCCAGAAGAAAGTAGGGAAAGACGCAAAGCAATCGCCATCTGTCAAGGCCACCGTACCAAATTCACCCGGGATTAAATGTTACGGTTGTGGATCACCAGGAATGGTACGCTCAAATTGTACCACTTGTAACAGCGGTTTGTCCTCGAAGAAGTCAATAAACCTTGCTACAACAGCCTTAAATTACATCACGGTAATGGAAACAACCACGACAAATGGATGTCCAAGGCCGCTATTACCGCTAGAAATTTTTGGGCACACGGGTGTGGCTTACGCAGACTCCGGAGCTCAAGCTAGCATGGCAGGCCGTCGTGTGTTAGATTACTTGCGGTCAATAGATTACCCCGTTTCGAGTACAAGTATGACGCTCGCGTTTGCCGACGGGATAGCTCGCCAGGAAGATGTGCTGGTGGCCCAAGTCCCAATTACCATCAAGGACCGCTCGATACAAACAACGCTGATTATGTTGCCCCGTGTGGAAAATAACCACACACTTTTAGGCATTGATTTTCTTCAAGCGGCGGGCATAGTAATCGATCACGGGCAACAAAGATGGTACTTTGCTGACAAACCGGATCATATATACGGTTATGCAGAAGACGTGATGAGTTCCCAAGAGGAAAAGGTTTCTATACAGGAACTTTCTGTGAAAAACTTACAACTGCCCGAGGATGAAGGTACGCAATTAAACAACGAAGAAAGGAACCTGTTTAATAAGTTATTCGAAGTATATGAAAACGTCTTTCGTCCAGGGGGAGATCCCACTCTCTTTGCAGAACATGAAATCAAGACAGGAAATCACCTTCCTATAGCAGTGTCTCCTTACAGTATTAATCCAATAAAGAAGGAGTTGCTCAAGAAAGAAATCGCTCCTTATCTGAAGCGATTCACCACGGTTCTATGTAAAAGCCGCGAACGCTTGGAGAGGGAACAGGATCGACGTAAAGAAGAGGCAGATGTAAAACGTCGAGGTGGAGGGGATTATCAACCTTCCGATAAAGTATTGGTAGAAAGCCATGTCCTAAGCAGTGGAAAGAAGGGAATAACCTCCAAGTTTGTTCCCAAGCGAAATGGTCCCTATCAAATACGCCGTCAGATAACCCCAACGTCTTTTGAAATAGAAGATCTTGAAGGAAACCCCATTGGTAAGTTCCATGTATCGGACTTGCGACCTTACGTTTCTTCCGCAGAAGGACCTAGCAGTTCCGCTATCATTCCGAAGAGGAAGCGAGGCCGCCCACGGAAGCACCCCAAGGAGTAATCAACCTGACGTACCACGAGACGTTTTGATACGTCAGGAGGGGGAGACTATAACGAAACGTTTCGTGTTAATATTATTGTATTAGTCAGTATTGCCATGATTTGCGGGTATATTGTTTTTTTGTTTAGATAATAAAGAGCGATTCGGTGTAATTTGTTTTGTACAGATGACAGTTTTCCTAAAATATTAAAAAAACCTAAAATTCTTAAAGAGAGTCTCATTAAATTGCTAAAACATATAAATATTTATAAAGCATTAAACCGTAATGAAATGAAAACTAACAAAAAAAAGACAGTTAGTTTGGCTATCTCGACTGTTTTACATATTTTGGGTACCAACATTTTGCCAGGTTTTTTCGTAATGATATCTACATGTCACATTTTACATACAAAAATTGTTACATCCACACGCGATAAATAATAAAACAGATATTATACTTGGTAATTTAAAATGCTCCACGTTGTTACATACAAAAATTCCGTGCCAAGAAACATTTTTATACTCTTTTGTGTATTTCCATTTTTCATAACAAGCCGTCAACCACTGTCTGATTAACTTAAAAAATTAAAACAGCTCACGCGTAACGTTATACTTTGCATTGTTTATAATGAATATCATTTTTATCACGTATCAGAAAAAAAAACGAGATGAACTAAAATAAACTTGACAGACACATAGTTGAAAACATCAATGGATTTAATTACAATACAAGCCTCGAGGATATTTGTAATGGAAAAATAATAATGTACCAACTCTTTTTTTATTTAATAAACCCAATAAACGCCAAACTTGTATTTAAAAAAATTCATTTAATCCGATTCTTGTTTTTTGTTGAAGAGAATGAACCAAAGTAAAATAGAGAAAACAATTCAATTTCCACATTTTACTTTCACGATGCTATAAAATGGAATTTATGGTTTTCTATATCTCTAAGAATCAATCAAGGAAGTGTAAATGCAAAGATTACCAACGCATTTTCGAATCTAACTTTGGAAAAGTTTCACAGTTTACAACCCTTAATAAAATACTTAAGAACATCTCTTATCTTTTTTACAACCAATTCATGCGAAAATAAAGATAAGTTTTTTAAAGTTTCTTCGGTAACTTAATTTTTAAATATTACCAAATATTTAAGAGCAGAAACTATTTTTTTAATTCGACTTGTGTTTTTAAAGATTCGTTAGATTTTTTATAAGACAAATCAGGCATGTTTATCTCATTAGCATTAGTAAACGAGGAGGAAAAGTGGAAAAACATTTAAGTGGTTTAATTTTCATTTTTAAGGGGTGAAAAAGGTGGTGCAATGATTACACTTCATTATATTGATTTAATTCGACGGTAATTTCACAGATTTCATTTTCAAAAACGGCCTTTACAATTTTACATTTCGAAAACTACCCAAAAACTACTAAATTTTATTTTTAAATATTGGGAGGTTTTAATATTATTATCAGTAAATTTCATCTCACCTCAACTCATACCTGACATCAGCTAACCAGTGACATAATTTCAGTCTGCTTTCCCAACCATTTATTTAACATTTAACTGTCTAAACTTTTAAAAACAGTAAAAGTTCAGAACAGTTTAACAATAAACCAAAACTGCAATGTGTATTTAACCATAACCACAAAGGCAAACAAAACGCATCCAGATGTTGCAAAAAAATGTTTGGTTGTTCAGCGTAAATATTTGAACCTCCTAAATTTAAACAATTGTTTTATAGTCGTATCTGTATGCGGTCAACCCATAACGAATTCGATTGTGCCAACGGTTATTGACTGAACCGGAATTGCTATTGATAGAAAAGCCTTTTTGTGAATGTATCAAACTCGGTATAACACCACCACTTCAATTGCTTTCATGCTACTTTAGAATAATAAAGGCTACTGATTACATTCCATCTCTAAAAATGCTAGAAAACTAAAGCTTATTGTCCACTTTTGAAACTTTCTTACAAAAAAGTCGACGTTTTGTTTATTATTAAAGCAACATCTACAGAACAGGAAACCCACATAATTTGAAACTAACACAAACAGGAAACAAGCATATTGGATTGCTGGATACTGCAGTCTATATTCCAACTTACTGCTATTCTGATTGGCTTATATCTACATCCCTTATGTTAACAACGCTCCGTAATAGAAAACACAACACTGCGGGCACTCTATGATAACATGAAAATGTAATTTTAGCTTACCTTGGACTCAAGTCTCTTATTATTATTATATTTATACCACAATATTTGAAAGTTTGTCTAACACACTAGCTATTTTATACTCAAAGATCCATGTGATAAACCAACTAATTATTGATTATAATAACTAAATATCAACCCAGCAATAGAAAAATGCAGCTACATTGTACATAGTGACCTAAATATTCTATATAAAACTAATTCTACATTTCCCATATATCAATCATGTTTCGGATTGCACAAAACTTTTTTAAACGTTAATGGAAAACTTTTATCCATAAATCACAAACCCGCGTTAAAAGCGAATTTCCGCTTATATTTTTTAAATTTAAATTGTCGAACTACAATTACTGTTAATACTGTTACCGATGACAGCTGTTAATGTCATAACTAACTGGATAAAAATCCAAATCCAATGCAAGTTCGAAATATTCCATTCGTTATTATTTCTTTTTTATTGTTTAATTTCATATGCATAACCTTTCTGGATAATTTTCTATAACAAAACAAAAAAGAAATCCTGAACTACATAAAAAATATCGACCCACTAAATTATCACAAATGGACAAAGGAAACTTTCAGAAACAACCGTGAAAAATACTAATCCGCGAGGGGTTTTCAAGTCTACAAAAAAAGGTTGGAAAATTTTTCAAGGTTCGTTAAGTTGGAGACGGCGTCTGCATGGCAAAAAAAAGCGTAAACGATGGAAAAACTAAGAAGAAAAAAATTAGCCGGGGTATAAATAAAAGGTCAGAGAAAACAGAGATCAGTTAAACCACGGAACGTCCATGAAAGCGTTTACAGAACAAATACTTCAAGATTAACTTGATCTGCGACTACCCTCCCATAAAGATTTGTGCAGACTTATGAGCATGTTCATCTAGGACAGGGTAAAATAGCAGAACGATCCCGGGTTAATGCTTCATCATGTCGTAAACTAAATCACTACCGCACCCCAATAAAACTCCCTACAAAGAAAGTGTTTGTGGAAAGTGCCAACCAAAACTGCTAAGGCGACGTTACAGAAATATGAGCGTATCCAAAGTTTAAAATTATAACTTGGCAGCTTTTGTGCACTTACTCGGTAAATATACGGCGAGGACAGGAACAGTAATTGAGTAAGTGGTACTTAACAGGCGATAGCAACGCCGGCGACGCGGTCATTCATTATAGGACCACATCCGTGAATGCAACGAGCACAGGTTCTACAAAAGATTCTTGATTGCACTTTAAACTTGCTAAAAGATTGTTTCTGACGGTGGCCTTGCTCTTTTGTCGGTACAAACCTTTGATCTATCAACACGAACAAAGTCTGCCATTCTTTCCGATGCAACATCTTTATTTTACTCTGGCGCTTCCTTAAAACAACCCCTTTTGCACCAGTGATCGAGTGAACTTTTAATACCAAATTAAATTTAGACGACAAGCAATTAGATCCGCTTTATGCATTTCAAAGAACACACATTTCTTTAAATATGTTGCCTTAACATTTTAAACGGTTTAATAGCCCGCCTGAAACTGAAAATTGTGAAAATTATTCGTAGAAATGATTCTCATGCCACCAAATCACAAGAACGCATTCTTCTACCCAGCAATTTATTCTGCATACAATTAAAACGTTTTTGCATCAATTGCATATGTAAAATATTCTTAGCAAGTGCAAGATTTTAAAGCAAAGCTACGGGAATTAAATAAAACCAAAATGCAGATTTTCAACACCGATTAACCGGTAAGGTAGATTTGTTATGATTACCTCCAATTAGTAGGTGTATGAATAGGTCAGTTATTATAATACTTGCCCCGTGTTATGTAAATTCAAGTCACTGAATAGGTTAATAAGCATTTATTGTGTTGAATTACTTACGTAGGGTTCCTTCGTAAACTTTGTAATATGTCATTAGTTTTTACTGTCAATTTGTATTGCGCCATTTTGTGATAGTTAATTTGCGCTTTGTTTCTTTAAATTGCAAGTTTCACTACCGCATTTATATTTATTAATATCAAGACACTTGATTTGTCGTGATACCGAAACTTTAGGGTGACGCAAGGACCTTGTGTAGTTGCGAAAGACGCAGCGATTAATTAGTCGATTCTTAACTTGAGTTTATGGTGCGCCATACTACATACTAGGGTAGCGTGAGATACAGGCCTGAATCTATACAATTCCTGACGTTATTTACAACTTACGTTCTTGCGACTCCGTGTCCCTATCAACGACTCACTTGTACGCGTTATTTGTTAACTTCATTGAGTTCAATTAGTTTCAGTAAGTTTTTAGTAACTCAAATTAGGGTAACATGAATTAATCTAATTAGCTACCGAAACTTTGTAGTGCGAGTTCGCATTTTATTTCATTCGCTTGAAGTACCTACCTAAGCAGTTTTAAAACATGTCGGGAGTGAAAGGAGTAAAACACAACAATTTAGGTTTCAAGTTTAAATAGAAAGATTGAAGTCATAAAAATGTTTGAAAATAATGTTCCTGTTAAATTGAACCAGCATGAACTTCAGTGTGATAAAACGCAAGTTTACAATACATACATTATGTATGCATGTTTGCAAAAATTAACAAAATAAGTTTTGAAAATTGAACTTATTTGTAATACAATTAAGTCAAAATACCGATACTTATACATATACCTAATGTTTGATTGTCTAAAAATTACAAACCTTTAAATACGGAAGCTTGCCTAAACGAACAAATTTTTCCGGTCCCACGAGTTTCCGTTTTAACAAGTTTCACTGTACTTATTATTAATCTTTGTTATGAAATACTTGAACGATCTGAGAGTCCTTTATTGGATTTTTTTGTTTTGAAGAAGTTTCAGGAAGTCGGTTATCAGTTGCTGTTCTTATTCGTCTGAAGAACACGCTCGTAACTGATTGGCGCACATTCATTTCTTTTACAGCTTGTCAAGAAGCCCGACCTTCCCACTGGCAGTCGGTGGCGTGTTCCCGAGAGCTACCTCGGTATTTTTTTCCTTTGTCGTAGCAACCCTTTATAATCGATAAACCAATACACAATTTATTTTTAAGGGATTGCGTCTTATTAATGTCAATAAAAAGAAGCAAAGTTAAAACCACTTCTCACCAAGCGAAAAAGAGAGGTAATGGAGCGCTACGGTTGTGTAAACATGGCAATACAATGCTTAAGTGCACATCTTATTGGTTAGATGTAAAAGACGTAAAATGATTACGATATAAATTCTGATATCAAGTGACATCACTACGGTAAAAACAGCCTTTGTAATACGGATTAATTAAAATTTATATAAACACAGTGGTGTAGCAGGAAAGGTGGTTGTCGAAGGCATGATGCTTACCACAACGCTCCATACGCTTAACGTGCGAGACCATCGAATATAACAGCAATTTAGGAAGCCTAAAACCGTTCATGTTGCCGGCTATACTCCCTCACGGAGCATTCGTGCCGATACCTTTTACAAACAAATTAGATATACAAACTTAATTACACAGGTAACATTAAAATTACATGGTTTTAGACTTTAGTAAATCCCATCCGATTTGTTTTTGAAATTAAAAAACTAGGAACAAAATCACATAAAAATCAACTTATGGCGGCTTATTTGCCACAAAATTAGCAACATTTAACTAATATTTTAGAAACCAATTTTCCCAGGATTCTTCCTTTTGGGCAAATACGAGTAGATACATTAATAATGTAATGCAATAACTTGCTTAATGTCATTGCTCAGCGAAACTAAAACTGTAACAAAGTAAAGTCAATAAAACGTTTAAAATACATTTGCAAATCAATGCCAATGTTTACATAGTATGATAATTTCTTTACTAGAACAATATGAACTGTTTCAATGCAAGCAAATTGTACCAGTATTTACCTGAAACCCTTTTCAACGTTTTGTAAGCTCAGCAATTCATTATTACTAGTAAATTAAATGTAAAATACAAACGAAACAAAATAAATATCAGCTAACGAAATCATTTCGGTTATAATAATTTCTAAAACATAAAGCCTTTGAATATGTATATTAATAAATACTGTACATTTGGAAACTACATTTAAACAATTGAAAGCATATTTTAACACCAATACAACTGACTAATTTTAATTGTTCAATAATTATTTACACAATCGAGCATTCATGGCAGGAATGCAATTTGGTGTATTTTGTCGGAGACCGTTAAACTTGAACTGACTCCCCAACTATCGGGGCTCTCTTTTTACGAACCCTAGATGGCCCACTTGTAAAATCTTAAACTATAAGTTAAAAAAAATAATAATTCAATTTTTTAATGTAATTTAAGATGACGAACGTCATTTTTGAAGTCACCAGTGAGTAGAACTTTTTCGATAACGGTCCTAATTCTTTGGGGTATCGTATTAACTAAAGCCAGATAAGATTTTGACGTAAATTCATTCAAAAATTCTTGGAGTTTTTGTTTTAGTTGTGGTGTGGCGTTGGCCCCAAAAATCATAGATTTTGTCGTTTAATTAAAAAATAAATTAATTAAATAAATTAAAATATCCTCTAAAAATATTTGTTTGTAAATAACCCTAAAAAGTTTAAATATGTATTTATATCAAAAGTAAATGATGCAAATAATTATAGTGAATTTATATAATTTTTCGTATTATCGGAATAAGGTCAAATGTCAAATGTTAATAGGTGGTCCAACTAAAGTGGGACGGGGCTGGTATATATTTGTCTGTTCGTCTAACTACTCATTGAACGAGCATTCTAGTGCCAACTCGATGACTCATTGTAATTCAAGGCAATATTAGTACGATAATGTGGGATTCTAAGAAAGCTAAACAGAGCCTTTTGCGAAGCTTCTTTATTTTAATTAAATAACATAAACAACTTATTTCCAACTTACTACTGACTCTCCCCGATACCCACAGGAACCCCCACCTGAACATCGGCCATCTGACCCAGATGATCGGCCTTCTTTGCTACTGAGGTATGTATGTCGGACATATTGCCATTTGTTCATAATTTTCAAATATTAAAATTTGTTGTAAAACACTACAAAGTATTTTTAGTGAAAATACCTAATAAAATATGCACATAATTGGGAGAAACATGCGATTTTTGTTATGTTTGATTCAAATCTGACAGATACAGGTGTAGAAATGTGGTTTGCAACTTCAATTTCGTTCGAAATGTTTAGGTTTTGTGAATTAAACAGTGTTTCGAATAACACAAGTAATTTGAATTTAGGAGTTTATCCAAATATCAATTTGTTTACAATGTTCTAAGTTTAAGTAAAAAATTACTAACCAATAAATACTAAAATTTCCGATAAAATCAATTTTATATGCTTTTATTAAGGATGAATATTCATAACGAATTAATTGTATGCAAACATTCATTTTATTCGTTTCACAAATAGTACGTAAAGCCCAAATAATGCTTTTATATTATTCTACCTCGAATGAGCTTAAATGTGCGTGAAAACTAATCTAACTTCTGGAACGAGTATGAGAACGATTTCATTTTATAAATTGGAAATTTGTTAGGAAACGGCTCGTTACGAGCAAACAAATAATGAAAAATAATAGACCCCCAGGATGATGGTTAAGCACTTAGACTGAATTACAGACATCTGCAGTTTCTCCTAAGGATAACGCCGCTTTTATGCGTCTAAACAAATTTTGGTTATAACGTTATAAGCATAACCCCTTATAATTCCGAGAAATTTCTCCTGCAGAAGCCTCAAAGCATTTTGTTTTATATGCAATTAAACATTCCGGCTTTTAAGACAATCTCTTACGTTTTAGGGAAAATAAGCGAAATGATTAAAATAATCACAAAAAGCGACTATTTGAATATTCCAAAATTAATTAAGTGCGCAGCCCATCTCGACAACGTTTACACAAAAGAAATTTTCGACTCCATAAATTCTGAAACTCCTTACCGAACGATCTTAACCGAAAGGAAAGACATAGAAAATACTCCTCTCAAGTACTTTCCTAATAAAGTGCAGGTACCGAGTGTAATTTGAAGTTATTTATTGATCGTTGCGGACGTCATGTGCCTTCCTCGGTCAGTTTCAAACACGGAATTAGCGTCCAGTATAAATGTCGGAAAAGGGTAGTCGGTCGAAAAGTAGTTAAGTTGACAACAACATCTGCAGGTAATTTTGGGACTTCTTTTAACGGCTTCTCGGGAACATCTTGTGAATAGGATTAACTTTAGGGTGGATTAGAGTTTTGGAACTACAAATTTACTATACCGTTATAAATGAAACGTCGCCGGAAAATTTATTAGCAATAAAAAAACACTCAAATGTTTCTTATATGGTTATTGCAACTAAACTACTAAAAAACAGCCAAAACTCACCAATATGCTATTTTTATCGTTCGATCGATTATAAAATAGAAATATCTGGAAATAATATCACATTTTTTATTTACGCCTGTAAACCTTCCTGAACTACAGATGTTTAACAATAACTTGCAGAAATGTTTATATCTAAAAAGGGTGAAAAAAATTAATTTTCAAAATCAATTCAACAAAAAACATAAAAATCGAAAATCGTAAAAAATTAAACTTCATTAAATAATTCAAAAATGTAAAAACAGAATAAAACTTAGAAGCGAAAAAAGTTGCTTTCTGGCAAGCCACAAATGGTAACACCAAAATGCAAAACACCAGAGAAAAACGCAAAAACGTGCAAATGAAAACAAAAACGCTATGTCTTATCATCACAAGGACCATTAATTTACAAGCATTTCAAAGCTGCAAAGTGAAGATTTCAAAATAATTTATAACCTGATATGTTTAATGAACAACAGAAATGAATAATTCTTTCCTAATTAATTCTCAGGTTTTATTATAAATGTCAGAATATAATTAACAGGCAAAAGATACATTTATCACCAGATGAAGTCAGTTATTTTAGTGTTTAATCCTTAACAAATGACATTATCAAATAGTCAAGTTTTCACGGTGTCAGGATTGTTATCGTAGACAACAAAGCGGTGCTGTACATTTATACGAAATCTGTCGTTAAACATGAAGTGGTTTATTAAAGCCCCCTTTTACGTTGAATTTTCACGCGTTTGCGGACCACATAAAATCGCAAAATAATTTTTTCTGGAATTTTACGGCTGAAAACACTTACAAACAAAGTTTCTGTTGTGAAAAATTTATGAAAAAAAATTGTATTCGAACTTTTTCGTAATTTACATTTCAGCCGTATTTTCTACATACATGTATTTGCTTTCCCTTTTAAGATTTTAGTTCGTGTTTTTAAAAACTTGATTTATGAAGATTTTTCTAATAACGACAGTCATATTTTTTAGGCATACCTATTTCAGTCTCTTTACAGATTTTTCCTTGATAATGGAATTGTGGCATTTTCGTAATGAGAAAAATTTTTCAAAATTATTTGTATGAAATTTGTTCTCTAACTATTCGAAATCGATATTGTCCTTTTGTTTGGTGTGTTAAAATGCCCTGGGATTTACATCGAGTTACTTCAGACCAAATTTTAGGGGTTCTGAGACAGAAAGAAATTTCTAGTTCATGTAAACAGGCTGAAAAACAACCCTTAAAAGAAAAATTACATACTTACATCTTAGCAATTCATTTATGAAATAAGGTTGCCTAATTAGGCAAAGATATTAATTTTTGAACTTTTTCGTAACTTATAGGTATAAATGAATTAATATTTCAAGCTTATTTTGTTTGTTATTGTTTGTTACTAACATACCTTAGTGCTTACGTTGTATCCTTTCTGATAAAATATTGTGCTCCGAGGCAAAAATAAATTTATAGTGTAACGAAGCTGAAGAACAAATATCTTAACGGAAAAATTAAATACTTAAACTTGGTGATTTACGAAATAACATTAATTAGGCAAAGATATTAAATTTCGAACTTTTTCAGATTTTATACAAATTAACTTATATTTCAACCGAATAGTTTTATACAGATTTTTGCAAACAACTATTATTGTTTCAGCCTTTTCATATTTGAGTCCTTTGTAATACAATTGTGGAATTTTGGCAATAATATACATATTTTTTTAAATTATTTTCTATGGAATAAATATTTTTTAACCAATCGTAGACGATATTGTCCGTTTATTGGTAATCAACAGGCCCTGGGGTTTTTTACATTGAATTTTAAGGGGTTCTGATGCAGAAAGAAATTTCTAGTTCATAGAACGAACCTGAAAAACAGAAAGATTAAATACTTAAACTTTGTAATTCAGTTACAAAATAACGCCCATTAGGCAAAAGCTTTTCCGTAATTTAGACATAACGGAATTTATATTTCAAGCTTAGTTTCTACCTAGTTGCATTCCCCTTTAAGATTTCAAATGAAAGGACTATTCGCAGCATACTCCTTTGAGGCGTTCCTGTTTCGGCCTTTTTATAGTTTTGAGAAGGATAAATGCAAATTTAAACAAATTAGAATATTGTTTTTAGTTACAGAACGAAAATAAAAAACGTTGATCAGAGGATCAAAGAACGACAAAACCAGTAGGAATCATAAATAGGACTAAATAAAATGAATAAACGACGAGATAACCAAAAAGCAAAGTGAAAATGCTTTCTGAATATTGAAAGTAGTAAAACATGTTGAAGCAAATAAAAATATAAATTCTTGAAAGTAAAAGAAAACAATAAATTGTGCTGAAAAGACAAAAAAGACGACGAAGAAATAGTAGAAGAAAAAGGAGAAAAAGAAAAGAAGAAATGCAAATTTAAATGAATGAATTAGGATATCTGAAGCTTTTAGTTACAAAACGAAAATTACAAGAACAAAGGACAAAAGCTGTAAGAAACAGAAATAATATTAAATAAAATGAGTAAACGACGAGATAACCAAAAAGACAAACTGATAATATAACTGTGAATTTTAGCAATGATACACATTTGTTTAAATTATTTTCTATAAAAAGGTTTTTAGAGGCCGAAAGAAATTTTTAGTTCGTGTAACGAGTCTGAAAAACAAACCTTCAAAGAAAAATTAAATAAGTACTTAAACTTGGTAAATCATTTACGAAATAACGTTAATTAGGCAAAGAACAAATTTCGAGATTTTTCCTAATTTATACGAAGGAATTTGTATTTCGACTGTATTTTGGGCATAGTTTTATACAAGCTTTCCTAATAACTAGTCCTGTTTCAGCCTTTTTTTATAGTTTTTTCCTTGATAATACAATTATTGTAGAGAATTTTAGCAGTGATACATTTTTAATTATATTCTATGAAAAATTCGACATTATCATTTTGTTTGTTATTAACAAGCCCTCGATTTTACGTTGAGTCCTTTCTGACCAAATATTATGTTCTGAGGTTGCAAAAAATACCAGTTCATGTAACAAGGCTAAAAACATCTGAGAATGAGATACTTAAACTTCGTAATGCATTTTCTAAATAAACTTAATTATTTAAAGATGTTGTAACAAAGGCGAATGTAAGAATATCAAAACTATAAGATCCGAAGGCACGCGCGTTGATATGACGTCATTCGATCAGGGCATTCACTGGCAAGCCACACGCGCCGTGTCAAGGTTGCATCTTTTAATACATGTATATGGAAGTGCAATGAACGGTGAAACCTGACACCTCGTACGTGCTTCTATGCAATTCTGTAATACCCCCGCGACTAAGATAAGATACTGAATATTGGAAGAAGGGGGTCAATTTTCTATATAAATGCCAAGCGAAATCACATGAGAGATACGGTTTATATCCAACCATCACAGTAGCAGCATGTACGACAGAAGTGACACCATTCAAGATGATGTTCCAGTAAATACATCTAAGATTGTTTTATTTTAAATTAACTTTAATTCTGGACTTGTAAAATATTTGTGTGAATTATTCGTTTTATAAACTTAGTCTTTTTAAATGTAATCAGAACTTAGAGTAATTTATATTTGTTCACTTTGAATCAGGACTTGTAATAATTTGTATCAATGCACTTTGAATTTGGACTTAGAACAATTTGTATTATTTTGTAAAACTAAAGCACAGATACGAAATACATTACGTTAGTTGAATTTGACTTTGAATAAAAACCTCTCGTAAAAAGCCAAGCAATATTCAAGTGGTGACGTTGGTCAAAGACTCTACCTAAATTATTAAAGTAACTTATTGATATTAATTCCCAACATTAAAGGCAAAACGGCTTCGCCACAATATTCAATTTAGAACTACATACATATTTCGTAATTTATACAAAGGAATTTATATTTCACCTTACTTTCCACATAGTTTATGCCGATTTTGCTAATGAACTATTCCTATTCCACCTTTTTATAGATTTTTCCTTGATAATGGTATTGTGGAATTTTAGCAATACTACAATTTATTTTTTAATTATTTTCCATTAAATTTGTTCTTTAACTATTCGAAATCGACCTTTTGTTTGTCATTAAGATCCCCAAGGCTTTATATTCAGTTCTTTCTGACCAAATGTTAGGATCTGATGCTGAAAGAAATTTGTAGTTCATGTAACGAGGTTGAAAAACAAATCTTCAAAAAAAAAATTCGTATAGGTTTTCCTAATAAGTAGTCCTATTTCAACCTTTTCATAATGTTGTCCTTGATAATACAGCTGTGAAATTTTAACAAATTTTAAAAATTATTTTCCACAAAATACAAAAAATATGTTTTTAACCGTCCGAAATCGGCATTGTCCTTGTGTTTCATATTAAGATGCCCTGAGGTTTATCATTTATATTGAGTTTTTTCTGAACAACCAAATTTTAGGTTCTGAGGCTGAAAGAAATTTATAGTTCATGTAACTAAGAGCTGAAATACAAATCCACAAAGAAAACTTAGATACTTAAACTTGGCAATTTATTTACGAAATAACGCTAATAAGGCAAAGATATTAAATTTCGAATTTTTCATGATTTATACAAAGGAATTTCTATTTCCAGCTTCTTTTCTACGTAGTTGCATTCCTCTTTAAGATTTCAAGTAAAAACATTTTCCTAATAACAGCAAAGGACTATTTGTAGTACAATGTTTCCTTTGAGGTATTCCTGTTTCAACCTTTTTATAGTTTTTCCTTGATAATACAATTGTAAAGAATGTTTTTAATTATTTTCTATGAAATAACACGAAAATATATATTTCTGAACCATTTGAAATCGGCATCTGGCCACATCTTTTATGTCCTGAGGCCGAAAGCAATTTCTGATTCGTGTAATGAGGATAAAAAACAAATCATCAAAGAAAAATTCGATACTTGCACTTGGTAATTCATTTATGAAATAACCTTAATTAGGAAAAGATATCAAACCCCAAATAATGTGGAGATTTTGGATGATAGAACTTGTTTTCTGTAAAGCCAAATAAATAATATAAAATCTGGTGGGTAAGGTGTATATCTGTGGATGAGATTTTCTAATTCACAAGAGAGGCCAAGATCTACCTCTCCGATTTCAGGAAATCGTTAATTTCTTAATGTGGCTTCGTTATACGCGTGGGGGAAGCAATTCCATTGTTGCTTTGTTCGTATCTGTGCGCTTCCTTTTACTAAGCCCTTAAAACTTTTATAATACGTAAGCGTATTCCGTAGGGGATAATACTTTTCTAACCTGAAAATCTTATTTAAAGTCTATGTAGTTCAAAGAATTGACCTGTGACTGTGCGCGCAAATTGATACTTGTTCCCTTGCGCAATCGGTGTGGCAAAATGAAAAAAGTTTTGAATGGTTTATTGATAAACTTGAGGGATACAACGATGACCTGTATCTTTTCCCATCTTTGTATTCCGAACACGACAAAGCCATTAGTTTTCAAATATGAAAGCGCGTGGGCGCTGAAGTGAATCTTTTACAACTGACGTTAATATTCAGAGTGGGTGTCGTGTTTTCGTCCCTTTAATTAATATGTACGAGTACTTGACGCGTGACAATGCGGTGGAAAACTTGCGTGTGGCCCCGGACTCCATTAGAATACGCTGCAGGTGTAATTTTTGGTAGTGAAACGTCGAAGAGTCCGTTCCCTTCCAAGTAATCACTTCCATTGAAACCCAAGAGGATAGAACCAAACTCTTATCGAACTCTGAGGCACCTGCTTGGCCTGCCCGACATAAAATATTGTTTTCCCATGAGATGTTAGACGTGCTCTGCACTTGTTTGCTGTCGAAGTATTTACGAACTTCCCATGGACGATGTAATTTTGTCCACTTTGTGAACATCCATGACCAAACCTTTCATTTTTAATCAGAAGAATCAAGACTCATCTAACTTCATTTTTATTATAGACCAGTACAGAATTTCTAATGATAATCCCTCGTGTGTTTGCTTTGCAGAGTTATGCATACGTAAACAATTATATTCCCTCGGTAAATTAATACAGACCTTCAACAACAGGTGGATTAATTCTCTTTACAATACGGTAAGAAGTTGTACACACTCGGTTCTATATTTCATTTTAAACCAACATGTATAAATTACTGTTTAACTTGCTAGAATTCTTGCATAATGTTTATAAAGCAAACCCATGTATTGCATTCGTGTTCAACTAAACGTACTTATAAAGAAGTTCAGTGTGTAAACTTTGTTGCAACAAAGAATTGCAACTGTGGGATGAACAAACGTCAAACTGTCAGTTGCATTAGAAGTAAACGTTTGTTACTGACCGAAGTTGTTTTTAAACTTTTACTTATTTATAAAGAAGCTTTAGCAACTTTTAATTCCTTCCTGTATAGGTATCAAGTTAATTTCTTTTTAAAGAAACGCATTAGAAGTTTTTCAATCAATGAAGCCCACAATCTTTGCTAAAATATAACATCCTTAAAATTAATATTATTATAACTAGGCAGCCTAAACATAATTAATCATGAAAAGCTTTGTTTAGTCATTAATTAAAAAAGATCACGTAGAGTGAGGCATGACTTGTGTACAAAATAATTACCTTTGTGGACTCATCACAACTTATCAAAACTATAAATAATTCTAATTATTTAATCTTTTGAATTCGAAGTCGTCCCGTAGACTGTCCAAGGACGCCTTCCGAAAGACGTTCTTTTAACTAACACTAAACATATTTAAATCTGTTATTGGAACAAACTTGCAAAGGAATTAATATCTTCAAAATTAGGGAATTGCAAATACGGAAAATTAGAACATAAACCATGCTAAATCGGTTGGTAATTTCTAAAAAGAAAGCAATAAGTGCTGAACATTAAGTTTAAAAACTAAAAACTAGTTATTCTACGGTTTGACTCGTGAAGACGAATAAATTGGAATTGTAAAGATCTGAATTATTTTCACCCTCAAGAATACCAACTATTAACAATACAAATCCTTTATGTTTTAATATAAAAATAAAATAGTCCGATTACAATCTAAATAAACTTTACAACAAACGCATTGGTGCATTTTCACTAATAAAAAATATGTTAAAGCAACGAAAAGCAAACCAAATAACATATGTAATAATGTAAAAACAAATAAGTGACAACAGAAATTCATTTTTACATGACACTGAAACTTTTGCACACTGAAAACATGAATATTATTTCATTTTATGTAAACATTTAATTAAAACCGTATGCTGAAAAAGTATTAATTTACTACTACGTATTTAATGCTAGAGAAAACTTAAAAGGGAATATTTTGATTTAATACACAAGAGACTCGACTACATTAATTAAGGTAAAGAGCTCAAAACTAAATAAATGTCGATGATAAACACATTAGTTAATGAAGTTTCGACTTTATGTTAATTTGAGCTTTATAAGCAGACTGATATATAATAAATTAAGCTATTAGGGATTTACATTTTCAACGTTAAATGTTCAAGTTGCTTTTTATTTATTTAAAACGAAATTAGCATGTTTTACTAAACGTTAACAAAGTATAATTACATCGTCGTATATTGCCTTCGAATTCCAAACACTTTCCTCAATGAAATTAAAAAATCAGATAGGCTTAATATCGTTGGCCCTCAACATTAAGGTCAATTGAGCCTGCCTGCTTTGACAGATGATGAAGATTATCCAAGCAATTTAGAAATCAACTGAGTTTCAATTTTTCCATTGAGCAAAACAATGTACATAAAATATTAGGCGATAATTTCCATTACTTTTAATTAATACTCCTGCAATAGTACTATAGAAAAGCCTAAACCAGTTCCCGAAAAACAAATTAAAAATCACAAAATTGATTTACCAGGTCGTATTTCTTTTCGGTTTATATTTCAAATTGGCATAATGTAAAACAGCCGAAAGCATTTCAGTGAAACATTTGTATTATGAATCAAATAATATTCTCCCAGAGAGCCTTGAAATTAATGTAAAATACACAGAGGGTTGGTACAGTCATTTCATGCACCAAAAGGTCTATTTTCGGATCATTAAAATTTATTTCGTACATGTTATCCTTATATTTCACTGTTATTAATTTCATCCTTCAGCCAAAACAACTTACTCAATTTAGAAACAAAATGAAACACTACATTCAAAATTTTTTAATTACAATAATATTTTAAGAACCTTTGGTTTATCATTTTAAGTATTGAAAATCCCAAATTCCCTAAGCCCTGTATATAAGTTAGAACATTGTTGATCTATCCATAATAATTAATTCGTAGTTGAAATTTTAGTGGTAAAGCTAGCTGTTGTTTCATAAGCTCTGATATCCAATATTCCAATTTCAAGGATATAATATTAACAGGGTTAATATTATCTGCAATATTGGTTGGTACTACTAATTTAATGGGTCCTTTTGTTACCTTCCAGTATGTAACTCTGAACATACGCTTTGATGTTGCAATAATTCGCTGGAAACCCTCGTTAGAGGAGATACTGCCTTAAAACAGTTTTGAAAAATATTAACTAATATCTAATTCCGTTTGACGTGTTGAAAGAGTCGAGTTAAATCTAGGATTAATATTTTTAACGTGTTATTTTATTCTAAAATAGACTAGGTAATATTCTAAGTCGTTACAAAAGTACACAGGAACACCCGTTTTACTTTACGGTAAGTATACGTCAAGTGAAGCGACTTTTGTAATTTTATTTTATTTCGATGTGTTTGAAGTTCGTGAGTGCTCTACATCTGTTGCGCACATTCGTAGTCCATTATAGTAATATCAGTACGTATTATATTTACTCTTATTCACATGCTCAATATTTTCAGCCTCCGAAGAGCTGCTTTTATAGGTGCTTTGCTTTTTATGTGTATTTTTCCAATTGAGTTTTGTCTGTTATTGTGCTTCATAAGTTCACAGCCAAAAGTGTTTCATTTTAGTTTAAGGAGTATTACAGCTTTTAGTTTACTCTTGTACAGCAAAGTGTTCTTTTATGTTGTTAGCACACAGACTATAATATTTTATCTAAAAAATTTATTATAATTTCAGTTTTTTAATTAAAAGAAAGAAAATATACTTCGCAAAAGCATATCAAAGAATGCCAAATTAAAGGCTTTAATTTCTAGTTGACTAAAACCATTGAATAACGATATTTAGAATCTTTTTGCCGCGTCAAAATTATAGTATCCGCCAGAAAACCACACAAATTAATTTTAATTTTCAAAAACATATTCTCCTAAAGCTAGCTCCAAAAATTGTATTTGTTTATGTCGAATGTCGAATATACAGGTTAAGTAATATAAATTTAAGTAGTTATGAACTTCCATGGAAAGGATGGTTGATTTCAAATTCATCGGTTTTACTTGGAATCATGCGAGAATTTAATACCGTAAAAATTTGAAAATTACATTCAGAAGGGGCAGTGAAGCGGTATATGTATTGTATACATTGCTGATTCCTCGTATAGTCTGTACTTGATTTCTTAAGTTATTACAACCGGCAATAGAAGTAGCATATTATGACAAGTTAGAAGGGGCAAGTCCTGCCATAAACACCCTACCTGGGACGGCTTAAAACTGGTACCCAAAATAATTCAAATAAGATTTAAATGAATTCTTCTATTTTGAGGCAGCTGTAAAATGTTTCGAGTCCTGCCTAGTAAGGATGATTTACGATAGTTGTGTTTAACCCCCGTAATCTACCACTAATAAGTTGTAAAACGCTTCCAGCTATTTTGCGGGTCACGCTGTCAAGCCGGACAACCCTACCACAGATCTGCTATTTGGTAACCAACGCAGGTGGAAGGTAGAATCGAGATCAAACGAAAGTTGGAGAAATGGCTCTCCGAAAAGGGGGTTGGGCGGTAGGGTAGATTAACTACCCACTCCGGGAAAAATTAAATGGTTTTTTGAAACCTACACAGAAGCTTCGGATGTCAGGACGTATAAAACAGAAACGACTCAGATAAAGAAATATGGGCTTTGAGATAGCCACGTGGAATGTCGGAATACTTCGCAATCTAGGAGCGCAAAGAAATTAAAAGATTGGAAATTACAACTGTAGCGATCCATCCATAACTCCAAGAACGCATACGCTTACATAAAGAAACTGAATAAAGGATTTAAGCCACAAACTACACTATTAAGGGGTAGGAATCACACATATAACAAACATCAAACAAACTTGGAAAAACAACACGGAGATGCCATGTCAACAATCAAAATAAGAATTCTGGCTTCAGGCAAAATTATTCAACCATTGATCAGGTGCATCGCATTACTGACGTAATTACATGCGCTGCTGAAGAAAAGCAAGTCTGTTATACAATCTTCTTAGATGTTGCTCAGGCCTTCGATAAAATACGGTATGAAGATGTAATATAGGTATACAAATTAAGCAAAATGCCACCGAATCAATATGTAGAGACTCTAACATCGTACAAACAGATATACAGGAAGATAAATATTCTGACCTGAAAGAAATAAAAGCGAATATGTCTCAAGGTAGTGTCCTTGGCTATATTCTTTACTAGTTACATACAGAGATATACCAGCATTGGAAGAGATCACTCTAGCTACATTTGTAGACAGCACTGTACTTCTGCAGTTGATAAAAAGCAAGATATATCTACTGGTAGACTACAACTACCTAGTAACACACTACTTGATTGAACCAGACAATGGAAGATCAAGCTAAAGGAGCTCAAATCTATCCATGTTAACTTCACCGATAAAAAAACTAGTGCCCTCCGTACTTGGATATCAATGCCCTATGAGAATAACACTCCGGATGCCAAACCACGGTGGAAAGAGCATATGAAGAAGAAAAGAACCAAATTTGGGTTAAAACACAAACATAATTATTGGCTTCTTGGAAGTAACTTCAAGCTGTCAATACACAATCCCATCTTAATCCACAAGTGATCCTAAAACCGGTGTTATTATATGGTATCCAAATTTGGGGTTGTGCCAGAGATAGCAACACCATATCCATACGGACTTTCCAGGACAAAGTGCTGCGTAACATAGTAAACGCTCAATGGCATATACGTAACTCTGACCTACATTGAGACCTTAGCATCCCAATGGTTAAATACAACATAAAAAATATAGTTAATTGTCTGTTCTTCCATATCAATGGTACCATTGTGCCCTATGAGAATAACATCAAATATCTAGGTACGATTCTAGATACCAAGCTACGAGATAAAGAGCACGTGAAAGAAGGAAGAAATCGAACTTGGGTTAAAACACAAACAGAATTTGGCTTCTTGGAACAAACTCCAAGCTATCGTATACAATAAGATCTAACTTTGGGGTTGCCCCAGAGATAACTAGTAACATCAAATCCGTACAGACATTCCAGAACAAAGTGGTCCGTAACATGGTAAACGCTCCGTAAGTAACTACATCGAGATCCCAATGGTTAAGGGCGAGATTAAATGATTTGTTGGCAATACGAAGCCAGACTTCCCCTTCACAAGAATGCAGAAGCTCTTCAGCTGTTGGACAACCAACATCTTGTCCGAAGACTGAAGACGACCAAACCATTCGAGCTTATATAGTTTTGTGCAAAAATCTAAGGAATGGCAGTAACAATCATTAATAGTCACACCGAGAGCAATAGAGAGAGCGATGTTGGGGATAAGCTTAAAGGATCGAAAACATAACACATAAGAAGTAAAACGAAGGTGTAAGACGGAATAGAAAACTGAAACAAAAGTGGAAGTGGGCCGGCCACGTGGCGAGATTGGAGGATAACAGATGGACGACAGTGTTTGTGGAATGGAGACCAAGACAACGATTTATAGGAAGACCCGCTACGAGATAGACGGATGATATAAAGAGAGGAGCCGACTACGACTGGACGCAGCAGGCGAAAGATAGACAGAGATGGAAAAAATTGGAAGAGGCCTACATCCAATCTGGATCGATATAGGCAGATTGATTAATTAATTCTAGAAATGTCTACTCTAAAATACATTGACCTTAAATTGCATTAACATATGGACGCGCTTTACACAATTAAATTGCACAATAATATTACGCTTTGTTACAATATTCGTTCTATTTTTTTACCATCGATATTTTGAGGGCTCATTATTTATCTTTTAATAGATATCTGTTTGTGGCTTCGTGTAGTCTGATTGTCGATTTTGCTGTTTGGTAGATATTTTGTTTTATATCGGTAATCTATGCGTGCCCGGTCTAATTCTCCCAATAGTGCCCAGTGTTCTATGGAATCGAATGCCTTCTCATAGTCCACGAACGCCATGTATAGTGGTAGGTTGTACATAATAATCCTAATTATGCATTTTGCAAATTTCCACTACGATTGATCCAACAAACATTATATTCATTTTCCATAGGTCGTCAATTTTATACTGCACAGTTGATTAATCATCTTTCAGGTTGCCATTGTTAGTCGTCTAAAGACAAAATAAAAATTGTTGAACTATTTCCTTCTTCTTCCAGAAGTGGCGTACTCTTTACAGGGCGTTGCCGATCTTCTCTCTGTATGCCTGTGGTGTGCGTGTCAAGTAGCCTACAGACATAGCGGACCTACAGCTTAACGTGGGGGGCTACGAACCACGAAAGTGCTACTTCTACTCCAGAGACGACTTACTAGGCAGAAATACCTCGGTGATTTGCTATTGCCTTCCGAGGGAAGCGGTCGGGTGTTTTCCGTGTATGTGTGACCCTGGGAATCGAACCCAGGCCATCTCAGCCGCGACATAAATATTTGCAAATAGGAAGAAGTCACAACGGCATTAATTCAAAGTTAAAGCATTTCAACGCTCCCGAAAAATACTGACTCTCAAACAACCTATAATGGAATTAGTTAATTACGTGAAAAAGGTTTGTTTATTTCAAAATTTTAGGTTAGTTAAAAGTTAATTGGGAAAAATTGCGTTAGCTTTAAAATTGTGTGCGATAATAACTGTTATTTTTAATTAAACCAGGCATTTTTGTTTCGTATGATTCTAGTATCGTACATTCTTTGTTAAAAAAAATTCGTACCGTTACTGTTTCATTAATGAATATTTTCCATTTGCCAGAGAAGCTCTAAAAACAAGTTAATGAATTCTCTAAATGTAACACTGTTAACATTTTTATAACATCCGACATAAAACAAATAAAAAATATGAAACCGAAAGTGGCTACAACCTCCGAGTGTCGACCACTGTTTTCCGTATGGCAACCCAAAATCAATAAAATATTCACGGAAAGCCGTTAAGTGAACACCCATGTTAATATCACATCTAGCAAAACTACCTTCAAGTTAAAATCCCGTTCAATTCCCAAGCGATTTTTTTAAGTTTTCAAAATAGTAACGCGAACATTAAACATGAAAACTTCAATATTTCAGTCTTGTTTACTCTAATCATATTCAAGTCCTGACCAAGTTTTCAACTTTATATTCCCTGTAGCAATAAAATGGCACAACAAAATATTTTAAACTCCCATCATACGTCGAAGTTTAAAAGTTGTAACTTCCATGTAGCGCTTTTATAGTTCGAAAAAGCCAGGTAGGATATTTATATTTCAGCAAATCAATTCGCAAAATGTCCAATATCAGAGCTATTCAATTGGAAATCCAAACATATCCGGGAAGAATCTGTCCGTACTCGAAATGCGGTTAGAAAAAACATTTAATTAAATATTGGTGACAATTACGGTTACGGGGACCTAATGGAACGAATAATCGATTTAACATATTCCCCATTCAAATCAAGTCAACTAACCAAACTGGACAGCAACTCGATATAGCTTCATTACGTTTAGGTTATTTGATAACGATGTAATTAGCACCAGCCCCGCATTATTTTATTAATATATTAACATCGATAAACTGCCCCCGACGACTTTATAAATATTTAACAGATGTGAAAATTCAGAAAACCCCCCCAGCTAGCACAAAAAAATTTTTCTGCCTCCGTAAATAAACACACAGGTCACTGAATCTCCATTGTGCCGAAATAAACAAACCCACGTTTTTATTAATTTTCCGCATTTATGGGCTTCAATAAAATCCGTCTCTCAATGTTCTTATATTCAAAGTCAGAAGTTAATTTCGTTTGAGTAATCACAACACTCTTTTCGTCATTATACGAATCCAATACAAAATTTTCCTTTTTAAAAAAATGAACACAAAACTTTTATGTAATTTGCTTCTGGCACAAGTAAAATTTGTTCAGATAACACGGATTATATTTGTTTTTCTGTGTCTTACCTATATATTTCAGAAACCCCAGGCAGCTTAAATGCTTAAGTAATTCCCACGTACCTGGAAAAAAAAAGGAAAATTAATTTTCAGATCATTTTACTTAATACAAATCTCACAGAAATAATTTTTTCAATTTGGGCAAAATAATAATTTAACCAACCGCATTTCAGTACAATCTCCAAAATTCAAGTTCTAGGGATTCAATTTCTTGCCTAAATTAAACTTCACTTAATCAAAATTGCCCATCTCTGGCATCCCTTTTTACTAGCACGTTTTTCCTCTTCCTTTTATGTGCTGTTCTTGTACGTTCCCTTAAATTCTAAATATACCTATTTTACAATTTTCTTGACAACTTTGCAAGTTCTAACAGCACCCCTTTGTTCCAGGTATTTCAGGCACGGTTCTGCTTTCACTATGAATAACAATAGAACCGTGAGCAGTCTTCAAGCTATAATTCTAATTGTATCTTTATTAAATGAAGGCTTGTCCTTAAAATTATTGTTTCAGCGAGATGCACACCAAACAGTAGATTTAATCTCAGCGTATTTTTCAAAAATTATTTGACGAAGAAATTTATAGCGTATAATCTATGGTAATTGGATGTCTGGAGTTAAATACTTAATCAATCGTTTTAACGAGGTCAAATCTATTTATACTATAAAATGTCAATTCGTGGGGGCGTTATCAATTTAAATTAAGCTAACAGTTATTAATAAAGCACAACCTTAAATGTGCAAGGGCGGATTAATATCGCCTATATTTCCACATTTGTTATTTATAATGTTTAGTAATGACCTTTATTAAACAGTTGGGAAAATTACAAGGATAAATATAGAAACTTTTTTAAAGTTTACAGGTAATTACGTCATTTTAATCTTAGAAGTATGCTTTGTTTTCTGATCAAATTCACGTTTAGAGGTATTAATAATACAGATAGATTGGATAAAAAATTAGGAAGTCTGAAGCATGTGTTTTTATTTTTTGTTTAATTGAAAAACGTTTGGATAATGTGATTTTTGCTATAAACAAATTTTGATTTGGATTTTGGACCTGTTTTAAATAATCCAAAATACTACTATTTCAGGGACGTTACTAATAAACTCTCTAAGGTACAGAGGCTGGCTTGTCTAGCAATAACAGGGACGATGGCCGATACGCCAACTGCTACCATGGGAACACTAGATTTACCTCCGCTACCATTAGTAGTGGGATCAGAGGCACTTCTAGCAGCATATAGATTGAATATTGTAGATATGGGAGGAATACCTGGAGATCTTTGAAACTGTTTGAAATATATATTGTGATAAAATCAGCACTGTCGTTGACTTCAGAAAACCTTTTGGGGTTGATATACCTCAGCAAGGGGGGGGGGGGGGAGCACAGGAGTTGGCCTCCATCTTCCCGGATGTATCAAAAACGTTGGAAAGTTCTGGAGCTGAAATTTATAAATCAAACACTGGGCAATACTTATCATCAATCATCAATTGCTATTACTAATGCCTGTGCAAATATTATACCACAGAAATGTTATGAAAATCGACAAATATACAGCATATTGTCGGACAGTCAAGCTGCATTAAAAGCTGTGACAGCAGTTGAGATCAAATGTAAAGTAGTTCTCGAATGCATCAAAGCATTGCCAGGACTTCAAAATATGGGAGGGAATGAAAAGGCTGATCAGCTTGCAGAGGGGAGCAGAAAAACCCCTAATCGGACCTAAACCAACATATGGATTGGCATATGGGAACGCAAAGCAGTTGATAAAAAACGATTACGAGAAGAACATTGCAGATATTGACGGAAAGGACAGGGACTAAGGCAATCGCGGCTGTGCCTGAGAAGTCTCTCCAAAGTCAGAATATTACAACTACTGCTTTTAAGCAGGGAGAAAAATGAGAAAGGTAGTTGGGTTGCTAACAGGACACTACCAGCTCAGAAGGCACCTTCAATTAATAGGCGTCGTAAATGATTCAAACTGCAGATTCTGCGAAGAGAAAAAAGAAACTGCAGAGCACATATTGAGCGAATTCCCGACGTTGGGAGTCTTAAAATGCTTTGAGGTGGATGTAATGATACTCGAAGAAGTAACAAATGTATGCGTGTTACAGATATATCCTAGGCTTCGCTAGTGAAGCCAATCTGTAGAATGTAAATCCTAGGGAGCATTGTCCGAAAATTGAAGAGGACCAAACTATTCGAGCTTGTGTAATGTTTTGTGTTAAAGCAGAGCATAGTAGTGCGGTTGAGAGTTTAAATATTATTTATACAAATCTAAAGAACATCGTTGGATGGACTCTCAATTGTTAGGTATTTAGTTTTAAGAGTTATTAGAAAAAAATTAATGGTTGGTACATCAGACCAATTTAATTTATTTATTATTACAAAAAAATCGCCACTGAGAAATTCTGTGAGAATTAAAGAAAAGGAGTGATTGGATCATCCTGTGACCTGGTGGATTAAGGCCTAGCTCGCAACCAAAAGGGCATAAGTGCGAATCTTGGCCGTAGCCAAATTTTTACAGAATAAAAAGCGACTCATTTAAACCCATGAAATAACCTGCTTTAAATTAGACGTTTAACAGCAAAAAATTAAAAAAATTGTTATGAACGGATCCGAGGTTGCAATTCTTCTTTGTTTGATAATTAAAGGGCAAGTTGCATGCGATTTTGAATTTTTTAATAGCTTGAATTCAAGGTTAATATAAAAAAATACTAGCTTCGCAGCAATCACCATTAACTGAATAAAGAGAGGTTCAGAAATTAATAAAAGTAGGTAATAAATTAAAAATCAATTAAACTTTTTTCGTTCTAACTTTTAGCTTTTGCTCAAGCTCATTCCGATGATATTTTTTTCCGTTAGTTTTAGTTTTTTCGCATACTTTTCGTAGCTTTTATTTAGCTAATTTTTTTATTGGCAATTAAAAGATTAAATTTCGAAATACATACTCCAATTTGGAATTCCAAAGTTTAAGACAGGCTGAAAATTTTTGTTTTAGAATGCAAGATTAAAGTCGAAATTTTGAATTTGAAATTCAAATTTAGCTGCAAGCTGCAAGATGCACAGGAAGGACCTTTTGTATTGGTAGTCCGCTTGTTAATACGCAGGCTCATTAAGCTTTTTTTTGTTATATTATAAGTAAGTAATTAAGGAAATAAGTTAAAATAGAATTTTAACGGGAGGTAAGCGGATTCGCAAGTAAGTAAGTGTGTATTTCTAAACACTATTAAGAATATTAATGTACACAGCTTACATGAAAAGATAAAGGACAAATAGAAATTATGTGGCAAAAAATGGTTAAATAGTATAGCAACATAGCAAGTGCAAGATATGGATGAAGTGGGTCCACAATTGGAAAACATAAAAGAAAAAAAATAGGAGTCGCCCAAAATTATTAGAAACAAACCTAAGAATGGAGGAGATTCAAAGAAGGAATATGAGAGAACTGAAAAAATAAAATCTGAGGATGACAAAGTCTTAACTAAAGGAAAATGTAGAGACAAAAATATAGAGAAAAAGCGAGAGAGAAAGAGAGAGACTTCTCAGAATAGCTAGTTATTTTTGTAAAAGCTGATCTTTATACGAGTTTCTGTGGCAGTTAAGATTCTCTTCAGTCTGTCGCAATGTAAGTAAATATTAAAGAACTAAAATTTTAGAAAATGTTACTCTTTAGACCAAACCTGAACACAGTGGGTGGCACAATGCTTAATAAAGCAAAGTAAACAAGCAAGATGGTTTAAAAGGTACAAGGGGGAAAGAATACTTCGATGTTTTATTTGAAATGGAAGTAAGCCTAAGAAAGAATAACTCAAAAATCAAAAATAATCCAAAGAAAGCTCATAAATAGTAGAAGTACGTAAAATGTAAACAATATTATGAATAGACACTAGGAGGTGGCTGAATTATAAGAATTCGCTTAATCCAAGATACTGGTTTAGTCTTCCATATCAAGACTAAATAAAACATTTCAAAGGAGTACAAGGTAGCCTTGCAAACCAAAAGTCTCGTGTTCGATACCGGCCGCAGTTAGATAGGCTTTTTAATGCCAAAAATTTGTTTGGATAAAATCTGAAAATTCTCTCTGTTTCAGATACGATGAAAAAATGTGGGTCTCTTGCCAGTATACATTTTTGGCACGATAGAAACCCTTACCAGGAGTGGCAAGTCTATGGACTCGAAAAAATTCTAGTGGGGCAGTGTTAATAACAATAGCAGTCGATGTGCGCTATGACCCTTTGCATCCGCAAGCCTAGATCATGCCCAAAAATATACAAACAGCAAATATGTCTTGTATGAATGTATTAACATGACTCAGTAAAGAGGCAGTTCAATAGGCATACACAATTAAGCAAAATTAAATCCAACAAACTATTACAGAGCAAGGTTTTTAAAGTGATCGTGATAATTTAATATTACTCTAGACCTCCTCGCTTAAGAATTTTGGAAAGCAATTATAACGCTGGAAACTTTATTGTTTCAGTTATTAACGTTTAATATACAAACTAAAGACCACAATTCATTTTGTATGTACTTTAAGTCAATCGTTAAAGTTAATTAGCTAAAGCTCTTTCTCCAATAAAAATTTTTTTTCCCTAAAAACATTCTTTGTCGAATCTAGCCTTCAAATTCCTGTAATGAATTAGCAATACCACATTCAGTAGTTTAGGTACGTCAGAAAATGTGAAATTGCTAATTACGGAGTATAATAAAGCCTATCTTTCTCAAGAGTTTGGGGAAAATGTGCCTCCATCAAAGTTTGTATTGTTTTGTAAATTACGTACAAAGACTTCTACAAACTGGAAGTTTCACTATGGTGCAGCGCAGCATCAAATTAAATTAAAGAGAAACTTTGCTCTGAGAATGTCTAAAGTCTGGAATAAAATCTAATTGAAGTTACGTCTGGTGTTAACTAAAAGCCGTTTTTAAAACTACACACACACACTAACAAATAAGAAAACTACCCTAGCATAAACGTGGCCATAAAACCTCTCCATAACATATAATCTCCATCACCGTATTTTCGATTTTATTTCTCTAAGACGTAAGAGTTACATTAAGAAAATTTTCTAAAGCGCACAGGCTGAGTTATCTTTTCAGAGGTCATGTCTTTTAATATATGCGAAGCTTTTGTCTTTATTTTCAACAATGAACACTATTATCTTTGCCTTTTCCGACTGTCAATTTTACCGTCATTATCTTCATTATTTTGCGTCTGCATTGTTTATTATTCTACAACTCATTTGTTAAAAACGAAATGATTGTCAGAAACGTTAGTTACTCTGAATATTTCATAAAAATTATTACAGCGTTCTAACTGAAAATTTAATTGTGGAAAACTATACTGGCTGGAATTATGTAATGTCTAAAACATTAGTTATAAATACGACATGTTTAATCTTTAATCTAATTTTGGGTAGTTTTGGTTAGTTGCAATCGGCTTCAATCCCTTCACATGGGATTCGAATAACCAAAATTATAACATGATAATGTGAAGGAAGTCTCGAGTCTTAAGCAGATATGCTTGCACTCTAAAATTTGTTTTTCCTTTACTTTTTTTCGTTTTCGATCTTCCGAAAGTTTTACTGAAGTTTTTTCTGATTCTTAATAAAATTTTCGAACATTTGGGAAATTTCATACCAACTGCGTCTGTGAAAATTCCTGAAACTTTTTATTTAGGTATTTCCTAAATTTAAACAAATTTTTGACAATTCCTATACTATTTCATCTTGATTTTCTATAGAAAATATGCTCACATTTCCATCAGAAGTTTTAATTTTCTCGCATATTCAATAATTTATGAATAAAATAACTAATTTGAAAAAGATTAAATTAATATTTCGAGTTTTCAAAACTTCACATCATATTACAAAAAACATTCTTTCACTTCTGCTGAAAATCTCATAGTTTCTTAATATACATGCGCTTCAAGAACCAAACTGAAAGGACCCAAAATTTCAATAATTCATGAATAATATATATTTTTGTTAAGTATTTGACGCTTTTGCAAAAATTTTAAAACTACAAAAATACCTTTGTGAAGAATATTTAAATGAGGAAAATTTCGATTCGTACTAAGGAAAAATTGCAGGATAATTAAATTTGTTAATAAAGAATTCTACTTATTTCAAATTCTCTTCGGAGTTCTGAGGGACTTTAAAGTTTAAAGTTTCTTATCTGTGCTGCACCATTCACAATAACATACTAAAATATAACAAATAGAAGCTCATGCAATTGTTATCAATTGTATCGAACAACAGCGAGAATTCCTGATTGACAGATTTTTATTGAAGATTCACACAACTAACAGTAAGTAAACAAAAAACTTAAAAGCTTTTTTCCGATTCATCTACTACCTTAAGTCAGGAACTTTCCAAATTGAAAGAACCTCCACCAATTCGTAAATTTAAAAAGTAGTGATGCAGACTTCTTTAATTACAGCCGAAGTTTTACAAAATGCATACCAATCAGAATCATTTTCCCTAGAAACGTTCTTACATAAGTTTTGAGTTGTCGATAAATAAAGCAACCAATTTCAAGAGGGTTAAATTAATATTTATATGATTTTCAAACACTTTCATCAAATTTAAGATTATTCTTTCCAACTGTCTTTAATTTATATTGTGTGCTGGAAATTCAACAAAATTTTCCGTAACTTCCTCGAATTTCTGTGAAAACTCCAAGCATTTTTACTTTAGTGATTTCTTAGACTAAAATGAATTTTTAACAATTTGTAAATTTGCAAGACGGGAGTGGCATTGCAGACGTTTTAAATACAAAATTCGTACTAATTCTCTTCGTTTTCCAAAGATAATCCTCCACATGATACCAAGTGCACAGAAAAGGCAGAAACTTCCTGTGAAAAATACGGGCATTTTTACTTTAGCGATTTCCTAAAACTAAAAGGAATTCGCCACAATTTGTAAACTGCAAGATAGGAGTGGTATTATAGACATTTTAAATACAGAATTCAGACTAATCATTTTCGTTTTCCATAGAAAATTCTTTACATTTTAAAAATTACTGACAACTGCACTAATTCTAAAAGTATGTATTGCTCAAATTTATAAATTTAGATGTTTTTAAACAAAACGACAAATTTCAAGCAGATTAAATTAATATTTTCATGAATTTTAAAAAATTCTTATTATATTTAAGAAAATTCGTTCCAAATGTCTTTAATTTGTATTTTCTGATGAAAATTCAACGGAATTGTCAGCAACTTCCCTGAATTTCTGTAAAAAATTTGAGCATTTTTGCGTTAGCCATTTCTTAAACAAAATGAATTTTCAGCGCAATTTTTAAATCGCAAGGAATTGCTTTGCAGACATTTTAAAAATACAGAACTTGCACTAACCGCCTTTGTTTTCCATAGAAAACCCTCCATATTTTAAAATTACTGAAATTTTTAGCACTAATTCTAAAAGGATATACAGGGCCCGGCAGAAAAACCTCCCATATTTTAAGCTTTAATGACCTTTTATCATTGTAGATCCTATTTAGTTAGAATGTTATTTCTTTAAATGAAAGTGTTTATCATGCAGTTTTTTAAACTGTAACAAACACTAATATGAATGCATACGGGATTTTTTCTCTATTGGAATTTAACGAATTTAGCTCTAAAATAATTAGGGGAGACAATAATCGAACTTTAGCAAATTAGCACTAAATCCATATGATGGGTTTGCCAACTGACTACCCTGTATAGTTACTAAATAGGATTTCATTAGAAGATAAAGTTTAAATTTGCTGACTTCTTAAACTTGCCATTTGCCAACGCTGAAACATAGACTTCATAAACATCCGATATCATTGCGAAGAAGTGTTTGTCTTTTTGTTCCGAGTCAAGTGAAATTTGTGATGTCAAGGTAAGCAGGATAGGATTTTTTTAAGGTTATTTAAATTTAAAAAAATCGGTAGAAATAGGACCAAATTCGGTAGATCGGTAGACTGAAGTCAAAATCAGTAGACCTACCGAAATTTCGGTAGGGTTGGCAACACTGATAGCAAGTAAAACGGCAATGCGCGCACTACTAATAGAGAACACTAAGATCTCCCTCTCTTCGGTGGTTCGCGCACAGTGGCGGAGCAAAATATAAGAGGTTATTTTGTCGGACCCTGTATTTCTCACATTTAGAAATTTAGATGGTTTAGAAATAAAGCAACCAATTGTAAGCAGATTAAATTAATACCTTCATGTTTTCCAAAAATTCCTATCAACTGTCTTTACTTTCTGCTAAAAATCTCTTATATTCTCAAAATAACGAGCATTTTAAGAAATTAATTTAAAACACGAACATTTTCAACATTTTCAACAATTTGGACAAAACGACTAATTTCACAAGAATTAAATTAATATTTTCTCAATTTTTCAAGAATTCTCCTCAAATTTTAAAAAATTCAAGTAAAAATTCAAAAAAAATTAACTGTATTTATTTCATTAGCCTTTTATCTCCTGAAAACTTTTAGAACTATCCGAAAAGTGTTGCCTTTGTAAATAAATGGTCAAAGTACCATCATAGATTTCGCATTTTAATTTATTCACGTTTCATTTCACGTAAACTGTTTATTTTAACACACTCGGCAATATTCATATCAATTAACAATCTTCAACATGAACAGTAATTGTAATATTTACTTTAGTAGCAATCTCGAACATCACGTCTTAATTACTGATATTAGGATATGATTTATGTGTTAACTTAACACAATGTGTTTCCACGTCACTTAACACGGAATAATTGTTTTCTAAACTGTAAACAGATAATGTTATAAAAACATCATCTCCATTATCGTTTAAGATGGCTTGAGTTCGCATAAGATTAACGAAATTAAATTAGACAGGCCAAAAAAGACAATAATTAAATCATAGATGACAATTATGTGGAATATGTACCCAGTGCGACAAAAACTTGCTTTTTAGAAGTGAAATACCTTACACAAAATTAGAAATAAATCACCTAAGGTTTCGGGGTGTTTGTTCAATAATCAAAGATACACAGTTAACTTAAAAGGCATTCCTTTTTGTTTGGTTATACCTGACGATGAGCTAAAACTATGCTTGGTGTAAACCTATCTACCCCAGTGGCGTAGCCAGGATGTTTTCATGGGGGGGGTTAACTAAAGTGAAGATATAACATCAATATATTTTGAAGTAATATAATAACTTTATTAGAATTTGAAATAAAATAAAGGTTCTTCCAGGTTCTCATTGGGGGGGTTTGAACCCCCCCTAACCCTTAACTGGCTACGCCACTGATCTACCCAGTTCACAGATTTCTGAATTTTGTAATATTTTAAACTTATGTTCAGTTAGTGAAGGAACCACCGTTTTGTTTAAATTAATCTCCAGGTATTTTAAACAAATCATTTTATGAACGCAGACTAAACAAATGGTGGTACATAATCACATTAAAGCCCTAAATATAACGTTCAAAATTTATAATCTAATTTCTTAATGCAACAAATGTCACTCATTAATTATTATATCATTATTACATCTCAAATCCATGAATTCCCAGTAGAACCTCCCAAATGCGGTAATCCTGTTAATCTGATTACCCAATAACCTTAGTTAAATCTAACGTAATATAGGAGAGAGAAGATTCGATATCAAATCCTACGAACTGTCTTTGATTAACAACCAGACGTGCACACTAATCTGCGTGTTCGAATCCGAAAAGAAATTTTTTTATAAGAATGTGCACCATTTATCATTTTTACTGAATATGGGAAAATTCGAACGATCACTTTCTAGATTTGAACTTTTCTACTATCGTATTCTAACAAGACGTTTCCATTTTCTTATATGTGTTTCGTAGGTCACGAAAATCGACGTTCTAGTAAATGAATCTCGACGTAACAATGTTATTTTGATGTAGGTTTGAGAGTACGTCGTATAGTATAAGCTTATTTAATAATAAAAAAGAAATATCCACGATTGTGATCAACAAACTTAACAAAAAGAGTCACAAAGTACATCTTGTTCTGATTATTTTTAGCGTTGTTAATGAGTAATTACAAAATCGACAGTATACTATGATCAAAATTTACTGGATAATGCCATTCTTAAACTAAACGAAAACACAAGGATGCCCGATTTTTAACTGAAAAGATTAAGAATTGCAACAAAGTATCCAATTTGCTGTATAATCAATGTCCAAAAAAATGTTGCGTAGATGCAATGGATAAAATGTACGCCGATGTTAATGGAATTTTAAGAACCCCCTAATCTTAAGGTTACGTTACAAAAAAAAAACGAATGAATACATTAAAATATATAGCTATGTGAAAAATTTTTGGTCGTTTGATTTGATATTTTACCCATGCAAGATATATTATACGTACTGAAATGGAACTGATACCATTGCCGAAATGGAACATTTGCATCACAAAACGATTTATATAAAAATCTCCTACAGCCAATCACGCAACCCATAAAACTGTACATTTACGTCCGCCGATTTATTGATATATAGTGGAGGAAGCGAAGAATCGATGTCGTACGACAAAAAAAGTATCAACTCAATTTTGGGGAGAATTGTCAGGAGGAAATCACCTTGGCACAACAAACGGCTACAGATAAAAAGCTATTCGAAAATTCTTTCCGAAACGGCGGCCAAAAGTTCGACCCTCAAATTCTGTTAAACGTCGTAACGATAAAAAAGAATAAATGCAAATTAAAGCGTCGCGATGCCGTCTCACGACTCGACCTCGCTAACCCCCCAACCCTGTATTTACCCGTTAAATCTGACTCTCTTTTTGTGGTTCAGAGCCTCCGGTCTACCAAACTGCATGACTGGACAAGTCCTAGGGCTATACAGAGGAACGCAATATCGACTAAAAGCTCGTCTAAAAGCTCATAAAACCCCATCAACCGTTCCGGCGTATATGAAAGTCATTACCACTATTAGTGTAATAGGAATATGTAAGCTAATCTACTTAATGCAACCAATTTGTTTGTACCAAACTTGTTTTTAACATAATAAAAAAAAATAATTGCCGCAAAGCCCTATAATTGAATTTAACGCGGAACATCATTATTATATTAAAAACTTAATTATCAAATTTCATGGTACATTTACGTGATTGCCCAAGATTCCGGAAGCCTTTTTAAAAATCTCGTCTTTAATATCAAATTCGCAAAATTATCTTGAAAGTTTTTTTCGTGGCCTCCTGACCTAAATAAGCAATAAACGAGGTTTATTTCCTCCAATCGATTACTGGCTATTATTATACAAAAACTTCCCCAAATCGAAATAGATTCCACTTGAATGCCGGAGATTTTTCAAGTACGACATTTACGACAGTTTCACTCGTATTTCAAAATTTTAATACGGCAGTAAAAGGTTATTATTAAGAGTCAATATGTCTTTCTTATCTATTTTCGTTCACACACGTGGACCGTATGTTACAACAGATTATTAAGGATAAAACTGATTTATTTTCTCGAGTTTTATTTACGTAGGTTGTTATCAATAAAAGAAACTGAAGAAAATAGCTTCGTACGAAATAATTTTTAATGATAAGTTAGTGGAATAAACGGTTAAAAATTGCAAAGACAATTAAACAAAAAAAGTAGGGTCAAAAGCTTTCATTATACTGAATCTGAAAGTGTTCATTTAAACCTAGAAAACAACAGAAAGCCAAATTGGTTAAATAAATAAATTAAATTCAGATTGGTACCTACAATGAATTGCATCCCAAATATTCCGTCATTCAGTAAGGGAAAAAAAACTCAACATTGCTGCCATAAAAATCGAATTAAACTTTAAATTGATTATTAAAATAATCACTGGAAACTGTAAATAAATAATTCCTTGGCTCACGTATCATTTTACACTTTAACGTGACTTAATTAATTTAGTATCTTTTTTCATATTGAAGTTCCAGTTAGTGACTTTATTATTTACAATAAATTAATAAGCAAACAGCAAAGAAACACAGAATATGTTTTCTCGTACTTGAATATTTGATATTTTTAATTTCGATCTAAATTAGGGGTGACAATCGCATGAAGGCTGCAGTTTTACTAAAAACATTAAAAAACCAAAAGTAAAATTGATTAAAAATATAGGTCAAATATTTAATATTTACAGTAATTTTCTTTTCAAATTATCAATTTGAATATTAAATCTAAAGGCTAAATAAATTAGAAAGCTTTTCGGGGATTAATTTTAAAAGTTTAATTTAGTTATTTTATTGACTATATAAAGGGCAGAGGCGTTATGTGGTTTATGGCAGGTATACCTAGAATGAAGTTGTTTGTTTGTTATACCTTTCTTCGGTGTCGAGGCCGATGCGTTAACGTATGAGTTTTACGCGTGCAATACACGACCCGGTCCGACTCTACGGGTAACGTGACTGGTGAAGCGTTTGATCCTACTTACTGCGCCGTGTGTATAGTGTAAGTATGTATACGTATTAGACCTTGTTACTCTACCTCTTAGGTCTGTATTCAGAGGAGGGCGTTGTTAATTTGGTGCTCAACGACAAATGGTCACCAGGGCTCGATACCGACCTCCAGACTGCAGGAAAAATCCTGTAGACTGTGAGATTCAAACCAAGGACTAGCGCAACGCTAGCCTGACGCTTTACCACTACGCCACCCTGGCATCCTAGAATGAAGTTAATCTGAAAAGGGGCAAATAGCTCTATCTGCACATGTGATTGTTATAGACTAATCCGGTATTGACTTGTTATTAACTTTCTTCAGCTGCCAGTAAAGACATACAAACTCAAAATAAACTCAAACGTAAAACTGCTTTTGGGAAAACAAATAGGTTGCCGTCTTTTTAGCTAAAATTAAAAACAAAAGTCTGGTACCGATAAAACGAATTTAAAAATATATCATTAGAGGAAATCCTTGACGCCTGTCTAAAATTCAAAGTTTCAAAAACGAAAAACCAATTCTGCAAAACAAGCAGTTGACAAAAAACGAAGTAGAAACCCAACGATCCTTAAAATATTTAAATTTAAACTCCCAAAAATGGAAAAGTATGAATGGCAAAAAATCTAAAACGAGAAGACGCCGAAGAAAACAATTATGCTTACAGCAGACTCAGTTTATTATGTACTCGTTATAAAGTTAATTGGCTATAACGTATGGAGTTTCTGGTCCGTTCAGAGTTCCATTGATTGTAATGTTGTAATGTAACAACATTTTTCTAATATAACGTACTTATACGTTTCAAACGTACTTTCTGGTGGCAATTTACACATAACGCTTGCCAAGCGGGTTGGTGAATTAGTAAGGGTATAGAAAGGATGAAATAAGTAATGGGTTGGATACTAGGTTAGGACGTGATACCCCCCGATGATAAGAAGTGAGGGAAACCAAATCTCGCGTGGACAAGGACGCTTTCCTGAAGTATAGTTGTTCCTGGGATAGCATGGCCTTCGACCCTATAGAAATATGGGTCCTTCTCCCAGCAATGGTCGATGCCAGAATAGGTTCCAGATGTTCGCGGCTTATAAAAAATATATACGAAACTGCCACTTTCTGTGTTGAAATAGATCAGGATACTGACGAATAAGATCCCGGTAGCTCCAGACGTTCACCAAGGAAATATAATCTCCCCGAAATTGTTCACACTTGCCTTAAAGAACATATCTAAAGAAATACAGTAGGAGAATAAAGGAATTAAAATCGACAGCTTATATCTAAATCATCTGCGATTTGCCGATGACATTGTACTTATTAAGTGCGGCACAAATGAACTTAGAATAATGCTAGAAGATCTAAAAACACGTATGACAGCAAAACTAAAATAATAAGCCCAACAGTAGAGCAATTGAAAATTCATAACCAAATTATATATCTTGGACACACATTTAAACGTGGCAAGGAAAGTCAAACGGCGGTGATTGCCAGAAGAGCAGCGTTGACTTGGTCGACTTTCGGAAATCTGTGGTTATTCTAATGTGTACTCATTTATTTGTTGTCTTACGTAAGATTTAGGCATTCGATAGGCATTTCATACTACTGTAATAAAGCGGATTATAGTAGAGTAATGTAAAACATTCCCATAAGAAATGTATTAAATAAGATGGCGTTTGGTTGTGACTGATATACCAAGTTGCGCAATCCTTACAATGTAGGAATGATGAAATATGTTTACTAACTAAAGTTGTACTTGCAAACGGACTTACGTCATTTGAACACCAGCTGCATGGTCATGTTGCGAAATCATTCCATTGTGTTACAATGTTGCAGGGTAGTTAATATTTAATTGACGTGATCCGTTTGTGGGAAAACCATGTCTCATCTTCATACAAAGTAAGAATGAATGAGAAATATTGTAAACAGCTTTGGCAGATGGTGATATCATTAGAGTAGAAGAGGCACAACTTTTGGTATAAGTACGATTGGATTTCATACAGAAAGCAGTTCCCTGGGGGAGTCTCACATACGATGTCTGTGAGGAGGAAGATTAAGACCTAGACGAGGGACTCTCACAGAACCAACCCTTGCAGTAAACCAAGGGTTGGATTAAATGTCGTTTCCGACGTTATTGCCGTTCTAAAGATGTTCGGGTAAGAACGGTTGACATGCTTGGGGGTTCAAGCAGGGTAACCCCTCAAGTTAGTTCCAACCGTAGTGTACAGAGGCCAATCCTCACCCTTAGTATGTGGTGATTTCTGAAATGTTTACGTAAGAATATTTTCTATATTTATATCAAATGTAATTCAATCGAATGTATGGCTTGCTAGTAATAGTAATAGTAATAGTAATAGTTTATTTAATTCCAAAGACTGTACAAAAACAGTATAGGAAACGTCAAAAAATATATATATATACATATACAAACATAAGGTATATACGTTGCATTATAATAATAAACATACAAATAAACATACAAGTTAAAAACTCCTATCTATAAATACACGTATAATCAAAGATCATTAATTTAAAATTAAAATTCAAATGTCAAAGAGCCGATAGAATTCCTCCAAAGTATAAAAAGTGTTTTGAAGAAGATAGGCTTTTAAAGTGCTCTTAAAACACCCTACAGAAGTACAGTTTTTAATTGAGAGTGGTAAGTGGTTGAAAATCCTAATTCCTAAGGAGTTAGGCGAATTCATAGAAATTTTATATCGATAATATGGTATTCTAAAGTCCTCTCTGGATCTTGTGTTTACGCAATGTACATCATAGTTTTTCTTAAATTTGCTTTTATTTATAAATACATAGACAGATAGTTCAAAGACAAATAAAGCTTTAAGAGTAAGGATTGAGTACTTTTTAAACAACGTTCTACATGAATACATGCCATGAACCCCCGCAATGCATCGTAAAATTCGTTTTTGCGCGACAAAAACATCATCTGCAGTAGCAGATGCCCCCCAAAGAGTTATCCCATATCTTATTCGTGACTCAACCAACGCATAATACATCATAATAAGTTGTTCAGTTGAAAGAACGGTTTTTAGATTCCTAAACAAGAAGGAAGTAGAAATTAATTTACTAGTTAATTCGTGACAATGTTTCGACCAACAAAGATTTTCGTCGAACCAAACACCCAAAAACTTAATACTATTTACATTGGGTAGAGGTAGAGAATTTACCATAACTTTAATGTTGCTACATTCTTTTTGTCGATTGTGAAAACGAATAACTGCACTTTTAGAGGTATTTAAGTATAATAAATTTGAAGAAAACCAGGAACTTAGTTTATTTGCTGCCCTGTTACATTTCAAAGAGAGGATTTCGTCGTCTTTATCCGATACGCATATCGAAGTATCATCTGCATAAAGAATTAAAGATGCATCCAGTTCTATATTATTCAAGTTGTTAATAAACATAACGAATAAAATAGGCCCCAAAACGGACCCTTGCGGGACACCTATATCAGTGTTCAAGGAATCAGAGTTAGCAGTATTGATAACACCATTGTTTAAATATCGTAGGGAGACGTATTGTTTTCGATTTTTCAAAAATGCCTCAATCCAATCAAGAGGTATTCCTCGAATACCACAATTATAAAGCGCCTGCAGTAACAAAGGATGGTTGACACTGTCGAAAGCCTTCGACAGGTCAAAAAAGATTCCCACTGGACATTCACCACACTCAACTTTATCAACTAGCTTGGAGTATAGATCCATCATAGCAGTAAAAGTAGACTTACCCGTAGAAAAGCCATGCTGATTCTGATTTAAAATGTTAAAACACGTTAAAAATTTTAGTAGACGATCTAGGTAACAGTATTCAAATATTTTAGAAAAAAACACTACAAAGTGTTACTGGTCTATAGTTATCTGGATTGAAAACGTTTCCTTTTTTATAGACGGGGATCACTTTTCCCAATTTAAGCAAAGACGGGAAATTACCTGTTACGAACGATAAGTTTACTAGATATGTTAGTTGTTCAACAATATCCGCCAATATTTGCTTTAAAAACGAACTAGGGACACCATCTGGACCCGACGAAGGTTTATTTTTTAATGAGGTTTGTAATAGCTTTGCCAATTCCTCAGATGTAAACGGATAAAGAAACAGGGAATGTGTTTGAGCTGAGAGTAGTCATATCAACATTTACAACGGGATTTGAAATCTTGTTACGAATCCTAATGGGCGAGTTCTGAAAGAAATCATTTAAATAAGAAGATACCACAAAAGGATTCTCTTGAATTACACCATTGATTTCTAAATTAATATTATTAACGGATTGTCGTTTATTTGATAATTGATTAGCAACTGCCCACGCTGCGCGAGTTGGATTATTAGAAGCTAATATATGATTCTGAAAAAACTGTTGTTTTGTAGTCTTTATTAGCAAGTTATGTTGTTTTTTTGCTTTCCGGTATAAGGGTTCAAAATTATGAAATCGATTTTTTAAATGGAATAAATCTTTTAGTTGTTTGCTAGATGATACTATATCAGTTCCAATCCATTCCTTAACATTAGTGTGTTTTCTCGTATACTTACGCAGAGGAAAAATTAAATTAAAGTAATGCATGAACAGGCTAAAAAAATAAGAAAAGGCTTCATTTAGATCAGACATGCTATACAAAAGTGTCCAGTCGTGATCACTTATCGCAGTTTTAAAATGGGAAATGGAAATACTATCAAACCGCCTCTTAAAATAAACGGGTTTGTCAGTTAATAGACCACTACTACTGTTATCATTATTTGTAAACTCAATAAGGACCGTTTTATGGTCAGCAATTACATTATCTACTATACAAGTGCTTTGAGGACCTTCAAAATTTGTGAAAATATGATCAATGGTAGTACATGTGGAGTTGGTAACACGAGTAGGTTCTTTAACCTGTGGTACAAAACCAAAATTTAGCAGGACATTTTTTAACGTCTTAAAATCCGCACTGTCCACGGGATAAGAATTAATATTAAAATCGCCGCATAAAACTATTTTATCCTGAGGCTTATATAGTTCATCTAACATATTGTACAGCTGATTGAAGAAAATTTTTAAGTTTCCGGATGGAGATCGGTAACAATTAATTATAACATATTTAATTTCATTGTGCATTTTCCAGGAAACAGCGCAAACTTCAAAATTTTTAACGTTAACAATTAACAGTTAGGGTGTAACTCTTTGTTTTACGATTTAACTTAATGTTTGTAATTTATCTCGTTGATGTTTTGATGTGTTTATTTGTAACTTTGTCATTGAATAATATTTGTAAAGCATAATTCGGAATTCGAACAATATATGTTATGTTAGTTGAATTAGACTTTCATTCAACAATTTGAGATGAACTGAGAGTGAGTCCAGTGTCTAATTGCTTGCCGAATGCTTGCTTTAGGTAGGCAGAGGATCGGTTCCTAGCCTAAAATGGGTACCAAGGAGCCCTTGGCCAGATGGTCGACTTCCTCGTTGCCTGGAATGTTACTGTGACCGGGCACCCAGATTAGTCGAACCCAGTTGATTGAGCCGAACCTCTCCAGGGCCCATCGACATTCCGTGACCAGTTTTGATTTGATTTTTACAGAGCTCAAGGCTTTGAGTGCTGCTTGACTGTCGGATCATATAATAGATATATGCCTGTTTTAGTAGCCTATAGCGAGGTTTTCCTGGGTGCAGTCTAAAATCCCAAAGACGATCGGAAACTTGCTTAGTGCAAGAGGCAATCTCATTCTAGGTGGGTCGCCATAAATGCGTTAGTACTGGTCACCATCTATTCGAATTTCGCTGAAGCACTGAGAGTATTCCTAATGAAGCATTATTTTACACTAATTTAAATTTCTGTTGGGGTTATGGAGAAACTAAAGGTCAAGTGTATCTCTTATGCAACAGCAACTTTCGTGATTTTCTTTTACATATTTTTGTACAGCTCCTACTCATGTCTGATATAACATATTTTATAAATCAATGGAGCATACGTTCGGTTTCAGAAAAATTTGCAAACTTTAAATATTGACAGTTTGATTTTCTTAATTACAGAGGCATATATAAAGGCCATTTGATTATAAAAGATATGTTAAAATGCTTTTAGATCTTTGGCTTGTAATGTAAAATATAACCCATTTCAAAATACCTAACCGCTTCCGCTAAGCTAAGCAAATTCCCAGTCTTAACTACAAGGCCAATAGGCAAAAATTTAGTAGCTGAAAGCGAACTAAAACAGATACCAAAGGAAACATAACAAACCAGAAAATAAAACAAGGAAAGAAGACGAATAAATGGCCAAGGCGATTAAACCAACACCCCTATAAAGACTGCCCGGGAAATTCCTACCAGCCAAACAATCTACTAAGCAGCCATTTTTAATTTATTTGGACAGAAGCTAAAACTGCAAGAGAAAATTTGAGAAAAAATATTCTAAATTAATAAATTGGATGGGTAAGGTTAGCCTCCTGTCCAGCAAAGGTGCAGAGAGGGCTCACAGAACTCATACTTTTGAGTTAATAGCAGACCGTTGGCCTAGGCTTCGGCCATAAGAAGAGCAAGAAAAAGAAGCAATTGTCAAAATGTTCCCCATATTTTTAAAAATTAAGTTTTAAAATAGACTATATTCGAAAAATGACTTTTTTATTGTTTTTAAATTTAACCTTATCTTCCGGGGGTGAAAATAAGTCGATTTAAAGCAAACTTATCCCTAAAATTGTTATAGCCTTCCAAAGTGAAAAATCAAACAATTTGTGATTTGTTAATAAAAACGTGTAGAAACTTTTATTTAACATTTGAAGGGGCAATATTTCAAGAAAACAAAAACAAAATCACACCTTTTGGAGAAGTGTGGCCTAATTTTTTACTCTTCCTAATTTTTTCTCTGGATTTATACGTCAATTTTGGTACTTTTTTTAACTCTTAGTAATTTTTAATAACACACTGATTTTTAAGAATTCAAAAAAGAAACAGAAAACCCTAAAAAATGTAAAATATTAAATAGAAAGCTAAATATATCGCGATATTCACAACTGTGCCCTTAAAATTGAATTTTCACGTCTCATTTAACATTTAAATATTTTTTAATCGATTACAACACGTCATTCACTTGCTACATATTAACGTATTATACTAAAATAATCAATTAATCATATTTGCAAGTCAATAAGTCATCAAAAATAAATAAGGAATAAGATGTCCATCGAAAAAACGTTTACATGAAGACATACAACGTAAGATGTTAGTCAATGTCGTGTCGTAAAATTTTTATACATGTATCCACTTCGCTCTCTTCGAGATACAAATGAATTCGTACAACGGACATAAAATTCCTATCAATTTTTTGCATGCCGTTTGTGTCGAACGTAAACAAAAGGACATAAAAATTTCTGGGACATAAAAATTTCTGGCACATAAGTCGGCGATTGTAGGATTTTTAATATTCCGCCCTAGCTTGCATTTTATTGCCTTTCTGTTTACTACAAGTATTTTACAAAAAATTTCACTAAAGCTTTTATTAACAATAAACTCTTCCGTATTATGACCGTGTAATTTTTAAAGTGCTAGAGGCGATTAATAACGGCCATAGTGCTCTCTTTATTATTGTTATATAATTTTATATAACCTTTGAGCTTTTCTCAAGCGTAAAAAAGACCGAGAAAAAGGGTATTACCAAGTGAATGGATCATTTCCAATATTACTATTGAATGGATGTTATCCAATAGGCCTAACCGTTTCGAACTTAGGAAAAAAACTCTGAAAACTTCAAACTTCACCAAAAATATATAATTCCAACAACGAAATGTCTCAAGAGCAAAGTTTACTTTACTAAGTTATTACATAAAAGTGGTTTTTCTCAGCTATTGCAAAAGTTTAGAGAAGATCTGATATTTGCCTGGATTTTCTGTATGGCTTGAAAAAATTTTCGATTATAATTCAAGAAAGAACATTCACCCCCGGGAAGTTATAGATAGAGTTTTTATGAGCGCGAAATATTTATTTTTAATAAAGTTAAGTAAACTAATTTATTCGTTACTCGATAAATAAAAACGAAACCACATTTCCAGGGAAAATACAAAAATAAAATACAATCCCCGTGTTATGGTTTAGTAAAAATACCTTGAAATTAAAAACAGAAAACCGTAGGTTAATAAACATCGAACTAACAGTTTGAAATAACAATGAATAAATAACGTGATGCGTTCAATTTTACCTCTATTCGAACGATCCAAATTCTCATCCTTAAATAAACTGTTATAAAGAATTTCAAACTTAAGTTGCTAAGCTTTCAAGGTCAGTGTTGATTTTAAAGGAATTACGGATATGCTTGATGAGAATGAGAGGAAGGTACAGGAAATTAAATATATTAAATGCACATGCCTCGAAGAGTCCGGACGTATAGCTGAAGGAATACCAAAATACGACATAAAAATTATGTTAGGGGATCTAGTTAAATGTTCAAGTAGGAAGAGAACAACTAAATAGGAAAACCAGTAGGGGAAAAGAAAACATCTAGGAATTCATGATAATGGAAAAAGATTACTACAATTTGCCATTGAAAATAATATTAAAATAATTAGTTCTTCTTTTGAGGATAAAGAGATAAAGACATACACAAAATAACTTAGATATCTCCTGATGGCAAGACGGGGAACCAAATAGCTCATGTAATCATAGAAAACAAACATATGAGCAATAAAAGAAGTTCTAACATAGAGAAGGGCAGACAGGAATTCTGTCAATATACTAGTGATAGCAAAAATTAAGCAACAAATCCCCCAAGAAAGAAAAGAAACAGGGAGAAGATGGAAGAAGTGTGATGTAAGATATAACAGTTAAACAAAAGAATGGGACTGGGTGATTTGATGAGGATCACAGAAAAATGTTAAAACACAAAAATAAAACTATTAAAAGAAAATACTTTGAAAAATAGTTAGCACTCATTTCGTTAGAGTGAGAAGAATAGCAAAACAAATGTGCCTGAAAAAGAAGAGGGAACATAAATATGGAAAGCAAACTATACTACTCAAAAATGAATAGGGATAATTTTTACATAAACAACAATACATAAAATATCCCTATTCATTTTTGAGTAGTTTATAAAAAACAAATCAAAATCAATGAAGAAATCTGGAATTTTTACCAACAGCAAATCAATTAACCAACCATATACAGAAACGGGAACAATATAATACAGCAAAACCAAAGTAGGCCTGGCAAGTAAGTGTAACAAACTTACTCGGGATACATCCAGTGTTGGGAGGCTCAGCTGAGAGGTCATGTCCCTGAAGACGCTGTTAAACGGGCCGATGATGATGATGATGATGATAATAGCCTTTAGTTGGAACCCAGAAGGAAAACTAAAGAGATGGGAGCAGTGCTCTAAACAAACAAAATCAAGAAATAGAAGAAGATCAAGGAAAGGAAGAAGAAGGATCCCAAACAGAAACAATAACCGTAGAACGCTTCAGATGGACAGGGAAAATAATGAGAATAATCAGAAACTTAAAAACAGTAAAAACCCTGGGGAAAATGGAATCTCTGCGAAAATTCTGAAGAAGAGACAAACTTCCAGAGAAGAATATCACAAGACTAGGAAAATACCTGAACCACAGCAATACTGGTTCCTATTTATACAAAAGAGTAAGTGTCGAGGGATAGCATTGCAAGATATTAGTAACAATAATAAGAGGTTTTAGACGAGGATGACTGACAGCACACCAAGTTCACGATGACAATAATTCTGCACAGTACATATGAACAGAATCTTGACCTTCACATGCTACTTATCGATTTGAAGAAAGCGAGTGGTTTTCTAATAAGAAAAAAATTTTACATAGTGTTGAAGAGATTAAGTCCCCGAAAAATTAATTAATTTTGATCTTACGGGAGGCAACCTGCAAAGTGACTATAGAAGGAGGCCTAATGATCTTGAAGTGAGAGGAAGACTAGCACAAGAAACTTTCCGGCGACACTGTTTAACCTTGTAAAGATAATAATCAGGGAAGGTGGACAATCAAAGCAATTGACTAATCTATAACAACAAACAGTAATGCATAGTCTATGCTGATGACAAAAAGCAGGAACTAATTAGAAAAAGAAGTTCAAGGAACTAGAAAATAAAGCAAGAGATTACGGCCTAATAATAAATGGGAAAAAAAATAAATATATGGAAATGAAACCAGCGCCCAGATAAGAAACAAGCCGAATCAGGGTGAAGGAACCATGTCAGACCGTAGAATGATTGGTTTCAACCTCAGGGTCTCCCAGGTATTCATTCAAGAAACACTTCGGTGTATGCATGAACACCGATTATGCTTCTGAATATAATATATCCATCAATACCTGCACATAAATACGATAGCACTAGACCAACTTACTTCCGTTTTTCAAGCGGAGGTTTTTGCCATTATGCAAGATGAAAATGAAGTTCTAGAAAGAAAAATTCAGAATAAAATCATCAGAATAGCTAATGACCGTAAAGCAGCACTAATAGCTCTAAATAGTTGTAAAATAACATCAGGGGGAGTACTCCAATGCCGCAACACACTGGAGCTAGCTGCCAGAAACAATGTAATCGAACTTATATGGGTTAAAGGAAATGCAAGATGAGTAGGCTGATGAATTGGCCAGACGTGGTTCAACGCAACCCTTTTGGGGCCTGAACCTGCAGTGGCGCCATGCCTGACTCTGCTCCATACAATAATAAAACAAGAAACCTCACAGTCGCCACCATGACAGATGGGTTAACTTGGATAAACATTATCAAGTGAACATGGCTATATCAGCCCCTTCATAGACATTGTCTAAATTATGTATGCAGTTACCAAGAAGGAAACTACGAGCTATACTTCCAGGACACTACAAACTGAAGAAATGTATGTACCGATTAAGGCTAACTAACAGCCCAATTGTAATTGAGAAGAAGAGGCGGCAGATTATATTCTATGCGACCGCCCTGCACTCGCCTCGATTAGAAGTGCCATTTTGGAGGATTTCTGGCCTAATATGGCAGAAATCCGTAGCACACCCTTGGCTAGCGTACTCAGTTTTGCTGAGAGGACTGGTGGACTAGAATAAAACCACCAAGGCTGTATGCATGATTTCTTGGGGGTAGTCCACTCTGGGGCCTAAGTGCACATGAACACAGTTCACGCACCACACCAAATCCAGACTCCAGGATGAAGGCACAAAATAATAAGGAGTATGACTTCGAGAACGTAACACAGTTTGAATATCTACGAATGATGTAAACAAACAACTGCGAAGAAGAGACGGACATATACAGGAGGATAGTAGGGGGTGAGATCTGTATGAACGCTTACAAGATTACTAAAAGCAATACATTTATCCAGAACAGCAAAAGGAATATGGCTAAGAGCATTGAAAGAGGACCTGCTACTTTTGGGTGTAGAGAAGTGGCAAGAGGGGTTAAGATAGAGTGAAATGGAGAAAGACTGTAAAAAAAAATTGAAGTCATGGGGCCTACAAAACCTGTATGTTACAAAACTTCTGCATTATATCGTAATAACAGAAAATTAATTACATTACCACTAAGATATTGGAATCCATCAAAAAAGTTATTGTTAATAAAATAAACTACCAAAAAAATATAAAATCTATTAACCTAACATCCAAAGCTCAAGGGAAATTAAACAAAATGTTTGAAAAACCTATCCAGTACACGAATTTCTCATAAATTTATAATTACTAATATTTTATAGTATATTAACTACCATGTTATTACAAAATTTATAACAAAAATTAATCATTTTTGAAATGATAAATTAACTGGAGAATAATAATGAGCATAAATATGTAGAAATGGCCGACCGCATTATTATAATTAAAATGGAAAAAGTCAATTTTGTTGAATAGATCGGCATGCAATTAGGGCCGCCACATAAATGTATTCAATTATGTTTATTGTTATACCGATTACAATACATATCACCCCATAAAAAACGTGGTAATATGAGGAAAATCTAAATAATATGCTGTAATGAAACATTTCAGCGTTAATAGCTGGAATCAACTGTAAATATCTTTCAATAAATAAATTTAAAAATGCATATAGTAAAATGATATAACAATACTAGAAACAATTTATATTACAAAATAGACTATTCTTGCTATTTAAACAAAAAGCAACGACTGTAAAACAGACTTACAAAAGAGATTAATGATTAGACATAAAATAAAGGCAAGAAAAAGAAAGAAAAAGAAAAGAAAAAGAAAAGGAATACCCAGCGAAAAAATTAAAGTAACAAGACGTCTAACGAAGGAGCAAAAGTTCATAAAATATTTAACACCTTTAAAGATTTTTTAACTGAGGACACGAAAAAAGCGAAACAGGCTAAAACAGTACAAAAGAATAATAAATTAAGACAAAAAGTTTCTAAAAACGTCTCGATTCACGTAATTTAATTTTTTTAAGCGTTAAGTGTTTCTTCATTAAATTTTGATGATTACTGTAAGACAATTCCTTATTCTTGAAGTTCGATTTTTCAAATTTTTAAATTGTCATTTAAAACCTGAGCTTTTCAACGCGAAATATCAAGGGTCAACGTTTACCACAATATGTCAGTTTTGATTAAACGCTTTCCCGGTCAATATATTGTTAATATATACTTAATAAAGAGTTAATCAGTCAACATGACAATCTGTATAAAAATTTATATTTAGGTTAATTCAAAGTTTAAAAACGCATCAAAATTTTAATTATTATACTTTTAATGGGGGTCATTAAAAAACAACATTAACGAATAATCAAATTATTATAAGCTTTCTGACTGATTATTAAACGTCACCAAATAACGTTTTAAAATCAATTTCAATTCTAATTATTAATCAATTTCATGAATATATAATGTGCCCACTTTATGAAATGATCATAACTTAATTCGTACGAGTTCCAGTAGGCAATTTAACAATATGAAAATTAAATACGATCATAAGCAAACATAACAGCAGATTAAATTCGACAGTGTAGAGTGTTTATCTCTCAAAGGATAATTGCGGTTCATCATGTCCTCTAAATGAAGCCTTTATGTTTATGTAAATTTGATATAGGTACATACGAGTGGTAAGTTTGTATGCTGTAAATTACGCAGGGATACCAATTTAAGCCGGCAATAACCCTTGCCATTATGACAGCCGCCACAAAGATTACACTACGAGATTGTAATAGACAATTCTACTCGTATTTTGTGGAAACCCTCGTACGTGTATTTTCTACCTAAAATGAGGTATTCCACTTGTAACTAGTTAATACTAAACCGTTTTACTCTGCGGCTACCACAACATCTACTTAATTTATCGTTGTTCCCGAAACATGGATACATCAAGTCTGCCGAGCCATATTTTCGCAAATCATGATTTTTCTATTAAGCTCGGGGAATAAGAATTAAGACCCCAAACAATTAGAATTCCGCTTCAGATTAATTTACTTATCTCCATATATGGATTTAAACTAAGCCGTAAATTTCAAAGACAAAGACAAAAAACCAGCTTAAACAATTTTCATTAACTAAACTAAAATATCGGTAATCAAAACAATACTTTACAATGTAATAAAACGGAGAATAAGTATCAAACTTCTGGGTTACACTGATAAGTTTTCTCATGCTTTTCTTAATAACTGAAGTTATAAAGTTTTGCAAAGATAAAGTTTCCACAAAAACCGGATACAATGTAAACAACAGGAAAACATTCAATTCGAAATTAGAAACTCATGAACTCCTTAGCTACTCTAATGAATAATTCATAACCAACTCTGCTTATATGTATCAGGAAATAATTATTGACAGTTTATAAATAACGATCGTTCCGAAAGTAAAATTATTGATAATTATACCCGTACAAGGTACTTTTAGCTGAATTCCGTGCGCGTGTTAACGTTCTCAGATCAATTTCCTTGTTCTACAATAGAAAATAACACAGCTGCCTCTAGAATACCTTCTGAAGGAAGGGAACGAAATTTTTGAGATGTTGAATACTCAAACTTCAATTCAAGTTACCCACAGATTTTCAAAAAATTCAGTTTCAGAGCTTCCAGTTTCTGATTTAGAAGAATAAAATAAAAAATTCAGAATTCAGCAATAAATAAGAATTACTGGTGTTTTTTTTTTTTAATTAAAAACAGGAAGCAAACCAACAAACTTAAATTAAAATTTTCTTCTGAACTTTGAAAACGTTAGTTCCGGAGTTTCTTTTAATGACACACAAGCGGTTATTTTGTTTGACATTTGCACTTAACTAAATTTTGAAAATATTACGAAACTTCTTATGTTACACTACTTAAATGAAAAAAACTACATGAGAGGTAAAATAGTAAAAGCAGAACTTACATATCAACACAACCTTTCTAAACAATAATTTAACCTTTAAATTCAACAACAACCTTTAGAAATAGCAACAGAACTGAAGCAACATAAGTTATTAACACAACTACAAACAAATACGTTCCGCAAAACTTGTACTAATTGCCAGCTATGACATATTTTACAGATCAGCAATATTTTGGGACGAAATGCGTCGTTCTCACAAAAGCTCTGTCGCTCTAATTTTAATTTAAATAAGCATTACTCCTTCAGCCGACGTCGAAGAAACAAGCTATTTTTGCAGTTAACATGGTGCCGTTTGCTCAATCACACAATCACTGAACCAACATTTTTCAACTTTAAATTCAGTCGCTTGGTCCTGAGCTGCGGTAGCTAAATAGGTAGTAACCCCCGAGAATTAAGCTTCGTCATCTCGGGCCAGTACTTGGATGGGTTACCCAACTGCTCTGTTAACGCAGCACCTCCCTCCCACATAGTGAGAGTGTGGGAATATGACAATTAGATAAGACACAGTGGGTGGGTAGATTAAAGGTGATCCGACGCCCAGAAGGGCATAAGGATAAAAGAGAAAGAAAGAAAAAAATTCAGTCACTTGATTTCTATTTTATTTAAATATTATGTAAATTGAAAATTTACGCGAAGCCCCATTACATTAAAAATCCGGAGGCTTTTCAGTTTTTCTAGTGCCGAAAACCGCGACTTTCCGTGATTTATGCTGTGTAACAAATTGTTAAAATACAATTGCATGTTAAAAGGTTTTCCTTTACAAAAGTCGATTTCGGCATTATTTGTTTCCGCTGTTTTATTCCCAGTTAAGGTCGCATAACTGTATTTATTTAATAAAATGGCAGTTGTCAAAAATCATGAAAATACAGATATCCATGCTTTTTGGAAATTTTTATAAAGAAGTTTTCTTTTCCAAATGTCGATATTCGGAATTATTTCCCCAAGCTGTCTTATCCCTAATTAATGTCATATAACCTCGTGGTGAATAAATACAAATATGGTAAATGTATGGGGCCCTTTATCGAAAAACTTTTGTAGAACTTGAGGGGAAGATTAAAAGTCAGCAAGTCCAGTTAGATACATTAGGTAGAGAACAAAAAAAAGTGATAATTCATGGTTTAAATATAGATGTGAAGTTACAACATTTTGATTTAGAACATACTATTGTAAAATTTTTGAAGGAAAACTTGAGATTGGAATAAGTAATAAACACCTAGATTTTGTGAAAATTATAAATTAGGTTAACCAAAGAAATTAGAAATTCGAATGGTTTGACAATTTTTGTAATTTATTTATATAATATTATTAAGAGAATAATAGTTACAACAAAAACAATAAATAAAACATTGTGGTTTTTAAAGTATACTTTTAAGATGAAAAAGAAGTAATTACTTACTTGCCACTCTTTAAGTATTTTTCTGTAGGTATGTATCCCTGTAATTTTCTCAACCGTTTAATAAAGGTAATGAAGGCGATGTTAACCCGCCCTTGCATATTTAAAGATTCACGTTATTAATAACTGTCGGCTTAATTTAGATTGTAAACGCCCCCGCGAGTTGACATTTTATAGCATAGATAGATTTGACGTCTTTAAAACGATTACCTAGAATTCCTTTTTTTAGAAAACATAAGTTCTAATTTTGGAAATATTCGTAAGTTTTTTGAAAAAGTTTTTAGAAATGAGGCTATAAACTATGAGAAAAAACTTTAATGCAATGGTCTTTCGGAAAATTTCTTCTGGTTGCTAAAATTTGTAGGCCTGGAAATACAAATTGCTTTATTCAGTAGCCTAACCTACTTTTAAAAAGATTTAAAATTATAATTCTGCAAAATCGACGATTTTAGAAGTAGGTAGTGGCAATTATTGTTTTTTAGAAAGGCCGTCGGTCACAATGTTAAGTAGGTATGTAACTGTTTAAGTTTTTTATTTTTGCAATTTTGACATATTTTTGAAGTATTTTAGACATCAAAAACTCGATTCTAGTTCAAATTATGGCGCACAGCAGCGAGTCGTGGATCCTCACGGAAAAGGAAACAATCAGATGTAGGTCCAAGAGATGATACACCTGAGGAAAATTGACGATGTAACATGGATAGTTTGAATCTCCAATGAGGTGATCAGACAAAACTTACACTGCAAACCAGTGAACAAAAGAAGAGAAAGCTACGATGGTTTGCGCTTAGAAAGGATGGACGCAGACAGACTGCTAAAGCTAGCATGGAAATCCAAACCATATGAAAAGAGGCCATGAAGAAAACTACGGTTAAAATGGGACGATGCAATAAAAAAATCCCTCAACACCAAGGAAATAGATCGGACTGAAGCTACAAGAAGAACGATAAACAGACAAGCGTGGAGGAAACTATTCAACTCGACACCGAAAGGTATAAGAGTCACCGAAAGAAGAAGAAGATTTTTAGACATCAAAATAGATTATAAATTTTGACCAGGCTACTTCTGGCTATGGCCCTGAAAAGAGGTCTACAAACATTTTAACTTACGTTCCGGTTTCAAAGTTTTTGAGTTCAGTATTGTCCCGCTTATCAAACTTCATCACAATTGAATGCAAACATAGGACTGAAGGCTCAAATTCCATTCATTTATTTAACAGAAAGGTGATACTGACGTAAATAGACATGAAGAACACTACTGAAGAAGCAAAGAAAAAGAGAATAAGAGGAGAAAAGAAAAAGGAGGGGGCTTCAAGAATAGTTTGACCCGAAAAATCCTGGGAAATCAGTTCGCTTTACACTTTTGCCTTTGGACAAAAACAAGCCTTTTAACATTTAGAATCCTTTTTTCACGTCCTAACTTAAGCTTCAACCTTATTATAACTCCACTGAAAACGTTTTTTTTAGGATATAGCTTCAACAATTACGTGATTCGATATTCACAAGTACTTAAGTGAACTAAACATACTGTAACGAAGCGCGTCTGCTTTCGGCGGCTCGTGAATCATTTCGCTTGTATGCGTCATCGTAGACAGTCTTCCAGACTGTTCGACGATTGCGTCATCGTCTCGAGCCTGTTCGATTACGTCACCGTCTCGATTATTCCAGATTGTATTCCAGATGCCGCAATGGTATATAAGGCACCTTTCGTTTGGCGTGTGAGCAGTCTACTAAAGCCTACCAACAAGTCGCGATCAAGTGCACGTGTAATACAAGTGCGTTGGTGAATATAAATAAACTGTATAAATAAATTAGTTAGTGTTACGGGTTAATATCAGTGTTGTGTTTTTAGTGTTTAAATTGTTGTTTGGTGTTAATTATTACGTTGTTTAAATTTGTTACTAACTGATTCACACCACGGACCGAAGTTTTAAATAAACGTTTTAAAAACATTACAATACGAAATATCTTAAACAAGATTCAATACCGCAAAGGTTCTAATCTTAATTGCAATATTTATACGGTATTTCTGGCTTGCAAATACTAAAATTTAGCTCACAGGTTAATAAATTCCAATGTTTCTTAAGAAACAGACATTTTGAAAAAAATTCGCCTAATAGCTTTCAGGGAATATTCTCCACTTAGTTTATACGTTTTTTTTTGTATTAGGAAAATAGAAGATAATTCAAAATAAAATACAAATATTTTGGGGTGAGGTGGGGGCAACATAACCTCAAAAATTAAACTGGTTTTGCTGTATAAACTAGTCTCCAGAATATTGAAATGAGGAGATTCAGTCTCTCAAAGAGAAACTGGGAAGAAAAACGAGTTTTTAAGAAACTGAGAATATTGTAATAAAGCGCAATATTGTGTCAAGATCGCGCGTTAACATGATGCAATTTAAGGTAAAATTAGGTTAGACTGCACCTGCAGAATAAGGTGATGTAAATCAATATCCAAATTATAATTATGCTTACTAATCATCTAAGCGGCATTGTTCAACATATCTGAATCATACACGAAACAGGGTGATTATTTCGGAATACGCAAGATCTGACTTTATATAAGCCTCAGTTCAGAAGAGGTCATTATGGTTAATGCCGCCGTTGAAATTAAAGCTCCAGTCTGCGTAACAAGTCAGGTCATACGTGCAACAATGTTCCCTAAGGTAGATACATTTTTAATAATTTGATTATTTTTTAGACCTGTTAATTGTTTTAAGTAAGTGTTTGGGTCATTCTGACAATTACTGTTGTTCTAAACTTGTTTAAACATCAATGTTTATATTATTCAGAGCACTTGTTATGCTTAATAACTAATTTGTGAATAGAATGTTATGTTAGCTGAACATCTGGTATCTATTTAAAAAAACCTCTCGCAAGCCAACCCCCACGTGGCTGAACTACTAACACCCACTACGTTACAATATTGTACCACCAAATTTAATCATAAAAGGAAAAAATCACACCCTACTAGTTCAATTTATCAACAAAAGGAAAAATATTACATTGTAACAAGCTTTTGAAATGATTTTCGTTTTCATGAATACACAAGTGTAGCCCTTCTCTTCACGATTCTGTTGAAAATGTCAACATTATTCGTAAGAACTCTGCACTTACTTTCTTTTCCGTAATTCTGCTTCACTATTGATTATGGTGCTATAAAGTTTTATTTTCAAACATAAGCCCCGACCCCTTGGGGGCACCGGGGCCCATACTTCCATTATGAAATGTTAATGGGGGCCCCCATAAAGCAAATAACAAAATTTGGTAGCAGAAACAGATACTTTTGCATTATTAAAGTTAACTGTTTTGTATGTTAAGATACCTCCAAAAGTTATCTAAATTATTTTATTTGACTAGCGATATTCCAGTTCAAGAGAAAGAATGCTATTTAGCTGTGCCCCATAAGAAACACAGCAAAATCAATGACATTTAAATCAGGTGAGTGAGCAGACTACTGGTTGATTGCATCCGCACTTCGAGCAAAGCGTTGATGTAACCACATTGTAACGGTTCTTGTAAAATAGGATCAATATCATGTCATTGCATCTAAAATTTCAAAAAGGTGGTTTTCCAAAACATCCAAAAACATAGTCCTATTCAAGCTCCCTCTGGTAAAATATACAATGTAGAATATTAATCTGCAGTCCCTGTTTGGGGACCATATCTCCCTTATTTCGTAAATCCGGACACTAATTTACCTATCAAACTGACCTTAATTTTTAAAGTTATATCATCCACTAAAATATTTGTATTCCATTTTGAATCACCTTGTATAAACTGTAAAAATAAAATAAATGTTTGTTTATTAAATATTAATTAGGTTTAGAAAAGGTACGTCGAAAATAAATTAATAATTCCGGGAGTAAAGTGAAATTAAGTAAGTTTTTCCATGCAAACATCCTCTTGCATGTTATTTTACGTTTCATGATTATATAAAGCTAGTCCCCAGCGAATACTTCACTATTCGAAAAAGAGCGCCTCCCAAACAATCAATATATAAAGAAGAATCAAACTAAGCAAAAACCAATGCGACATCGCTGATCCTTCTAAACGCAAGGAATGTGACAGTATCAAGACACCATCAATCTAGAAGAGAGGATGTCCTTAAAACTGTTCTTCTTAGAATACAAACGGTTACACGGCCATTAATAAAAATATTGCCTTTTTGAAAGAAATATGAGGCACACTACCTCTCAAATTAATCAAGAGTTCTCTACATGGCTGCCATTATAGGTCTTCAGGCAATCGCGTGCGGGCAGCGGTAAACGCGTGTATCCTGCGTGTTTCACCCCCATAGTATATCAACCCCCTAGCGAGTGAGCCATCATAATACCCCTAACACGTGGCTTCTGTCTCAGACACGGGTCTACATAATGCTGTCTTATCCTTTCCTTCCTATGCTAAACCCGGAATGATTTTGCTTGTATTTCAAAGTTTCGCGAAGAAGACTCGAGAGAAAGTTTTCGAAAACTTTCGTTAGCACACAAACCAATTTCCAGCGTATTTTATTTTTATAACCTGGTAATATGAGTTTTTAAATCTTGGCCAAAACTTCAGCGCCACCGGTATTAATTTATTGTGTAGGCGAACGCCAACCGAAGGTTCCCTTTTGCGAACCGGGTTTTTCTCTTATTTAAGTTATTTACTTTTTTTTTCTTTTCAAGACTGCTTATGCAGATACCTGTAGCTGGGTATGAGGGAATATTTCCGAGAGCGCTCGCTTTTTTCCCTCTTATTTCATTCTGGGCAAAAAGCAAACAACCGAGTTTTATTAACACCTTTTCCTCGGCGTTATCTCTAAAATAAGTTTAACAGCATCAGTAATTAGCTTACATTTACTTAATAAACGAGATTTCCATCTCATTACTAAATTATGAAGCCAAAAATTTAAGTCTTAAGCAATAATCCGTGTTAAAGTTGAAGTTGTAAATTTTTCTGTTTATACTCCCACGAGAGGAATTACTTCCTATTACATTACCTACGTTTGCCGCTTCTTTCTTTCCTGTTTTTCATTTTCTTGTAATTTTCAGCCGAGAGACCAATATATATGCTCCGCGATGTTTTAACGGCCTTTTTATGGTCAGACATCTTACATATACACTTAAGCGAATTATAAAATTATTTATTACATACGACAACTATTACCAGACGAAAATAAACCATTCATTGCATTTTAGAAATTACAGGACACTGCGAAATGCTTTACATTAATTATAAATGCAAAAAATAGTAAAGGGATATTCGCATTCCACATCGTAAAAAAGTAATTAAACCTTCTTTAGCTACATTTAGGAATGTATGGCGTAAACAACTTGTCAAGAAAAACATTAATTTTTAAAATTTCACAGTCCAGAGAATTTAAAAGGGATTTACAACAGAAAAATTAAAATTGAATGCAGAGATAAACAAAAACAAAGCAGTTTAAATTAGTATTTTACCATAAACCTTTATATAAAATTACGACAAGCATTTTAACAGAAGTGGAATGTCACCTTATTAAAAATAATTGACACAAGCTGTAAGCATAATTACACATAACAAAAAACGCAATTAAAAACTCAAATGCAAAATCTCAATGATCTCGTTAAATTTTAAATTAAGCTAAAACCACGTACTACAAAGGAAAGAAATACTTTAAAACTAACGTTAGAATTAGCCTGCTTCCCTCGACAAACAGAAGCAGGCTACTAATTTAAAATTCTTAGTTATATTTTATTTTATAAATAAACCTTGCACCTGCATAATCAACTTAATGAAATAGAATTGTTCAATAGAAACACGTTTAGAGGCCGTAAACCAATTTTTATTCAATGAATTTAAAAGAACTCTCCATTAACATTAAGACATGAGTCGCACTGGTGCACTAATCTATAGATTCCCTGCTGGTAAAATTCCTGCGGCTGTTTGCGAAACCATTCTCTAACAGCAAACTCTACCTCAGCGCCCGAATTGAATCGCCGCCCTTTTAGCGATTGTGTTAGTGGACCAAACACATAAGTAGAAATCACAGGGGGACAAGTCGGGACTGTCAGGTGGATGTTGTAAGACTTCCTTCCCAACGCATACGAGCAAGCAGATCTTGAACCATTCGGACTGCATTTGGGCGAGCATTATCGTGTAGAAAGGTGACACCGTTTGTGACGTATATTCTTGATGCTGGTATATAAACAGTTTATGGTCTCTGTATACCGTTCAGCATTGATGTTCACACCAGATTCTTTAAAATCTAAGAGCAGTACACGTTGGTAATCAAAAAATACGGACACCATTACTTTTCCCGCTGAAGGGTGAGATCGACATTTCTTCGCTTTCGGACCAGCAACAATTTGGTGTAAAAAGGCATTACCTTGGCCGAACGCGAATTCGACTGTTCATCAGTAAGCAGTCGTAGAATCCCCTTTGTGATAGCCAAGACTATAAATAATGGAATGAAAGTTCCAATACTGATGCTCAACATTTCAAAATGCGTCTATTTCCGCAATTTCCAACTGTCTCAAACTTTCATTTAATGCTGAAACACGAGCATGTCCTGAACGGGCCAAATCTTTGATAGATTCTCTTCCTTGTCGAAATTTATTTCATTCAACCCCGTCGTATGAGAATAACTATAGTCACCATATGCAGGTTTCATTCTCGTATAAATTTCCATTGGCTGGTGCCCTTCAGCGGCCAAAAATGGAATAACAGCACGCAGTTTATCTTTGAACGGATTTTCTACCATAAAAGCCATTTTCCAACTTAATCACAACGCTTAAAAAGAAGCAAACAGCAAATACTTTTGACAGACGCGTCACTAGTACTTTATATTGATAAACAACTGAATTCCGTTGCGGTGGCGATGAAGTCGCGGCTGCGCAGGCCAAACGTGTTTCTATTAAACAATCTTTGTATTTATCAAAACAATGCGCTCGCGCCCCTTTCGGTTTGTAACTTTTTTTTCGGTGTAACACAAATTCCTAAACCCCATAAAAACCTATAATTAATGATGAAAAATTTCAGATGAATTTCCAAACACAAATACTATTAACACGGCGCTATTAAATGAAAAAAAAAACACGTTCTCATTAGTAAAATTAAACAGGAATCCCCTAATTTCATTCAGGAAGTAAACGAAGGAAATCAGATATTTTAATAAGATTCCCCTTTTTAACAAGTTTATTCTTAAAACTTATAAAGAAAATATACTTAATTACTGGCTCCTCTCTTTTCAAAGTCTTTCCCGAACATTTGCAAATAAATGAGTTACTTACGTAATCATATTTGGGCCAAACGAGATTTTTTCAGGCACGAAGTATTAGCTTGTTATTTAATTTTTAAACAGTAAGCCTCGTGATTAATTTGATAGCGATAATTTTATAAAACCGTGGGTAATTTAATATAAATAAAATTCAAAAGGTAACGAATCTACCAAATTCTGTGTTAAATAGCGTTAATTAAAATTTTGTTAATTAAAAATGTATTTACTCGTAGGCTGATGAAATGATGATCGAATAAAATTAAGCTCAATTTTAGTTAGAACGTATTCATATAAAACCTGAGGGTTACCATCATGTTTGCTTTCAATTTGCTTACGATTCTAAACTGATAAAAAAATTACCCTATTTTCATTAATTTAAACACGTAGATCATAATAAAATTTCCGCATTTAGAGTGAGACTGGATCGGCTTTATTAAGTGAAAATTAGGATAAATATATCAAGCAAGATTCACGTTTAATCAGCTTATTAAAATTAAATTGAAGGGGCTTCAGTTGGCCATAAAACTGTAGTGATCATTCGGAACCGATTGGTGTAATCTGCTAACCGGGTGTGTTCTTTAATTGTTCGAAAAAGATTTATTTTCGATATTTTTACCAAAAATAAATGTTTTAAAAAATTCTCGAATTAAACATATTTTGAAAAAAAAGATTAATTTTTTAAGCTTTCTCAAAAAAACTTTAGTTTTTTTCGAAAAGGTTTCCAAATACTGAAACTTTTAAATTTTGAAAATTTGAACAATTCGAGTAAGCTTTTGTTTTTTTGAACTTTTAGCCTCTTTGAAAGTCTCATTTTTAACAACAAGTAGGTAAGCGCAACAAAAGTTTATTTTAGTGCTCTGAAGTTGCGATTGATTTTTTCAAAATTTTTTTGTTGGAAGTTTGGAGTTTTTTGAGTTTTTTTGAAGTTTCCTTGGCCTTCTTGTTGGTGTTAAAAATGTATTGACATTGTAAGGAATGAATTTGCCCTCCTTTTATGCCTACAAAACCTTTTGAAGTCTTTGAATTTCAAACTTGAAAAATTGAGAATTTATTTGATAGAATTTCAAGCCTTCGTTTGTTTATTTGTTTCATGCAACGCAAACATTACCTTGCTACTTTGAGGCATTCAAAAGCATTTTAAGGATGGTGTTTGAAGGCATTCAAAGACAGTCTGGAGCATTCTTAATGAGTTTGAGAACATTCAATGCCAGTTTAGTGCAGTTAGATGTCTCTGAGGCGGTCGTGGCTCAGTTGGTTCAGCGTGCCTCTGAGAATGGGAACGCGTCAAAGGTATTCCAAAGACATTCGGACATAGTATAAAACAATTTTGAGCTCCAAAAGCAGTTATAGATTTCAGATGCCATTCTAGGCAAATTTTTTGCCTATTCAGAGGCAATTGAAGGTATTCTGAGTTAGTTGGGGACGTTGAAGGACATTCAAAACCCATTCTGAGGCAGTTCGAAGATTTTGTAAGGCACTTTGGTTACAATAATTTAAGTTTTTTTTATTGTTTCTAAATTTACAAATAGTTTCGAAAAATATTTAATTTTTAACTTTTCTAGTTTTGGAATTTTTCAATAGATTAGATGGAATTGTATATCGAAATACAAAACATATTACTTTAACCCAGTGAGTTAGTAAAAAATCCTTTTCTATATTTTCACCAGTTTAGACATATCAGAATCGTCAAATATTTGTAGAAAAACGCATTAGGCTGATTAAAACTTGGACCACTCAGAAGATGAGGCAGCGATGTGTCGTCACACTTGAACCGTAAAAAGTATGAGCAAGAAAACCAATCAATCAATTTCAGACAAACAGAAAACGAATTTGCTTAATATATAAAAAGCAACAGGCAGAATCGCAGCCTGTTTTTCACTGAAAAAGGAGTTATCCATCTTACTTTAACCTAAAAGGAGTATCAACTTTGTTTGAAACTTGGCTATAATCCTAGATTAGAAAGAATTTACGCCGAAAATCTAACGTAATCAATACACCGTATAATTTTATCATTTCGTAAAGGTTTCCTCCTTCGATAACCTGTAATGCCAACAAATTGCGCATAAAATTAGATTTATGTTTCAGTTTTTTTGCGTTTGAAAGCGACGGCTTGATTATTACTATTTAGGGATGGAGTTACGTGCGGATGTAGATATGAAGTTCTAATAGAAAACTCGGACGTTTCCGATGAAACATTTCGTATAAAATTTAATTAAAATGCTACAAGTTCCACTATCGTTTCGTTAAAACTAATTACATCGTTTCCGTGTTTCACCACAACGTCACTTATTTCCGACTAAACGTATCAGTTGTCATCCGATCCATCAACGACATAGAGCGTCGTTCGTCCAAAATCAATACGCAGCCCCAAGCTAAGTTGTATTCATTATAGCCGAAAGCTCAGCTATAGCGAAAAGCACATAGAAAACATAACCTATATCCGTTCTCGGTCTATCTGATGATATTTCAAGACTAATGTGATTTTCAGCCTTGACGAGAAAGCAACGAAGGAGACTCAGTCAACGACTTGATAGAACTTCGCGAATGAACTGATAGTTCTTTTATCTGTAATAGATGAAGAAAAATCCTAAATAAGCCGAGGCTTCTGCTATTTAGAGGAAATGTTCGTCTTGGGATACATTAAAAGACGTTCCTGAACAAAAAGTAATTTGAAAAAATTCTTAGCATTTGAAAAGCGCCACAGAATCGTTAAGAACGGATTATAATTTACTTGACTTTTCCAACTAAATAATTTAATGATATTCTAGACAACTACAGAAACTCATTTACAGCTATACATTAGGGAGTTATCGCAACGACTACGTTAAATTTCCGTTAACGCTAAATAGTCGAGTCAATGAAGGTTTTTACTTCTAAACCCAATAAAACAGAACCGATTTTGATGATTTTTTTTTTTAATTGTTTGTTATATTAAATTATTCAAAATCAGAAACATTTCAGCTGGCGCTATCAAGTATTTATATTGTTTAAACAATTTAAACAAAAAAATTTTAATATATTTTTTTTAAATTGTTTAAACAATATAAATACTTGATAGCGCCAGCTGAAATGTTTCTGATTTTGAATAATTTAATATAACAAACGATTTAAAAAAAAAATCATCAAAATCGGTTCTGTTTTAGTGGGTTTAGAAGTAAAAACCTTCATTGACTCGACTATTTAGCGTTAACGGAAATTTAACGTAGTCGTAGCGATAACTCCCTAATAAAGCAAGCCTGTAAATATGAAATTATTTTTTAAATTCATCACAGAATTATCATAATTCAAGGAACTTAAGATAATCTATTTATTTCAATCCTCAATAAAAATTAGGAAACATTGTTCTAATGAATTTTATTTCATATGCTAAAAGCTTAATTCGGAAAATTTTTGCTTAATTAGAGTTACAAGGTTAACAACGCATAACGAGTTCATACCAATTAGTTATTGTATGCTGAAAGCTTTTATTTATCCAGTTTCGGGCGTGTATTTTTAACCAAATGTCGAAGGTATTTTTGTGTTTTATTTTGTACAGAATGTAAAGCCATTTGTTATTTTTGTAAATTTACTTTTACTGTCGTTTTTATACGTCAAACGGTGTTGTATTTTAAATGAAAGCGGAAACCGCCTCACATGTCGTTCCATTATATTACAGACAATCATTTGGTATGGACTTTTATGGATCAGGATAAGACCAGCAAACATTCTTTATAATTTAAGCTACTTTTTTTATACAAAAGAGTATCTAAAATTTACGAAAAGACTTTTAACCCTAATTAACAGTCACATAGAATTTAAGGAAAATTTGAACGTTTTTTTAGTCATTATTTTTATTCACTCTGATAAATCTAGTTATGCCTAGGCAAAAATGCAACTTAAGATAAATAATTTAATTTTTAAAATACATTAACGTAGTTTCAAGATTAAACAATAAAATTTACAACTCTTAGAACTAAAAAATAATATTTAGATTTAAAATTAGATCTACAAGATGCAGCGAGAACTGCCAAAGGAGAGGAGGATTTGAATGGCGATGGAAAAAACAAATCCGAAAAGTATAACAACGTGATAGGAAAATGGGGAGAAGATGAAACAAAAGATAATGGGATAAGATTGCTGGACTTCTGTGTACAAAATAAAACATAAACATAAACACAAACACCTTATTACTAGAGAAGAAAACAGGGGCCAATAATTGATTACGTCATGGCTCAAGATAACAATATGAAAATAGTCAAAGATGCAAGGGTGTGAAGGGGAACGGAGATATACGTATAGTGACCCCATCTTTTTAATGATGGAAATAGAACAGGAGGAAACAGAAGAACAGCAAGAAGTGCTGAAAAGCTTAAAAACATAGTATAATATCTTCCTACAAGTTACGATGGAAACGTAATCAAGAAATCTACCAACAGAGAGTTTCTAGAAGGAAATCATCAGAAAATGTGGAACATGTATGGGAAAAACTTAAAGAAATCGTCCTTAATTCGGCAGAAAAAGTTGCAGAGGGCCGCAATAGAAAACGAACCCCATGATGGAATGAGGAAATACGACCAGCAGTTGCAACCAAAAACAGCTAAGGGAAAAATATATACAAGACAGGAAATACAAGACATAAAAAGTATATGTGATTGACCTGATATGAAAGGCAAAGAAAAACGCTACGGAAAAATTTGGAAGATGCATCTGAACACCGAAATCCGTTCTTTAAAATTTTAGGAAACATAAAAGGGGAAAACATATCTTTCTGAGACACATGAAAGACTGTAAAGGAAAACTTATAACCAACGAGGAGGATCTTATGAGAAAGTGGAAAGGTCAGTTTACAAAATTGTTAGGAAATCAAGAAGAGACGTTAGAAGATACAGATGGAAATAAAACACCGCAGGAGATGGCACAAACAGAAAACAGGGAACTCTTCATCTTATTATCGTTCCTTATCCGTTTCGGACGTCGGAAATTAATATGGCAATTTTTACTTTGTCGGCAGCTTTCCTAAAGAGTTCTGTGGAAATTTGTCCCAATCATTTCCGTAGGTTGTACAGCCACAAATGTCTCCTTCTGCCTGCTCCCCTTCTACCTTCCTTCCATCTTACCCTTCAGTATTAGTTGTAGTATACGGTATTTATTGGTTCTCATGACGTGACCAAAGTACTGGAGCTTGATGTTGTTTGATGATAGATACAACTTCCTTGTTCTTTTGCATTCTCCTTAGTACTTTGTCGTTCATGATATACGAAGAATGCGGCGATTACCCACATTTCAAGAGCTTCTAGTTTTCTTAGCAGCACATCAGTGAGGGCCCAGGCCTCCATTCCATAAAACAAAACTGAGAAAACGGATCTCTGCTAACAAACAGACTTCTCATTTTTAAATGGCGATCGAGCTTTTACTATTTGGCTGCGAATTTCTACTGACTGCTGCCAGTCTGCATACACTACAGTACCCAGGTAAGTATATTTTTCTACGCGTTCATGGGAGCGTTGCCTAAGGTAAGTATGCCCGGTGGTTGAAGACTAAACTATATGCAAGACGGAATTACAATGACAGAACTAGAAGGTGCACTAGAGAAAATTAAGATGGGCAAGGCAGCAGGAGCAGACAACATCACAAATGAAATGTTGCCAACGATGACGGGAGAAGGGAACATAATACTACCCCATCTAAATTTAGCATGGAGACCGTACCTAAAGAGTACGGAGTAATGAAGTACCAATAATCACAGCATTATTTACAAAGGGCGATTCTAAGATTTGCAACAACTACAGAAAAATATCCCTTCTAAATACAACAGCAAAGGTATACGAAAGAATCCTAGAAAAGCGACTTATTTTGATATTTTTTGATCACATTTTTAAAATGTGGCAAGTTATAGAGAAGGCGCGTGAATTTGGAAGAAAAGAACTACTTTGCTTTACAGACCTAGAAAAAGCGTTCGATAGACTAGAATGGAAACATATATGGATAGCACTAAACTAAAAAATAAGACAGGGTTTATATACAACAAAACGTAAACTTCGTCTCAGAACCATTTGAAACAAAAAAACATAAGAGTAAGACAGAGAAGCGTACTATACCGCTTACTATTTGATTTAGTTATAGATGAAGTACTACAAGAAAGTAAACAGCTAATCGCGAAATACAGAATAGGTAACCTCAATCTAAGATCTGTGTTTGTGAGTGAATTAGTGTATGCGGATAATATGGTGCTGATCAGCAACAATGAACAAAACTTGCAATCAAACGTAAATGTATGGTACAACACATTGTGGAAATTTTAAATGACAATAAGCAAGGCAAACGCCCATCTCCTAAGGAAGGGATTGCAAGTGTCAAAAAAGGGGTTTGTTGAATCAAGGTATGAGTATGCATTACAGAAAACGGCAAACCAAAGTGAAGACATTACAAAGCACAAAAATGATGAAGAGATTCCTGGTGTTTCCACTACTACTATTTCACATGACAAGAAGGAAAGAACTGAATCTAACAAGGCGTCAAAATTACATTTGCATTTGTTACATAAAAAGAAGGTCATTGCAAATAAAGACAAAGACGCACTGGTAGAAAAAAACACATCGAAAAGTACCAAAGAAGGGCTGGGCTCTCCCTTACCGTAATATATACGGAAAAAACTCAACCACAAACTAGGTACAGCGTGCACGATCTTTCAAGCGATGAACAGTAAAGTGTTATGTACAAGCAAATCTCCAAAACGACAAAAATGGCAGTTTCTAACTCGATCCTAGTTCCAATTATGACGCATGGCAGCGGGTCATGGAACATCACGAAAAAGGGAAAGAGTTAGAAACAGGCCTAGAAGATGAGAGTTGAAGCAATAGACCGCATCCCCAATAAGGTGATCCGACAAAACTTGCTCTGCATACCAGTGAACAAAAGAATAGCAAGTAAGCACCAACGATTGTTTCGGCACTTAAAAAGAATGGAAGAAAACAGACCCCCGAAACTAGCATATGGTTTGAAGAGACCGCGGGAATGACCACGGTTAAAATGGCACGATGCAATAAACACCAAGGGAATGATTGAACTGAAGCTACAAGAAGAGCGTGAAGGAAACTATGCAACGAGTAAACTCGACACCGAAAGATATAATAAGAGTCAGCGAATACATCTAAGTTCTAAGATTAAAAAACTTAAAACTTTTACAACTAAAGAAATGTTTTCATTAGTCGTCCATAAACTGTTGGTTGGGACCATGAGTTCTCGTCACGAAGCGTGTGAAAACTTCCAGACAAACACTAAAATGAACAAAAAAGGAGGGTCTCGCGAGCAGTAGGACAGTTCAAGTTCAACGTACTGGAGTTTACAGTAACATAAGTCCTAAAATAAATTAATACTATAAACACACTATTACGCTAATAAGTACCGGACGCTCAGTTTAATTTTGATAAAATCCACAGAATTTTGCCATATTTACGGTTTACAATCTGAATAATAAGCATATTTTATATAAAGTTTGTTAATTTGCCTCATTATAAAAATCTACACAAAATTAACTCGCTTTTTCGCGAGCTGCAAATTTTAACTTTAAACATTTTAAAATAATACGAATGTGAACACTTTTCAATAGCAAATCGTAATATGTCGACGAAAATTTAATTTGAAGCTTGATGATTTATATTATTTGTAACATAACTGGTGTGTTGTATGTAAAGCGTGCTTATTAAGGCTTTAGTAAATTCTAACATCATTTTCAGTTTGGTGAACGACAAAGAAAATTATTAAATGAAACATCAAGTGAGCTTAAGCATATAATTAAAATTAAAATAATCAAAATAGTAGAAGCAATAAAACATAAGAGCTACCTCGTTTCAAATCTCATAAAGCGTACACGAAGGCACCGACAATAAGAGGAAGATTTTTGAGGGGACGTAATTTCATTTCGAGGAAAATTGGATTTGTTTAAATAACAATCTGACCAAACAAACAGAAAACCAATTATGTTTCAGGGAGTAAAAGGAATGACGGAAAGGTTTATCTAACTACAGAAACAAAGATTGTCAGTCACAATATCTAACATTAACGTTGATGGATTTTTAGAAACAAAAAGGAACTAAACGAAATTAAAGCAAATTTACATTTCAATGTCAATTTGGATTTACTGACTAAAAAGCTCGACTTAAATATTTAATTATTCCTACGAAACGTTGGTTCGTTTCCCTGCAATATTAATAACCGAAATGCTCCCTTTAAACGGATATCCATATAAATATATTATGTTATTGTCTATCTATCTGATTTTATTGCCTAAGTTTTAACCGAACAAAATAGACTAAAAAGAAAAACCACGAAATACAAAAACACTAAGTAATGCCAATGTTTTGTTTCAAATAACGCTTTTATTTCAACCAATTTAGATAATTCCATTCGAATGGCCAAATTCAATTTTATTTCAGTTGGTAATTGCGATTATGCATCATGAACATTTTTCAATTTCTAATAAGTTAATATAGTATTGGAAAAGCAATATTATATTCAATTCAGTACTATATTTAACTACGCAGTGAACAAAAAGGTGATTACGATCAAACTTCTCAATATATCGACTTTAAATTAAGCAAGAACAATAATAGAAAAGGCAACTAAAAATGTAACATTTCATGATTTGTTTACAATGTTTAAGAGGCTAAAATCGCCTCTCCTCACCTTGATTTAAATTCTTGTGTATTAAAAATGGAACAAAATAATTAAAGAAGCCCACATAAATAATACAAACTACATTAATTCTACGGAATCTTTTACTGACGTTTCCATCAGCATTGGCTGATCATCATCAGATTAACTGAAAGGAGAGACACTAAAGTTGACTTTAACACAAAATGGAATATTTTAAAGAATAATAAAATAATAATAAATTTCGCTAAGGTTTTCAGAAAACTTCTGAAATTTTTTATACATTTAGCGTATGGAGTTGGCTCTCTCTTGTAGGCCAGATCTTGCAGTAATAGTTTGTCTGCCAGTAATGCTAGTTCTTTAGCGCTATCCAGGGTGCACGTGTAGCCTAGCTTTTGCTACGGACGCGAACTAGCTTTTCTTTGCATGCGTGTACCTCTTAGACCTATATTCGGAGAAAAGTGAATGGTCATCAGGGCTCTACACCGACCTCCAGACTGTAGGAAAATCCTGCTCATTGAGAGATTCGAACAAAGGACTAACGTAACGCTAGCCTGACGCTCTTACCACTGCGCCATCCTGGCTTCTATTTCTGAAATTATCTTTGCATTTTGATATTGTCACATAATATCAACAAAGCTTTAAAAACCGCAGGGAAATTCATTTACGACTGATCAAAGAGATTATGCAACAAACCTTTCCACAGATGCTTCATCATTTAAAAACAGAGCGACTTCCGTTACCTGTAACAAAAATAATCATTATTAAAATTTTGTTAATCACACATTGCTTTTAATAAAACCAAAATAGTTCCAAAAATTGAATTTGACATTATTTTACAAGTCTTGGTTATTACACTCCAAGATGTCCTGAAGGTGTAAGGAATTTACGAATTTAACAAATGAAAATTAAAAATTGCATCTATTAAAGCGACTGGCTAATTTTCAATTTTAAAAACTCAGTAAGTGTTTTCTTTCGATTGCTTAAGATCAATAAGATTTACACAAGACAGAACCCAACAAATTTGGGCCAACTTTAAAGAAAGTATCCTAGAAGCAGCAAGAAGAACCTGTAAAACAACAAGCATAATAAACACAAAAGTTAAAAAAATACACTGGTGGATCGCGATCATAAAAGCCACAATTAAGGGAAAGAAACAAAACTCAGTCAGATTATGAAAAATAGACAAAGGATATAAAAGAAGTCAAAAAGTTAGTTAAGGACAGAATTTGGGAAAAAATAAGGAAAGCATATAAAGAAAATCAAAAACCCTTTTTCGGGACCATTAGAAATGTCAGAAAGAATAAAACCACTACAATAAACAATATTTAAAATCAACACGAAGAGGTACTTACAGATGAAGAAGAAATCATGGAGAGGTGGAGGCAGTATTTTAAAAAGTTGCTAGAAGGAACAGACTTGTTATAGAAAGAGGAATACGTAAGAGGAAATGAATGGAAAAACACAAGGAGGGAAAATCAATCAGAAGAAGATAGAAGAAGGCTATAGAATAAATACAAGAGAATATTAAGAAAATGAAAGTAGGCAAAGCGTCAGCACATGGCCAGATCACGGCAGATATGTTAAAAGCAGGAAAGGAACAAATAATAGAAATGCCGAAAACTATCACGAACAGGCTATTAAATATAGTAGTGAAAGATGCAAGACGCATCTCAACTTTATTGACCTGGAAAAAAGCCTTCGACAAAGTAAACAGGAATGATAAATGGAGTATACTAGAAGAACGAGGGATAAAAGAGAAACTTATGCAATGAATAAAACCCATATATAAACAAATCAAGAACTTTCTAAAAGCTAGACATGAGAAATCTCAAATGTTCGAAACCACAAAAGGAGTAAGGCGAGGATGTACCTATCCTGAGTCGCTTGCTGTTCTCACTTACTAGCCTAGAAAATCAAAACATCAAAAAGGCAAGTAAAGCAATACAAGGTAGGACAGTAGAAAATGGAAGAGATAAAAATTTCCGAAATACTATACGCGGATGATTTAGTCATAATAGCAAAAGACGCAAAAACATTGAATGAAAACTTGGAGGTATACAACAGCAGTTTAGAAACAGTCAGTATGAAAATAAACAAACAGAAGACGAAGACGATGGTGATAAGCAGGAAAGAGAAGACACACCTTGTAATGCTGGGAAAAACAAAGCTAGAGCAAGTCAACCGCTTTAAATATTTAGGCACAGTAGTTTCACATAATGGAAAAATGGATGAAAAAATCAGCGAGAGGAAGGGACGAGCAAGAATACTATTTAATGCAATCAAGAACACCTTTTTGCTAAAAAAAAGAAATACCAAAGGAGATAAAAACAGAAATCTTTAAGAAGGTAGGCACCCCAATTCTAACGTTTGGATCCGAATTATGGTAAAATTCAGAGCACCGAAATAATATTTCTTAGAAAAATACAGGGAAAAACAAAAAAGGGTAAATAAAGTTAAAAACAAAACCAATAAATACAGCACACAATAGAAGAAGTACAAATAAGATGATTCAGGGACCTACTGAAGATGGAAGAAGAGAGATTAATGAGAAAGATACACCAAGCAAAATCAAGTAAAAAGGAGAAGAAAGGACGACCGATGAAGACTTGAATAGACGAAGTAAGAGCTGCAATTGAAATACGGGACATAAAATGGAATGAGATTAAACAAAAGGCGCAAAACAGAACGGGGTGAAAGGAAATATGAAAAAGGAAATGGTAGAAAAACGTTAAGTAAATAAGTAAATAGAAAATCTTTGAAAACCTACAAAAATACATTTCTGTATTTCGGCATTAGAATGACATTATTCTAACACGCTTTTTGATGCTAGAATGAGCTTCATTCTTAAACGATTTTTGGTAACATTTTGTTTTCAGAAATTGGTGATACTGTATTAAATAATAGACAACCATTCAATTGCTTGGCAACAAACGTCAAATGTCTGTCAACTGACGAGCAAAAATCGCTGTTACCAACCCAACTATTTAACCAAAACTTCCCCAGCTGGAAATGTCAAGTATTTTCATAAAAAGAAACATAAATAAATAATGTAAATGGAAGCCGAAACGCAAAAACGTTGCCTTCTGTAACTTGTGTTTTAATATACTATTATACATTTTTTTTAAGCTTCTTGCAATATTTTCCTGAGTTGAATTTTTATATGTATATCTATAATAAAACAATATTTTTTAAATAAAACCATACCAATAAATTACACCGTTTTAAAGAATGCAGTAGAAAAACGTACACGTTCCAATAAAATTCTCCTTTAATTGATCAAAGGTGTCATTGGCTTCATCGATTCAATAAAATCGACAATGGTAATCGTCATTTGTTAATTGTACTTATCTAAATCTAAGATGCCCAAGGTCTACTTTAATGCATTTTTTATCAACCTAGTACTAAATCACTACATTAAAGCAGTAATTACCTCAAGTTCTACTTTTTTACTACAAACAATAACTAACATTAAGTGTTCTTCAATTTCCCAAACTTTCTTAAAGAAATATTGGAAATTTGAGGAAATATACTATTAGTAAGTAAGAAGTATAATGTCCGCAATTAGCCTTAAAAACTTGTGCTAGTATAAATCAAAGGAAATTAATTACTTAAAATAAAATAAAAATAGACAATTCGAAGAAAATTGTAATTCGAGTTAAATTAATTAAGTAAACCATCCGTAGAAACTTTCCTAGAAAAATTATTAATTAACTTTATTACAGAGTGGAGTGCGGAATTTTTCGTTATTTATTTAACAGAAGAACGGGTAAATAAAGACCTGGTATGAATTTGAAAAATGGCCATGACTATATTTGTTTAACCGCCTGTACAACGCATTAGCCTGACATTAAGTTTCTCCAAAAAAAGAACAATAATTTAATTTATGATGAAGTTGATCGCGTGAGACACTACAAACTGTAACATAAGCAATTCCCAGTAAAATAATAAGCTAATATGAAAATTTCCATTAACAGTTTTAATATATTCCAAACGTATCAGATGAAAACACTATAATAAAAACAATGATCGAAAATGGGCAACTAATAACAGAATTAGTTCAATCAAATGTCCACATGAGTTGCGTGCACGTTAGAGAAAATGATATTAAAACAAGTACTTATTAAAAGAAAGGAAAAAAAGTAGGACAATCAATATTACCATTAAAATGTAAAACAGAATCTGCATTCAAATCAATTCTGTGCCGTAATTATAAAATGTTTTATTCAGTAATTATTTTCAACAACTATTTTACGTGTTCGTTAAAATATTTAAATTCCAAATAGAGTTAACGCAAATTACATGAACATTTTCGAAACTACGGGAATTTTTTATGTAAATTGTTGCGTGGAAACAGTAGAGAACATTTCATATTTTCTTTTTTATTTTCAGTAATCAACTTCAGTTTCCCAAATCTATCTAAATACCTCAACGGTTTACTCTGGCAGCGGTGATTCATTAATCTTATTTCATCTTCTCGCAGATCCCAGGTTGTATTACCCATTGCCTTTTTTTTATAAATTTCGTGTAGAAACAAACCTTAGACGAACTTCGAATAAATATGAAAAATAACGGGAAAATAAATTTATCGCGAAACTTGTTTATTTGAAAATTGCGATGTTTCACATTGATTGATTTTATTTCTTTGGTAAAAAATTCTAGTCTCCTACAAAACTTCCTCTTTTCAATAACAATGCAGGTTTTAAAAACAAAATATTTTGTTAGCTTAAAAAATTCATGAAATTTCAAAATTACCATTCATATTTTTACGGAAATCTGAGTTACATTGTACAAATTTTGCAGTGTCAGCAGAAACTACATAATTTTAGCATTACAATAATATTTTTATAAATAAAATACAACGCCAAATTAAAAAAATATGAATTATGGTTTTGATTATTCTGGCAAACTGAATGGAATTTCGGGGTACCTAACTTAAATAATCGACTTAGCTTCAGACTATTGTCTACTTTCCAGAGATTTAGTAAAGACTCACTAAATAAAGACTGTGGTCAAAAAAGATCGGGAAGAATTGCAAATAAATAACATAGTAGTATTTGTAATTTATTCGTCCAAATCTATCCCCCCCCCCCCTTCAAAGTAATGCCCTCTCACTGCAGTACATTTATATCATTGTTTTTTCCAATCCTCGAAAAATGCTTTAAAGCCGTTTTCGTGAAATCCCTTCAAAACTCGCAGTGAATTTCCTTTGATGGCGTCACTCGACTCAAAACGGTGACCACGAAGAGGAAATTTTAGTCGAGGTAATAGGAAAAAGTCGCACGGTGCCTTGTCACGTGAATAGCAAGCTTGCGGAATCGTGTTTGTTGAATTCTTGGCCAGAAATTTATGTACAACAAAAGCATTGTGAGCAGGTGCATTATCATGATGCAAAATCCATGAGTTAGCTCGCCACAAATCTGGTTGTTTTCTTCAAATTGCTTTACGCAGAATGCTCAAATAGTACTCCTTGTTGACGGTTTGGCTAGTGGGAAGGAATTCGTGATGCACAACACCACTACAATCCAAGAAAACCCTCAGCTTTATCTTGATTTTCGATTGAATTTGACGTGGTCTTTTCTGTCTTGCTTCACCTTTCGAACGCCATTAACTTGATTGTTGAGTTGTTTAGGTGCCAAATGCGTAAATCCAGGCTTCATCGCCTTAAGGATTCGGATTGAAAAGGCACCTCCTCGGCAACTTTAACACGTTGTTGCTATTGGAAAAAATTCAATGTGTTCGAAACGACTAGAGAAGCGACGCGTCGCAAGCCCCATCTTTTAAAATTGCTTAACAAGATCCAAATGATACTGGAAAATGTTCAAAAATATCCCTAATTGTTATACAACGATCTTTTGAATATCAAATCTTTGCCTTGAGCGACGTGTTATTCATCAGTTGAAGTGGATCGCCTACCCCCTTCAAGGCGTTTTCTGAACATCCCGTACCACTCTTGTGGCCTTCTATGATCGTTGGTAGTAACCCACCTTTTCTTCTCTGTAAGTTGTTTAACTTCTTCTTCGGTTCTCCTTAGAACTTCCTCGTAGCTTATTCTGTCTATCCAACTTATTGAAAGCACCAAAAGCTTCTTTCCATTTTCATTTTACTTGCTGTTCTGACCGTCCATGCTTCCGACCAAGCATACAGTAGCACACTCCCTATATAAGTTTTAATAAACTGTTTCTTTATATTTAGTGATAATGTATTCGATGTTAGAAAATTCTTCATTTGGTAGAAACTCCTCTTCGACATTTCAATTCTGGTTCTAATTTTTCTATTGCATCTTCCATCTTTGGTTATTATGCCATTTAGAACTACATTAACATTTTGTTCGCCACATATTACAGTTTTAGATTTCTTCCTGTGTATTTTCATACCATATTCGTTGTTCGATATCATTTTCACTACCTCTCTAATTGTGTGTTTAGTTCTTCTTTGCTTTGCGCCCTCTGCATATTGAATCATGTCAACTCTCTCTCACGCCATTAATTTTTATTCTTGTGGTCACATTGTCTCTTATTTTATTTATTGCTTGTTGCATACATAGATTGACAAGTATCGGTGAGAGGACACATCCCTGTCACCTTTCACATAGATTAAATAGGGTGTTAAAATTTTATGTTACCGTTTTCAGAATTAAAGGATCTGTTGAAATCACGAAAAAAGTAGGGCGGTTCCATTTAATTAATAATTCCAAAAATTAAATCAATAGTGTTTTTTATATCTCAAAATAGATCCAGAGAAGTCTACCTTATAAATAGAGTTTATAGTGCTTGGCCGTTAGGTTGCTGCAAAAACTATATGTATATTGTAATAAATATTTTTAAAATAAAATGATAAAAGAGCCTTTTTCAGTTGCAAAAATAATGCTTAAATCGTCCATATAGCACCCATTTTTTTGTACTATTTTATAATATTAATTAATAGGGCTTTTACATTAGTAAGATTATTTTTTATTATAGAAAATAGTATTGTTGCTTACATTTTTTAAATTAAAGTAAAATAGATTGATGCGCAGATTTTATATCCCGCAAAGGTAAATTCCTAGTAAACCTCGAGTCTACTGGAAGTAACTGAAAGACAAAACTTTTTTCCATTTTTGTGTTTCAGAATTTGTAGTCTTTCCATATTTCTTGCTATTTTCTCATTTTTCTGAGTTTTTTTCAAAGTTAAAATAAAATGACACTTGCAATACAAACAATTTGCATTAAAAGTGCGTGAAAAGTGAATCGTTTATTGATTTTTACTTATTGTTTACGTTTTTCACAATCTCTGTGAAAAGAAAGCGTTAGTAATTCAAGTATTAAAGGCTTGCTTAGGCATACTGCAGAAAAGCCTCAATCTTCAGAGGTAAGCCCAAACTCTCAGAGTAAAATTTAAAACCAATTGAGTTTTTTTGAATAATGAAATACGTAGGTTTGTAATGTTCTATAACAACGATCGGAAGTTTTATGTGTACGATTGTCGGTGAGTATTAGAGTAGTGCGAAGTTCTATTCTTTGGTAAATCAAGCTTTGTGTAACAGGAATCGGAACATGTTCAAACGTGGCATAAAAAATGCTGAAAAGCAGTGTGGATTCCACCTCATGTTTCCCAGCGCTGGCAGGCATTGTTTCAAGAGTGCTTCGAGGTAGTGGAGCTTGCTCTTTGGAGACCCTTTGATGGATTTCACGCATGTTTTGAGATGTGCGTAAAATCAAGAAAGGAAAACACAAAGTAGGGCGGAGGCAACTTTTCCATAGTCTTCTGGGAGCAATAGGTTCACTGAGAACGTTGATACGTTACGTGATTTATCAGACATCTATTAAATCAACCGGTATTAGGGTCTCAATCAATATTGCGGTCTCATTCCGTTTCCTGAGCGGGTTAAGATTCCGTTTCCAAGACAATAACTTTTAAAAAGAGGACGCTTATTAGATTTGCTACGCCGTGTATCAAATTATTATAACTCGAGAGCGCCGTACAACGGAGTCATTACTCGACCTCATTTCTGCTGCTTATTACGCGCTTCAAGTGCCTTAATTACTACTGGGTTTTTATCAGTCGAGAATTTCGTCTCGGGTTTGTCAAAGGCAAACATCCGCTTAGCTGGAAGAGGTACGCACGGAGCTTAATTAATTACAGCAGCGGTGACGAACGGCAACTTCACGATTAATGACGCAATGGATGCCAACTTCGCGATTAACGCATCACAGATGAGATGCCGCATGCCTTTACAAACCAAATTCGCCTGGCGACTTACGCAAAATTAACGCGGGCGCCATGTAAACCCAAGAAACCAACGTAACGAGTAACAAAGCTGGTGATGGACTAATAGTTAACCCTCGACTTCTCGCTTGTATTTTATTGTTACTATAATACTAATTGCTCGAAATTAAAGCTTCCCAGTAAGCGTAAAACGCTGTGTCGAGATTAATTTGTTCGTTTCATCTGTCGTCATCTTTCCATATCTAGAAATGTAGCAAATGAAGTAACAGAACTTGAAGATAAACTGTTAAATAAAGGTGATGAAGCTTCAGAATCTACGAAACGAAGTTAGGTTTTCCGGAAAAGCACTTCTATTAAAAATAAGAAAATGAGAGCAATTCTGAACGTTTAATAAAGTGCAGAAATAGGTTGCAGTTTTTAAAGTTTTGCTGTGTTCTTTTTATTATTATCTTCAAATACAGTTACTTAATTGAGGTTGAAAAAGCTGTACTTTTTCCGCCCGACAGAGTAAAAATAACTCTTTCCACGATAATCCTAAAGGAAAGCGTATTATGATTAAAACTTCATTAATTCCTAGCGCGAAGCCGGTCTTAAACTTCTTATTCTTCGTTTCAGAAGTGGTTAGTACAACGAAAAAGTATACACTTCAGACTTTAGAAGAACTTGTTAGTGTTTGAACATTTCTTCTTATTTCAATGTTTTTGCAGTTTAGTGATTTATAACAACTTTAGAAATATGTATATTTAAATTTAGTATCTTTAGCAAGAGAAGGACACAGCAGTCCTATTTTTACAATGTTCATTGTTTTAATGTGCTCATTTCTTAGATTCTTGCCTTTTTCCATTATTATTCTCAGAAAGTTTTTGCTGTTGAATTGCTGTAAATTTCCGTATGAAAATTATGCAAATATTTTGGTGTTTTGAAAATAAACAAATAGTTTTAACTTAATGTAATGCCAGAGCTTCAATAAAATAGTTGTGTTAGTTAAATTTCAGCTGGGTACATTGCTTCAGCAGTCTGTTCTGAAACAACTTGTTATTTGTTTTTAGTTAACATTTTACTTCGTCTGCTAATTTATTCTTAGTAATTTTAATCAGTCAGAAATACCTTGCCTACTTTACTACACTTCTTTCTGAGAAACAAACATTATAAGCTGAGACTTTTTATCTCATACAATAATAATCTTAATTGCTACAACAAGATCAGTTAAACTGTTATTGATTCACCCAGGGTGTTTCAGTAATTTCTAAACAAAAAAAATTGTATGGGTTGTCTGATTTTAATTTCTTTAATTGAATGTTGCATAGAGAGAAAACTGAAGAAATACTAGGAAAATAACGTTCCGACTTAGGTGATATACATTAACTGGTTTAAACAAAGTTTAAATAACATTAACATGTTTCGCATAATATTTAAAAAAAACAATGAATTTGCATAAATTATGATTGTTAGAGAGATAAAAGTCGCTTTTAAGAAACAATTAATAAAGATAGATACGAGTAGATAGATTATCCTTTTTAAGATATCGATCTGTTCTTTGGTTTGTTAAATAGGTGTGTAAAATGAATAATTGAAAATGCCATTTTAATTGCAGATGAACCTTACAAATTCTTATGGATAACCTGCAAAATATACACGAATTATTTTAAAACCTGCGCCTTTCACAATAAATTGTGAAAAGCCTGGCTGAATTATTTTAACCTTTTTACATAGAATTAAGTGAGAAGGCTCGACGACGTCTTCATTAGTTTTTAAATCACTACAGAACTGACTTAGAGACGAAAAACTCTTAAAAATACAACCAAAATTCTACCCCAATAAAATGAAACTTTTCTTTGAATTCGAATAAAATTCTTCTAAATATTTAGAAGCCAAGACACGTAACTCTTCAGTTTTTCAACAAAACAAAGCAGATTGCATTGAAACACCACAACTAAAATCATTCAAGTAGAAGATAACGCCAAAATTGCGGTATTGCTTTTCAGGGAGACATGAAACGGATAAGATCTCAAAAAGAAACAAAGCATTGAAAACAAGTCTTCCATGCTACTAAGTTATGTCCGTACATACTCCAGTTAGTCGTAAACCCTTTCTTATCAGAATGAAATAGACACTGAAAACTTATTTGAAAATACTACGCCAGTTTATGATAAAACATTGCGGGATAGTATTTTTAAACTATCGTTATTATTTCAGACTTGAAATCGATGAGAACCTACAGAAATGTCAGACCGGTATACCAAGGGTGCAATAAAAATAAAAGTTAGAAAAGCACATAAATCCACATTTTACCTTAGTTTATATTATTCAGTTAAGTAGTAAGCTGGTAAAATAGATGCTTCTAATGCGTTCCCGCTTTTTCTCGGGCAAAGAAAGTCCTCAAAGGAAAAGAAATTCAAAGAAAACCTCTAATCTGATTAGAATGTAGCATTTTCAGTCGGAATAAATATTAAAACGTTTTCTTCGGCGTTCCTATTAGAAGAGATCTTTTATTAGTCATCTGAGGTTTTAGTTGGTTTCATCCAAATTGATAATAAACGTATTCTGTTATTACTTTACATATTATTTTAATGCCTCAGTTTTACTACGCTTAAAGGGATTCGTTTAAATTACTATTATTAATAAAAACGGGAACGAATTTTATACGCGCGAATTTAATTTGGACCAATTATCCAACCGAAATAACCAGAAGGTCTAGAAAAGGATAAATAAATTATCTCGCAAGTTTAATAATGAAACGAATGAAATGAATCGTATTGCTTACAAAGGGTCAACAATTAACTTAAGTTCATTTCCGTTCTGAAAACGCAATAAAAACTCCCCGTGCCTTAGTTCTAATCTTTATAGAGTGTGTAGAGTTTTTCTCGGTTTATTTTGGGGGTCATTTTTCAAAACGACTCGAGAAGTTGTTATTTTTTTCCAGCGGCGGTTTTAATTTAACGCATGAGCTGATCCATATTTGCGTTTGGGTACCCAAGTGCTAAATTGCGTAATTAAATAAACTAACTTATAATTAACACGTCATAATCGAGCAGATGGCACGCAGGAGTCGGTTATTATTAAATGGCACATCTCGAGCAAGAAGGTATTTCGGCCAGTATTGTTTGTACTAACTTGTGGGTATCAACCCTAAAATGAAAACTTGTTCGTGAGGTCTGTACGTTGGTGTTGCAAGGTAATCTAGCGGGAATATTAATAACCCCTCCCTTATTACTTGGCTGCTATTCTGACCCGTCCTAATTATCCCCTCATCCTCACCTTCCCTAGGGTTTTGTATCTATTTCAAAGGTTTCGAGCGTTCAGGCGCAATAATGACCTTATTTTGATACACGAATCTATCAGTTCTCGTCTCTGTTGCTTCCCTGTTTTCGGTTTTCGAACGAACTCGATAAAACTCGATGCTAATCACTTTTCAGCCGCACGAGCTTTTCAATTCCTATCTTCGCAGACACAGATTGACTTTAAACCAAACCGTGTTGAAACGGCCAGTTGACCGAAGCACCCCACTTTTCAGCCTTCCAAGTATTTTACACGTAACCGCAGAAAGGCAAAACGATTTCCATCTTCGTAATTAAGTTTCTTTATTATAAACGTGAAGTTTCGTAATGCCCAAACGTTAATTAGAGTCGACTTACGGCATGGTGAATACTTCATCAGCGCCCTTTAAATACTTGATGATCAGGGATGTGACGTCAGACCCAAGACACAATGGCTAGTTTTCAGAGTTCCGCCCTTGTCTTGCCTTTCCCTCGACTACAATGTGCGCATCTTGAATTATTTAATGTTATCTAAAGAAAGGCACCACGCTATTCTATTTTAGCCCGAATCACGACAAACGACGAATCTGTGGCAATCGACTGTTAATTGGATAGCGAAGGACGCCCCTAACCTTACCCTAATCTCGGCCTCAGTCTTGGGGTCGCAGTTAGACGGTTTCAAAAAGATCAGTTTTCACTCTAGTCTATTTTGTTCATTCGTCTACTAATTTTATGATTAAAACCTTTCCACAGAATTAAGTATCTCGTTCAAGTTTAGAATTACACTCTTAATTAATATTTTAATCGATACTGCCACACCAACCCTCTACAATTGATTGGCGAATTATACGAGCTCTTTACTGCAGTCTCTGCACCATAATTCGATAAAAAATTGCTTAATTAAACAACGCAAAAGTGTTTTTTTTTTTTTTATTAAGCGCCAACATTTTTCAAATCAACCCTCACATTGTTGTATTTGCATACCGGACAACTTTTATAGAAATACTTTCGGCGAAACATCTACAAAATTCCTGCGTTATAGATGTTCTACATACAAACAATTTAAGTAATTTCTCAGCGCCTACATCACTTGTTTCCACTATGTTGCAATTAAGTTATTTCAAAAATCAAAAAACCGAACGAACAATTGCTATCGCATAATAAACTTGTTAGTCATTTTACGTACAGAATTGTCCCAATTTTAGCAGCAACGTTTTATAATAAATTACCCTTGTTAATCCTTATCTTTCGTAAAAGGTACGTGATCTCCTACATATAAAACGTTATAGTGGTTTTGTTAACAACTGCGAACTACTAATTTGGTAATCTCTTAAACCATAATTTCGTAACTACCGAAATTAGCAAGAGGTTTCATTAAACGTCGATCAAACACCCCATTTGTTTTAGTTAAGCTTTCCTTTTAAAGCTTAGGCTTAGGTATTTATGAATAGCCTAAATTTCATTGTTTAAAATTTAAATTTGAATGCAGCGTAGGTTACTTAACATACCTAATTAGTTGTCTACACCGACGTCAGGGAGTAACTACAGAGATAAAATGAAGCTAAAACCCAAATCTTTTCTTGTTATTAAGCTTCGAGCAATTTTTTGAATTTTCTCAGCATTACGGTTCTATTAGGCAAACTTAATAGCATTTCTTCAACAGAAACATTTCAGTAAGACCACGTAAAAGTCATTAAATTGTTGAAGCTGAGACTTCTAGCGATGAAATTATACGTGTTCATATAACATGTACGGAACAGTTAACAAATGAGCTGCATGACTGTATCATCAAATAAAGCAAGTGGTTCGCTGCCAACTCGTATGGAAAACATTCGTTCAGTCGTTGATTTAATTTGCACATTCAAATAATTCTATTAAACGACTTAATTTAATTAATATTCTCTGCTGAAGTTCGTTTGATAAAATCATCACGTCTGTTAACTTCGTTAATTTTTGGTATTATTTACACTTTTGTTGATTATTACGTTTTGTATTCTCGAATTAAATTTTAATTAACACTTTTTAAGTGGGTTTGATTTTTTTAATTCCTCTTTTGCACTGCTTTTCCTTGCAGATATAAAAAAGAACAATAGCAAGAAGACATACAAAACGGATTTTAATTATTTTTAACTCATGATTTTGGTTTTCCTTGATAATAGCAAGAAAACGCACAAAACAAGTTTAATTATTTTTTACTTATTAAGTGTAATGGTTTTGGCCTTTCATGGTTCCTGTATGTGTTAAAATACGTTTCTTCCAAATAAATTTTATTATTTTCTACATTTTTTTAATTCCTCTTTCAATTATTTTTTACTTACTAAGCTTAACGATTTTGCCTTTCATGGCTCCTGTGTGTTTTAAAATAGGTTTCTGCTACATAAATATTTTTACTATTTTTTGCATTGTTTTAGCTGATTTTTTCATTCCTCCTTTGTATTGCTTTTCTTTACAGAAAGAAAAAGAAGAATAGTAAAAAAGGCAATAAAGGGTTTAAATTACTTTTTGCTTAGTAAGTTTAATGATTTAGATTTTCATGATTTTGGTGCATTTTAAAATACGGTTCTTCCACTACTGCAGTGTTTTTAGTTGAGATTTTTTAATTCCTATTCTGTATTAGTTTCTTTTATAGAAATAGAAAAAGAATAATGGTAAAAAAGGCAAAAAAGGGTTTAATTATTTTTCTTGGCAAGCAATAGCCTATCACAGTATATCACAGTTAAGAAGAAAAGCTAAATTTGCAAACATATCAATATACAACGTCTACGAACCTACAAAAGAGAGGAAAGAGGAAGAAAATGATATGTTCTATGCTAACATACAGGAAGCATTAGATGTTGTACCATGACGTTAAAATAGTTCTTGGGGATTTTAACGCGAAGGGTGGAAAGGAAAGCTATTACAAGACATTCATATAGGCAGGCACAGCCTACACGAAGAGAGCAGTCCGAATTGAGAACGATTAATAGACCTCGCCGGCAGCACAGTAATAATATGGTAGTATGCAGTACACGATTTCCACGCCAATAAATCCATAAAGAAACATGAATTTCCCCAGATCCGTTAACGAGAAACCAAATAGACCACGTAGTGATTAATTCAAGACATCTGGCTGATATCCAAGATGTACGTAGCTGTAGAGGGGCGGACTGTGACTCCGAAAATTCAAAAATTTGACACAAAGAAGCTGAGGAAAACAGTGATGAAAAACGAAGAGGACAGGGACATGCAGGGGAAGGAATTAAAAAGTATAATAATCACAACGGCAAACGAAGTTTTGGGTACAGAGCAAAATGCAAAACAAAACAAAAATTGGTTTGACGAAGAATGCAGGCATTTCCACGAACGAAACGAAGCAAGATTAAAAATGATAAATATAACATAAACGAGAAAAACAAGGAAAGGTATAGTGCTAAAAGGGAAGAGATTAAAAAGGTTTACATGCAGAAAAGACGGGACCACGAAAATCAGAAACACAGGAGCATAGAAAAGGAAGCGAGGATAAGAAAAAGTAGAGAATTTTCTAGGAAAGTGGGCGATCAAAAAAAAGTTTTAAACCCAGACTAAATATGTACCTATAAAAACGAAAAAGGAAATCTCGTTGCTGATAAACAAGGTTGCTTGAAAATTGGAAGGAACATTTCAAAAAGCTATTAAACTCGCATGAAAAAAAACAACCGTCCTGAAGAGATAGAGCGAGAACAAAATGAAGAAATACAGGAATGCGATGTGACACCCACAGAGGAAGAACTTCTTGAAACAATTAAAAATTTAAAAAAAGCAAAACCCCGGAAGAAGATCAGACAACGAGTGAAATGATAAAATATGCGGGAAAATAATTACAGAAAAACTATGTAAATTTCTGTTAAGAGTATGGAAAGATGCTGAAGCACATCGATAATAATTTGTCCGCTGCACAAAAAAAGGAGATAAAACCGTTTGCCATAACTATAGGGGCTTTCCTAAACGTTGGAACAATGGAAAGGGAGGTGGGTAATTATCAAAATTGCTTTAGGAGAAGGAGGTCAACTTTGGATCACAACAACGCTACAAGAAATACTCGAGAAAAGTTACCAAGAAAACAACGTCGAATTATATCATCTTTTATTTTAGCCAGGCCTACGATAACGTATCGCGTGAAAAGATGTATGATATACTGGAACATTTCAATGTTCCCATAAGGCGAATTAAGTTGATAAAAATGTACCTAGAAAACACTGTTACTAAAATAAAAATGCGCGAGTCACTAACCGAAGATTTTCAAGTTAATAACGGGCTGTGACAGGTCGGCCCACTGTCAACGATTCTATTTAATCTAGCTTTAGAGTAGTTGATGAGAAAATGAGTCATAAACGAAGGTGGCAGGACGGTGCAAATTTTGGCTTTCGCAGACGAAACAACTATAATATCCAAAACATTGGCCGGAATGGAAGAGGTATATACTTAGTAGTCTAGCAAGAACAGCAGAAAGTATAGGACCCAGAATAAACTAAAGTAAATCTAAATTTATGATTACGTTAAGGAAAAGATCGGAGCAATATCAACCCCTAGAGCTCAACAACAGTGTTTTCAAAAGAGTAGGAGCTTTTAAGTATCTCGGAACAATCGTCACCGAAACTAATGAGATATCCGAAGATGTGGCAGCACGGATCACAGCTGCCACTAAGAGTTACTAACTATGCACTGCAACCTATATTTAAATCGAAGGAGATCTCGATAAACACTAAATTAACCAACGTTATGAATGGTTCCGAAACTTATTAACACGCTAAACATTTGGGAGCGGGAGATTTTAAGAAGAATCTTTGGACCAATACAAGATAATGGCGAGTGAAGAGTGCGATATAATTTTGATGTGAGACAGATATGGGGAGCCAACTATAGTGAGCGAGAAAAGGAGGTGTTAGAGTAGGGTGGCTGGGAAACGAGAATCACCAAAAGGATTTTTAAAGGTGATTGTGTTGGGAAAAGTCCAAAAGGACGACCGCGGGCGCGCTGAGTGGAAATGGGGGAAAGACCAGGAACTGGCGGGTGTGCGAAACTGGAAGGCGAAATCGGAAAACAGAAAGGAATGGCGTGCAATCAAAGAGAGAGTGGGGAATCTACAGAACCAGGCACAAGGGTGACGAACTTACTCTGGTTACAGTCAGTGTTGGAAAGCTCAGCTTTTCTTATATGTATAGAACACATTTATCTTTTATCCAAACATCATCTTGATACCCTACTGACACATTTTTTCACCTTTCTTCTTTATTTCAAAAAGGTTAGGTAAATATATTACACTTACAAACATATTGAAAATTATTTTCATGGTTAACATGAAAAACTACCACACTTTCGAAAAACAACCGTCAGATACGAAGCTACTTGAAAAATTTAGAAATTTTATGTAAGTTACGAAACGACGAACGAAGATGTAAACATAAAAGAATAACTAAGAACAATTTAGATTCATTATACAATTAGGGGGTGTTAGTGACAATACGTCAAATAGGTCACGTCCTGAAGGCCAAGTCCAATATCAATAACTTATTAAATATTCCATAATTGGTCGGAAAACATCCGTATTTCTATTAAAATCCAATAATTATGATTATGCTGTAAGTCAGGATTGCTACGCGTTATAACATTATGAAAAACGAATTTATATACCTATAATGTAAGATAAGATATCGAGATACTGATAATAATTTAGAGGACCTCAATGCAAACACCTTTAACTAGAATTAAATATTTGCTGGTTTATTTTCTGTCTTTAAAAAAGCAGCTGTAATAATTATCATTCCTTGTTAAATTATTTATTTTAAAATTGGAAACTCTGGAATTGAAATTTTAGTTTATGTTGGAATATTTGCTGGTTTTCTTTCTGTTTTTAATACAAAAGATCCAACTGTAGTTTCTGTTTGCTAATTTACTTTCCTTGTAGAAACAGGAGAAAAATAACAGTAAAAGGCGAAAAAACGTTTTAATCGTTTTTTACTACATAAATTTAATTATTTTGCTTGTTTACTGGTATTTTGGTATGTTTTAAAATACTTTTTTTTATTCTATACCGCAGGATGTTTGAGTTAAGTAGAGGAGCTACAGATGGATTTTTTTAAATACAAGAATTATTTTTTTAATAAAAAGTTTTATAAAAATACCCCATTTTTACGATTTCCAAGTATTAGAAATTTGACGGAAGATACTATCAATCAACCCCCCCCATTTAAGTCAGTTAGGTCGTGGAGGCTGATCATTATGTGAAATCAGGAGTAGGACGATAATCAAACCCTAATGCGTGTAGATTTCTAAGCGGGTGAAGAATGTGAATGCTTTGAGACGAGAGATAAATTTCAAATTCAAATCGAGTTCAGCCCCGGTTTGTGTGTCAAGCGAGAGGTCTACGAAAGATAATATTTCAGGAAAGCAGACTTCCACTAAAACTTTCCAAATTTTAATGGAGGTACGGGGGTCCGCCTAAAGATGCTCGTTGTTTACTGCTAATGCACTTTCCACAGAACTGCTTTCCTGCCACAAGCTTACGCTAATAGATTTTGCGATCGCGCTGATAAAAGCTCGTTTAGCATGTTAACTATATATGCGTGCGGAAGTGCAGGGGAAAACTTCAGAAGTACACATCAAGAGATAACAAACAACATGTTTGATATCACAAATGCCCTACTTCATTTACCTTTCCCTCATTTTTTATGGATATAATCTACACCACTACGATTTCGTGCCCCACAGGACCAGCAGATTGCTCGAGTCGTAGATTTTTCAGTATGTCGAGATTCTTTGGTCGTTCTCCTATGAGAATAAGATGATGAAATGCCAATTTTTTATATAAATCGTTTTTAAGTAACCCCCACGATGACACGGGGTTAAAAACCCTTTTCACGCGTGCCGAGCTATTTTCACAATCAAAGTGACACCTTTAAATTGAAAATCGAATTTCAATTATCGGACGAATTTGTTACGCAAACAACGGATATCGGATAATTAAATTTAAAACATACTTTTATAATTAGCTTCATTAACTGTGACCTTATTTTAAGTTTACTGCAGGTAGTCGATACGAGGTTGTAGTATAATAAAACTTCTAAGTTAACATTCAAGTTCGACTGGGGGTGCGTAGGGCCGCTCAGGAAATCAATACCTGCGTAGATAATGCAACCGGCGAAGGTTTTTACAAGAGTGCGTTTCTTATTTATTTTTTGATTGGCCATAGCTTTGATAGCCGTAAAGACTACTCGTTGATGAAACGGGGAAAGAAATTCCATATATGTATTGTGAAACCCCTTATGATTCTCATGATGAACGACTAACACAGATGGAAAAGTCGGAGGTATTCGGGTCACGAAAACAAAATACGTTGTAAAAGAGGCGGACGAAAAAAGTAGTTCGCACAGATTGGTGATATATTAAAAGAAGCAGTCGAAATGAAAGGAAGAGGCGTTATTCATGAAGATGTATGGTGAAAAGGCCAACCGTGAACGAACCTGTTAGTTATCAAAGTCGGGATTTGGTGGCCTAAAGGTTATTGCCACACAAAATAACCCTTTAATGTTATTTACTTACAGTTCAACGATTTTTTCCAGCCCGGACAGTCGGTATTAATTATGGGAACGCTATCATATCCGTCGTCATAGAAGGGCTAGAAGTAGAAACGAATAATTCTTTCGGCCATCCTACACCTAATCCTTCCGCATTAAATTGATATATCGGTAGGATACAGAAAAACTCTTCGGTTCGGTGAGAAGTGGCCATTTTATTCGGTGTAATGGAAAAGGCAAAAAAATCATCTCGATAAAGACTTCCTCCTCATAATTTTACTTTCTTAATTTAAAATTCAAATATTACCATTTTATCGTTCAAAAATACATCATTGTAAGTACAAGATTTACATTATTAATGAAGCGGAAGGAACTCTAAAACCAAACTTTATCCAGATAAAGATAAGTAATAACGAAATTTTTAAGAAAGTCACCAGGTCTGGAAGTATAAGAGACTTTAATTCGATACGAATTTAAAGTTTCGGAAATTTTTAAATTTATTTCCCGATAACAAAGTGTCAAGAAGGGCAGATTCTTATACTCGTCAGAAAGAATCTAAAATTTAGCCATCTAAAAAAGTATGAAGAGGTTAATCTACTGCCGAAAGCTTGAAGAGGATCAAAACTCATCAGAAAATAGACAACTCGAGAATTTCTCGCGGATTTTTTCAGAGGCCGTCTTCGAGTTTTCGTCAATAAAGGGCAGCAGGCGATATGGAGCCACTTCGGGCAATTTCACTCCGGGATTTGCGTCTTTGGTAATTTTATCAGTTATTGTTCTACTTCATCGCATTTCGTCGATATGAAAGCGACCGACCTTTATGCAGATTAACGGCATCAAATTCTGGAGTTATCTTCGGCGTTGAAATTCATGAGCGGACAGTGACGGTGGATTATCGAGTACGAATTATGCAGAGCTAGTCCTAGTGGCGCAATAATGTTAATAAGCTTGATGTTCCCGCTCTGTGTAACTCAATCGCACCAATTAGACGTATTAATTGCCACATTTCTCGCAAGAGACCCATTTACATAATTACTGAAACCAGGCTGCTGCTGTATATTGTGGTACATTTAATTAGCTTGATATTATAAAATCTCGAACTTAATACGCTTTATATGCCGGGACTTAGAGCTACATCGCGTTTATACCACTAACTAACGACAAAACACAATTTACTTTACTTGCTTGCGTAAATAGCTACATATACAACGCTATTTGCCTCGCTATAAGATATTTCAGGGTGAACCTTACACTTTCAGCTACCATTTTCAAATTTAATCGATATTACCTATGCTCATGTGACTTTGAAATACTGACGTAAAGGTAAACGAATTATTTTCTGATACACTTACAAACTTTACCAAATATGAAAGTAAACGCCTTACCTCTTCGATAATCTTAGAAACGTACGTTTCGGCCACTGGTGCCAATTCATACATGAAATTAAAGTTAAATGTATTTGATTATTACACTTCACCATCTTCAGCCTAATTTCATAAAAGACCGAAGTGTTATACTTAATCATCGTAAGCAATTTATTAATTATTTCTCAATTCCACTATTCTTAAATAGATTTTAAAATTTAAGCCACCTACTTGCATTAAAAATTCTGTTTAAATTTACTTATACATAATACATTAACTTTAATCCGAAATAATCCCCTTTTGAAATACTTATGCATATCTGCTTCTTTTAAACTAGTCAAAAAATCCATTCCATCTTGATATTCTACTAATATATTTCTGCACCCTACTTCTTTGTTTTAAAAGGTTAGTTGTACAATGTGATTTTTTAAAAACACAATTTCCCAATGTATGGTTAAAGGTTGAATAGAAGTACTTGCAAAGCCCTATTCTGAATAACGTTTGAAATTGGCAAGATAAAAAAATTATAAAGTAAATTTTACGAATTTATGAAATATTTTATTCGTATTTTCCAAGTTATTCCGAAACTATTGTAGTAAAATAAAATCTTCAAAAAGGTAGTTGTGTGTAAAGGTTAATTGGATGAACTTACATGGCCCTTTAGAACCGTTCTTAATTCTTGCTGTACTACAAATTTCCAACTGAACGTTTCAGAGAAAAAATAGTTAAAACCCAGATAAATCCCTTTTGAAAAATGAAAAAATCACTCATCGAAAATCTATTTTTCGTTAAAGTATGTGAATTTAAAGCAACAATCTTTCAACATAAATTCAGACTATGAAAGGTATACAAATCGCTACATCATGCAGTATAATACCCGCAGTAATAAATGTAATAATAATTGAAAGAAGGAAGCCTACATTTTAGTAAAATATCAAAATACTAAGCTGAAAACTAAAGTCTTCACACTGAAAAAGAATTAATTTTGTCCGTTAAAGACACCAACTAATTACGAAATACAAAAATCCGAAAAATTTAACGGATGTGTTCGTCCTTTCCTCATTGTGATAAGAAATTTACAACTGAAAATTTCAACGAATTAATATAATTAAAAGCCAGATAATCATGTCTTGAGAATTCATTTCTGCATCAATTTTCTGAATACAAATTTAAATTTACAACAACTGAAAAATCCCACAAACATGCATAAAAAACTATAAGAGTTTACTTTATTGAAGTGAAAAAGGCCACAATTTAGCAAACTTTGAGGTTTTTATTTGTAAACTCAATTTTTCATTCTGAAAAAAAATTTCCAAGAGTTTAAACGCCAACGCCTGAAATTACTTTTTTATAAACAACTTAACAGATTAATTTCGTGTCTTTAGTCGCCTAATAATTTGATCTACAAAAAAAAATTGAGCAGAAATTTTAATTTATTTACTACTTACGCAGTACAAGTGAAGAGGCAATAAAACAAAATCTGCAGTTTGAGGGTTTAAAGCTACATAACTTTCCGTAAACTCATAACTGCAAACTGGATAGAATTAATATCATTAAAATGTGTGATATTTTCGTTTAAAGGTAATGTTTAAAGTAGTTTTAATTGTAACATGTAATTGTATGACAGATGTAATCACTTAAAGTGCTATCTACATAAATAAAATTATTAAAACTCAATATTTGGATATCTTTTTTGACAAAGGAAAAAATTATCTGTTGAGAGTTTATTCTTGTCAAATATGCTTACACTAAAAAGCAGCACTGCGTTATTTCTATTTCATATAAAAAATTTAGTGAAATTCATTTTACTGTTTATTTTAATTTTCCACATCAGAAACTGAAATTGTCGAAAATCTGTTTTTAATTAAAAAATCTCAACAGTAATACTTATTTGTTGTTGAATTTATTTCACTTTTATAAATCAGAAAATGGAAACTCTAAAACTGAAATTTTCGAAAATCTGTAAGAAACTTGAATTTAAGTTTGAATATTTGCTGGTTTTCTTTCTGCTTTTAATTAAAAAATCCAGCAGCTGATTTCGTGTAATGTAATATTTTAAATTGAAAGAACTTTTTTAGCATCATTCTAAGTAATATAAAAATATGACACAGTCCTGACAAACCACACAAATTGATGATCTGCAGGCCCGGAAAATATAAAAACGTTGCCTGTACACAACAAAATCGAAAAGAATGAAAGGATATAATATAAACTAGAAATTAAAACTATGACAAGAATTATTTCCTTTAAAATTTGTAACCACCACGAAATTTTCGTACACAATTCACTCGCACTTGTTATTTTTTCCCCTAATAAACATCATCATTTTTTCCTAAATATCATTTTCACATATGATAAATTATACGCTCATTACTTAGAAACCATTAGAAGACAAATAAATCACTTCTGATTTACAAAATAAACATAGGTTTACAAAGAATTTATAAAAAGGAGTCCTTAGAATGGGATTAAGGGCAAAAAAATAGTGACAACTGTCCAGTTTACGTGATTACATTACAATGGAGGTGGGTTAGGTTTTAATGATGATGAATGCGCGTTATATGGGCCTGTTTTAATTTATAGCTAGCCCTAGCAAAACCAAATTTAGCTGACATAAGATTAGGCATTAAAGCTTTGCGGGCTCGCCTTAATCCTGATATTGCTAAATGAATTAAAACTATGTATATTAATTAAAATTGTATTGTTTAAGCAGAAACTGGCTGAATGAATTTCACATCTTAGTCTTCTCAGTTATTACCTTCACTTGCAACGAAAATTTACAAAACAATTCTGAAATCTAGTTCAATTCTGGTATTTGTACTTTAGGCTTGTCTATGTATTTTTGAATTAACTAACTGATAGCGAAGCAGCTTCAATTTACTAGTTCATTGTACTACATTCTATAGAACACAGGAAAGCTATATTTCAGCAACTCCTACAAATGTGTTTCTTATTATTTGTCAAAGAAATACCTTGTGACAGGGCACACTTTCATAAAACACATCTCAGCACTATTGCAATTTCGAATCTTTCAGTTTGCTGTCCAATACTTTATACGAAAATATCAGCTGGAAAAACAATTTGAATGATTTATTTATGTTGCGTGACAAAATAACACATGGTATGAAGCTTTGATATGTACATTTTTTGTTGTTAATAATTTATCATCTATGTTAATGTCAATTTCTTCTTCTCTTCAATTTTTCCATTTAGAATCTGTAAATTTCTGATTATCTACTGTGCTTACAATATTTAAACATTTTCAATTTAATTAATAAATAAATAAATATTATGGCAAAATTAATTAGAACTACGAGGTATTTGCCATTTTGAAACATTCTTTAATAAAATCATCAATTTATGTTTATTGAGTAGAGTACTTGTATCAAGTGGTGTATCGACGAAGTTTTATTGGCACCTAATGAACGAAAACTCGAAGGAAAAAGTTTTGCGACCTCTGTCCTATACCAACAAATAAAGAAGACGAAATGGGAGAATTCGATAAACTTAACGACAAATTTAAGGGTATAGCCTTTATAGATACAAGTTTCCCTTCAACGACTGGTTTTAATGTAGGTCAGGCGGAAAGGCGTGCGCTTTCCACGTCGTAATATGAGAAGAAAATTCAAGTACATTTGTTAACATAACCCTTTCAAATTACCTATATCAAATTTAAAAATTGTAAAATGAGTCTTCAACGAAAAAAATTTCTTTTCCAAAAATAACAATAATGCACGTGGTAATAAACTCATACGTTTCAACAAATTTTACAGTATCGAGCTTTTACATTTACAGCAAAAAAGGTCCAAATTGAAAACAAATATTTCGTTTCGATGCAATTTTACGACGTCAAAATTCATGATATTCGCACTTACTGGTAATCCCAGAGTTCTGCACCAGAAATGTGAACAATATCACTGTCATTTAAATAATAATTACGCCATGCATGCTTCTGAACGTTAAACACGAAATGTCAAATTATTCACTAATAACGGTCTATTATATGTTTGTACATACAGCAAACGTGCATACGTATGTAAGGAGAAATAGCACAAACTAAATATTATAGGTTGAGTTCACGTGAAAATGATAGACGTTTACATGTCGAAATGCTTTCTCAAACATTTCAAGGCGTCGTTGACAGTTTTTCAGGTTAGAAAGGTACTTCTGAAAATTCGAAAAAAAAAATTCTACCCAACCTCTGAAGACAGATTGACGCGAAATCTGAAACTGACCGGATTAGGAGTATGCAAATTCGGTAGGAAGTGTCGTCTCGCTAACAACCCCTCGAGTCGCGTGAATAATCAAAAGCGCTTCACAGACGAAGCGCGACCCCGTGCAGAGAAGTCGGTCAAAGCATTATAAGGACTCCTGTTTTGCCAAGAATACATATAGAACTAAAGGGTTTGTTGACCACAATCAAAGGATGAGGTCGTAAAGTGCACGTAAGGAATACAGGGATCAGTATTAATTATTGTGTATCCCTGCTACAAGTCAGGAATCATGTTAAGGTTTTGGCCGAGGGCGAGGGCGCCCCTTGTCCTAGCTGGCTGACGCCGGGGCCATTGTTAGGGCGTAACTCGAGATTAATTATTATATGGAGGATAATTAGATAATAGCTCCATTTATAATTATAAGGATGACACGAGAAAAGCGACACGAAACGATCTCAAAATGCTGGGGCCAGCTAGAAAGTCGTCAGCAGAAGCACGAGAGAGAACAAGGGGCCAAAAGAAAACAGTTAGTTTAACAGCGAAACAAAAACGAACAATGTGCACGGTTTACAAGACTTTTATGCATAAAATATGGGTATTGCGTTCTAGCTGAATGGAGATTAGAATCTTCTCCAATTGCAAACTCGGTGATTTATAACGTGAATGTTTCGAAGTGCGCCTTGTACTGATCTCGGCCAATAAAATATGCATGTTATAGTTGATACATCGCATAGCATACAAATGGCAAGCAATCTCGAAGAAGAATTTCTATGTAGTCGCAATTTCCCATAGATATTTGAAAGATCCTTGGAAAAATTATATCATCAAAGCGAGTCAGTCTTAAAAGGAAGGTCCATGTATAATGTATTCTCCTTTTTGCATACCAAATTTCATCGCGAGGCAAATTTTTGTATTAAACTCATTTATCACTGCGACTAGTAACTCGAGCCAACTCCAGTATTGTGGTCTGGTAGCGGTGGTCGGGTTTGGCGGGCCCCTACAAGCAGGAGAAGCGTGATTCTCATTTCCTGACTCTGGATGAATAATTGGTGACTCGTGTAAAACTAATAATATTATCTGAATGGCCCACAAAACTTTACTAACCATCGCAACGAACTTAGGAGAGAAAACGCTCGCAGGTCATTATCAATTCGTATACATTTAATTGACACGTTCCGAAGCTACATCAGGAACATTATATTTATGACTGCAACTTTAATTACAACTCGGAAGTTAAATGCTTCGCGACAGTTTCAGATTTATTAACGAGTTTGAAGTAAAACAAAGTTAAAAGGGCTTCGAAGTTAATGAGACTGATTGATGTAAGGTATATTTAGATGAAAACAAACTTTTAAACACATATTTTACAAGCAAAAAATCAAAAGGCGGATGCAATTCGGAATTTCTAAATGGTGAGTAAATTGTATCCTGAAATAATCATTAAGATTAAAAATATTATTATTAACCATACAAGCCGATGGAGGTTTCAGGATTTGGTCATGGGGGGGGGGGGCTAATACTGAGTATCTCAATTTTTTACAAATAACTTCCGAGAATAACAGCAGGTATAAAATATATAACATAATAAAAATATAAAACCTTAAAAATATAAGAAAATAGCATAAACTCAACAAAAATAATAAAATAGAATAAAAATAAAAACTAGTTGTATGTATAAGCTTGGATATTCTGATATTTCACATTTATTTATGACAATAACCAACGATGTATCGTTGGAAAAGGGAATTCTTTAATGAGGTAAAAATTAAAAACTTGGGAGCGCTAAATAGTATTGTGTGGGATACAACACAAAAAGCAACTAAAAATTATAAAAAATGGATTACTGGAGAAGAGCTACGAGAATATCTAAAAGAGAAAAGAAATTCAAGCAGACAAAGACATCGTTGAAGAGATTGACAACGAACCAAAAGATGGACAATGCTAGAGAGAGGCTACCAAAACAAGTGATGGAACACAGCAAGTAAGAGAAAGAAAAAAGAGAGAGCGATCAAGATGAGGCTGGAAGGAGGAAATAGAAAGCCTTCAACCAAGGTGGGAAATCCAACAAGGAGCCTAGATGACTGGAGAAGAATAGAAGAAAGTATTGCACTCCGAAAGACCTAGAGAGAAAATAAATTAATGTTTCTATTTAAAAAAATATTAAGTTTGTATTATGACTCAAAATTAAGAGTGTAGTTACTGCAATTTTTACGAATTCTACACACAATTTTACATAAATTAACCTTTTTACTTTTAAACCAAATTGACAAAAATGTTCGTTCATCAAATAACTCAAAAATTTCGCGAGGCATTAAACATTCGTATACCTTTGTAAGTCATCGTAATAGTAATTTTGCTAACTTACTCTATGATATAGCCCTTGAAACAAAAAAATTCTGTGTTTTCAAGAAAATTGGCATCCTGCAAAGGTGAAACGTAAAGCAAAACTTAAATAAATAAATATGTGGACCCATAGAGAGGACCAGAACCCCCTAAGAGTCCCTCCTCTCCTCCTCAAACTGCTACTGATACAAGCCGAGCAAAAAAATCATTGAACCCGGATTGACAAAAGATAAGAAACTATCCATAGCAACCGCTAAACTACCGCTTTTATCTGTAAAGCCTTTTAAAACACATCTTTCGAAGTGTGAACTGTGAAAAACTAGGAATATTGTTGTTTTGTTCGACAAGAAAACCCAAAATGTCTATGACGAGTTTCAACCTGATATGAAAGCGACTTAGGAGGCATTAAACCTCGTGGATTGTAAATGACGATACTTTTAATAATGACTTATAAAATAGGGTAGAAGCTCGATTATCTGAAATAATGTGGTCCAGAGACATTTCGAATGTTCGAATTTTGGGTAACACGGAGTTTTTTAAGCCAGTTATTTACTACAAAAAATAAAAAATAAATGTTTACCTATTACATATACTTAATACATAGCATAGCAAACATAGCTGTATTACCAGGGAGTAACAACTTGTATAAGCAAAGAAAACTACTAAAAAATCAGTCTTTTCCCATTTAACAGTTGCATTAAATTAATCATTCGTTAAAGTGAACAAAATCGAATCAAAATTCGAATACATATGGCAAATAACACATTAGTAAACAACAAATAATGCTCTTTTGTCAACTTTGATCATTCGTTAATTTAACAAAAACTTTGTGCAACCGGGTCTTAGCCACCAAAATTTCAACAATGGTGCAACTATTTTCGACCATTTATTGTTTCCGGAAAGAAATGCGCATAAATCGCCGGAATGGCCGAGGGATTAAGGCATTTGACTACAGCGCGGTCGGTCTTGGGTTCAAACCCGAGTCGGATGCTCGGCAGGTGGTCTATCCAGTCACTGAACATGATTGGGAGCCGCAACACAATGGTGGGAAGTAGGCGGTTACACACGGCGTGGTGCTTATCATATCACCTTGTACGCCTAGCGAGCGAGACAAGCGGGTATGAAAGCGACTTAGAAAGCCTTAACCCTTCATATTCCAAGCCATACTCCCTCACGAAGTATAAGTTCCGATACCTTTACCTTTACTTCACATAATATGAAATTGTTTCGGTTAAAATCGTGAATTTTAATTTTAATTTGTTCGGGATTACATGGTTAATCGCGATCCGGATCACCGAGCTTTCACTGCATTGTAAGAAATGAACATTAATGAAATAATAATAAGAAAATGACCTTATCAGAACGTTTATTACAGGGGTGCAAAAACTTTATTAAACATACAAGATATAACGGAACGTCATATAAATAAAGAAATATCGAAAATATTTTTTGCAATAAGAGACTTAATGGGTTAGGGTACACCCTTTCACTGAAGACGCCAAACAAATTATCATCTTTAAAATCCTAAAAGATTAAGTTTTATAGTGTGCTACCCGAAAGCAATAAAACTAAGATTGGGGTAGCTGTAATAGCGATTAAAGATGTATTTCAACCGCTGTAAACTTTTCAAGAACTTTTCTTTATAAAATATTCGTTTAGAATGAACACCCTTAAAAGAAAATTTCGTGAATAGAGTTGTAAAAAATTATCGTTAAATATTTACCTATATAGTTCGTTTGAAATTTCCTTCATGTTTAATGCACACGAGAAACTGATTTTTAGTTAATAAGTCTTGACATGCTTCTAGTTATGTTTGAATTTAATTTTTAGACGGATAGAATTTAAACAAAGGCCTTTCTGATATATAGAAAGCCGCAGAACCAATAAGTTTTATAGCCATGTGCCTGCCTTGAATTAAATTCAATCTGAGTTGAACATCAGGCTCAAAACTTCGTCGGGAAAAAAGCAAAGCAAAAACTTGCTGATTCACTCATAGTGATCTCTTGGCTTAAAATGCTGGTGCTAAAATCAGACCTTTTTCCTATCTATTTTCCTCGGTTTGTATCTGCAACGCTTAACAATTCTCATTCGATTCACCGAAAAAAAAATCTTGGCGCATTAACAGTGGAAGTTTAAATTCCTATCGATATAAGTGAGAGATACTTTCCTATAATAAATCTGTATTTTCCACATAGACATATACCTAATGCCACTATAAATTGGTTAGTTAGTAGGAAGTTGATCGGGTAGAAGATAAATAGCAGCGAGCAGCACTTTGTTTCCACCCCCAGTTTACACATTTGTTTCCAACTGCTGGGAAACGTCTTATTTAAAATACGCACGAAAAAAGCTTATACGTTCAAGGTACAATTTAATAACACGAAAATTACTCATAATCCAATAACTGTTATACAAACACCCGCACGAAAGTTCAAGGCACCAATTTTTTCCCCCAAATATATTTACTCGAAGGAACGTTGAAAGCTATATTAACTCAGATATTCACGTTATATGGAAGCAAAGCATGGACATAAATAGTATGCGGCTGAATTTCAGGTAAGATGGAGGCCCTTTACATATCAAAAGCCGGTTGCTTTGAGTTCATATTGAAAACATGACGGCAAACGCATATTTTGAGCTCTTACGGTATTACAAGAAAATTTTTCCTTTAAAAAGAAAAAACGGTACAAAAATGCTACAACCCATTTGAGACTATCTAAGTTATCCTGCTGAGGACAATTTATTGTTCTGTCGTCAATAGGCACTGGAGAAAAAGGAAATGTAGTTAAGAAAATGGGCAGTTTCAAGTGTTGTTCGATCGTTCTTTCGATTCCCCCTTCAAAATTTTTATGTAAAATGTACAGATTGTGGGAGGTAATTTTAGAAGGCAATTTTTTCAGGGGTTTTCTACTCTCTGCTGAAACATGTTTCGTATCAAATTTTCATAAAATAATAACCACAAAATACCTTCCCGACGAAGGAAAATAATATTTTTCGTAAAATGAGAAAACATTTTTCTAAAAAAGGAAAACCAACATAATACTTTTTATAAATAAACGTAAAAATTAAAACAAGGTTATTGTTATTACAAAATGGAATGAATAACAAAACACATTTAATCTTGAATAATATATCTTTTTACTGCAAAAATTTGTGTAACAAAAAAGGGTTAACATGATGTTTTAAGATGCATTAAAATGTGGAGTTAAATATTTTCATTACAGACAGAATCTGGATAGCTTACAATAATTTAAATAAATTACTTTTTTAAGTCTAAGAAATATAAAATCCTATTCTTCAAATAGTAAGATATAACACAAAATATTTATAAGCAATTTCCCTTATTTTTAATTTCGAAGCGAATGTCCTCTTCTTAAGCTTTGTATTTTGCTGTAAACGTTTCATTTTTAAATATTATTCTAACAAATTATCGTATTTTAACAACAACAAAACGCCGAAATAAATTCACAACAGGATAATGAATTAAATTCCTTTGTGTGGAATGCAATCACTCTACAGATATTCCATATGATCATAAAGAACAACGGAGAAAACCTTCAATTTGACTCTAATTACACAAACAAAAGAGAAAATACAAGCTAATACGTCCTTTTAATAAATGTACGTTTAGTATTTCAAAGCTGAACATCAATTTAACAAAAATCTGTGCCAAGTCAAAAGATTCGCGGAAAAAATTACAACTCTGACATAAAACTAAGTTCTTTTATTAACGGCTCCCACGCTTACTGTCACAAGTTCGTTTCCCTAACAAATCTACACAAATAAAAAGTCATTTAGGGGAAGTCCTTAAAAAATACGTAGGGTCGTCTTTTTACACAAACGTTGTTTGCCTTGGCATTAATCCAGCCATAATACATCAAGGGTATACAAACTCCCCCCTTCGGGCAACCATCAATTATCCTCCCGATTGTTTCCTTTAATGTTTTGACTTTGTTTGCACTTTTGTCCCACCAGGACTGGCACTAAACTACGCGTTTAAGTAATTGTTTCATCAACAAAGTCCAGAACTTTATACAGGTTAAAGCTATTAGTCAAAGAGTTCTGAAACAAATTTTCAGAATTTATGTCTTTTTATTATTAACCTTAGAGCTTCAAAAACAAGCAGGGTTAGCCTTGACGTTATAACTTTACGACGATTTTTTTTTGTGGGATTTTTTTTGCATTCAAAAACCTTTTCCCCCAACTCATCAAAAAGAATAAATTTTATATAAAACAAACTCAGTTACAAAAAGTAAATCAGAACTGGAAGTACGTAAATATTTAATCTTCTTGTGGTTTTCCCCCCATAAAGAAGTTATACGGCTTGTATATCAAAGTTAAAACGTGGCCTACTTTTTAATTTAAATTCGGCAAGGTAACTTTTTTGTAAACGAAACAAAAATAACCTTTCTACCTTTTAACATACGCGTTCGTATTAGCTTTAATATATTTTTTATACCTTTGAGGGTACCACAAACTTTACACGGTTCATACTGGATATGATAACTTGATGGATTTTACATACATATAATTTGTGTATTTGTTTAGGACCTAGAAACTCGTCTATGTAATATTTATACAAATGATGAACTAACAACCCCATTTCAATTCAAACTAATTCTGAAAGTTATAACCCTGACTTCAAAATTAGAAGTCATGATCTCTAACACGTTCATGCAACCGAACTTTAGTCCTGCAGGGCATAAAAGCAATAAATAAAACATGTGAATGGAAATGGAAACAGAAATGAGAAAATTGCTGTTTACATAATTATATACATATTGTTCGGTTAATTTTCGTATTGGGATATTTGTTAAAAATAGCAATATAAACTTACGACAAATTGACGAACAAATAAATAAACAAACTTGTCCATTAATTAAACTATAATGATCTGAAACTTGTTACAAAAAAATTAAAATTTTAAAACCGGAAAACAAAACCTATTTACAAATAAAAAGTTAAACATAGTGCTAAATAAATCTGGAAATCAAATAATTAATAATATAAGTAAATACATAAATCGGGGTTAAGAGTGGTTCTTTGCGGGTTCTAGACTGAAATAACTTATTTATATTATCAAGTAAAGGAGACAGAGTAGAATTAAGAATAGTAGAGGGAATTACAAAACAATGCGGAGCGAAGACGAAAAGAAACACTGACAGGGAGGATGTTGCAGAAAGGTCTCTATTAGTGGAGATCAGCTTCTTTTCTGTTTTGTGTTTTTTCCCTGGTCGATTTCAACAGTAGAAACAATTCGACCAGAGCAGGGTTTAATAAAAACAGTAGAAAGATTTAAAAAACTTTAATTAACACTTATGTAAATCTTAATACTAATGGACTGAATAGGTTAACACGTAGTTTACTAGTTATTTGTGGCAGGGTGGCATCTTGATAAGCAACAAGTTGAGTGGCGCTGCAGTTCTTACAACTGCAAACGCGGCAAATACAAAAACAATAAAAACAAGTATAACAGTATTAAACAGAGGATGAGGAAGATGGGAAAGATATCATCAGAAGAAGTAAAAAAATTGGAAGATCACCAGTAAAATGTCCAAGAAAATTAGAAGAAAACATAGAAGTGATGATCAAAATAGTGCAAAAGATGGGAGAAACGGCAAATGACTTGTCGACAGAAGAAATAGAATACAGGAAAGAAATTAAGTAGCTGAAAACTGAAAATGATAAACTGAGTAGGAAGAATTTAAAAATGAAGAGAATTATAGCAGGTATGAATGAGAGATTAAATTGACTAGAAAATGAGAAGAAGGAAAATAACATAGTGTTACAAGGATTGAAAGTAGATACAAACGATCAGGAGATGTTAAGGAGCGCTATGGAAAAGGATGACCTATCCAGAAAGGACCAGGATATACAGGGGCAAATTAGAGTCAAGGCAAATGAAAAAAAGAAGAGTAGAAAATAACTAAGATAGGATATAAAAAGTTATACATATATAGGAACATAAGAGTGGAAGTGAAATAACGAGGAAAGAAAGCTGGTACAAAAATGTAATGCTATAGCTTAAAAAAACTCAAAAAAGGAGATTTTAATGCGAAAGTTAGCAATAAAGAAAAATATAAACAAACGAGAAGAAGTAAAAGCCTGCATGATAAGTCAAATGAAAACGGGAAGAAGCTCATAGAACATGCAATGGAAATTAACTTGAAATTACTGAGCACGTCCTGCGACCGCAAAGGCAATTATAAAATTACATGGGTTTCTCGGGATGGAAGAACCAGGAATCAAATTGATCATGTGATGGTAGAATGTAAGCATGCGAGTGCTGTAAAGAATGTTGAGTTACAGAGGTGCCGATGCGGGTTCTGATTACTTCCTGCTAACGATGGAAACTACACAGAAACTGCCAAAACTAAATCTCAGAGACATAGTTAAATGTAAAATAACAATTTGGAACTATGGTAGCAATTGAATTAGGACGAACTCTTCTCTTCTTCTTTTTCTTCGTTTCCTTCTTGTCAGAAGGTTCGTGATCACATGTCATCTACGGCTTGTTGTAGCGGCTTTAGCAATTGCCTTCCATCGTCCTCCGTCACTAGCAATGCGGGTAGCCCGTGCAATTGTGGAGTTAGTGCTCTCTTTAATTTGATTCGCCCATCTTCTAGGCGAGCAGCCTCTAATTCTAGTTCCCTCTATCTTCCCATAAACAATCAATCGCTCCAGATTACCGTTGTCTCTTCTGGATATGAAAATCCGGGCATTTACTGGTTGTGACAGACGATGTTGTTCGTTTATATCTCCAAATATGGACTCGTTGGTTCTCCATGCTGTCCAAGAAACCCATAACATTCGCCTATTTTTCTTGTTGTCGCCTGATTTTAAAGTCCAGAGAGCTATGGGAAGGATCATTGTTTTTATTATTTGTATTCGTTGTTATTGCACTATCCTTCCAAGTTTTATATAGACTTCTTACTGCCACTTTTGCCATTTCGCACCTGCCGTAACCACTTGACACTGTCTAATTTGTATTATGTCGGGTCTGTTGTTATTCTTTCTATCGATAATCATGATTTTAGATTTTTCATGATTTATTTCTAGTCCTTTGACTTTCTTCTTGTAGTTTTCCTATTAATTGGTCTAGTTTATCAACATCACTTGCAAGTAGCACAGTGTGATCAACGTAACGTAGGTTATTTACGTTTGCTCCTCCAATAGAAATTCCATCGTCCCAGTTTTCGAGTCTTTCTCATTCCATAAATGTTGAAACGAATTGGGAAGCGGATGCAGCCTTGCCTTACCTCTTTGTTTAGCTCTAAGTCATCTAACAGATAACCGTCTAATTGTATTACGGCTTTGGTGTTCATATACAGCCGCTGGACGAACACCAATATGAAAAGATATTGAGGAAGAGTGGTCTCAGATTAGGGAAACTTTAACTAGGGTTTCAGAACTATACAGTGCGGTCGTAAATCCCCCCCACCCCCCTGCTAACTTTTGAAGGGATTGATTTTTTAAGAACATTCAAAAGTAACCTTAAATAAGACAACAAAAACTACCTTTTGACTGTCTTTTTTCCCCATAACAGTTCGAGATGTCACCACTAGGACAAAAGGGTCACTTTTTTAAATGGAACCATGGATCGAGTAACACCTCAAATTAAAAATATTTCAAAACTGCATTTAAGGGTGTATTTAACAGAGCGGTATTCGCGCACGTAATATTGTGAAATCAGATCTGTCACACCGGTGGATTTGTTGGAACAATTGACGATTCAAATTTACCGCGCAGATTCCATACAAATTCGTACGAGCTTCCGAGCGGGGTTCACACACGCGCAGGGGCAAGGGAGATTTACCTTCAAAAGTTAGCAGGGGGGGGACAATTTACGTCCGCACTGTATATGAAAAGAACCAAAACGTAATGCAAAGAAAGAGTGGTTTGATGGGGAATGTAGGAAAGCCCTGAAAAACAGAAATGTAGCAAGATTGGAAATGGTTAAATTAAACACAGAAGGAAAGAGAAGAACAAAAAACGGAAATTTTGGGAAGATAAGATGTACCTAACTAATAGAAAATTGTAAAATTGTAAATACTATGTCAAAAGACTTAGATAGTCATTTCTGGTACCATATACTACAGACATGAAGATGAAACATTAAGAGGAGAAGAAAAAGTAGAATTATCGGCTGGTTACTTTAAGAAATTACTTGATAGTGAAGACAATTCATACCCTAACCCTACAGAAAATGTAAATAAAGATGAAGAAGTAATTTTACCATAAGTGCAGGAGATACTAGAGGAAACGTCGCAGCAAGAAATCTTAAGGATCATAAACAACGTGAAAGACAATAAAAGTGGAGAGAAAAATGAAATCCTAAAAACTGGAAGCGAGGCGCTTCGGGAAAGAATTTATAAACTGATTATAATATGCAGCAAAGAAAATATGCCAGAGGAGTGGAAAACATGAGTAACATGAAATACAGAGGAATAGCGCTGATATACGATATGTTATAAGATTTTGGCGCTTATAATAAATTAGAGATAAACCAAGCAACGAGGAAATTTGAGAATATCAAGAGGGATTCTGGAAAGGACGATCAACAGTAGATCATATAAGTCTACATGTGCTCTTTATAGATTATAGGCAGGCAGCAGGCACACGACTCGATATAGAATAGAAGGAAAATATATGACGGGCTTTGTGGACACTAAAAGTTCCTGGGAAAAACTGACAAATCTAACATTAACGGAAACAATCAGTAAAATGACAATAGAAGCCCAATTGATAAAGTCGTTTACAGTAAACAGAGGGGTAAGACAAGGAGATCCCCTTTCAACGCTACTCTTCAACTTAATTTTAGAAATAGCAATGAAGAACAGTATGATTCAAGCTAATAATATTCCTTTGCTACAGTAGTCATCAAGCAATAGCATATGCAGATGATATAGTAATTATGACACGAACCAGGTGTGAATTGAAGACAGCGTTTGTAAAGCTAGACACAACATCAAAAAGATACGGAATAAATACATTATAAAACTTTTGTCGAAAACTTTTTTTCTAAAACTAATAATAAAGGCTCCAGCATCCAGGTTCCTTACTTTTTATTCGCCCTCTATAAAATTTATGGAGATAAGTACAGGAGCAACTACAGAGGAAGAATATATAAATATTAGAATAGGAAATAATAAATATACTTTTAAATTCGAGCTTTATACTAACAAGTAACTTTGAAGAGGAAAGTGAGATTGATAAAAGGATAGCCAAAGGAGATAGGGCAGTGGGATCACTAACAGAAGTGATAAAGTCTAAGTACATTTCTATAAAGACTGAACTGAAAGTTTATAGGACATCATGAACAAAAGTATAGAAAAGAAACTAAACATATGGTAAAGAAAAATGTTAAGACGAATCTTGGGTGGGATCAAAAATGATAACCGGGAGTGCAGAAGACCAGCAAACCAGGAAGTAGCAGATAGATATAATAACCCAAACATAGCTCATGTAGTGAAAGCACAGAGAGATGGTTAGCCACGTTTACAAAAGATTAGCAAAAAATCCGTTATTGGGCGGCGAAGGCGGAAAGTAAAAAAACGACCAAAGAAAAAGTGGTTGAAAGAAGATTTAAGAAGGCAGGGTATTGATGATAGAGTGAAATGAAGGAGATTAACCAAAAAACTTCAAACCATAAGCCTTTAAGGCTAAGTGCTGATGTACGTATATTGAAGTGATATAAATTTGGAATGAAACACTTTTAGGATGCAAGGTTTAAATATTTAATTATGTAAATAAGTTAAGGTTATTTTAAGTAAGTATTTATCGTTATCTGTTTTAAGACCATGTACTATATTATTGTATTTGTTGTAAATAGTAGTCATAGTAATGTTTTATGTGTATGTATGTATGTGGAAGGATGCTTGTGTTGAGAGAAAACCAAGGAATGGGAGATTTTGGGGATACCTAAGGAAGATGAAAAATTAGAAAAAAGTAAATGTTTATGGATGTCTTATAAAACTCATATAATAATTGAGTTATTTCAATAAGATATTGAATCATTATCAATAAAGAATAATTGTGTATTGAAGATAAATAATTAAGAATCAAATTGGATTTATCATTGACATTTTTGTATTATTAATTTTCCAAAATTAAATCTAATTATCAAATTTATAAAAGAATCCTTCAGCGGCCCGGATATTGATATTTTTTTTTAAATTCATAATTATTGAGTCTGAAATATTGTGTGGAGCATTGTTCTTTTAAAATACAAAAGGCGGTGACCATATCAATATATATAAATAAATAAAGCAACTACTTAAAACATCAGTTCTTCATTTAATCCACAAACAACATCTTCGAAATTCCTAATAAAGGGAAACGCTTCTTATATTTAGAACACTAAAAAGCAAAATAAAATATTCAGCAACCAAACATGCAAGCAAGCATGTTCACATTTGGCAGCATAATCATTCATTATAAAATCATAAATTAGATTATCTTCTCAAAAAAAGAGCCATTACTTGCAAGGTGTTGTTATTATTTTCATGGTCACTCGGGATGGTTTAGTAACGGACGAGCATGAATTGCATTGTTTTATCTTTCAACATTACGTGGATACTTAATTACGCTTATATAAAATGATAACCTTGAAACATAAACCTTGAGAACTTAATCCCACTCGTAAATTAAACGAAAAGCCCACCGTACAGAAATGTAGGAACAAATCAATATTTAAACGCAGCAGGCATTTTATTCTCACTGTTACGAAATTCAAAAAACGAATTTTGCAACACCTCAAATTAATAAATTTGAATTATTACTAAAAATAATATGTTTCAAAACTTGAAAGATTCAGTGCATCATAATAAAATGTTTCATTAAATTAATTGAATTTAATCTCTGGAGTTGCAAAAACGAAAAAATTTAATCATATGAAGGTCTGGCGAAAACCTTGTACTTTTTAGTTATCAAATTAGATTATTTCCCAGGTTGCTGAAAAAGTAAACGCCTCTAATTAAAACTACTGCGCGCGATGAATACAGGGAAATGAAACGAAACTTAAAACTATGTAAATTTAATAACACTTTTAGAAATGCTGAGCATAGTTTGCTAACTGTAAAATTTAATAATTTCGAGCTTGATAACCAACAGATTTGTAAAACGGCCATTTATTCCAGTTCGTAATTTACCAGAAAACTTTGTTGCTACAACAGTACATTAATTTTAGATTAAAAAAAGAGCTAAAGGGCATTTTATCTTTTAGAAGCTATTTTACGTTCTTCCCATAATAATAAAAAAAGGGTACAACATATCCTTCGGTTAATGCCCCCCTAAAATTTTACTCGGTTCCATTTACAGAACAATAAGAGCAAAATTCGCTGATCTGAAAGTATCCAATTTTACCTTGTTGTTAATAAAATAAAAAATATTCTTAAAACGTAAAAGCTACGTAATATCTTCTTAATATTAAAAGGGAAAATCTGAATGGAAACTGGAAATGGACACAAATAGGAGATCTTCGGAATTTTGCTGTTGCAATTTTGTTTTTGTGTTATTCTTGGAACAAAAATATTATTTCTAGACAAAAACAACAATAAATACGTACATTTTAGTCTGCAAACGGATCAGAAAATAACTAGGAAGAGGTCTTGATTTTACGCTAACAGAGAGATGAATTGTTAGACAAAATAATAAGTTTTTTCGTATTGACAAAAATTCCAAATTGCTATAAATTTAGGGTATTTCTGAGTAATTCGTACTTTTTACCCTATTTTTTAAGTTTCTAGAAAAATACAAACGTACGTACTGATTACATACAGTGTGATTTTAAATGATAGAGGACAATTTGAATTTAGTGCCATACTAATTTACTGTTTGTTATGTTGACAATATGCAATCAGTTTGACGTGCTCCATCAGTGTCGTCTCGAATAGGAATGGTTAAGAATACATTAATAATAATTGAAAAAAAAACTAAATTTTGGTCATTATTTATTTTCAGATTAGAAGACAAAATAAACATATCAAAATGGGTCAAATGGCGTGCAGACCTTCAACAAAATTAGCGAGTTGCTCCTCTTAGTTATTTGACAGAGAAAATTACCAAATTGGTCCAGTTTAGCCAAATTCAAAATATGAAATACACTCAAAACCGTGACGACAAATTCAAATTGTTTTCAATCATTTAAAATCACACTGTGCTTTATACAAACTACTTATTTTTGACTGAGGATATCAAGTCAAAAAATCCTTTTTTTAAATTGCCAAAATTCTTTGGCTACACTGAGTAACCAGTGCTATAGGCTATTTGTTTTACGCTTTTTAAGATTATGTACTTTTTCTGTTTTTAAAATACAGCGAAACTCAGAGATAACGACATCGGACGACAACTTCATTACAACGTCATGTTTTAACACATCCCTGCAGTTTTTCATAGGACTCAATAATAATTTGACTCGGTTATAGCGACACTCTTTGCAATAGCAACTCGGTTATAAAAACATAATTTTAAATTAATTCTTGTGGCCTAACTCGTTTATAACGACAATATTCTAGGGTAGAGCTCTGCTAATTAAGCAGTCACACATTTAGCTCAAAGTATGTACGTAATTGGCCTTTATTTAGCAGCATTTAATTACGTATATCGGCTCATGACCTACTGTATGGCCTCAATTTCTTAAAAATTAGTATTGTCAATTATTTTAAGGTTTTAGTTCCCCACTCTTCGCGCGCTGAGTTAAATTGTTGAAGCAATTTCTGCATAACAAAGAATGTTAATTGTCAGTGAAATAAAAAATAGAAAAGTAAAATACAAAAATTAGTTTATAAAAATATTTTGAGTAAAATACGCAATCTTTCAGCTGCTTTTAATAATAAATAACAATTCGATACGGTTCGACCAATTCAACCTTCTGCGGTTTTTCCACAATATTATTATTATTATTAATATTATTACCAAGCTACATTTTCTGTTACAGCGAGAACTCGGTTATAAGGACAAAATTTTAGTAGTCCCGTCAGTGCCGCTATATCCGGGATTCGCTGTGATTTTGCCTAATAAATAGCTCTGTTTTTATCTATTTTAATACGACTACATATTATTATTTTCAAAAACAGCGAATTACTTATCAATAAATAATTAAATGCCCAAAACAACAAATTTAAGATTCATTCTGTAATTATTTCATAAATTGCATGTTTTTCTACCCCAAAATTCATCCTTAGTAACGCCAATGAGTTTTTGTATCGGCACTTACACTTCGCAAGGGAGTATGACCGGCAACATGGAGAGTTAGGCCTTTTATATCCGATTGTCTGGCACGCTATGCGTACGGGGTGATGCGATAAGCATCACGCCTTCAACAATGAATTTTTGTGGGTTATATAGTTTTTAATGGCCGCTTACAATACGAGTATATTCTTTTATTTTTCGATCCCACTGTAATTACTAAAAACCAATCTATTATGCCCTAAGTAATCCTTAAAAATGTTAATTTTGACAAACATAAAACCCTCATCACAACAACCTTTGAGTTAACTAACAAATGAAAACAAGCAAATAAAAATTCATTTATAGTTCCAACGGCATGAATATCTTTTTCCAGCTGATATCCTTAACGCATTCGGTGAAATTGTTTAAATGGAGTTACCAACTATAGTTCCCCAGTTATAAAAATTATTTACTTAACTTTCACAGCTATTGTGGGATTCTAGGAAAGCTAAACAAAGCCTTTACACGACTTCTTTAATTTAATTAAATTGCATTTCATATTTTATATTCGCACATCTGCCGTCGTTGTCGTATCTCTTGCGACTTATTTCTCTGCCTCACCCGGTGCACGCCGGACCTCCACCTGAACATCGGCCGTCAGCTATAATTCCCACATTATCTTACAATAAATCAAACCTCTGAATTCTAGTACCCACTTAAAAAAATTTAGTTTTCAAAACTCTTCTTGCGAGTGAACCTTTTCCGTTGCCTCAAAATGTTTATTGGATTGCTAATAATTATTATTAAAGTAAAAATACCAAAAGCCATTTCATGTCTAGTCGTTTTAAGTTTCGTTTAATCGAAAAATTTTGTTAGTTACTGCAGTAGCATTTCCTGGTTTAAACCGCTATTAAATTTTAATAAGTTCTTTTACAAGAATTTAAAAATATTTGAGTCGAATTATACAAAAAAATGTTACAAATAAATAACCGGCGATTCGGAAAAAACTTATTTTATGAAACCCTCACAATTATAATAGAATTTTTTGTTAGAAGAACTTAATTCTGTGTGGGTTAATTGTTAACGAAACGTTGAAAAGTTAGTAAAAATTCTATAATCGTGAAGGTTTAATAAAATAAGTTTTTCTGGTTATTTATTATTATTTTTGAAAATACCGAGTTACATTTTAAGCATTTATTTATTTATAATAAATGCTTAAAATGTAACAACAAAGTTGAGATTGTAATTATTTTATTAATTTCTTGTTTTTCTGCCCAAAAATTCATCGATAGTAACGCCAATGAGTTTTTGTAAAAGGTAAAGGTATCGCCGCTTAACACTCCTCGAGGGAATATGACCGGCAACATGGAGGGTTAGGCCTCCTAAGTCTGGCACGTTATACGTACGGTATGATATGGTGAGCATCACGCCTTCAACAATGAATTTTTGTAGATTATGTGTTTTTTTATTTTTCCATCTCACTGTAATTATAAAAAAAAAAAACAATCTATTATGCCTCAAGTAATCTCCAAAAATGTTAATTCTGACAAATATGAAACCCTCATCAGAATAAAAGCCCAAACATTTGTAATAAAATGATGATAAAAATTTATGTACGGGTGATGGTTTTGGCAGACACTAAATAGGCGGAACAAAGTTAAAGCAACAAGCGTAAAAATGGTGTTTTTGGTAAAACAATTTTTGGTTATAACTTATAACCAAGAAAATGTGGATAAGACGTTCTAGATTCGGTTAGTGTAGGTTAGGTTATAATCGTAAATCTTTCGGGACCCCCTACGTGGTTACTACTTCTAAGAAAGCCGTAGTTTATAATACTAGACCTTCACCTTTAACCCGACCTTTTATCCTTCATCTGCTTGGTTTTCATGGTAACAAACATCCAGAGAGTTTTGTTCGTTCTTCTGCTGGAGTTTTACTAAGCTTCATTCATATCATGAATCAATATACTACATACAAGAGGTAAAGCAAACTAAACCAGGTTTTGTTATTCGCAAAAACGTTAGATCAATATCATTTTTTGTTTGACTCGTTCAAACCAAAAATGTTTTTCCTCTTGACCGTTTTTCTTTGTTTTGATATGATTTCCTATTCGAACTAAAATAAACGAACGTGAAAAAAAACTGTGATGAAAGCGAAAAATCGGCATAGACGATATTAAATTCATAAAAAAAACAACTTTTTATCGAACCACTAACCAAAGCATCGTTATGGGAAATGAGCGTAAAAAGTTGTGCGAGGTGAGATGATGGACATGGCCACCACGTACACCCCAAAAACGTTACGATATTATCCCGCCGTCATCTTGAGCGTTTGTTTAATAAGGGTGCAGGCAGGGTCGCTTTTTTATTCTGCGGCCATCCTCGATAAGTAGCTTTTGGCGTATTCGTGGGTTGTAGATCATTGGCCGCTATCTATCAAACGGCCGGTCGATCGTATCGTGTTATCGAGCCTATATTCTCTACATATCCGGGCGGAAAATGAGATGCACCCGATAAACCGCAAAGCGACCGCAACTTTATACCTATCCACCGGAGGCGACGAGCGCCATAGCTTTAGATGTTCCGGCTCGCCCGGAATGCGAAGGGTGAGGTATTGGTGAGCTTGGACGAGTGACAGTTACACCCGCTGTTAGTGGCTGTCACAGTTGTAGCCTGACACGCACACACCCTTATTGCAAACGTGAACTGTGTACTCTACCGTTATTGTCATTTTAGTACTGGGTTAGGACTCCAAGAGCGTGTGTTATGTTTCACCAGATGGCCCTCATAAACCATGGTTAAAGCCAATTTTATAACAAAAATTGGCCCACTTTCATAATTACCACTACAACCTTCTTACTACACCCAAATTTCTGAGAATACCCCTTGAAATTCCTAGGCAATAAACTAAAATCCCGGCGAACTTAATTAAACTTGATTATAAAACCACACGCTGTAACAAAAGAAGCCTTAGTTACAAACATACTTCCAAAAGCTTACGGTGATAAGGTACACCTACGACGGCCGTTAGAAAATTAACAATTACACTGATAATATTACATTTAACATACTTCGCTAGACTACAATATAACCCAAACTTATAAAAAATGAAACACATTAAAACAAAGAACCTAATTTTGAATTTAATAATTATCGTCAGTATTTTCTAACTTGTTGAAAAGTTTTATGTATTGTTCGCTGTATATGATAACTTAATTGCCATTTAATAATCTAATGATCGTATATTCTTAAAAAACGTTCCTGAACAACTGATTTAGGCATTTTGTCATCCCCTTAAATAAGCATTTTTCTAATAAATTTAAAAATGTATGATCAATGATCAATGATAAAAGACGGATTAAGTGAAAACTATTTTAGAATTCGGGTTGCGATAAGTTTAGGCGGAAAGATTCTTGAAAAGGGGGGTAGAAAATCATGGAAATAGAAACTCACGATATTTAATATCTTACCTGGGGCAATGTATTTTAAAGATTTCGCATATCAAAATTTTCCGTTTACAATTACAAGTTGACAGTAATTAGTTGTTTATACAAGGTGGACCAAAAGTAATGGGACACAGACCAACAATAGATTGGTGCGGCCAAAATATTACGATTTACCTAGGATTACCTCAGTCCAAATGTTAATATTAAAAAATATTAAATACACGGTGTCAAACTGAAAATTTTAAAAAGAACAACAAAGCTTCAACTATTTTGTACTTTTCTAGATAAATTGTAACATTTTGACATTACGAATCTACTATTTTATGAATCACCCGGTATACACGGGGCCCATTTATGTAGCAATTACTAACTATATAAAGAACAAACGTTCTCATTTGAAAATCTTTTTAGAGTTTACATTTTTTAAGATATTTCGAAAAGAAAAAAAAAACTGGTAGTTTATAACTTACGAATAAAGATGAAACATTTTGTAGACAATATTGTGTTGATTTAGGTTTACTTAATTACAATTTCGTGGCACCCTTGCTTTTCAAATCACAACTGTTAAAGTTTTTTATGAAATAAGTGTTTGTATTTAAATTTTTCCCTGCCATCTTCAGGTGGAAAAACCAAGGTTAACTCGTAAAAAGAGTTTAGAAAACTTAATTTTTTTAAATAAAACAATAATTCAGAGGTTTGTTTTATTGTAAAATAACTGTGAAAATTAAGTAAATAATTAATTTATCTAACTTGGGAACTACTGTTGGTAACTCAATTTAAACAATTTCACAGTATGCTTTGTGGATATCAGTTAGAAAGACAAAGACATTCATGGTGTAGCAACTATAAATTAAAATTTTTTTGCTTGGTTTCACTTGTTATTTAACTCAAAGATTGTTTGTTACCTTAACTTACAGCAACTGATAAAAATAATTTTATTGCAGAACTTTCCGAAACTTGTAGCAGTTTACTTTTTATTTATTATACAGTATGATTTAAAAGTATTATCATTAATTTTAAGGGTAGGTAGAGCATATCAAATAGAACAACTTTGCTCAATAAACCATGTGTCGCAAGTAAACGGTAACCTCAGAAAAAATTAAAAAGATTAATACAAAAATTGTTTTGGGGTCACTGGTATAGGTTCTGTTTACATTCAAAATTTAAATTTATCAATCGTCCTTCTTGTCCGTACTAATAAGGTGTGATGTGACGTACCTTAGCCAGTTCGTTCTTCGCTTTAAAACTACACTGTTCGAACGCTTTAATGGAAGGCCATCCTAACCGTATAACCGAAGTAATTGGCGTTTTAATTTACGGCAAAGCTCTTCAAAATGCTGCAGCAGCTCTGAAAGACAGTTTTTGTTTGTGTTGTGTGTGTTAGTGTGTGTTTGCGTAGAAGTTAATGAACATTTGAACATCTTCTGTAAGTCCAGTTTCTCTTTATTAACAACAATTTTTTCACTTTTTAAACATGCCACTAATTCTATACTGCCAGTCTCAATCAAGTCTGAAGGAAAGCGAAACCTGTAAATTACATAATTGTGTAAAGTTTCATTTGTTTTTGCAGGGTTAAATTTCTATCGCAAGCTTTTTAAATGCATATTAGCCAGCGGTTCCCAAAAGTGCGTAACAAAATTTAAAATAAACAAAAATCTTTAAGCTTTAAATTTTCGCTGTAACGTACTTCTGTTAAGGTCAGCATATACCCATTTAATTTAATGACAATACTTTTGCATCACCCTGTGTAGGAACAATACTATTTTATAACGTTGCCTCAAAATGTTTATTGGATTATCAAGATAAAAATACCAAGTGCTATTTCATATCTATTCGTGATGTTTTAAGTTTTCGTTTAATCGAAGAAGTCCTTGGTTACTGGAGTAGCATCATTTCGTGGTTTAAACCGTGATTAAATTTGAGTAAATTTAAAAATCATACAAAAAAAAATGTTGCAAATAAATAACCCGCGATTTGAACAAAAATTACTTTATGAAACCCTCACAATAATTATAACAGAATTTTTGCTAGCGTTTCGGCGATTATTTTTGGTCTTCTTTAGAGCTAAATTCTGCGTGAGTTGATCGTTAACGAAACTTTGAAACGTTAGCTCGAATTCTATTATTGTGAAGGTTTAATAAAATAAATTTTTAACGAATCTCTGGTTATTTATTTGCTACAATTAATAAATTGCATGGTGAAGATTTTAACCTATCAAGCTTGGAGTTTTGCAAAAATATGACACAGAAAATATGGAAAAAAAATTTTATGTTAGTAGTTCTACATTTTATTCTATTAAGAAATTGGGTAATTTTTAGTTTTTATCCGAAGCATTTATAAATGTCACTTCAGTACTGCCAATTTTTTAATTAAATGTATTTTTACAATGGAAAATGACTAAATTTACTCTTAATGTGTTATGTGCTTTTCCAATAAATACATTTTTGTTCTTCAAATGTTTCTCTTTTTTGCCTTTTCTCTGAAGATTCGGCTGCTATATTACGGATTGGCATTGTTTTAATTAATTCGGATTATCGAGACAATACTGTATATAATTTTCATAATTTCTTAAAATACAGTAAATGCAAGTTTCTATTATAATTTAATAATTAAGAATGCCATGAAGTTCTAAATTTGAATCTATGAAGTTGGAATTCAGCAAACTATTTATGTAAAAATTTGGAGAAGAGTTATTCTTTTTATTTTTGTACTTCAAGTATTCAGAAATTAGGTCATATTTTATCTTTTGTCGGAAATATTTATAAATATTACTTCAGATCGTCCATTTTTCTGGTTATTTTCCCTAATGCAATTTTATCAAACTTTACAATGTTATGAATAAATATTTTACTTCCTGCATATGCGTTAATGATAATCCGTTGTTGATAGCACAACATTCGAAACGATTAATCCTAAATTTGTAGTTATGGCTGAACATAATCTATAAATGAATGCTGCGATTTTACAGCATTTCAACAGCTTTACGGCCGTTAATACTGAAGTATTCTGCTAAATCACTTCGTAATGCGTAGTAAACTGTAAAGTAAAATATGGTCAAAAGACACGCATATTTAGCATTTACAAAAATGTAGGTGCGAATACATTTTTTACTAAGTTTAATTTTAGAATGAGAACCTTTTTGTGTTCTTGTATGTACGGTTTTTCTCTACATATGTAGGACAGAACAATTTTTAGTGTAGTTTCAGAATGTTGGTTGGAAAGTGATTTGTTTTGAATTTATTGATGTATCAGTCAGTTGCTCAATATTCTTCGAATTTCATAACACCATGCTAAGGAAGTAACAATCGTGAGAAATGCAAATTCTTGATAACTCAGCGTACGAAGTAGTTTCTATATAACTTTCTCATAATTTCATTTTGTAATTGTTAAAACCGGCAAATCATGAATTCTGTATAAAATAACACTCTTTGTCACACAGTAATAAATAAATTTAGCTATAAAAGTAAGAAACCTGAATATGTATCTACATTCTGATTGGAATTTTCTATACTAAAACCATAACTTCTTCGTTTAATTGCGAAAAGCCCCATAACTATATTCTTTTCAGGGTTGAAGAATGTATTATTTGCAGTATTTCTAAATACATATTGGTCAAAACAGAAATCAAATAAATTCGACAAATTACTTGTTATTGTATGGTGTTGACGTTTTGTGAAATACAACATTCCAAGCTGTAACATAAATTGTATTGCAATAGAGTATTCTTTTCTATAGCACAATGTCAGCTATTCGTTCAACTGATCTAAGCAAGGTGGTCGTTTTGTTTGTATTTGTCTATCTTGTGCAAATAGAGTAGAGCTCAGGGTTGAAATCGTTCACATGGATTTTCGAGGTTGGAAATGCACAGGCGGTAGCTATCCGTGATTACGAACGTAAAGGGGAGCTAAGCTATCCAGCTTTGCTGCATTCGGTGCTCATGAATGATTAGTAAAGTTCTTTGTCCGATGCACCTGAATAAAAAGCGGGAAGCCGTATTAACGTGCGCTTTGAAAATTCTGCTGCAGAATACTAAGGAAAAGACTCGAACCAGAAAAACAAAAGCTATTAATATGCAAATAGGCGAAAAGTTGGGTTCGGATAGCATTTAAGTAAGAAAAAGAGATAGATTGAGGTATACTCCATATTTACGAAAACGATTTAAACAGCACAAAAGTAAACTTGCACAAATTTAATATTTTTCATATTTTAAAGAAATCGAGAGAAAAAGCCTGAATTAATCTGACTTTTAAATTAGATGCTAATACTGTTTGTTTGCAACGTGGGTTTACAAGTTTACAGGCAGGTACTCTATTATTAAAGACGGTGAGAAATTGAACAAACCGTGCCTTTTTTTGTCTATTTTAAATACTCAATTCCATTTGTACTTTATGATACTGCTTACTACTACTACTACACTATAAATTGTTAATCTATGCAGTGCTTTATACTGGAAAGCATTGAAAATATAACTGGAAAAGATTAGGTGATAATTTTAATAAACTGTGTTTGATATGTACGAATTTTAAAGGTGTAGATTTGTTTCTTTGCTGTTGTATCGGAACAAAATATAAGGTTTTCACCTATCAGACTACCTTTAATATAAACAGAAAAATAAATGACTTTCTTAAAAATAATTGAGAGAAGAAGAAAAATAAAAAGAAGATTCAAAAAACTGCGCTTGTATATATTGTATATCAAGTTTGATAGGTTATAAAAATTCTTGTAGTTTTCTTTCCTAAAAACTTTCTTTACAAAGTAGTTTATTATTAGTCATTAAAAGCTCTAAATATATGTTGTTTTTATTATATGGATGTTTAAAATATTTTTAAGAAAGTTCTTTGTAATAATTAGGTGCCAAAATTCATGTTCAACGCCAACCTTTTAGTTAAAATAAAATAGGGAATAAAAAGTACAGCATATTTCATAAAAAAGCTACTCAACGTACTTTATAGTGAGGTACTACCTAAAGTTGGTTTTCTTCAGGTTAGTTGCAAATTATTTTATTCTAAGGAAAACTCTTAAAATACCCTTCCTGTTGTAGTCGTTTATTTGCTTAATACCGTACTATCTACTAAGAATAAATACATAAACTATTTGACATCCATAAATTGAGCCATTTTGTCGCCGATAAAATTTTATGAGGAAGACCTTCCTGTTTAACTCCACTTACATAAACTATTTGTTCGATGTTCTGTTTGTAAATTTAGTATATAAACTACCGAATTTTAGAATTTTGCAATGGTTTTTTATTATGTGGCTGCTTCATTACTAGTTCAAGGCCCACTGTTGCCTTAAATAACGTATTTTAAATTTGAGAAAAATTATAAACTTAATCTGTACACGGATTGTTTGTTAGTAAGTCCGCATCGGCATCTACATAAATATTACGTCAGTTGTAGTTTACTTCGGCACTCACATGATTTAAAAGAAAACCGGACAATAGTTAAAAATGTGGAGGCAATTAAAACGTGTCCCAACCAAGAGCAACCACTGCAAAGACCCAGACGGAAATGTGAGTACCAATAAAACACAGGTGATAGATAGTTGGAAGATATATACTTACTTCTACGAGCTTCTCAACAGACCCCAGAAGAGGTTAGAAGTCGTGGAAAAACGAATCTATGTGTCAGTCCAACCGGAAACCTTGGAACCTGCCCTGGAGGAGACAGTCAGAAGTAGTTATACACTTAAGAATATCAAAGTCCCTGTGACGGACGACATACCGGCTGAATTAATTAAAGCAGGAGGATTAGACCTACATAAACTCACTTTAGTATACTGGAGATCTGAAATAATGCCCAAGGAGTGGGAAGAAGCAAACAGGACAATTTATAAGAAAAGAGATAAATTACCATGTAATAACTACAGGCGCATCTCGCTCCTATGCACAGCCTATAAAATCACATCCAATATACTGTGAGAAATAATAAACCCATATGCCGAAGAAATAATCAGTGAATACCAAGGAGGCTTTCGTATTGGGAGATCGACAATTGACCAATTATTTACCGTCAAACAGTTTTTAGAGCAAGCCTGGGAGAAGAATATTAGCATATATCAACTATTTGTAGATTTCAGACAAGCGTACGATAGCATAAACAGGCAAATACTTTTAGAAATGGAGCATATGGGTATACCAGCCAAACTGGTGAGGCTAACGAAGATGACAATGAGTAACTCGAAGGGCAGGGTTAAAATCGAAAATGTGGTAACCGAAACCTTCGAAATAAAACAACGGCTATTGGAAAAAATTATGCGAAATAAAAATAGATCTACATGGAACGATCTTCAACAAAACCATTCAGACAATTATTGCATACGCGGACGACGTTAATATAGTGGCAAGGTTCGAAAATGCTGTGCGCGAATCCTGCGCAATGCTAGAAGAACAGGCACAGAAAATAGGCTTGGGGTGAATGGGAGACAAAACAAAAGCTATAGCAACTAAACCAGTCAGAAGACTAGGACAGAGCGTAGCCCTAAGAGGAAGAGTTGGTGGCTCATTTTACGTATCTAGTATCTAGAAAGCCAAATAACGGAAGCCAAAAAAAGGCAATAAAGCATATTACGCCGTGCACCAACTGATAACGTCGACTGATGCACCAAAATCACCATGTATAAAACACTAATTAGACCGGTAGTGACATACGGGTACCAAGCACGGACCTTGACGAAAAAAATTGAATAAATGTTAGCCACATTCGAAAGACGAATACTTCGGAAATATAACTATAAACTAGCAAGTCTTCTTAAAGACCTGAATATAGTACCATGAGATCGAAAAAAAGATGATTCTGAGCAGGCCTTGACTAGTACAACACGATTGGCTACACTGGTTCTAGAATGCCTATGAATTATAATGTGACAGTGACATTTCAAATGTAAGTCAGTTTTGCAATCTTGTTTCCAGAATTATTTAAGTTTATCGTTGTAATACTAGTGAAGAATCACATTTTGAACATCTACTCTAACATGTATTCATCTTAGTTTTCAGTTTGTTCCCTAAATAAATACTGTTTTGTGTTTTAATTTATTTGACATTTAGTAACCTCTAACCTACTGCCACATTTTGAAATCAGTCTTGCCAATCGTGTTGTACTAGTCAAGGCCTGCTCAGAATCATCTTTTTTTCGATCTCATGGTAGAAGTAACGGGAGACAGGACATGTGGAGCAGATGGAGCATAACAGAGTACCAGGAAAAATTTTCAAAGGGGCGATGGAAGGAAAACGAAAAAGGGGAAGATCAAGAATGAGATGAAAAGACAACTTCGAGAGTGACCCCAGACAGCTGCTAGGGGTGGCTGCAAGAGATAGAGAAGATTGGAGGCGAAAACTACGGGTGGTCAAGGTCTAATGAAAAAACTGTAATACCACGGGAAGAAGAAGAAGAAGTGGTTTACTTCTAAAAGTTCCTCGCATTTCTTTAAGCATTACCAAACCCGCCTAATGACGTTATTTCACAAGGCCGAAACTACAAACAATAACAGCAGTGTACCCCACAACTGCATTAGCAAAGTTTTTAAAAAACGAAAAACTAGCAGGAAATTTAAATTTAATGTTATCTTCGCAATCGATTGATTTAGAGAAAAACTATAAATATATACGTAAAATTTAAAAAGTCCAGCTTGTAAAAAAGATATACTTTTTCACAGCAATCTTGACAACACCGCCATCTTGTGTTTTTTTAAATTACAAGATAAGACAACCGATAGTTACTTAATAGGAAATCATACTTTTTTGTCTTTAAAAGTATGTATATCAATCTTGCATAGGTTTAAAGATAAAATAAGACCTAAAAGTTGCGATTAAATATTAATTCTTGTTAATTACAGTGTCTAAAAATTAAACTTTGACCAGTTTATTGATATTCTACTTAACAAAATTGGCCCTGAAATTTAAATTTAACGATTAAATTGACTGCTAAAACTTTATATTTTTTTAGATGTAAGTGATAAAAAAATTTCATGGGAAAATATTTTATGTAGTTATTATTGTATCATTTCAATTGTTGATTAGTTTAATTACCTGTGTATAATAAAACTGTTGCGTTTCATTTGGAATAATGGCATATCTAACCATCTAACGGAAAAAAGCGAATTTAAGTGTTAATGATAAGAGTTAAAGAAGTTTGTAATTTATTCAATGATCTCGATCCGGAAGGTCCACCAATATGGAAATCAACTGTCAAAAATTTTACATAAGTTCAACTAAATTTTCTAGCGTTAAAGACCTTCTCAAGTACGGGCGACCGAAAACTGCAACTAATAATGGATTTGAGAAATAGTCACCACGATCTCCGGATGTGAATTCATAGGATTTATTTTTTGTTTGACTACCTTAAAGGTCATACCTATATTAATAGGCACAAAACTTTAGAGGATTAAAAAAGTCAAATAGACAAGAAATTGAAGGAATTCCGCGGGAATTCATATTAGATTATTTGATCAATTTCCATGATAGATTGGATTATTATCAGGAAGTTAATAGGCAACCCGTTGAACACCCTATTTAATTACTTATTTTCTTCTAACTCGTCAAAATAAAAAGATATAGAGTTTTAAAAATATTTTAATGAGCAAACAAAAATTTAATTTTTTGGGGATTTTTCGCTTTATTTTTAATTAAAAACTACATAACAATGGTACCTTTGAAAGAAAATAATAAGCTTTCCAATGACGTATTGACCTATCCTGTAATTTTAATCAAAGTTGCCCCCAGAGAATTTTGTTTGTTCTAAAATATGTTCATACTTTTTTGGGATTTTGTATAATTGAAACTTATTGTACTCTTATTTTTAGTTAGTTTTAAATTTTAGTTTTTCATCACTAAAAAACTTATTTACCTAAATTTAATAATATAACACACGATACTTTATCTTCATTTTATATCAGAATATCCTAGCTTATTTAGATAATTATAGGCGTAGGGATGTGGGTGTTCTATGTGGTAAATAACAGTGACTTGAGTTTTATATTAATTTTTATTTATACTCTTGGAGCGTGTAGGCGGTCGTCACTCAGTTGGATCAGCGTGCGTCTGACCACTGAGATGGCCCGGGTTCGATTCCCAGGTTCACATATACATAGGGCAAACACTTCCGTGGTTCGGAGCCCACGTTAAGCTGTAGGTCCCCTATGTCTATAGGCTACTTGACACGCACAGCACAGGCATATGGAGAGAGGATCGGCAACGTCCTGTAAAGGGTAGCCACTCTAAGAAGAAGAAGCGTGTAGATGGCGTGATCTGAACAAGAGTGGAAGCAGAAGTGTGTAGTTTTAAAAATGAAATTGTCGAAGAAAACTAGGTAGCCAGTAAAAAATAGCGTAGGCAAAGTATGCATTAAGACGGGCAATTCTAGTAAGGGCACCGTTGGTGCAATATCATAACAAAGACGTTGCCTTGCACTGCGGACGTTGCATATAGAAGGGTAGAAAAGTACAAGAACTCGAAGGAATTTAGTAAAGTATGATAGTTAAGACGGATATAAATAGAATTAAAAAAAAGAAATTATAATGAATTATTACAATACATTAAATCAGGGTTGATGTGGGACACAGTAGTCCCCACAGGGATGTTTAGAACTACCATTTTACGATTTTACAGTTTTTTCACCTAGTAGCACACTTATTTGTTTAAATTATTAGGCTTGTTATTCAATTATTTTGTAAAACTTGAAAATAAATAAAGTGTTATATTAATGAAAAGATGGGAAAGCAGGTGTTTTCAAATGACGCATAAATAAATTAATATTTCCAATTAACAAAGTAGGTTTTTGTTGTAACTCGAAAATCAAGGGGCAGGCACAAGACAATTGAATTAAATAAATAATTCGGAGCAATGTTATCTATAAAATGGTACTTCTTTTAAATTCACCATTACGTACAATTTTTGCTAAAGTTTCAATGTTTCGTTAACAATTAGCACACATAGAATTAAGCTCTGAAGAAAACAATTTTTTGTAGAATTTAATTTAAAACATTATTAATTTAGTTGCAAAGAACTTCTTAAAATTTACACGATTTAAACCTGCAGTAGGAAATTTTTCGATTAAACGAAACATCACGAATAAACCTGAAATGGCTCTTGGTGTTTTTATTTTAATAATTAAAAAACATTTTTAGGCACAATTATAAAAAAATATTGTACATAAATAATACATAAAACGCAAACGGAAAATTTATTTTTCTCAATTTCTTTAAGGTAAGGTAACAAACAACCTTTGAGCCAAATAACAAAGAAACCAAGCAAAAAATTGTTAAATTTTTTATAGTTCCAGTAGCAAGAAAGCTTTGTCCCAACTAACATTCCTAAAAGCATTCCCTGAAATTGTTTAAATTGAATTACCAGTCGTAGTTGCCCAGTTATAAAAAATATTTACGTAATCCTCACTGTTATTTTAAAGTAAACCAAATCCCTGCAAAAACTTTACAAAAGCTCCAAAAATATCTTCCAAGGATGTTAAGAATATTTTAATCTTTAAGCTTTAAGCTTTAGCAAAAATACAAAACATACGTACTAAAAATTATCGGTAAATTTTCATAATCAGAAGACTTATACGGGTTTCTTAATTTGTTTCTAATTGAAGTGAAAAACTTGTATCTTCAAATTAATTTTTGTTCACAAAGTACTATCCTATTTACAAACCGATATTAACCCAAACAGGAAACTAAGGCACTGCTGTGAAACTAAATAAACCAAGCCAATTCAGAAGACGAATCTACATCTACCAATTATTTCAGTTAATAAATTTTAATGCCATGTATACAATTCACGAACAAGTGATGTAACTTAATGGCAACTAAGGAAGCTTCATTACCTTTATGCGGCTATGCAACTGAATACACAAAACAGATGTGATTCAACTACGTAATCCCTTACAGCTCGTATTCGAATGCATTCCCTAACACAATCTACTTAAAATTTCAGGTTGGATAATTTAACTCTTGTGTTCACCACAAATGCAGTAAAATGCTAAATTTTGTATACCGCATAACACTTTTGGAATAATAAATTAGTTAGGTTTGATCCGAAATTAACAAAATTAGAAGTAATCTAATAACCCTAATATAATACATGCAATAACACTCAACTGTCTTAATGGGATATAAACTGAATTAATGAAACAACAGACGGGGGCCACAACTGATTAAAAATTTATACAGCACGCTAAAATATTTATTTTAATTTTAGGAGCTAACCAACTGGTACATGAAAATATTTTTTTTTTAATTTCTTGTTTTAATAAGTAATGCTACCTTCGTTACTCATTTATTTTTGCATCATTTAGTTTTGTTAATTCTGCAATGTCCACAGTTTTGCTGGAATGTAACTGAAATTTGAAGGCCAACGTGGAACTTTTATTTATTCCTTTAAAAAATCAGGGAATTAACATTGAAATACCTAAATAAATAACCAACAATATCACGTATAAATTATTAATTATATAAAAAATCGACGTTAGAAAGTCATTCATAGAGCAACAAACTTTTTTTGGATTTTTGAACTCCTAACGTGAAATATTTCTTGCTTTTTCATATTGCTATTTTACAAAGTGTATAAGCTCTAAATTTAAAAAAAATTACAGAAAATTTTCCAAATTTAATTAATGGCCAAAAACAATGATTAGACTTAAACAATACCGAAGCGAATTAAAAATTAATAAGGATAAACAAGAAAATGTAGTCGCCTGCAGTCGTCACATCAATTTTTAATTAATTTACGAGTTACGAAACCGGAAAGGTAGGTAAATAAATGGTTAAACGCTGCCGTCCCCGTCCCGTCCCATTGTAGAACTTTAAGAAGTAATCTCAATCAACGTCAAAAGATGTAAAGAATTTCATGATACTAAGGAAACCAAATGGATCTTCTCATACAGAATGGTTAGGAAAATAAGTAGGTGATAAAGAAAGCACTTAAATATTTAATTTTTTACCTTCAAACCAATGACTAGGGTAGACGATCCACTTATTTAATTGTGGTAGTTTTATTACATTACCCTAAAAATAACGTTATATGGAACGTTCGCTTTATGTATCGCTGTAAAATATTCATCTTAGGCATCCAATGTTTTGAGAACAAATTTTCTTTGGATGTTTAGATAAAGTGAGATATTTACTATCTAAATGGAACTCCGATTATGTCAAATTACCGATATGAACGTTTTACTACAAAATCCATCTAGGGCAACCCTTCTGTAACAGCCTTTGACTATATCACACACGTTGTCACGATAATGTAATAAATTAACTATGTACATCCAATTGAACACATTAACATATATGAAACGCCACTATCAAGCGAGGATGCTGCCTGCAATTTCCATCCTGACGTCTACATAATACATAACATGAAATATTACAGGGACCCGTGTAATTTGATAAATTTCGGTGTCAAATAAGGTAAAATTAGAGCATAATGTTTATTTGTACTTTTAAACGATTCAAATGATCAGTTTCACGTGTCAAATTAATGCCCATCTGTTTTCAGACTGAAATTCAAAATAGATGATTTAATGATTTACACTGATCGAAATAAATTATTATTTTTAGGATTTTCTTTTATAATTCCGGACAAACTGTTTTTAAATATCATAATAGATTAATTACAAAAGAAAAGAAAACACGGAAAATATGTCGCAAGAAGTCCAAAAATACTGAATAATCGGAAGCAGTTACTTCTAATTTAATCATCCTCATCTTCGACTTTTCCCTTTATGAGTCCATCGTTTTCAGTTTTCATAAATCGCAATCCCCTCAATATCCCCTTAGATTTTTACAATCTATTAATTTATTTATGTAGGTCTTCCATCTTGCCGACGGTCTTCTTTTTCCTTTGGGGGACCAATGTAATATTTTCTTTGGCCATATATCTTCACACATTCTTTCCACATGTCTGTCTGCTCTCTTTGTTGTGGATGTTGATAGGTTCATTTCCTTCTATATTCATTCTTCTAATTCTAATTTCTTCTAACTTAAGTTAATTAACTTTAAAATTTTGGTGCATTTAAAAAGCGACTGAATTAAGTGCTATACAACGAATTTGGTAAAATGCATTGGATATCAAGTGCCTGCTTCAAAATTCGGTCTCCGTTATTTAGAAACAAAGAAAAGCTTCTGAATTCATTCTGACACAAAGTTAATCAATCAGGTTGCAGTAAAAGAATGTCCAGTAAAAGAAGAAGAAGAAGAAGAAGAAGAAGAAGAATTTTAGAGAATCAAATGTCTGGCTCAAAAGTTTCTAATTAGACATGGCATAACTTTTAAAACAATTAGCGGGAAAACTACCATGGTAGATAGGTAGATACCAATCAAATAAAAGCTTGGTTTGAAAAAATTCCAAATGTAATCAAACATTACACTATGCCCGTCATCTATAACCATGATGGAACTGAGTTTCAGGTTAGAGCACTCCCTCATAAAACGTTCAGTTTAAAAAACGAAAAATGCAAAAGGCTTCAAAGCTCTGCTCTGCACCAATATGGTGGGGGTAAAGTGAATTATCGGAAAAGCAAAAAAGACACGCTGTTTCAAGAACTAATCGATATTCGGTAGAATGATATCATAACAAGAAAGCATGGATGGTAAAAGACATAATGCAGGAATGGCTTACAAATTTCACTGAAAAGTTGAAGAAAGAAAAATGATTCTCCACTTCTCATCTTGAATTGCTGTAAAATATAAAAATACCTTTTTTTGCCTCCCAAAACTACAGCAGTTGCCAGATTTTGTACCACGGCATAATTAAAATTTTTTTACGGCCAATTAATGTTAGTCACATTCTAATTTCACATCAATAAACACTACTACGCCCGACCGCTTCCCTCGGAAGACAATGGCAATGTCTACCTAGTAAGTCTTCTCTAGAATAGAAGTGCAAAAACTTCTGTGGTTCAGAGCCCACGTTAAGCTGTAGGTCCCCTATGTCTGTAATTGACACTCACACCACAGGCATGTGGAGAGAAGACCGGAAATTCCCATTAAAGAGCACGCTACTTCTAGAAGAGGAAACACTACTACTTCAACAGACGAATTAGAAAAATCTGTGCTGGATGCTGCGATGATGATAAAATATACTCGTACTTGGAAATAAAAAATGTTGGTTTATATTTGATAGCGTTCCAACAAATATAATTACCCCTCCCCCCACGCATAACACACAAAGTGGAAAATAATTGATTATGCGCCGCACCTCATTTTGTTCTACTCTACCAGCGATTCTAAATTCCTGTGTGGCTTTGCATTGGCGAAGACCTCCAAAATTTACCAGACGCAAAATTCTATAGCATTCGGGTCAGGCGAGTTTGATAGCCATTCTTCGGTGCTAATGAAGTGCACCATTCTTGCGTCGATCTTGCCTTGTGAGCAGATGTAAAATGCTGCTGGAATGTTCAAATCTAGTCGCTAAAACATTCTTCCAAAATGTCACTACAGTACACATTACACATCCTGGTTTAATTTGAGCCCTTGAGATACACAAATAAGAGGAGTTTTGCCTGTTAAACTAATTCTAAGCCATACCATGACAGATAATGTATCTTGACAGTCCTACTCGTTTATATGGCCATTTCTTATTATTTTGGTTATTGTAGGCCTACTCATCTGTAATAATTTTCTCGACAGTAAAAAGGGTATTCGGCCAGTTTACAAGCAACACCGCGCTTCAATTGTCTACATTTGTCAAGCCGTACACATCTGTTCGTATCTGTAAGATATTGCCCTCTTCTCAACTTATAGAGGGTTAGTTGGAAATCCTTCTTTGCTAAGTCGGCAGTTTCTCCAATAATTTTTCTCATTTGGTTTTCGCCGAATTCTCCTTCAGATAATGTCATGATGTCATGAACCTACGGTTTCTGACGGTTTCCTTTCTTATTAGCTACCCCTGGGCGATCCCCATTATGCCTGAACTCCTGAAACTTTTTCACAATCTTCGAACCTGAGAGGATGTCACACTGGCGCTTTCCACCCATAAAGAGTTCGATAAGCACTGCAAAAAATGTCAATAATGGCGAATTCGAACAAAACAAGTAAAACAAAACATTACGTTGTCCATGTTAATAATACTACTCGTATAAATTATAAATTTGGCTCCATAATGTGGGAATTGTAGCAGACGACCGATATTCACGTGAGGGTCCGGCGTGCATCGGGCGAGTCCGGCGTGCATCGGGCGAGTCAGTAGTAGGTAAGTCGGGTGCGCAAAAAGTACGATAACGATAGCAGACGTGCGAGTCAGTTTGAAAAATACTAAAGTATGAAATGTAATTCCTACTGTTGCTACAAATTTTACTGAATTTAACTACCATTTCTTTCGGCCATTCTCTCATATGCAAGGAGCCCCAAATTTTGTTCTTCGTCTTTGCCACCAAATTAATACAGATTCGTTGAAGCGCCATCGAAAAACTATCTGTCTATTGAACTAATAAATTAAGTCTCTGAAAACACTAAAAGCATGAAAAACTCCAACAAATTTATGGTGTAACCCAATAATTTGTTTGTTTATCATTAAACCAAGGAAGTTTTAGTTATTTTTATGAAATTAGAATTTCTTTGACTAGAAACTTAAAAACATGAAAACACAAAATATAACAAAATTCGAATATTACATCTTCATCAGTGATTTTATCAATATGTTGAAAGGTGAACTATGTTTTATAGAATAAATAGCCTGTGCAAATTTACATATGTACATAGATATGAATTTATATTTTTCGTAGAAAAAAATTAAAAACAACGGGTTCATTCGACATAAAACAAAATTTAACATTTTTAGTAAATCATCACCGCACAATAAGTAATCTACTCACATCCCCATGAAATAAAATGTATCAAAATTCGAGGTTTAATTCAAAGTTAGTTACGACTGCACAAACATTTGTTAGTAATGGAATTATTTTTACATTTATAATGGAACACAGTAGCCTTCACTGCGTTTGTTGCTACATTGAACCTGAATAAAAATATAAATATCTTGTTGTTTGTTGTTAATCGGAAAAACCAATTTACAAAATAAATTTAAACGATAATTTTGTACGAACGCTTACACCTCCATTGACTGATCAATCTAATTTCGGGAATAATTACCAATATTTTCAATTATCATACGCACTACAGCGTACAGGCGGATACAGATCAATTACGGTAAATTACAAAACCCCACCCGAGGGTTCATCGCGTACCGAAATTATACTTGATGTCTCAATCAATTGCCTTAAAAAAGTTATCTCCACCTACATAATTAACTCGGCACAACAGCTTAAAATTTGTCAGTAATAATAAGATTTGAAAGATCGGAACTTTTTTATGCTTAAACCTCAAATTATTTGGGATTTTCATACAAATCTCCAACTCAAATTTTTAAGCAAAGATGAAAATCCCTTTGAATATAACTCATCTGAATAAAACCAACAAAATTATGAAATTACGTATTATACGCATACTTTAACTATGCAAACTTTAAAAAACTTGGAGCCCTCAATAATTAATTCGACAAAAAATTTTACGGCCATTACGAAACTCGTTCACCCAAAACCAACAGAGTAGGGAGAGTGTATAAGGAAGAGGGAAATTTCCTAAGTGATGGTTAACGTCACACAGATCATTAATTCATCTCTAACATTCGGAAGTAATCCATCATTTCTCAAACACTAACAGATTAAATCGCCATACCATCGCACCTGGACTCCCACATATAGAATCAGAAGACCATTATGGTTCATTTCGTGCGAAATTTTGACAGTAAAATTAATTGAAGCGTTTAACTAATTATTATGTTATTCCACTTGGAAAAACCTGTGTGTTCTGTTTATTTATTTGTTACACTTAAACATTGAAATAAAAACAACTTTCTATTGTTTATTTTTATTTACCAGACTATTTTTAAAAAGAACTTTCTAATACTTGATGATGGTGTTATATCAGAATGGTAAGTTAATATCAGTAAATTAACGTCTATCATTGTCCGAAAACAAAACCTGAACTTTAAGTGGAAATCTAACATTTCCCCAGTCATCGCTAACTCAAGTATTCTAACTTAATTTCCGAAGTAGCAAGGGACTAAATGGCCAAACATATCACAACTAATCCCGGGAATTACAGAATTACAGTAGCATTGGGCTAGTGTCCCTAGAAACAGCCGGGTGCCATAACTTAAGTTTCGGAACAATCTCCGAAATGTCCAATTAAAATGGTATCTCTAACTAAAACCCACGTTAACTAATCATACATTTATGCATCGTAAATTTTTATACGATTACGTGATTTTTTTTTTAAAAACGGTTAAGTCTTCAGGGAAAACGTAAAGAATAGAAAGAACTCTAAGTGTTCATAACATCGGTCATCCCACAAAACCGCTTTCAATCAAACCCACGTCAATTTATGGTAATTAAGGTTCGTACGTGTTGGATCTTTGTGTTCTTCATTAATTTACGTTCGGGTTTTGCAGAGTGCGGTATAAATATTTCGTTTTGTTTTGGTTCCCTGTAACAAATTAACCAATTTATTTTTAGCTGTTATCAACGAAAGTGGTTGCAATTGGAATATTAAAGGTCGAGCTCACTTTTAATTAATTTGCGCAAAATTAATAGCAATAAATCACGATTACTAACAGCTGCAGAGGCGCAAGACCAACTAAAAGGATATGCAACTGAATCCCTCGCTTATATTTAATCCCAAATTTCTCCAAGTTTAATTTATCATCATCGTTATTATTAAAATTTTTATAACCTTAAATTTATTTAACCAATTTAAATTGTTTAGTTTTTATTAGGACACAATCATGAATACCGAATGAATTTCTATAAACCGCTCTTCACATTTTAAATGTTTTTTAATCTAAAAAAATTATAACGATATCTTAATTATTCGTGATGTATTTACCACCTTTTTAGACCACAGCAGACAATGTTAAGTAAACTGTCTTAACTTTATTAAAAAGATTATTATTGGTGTAAAACAGTAAACAGTAAAACGCTGAAATATTTTTATTATTAGAGTATCGAAAAAACTTTTACCGGGGATAGGTTCTGCATGGCCGCTAACCTAAAAATCGAATTTGAGGTATGTCACGTGACCACTGGTATGGCGGCAAATTAAAAACAAATCAACATGAAGTCGGAGAAAGTGGGGTTAGATGACAAGATATCGAAGAGAATTATTGGAAAAAGTTGCTTAGCATTTAATTTAACGCCTATATGCAAAATTTCAAGTATTTATCTAAAAAAATTGAAAATCGCAATTTTTTGTAAATATTTTCTTATCAATTTACAAATACCTATTTTTTTCCTTTTAAATAGCTTGGGTGAAGTGAAACCTATGTATTTGGATAACAGTGGAAGAACTTTCTCGGTTTTTCCATAATTGACAGACCTAAATTTAAAAAACAGGTTTTCGCTAGGACGCTCGTTGTTGCAATTTGTTAGATGTGTCACGTCGACATAGACATACCCTTAGAGACTACATCAACCTTAACCTTAAATTGGTTCGTAGAACATTCAAAGTATTGCGAACAAAGCAAATGAATTACATAAATCCCACACTGACATTTTCATTCTGTCAAAGATCTAAAAGAAAGGTCAAGAAAATGAGCAAATACACGGTTACATACAATTTTGGTCTGGTGTAGATAATTCCCAAAAAGCAAGGGCAAGAGATTCGTTCGTAATGAAACAACATTTAATAAAATATACACGACTTATTATCATGACAATGTCTTTATATCGAATTGAAACGACATTAATTGGAGCGTATGAGCCTAATGACGATTCTGGTCATAAAAATAAAGAAGAATTTTATCAAGATCTTATAAGAATCCTAGAGCAAGTTAAACTTCGACAAGAAATCGAATTAGCGGATCTTAATGGTTGAGTAGATTAGAGAATAAATAGTAAAGCCATAAGTCACAATATGGAGGAATGCTGGTCAATCATCAGGAAAAGCGATAGTTGAGGAATGCAAAGAAAATTAACTAAAAGTCAATAATATAATACAACAACTATTAGTTTTAGGCTATATAATAACCAAACAAAAGTCAAAGATGAAGATACACGATTGTAGAGTAAAACGTGGTGCCAATAATACAGGATAAATTGAAAAGTAATATTAGAAATGAAATAGTAGAAGAAAAAAGCGATTTTATGCCAGTGAGGTCATGGTGGTCTTTATAGTGAAACAAAGATAGATCTGTAAAGAACAAAATAAAAGAATAAGACAAGTCAGTTTTATGCTACAGCTGCGAAGAACTCAACGAAGAAGAAGACTTATTGCAGTAGAAATGGATTAAAAAAGAGGGCTAAAATGGTTCAGCTATTTAATGAGAATAACAGATGATAGGTGGCCTAAAAGAATATTGCGATGAACACCCCCAGGACGGAATTAGCGAGGAAAACCACTCAGGTTCTGGAATGAGAGTGTTAGACGTGCAATGGTGAAGAGGAACTTGTATAAAGAACAAGCGTTAGACAGAGAGGCATGGCGAAGATGAACAGAAATCCTGCTATAGCTGTACTGTAATTTATCTACAATACAGTTATTATTGTCAGATATAGTTACAGATACAGGTCACATAAATTGGAGTTCAACCTGTGGTAAAATAACGGGCCATTCAGTCTTCAAATAAATTTAAGGCAAATAATAAATTAGAATTACTTATAGCCCACTATGGCCCAAAAAGTTGCAAAATCTTAATGTATATGTTCTAATTTCATACTTTCCAAATTTTAATTGTTTTTTCTAAAACGCAAAATAAACACTGAATATAACAAAGTCACAACAAAAGTAAAATTAAAGCGTTCCCACAAGTAGTAAAACTGAAATACAATTTAAAGTTGTTTAGCTTAAACGTCCATTAAAATGTTGTCCTAAAATTCCATCTAGTTTGACCTACATAAATGTGATTACAGCTATTACATTTAGTGCTGCAAATTCCACTTCTGATTCTTGGGGAAGATATAAACGTCAAAATTAATATAAAGTTTTGTATACGTTCTGCGTTGATTAAGCCTCATCTATCTTAACTTTAAGAACTCCCGTTGTGAATACTGCAGAAAGTTTATTCCATCACATTTGATTTTTATAAATAAATGTAATTAATTAATTAGTAACACCAGTAATTTAAGTAAGGTTTCTGATCACAATTTTTGAATGCATGTCGTTCTGAAAATATACTTTAAAAATAAGTTGGAATAAAACTGTAAAGAATAGAATCAATTTAAGTTGTGAGAAGCACATCAGTCAGAAATTTGTGTAAAAGTATACAAAAGGCTTTTCATGTTTTTATCCTAATTTTCAGGAATTAAATAATTCCATAAATTATCAGTGGCAGAAAGGTATCACGAAGAAGCCAAACATTCGTAATATGTTATCAAACTACGATGGTGGCTTCGAGTTTTAAAATTAATTAATTTTAATTTATAAACAAACGAAGAATAAGATTACCAAAGTTCGGCCCAATGAAGACCTTTAATATTGTGTTACAGACTGAATTCTTTCCTGTGCGTTTACTTAAATTAATAGAAACGAAATTCAGAAGTTATCAATGCCCTAGTTTACTATTCCCCAGACGAAAGCCACAAATTATCCCAAAAGTTGGCCCACGCATAAAATAACACATGCTGACTTAAGCCACATACGAAGGTAGTGGTGTGTGTGCGCTCCGAGAACCGAAAGAGGTTGACGAATAGTATAGTATCTGGGGTGGCGACACACCCGGTGGTAGAATTACGTCTTGCAGTGGCATGACAATAATTAAAGTGTGATAACAAAATGGTACCTCTGACTTAGTGCTCATTACTTGCGACGTGAGAAACTTGCATGTTGCACATGTCCAATCAAATGATTAGCTTACAAGAAAGATCATTACAAAAAGGTACTGGCTGGTAGTGGAGCTACTCCTGGTTATGGTACCAGGGTACCTGTGTGACCCCAGTCAGATTTTGCGATAAGGTGCACGAGAATTGTCCGTACAGACTCACAATTAAAATATTTCTGAAAGTGTGAATGAGGCCCAAATTGACTCTTTGGCATTAACTATCTCGGATGCTGTGTGACTTCGCGGGTAGAAAGAAGAATTGATGAACAAGGGCTAGTCCGTGTAGAAGATGATGGAGACCCTAAGAAGTAGTAGTAGGTGCAAACCTGTATCCAGTGAGGGGCGCACCGAAACAAGCCCCGGTGAGTACACCTTAAGGTGGTGAGTTTTGCAGAGCAGTAATAACTGTTAGGTTTGTTTCATGGCAATGACGAATGCGCCGCCACTGGAGCTACAAGAGTTTCGCACGTACTGTTTGTGTCCTTCACTTTCTGTCCAGTCCCTTACGTAGAGCGAGAGGTTAGCGGTGAAACAACCGACTGACATAACTAACTAACAAACGAACTTATACCTGACAAATGACCCAAAAACGAAAACAATCCCCCTTTGCCCTAACAATTGTTTTAAATTTTATGGAACTGCTGAATTTTACTACTTTTTAAAAGAATTTTTAATCTCTTTAAAACTGAAGCACATACGAAGAGTCATACATAAAATGTTGTAACCTAGTAACCCAGTTTGTTTATTTTTCACTGCATGTAAATAAAACCCGGTGCAATAGATTTCTGTCAAGTACAACTGAATACAGGACAATACGTATAGTAAAACTACTTTATTGTAAGAAATTGGCTGTAAAAAGGTGTGTGTAAATGAAATGTACAAGTCCACGTCACGTGTCAGGACCTGTATTATACGAGAGATATGCTTAATTTTAAAATCTGTCAGGGCATTTCCAACGTACCGTCGTCCAATTTGAGCAAATGCTTACGATAGATGTAACTTTGGCGACGTTTTCAGCAAAAACGGAATGAATTACATGATTTATGTATTGAGTAGGTATATTCATGTACCAATTTGTCAGAGAAGTCCCAATGGTGATTCCGCTAAAAAGCTTTTAACATGTATAGCCACAAAAACAGGAGAGTATTTATAATCATTCCTGCACATCCTTTGTTCCGGGGAAAACTGGAATGTGACCATAGAAACACGCTGTCATGAGGAGAAAGGAACGAAATGAACAAAGAAATAGTCAACGTGGCGGAAACGTGTCCAGCAGAGAACCGCTGTAATTGGAAACAGTGTTAAAATCGATGAAGCGAACACCCTGACACTCGAATATTGAGGTATAAAATATTGGAAATCCAGATGACACTGAAAGGATCATCGATCAAGTCATTTGACAAACTCACCCGCAAATATACGTCAAGACATCAAAACATGTGACGGGCTTTCAACTCGAAATCCCCACGAGACTCACTGTTTCCTTCGAAAAAATAGCTCACATCCAAAGAGATTCATTCGATATATTTTCGTTCGTGGCTAATTTCAAACTCCCAGTGTGGAAAATGTACAATTTTAGCAGCAAACAAAGCTCACCCGTGAACTTTAAGTTAAACAAGGGGAAACCAAATTTCCTGAATTACAAAAACATGATGCGTCCCCGTGGTTTCTCTAATTAAACAATAATAATGTTACATTTTTTTTAATTTTCCTTGCTTTTGTATAGGTTGCGTATATCCTATTTTTAATTTTGGCGAAAACCGAGGCGCATTAAAACCGAGGCGCATTAAAACACACCAAAATTACTTAACTTTCAGTTAATACACGATAATCCCAAAATAGAAATAAACATTTGGAAAATAAAAACATGAATGGGGAAAAATGAATGGACGGTGAGGAAGATGAGAAATTCTTGACCCATTTCAAAAAAGTATGACATTTTAAAAGAAAAGGGAAACACCTAAAATTCCAGTATCTTTCACATTTTTCCAATACTCGATCGGGCTTGCAACCACCAACACTAAAAAATTCATTTAAAGGCCGTTTGAAACATCTGATCTGTTTGAATGAAAACCTACGTTCGACTCTACGCCGACTCTTTAATTATTTTGCAGAAAACCTTTTTTTTTCTAGGGCAAGCTTTTTTGAAAAGGTCAGAATTACTTGGAAGGAGTGGAAGAAATGAAAACCTGAATTAAACTACTGCCTAAAATGGGACTTTTTTAAACCGGTGTAAATTCTAAAAAAAGTTTATTTATTAATACTTTTTAAATAATTCGTTTCTCAGCTGCACGAAATTTTTACACCTTTAATTTTAATATAAACTAACAATATGCAGCTTTAGGTAAGCCACGACCTATTAGGAATGTCATTTTAAAACAATGAACAGGATTCCTCAACCCACAGACGTCAAAAGACGCGTTACAAACAAAGGTGAATGAATCCAAACCGCAAGTTAGATCTTGCCGCTAAATTGCTGTACTTATGTGCGTTTCCATATCTGTTCAGCCCTTGAAGTTGCGAACTTTGGTCGTATTGTCGACCTCGAAGTCTAGAAGACCTCCGTAATTACTCTTGAAGTTGTCGAGACACGTATAACCGCAGTTCCTTTGTAAACCGCTACGTAATGACCACATTGATCACAAATGAACGGCATTTTTAACGCCATTTGGTTTTAATTACACCCTCCAGAGAACTCGGGTTAAAATTATGCCGAACTAAGCATAATTTCATCTGGTTTTTGATAGTTTTCGTTATTACCGCCGATTCTATAATTTATTTCCTTGTCTGAAAAGTCAAAGTCCCCTTTCGATGAAGGGGAGCTATTTTCAGACTGATCGGCTTAAACTAAGATGGAAGAGAACGTCGAGAATAGGGAAGTTGTTTACTGTTAGACTAACATGTTTTATTTCTACTTAAATGTGATAGGTTCTTAGGGGGTTTAGTCAAGGAAGCTTCAATAAGGTTTCTGAGGGTTTCCAGAGGCCAACATTTGCAGTTGAAGGCAAATGGGCACAACGCATTTTATATTGGATCAAGTTTGTTGATCTCCCATTTGTGATTTATATATCTAAGCTTCAGATAACAAAATTTTTCAGTTAGACAATAAAGGCCATTTTAATTAACTAACATTAATAAACATTTAATTTAATTCGGCTTCATTCATGTTTAGGCTCGCGATATTAATAGAAATCTTTGGCAAATATGCCCCCTAGAATTAGTCGACAACAATTTACAAAATCAATAGCCGCAGACGCACAAAAACTTCTAACATTCTACAATTAAAGTTTAAAACAAATTAAGTTAATTAAATGTTGAGGTTTCATAAGCCCAACTATTGATTAAAATTGGCAGTTGTTGTACTTATTTTTTTCCCAAGAATATTTCACACCTTTTTCGTGCTGCTCTTTTCAAAACGGTACTAAATTTTCGTCAAAATTTATATCTTTATGTAAAATACGTAAGGGATTTAATATGTAAATTATTTATGGAACTTTCAATGCAAATCTGGCTTTTCTTTATCGATCTGCATATATAAAACGGCAATTATGTTTTAGTTTTGCCATCATAATTCAACTGAAATTCGTTTTTAAACCGAAAACACCCACTTGCAAATTCCATTATTGAAAAATGTGGATTTATTTATTTCCATGGCATTAACTGTTTTTATTTTAACGTTCATTGAAACGTCAGTTAAAAATATATCAAATATATTTTGTCGTCACACAATGGAACTCAATATAAATTATTTTTCTATAACAAAAGGGAGTTAAATCAAATAAATCTAGAGCAACACCAATTTGAATTTTATTTAACAAATTTAGTTAAGTCGAAGGGTTTAATGTCCAAAACAATGAAGAAGCCTTTATTTGTTGCTGTATAATACAGTGTAAATTATGAAGGCTCATAAATACCCAAATGATTTAATAAAATATAACTAAACAATCATCTGACACAAATATCCGATTGACATGCAACAAATACGTACTTATTCTGGTGAATTTACAATATGATTTTTTAAAAACTCAATTAAAGCAGGCCGTATTCTGTCTTAATAACTGTCTGTATTAAGTCAGAATACGGCCTGCTGCAATTGAGTTTTTAAAAAATCACATTATATATTAATGGTATTGAAACAGAGGGATTTTTTCAAAATTCAATGAGCATTTGAAGGACGATTTTTACAAACAAAATATTTATTTCATTACCTGACTATGATCTATGTAACAGCTATCCAACTTTCACGAATTCCACGTACCTGAAAGAAACAATTTTGATTATTATTACTGGATATTAAATAATACAATTTAAAGCAGGTTTTAATTTTTTTCTGATATGCCACTTGAAAGCACTTTCTCATTTCAGTGAATATAATACACCCAGATACGAAACAAATAATGTTTTGCCAAAATTTTAGGGAATAAATAATTTGACGGATTGTTTTTTAATTTTATTAATCACAGTTTAAGCACAACACATATTTTGCTCGTATGTTACTTTTAATTATTTATGTCCAATTTAAAGTCATCCAAACGTAAAGTTCCTGTTTTTTACGAATTCGAAAACATGCAGATTCAAAAATAAAAGAACAAAAACAGAAAGTAAACTTAAATAAGTTTTTTTAGCTTACCACAACTACACCTTTCTGTAGTTTAATATCAACATTCCTATGTATAGGGGAATTCTTATTGTTAACAGAATTCCAGGTTTATCTAGGATTATATTAAGGCAGTGGCGTACCTAGCTTTGGGAGGCGGAGGGGGCAATATGTCTTGAAGGCGGCTTAGGACCCTTAGATATTATAAGAAAAAAATGACAGGCGAAAATTTTAGTTTGGCCTAATTTTATGAGAGCGTTCTTTTGTCTCTTTTTTGCACTTGAACAATGATTTTTTTTGTTTTTTTAAATATACCAGTTCTAGTTCAGTTAAAACAATTTGAAATACGTTTTAAGCACGGAACATAATATAAGCAAATCTTTACTCTACAAAATCAAACTGCAAATTGTCGAAATGAAAAACAGAACACTGCTCTATACTTTTTAATTTTTATACATTACGTTTGCATTTTGACGGATCGGCGGCTCTTTTAAAAATAAAGTTGCACATGAAAGGGGTTCTTTGCCGCGGCGACGTAAATCGTAAATAATGTACTTTTTTATAAATATTGCCAGGAAAGACGATACGGCATCGGCAGGATTCTAGATAATTATTTCTTTGTATAGAAAATTAAAGCGGCCACACCGCCACTATTTAAGAATATTTAAAATGAATGCAGACATTATTTATCAGGGCGGCAAAAAATAAAATAAATACAACGTGGGGGCTCGGTTCTTATAAGGAATATAAAGATCTTGCTCCTTGTGCCATTTTGATTTTAGCACGTCTATAGAATTATGTAATAAGAATAATTATATTTTTTATTTTGGTTGAATTAAAAAATAAAATACCAAAAAAATGCACGGCGCCGAAGCCTCCAAAAGATCGAAGGCGGGGGGGGGCAGACTGCCCCCCCTAGCCCCCCCGTAGGTACGCCACTGTATTAAGGAACGTCTACACGGTAAGATACACAGATTTTCGTGAGGTTTAAGGATACTTCCTTTACAAGGATATAGGATTTGGAAGATAATTTCCTCTTGAATTTCACAGTTCCTTATTCGTGTATTATTCAAAAAATACATGAAAGTAAAGAGCATCATTTGCAGCTGTAGAAAAAGAAATATCTCGTCGAAAATCGCTCGAAATGAATAAATAATAACAACTTTATCACTGCCGGAACCTGCACAATCTTTTTACTCCGGCAAAAACAAACGGTGAACATAATTCAACGTTCTTTTTGCGCGCGCTGTACGCTACGCATCGTAGACAGATAAAAGCGAGAAGATAAAAGGGCAATGAAAACAAATAAATGCAGTCGTATATAAATCGTTCTTTCTATGATATCGGATGTAAAAATCAAACATAACCGCCAGTGCAATTGCAGAGACGAGAATGGGAAAGTAACGACCTGGAAACTGAATCCGCAAAAACCCCTAAAACAACAACTTTCGTTTGTCACATTCTTTCGAATTTGTTGAGTAGTAAACTTGGAAAATCCTCTTGTTCTTGGCATTCCATTTTGGTGACACTAATACCTTACATCGTGACGGCGTGAAACTAACAAATGTAGATATTTTAGAATCGGTTTTCAATGTCTCTTTCCCTTTGCAAAGCACGCCGTTTCCCAACTAACGGGATGTCTCGCACAATCTCTAGATTAGGGAGATTCTTTCTCTATTTCGGCAAATTTAGAACACAAAAGCTGGCGTATCTAAATTAACAATGGCTTCTTATGTAGAGCAGAGAACGGAGTCTTCTTTGAGCAAAAAAGAATGCCCGAATTAAGTATTAAAGAGCAAGGGGTACTCGAAACAGAAGAGCAAATACTCAGAAAGTCCTATACAGCTCCACTTGACCAAAAAAAGGGTCAAACTCCCGTGTGCGTGTTCCCTTTGTCTCGGAAATGAGAAACGACAAATTCTCGTTTTAAAGTCTGGATTGGCACCAATTCAGGGGTATAACCACTTCCAGCCATCTCCGCTGTATTTCCGGAGCGAAAACCTGTCTTTTGTCCCTGTTTTGGACAATCTTCTCCTTTATCCTTCACATAATATCCGTCGTTGTTTCCGTTAACTTTGTGCTTTGTTTTTCGCAGTTGATTTTCACTCAACAAACACTAACATTATTGCTTAGCATAAATCATATTTATACATTATAAAATCTTTACATACTCCCTTTGGCTGTTTCTGAACCACCTATTTAACTCATATTCTATGCAGCAACTAACTACAGAACACAATGCTCGAGCTTTGGACAATCGCTGAGAGTTGAAAATTAAACGGCCCTGAGCTTAATAGGCAAAGTCCTCAACTAACAACAAATAGAAGAAGCATTCTGATTTTTTTTTTTAGCAACACTCAAATATATTCATTAAAGAACTAAGACGAATAAACTTAACAAAAATTTTCTTTGTCCTGCATATTTTCCTCCAATTTAACATGTTTAACATTTGGCATGTTCATCTGCTGTAAACAGCATTTGAAATCAATACACAAACTTTTAGGACCACCCAAAAATAGCGATGTATTCGAGTTTATATAATTTTCTTTTATTTTCAAAATTTGTTTTATTTTAAAATCTTTATGAAATCAGGTAATAAGCAGTTTAAAATAAAAAAAAATACCTTTTAATAACGAAAAGTTGTTATAATTTTAAAAAAAAATTGTTTTTGTGGTCGCCCATTCTTTGGAACATCAATTTGGATTCTTATGTTTGATGATCTCTGACGGAAGCTTAAATGTGTACAAAATAATTGAAATTGCATATCATTTTGACATAGTAATTGGATTTAATGATTGTATATATTTTAATATTAATTGGAAACTTTATTAAACATCAAAAACATTGGTCCTTTGAGCCGGATATTTCGCACTGCTTATTTCTTGTTAGACTTGTTATATTATTATCATTAAATAGGTAATACATGTTTAAATTACTCTCAAGACAATCCAAGTTATACAAAATCAGAACGAACAAAATAACCGAGAACAAAGGTATCGGCATTAACGAGGGAGGAGAGTTAAAGCCTTCTAAGTCGGTTGTTTCACACGCTATACGTACGGGGTGATGTGGTAAGCACGCATCACATCTTGCAGAACCGCCTTCCTTCGATACTCCACCACTGTTTCAGTTTCCAATTATTTTCAGTGACTAGACAGACATCCACTGAGCATCCAATTCGGGTTTGACCCCAAGACCGTCCGCGCTTTAGTCAAATTTCTTAACCATTCAACCACTCCGACGATTATTAATCAAACAAGTCAGTTAATAAAATTGCAAAGTCTGATAATTGGTATAAAAACCTTCTTCTTACTCTTATGGTTGAAGTCTACGCCAATGGCCTGTTAATAACTCGTAAGTATGGGTATTGTAAGCCCTCTTTAAGAGGCTAACCTTACCCATCGAAAGAGGTGAAGAAGATCACCCGCAGTGTTGCGAGGTTAACGACTATCAAAGGACCACCGGCTTAAAGTTCTAAAATTCCGACGGGAGTATCGCCGGACTCGAACCCGATATGCCTATGTGGGTGAGCTTTTACACATGACTATCCAATCCTCGAGTCAAATTGTGTTTAAAATCGTTAGAAACTGATTGGTAACATTTATTGAAAAATAATAGAGTCTGTTGCTTCCGTTTAAAAATAAAGCCAATAGCTTGGAACAAGTTTTTAAACTTAATACCAAATTACCAAAAATTCAATTTGATGGAAATTTTACCCATTTACTGACTTCTTAGTTCACAACAACAGCTGCTTGTCACATATTAACATGAGTAAGTTTAAATTCGAAGGTTGAAATACAGAATGTCGAAGTGATCTGCTAAATTGAAATGTTAATTGTCTTTCTAAACAAGAGCCATTTTACTTAATTAAATCACATAATAAAACACTGAAACCGATGAATATCTGCTTCTTTGTCATTCAAAGAACTGATAAATGAACGAATAACACCATAAAAAAGTTTATTACTGAAAAACTAATATCGAATGTAATTTCCAGATTCTGAACACTTTCATTTTGCAAATTATATTTTCAATTATGAGAGAAGTCTTGTAACTTTTGGACACAATTCGTCTAATTTATTTTCAGAATTTTCTAAACTTAAATAAACAACGTGAAAAAATATAAATTTGGAGCTACAGAATCATGAAAATTAAGTGAGTATTTGAAGAAAAGCTTAATAAAAGAAACGAAGGACTTAATATAATAATTCGACAATAAACCTTTATAAGCTTCTTGAAAGGTTTACGTAATTAAAGTGGAAGAGTAAATCAGGACACTTGAAGTGTCCTTATGAGAAATTTTAAAGTTTCAAAGAGAAAGTGAGAAAAGTTATTTCCTTTAAGTGGATAACTTTCTTCAATTTCGAAACAATCAATGTCTCCCGTAACCCGTAATATTTGTATTTTAAGGAGATAAGCTTTATATGAATGTTTAACTTTGGTAATGAAATTTCGATTCGTTTGTTTTCAGTTGTCAGTTGATTAGAGTCCCGTAATTCAATTTAATCTGGCGCCTCGAGGTGAACTTCCTAAAGTGTAGTTGTGAAGTTGTATACAGGATTTTCAATAACATGTTTATCAGCATCCAGGCCCACAGCAACTGCATTTGACATTCGCGTAACAAACTTGACGCAATTATTGATTTATTAAACCACGCAAAGTTCGAAACGAGAAAATTAATTAATCGGAGATTTTGATTTACACCTAATTCTGAAACTTTTATTTGGGCATAACTCAATTTAAACGAAATTTAGAAACGCAACACTCGGTCCGTTGCACTCGGCATTAAATCAAAACCGAATCGCCATAATGCCCCATTAATATTTAAGATTATAAAGGTGTGCAGTTTTGGGTATTTGTTATCCTTACGATTTATTAAAATATAAATTCATAAATCGCAAATATGTATCACCTGGAAGTGTCGTCGCCTCCTCGTTTTTCCAGATTTATTTCCTAGCAAGCGCCGCTAGCCTTAGGTATTAAAATGAAGGAGACACTCCATTCCTTCGTTTCAATCCTCTATAGCGGGATTAATTAAACTTCTCAGAAGTTACTGCCATGCTTGAGACGGTATGACCGGAAATACTCGTTCAGTTTTCCCGTCTCAAGGGATTTCTCAGATTCCGCCGCAGTATTAATTGTTAAATATGATTTTAACGGATATTCTAGCAAACTAAAACGACTGATTAATAATCCTCTTTCTCTTTTACAACCGCCATCAACGAGGTTATTTTTAATTAGTTGCGCTATCCTCGTAAGCTGGACGACAACGTTGATCTAAAGATTAGACCGCTAAAACTAAACCATACTTTTTACGGCTTTTCATCAGTGGAAATTTAATATTCATTAATCAATTTACGAAGAGAAAATCTCGAAGCATATACCACGTTGTGTTGATTACATACTTACACAAGAGAACGTCCATAACTTACTTTATAGAAGTAGTAAAAAACCAGAAAATCTGGGCATTTTCCTCGCTTTGGATTATTTTTTATTTACTATTTAATTTTCTTTATCCTCATTTGCATACAAATTGAATTCTTATGCATTAATTGTCTGTGTATACTTAGCAAAAAACTGAATCGAAGCGAAGCAATTTTAATGTTTAAGAAATACTTTGTAAATTTTTCCTCGTTTATTAGACTTTTCCCGACTTCGATCTGTTAATTTATGCCCAAAATACTTATCTTTTTTATAACAGTTAATTCGGGAAATTTTTAAGAAAAATGTTATATTTTACCTTACAACACCAGTGTTAAGTTGTGCATGTATAAGCAGCTAAGGAAGTTATAAATTTTAAACATTTACCAAAGCTCTTTCCGCCTGGATGCACCAAAGTATATAATTTACGGTGACGCCCCTGTCACCAATAATAACGTATAGGTTTATTTAACACTCTTTTAAGTTAAATACCTAAATTTAATAAGTGAAGTTTTTAACACAGGGGCTTTCCAACTTTTGCCCTTTAAGCTGTTTCCAAACAATATGTCTTGCTCAGGAAAAACTCTGACACACAGCATTCGTTAAACTTTTAGGCTGGCGTATTGCCACTAACATACTTATAAATTTTATATTTTTGGAAGCACCAATTCGTAATTCAATCCTAGCGTGATTTATAACTAGAAATGATAATCCAAATTTCACACATAAATTTTAGTCTGGAAGATTTCCAATTTATTTTGAAGCTTTTGCCTTAAACTTTTTTGCTAAAAATGTTGAAATAAATATACTTTCTAAGCATCACTAATTGACGAATATTCTTCGAATAATAATTAAACAAGTGTCTATTCTTAAGTAGTACTCATTCCCGAAAGCTTCAGCTTCAAATAAACGCCTTGGAGTACCATAACAACGCACATTAATTTCCAGAACTTCTGTGATTGGATTACTCTTTACTACGTCTATTCTTATTTTAAAAAACTTCAAAATATGTAACAACAAATTCCTAGGTTTTACTCTCCCTTTTTTGTTAAACAAATCAAGCCAAAAATCGTTTTAAAAATCGTCAACGTCGGGATTGGCTCTACTTTAAAAAAATTTAAACTTATTACAAGTTTGAAATATCTAAGGAGTGCTAAAACCTTTCAGCCTTTTCGTCACACTGATTGGGAATTTACTTAAGCAAAAGTAAGTAAACACGAATTACCTCAAAGTACATACCTTTTTACTTTCCTCAAGGATTAATCCAACAATTCACTTACTGAAGTTTCGCAACAATCAAATCAGGGAATATTCGCGCTAACACACACACCAAATTACGTGAAGTAAAGCAACAGAAAACAAAGCACAACTCAGGATAAAACGTCAGTTAAACTTGAATCTCTTGCTAACGTCTAAAGAAGTATCAATTTTAAACTACAATTGTAAAACACAAAAGAACATTTTTCTTTGTATTTCTACAACTGCAATTCTTTATAAGGAGTTATTTATAAACAACACTGGAGCCAAACAAAAAATTACTTAGTTACTTCCGCCCCACAATTTGTACGAACGTTTTATTTCGGGTTTTCTAAAAGGTGTAATGCAAAGGACAGAAAAAAACTGCTTCATTTTAACTCGCATAAACAAGAAGAAAACGGAATGGAAGGCAAGAAAAGAATTATCACGTCAACTGTTCGTGCAACGTTTGTTGACAGCATAACACGACTTTTTGCGACACTTGTTGGCTTTGAGTTGTTCTTCAGGCTTCTTGCCGTTTCGAAAGAACAAGGCATAAGAAATGTTCAATTAAGTATAATGTGTGAGTTTTCTAATAACGAATAAAGACTGTTATTTCAAAAAAATATGATGTAGAGTAATAACTAATAACCCCAGAGGGCATGTAGAATTTTAGAAGATAATGTGGATGTTCTATGTGGTAAATAATAATGACTCGAGTTTTATATTAATTTTATTTATGCACTTGTAGATGATACGAAAAGTGGCAAAAGAAGTGTCTAGTTTTTAAAAATAAAAATGTCGAAGAGAGTTAGGTAGCCAGTAAAAAATAGCGTAGGCAACGTACGTATTAAAAAGGGTTTTTCTAGGAAGGCGCTGTTAGTGCATTATCTTAACAAAGAGGTTACCTTGCACTGCAGGTCCTGGAAATTCCGAAAGAATTTAAAAAGTACAAGAATTCTAAGGAACTCAGTAAAATATGTGGTTAAGACGGATAGAGATAAAATAAAGAAAGAGATTATAATCAATTATTTACAATACATTAAATCAGGGTTGATGTGGGACACAGTACCCGCCACAATAACTAATAAAGTGAATAAAAAGGATGTAGAAATAAGAAGGAATATAATACAAAACAAAAAAAAATCCTTTTTCGAGGGTGTTTCAAAAGCCAAATGTCAAGAAGCTTGCCACAAGAAACATTCAGATATTTCCCACTGATAACTAGTTAATTTGTTAAAATATTCATTTATTGAATATTAAAGATACCTATCATTTCATTTCAAAATCAGATATTTAACACTTGAGCAACGAAGCTTTTACAGGAAAATTCGAATGTTGCTCAATCTCCGATTTTATCGAAAAAGTATTATTTTTAAATTTTAAACTTCAACAGTGTTATTTTTTTTATAGAGCTAGTATTTTTTACAGTCGTGTTAAACATAATAAACAAACAGATAATATCACAAAAGTCAGACATTTACAACTGACAATAATACCCTCCATAATTTATTTACAAAACAATCCCAGAAGGGATTAATTTCAACGAATGAATTAAAATCCTGAATGAAAGATCATAAACGGTTGCTTTTTAAAATACCAATTTAATAATGTTGTGACATATATCCACATAAGGTGTGTCCACTTTCTAAATGCACAAAGTTTAGAGCAGCGTGAAAGGAGCTATATACAGGGTGTGTCACGACGACCGTCGACTACACGTTTCTTGAGAAAAGCTTATATGTACTACATAACTGAAAATTTGCAAAATGGGGTTTAGGGATATTAAAAATTGATTGAAAATATACTTAAGATTATACAACTTCCGGTTATACCGGAAGTAGACACTAACTTTGTTATTTCAAAAAAAAACACCCTGTATATATTTAGATATTCAGAATCGCCTTGCAACGATATAGCACTATAGTGGTCTATCACTAACAGTTCAGCAGTTATTCAATTGTTTTTAAAAAATCTAACCTCACTTTGGACGAACGCCACTGTGAAATTAGTTGGAAGTAAGCGTTCTTTCCCAGGGTTTAATTTAAGGACTCTATCACCCATGGAATAGCTAGGATAATTCGACACTAGCGATTACCAGTATACAGGGTGATCGAAAAATGTCGAACTCGATTTTTTTCAAATTTTTTAAATGGAACGCCCCATATTCCATATGACAGTTAGATAGCTACTATCATAAGCTTTCATAAAATACCCAACTTGATAGGTCTATAATTAATACGTTCGAGGTTATTAAAAATTCAAGTTTCAATATTTTAAATTTTTTATGTTATCGGCTCATATGTTAGTTTTTTCCTTTTTTCTTGGATGTGAAGGCAATAAAACATGAAAAACTCAATTTTTCAAAACGAAACTCATATTTCATGACTTTTTTGATGATGGGTTTTTTTACATAATAATTTTTCTAAGGTAGAAGAGATGTTCTATGCAATAGAAAAGCTGAGATAGGAGCCGATAACATCAACATTTTGAAATTCAATAACTTCCAACTTATTACTACTTATTAATATAAATAAAACTGTTAAGGGGAAAGGGTATAGTCAAGCTAAAACCAACACAAATGTTTAGATAAATTAATAAGGGACAAATAATTATGCGAAATCATAACAGAAAATAAAATTGAAAATGATACAAAATTCATTTAAAAAATTTCTTTTATTATACTATCATACATACGTACTGGTATGTAGATACCCTGACTGAGAAGAATACACAGGGTGGTTCATAAGTAATGGGACACAGCGCAACCGTAAATTCGTAAAGTCAAAGTATTACAGTTTACCTAGGATTACCTTAGTCCAAAATATATTTTATTTAATATTAGTATTAAAAGAGATGCCGGGTGTCAAAGTCAAAATATTAATTTTAATTTTCTCCTGTAAATGTAAGAGTTTTCTAAATATTCTTACGCGAATTGGTGAAACTAACCCTTTTACAGTTGGAAACAATAATCCGTCTTCGATTTTAATATAGCTTTAAAAAGAACGTTACTTTGGCTGTACCTAATGTCTTAAATGTTCAACTTTTTTATAGTACTTATCCCTTTCATACAAAAAAGATGTAATGTTTAAATGTCGCTAAAGTTTACGGTTTCCGAGATATGCAACATTTTATTCAATATTGAAGCAATCTTGAACGCCGCAGGCTTGAGGTTAACACATAAATATTGACACATTACACTTAGCTTCTGTCAAAAACAAGTATTTAATCTTATAATTTAACCAAAACTTTGTGTTATATTAATTAGAAAATGCCACGGCATAATTTGTTTTCTAATGAAGAACTAGGAGACATGGTTTGTGTTTACGCTCAAGAAACTTTTAATGGTCGCAGAGCGCATCATAGGTATTTACAAAAGCATCAAAACAGAAGACAACCAGATTATAAATTACTTAAAATTTTGTATGACTGATTAAGCGAAACCGACTCATTTCATCCTAATTTGGACTGTCCAAAAATCATCATACCAGATCAAGAAGGGGTTCTCGTTCGCGTTGACAGAAAATCAAAAAATAAGTTCAACATGAATATCTGCTTTTGACAACAATGCGTTAGTACTTTTGTATCTGTAAAGGTTGGTCCAAAAACGCATTATTTTTGGGACATACGACTCATTTAATTATTATCAATACCTGATTTAAAAAACGGAAGGCCATGGAAATCAAAAACTTTACTTTCATTTACCGAAGTTGTCCACAGTAAACTAAAGAGATCCCCCAAACTACCTCCATGAAATATTTAGGTCTTCACCTCGATAACAAACTCACTTGGAGGGAACATATTAACAAAAAAAAGCAACATATACAAATACGATTCAAATCTCTTTATTGGCTACTTGGAAGAAACTCACCCCTATCGCTAGACAATAAATTGCTAATTTACAAAACCGTCATCAAGCCCATATGGACCTACGGCGTGGAGCTGTGGGGATGCGCCAGCAAGACAAACATCGCCATCATACAAAGACAACAGTCAAAAATACTAAGAGTTCTAGCCAACGCGCCGTGGTACATAACCAATCAGATGCTACACGTAGATCTTAATATCCCGTTTATAACACAAGCCATACAGGATAAAACAACAAAACATCTAGACAAAATCGCAGTCCACACCAACCCCCTGCTAACTGACCTCCCACACCAAGAAGTAATCAGAAGACTCAAACGACGCTGGCCCACTGACTTTCACTAAAGAGGACCCATCGCTGGATGGACCCTCACCATGTCAATTATAAAGTCAACACATTAGCTTATAGGATACTATTGTATTTTGATTGCTGATATATGTTTGAATAAAAAAAAAAAAAAAAGTAAGTTTTTGCATTCACTGTCTTCCATTTTTTGAATCGGGTATTAATAACGACAGATCAATAAAAATACCAATTAGGGTAGACTGTGAAATTGAATTATTTTGAATTGGTACTTTAGCCACATCCACAGAATGACATTTTATAACGTTTGTAATTCAATCGTTGCTTCTGTTCATCTAAGCGGCGGTCCACTTCCACTTTTACGAGCGACACTACCACTTTCTCTAAATAACTGCACAGATTTAGTTACAACGTCGCGAAAATAATTGTAATTGAACACTAAATCGGGGTATTCTTCACGAAAATCAGTCATGCAGTCATGAAGTGAATAATGCCACTCTACATTCAATAGTTTTCGCTTTTTGTTGTGTAGTGAATACCATTTTTTCAAACTTTAAATTTTTTCACCAAATAAAAAACTTAAAAAATTTGACAAGAGCGTTCAGTTTTAAATTTTCATGTCAGAAATGCCATTCTGTGGATGTGGCTAAAGTACCAATTCAAAATAATTCAATTTCACAGCCTACCCTAATTGGTTGTTTTATTGATCTGTCGTTATAATTAAATGAGTCAGAACCCTTGAGGAATGCGTTTTTGAACCAAGGCGTTTACAGGAGCTTTTTTATCTCTACAATGAACCCAAGCCAATTCCTAATTTTGACTTATTTTATGTAAATAGAAATATTAGTTAGATTAGAAAATAATATGTTTTGATTTCTAGGTTTTAAATAAATCACTACAACTACAATAAATTCGTTGTTTTATTGCAGAAAATTTGTTTTATAGGATAGCAAGATTTTATTGGTACATATACAAAACAAATAATTTTAGTTGAAGTGAAACATTTCCAACATTAACAAAATATATCACAGCAGCTGAGATTTTCTTTGAGACCATTTTTGCTCAAACAAATCTGCTGCAAATCTTTTTTTTTTGTTACAATAACTAAATTGCATTTGCAGCAATAACATTTTTCAATAATTCCACAGCTATTATATAAAAGCAAAATACGTGTAGTAGGACATAAAGTAAGCCCGAAATGGAGCCAAGTTCCATAAAATACCCTTAATTTGTAAATCAATTGCGACATAATTTTTTTTTAAATTACAAAATGTGAATTTTTCAACAAAGACTCGGAACTTCCAAATATTTTAACGATATTAAGAAAGTTTTATTATGGTACATCTATTTCCTAGGATATTCAAATAATATACCTTAACAATGAAAATTTCGGACTAATCCATTTGAAACTGAAAGCACATTTTATTTAATAATTTCTTCGAACCAAAAACCAAAAATTCAATTTTTCCTGTACATACGCAAAGTATTCACTTAACTAAACAAACTCTCCGGATAACACCACATATTACTAGCTTAAAACTACAAACATTCCCAATTATAAGCAAATTAACATCGAAAAGAACGGATATTACAAGTACAATTCCAGAACAATATAATGGTGCCAATAATTTAGATATGAAAAGACCCGTATGTCTATTAGTGATAGGTGATAGATAACGGCGGTTATTCGTATTTTATGGTTTTAAAATCCCTAAACTATTAAACGTGTTTTCTGAGTATGAATTGCTAAATAAAGAACAAGTGATTTCGCAATTCCTGTTTATTCAATTGTGTAATAAGTATTTTGGTATTTTTGGACCTTTCACATTCGGAAAAATTATTCCAATCACAAACTTCGCCTTACAAAAATTTACTTATTTCAAGTGACCTTTGATTTTTGTTACAAAGAAATAAAAGTAAATGTAAATCATAGTTTAATGGCTTCCGGCATTCACTTAAAGAAATCGCATAAATCAAATGTTCGTTTTTAATTTGTACCACTCAAACCATGAAAAATTTGTTATTTTAATTACCAGCCAATATATTCCGGCTTGCTCTAAGGCTTTGTGAAGCCCATTGAATTAGGACAATGAAAATAATTTCCCAAAATTATTTTCGGGTGATCTTCTTTAGGTAGAACCATTTCGCATAAATTTTGAAAAGATAAATTTGGGCCCGTCTATTTAGAACATTCTGTGGAATTTCTAGGAATTCTCATTCAAAGTGAAATTCCAGTGTACAAAATTTTGCCAGCGGTTTACCCCTCGATTTATAACAATAATTAAGTAAACGAGTAAACCTTTATGTTTACATTTCAAGAATGAAAATCTTTACTTTATTTATTTTAGCCATGTCAAACTTGTCACTATCCTACAAGATGCACTAAATTATTTTAAAAATTATAAGTCTTGGAAACCTGGGCGGTTGTTGATTAAAAGCATGTCCTTTCCGACATCAGTCAAAGTAAGTTAAAAATATAACGACAGTTACAACATGTTAAAGGGGACGCCCTGTAATTATCATGACAAGGGATGTCTAAAACTTTTGGAATACATAACAAGAAATTTAAAACATTTGCATTACATAGAGAAAAGAAAGACAAAAAAAGCCAAAAACCTTAATATCAGTGTCCTTATAAAATATCTTCTGGGAATTACAAGCCCTCTTTTATTATATCAGGGCCAACTACATCTGTAACATTCTTTAATTATAAGTTTTTGTGTATCTACTGGGAAGCGCTACAAATTACCGTAGTGTTAAAGGTGCGATGCAAAAGCCACTTTCTTTGATCTCACCGGCTTTGAACGAGAACTACGTGTAAAATAACGACAACTCAATTTTGTTTAACTATGGAAACACTTTTAGACATATTGTTCTAAACAGTTCATGTTGAATATTTCGTATTTTTTTAATAAAATTAAATTAAATATAAATGATAAATGAAACTTAGATTTGTATTCTTGAACACCTGATTTATTCGAAAATATTTTGGTGCAAACATACTCGTATAATTGGATAAATTAATAATAAATAACATCTACACAATGGCTAAGAACCAGAAAAAGAAAACTTTTTACCTGCCTGCCCTTTTTTACGACATTACAATAAATTTCGTGTTGTTGCGTCCCACGTACTAGTTAGATTAAATTGGTATTTTCTTCTTAATGGTGCCCAATGGGGCCGTAGCGGAGAACGCAGTAGAAATTCGGAACGAACTTCTTTTTACTTTCAATGTGTGTTTGTATATACTTACAGATTTTATCGTCATCTTTAATTTTTACAAACGGTAAAGTTTTAAAGTTAAATGTAAAGAAGACAGAAGGAGATTTTCGTATCTTTCGGCTAGCTTTCACTTAATGAATTAAGTAAGAACTTGAATCTGTTTTAGTTTCGATAGCAATTTTCTGGCTGTCAATTACATTTTAAACTCCAGTAAGGCCGGCTTTTTATTATAAAAAGCAGAAAAAGATCTTCCATACATGTTAATTAGAAATTATTAACATGTTTGTTGATTTAAAGCTTCTGCCTATAACTTTTTTTACAAGTGTCATAGTATTAAATAATTCAAAATTTTTATTTTATTTTTAATAATCTTACAGACCTAACTAAATGAAGTTACTCCCATTAGTGCAGAGCGTCACTTTAGAAATCCTGATTTTTAACGATGGTCATTAAACAAAACTCCAGAATCGTATTTGTGTAGAAATTTTATATCTTTTTGAATTTCGAAATAAATATTGAGTATTTTGGTTTCCACCATTATTCCCTTATGGGCGTCCACAAACCCATTCTCCCAAAATTTTGCCCAAATCAGCCAACAAACTGAGAATAACAAAAAGGGCCATTGAACGAATAATTCTGGGTATAAGCCTTACAGATCGCATTCAGAATGAAACAATCAGAGGAAAGACCAAAATAGAAGACGTAATCAAAACTATAGCAACTAACAAATGGAGATGGGTGGGTCATGTCGCTAGACAAGATCAATCTAGATGGAAAAAAAACATGACACAATGGAGGCCAAGACTACAAAGGCGAAGCGTCGGAAGACCGCAGAGACGTTGGATTGATGATATAAAGGAACATGTACGAAAAAGATGGCATCAATTAGCCCAAGACAGAAGGAAGTGGGGAAGGAAAAAGGGGAGGCCTATATCCAGGAGTGGATTGTGAGGGGCTGTTAAAGAAGATGCAACAAATGAGAAAATTTATTATTGCTTTACAAAAAAAAATTTTCTTGATAAAAGTTGAGGTGTATTTTACGTTTTAAATTTTTTTCAGTCATTGTTGTGTCCTTTTGCGGTTTAGATCTAGGCAATCTTGGCATCTTCCACTTTCACCAGCATTTTATGGGGCGTCCTATACTCCTACGTCCCTTGGGTTTATATTCGTATAATTTCTTTGGCACTCTGGCTTCTTTTTATATCTCAGCACTTTCTCGTCTAACAGTTCCGCCTTTAGATCATTTCGAATAGTTTCATTTCTTATTCTGCCTTTAGGTAGTTGGTCCCTTTTTTGTCTAAGAAATTTTATCTCCACCGTTCTAAGTCTTTGTTCTTTAGTCTTTATAGTCGTCCAGCTTCCACCTTGGTATCGCCAGTATTCTATAAAAGCAAATTTGAGTATCTTGAGGAAAATAGATGGGCCTATATTTGATGAGAACGAACAAGAATGGCTAATCCGGATCAAGAATGAACTAAGAGAAATGTTTCAAGAGTAAGATTTGGTAGGGTTCATCAAAAAACAAAGAATAAGGTGGATGGGGCACTTATGGAGAATATCAAACACAAGAATACCTAAAATAACTTTAACCGACAGGCCAGAGGGACGACATACAAGAGGAAAATCCCAAACTAAATGGCGGAATAATGTGAAGATCTCAGACAAATAGGAGTGCATAATCGGATCAACGACGCCCTGGAAAGACAAAGATGGAAGGCAGTTGTAGAAGACGCGAATGCTCTGCAAGGGCCGTAAAGTTGTGATGATGTTGATGATGAATTTGAGTAGTATCTAATCTTGCATTATTTTTAAATGTTTTGTAACATCACATAGATAAATTAAAGTGCGGGACTTGTTCTAAGGGTTTATCGTTTAGAACTACTTTTGATTTGGTTAACTCTTTGCACCAGCGTGACATAACCTTTGTCTTTCCAACAGAAATTCTTCCGTCATATTTGGTATTGTTTTATAAAGGAGATGTAATTGTTTTTGTAATAAATTTCCGTCCGGCGCGATCGGACATGGTCGTTCGCAAAAGGTAGTGTGCTTAAGGAGCTGCTTCCACTTATTTTGACTTCCTTAGGGGTTATGTGCCGCCATTCTCGGATTGGTTGGTCAACATATATGTTAAAAAGTGTGGGTGATAAGGGACACCCTTGTTTTACACCTATATTTGTTTTGAATTTTTGTTCATTCAGCCATTTTAAAGCTTGTGTCTAAATAGCAATTTTGTACTACTCTTACGAGGTGTAAGGGAAAATCCATATTTTCCATTACTTGCCATAATTGTTTCTATTTGCATAATCAAAATCACGGCCACAGAAATGAAATACTTTCGAAAAGTGAAAGGATACAAGACGGGATATGATAAGAAATGAGGTTATAAGGGAAGAATTAGAACAAAAATCAGTAATGGAAAAGATATCAAAACAACAGCTAAGATGGTATGGACATCTCTGCCGAATGAAAAATGACAGAAGTCCTAAAGTAATGAGTGTAATGATGATACAAGGGAAAGGCGAAGAGTGAGGTCAAGGAAATTGTGGGAGGAAGAAGGTACTAAAGGGTTTTCAAATTTGAGGTAAAAATTTAATTTTTCACGGAAACACACAAATTGTTTGAAATGTCAAAATATTTTTATTGAAAATGGAAGAAGACATGTTCCGGTTAAGAATGAAAAACAATATCAGACATGACCTCCTCCGCAACTCCGGCAAACCCGCATCTTAAAAAAAAACCGATAACATTTTGGCATAAATGCGGCACAGTTTCAGGAACTTCTTCAATTGTGTTGTTCTTAACTACTGAAACGTTTGAAGATTGTTAGCATTCACTTTACTCTTCAAGAAACCCTGTAAGAAGAAGTCCAACGGTGTTAAATTGCACGATCTAGGCGGCCAATTGATGTCTCCTCTTCAAGAAATTATTCAGTAACCAAATCTGTCTCGCAAAAGATGGATTGTTGCGTTGACTGTATGAAAGGTAGCACCACATGTTTTCTACGTTCATGCCTTCCAATTTATCCCATAAGAAGTTTGTTATTATTGCTTGCAATTCAGCAATACTAACATTAACAGTTGCAATATTTTCTTGTGAATGACCACTACGACTGTCGGTTTTGCTTCCTTGATCTTGTATTGAACCACTTTCGTCAAACTTCATTAGAATATCTCGAATGGCTTTGACTGTTGGAGCATTTTCTCTTAACGTATTTTGTACATTTTCTACCAACTTCTGTAAAACTTTCACCAAATTTATAATAATTTTTCACAATACACGGATTGTTCAATCATATAGCGCTCCATATTTACTAACCGGAATGCCTCTACTTGCCATTTGTCAAACATGCCAGCGCAATTTAGTCCGAAAAATATACATGGCGAAAAATTTAAATTTTTACCTCAAATTTGAACACCTTTTATACTAACGGAACTAAGAACGATGGTAATGGATGGAAAACAATACAAGAATTGGATATTAAACCCGATGCCGTAAAGGCAAGGAGAGATTTAGGACAAAGAAGAAGAAGAAGAAGAAGAAGAAGCATAATCAAAAGCTATATATTTGGGTAAATTTTTGAAAGAATGGATTTATGGACGCCCATAAGGGAATAATGGGGGAAAACAAAATACTGACCCATTTACTTTTTGCCGATTATAAAATATTTTTGCAGAAAAAGAAGGCATAAAAAACACGCATGATATGATAACTAAAACACGAATTGGGGAAACGATTACTTAAGATTAACTTTAATAAAACTGAGTGCATGTGTGTAGGAGAAGAAAACAGAACATTGACGTGGGTATAGAAATTAATCATACATCGGATCAATAACATCAGAAGGTGAAATAAAAGAGATATTGAAAACAGTGAGAATAGGGACGAAGAAAAAATTGTCCAACGCATTGTAGAAAAAATTATTCTACATTTAGTCAATGATGAAAAAGACGAGGAATAAAATTCGAACAATTGAGCTGAATTTTATGAGGAGCCTGGAAATTATACGACAAGATAGATGGGCAACATACAGAACCTGGGAAAAAAATGAAATTAAGTCTTTAATAACATTGAATTTAGAAAAAAATTCGCTAAGATGGTATGAACAATATGAACATACAGAGAAAATGGCAGAGAATGAAGAAATTTCGGGTGGTAACTATCAAGAACAAAGAAGAGAAGAAGACACACTTACATAAAATTATGGAAGATAAAAATATAAAGAAAAGGAGATTGGAATGAACAACAGCAGGAAAGATAATATCGACCAACCTGTAACGGAAATCTATTGTATAAATAAGTAAACAAAAATAAGAAAAAAGAACGTGTTTTTTGCTTATTGCCACAATTTTCATCATCAATCGCATCCAACACTTGCTTAATTAACAAGTATGGAAAATAGAAAAATATAGAAACACTAATTTCCTTCACGAATTGTAATTGAAGTTTTATTCCTGCCTAAAGGAAATAAAGCTGCTAAACTTGTTTAACATGTGCATCCAAACAAAAAAAAAAAAATACAATGCGAAAGTTAGATGACGAAAATAATTAAAAATTCTTGTCCAGTTTTTAAGGTGAATAAAAAATTAAAAACGTATCTTGCTTATTTTGTAATTTTAACCACCGTCCCTGTGGGTTGATTAATAAAAATCGAAACAGGGTTTTGGAAACGTGTTGAAAGTTTGATGTGCGTTAAAGTTCCGAGAATTACCAAACGGTAGGTTAGTTAAACCGCGCATTAAGTTTGAAGGCAGAAACGCCGCCAAAGTGCAAGATTTTGTTAGGGTAGGAGGCAGTATGTGGTATTAATTCAAAATTACGCCACCGAAGTTACATCCTGCGTGGGATTTTCCCCTATCTGAAAACGGGTCCTCCAATAATGGTAAGCCTTAATTGCTAGATAATATATTTGTAGAAGTACCTAGTAACTCATTTTGAGATAAGGATGCCAGATGCCATAACGTTTATCCTAGATATTAATTTACGCGATATAATGTTCACGTGGGAATTAGATCCGTTAGTTAATGTTAGGGTTATCCTGTGGTTAAGAATAGGGGAGGCGGCGGCGACGACGCGAGGCGACGGCAGCGTCGACCAGCGGACGCCTTTACTTGTCTGCAGTGAATGATTGTTCTTTTTAATGCAGTAGCAGCTTTTAACTGGCCATATTCTTGAAAAAGCTTCGACATTAAAAACGGAGAAAAAGTTACGCGTTAACTTGGTTAGTTCCTTCGACGTTTCTGGGTTTTCACGAGGCCGCGTTTGTCCTTCTGGGATGCTTTTATGAGCCTCCGGTCGTTCCGAATTAAAGGAAAAGTATTATTAAAGATTTTATTGTGGTAAATATTTTTCGAGGCACTTTTACCGAAACGACGTCGGGTCTCGGTATCAGAAAACTCCCGAAAGTTTCGTTGTAAATTTAAAATCATTTTCCTGTTATTTTACTTTAGTCAAAGCGCTTTCGTTTCTTGTAATAACGGAAAAGGAATTCAAAACAAAACTCGTTACTGAAAGTCTCTCGAGCGTTTGATTGATTTAAAAGGGCGCTTATTTGAAAGAGCATTGTTCATTGTTTTAACCTGAAACTGGAGTCTGAAACAAAGATATCATATTTCAGCCTCCCCTTTCAAATTAATAGATTTGCTTTATCAGACGCTAACCATTCGGATTCGCGCAGCTTTACCATATTTCAAAGATTTCCACGGTCTTTAACCTTTAAAATATGATTTAGAATTTACTTATTGTTCATTAGCAGAAACTGATAAACGTCTGAAACTATCTAAATTATTACCAACACTAGTTCACACGATAAGACTGATTTATTTCTAACTTTACTTTTCGACATTCACTTATACAAATAAAACTGCGAAATTAACGTCTTAAAAAGTAACGAAACACAAGAGAAAGAGCACTTTTTGTATTCTATTTAAACAACAGAATGTTAGGTTTAACTACTTTATTCGTGAAGTTGTAAAACGGAAAAGACAAAGTCGTAAAATTTTCTAATTAAAACTACCTCGGTTCCGATTGCCAACCAAATATAAAATTTAAAACTTTCCCAGGAGATGCTGAAAAGATAGAGATTGGATTTTCCAACGAATTAAATTGAAGATTCAAAATGCCTCAATTCAAATCCGTTTTTTCGTGCGTGAAAAACCGAAAGCTTAATTTCAAACACGTTCATTTTTGTATTTAATTCAAGTGTAAGCCTCAAGAGGAAAACAATGGAAGAACTCACATAAAAACAATTAGCAAAATATAAAGAACCCAACAGATTAATTCTGAACAAAAAAAGAGCACGAATAATTGGAAAAACCTAAAAATTCACGCAAGTAGAAAATAATTTTTAAATTTTAGGGGTTTTTAGAAATCAATGATAAATGTGAAAAGTCGAAGGTTATTCCGCGAACAATTAGGAAACTTGCAAATATTAAAAGTAAGTTTAATTTCAAGTGCCAAATATTTACTTTGAAAAAGCAAGCACCTTATACACAGATTTAACCAGGTGATCGCCAAACACGCAAAAGGGAATTTGTAAAATCCCAAGATAAATGCCCTCCACCAAGGCTCACGTTGTTGAAATTAAAAACCTACACAAGTGACCCACTTACAAAGTTTAAATTTGTATCTTCCTGGTAAAACGCTAGTTTTTCTTGCAAAAGAGTCTTTTGCAATTTATTTCCTTAAGCATTACCTACCAAAATAAAATGTTACAATCATTAGAATTACTTAACCTTAAAATATGTCAAAAGGGCCTTTTTGCTATTTTTCAATATCTGAAAGAAGCCCACTTTATGTGAAAATTAAGAAATAAATTGTAATCGAGGACCTTTATTGCAAATTCAACCAAATATTAAAATCATTAAAACAAGAAGTACTTAACCTCTATTTTAATGATTTTCAACTGTCTCATTTCTCAGTTAATATAAGATAAATTTATGGTGCTAATAATGTCAAAGCACGAAAATCGGGAACAAAATTTCTATTCAATGCACAAAAACTAAATTTCCAGTTAAATTCAAACGGTTACAAAGCATACAATCAAAGTTAAAAACAAATATCTGTAATACAAATCACTGTCCTAGTTAATTGTTATTATTAACATTTATGAGCATGAAAACATTGAAAACAAACAGTGAAAACTATAGTTTTAAAAAGTGGTCCCACAAAAAAGGACATTCACATCACACAATATAAAGAATTAGTGGCCCAACGACAAAAACCTTTTATAAATTTAGTAAATGACAGGAAAACACAATAAAGCTATGTTCTATACCATCTGGACGCATTATATGACAATCATCTGAATTAATGTTTTGTGTTATAGGTTTTATTCTTGTTCGATGCGTTTTGTTTGTTCGTATCTTTTATTCAAGACCGTGCTCGACTGTATACAGTTGTGATTGTTTCATTTCTGAAAGGAAGACACGCAGGAAGAGAACTGTAGGGTTAAGAAGCCCTTGGCTTAAAGTTACTGATTTACACGCCACGCCGCGCCGGTTGAGAAATACCGAAAAAATGTTTAAATTTTTGAGTTTTGTAACTAGAACGTAAAACAGTTTATTCTACATTCATTGTTTACAGCGATTTGTTTATTGACATTCCGTGTTTACCAAACGTGATTAAATATTTCGCTTTGTTTACTATTGAATTTTGTACTTTACGGTATAAATATTCAAAATTTGTAGCTGAAGCGAATTCTTAAAGTTGATATTTTAAATCCTAATGGGAAACTCTAGGCAAAAAAACCAACTGCAACAAGATGAAGCAAGAATTCAAGATTTATTTAGAATTATACACCTCACAAATATTTCTTGAATAATTAGGTATGCCTAATTATTAATTTTGATAATAAAACATTAACATTAATTTAAAAAAACAGATGTACTTACATATCCGTTTAAGAAAGTATTCTTAGAAACTTCACAGTAGAACTCACCTGAAAAAGGAAAATAAATATAATACACTGAAAACCAAAAATTTAAACAATTAACTTAAAAAATACATAAACCGATCTATTAACTAGACTTAAATGACACTACTCCAGGCGAGTAGAGCAGATAGCTCAGAATCTCGTATTGGAACAACAGTCAGCCAAATATCACGAAGAGAAATAAATACCAATGGGACATTCAAATAGCCACATGAATGTCCAAGGCCTAAATAACAAAATGCAAGAAGTACCTAACTACCTACTTGGGTATTATAGGAACCGTAATAAAATAAAACTATCTACACATATACAGTGAAGTCCTGAAAAATCAAAGAGCGAAAAGAGTTGTCTCTATAATGTTAAAGAAATCGCTACAAAAGAACCTAAAGAGCTGAGAGCGAATAAACGAAGCACTAATTAAAGCGAAATTACACATAAACATAAATTTTATACAGGATTAACTGCGTTACTAGATGGGATTAGCAATCGAAAGAAAATAAGTAGTTCTTGGAGAATTTTATTAGACGTACTAGGAAGAGTGTTAACGTCATTGCAGAAAAATATGGCGAACATACCGTAAACAATAATGGAAAAAATTAGAAATATGCCATCAGTATGCTGACACAATCAACTCTCCAATTAAGATCAGTCATCGACTACATAATTATTCGCCAAAATACCAATCTATCCTGTAAAGACGTAGAGAAAGTCAAGAGAGACGCAGAATATACGGAAAATACTCAAAGAAAAAATAGGGATAGATTGAAGATTATAATAAATGGGGTCTGGAGATTAACTTGCAGAAGACTGAGCATTTATTAATTGGAGGGGATGATATGGACCTGAATATTAACGGCGACGTGGTTCACGGTTGCTCAAATTTGCGCTACCTTAGAAACCTTTCTCAAACACGCCAGGAAGTAAAGCAGATATCGACTTCGAAATAGGCGAAGGAAAGAGAGCCACTCGACTTTACTTTTAAATACCGTACTCTAGAACGATAAAATTACAAAGCAAGCAAATACAACAATATATAACACTATAATTAAAAATATTACTACATACTGGTCAGAGGTACCTTCTAAAGTACTGGAAGGCCTAGAAATAAACTATACGAAAACAATATTTCCAAGATTAGAATAGGCAATATATTATCCGAAATCTTTGAGGTCGAAGCTGGTGTCCGGCAAGGGTGTATACTCTCTCCAATACTTTACAACATATATAGCGAACATATTATCAGACGAGTACTGGAAAAATTGAATGGTGGAGTCTCGATTGGAGGCAGAAAAATCAGCAACTTAAGGTATGCCGACGACACCCTGATCATCGCTGCAGACGAAGAAAAACTTACAGACTTAATGCCTAAACTAGATGAATGTAACAAAGAATACGGTTTGAAAACAAACCAGTCAAAGACCAAGGTTGTGATCATAGACCGCCAAAACAACGAAACGGCCAACATCAACAAAGTAGCAGAATATGAGACGGTAAATAGTTTTGTATAATTGGGTTCACTAATAACCAACAAGGGAGGTTGCACCGAGGAAATTAAAAGACGAGTGGCCATAGCCAGAACAGCAATAACCAAGTCATGGACAGAACATAGAACTAACACACCCATATCACAACAAAGACTACTACAACAAATCAATAACCATACCTTAGCTATCTTGGACATATAGCCAGAAGAACAGGGGAAATGAAACAGTTAGTAGTAGAAGGAAATATAAAAGGCAGGATACCCAGAGGAAGATCTCCGCTGAGATGGACGGGCAGACTTAAAGAAATAACAAGACAAATACTATATGAAGCGGTACGCCTGGCACAAGGCCGAGACACATAGAGACAACAAACAGATCCCAAAACCTAATACTATCACCAAACACTCACGAGAGTAAACGGACGAATGAGGAGAGGGTCAGATGTATGGGTTATCAACCAGCGAAATAAAAACCGTCTAACGGTCCTAGAAACGGACTATAGGAGGCGAGACTACGACACGTGCGAAATGAAAAAATAAAACCGCGAATAGGGGTAGATGGTACCATAACCAATACTATAAAAACGTATCTGGAATGTTCACCTAGAACGAATGGATGGCGACAGGTGGCCTCGGCTGTATTACAACTCGCCAATATATGTATGTATATACAAGGAATTTTTCTTTTTAGTATAGGTACATATCGGCTATGTATACTTTTAAAAAGAACGCATCAACGCATTGTTTTGCCCTATATGTAGGCAACCAATTATACACTAATCTTAAAATTTGAATAGGCCTTTCTAGATATTTTGTTGAAAATAAGGCTCTAACGGCCCTTAATCTGTGACCATTCTGATATCACATTACAATTTCAACTTTTCCGTCTTCACTGTACATGCTTGTATCAAAAAATGCAAACACTTTAAATAAAGACTAATTTTTGACATTAAATTAATTTGATTATTTTTGCCACAGCGTGCTATTTTTTTTCTTACAAAATTGAAATTTAAAGTTCAGTGTATACTGTATAGTTTAGTACTACATATAAAGCCTACATATAAAGTGAAACAATGCGTTGATGCGTTCGTTTTAAAAGTATACATAGGCGATAGGTATGTATACTAAAAAGAAAAATTTCCTGTATTAACTCAGTAATTGCAGTATTTAGGTTGACGAAGTTGAAGAAAACTAAAACAATAAATCTGAGTTTAAACATACTGACATTAAGATATATGGTAAATTCGTGTAATAAGGATCCTAAAATCATGTTAATAAAAATTCCCAAATCTTCTAATGAACAAGTTCGGCAAATGTTCAAAGAAAATACCGAAGATTTTTGAAAAACTGGCTATTACAAAATTATCTTTTTGTATGCAACATTCCTTTGGGAAACTAAATAAAATACTGAAAATATAAATTGCCAGGTCTTTACTGTTTTTGTATTCGTTAAGTTTTTCAGTTTTCGTTAAGAAAATTCCTTCTGAATTTGGCTTTATAAATAAGCACCTGCCAACTTCCCCAAATCTTAAAATCACCGTTAACTAAACAAGCTTTTTCTTTTCTGTTTCCAGTAGATGTATGCAGGGAAAGGAAAATAAATTAATTGCTTCCTTGAATGTTAATAAAATGTTAAATTAAATTTCCAGGCTCTGCCGATTAAGATAAACGTGTATCCATAAACTCAAAATTACAGAATTTAGAAAAAAAATAAAATTTTTAGTAGTTTTTCAGATAGGGAGTTACTTTGAACGTAACATTCTTCTAACAGCTTTTATACGCAATAAATTCCGGATACTCAAAGTGACTTCAAAGCCAAAGTGACTTTTAACGCCCCTTTCTCTTTATCCTTTTGCCTACGCCTACTTCCCCAATAATATTATTATTTGCCCGTTTCAACTCTGCATTTATACTTCTGTTAAAATTACATACACATCTTAAAAACACATCAAACACGAGCACGGTGAATTATTAATAGGTAACGGAATTTGTCGTCAAAGGTTTTAGGTTTTATAACATATTTAAAATTCTGTTTTAGGCAGCATAGTGAAAAGACAAGAAATCCACTATACGGAGATAAAATTACCCCGAGTGCCTAAAAATAATTTTGAAAGTTCGACCTTAAAAGGGGGATGTTAATTATTAAAAGTATTTTAAAACACGCAACAAACGCAAATGTAGAAATAAATTCCCATACAAATTTAATTAGAAAAGACCGAAAAGCTCTTAGTGAAGTCACTTGGGAAACTAAAGCTGAAGAATTACTTTAAAGGTAAGGTTTTCAAAATAATCATGCTTCAAGGGCCAAACAGATACGTTCCATGGTTCCATTAATATGTTTTAGTGTTTATCCGAGATTAAAAGGAGTCAAAAGCAGGACTGAATTTTATGCCATCATCGAATTTACGTCAGAACTTTGAGACACACTGACCATGTTGTTTGGCCACAAAAAACGATTATGCCTTTGAAGGGTTGTTTAAATGTAAATTAGAATACTGGCGTACTTTACAGAGGCACACCGTATTAGTTTATGTTTTACTATACTGGTCTACCTTTTTAGTTAATAGCGTATGTGACAAAATAACATTCTTATTATTTATGCAAAAGCTTAGTTAAGTGCTTTTAGGATAAGGGCGGGGTTGGTATGAAACTTAAACATCAATACATTCATGAAATTAATGTTTCTTAAGTACTTTCTGTTATAAAAGTGTTTTTAAAGTTATGGAATTGCTCCGAATATAAATTTTTTTCGTAAGCAAAAACCTTGAGGTTCTTTCATAATATAAAAGCTTTTCGGAAACAAAAGCACTTAAAATTGATTTATAAACGAATATGGAAAGAATCTATAATAATATAAAAAACACAAGGAAAAAACTTATAAATTTATATCATTGATTACTAATAAACCAAATTTGGTATTAAAATATTTAATTAGCCTGAAAAGCTTTTATAGTAACTTAATGCACTTTTGGCCAGCATTAATTCTGGGTGAAAAAAGCAAAACGTATAAATTAAACAAACAAGATCAACATGTTTTAAGATTTGCCTCCGTCACTCTTTAATGTTTTTATGTACTGAAACAGCTGAAACAGCTTGTGTAAATGCCAGCAGAAAATTTACTGTTACGTTTTCTACAGTTCTACACTTTGTAAACGTTTATTACACACAAAAACTGAGACTTCAACATTTCGACCTATTTTACGTCTTTACTCAGAAATTTTTACTTTGCATTAATAATCCGAAACAATTTCTCGCATTTTTTAAACCTGTTTGAGTTTAGACCGAATTTTAGTAGCAATTTAAAAAAAATGTCCTTAGATATCCTTGTGCTTGTTTCGAGTTGTTTTTTTTTTTCTTGTAAATAATATAGTTTGTCACTGTCAAGACGGTGTTATCGTTTAGATCCGTTTACCAGTTAAAGACGGCGGGCATATCTGAAAATTCTCATGCCGCTGTGCGTTTTCGTACCGACTAGATGTCATCTACATAATAAAACTGGCAATCAACATAATATATCCTGTATCCTACGTGGAGGCACTTTACGAGCAAAGGAGGTACGTAACATATAAAATGCAATGAACATTTTACTCGATCTGTATATACCAATAACGTCGTAAAATATGCTGGAACCTAAACGTAGAATACATGGTAATATCCTGGGCATAAAACTAACACGTTTATAAATTTACGACCCATTAAGGTATAATCGATTTCTTACACTTGGAGGCTTGGAAAGCATAACATCTACTAGTTTAATATAATGCAAGTATAACAGCTAAGTAGGTCAACATTTGAGAATTTGCAAGGTTCAATACTAGAAAATGACGAAGATGCAAAACTTTTAATAGAAAACTTCGCATTAGCAAGTATGATCAATGATCAGCAATGGAAGAAATGACAAGCAATAATAAACACAAACATCCCTGAAGGAATTTATTAAACTGATTGTTTATATTAAAATGTCGTGTCTTGAAAACGAAATGTGTACCAAAGGTGTGGTGCAGTATGAAGGAAAAAGTCTCAGTTTTCATCTCTTGAAAAGACCAAACCAGGCTTGCTAGATTTCGACGCAACTAAAAGAATAGACTGAAAGAAATGCAAAACAGAAACCCGCTTAGAATTATCATCTTATTACTCATCCTTAATAACCACCATTCATTCTCATACCTCGAATAAAGAAAACAACCTCCCTCTTAAAGAACCAACTGGGATCTTTTCAGACAGAAACTATATGAATCAATCGTATTGGATTGCCCATTAAAAACTGATAGAGATATTGATTGGGCAGTTGAACAGTTAACCCCCAAAGCGACAGACTTTTAAATTCGGAAAGCAACAAGAAAATTAAAGAGACCACTACAGTACAATCCAACTATTAAAACGGATACCAACCAATGGACAAGGAACGACAAAGAAAAAGGTGACATTTGCGCTAAGCATCTCCAGAAAGGGTTACAACCATTCCCTTCTAAAACAATTGACAAAGAAAGCGAAATCGAAAACTCTTTTGAAGTCACATTCCAAATGAACTTGCTTCATCGTAGGATTACAAAAGAGGGAAAAAAAAACAATAATGACAGAAATTAACACCAGCAAAGCTCCTGGGTTTGACTTTAATCACCGTTAAAATGCTGCAAGAATTACCTGCCAGGTGTTTTAAATTAATAAGTTCATTTTTAATGCAATCTTTCGACTTAACGTATTTGGAAAGTCATTATCATTTTGATACCAGAAGAAACCATTTCATACAGATCAATAAGCCTTCTGCCAGTTCTATCAAAGGTTTTTAGAAAAATCTATATTAAAAGGTTTGGATGAAGAACACTTTATACCAGTTTGGATTCCGTAGTAAATATGGAACTATATAAAGGTGCACAGACTGGTCAATAAAATAAATAGAGACCTTCATACAAAAAGGTACTGTTCAGCATCATTCTTAGACATATCCCAAGTCTTTCATTAGGTATGGTACACCGGACTCCATTGCAAATTGAAAATATTCCTGCCACTTCCTGACTTTCTACTTCGTAAGTCGTATCTCTCAGCAACAGACACTTCCTTGTGAAACATAACAACGAATATTCGGACCTTCTCCCTATCCAATCTGGTGTCGCGCAAGGAAGCGTTTTAGGTCCTTCTCAACAATACAGACTTGCCTATAACGAGACTGACAATTATGGCAACATTTGCTGATGATACAGCAGTCTTGACAACTCACGTCGATGCTACAGCAGCGTCAATTTAAATAAAATTTAAAAATGGCTTAAAAAGTGGCGAATCGAAGTCTACGCATGTCACTTGCACAATGCGAAAAGAAACACGTCCACCAATCAAGATTAATAATTGCTAAATTACACGAGCCGACGACGTAAAATATCTCTGTATGCATCTGAACCGGCAACTCGCCTGGAAGAAGCATACCTTCACTAAGCGTGAACAATTAGGCCTTAAATTGAGCCAGATGTACTAGATCGTTAGACGTAAATCACAACTGTCCCTAGACTATTATATAAAGTCATCGTTAAGCATGTGTGGACGTATGTCATTAAGTTCTGGGGCCAGCAATTCCAATATTGAGATTTTGCGGAGGTTTCAAACAGAGTAATTTGTGCCACCGTCAACGCTCCCTACTATTGTCACAACATTAGGGTAGATTGCTTGATAAATAGAGTTTAGAAAAAAAGAGAAGGTATCTTTTGAGCCAGTGTCCGCCTTGTAAAGCAACCAAATTGAGTGTCAAGATAATAAGAACATTGTTTAAAGGGAAAGAATTTATGTGAGAAATGTTGCACAGAAACTTAATAACAATAATAATAAAGTAGAATTAAAACGAAGGAATTAGAAATGAGAGTGTTTGGAAAATAATAATATTCTTAAATATCTTAAAGAACAAAAAGCAAACATGAAATCGGGTTTTCGTGAAATTAATCTTTTTACAGTTCCAAGCTCCTGCACTGCATATTCATTCGTTACTACTTAGTTTCAAATAAGGGCATCGCCTGTTTAAACATGAATATAATAATAAACGTCGTTTTTTCACAATTAAATGTTAATTAATAGAATTAGCGTTTAATCAGGTTTTAATTTTAATGAGATTCTATTCAGTCCTTTCAATGACAACATCCCAAAAAGTACCTTCACGAAACAGCACTGTGTCATTTGCATGGGTAATAGGTTCTACATTAATTTTAATTGATGCAGAACATTTATATAAAACAAAAACAACAAAGGGCCAAGTACCGTTCCTTGAGGTACTCCATATCTTACTATTGTAGGTATCTTTGTTTTTAACGTTATTAATCTTTACTATCTGTACATTCCACTTGAAACGTACGTTGTTTTAAACATTCTTCTAATCCCGATAATCTCAAGTTTCTTTACTGTGCTTTACTGTATCAAAAGCATTTTTAAATTAAAGCCCATTATTAATAAAAAAAATTAAATTCATGAGCTGATATATCACAAAGGTATTTGTGTTTTGCAAATCAATTAAGTGAACGTTTGGCAATTTGGGATCATTACTACAGTCCAAAATTTTTTGTTGATAACAGCTGTATCTTTATTATTATGATTAAGATGAGAATAAGGCTTTAACATATTTGATAGACATTTTTTATAGTTTAATTATCAGAATTTAAAATAGTTTGCTTGTAAAGTTCATCACATTTATAATTCCTTGTGTTATCCAAGAGCCCAGCGTTTGAAATTATTGTTCCTTTCTATTGTAATATTTTTTTATTCGGATTTAATAAAGTTAATTAATTTATTAAATTGCTCGTCAACACGAATATATTGTCCGAGTTTATATTTTGTAATCTTTGATTAAGTTTAACATGATTAATGATTTGGCGAACATTATTTTTTTGTTTTTGTTGGCTTGACTATTTAATGATTCATTGAAATCAACTGGGCAGTGATATGTAATTTTAGACATAAAAGCATTGGCGAATATACAACTGTAAAATCCTTGTACAACATTTAGAACAAAGCCAAAACTGATCAACCCTAACTTGATCGGGGGTAAACGAAGAGTTTATAAATAATGTTTTTCAAAATAATTTTACACCTCTAAGCCAATAAAAATTGAGAAAATCAAAACAAAACCCAAAGAAATCTCATTCAAAAATCATAAACAAACATACCTACTTGTGAAAATTAAAAAAAAATAATAAAACGGATCGACATGAGTACGATGAGAAAAGAACCATAGATGAAGTAAAAAATTAAAAATAACATTTCGTTTTCGTTATACATACATATTTTGTTTCCAATTTTGTACTGAACAGCATAACATAAACCTGATAATGGACAAATACGGAAACCATGGTCATAATCGTATGCAGTTCAGTGATTTAACAAACATAATTACAATTACTGGAATATTTACGTTCAATATTTGTATAAGCTTATTCATATTAGCACCCCTTAAAATTCTGTGTAAAACATCTAAAACTAATATAATAATTTTCGGAATCAATAAACCAAATTGGATGTTTATAACCTGCAATTCTATTAGGAAAGAAGAGGTAAAACAATAAGTTCAAAGCGCAATCCTTAAAACGAAAAAAAAAACAAAAAATAAAGATAACTTCAATTGTGCAAAAGGGAGAGATTTAATTTATAAAATAAAAAACATTTAAAACTTAGGGAGAGTGTGAATGTCACGCAATTGTTATAAATTATTTTAAAAATTAAAAGAAAGGGGTTGAAAGAGTAAAACAGCAACTGTTAAAAAAGATTAGAAGAACGAGTAAAAGACCAGCCTCAAGAATTTCATTAAAATTGTTTTTTAACTACAGTGATTGAAGTAAATATAAAACGATAAAGCTTTATAGTTGTAATTTTTCTAGGCAAAAAAGAGATGCATGCTATTACATAATAATAATTAAACATACCTTTAAGTTTAATCATGAGGCGCTAATAATACGATTCAGATTTACGTATTAAAAATTTATTTTCAATAATATACAGACTTCAACACCTAAAGAAATTTACAACATTGCCAACAATTTCTACCTAAGTTCCAAATGCCCTAATAGAGCATCGAACTTTTAAAATAAAATGCCTACCAAACTGAATATTAGAATAGAAGAATAACGATTTTCTTTTCAAGGGGATACAAGCGTATCTGCGAACAAATTTACTGAAAAAACGTCGTATCACCAGAATTTATAAAGCTGATATTAACATACGCCTTTTTATACAGCTTTCGCGTTTGACTAATTGAGTGATGGATAAGTGGTACTGAATTATAAGTATGCAGACTTGTGAAAAATCGTTTGATGTTTATACAAGGATTAATTGTGCCCTATCAATGTTCACTGTCGCCAAAATGAAAAATAAAAAGAATTCCTAAATCAACAAGGATTTTCACGTACCTCATCTTAATTTTCTGAAAATGAAAATATCATAACGTTAGTTTGCAACAAATTATATTTAAATTAAAGAACCTCCCATAGACTTCAACTTAAGAAAGATTATTTAAAATTTTGAATTCTTTAAAGAAGTATTTCCAAAAGATTTTCATATAAATATATGGTTCTGTATTTGTCAGGTTTCCATAAATTTCTAACCACTTTTTAAACTACTGAGTATAAAGTATGTAGTCTGCTGACAAGTCATAATCTTGCGTTACTTGTAGGCAAAAAAGTGCCACTTTGTCAGCTTATGCTTTACAGAGATGGCACCTTCATACATTTTTAAACAGCACTGACACAGATGACATATTATGAAACGTTTCAGAATACAACGACTCTCAACTATTACTCATAAAACTTGGCTGGGGCTTTTATACACCAATATTAAATATCTATTTGTAACACGAGACAAATTGCGTGTTTTATTTAATAACCATAAAAATTATTGGTCTTCGTACGTATAACTCATTCAAAACGTTCTGCTATTATCCATTTGCCTTTTTATTTATGGGTTTTTATTTATTAAGTATGTATTCTTCCAAAACGTATCTTAAAGCCTCACTAAAACGATTCAGACGCTTTCAACCTACCTCCAATTAATAAACGTCCAATTAATTCCTTTCTATTCACACCCAAATCAGTTTAATTTATTTCACGTGAACTTTTTTCCATATTACAATAATTTTAAGCAAATCGCACTCTTAAAAGTACATAAATCCAAGGAAAACCTTGAAATATGAATATATATCTAAATTTAGACATTAAAGCCAATCATAAAAACAAATCAAACAAAACCATATTTTTAGCCCACAATTAGTTACATTTCTTTTAGTATACGAAAAGCGCCGAATTCCATAATCATTTCTATGCACGCTAGGAGATATCACCTTCGTTTTTATTTATTAAGCAAAATCGGGACAAAATCAATTAAGTTTCGTGAGCGCGTGCTCGTAACTTTTATGGGTTATTCATGCTCACAAACTTGTACAAAAATATAATAATATATTTAATATTTTACTACACGGTAGGTAATATAAATACTGGGAATCAATACGCGCCCAAACAAGACGACTAACAGGATATTTGATTTCTTTGTAGTTCTAAAAAAAATTATACGCGCCATATTTAGCATAGCAGCAGCAGCAGCGAATGAATAAACAAGATTGTCCTGAAAATACATGGAAGATAGAAGGCTCATTTTATTTCAAAGCACGACTGGGGGGGGGGGGTATGTTATGTATTGTGAAAATCGTCAGTGGAATTTATATCTGCAGTAAATAAACGTGTAATTCTGAGAATTAATTAAAATTCCAAAATTCGAAGAGTAAGTTAAACTAAAGAAAGAAAAGTCACAGGACCTAGTATCGATTGATAGTTATAATATTTATGAAGGTCGAAGTCTTTTGTAATGGATTTTTTTTTTCGAGATCATGTAATATGGATTAACATATTTCCTAGGGGATTACATTAAAAATTATCGGAAAGTAGATCGACAAAATACATAATCCAAAAAAGGTACTTCGCAGAAACAACGTTCATAACACCGAAATAACGATTCTACATTATAATTCAATTTAGACCAGATATTTAAAAAAATACACTTATTATATTCTCTATTATTTTTTTTTCTACGGCCCACATATTTTTCGAAGCACAAAGGATACAGAAACGGTGCAAGTTTTCAATGTTCTATGGATACTAAATTGCGCCTCTACAACCATGCCCCCGAAACAGAACCTTCAAAAAGTAAAAGTCCGCCAAAAATGCCAACAACCAAATCCATCACCGAGAGTTAAAAAATTTAAAAAACAATGTGGCCTGCAAACATTTTTGAAAATCTTCGTCAGTAAAACTATCCCCTTTAAAAAGCGCCACCATATTCACCGGTATTATTAACGCCAGCATATGAAATAGCAGCTTTACAATAATTTATGTCCTGCGGATTTGTAAACTCGAACCAGCCGAAAATATGTGTAGTCAATGTTAATATTTTCAGATAACATTTTTCTTCGGCGACAATAATAACTAATTACTTTATCGGCAGTCGTTATTTCTTTTTTTTTTTCGGCATCTTTAACTTACCTTTTCCTTTTTCTGCGACGGTTGTAACACCAGCATTTTTGAGTTTTTTGGTTTTGAAGACACATCTGAAGACGTTTTTAAAGGGGTGATTTCTGAGGCGCTATTTTGGGCCTCAAACAATTTCAGATGATGTTAAACTTTTATTTTTAGATTGAGAAAATCGGGATTCAAAAAATACTAAACTTTTTTTAATCATCGACAGCCTAACTTAGAAGATAAAAAAGCCATAACGAATCCTTGGCATGCCTTCAATAAACTATCAATTTTCTCAAAATATTTTATTTCTGGGGTAACAAAAATCACGATATTTAAAAAAGCGTTGCAAAACAACTCAATGTCAGAGAAAAGATTAAAAACTAAAACAGATTAACATTAACTTAACCAAGAAAACAAATGTTTAAACATATCATCAAAAATTACATAAAACAAGGCAATAATTTTTATGCGAACAAAAACTGGTGAATTGAAAAACGCCCAAATTATTTTGGAAAGCAAAAATGATCGACCTGAACCAGAAAAAATTGGAAGGTTCAAAAACTCATCCAAAATTTCTGAACAGCTAAAAGTTCACTTCTGGGCCAAGTATTTAAAAAACATAGACTCTAATTTCTTGTCAACACATAAAAAAGCCAGAACTGATCAATACTAATTCGACCAAGAGAAAACGAAGAACATTAAAAAAAAACTAAAAATTCATCAAACTATAGCCAAAAAAGCATATTTCCCAATAAAATTCAATTCCAATAAAAATTAGGAAAATCAAGAAACACCCACTCACCCACACAAGTAGATGTAAATAACTGATCAAGTGATCTGAACCAGAAAAAATGCAAAGATCCATTATTTAAGAATCATAAAATATTTGTGGAAATTTAAAAAAAAAATAAACCTAAACAGCAAGAACACGGTTAAAAAACATCTAAAGGTATCTAAAAATGCAAGCAAAAAATGCTACTTTTTCAAATCATTGCTACGATATTACAAAATCTTATATGTATACCTAAATCGAAAAAATAAAAATTAAAAATAATTAATCAACAAGATAGTAGCAGTTTATACAAAATGAAATTTCAGTGCTGGACCAACAAAAATCAGGAGAATCAAAAAACATTTTGAAACCAACATTAATTGTATAGACTGGAATTAAGCGATAATAATAGTTATTTTTGTAACAAGTACCTACAATCACGTTTTTTGGGACGAATCGTTGCTGTTTCCGGACGAGGCGAAGCCGAGTCTGGAATAGCAGATGAGTATTATATGTTTCTGTATTGAACAAGATCTAGGCTTGCAGGTACCAAGTACATCAATGTTGAAATTATTATTTGTTTAAGGCAACGTATTTAATATGGAACCTTAAAATCTTTTTTATCAACTATTCGTGTTTGTTATAGCAATCTATAATATTCCCATTTTTTATATACAGACCGATACTTAAGAGTCTCGTCTTTCCGTCAAAAAGTTTCTGTGGCGTCCAGCGGTAAGAGACTTATAAGCCAGAAAACAGGGCAAACAGCAGTATTTGCAATATTTTTCCAAAATAAAATTTCAATAGACTAACAAAAATCAGAACGGGATTTAAAAATCATGAAAAACGTCAATATTTTTGTAATTTATTAAAGAAAAAAATAATGCAACTACTTCGATCAAAAAAAATTGGGGAAAACATTGAAACAGCCCTAAAAATGGGACAAAACTAAATACTAATTATCCCAAAATGTCATTTCATTCCTACACTAACAAAAAATGATAAAAGCCCAAATTCATATACAAAACGACTAAAATTAATCAATAATAAAATGGTTATTTTAAACTGATATTCCATTGCCGAACCAACAAATATTGGAAAATTCAAAAATCATCTAAAAAGATTTATATTTTTGTAATTGCTAGAAATAATGCGACTAAGCAGGATAACCACAATGCTCCTAAAATTGTAAGGAAATATTGATTCTCCCAAAATACCGTCAAAAATTAAAAAATTTAAAAGCACCCAAATTCCAATACAAAACGGCTGAAATCAATCGATAATAAAATTTAAACTGATAAATAAGATCGACATTTTTGTAATAAACAAATTAGCTTGATCACTGATCAGCAACAAATCGGAAATAAGTGCTTAAAAGGGGAGAAACTAAAAGCTCGTAAAATGGTATCTCACATTGCTGCGCTCACAAAAATAGAAAGATTGAAAAACTTAAAACATCGCCAACGTACTTGTACAATGAGAAAAAATAGCACCGATTAACAGGAGCTTGTCCTGTAAAAACCGAGGGCAAATTCTCAAAAATGCAGATCACAGAATATTTTTATATTCATAATAAAATGGCGCTTGGGCCAATAAAAAGTTCAGTTCAAAAAGATTAGGAAACATCAACATTTTTAATAAGCATTGTGTGGGTCAGAAAATTAAGGATTCGAAAAATGCGTTGCACAAGGCATCAAACATTAAAATTCTTGTGAAAATTAAAAATATAACGTGTGTCTATAAACTGTCGACATCTCAGTTGCTTTGAAAAACAAATTACAAGTCTTAGATTAAATCATAGACAATGACATTTTGCAAATCTTAACATTTGGTTTTGTGTTCTGAATCTAATTACGAAATATGTTTCTAAAATCATAACCTACTGGGATGTTGACAGTTTATAAACACCCGTTATATAAATAAAGTTAGTTAATAAAAACTTGGCCAGGACGAATCGAAAAAATGGCTAGAAAATCTCTAAAAATACAGCAAACAAAATAATGGTTTTACCAAAATTTTGTAAACAATTTTTTTTTAATTAAAATCAAGAAACTTGCCATGCACGGAGAAATTGAAAGCTTATCAAAAATCTATGCAAATGTATTAAATAAGAACTTCCCAAACATAGCAATTATTCATTTCTGCAAAAACAAAAGTTGAAAGATTCAAAAATATCAGGAAAATTTTGCTTCTTAATCTTGTGCCTTTCTACCTTTGATAAAGTGTAAGGCATTCTGTAAATCTTAAAAGGTTAAAAAATCTGATGGTTATGGCTTGGAAATCAGAAAGACTTTAAAAATATGAAACGTATCAGAAAATGTGGGTAATCAAAAAATGCCTAACTTCTCATGAAAATGAAAAGAAAAATCGACATAGTTGCATTACAATTGTTCAAAAATTAAACAAAATTAATAATTTTTCATCACTTTCGCGATACTTTTTTTCCAATTCTTTTAAATTTGTCACATTTGGGAGATTTGAAATAGAAAATCCCATAATTGCCTGGCCAAATTCGGAAAACCTAAAAAATCATTAAAAAAATAAATTGATGTTAATGAAGAGCACAGAGCTAGAAAATCAACTGAATTTAACCCAAGTAGCAAGTTAAACGACAATCGTAAAATCTGTAAATCATCAAAAAGATGGGTTTTAATCTTTTTAATTTAAAAGGTTTTTAATTTAAGAACCAACGTTTAAATTCACTTCTTTTCATCTATGTACTTTTAAGGACGACTGATTAAATGTTGATGTTTCTTTATTGAGCAACATTTTGAGTTGCGGGTGCCAAGCAGAGCTGGGTAGTAGTTTAACTACTAATAGTTAAACTACTAGTTTAACTACTTTTTCGGATGAAGTAGTTAATAGTTACCAACATTTTCGGTGCTAGTAATCGTAGTGTAGTTCACTACTTTTATTGGGAAGTAGTTGGCATCATTACTATTTTGCTAGTATAGTTAAGTACTCAATTTTTCGATTTAACTACTAACTACTTCTAATATTTCAATTCCTAACTACTTTCAGCACAATATAACTACTTTTTAGTAGTTAAACTACTTTTTTGTAGTTAAACTACTTTTGATAGTCAAGTCGTGAAATCGCATAATAGCAGTTACATTAGTTTCTGTAAGACACCTGCACACGAAATTGCAGGAGTGGGGGGCAGGAAGTAGTTTAAAAAGTAGTTATTGAAAAAGTAGTTGGCTCTACAAGTACTCAGTAGTTTAACTACCTAGTAGTTTGGTTACATTTTTACTAAGTAGTTAGTAGTTAACTACTTTTAAAAAGTAGTTTCCCCAGCTCTGATGCCAAGTATATCAATGGTGGAATTATTATTTTAATGCCACATATACATACGAAACTTCTTTGGATTAACTATTCCTGTTGGCACTTTATAATATTCCCTTTTTATGTATAACTAGATGTCTGATACTTTAACTTTCTAAATTCTAAATCTTTACCTTAAAAGAACCATAAATGGAAGAACCTGTACCTCGCACATTTATAAAAAACCGCACGATCTATCTTTGCTATACCATATTAGATACCTTTATTTTTATATGTCGTAAAATGTGACGTTTTTTATAAAACCATTCCCGTTTAAAGCAAATAACATCGACATGGTTGAATTATTTCTGTGCAGAAATTGGGCTTTGGTACACGTAGTGAATGGTATGACTGTTGGAAGTTTGTTTAAACTTCTGTTTGCTATTTCATTTAGAATTAATTAGGAGCTCGACCAAACACAGTTGTCTAAAGTGCTGTTAAATCCCAACAAACGTTTGGGACGGACGAATTCGTTCTGGTCTCGTTATGAATTTTAATGACGATGTAATTCCCAATCTAAAAATAAATAACGTCGTCTTATTTTCTACTAAAATCACAGAGAAGTAATAATTATAAAGGCGGAATCAGTTCTCCCCAAGTTTTTCGGAGCGGCGTTAGGGTAAAACTTCTTCAATTATTTCATGTCCAAATTAACAGCCCTTTTATTCACTTCTATGCCTTACTCCCTTTGACCTGCAATTTTAATTCGCTTTGATAAATAAAATAGATTTCCTGATTTTTATTAGATCGTTCTTAATTTCATTTCCTACATTACTCTTTTATTTCGTTTCTTTGTTTCTCTTTAAAACCTTGTAAAAATTGTAAAAATACCATTCGTAAATTTAATTTCATGAATCCGGAATCAATTCACTTAATCAAGAAGAATTTTAAACCAACCAATCTTTAGAAAAATCAACAGTCGGATGCTGACTTTGATATTTTAATCCTTAACAAAAGTTACAAAGATTAAAGTAGTTAAAAATTCGATGGTACTTTAACAAAAAACAAAACAAAGAAAAATGATCACATCAAGCATCAAAGAGAAATCGAGAGAGAAATTCATGTGAAATAAAAACTGAAATTCAAACCTGATCGAATCTTCAAAATGAATTAATGAATCTCATTTCATTCGTCTCTTAACTGATTTATTTAACTCCGGAAAGGAAATCAAGTAAAATTGCGTATCTTTCCAAATATAAATCAATCAAAAACTCACATAACTCAAACATGAATATAAATGTTTTAATTTACGCCAGGTATTCTTTCATTAAAACCTACGCTCCTTTTTCCTTTGATCTTCAAAACGATCCCGGCGTCTGTTTTCCTTTATTTTATTCAGCAATTACAAAGAGATTAAATCCAATTTAGTTCATGTAAGAATAACAAACGCTTTTATTAAATTTGGAAAAAATATATGACTTTTAAAATTGTTTACGTAAACGAACTGTGATGTGGAATCATAACTACCATCAGTTTTAAGCCCTTATAAAGTTAATTACGTCAGCATATCTCCGTACGATGTAATAAACAGATGAAATAAAATTAAAATAGGTTAATTAACGGTTGCGGTAATAAACTGCAACGGATTTTAGATCTGCACTGTTTTAAAACTTTTAGAAATGCTGATTACTCTACCAGATAAAGCATCTTGATGTTTTAGCTTATCCGCTTCTAACTAATGTTACTCGGATTGCTTATTATTTTTAATTTGATATTCCCAGCAAGTATAATTACTACACTTTTCAATTAAACTACCGCAAAACAGATGTGGAATTACAAACACACTTAATATTTTTCTCTGCAAAACTGAACAATTTCACAAACAAATAACAAATATCAAACCCAACAAGATATTTGCAGATGTTTAAATGTCCACATTATATTGAAAAGAGCTCTAAAACTCTGAAATTCCCTTGCATGGCTTTAAATTAAAAGACAATCCAAAACTAGAGCAAAGAAGGATCTCTAAATCTCTGCCAGAAGTTATCTTAAAACGGACATATCTCGAGAAATTACCACAACAAGAACACAAACAACAAGCAGAAAAACTGCGAAGTGGACAAACTATCCGACGTCTAAATATAAAATTCTAGCTATGTCTTCGGACTCCCATGGTATTTCCTGTTGGCATGATTTCTAAATGGGGCTTTTCTTGGTATCTTAGAAGATCAATTCGGTAAACTAATTTCGTTGTATGATTTATTCGAAAAATCATTAAATACAAAAGCTAGTAAACATGCAATTTAATTTATTATGATTGAATAATCCTCATCCCACATCAGAGCTTAGAATTTCTCATTTTATCGCAAATAAAGCAAATACATAACATAATTCCGCAGTCGTGCAATAAGTAACAAAGGAAGTTATGTAGCAACAATTCGCATATCCTCAAAGGACATAATCCGCAAGAACATATTTTACTGAAACTACCCGGGCTCTGAAAATAAGATAGATGAAATCGTACTTCGTGAGACCCAAATATTTCAAGAACGTAGAAAGAATTTGATTGGAATAGTCGACGCCTATGTTTATTCGAATAAAATAAATCATTCCGAAATTTATGATGGTATAAAGGTTCAGAACAAAAAAGAAATGTTCAGGGGAAATGAAACGAATGTTGATTGTACTCATATTATTAAACCGTAGAAATGTAAAACGTTCCAAATTTATACGGCTCTAGAATTTACCGGTTATTACCTAAATATTCAGGTTTGCTTTCGAATGAAGATCGTATACGACCCTTTCTACAGAGTTTAATTATCTGAAATTGCTACTTATTGTCTTGAAACAGACTTCGTATTGTAGTGTTGCACGTTGGAATCATACAATCCCGAAATTCGTTAAACTTACCCCATTTGGAATAAGAACGAAGCAGATTCACCTCGAAATGGATTTAACGAAGAATTCTTAAATTTTTAAAAATTTAATAAAAACGTGCTTAAAAATTGTTGCTAAAACATTTCAGATTGAGATCTATATTAATAACTACAAATAAAAAAAACTGGAAGTATGCACCGGAATTTTAAGTTGTTACTTCATAAAAACCAACAAAACCTTAGTTCTTACTACAAAAACCCAAATCTAAACAAATTAACAATGAAAGCTCACTGTAACAAGAACAATAATAATAATAAAACCTTTTCAATAACAAATTTTATTTCGTAGAAACTGACAGAAATCACCACTTCAACAAGCTTCCAGTTTTGTAACTTCAAAATCTTTCTTTTTATTTTTGAAGGGAAATATTCTCTTTTATGTGGAAAAAATCTTTAAATTGTCATTTTTTTCATACTGAAACATGTTTTCCATCATTTCTGTTTTCAATCATTTTGCTTTCCCATCCAGAGTCTTCAAAAATAAATAAATAACAAAATGTAACCTTATTGAATTACACAAATTATAAACAAATTAAATAATATAACCGACAAAAGTTAAAAATCTTGTACGTGGGGCGTATTCAGTCGTAAATATACATGCGTGCAAACAGTTACAAAACAATAAATATAGAATAGATAGCTAAATGCTTAACGAAATTGTTTATATGGTTCTTGCGCAATTAAAAGTATAAAACTGATACCTCCGTTTCTACTTAAATTTGTGGAATGATTGAATTTCTTTTAGTTCTTTAGGCGAAAGATTGAAATATCTTGGCATAATATACAGTATTTTTCACCTAGGATTTGGGTTGTGACGCCAACGCGCTGTTGATAAATAATTCACAATCCAACTATACTTCGTCTCTTTCTAAACTAGGTTTTCATTACCTACTGCGCACGAACGCATGTCCACCCATACAGTTTTTGGGCGGGACACGTTGACGCCACAACTCAAAAGCTAGATGAAAAATACTGTACATGGTTGTGAACCTTTATCTTATATTTTTCCTTCTGGTGTGGTTACTCTTAAGTAGGTACTCTTTTGCTCTTATTTTTGTAGAATAGTCATGTTCACCATATTCTGCGGAATATTGACTCTAAATAATATACGTGTTTAATATCAAATATTTTACTTTCATTATACAATAGATCAAAAGGATATCCACATTATTGATGAAATATAATTTTTAAGAGCTTTTTTGGCATAATAAACGACATTATTAATTTGTTTTCGGTGGCATTGTCTCATACTTTGAAGTCATAAGTCTAACATACTGCATAGTACTCGTGTATACGAGTAGTTTCTAATTTATTTAAATTCGAAAATCTACTTAAATACTTAGCCTTATAAAGAATTGATCTGAGATTGTGTATAATAATCTTTAAATGAGAATCAGTCGTAACTCCTAAATATTTGATATTATTGGTAGACCTTATTTCTGTTGATTTACCTTTATAACAGCCAAATAGAACAACTTGTCTGAAAATTAATTGTCGATAATGTATAATCAAGAATAATCAAAAATGCTATGGAGACCCATTTCCACATCTAACTTTAATTGTGACCACGTGTTGCTTGTACAAAATATTGCAGTATCATCTGCAAAACTCAGGATCTTTAAAAGGCACTCGACTTCAAGCATGTCATTAACCCATAATATAAACAAAACAGGTCCATTATAGATTACCTTTTTTTGGCTAAAGATCTTATCGATTTTAACCGATTTTCATAAGTCGATATGGGGTTTCTCTAAAACCCAAATCATACAACACCTATTGAGTATTGTAATTGCTTAGGACTCGCTATATCCACGCCTTGGGCAGGATTTTGGATGTTATTTGGGGAACAGCAGCTTCCGTAGACAAACCTTGTCTGAATCTAATAATATTTTACTGAAATTTGTGATCAGAGAAATTGGCCTCTAATTTCAAGGGTCAGTTTTGCCTCCACCTTTATAATGAGGTTCAATTATGGCTATTTTAAAACATTCAGGAAAGTCAGAATCTAATACAAAAATTATTTAAATTTTTAGCAATTTCTAACGTAATTGAACACCTTTTTCGAAAACAAGAAAACAGAAAATGGACGTGAACGAGTTTAAAAAATCAGATAGATTTCATTACAACAAATCAAAAGTCATGCGCGAAAGACGTCTCAGTATTAAATACTTTTTACACAAGTACCACTGCCTAGCCTAGTAATCATACACTGCAAAAAAGAAAGAACAAACTAACCTAAGAGAAATGATAATAAAAAATAAAGATAGCTACAAATCCTTAACAAAAACTAAAAACTGTCTCCGACTTATTAATAAAAGACACAAATAAAGCAACACCAGTCATAACAGTTCTAAAGTACGTAAACTCTCACAAAATACTCGAAATTTGATACATCAGCGTAGAGTAGATACCACTAAAAGAGGGTAAAAGAGACATGTCAGAATTTACAATATTACGTTGGTTAACACGTATATAAATTAGAAAGGACATAAAGCAATACAACGAAGCTGAGATAATAAGAGTCATATAATAAAACGAAAACCGCAGAGTTCTAAACAAAACATAAAATAGTATAGGTAAACAAGAAATCTTTAAGTTAAAAAATTCGCAGGAACTACAACTACAAACAGGAATAAAATAACTAAAATAGTAAAAACCTACTACCAAACACTGAGTCTGAACTCGTAGAACCGTCATATTCTGAGGAATACCAACAAACACCAGACGTGATAAACATCGCCTCTGAAGGTATATACCCGACATGACTTTTGAAGAAGTACAAAAAGCCATCTCTCAAATCAAAAATGGAAAGTCCCCTGGCGAAGACGGAATTTTACCCGAAATGTTGAAATCCTGCGATTATACCATATGCAAAAACTTAATAACACTTTTCATTCACTGTTTGTTTGCTGATACCATACCCGATAGCTGGAATAATATGATATGATAATTGTACATAAGAAAACCGACATCGAAAATATCAATAATTATAGACAATCGCATTGTCCCATAATTACAAATTGTTCCCAAACATTCCCATTAACCGACTAACATCAAAATTAGATGCATATCAGCCTAAAGAACAAGCTGGATACAGTTCGGAAGTTAGCACAACTGATCATCTGCGGACAGTTAGGTCAGTCTTTGCAAAGTGGGATGAATATAAGAAACCTCCCGAACTAGTTTTTACAGGTTTTAACTGTGTAGAGCTATGGAGTCTGATTGCTGCCCTAAAACACATACGAATTATTACCCACATTTAAAAGAAATTTAAAAGAATCTGAAGAAATTAGAATCAATCGACGAGTCAGACCAGGAGACAAAGCTGTTTACATTGACACTTGAGAAAGTCTTCAAGAATTAAACTGGCAGGATGATGAGCCGAGTATAGAAAGGTTCCAATTAACTGAGATTTACACATAACATAGTGCTGATTTCTAAAGACATAAATGAAGTGACGCAGATGGTAGATGTTAGAAGATTTGAAGGCAAAGTCGCCCAAAATTGGATTGAAAATGAACATGAACATGACAAAAATTCTTTCTTTCCATCTAAAATGTAGAGAGGCCAGTAGAAATCGAGAAAGATAACTAAACCGGAGAGGTCAATCGTTGCATAGGTATGGCATGGGTAACGTATGATAGGCTCAAACATGTGTTTAGAGGTGATGTTCCATTGTACCTTACAGCTAGATCGTTTGATCAATGGGTCCTCCCTATTGATGAAATTCGAAACTACCCAAAGATCAATGGAAAGGAGCATGCCTCAAGGAAGACCACCCACGAGATGGGTCGACAACTTAAGAAAGGTGGACAATGGTTACAGGATGATTTCAGTTGGGAGAGGCCACGGACAAATCAAGACTAAAATGAAACTGTATTCCACAAGGCCTTACTGTTATTTTCTGGTTGATCAATTTTGAAGGATAAACATCTAATTGCGTAGTTTTATTAATTACACTGCTCAAAAAGATTCGCAGACCACCATTAGAGCTTATATGGTTTTAATGTTTATTCACAAAAAAGTACGACGAGCTGATTAGAATTTTAAGACATGGTTGCGTAAAGAGAGTTACATATTTTCTGCTGCCAAAAATCTGATTTAACAAATACCACATCTAGAGTTCATTTAATAATGACCCATTAATTCATTTCGTCGGTCTATTTAAATTCAGGTTTCGTATAGCATATCACGAAATTATTAAACTTTGTGTTATGCAGTATTTTCTTTTAAGAAATTGTCGTTTTTGAGGTGGCAATTTTGTATTCATATTTACTGTTTTATTTAAAATATACAAGAAGTCTGTAATTTCATTAACATCACTCATTTAATGGAAGTTTTTCCATGAAATGTTTTGCATATCTAGTTCTAGCTTATCATAATTAATTTGTTTTAAAGTATAATTCTGCATTCGGTGTGAATTTATTACATTTGTTTTGATATTTACACAGCTGGATAATGATCAGTGATACTAATTTTTAATACGTAAGCCTGAAATTCTTCATTAAGTTTGCCTGACTCTTTATGAATCAATGATCAATACATTTAATTGCTATTAGCAAAAACTATAGTGAGAGTGTTAACCGCAGATTTAAATACAAATTCGCTTAACGTATTTAAATACCCTGAAACTAGCTGATTATCGCCCTGTAGATTTATATTAACATCACCAGCTATTATCACAAAGTAATCTGCTAACAATATCATTATTTAAATAAGTTTTAAGATTATTTATGAAAGTTTCTGGAGAAGTTGAAGGTGGAATATGCAAAGCAATAATTAAACATTTTCCCCTTGAATTTATATTACCTGATGGCCACCAAGTTTAACAACATATAAATAATTTAATGAGTTTCTCAAATAACCACACCATTAGTTTTGTTAATATTGCCTTCAGTATTGTAACCATCTACATTAATGACATCAGTTTTCCAATATCCTGTAAGAATTATACAATCTAACGATTTATTTAATTGTTTTAAGTAAACTTTTAATTGTTAAAAGAACGTCTTCCGGGTTGAGACCGTGGATGTCTTCGAATGCATGCTTTTAATTGGTTTAGACTTTTTGTTGCACTTTAATTTTACCACTTTAAGATTATATGAGTCATATAACTTGCAATTGTGATTATATTCTCAGAACGTTCGATGAATTTTGTATCATACACTATGTAATTACAATCTACGGAAAAATTAACTACCTATTTAACAATAAAATTGAACTAAACAGTTTAATACTTGTACGTATGTATAAGTACAAATATAGATAACAGCGGATATAAGTGTACAGATCTACGTAATTAATCTGCATATATTAAATATTACATAAATGTTAAATATTTAGCCAATTTACTTTTTATTAGTAGCTATTAAACATTACTGATTATCTGGTTAATTTACATTTAAAATGTAATATTTCACTAAGGTAATAAATAAAATAATATTGCACCGCAAATACCTTTAGTATCTAAACATGCTTTGAGTTTATTCTACCACACAGGAGAACTAATGTTGACCGCTTAAATTATTTACATTTCCGTAGTAAATTTATATTATAACTTAAAAATTGCAGCATTTCAGGATGGAAACTTTTTCGTTTTTCTTAAAAAATAAAGCAACTCTAATTAAACATCAGCACCACAGACACGAATTTAATTTGTTCAAAAACATGTTTAGGTTTCTAACAATGATTATTTCCTAAAAACTTTCAAAGAGCTTAACCATTACATAAAATCCCACTCCGATATCTGTCGAAATAAGACAAGAAAAACTTCCTGAGAAACGAGAAAATATATTTTTTTTAAATCAAATCCCACTCTATTGTTTTCAAGTTCCTCTTAACGGAGATTTATTATTTGTACAAATCGGCTTATTTTAGGCTCTCGTTCATTTCCGTTGAAAACAAAGCGATCATCGGATTTTCTTATGAGGAAACTTTGTCCCAATTAATTCTTCTTTAATAACAACTAACTAAATTTGAAATGGAGTTAAAAATAATTGTGTAAATTCCTGCACTATTATCCATAAGCAAACTGGAATTTAAATAAACAAAGAAAAACATTAGATTTTGATCTGTCATACTGCGAGGTTTATTAATTGCAAGAAAACATGTATCGTGAAAATGGCATAAATCACTCGTATTGCTGCATATTATTTTCGTTATCGTTTGTGTATCTCGCCGCATTTATTTTAATTTATTTAATAGGTTTATGTTTGTTTAATAAAGTTGCAAAACCCAAGCAAAAAATAATGAGGTTTATAAACGCTCCCATACTATTCAAAAATTCGTTTGAAGCAAAGCGTACATAAATCTTTTAGTCCTTTTTCCTTTAGAAGTGGATATTACACGCTTGACTTTCCGTATTTTCCACCAAGATACACGTATTGTAAACGATGCAAAGCTTGTACGACGTAATACAATATGCAGTTACCAACACGCGTTCTTATGCTTACTGAACTGTTGTAACACTCGAGTTGTTTATTTAAGCAATAAGTTTATTTAGTACGTTGTGTCTTGGTATACAACGATGAAAACTCATAAAACAAGTACAACCAGCTTACACGACAAACCTCTTAATGAAACAAAACAGGATGTGAAAATTGAATCATTCAAACAATACTGTTTTAAATGGAGCGCGACGTTTCAGGTGCCTGAATTGGAAATTACAGAAGCGATGCCTTCAAATTACCCCCAATAATAGGAAAAGTTCTGAAAAGAACGATAAAAATTTTGCGAATGTCTTTGATAACCCGGTCTTATGTGTTAGCTTAGCACCCGTTTATTCCAAAATCCTGCAAATACCAGGGGAATGTATTAAAGCTTGTGTAAATCGTATTTCATAGTTGGTGAGAGAGATAATACGAAGTTGCTGTGCGAGTATTTGCAGTTTGCGACAAAAAAGGACATCGAAACATACATGAGTGAACTGACTGGAACTAAATATTAACCCGAGTAGAACTACCATGAAATATAAGTGGAAAATTTAATAAACTGGGGTATCTTTAAACCCTTGTTTTTCTCTTCTTTCTATTAAAAATGTAACCTTTTATGGGAGACACAAAAAGAGATAAAAAAGTTGACCGGCGTCAAAGAAAACTGTTATAAAAATTTTATTACATAAATTCGCTTACCACATAAAGAAAATTGCAAGATTTAATTATCTCATACTCGATGCAAGTTTAGGCCACAAATCCGGAACAAATCTAAGCCAACATTATCGCCAACTAACACTTTTTAAATCCGTCTGGTTTCCTGTATTTACACAACTCGAAACGGACATCTTTCCTAGCAAAACAAACAAGAAATCTTTTCGAGAAGGCTTTGTATACGACATCATCTTTTAGTCAACATATCACTGCCGTTGAGTATTTCATACATACACAATAACCTCCTATATTCAGACACATTTCATGCCATTCAAATGCAAAATGCACTCCCAAGATAGCTTATTACATACAATACAACGTCGCCGTTCTAGTCACTGTATCAGTCAGAGAAATACATAAGTATGATCTAATTTGAGAAGATCGATTCGTCTTATAAGCTAACTACCGGTATCATAGATAAATTAAAGGTTTCCACATTTACAAAACAACAACGATGCTAGACTTTCACCTAATAATAATAGTAGTTAACATGGAAATTGCCCTATTTTATAACACAGACTTTAGTTTCCTTTAGTTTATATACTTAACTTTCTTTAAACTCATGTTCAAAGTAATATAAATTACATAAATTAATAAGAATACAAGTTAAATTACAAACCAATAATTCTCACTTTATAAATTACATGTTTTAAGGATTTGAGAAAATATTTTTAATTATTTTCAGTTACATAAAATCTAATTGCAAGTTTTAGAAAAATTTGAAACGTAAATTAAAACAGCAAATATTTATTTATAATTTTTCAATTTGTTCTTGTGCGTTTTCTATTGTGTTACACTTCTAATAATGATTAGTTTTAAATATAGTATGATCACAAAGGATCGAAATCAGATGTGGCTCTAAAAATAAAACATTAAGCCTTTTATTAAAGCTCGTATATTCAGTAATCGAATTTTGACGTATGTCGAAAACGTCAATTACTTGCAGCGAAAATGTTTACTCAGGCTCAAAAACCGTTCATTGTTGAATCATAGCTTCGAAGTAGCACAGCGCAGCGGCGTGAAAATGGAATCTGGAATTACTCTTTTATAACGTTCTGTAATTTCAGTACAATATTAATTTTCTACTTAATAACTCCCATAAGTAAGCCTGATTTCTATCTCTTTTTATCATACGTTACTTTGTAACATATAATGAGCTTATTCGTCTATTTTATTAAAACAAAATTAAATCTTTGAAATAAAGACAATCGGCACTGTTTAAATACATCTGAAAAACTCCAATTTATTTTCCCTCGGCATTTGACCATACTGTATTATCACAAATCGAATGCTTTTTCACATTTTTAATTCTTCCAGTTTTTCATAAAAAATTCACTTTCTTCTATATTTTACATACTTTCAAACAAAATAAGCTTCCGGCTTTTTAGAAATGCATATTTTTTTATTTTAGGAACTAAACTTTTTGGGTTTACTCCCTCTGGAGTAGATCTTTAATGAATTTTTAAAAATACCTTTTCCGTACGGATTTCAACCGTTATCTGACGGGCGTATCGCTGGATATATTTACTGATGAAAAAAAAAAACGCATATAGAAATTGTAACTGGAAACCAGGAAACTATTACAACCATGATAGAGGAAGCAAAAACGTAGATCCAAACACAAAAAACACAAATAATAGCATTAAAAGATGAACACGGAAAAAATAAGTGGAGAAACGAATATCAACAAAAGGATTGAAGAATTTTATAAACAATTATATGAAACCATGTACTACAAGAAGAAAACTAGAAAAAAAGGTGTTAAGAATACGCTCGGAAGACCTACCAGAAATAATCAAAATAGAGATTGAAAGAACGATACAGGAAATTAATAACAATAAAGCACCAGATAATGATAATATTACAAAAGAAATGCTAATGGGACGAGGGATTTTAAAAACCTTAAACAAATGCATTGAAGGAGAGATTCCTGAAGCATGGAAAAGACAACAATGATTTATTCTTTAAGAACTACACAAATTATTAACTAGTATAATAGCAAAGAGGATAAACAATAAGCTAGAAGTATACTAAACCCGAGAGCAAGGAGGATTCCGCAAAGGCTTTTCAGCGTCAACGATCACCTGTTGACTGTAAACACTTTATTAGAAAGACAACAGAATACCATATACTTCATGGCTTTCATTGATTTCGAAAAGGCTAGAAAGACAAGAACAAGAGCAAGAACAGAACTCAACAACGGAGATGTTAAAAGCAATAACAGATGATGCAGTGGATGTACTACGAAATATTTTCAATAGAGTATTGATTGAGAAAAGGAATTGCACCAGAAGATTGGCAATCGGCATGTTTTTCTCATTCAGATTCTTCATACGTATATCCAGTGTTGGATGTAAACCTTCCTTTTTTCCCCCCAATTTTCTCTATTAAGGCTTCTCTTTCCGATTGTTTTCCTTGTCAGTTTCTTCAAATCGTCTTATCCTTCCCTGCTTCTCTTTCTTGTCCACGGCCCCCATACAAATACCTTTTTGGTCCATCTTTTTTCTTATAGTTCATTCTGCCACTCTCAATCATGACCTCTTCCACCTTCGTTTTTTCTCAAACCCATTTATTTGTATTGTGAAATGAAATCGGAACATAACTCAAATTCATATGGCAAATAACATCTCAGTTAACAAAAAACGATGTTCTTTTGTCATTTTTGTAATTTCTTTGATCCTTCGTTAATTTAACAAAACTTTTATACAAGTTTCTTTTAAAGTTTCAAAAACACTCACCTTAAATTAATCAAAAACGTTCAAGAATCTTTTAAGGCGAAAATTGGTTAGTAAAGCTCACAAACCAGGTCTGAAGAAGTAATTCCCCAACCCCCAAGAAAAATATTTCAGTTCTAGAAGAAAGTCCACCCAAGTTATTGGTTTCTATGTCGTAGATTTGGCAGTCCAATCCCATAATGCTACGGTTTATTGGGAATTAAATCGACGCTTACCTGAAACAAAAGAAAAATTTATTATTTTAAAATTATTACACCTCAATTGTGCAAATTATTCTTGCAAAAATTACTAATGTAGTCTATCAATGCCGATTTTAAAAAATATCTAAATAAACGATAATTAAAAACAGTTATTGCGATCTATCCTGAGCCTTCTATGGTTAACACCTAGCACAGTTTCTTCAATTGCGTGTTGTGTTGCTTGTAACATTCAAGCTGGGACTTTTATTAGTGTCCACGTCTCATATGCATACGTTATATTAGGGAGTATGCAATGGTTGTACACTTTGGTTTTCGTATACTAGGGTAAGTCAGGTCGAAATATGCAGTTTAATTTACCAAACATGTTATTCTTTTTATTATCTGTAAGTTTTCTATATTGTCGTCAACTTGACACCTTTGAAGGGTGTCTATAATTACCCAAAACTTAACAGACTCAAATACCTTTTTTATGAATTAATATTACAACTGTATTTTTCCATGATGTACCTAGGCGTTTTCCCTTCATTAAGACATTTGTCTTTGGCTAACAGAAAGAAAGCATTTAGGACACATACAACAGCACTAGAGCACAATCAATATGTTTTCGGATCCGGTTGAAATGTACAAAATGCCATCTTTATACCGCTGCACATCAATGACAAAACAATTGAAGGAGGATTTATGCTTCATAGACTTTCAGTAAAAGCTTTTGATTGAATAAATACAGAAAACGTAGAGAAAGTGTTGGCAAAGAGAGGAGTACGCGGTGATAAAAGAAGAAGCATAAAACGCTTATACAGTAACACGAAGAATTACGTAAAAACAAGACACGAAAAATCCAAGGTGTTCGAGACCAAGGGAAATGGACAGGATTGCATGCTTAACCCAATATTAAGGATCTTACAGTAATTTAAAAAAACATAAACTAAACAAAACTCCATCAAGAAGGAAACTGGAGAATTGGAAAAATCAAAATATCAAAAGTTATGCAGACGACATTGTCTTAATAGTGTAAGATAAAAACTCTTTATGCAAAAATTTATAAAACCTTCGAAAACATCCAAAATAAACAAACGTGAAAATTAACAGAAAAGTAAAATAAAACCAGTGGTTAGAAGCAGAAAAAAGAAACAGACACATACGAAAGAAGATGAAAATTTGGAACGGGTAGAAAAATTCAAATTTTTGGGATCAATAATAACTCAAGATGGAAAGATAGATGAATAAATAATAGAAAGAAGAGCTGTACCAGGGAGATGTTTAACAGTATGAAGACCACAACAATCAACCAACACAGAGATGGACTTTCAAAAGTCAGATAAAGCAATCATGTGCAAAATCAGAAATAGGGTATACAATACATAGAGAAGAATTGAGCTGGTTTTAACATATAAAAAGAACGGGAAAAGAAAGAATGGCATGAAGCATATACAAAGTGAGACCACTGATGAAAAAAGAGAAAGACAGATTACGAAAAATATGGACAGAAGGGGTAAGAAGCGTGGTCGAAAAGAGAGGTGTAAAATGGGAAGACCCAATAATAATAATAATAACAAAATTAAATCAAATAATTCAAATATCAAAAAAGCTTTAATCTGGGCCATATTAGGTACAATTTTTCAACTATAATTATAAAAATACGAAACCTGTCTGTTAAAAATAACAAGCAATTAGGAACTACACCCGTAAATGATTCGAGGGTTTTTCCAGGGCATGAATAAAATAAACGAATCAAAGTAAGGTTCTCAACGATGAAACTTTTACTACTATCGAATTAAAATTTTCCATCGCCAATGTTTACGACATCTAGAAGCAAGAATCTTTCGTTTTAATACCTTACAAAATACAAAAAGGTTCTAATAAAACCCCCTAAAAAATTCACAAATAAAGTCTCCCCTATTTAGGTAAAGAAGATGCCTATTTCCCTTTCAGAAACGTTCTATACAGTTAATTTAGATAAATATATAATGTACGCATATACCCAGTTTTAATTTCCGTTGTTCGTTATTTCCTCTCTAACATTGTAATTTGCTAACTTATTTCGGCTTAGAAATATTTACAATTTACAATTCGCCCTTATTTTCTCTTTTGTTACTTGTTTCCAGCGGGATTCAATTCGCCTTTATGCTTCTACTCTGACTAATTTTTGATTCAATTAAAATTAACTAACAAGAAGTTAAAGGAATCTTCTAAACCCAAGAAACTAATTAAAGACACGATTTTGTTCAAAAGGATAATTATCTCCCAACAGGGCAGGAATACGTGATGTGATTAATCATTCAAAGAATGCCAGGAATAACAGAATAACATCCACCTTTTTTTTCTGTCAGATGACATCGCGATTTCTCATCGCGTGGTCACGTTGTAAGTTCTAGATCTGTGCAAAAACTGAAATATTTCATCATTTCATGTTACTCGACCTTAATCTAATAAAATAAGAACATTGTTTTTGAGACAATAATTCAAGTCGCTGTTTTAATATTTCAGACTCGTTGCTTCGGTACTAAAATTAATTTAACAGAATTTAACAGAACAGCGACCATGAATTTTAATTATCAGAATCCTGCTTAGAAAGAAAAGTTTGGATTAATTCGAAATAATCAGGCAAAAAAGAAAATATCAAAAAATATTTTATCCTATTTTTAGAAAGTAAATAATAATTGCTAATTTGTGATTCTTAATTATGTGTCAGCGCAAATACTTTTTTCGGTAAATTCTCCACTTGAAATTGATTATTAAAATTGAATTTAAAACCATATCAATCCTTGTATTATTCGTGAGTCATGTATATTCAAGTATTCATATCAATTTTTGGAAAGCTAAAATACGAACAAACAAAGCTGTTTTACCTTTGATTTAGTAAGTCTCTGAATATGGTTCGAATTTTCTAGATTCAAAGGGCTTCCACCCCTAGTAGTGATCTTTATCGAGCCAAACGTCACATTAATACTTCCTAATCTAACATACACTATATCGATCGTCTAAACCACCGAGCCACATTTTCATGTTTCGCAAAAAAAATTGTCTAAATCATCTAAATACAAAGAACAATCAACAAAATACATAGTAGCTATAGTCAAGTATAATATCTAAGCAAGAAAAATACTATTAAATGGCAAACATCAAAGTACTTCATATTTTCTTCCAACTGGTAATTTTCTAGTCTATAAAGCAACCTACGGAAATGTAAAATAAAACAAGGGTGCACTTTCTGAGTCTTTACTTTAAAATTTACAGTCGAGCTCAGGATTACCTACTAACATTCATACATACTCGACGCATTAAGCACGAACCGCCACTGCTTTACATAAACCACATAAAATCGTAGTACTCGCTGTGCTATATTACTTTAGGAAATGCAATCTGACCCGGAAATGTTAGCTCCACCTTCACATAATCCCGAAGGTTCGGTCTATAAATTAAACATGGAATATCTATGGTTTACAAACAAAAGCAATCCGGCTATCGATACATAAAAGAAGGGAAGCAGAAGATCGATAGTTGTTGAAAAAACTAATATCATGCGTTGATGTAAGCACAAACACACACATACGGTCCGGATTTGATGTATGCAAACAAAATTTCAAATATCTACAGCATCTACAGGAGGAAAGTACATATTTTACCATCGATACATTTTATATTTGAATGCTGTGCTGATCTGGCATGAACAGCTTATACGTGAAGGGGTTCTGATCGAACTTTGATGGCGGTGGTGCTTTCAAAGTAAATAAACTACAACTAAAATGCAGAGAAGAGAAAATACATAAGTGGCCCCCGCACCCCGGGCGTATTTTTACTAACAATTTGTTCAACGTAAAATGCTGAAATAACAAGTATTTCACATATATACATACCTATATATAAAGCAGAGAATAAACGAGCCTTTTTAAAGGCATATGTGAATACAGAAAAATCGAAGAAAACAAGGAAATCGTCTTAGCTTTAAAACTTAAAAACGTCAACGAAACAAGTAACGTAAGAAAGTATTTAGCTTATAACAGCTCGGAATTTTTATTACAGGGTTTCTACAACAAAAAAACACAGATTACTTTGCTGATATGCTGACGGAAGGTAAGTGGGAAACGGAGAGTAACGCGTTCAACTTTGCATGCAAGACAGCAGATTTGTTACTTTATCTGATGTAGTTTTTTTTACGATCCTTTCAAATTTGCAAATGTACGTTACTAAAATTATATGTACGAAAACGATACATCTAAAAGGTTGAAAGCCCCACACTGATGAAGGATAAAAACAAAATTTGTAGTCAATCAAAGCGCTTTACTGAGTTCATAATTGATTCGGACATCCTTTTTCAATCGTTTTTTCATCAACACAACCCAGGCAATAATTAATCGAAAATGCTACAGAAACCGACTCGGTTTTTTTCTTTAAAAATACACACTTTTAAAATAATAATAATTTAACAATCCTTGTTCGGCAATTTTTATTACAGAGAAAAGGAAACACATTCTCAAAAATGCAAGAATATTACTTTCAGGCAAAGAGTTATAAAAAACACGCGGACACCATGAAAGATGAAGCTAAATTTTTACGATGTTTATCCGGAAGTACTTCATGTTAAGAGATATTCAATATTTTTTCTATAGTTTCATCTACAAAAAATTTCACAAGCTTGATTCGATTTCAATAAATAAAATTTACAAAGAATTTACACTTAGAATGGTATTTCGTAAAAACCAATTTTTTTCTATTTTGGGATAGTTATTAAGTGTTTGTAATAACTTGATTGGGCGCAAGAATGGGCGAAAAAATGGCAACCTCTTCCAGTAAAAACTATACCACGAAGAATCGATCAAATAATTATTTTGGAACTATGCTGCAGGTAGTTAACAGGAATGAAATAGCACAGAAATTAACAAGAAATAAAATAGATGTGTTAGCAGAGCAAGAGGTACGATGGAAAGGACAAGATCAAATAGTAAAGCCGCAGTACACCTCCTTATATAGTGGCGAAATAGAACAATAGGGTGAATACGTGCGGGTTTCTTCATAAATAACAAGATAAAACGCAATTTACTAGGTTTTGAACCCATAAAAGAGATTGTGTAAGATTAGAATAAAAGGTACATTCTCTAACATAACTTGTATACACATAGGCGCTTATGCACCAAGCGAGATAGATTCTGAATCATACAGACATACTTTTTATGAAGAACTAACAAATACGTGTGAAAACATTAAAAAAACAAGACTGGCAAGGAAGAAGCACATAAATAACAGTAAGAAAATTTTCACCGGCTACATCAAGCAGCAGAGGAATTAAAACTGAAGATCAGCAGTACCTGCTTTGGCTATAAAGACATGTACAAGGGAACATGGGTAATACCAGGCATCAACAACACCAATCAAATAGACCATCGGGTTTTGGTATCTTGGAGATAGGCGTCGACCGTCGACAGTGCAAAGTGTTAGAACCTACAGAAATTCAAACTGTGATTCGGATCATTACTTAATTAAGGTAAAAATACGACACGAAGAAGGAACCAAAAAATAGAAGTGCAACCCAAACAATCTAGAAGATACACACGCAACAAGGCAATACCACTAATACCAGGAAAAACCCACCTTTAAAATAAAATGTTAATACAGAGTGGAATAACTTGAACGAAATTATACCTAATAAACACAACAGAAGAGCCTACAAAAAGAAAAATAAAAGAATGGTTTGACGAGGAATGCGAACGCTGTCCGGTCAATACCACTCCGCAATTACCACGCCGGTCAATACCACGCCGGTCAATTCCACTCCAACAAAAATCACTCCAAACAATAACCACTCCGAACAAAAACCACGCCAGCAAATACCACTCCGTAAAATATCACTCCTGTAAATTACCACTCGGGGTAAAAACCACGCCAACAAATATCACGCCGTTATATTCGACATATAAAAGTTATATTTCAAGACGTGATAAGAACGAAAATGATCAAGTTTATTGTACAAGATGCGACGAAGATAAAAGAAAATAACAAATGAAGATGGGAAGTGTGTTCGTTTGTTTAGTCTATGGACTAATAATAATAATACTAATGTGAATCTGATAATATAAATAAAATAATATAAAATTAAGAACTAAAACGTACATAGGCACACAAGATACATACAACAAAATATACTAAGAGATATTTCTTATGGGTAAGTTAAAAAGAATACAAATTTATCAAATTAGCCATAGGTAACATATAAATCATTATTTTTAATTTTTCTTTATTTTGGTAGTACCATTGTATCTTTCTTATTACGTCTTAAAATACTATTTACATACATGGAATTATACAGGCGTGATATTTGTTGGAGTGGTTTTTACCCCGAGTGGTAATTTACAGGAGTGATATTTTACGGAGTGGTATTTGCTGGCGTGGTTTTTGTTCGTAGTGGTTATTGTTTGGAGTGATTTTTGTGGGAGTGGAATTGACCGGCGTGGTATTGACCGGCGTGGTAATTGCGGAGTGGTATTGACCTAGACCCATGCGAACATATAATAAAAACAAAAATACAAGGATGAGTTATATTTCAGACCCAACAAAAGAAAACAGAAATTTTTGTGAAGAAAAACTAAGAATAGCAACAAAAGTAGATTTTTGCCACAGCATGCTAATTTTTTAAATCATCAAATTAAGTTAATGTCAAAAAGTTAGTCTTTAACTTTTTATTTTCCTTTCTGTTTTGTATTGTTGATATTTTATGTTTTAGAATAATCGTTGAATTAAAATTATTTTGATATTCCACTAATTTTGATTTACTTTTTATTTACAAACATGAAACATAACCTTTACGCACCACGTCACGTGACGTTTATAGTGTATAGTTGGTTGCCTACATATTGCGTTTATTTTAAAAGTATACATAGGGGATATGTATACTAAAAAGAAAATTTCCCTGTATAACGAGACAAACACTTCAAAAACGTAAAGTATCAAATGTCGATCCACTGATTTTTTTATCAATATCCGGCAAGCTTTTAGTAACTTATCTAAAGAAGAAATGTGTAATGATCTACCGAAATTGGGATTCCAAACAAATTAATAGTTAGTAAAAATGACACTGGCTGATACAACAAGTGAAAGTGACTGCAAACGCTTTAAAGTGTTTGAGAGGAAGAATGGAAGAGAGATTGTAAGAAAAATCTTTGGCCCAAGTAATGAAGAACAAGGCCTGGGCGCCCAAATATGAACTATGAGCTACAAGAACTAATTGCAAACCGAGATAAAGTTAACTTCATAAAAGCAAAAAGAATTAGTTGATTTGGACATTTATAGCCAATGGGACTAAAGAGAGCAACAAGGATTTTATTAGACTGGCTACCAGAAGGAACGCGAAAACCCGAAAGGCCAGTTAAAAGATGGAAAGAAGATGTCATCGAGGACCTCAATAAAATGTGAAAACGAAACTGGAAAATGTGGAAAAAGGTGATCAAGGAGGTCAAATCCCACAGCGCCAATGGAAGAAAAGGTAGTTGCATTAACTATAATCGTTGAATAAACGAAGAAAATAATTAAAGGGAAAATAAATTATTATAAATAGCAATAAACAACCCTAAAGTAAAACACAATTCCTCATTTTGTTTATCATCAAAAACAGTTACCTGACATACATACGTAAAAGTTATCTGATTAATAACTAAGTATGTTTTTAATTTAGATTAGTTAAATTTACATCAATAAATTAAAAAAACACAAGAAATAACAGTCATCAGTACAGCATGCAATAATGAAATAAATTCCTACATGCAGCTCATTAAAAACATTTTATTTTGTGGCTAATTAAACACTAACATGAAATACGAGCAAAAAATTCGAAAAAAGTAGGAGTTCATTGGCGCGGAGACCTAGTTAACATAAAAAGTTTATGTTGTTACTAAAGAGTACTATTTTAATTAAGAGATACATACAAAGCAGCTGCAAGAACATGCCGTGCATTTATTTAAATTGTTTTAATTGGGTTTCAACAAGGACATCGCAAAAAGTGTATTCGCTCAAGGGAAGTTGAACAGACATATCAAGAGTGTAGTAACTTTTTATGACTTTTTTGTACATTTTTTTTTACTCTCTTACTATCTAAGAACAGATAACGTACAGTACAGATATACGTATGAGTTGTCGAGCTTTTAAACTCATTGATTTTCGCTTAACTGAAAAGTTAGATAGTATATACAGAGGCATATATTGATCTGATAGGTTAACATCTTCGGCTTTTGAACATTTAGCTCCAAGTTTCTGTAAAGATAGGCACAAAAGGAAACGGTTTCCTTTTTTCCAAGTGGTGCATGATATCTGTCGAAAAACGTTCAAGGCGAATAAACATGAAAGCGTTATTTTTAGTTACCAAAATGTCGAACATTCATCACAGTTGAAAATTAACTTTTAAAAAAATATATAAAAATTCATTTTTTCAACGTTCAGGCGAACATATTTTTTTTATTTTTTGCCAAATTTCAGATCTTTTTTATTTACATTCCAACTTAGCATTTTTACGTATCGATTTTAGTCTGAAGGTATGTGCAAATATTTTTCAATTTACAGTAATTTAAAGAGAAGTCTGATTTGGGTTCATACTTTTAACCTTGCATTTTTGATAACTAATTTTTCCTAATTACAAAAAAATTATATGTATATATCTAAAAATGTTGATTTAAAAAAAATCAGTATACAGTACGGCAACCAATTTTAGTTTTCAAACACATAATTTAAGTTTAGTCTTTTATAATGCCTTTTCGATCACAATAGTGAAAGCAGTTTACTTAGATTTAAGCCTTTTAGTACTTTTACATGTTGCACATTTCCCTTGAAACTACAAACTACGGTAGTTCGGCGAAATTACTTCCATGAAGTTTGAAATACCGCGTCACGTAAATCTAATATTAAACTATACAAGGTGCACTTGAAGGTATGCCTGAATTTGAGCGACAGACTTAGGAATGGGAGGAAGTATCAAGAGGAACAACCGGTGTAGAAAAACCTCAGATTGGAAACCTGACACTAAAGGCACCAAAACCGAAGCATTGTTTTAAATTTAAAAAAAAAAGGTAGAAAAGGTGAAAACTTCTATTTTACACAGGCAGTTGTGCATCAGTTTTCAATGGCGGCTTTCAAACTAAAAATTTCATGCTCGAAATCCAACATTTTAACTTTTAGGATTGAAGTCATAATTTTGAAAACCTAAATTGGGAATTTCAGGGTTAAAACTTCTATTTTAAACATGGCAGATGGCAGTAGTTCATCAGTTTTCACTCACAGTATTTCTCCTTTTAATTTTCAGAAATTCCACTTTCAAACTAAAAGTTTCGGTCTCGAAGCTCAAAATTCTAACTACTGTAAGTGTATATTTAATAATTAATTTAACTTTCAACTTTTGAATAAGTTTTTGTATCATTTTATTGTGGAACAGGGAGCTTGACCAGCTAAAGTTCAAGGTAAGAAAATGATGGAATAGTGCCAAAAGCACCGGAAACTGGGAGCTATATCAAAGGGCACTAACTGACTATAATAAAGAAGTCAGAATGGTTTAAGAGACGAACATAGAGGAGGTTCTGTGAAGAGATAAATAATTAAACTGCTCAAAAAACCTGATAGCAATCGCAACGAAAACGGAAAGGGAGCTTAAATATGCTCTCAACGACCCATTTTTCCGATTCTACATTGATCCGGTACACAGGGGCCTCGCACTGGCTTGATGAGGATGTTTACTGTCCTTCAAACAGAGAGAAAAGCCCATCTAGGAGGAGTTTTACAAATGGACGATTGGCTCATTTAAACCACACAAATCACCAAGCGAGGATGGTATATTTGCAGCACTGCTGCAGCAGCGCCTGGATGATTTGGTACCCATGATTTTAAAGATATTTAGGACTAGTTACATACCCTAGGTTTGGAGGGACGTTAGAGTAGCTTTTATACCAAAGGTAGGAAAGCGGCCCAAGGGCATTCCAAAATCACATTGCCCCATTTTTAAACAGTAGAGAAAATTGTAGACAAATATATTAGTAACGAATTCTTGACTAGAACGTCAGTTCACGAAAAACAACTTGCCTATCAAGAAGGCAAATTCACAGACTCTGCCTTACACAATCTCATCAGCAAGATTCAAAGGGCATTGCATTCAAAAGAAACAGCCTTACGTGCTTTTATTGTTGTTGAGGGTGCTTTTGACAACAACTAGGAGGTGATTCAATAAGAAGAGCCATGGAAAATAAAAGAATCTATATTCAGACAGCCAAGCAGAACTTAAAGCTCTAAATTCATATAGCTTTGAGTCACTTGGGAATGTCTACAAACAGTAAATCGGCTGACAAAAAACAACAAGTTAACCTTGATGTGGGTGCCACGCCATAAAGGCATTGCCAGAAACGAGGAAGCTAACCAACTTACTAAAGCAGCGTCAGAGTCTCACTTTATTGGTCCTGAACCATTTTGTGGCGTAGCAAAAAGCCACATAATGGCCGAAACCAATAACTGGGAAAAATCCCAAAAAAACCTATTATTGATAGAATTTTTATATCCTTCGCCAAAGAGAGCATGCGAATTGCTCGAACTCAGCAAACAAGAGGCACTGTCCCCTGAGATACCATTTCAGTAAAATGGGTAAAGCTTTGACTGAAACAGCGGAACATATTCATTAGAATTGCGAAGTCATAATCCACCAAAGGTTTCAAAACTTTAAAAAGTGAGTTTCACACCGACCAATGTGTTTATCCATGTAACAATCTTTCTATGGTGTATCCATATTATTCAGTATTTTCTATAAATATCGATGCTACTATTACTAAACAATGATATATACATCAGTAAATGTCCATGTCTAACAATAAATATCGATGTATCGATAAATCGTTGTATTTGTAAATATATTAATATTCCATAAATCGATACATCGATATTCGTATTCGATAAATATCGATGATTTAATAAATAATGCATTAATCGTTTCTTATGAACTTCTGCCTTTAATTAAATTGTTATTGTGGTCTTACAATAGTGGTTTTACGTCCTTTCATACTTTAAAATTATTTGTATAGTTATTCCCTCAAATAAACAGGCATTTAACGTATTTAAAATATAATGAACGGTTTTTCTTAGAAATGTCACAGATTTATCTCTGCAATAACTCTAACCTGCCTCTCTATTGTTAATACCCTGACTGACTATTCAATGGCTTGTTACCTGCTTACAACTATAACAACAGATATTTAATGCATTTGCCTAGTTTTACATTTATTATTACCTACGAATAAAAAGAAACAGGAAGGACACTAAGGCATTATGGTGCATAACTACAATTGCAACGGAAATACGTCACACACGCCATATTGAAACACCAACCGGCACGAATTTTTATTGGTAGACTAACTGTTTGTTTACGTTTTTATCTTTGACAGTTGACGTAATGTTTTCAGCCAATGAGCTTCTAAAATCCCCCATATTGATACACCATCTAAATTGCGTACTGTTGGTGTTATGCTACTTCCTGTCTTTTTTTATTCGTAGAATATTACACTGTGTTGTTTACATTTTAACGATTGGTTATGGTTTATTTCCATATTTTGGAAATGAAAAATTTAAATTTTGGAATTTTTCAAAGATTTTAAGGTTTATACAAATATAAAAATTTTTAGTTAATAAAGTCGAAGGTCAGTGGTTCAAATTCAAAAAGTATATTAATTTTATGGATTATTAAAAAAACCCTATTAAACTCCAGCAAAGAACTAGAAATTGTATTTACGAGAATGTCATGTTGTTCAGAAAAAATTTCAGAATTTTTTAACATATTGAAAGACAAAAATGGTGCATCGTTATCATCAAAAAATTCATACAAAAGATTAGATCAAACTCTACCAACTTTATGAAATTGAATAAATTAGATGTATTTATGGACATCTAGCGAGAATGATGAATTCTAGGAAATTAAAAAAAAATAAAGACGAAAACAGTGTTTCATTGCATTCCGTCAGTATATCTGTTGCAGAAAGGTCTGTGTTTAGTGGAGATCAGCTTCGTTTCTGCTTCGGTTTTTCCCTGATCGATTTCACAGTAGAAACAATCCGACCAGAGAAGAATTTGATAAAAATAGTAGACGATTTTTAAAACTTTTAATTAACACTTAAATATAAATATTAATAGATTGAATCAGTTAACACATGGTTTACTAGTTGCCAGTGGAGCTACTTATGCTCACCTTATCAGATCGAGTAGCAAAAAATAACTAATTTGAGGATGGCATCTTAATAGGTAACAAGTTGAGTGGCGCTGCAGTACTTACAACTGCAAACGCGCCAAATACAAAAACAAATAAAAAAGTATAACAGCACTAAACAATACCTAAGATGAATTATTATTAATGTTAACTTGACAAAGTAAGTAAAACTTAAATGTTAGAACATCATCATCCTAACACCGACAATTTATTTTAATAAAGACATACAAGGCTCATTTCTGAAAAATAAACTGGGTTATTAGGCTTGGTAAGATGAGCCGAAAAAATGGAAATTCACGACTGAAATATTAATCGATTTTCGTTAAAGTTATACAATAAATTTTCATAAACATCTTGATTTAATTTAATTTCAGCCTGTCTTCATATAGGCTAAGTACATTAAATCCCGACAATAAAAATATTACTGGCCGTTGCCAGTTGCCAGGTCAACACGCATAAACAACGTAAAAGCAGTAACGTAACCTACTTTTCAAGATATTAATTTTAATAAGCTTGAACGTTATTTATATGGTGCCATATTTCATATTTACATTTTTATCGCTGCAATCTCTGCATGCTACGAGTGTACCAAAAAGGGCCCTTTCTTAATACCTCTGCATGAATAACTATTTAAGACATAAGGAACAGTAACTTCTCATTTCTGAATGAACACCAAAATGTACATAACATGAGATACCTACTGCCTACTCGAAGGCTTAAATTTGGTAGATGAACATATAAATCACTCTCTTCTGATATAAATCCTATTAAAGGTGTTGAAGTTCACTTACAACTTATAGGTACGTATAATACGATTATAAGACGTACATTCCCACACAAAATTTTCGGTAATTAACAACCTGCACTTTGACTTACACTTCGCCAGTTTTCGCATCACGAATCAAGATGTTAATAGTAATAGTGGTCGTTACGGAGGTCAAATAAAGCGAACTTCGCGTTTCGTGCAGCAGTTAACCGTTCTTCTGCTACAACATTCCTCTCTACAAAAATATTTTTATAACAGAACAATAAAGTTTGAAGCATTTTTACGCTGATGCAAGGTGCGGCCGAACGACCCCGTTAAAGGTGGAGGGCACAGATTTTGTGGAAACCCATCACGTTTTATTTGGTGAGCGCCCTCTTCAACGGATATATTGAATTTGAAAAATCCAGAGTGTTTAAGAACTGTTAAATCCAGCGGAAGTATAAGGCTGTAGGAGGCAACAGCTTTTGGGTCAAACTATGGCCCCAAGAAGGTTTTATAAACAATACCCAGAAATATTAACACACCAACCCCGAGGTGGGCTTCAGTAATTAAGGGCGCGATGTCATGACTGCAAAGCCACTCAATTTCTTCAGAGTTACAATGAGACTTCCCTACGGCTTCAGTGTTCCTTGCTAGGTTTTTATTTTTCCTTGTTTGTCTGTTCCGTGTTACGCAGTGGCAAAACACTGAAAATCGAAAAAATCTTAACCGGAATATTTTCAACGAAGAACGATATCCAACGGAATTAGAGGTTAAAAATAAGTTCATTTATTACGCCTACGTAAGTTTCTTTCAAAAGTTAAATATTCAGTAAAACCTCTTTGTCTTATTTATCTTCTTATTACTTCCACTTAATCACTGGGAATTTTATGCGGCATTAATACTCGAAACTCTATAAAATATGAATTTATCAGAAGGAAGAAAATTAATAAATTATTATATTCAAAAATAATTACACTACCCAGGAAGTAACACAATAATAACAGTGGTTTCAACGTACCAAAAATTTAAACAAGAAATCCGACAACTAAAATAGTATATTTTATATTATTCAATTACCGTGTTATAGCTATCATTCGACGAGGATTAGTGTCATAATGATCATTACAAGAGAGTAAACTATGTACTAGCCCTGATCACATAACAATTGTTATGTGATCAGGGGTACTAGGTTCTTTCTATGACTTACTGGCACCGATTGCGGGAAACATTGCGTAACAAACTGCAAATTGAAGTCGGCCATGGCCGAGTTCGAACCCGGGTCCTTTCAATCGTGAAGCGGGCATTCGCCCGCTACACCAGCAAGAGGTCCATAAATGTTTTTATATGGATGGGTTTTTTGTTTTTTTTTTATTTAAATGCAAACTTGTTGCTTTCGACTTCACTTACTTGCCTAACAAATCCTGCTTCATTTTTTACATTAATAATTTAGAAAAAGTCTTTTGGAAGGTAACGAGTGTTCAAACAAAAATCTGATTAAGACACCTGTAACCTAAGGTTGTTTTTTGTCGCATATTTGACCTTCGATTACCTAACTTTTGAGGTTATTAAAACCCATATATTAATAAAAAGCAGGGTTACTTGAGCTTCGGGAATGCTATAAACTTTCTTGAATTGAATAAAAAGTTAGTAGAGCGGTGGGACAAATGTTTAAATGTTGAAGGAGATTATGTTGAAAAGTATGTAGTTAAATTGTTACGTTGTTTAAATAAACCATATTAAAGTTGTAACAGTTTTTCTCTCTATAACTGACCCTCGTAAAGGAAATTTTTCAAACATAAAGAAATAAAAGCGCACATCGAAAGTGACGAAGAATATCGGAATAGGAAGGATATGAAGTTCGGCGTTTAATTCTTTTTTATACGGGATCGTTCTTATATTCCGCCCTTCTTCTCCTTCTTTTCTTATTTTACCTCTTCCCCCTCGATTGTCATTAGCTTCTTCAAAATTATCATATCTTCGCGTTTGTACTCCCCAACTTCGTTCTTATTCATTTCAAAATGTGTGTTTCTTCCTTTCCTTGCTTCTACCTAATTGACCAGCCACCGTTCCCTTCTTCCTCCCCGTAGTTTTTATGGCATTCATTACAGAACATCTGTGTTATTTGTTCTTCGTCAACTTACTATTTCCTTTTATTAAACAATCTCATTATTTCCGTTCAATATATTTTTCACTTCCTTCAAACGATTTTCTTCTCATTATTCCGCTTCACCTTCTTTTGATTCTACCCGTTCTTCTCTAATTCTTACTCCAAAATATCTTTCTTCATCTTTTTTATCTTCATATTACGATATCCTCGACTGAAATTTTTTCTTTCATTTTCCCCTTTCGCCTTCTTCTTTGTACTCTTCTTCAATTTTTTTCATCTTCTTTTTATTCTTTCCCAACTCTCTCATCCAAATATTCCTTCTTCAACTTTTTAGCTATTACAATATTCTCTACTGATTTTTTTTGCTACTTGTATCTTAGTATCTTCAACTTCGGTCTTACTCGTCTTAGGTTCTGTTTTTTCTTTTGCTTCGCTTTTCTATCTTACTTCTTCATGACTTGTTTTGCTTGTTTCTCTTTCATATCTCCTTAGTATGCCTCACCTTCCTACTCTTATTATTCTTTTTCTTCTTCCCATTTTTCTTAATCTGTCTTCTCTTTTAACTTCCCATCTTCTTTTTTAGCTATTGCTATTTTTGCTGCAAATCTGTTTGGTCCTTCTTTTTCTTCTTCTTTTTTCTTAAACTTCGCTTTTGTTGTTCTCCAAATTTTGCTTTCTTCTTTTTTCCTCTTCCTAATTCTTGTTCGTCTTTCAATTCCACTTCTCTCGTTCAACTTTCCCTTCCACTTTTTAGGCATTGCGACACTCTATGCTACAAATTTGTTTGCTCCTTCTTCTTTCACTTCATTGCAGTTTTCTTCCGCTTCAACCTCGGTTTTACTTTTCTTTTTCTTATGTTTTCTCCTTAATTCTCTCATCCGCGTCCTTCTTCTTAGCTATTACGTAATTTAGTGCTAAAAATGTCTGGTTTTGCTTCTTCTTCCTCTCTAATTCTTTCATTCGCCTTTTGCTTAGGTGACATGACAATCACTGCTGGAAAAACGTGCTTCTCAATGTTTCGTCTTTGCTATAGCGAGAAAAGTAATCTAATTTTTAATGTTCGTCAATAAAATGTGGTTTCTGAATAGTTAATTCTTTTCTTTAGATTTCCCAAATTAACAAAAAATATGTATAGAGATCTCAGTATTTTTATTTAAGAGGCATTTAATTAAAATCGAAAACTGAAATGCGCTACAATAAAATAAAATTCAGAAAACTGTTTGATTAGAAACCAGCAATCTGCATTGCATGGATTCCGTCTGATTGAATGCCATGGGACGAAATCGAAAAGCGAAAGTGAGAGTAATTCTTTTAAATCAGTCCACGTAACTAATCAATTTTATGCATCACACTGCTAATCAATTGGTGTCTTCTAAATCGGTGCAAATCCTGAACCCATGTAATACTTTAAATGCTTTCTCAAAAAGATTTGCAATAAAACTGTGAATTGTGGGAATTAATTTATATAAGCGGATAAATTCAAATTTTAAGGGGATACATTTTAATTCTGAAGCCTACAAACACATAAATAATTCCTAAAAATAAAAGAGAAACTGTTAATTGTTGGAATAACGAAGATAATCAACCGATAATAATTAGGAATACGACCAGTAAATGAGGTAACAATGTATATTTGGGAAACAGTAGGTACAGTATTCTCATAATGACATTATGCTGTTTACGCTTGCAGAAAGGTTCTCGTTTTCCGGATAACGACTACTATTTGTACTACTAAAGGTTAATGTAAAGAAAAATTAGCAAATATAGAGCCAGTTTAGATGTTCTACAAACTCACAAAAATCTTACTCTTAACTGTTACGGAGCTTGCACCAAATTTTTGTTTAAAATTTTTCGTTTTTAAAACTAAAAAAAGATGATCGTGGAGCACTGAGCCAGATTGTTAAATTACACAGAGATACCTTGGTTTGGTACTCGGAATAAAACGTACTCTGCTTAAAATTCCTCGAGTTAAAGACCTAATTTTCTGCAAGTAAGTGTGTATTTAAATACTAAAGCACTGAAGAAGAACTTGTTTTCAATTTACACCGAAAATGCTTTACGAACAAAATTTTTCTCATTAGCTAAAAATTAGCAGAACTAATTGTGGTAGTTAGTTAGTTACTATCATTAACTTGACTTTTAGATGGGAATAGCATAGATTTAGCACAGTTTATTTTTGTTTTTCTAAGAAAAAATTAATTCCTTATGCAACAAAGAAAAGTAGAATTCCATCTACAACCCCAAAAAAAAAAGTATATTTGGATTGTCTTGAATTTTCAGGTATTCTTAGTTCTCGTTAATTTCAACAAAATTGTGAATTTTTCAAAGGGTAAACGAGCTTTGCAGGTGATCTTTTGGGGCTGAATAACAATTTTATAATTTTTTTTGAAATTCTTTAAACCATGTGCTTTCTTAGAATTTTCTAAATTTTTGAATTTTTGGAAAATTTGTTCAAGTCATGGTTACTGAGAACAAGCTTAATGCAAGATAGGTTTTATTGCATTGAGCAATAACAATAATAATAATTCAATTAATGATTCACTAAAAACAAACAAACATTTTATACTTCTTTATTGTGCATTTTGCCATCAGTTGCTAAAATAGAAATCAAATTAATAAGCTCTTAATATGGTTTCGGAGACTGTGTCTATCTCCGTTTTCAAACGAATCGAAAAAAGTTTTGTAACTTAATGTGAGTTAATAGTTTATTACAGTAAGATATATCATCAAGTCTTCATCAAACTTAACGAGAGATACATCATTAACACCATTCAGGCAAACGTACTGACAACAACACATACTGACGAAGAAACTGACCTATTTTACGAAGAAATATCTACAGCTTTAAACGAAAGGAAGTCGCACTTTACAATATTAAGTGGGGATTTCAACATAAAATGGGGTTAGTCGGATGAATTGGAAATAGTGTTAAGAACATGACCGCTCAAAGGACGAACGACAACACACCACTTTGGCCTGAATTTCGCCTAGACGGGTGGTAGACACTAAGCCACCTCGATCAAGCGGCTGCGTTTCCGGGTCAGGCCGCCAATAGGGCGAGCTCTTTGGGAGTGAAAGGGTAAGCAGCCCAACTCATGGTGCGTATGCGGCACATTTTTTCCCAAATGGATGTTTGCTACTTTCTGCTGGAAGCTATATCCTTCGTTCAACGTGGGTGGGGAGCCAGAAGGATGAAGATCTAAAACCAACATCGATGCAAAACTAAGTGTAACCCAAAATAAAGAAGGTGGGTCCTCGGATATCTCTCAAAATTTTACCTTACAGATACAGCAGAATGAAGAGTGGCAAAAGCGGAGAAAGAACGCCTGTCTAGGCAGGGAGAAGGCGACTACAAATCGTCCCCCCTAGAATAACATTTTGACAGACAGTTAACAAACACCTCCGAGCAGCGATTATAGATAGAAGCAATCCCTATGGTAAGATTAGCGAAGTCCAATTTTACAATTAGAACTTGAGAAGGTGTTGGACAATCATTTGTTCTCCCTTCTTCAAAATTCGACAGTGTCAACCTTTAAGAACTGGCGATATTCGGGCGAAATCCTACGGATTACGTGTGATGACAGTCTTTAGAATGGCTGACAAGAGGCAGTTGGTAACCTCCCACCTATGTGGAAGGCTGCGAGTCTAGAGGGTGATCCAGGTGGATCATAGATGTCGTCTGTAAACGTCTAAGAGCTCAGAACCCCTGGGTCGGTGCCTCAAAGAAGGCTGATTCTGTTTGGTATTGGAGAAGATTGAAGCCATTAAAACTAACAGAGGAAAACTGAACTATAAGTTGACCTCTTTAAATATGAAAATCCAGAAACCGCCTGCAACTTCAACAGTTCGTGATAACACCAACAGCTTCGGCAGCAAGTAGAACAACAATAACAACAGCGGCAACAACAACAGCCGCCAAAATACGAGCAGCAAGAATTAAGCACAATTTTTTCTTATTCTTTCGTATTCGTCCTGATCACATAACAATCAGATTTGCCAAGTTAATGTAAAATTTGGCAGGCAGTTTTATGATTAGTTTGCCTTCGGTTGCCAGATGACGGAAGCACTGCACGAGCAGAAGCAACCCTGAAGTGCTTGGAATCATACAAATCAGCTGATTCTAAGCACTTTAGAGTCGCGTCTGCTCCTACTACGGTGGCGCCGCCTGGCAACCGAAGGCAAACTAATCATAAAACTGCCTGCCAAATTTTACATTAACTTGGCGTATCTGATTGTTATGCGATCAGGGGTATTCGTATATTCATAAAAGATTTTAGAAAAATTAGACAGATTTGGCAAAAGATTTAACAAAAAAATTGTCAATTATCAATTCTGGTTAGTTTATTTCCTACATCCTTAATAATTTATTCTCATTTGCAACAATTTAACTTTCTAAAATAAAATACCGAAAGTGTCGAAGCCGCATTAAATAAAAAAAACTACAAAATTAGGTTAAAATTTACATATTATTACCGGAAATATTATCGTAATATTCAGAACTGGGAACTATTTTTATCGCATAAAATACTTTGACTGCCCATCAATTCCTACTTCTGTTCTTAAGAGCCTTTTTAGGTCTTGGAAATGAGTTTAACTGCATGATTTATCCAACTGTGTTATTATTTCTTATTCTCTGTGAATTCTTTGGGAAATTACTCGTCGTTAACTGTTGGCTTGCTAGGAATTTTCGGTTCTAAATAGCCTTGCGTGTTACAATGCCATTTTAAGGCGTGGCAAACAGAATAGGATGTTTTCACCTGCTCTCCGATAAAAGATAATTATTAAAATTTTACTATAATTGACACTGAATTACATAATCGATAGAATACATTTTCGAATGACAGTACTGATCGGTAAGTTAGTTATCACATATATTTTTTACTTTGTAAGTTTTTTAATTTCTTCTAATTTAAAATGGAGTGAAAGTTAGGTTTTTCTTTTCGGTGTTTTTGAGTTTTGTTAATTTTTTCAATAATTTGTTGTTTTTATTTTTGGAAGTCATAAGTTTTTACCAAATTCTAATATTACGAAAAGTTACTATTTAATTTCCTTCGTTCTCTTTTATCCTTATCCTTATCTAACATCTACGTACAACGTACATAAATTATTATAATGTTTATATTTAGAAAAGCAATATGTGGAAGTTTATAAATAAAATGTTATTAAATATTATTGGAACTGTAAAACGATATAATTCGAGTTGGTATTAAGGTTGCGTGTTGAGATATTGCATTGTAAATTAATACTGACTTTGAAATAGGATAATAGAACATTCCGTAGCAAAGTGATAGTGATAAGGATCAAATGCCAAAACTAGCGTCACAGAATAGGATTTTCAGTCTTCCGGTGTTTCCTGTTAAGTTACTCGAATGGTGTGTTAGTTATTAAATGTCGAGTGAAATTTAGGCGAGGTACACTTTTGAACGAGTTTGCAATTTATGAATTTATTTGATATTTTTTTCAATAATAAATTCGGGATATGTACTATGCTGTATAGGACCTGAGCTTTAATTATTTCGTTTTAAGTAAAGAAAAATTCGTTATATTGTGTGTTGTACGCGTTTGCGTCAGTGTATCCAAATCCAATAAACATAAAAGCGTTCTTCCTCATTTTAAACGAATTTTGTTTCAGTGTTATACGTGTATATGAAGATATACTGAAAAGGACAAAAGGTTTGGTCCATGAAATGGACCGTAAATAATTTTTATAGTCGCTTATTTTGATCCTACATTTCAAAAAAACCAGCCAAGATAAGTACATATGAAACTTTTATTTATTAACATTCTATCCAGCTTACCCTGCAGTTTTCATAATTTATATCGAAGTACAGTTGTTTACATTATAAACGTGTTCAGTTTGTATCGAGGAAATTTAAAATCGTGCAATTTCACGCTAAACAGAGTATATGTAAGCAAGGCGTGGTTGGTTTCTGACAAAAGAGGAAAAAAAGCGAAACAACCTCTTTCCCTTTCAAAGAGCTCATCAGGGAGTCGAAATTCCTCATTCAACCCCCACGGCAGTTATCGCGAAATCCTCCAAATGTTGTCTATCCGTTACGATAATTTCAGTTCGCCGTCGTGATTATGGATGTAGAGATGTAGACCATTCATTAGTTCCATTTCGGATCTGGTAATCTGGGGTGGACGTGCTGAGTTGAGTGCCTACCCCGGATTCCTCTCGTAGACGGCATGCGGAAGAATAAAGAGGGTTTCAGATAGGGTAATGACACTCTTTCCCTCTGGTGAGAACGATAACAATCAGTAATCAGACGACCCGCTTGCTGACATGTAATTTGTTGATGATAATGGTGGACTACTAATACGTACCCTATTTCAAAATTGCTGCGTGCGCTACTGATACCACTGATATTAATAAAGAGGTGTAGCAGATACTCGGGTCAGGGTTAATGTTTCATTGATTTAATTTTTTATTACAGCTTTTTTAGGTAGGTAATCAATGATTCATTGATTGGTTCATCTTATTTTTTTACTATGTTGCTTTCAGATAATAATATCTCAGTTACATAATCAGCAAACTAAATAATCAGTTCTCATTTGGGAATTGTTTGGAAAATTCTTTGTTTTTAAAATTCAGTACTGAACAGGTTTTAAAACATTTACGGTAAGTCCTATCGTTTTAGAAATGATTTAGACCATTAATTTTATAATAAATGCGACGTTGGAGTTGTAATTTTGAAAATGCAGGTTTCGATATATTTTTTAAAATGGGAGATTTGTTCACAATTAAAATTGAAAGCAGTGAAGAACCAAATTAAAACCAATCAGGCGAAAAAATGGAATGAGTGCAATTATAGTGCAAAAACATGATGTTTAAAGTTTTTGGGTATATGTAATATTATTCCTAAGTTTTTCAATTATTTCACCCAATCAAATACAAATTGAAAACTAAAAAAATTCTATAAAATTTAAAATTTCGGAAGCATGTTTGTTTAATTTATTTCATTTAATTTCATAAATATTCCTTTTTTAACAAAATGGGATCAATTTTTAGCACAAACTTTATTCAATTTCAAAATTTAAAATATACAAAGTGATTCAAAATTCACGCAACCCATATTATAATATTAGTTTAATTAAAGTAAAGGAAAACATGAGATTAGTTTTAAGGAACATTTGACCTAAAATAGACATGTAAAAGGAAACCCAGAAAGTAAAAAGCTTAAGAAAAAAAGACAAGAGCAATAGATGGACAAACTAATGATTATTAAATTAGTAACATAGAAGAAGAAATTTCAAATATTGAAGACAGTAAGATTATGTAAAACAAATTCAGGGTGAGAGGAAAATCCTAATACGACGTATGAAAAATGCAACGGAGAGGGGATATAACGCTAAACTAATAGTATATGGGAGAAGTGATACGACAGAGCAATTGGATAAGGTAGAGGAAATATTAAATGCAGGGATGGAAGAAGAAATCGAAAAAGAAGGGAATGGAAAAAGATGAGTGAAATATCACCAAACAATATGGAAGATGATGGAATAAGGATAAGAATGCGAACAATTACAAATACAGGCTGTCACACAAAAAACTAGAAAAGAAAAGGAGCATATAGTCACGAAAATAAATGACCGCAATAGAAAAGGAGTAAAAATGAAAATAAAAATAATGAACAAATATTTAGTAACGACAGTCACATGCCTCCTTACAGACCATGGCTTCTTTAAAAGACATCTGCATCTGATCAGCCTCTCTGAGGACCTCAAGTTGCAGCTTTTGCGACGAAGCAGATGAAACCCTCCTTTTGCGATGCCCCAGACTACTTCTTCTGAGGCATCGCCTATTTGGTGCCGGTCTTCTGGAGCCCGATGATACACACAACGCCTATATGGACAAGATCTTGTCCATCCCTTAATTTGCGGCGGATGCACAATGGTCCTAGGGGCTGAGTGCTGCTACTTCGCACCGCCGAAAGAAGAAAGAAAAGACTGACGATGGAGAAGGAATATGGAAGAAAAAATACCGACGAAACAAAAAAAGGAAATAGAAGAAGTATGAATAGGTACGTGGACTTCACTGACAGCGTAAAAAATGGAAGCAACAGAAGAAATAAACAAATTTAACTTAAAAATATTAAGGATTAGGAATAGTTGTAAAAGAAGATACTGATAAATGTGTAGTTTGAAGCGATATACTCAAGAATAATAGTATTAAGTATAATTTTAGGGGAGATGGCAAATTTTATTCAGATCTATGCTCCTACACGTACAGGGTTGAAGAGACGAATGCTAAACGTATAACAGACTTTATAGTATCCACACAAGAATTAAGAAACTCAATACGACAAATCAGAACAGTTGTAGATGCGGAATTTGGAACAAAACACACACTACTGATGACAATAATGAAAAATAATAAAATCACAATAAAAGAAGAAAAAGAATTAAGAGAATAGCGATGCACAAGTTAAGAATACAGAGGTAAAAGGAAGAAACAAGCTTAAAAGAGGCATATAATATCAAAAGAGCATCGAAATAGAATAGAATAACTAAACATTAGGAATCAAGTAAAAAGGGTAGGTACTAAGAGAAGCAAATCGTAGATCTTGGGCATAATTTGGAAATGAATTAAATCAGGGGTATAAGTCAGATAACAAAAAACGCTTCTGGAGTAGAATAAAAGCAATGAGAGGAGAAACTAAGATAACGATTCGAGGAATAAATGATGAAAATAACCAGATAAAGATAAATCGAAAGGAAGAGATGGGAGAGGCAATAACAAAATTTAAAATTGGACGAAAAAGTGAGGACGACATGGTAGACCCAGAAATGATAAAATGGTAGGAGGGAGAAGGGAAGACCTGGCTTTCAAAAATGTGTAACGAGGCATGGTGAACAAACAGAACCCAAAAGGAGTGGGAAAAGAAGGTTCGTTTGAAATTGCTACTTCGACGTTAGCGTTCAGTTTATCTAAGATGTGGGTTGTTTTCATAAACTACTCCCTTTGAAAATCTGGCGCTCTAGGTGGTCATAAATATTTTAATAACAGATGAATTCCAACAAGCCATCGTTCGTTGTAGGTATGGCAAGTTACCCCATCCTGCTGAAACGAGCAATCGTTCTTCTTTTTCCAACAAAGCGATGAAGTGGGTTATTACACTACAGTATACACTATACAGACGGTCCTTTCAAAAAATTACGGGCAAATTACGCGGAAGTAAGAAATAGTGCTAGATAACCACAGCAGTCAACGCGTGTTGAAATCTTTGGCACTAGATTTTCCAATAAATCGATAACCAAAATAAAATTGTTTTAAAAGTAATGAAAAAATTCAAATAGTAGCAATGTTACGCGTTTGGGAGGATGTCAATAGTGTTATACCCATCAAGTAATTATTACAATAAAATAATCTGCCTAACTTCATATAAGTTTCAATGTTTCGCCAACTTAAATCGCTGCATCTTGAGTATCTCTTTTATTTTGTGAACTTGCCATATACAACTTTACTTATTGTAAATTCGAAGTAGCCATATATTATGTATTTAGTACAAGTTTTGAACAATTAATTCCGAAACCAATACTAGCTACACATGTATAATGTTTAATAACAAAAAGTTCACAGAGAGTTATCTTTGTTGTGAAACCTTTTCAATATACAGATCTAGTTAGAAAGTCTGTTTAGTACTGGTAAACTACTGGTAAAATATTGTCGATGTTGGTATTACTGACATAGCCGATATTTAGGGGTTATTAATGTAAAATGTTATCAATATATCGATATTGGATATCAAAGTTTCAATATCGTCCACCTCTTATGAAAAGCTAGTTGATCTTACATTCTACGCACCATACACAAACTCACTTGGCCTTTCTGCATTAATAAACGCATCTGTACGCTAGTGCGTCCCGTAACCGACACCATTTCTTAGATTCTAGCCTAGATCGGAGCTCTTAACCATAACTAATCCCCCTATTTTAAAAGCTATGGTCCGGTTTAATAAAGAAGCGATCTTTGTTTCGAGAAATCTAATGCTTGCGTCATCGTCGCCAAAAGTACGTACAATACAAGTATATAAAGACAGTGAAGATTTTTCACCACTTTAGTTATTTCGTGTATTTGTTCATTAACTTACATTAAACTCGACTGATTCCCAAAACCAAAATATAAAGTTTAGTATACTGCTATGGCAGAGCCAAATTTTATAAAATGAAAGGGGGAAACGGCTTTTAAAGGGTTGTTGTGAAAAATGTTATAACAGAGGTATAAATTGTGAGCTCTGTAAAACGAAAGTAAATTGAAACACTTTTGAATTAAATCAACTTATCCCCGTTTTGAATTTGCGTTTAACCAAGTTCAGTGGATCGCAGTATTACGTAAAACCACGTCATATGGCCTGCATTTACTCCTAATGGACTTTTAATACACAAAAGGGAAACCTTTTAATTAAATTTACTCGTTCTGTAAACATCGTGTACTGTTTATTTTGGTTAATTAGCGTTTCTTTTGTATTATGGCCACCATAATTTAAAACTGAATGGCGTATTAATTCCCTGCGTGTTAATAACAGAAAATGGAAGGCAAAAACTGGAACTCAATAATGTAACGAGTGGGGGGCAGAAAAAAATTGCCACTGGGAAGTCGTAAGTAACAAATTCGATACAAAAGTAAGTTAAACTAATCAGAATTCAAGGAACGCGCTGCTGATTTTGCTCAAGAGGACATGTGACGTCATGTGCGTGCTCTCAGACCGTAATCTAGTAGACTATGCGACCGTCATAAAGCCTGGGATTGGGGAGCAGCACAGAAAAACCTTAATAAAATAAACATTCTAGGGCTCAGATTACTACTTACAACATAGCAACGTCTTATCTGTCTTACCGTACAGTGTTTGGTAAATTGAATTAGTTTTTTCGAATATGCAACCCCTAAAACTCGAGAACGCGGATGAGAAAAACCACCCCATCGCTATCTTATTACGTAATTCATACCGTGTTAACGAACATAAAGTTCCTTTTACACAAAAAACGCAGGCAGTTGTTGGTTAGAAACCGTCAAAAATTCAACAGTACGAGAGTGATTCTAAAAATTTTAGCGCAGACACACGTCTCGTATTTCTTCTAAACAACTTATTTAGGCATCGCGTTTACCCTACCATGTTGACATTAACTTTCTGAACCGAAAATTAAGACCTAAACAAACTCGCACCGAAAACAAACAAAGTAGGACTTTACACACGCCGCCAACATAAATTGTACCATGAGAAAATAAATATATGCATAAGAAATAAATTTCAAAGGGGTTTATAGAATCCCTAACGGTACAGGTTTAATAAAACTGAAGAATTTCGGGCTGAATATCTAAAGTAACATTATTTAAACGGACGCTGCCGAAACGGGTAAGTATTCACAAACTTGGAATTCTAAACTTTCGATCCATCTAACCTGAATGGAATTTTAAACATCCACTACAACAGTAGGTAAACCCCTAATTTAGTCTGTTTATTGATTTTCGAATTCGGAATTTATACAATATTATTATCATGTAAACCACAAGGTAAGAAAAATTAATCTCCTTATGAAAAAAACTGTTGTTAATTAAACAAGCCTGAAATTTTAAGGATTAGTTTTTGTAGGGCATCTTGCTTCTTCGTTAAGAATCTGTATTGCAAAAACTATCACAAATAAAACGTAAAAAAGTGAAGATTAAATCCTCTTTATTAAAAGGCTTTGCAAGCTTTACGTTTACTTATTTTTAAACAAGGTAATTACAGAAGGGTTATAAGCATCCCAAAAGGATCTACGGTTTCAGTGAAAAATGCGATATATCTTTAAATAGGTATCCAAAAGAAAAAAAACTAAAAAATAAAAAACAATTTCGATTTATCTGTGCAAAAACGTCAACCAAACGCAGTGAGGGTGAAATAATATTCTCACCCGCACGACCCTTTGCTAACAATTGCCCCCATAAAACAAGCGCCGATGCGTTCAAATCACAATTAGTTCTACAGGCAAGAATTCTTTTGACTACACAGTAAAACCTATAAAACAACCTGTAGGTAACGAATGTGTTTAATCGAGAACAAAAGCCAACCTTATATTTATTGATTAAATTCATTTAAAATGGTACCTGGTTAGGTTTCCTCCTTTTAATTAAAATTTATACTCAACAAACACGCACTAAAAATTTGGCAAGTTTCTTTAGAAATATTTTTTTTTTCAACAGATTGCAGATATTTTAAATTAAACAACGATTTCTTACAATTTAAATGAAATAACAAAGAATTACCGAGAAGTATACAATTTCACAAAGTTTTAAAAATATCAACCCTCGCATTTCTTTATTTTTTTAACGCATTATTTACCCTTGTTTAAAACAAAATTCATGAAATTTTCAACATTTTTTATTGCAGACCAAGTTTGGTTAAATAATGGGTCGGTTTTGTTGATCTCCTAAAAGCCACGATAATGAAGCTACCATTAAAAAATTCAAAACAAGGCCCGAAATAGTACAACATGGCATTTGTTACAAAACATTAAAAAGAGCTTTTGCCTCGTTCAAAATGTCTGACCTTTAAACTTTTCAATCGGCTCATATGTGTACAAATAAATCTGAAAATGAAAAAACAAAATCGAAAAGATATCCTGAAAGGACATTACGGTTAGCTTTTATATACTGGATAGTCTTCTTAGGGGACCTTTTGAAGTATTTTTGGGATTTTCTGGAGCTTTCGGGATTTATTAATCTTTTTAGGAATTTCCTTATAAATTTTGTTGAAACTTCAGCCGAATGCGTACATTTTCGTTTTAATTTAGCAAAAGTTTTATAAATTTGGAATTTTCACAGAGTTTAAAAAAGACCTCGATTGATGAAGATAATTATGGAAAAATAGTAATTTCAGCAGTATCTTTCCCTTCTAGTCAAGCGATCAATTTGAAACATTCTTCAAATCCCTTGGAAATTGCTTTATTGCAGGGGGAGACTTCAATTCGAAGTATGTACTATTTATGGGGCTCAAGACTCATAACACCACGTGGTAGACAACTATTCAAAGCTATACAAGCCAACAGTTAAAAACATTTATCAACAGGAGAGCCAACTCACTGGCCCACAGTAAACTTCCTGACTTGCTTGACTTTTGTATTATAAAATGAATCTCTCTTAATTACCTGAATTCAAAATCATGGTTTCACCTCCCTTCTGACCATACTCCAATTTTAGTAAACTTACACTCACAAACCCTCCTACTTTAGCTACCAAAAATACAAACTGGGATGCATTCAGCGACATCATTGCCAACGAGATACATTTACGCATACCACTAAAAACCGATGAAGACATTGAAGAAGCCACAGAACAGTTTATACAACGTGCCACATGATCTACGACACCTGAAACGACAAAAACGTATATGTCTAATTATTCCTATTCTGATTTTATTAAAACTAAATTAGAAGAAGAAAAGAGGTTAAGGAAACGATGGCAGATAACTCGTGCTTCTAGAGACAAAACCAACTTAAATCGTTAAACGATTATAAAAATCAAGGTATCAAGTTTTTACTGGAAAACCTGACTACATCTGAAGCCACTGATTATGAAAGTTACAACGAAGGCCAAATGCACTCAAACAGCTCTCCGCCTATCAAAAACAACGACGGCTATTGGACCAAAAGTGACTCTCACAAATCCAAAATCTTCACCCAACACCTTGGCAAGGTATTTCAACCTTTTCCTAAAAAGATGCCGTAAGAAGAGGAAGACGCAATTCTAAAACTGCTCGACGCGCCATACCTATCAAACAATTCAAGACATATGAAATCGTAGACTTAATCCAAAAAAGGCACCAGGCTTTGAACAACTAACTTACAAAATTTTAAAAGAACTGCCACCGAAAGCCCACAAAAGTATATATTTAACGCTATAATAAGGACTGGATACTTTCCGTCGCAGTGGAAGGTTGCCGAAATAATCTTGATACAAAATCCTTCTGATGTAACATCTTACCGACCTATCAGTCTTCTTCCTGTACTTTCCAAAATGTTCGAGAAGTTATTTGTAGAATGACTAAAACCTATTATAAATGAAAAGAATTTAATACCTAAGTATCAATTTGGCTTTCACCAACAATATGTAACAACAGAACAGATACATCAGGTAATCAGGAAAATAACCTTAAATGTAAAAGATATTGTTCAGCTGGCTTTATTGATATTTCGCAAGCCTTCGACAAGGTGTGGCATGAAGGTTTGATATATAAAATCAAAAGTAACTCACCACATCCATTACTAACATTGTACCTAACGAACAGGCATTTCTTGGTGAAATACGGAGAAGCATACTCATCACTTCTTCTCATTAAATCAGGTATACCACAAGGAGTCGACACTGCTATACCGGCATTCCACCAGAATCCTAACCTAGCATACCAATACCTGCAAAATCATCTTACTCAAACCGATTGCTGCCTCAACAAGTGGCGATAGTTTAAAGTCATCACACGTAACCTTCACCCTTCAGAGAGGGATATACCCATCAGTGTCGTTGTGTAATACTTCTCTGCCGCAAAAACAAGAGGTTAAATATCTAGGACTTCGCTTAGACAAAAAACTAACATGGAGCAAGATGGAATAAACATCTTTAGTTAGGTCTCCAGTACCGCAAGATGTATAGGCTAATGGATCGTAATTCACACCTAACAATATTGAAACCGATATGGAGTTATGGTATACAACGATTTCAATCAAAAGTACTCCTGGAGATCTGCAATGCACCGTGGTACGTGCCCAATCAAATTATTCATCGGGACCTCAAAATTTCCTTGATCAAAGAAGAGGAGATCGCCTTCCTTAGTGAAAAATACCAGGATCGCCTGAAAGTCCACTCAAACATCCTAGCTAGAAACCTGCACACTACACCCCGAGTAAAAAGACCGAAGAGGCGACCCCCTTGATCTACCAGACAGAAATTAACGAACAAAATTGTAACCAATATAAAAAGTGAAAATACTAGCTTTAGTTTTAGTTTAAGACAAATCTTCATTATTTTCTAATAATCATAAAGCACCCTACATATGTAAAACCTGGATAAGACTCCACTATGGCAATGTCTACGTATCATATTGCTTATTGTGGTATTTGGTATATTACATTATACTTCTTGTTCTACATGACATATCCTTTTTAGGACGTTGGCGAGGGGGATCAAAGCCACATTTTTAACGACTTGGCGTCGTGAACTTTGTTATATCCCCCTTATACTAGGGAAATGTGTTCTCTGCAGTGGTTTCCCGTTACCTTCTACAGAGTTTGTCACCGTGTATTAAGTGTATAATGTATGTGTCTTGTTACTATCTGAAGTCGACCACTCCGCAGACAGAATCATTAATTAAACCAGACGATTAAATGGCTTCACTCGCTGAAGCACCGACCTCGAAGAGTGGGGAATTCTTTATAAATATCCTTGCCACTGCGTGAGATTCGAACCCAAGACTCCTAGCTAGGAGCCCAGCGCTCTTACCACTGCGCCGAGCTTATACTTATTATACAGATTGTAAAACGTTAAAAAAGGGGCTCCGAATATACCTTTTTTTTAGGTTTCCACTCAGTTTTGGAAGGTTTCTTTGGCTTAGACTACTGAGTCGAAAAGGATCCTTAAAGATGTTCGTTATCTTCTTAATATTTCAAAAAATTCCACCAAAAATATGATTACCATTTATACTTGTATTTTACCACACATTTTCTCTGGGCCAATTTAAATAATATATTTGAAAAAATCATAAAAATTAATGCATGTCAACGTGAATGTATGTATGTGAAAATTAATGTGGGTGAAAAACGATATCTAAGTAAAATGAAAACGCCAACTTTAAAATCCTACTTCAGAAACATTCCAAGCTTTAAAATCGAGCAGCCCACGCTTTTCAACATTTTCATCCAAGTAATTTCCACTAACATCGTGAAAATCTTGGTAAAAATTTTATTCAAATAGATTGCAAACGTTTAAACTCCGTCGAAACCCACACGCGTTCTGTGCAACATCTGTTAGTGGGATTCGCGAAAAAATTATCAGTTATCGTTGAATCGGTTAAAAAAAATCGGTTATGTAACGCACACAACCTGAACGGTAAATCACTTTTTACTTGCATTTTTGTTCCTATCGCTTTCTCAGCGTTAGTTCAGCTAGCGAACCAGTCACTCAAGGTTATTACGTTAGAAAGTTTGAAAAAGAATTAAATTGCTTCCTTGCTGTCTTATCATAAAACTTGGCATTTTTCGATTTTATGCAAACGTTCCCAGAGAAAAACTGGGTAGTTCTAGAGATATGCGAGTTTGTAGTATAAAAAAATGCCAGTAACGTTCTTTTACACCACGGTTACCAAAGGTTATTGTAGATGGCAACACTTTCAATTTAAACTCTTTAATATGATTTAATATGCACACCGAATAATAATATAAACAATAAACAGCTCATACTAAAATCGAATTTATTTTATATTTAAGTAACACATGTTACGTTTAAATTTTAACAACAGATTTGTCCCTCATTGAAATTTGAACCCTACGAGATCGAGACAGGCATGTAAAATGTTATTTTGGCAAAACAAGAGGTTAAATTCATTAAATGTAGGGTTAGCATGGTGGTTAATTGAGCGATCAATTATAATCAAGGGTTGAAACCACGACCATTCTAAATAGTTTTACCTTTTAGAAATTCCGACATTTCTTGTAGCCTAAACCTTCCACCTATGGACACTGTTAAAATAGTTTCCTCCTCACTGATTTTCATTTATCCTTACTACCCTTAGTTAACTGAAATGTGAATGCTTGGGAAAGCTTGTGATTTTGAAAATAAAAATTCCTGTACAAACGAGGAAAATAAAATCAGAATATTTATGCAAATAGAACGCGAATTTAAGAGTTAATCCTTCTGTTATTCGCGGTTTAAATATACAGTGACGATCGGCTAATGCGAACCCGTTTAAGACGAGCTGCCGGTTACTACGTATTAAATTTGAGGGATCAGTTTTAGTCGCCATAACCATATTGTAAAAATTTTTCTTTTATTACAAACCTGCTTATGACGAACTGATTTTCAATGCTCTTTGTGGTTCGTTACATCCAGGGTAGATGAGCAACTGTAAACCAGCCCGGGAGTTACAAGAAGCCAATGGCCTTGTTTCATAATAATGTTGGATGGTATTAAGTGCTTACAACTCTAGCAAACATTTACTAAAACTATGGAGTATTTTATTTAGGTATATTTAAAATTACGGAAAAGACAAGACAACAATGATAATTTAAACAAGAAAGAAGAGTAAATGAATACCTTTAAAACATTTACAAAGATTTAGGTTTTAAATGATTTGGTTTTCTCGCTAAAAATATTTCGATATTTTCAGTAAAATTAAGCATTCAAGCAAACAGGTAAAAACGTAACATTTTCAAATAGAAACTAATGCAAAATTCGATGCTTCTCATTTGAACCGATATGCTCTGCTCGACTTACAATTTTATACAGTATAGGTATACAGAACGTCACCAATGAAATTAAAATGATCACCATTCATTACAAATAACACCAGTTTCCATAAGTAAAAGGAATTTTTAAAATTGTCTTTTGAACCTCTTTAAAAAGCTTTTTGTTCAAATCACTTTTCTAAACGGTATAATTATTTTAGCTTTAAGAAATCGAGAACCAATTTTGAACATATAAAAATCTAAAGTTTACATATTTATTTGTAAATAGCGTTATACATAAAAGACGCCCACCCACTGGCTTTGTAATATTTATAATAAAGCCTGACATATTTGCCATCGTTAAATTAGAAAATATATTCAAAATTCCCACATTTTAAACCCTTTAAATTTGTAGTTAACCAATATCCATGACATTTATGGGTTTTTAAAGTAAATATTTATTAGTCTCTCATTCATGAAGTATTAAAAAAACTTGGTTAACACAAGCTTTATTAAATTTAGAAACGATTTTTTTAAGCTTCATACATATGAATCGCATTTTTATTTTTAGAAGCTTCGGCAAAAATTAATCAAGGCCCTTTATTAAAATAGCAATCAAATAAACTCATCATTTAATTGACAATTCGAAACTTAGGCATTTGATAGTTCCAAACTGCATTAAGCACAATTAAATTCAAACAGACGTAACCTTTTCCTCCCACTCATTACAAAGTAGGAGTAATTAAATATCTGAAATTTAAAATGTCAAATATTGAAGTTATATTGGGATAAAAATAGAAAATGTCGACGCCAGAGTTCAGTAGAATAATATACGTGATTGAAACTAACCAACTTATTGTGGCTATTAAAGATTTAAATTGAGAAATTAAGGAACGAAACAATGTTGAAATTACACAACTTTGCACTCACAAATTACTTTTCTCTTGCTTTAAAAACAAATTTATTATTCAAGTTTGTTTTATTGCCTTTATTTCTTATGTGCCTAACATTTTTAGGGGAATTTTGGATTTGAAAATTAAATGTGCTTAATTAATTTTGGAAACATCAAGTTATTTTTCCAGGGGATTTCTACTAAACTGATCAAGAAATTTATCAAATAACAATTTGAAAGGAGGAACACTTTCAGTATTTTTTGTTTACGTTTAGAAGTAAGTAAAGGTATTAAATCTTAGCTCAAAGTTTGAAAGGCGCGTGTGAACAGAATTTTTCGAGATATTTTTATGTACTTCTAAGATGAATCACTGTTCAGGGAATTCCACAACATAGAAGATATGGTACTACGAAAACAACCCCGGCACGGCTTTTCAGATTACATTTTTTTCTTTCATCCTCTTCGGTACAACAAAGGAGTAATGAATAAACGTCAACTGTTAGAGAAAATCAGCACCGGATAATGACATTCTCCGAACAACCCAGTAATCACCGACTAAATAAAAATTTCCGGGCGGCTAACGGAAGTAAGACAAAGTTTCGTATTCACGAAATTATATACAGATTATCCTGGCGTACATTATAAAAATTCTGGATCTAAAAATATATTGTAATACCAAGTCAATTATTAAAATATGTTTTGTTAATGTTCTCTCTCTATGACTTTAAGATAGTTACAATCGCTTTCCCTGATACATTTTCAAATTACACTTGGACTTAGGCATACAAAAGGTCAAACACCCGCATTTGCAAATTTAAAAACCAGACAATCATAATAAAAATTCCAGGCGTTTTATTGTAATGTATTAAGAAAATTCTGAAGAAAATTCCTTGATCTCTTGATGAATATCCTAGTTTCCATTTTCACATTTTCCGCATACACAAGAATGTTGTTAAAATGGGCAAAATCCTTATCCCACTTCCTTCATCTGCAATTTTTTATACTGCGAGCTTTTGAAACATTTTTTATTTTTTGAAAGCATTGTTACAGCAGGTAATACGCATTCTTGACTTCTGCTTTTAGCATACTTTACATATATTACGGTTCATTGGTTCTTTATCCTTTATGATTTTTCATATTTTAGAAGCAGCTTTGGTTTATTTTACCAGGCAAATATAAATTAAATGAGTGAATCTCAAGAATATTAAAATTTTCCATACAGGAATCGACTGTTCGAGGATTAATGGAAATGCTAGGATATCTACAACTCAATAAGATTAATCAAAAGTTATGGAGGCAATGTTAATAAATCAAAACTAAGAAACGAATCTAAACAGCAACCAATCATCTATAAGTATAAGATCACTGACCTATGGCTGAAACAAACATTCTCTACTTTTTGATTGCAAGCTAGGAGAAACCTGTTTGGTACTTTTTTAATGTTTTGTCTGTATGAACATAGAATCTATCGAATACACTTTAACTGCCTACAACCGGTCTGCAAGCCACAACCGATAAAGTTAAAACACCTTTCACCAAAACTTACGAATATTTAAAAAAAATTACTGACTGAAGGTCGTTCCTAAATAAATTGTTTGTTGTCCGAGTCGTAATTTAACATGGGAGTAACGATTAAAATGAGTTTAAACCTACTGTAATTGAATAAACAAGCAACCTTTTATTTTGGCTTGAACACTCATAAATATTTCTTTGTTTTCTGATTTCCTTTGGAACACATCTAAAAATACAGAAACAAACGTTTTTGCACGCCTTTTATGCAAATCATAAAAAAAGTTATTTTTGAAAAACACAACAATTCTTTAATTAATTCGTAATGTTAGAAAAGTCAGGACTTCAGTAATCAAATCTTAAATGTAGTTAGTTAAAGTCCATAAATTGCAGATTATAGCTTTGCTTTTGATGTTTATAATGTCTAGTCTCAATATATTCGTTTAATATGCACATTAAGATTAAGGGACATCAACGGCTCTGCTTAATTCATTCCCTACTAAATTTATAAGATGGCTCATAAATATAAAATTTGAGGGAAGTTCGCTAAATTTGACCTACATTGAGGTGGGCCAGTTTCCGATTTGATCCTGTTTTTACTGAACTGATTTAAAAAATTAAACTCTGAACGATTCAGACCTTTAAATGCTTAAACTTTGAAGACTTGCTAAATGTATAAAATGAAGCTGTTTATAAAGCTTGACTGGCAGATGGAAGGTGATCAAAAATTGATCTCTGTTTGTTTTAGAACTAAGAGTATCTTGTTAAAAATTTATAACCGTATTTGGGCGAAAAACGATTATAAAAACTTGTTGTTGTAATAAGTAAACGCAAGTACCACCAATGTTTACAAAAAAATATTAACTTTTCCTTCTTGTTCGGCATTTGCTAACGCTAAAATAGGACCGAATCCGAAGTGTGTAAAATTTTCTTTGAAGAGAAGTATTTTTCGTATAAGCATTAACTAAAACCTTTAAGCTTTAATTAATATGTTTTTATGTTTAAATTACCTATTTTCTAAAGGTTTGCTGTGACGAGTTTGACAAACCCAATTAAGGAATTTAAAGTACCTCAAAAACAGCAATAAATTCAGACGTGCAATGTGCAATGTCTGTTGCTCCACCAGATGCAGGGTTAAAGGTGTTTTTTAACTATGGTGGCTTTAGCCACCCGTTCTGCTCATAATTAGTGGTGAATATACAACACATTAGTCTTAAGTCATTCAACTTTAAGAGGGAAATATCAAACATAAATATCTACAGTACATATACATTTATTTAAATATTATTTGTCGTGCCTTTTTTAACAACCCTGGCCCTGTCTTAGGTTCAAATCCAGCCGTAGCCAGATTAAATTTGAAGCAGTTGACATTCGAATCCGTTAGGTTAAATTTAGAAGGCTAATCAATGGCCAACGTAATCCACTTTAATCAAGTGATTAAAAAATAAAAACAGCAGATGTATTGGAAATTTTTGCTTTTCGTTTGAAACTAACTCTCTGTAAGTTCTTCTGCAAATACGTAACTAAAATATGATTCTGCAGTCTCAAGAAAAAAATGTTGGTTTTGCTTTGAAATATAAATTATTTTATGCATAATAATAATTTTCAAGAAAACTAAATATTTCGATGTTGATGTGCCTTATTTATAAAAAGATGATCAAAACTCTTTTTAATCAGTAAATTGTTGACTAAAATAAAGACATAATGCTGAAGCTCTTATAGCTCTTATTAGCTTAAGAAGGCATCGTTTGGCGGAGGACTTAACCACCTAACATACTTAAATAAATCTAAAAAAGTATTTTCATTAAACCAGTTATTGAAATATTTAAATAAAATAAATAAATAGGTTTGTAGCAACTTAACCATGCAATTATTTAAACGTAAGTATATGTTACGTCCTAAGGCAGTTGGTCACAAAATGAAAAACGTAAAGATCAGATCAATAATTAATTTCATAATCAAGAAATTTCCAATAAAATAAAATGTAATTTCTGCAGTGGATTTAAAAAGAGAAGAGCGTTTTAGCCAGATAAAGACGGGCTACTACAGGGCAGATAGATAGTCGTACTTAGGCTGGGTGTTAAACATTTTTCCGTTAATCTTGACCTCCATTGGTAACAGCAATTAATACAGATTCGTACACTTTGTACAAACAACATGAATTAGCAGTGAGATAATATCTTTTGGGAAACTACTTAAATGGATATTGAATTTAACTTATATTGTTACTGTGCTGCTAAAATACGACATTTTCAAATTATTTATTAAAATATGAGTTGACTAAAATCAATAAATGGGAAAGACAAACGAATAAATTTAACAATAAATAATTCCGAAGCTCTTATCACTTACGTTTGTAATTACTTAATAACCAAAGGTTAAAATCTCACCAAGCAAAACAGTACAATGTAGGCTTACTTTCTTATTTTAAAACCCGAGTTGGTTATACAATTTGGTTTTTTAAAAATTTGATTTTAATCTGCCAGCAAGCAACAACAAAATTGGGGACAATGTTGAAAATTTCCATTGTAATAAATTAGACTCAAGATACTTGCATATGCTTTAAAAAATTCAGTTACTTATTGAGGATCGTTGTTATTAACGGGTTTTTTCTACGTTATTAGAACTCAGATTTACATCAAGTAAGGTTGATATTTAGCGAATAAGTTCAAATGCCAAGTCTGACTAATCTAATTTTGTCATATTTTCAAAGTTCACAAAAAAATAATCAAAAATAATCCCAACGGATACTTCCTTTTAAGGATTTCAATTTTCTAAGGATTAAAAAAGACTTTCTCTGTTTTTTAAATACTTTAAAAGATATTCTGAGGCGATGAAATTTAAAACACGTCCCTTTAAGCAGAAGGCTCAGTAGAAATAATTAATTTTGAAATTAATAAATTCCGAAAGATTTCTAAGAATCAAAAAGGTCTTTTTATCTCCTGTGTTTTCTAAACACCTTGACGATTTTTTAAGGACTAAAAATGACCTTTCGTTTCTCCAAACACTGGAAAACAATCTAAGGTGATGAAATTCAAAACCATGTTCTCTTAGGCAGTAAAAAATAATTTATTTGGGAATTAAGAAATTTCTCATTTTTTAAGAATCGTAAAGAACTTTCATGTTCTTCTAAACATTTTAAAAAATTTTGAAAGACGATGAATTTACTAAAAAAAATATATGAATTTTGAAATTACTAAATTCAACTTACTCATTTCAAAATTTGTGAGTTTTTAAAAGCAAAGCTTTATATTCTGAGTTTTCTTCAGAAACTTAAAAACGGTTTTTCTAGTGATCTAACAAGCAGGTAATTCTTAGTCAAACACTGAAGTCAATAAGCTCAAATGCCAAGTTTGGCAAATTTAATTTTGTCATATTTCCAAGAGATTATCGTGAAAATAAAAATATTCGTCTTCTTATTAATTCACTACTCAGCCGTACTTATGGTATTTTATTATTAAGTACAATTATTTTTAATCTATTTTACAATTTGAAAACGCATTTCACAACTAAAATTCACAAAACACGTTCAAAATAATGCATTCGGTTATTACATAAATCACATAGTGCTTTTGGAAATTTGATGAAATTTTATTTAGGCTTGGAATAGTATATTGTGTAACAAGTGAAGCTGACCTTTTTACACGAGTGTGCAGTTTGCGACACGAGCCGTAAGGCGAGTGTCACAAGTACACGAGTGTAAAAAAGGCTTCACGTATGTGTTGCACACTATACTTTTTCTACGACTTCAAACTTAAAAAATGAATTAAATTAGCAAACGTTCACTTCATTTGACAGTTCTCACAAATTCGTCGTTCAAACAAAAAACAAACACAGCGATCTATTCAAAGGTTTACCCGTGCCGAAAAGTGACAAAGTGTATAGGCTCTTATGGCAGAAATGCGTAAAATAAACTCCATAAGAAATGCATTGCACTTCACTCATCGATATCAAAAATAAGGCTTCACGTACTGCGATCAGTATTTTATATAAAAAAAGCAATTTTTCGTTTGTATTTCAATTTTGATTTTCAAAAAGTACTAGAACCTGGCAATTAGAAGCTTAGAATTTAAATTTAAACATGTTTTTCATCAACATTTATTAAAACAATTGTTTATCATTATTTTTAAAAATTAAACGTTGAAATACAATTTTTAGGCACTTTCCCGTTGTATTTAAATTTGAATTTAAAACGAGCTTTTCATTTACATTTCTTTAAACGTTTGTTAATCACAAAGTACATTAGAAAATTTTGAAATTTGTATTTAAATTTAGATTTACAGAAGTACTGAAAATCTACAAATTAGAGAGACTAATTTCTAAATGAATGATACATATTTGATTTTTGAAATTTCTTGGAAATATTTAAATTCTGTGGATTCAAATTTTGAACCCTAAAAGGCAATCTCTAAGCAACTTTTCGCCGTATTTAAATTTTTAATTTTCAAAAAATAATGGAACAGTGTTAAATCTCTATTCTATAGCCACAGAGAAACTACTCAGCATACAATCTTCAGCAAGAGATCTTACCAAATGTTGCTTAAAATAACCAATAATCATAGAAAATTAAAAGACACGTTGTTAGTATCTCCTAAATAAATAAGTCAAATAACCATTCATAATTAAACTGTTATTAAAAGCAAGTTCATTGAAAATTAGACAAAGTTTGACTCAGCGTTTTATTTATTTGTCAACATTTTGCATAGTATCGTGTATTCAGAACACCTGCTATTGATAAATAATACCACAAAATCTGCATACGTTTCTGTGAATTTGCGATAAAACACAACTGAAAGGATAAACACAAATGTCCTGTCAGTTGTTGATAAATGATTACTTCAAGAAGAATTTTAATAACTCTGCATGGAGAATAATAAATAAAATTCGAACTTTTTTGAAAGTTGAAAGAACTGATTTCCTTGTTTAAGAATTAATTCGGAGATATTTATAGCATACTAAATTATAGGGTTAAATGCTTCATAACTAAAATTGGAGTTTGTTAGGGTTTATTTTTATTAGGGTGGGTTGCACTAACATATTTTAACAGCTTTGTCTAATTAATCATTTGCCAAATAATTCTTATGACAACACTAGTAAACAAAAAATGATTAATCAATTTCGATCATTCGTTAATTTAGCAAAAGTTTTTATGCAACCCACCCTTGGCACCCTTGATCCGTTAATTTGGGTTTTTGAAATATTTGGAGTCTAGGCTTTTAGAGTTTACTTCGTAGAACAACAAACCAGCTTGGCTTTCCTTGTTAAAGCGGTATGAATTAATAGTAGAGATATTCATGGCAATAAATTGAGTGCATATGTAATATGAACCCAGATGCATTAAACCTGTGAGTTACACTATTAATATAAATAACACCACATAAACAAACATCCATTTTCTCAAACGTTATTCGGTTGTTTCTGCGAGTTTTTGGATTTAAATTCAATTTTTTTTTTGGCTTAAATTCAATTGTTTTTTGTGCTTAAATTCAATTGTTTTTTTGGCTTAAATTCAATTGTTTTTAAGACACGTTCTAACAAAAATTTTATCAAAAAAATTAACCCAGCGGCGTGGCGTTACTGTTGATGTATTTTTAAAATGGTATAATGAACTTTTTGGGCATCCTGTTGTAATAAAGGGTTATAATCTTAAACAAGGCGAGCTAATTGTCTTTAAATTACTGTGGTTAATGAATGCAGGCTTAGTTAAGTAAGTATTCAAACAAACTTGTATTATACGTTGGTAATAATAACTGCTTGAGAGCATGAGAAAGTACAGTTATGTATAATTGAGAGTAAAATTCAAAAAAATGATCAAGGAAGGCCTGTTAAAGATTAATGATTAATTCATAAGGTGACTCATAATTAAAATAGCGTTAAAACCGGGTCCTCGAGTTGGTGGCAAATGGCAAAACGCAAAGAATGCTCGTTGTGTTCGGAGGTAAATCACAAGAATGCACCCAATAAACATGGCAACAACGTGCTAACCTTTCATAACACCGAAGCGAAGAGCCGGTCCGTGGTCGAAGAACCAGGTCTGTGCGTGTTGCAGTTCCCAGTTCCAAACAAACAAAAAGTGCAGCTGCAGTTCCAAACTCCTAAGAAACTTTTTCTAAAACACTTACACAACAAACAGCACAGCGATAAATATATACAGAGTTATATAATTGTAATACCGTATTCGTAAGCGAATTATTTACGGTTTTTCGTAACTGTGTGAATGAATTTTGTATTCGTAACTCGCACTAACACCCGCGTTACAACGATCACAAACGCCGCACACGTACGATTGGCGGCGCCAACCAAAGGTAGGCATTGCGGTAACGATTCCAGCCGAAAGGCGGCGAGACCGACCGAAAAAGCGCTTCATAAACTCTGTAATTATACTCTCTGTACCTGCTGAGCTAAGGATTTTAATTAATTTCCTTAAGGACCGACGAAAAATAACGCTAATTATTTCCTACAACAACGATCATGACCATTAAAACGTAAAGTCTTAGTATGAACACCCCCTTCTTTTATAACTAACTTGTTGGAAATGCTGACTAAGTTCGAACCAGAGGCGCCAAAACGACAAAAGAAAAGCGAACCGACTATTACATTTAACAAACATTAGGGAGACCCAACAACATTATTTTTGCTCCTCTGGAAATAAAATGATATTCGTAACCCAATATTTCGCCCAGGGGATAAATTGTAGGTTTTACTCGCGGCTAGTTTTCCTTCTCTTTCCTACTTCTCAGTTTTAATTTTTTATTTTGCTTACCAGTTCAAGGTGACATTACGTACGGTTTTTAAACTTAATTTTATTGCGTACACTCAATATTACAAGACAGAAATTTATTATTATTTTATTTTATCCTAGAACGTTACTATGCTAATAACTGCTTAGCAGCGAGTTGTGTTAAGATACCTTTAACACCACTAGTGTTGTTAAAAAATTCATAACATAACAACCCCATTATTCTGTCGCCGATTTCTAAATTCTCCACCTCTTTAAGATACCCCTCCGCTGACTTGGTCGGAATTAACTTCTTCCTTGCGGCATCCGCCTTTTCCTTAATCATTTCACTCATTTTCGCAAATTCAAAACAATTGTGGCTAGATTATGTAAATATCACATATATGGTAATAGTCGCGACATCCCTCTATTCTGTGCTCGCCTACTTAATAAAAGAAATAAATTTAAGAATACATATTTTGTTGTTAAGTTTTAATGAACAGTGATGCTAGGAGGGAGGGGTTGGAGATCTGGTGGCTAGGGTCTACGACAATCTTAATGCGGCCCTGGGTGTATCAAAATTTGACTGATAAAATTTTAGAACTGATAGAGAGTGTGAAAGACAGCAACTTTCCTTATAAGTACTGTGTATAAAGAAATAACTTAGGTCGGAACCGAAAGATAACTACGCTGGGGGTATCATTTGAAAACGCCTGGAAACAAGCAACCAGGTTAACTATTCCACAGATCACAGATGTCTGCTGCGACTGCGTAGCTAATTGTTGAATTTGTTACTTCAACAATAACGTTTTAAGTAAACATAACGCCAATTTCAAGTCTTGGATTCGGTGGATTTTAATGTCCTAAGAATCAAAAGACACTTACTTTTTTTTAACAATTTTAAAGGAAACAGAAGTCTGGTTTCAAATATCAAATCAAATCTGAATCTCATTGCGGATTTCTTTAAATTTTAAAAAGCTTGAGATTTAAATTTGACTCTGTCTAAAGATGGGGTTGATCTAATTAATGAGTTAAAAAACATTTAAAGTAAAAGCGAAATCAGCAGATTTAACTATGCGGTTAAACTGATTTCTTCTTCTTTTTGTGCTTCTCCTATTGGAGGTCAGCTATCATATTGGCGATTTGTACTTTTGATCAGTGTTTCTTTCAGGCGCTCCTCCAGGGTGGGCGAAGCCCCCCCGGGTAGCAACTAGTGCCGCCCCGATTGATTCCCTTCCCTCGCGTCACGCGTGAGCTGCAGAGCTGTTGGTTGCATTTCTTATAATCTTATGGCAAATTATAGTACCAATTGTCATTGAAAACTCCGTTCTCCTTAGAGCCACGTCCTGCCCCCCTTAAAAGTCTGAAAGCCCCCCCGGCTGAAAAATTCTAAAGAAACGCTGCTTTTGATACAGCCATACGGAATAGTGACGAGGTGCTTCTTCTGGACCATTCTAGCAGGTTCTTCGGCCAAGATGTTCGCCTTCTACCTGCGCTCCTCTTGCATTCGATCTTTCCTTGCATTATTAATTGTAAGAGGTAATATCTCTCATGCCTCATGATGTGCCCGAAGGATTGTAATTTCTCTTCTTAACGGTGTTTAGAATCTCTTATTCTATGTTTACACGTTGGAGTACTTGAGTACTAGAGTACTAGATTTGTAGCAACTCTAAAAGCATAGCAAAGTCAAGGTTCAAGTTTCAGATTCGGGTTTGAATCCGACTGTCGAACTAGCCGATCTAATTACAACGATTTTTTTATCTTTTCCTGGACTGTAGGTTATTAGTTTGTGTGGTTTTCAGAAAGAACTGTCATAAAGGTTATTTTTATATTCGAACGATGCTAAGAAATCTATTTTAATTTAAAATATGTAGATGTATGTATGTGACTTAACACCCCTAGTGGGGTAACGCCGCTCTTCCAAGCTTTGTAGATCCATTTTCACGGGGTGGACCCCAACTCAGCTTTATTCCACTGCCTCACATATTTTCTTCCATTTCTTCCTATGCATTGCAGCTTCTTCCCCATCCATGATTCCTGGATTCCTGCTCTATTTAAATCACTTTTAACTTCTTGCATGCATTTCGATCTTGGCCTGCCACGTCTTCTTTTCCCTGCTGGCTCCCATTCTGTTATTATTTTTATTATTTCGTCTTCTCTGCTCTTCAAACATGCCCCAGATATTACATTGCAATAAACCAGCAAATAAATATTCATTCAAATTCAAATAGTCATTAATATGCAGACGTTGTCAGTTCGTCACAATGAGCAGTTTAAAACCAAAACATATTTACATCCATATGAATAATAATTAATTATGAATTAAAAATTTAGAATTTTCAATCGAAAAGCACTACATTTTTAACAAAAAAACTAGGAAGGAAAAACAATAATTTCAATTCAATGAAAATGTTGCAATTCTGCAACGTAAATAAACGCCTATAGTGTGAAAGATTCCATAACAATCAACGAACGAAAGGTCATACGCTTGTAAAGCGGTGTGTACGGTTGCATTGCTGGGATTCATCTGCCGAGTCGGCTGACGAATCGTCAGCCGATTCGTCACAAACTGCCTCGTGTGTTCTTGGCCTAAAGGGTAGGGTACCAGCCAAAATAGAGTGCATCAAAAATGACTGTTTCCTACAGGTCTTTGAAAATTTCAATTTCAGAATTTTCATTTTCTTAAACGAAGCAGCAAAAAACCAGAATTACTACTAGATTTTTATAAAAGTAGAAAGTAAATCAACGGATATTCAAATATCCAACTCCAGTTTTTTCAGAGTTTCGAAAATTTCAGTTTCAGGTTTTGCAGATAAAATTTAAAAAAATAGCAATAAATAAGGATTGTTGATGGATTTTTTAAATATAAATAGAAAGGAAACTAGCAAATATTAAATGTTAAATTCAATTTTCTTACAAAGTTTCAAAATTTTTAGTTTCAAAGTTTTTGGTTTCTGACTTAGAAACTTACAATAACAGATCCAGCAGAAAAGAAAAGCAATTCCAGTTTCTTATAGTTTCAAAAACTTCAGTTTCATCATTTTTAGATTCTGTTTTAGAAAATTTAAAAAAAATCGACTAGAAATAAGAATTACCGTTGTTTCATTCAAAACAGAAAATAAACCAGCAAATATTCAAACTTAAAATTTTCTCCTGATTTTCGAAAATTGGAATTTCGCCGTTTTTCGTTTAAATAATTCAACAACATATAATTACTAGATTGTTTATTATTTAAAGTAGAAAGCAATCTAGAAAATATTCAGACTTACATTTTTTGCATATTTTCAAAAATTTCAGTTTCAAAGCGCGCAGTTCCCGATTTAGAAAATTAAAATAAAAAATTCAACAACAAACTTCTTATTAAACATCTTATTAAAAACATAAAATAAACCAGCAAATATTCAAACTAAAAAAAAAACTTGAAGTTTCTTATTACAGTTTCACAGTTTTCAGCCTCACTCACAGTTTCTGTTTTAGAAAATTACAATAAATAATTCAGCAAATAAAAATCACTGCTGGATTTTTTAAAATTAAAAACAGAAAATAATCCAGCAAACATTAAAACTAAATTCCACTTCCTTACAGTTTCGGATTTTACAGTTTCTGATGTAGAAAATTTAAAAAATCAGCTAGAAATAAGAATTGCCGTTGTTGTGTTTTTGTTGAAAATAGCAAATTAATCAAATTTTATAAATTTTCAATGTATTTCAGTTTCAGAGTTTCAAGCTCCAGCTTTAGAAAATTAAAAAAATCAGCAACAAATAAGAATTAAGTACTGCTGACTTTTTTATTATTAAAAACAGAAAATATTAAAACTTTTTGCATAATTTCGGGTTTCTGATTTAGAAAATTAGAATAAAAAATTCAGCAACAAATAAGAATTGCTGCTGAAACGGATGAGGTGAATAATTTGATGGTCGAATTTATTTTCATTACAGGTTTAAATATTTATCTTATAGATACAAATGGTACTGATAATGCCAATAAACCCTAAATGATTTAGACATAACGAAAATTCGAGTAAAATAACAGCTAAATTTATAGGAATTGTTAATATGTCGGGATTATATATTCGGTGTCGTAATACCGATTAGAAATTTGGTTGGTTTAAAAGAGTCGTTGATCTTGTACTGGAGTTTTTTTGTTAGAGGCAGAAAGGAAACCAGCAAATATTTAAACTTAAATTCCAGTTTCTTACAGTTTCATAAACTTCAGTTTCAGAATTTTCAGTTCTGATTTCAAAAATTAAAATAATAATTCACCAAGAAATAAAAATTACTGCTGTATTTTTTAACGGAAAGGAAGCCAGCAAATATTGAAACTTAAAGCCCAGTTCTTTTAACTTCGAAAATTTCACATTAAGAGTTTCCAATTTTTGATTTAAAAAATTACATTAAAAAATTTCGCAAATAAAAATCACTGTGGGGCTTTTTAAAATTAAAAACAGAAAGGAAACCAGCAAATATTAAAACTTAAACTCCAATTTCTTACAGAGTTTCGAAAATTTCAGTTTCAGAATCCCTGCTTGTGATTTAGCAAATAAGTAAAAAATTCAGCAATAAAAAAAAAATTATTGCTGAATTTTTTTAAACAGAAAGAAGAATAGCAAATATTCAAGCTTCTTACAGAGTTTCAGCAATTTCAGTCCTTGGGGTTTTCACTTTTTGATTTAAAAAAATAAATTAAAAATTCAGCAACAGATGAGAATTACTGCTGATTTTTTTAATATAAACAAAAACGAAATCAACAAATATTCTAATTTAAGTTCCAGTTTTTTCCAGAATTTCGATAATTTCAGATTCAGGGTCTTCAGTTTTGATTTAGAAAAATAAAATAAAAAATTTAAATGGAAACCAGCAAATATCAGGTTTCTTACAGAGTTCCATAAATTTCAGTTTCAGAGTTTTCAGTTTTTGATTTAGAAAAAGTGAATAAAAGATTCAGCAACAAATAAAAATTATTGCTGGATTTTTTAAAAAGTAAAACCAGGAAGGAAACTTGCAAATATTCAAACTTAAAATAAAATTTTCTTTTGGTTTTGGAAAATTTCCAGCTTTTCCAGATTCAGAAAATAAAATAAAATTCAACAACAAATAAGAATTACCGCTGCATTTTTTAAAAGACAAATAAACCAGCGAATATTAAAATCTAATTGAAGCTTTTTCCTGATTCCTGAAAATGCTAAATTTTACTGTAAAGCTGGACATGGTCGGGAAATTAAAACAGTTTGATCATTTACAAATGGAATTTTCGTAAGCTCCTCTAAATTATCAGTAACTCGAAATATTATTTTACTTAACAGGCACAATCCTAACTTAAAGTATAATCATAATTATTTGATCTTTAATAGAAATGCAGATCTTTTTCTGATCAATATTATGTATAGAATAGTTAACACTTTATTATTTTTGGACTTGGATCGCCCTTCACAGAAAGTCAAAAGGGACGTAGTTAATTTTTACGCTGCAAAACACCCCTGTCTAATTAAAGATTTAAAAAAAACCTATTTAAAACGACGAAACTGATTTTAAAGTTTTAGATTCAGATCTAAATCTGACTAACAATTTAGTTTACCTAATTAAGGATTTTGAAGCTTCGTCGCGCTTTACAATTTTAAAGTAAAAAGTCCAGCTTTTGATTTCGAATTTAAATTTAAATCTGGGTGATGATGTGACTGATCTGTTTGAGGCTACCATTTTTTAAATATAAATTTAAGTAACAAGGGAAGTTAGGGTTCGAGTTTCAGATTCAGATTTAAATCGGATTGACGCACTGGCTGCTCTAATTGGCTTAAGACTTAAAAAAACCTTAGGTTTTTTTATAAACTAATTTAAGGCGACGAAGCTGGAGTTTAAGCTTTAGATTCCGATTTGAATCCTACTATCTGGCTTAGCTGATCTAGAATTTTTAAAACTCGTTTTTTATAATTTTAAGGTGCAACGCTTTGGATTTCGAATTTTAATATGAATCTAAGTAATGGTGCAATTTAAACTGAAAAAACCTCTAAACTTTTTTATAATTTAAAAAAGAAAGTTAATCTTCAAATTTCAGATTTTGATTTGAATATTAATGCTAGCAGACTCGCCTGTTTAAGGTTAATTTTCTTTTTTGTAAATGAAACAGCGAAGTCAAACCTCAAACTTCATTCGTATTTGAATCCGACAGACGATATAAAAAAACAAAATTTCTTGGAAATATGGTTAAAATTTAGAAAAATTCGCATAATTAAATTTTGTATTATTGTGAAATTATCAAAGAAACACACAGAAATGTGTACATCAGGTTACCTATTTTAGGCCGTTTACACGAACTTCCTTTGATGCTTCTGGAGACCTTCGCGTTTCCGAACCAGGTTTATTTACAAAAGTTGGCTCCCTCCAATTTTGTTAGTTTAATTTAGATACAATTGGTATACGGGACGATTCAAATTCAAAGGTCCTTACTTACTACGTCGACTAAATTCACTTCCTTGGTCCTTTCTTTTTAATTCCTTCATCATTACATGAGGGCAGTTAGAAAGAAAGGGTTTTCCGAAAGCTTCTAGGGTGACTGAGGTGTTCCCAATAAACAAAAAGGACGATATATTTAAGATGAATGACAAGAGACCTAACCTAATTATTCAAACGTTTGTTAAAATACCTGAAATTAATCTGAAATCTAGGCTATATCAATATTTCCAGAGGAATTCGCTTTTCAACCCTTGTCAATTTAGCTTTCCTTGTAATAAATGTAGAATTCGTGTTGGACTGAAGCCTGTCAATGACATTGTTAGTAGCATTGAGGGAGGTTACTTTGTAGCTGTTACATTATGTAAGCTCGTCAAGGCTTCTGACTGTATGAAACATCATACTTAAATTAGCTTATTATGGTGTAAAAAAAGTTTGTAATTTTATCTTCTAAATTGCAAACGACGGTGTAGCCCAAGGCTCCGTTTTAGCGCCTTTATTATTCAGCATTTCTGAATTTGTCAATATTTAAGGACTTCAATTCTATAAGTTTTATCTTGGACTCGCATGCAAATGATTCAAATCTATTTGCATTACTCCTAATGCGGATATTACAAGGTAAATTATATAGAAATTGAACGGATATAAATTGAGCACTTACGTAGACCTTTTATGTTTAATAAAATCTCTCTTTAATCGTATGTTTCATGACTGAAACGACGTGATTACATACTGAAATTTATATAGTTCTATGTTATATCTCTCCATCTTTCTCTATCTGTTGTTATTCGTATGTTTTCCTGAAGTAAGGTTCCTGTGAAACTTTTTACTTGGTCTTTCCATCTTCTGGTTCTGGGAGAGCGTCCGCCTAGCCGTGCCCCTTCAACAAGCCTCTCTAGATTGTCGTTATCTCTTCTGGTAATGTGGCCAAAACTAACTATTGTGGATAGCCGAACTTTTATGTTTAGTTGTTCTATTATAGACACTCAAAAGTCTCCTCCAGCACCACATCTCGAAGGAGTCCAATTTGTTTCCATCATCTATGTACGTTTAGTGGCATTCGATATATTACCATCTTTCCATATCTTGTACAACTTGGTCATTGCAGTCCTGGTGATGGCAATTCTTCTTTGTATTTCGGTTGGGCAGTTACCAGCTCTGTTAATGTGTGAGCCTGGATAAATAACGCCATTTACAGTTTGAATATCTTGTATGTCAGTTCTGTTATTTGCTATGCCTGTTTGATCTATAATCATTGGTTTAGTTTTTGGCCATTCAATTTTAATCCAAAGCTTAAATTTTCGGTTTCAACATTTTCAAGCAACTCGGTCATTTCAATTTCATCACTGGCGGAGAGTGTGGTGTCGTCGGAAAAGCGTAGATTATTTATTCTCTTTCCTCCAATAGTAATTCCTCCTTGCCAGTTTTCGAGAGCTTCAATTTGATGCCTACTCTCCATAAATGTTGCCTTGCCTTGCCGTACTTAAATTTTGTGGAGTATTTCCCTTCCAGCCTCACTGTTTCTGAACAACCTTCATACAATTGAATCGGTTATTACTGAAACAAGAAACAACCTAAGTCATATTTTGGCTGTTTTAAGATTTTGTTCCTATGAAATAGTTTAGAAGTAGATCGACCGTTTAATATTAAAAGAATCTACGTCCCGGCATCCCAAAGCATATGTTACTGAACAATTCTCAATTCTGTTTAGTATTTGGTACTAAAACAACCTAAGTCCAGGACTTATGATGTTTTAACACTGTCACCGCATGTTAATTTCTAACGTTAAACTGTTTTATGTAGCTCTTAAATTACTTATTATGTTTTTTTCTAGACAACGAATCTCTGTTAAACAATATTCTAATACACAAGAGTTCATAAACTTAACACATTTATTTCAAAAACAACCGAAGTCCATTCCTTTGAGCAATAAATTGTAACTATTATAGACAAAAATAAATATTGCTATTATGCTTATAAATACCCTAAGATAGTAATCTTAAACTATTTACTACATATTTCTTCTCAAGTATAACATCTTTATTATTAAACTTTTTTTGTATTCCCCAAAAGTTGTGAAAAGTGACTTTTAGGTTACTTCAGCAATAAGCGATTATGAGCACGATAATAAGTGGATAATAAGATAAGCATGCAAAATTTATCTGAATAAATTTGTGTCGCAGTAAAAAAACTCCAAATCTTAGTTCTTAAATATTTAAAATAACATCCAAAAAATGGTAAATAAATAATAATCTACTAAAATAGCTTTCCAAACTATGCTCCTCTACCAACTGCATTGGATGGTGCAATGCATTTCAGCATCAGCTTTTTACGTGGGTCGTTTGAAAAGTAAGGTAAATGTAAAAGAAAATGCGAATAAATTTGACCAACTTGTATTTATTCTTCAACATAATTGAGCACGACACATTTTGCCTGACGATGATCCAAAGCCATTATATCGTTTTACAAAATGATTTCTCCTGGTCTCCAAAATATATGCATACACAGAATGAACCACTTCATTGTTGTCGGAAAATCGTTGTCCTCCTAGCTATCTTTTAAGAAGTTCAGGAACAAATGGAAGTCAGGCGGGGCTAAATCCTATGAGGAGGGCGAATGATCCAACAATTCGAACCTGAGTTCATGGATTTTAGCCATGGAAACCGTTGACGTGTGAATAGGTGCATTGGGGTTACGCTTGAACCGCTCCAAGCACGCAAACGAAATGTCCATTCGAACACGCTCTTGGTCAGCTTGGTCTAAAGCCAGCAAACGCAGCACCCATTGCGCACAAAGCGATTGCATGTCCGAACTCGTTCGGTGGAGATCCCTGCCATGTCTGCTATCTCCCTGATCTTCAATCTTCGGTCATTCAAAACTATTTTGTAGATCTTAGTCACCATATCACTTGGGCGTCGGCTGCGCGGTTCATTTTCGGTGCTCGTTCGGTCCCGTTTAAAATCGGCAATCCACAAATGTATGGGGAAGACTCGCCAAGGACACAATCTAGCTTACTTTTTATTTGGGCTGCCGTTTCCTCCATCAAAAATTAAAATTTTGTCACAGCACGAATCTCCTTTCTGTTCATCATTTTTGTTTGCACGTTCGTCTACTTCGCGTGACGAAACAATAACCTCGCAATGCGTTTGAAGGATCAAACTTATCGGCCGTGCATCTCTGCGTCGTTTACCTCACTTTTCAAACGATCCATGTATTTGTGCCGTGATTATTTTTTTCTTTTTCAAAAAATTTTTACAACCATGCATTAACAATCGTCGCATGTTTTCTCTTGTAATGAACGAAATTTCATATTTGCCATCAAATTTGAAACTCCCTATATCTATTATTTGACTGTATTTTAAAATATATTTATATAAATAGGTACCGAAACCGTCAAAACAATTACAATTAAACCTGTTTTTAAACGAATTCTACATACAAACCTATAAATAACCTTTAATAATTCACACGTTACGTAACGAATTATTTTTAAACCTGTTAATAATTTTATTGTCTGAATAATATTCTACCAAGCTCAAGTTATAGCCCATATAAAGATAGAGTTAGTTGAAACTAAAATTTTACTTTAATATTTTGTTGCCCAGTAAAATAATATAGCTGGAACAAAGAACTGAATTACCTAATTTAAACTACATTTTATAACGCTTATTTGATTAAAAATGTATGAATTAATTATGTTGTTATCTAACTAATAAAGCTTGGGACTATTAAATGTTTATTTTGGGCTTTCATTTTATGCTTTTCTTGACAAAATATATAATTAGGTACCTACTACAAAAGGTTAAGGTTTAGTTTTTATTATTTGTATAATATAATTGTGAACCGTGTTTGTTTCAAAATATCAGGGAGCTCTTGTAAAACGTTATAATAATATTGTTAAGTTGATTTAGTACAAATATATTTCAAGTTGATGCGAAACGTTAAATGTGTCATTCAACCGTCAATCAGGTTAGCGACGATAACACACCCCAGATTTACAGAAATTATTTTCAAAAACTGTCCTTTTGCTTTCAGATAACCATGAACCCAGAGCAAACAACCCTGTCGACTGATCTACCTAAATTAACGTTGTTTTGTGTCAGTAATCCAATAATTCTTGTTCTATTTTGCTTTCGGATTGTTCCATAAAACAAATTAAATCAGATAGCTCGTTAACTCCAATTCCTAACAGTTCTGACAGTTCTCGATGATTTTTTGGGAAAAAATCTTTACTTTTTCGATTACTAAAGTTTTCTTTTGATATTTTGCTGGTATTAAAACGAATTTATTGGATAGTTATTCGAAGACTGTAAATTTTGTAGATTTTTCCTTTCAAAAGGATATTTTCAACATTTAATGATCAGTGCACCACGCAGTAACAAATTTCACATATACGTATTTGATGTGCTTCCTTTTATTTGGAAAAATACGATATTTTTGTTATAATGTTTGTAAAAGCTTTTGAGAAGTTTTTTTTTTAAATTTGATTATACTACATATTATGTAATTTTTTATGAAACCTTTCTACGAAAATTTTTTCTAGATTTACTAAATGGCAAAAAAGGGAGTATTAAAAAGTAGGAATAATTTAAATTATAACATGTAAAAATATTTAATAAAATGTATTTACCTTGTTGCAAAAGCATATTTTCCGTGGGTTACTTAGTCGTTCCTATCCAAAGTTTTATGTCTGAAATTCCAATTAACAAAACCATTAATAACCAAAATGTTAAATTAGTGAGGTAGTATATTAAAGGTTCAAAGAAAAGCAAATTAGTTTCTGTTATAACCAAACTGTTATTATTTTATCTTGTTTTAGTAAGGAACTTTAGTTTACGTTGTAATTGTTAGCTACCTACTTTCTGTATAATTAAGTTGCAAATTCAATTCAAATGTGCCTTTCATCTGCTACTGAAACGTAATAAAGATAGGTACCTAAAATTAAATTTGGACGTCACTTTTGTAATTTTATAAAAGCTCGTTGGCGCAATAGTAAGAGCCCTGGGCTCCTAGCTAGGAGCAAAGAGCAGTATGCTCTTTGCTAGGAGCCTTGGGTTCGAGTCCCACGCAGTGGTAAAGTTTTTAAAAAATTCCCCACTGTGTGAGGTCAGTACTTGAGCGAGTGAAGCCATTTAATCGCTTGGTTACAATTAACGATTCTGTCTGCGGAGTGGTCGACTTCAGATAGTAACAAGGCACATTATACACTTATACAATTACAAGCTCTTCATAAGGCAACAGGAAGCCACTGCAGAGAACACATTTCCCTAGTATAAAAAAAAAACAGTCGCATAACTGATTAACAGAAAGATAGATAGATACAACAGATAATTTAAAAAAATTATAGCAGTTGATGCAGCTTAAGATACCTGGAACCCTCAAGCCTATATTTCACTCAGTTAATAAACAAACAAATAAACGAAACTCTTAACACAAGCTAATTCATGTATGTAGAATAAATATTTAAAGGTCAAACGTAAGTTCTTAAAAATTTAAATGATTAACTTAAACAATCAAAACTAATATAAGGAAAGCAATAAATATACGAAACATTGATTTATGACAGTTATTACTGTAAGTGAAATCACAATAATGCATTAAAATTCAACAAGCATTCTAAAATTTCCGTGAGGTGGTTCTAAATACGTATATTACAACCCAACACCTGTTTTAGAATTAATTTTTATGTATACATTTGTATTCAAGGAAATTTTCATATTTTAATTTTTTTCTAAAACCTTTGTATTTTGTACACTTCAATTAATGTTAATTCCAGAATATTAGAAAGGTCTAAAAACTAAAAAGGTTCAGATATTTTATGAACGTTGTTAAGTATAACAATTGTAAAATTAAATTTTTTAATTACTCGTAAATGCTCCTTTACATTAATAATTGAAGAAGCAAGTAATAATTATGATAGAAATCATAAACTCTTACGTATTTATAAGATGGCATTTCATTTTATGCTGTTAGTAGACTTTAAAACGCCTACCATATATACTATTGTAACGGATGTGTATGATAAGTTGCCTATAATACAGGCGCAAGAATAGGTTTATATTTTGGGAATGAATGTTCCTCTCTGATATTATATGTCTGCAGTATTCTATTAGTCGGTGTTTTTGTTAACAGCTTCAGCGTTGTATCTAGGAGTGTAATTGTTCGATAATTAGCCGGTTGTTCTTTATCTCCTGTAACTTAAAACCAATATATAGCCGGCCAGAAAATAGCGTTGGCGTCATACCACTCGTGCCATGTACCTTATAAACATGATCACAGTTACTTATTACTCTACGTATAAGAGTAGATTGTAAATATAAGGTAAAGGTATCGGCACTAACGCACCGCGAGGGAGCATGGCCGGTAAGATGGAAGCTTAAGGCCTCCTAAGTCGCTTTCATACCCGATTGTTTCGCAAGGGGTGATGTGGTAAGCATGGTCCACACGCAACGATTTATCGTTCGATTTGCATGTGCAAGTAAATCGTTGCAGATAAATCGTGACGTGTGGACAGCACATTTGACCAAATTTTAGAACTGCGCAAAGTCGAAAGTTGGAGTTGAAAGTTTGAGCAGAATAGCATAGATTTTGGAGATTTGCGCATGCAAGTCGTATCGTGTGGACGCTCAATCGAGATTTGTTCAGTTTTTAGCTGCCTCATAAACAGTATAATTACCTACCGACTCGTCTAGCCCGGCAATTAATAGTATATTATTATATGAGCGATTATGACAGCCATTATTCACGAAGATGACGTTTGAGCCCACGAGCCGTCAGGCGAGTGGCACAAATCATCTGAGCGAATAATAGCCATAATCGCGAATGTAATACGATACTTTTTCTACACCTATTAAACAAATATATTAGACTCAAATTAGTCAAATTTGATAACTTTGTAAACAAGCAATATGACAACACACTTGGGCGTGTCACGCGAGTCGATTGTCAGCCGCAGAAGGAGTTGATCGCGGGCTATTTAAAATATGATTGGATTAGCGAAATATTGATTTTTGGATTTGTATTTGTGATTGGCCGAAATCATAATTCACTGCAGTGAATTATGAATCCATAATTCACTGCAGTGAATTATAGGTACTATTTTTCACAAAAAAAATGCAAATAATTGCAATATAATTAAATAGGCGTAGAAAAATAAATAAAATTAATAGATTTGATTTCAATTTTTGTTGTTAAAAAATATGTCGAGTATTTCGCATGATTTTCTCATTGAATTTCTTGATTTATATAAAAGGCTCACTAATTCTAATAAATAATTGTATGTTTCGGTATCCATTCTTAAATAATTTCGCCAGTCTTCGGGCTCACCTCGCAACTGTTTAAGTAAATGTACATGAGAATATAAATGTCGTTTTAATAACCATGATCTAGACCATCTAGAACGTCGAGTTATATTTAGACGTTTTCTGATTTCTGTTTTTCTTCTAACATTTAAACAAACCGCCAAAATACTCCACAATAACACTTCCTCCATGATTAACACAGCGGGGAAAAATTGCCAATTGGCGCTTTTACGAATTACGATACGAGAAGTCGTTATAATGTGGACGCACTGAGTTTGCAACGATTTATCTGCAATTATTTACTTGCACATGCAAATCGAACGATAAATCGTTGCGTGTGGACCATGCTATAAGCACCACGCCTTCAACGCCGCCTGCCTTCCCTACTTCACCACTGTGTTTCGGTTCCCAATTATTTTCAGTAACTGGGTAGGCCACCCGCCAAGCATTCAACTCGGGTTTGACCTCGGGACGGCCCGCGCTGTAGTCCAATGTCTTAACCACTCGGCCACATCGGCGATAGATTGTAAGTATGCAAATAAAAAAAAAAGAAAGAAAAGAAATAACCGTATTTCAAAAGTGGTAATTTTTGCTGAGAAAATGCGGCTTGGTTTGACTGAACTCGAAGCTAATTATTTGTATTTTCTATGCCACCAACAAAGTATTAACTAGTGTCCGACCGAAGCTTCAGCTTCGGCTTTGGCCACCTTCGGCTTCGGCCGCAAAAAGCACATTTGACTTCGGCGAAAAAGGACCGAAGCTGAAGGTTACATCCAGCTAAGCGATTCACGCAAACGAACGAAATATGTATTACGTGCAATTAATGATGGACTGACTTCTTGAGCAAAAACTTGAAGTCAGTCTGTATATGGCCGAACGCGGTGGAATAGAAGTTTCAACTGCACAAGAATGGGAACAAATGGGCCTTTTGGTAACTGTTCTAGTTTTTTTATCAAGCGACAATTGATGTTTCCGACGGTGTCTCTAATCATACCTTTGATTGCCGTGTTAAATACAAAACTTGCTCTGAAGGATGACGACTCTGAAGATACCAGTCAGCTAAAAAATTGCTGTATGAGTGTGTTAACAAAAGATTTACTTACGCGAAAAATACTTTACACTTGTCGATTGCAACTTTGATCGATCCTCGATTCAAAACCAAATTTGACTGACGATGAAATTACGAATACAAAGGCTGAAATTTTGACGTTTTTACATCAAAAGTTTTCAAAAACCTGATAAGAAAATCAAAGAATGTGTGCCCTCTAATTCAACGCCAGATCTATGTATCGCAAATAGATCCCCACAAGATGATCTTTAGGATAACCCACCGACCGTTGAATTGACAGATTCGGAAGAATTTCCACCTTCTGAAGAACCTTTACTTCTGAGGAACGCAGACACAAAAATTAGCGACTAAATATTTATCGGCTCCTCTCACTAGTGTAGCTAATGAGCAATTATTTAGTGCTGCTGGACAAATCTATGACTATAGAAGGGCTAATTTGCACGGAGAAAATGTTAATAAACTTTTGTTTCTAGCCTATTTGTGTTTGATTACGAAGACTTACATAATAGTTTTTTTTTTAATCATTTGTTACTCCTGTGAATAATTTGTATTTGTATTTACTATTTGGGAATACAAGTGAATAAGAATATTTTTTTGTTTAAAATTGATTGAAGTTTGACTTTATTTTTATGATGTATTATCATATTATTAATTTTATGTATTTCAATAAATAAAGAAAAATAAAATTAAGTTTATCACTGGAAAAAATAAAAATTTGTTTGTGCTATTTAGAGTATTTAAGCTATTTACACTATTTTACAGTAAGTATTCTACGTCTGGTTGCACCTTTGGCTTCGGCTTCGGCAATAGCCGAAAATCGGCTCCGGCCGACAAACTGACCTTTGGTCAGACTTTAATATTAACCCACTGTAGGCCAGTTGGCATATCAAACTACATTTAAAGGCTTACATCAGACCAAAATCAATGGATAAAATATGATATACACTTTGGCACAAATGCTTAAGGGGGGGTTTTAGTAGCATGTTTACGCGCGGAAAATTGAGTAATTTTAAAATAACGGTACGGTTAAATAATGACAGTTGAAAAGAAGGACGGGTATGAATTAAAATTTTTAGACCTTTCCTTCATACGCTACAAGGCCAGAACGACCAATTTTAATATAGTAATTAAATTATGGCCTATTATAAAAAACTTACGAAAAGGGACTTGCACAAGACATCCATCAAGAATGTATTGATTTTCGCCTGTAGCGGGGTGGATTTCAATATTACCTTCCTATGCATGTAACGACCCTTTTGCAAATTTGTATAATTTAGGCGTGATCTTTATTTAACTCTAGAAAAAATTGCGTATAAATTTTTAAAAACTGATTAAAGATAGGCAACCCAACATTCACCGACTCGGTCAATGTCACTGTCAATGTTTACGAAGAGGTTTAAGAGATTAAAAATCGGTATTCGCAAATACTTGTATTTAATTACGCGTTTCAGAAAGACGCCTAAATTAATGGGCGCTTTAATTAACATACTTTGATACTACGTCTTGTGAAAGTTAATAAGATAAGTAATAATTAAAACTTAAAACACTTTAGGGATGAGTAATTTGCGTTTTGTCAAACACTCTGAGCACTCTGCACCATTTGGTTCACCGCTTCTTGGCTGTTTTTAAGTTAGGCAACCCAAGATACTTCAAAACGAAAAATATTTTAACTAAAATCCACCCTTAAGGTGTTGCTTGCGATAAAACACTGTCGCTGTATTGTATTACACATTGTTGTCATAATATTATTATTATTGTTACTATATTAACAATTGGTGGAGTGGCCGAGTGGTTAAGGCACTCGACTACAGCGCTGATGGTCTCGGGGTGAAACCTGAGTCGGATGCTTGGTGGGTGGTCTATCCAGTACTTACCACACCACCCTGTACATATAGCATATGAGACAACTGGCTAGGAGGCCTGAACCCTTCATGTTACCAGCCACTTTCTTGCGGAGTATAAGTGCTGATACCTTTACGTTTACCGTATCTGTATTGTTGACCTCATATTTTTCGGTGTTGAGGACCTTTACCTTTTTTTTTTTCGTATATTTCGGGGCCCGTCTTTCTATTATCTCTGGAGGACACTGCAGCCTTTATCTTTACTATATTACCAAAAAAGGTAGAATTAAATTTACTAATAAACAGAATTACCGAAATAAAAGAACCTTTACTAGTTTGCATATAATATATTTTTGATTGATTAACAAATATTATACTTGTCACTAAATAAAATTAATAAACCGAATAACATTTTCAATTAAAAAATAATCTTATGTAGGCGCCATTAGTAACGAACTGTTTCTGTTATCAAATACACGACCATACTTTTTGCCAAGCCTTTCGACAAATTCCTCTTTCAAATTTTGTAAGCACCTAAAAAATATGTTTATATTAAAAAAATCTAAAATTGAAACTTGAAAATAAATACTGACATCCTGTATATTGGTGAATTTCGGAACTTGCCGATATCATAACTCGGAGCATGCGGTTTATGAATAATAAAAGCATTTGGTAAAACTAAAAATTCATAACCCTGTGCCTCAAGTTCCATTATATGAGATACTTTATTCCAACCGAATCCTAAAAATCTTCTATCGTACTCGGTTACATTTGATTGCACAACCACATACGGCTCGAAATCTGGTTGCCATTTTACCTAAATATATGAATATATTTTAGAATTACTGATTATTCAAAGATTTGGTTTATAACCTTATACGGCAACAACGCCGTCCTCCACTTGATGTAATTCATTGGTGCATGTCCGACAGGCCACACATCATATCGGAATGTAAATATGGATTTATTATCTAACATTTGCAATAGTTCCTTTTTATTTTTCGGTATATTACTACGATATCTTTGCGTTTCAAATGCAGGAACTATGAGTGCCTACGGAATAAGAAGTTACAACAAATGTCTTCAAAATAATTTTTAAATTACCTTTCTGTACAGAGTTTTAAAATTACTAATGTGATTTTTTAAATTTGTATACAAGTTATACATAGGTAAAAAATCCACATCGGCTAAGAATACATATGGTGTCGCAACGTGTCGTAAACCTACATTCCGTAATTCATTAATCGGATGATAATCGCCTTCTTTAAAAACCACATGATAAGCTATATCCAAACGGTCTTGTAAAACTTCTGAGTTCTCAATGAAACGTATACACTGCTGAAGTTCTGGATCGGTAACGTAAAATGTAAGACTAATTGGACCTTAAAATCAGTAACGTTTGTAAATTACCTAATTTAATGTTCGTAAAAAATAAATACCTTCCCAATATTTACACAATTCTTCCACCATCTGTAACCTATCGTATGAAAGCTGCGCTAAAAATGTAACATCGTCTTTAGTCGGAATATATTTAAATTCCCTAAAAAAGAGGAGTGTTCTCCACTGTTGTGTTTGGGCTTTGCGAAAATCCGAACATACATCTACAATTGGCTCCTACAATTTAATATGCTTCTTATCTAACAGTTTTTTGTGGACTATCAAGGTCACACGAGGGTTCCAACTAACAAGATTCAGAGCTCGAGCCAGTTGTGAACAATCGTGACCCCAACAAGTCCCTTATTAAAGTGAATAAACATGTACCGTAGCATTTTTAGTAGAACCACTACAATCGTACAGCTGTCTTCTTAAAACGTTGCCGTTGAATTCAAGAAAAGTTGTATATATTGTTCTGAAATAATCGCCGTCTTTGTTTTTAACATTAAACTTCTTTGGAGAGTTCCAGTGCACAACCTGGACAAAAAAAATCGATGAATTAAAAATGCGATGTTCGTAACACATTATTACCTTAATTTGATTATTGTTATAACAATTATAGCTGTGTGTGTGATCACTTAACTGTGTATTCCATTGACAAGGCACACGATACACTAAATCTGTGTTTTGTTTGATAACTGCGTTCATAATATCTTGATCGGCTAACCGGGTTGCTCCAAAGATTGAAGCCGTCTTTTTAGCGATTCTAACCCATAATTTATCCCAGCCGACTGATTTTAAATATTCCAAATGATATAATATAACGCCAGTATTAAAACTACAATGTTTTAATTAATTAAACAGTTGCAAATAATCGATTCGATTTTGTGTAAAATGCCTTTTATACAGTCTGATCAGTGGCACCACTTATCATTGTTACTCAGGCAGGCTGAATAAAAACATTTACGTTAAATCGAGAAGGAATTTACCCTTTTCCAACAGCAGGCCAAGGGGCTGAAAATAGTTTTCCTAAATAATATTCACTTTGGTTCTCAACTAAACCTATAGCCTGTAAATAATAAATAATTAAATTTAAAAATTGTATAAAAAGTATTGAACAACTTACTTGCTTCCGTTTGAAGTTATCAAATAAATTCCACAACTCGTAAATGTCTCCGGCGAATGTTAAATCTGTGTCTATTATTATAATTTTGTTGGTAACATTCGTCGGAATTACTTTGGGGAATACTAACTTTAGTAGACCGTATATCCCTGAATAATGGCTATTTGGCACCCATCGAATATCGGATACGAAATCACTTATATTATAAAAACTTACACTAACTGTAACAAGATTATAATTTTAGTCACCTATCAAAAAATACATTACATTATCTTTTTGTGTTGAACTAAAGAAAACATGGAAAGGCTAGAAAGTCTGCTGAAAGAAGATGTAAAAACCACAAAAGATGTAATAAAAACTATCAAAAATGGAATGAAAAGATATAGAGAGGATATTAGAGTACTAAAAGAAAACTTATTAAAACAATAAGTAACATGGGAAAGAGAAATAATTAAGTTGCAAAATGAAATAGACACGCTAAAAACAAAACTGGAAAGTCAAGAAGGAAGAAATGTAATCTAATGGTTAAAAGAGCAGATTTTAGGGGCCAAAACCTAAAACAAAAGGACACAGATTTCTTGCAAAAGGAGACGGAGATAGCAACCTTGATAGAGGATGCATACAAAATGGGAAAAAAGGAGCCAAAATGTGGGAAAGGAAGATTCTCTGGGGAGTTTACAGAGGAAAATGTAGTGAGAAGGGATGGGAAAGGGGAACTAACGAGGAGAGAGGAAGACTATATCGACACTCGAATATCATACAATACATAAAGGCCCAAAGATTGAGGTGGTTGGGACACATTGAAAGACAAGAGTAAGAAAAGAAAGAGAGGACACATGGAAGAGGATAGACCAAGGAAAAGGTGTTACCAAGCAGTAGAAGAAGACCTGAAGGAAAGAAATATAACAAATTGGAAAATTAAAGCAAGGGACAGGAAGGCGTGGAAGATCTCATAAAGCAATTATAGGTATATATAAAAATAACTTATACAACATACTTTAACTTCAGTGAGTACTTATTGGTCTGACAAGTTCGGCTTTGTTTATTTAAACAAAACGATTCACAGCAAACAGCGAAAAAATTTTCTCGTAACCAACATCAAATTCTAAACAAAATTTTTGAATAAAATCAGAACTAGGCATTTACTAAACTTCATTATGTTGATTCGACTAAATCTTGATTATTTTCTAAAAACAATCACACTTGAATTTGAATATCTTTAAAAACAGTTTCTTTTGCATTTTTAAGATCAATTAAATAATTCGTGTTGCTGAACCTATTGCATAAGCAAGTAAATCAATAATAAACTAATATTAATAAATTCTTTCATGCGCTGAGTTAGCTTTATATGCCCATTTTGATATATATTTTTCAATACTTGCTTGCTAAATCTTAAAATTTACAAGGAGCAAAAATATTTTGATATTTAGGGACATATTTTGAGTTCCCTTTCTCATAAAACAATCTATAATCCGCAATCAACATTATCAGTAATCCACAATTCTAATGCCTCGATACTAATAATAGATTTGAAACCTTAATTAGGCATTACTATACTAAATCCATTGCAAACAACTGATAAAACCTGTTTTATTCTTACAAGGCACGATTCTATCTAGCTGATAACAAAATTCATCATGCACCTGAAAACAACGTACTTATTTTAAATATGTATTTGTTACCTTGAGGCACAGCCCACGTTTCAAATAATGTCCTTAAAACCTTTTCGGATAGTTTATTAACCATAATATGGAAATGTAGAGGATTATTTCGATAAAAATAAATAGATTTTAGCATCGTATGAAAATATAGATTGGACTTGTAACCGCTACATACAACCCCGATATGTACGACTTCACATTTGGGTTGTTTGATTTGGTATTCATTGGAGGAGATTTGGTGTTCATTAATGACTAGATCGTTTTCACTATTTGAATTACGAATTTCAGAAAATAACAGCTGCTTATTGAACTGCATGTCTTTTCGTTTAACCACTTCGTAATCATATCGAAACACTACAAAATTAAGAAATTAGTTAACGGGATACAAGTTAAAACGATAACATACCTGGTACATATTGTGATACAAAATTTATGACCAATAACAACACAACCACAACCAAAAGCGTTAAAGCTATCCCGTGTCTAGGAATAACAACATAAAAAGCATTTTGTTTCCTTAAACGAATGATTAGGTAGTCTTTCTAACTTTTTTAAAGAAATGTTATTAATTCCCTTCTCATACTTGCTCACTTCTAGAAACAATCATAAATAATATTTATGTAATTGTTGAGGTATAATAATCCGTTATTAAATTAAGCGCAATTTTTTTAGTGTTTTAGAATAATGAGAAATTTCTGCAATACGTTTTAGATTTTTTGTTACTCTTGACACAGATCATACAATACACAACCACAACTAATTTTGATCATCTGATCACTGATGTAAGATATAAATAAAAAACGAAATATACGACATGACATATACGTTATCAGCGCCTCTAACGTCCTAACCGTGAACTTTCCTAATTGCGGTAAATTCAAATGTTACACTTGACGCTAATTAAGTTTTATAATGAAATTATTGGTTTATTTCATATTTATGTTGTCATAATAAGTAATAATTATGAAAAGTCAAGGGGCATAATATAAATTTGTTACATGCTCAAAAATACAAATTTGTCTCTATGAGATGAAACCTGGTTTGCCACTGTAAATTTTTTAAAATATATCAAGTGGGAAAGACTTTGAGTTTCGCTCAACTTTATTCATTTATTAGTAAAATGGTCAAGATATTAGAGACATTTTTATTAACAAAATAAACGAGAACAAACTAAATATAAAGTTAAAAAATACACAAAATACTAGGTACCTAGGTATTTACAATATAAGTATTCAAATAAACCTCCGTTCTGGTTTAAACAATATCCCAACCGATGATAAAATGCAGTTGTCGCATTTGCGACTTGCCTTTCCGTTATATTTTCTTCTTATTCCTTATAATTACCTTGGCTATCGTTTCTTGGTATCTTATCCTAATTTGTGCTTCACGTAATCTATGCACCTTAATGTGTTCGTATTCCAGAATCACATTTTTATTCTGCTCCTTCCTTTTGTCGCATTTCCAAAACCATTAATACCAGATAGTGGTCGCTGCTCGGGTCATAACTTCTTCTCACTCTTATATCTTTTACTTTTTTTAATAAACTTTTTTCTACTACTACCATGTCAATTATTGATCTCTCATTCCTGCTTGCCACTTCCCTAGTACAGTGGTGGACAGAAAAAAATAGGACAGTGCTTTTTTTCTAGTTTAAAATGGCCCCTGTGTTGTAATTTGATTGCAAGTAAATAATTTAGCAACATTAAACAGAATAATTCAATTTAGGAAACGATTTATTAAATTTATTTAAATACTTGGTCATTGCACCATTTTGATTGATAACTTCGGTTAGTCTGCGTGGCATGGAATTAACCAAATTCATACAATATTCAACGGTAACAACATTTTCCCATGCATTATTAGGTAATTACTTCTAGCAATTCTTGTGCATCTCGGGGTCTAATATTTTGGGTTCGGATTTTTTTTTAACAGCAGTCCCCAAACGTTTTCAATGAAATTCAAGTCGGGCTGCGGCTAGGCCAATTGAACATAACATTAATGTTATTTTCCTTGAACCAATTTGTTACTGCACGAGATGTACGAACCTAACAATTGTCCTGTTGAAATATAAATTCATTGTTGGGATATAATTGTGACACAGAAGGAAACATTATATTGTTTAAAATCCGAATATATTCTTCCCTATTAAATCTTCCCTCAATATGCCACAGCACGCCAGGTCCATGAGCTGATATCCAAGCCCACAAATTTGTCACTTTTGTCCGAATTGCTAATATATCTTTCATCGTGCCGAGAATCCGCAGGTCTATAGACACGAATACTACTATGTGTGGATTGAAAGGTCTTTTCATCAGTAAAGATGACATTGTTCCGAAAGTTTTGATGAAGAACCATGTATTCTAGAGCGAACCCCATTCGCGCCTCTTTATGTTCTGCTTTTAAAACAATATTTTTGCTGCTGTACGGCAGCGCAAGTCCGATTCTTTGACACGTCTTCGGCAGATCCCGGAAAATTTGTTTGTTCAACAGCTTTAATAACGGTGAAGAATGGGTTTTCTATTAGTATCTCTCAGTTGATACTCTTTGTCGCCCTGATCGTGGATTCCTTCCTATTTTGCCTTCCTGTCGCCACTTATTTAAAATGTTGGTGACAGAATTTTTATTAATATTATAGCGCTGGGCAATTTGTCTGATCGGCATTCTTTCTTCCGCTCTAACAATTACCAAACACTTCACAATATCACTAATTCGAGGCATTTTTTACTTCTATTCGACAATTCAATTTTTGACAAATCAGTGTGACAAATGTCATAATTATAAAGCCAAAATCAAGTAACTCAATTTTATAGAATAAAGTTTACTTGATTTTTTCGAGATGTCCTATTTTTTTCTGTCCACCACTGTACCTCGTTATGTTCAAACAACATGTTTTTATTTATATATTTATATTTGTCTATAAGTTACACATAGGTAAAAAATCTGCATCGGCTAAAAATACATAAGGCATCGCAACATGACCAGCTTACCAAGTTACTCCAAAAATTGAAGTTGCTTTTGTAGAAATTTTAACCAATTATTTATTTCATTTAGCCAGTCTAGAGATTAAATGTAAATGATATAAATACTAATATAATTAAGTAACTAATAAAATATATTTGTAACAATGACAAATTTGAGGTAAAATCATTACAATTAAATTAAAATTAACTAGAATTTGATAGTCTTTCTCTATGAGTATTTAATAAGTCTTGAATATCCTCAGGTACATTATCATTACAAACATTCCTCTGAGCTGTGTAACTGTCCGCATCTCTCAAAATGCCTGCATACGCTGCGACCACTGCATAATAATTTTTTAGCATGATTTTTTCAAATTTACACTTTACAACGATTAAATAAGTTGCACGTAGAGACGCTAACATTTTAAGGGTGCTATCTAGTGGTCGTCTTTCCCAATCCTTTGCTTTCACATTCTGAAAAAAAATCAGTTAGTAGGTAGATACTTCACATGTATGCAAAATTAATTTTGTAAAGAAACAGAATTCATTTGAACTTGTAGCTTTATACCAATTTTCTTAAGTTAATCACATAATTACCTTAGTTTCTTCCAGTACAGAACTAGGAAAATTGAAATAATGCACAAGGCAATCTGAAAGACTACGGCTCGTTTGTGGTGCAGTTCCGTGTTGATTTGTTAATAACATCATATCGGCAACCTACACAAATTTAAATGATTTAACTAAATAAAATCGTATTTTCCATACGTACCTGTGTGTCGAAAACGTTTTTCAAAGTTACTTTATGACAATGCCCCAAACAATCGCTTACTGATCGTACATCATGAATAACTTTTACTATAGAATTATTTTCTAATATTTTTTGTAATTCCGGTGGAAAAGTTTTCTGGTTAAAAGAAATTATATCAAAAATGTAAACTTGGTCCCACGAACTCAGCACTAATAAACTTATAGGTTTAAGGCGTCCTAATTCTGCACCGATCGCAACAACACCTACTGTTTCACAATTACTTAGATGACTGGTAGCACTCAAATACCTATTATCCATTGTTGCCATATAAGTGTAATTCCGAGTCATTTCTTCTAAACGTTCGAATTCGTTTCTATGCATGGTAATGGCAGTTACAGGAAGTGCCTCTTGTGTTTCGTTCTTTGAAGTTTCTTCACTTACTTCATTTTCTTGACTTAAAACTCGTATAGAAGAGATTTCAGTGCAATAGTAAGACAACAAGCCCTTTATATTTGTACCTTTTGGAGATTCTTTTACATTCACCACGTCTATTCTATGTTCTGTGCCAGATTCAAAGTCACCTTCTATTATTTCATTATTACTCAGTTCTATTACAAGTCTCTGCCCTCTCGTATAGGTAAAATTCATGGTTTTATGAAGTTTAAAAACATATGCAACAGCTTACAATCATACATAACCTTAAAAATACCAGCGCTGACATAACCACAACCCCCTCGATTCGTTTTAATAATGTTACAGCGATGTTGTTGCTTTAAATCAGAAATACGTCTTTATTAAAAAAGAATCTATTAACAGGCATCAGTCAATATACAATCATCATATACAATAAATATAATAGGTACTTAAACTACGACCATTTCACCGATTATACAAGTAATAAAATGCATAGACTTCTTCATCCAAATAATGGTTTTAGTCAATTTTATCATCTTTTTTATCAATTCTACCCCTGTCAGGATCAGAATATGCTCTGTAAATGAATAAACCTAAGGCGATGTGTAATATGACAACTGCGACCACCGCTGAACACACGTTGCTTGTTGTATTTGATCCAATGATAACTGAAATACAATTCACTTAAAACATATTCTCATGTGATTTCAATTTTAACTTACTATCAAATGCTACTTTGCTAAAGAAGAAGGCAGATACTGGCAATACCAGAATTAAAATACAGTAAAAAAATACTGTTTTAAAAATAGTAAAATCTTGGGATTCTGCCATTTTTTTATGCGAATTTAATTAGTTAACTCGTTAACTCTTAAAATTAGTGATACTTCATTTACTTTACTTTAAAGTTTAAATTAGGTTAGGTTACGCCCACAGTTAGATATTTATAATATAGGGAATTTTTTATTGGCAACCAAAGTTGGTAGAATTTTTTTTAACCTATGTTGGTATATAAATTTCGAAATATGCAAAATTTTGATTTAAAAATATGTATATTGCTTTTGATAACTGAGAGAACTACACATTTAATGCATTGATTTAAATTACAGTAAAATAAGATAAACTTTATTAATTGGTATTAATGGTACTGACAGTTTCACTTTCACCAGCAGATGTTTTACACGTTCCTTTGTTTCCTGTAGCAGTCACCTGTTATTACAATAATTAAAAGGCATCATTGAAAATTAATAATAATAAACAATTTTAAATTTTATATTATTTCTTTATTGAGATTTTCACCACTATTTTCTAAAATGAAATTATATAAATTAACTAATAACTCAATTTTAAACTTAAATAAAACTTCGTTTTAATAAATTTGTAAATGGCAGATATCTAAATTTAACAAAAAAGACAAAATAAACAATAATAATATATTACAAATTTCTACAAAATGCAACTCATGTCATATAAATAATTTTCTGAAAAGGCGTTGTGTTCGAGAAATGAGAAAACCTTGGATCATCAGTATATTTCCGTTGCTTTCTAAAATATCGCGCGCGTGAAAAAATACATTAAAAATAACAGAAAAGGTCTGCAGATTAGTATTTCAAGTTATAAAATTTTCCTCTCGTTATTAATGCGCATAATCATCGATCATTGGCGTTTCTAAATAACACCCACGCTTTTTACGTTTTTATTTCAATTTCAATTTAAATAAAAACCATTCGATTCAGGGGCTATTCCAAAAATTATGGACTTTTCAAGTCTATTTTAGATAGTTTTTTTCTGCGAATTTTTATAAATTATACTAATGCATATAAATTTGAATTTTTAAAAATAGTAGTGCTGACCTAAACCATTCGAGTATACGTTAAAAATTTATCATTTATCATGTTTGTATTGCCAATTTCCACAAAATATTTGGGAAAATTACTCGGTTATACTCGATTATACGTCGGAGCTACCCGAAGTTCAAACTGAGAAACGCGTCGATTTTGTTGTTGGTTATTGAAGTAAAAAACAAAAGAATTTCTTCGTTTTCACGGAATCGTAACTTCCTTAAAAAACTCACAGTTGACGTATAAGCAAGTTTTACGCAATGCCATGTAAATACAAACAATTTCAAATGCAGAAATAGTGAAAGGAAGAGTTAGTTCGGTAGCGTTAACTATAGCCGGCAAGCAACAAGGAAATAGAATTTATTTAGGTTTTGCTACGCAATCTCGCAACAGCCAGCAGGCAGTTAAGACGTTTCCTCAGAGTTTTCTCGAAGAAAAAAATATTCTTACCGACAATTTTACAATGAGGGACGTGTTTGGCTATGTTTTTTCTGTACCACAACAAGAAACGAAGACGGATAATAGCGCCCAAGATGCAAATTTCAAAGCAATTTCGTCAAACGGTTATTACGGATACCAGCCGCTACCGCAAAAGGAACAACAAAACCAAAGTACTGAATTCATGGATGTGCAAATGAGCGATTCTGGAATACAATTTAATAATTTTATCGCCCCCGAAGACAGGTTAAGTGGCCTCCAAGCGGTAAATGTTATGCGCGGGTCTGTGAACCGGAAACGGCGGTGGAGTGAGGATGCGCCGTTTTGCAACTTCAAAAAAAGGCGGGAAGAAGGTAAGTCACCTTTTTAAGAAACTGAAACTTAAGTTTCAGTTCTATTATATTTCAGAACCCTTTTCCGAGTTAACTACGCCTAACAGGTTTATAAACTCACGACAACCAACTCATAATGTACCTGATATGCATCGCTGCCTAATGGGTCATTTTATATAAAAATATTCCTTTAGTAATAAGTTTGAATTAATATTCTATTGTTAGTGTGTTCGAAAGTTTTCATATCGTATGCAATCTCACTGGTGATTTTCTAACGATATAAAAGCTCGACTATAATTCTGTGTGGTCGTAAGTAATAAGTAGTTAGACTTGTTTTGTACGTATGTACGCTAAGCGAACGTACACTACTTGAGGTAATCGTTATTGAATTACGACTTCATTTCACTAGAAATGCATGTAAATGTAGACTAATTTTGAGAGAAAATATTGTGCTACATCCGCACTTGTAATAATCAAACACTACTTCTTATTACCACCCATGCTCTTCTAACAATCAACGTTACTTAGGCTTAAGTTAGTACTAATTTTTTTTCCGAGTGTATTTACAATCGGAATAAAATTTATAATGCAATGAAATACACAGGGAATGTTCGAGGCTTTTTTTTTTGATCAAACAGAAAAGTCATATAAAATCTGACTAGTTGTTGTACAGCACAGATTCTTCATTTCGGTCTACAATAAATTCATGACTCAACTAACATTTAGATTAGAAATTATGTACGGCAATAATTCACCCACAAATTTACATTTATGGTTTTATTTACAAACATGATTAAAGTATTTAGCCTTGAACCGATAAGGAGGGGATATTACATAAAATTGATAACACTTTTTATCATATTTACAGATTAATTGTTGTGATTTTATATCTACGAAATGTTGACCCTGTTGAGTTGTTTTGGATACACACGAAATTATATCAAATTCCTCAATTGTTTCAAAATTCACTTGCGGCACAGACTGGAGCCGCCAACCTTAAGCTTAACAGTTGGGATTAATTGCGCCACCAAGGTCTTACCTACATTTAATATTCCCCGTTAGAAAAGAAACTGCAAAGATTTTTGATTTTCTGTAGTTACCTTATCCGGTTCCAGTTTGCTTAGAAATTTTACCCCAAATGTTGGAGATCTGCCACACTGAAGAATTTGGTTTTTATTACGAATTTCTTCGTCGAATGCTACTGTTGTAATACACATGTTACCTACTATCTTGTTAATACACATATAAGTTACCATTAACTTAAACTTCTATTTAGTTACCATTTGTTTTACTTTAAAGAAATTAGCGTTTCTTTTTTTTTATATCAGGTAAAATTAAACATGATACGAATGAACGGAAACTTACACAAGTAACAAAACATACAACCGATAATTTACTCGAGCAGCTGTTAAGCGAAACCCATGGGTGTAGTATATATCATTGGACGGCCGACGGTTTGTAGGATGTATTGTAATTATTATTTATGTATAAAAACTGTGTTTTTCTTGTTTAACATAATATTAGATAGATAATGTTGTAAGTTAATACTGTGGAAGTTTGATAAATAAACCATTTTTTATAATTATTCTCTTTTATTTATAATACATAATACTAGTTCAATTACGTCAAAATAAATAATATCTACACTGGGAAGATAAATTAAATCAGGCACATTAAAAAAAAAAAAACTCTACAACATACACAAAATTGCCTGATGTAATTGTTTATACACTTATAACTTACAAAACCGAAAAAACAAACTAAAAATGTTCCATGGGATCTGACCTTGAGGAATTGGAGCGATCTACAACAACAACAACAAAAACCAGGTGAGCTCCTTCAACTAGCGTTTGCGCTTCTTCTTACCTCTGCTTGGTGTGTTAGAATGCGAACGTGAACCGGTCGTCAAACGTGTTGGAACTTGATCCAAACCTTGCTCGGCGAATTCAACTTCAGACTAAAATACAAAATATGAACACTTAAAATTATTTTCACTCATACTGACTCACTTCAGCGTTAACTGAACAATCTATTCTTGGCAAGTCCGCTGGTACATCTGGTTCCACCTAAAAATAATTCATCTCAATACTTGACTACTCGTGCATGAAGTAACTTACAAAATCATTATTAACAGGGTTTGTTTCGATAATGACGTTTAATACGCCACCGACCGCTCCTTCATCTTCTTGCAGCTCAATTCGACTTTGGTCAGCTTCAGCTAAATCTCCGTTCTGCATTTGAGGTGTACTGCCGTCTTCGGATATTTTATTAATTTGTTGGGCTTGTAAATTCAGCGACAATGCATTATCATTACTACTACCACTACCAGAAGGAAGAGTGACATTCTCACAGTTATCGGGGATATTTTCTTGGACCAAATAGATGAACGAAAATTCTCCAACAAGTACATCAGAAATTGTTTTTAGTAGATCTTTTTTTATCTCTGCAATTCTAAAAATAAATTTTAATAACAAGCTTTATAAATGATATGTTGTCGTTTACCTCCTCCCTTGATATTTTTCAAACGCTTCGTTTAAAATACCAGCAAAATGTTTGTGGAATGTGCGTTCCTGTATATTGGTGCTTGCAAAAATTTGTGTGAATGGCATTGCTTTAACAATAATTTCTTTTAATAAATCTATTAATTCTTGGTGAAGTATGTCATCGTGATGAGATTTCAAAAAGGAAAATATCGTCTTTAAAATATTATGGATGTCGGGGTCTTCGTTATTTTCCAATTCCTAATAATGTGACAAACAAAAATGAGCAACCAAAACGAAAAATATGGGGGAATATGTTAGGCAACCTTATACCGGGTGTCCATGGTAAGACGCAACTTAGAAAAGATCCAGGTGACCTTTGGAATGTGTACGGCTTCAGTGCTCAACGGGCGTTATTGGAGTTGCTTAATGTTAGAAAGAGATAGAAAATGCACCGGCATCTGTTAACACGACTTGCGATTATTTTATTGTTTACTTTTCATATTTATTAATAATTCGACAGCGACACAATGACAAATTTATTGTTAAATTTGTACTGAAATACAAATTCCTTTCCTTAAACATAAAATCAGTACTATGTGAGGTTATATTTACCATATTTCAGATTACCAGCAATTCATAATTGTCAAACTTGTATCGCTATAAACATACAACAGTATTCAATCTTTTCAAAAGTGAGCAAATCGTCAAGTATCCAACGGACTGAAAATGTAGTGGAAATATTAAAATAAGTTTGTCCTGTCAGTTGTACTAACATCTATTCGGAAGTTTTAATGCAACTTACAAATGTTGTAGTTTATAGAGATAGGTGTGAAATTACTTACATAAAAAAAGATATGGCTCAACTCTAGTATACGCTACGGTTTGGCACGCATTATAGTGTACCACCGTACTTGACATAGTGTTTTGTCAATGGGGCTTATTGAAGGTTAGAAGTAGAGGAAGAATAGCTAGTTAATTGCTATACCAAATACGATTTTTACCGTAGTGTATACTAAAGTTTTACCAAAGATATAATTTGGAAAAGCATAGGTTTGTTATGCGATGGTAGTGATTTTTTTAGTAAATATTTAAAATGTTACAGCTTTATAAATAAATATTTTAAATGAATTGTTAATACAGTATGACCTCTTTAATCCGAACATGCTCTAATCCGAACCTCAAGTAATCCGAACAGTGGGAATTTGAAGCCATAATCCGAACAACGCCTCCTTAATCCGAACAGCGACGTGATTCCCGCTACATAAATGGGTGAATCCCTTGTTTTCATGTTTTCTAAGATTTGCTCTGTTTACTGTTCATTGTTCATTAGGCCGTTGACCGTTACTGAGTTCAATGTGCATTGCAATTTAGAGCAAAGATGACTTCCAAAAGGAAACACGTTACTTTATCGATAAAAGAAAAGATTGAGCTTATTAAGAGTTTTATACGGATTTTGTTCCGGCAGTTCGAAAAAGAATGCAACAGCCAGCTCAGCTGAATTTAGAGGCCAAGGCACTTTTAATTTTAGACAACGCTCCAGGACATCCTGAAGACTTATGTTCAGATGATAAGAAAATTGTTGTAATGTTTTTGCCGCCAAATGTAATATTTCTGCAGAACTGAAGAAAGTTAATCTAAAAGATGTTGTAATTGGAGTAGCAAAAGCATGGGAAAATGTGAGGCCAGAAGCCAGAATTTATTCAAAAGTCTTGGAGTAAACTTCTAACACAAGTTGATGGTAGTTGGTGATTTGGCAGTGTTGACCACTTTTCTCTATCCTTGTCTACCTCTGCACAGGGTTCTCCAGTTATCTATCTTGAGTATTCTTACATCTTCCATAAACATGTTCAACCATCTGCTTCTACGTCTTCCTCTACTTCTTATTCTTAGTGGTTTCCAACTGGTAATCATCCTCAGTAATCCATCCTGCTCACTTCTCATTATATGGCCCAGCCACCTTAACCTTAATTTCTATAGTTTGTCTACTTGGAGTAGGCCTCTTATGTTTCAAGATTCTATCTTTAAAATTCTGGTGTTTGCATCTACTGATTTGACTGTTCTTGATGCCGCTCCACCAGGAGATCCGATGTAATGTAATAATAGTGTATCTCTAACTAATCAACGTTAGAAATTCTTTTTGTTATTATTCGTGGCCCTAAAGAGAGTCGTTTGTATCACAACAATTTGTTGTTTTGTTGCTATCAAAATTGACAAATATAAAAAATAAACAATGAAATAATCGCCTGTCGCAATGACAGATGCCTTCAGTATTTCTATCTCTTTCTAGCGTTAACTAAACCCAATAACATACGTTGAGCACTGAATTCATACATATTTCAAAGGTATCCCAGATCCTTTCTAAAAAAATACATTGGTGTTTCTCTATGTTGCGTCTTACTGTGGACACCCGGTATATTAATCAACCATTCTGCAGAATTAAAACATAATGTAGATAACATTAGCGATACAATATTTAATACAAGGACAAGAGTTATGTGATTAACTTTGAAAGCAAAATATTGCATTGCATATGTTTCTGAAGAATTTCTTGAAAAAATGGCTCACCATATTGGAACTTTCTCTGGACGTCGAAACAGGAGATTGCGGCCATAACGACGGCTGTAACGAGAAATATTCCGAATCAACCTGCACTGCTTCTTGTTCTGAATTTGCCGGCTGCACGCTAGAAGACTGCGGAAATATATTTAATCTTATTTAATAAAAGATAATCAACTAAATTTGAACGATTCCTACCTGTCTGTTGGCACCTCTCGTGTTCTCCAATACACTCAGCGAGTTAGTAATCACCGTTTGAATAGACTGCAGGGTTCGTCCACGAAGAGGATCAGAATTAATATGCTGAAGATCTCTAAACAGCTGAATTAAAAAGTGCGGCCTATTTTCATTCGCCGAAATTAAATTCGCTACCTCTTTATATACATTATCACGTAACTCTTCAAATAATTTCGATCTATAAGATTATGTTAAGGTTAAGATTACATCGGTTGAAACGTTAAATTAAACTCACTTAGGTAAATTATCTGACGGTTCGGTATCGTGCCACTCGTTGCGATTCCTTTGACTTCCGCTGGAATAATCTTTGAAGCTTTGCGCTTCTCCTACGGCACCGTTTACATCCAACAATAAATTACTTTCAGGAACGTTCAAATCCAATGGCATTGACAAGCCATGATGATCGTTTGTTTTTGATGACGAATTGTGATTTATATGAAGAATATCTGGCGGGATAGCGGCAGATTTATTGGAACTTAAATTTTGTGGTGTTTTGAACTGAAGATGTCGTCGCGGTGTACTTTCACCAGACGCATTCGTAGATTCATTGTGAACCGTGTTTAGTTTCGGTACAGTGAACGGATGCAATGCGAATGTATGAGAACGGTCGTATGTTATATTTGAACGTTCGAATACTGATGGTACTGTTGGATTTTGCAGAACTTCGTTACTTTTAGATGAAGTAGACAGAAGATTTTGGCGAGAATAACTGAAAAAACATAGTTTTACTTATACTGTCAAATCTACATACAATATGAAACTGAAATTTTAATCAATTTTGGAAATGTAATGAAACGTTTAATACTTCATTTTAGAATACGAAACTATTCTGAAATGAAGTTTTCGTAAGTCTTACCTTCGTAACCGTTTTGCCCCATTAAACAGAATATAAACACCTGTGTGGTTTTAATGTTTAGGTTGCAGGATTTGATAAAAACGGATGGGGAAAAGAAGGAGTGTTTATATTAACAACTATAACTAACAACTATAAAAACTGAAATAATGAAAAATCCAAAACTAAATAAAAACCAAACAACACAAATCGCACGTACTACACAGAAAATTAACTTACCTTCGAAAGTTGTCCCAGTAATTATTAGCTCTATTACCAGGAGCTACCTGATTGTTTAGAGCTTGACCATTCCAAATTTGCGAAGGCAAAGGCTGATTTATGCCGGCATTAACATTAACGCTAGACAGCACTGTGTTATTAGCAGCCTGCTCACCACTCAAATTGTGATGACTGTGAAGAGGTGCGGTATTATTTAAACTTGATTCAAGCAAACGTGCGCTCGGACTCGAACGAATATTACTTTGATTCACATAAGCACTGTCAATGTTAGCATGAGCGCCAGATGGGTTCAAATTAGGTAAGGAACATGCGGCAGACACTTGATTAACTTTCGGGTTAATTACGTTTCGAGGTTGTGAAGGACCACGGAAGTTAGAGAGAGAAGACACGGGACGAGTTGGGAAAACAAAGGAACCGGGAGGTGGTGGCACTAAACTCGACTCTTGATCGGCTTGTCCGTTTACCATTTGTTCTTGCATCTGTAACAAATTGAAATCATTATATAAAGCGCAAAATAATTTTCGACGATTATTAGTTTGTTAATATTACGAATAGTTTTGTGAAGTAAGCTTTAAATCGTTTTACTTACTGTACATATCATATTGCGAAGTGACGCAATCTCTCTCTGCTGGAACCACAACATTTGGCAACACTGATTGAGAGTATTCAACAAAAATGCTTGAGTTTGTAGCGTATTTGCAGCTAACATGTTTTGATTGTTTGCAACTTCACCTAATGCAAAGCACTGAGGATTGATAGGCTGCGGATTTAAGTAGGATGTGTCAACAGAGTTCACTGCATTTGGTACACTGTGACGTGGATTTGAAGAAATATAGGATCGTGGTTCTGTATACATTGGCGAGGGTGTTAAATTATTTCGTAGCTGCTGCACGTTGTTAGATGCTTGCTGATCTAATAACGACTGACAAACACACTGAATTAACTCCAACTGTTTTTGTAACTGTAAATAAAACAATTACGAAGACAATGTTAATTTTTGCGACACACCAGAAAGTTATGCAGAATTATCTACCTGGATTTTATTAGAATCAGCTTCGCTAATCGTATTAGATAATGTCCTTTCACGTTCAAATGTTGGAACAGTAGCAGGAACAGAAACAGATGGGGTACATTGTTCTGATGTTCGTGGAGTAGAATGTCGGTTAAAATCTCCAGAACGACTTGCATCTAACCTTTGTTCTAAACCACTTCCACGCTTACTAAAGCTTGGGGTTGAATAGTTCGAACTTAGAGGCGGTTGAGGCTGAGGAACGGTTCCTACAGCCACGTCTGCTGAAGAATTTAAGTCTGAGTATTCGTTTATGTCTTCTTCCGGACAGTCGTCACTGAAATACCATTTATAATTATCATTTATTCTGCGAAGTGCATATTTAAAGGTACTGGAATATAAGGTTTTAACTAGTATATTGTGTGATCTTTAATTTTGCTGACACCTCAACTTAATTCTAGTGTGCAACAGCGGTATGGCCCGGCCGGGACATAAACTTTAAATACATTTCCTACAAACAGCGATCCCAGTGAAATTATAAACTAAATTTAACAAAAATAATGGATGAATCAAATAGCCACAAAGGCCAGAAAACATTCCCTATTCCAATGGACTCTCAAGACTCACCGGAAAAATGACATAAATTCTAAAAAACGATCCTTGGCATCACCTTATGACGACAATGTAAACAAGCACTACATATTCAACGAAAAAACGCTTATTACCCAAAACAGATACTACACACTACTTAGGTCTCAAAAGAATGCCTTGCAATCTCATTCATCAAACAATGTAAATAGTTTGGCTAAAGCTTTGGTTTCCTAGGAAGCGGTGCCGTCATTTAGCGGCCGTAAAAGTACGGTGGGTGACGTCACGAAAAACGGTGTCGGGTTTTTTAAGCGAAGTGTTTTCCAAAAGAGCGGTAGAGCACACCCAACGTAATAGAGCGGTGCCGTCTCATCTGAAGCGGTGGGCCAGTACGGTACGAATCAGTTCAGCAACGTTTTTTGACGGTGTGTGACGTCACCCACCGTATTTTTACGGCCGTTAAATGACGGCACCGCTTCCTAGGAAACCAAAGCTTTATGCGGCAGAGAAGCATTACCAAAATATTGTCAAAGATATCAAAAATCCTACAAAGGCAACCAACTGAACATCCCACCTTATTTACTACAAATCATTAAGTCGTTTTTATTAGAAACAACATTCCAAGTAAGAATAAATATGTCTTCCTCTTCGATTCACTGCATCAGTGCTGGAGTTCCTCAGGGATCCATTCTGGGCCCAACATTATTTAATATTAGGTTACAGTATAAGTAAGTAAATAAGGAGATTAACTTGGAGCTACCACATAAACAAAAAATTATCAGAATCGTATGCGAGGCTGGCCAAGCTATACTTTATTTTAAACAAGAAGTCTTCGCTTAAGTTACAACGTGGAACCTTAATTTACACCTCTATTATCCGTCCAATTTTCACTATGGATGTAGTGGCTGGAGTGCAACTTCACAAACCTAAATAACCTACACATTGTCACTAACGCCCAGTGGTTTGTAAGGAATTCACAGCTGCACCAAGAAACAGGCATTCTTACGATTAAACAATTTATTTCAAAGACCTCCAAACACTTTTATAGAAACTTAAACCAGTGCAGTGGGGCCACACACTATGTATAACATAAGCAGATGATCGTTCCACACCCGATTAAAAAGAAAAGTGATGGCGAATAATCTTATAAATGGTGCCAAATTTTTAGAACGCAATAATTAAGCTTGAGTGTGAAGTTCATTCGGTAATACTAAGAACGAACATCAACAGACTGAAATATTAGTTATAAGTAAATAGTCTTTTTCTTTGGTTGACTGTGTTATCCTCTGCCGAGGATATTGTCCGCCTTGGATTTCTCGACTAAATTTACACACAGTTAAGGGGTTTTAAACCTCACTAATGTTATAATAAGTTACACCAACTATCTCAACACTGCCATGAATACCAAATATTGCTGAACTCACATAAACTGTATAAAACAAAAAAACAACCCACCTTGAATATGCAGATGCAAGCTGATTATGCTGAGTAGGATGCACAGGCAACCATGACATAACAGCACTATCAAACATATTATTGTTGGTACCCAAATCTGATTTATTAACAGACGTTTCACTGCACACATCATTGTTAATTGATGTACGATCTACAACAGGCAAACATAAATAAACAAATTTATAATGAATATGAACACTTTACCTTTCTGTTTATACATAATTTCTTCCAACTCTCGTTTTTTCGCTTTTAATTCCGCAAGCACCTTTTCTCTTTCGCGAATATTAATTAAACTCTTATTGCTTTGTTTCTCAAGACTCCACTGTTCATTTGCGGCATTATTTTCTAAACGAGGATTTTCATTTTGATTACGATTGGTACGCACATCCTGACGGATGTTATCAGTTTTGGTACATGTACTACCTTGGGCATTTTCTTGAGATTCTAAATCTAATTCATTTACATTCTGGGCATCGAGTAAGGAGAACTCTGTATTTTTTACAATCTCCAATAAATCTTTTAAGCTTGATAACTGTTGCTTCATCGTTACTATTTTTCGTACCTGGTTACCTACGGTACAAATCCTAGTTTATTAACTTGATCTAAACAATTATACTAATTATGTAAGTAAAATGCTACACACCAAATTCGTTTTAATAATATATAAATGAGATTATTGACAATTTTTTAATATCAGTATGAGCTTACCTATACAGGGTGGGAAAGCCTGAAATGAAGATGGCTGTGGTGAAACTGGAGAAATTTGAACAAAAACAGGAGGTTCTACAGAGAAAAAAACAGGTTAGGACAGCATAGATTATACAGGGTGATTCAAAAGTATTGTCATCCAATTAAACGGGTATATGCTGACCTTAATAGAAGTACCTCACAGCAAAAATTTAAACTTATCGCGATTTCGAACGATCGAGGACGACACAGTCGTAGCACAGTCTCTGCACAGTCCTTTATGTGTGAATTAAAAACTATTTTCAACGTAATTTAAATGGAAACGACCTGTCTGCGATTTTTAGCAACACAACACAGCTTGCGCACAGTTATATGTGTGAATCCACCTTTACTAGGTCACAGCGAGAATGGAAGAAAATTGCAAGGTACAAAAAAAATAGGGAAAAAGAATATGATAAAGAAAAACTAATACAAAAAGACTGGCAAGAAAAATACGCAAAAACTGTAACAGAAAAAATAAGACAGAAGATAAAAGGAGAATTGGAAGGCCATAGAAGAATGTATAAAAACCGCAGCAGACTGAGTAATAGGAAAGAACAATCAAAAGAAAAACAAAACAAATGGTTCAATTCCAATTGTGAACAAGAAAGAGAAAAGACGATATCTGCAAGAAACAAAATGCTGCAAACTGGTACGTAGGAAGATATGGAAGAATACAGGAAAACAAAGAGAAACTTCTGGAATAAATTAACAGGGCAAACAGAAGAGTATTACAAAAGCAGAGAAATAAGAAATTTCTATCAGGAAGTGAAGCAGACAAGAAAAGACTTTCAGCAAATACTGACTTTAAAAATAAGAAAGCAGAAAGAATAACAGAAGAAAACCAAATTATGGAGGGATGGAATAGTTATTTGTATCACAAGGCTAGAAACTGTCACTTTGCAATATTTTTTCGGCCGATAAAAATACGTTAATTATAAAAAATCATTTTTTATTCAAATATTTGACGTTAGAGAATTTATTTTTCTAGGGAATTTATTTTTCTGGGCGTGACAATGGGCGTAGCAATGAGAGGGCGGAGTCAGTTCGGTTCAGCGCCACCAATCAAAAATCCTAATTTTACTTTCTGGACTAGTCCGGCAAATAGCATTTTCCAGACGATTTATACGCATGAAAATTGAGTGTTTCTAGCCGGAGGGCGACAAAGGATATTTCCAAGAACTTTTACAAGACGAAGAAGAAAAAAGCGTCGAAGGCGAGAAGGAAAAGGGAGGGGAAAAAGAACTCCAAGAAGATATAAAAGAAACAATAAAAACCACGAAGAATAAAAAAGTCCCAGGAAGGAATGGAATAAAGAATGAACTAATAATTAGAAATGGAGGTTATCACTGAGATATACGTACAACTTGATAAAGAAAACATGGCAACCGCAAATAATGCCGCAGGAGTGGACAGAAGCTGTAATAACACCAATTCAGAAAAAATGAGAAAAGGCAAACTTCAACAATTACAGGGGAATAGCATTATTAGATATTATGGTCTACAAATATAAGCAGAATTCAGGGCAAATCAGTCAGTTACAGACCAACTGTTCGTACTAAAAGAATCTCAAGAATGGTGCTTGGAGTATAACAAAGAAATTCATGTAATTTTCATCAACTTCTCAAAAGCCTATGATCTATTAAAGAGGGAAATCATATTCAGAGCTATGGAAGATTGCAAAGTTTTACATAAAGGGATATTAACAGAACCTTTCCCAGCGGAAACAGGTGTAAGACAAGGATATGTCCTGCCTCCATTACTATTTATTATTATCATGAATGTTGTTAGGAGAAACGCAATTAATGGGTTAGAATACGCTGATGACGTATGTATGATTTCGCACAATTTACAGCTATTAGCAGGTGAGAACCCACCCAGGGTTAGAGGCCACACGAAGAAGAAGTGATGGTGGATTCTTGAAGGAAATTGAACAGAGAATTAATAAAGCTAGGGGCGTATTTTGCGGCATGAATAAAATATGGCGAGCGAATGATATAGCAGTATTTAACACAACAATAAAATCGTTATTATTATATGGCTGTGAATCATGGTGCGTAACAACAGACAATAGAAGAAAACTGCAGATTTTCATTAATAGATGTCTAAGATATATTTTGAAAATATGGTGGCCAGAGGCAATAGCAACTGAAGAGCTGTTGACAAGAACGAATCAACAAATAGGGCATGCCTTAAGGAAAAACAAGAGTGAACCCTCAAGAGCGGTGCTGAATTGGAACTGACAAGGGAAAAGAAAACAAGGACGTCCAAAAATAACATGACGCAAAACCGTGGAAGAAGAAACACAACTATCAACTTGAGGAATAATGGGAAATATTATTATTGGCTTACCTATGTCTTCGTCTTCGTCATCTCCCAAATTCTGTAATTGTAAAGCAAGTTGATCAATTTGCATTTTCTTATTCTGAAGTTCATTTAATTTTTGTTGTAGCTCCATATGTTCGCTATTAAGTTGTGTATCACGATTATCCAATAAATGTAACAATTGATTTCTATCGTCTAAACGTTCTTGTATATAATCTCCATTAGGCCGTAAGTTTTCCTGATTACTTGAAGTAGAACGCCTAGGGTCGTTCCTCATACTATCAAGTCTATCTTCAAGTTCCTTAATAGCAGCGTCAAAACGATTTTCACCGAAGTTCTTGTCATTCGATTGTGATTCACTAAAAACGGATTCTTCATCTAATCTTATGTTTCTTAACTGATTGGCAGCTTTCTGTTGTTGCTGCTGCTGCTGTTGCACTAACAGGAGACTTTCTTGTGCTTGACGAGCATCACGTAACTGATTTTCAGCTTTTCTTTTAAGATTCAACAGCGCATTTTGTTGTTCACGCAAAAGTTGGACTTTGCGATTTGTTAGTTCAACTTTTTCTTCTAATGCATTTCTTTGATATCCTGATACACTCGGTTCTGATATATCGATTCCATTTTCTAGAGGCTAAAGGAAAAAATTATAAGACATTAAAATACATTAAATTACAAAAACACGCACCCCATTGTTAGTATTGTAAATATTGTTAAATTTATCTTGTTGACATGCTAAGATATCTAATAACTGGGAAAATCTCTGCATGTGTTCTGAAACCGCTACGTCCATGTTGTGATTTTCCTGTTAATTAGTTTGTTGTTAGTAGAATTAATCACAGACACACTTAGAAACTTATACTAGACTTAGCGTCTAAAAGATGTCGATTAGTTCTAAATCTAAATTAGCCAATTTAGGTCACCCAAAAAAGAACGTAAAAAAAAATTAATGACTAACAAATATGACTACAAAAGTTGCACCATTTCTTGGTTCACTTTGCATAAACACCGAGTGATTAATTTTTTACCGATAATTCATTTCTGAGTCTTGAAAAATTACACAATAAAAAAACAAAGATTGTATCATGAATTTGCATGAATAATGCACAATCTAAAAATTTTACATAGTTTTATAAGTGATGCATTTGTACTAAAATAACGATTAGTAATCACAAGTTTATTTTAGTTACACAGCACAAAAATCACACAAATCCAAACCTCGTCTACATTTTCTAACGTGGGTTGCTCGGTATTTTCATTAGTATACAAAGGATCACTTAATATATTCAACAACTTAGCTTCACTGTCTTTAAGATCTTTAATCATTCTCTCAAAATCTTCTCGATCTTTACCTCCAGACTACATTTAAAAGCACATTAAAATACTTCGATACTTACTATTACTAAAGCAATGTAAGTACAATGTTTTATCACATAGCAAACGATAAAGTTACAAAAGTTTACTTACTTGATCCTCATTATTTTTAATACTGGACATAAGTGAGGTGGTTACTTGTAAATATTCACGTATTTGATTTAGCTTGTCCTCAATTTGTTTCTTGTCAGGGCATTTTTTAACATTATCACATTTTGGTATCGTTCCTACAGAATCACGTCTGGAATTTGAGCCGCTTGTACTAGATGTAGATAAAGTACCATTTGCTATTCCAGAAATTTAATTTTTTTTTAAATTCCACTTAAATATGGCTTTAAAAACATCTTACCTGGCATATTTAACTGTGGAGCGCCATTTGGGGGTCTATGTTCTTCAGAAAGTGAAGCTTCCATTGGAAATGGGTTTAGCTGATATAAGTTTCTTTCTGAATTTCTAGAGTAATTAGAATAATCGTGTCGTTGCCAGTCCAAACCCTGCGGAAAAGACAGAGCTTGTTAAAAGTATAACATTTAACTGGGATAGTTAAATATAGACATTTATTTTTAGACAACATCCTGATTTAAAAAATTTGTACAGTCATAACAAAATCGCGGTAGTGTACTGAATTAAAAAATTTAGCAAAACATTAAGCTTATATAGTTATTAATATTATACGCTTACCAAGTTGTTCGACAGGTTACACTGAAAATCACTTTGGTTTACGTGCGATGTATTGTTTCGATGCTTAATCTTAGGTACTGTTCCTGTACCCTTTTTTGAAAACATTTTTTTCCTATCATCTGGCATGTTACTTTGCTAGAATAAAATAAATATATCAATAATTACACGGTGGTTTTAAATAACACCACCCACTAAAAATTACAGAAGCTCTTATTGGAAGTATAAACTTATGTGAGCGTATAATGGCATGCATTTAAAAAGTGTGTTAATTTTCTTCTTGTTAATTTTATTTTACGGGCTACTTACCTTCTATTTTGTATTAAATTTGCACTAACAAACTTGACAAAAATGTTAACTTGTCAAAAACCTGTCGTAACCAAAACAATTGAGCAATAAATTAGAAAACTGCATAACCGGCAATATACAGAGCCCTACTGCATTTTAGGTAAATTATTGTGTGAGATTTAGGGCTGTGGTTTCCAATTTAATATGATTTTTCAAAAACAACGTTAGCTGTTGTAACTAATTTAACCTACTTTACTTAACAGAATTCTCATCTTCATCGCTATTAATTTCAAATTCCAACTGCGATTGAGATGCGAATCTGTGTTTTCTAGGCAATCAATTTTCTTTCGCCCAATATGAATCAGTTTTTTAATCCGTTTTCGTTCCATGAACTTAAAAGTGTGCTGGAACGAGCTGAAGTGAAACAAAGGACTGAAATTTGCACTGCACAAGGGCTTCTTGATATACTAGACTACCTTTATATACTGGGTGATTCACATAAGACGTGTCCCTTCACAATTGGAATAGGCAACCCAACCTACAAATTCAGAAATAATAATGCTCGATTAAACGTATATAATCAGAGGCTTCTACGTCGTAGTGTTGAGCTTGTACTTGTGTTTATTATTTAGTTCTAACCTTATGATCTAAGGTTCTAACTTACAAAGAAAGGTGTATTGTTGGTATGCAACACTATTAACACATGTGTATGGAGTTACATCTAACACCCCCAGTAGGAATCAGTTTTTCAATTCGATCTTGTTCCATTGATTTAAAAATGTGCTGAAACGAGCCGAACTGGAACAAAAGACTGAAATTTGCACTGCATAGGAGGTACTTGATATACTAGACCACCAAGAGCTGTATTGCTTTTAAGACAATAAATTATAGTTTGGCCCGGGCACTGAATCAACATTTATATAAAAAATACTAACTCTTAAATTCGATAGTTTTTAACATTTACTATTTATTTTAAACAATCTCAATAAAATGTACATAGATTAGATAAACATATAACATCAAGACAATAACACTAAACTATATAAAAAAAAAGCTTTGGCAACTACTTTAAGCGTATCTCCATCCTAGAATAAGTTCTCTTCGCAACATATCAGCAACATCTTTCATTTCGGTTCTCATAATTAAATTTAAGTTTTCGTCCGGATCAATTAAGTGATCATACAACTCTCTATCTACAATTCTTGTCCAGTCTGGTATAAAACTGGTGTGGTTAAACTGTACCCATTCGGTATACCTATATTGCGATGTACGAATTGAATAACCCATTATCTTTATTTCATGTAAACGTGGTTTGTCACTATTAGGTTTCATAGTAGGGAATGAACTAGGTCTTGGATATTGTGTAAAAACCGCCTTCTTTCCATTATAAAGCTTAAAAAAATTACTTAAAGTAAAATATCTCGAATCTGTACGTAACTTACTTTATTTCGTACTGCAGAAACCATAAGAGGTACTAAACTTCTTCCTTCTGTGCATAATTTAGAATTTCGACCACTCCTTTCACAAGTTTCCAAACTTGTAGAAACTTGGGTTAAGTCGACAAGTGTAGGAAATAAATCAACTAGTTCTATAAGTTCAGTGGAAATAACTTCGGAATAGCTTAAACGTGGAACATGAATCATAAATGGTATTCGCGTTGCAGTGTCAAAGTTACTAAACTTTGAAAATTCACCGTGTTCGCCCATAGACCAACCTAAAATTATTATAGCTCAAGATCCTCCGTCTACTATCTACACAGCTTTATTGTACTATTTTACCATGATCACCAATAAGAACAATTACAGTATTATCATCAACTTTTTGCAATAACTGGCCAATTAAATCATCCACGTAAGTCGTAGCAGCATTATAGTTTTGAATTATCTTTCGTGTAATATCATCAGGCATTAATCCAAAAGGAAAACTAATATTTAATGCAGCAATATCATCTCTGTGACGAACATCAGTCCACGGATTCCAAGCAACAGCTGGTAGCAATGGCGGATGGTAACAGTTCGGTGGTAATTTAATATTTTCCAAAGGGTGATATTCTGAAACATAAAATATAAAACAAACACGTTTAAGTTCTTTTCATACTCATACTTAAGTATTCAATTGGAAATTTAAACGGAATATGAGGTTTATGGAAGCCAACAGCCAAAAAGTATAGCGAATCAGTCGTGTTCTCTCGGTATTTGAAAAAATCTAATGCGGCATTTAGCGTTTCTAAATCCGGCAATGTTCCTCCAGGTTGTTCGTCGACAATAACAGGACATAATAAATTACGTGCAAGATCACCCCTTGTAGTGGGACAAACTTTTGCTTCCTTATATTTCTCAGTAGGCGGATGATATGGTGTTTTACTCCAGCTATATTTTGCATCATCAGTGAAATTCGATGAAATACCTGGGTGGAAAACTTTTCCTACAGAATAAGTGAGATAACCATTTTCTTTAAATAGTTGAGGTATGGTTGTAAAGTTTCCTACAGAATCACGCCAATAACTGTAGAAATCATATAAATGAAGAGAGTCAGGACGTCGACTAGTTAAGAAGGAATTACGACTAGGTGCACAAAGTGCTTGCTGAAATTAATTTAGTTTTTATTGGGTAATTCACGTTAAGTGTTGTAGTAACAGTCACTTCAAATTTTTTTAATTTAGTAAGTTTCAGTATGCGTTTTAGCTATGCCGTTTTTTACTAATTTATGTGATTTTTTTGTCTAATTTCAATTGCGTTTAAACTACTGTGGCTATAAGACTTGCAATGTAAATGCATTGCTCCAACCGGGGAAAAGGAGAAAATAGCAAGGGAAATGGAAAGATTCAAGATACACATCACAGCAACACAAGAAACAAGATGGAATGGTGAAATAACTAAGAAAACATACAGCTTCTTATACAGTGGGGAAAGAAAATCAGGAAGAAACGGAGTAAGATTCTACGTTTCAAACGAAATAATGGCAGAATAGCAGTACTACAGTTAAAACTGGGAAAAAAGAATATTGAACTAATTAATGTATATGCCCCCACCAACACCAAACTGCAGAACTAAAAGAGAGAAGGTTTTTACGATGTGTTGTGAAAAATAGCCAAAGACATGCTGAAAAAGTATATTTGAAGGCTGTGGTAGGAAATGGTAAAGGAACATTACATGATGGTATCAACGATAATGGGCATAGAATCTGCCAATTGGCAGCAGCTATGGAGATGACAGCACCAACAACAAAATACGAACACCCAAAAAACATAAAGCAACATCTTAGGATTCTTCTCTCGAACACTCCAAGTTTCTCTTCGTTCTTATCCGTCCGTCCCTACCCAAGTTTCTGCACTGTAAGTTATGCAAGGCCTAATTATTCCTTTGTAAATATGCATTTTTGTTTTTCTACTTATTAACTTTGATTTTAGGATGTTTCTATTGTTTGCCATTGTTCTGTTCTCCGCCTGTATCCTTTGATTTATTTCTTCAGTCATGTCATTCCGACTAGTTATTTGTAAGCCTAGATAGGTAAATTTTCTTCAATGTTTGTTTATGTGAAATATTGCTGGAAATATTCGTTCTCTTCTGGTAACTACCATATATTTGCTTTTGCTATTGTTGATATGTAGTCCAAGTGTAGCCATTTCTGTTTCTAGTCGATTAAAGCTTTCTACTAATAATTACGATATCATCTGCATAGGCAAAGATTTGTGTAAAGTTCCGCTTTATATATCCAGTTAGCTCTGTACATTTAATAGCTGCGTCTATTGTTAAGGTAAAAAGCACTGTTGAACTCCTTGGGTGATTAATGGTTCACTTGAGCTACTTTGTATGCTTACTATTGCTTGCGATTCGTCCATGGATATTTGGATCATCTTGATGAGCTCCTTTGGTATCTGGGTTTGGTATAAATATTCAATCATCTTACATTTATTAAGTCAAAGGCCCTTCTGAAGTTTAGAAAAAGATTGTGCTTCTATGCCGTGTTCATTTTTTTACAAATATTTGTCTTACTATGTGTATACTATCGGTTGTTGGTCTAAACCTACACTGATAATCCCCTAATATTTATTCACTATAGTGCACAAGTTTATTGTATATCACCCCAGACAAAACTTTATATGCTGTGTTTAGCAGTGTGATGGCTCTACAATTTTTACAATCTTCCTTTTTGACTTTTTTAAATATTGGTCATATTAATCCTGTTTTCCAGTCTTCCTATAATAGCCAACGTGACATTTAACGTGTTAAAAATCCCTACGAAGGTGAAAGCCTTCTGGATCCACTAAATTTTAATGGATAATACCAACGACTTTACTAACCCATGCACCTAAGACACTTGGTACCCGCAAGCATAGATTAGGTCATGCAATTAAACCGACATTATCCTTTTTATGAATTCGTAGCACCGAGTATTTTTATTATTTAGATAATTTGAACTAATGAATTACACACCTTTTAATCACTTTGCAGCAAATTTTGTCTGTACCAGGATTAAAGTTAGTAAAGTGGCATCAAGGGCCGGTTGCACAAAGCTTTTGTTAAATTAACAAATGATTAAAAAGTTGACAAAAGAGCATCATTATTTGTTTACTAATGTGTTATTTGCCTTTTGCATTTGATTTTTGATTCGATTTTGTTTACTTGCATTTGACTTATTTTCTGTCAAGTAATAACAAGGACTATATTCAAAGAACATTTTCTTTAAGTAGGTACCTACTTAATTGGAATTAACAAGCAAAAATGGTACAGCAAAAGACAAGAAAAGGCTTCTGTTAAGGCTAAAACCTGATATAAAAATTTGAAGTGACCGTATTGTTGAACGATTTATAACTACCTGAGCAAATGCGTTAGTAAAAACAAAGCTTTTCTGAGCTAACTTATCAATATTTGGCGTGTAAGCGTTTCTATCACCATATACACCTAATGCAGGTCTTAAATCATCTACCACAATTAAAAGCACATTAGGCTTTAATTGAGAACTTGGGCGTAATATTAAGATTATGAGGAACAACTGACACATAAAACAGTTGCGATACATTTTTTCCACACTATTTGTTTCGGTTGCTTGAAGATTTTGCACTTATTACACCGAAACGTTTTGGTTCAGAGTGGCATAATGCGAGAACAGCTGACAGGTAAAGCACAAAGAAACGCCATGTTTTATATCGTTTAATGTTGAAAACGAGAAAAAGGCTGATAAGCAGCTGCAACTTCCGGATATAGAAATTTTCCAGCAGTTTATCGATCGCGTTGGCCGTGTGTAGTCGCAGGTTGTCAGTTTTGTTGATGTGCAATCAGCTGATTTGTGTTGTGACAGTTCGCGACTGGGATAGAAGTGTTACATTAAAATTTAGTATTGATTTGCTATTTAAGTTTTAGTTAACGATAAAATTCGCATAAAATACCAATAAATACGTGTTGAAATTGTATTTTAGTCGAAAGTTTGACAATCTATTAAAACACAAACAAAAAATGACGTCATGATTGTTTGGTATTTGACACTGAAATGACGCAGTTTCAAATGAAAAATGTTAAAATATAAGTAAAAAAACGTAAGTTTGTAGTAGATATAGTGCAAAATATTCCAGCTTTGTGTTTTTAACATGAATGATAACTTTCAACAACTGTCAATAGGCTAAAATATGGATAACTCTTTGTCCTTCAAATGCAAGTTATTTTGGTTCCACACCCTTTGTTTGAACATCTTTATATAATTGCTTGGATACACGATATAGCACGTCAGATATATCAGTTTGCATGCATTATTAAACCTAGAAATATAATTGTCAAGCTTTTGTTACGGTGTATAATAGTGCATGCTTTTACTTTAAACACAATGCAGTGGAAGTGCAACTGGTATTAATGCATACACACACAATTGTAGGTTCAGACAAATATCGAGTATAAGTAATCATTCATGATGTCCGCTGGATCTCCTAGACGTTCTCATTCACAAACGAGATCGACACAGGGCTGTACTACCGTTTCCCCACAGCCAGTAACCGATCCTACCATTTTAGATAGCGTAGCGGGTTTTATCAATGAAGTAGCCACATACAATGTACCATTTGATAATAAAGACCAAATTCAGTGGGCCAAATTTGAACAGTTGGATTCTGAAGCGGTGTTGGAAAATTTAGATGGGGATAAAGTTATCCCATCAGCTCTTATACTTGTTTTAGGTTATTCAACGGGGATTCAGGTTTGTTTGTTATTTTTAAAGTTGAATTAAACACTTAGGGCCGGTTGCACAAAGCTCTTGTTAAATTAACGAATGATCAAAGTTGACAAAAGAGCATCATTTTTTGTTTACTAATGTATTATTTGTCATATGCATTTGAATTTTGATTCGATTTTGTTCACTTTAACGAATGATTAAGTTGACCAAGCTGTTAAATCATGTTTGTGCAACCCGCCTTTAGTCGACGATAATTCAGGTATGGGCAATTCCTGCAAACGGAGAAGCCGTAGAGCTATTGTCATGGCGACACGGTTCAGTCCGAGTGTTAAGATTTTTACCAACCCCGTATGCAGTAGGACGCGGCACATTACCTGACATTTACGCTTCAAAAAGGCCACTAATGACTTTATGCGATACAACAACACCAGGCCCACATCATTGTGCATTGAGTTTTCTTTCTCTTAAAACAGGAGAACAGGTATTTATAATTTTTTACATGAAAGTTATTATGATGTAATCATGTGCAATTATAGGTTAAGGTTATAAAGTTTAAAAATCCGATACTAGACGTTCTGGCAAATCGCCGTTCAATTGTTGTAACCTTTTCTGAAAGAATAGCAATTTTCGATGCTTTTACATTAGAAGACAGTCTTACCGTTACAACATGTTATTTAAGTCCTGGAATTCAACCAAATCCTGTAGCGCTTGGTTCTCGTTGGATGGCTTACGCGGAAAAGAAACTTATTTCTAATAGAAGGAGCAGTGGAGGAAATGAAGGTGAAGGTGTTCAGGTAATCAAAACTGTTAGTTTATTTGCGTAATATCAGCTGATTTGTTTTAATTTTTAGAGTTATACAGCGACGGTTTTGCACGCAGCGAAGTCTTTAGGTAAAGGCTTACGAGAATTAGGCGAAACTGTAGCAAGTAGTTTAACAGGTAATCCATCATTTAAACCTGGAACTTCACCAGGAAGCGTTCAATCCGTGGGAGTTAATCCGTCAGATACTTTGCAAAAGGGAGTCATTACAATCTTAGACGTGGAGGTATTTTATTTTTTATTTATATGTAAATTATTCTGCCTTCCTAAGCCCAAAAGCGGTTACTTACTACATTTTTTGAGGAGGTTGTAATATGGTTGCTATGTGAAACTGTAGCATAAAATGCATCTATTACTAGAGTTTTACGGTGGTATCTGGCTGATAAATACATTAATCTTAGTGGTAACTACAAATTTGGATCAATATATAATAAAACCCTAAAACAGTTAGCACTACCAACATTTACTAAGGCATTAGTGAGGAATCTACAGCAGTTACTGCTAAAATATATGTATTAGTAAAGTGTAGTTATTCCACAAACGCCTTAGCATGTATCTATTTACAGTACAAACGTTTTGACTGTCTGTCAGTTGTATTTTAATTTTGGCGCATTCTGTAGTAAGTAAGTTCTAAATATAAGTTTGAATGTTTCCACTGTGCAACCTATGTATGTTTGCTCATTTTTTTCATCAGATATGTTTCATAGATGTTCTCAAACGAACAAATTTAATGCAACTAGTAAAACTTGTTAATCAAGCTGAGAATCAATTATGCAAATGGCAGCTATTTTGATCGTGACAAGAACAAGTATGAACATATCCACGAAAACTTTCATAATGCTAGTCTTACATGAAGGTGAATATCAACTCTATTACTAATATTACACCAATTACATCCATGCAAAATAGCATTTTGATAAAAAAAAATTTCAAAAATATTGGTTTATATTTATCCTATCAATCATAGATTTTCTTATACTAAAAACTTATTGCTTCAGGTAATGAAACATATTATGAGTGTATTTATACTTTAGGTACTTGAGAGTAGCAAAATGCCCATGGCTGTTAATAGCATGGTTATTGGTTCAAATATTATTGGAGAAGACTTTGATAAAAACAGGCAGAAATATATAGTCAATCAATTAGCCACTGGTGCTACTAACTGTTGTGAAAGTGCCAGCCACTGACAATCACTGTCAGGCAGCACGGCCAGCCACTGTCAGTTTCTGCCAGATACTACCAGTCAATGTCGGACACTGCCACTCACCACCAGACTTTGCCAGTCACTGACAGACACTGCCATACACTGACAGCCACTGCAATGTGTGAGGAATATTATTAAGTTGTGAGTTCACTAATTAACCGTTTAGCCAGAAAAAGGGTAGCAATAGTTACCAACAGGAAAATAGGGGAAATATTGATTACTCAATCAGAAAATGAAGTTTGTGTCCTAATAGAGATGCGACACAATAATCACAAAATATTTGTAGCCAGTATATTGAGATGATATTAATTTTGAGATTATATTACTTTCACTGTGATAGTAAAGTATGGTGAAATAGAAATATCCCAGAAGAATTCAAAGCATCACAACACTGGCTGGATGGCCAGCGATATGAACTGTTTCTAAGAAAATCGACAACACTGTCAAGATTAAACTTGCACTTGCATTCAAGTCCTTTGTTGATGGCATCGACTTTTCTAAATACCAATTCTCCAACATGATTGCTATGGATGAAACTGCAGTGTTTATGAGCCAAGGATCTCAAACGACAATTGATCAGAGGGGTGCCCAGTCAATCTACATTCCCTCCACTGGTTACGAAAGTGCATGTGTTGCCTATATTTTGGCAATTTGTCTGGATGGAAAAGAAACCCCATCTCTAATCATCAGAGAGCAAGAAAAATAAAAGTGAAAGTGTTTCAGGCATTTATGTTTATGCGTAATACACACATTTGTTTGTTTTAACATTCTTGTACCTAAATTTGTTGTTTCTTTGTTTTACGAAGTTGCTCCATGCCTGAAATTTTGTATAGGACCATAATTTCTCATTCTGAACAACTTTTCTTAGTAAAATTTTGCCCGTATCATGAACAAAAAGGGTACTTTACCTGAAAAGAAAATAGTTTTAGCTTCAATGTCAAGGTCGACTTCTTTTTCAAAAACTGATGAAAATATTCTTAAAATTCTCTTCAAACCAAGCAGGACTAACGGCCGTTACCCTTAGTAACGGCCGCGAAATACAACTTAATCCCACAATCTTAAAATAAAATTCAAAATTTTTTAGTCCATCGCACCTGTTGTAACATCAATCCTGGGACACACTGTATATTCATATATTATTTATAACAATAATAGATTAATTTGAGATTGGAATTGGGCCTAAGTAATATTACTGAAAATATTAGAAGAAAAAACAGTATCTACTTTCTGATTGAGAACAAAAAATTGTTCATTGTACCTATGTGAAATTGTGAAGAATATTAAACTAGTAAATACGGATACACTAACTGTAGCAATTTTTATACGGTTACATCAACAAATGAAAAGGATCAAAAATACAATTATCTCAAAATAATCACCAGGTCTGTTACCGCTATTGGGCTTAGTACGGTTGTATTGTTATTGGGTTGTAATTCCCCGAAACAAAAACAAAATATGTATGATAAACGTATAAGTAAGGTTAACAACTTTTCAGTGGTGATAACATAATTTTTGTTGGTTATAAGAGTAAATAACATCGGTCATTTGAAATAATTGCCATCATTATTTATATCTTTATTTAAGTAATCTCATTTAATGTTTATTATGTAGAATTAACAATATTTGAAATTTGAAGGTGATTTCTTTTTGTATAAATTAATAAGAACTAACTTAGAAATAGGCTAATTTGTGACTTGAACACTGAACTGTGATTTGTTTGTTAGTCTTTAAGTAATATATGAAATCTTATTTATTTTACAGAATCAAATGATGGACGATAAAACGCTTCAAACAGAAGGTGTCGTAGCTCACTTCGCAGCCCATTCGGAAGCAATTGTTTATCTTTCTTTTGATCCTAGTGGTCTTCTTTTACTTACAGCAGACAAAAGAGGTCACGATTTTCATCTATTTCGTATTCATCCTCATCCGGGAGGTCCAGCACTGGCTGCTGTGCATCACTTGTATATTTTGCATCGTGGTGATACTACAGCGAGAGTACAAGATGTATGCTTTTCTCCTGATTCACGTTGGGTAGCCGTGTCTACCCTTCGTGGTACAACGCATGTGTTTCCAATAACACCCTATGGTGGAAATGTAGGCGTTCGAACACATGCTACACCGCACGTTGTAAATAGAATGTCCAGATTTCATAGATCTGCAGGATTACCTGTCGAAGGAAGATCTAATAGCCCTGTTTCATTATTTGAAGCACCTGTTAACTCCAATTTACCGTATAATAATCCAAGATTACCTCCATATCCTCATCCTACAATTGTACATCCTTTAGCACAAATTAGGCAACCGTTATTTGTTCAAACTGGCAGTGGTGGTCAACAACGACCTCATGCAGGTTTGTTAAGTTTAACATATTCTGCGTCAGCTCAAATGTATAAATATTTATTATTTAAAGGTAGACCACGTTTGAATTCTTCTTCCGAAGATAGCGTTCAAGTGGCACTTAGGCTTTGTTGTTGTTTTGCACCAGCCAGAGCATGGTTTGACAATGTTACGCAATCGCATGATAGCACGTTAAGCAAACAACAAGCCAAACCTGTAGAATCTCTGTTTATTATGTCTTGTCATGGGACTCTTTTACAATATGATTTGGATCCACACCATGTGGCTTCTGTACCGAAAGAGAAAGTATGTGATGAAACACCTATCGAATTGACTGTACACGCCAAGGCCGAATGGGTTTTGCAACGCCAATTGCATTTAAACGACGTTCCCCTTCCAGTATCTCCTCAAAATTTGAATCTCCTACCTCAGGATGTTCCTTCGTATAAAAGTTCTAAACCTAGTCACATGGATGATAGGTGGTTGTCTCAGGTTGAAATTGTTACCCATGCGGGACCACATAGGAGGCTATGGATGGGACCCCAATTTACTTTTAAAACATACACTACCAGTAGCGGGTAAGTTTAATTTGTTTTAATTACGAGCGCGATTTAAATATGTTACTTACAGCTCACCCTTATCTTTAAACGAGGCTCAGACGATAGATGTGGGTCGTTCAAAACCTGTAAATATGCCTGTTAGTACAACATACCCTATACTTATTGAATCAGGTTCTGCCAGCAGTTGTGAACAGTCACCGAAACTCTTAGATACATATCAGCGCTTAGAAGAAGTAGGAGGGGCTGGAGAAATACAACTGAAGGAGGACCTAGCCGATGCTATGTTGGAATCGCCCGGTGTTAGAGAGTCTGGTAGGTTTTCCAAATATTTCTGAATAAATGAACTCGATGTTATTAGTAGTTTTTTGTTTTGGAGAAAATCTACCCATTGATCACAACTGGAAAAGAAATGCCTTTGAAACAACTAATTATTAATTTGCGCTTTCTTTTGCCTTCTATTTTTCTCCATGCATTACTAGGTTAATACACGAAATTCATTTATGCTTATATCTTTTATTGTTCAGTGCCAACATGAGTTTTTTTTTAAATGTTTTCCGAACAGTTAATGGGGAAAAAACTTGTGGTGGTACACGATGTGCTTTGCTATAATTTAATTTCCTTTAAACGGTATTGGTTCTGGCTAATAGGGGCTACTAGTGCATATCAGAAATAGCCAAAGGCAGGCAAAACTGACACTTAGATAGTAGCGTGTTTGTGTGCACCCTAACCATCTGTTTCATTTTATTTACCACACTTTAATTAGTGATCACGATAATTAATACGAATTGCTTTTTTAATTACCTTTTTTTATCTTGTTGTAAATTAAATTAAATAATCTGGGACAGCCGCATGATTGCATGACCCATTTCTTTGCATCGTTAAGTAGTTATATCAGTAATACCTGCCATTGGCTTTTTCTGTTCAGGTGGGCGGTGTGTGATAGTTTCAATGAAACCTCATACAACGGGTGTTGCCAAGGTCGTGAATCCATTAGGAACGGTGGTAACATTACATTCAGACGATGATACAGAAGTAGAAGTCACAGAAGACGCTGTGATCCACGAAAACTGTGACGAAGCTCTCTTTCGACCTGTCGTCGCTCCTAAACCTCATCTCTTCGCAGAAACTAAGCCTAAAATTTCAAGGAAACCTATACTCAAAAGTCGCACTTCTATTTCAGAAACCGTAAAGGCCAAACCTGCTGAAAAAACTAAAGATGAGATTGAATCTGGAAAACGAGCCAAATCTATAAAAGTTTATGACTTAGATAAAATTGAGAGTGCTAAAGTAAGATGCGAACCACCCCCTCAGTTAGTAGAAACCAAAATAAGAGCACAAACCAAAAGTAGCAAATCGGAATCAAAGTATCAGAGTAAATGTGAAATAAAAATCGACGTAGCACCCCTAAAAATTGAAGCAACACCTCTGAAAGTTGATGCAATACCCTCGAAAGTTGATGCAACACTCCGGAAAGTTGATGCAACACCCCTGAAAGTCGATGCAACTCCCCCAAAAGTCGACGCAACACCCCCGAAAGTTGACGCAACACCTACGCCGTCTTCGAAAAAATCAAAAAGCAAATCAAAGGTATACGCATTTTCTGATCGAGACAGCGACGAGAAATCTGCGTTAACCATTCAGGAAATCAGTAAGAGGGTATCAGAATTCAGTTCAAGACTAACTTCCGATTCTAAACCAGTTCTGAAGAATTTAATCACAACTCCGGATTTAATGGACGGCGTTGACGCCTTTGATTTTCCTTTGACGGTAAACAAATCAAGAAAACAGGAAAAAATTCGAGAAGACAAAGTATTTGAGTTTTGTTCGTTTCCAAAAAGCGACGACACATTAAAAGAAGATAAATTCGAAGATGCTCGAGATACAGCGGAAGCTTCCGAAACTTACACATCGTACAAAACTGAAATATCAAAAGAAACAAAATCGTACAAATCTAGTAAATATCAAGGATTAGAACCTGATGAAATTGTGTTTTCGTCGGAAGAGGAAAAAAGTTCGACGAAAAAACCTAGAAAACCTAAGACGAAGTTAGGTGTTAGATTGAGTAAAGGCAAGGATAGTTCGGAAAAAGATAATGACGGACCATCGGTTGAGGTTACACTTCCTGCACCTAAAAAGACATGGAGCAACATAGTGTCGACTAAAACAATCGAACCGGATGTCACGGATGAAGAACCGCAACCGATTTTAGACCTACCCGAAATCGAAAGTATCGAACATTTTACAATAGAACTGCCAAAAAAATCCTACTCGACTGTCGCAAAGCAACATTTATTTGAAATCGATCCGCATGAAGATGTATGCGACTCGGTTATTCTGTTACCTGAGAAAATTTACAAATCAAGTTCGATAACCAGAACGCTAGACGAATTTAACCTTTTAAAAATCGACACGAAATCATCTGACGATGAAAAACAAGAAAACGGCAGTTCACAGACTGAAACTACCGAAAGTGATGATTCCAGCAAAGTAATCGCGATGGACACCGAGGAAGATAGCTGCCAACCTGAAGTCTCGAAGAGTACACGTCCGAGTACCGAGAAGACTGTCAAACGAAAATCCAAAAAAAAGAAAAGATAAAGCTCATGCTGCCATATTTATCAGTATCAGTAAAAAAATCTTGTAGTTATTTGTTAAGTATCGAATTAAATAAGTATGATATTTTAGAAACTATGAAAAAAATATGTAAAAGTGTTCAAAATGTTATATTTAGCCATGACAGATTTTTTAAGGCAAAAATTAATAAATAACGGTAGCTATAACTTCTAAATAGATAGTGATCACTAACTTATTGGGTAATTTATTTTATGTATAATTGTTACTTGAGTAATTTAGAAAAACCAAAAAAAATCCAAAAATGGGGATTTGTAAAGGGCTCCGTTAAATTCCAAATTAATGTCGTCTCGTGAAACATAGAATGGCCAAAGAAGTCGTATTTGTTCGACGAAATTGTATTGGCTGCCCAGGACTTTAGAATCATGTAAGCTATATCACCTTGCTAAAGAACCAATTTATCAAATTATCAAAAACATTTAATCGTTTGGTTTTATTAAAATATATTTCTATAATAGCAGTTACAAAAAAAATCTGTAGGTAGAGTTACGTTAATTTTAGGGACAAACAAGAGTTACATATTTTTGAGTTTAAAATATAAAATCATAATCAAAAGTAATAAAAAATATTCGTTTAGTATGCGTAAAATTTATAAAATTAATTATTTTAGTTTTATGGATAGATAATAAATTCTAGATAACCGTTTAGTTTCTTTAATATATACTTAAAAGGAAAAAAAATCAAATACTTTACTTGACTGACATACATAGCTGGTTTATGTTTGTTAAGTTGTAGGAAATTTAAAAATAGTTGCGTTGCTAATTAGTATGGATTTAAAATAAATAATTAAACTTTAATTGAATCAGTATAATTTGTTTATTATTTTTTTATGTTTAACTAGGAAAAATTTATAAAATTACTTAAAAATGTATGTATATATTTGTTTTAAGTGTGACACTATTTGTTGTAGTTTAAACATTACTCATTGTAATTATATCATAATAGTTAAATTTCACCATAGGCTAGTGTATCATTACACATCTTAACGTTTTTAGGAATAATAAAGAAAAAAACAAAAACTCTTACATACTGTTTGATTTGTTGTGTGAACGAATATGAAAGGGTAAACTGCTATACTGTGATTTAACCTTCAGCTAAACAAAAGTAGTGCAGGTAATCGTAAAAAATTCATACACCCTGCTTTTTGTATCACTGCCTTTGCCACAGTAGTGGAACATTTGGCATCGCATGCTTGGAAAAACTACGGAAAGTATATCAGAATGTGTTTGTGGTGTTAATAAGGTTGTTAATTCAGTTTGAATTTTGTAGGAGGCGAACAATCAGCAGAATGCATTTACCGGGACGCTGAAGATTTAAGTTCAACAAGTAGTTTTAGCTCAGCCAGTCGAGCGTCACCTTCACCCTCTTATAGTGGTGAAAATTTGTTACATTTTCCAGGAGATTCTAGTAGCTCGCTATAGGTAATTTATGGGTACGAATTATAAATATTTATTGGTAGGGCTTTGTGTAGTCGACGTTATTTTTAAATGAATATCAAGTTCCTTGCCAATTCAAAGCGACCTTATCTTTTAAACCAATTTGTTTGTAGTGGTTTTTTAAAGTGGAAACATATAAAACTCATGTAAACATTTGATTTTTATTATATATAACGTTTGTTTGATTGTATACTGGGCGGTGAATTGCTTCACGCACCGTAGGAATTTTAATTGCTTCCCTAATTATTTTGGACCTAAAGAAAAAAGTGCTTGATACATGCATAATTTTCGATCTGTGCAACTGAAAAAGCGTCTTAACTTTAACAAAAATTACTGATGCCATGCAATTTGGGAATCAGCCAAAACAGATTAAAATTACATATATTTTATTGAATATTAGATATTACTTGCCAAAAACAAACCGGGCAATAAAACGAACAATAATTTCTCCGTCGACTTTTGCAAAAAATGAAGTTAAACGTACTTACTTCCATACGAAAAATGTTGCTTTTCGGGCTTGCTACACAACTAATTATTATTCAACAAATCTAACATGAAATAAAGTTATTTTATGTAACAATTTTAACAAGTGTAACTAATTGACAAGTTAAAGTGACAGCTAAAAAACAATTGCTTTTGTTTTTGTAATTCCAAGGCATGGCTGATTTTTGTCAAAGTGCAGTTCTTTACAAAAAACGTATTGACGGTTTTGGTCCAAAATAATTAGGGAAGCATTTTCAACGTTAAAAATTTTCCATGGTGCGTGAAGCAGGACTTATCCTAATACAGCGCAGGACTTGCGTATAACTAAGGTTAAATTAATTTTTAATTAATGACTAGACTTATTAGGCAATTATCTATTCTTAATTTGTTTTTATTATATTAGTGCAAATTTTTTAAAATAATAATTGGATGGTACAACCGAACATGATGTTGTTCGTTTAGTTTAGTACATTTACTCTTCACTATTTGGTGTGGTATTTGTAACATTTTTTTAAATTTTGAAATTGTTATGCAGAAATTGACTTAGGTATAATTTTTAGTCTGTAACGTCAATGAAATTATATTCGTTAACGCTGACTCTTTAACAGTTTTTATTGCAATCTATACAGAGTGGGAATTTCCTGCTTTTCTTCTAAACTCGCCTTTTTCTGTAATAACAGTTTCATAAAAAGAATATAATCACTTACGATAGATTCTCGTAATTTATTACTTAAAATATATAAAAATGTGATAAAATAAGTAGCTGCATCATAATTACTGTATTTCAATTTTTTTTAGTTAATTTTATAAATAGGTTAATTGCAAACACATGCTACGGTAATTAGGAATTCTCAAACAGACTGATTTTAAAGAAGTAATATGGTGCTTTCATAATTTTTAAACGTCAGAAAAAGGACTTAGTGCAATGCTGTATAGCAACTAAAATAGTAAAGAAGCCACTAGTCTTTTTGTATATTACCGTTGACTTGTGAAAACATTTGAACAATTTTCTAGTAGGTACGTTTATGGTGGTTATTTAATGTAGAAATTGAATCTTCCGGTCCCTTGTAGCAATATTTGATTTGTTTTAATTTTAAATATCAACTTTATGACAATAAATGCCAGATGTTAAGTAGCTTGACTCTAAAAAAAAAAAAGCAGGATAACATTGGAAAATATGCTTGGTTTCGATTTGCTGTCAGTGTAAACAGTTTGGTTTATGTATTAACAAATTATATTATGTCAGTGGAACTATGTAAAGCAAGTGCGTAAATCCTGGTATTTATAAAAGTAAAAACCATAAGATTTGCATGTTAAGTAAGTTATGTACCTATAATACATAAGGGGTTCAGCATGAAAAAATCATATACGTTAATGCTGAACATGTGCCCCTCCAATTGTTAGTAAAAGTAGTTAGAAAATATGGCTAAGGTGTTAAAGCGGAGTTGGTTTAGTTTAATCTATTTTTGAAAGACAGCAAACTGTTAAGAAATTGTGATGGAAACGAAATTCACATTTCATTTGTATTTTTTATACTGTAATAATAGGAATTAATTTTTTACCAATTACTTAAATGGTATCGATCATTTAAACTATTTTGTAAAATAAGTGATAATTTAAGATTACTGGTTGCTTGGTAATAAATTTACAATAAAACTCCAATAACTTTTCTTTCTTAACCCAGTTTTCTTTCACTTTAATTCCTAACAAATCAACGGCAAGTACAGGTTGCTTTAACATTTTAGTACAGAAAGTAACCCCGTCTCGGCACGAAGCAGACGAAACTGTGGTGCCCCAGACTACCTCTTCTGAGGCATCGCCTATTTGGTGCCAGTCTTCTATAGCCCGATGATACACAGAGCACCTCTATGGACAAGATCTTGGCCTTTGGGCTAGGTACCGGTTTGTACGAAGGCATCCCTTTGCAGTGAATGCATAATGGACCTACAGCCGCTGAAAGGGCTTTATCACTATGACAACCACTTTTGTTTTAATTAAAACAATTGCTATAGCAACGAAAATTACTTTATAATTAAAGTTTTAAATTTGCAATTACAGATTTTAATTATTATTAACATTTTAGTAGCGAGGCTCAAAATTTAAATAATTTCTTATGTAAAATATCCTGTATGTCTTATTAGTCACATGTTAACAGGTGTCAAGGTTGTACAGGTGAAGTGGGTGTGGTTAGAAACTTTGAATTTCATACATGCTGACTGTATTATAATATGACAAAATTGTGTTAGTAAAACAACACTACAGTATAAATGGCTGAAAATCCTGGTGGGTATGATACAAATGTCGCACAAGAAAGTTGCATTTCGGATCCAGTGGCTCCGGAAGCACGTTTCGAATGTCCAATTTGTTTAGCGTGGTTAAGGGATCCTATGCAAACATCATGTGGTCATAGGTTTTGTCGGAAGTGTATACAATCATGGTTGGAGTAAGTGTTACCTTTATAAAATACGACCCAGTTTTAATTATGAATTTGTAGGCGAGAGAAGGCATGCCCCGTAGACAATAAACCGTTAGATAAAGATAACGATATATTTCCGGATAATTTTACAAGGAGGGAAATTGCTCAACAGCGAATAAAGTGCCCAAATGTTGTTCGAGGGTGCTTTGAAGATTTGTCACCACTTGATGTTGAAATGCATGTAGTAACTTGTAAATTTGGACCACCGAAACTGCCTGATAACGAAAAACTTCGGTGTATATTTGTTAATGTTGGATGCGAAGGAAAATTCGAAGATGAACCTGAACAGCAGAGGCATCTCGAACAGCACATTCAAAAACATTTAATGGTACTGTACTAGCGAAATACTAAGTGGAAGAATCAATTGTTAACTTTAATTACCTAACAAATTCTGAAGTAAATGTTGGAATGTTATCTAAAGTAACTAAATTTTTAAGTATAGTAAAGTAGAAATTATAAATATGAATGACAGGAATCTAACGTTTGCTTACCAACGAGAGGAACTCGGCTGCCACATATGTGCGTTAAACTAAATTTTTCATTGTTATTCGTTTAAATTAATCAAGTGGCATGTGTTTTGTGGATGTCATATTTCACGTTTGTCAATTGTTTTTATTTACTATTAACAAAAACTTGTTGAAAATGGTAAAAATCATAATGCTTTGTTTATATCAGTTAGAAAAGCAGCAATCGATACAATTTGTTTATCGAATAATTAACATGCGTACTATTTAATGTGCATGTGTGGCAGTTATGATTCTTTCGTCTGAAATCTGAAGTAAAACATACATTTTTATTGGTTAAATTCCACATTCAGATTTGAACCCTGTTCATTTTGTAAATGGTAGAAAGTACAATGACAAACTTAAAGATAATATATTAAGAACATGAAACAAATATTTTAAAGTGAACGCTTTATAAAAGTTAAAGTTCGCCAATCTGCAAACATAAAGAATCTAATTATGCTGCTTATTTGTAGCTCTTAACCCAAGCATATTCTAAGCTAACTCTAAGTAATTCCGCTTCTACTAGTACAGCCGCAATTGCTCAGCAAGCAAATTTTTGGGATCCTCCAGCAAAAAGTGATCAAAATTCTACTGCGCAGAATGCAGGTTCAAACGAATCGGTGCAAGCATTATTAAGGTAAATAATTTTATTGATATCTAAATTAAAGTTCCAATCGCTTATTATTTTCTACTTAAAAACAACTTAAATTTGGTTAATATGAAAGTGAATGAATAACTGATTGAAGATAATTGTAATTGATCAGCCGCTACATTGTTTATTAACTATTAATATTTTAACAGGTCTTTGTACGAAAAAATAGTTATACTGGAACAGAAGAATCGTGAGCAAGATATAATAATAGCAAACATGTCGGAACAAATATCTGCAAGCAATTTAGCAATGTCAAAATTATCGCTGAGATATTGCAACGGTTGTTATTTATGGTACATTACCGATTTTAAAAATAAAACAAATCAAATGAGGAATAACCATCATATTATGCATTACAGTCCAGGATTTTATACGTCACCTAACGGTTATAAGTAAGTTTAATTTATGTTTAGTTATATAAAATCGTTTCATTGTACGACAATCGAGCTTCGAATGATTAACACGTTCACTGTGGGATTTTCATTACAGAATTACTGTGTTTTTATGCTCAACAGTTTATCAAAGATTAATCAATGCAAACACACCAAAAAAATTATAGATTTGTATGGGGCATCTTACATATTGAAAGGATGTTTTGGCATAGATGCAAGTTACATTTGTCTTTGCTCCATCCTATAAAAACATTTTGACGCAAAGGCCAATCTCTACTTTTGCAGTAGAAAATAATAAACTTCATGGAGGTTGGGGGTCAAAATAGCATCTTCAAAAATAGGCCTCAATAACCATGCCTTCAAAAACAGCGCTAATCAAAAATGTCGGCATCATAAACATTGCTGTTAAATAATAGTGCCAATCAAAAATATCGCCTTCAGAAATCGCATCAATCAATAACATTACCGGTTAAAAATGTCGACATCAAAAATATCGCCCGAAAATAATAATGTCGCCAACAGAAATGTGTTATTATTAATTCACAGTAGAGATGGGAAGTTCGATTCATTTTGGTGAATCAGTTCATTTGATTCATTCATCTTAACTGATTCGTTCTCGATTGATTTGCTGGTTTTGCTTAGATTAACAAGTGTTAACAAACACCGAACCGAGCGATGTAGATGTACCGGCATTGCAGTATTCGTTGATTCGGTCAGCATTCACTTGTCGGCTATCAGTTAATTTTTCTTCCATTCCATTATTCTTCTTATTATCTTTTCCATATTGCTTCTCATTGAGATTGACAGAAAAATTATTTGTCATCGTTTTATTGCCTAGTTCAATTTTAGCAATAATTGTCAAATGCTCAATAAAATATAATTTTAATCTGTCATGGCTACCATCTTTTTGTTTCCCAAATTCCAGGGCATCAGTGATTTTTGTTAAAGTGTAAGATTTAATTTCCACAGATTTTCAGTTACATGAAAATCGAAAATTTTGTAAAAATGCTTGAATGGATCCAATATTTTTTTCTCTAAACAAGCAAACAAGTCTAAAATAATTAGGGAAGCAAATATTTACATATTAAAAATGAAACAATTCATCACCCTGTATATGAATAACAATTTTCCTTGCAAGTTGAGCACTTTCCACAATGAACGGGTTAACGAATATAATTTTAATGTTAGAATATTTTAGATTATGTATACGATTTAATCTATCACTGAAAGACCCAAGTTACATAGCTATTTTAATCCATATGATGAAGACTGATCACGATAATAGTTTAGACTGGCCGTTTAGCGGGCGAATATCCGTTACTTTAGTTCATCCAATGTAAGTCCCGTATTGTTATAATTGTAAGAATTTAATAATTGCTCGCAAATTTTAGAGAATCATTCCATAACATGAGAGAAACGATGATGACCAGGCCCGAATTAGAAGCATTCAAACGACCCATACAAGATTTAAATCCTCGCGGATTTGGTTATACAGAGTTTTCATCGATCGACGACTTATTCACACAAGGATTTATAGATAATAATCAGTTAGCAATTAGGGTTCATGTTCAACCAGTATAAAGAAACAAGTGCTGTAATATTTTGTATTTTTTTACAATAGTACATCACATAAGATTGAAAAGATATATGACTTTGGCAGTTATCCCACAGGGTATTACATGTAAGAAATGTTAAATAAGGAACCTATAAACAGAAAAAAATAGTAAAAAGTATATATCACACAATATTTTTAATGTTGTAAACAAAAGTGATTGCTAAGACAGTTTATTTTACATAAGGGAATGTAGTTATTTGTAAGAAAATTATATTTTTTAAATAAATTTTTAAAAACGATTCTGGAAAACTGCCGTTTACAACTAATATTCCCTGATTATCAAAAATACAGCGAAATGCTTATGATATGCAGTGATACCGACTTAAGTGTTATAATAAAATTAGTCAACGAGAAAAGAGAGCATTAGCATCACGTTTTACTGTTTACTACTTGCACATTTGCAAGTTACATATTCACTTATTAGCTTTTATTGGGTACAAGATGTCAAATAATTCTTAAAAACTGTAATAATTAACCCCCATTAAAAGTCAATTAGTTGTTTACGAAACTTGCTGTACCAAAAGCAACATTGTCTTATCTGCATAAATTATATTGCTAATATAAACATCAATAGAATTGTATAAACATAACTTTTGCAACAAGAAACTTCAGTCCAAAATGTTTTCAGTTTCAATACGCGATTTGCCGTAATTACATATTGGACTAAAGTAAAATAGATGAGCCAGTTTTGATTTGTGATTTTCCTATAATTGTACGGAAATAATTTTTAAAATACTAATGAGGTGAACAATGTCTAAAATAAAATATCGGGAGATCCATCTTTTAATATTATTTAGGTAACAAAATTTTTCTACTTTATCTATTTTGACTTTGACTTTGAGCAGGTGACACTTAGCGAATGAACATTTAATAAACGCAACTAGACTCTACAAATAATAAATAATTTTCGAGACGTTAGTGCGACATCTCTCTGAAAACAAAAACTAAATACACATTAAATAAAAATAAACTTAAAAGCTTAAAACATTTGTGCTTCCAATTATTGTTTTGTATCTGTTTAATATTTAGATAAATAACGATTTGATATAAAACAAATAACATTTATTGTCAACCTACATATAAAACAGATCGTTATGACTAAAGTAGCTTTGGATTGTAGCTTTACTGAAGACAAGCTTGAAGCTTCTCTATCCATTCTTGTGCAGAAACGGCGTCTGCCGCACAAAAATTATACGTACGTCTCGAGGTACGCAGCTGAAATTAATTTCATTTTCATTTTAAAATACAGAATTATGATCAGGAATAACACTTACATCAAAGAATGATTTATCATCAGTTTTTTTAGGTGGTCCAGGTGCAGGCGGTGCTTGAGTTACCGACATAACTTCGGCTAAATCTTTTGGAATAAAAAAAATATAGAGAAAGTTAGGTATATAAAAAACCAAGCTTTTACCTATAAATCCTTTACAATGGGAATCTTCCATTGCATCGTAATATCGTAACTGGTGTTTAATAGAATCTAAGACGAACCATCGTTGCTTCCAACCTTTCAGAAGTGCACCACGTTTATATAAATAACCTTCATGAGTACGATTTTCAGCAACATTCGACGAGAATTGTTCATAATACTGCTGACTGGAAGTTTGTCTAGCACTACCTATTAATTATAAAAAAAACAAACTTATTTTATATGAATATTATTTATTTATTGGGTGAGATCTGTGTTGGAAGCATTTCAACCTGCTTAGGCTACTTGAACCACTAGAAGTTTGCTAGATTTAAAAGGCTCTGGTAAGGATCTTTAGTGGGAACTCAAGCAGTTTGACTGCGTCGATCGTCCACGACCGTTCAAAATTTCAAACACTTGTAAGCATTACAGTAAATTTCGACTCTAAACGAACACAACCGTCCTCGACTGGTGATGGGAACAATCGAATAATCAGTAATGGGATACCTTCCACAATCAAATGATCATTCAGAATACGAATGATCACTTGGAACTTCAAATGCGCATGATCATTCGGTATAAGAACGATGCAACGCTCCGATGTCGCACAAAGCGAATGAAAATCATTGGGATTTGGTTTAGTATTGAATAATCCTTTTAGGGTTCAGTATGAACTTCATTCAATCACAATGCTTGCTTATTTGAGTACCAAAACAAGAAATAAGAAACGATGTTTATCTTATAACAACAAATGAAAACTAAACTACTTTCCTATGAACTGTAAGAAAAATAAGTTTATCTTTGTCTGACACTTGCTTTATTATAACCACATTTAACAAGTGCAGGCGAGGCCGTTGCTGGACAACAATTACTTGATTAGGATAGAAATTCATTCGTCGTTTGTTATTCGTCCTTCACTATTCGTTTGATTGTGCTACTCACGACAACAATCGAAACATTCCGGATGCCGACAACAATCGAACAATTTGATTTTTTTCATTCGCATTCGCCTATTGCTATTCTCAACTGATCAGTTTCAAATTCCAATCTGTTGGGAATTTGATCAATTTGGTTGAAGTGGTCGACGATAAGTGAGGTTATATGTTAGTTATTTTGTTAAATATGTGTTTATATCACACTTCTATAATAATTTTGGAGCCTTTCTTCATCACTCCATAATTAAGAGCATAAAATAAAATACCCTCTGTGCTGTGTAGTTTGAGGCAGGTTTGTTGGAAATTGATCGATAATAGTGAGGTTATGTGTAAGTTATTTTGTTAAATAATAATTTGGAACTTTTCTTCGTCACTTCATAATTGAGTGCATGAAATAAACTGCTGTGCAGTTTGAAACAGGTCTTTTGAAAATTTGATTGATCTGGTTGAAGCAGTAGATGATAAGTGAGGTTATGTGTAAGTTATTTTGTTCAAAATGTGTTCATATCACACTTCTATAATAATTTTATAACCTTCCCTTTTCTCTTCTTCTTCGTCTTTGATCAACTAGTTTGAAATTCCAATCTGCTGGAAATTTGATCAATCTGGTTGAAGTGGTCGATGATAAGTGAGGTTATGTGTAAGGCTAAGGTACCTTGCTAAATATGTGTGTTTTTATCACATTTCTATAATAATTTTGTAGCCTTTCTTCGTTATTCCATAACTAAGGACATAAAATAAAATATTCTCCCTGTGCTGTGCAGTTTGAAACAGGTCTGTTGGAAATTTGATTAATTTAGTTAAAGCGGTCGATGACAAGTGAAGTGATGTGTAAATTACTTTACTAAATATGTGTTTATATCACACTTCTACAATTTTGGAACCTTTCCTTTCCTCTTTTTCTACATCTTTAGTCAACTAGTTTAAAATTCTAATATGTTGGAAATTTGAACGATCTGCCTGAAGCTGTCGATCATAAGTGAGGTTATGTGTAAGTCATTTTGCTAAATATATGCGTTAATTTCACACTCCTATAATAATTTTAGAGCCTTTCTTCAACACTCCATAAGTAAAGGCACGAAATAAAATATTTTCCTTGTACTGTTTCCGTGTTAAGAAAATTTCACGAACCCACGTACTATGAGTCAATTTTGCTCTTTTGTGTAACACATATAGTACTAGAACCTTTTCCTTTGATTCACTACAATCACTCATTTTGTTGAAGAATTTCTTAATACAAAGCAAAACAAACAGCAATTTACGTTTCCTACTCTAGTAATAAACTGAGGTTATGTAATAAATTGAGGTTATGTAATAAATTGAGGTTATGTAATAAATTGAGGTTATGTCTAAATTTTGATTACGACAATTTGAACGATTCTGTGTGAGGTTACTATTTAAAAAACTATTGATAAAGAATATGGTCCCTCATGGTAGATCACGCATGGTCATGGACAATCTGCTCTGTCTGAGTTCTAACTTAATATACTGCATTAGCATTAAATCCAGTTTCACTTTGTATCCAGTAGAGAGTACACTTTGATGTAGTTTTACTCTTTTCGCATTAAATTAACGATTAATGAAAATCCACTTAGCAATTAAAGCTTTAAATCGAGACCATCATTTACATGATACTAGCCGTAGTAAAACCTAAATCTGTGGTTTACCAGAAGAAAATTACATACCGGAACTAACAGAACCATTATCACCCCCACTTCTTGTAAGCGTTTGCGATACATTTCCATCAGCAACGGCTTTATATTTTGTGCAGTTCTTAGGAACACCGTCCATACATTTTTCATGACAACTATAACCGCAATCCATGCATCTCATTCCAGTCTGCAAATAAATAAATAAATTTCATCAGATTTAAAAAAATTCAGTTACTAACCTTTACAGGTCCCCATAGTACATTCGCACACAAATCACAGTATGTGGGAGTAGTATAATTATATCTTTCAAACCGATGAGGATGTGAATAACCTAAGGAAGCTTCGGCAGCACCAACCATTTTTCCACGCATTAGGATTTCTAACGTTGACCTTTTATGGAGTAATCTACCATGAGATCGTACTAACGCTGTACTAAACGACGCATGGCGCTAAAATAATGTTTGTTGATATTGTTTAACTTAATCTTCCGGTTAACTTACTGTTAAGGAATCATTTGTTGGAAGCTCTAATTTATCCCATAAAACTTTCCATTTTTGTGGTAAATGACCCAACTCAGCTTCAAGTTTATGGATTTCTTCCAAAAGATGACTGAACGCATCTGGTACGCTTTTGTTAATTCCGTCGTAACTGCAAATGTAATTGTCAAAAAATCTTTCATACAATTTATTATGCAGATCAGCCTAAAATTTTTGTTCAGAATATGGTAAGTATTCGAGATCTCTACAGGACATCCAGCGCCATTTACATAATACCCACCCTAAAGTAATAGCTTTCCGTGATGATTTGTTAATTATACCATCAGCAGCTTCGGATTCTTCTTCCTGTTGCGAATCCATCTGAATTATTTCAAGGTCATAACTTGGCCCATGCTTAAGGTCTTCATCTAAATAATATTCCCAAACATCAAGAACAGGCAAGTGTGACTGTGGCCGCAACACCTACAAAAACACATTATAGTGGCTGCTCGAAATCATTTTAGCAATTCTTTTACAGGATGTTCTAAATCCGGTGTGTACATAAAATTGAAAAACAATGGGCTTCGTGCATTTTGCTTTTCAATGTAATCAAACACGCTTTGGCCTAAATTCGTTCCAGAGAAAGTTCCTGCCATTCGTCCTCCTGGATAAACACCCTCATCGTCTGATCCTGTATCTACACTTTTATGATGAGACGTTAAAGAGCCTCGTTTGTCTTCAACAGCTGCAACTCCACTTTCTACTCGTTCTAATTCACAGTCAAAAAGAAACGTGCGAAATCGACATGAAACTGAATGATATGCTAGGAATCGCAGGTAATATTCGTTGAATTCAAAAGCTAGTGGAAATTGTTTTTGGATCTGAAATTATCTGTGTAACTGATTTGTTTAATACTGGATATCCGGATATAACTTACTTGATGAATTACATCCAAAAACTGTAAAAACGTTGGCGCAAACCCACTCGCTTGTGAATTAGGACTAAAATTACTGCGATGACTAAATCGATGTCCGAAGCCGATCCATTCCTTTTCGACTAATACTCTAAAGCCTTCAATTGTACGATAATGAGGATCTAAGCATAACTGAGCTACTGACGACACTTGAGCCGTAATATCCCAACCGTCTTCTAAACAAAGCGCAACACTGGAACCCTGTAAATCTAACAAATCGACAACTGCTCCAGACAGTTGCATTATATTTTGTATTTGCTGTAACCATTCCGAATTCTCTACTAACCTGAAAACAAATAAAATTGGAGAGGTTATAAACAAAGGATTATATCAAGCTTACTTATAAAAACTTTGTTCAGGTTCAGCGTTTTGTGCGCTCGGTATACAAGCACGCATCAGTTTCTTAAAAGCAGCCTTTGTATGCCTAACATCATAATACTCTACCGGTATAAAATCAGTCTTTGGTGAAGATTCAATTTTGACGCCCTTCATATGAGCTTTTTCCCCTACAAATTTTTTTATTTTATTTAACAATAGTCCATTGTAATTATAAATCAATAAATACCTAAAATATAAAGCGCAGCCCTTTGGAAAGTATGTACCCCCTCAAGTCCAGCGTCACAATCCGTAGAATGTCGTACATTACCCCTGGGTTGAGGCACGCTACTTAGGGAAGCTTGCGAACTTTGTCTTCGATCTTTTAGCGACCCCCAACGACCAAAATTTTTAGGTCCTTTACCTCCGCTCGATCGAGGAAATACACTGCCGTAACATAAACTTGTAGACAATTTTACTAATTATAAAGTATCCTTACCCTAGAGTACCCATTGCCTTATTAAAAGGATTTGATCGTCTAGCTACTTCTGGTGTAAGTGTTCCACCGATAAGTGGATCTTCGGCTGCAAGTAACAACGAATCTATACTCAAACTGCTATCAGACATACCCCACGCTGAGCCTTGTCGTAAAGCAAATAATGGAGTGGCAGTTACTAATGCTGAGAGGTATCTTTCCTGAAGTTATAGTTAAATAAATAATAAAGCAAAACGAACAACTGATAAAAAACTAAACCTGTTCTAAGGACGATGTTGTTTCAGTTCCTGTAGATGACGCAGGTGCTGGATGACTCTTCAGCATTCCCATTACACTTTTCCCATGATGCCCAGCACCTCGCAACAGTAAAGCTTTGGTTCTTGGATGACGCCACGTAATGGACGGAATTCGTCCCTGTCGATAACAACGACAAAATCTTCTAATACTTTCATCGGTTACCGCAGCTGGTACAATGAGCAGCGCTGGATAGCTAGTAACAACATACATAATTATCATATGTTTACAAAACATCATAAACAACATACCTTCTACACATCATATATAACGTATTGACCGTGGTAAGTCTAAACTGTTCAGTTTTTTGTTTGGGATTCGATGGTGAATTACTGGAATTATAAAGACCGATTCTTTGCCAGTCTTTTATATAACTTCTTTCTACTAAACGTTCTAAGGTTTTCGCATCCGTAGGTACAGGTGCAGCCACTGAAGAAGGTGGACCGGTTTCGAAATCATCAATGGATAGATCATCATCATGTCCAAAATCATCAGGAGGTAAACTCATACGACCAGGCGATGTCATGTATTTGTTACTGTTACCGATATTCATATTTGGTAAAACGTATTTTTGCCTCTTGTCTTTTTGTTTAAAACCCGCTTTACGGGCTGTTTTTAAAAGCGTTTTCTTAGCGAATCCTCTGTAATAACAAAAATCATCGTTGTGATTAAAAATTATTCAAGAGAATTTTGGAAGCACAGTAGATTAAAGGTTTATTCATTTGTTTGCTGAATTTGTTTTCAATGAAAGAAAAGACGAAGATCCCGTAGTTGGCAGATGTGAGGAAGGGAATAATTTCCAGTTATGGATGGTCAAAATGAATGGATCAGAAACCCTTTTGCTGATTGTTTATTTTCAACAGGGTTGTCACTGACATCCAAAGAAGAAGGTAACTTGGCAGATCTTCCGTCTGGTGTTTTTGGAAGTTTCCCTGGCAGATTTTTGTTTTAAGAATGAAGGAGATGTATCCAGAACTTTCACGAAAGGCAACATTGCTTTTAACACAAAAATCGCAGAAAATAATTTTTCCCAGCTCACAATTATGAACTTTAAGTACCGAAATGAACTTGAACATGTTAAGACTGAAGTTGTCAACTATAAAACCGAAGATCACACAATTTAGAATGCAGAAACAACCCCACAGGTTCCACTAAGTTTTACTGTTAAGTATCAGTATAAATCTGAACCTTTTTTATGTTTGTAATTAGAGAAAATCTTTAGTATTAATATAAGATTAGTGAAATAAATAAATTAATTCTTACATTTGCGATCTTTCTTTTTTTGCCGACTTTTTTTTTTTTTAATTTACTTGAAACTAGGAACCCGAATAAAAGAGTTTGGGAATCACTGTTCTACACAATTGAACAAAACCAGAACAGGCGCTCAATAACAAACAAACACGCTTCGTTACTCTAATCAGTTCAGAGAAAACAAAAGAATAAACCTTAACTGTTTACTTTGCAACCAGTTCTTACAGGTTCAAATCTCGATGGTGGCATGAAAAATTTTCAAGAGTCATTGAAAGTTAAGAAAAAAAACTTACCGAAGAGTTGCATTTTTTTCTTTGCTTTTATGCAACGGCGTTTGAGCTACCACAACTTGTCCTGTAAAAGCAAAATGATGAAAGACATCCGGTGGATATCTAACTTTATGTATCATTTTTCTCATCGAATCAATATTTTCTGGAGTGACTTCTTCATCGAAAGCCAATTTTAACAATTGGAAAGTACACGACCGTAACTGTAAACCTTCCTGAAGCCACTGATCTAAGTGGGCAAGATACTGAACCGTCACACGTTTTTCTTTTGTTAACGACATCACTGGGAAAGATCTCACGACCACTTGTTCACAAGCTAAAAAATCGAATTTATTCAAGTATTTAGTAAAAATAGTAAATAATAAAAGCTTACCAAAAGAATCGCAAGGAATTCCTTTAAAGACTATTCTATAATTAGTAAGGAAGATAGCTCCTTCTGCTGGTAAAAGAGGCGGTCCTCCGAGTAATCCTGCGGTACTTTCTTCCCTTCCATCTGGTAACAGATATACACGCAGCCCATCCGTAATAACTTCTTCTCCTGGTAACAAATTCGGTGTAAGTATCTTGGGTTTCTGAATAGGTGGCAATCTCTTGGATTCTCGATGGACCGCTTCCAATGTCTCTATGTGTATGTGAACAACGCCGGGAACCATTTGATGTAAATTTCGAATATGTTCCCGACTTACGCCACCTTCGTTACAAACTTTATCGACAAAACGAGTCACAAGCCTTATTACTTGTGCGCCAGTTTCTCCTTGTTCTTGCTCTTCAAAACCAGATTCTGCATCTGCACTGTCACTCTCTGCAACACTGATGAAAAACAACGTCAAGCTTTAAAGATCAACAACTTAAAAGGTACGTTATACCTATTAGCGATACTATTACTTGCTCTTTCTTCATCATAGGTGTGATCTTGTTTATGAGAACGATTTCCAATATCCAGCGGAATAAGAAGGGAGACCATTCGATTGGCATAATGTATAGCTTGACTGTACATGGTACTTTCTTCGCTTGTTGTTAGTTCTTTTTGTTTTTCTGGATCAATTGTAATCCATATCCTCATTTGTTCAGCGGCGATTTCAAGTGCACTCGGTTCTTGAACCCTGTTTAAAATAGAACGTCTATTCTGCCATGTGAAATCTTTGCTATCACGCGGAGACGTCGGAGTTAAAATGAGATCATTGCCCAAGCGAGGTGAAATACTATCCAATCGGGGTAAGTACAACGCTTTTATATCTTTTTGGACATCTTGATAAAAGGCTGCTTCCCAAAATTGTTGATTTTGCCAAACAGCATGCTCCTTTTAATTATAAAAAAAGTATAAAACGAGTTGATTAGTAATATATTAAAATACCTGAATACAAGTGTAAGCAAATTGTATAACCCCGGTACATAATTTTCGACAAAATGCCGTTGCTAAAGGTAGCAACGCAGCAGCTACGCCGTGTTCGTCCATAGACGAATCGTCTTGAAGAGCACAGTTCATTAAACGTACTACTAAATCAAACTGTTGGTGCTCCAACATCGCTTTATTTCCAATTACATGCTGGCTTAATTCGTTACATAAAGCAAGTCGGGCTTGCTTTGATTTTAATGCTCGTAGAACGGCTGGAAACGTTTTCCGAGCGTCTGAGATTTTATTTTCAAATATGCAATTAATACAATTGCGTAAAACCTAAAATCACATTGAAAGCACACTGATATAAGGATATTTAATTAACTCTTACCTCGAGTCTTCTTACGGAATTACTGAGAATATTTTTATTATCATTTAAGTTTGAAATATGTTGTCCCATTGGAACAATTCGAGGTTGAATTGGTCTTAACGAAGCTAACCTTAAATAAGTAATTTTTTTATAATATAAAAAATTTCAAGTTCTAATTTAAATTTTTATGTTAAAGAAAATGAATTTTAGACAACATTATTTTGGAAGTAACCAAATGAAGCTTACCAAGCATACTCCCCGCTACGCACAAAAAATAAATTCGTTTAGAGAACTGCTACTTTAAAATAAAGGACTAGAAACTTACCTGGATTTTAGATTATTCTTAGTTAGACCTTCGGCAATAATGCTTTGCACCTGGCTTGGATGAATCATACGAAACGGTGGTTGATGTATTCTTGCAAATGCTCCTTCGGGAGGAACTAGAATCTTCTGCGCATACGATTGCGGATTTGGATTTTCATTAGTATACAATTGTTGCGCTAACTCTTGTATATGCATCAATAACATTCTGGGATCTTGTATTTCTAACTTAAGCAATTCACCAAAATTGCTATAAAGCTCGTCCCATACATCGCAAGGTCGCCATGGAGGTCCTCTTTCAGCAACGAAGCTTGTAAAAAACATGCAATCCAAAACTCTCGTTGAAAAATCACAGTCTATTAAATTTCTTTCGCCCAAAAACGCCGCTTTGTGGAATGTTATTACTGGCTTTGGATGAATACGGATTAATGTTAAACAACTACGGTACCCTTGTAAAAGCTGAGCGAATGTTCTCATGAAAACAGCTCGAATTTCTTTGTCTAACATAGCCGGTTGAGGGGCTCGTACAGCAAGAGGTGGGAATGCATAATCTGCGCTGCTTAATTCCGGTTGTAAAATTAGGCTTAAAGCTTCTTGTGTATGACTTAGAAGTGGTTCTGGTAATAGCGGTAAAGAAACACCGTCGGGAACCATTATCGAACCTCCATCTAAATCAGCCACTATGACATCCATCTAAAGTGTAAAGTACGTAGTAGTTTGAGATGTGAATAGTAACAAAAAAATATATTAAACATACCAGATCGGAAACTTCTGATTTTAAAGACGAATGGACACCGATAACAAAAGGCGTTGGCGTAGATAAAACTTCAACTAGAGCCGCAGGTAAAAGAGGTATATAAACGTGATTATACCGAAATGGATACATTAAGGCTGTTAACGCTCGACATGCCTCTGTTAGACGGCTGTAGCTCTTGGAATGGAAGAGGATTTTGTGTTCAGTCATTATGGCACAAAATAATACTAACACATTCCGGATTCCTATTCAAAGAGCGTTTTAAAAATCCATACGTTATAATAACATAAAAACTAACCTAATTGGTGAAATAACAAATTAACTGAAGCGTGTGTAACAGGTAATGAGGGGCTTATAGGCGGTTGTAGGGCTTGCCGATCTCCAGCACCGATGCTGAAACGTACTTGTGGACCCCCTGGTGGTGGTACTTGGATACACCCTATTATATTTCCTACTAATGTTTCCAAAGGTACAGCAATATTTTCTATGTAAACTGTATAGATAATGCCTAGACAATTCTAAAAATGCCTTTTCAGTAAGTAATTCGTACAAATAATAAAATAAAACTTACCCGAAACGTTTCTATATAATCTAATCTAGAAACAAGTACTAAACATTTTGGTGCATACATTATGCTGTGATGCATTATTGTAGGTATTGGTCGCACTAATGGAGCTTCACCTTCCACTGGATCTTCTTCCTTTTAAATGAGTTAAACCGTTTGTAAAACTGGTAGTTATGCAAGCTTTTAGAATTTTGTCATTAATATCAATGAGAACTATCTTTATTTGCTTATTAAGAAGAGGTTTGTAAAGGAATAGTTGATAACTTACTTCATCTACAGGTTTACTAGGGGTAATAGAAACAGTCTCATTAAAACATAAACAAGCACAATAATGTCGGTTTGCGTCTATATCTGTAAGTACAGAGACAAAAAATTGGGGTTCTTGTCTGTCTGTTGAAAGGACCCATCCTGAAGGTTGGCAGAACTACAAGGAAAAACAATCAGTTTACATGTTTGATATCTTATTTTATTTATAACAACGTACCCATTCTATTCCTTCTATAAACGGAGTGTCAGGCCAGTCTTTTTCTGGAAATCTTTGTATAATGATGCCACTGCTCATTCCACCGCCTAAAAACATAAAATTGTAGCTTTCAGGGTGAGGACTAAGGTAAAAATATTAAAACTTACGGTCTTTTACATGATCATAACCGACAACAACAAAGTAATCAGCTAACCGTGACATTTTATTAAAAAATTTAATATAATTTTAATTTTACTAAAATTGATTGTAAAATAAGCATTTTAATAACAAGTTTGTGCCTCGTCATTAATAATTCCAAGTTAAATTGCAGACTATAACCTAATTGGTAATGGACTTTGACGTTTCACCGATTTGACAGCCACGGTTCGGTGCAAAACACAAGCATTCCTCGTGTTTTGGGCAAGATGAGTAATATTTGGTTCCGTGAAGATAAGCTGCGAGTTATCATTGAAAAAGACCACACCCACATTAATTTCAATAAATACATTCTACGCCATTTTGGCACCGCCAAAACCGACACTGACAAACGTTCAGTGAAACACTCTCAGTCTCGGACGAAAGAAATGACTAAAAAAACTAAAAAAAAATTATGATGTAATGTAATTTACATAAATCGCATGCTTAGTATTTAATTTTTTCAAATTTTCCTCATATTTTTCCGCTTGCTTTGTGCACAAAATAGATAAGATTTTTAGTCCGCCTGTATATTTTTGCATTTGTAGGTAAGTAGGTCGAATGTATCTTTTTTTTTTTAATTATCAAAATCGAAGAAAACATCCTTTTGCTCCACAGTACTTATTTCAGTTCTGGTGTGATTAAATTCGTATTTATGTCATACCTCAAATTTGTTATTGTACACAATTAATCTATGAAAAAAAATGAATTTTTGTATAATGTGATTTTTTAAAAACTCAATTGCAGCAGGCCGAGTTCTGTCTTAATAACCTTAGAACTGTCTGTATTAAGTCAGAATACAGCCTGCTGCAATTGAGTTTTTAAAAAATCACATTGTATGTGCCTTGCCTAATTAATAATTAATAAAAAATTCAGAATTAATCCGTTTAAATCAATGAAATATACACATATTTTGTGTAGTAATTAAATTAGTTATTAAAAAGCATAGAATATACCGAACCTTTGGATATGAAACAGGAGCATCCTTAAATTATGTAACATCCTATATACAAAGCTCCTTTTTTCTTGTGCAATAGTTCAAATGAAACAAATGACAAGTGACCCATGTGGTTTGTAACTTGTATATTGTGTTATCAGGAGTAAAAGTGTCATTTTGTGTGCCGAGCATGACGTTTGAACGATGAGCGCTAGCGAGTCGGACAATTTCATGTGAGGCACACAAAATCACTTGTACTCCGAATAGCACATCTTACTTTTTCTTCAAACGTATAAATTAAAAGCAATTCAGCAAGAAAAATTAAAAAAAGTCAAAAATGAACGTCATACCAGCTGTCATTGCTACGGGTTGCTTTGTTATAAAAAATAAAAACAGAAAAATTACGAATTGCCATTGGCTCATTTCGTGTCACTTTTACTCCTAGTGTAAAAGTGAATGTTTAACTGTGTGTATCCAAGTCGTGTTTTTCTGACGTTTGAAGAAAATAGTATATAAGTATATTGTGTTATTAGGAGTAAAAGTGTCATTTTGTGTGCCGAGCATGACGTTTGAACGACGAGCGCTAACGAGTCGGACAATTTTATGCGAGGCGAATGATCAAAGTTGACAAAAGAGCATCATTTTTTGTTTACTAACGTGTTATTTGCCATAAGCATTAGAATTTTGATTCGATTTTGTCCACTTTGACGAATAGTTAATTTAACCAAGCTGTTAAATCGTGCAACCCACCCTAAACCTGTTATTGTGATATGTGGAGATTCATTCAGTTTGCTATCTAACCATATAGGGCGTCTTGATTTTTAAGGCGGGTTGTTGGTAACTGCATGAGATCTTCGTTTATTATAGGTACCTATTGCCTTATCCCACTTTCTCTTATATCGATGGCTGCCTCTTTTGCTAATTTACCGATATATTCACTTTTTGGTCGAGATACCTTCACAATTTAATTGCATATTACGGACTGATGGTCCTATTATTTTAGTCATTGGTCCTGAGAAGGGCTGTCAGTTCTTGTAAGTATGTTATCACAACTTGCCATATATTATTACTTTACTAGTCGTCTCTCTTAATCGCTTCTCTGTTTGTGTAAACTTTTAGCCGGCTTTCGCACGTTGCTCAGGGTGTACCACTAGGAGGATCCACACTTACACCCCGGGTATCATAAAATTTTGTAACATCCTATATATAAAGTCTATAGTTTTTTTTTTCTTGTGCAATAGTTCAAATGAAACAAATGACAAGTGACAACACGTAGCAACAGAGGTTAATGACAGTTATAAACTGTCACTTAAGAGCAGTTTTATTTGCTTAAATGTGTATTTTGTTTAAAAACCATGTCAACAACTCCAATTTCACCCCAAAATGTACAACAAATTGTAGATTCTAATCCAAATCATATAAAGATATTCAAAGTAATAGTTGTTGGTGACTCGAACGTTGGAAAAACCTCATTAACGTATAGGTTTTGTGAAGGGAGATTCTTAGATGCTTCTGAAGCTACTATCGGTGTAGATTTTAGAGAACGAACATTAAACATTGATGGTGAAGATATAAAAGTAAGTTACTCAGTCATTGCCTTTTAAGTATTGTCGAGCATCTGTCGTTAGTTACAGCTATGGGATACTGCAGGACAGGAACGATTTAGAAAATCTATGGTGCAACATTACTATCGTAACGTTCATGCTATTGTAATTGTATACGATGTTACAAATAAGTCGTCATTTGATTCTTTAAAACACTGGCTTGATGAATGCGACAAACATTGTTTTACGGACATTCCTAGAATTCTCGTTGGAAATAAATGCGATGAACAAATGGCAGTTAATACGAATTTAGCACAACGATTTGCAGATCAACATGACATGCCGGTAATTACTTTAGCATGATTATTATACGACAATAAAACAGGTTATTTTTTAGGTATTTGAAACTTCGGCACGTCTTGATTCTCACTGCGATAATGTGGAAGCTATTTTTCTAACCCTTGCGCATAAATTAAAAAATCAAAAACCTTTAATATCGAAAGGGCATGTTTTACAAGAACCTAGAAGATTTTCAAGATCTGTAGCTGCTATAGAAGATGGTCAAGGTGGTTGTCCATGTTGGTAATAAAATTATCAAATATTTATTTAATGTTAATAAATTGTTAATCCAGGGACACGTTTTGTATATACTGTATTTTTAAGATATTTAATTTTATATGTAGGTAATAGGATGTAAAGTAAATCTAAAATTGTATTTTGTTCTATTATAAATGTAACTCAATAGACTGTACAAATGAATCGAACTTGTTTTCAACGTTTTACTCACATTAATTGCGTAGTAAGCTTCTTATATGAGTACTAATAAAATCATTTACTGCTTGTTTAATTTTTGAGATGTAATAACATTTCTAAGATTAAAGAGCAAGTTTGCGGTGGCAAGCTATAAATCAATTGTAAATAATTTTAAAACAGTAGTAAATAATAAACAGGGTGCAGTATTATTCATAATTTATTTAAATTCACAAAATACCAGAACAATTTACATCCTTAAAAATGGTTATTTAAATTAAACATCGGCATGCTTTCGAAATTTAAAAGGCGTCAGGATCTGTACAAACAAAAAGAAATTCTATTTGTATTTATACAAGAGTATTTATTCTTTACAGGCAAAGGAAAAACAAAAATTAATTACATATAACTTCTTATGCAATGAACAGTATATATTTCTCGAATCACAAATTACTTAGAAAACGTTTTTACAAATGTTGCCACTGCGTTGCTACAATATTATTACTAGATTCGATAGCTCTAGCGATTTCTTCATGAATACTATGACTTAACCAAAGAGTGTGCAATTTCTTATATCGTTCGGTGCATAAGCGTAACGGATTTCCACGTCTTAAACCTTGATCGGTTTCTCCGTAATCGTCCAAGTAAGGTGGAGATATAAAACATCCTCTCATGGGACTTGCTAAAAATAAAATTTCGCATTCTCTAACACGCAGAAAGACTCCAATTCCGGCTCCACATTTGTAAGCATGGTAATTACAAGCCCCTACTATTGTTTTGTTCAGTTCTGTTTGACAACAGTAACTTTGCGAGCACAAAATTTCACCACAAACAAGACACATGGTAGGATTCCTAGAGTCTTCATGGTTGCTGTTGGGGCAAGTGAACGAAGATACTGTGTTTATTAATTCACTGTAGTCGCTTGGCAATTCTACCAATTGGTTAACTGTGTGCGGTTCAATTCTATTTAAATGCGGTAGATCACCCGCAAGGTAGCAAGCTACTTCGTAATGATTACACCATTTATTAACCAGCGGAGGTATGTTTTTAGCGGCGAATAGATCTTGAAAGGTTTCAGGAAGGCCCAAATACATGCACATGTTTGCGAAAGTATCACCACCCATTTCTGTCAATTCTGAGAGTGGGGCCACATCTGTTAGGACGTGATAAAAGAGTACACAACAACGTAAAAATGGTAGAGACGAATTCTGAACGTGTTTCCAAAGCTTCTCTCCGTCTATATGTTTTTTATATTTATTCAGTAATTTTAGAATATGTAAAATGTCCAATATTTCCTGAGATTCTACATCCATATGCGACGTATCGTCATTTCCTGTGGGTTTTGGCTTATCTTCACTTCCATCAGTGTCCATTGAGAAATCAACAAATTCGTCTACATCCGTAATAATTAAAATTTTAACAATATGTGCTAGGAAAATTAGATGTAAGGTATGTAGTTCTAAAGCACCGCCGGTAGGTACAGGAGTTGGCTGGAATTTACAGAACAAACTGGGCAGAGAAAACGTTAGAGATACTAATAATCCCACCGAATCCCATTGCAAAATTGAACTGTTTTCCGGGTGATGATCGACTAATAATGACAATAAATGTAAGGCATGGCTGCTTATTCCCACGTTACGGGGCCATGTACTTCCTAAAATTCCAGCGATTCGGATTAAACCTTCCAAACAATCTCGATGGCGGCTAGAAAGGTTTCCCAGTAATGGTTTTCGAACATCACGTAATAACAGTTCAATTGTGTGTAGTGTATACGCCAATGATTTCCAAGTCATGGGTGCAAGTCGTCTGTCTGAGAGATGGGGATTAACGCTTAATCCCCTCGTATAAGGTGCTTGAATAAACAAGTGTATCATTTCAATTAATTCAGAATTGAGGCTTGGATACCCTGAAGGAAACAGAGATACATAATTTTCACTTACTATTCCCAGTTCTTTTGCGACTTGCTCGTATTGGCAAGAATAAACAACTTGGTGTTTAGGAGTGTCGCAAGCCGCATCGCATTCGTGAGGCGTCTCATTTTCGGTATTCGAGCCACCATTCGCTGCATTCTCGCATGTGTTGCAGTGGAGATTTACGCAAGAATCTGAACAAGTCGCGGAGCCATGACAAACTCGCACTTTTTTATCGAGTGTGATTCCCACACATGCTAACCAATCGCTGAATGAAATTGCGTTCCTTTTATGACTGGGTTGAATCGATGCTAAAGGGGGAATCAGTGGTAATACGGTGTTGCTTAGACATTCGCAGAGTGGACATAAAAATTCTTGTTTATCAACGTCAAAACTGGCTGGATGCCGCAAACGGTAAGGTCGTCTATGTTCTTTAACCATTACATTATCGAAGTATTTCTGCCAACATGTGGCGTGCATGACGTGGCCACATGTACTGGTGTGAGGTGCGGGTCCTCTATTTGAATTCAAATATAAAGCATCATCGGAAAATGATGACAAAGTCGACTCGTTTCTGTGAAGGCATAAAACGGTTGCTTGTTGAACAAAACCTGCTAAAACCAATACTGGTCCGTCTAGCGTTAGTTTCTGCGTCTCTTGACACAGAATACATGTGAAAGTTTTCTCAATATTCATTCGGGTTGTTTGATTGGGACCCAAACATAATGGTTGTTCGTCTAATTTTTCCGTAATGTCCATCGCGGAACCTCCCAGGTTTGCATTTGAATTAGCAAGGAGTTCTGCTTGAGCCTCTTCAAATAATTTAGCGTTTTCTTTCATAAATTGATTTTGCATCGCTGCCATTTGAGCCATGATTTTCGCACGTTTTTGGGCCGCCAATTTAGCTTTACGTTGTTTTTCATCGTCTTCTTCGGTTGTAACCGTGGGGGCAGTTGTTGCAGTATCCATTGTACTTGTCGACGGTACATCTTGAATAATGTGTTCGGACAAACTTGCTACTTGTTTATATTTCAGCAGTGTCCATCTTAGTAAGTCTTTATGGGCGTCGATTCGAGGACTCGATATTAGTTCCTCTAAATATCTTGGTAATTTCCATTTAGCGGCTTTTTCGGCGAACAATAAAAATGGATAATTACGTGATTGTTCTTCTTGTAAGGCGTAGCCGATCAAATGCAAGACTTTGTGTAACTGTGGCTCGGAGAAGCTTCGTGCTTTTAAGTTTATGCAGCGTTCTAGAACGGTTTGCATGATGTGGAGCATAACATCGCATTGTAATAAATTAACAATCATATTGAAGGATTCTTTGAGTTTCGCTAAAAGAGGAGGAGGGCAACAGTCGAGTTCTCCAGCGGTTTTACGTCGTTTTCGTTGCATTTCTTCAGATTTTGATAGTTCTTCTCGCGTATAGTGATAGAAAAATACGTTGTAATTGTTAAAGAACGGATCTTTTAATTCGTAAACACCTCGGCCACTTCCTTGGGTTGGTTTCTTAAACACGGCGAGCTCATCGATCACATCGTCCAAGCCGGTTTCGTGCGTGATATCATCGGGTATTGCTTTGTTTAATTCAGAATGCGGTAACGGTTTGATGCAAAGGTGCTGGATTATTTCTTTTTTAACGCGGTCTTCGGTGGTTGCATCGCTAATACCAGTAACGTGACGTTCTCCCACTATACTGATTAACAACTGTAGGAATTCCTCGACGATGCTTATGATTTGCCGAATACTATCTTCCTCGGGGCTCTTTAGACTTTTAGTTTCAAAGTTCGGATTGGCCCAATTGATTAGATTATATTTATTTAGCAGATGGATTAAGTATTCGTTACTTTCAATGAGTGAAGCGCCCACTTGCAGGAGCTGAACGTCACGATCCAGCATTTCCGTCCGACATTTAACATTGTGGTAGAAGTAAAGTTGATTTAATAAAGCGTATCCGTTTCGACGCCACATTCCAGCATGCACTTGAGCAATCATGACTTGCGTTCGCAAGACTGGTTCTATTATTTGTACAGGGGTTGGTTTGGGTGTTTGGAATTCCGGACCATCGAAGTGTAAACCGAAGTTCTCTAGGTGCAAATGCAGCCCGGCCAAAAATCTCGATAACGGAAGATGGATCGAAACCGGTTTTGATGCGACATCGTACGGTAAACACGCTAGACTATGGTCGACAAGTTCACGTACTTCGCCGGCTTCATTCGGGTCATAACATGGATTTTCGTGTAGCTTTTTTAGTCCAGCCCTGTAGGCTTTTATCAGTACAACTCGATCGGTACCGCACCATTTGATAGCCAGTGATATGCAGTATGCTAATTTAATGTGCAAATTAAAGGCGGATTCCCACTCGGGTTCATATTCCATGTGTTGACCGACTTGTCGAGTCACCGAATCCATACCTTGCATCATCTGTAATAAATTCAGTAATACGGATAAACCTTGCAGGAAACTTTTGCGTAATTCATCTGTCCAATTTTCAGGTATCGAGCTGAGTAGATAGCGCAGATCGTACAACATATACTGAGCTCGTTTGAAGGCTTGGCTCGATACATTACGTTCGAATTCTAATTTACCAGATTTATTACACTTTCGTGAACATTCGGATATGAACGTATTTAACAGGATGAAAAGAACATCGTCGTGCGCAATCAAGTGATGTGCTAAAGTAGGAACGGTAAAGAGTTGCACCGAGAGGGAAGAAACCGAAAACGAATGGTCGTGATCGTCTTTGATGAAATCCTTCATTACATTACCGTAGTTCTTTGTAAAGGCTTTAGCGAGAGATTTTTTGTTTTCATATTCCAGTAACATACCGGATATAAGTAGTCTATGCCAGTGAGTTCGCGCACTTTTCCATAGTTGCGAATCACGCAACAGAATACCTTTTACAATACTTGGATCGGATTGTTGAGGTTTAAGAGCTACATCGGCGAAAATCGCTCGAAATCCTTCGCCATGACCTAAGAATACTTGCAACCAAGCTAATAATTTCATAGCGAAAAGCTGATGAGCTACCACATGAGCGTGAACTACTAAAACTTTCAATGGTTTATTGCCGTGTCGTGATGTATATTTCTCGATTTCCGTCTTTAAGTCATTGCAGTGTTGAAAAGTCGAACATTTAACGACGGCTCGTCCTTCTCTGTCGATGTTCGTTACATATTCTATAGCGTTTCTTTGACTACATTTAATAACACGATTTAAAGTACTGATAACCTGTTCAAAAGTATGAATCTCATCGTTATATAAAACCGTACAATAAGTATCTATGTCGAACAAATCGTCTTCCGTGTCGTGTAACCGTAAATCAGCGGTATGCTCTAAAGTTAGTAGATTATAACCATACCACAATATAGCATCATAAACAACACGTGTCCTATCTGCTAAAGCTTCAGGTAAACGGCTGCTAACTTCCGCTTGCTCTTGGGTTCCCACTATATGAATGTCACAAAACGGGGCCTTCTTCCATGCTTCTTTATCGCCACAATCGCAACAGCCTCCACCACCGGAATTACCCATTTTATACTTATGGAAGCGATGTTCGGATTTTTTAAAACAATCTACACATAGTACACAGGTGTTATCCATTCCACATTCACGACAGCTGTACGTCGGTTCTCCCATTTTAAAAACATGGCCGCAAACTGAGGGTGGTTTATCATATTTACTTAACTGATTAAGAACAACATTCGGATCTCCGTTAAAAATAAATTCTTCCAATGGACCAAAAAGGATTCTTTGAGCTTCGTCCTCGTTGAAGTTCCAATTGAGACAACTTTCGTTAATTGTAGGGCTGTAGATTCTTGGGACCCAAGTGCGCCAATAATCTTTAAAATGTGAACCAGAGAGGACACCCTTTTCTAACTTTTCATTCCATTTCGAAAGGATTTCTTTTATATTAACGCTCGGGGGTGCGGGAGTCATTTCTACGTCTGATATTTCTTCTGTTATTTCCTCCATTTTATTTAACCTTAAATAAAACAAAGAAACGTATTGTTTAAGTTTAACACAATTAAAAAATTATTTAGAAGGTTAAAGCAGTTTGGATGTGTAAAAGGAATGAAAATTATCTCACAATCTAATACCCACTTTCACAACCTGGAAACGCGGAAATGAATTTCTATTATCGCAAAAGAACGATTGCCCACAAAGAAAGTGATTTTTGAAAACTCACGCACACCTATATTTAGAATTCCTTTTTCGTATAAAGGATGCCTTAAACCTACCGTTTTACCTTGTGGAGAGTATTTTTTTGTTGATGTCAAGGTTGACTGAAGATTTTTACAAAAATCAAAGCACACTGGGTTCTCGGTTTTACTTGTGACAGATTTTTTTCGAACACTTACGATTTTGGAAATTCTGAAGTTTGTACAGTTATAAATAATCCTTAAAAATTACGACGCATTTTGACATTTCCTTGTGAACTACGAATACAACCAGCTGATGTCAGATTCACTCACTGCCAGATTTTTTGGTGGCGTTCAATACGTCGGTACACCGTCGGTACTACTTGACAGCGATAATTAAATAAACTTTCTGATTAAAAAACTCGCCTATAACAACTTGTATAACAGTAGCGATAACAATTTTGTAAATATTTATCAACAAATTAATGCTGCATGCATATACAGGGTGTCAATTTAATTTTGTAGCATGTAAAATGTTTAAGATAGGCAACACATATTACACCTTAATCTAACTGCACGTTGCCAAACTGTTAATAGGTTTTTATTATTTCGTTTGCTGAAAGATGAAAGTCTCAGGTTGGGTTTTACTATAGAATGCACAGTTTTACGTTTAATTTTTGTAAAAAAAGTGGGCAGTTTTTTATTACAAGAATTTATATAACATCAGACTTGTAGATTTTATTAATTTTATTAACAGAAATGCAAATGGACGACTTTTCTAGATTGCTTTCTGGTAATTACATTCTGTGTTCTGTAGGTACTTCTCACAAACGTTTCGAAGAGATATACAATATCTTATCTTGAAAAGATTGTATTTCGCCTTAAAAAATATATTTGTATGTTCATCGTTAAATAATTAGAGGTATTTTGTTAAAAAATAGTTAAATATTGCACACCAAACTACCAACACCATAGTTTTACAGGTTTTGATTATTGTATTTAATTATATTTTGAAATTAGAACGTCGCACTTCGCACATTGTTAAGTAGTCAGTAAAATATTTGTCATGCGCAATGTGTGTTGCCTATCGTTTGGAATACTTTCCTACGAAACGCTACCATTTCCAAGTTTAATTTTGTTAAAACCTTTACTCTGATACTCTGATACTTTAAAGGATTAGAGTATTAACGAAACTGAAATTATCTGATATATTCTGGACGAATATTGGATTAACTTTATTTTCAACGTTTTATTTTTTTGTCCTAAAAAATTCCAAGATTTTCTGTATTTTTAGACTGAAATTCTTACGGCTTGCATTGTTCTTAAAAGGAAAATTTGTTGTTATCTTCAAACATCGAAGTCTCGTAATGTGATAAATTATCACGGTTTAAATATTAATCAAAATTAACCAAATAATTAAAACCTTGGTCATTGTTTAAGTTTAAACAAATAAAAAAGTCCAAAGCATTTTATTGAAATAATGAATTTGACTGATAAATATCAAGAACGCAGATTAAGTAAATGTTGCAACAGCAATTAATAATTTTCCAATTTAGATTACTACTTTCTTATCGGAATACCATTTAATTGCATTATTTATCGTTATCATTTTTTTTCTTTTATCCATACGTATGCATACAAGGAACGTGCTTGTTAATCGACTTCTGTGTTAATCTTACTATTTTTCCCCATCAAAGTTTTTGCAGCCGGAAGATTGATTCTGTTGGCATTTTTGATACAGGATTTTGTTTGTAGTATTGTATCGCTAGTGGTTTTTCGTAATCATTTTGACGAATTACAGATTTCTCTTGTACTAAAGTCTTGTATAGAATAAATCGAAATCTATGTTGCGTAAGCGAAATAATTTATTCGTAGTTAGGTTTTCCATTTACTTTAGTGCAGGTAAATTCTAAAAGATGGCGCTTTGGTATGTTTTTTTTGAAAAATTTGCGACGACTGCGGTTTGTAAGTAGTAACACGAATGAGTTCTCTTAGATTTAGATCTAATTAAAAGATCTAAAAGAACTTCTTTCTTCAAGTTTTCAAATTATAATTAGTTGAGACAACTTCGATTTTTAATAATTTTCTTGATATTTACTAAAGAAAGTTTATGGGTTATAATACTGTTGATTTAAAAACTGGCGGAAAAACGCCTATAAATTTGAAAGAAAAACGAGTAAAATTGGATTATATACGGATTTATACCTCAGGGTATACGGTAGACTAGGATGCATAGGTTGGGCGGCGCATCTCAAACGCGACGACGCCGACGCAACAATACGGGCGCCGCGACCCATAAAGCTGTTGAGGAAAATCATAGTGCGGCGAACTGGTTTTCAGAACAGACGCGTACGGATTCGCCTTTTTCAGAGACGACACATTTAACCGCAGTGGTATTTTTAGATCGAGTTTCCAAACATACCCGTTCCAGAAGGAACCGCCACTGTTTCCGATGCACTTTATAAAGTTCACGCCGGCTAATTTAAACTTTGCTTATTAAGTGTTGTGGCAATTTGTTTCTCCTTCAGCAGAGTCCGAACTGAATTAAATTTAATTATTCAGTAGGACACAATTTACGGTGTGCGGTTGACGAGGTGATTGGGCGATATAAGTGTGTTTCATCGAGTTTTCCGAAGTGCGTTTGGTGAAAGTGTGATTTAAGTGAAGAGATGTCGAGGTGAGAGACCTCCAGGTGAAAGAATGCGGCGCGCGAGGGGCCCCATTTTTGCACCATGAGCCCCAGGGCATGGCGGTTGCCTCCCTGCTGATGCTGGCAGCGGCGCTGGCCCTCGCGGCCCCCGATTGGACCGATTGCCAGTCGCCCTGCATCTGCAAATGGTCTTCCGGAAAGAAAACGGCCCTTTGCAGAAATGCAGGCTTCACCGCCCTTCCCGAATCGTTAGACTCTGAAATGCAGGTCCTCGACTTATCGAGCAATCTCATCCCGAGACTAGGAAAGGACGCCTTCAAGAACGTGGACCTTCTCAATCTTCAGAGGATCTACATGCGAAGCAGCGGGCTTCGCGAGGTCCATCGGGACGCTTTCCGGGAACTAATTATCCTTGTGGAAGTCGACTTATCGGATAACGAAATCACTAATCTGCAGCCCAACACATTCTACGGGAACGAGAGACTGAGGATACTGTGTTTGAGTAGGAATCCCTTGCGGCAACTTGGACAGGCACAGTTCCCAACGCTGCCTCATCTAAGGACTCTTGAGTTAGAGGGCTGTCAACTCGAGAGCGTGCATCGGAATTCATTCATCCACTTGGTCGCTTTGGAGTCGCTCAACCTTAAATCAAACAAGCTCCACAACTTGTCAGAAGCAGCTTTTATGAACTTTGCTCATTTAAAATCTCTTGCATTGGATGGCAACCCTTGGAGATGTGACTGCGAGTTGCGTGGCTTTCGCGATTGGTTCCTTGCTAGCAACTTGCGTTCCGTTTCGTTGATGTGTCGTGAACCCCAACACTTGGAGGATCTACCGTGGGAAGAGGTGCCAGCGGAACAGTTTGCGTGTCCACCTCAGGTTGGTAACAATGGTAACTCGTGCGATTCCGATACCTTTATTATCAAACAAAAGATAAAAGCTTTTACTAGCAAAACAAATATTTAACATTCCTAAAATAATACCATTAATTAAACCTTTGATTTATTTAGTTTGCTAGTTTATATTTCTAAGTTTTACTCTTCGGCCTTAAAATAGCCCATTCGTTTTTCTACTCGATGGAGATAGTTTGACGATATTTCATGTCAGCAACATCTCTCGCATAATATTTATTAAACCACTATACAGCACAATTTTTTTTGTTTATATCCTCTAACTTCCCTACGTCGTATACTTTTAGAAACAAGAATTCAGGATAGATGTAGAGCCATAAAGATGACTCACCAAATGGTCCTGCAGTCAACATCTCAAATATAAATGTTCGCTTTTTATTTATTTCTTTTATGAATACTGCAATTTTGTTAGTTTTCGAATTTTATTAAACTAAACTAATAAAATTCAAAATAGTTTCGAATTATAAGTTCGAAGATTTACCAAAATTTCCGGATGGTTTTAAAGGAAGTTTGTAATAATTTCATGGTTGACTTGAACATTAGGGAAGGCGTTTGAAAGGACAATTTTTTTTTAATTAATCAGAATTGATTTCACTGAAAGCACAAAACGAAATTTAAATTTAACATTTAATGTCAAATTCATGGAAATTTTATTATTAATAAATTACTAATTAATTCAAAAAGAAAAACGTAGTCAAAGTTTTCGAAATTAATTTATAACCACGCTTTCGTGCAAATTTGGTTTGAAATGTAAATTGATTATTTATTACAAAACCGAAGTCGTTGCTTATAATTTATAATTTAAAACAACCGAAAGAAACTTTAAAAGCGAAGTTATTAAAACTTTCAGAACTTCAATTTATTTTGAAATTAGCACGTTAAAGAAAGTATTACGCATTTTAGGTAACATTTTTCGAGCGGATTTTTTTTGCAAGTAATCAAGGACAAATTTTAAATTTAAATTCTAAATTATTCGGAGTTTAGTTTGAAGATTCCAGACAAGAAAAATGTATTTAAATTCACTGCGCTTTTTTTCTTAATTCGGATGTGGGATGTAAAAAAAAAAGATTCTAATTTTCTAATTTTGAATATGGGAAAAAGCATATCTAAACAAACTTTAATTGAAATACTTAGGCAAAAACATCAAGAGGGCAAGTTTTAATAACGGTAACGTTAATTAACTACAGATTTAAAAGAACACCCCTTCAAAAAGTTTCCATTTTTATTGTGAGTTTAAGTTAATTGGGAAAATATGAGTGGACAAATTAGCATACATTTTTTTGAAAAGTTGACAAATTTGCAAACTTCAAATTAACAACAAAAAAAATGCTTAATTCTCTTAGCGAAGTTTAATTATATTTACATAACGTTCCATGAAAATGAGCCCTAATGGGAATAACAAATACAGTAATGTTAATATAATACCCAAATAAAACAGAAAAAGGAAGAATGTAGCTCGTAACGGTTCCGCAACAGTAGTAAAAAGCGTAATCTCATATAAAACTTTGCCAAAAAAAGCACGAGGGACAACATAACTGCTTAAAACATTTATCCTCAGTTTGTGTTTTTCTGATGCACTCTTTTGGAAGCATTTACACGTACCGGCTAATAAAAATATATGCATACGTCAGTTTTAGATATCGATATTATGCTCAGTTAAGATTTTTTTTTATTGGATCTGGGGACCTTTATGTGGGTTTTGATGTCTCTTTTTGTGGTAAAAATCTGTTATTACTATTGCTACCGATTCTTTTTAAAATACTGGGGGTGCTTTTTTCAGCGTATCCACGGAACATTTGTTGTTTTTCTTTGTTATTTTTAAGCCCATGTTTTTCTTTTGTCTACATGTTTGTATAGTATCTAATTTTATTTCTAAATTTAAGCATAGAGTTTCAGAGAATAAACCAAATTTGGTATTTTTACAAAAGAAAAAAACTTTTGGATTAATTTTCCAACAACTGAAAAACTTGGCAATTAAGTGTCGGTAAATGGGAGTTTTCCCTTTCTGGAGGCTTTTTAATTCAACACTTAGAAAAGATGAAATGTTTAACTTTGTAGCGTCAATATTAGCATAGATAAGGGTAATGTATTGCAAATTTATTCAGTGAATACAATTCCTAGTTGAGATCCTGTGTATCTTTGTTCAGTAGATAGAATAGATACACCGGTTTCACGTTCACTGAAAAAAACAAAACTTTTCAAAGCTTAAAGATATCACGAAACAATTAATTACTTTTCAGGTTTTATTTGAAGCTACTCAAATTAATTTTTAATTAATATCAATTTCGTACTTTAACTTTTATTTGGGTTTTAAGATTTTAATGTTTTAAAGAAGATTCCAATTTTAATTAAAGGAGTTTTGCTCTTGAAAATAATTTTAGGGCATTAGTATACAAAGCTTGAAAATTTAAATCGTTCTGCAAACACTTAAAGGCAAACTTCATCTCGGTTTTCGGTTATCTTTTCAGCTCATACATGAAAAATACGGCCGTTTTTCAGGTGACAAACTGAAAAGTATGCAGTGGAATTAATATGTTTATTTGCACAAAATAGACGAAAGAAACTTTTATAAAACAGAATTGAATTAGTTTCACCTTTTTATGTAACAAACAGTCTAAAAAGCTTTAAAAAACAACGCATAGTTCGGAATGCACCCACAAAGAAAACATGAAAAGCTTTGAATCCAACATAACATCAAAGGAAAAATTAATGGAAATATAATTACACATGTTTTAAGAAATGCCCTTTGAACGAATTAATGGGTTGTTTTTTGTATTTGAAATTAGACGTAGCGTAAATGCAACGGGATTAATAGTGGTGTTGTTTTTACAAGGTTTTTCATTTATAACAAAGCGAGTTACGGAAATATAAATATTCAGTTTATTAATTAAAGTATGAATAATTAATAACGAGTGATGTAGGTTCTGCCTATTCTGGATGACGTATATATTCGATTTAATTTTAAATGAGTATTACTGGGAAAAAATAGACGGTGCTTTTGTTTTCATTTGGTTAAATAATGATTTTTCAAAAAATTTCTACGTTTTAGTACGTTTACGTAAATGCCTGGAAACTTTGTACTTGCATGTTTAAACATTCTCAGAACGAATTTTGAAATAAAATATTAATTTTTAGTTACTAAAAACAAAGGATGATTGAAAATAACTTTGAGATCTTTGGCACCCACCAACGTTGATTTGGACCAATAAATAAATAAACAATGTTCATTTAAATGTACATACAATTATTATAAAAAGGAAATATTTGTTTCTAAGAGATAGAGTGAATAAACATTGAAACGAATCGATGTTTCTGTGTTAAACATATTTATTCGACTGTGATCGATGATGAATTTTAGATGACTCAGGCATCAGACTTACAATAGATGTGTATAGCAATTGCGATTTATTTACAATTAAAAAAATCGTTAGTGTAAGCGACAAGCAAAAACGATTTTTAGCAACAAACTTACATAAATAAATAAAAATTAAGTAAAATTTGTTTCTGTTTTTCTTTTAATACTTAAACTTCTATCTTGCGCTGTGGTTGAATACTTCCTGATGGCGCCAAACTTTATCAACTTGTAATGGTAATTAATCTAATTATTTTGTATTTTGCAATGAATTAAAAATATAAAATATTTGAAGTACAACACGATTAAAAATAATTTATAAAACTATTTCATCACAGCTTGTATTTTGAAACAAGGATAATTACCGCCTTCTTATAATATTTGGTTGCTATATTTCTAGATATAAAACATGATGCTATTTACAAAGCCCAATGAAGCAAAATCTGTTCACGACATATTTGCGCTGAGGCGAGAAACGTGTCCCCTGGTCATGCTAAAGGGTTATCAGATTCCATAACAGGATACAGTAAATACCTGGGTATACACCTGGATCGTCGTCTTACCTGGAAACAGTACATCTGGGGTTGAAATACATTAAATGATAACGATGAAGTGCGTAGACTCAAGAGGTTTAAACCCTAAGACTTACATAAAATATTCGCATACATAAATAATTTCTAGTTGTTGCTAACCTTTAGGTTAAGATATAGTTAAGACATTTTAGGTTAGTTCATTTACTTAGGATAACATAGAATGGGTAATTGCCATATTAGGCAATAACCCACATGACATGCATTATATTTTTATATCACTTACTGAATGCTATATTGTAATATGGCAAACAAAATTACAAACAATATTTAACAATGAAATTTGATGTTATAACTAGAAAAACAAAAGAAATTTAGATCATATCACTTCCTAAGGATCGTTTTTTTCAATGTTAATTTTTTCTAAAAAATATTTAAACTCAGCTCATAGATTAAAGAGGTGCATACCACTAGAATTAATAGATAGATTTCACTAAACTATCATTTAAGGCTAGCATTCACATACAGTGAGTTTCAATTTGACGTATCTAAAGTTGCATAACTACTTAAATAAGCTAAATAGGCAAAACTGTAGAGTCGGGTAATAACTGACAAGTTGAGATGATTAAATTGTGTCTTGGATTAATACGAAATAGTTTGCATTTGAATTCTGTTAGAAAGTTGTGATCTATCGCACTCTGTTAGTTGAGTTGCCTACACGTTACATTATGAATAGCGAGTTACAACGATATTTCTAAAACCTTATTTCCATTATTTCTGAATTAATTTGCATTTTGGAAAAATGTTCGTGTGGCCTTTGAAAAGGGGATGTTTTTATCTATCTATTAACGTGGAGATTTTTTCAATATTTCAATTTTTGCAAATTCTATTTGAATTTTTTAAAGTAAAATAGACAGACAAAAGAAAAATGCGTAGAAACAAATATCGCCCGCCACCCCTATATTAAAATTGGTCCTCAAAAAATGGAGCAAAGTCTGCATATAATCGACTATTTTTCAAGGTGTAAACTCCGTCGTTAAGTTGACATGTCGATAATTGTTTAAGTAATATTAAAAAGGAATCTTTCGCTGAAAAGATTTCCTACTGTCAATTTTGTAGTCATCTGATTTACTTATTGTTTATTGTAATAATAGATTGTAAATAAATATTGGTAGTCCTCAAAAAAAAAAAATTTTTTGTAATAAGGGCACCAGGAAAGTAGTAGAAAGTCAGATGGGTTGCCTAACCAGGTACTGAAAATAATTGGTAACCCAAATACATTGTTCTAGTAGGACAAATAGGCGATGGTAGAAGGCGTGAAATTTTAAATCACATCGCACTTGAAGTACAGCACTATTAAAAATAATTTATAAAACTCTACTTCATCGCAAGATTCTACGTGCTTGTATTCTCAAACAAGAATATTTACCGCCTTCTAATATTTGGCTTCTATTTTTCTAAATATAAAACTTGATGCTATTTACAAATATTATTTAATGACGAAATTTGATATTATAGAAAGACAAAATAAAGTCAAATCATATTATTTGCGCAGGATTATTTTGTTTAACGTTCATTTTTATACGATCTCAACTTAACAACTGATCTTTGGAATTGTCAATACTTCAAAATGTGATGCTTACCGCATCATTAGGTAAGCTTAGGGTGCAAGACATATCAGATACGAAAGCAAGTTAGAAGAGTCCTTAACGCTCGAAGTTGCCGGCCATACTTCCGTGCGGGGTTTTGGTGGCTTTAAATTTATGTCAAAGAAATGAACATTGTGTTCACTTTCTCCTTCGGATTCTTCTACTTTCTTTTAGGCTTATAGCCTGTTTATTCCAATGATTCTCTTCCTAGGTTTTTCTGGAGATCGCTTTCCTCATTGTTTATTATCTCTGCCTATTTTCACTAGTCAATCTTTGGCCATTCTATCTATGTGCTCATTCCATTCGTTTCGCTTTCGCCAGACCCCTTTTTAAATCACAATTTTGATATATGAATATTTGAATAATGAAGGTATATCTTTGTTACAGGTTGCTGTAACTCCATATCCGTTGGTGCAAGCCGAGGCTGGTGGTAACGTAAGTTTTGGTTGTCATGTCACAGGAGATCCAGAACCAGAGGTGACATGGTTGTACGAAGACAGGCCTATTAATCACACTTGGCTCGTTTTAGAAGCCGAGGAGGGTCTTTTGGACAAGTGGGCCAATATCAGTGTATTTAATGTGAGTGACGCCGATGCCGGTGTGTACACTTGCGTAGCAAAAAACTCTTTAGCTGCAGTGAGCAGTAACGTGACTTTGGTGTTACCGGAAGTCGTGACCGCGACGACCCTAAGTAAATCGGAATCGAGGCTCTTGTGGTGGATTTTGGTGTGCACTGGTGGTATTGTGGTGCTATCGGTAATGTGTACAGTGACGACGGTGTGTTGTGTGAAAAACAGAAGTCGGAGACGACGTCGAAACCTGAAGGCGAGTGTCAGCTTCACGGACCAGGAGAAGAAGCTGTTGGATGTCAGCATAGCCACGACGACGGATCGTGGTACGGGCAGCTGCGAGGCGTTGGGGCCGGACTTGGAGGTGATGGAGCCCCCGGTTCACATCACCATCGAGAGCGAGCCACTGCCCTTGGCTGTCTACCCGCCGCCTCCAGAATTTTCCACCAGCGTTTTGCCGGCCGGCGCATATGGCAATATCCTCATCTCTGTGTCAGTGAGTCGAGACCCTTCACTAGATGTGTCCAGATGTCCTGACCTGTTGGACTTACCTCACAGGGTCAAACCAGTGTACCACGGGATGGCTACGCTTCCGCGACGGCCTCGTGCGGTACCACAGTATGACAACATGGGCCCCCGTGTCACCGCGGGTGGCAGTTCCACCTTGTCGCTGCCGGGATCCGCGGCAGAGCTTCCGCCACCTCCTCCACCCCCCAGCTGCGCCCCGCTCACCCCCGAGTTCGTCTCTCTATAACCTCCCTGTGGTTCATCTTGAATTAGTGCCTTTGCTCATGTACACACATCTAAATGGTTTAACAGTTATTGATGTTAACAAATTTTTAATTTTTATGTTAAAATAAAACTTTCCATCAATTAATCCATTACAAAAAGGCACATCACAAGGGCACTGGAAATACATTATAAAAATAATCAGTCATATGCAGATAATCAAATATTTTAGTACTTTAACTTTAGTTGTAATACGTTTCTACTCCATTTAGTTTTAAGTTAAACAACGAAATCTATCTTCTTATTTATTAGCGGAGACGCTGTTACATCACAAATTTGGAAAATTTTGATATATAACAACACCTCACTTACCAAACAAATTAAAAATGCATCATAAAAAGGCACAAACATTTTAAAATGGTTTTGAAAAACTCGCGCCCATATTGAAACAATTCGTAATGGTCACATAATAATCTTTTTTCAAAATTGTCAAAATTCCACTTTTTAGTATATTACTATAGGATATTATAGTCTGTTCGTTCGGTTCCGCAAAATAGTTGGAAGCATTTTACAACTTAGTGGTGGATTATGAGGTTTAAATACTGTCGTAAATCATCCCTACTAAGCCGGACTCGAAACAATTTTGGAAGAACAGTTTAAAGCCGTCCCTGGCAGAGTGTTTATGGCCACTTTTAACAAATTATAATACTTTTATTGCCCGTTGTAACAACTTAAGAAGTAGAAATTGCAGACCCGAACGAACAGACTATACCATTGGCGACGCCCGTTAGGGCATTTTGTGGCGTTGCTATTGACCATGTTGAAAAAAAGGCCGTGATCTCGGCCGATAATGTTTAGGACAAGGTCCCGATTGTTCGAAATTTAAACCTTCGGTCACGAAACAGTCATTTTTCGACCTATCCACAGAAATAACTATTTGTTTATTGTTTTCTTTATTAGGCAAGATCTAGGCTTGCGGGTGCCAAGTATCTGAACGCGTGTTAACTGCTTTGGTCATTGCCCGATAGCACACACTAATTCTAACATAAGTTTAAGTTAGAAATCCCGGATCTTGTTTAAATGTACATTAAATTATTATTTTTGACCGACACATATTTTATCAAACGAAAACTGATAAGGAAAGTATGAGGTAAAATTCTCTTCGTTCAAGCTATTACCCCCTTTTAATTGCTTGTAATTTTTCGGCAGATATTGCATTTAAACAAAATAATAAAAATCTTGAAAATTAGGGAAAAGTTTCATGAATTTTGTTTTCGATAACTTATTCAGAATAGTCTTCAATTTGTAATTATGTACGTCTGTAAATGTTCTAGTTTGTTGTGCATGCAAAAAATTATATACGTGGGTCGTTTGAGAAGTAAGGTAAATGAAAAAGAAGATGCGAATAAAGTTGACCATCTTGTAGTTATTTTTCAACATAATCTCCATTGAGCTCGACACGTTTTGCCCAACTATGTTCCAAAACCATTATACCGTTTTTATAAAATGATTTCTTCTGGCCATATTTTAAGCTTAAGGAACAAATGGAAGTCAGATTAAAGAATTCGAATCTGAGTTCATGGATTTTAGCCATGGAAACCGTTGACAGGTGCATTATTCTGATGAAAGAGGTCTTTTTTGCCAAGGTGCGGTCCCTTTTTGTTGATTTCTTCCCTCAAAGTTTGCAGCAAGCCTACGTAGTACTCTCCGGTGATTGTTCTTTCTTTTTCCAGGTAGTCAATAAAGGTCACACCCTGTCAATCTCAGAAAACCGATGCCAAGACCTTGCCAGTAGACGCTATTGCTTTCGCCTTCTTTGGAGCAGGTTCCCCCTTGGCTGTCCATTGTTGTGATTGTTCTTTCGATTCCGGTTTGTAGTCGTGGACCCATCGACGGTCACGAACCGTCGCAAAACGTTCTTGGGGTTACGCTTGAAACGCTCCAAGCACGCAGACGAAATGTACATTCGAACATGCTTTTGGTCTAAAGTCAGCAAATGCGGCATCCTTCTCGCATAAACCTTTTGCATGTCCAAATGTTCGCGTAAAATATTATGAACTCGTTCGGTTGAGATCCCTACAATGTCTGCTTTTTCCCTGATCTTTAATCTTCGATCACTTAACACTATTTTGTGGATCTTAAGTCACATCACACGGGCGTCCGTTGTGCGGTTCACCTTACCTTTGGTACTCGTTCGGCCACGTTTAAAGTATGGTCTTAAATGAAGGGGAAGACTCGCTGTTTTCCTTTTTAAAAAATTAAATTTTATCACGGTACGAATCTCCTTTCTGTCCGTCATTTTTGAAAATGCTTGCACGTTCGTTTACTTTGCCTGACCAGACAATAACTTCACAATTCACTGAGCTGAAGCTCGTTTGAAGAACCAAACTTATCGGCCGTGCATCGATTTTGATCATAGCTTTACCATCTCTGCGTCGTTTATCTTACTTTTCAAACGACCCACGTATAAACGTTCCGAAGGAAACAGTTTATTAGCAATATTGATGAGAAACCAACAAAAACTACGTTTTATAGACTGCAAAAATAATTCGATTTTTTACACATTTTGCAGCCAATTTTTAAATTATTTAATTATTCTACGGATTATTTCTGTGTTAAACGTTTATAGTACGTCAGTAACAATAAAATCGTTGTATCACAGAGATCTTAAATCAGTAAAATCAAAGGATCTGAATCTGAATACGATTTCTATCAAGAAACTTGTGATGTCGAATTTTAATTAGTTCAAACCAAGAACTAAACGTCAGAACGGTTCTAACTCTGTTTTTTCATAATTTAAGATGAAGCTAGGAATCAAAACGACGCTTAAGGTAGAAAAATTAGTTGGTTAGATTAGCATAAAATTGATATATTTTTTGACGTTAAATGAGTGCCAACTTAGTTAGTGTCCGACTGTAAATTAATATTTTTTATTATTTTGTTTTAGATAGTGTTGCAGAGTAGGTATTTCCTAAAAAAATTATAAAAAATTAATAAAAGCACACGAAAAAGACTGGTAGATATGATATAATAAACAATAAAAACCAGCACTTAAACATTTAATTTTTTATAATTATTTAACACTTTGATCATTTATATCTGTTTGAACTTCCTGAAGTGAATGATTTATTAAAAACTATTTAAAAAAAGCCAATTTAATGCAAATTATACGTGTAAATCAGCCGGATATTGAATTTAAGGTAAAATAAGGAAAAAAACATATCTAAGGAAATTTTTTAGTCAATTTCCAATAAAAACTTCCACGCTTGTTTTTCTGTGTTATCTCCCGTTTCAAAGCATTTTCGATCCCCTAAACAACTCTTTTTTTTGTAAACAAGTGGTAGCTGGGAGTAATCTAAGCGCAAAAATATGTTCAACCGATCTCGCATAAATTAGCGGTTGATTAATTATCAGGAATTAAAACGTAGCAGGGTTGTTGACCATTTAGACAGGTCAGTGGTTACAGTTAGTTAGAATTTCATATTTTAGTTTGTAAACTACAAATATACTCACCAAGCCGTTTCAGTTTTAATTAAATCGACATTTGTTAGCCAAGAGCGTAATTGGTTAATGAAATTTATTTAATTATTAAAATGAATTTTTGCCGCTTTCAATTATCAGAATTTTAAGTGAATAATTATGAGCTAAACCAATAAAGTCGGTTCTCGTAATTAACGATAAGTTAGTTACCTGTAAAAAATAATTATCGTTTTCAGGATAATCAAATGTAAACCAATCAAAAATTATTTAATTGCTTGAGTATTTGGAGATTTCATGAGATATTAATTTTTAATCAATAATATACTAATGTGATACTATACATGACGATCAAATAAATTTTTTAAGTTAAGAATGTTGGTAATTGGAACATTGTGGATGTTCAGTATTTTTAATGGAAATTTATTTGAACGTGCTTTTTCAAGACTGATGTAAATCTTTGTAAGTACGCGGTTGGTTGCTTCCTTTCAATCTTTTGCATTTAAATTTTGCATTTATAGATAAACTTTCCATTTAAAATTAATTTAAGGGCATATGACTGAGTATTTGATTGTCTGGTTAAGTTTTTTTGCTTTGTTTGTATGAACAGGTACATTGTTTTAAAAAGCCGGAATTAAGGATATGTTAATGTCAGAAAACATTACATCATTTAGATGTGTATTTTGTATTTTCAGTGTTCATTTTCACTCCTATTTCGTACACGACTTGTGTAAGATAACATTTCAAATTTTAATATTTTTTGTGTATAAAACCTATAGCGATTACTGTTTTTATTACGATTTATCCTCTTCACGTGGAAGTTAAAGGACTTTGACTTGACCATATTCTAAGCATTTGAATGATATTTCTGTTAATATGCGTTGTTGATCTGTTAGAAAAATTAAAATAAATTAATCTTTGTAATGAGCCGATTTGTTTACTATATTCCTCGTAAAATTCAAAAGCGGCTACCTATTCGTTGTTTGATATATGCCCGTATGTACGGGCAATTTGTATTGCCGAATTTAAACTAAACGCAAAATGCGCTCAGCAGTACTTAATTAGTAGAGAGAACAATAAATTGGTGCTGTCCAGCGGGTGGCAATGCTGTGAAATTAACTGATCATAACTTCCCGTTTTCATTGTATGCTATTTTGACCGCCCGATCTCACGTTCATTACCGACGTAATTAATTGCTCAGAATTACTCAATTCCTAAAAGGGAAAATGCTTTACTCATTTCCTCTCTTCGAATGTCGAACTGATATCTGACGAGAAAAACAAACTTGTAAGTTTGTCAACAACTACTCTCACCTAGAAATGCCCTCATATAACCTCCATTCCAATTTCCTCGGTTAGTTTATAGACGTTTTTATTAGATTTTCGAGAGTAAATTTTCATTCCACTTAAGCCATAAGAGCCATTCACGTTTTAATTATTTCTAAACTTCGAGGAACGTTAGCGCTAAAAATATGCTCTTTGATTACCTATTAAAAGGTATCGTTAACCCAAATTGACAGTTTGATTGCTACCTTCTTAATAGACACTGTTTGTAAATATTTAAGCTTTACCGATAATTGATAATAAATAAATAATTTCTTGGAACCATAATATTTTGTAGTTACCATACAGGGTGGTCCTTAAGTAATGGTGCACAGAGAAACAGTAGGATTCAAAATACTACCCATTAAAAGAGATACAGGGCATCAAAGTCTTCTTCTTCTTCTTTTTCTTTTACCCTCTTATACATTTTCAGTGTCGAGGGGGCCGCAGAGCGGTCACCCATCGAAGCTATGGCGGCACCAATGTCAAAATTTTAATTTAAATTTTTTCCGTAATGTAAAACATTTTCGAAATAGTATAGGAAACTTAGACAAAATCCGTTTAAATGTCGTTAAAATCGTTTCAGACATATTTGCTTTTATTGGATGTGATGTAATATGTTGTTCATCATTTTAATAATCTTTAACACTGTAGACTCGAATTTACATTTTTTTGCCAAAAACAAGTAACGGGACAGAGCAATAGTTAACATTACTAGGTTGTAAAACCCCAATGAAGCTCAGTACTTAACGATCTTATTTTAGTAACACAAACAATTAAAATTAACAAAAAAATTCTTTTTGGATAAATTTCCAAAATGATCACCGTTAATTGTAAAACACTTATATTTTGTATTCTGTAGTTGGGTTTTTCGCCACCAGTTGGTACCGTTTTCGAAACAAGTCTATATCCGTTTTCAAACAATTCAAACGACCAACGACTTATTCTTATTACTTATTATACACTGAAATGGCGTCATTTGGGTGCTAGAATGGAGTTATTCTAAACGCAAAATAGAAAAAACATTTTTTATATTAGTTATAAACTGAAGTACCTGAAACTGCATGCTGAAAACTTACAAGATAATTTGTTTGGGCCTATCTTTCCCGTTTTAAAAAAGATACTTCACTAAAATTTTAGTAAATCGCATAGAACAACAAGGAACGCATAATAGTTATCGAAGACTTTTGTGCCTGTATTCAGTTCCTTAATATTTATTAATGTCAAGTAACGTTAGCTAACAGCAAAACATGTTTATGGTACAATGCAAACACTACAAACTATTTTATAGTTTTGAAATACCCCATAGTTTCTTACATACCAAGGGAGGTAAGTGAGGTTTATTCTATGGAGTATGGAAGCCGGACCATAGCTGTTATGTATAATATGTTTTCCATAGCCGACATAAAAACAGGCATTAAAAGTGTAAGAAATTTTTTATACCTATAATTACCACCAAATTAATTTGCCAAGAACGAAATTAAAAAAATATTTTTCAAAAATTTTTCAAAATGACTAGCATTAATTGCAAGGTATTTCGATATTCATCTAAACAAATTTGCAGTGTTTACAATGTTTTGCAATAATTCTTCGCGAGAGTTTATTGGATTTCTATAAACATTTGATTTAATTTCCTTTTGTTTAATTACTACAGTAGTAAATATGTTGGAAACTTTATTAAATTTAACAATTTGTTGTTGCTCTGGGTCCCATTACTTCAGGACCACCCTGTATATTTAGTTACTGTCATCTACGGCTGTTGGCAACCAGACGTTTTCCTTTATTTATTCTAAATTCTAGAGCAATAACTCAAATTAAAAAATCTTTGGGTTTTATATCAAGCAATCCAATTTAAAGTCATCCTCATTGATCCATGAAATTAAAACCAATATTTTACCTAATAACAATTGAGATATCTAAATGTATGTGATTATTATATGCTTTGTATTTTGTAAACATTTCCTGAACCAAGTTAAAGTACGATTTGTAATTCCATGCATCACTAAAGAGGATGACTTTAAATTGGATCACTTGATATAATTCCCTAACAATAAATTTAGTGGCAGCTATAACTCATATTAAATAAATTTACGAGGTGAGTACTGGATCGAAAATTGAGTTTTGGTTATAAATCATTTATGTTCTGAACTCACCGAAGTCTGCCCTGTTTGGTAACAAAAATTAAGGTCGGGTAATACTCGAAAGAAAATTTATTGATATTGATAGTCAACACCAGAAATCGCAGCTATAAATGTGCCTGTATATTATTTGTTTACTTATTGGGCGAGGTGTAAGGTTGTGGTTCCCAAGGATATCAACGCACCTTGATTACCATGGTCATTTAGTCAGAATTATTTTTACTTTATATGAAGTGATTCAATTCAGAGTCATTCTCAGTGTCTTCTGGAATTAAAAGTGTTGTTTTAGCGCGACTAATAATCACATAAATCTTATTTTTCTTGAAATGGTTGGCCCTTTACAGGGCGTTGTCGGTCTTCTCCCCTTATGTCTGTGGTGTGCGTGTCAAGGAACCTATAGCTTTACGTGGGCTCCGAACCACAGAAGTGCTTGCACTTCTACTCCAGAGAAGATTTACTAGGCAGAAATACTTCGGTGGTTTGTCAGTGTCTTCCGACGGTATGTCTGGCACTGGGAATCGAAACCGAATTAGTTTTAATCTCAGTGGTCAGACTCACGCTGAACCAACTGAACCACACGTCGACACATAAATTTAGATAGCTTAATTTTTATTATTTGCATTAGTTATGACATGGAGGAGTGGATAGTCACGTGTAAAAGGCCTTGGTCTGTCATGTAGGCAGCTCGGGTTCGGTTCCCGAGACCGGCAATATTCCCGTCGGAATTTATAGGTTGTATAGATCTTTACCTTAGCTTCTTGCCCAGTATACGTGCAAAGAGGGCTCACAGAACTTACCCTTTGCTTACCTTTTTTGTACTTTTTGCTTACTTCTGGGGCTAACAAATGTAACGCGTGTCTGAATTCGCCCGAGAAACTTTTAGGGCCCCAAGGAGAGAAAATGTTGTAACTAGGATAAGGATGCTAGAAGAATTAAAAGATCATTAGAAACGGCCTTGAAATAAGCAACCAAGTAAGTCAACCTCCAAAGTGTACCCATAATATTGTTAGGTTCACTAAATCACTGTAGAAGTCCTCAGATCTAAATGGTTGGTTGCTAACTTCAAGGCGTTTTTAGGAACTTCTTTTGGTGCTTCTGCTGCATGTAGTTTATTTAAAAAAATTGACGCCCCTCTAACATTCCCTTCGTCCCCTAATATTATCAGTGGATTTCAGACAAACTTTACATGAATAAACAAATTATACTTAATTCATGATAAAGAAAGCAAATTTTCTTAAACTACGGTACCAATTTGTATTCTAAGTAAAGGTTTGTTAAATTATTTAAGTTAGTATCAATATTTTTTTAAGTAGTCTTTTATGATAACGCCACATTGTTGGTGTGAAATAATGCTATGAGCCCCACCTTTAATGCAAAGGTATTATTTGATTGTCTTGCCCTAAATTACAAGAAGTTCCAAATTTGGGCGACAAAGGTTGTTGTGAATACTTTAATGCAATAGTTTTATTGCGGCTAGCTCAGCCTTGGGTCGTTGAAGATGTTCCTTTTAGTTCAATAATAATACTAATTACTTTTATGCAGTTTTATTAACAAATATTTTGTATTACTCTATCTTCCCTAAATACATATATTTTATCTGTTCACTATAAACATTAATCTATAATAGTTTGTAAATACGCTCACGTTTTTAGTAATTACTATCCAAATCAATTATTTTAATTTTTGAATCCAAATCAGTTGATAAGCACTGGTCGATTTCCACTCCAATTTCAGTATTAAATTGAACAGGAATGCAATTTGTTTCTTAATTTCACCATTCAGATGACCAGGAAACCAATTAATTTATATATCAGTTTACTCTGCCCTCTGCCCTTTTAACTCAGGAGAAATCACTTATTTATCTTCTTTTACAACAAGAATGCAATTTCCTTTTGGAAATAGAGTTGCACTTCTTTATTTTATTTTCATTTTTAAGCTAAAGAAAAAACACAACTTGCTTTTACAGAAAATAAAATTCGACCTGTTTATTTATCTTGACTCTCGTTGTCTTGATTCTTCCATATTTTCTTAAAATTAAAATATTCGTTCATTTTCCTTGGTAACACTTGTTTATAATAATATTCTTTCAACACACGTTTCTACGTTGCTAGCTATCTTAAATTAAAATTTACAATACAATAACATTAATTAATACTATTTGCATCTTTATTTTAAATTAAATCTGCATAAAAATAATGATTAATTTTAATTTATTAACAATAATATGTAACTACCAACTGATATCATCTCACAGATGCATGATACATTTTCACCTTATTAAACGACATTCTGAATTATTTTTTTTAGTTTAATTGATTAATTATGAATTTTATAAGAAAATCTATTATTTTTCAATTTCTTAAATAGTAACTAATTTGAGTATTTTGTACACTTTTCAAAAAAAAATCCAATAGGATCGTAAATAGATCGGCCCCGCCTGATAAATACGAGTTGATTTTAACTAATCAATTATTTATCAAGTGAACATTATAAGCCGAATTGCCTAAAACTGCATTCTGAAAACTTGGCGCCCTTACAGGTTTACTTGCTTGGAGTACGATTATTTTTAACTGTGACGTGGGCTACAACGGTTTAAAATCAGTAAAATTTTTGTAAATCGTACAGAGTAACAAGGAGCCCACAATAATTGCTGAAGACTCTTGTACATATTTATTTATAGTTTTTTAAGATTTCTTGAATGTCTTAATTTTAAGCAACGTCGATAAGGTTAAAAACGGAATTTTTTTAAATTTTTAGTACAGTTTTATCGTCTGAGTGGCCGAGTGGTTTAGGCATTCGACTACAGCGTGGACGGTCTCATGATCAAACCCGAGTCGGATGCTCGGCAGGTGGCCTACCCAGTCACTGAAAATCATTGGGAATCGAAACACAGTGGTGGAGCAGGAAAGGTAGGCGGTTGTTGAAGGCATGGTGTTTACCACATCACTCTGTACCCCAGGTTTGAAAAGCGACTTAGGAGGCTTTAATCCTCCATGCTGCCGGCCACTCTCTCGCGCGAAGTGTAAATGCCGATATCTTAATTTTAACTTTTATAATTTTGTAATACTGTAGTAATGTAGTTTAACAGTTTTTTGCATACCTACCAATGGAATAAGCGAGATCTACTCTGTCGAGTATGGAAGCCTAATGAATTTTACGACCTGAAACCAAACGAAACAGTAAATTATTCTCTCATGTTATGTTACAACATTTTTTACATTGACGACATAAAAACAGCCACTAAACATTTATATATTTTTTGACATAAGTAGGCACTAAATTAATTTGTCAAGAACAGTGGCGGCTCGTGGCTTGAAATTTTGGGGGTGCTGCAGCTTTCGAAATATACTTACATACCAGTAACGATCCTTGATATTTTTAAGGTGCCTTTTATTTTATTTAAGGTGCCTTAAATAAAACAAAACAAATCGAAATTTTACTCAATTTATAAAAAAATAAGCTTACTGGAAAATGAAATAAAAAGAATTTTTATTTAAATATAAAATCCATTCTGCGATTTTTAGCTTCACAAAATTTTTCGATCACCTGTTAACCCTGGAGCAGCCTTGACCGTTTTCGCAGTGATGTTGCAATCAAGTTGGAAATACGAACTATTTATTATTTAATATTCCTGTTTATATTACACATACCGTCGCCCAAGACGTCCTTGCACAATAATGACATCACCTAGTTTTTTCGTGGTATTCGCACGTATTATTGTTTTTGTTGGATCGAATGTCCAAGAGCTAAACGGCATGATGCAATAATGCTGATAGGCTGCCCAGATAGCAGCGTTCGGACTACTTTTACCATGTATTATTAAAACAAACAAATCGCGGCGGAATGTGCACCGAATGTACTACGTTTTGGACACTGCTAAATTTGTCAGCGCTCTGAATGGAATCTACAGCTTCGGTTAAAATAATTCCTTTTAAAAGCGGTTTAATTAATTAAATTTATGTAATAGTTATACAAAATATTGAATGATTGTTATATTATTGATATTTTGAAGTACAAATTTAATAGGTAATTAATTTCCGTACTTTGTTCTGGGGGTGCTGCAGTGTCGCAGCGCTTATGGACCAGCCGCCACTGGTCAAGAACGAGAACAATAGTTATGTAATATCATAGAGGAAATAATATAAATAGAGATCCCACGTTACCGGCGAAAGTGTAACCCGTGTCTACTTAGACAAGGGGGCAAGGAGGTGACGAACGGTAACCTCGACCGGTGCTGCCCCAAAATATTTTTGAACTATTTGTCATAAACTCAAGGAACTTCACTGCATTCACTTTACCCCGCACGGACGCTATTATTTCCATTTAGACGTATACTTCTTAATTGTAGCGTGATACACCGAAATACCATTCCATAATGTTTGTAAACGTTTAGTAAATATACACACAAAATAGTAATAGAGTTAAACCCGAACAGATCACGTAATAATCGACTGGTTGAGCATATGTATACAAATTGAAACTTTTGGTCAGCTTACAGCTTACAGCATTAATTTTAATATACATGAGTAAGCGATTAATACTTAAATTCTTAAAAAGTTAAACTTCAAAAATATGCATAAAATACCCAAAGAATGATTCCCATCTCTTGTACTTTTACTTAAATTGTCAGACGCAGGGCCGGCCTTTTTCAATGAGGGGCCCCTAAAACAATTTTTTAAAGGTAAAAATAACAGTATTAAAAAAAGAACGTATATTGGGTCATACATTATGTTCTCTTTGGGGGCTCTATACAGGGTGGTCCATAAGTAATGCGTCACAGACCAACAGTAGATTCCTGAGGCCAAAATATTACGATTTACCTAAAATTACCTTAGTCCAAAAGTTAATATTTAGGGAGGTACAGGGTGTCAAAGTCGACATTTTTATTTTAACTTTCTTCTGTAATTTCTAAAGTTTTCGTAATATTCATATAAAAATTGGTGAAGCTACCTTTTTTGGGGCGGGAAATAATAATCCGTTCTCAATTTTAATGCGGCTATTAAAATAACGTTATTTGTCCTACACCTAAAGCTGCGTATTCACTTGAGCATTTTTGCGCGCACAAACGGTTTGCGCGCAAAAATGATCATATGAGTACCGGCAGAACAGGTGTGCGCGCAAGGTCTGAGCACGCACGCACACGCTCCATCGGTTGTCGGTCTCGGGGACCACTTCAAAGGAATTTTGCGCGCAAGTGTTGCTCGGTTTGGACGAGATTTTTAATTTATGCAAACGGCTGCATTTATGTTGTGACGGCAAAAGGTAAAAGCACAACTGGAGCGGATATTTGCGCGTACAAACAAAAACGTAAAAATAATTATGTGTAGATTTTAAAATTTTCGCAAACGAACGTGTGTGCGAGCAAACGTTTGTGCACGCAAAAATGCTCAAGTGAATACGCAGCTTAAAGCTGCGTATTCACTAGAGCATTTTTGCGCGCACAAACGTTTGCGTGCACGCACGTTCGTTCGCGAAAATTTTAAAATCTACACATAATTATTTTTACCTTTTTGTTTGTACGCGCAAATATCCGCTCCAGTTGTGTTTTTACTTAAAGCTGTTTGCATAAATTAAAAATCTCGTCCAAACTGAGCAAAACTTGCGCGCAAAATTCCTTTGAGGTGGTCCCGAGACCGACAACCGATGGAGCGCGTACGTGCGTGCTCAGACCTTGCGCGCACACCTGTTCTGCCGGTACTCATATGATCATTTTTGCGCGCAAACCGTTTGTGCGCGCAAAAATGCTCTAGTGAATACGCAGCTTTATACCTTAAAAATACTTAATCTGCCCTAACTTTAGCTACAAAAAAGCTGAAGTATTTTTAAGGTATTAGGTGTAGCAAAAATAACATTATTTTAAGAGCTGCATTAAAATTGAGAATGGATTATTATTCGGATTATTCCCGTCCCAAAAAAGGTAGTTTCACCAATTTTCGTGTGAATATCCCGAAAACTTCTGAAATTACAGCAGAAAATTAAAATTAAAATTTCGACTTTGACATAAATATGTTCAATTTCCCAAGCATTTCACCTATGTCTCACATGTCAGGCCACACCCGGTATAGCTGTTTCTGCATTCTACATACAGGGTGAGTTTTCTTTTTTCATTTTAAGCATTGGGATCTCGGAAACCATAAGACATAGAGATTCGGTTAAAATGAGGAAAGAGTTGTCGTTTTATGAGCTTATGCAAGATATGCTTTTGTTTTTTGAAAAAAATCCAGTTTGCTAGATATGAGCGAATAACAGATTTAGTGATTTTTCATTTAAATGTTGTAGAATCGTTATTATTAGGAATACAACAAAATGACACGAATGAAAGTTTTAGACATTTTTATGCTTAATATGATGAACATAGTAATTTCCTTCTCGATTTTACGGTTTTTGAGTTGTAATACAAACTTTCGTTTTTTTAAAGGGCAGTCATAGTTGGCTTCGACATTTTTAAAAAGTGCATTTTTTTCTGTTTGCAGAGATATAAGGTTCGCTGTACTTACTTTGACAAATAAACACGATACAGGACTATTTGTAATATTGAGAGTAGCAAAAACAGAGTCTGCCATGGAAAACATTTTTTTCCTCTTAAAGTAATTACTTAGTTTATCATAATGTTTCACCTAAAAACTTTAGGGCCTCAAATAGAACAACAACGGAAAGAAACTACGAATTATTACATTTAAATTTCTACTTTGAAGTAATTACATGTAAAAAAATTAATCTATCTCGGCAAATGTTCAAAATGTCCACCATTATTATTTACACACAAGGGGCATCTTTTCACAATAGAATTTACAGCTTTCCTCATTTTCCTACCATCTAAATTGCGAAAAGCACATACCACAGCATCACGTAGTTCTTCTTTTGTCGCATAAGTTCGCTGATAAACTAAATCTTTTAGAACAGCGAAAAGAAAGAAATCCAAAATTGAAAGATCTGGCGATCTTGGTGACCAAAGGACCGGCCCGTTCCTACCTATCCAAGAATTTGGAAACAGTTGGTTTAGGTGCTCTCTTACTTGCAGCCGTAGGCCAATACATTTATTTGAATATCCTCGTTAATAACGCCTTCATCCCTCTTTGGTTTCGAAAAGGAACCAAACTGCCTCAGATTTCGGTATAAATAAATTGTTGAACGTCGGTAGAGATGGTTGACGTCAATTTTCATAAAATTGTTGGTACCGTTCGGCAGCAAGAACACTATTTTCTATTTTTATTACAAAAAATAAAACATTCGACCATATTAAGTTTTTCGCGATTAGAAAACATCTTTAATTTAATTGTAGAAGTTACAGAACTGCCAAATTTCAACTAAAACAATGAGCAACAGTACTTTGTTTGTTTATTGTTTTCCACGGCAAACTTTGTTTATTTACCTCTCAATAATACAAAAATTCCTGCATCGCGTTTATTTATCAAAGTATAGCAATTAGCAAACCTTTATCGTTAAAAAGAGAAGCATTTGTCATTTTTAAAAATGTCAAAGCCAACTATGACTGCTATTTAAAAAAATGTAAGTTTGCGCTATAACTCGAAAATTATAAAAGCAGAATGGAAATTAATAAATGTATCTTATTAAGCCGAAAAATATCTGCAATTTTTGTTCTTATCATATTCCTGTATCTCTAATATTAACGATTTTAGAACACTTTAAAGAAACATTGCTAATTTCTTTTTTGCTCATAGCTAGTAAACTGTGGATTTTTTTCAAAAAACAAAGCATATCTTGCATAAGCTCTTAAACGACAACTCTTTCCTCATTTAACCGAATCTCAATGTCTTATGGTTTCCGAGATCCCAATGCTTAAAATGAAAAAAAAAAACTCACCCTGTATTATTGTGAATTGAATTGGCCTTATTGCAATAGCACATGTAAAGAAAATGCAAGTAAATTCGACGAAAATGTAAGGTAATGTACGGGCAAATATGGTTCGTAATTGTCAACTTCATAAATACGTTTTTTCCTTCAAAAACCAAAAACATGTATTCATGTATAGATGTATACGGTTGCCGACTTTAGGGTTTAGATTCGTTCTGTTGGGCTTAGGTTAAAATTTTAACCCAGCTGTTCCAAGATCCTTTGCCAAACCGCGAGTTAAAAAAATTAGATAAGGGTTGGCCAGGAGAAACAAAAATAATGTCTATTGCCTATTGCAAGATTTATAGTTTATTAACCGTCATCAGTGTGTTATTGCCATAATTCCGTTTTGCAAATGTCAGTAAAATTATTGCAAAAACAATAATTCTAAATTTTGCAGTAGACATTATTTTTGTTTTACATTGCCAGGCCTTAGGTATTTAAATTTTTTTTTTGAACTCGCTAGTTTTATTTAACGAAATTTTGTGCAACGTAACTGCGTATTTTTTGTAATTGTTAAATATACATGCATATTTTTATTTTTATTCCAAATGTTAGATCTTTTAACACATAATTATACTACAAATTTGCTGTTTAGCAAAAAACGAAGTCAGTAAATAAAATTCTAAGCATAAGATAAATAAACTGTATCTGGGACAAATAAATTCATCCATAAATACAATAATATCTATACGTGCTTATTTTATAAACACGCTTGAATTTGCATGGCATTAATATCAATATGACTAATGCACGGTTATTAAATAACGTACGTATTTTGTTTGATCAAATGTTGTTGATATGTTAGGATTATTGATATATCGGTTTTATTCTAGGATGGTTAAAAAACATTCTCGATCAGAGATGGCCAAGGTGCTGCCATCTCTATGTCAGAATTTTTTTCGGGTTACATATAAAAAGGTACCGTTGCGTATCTATTCTATTATTTAATCTATGGTAATATGTATGCTGAGGCTGCGAAATAGTGGTTACTTCCCTAGGGAGGTAATAAACAAATGGTAAGGATTATAACTTTTTCCAGTACAACGATGTGACATTAGTTTACTGACATTTTCTAAATAAATAATAACTAGTCTGGTTTTAAAAAAGCACCGTCCGATGTGTTTAGATTATCAAATAAACGTAAAGAATTTTTGTTAATAAAATTATAAAATAGGCTAAAAATAAATTAAAAGTCGAGGATTGTGATCAGAAAAAAAGTGTGCTTTGTTGTATAATAATATAATAAATAATTTTTCTACATTTAAAAAGCATACATATTGAAATTCATAATTTAACATAGACTAAAGAGCTATTGATTAGTAATTAGCTGATTACTATGGAGACATATCTAAGGTCCCAGATAAAAGGTCTTCGCTAGCATCTATAAATATCTTCCTGTATGATAACCCGTCCATAATTAAACAAAATGCGAATCAAATATTCTTGTTAATTATCATTTCATATTATTTTGAGTGCGAAGCTTTGTACTCCTACAAAAGTCAATTAGTTATTGACATTTTAGCAATCAACGATCACAGAAAGGTTTCTGAAAAATTGGTGTTCGTGGGTAAGATGCGTGGGTGGATGAATGGTAACTCTCGTACGTTATTCTATATGTCGAGAACCATTCAACCGATTTTAATGAGATTTGTATTTTAGGGGTGTAGGTTGCACAGATAAAATCCATATTCGGAAGTTTTTTGGGCATACTTTTAGTTGACGACATTTCTGGGCCATTGAACTTGAAAGCTTCCGATTCGGAATGTTGTTTTCTGCAAAACTTCAGCTTCTTCGAAAAATAAGTTCGTTAGATTTTATTTGCGGTTGAATATTAATCCTTGAATATATATACAAGGTTATTTCGATAAAAAGTTTAAGGTTGAAGGTATATTTAAGGGCAAAATTCAGAATTTTTTTTTAAGACTAAAAAAATTTCTAGAATTTTAAGGATAGAATATTTAATAAAACAAAATTCTCCTGATTGAACGTCTGAAGTCCCATAAAAAGTCACGAAAACAAATAAGTGTTTCGGTAAGTTCAGTGTTCAAGTTCAATTTTTTTAAATTAATTAAAATATAAAACAAAATTCTCGTGATTGAACGTCAGAAGTCCATCAAAAACCACAAAAAAATTTATTTTGGCAATCAAACTGAGTGTAAAGCTTGCTTGTCAAATGATTGGGGTTCTAACAATTCTCTAAAAATTTAACAAAACTCTCCTGATTGAACGATAGAAGGCCCGTAAAAAACCTCAAAAACAAAAAGCATTTCAGTGTAAAACTTCCTTGACAATGTTGGTTCGAGTCCAAAAAATTTTTTAGAAAATTAATGAAAGTACTTACTTACTTATCCAATCCTCTTCTACCGCCATGCAGTGTAGATAATAAAAATGTAAAACTAAATTCTTCGCCAGAAGCTAGAAGCACTGTAAAAATACAAAAACAAATAGGTATTTCTTTCTTGACAACGTTGTTTGGAGTCCAAACAATGTTTTAAATTAATGAAAATGTAAAACGGACGGTTTTATTTAATTTCGACACTTAAATTCCTAACAAGCTGTTTTAAAATACTCAGAATAGCAAGGAGATTAGTGTTCAGAATAATTGAGGAAATTTTAAAAATTGCAGGAGAATACGTGTCAAATACATGGACGTGTCTGAAGAAAATAATTACCCTTTGGAGAGCAAAAGACTTTTGGGTAAACATTAATTTTCACCTCAGATCTGAAGCAACAAAATCCGGATTCAAGAATGTTTGTGATTTGGTGATTAGGTTAACTTCTTTGCAAAATAAAAAAAATTAAAGACTACATTTTTAAGGATTAATTTCTTTGCAAAAGATTTCCAATTTTTTTTTATTAATTCTGAAAATTAACTAAAAAGTCTTTAAAAATTGGGCATAACAAAGTTAAAATTAATGACTTTTCTAGAGAGAAATATGGTTTATATTTGTGGTTTAGGTTAATTTCCTTGCAAAATAAAGAAAACTTCAGAGACTGCATTTATACGGATTAATTTCACTGGGAAAAAAATTTCAAAACTTTTTCAATTTTGAAAACTGATTTAAAAACTCTTTAAATATTGAGTCAAGCTTTTAAAGGCTTTAAAGAAAATAATTTTTATAAAGAAAAGTAGGGTCTTAATCCGAATTAAAGAATTTTTATGATTTAAGTTAACTTATTAGCAAAATTTGAAAAATATAAAAATATAAAACAAAATTCCCCTGTTTGAACATCAGAAGCCCCGTAAAAAATCACAAAAAGAAATAAGTATTTCGGCAACCAAGTTCAGTATAAAGCTTTCATAATAATGTTAGTTGGAGTCTACAATTTTTTAAAAAATTAGCAAAAATATAAAACAAAGTTCTCTTGACTGAATGTCAGAAGCGTTGTAAAAATCAATAAAAACAAATAAGTATTTCGGCAACTAAGTTCAGTGTAATGTTTTATTTATAATGTCCGTTGGAGTTCAAACAATTTCTTAAAAAATTAATAATAATTAATAATCACCATCATCAGCGTCAGGGGTTAAACCTTTTGGTTTGTCTGATCCCCTACTAGATTAAAGCTGGTGTTTCCAGCATATTTTCGGGGGTCCAATGTTTCTTCTTCCGCCTATAAGTTGGTAATGGAGTAGTTGTTTTGGTTTACGGGAATTGTCCATCCTATTGAGATGTTTGTGTCAATTGATTTGGTATTGTTTTATTTTTTGTTTAGGTTGAAAATACCTAATTCTTGTCTAATGTTTTCATTGCGTTTATGGTCTAATAATGTGTAGCCAGCAGTGTGTCGTAAGAATCTCATTTCAGCGGTTTCCATTCTTCTATAATTAATAATTTAAAACAAAATTCTCCTAATTGAACGTCAAAAGTACCCATAAAAAATCACAAAAACAAATAAGTATTTCGGCAGCTAAGTTCTGTGTAATAAGCTTTTGTGACATGTCGGTTGGAGCCCTGACAATTTTAAAAAAAATTATTGAAAGTATAAAACAAAATTCTCCTGATTGATCGTCAGAAGTCTAGTAAGAACTAACAAAAACAAATAAGTATTTCGGCAGCTAAGTTTAGTGTAATAAGCTTTTGTGACATGTCGGTTGGAGCCCTGACAATTTTTAAAAAAATTAATAAAGGTATAAAACAAAATTCTCCTGATTGATCATCACTAGTTTAGTAAAAACTAACAAAAAGAAATAAGTATTTTGGCAATTAACTTCAGTGTAAAGATTTTTTGATAACGTTGGTTGGAGTTTTAACAACTGTTTACAAAATTAATATAAACATAAAACAACATTCATGTAAAAACCAACAAAGCAAATAAGTATTTCGGCAATCAAGTTCAGTGTAAAGTTTTTTACCAATGTTGGTTGAAGTCCTAACAATATAAAAAAAATATGTAACCAAAATATGAAACAAAATTCTCCTGATTGAACGTCAGTAAAAAACCACAAAAACAAATAAGTATTTAAATATTTCGACAACTAAGCTCAATGTAAACCCTTCTTTTGATATTTTCTTCGCCATACTGCAAAAAGCGAGGTTATCTGAAGCAGATCTGAAGATATGCTCTTCACTAAATCATTAGAGGAATTTCGAGATTACTGTTACTAGGTGCCTAGACTAAATTAAGCTAAAACTTGTTGTTTGCCAAATTTTGTTACTATATTAGGGATTTATAAAAATTTTGGTGGGGCTACAGTTGCTTGTCATCAAAAAAACTTCCACTCTTCTGCTGAATGGTATCAGCTGGTTACGTAATAATAATAATAATAATAATAATTTTATTGCCAAACATTACAAATGTAATATAAGAAAAAAAACAATAAATAGTCACATAGAAATATGTACAACACACATTTGTTTTTCACTATAACGACTATTTACAAGGTTTCTAAAGTAACTTATTTTACGTTTCTAAGACTATTAATTTAGCTAATTATTTACTAACAATGATCACCATAATAACTTAAATTTAATCTAGCTATCTTAAAATTATATTACAATTTTTTATAATTTACGAAATCTGCATTACCAATCTTTGCAAAATAATACTTTCGTTAATTAACTCAAAAATAACATAACCTTTAATTATAGGCATCCAAATTAATTATCACTTCAATATAAACAAAGTTCTAGAATAATAAACTCGTCAAAGTTAAAATACTGCTGCGCAATAAAAACATTAGATGACCGACTTGCAACGTACGCCTGATGAGTGGTAAATATTGCGAAACCATAGTTATCCAGCCAAGCTACATAATATGTGTTGATGCCGTTTAGTAGCCTAAGAAAAGTAATTTGTAGGGTTTTTTATAAATATTTTTTTAACTCGGAATTTAGCTTACTTTATAAAAATATTTACTTTCCTGGAAATTGTAATTTTCTGTAAAGTAAAAGGTAAGATGTGTGTGGAAACAACCAGCTTTCTTTCCAGGTTAAACAGCACGGGGATTTAAAGAAAAACTGTGTAAACATAACGATAATCTTTTACAGAATCATCGAAGCGGGCTTAATTTTTTAATGAATAAAAAATGTAAGCAAATATTGAGTGAGCAAAAATTGTAAACATTCACGGATATGCGGCGAAAAAAATTAAACAAAAATTGCCGTTTTTAAACTTTTCGATCGCTCAACATTATTAAGAATATTTTTAATTAAAATACTTAGGTTCTGCTTTTCCTGTTAATTGTTTTGACCGTTATGACATCGCTGATTCCTTATTTAACTTAGTAAATCGTGAATAATACAGAAGAACACAGGTTTTATTCTACGCAATTTCAATATAATTTAACACATTTTGTTTATGATATTACGTATTTTTGTTGTTTATTTTTTTAAAATAAAAATTCTGCCTTTTCGGGTTGTCGAATTTTGATAAATTCTGTTGCAAAATAATTAAACTTTGGTGATGTAAATTTAAGAAATAATAAATAAATTTTGGGTTAATTAAATTATTTTGTTTACAAAAGCACAACACCGGTTTCTTGATTAGCTGAAGATGAAAATTATGAGGCTAAATCAGAAATGGAAAACCATTTCAGATTCTTCTATTAATACTTTTATTACTGATTTGAGTGATTTGGTATTTAAGAAGATGAAGATATGTATCGGCGGAGTGGTGAATTGGTTAAGGCATTTGACTGCAGTGTGGACGGTCTCGGGGTTAAATCCGAGTCGGATGCTCGGTGGATGGTCTACCCAGTCACGTAAAATAATTGGGAATCGAAATACAGTGAAGTAGGGAAGTTAGGCGGTTGTTTAAGGCATATAGCGTGCGAAACAACCGAGGTATGAGAAGCGACTTAGGAGGCCTTAACCCTCCATGTTGCCGGGTAAGCTCCCTTGCGAGGCATTAGTGCCGATTAGTAACATTTAAAACCTGTTATTTGAGTTCGGTTTTACAAAAAACCGCTAGTTTTTTTATAGCACCTTTAAACGCAGAATTCCAGAAAGTCCCTTTCATATCTTCTTAACCGGAAAAATTAGATTAATTTGAAGAAGTGACACTTAAGACATACTAAAATTTCTTTAAATCTACTCACAAAATGTAGAATTTGTGTTCTGAAGCTGTGAGTTCAAGCTGTCCAATATTTAATTTAAGTCTCTTAAATCATAATAATTCTCGCTACAGCTCCGTTATTACATAATATTCTGACAAGTAAAACCTAACAAGAAGTTTTAGGATGTAGTTTTTGTTGTCACTCAACTTAGTAAAAGCAAAGTTTTAAGATGTACGAAGAGCAGTATTACACCATTTCTTGTCTAAACCTTGTTCTACTTCATAAGTAGTAAACGCTGCATTATAAATAATAAATTTCTATCCAAGATCTTAAACGTGACCTAAATATATAAGTCATGCAGAATCGAGAGATACACTGTTTCATTTGAATATCCAAGGGGTTATGACAGGGATCTTGTAATTTTGAAATTAATTTTAATAATTTTAATACTGTAAAACCGGAGCGGAAAGCTATGAAATGATTGTTTCTTAAAATCAACAAGAAAGGTACATTAGCCGCTTTTAGAAGCTTAATTATGAACTAGAGGATAAAAAAAAAACTGTCGATCGTTAAAGGTGCTCTTCGGACCTTCGTAAGTCGCTTAAATTCGCTCGAAAGAAAATCATCAATAGATCTTTGTTTCACCTGAACGGTTTTCTGAAACTTGTCGCCTTAATTTTGTCTTCCTCTTTTTTACCGAGGTTGCTAGAGCATAAGTTTTTCTTTTCCGGTTGCACTGATTTAATATCTGAAAACCGAAAGGGAATACAATTTACTTCGAGTTTGTGTAAGTAAAGCGACGGTGCTCGAATATTGGAGAAAACAGAGACGACGAGGTCTAGGGTAAGTTGATTATGTTTGTTTAATCGTTCTGTTTATCCGTTCTTCTCGATTTCTTGCGGAATTTCCAACGATATTTATGTAAAATGTTAGAAGGGAGTTGACTGCCCTAAAGTGTTTTCGTTTAGTTTGTATTTCCGCCAATCTTATAACAAAATGGATTTAACATTTTAGCTTCGGATATCATTTTTTCCCCTTTGATATTCAGAATAAAAACTATATTGGGAAAGTGGAATCGATTAGCATAACAAATATCATTAAAAATAGAACTTATCGATTTGTAAACGAAAGAATGTTTTTGTTCGAGATGGGGACAATGGAATAAGATCTGCCCACACATTCTAAGAAATATTAAAAATTTAGTCGTCACATTAAAAAAACAGTAATCTAAACTGCTATTTAAATTCCTGTCCTTAAATATGGGTGAACTGTCTCCAAATGTAAGTTAAAGGATGATTTACAAGGCACAGCAGACTTATTTAATTGATAGAATATCTGTACTTTTTTGGCAAGATTTTTGGAGTTTGGAATTTAAGGTATTTATTAAGAAGGAGCTGTAAGAGTTTAATAAAAAAAAATTGAAGACCCCCAGTAATTAGAAACTTAAAGCCTGCTTGAAATACAAAAGTTTTCATTTAAAGCACCTTAAAATTTTATAATAAGGATTTTATCTTTTCTAAAGCCTTGTTGCTAACTTTCCTTAATTTAAGATTAACTATACCCTTTTCGTTCGAAATTACCAAAAATCAATGCTGTTATGAAAGGATTTTGTTTATAAATCTTTACTTTTTATATATTAAATCCTCATCAAGAGGATTCATATCAGGATGTTTTGTTAAGAGAAGAAGGTTATTTTAAGCGATGTATAATAATCTAAAAATTACATTAAGCAATAAATATGACAATAAAACCCCGAATCCGATGTTTAGTAAGCAATATTAAAATTCCTTGGTATCTAAATAAGTAAATTCCAATACAAAAACATTCTTTTATTTGCCCTTAATACGTGACCTTTGAATTCTTTTATTAAATCGAGCTGAACACAATTCTTAATAGAAATGCAGATTCATACTTTTCAAATTATCCGAGAAAATAGCAATAAACATCTTTTGTGGAGTTCTCTTTATTTTGCATTATCTCTTTTAAAGACAGAAAATTCATTTCCTTCAAAGAAAGCCCCTCATTTCTTTTTCTTAATTTATCTCCCAGGATTTCTTTTTCTCTCGTTTCATTTCGAGGATCCTTCAGTAAAGTGTTTTCCGATTGTCTGATTAGCTCTTCTACATTTCGTACAGGTAAATGCTTTGTTTACAATCAGATAATTGATAGGAAGAAGTATTCTGAAAGACATTTATTGTTTTTGTAAGATTTATTGCCAAACATTTAAGGACGTATTACCTCCGATAAATCTAAGGTTTAAGTAGTAAACTTGGTTTAAATAACTTCTGTAAATCACTTAAATCTTTGAAAACTGGATTTTAAATTAGCCACAGTGAAACAATTAATTTGAAAAATTTTGAATTTAATAAAATTAAATCTATATACTATTTCGTCAGTCCGTAACAAACTGTTTTAAAATACTCAGAATAATATAATACCAGCAAGGACATTACTTTTGGAAACGAGGAAACGTACTAAATAACGAAAAAGAAGAAACCTCGAAAGATATGAACGTGACTCAAAAGGCAATTGCCCTTTGGACAGGAAAGGGCTTTTGGTGGCGGAATATTAGGAAGTAGATGCGTAAACATTAATTTTGAGCTCAGATCCGAAGTTACAAAATTCGAATCCAAGAACGTCCTTGCAAAACAAGGAAAGTTTTACCTACATTTTCAAGGATTAATTGCTTTTTGCAGTACCTGTACATGGAGATTCTAAATCACTCGGCCGACGTTCATTACTCAAAGAAGGCAGGAAGTCATCGATATTACATTGGCCTTAGTTTCTGTGTCCTCTTTGTCAAAGACTGGCATGTTGCGGCGGAGCTCTCCTTCTCGGACCACCGCCACATCAAATTCGTTCTACCTCTGGTTCCCTCCACGGTGGTTCAGTTCTACAGAAACCCCAAGGCTACCAATTGGGCAGCCTACCGTACGTCCCTCAATGAGAGGCTATCATAGCTCAAGATCCCTAGAACCATTGGGGATATCGAGACCTCTACTGCTGTCCTACGCGGGGCAAGCAGTTCCTCTTTTGAGAAATTCTGCCTGTTAAAGAAGAAAACTAGAAGCAAAAGAGTTTCGTGGTGGAACCCCGAACTTCAAACACTTCGTCTTCTTAACAGAGCCCTGCCCAGAGGACTGCGATCTTTACAAAAGATCTCAACGAGTTTATAAAGACCGCATTCGCAGTCATAAGAAGGATGCGTGGACTTCTGCTTCTCTACCCAAAGCAACTCACCTTATTAAAATTCTTGGTAAGGATAAACGGTCGCGTTTCGAGACCTGAAACTTCCAGACGGCACTACAGGTTCGAGCCACAAAGAATGCCTGGAGCATCTTATGGAAGTACACTTTCCTGGCGGCACTAGGACTGTAGTTGCCCAACAACGGCCACTCCCAGTCGCTCTTTCCACCTTTTACTGGACAATGAATTTAAAAAAATTGAATGTAGTTTTAAGACCTTAAAGAAAATGCAGAGAGTTAACTAGTTAAAAGTAATAATTTTTCGATAGAGGAATATAGTTTGAATCTCAATTCAAGAATTTTTGAGCTTTAGGTTAACTCTTTTGTAAAATAAAAGAAATTTTAGAGACTACATTTTCAAGGATTAATTTCTTTGGAAAATATTTTTAAAGATTAGTTCTGAAAATTAATTTAAAAAATCCTTAAAAATTGAGTCCTTAAGAGAGTGTGCTGGCGTTTATTAAAGTTTAAATTAAATATTTTTCAGGAGGGATCGCCTCTGGTTTGCAAGTTTAGTTACCACTCCTTTCTTATTCTTGAAGCGTGGTTGACACATTGAGTTAATGCTCCCCTTTTTCTCCTGAAGAAGCCCCTTAAACAGTGGGCGAAACGTTGAGTTCTTCTGTCTCAACAATGACAAGATCCCAACCCGGAAGACGTTCCCAAAACAACGAAAAGTTTAGGGGCTACATTTTTAACAATTAATTTCTTTGGGGAAATTTTTTAAAGATTCTTTTATTAGTTTTAAATTTAATTTAAAGAAATCCTTAAAAATTGACTGAATTTTTTTAAGTCTTCAAAAAACAAGGTGAAAATCAATAATTGTTAATTTTTCTAAAGAAAAATGTGGTTTGAATCCGAATTTAAGAATTTTTGTGATTCATATTAATTTCTTTGCAAAACAAACAAAACTTTAGGGATTACATTTTTAAGGACTAATTTCTTTGAAAAATATTATCAAAGATTCTTTTAATTAATTTTGAAAATTCTTAAAAATTGGATGATTTTTTTAAGTCCTCAAAGAAAATACAGGCACGAAATGTAATGTAAATTAACAATTTTTGTAAACAGAAGTATAGTTTGATCCGCATTCAATCTACAACTTTTATGATTTAGGTTAACGAAATAAAAAAAAATAGAGGCTACATTTATAAGGATTAATTTGCTTGGGAAATAAGAAAAATCATTAAAAATTGAGTGAATTGTTTAAAGGCCTTACAGAAAATGCAGGCAATTAATAAAGTTAAAATTAACAATATTTTTCTAAAGAGAAATATGGTTGGAATTCGAGTTCAAGAATTTTTGTGTTTTAGGTTAATGTTTTTGTAAAACAAACAAAATTTTAGAGACTGCATTTTTAAGGATTAATTTCTTTGGGAAAAATTTTTGAAAGTTTTCTTTTGATTTTGAAAATTAATATAAAGAAATCTTGAATAAACGAGTGAAGTTTTTAAAGGCGTTTAACAAAGTTAAAATTAATAGTCCTTCTGAAGAGAAATATAATTTGAATTTGAATTCACGAATTTTTGTGATTTAGATTTACTTCTTTGCAAAATTAAAAATAAAATTAGATGCTACATTTTTAAGGTTTTTCTTAAAATTAATTTTCAGAACCAATAAAAAAATCTGTAAAAATATTTCCCAAAGAAATTAAATCTTTAAATTTTGTTTTACTTTCTAAGAAAGTAAAACCCAAATCACAAAAATTACCTTTCTCTTAAATTTTGCAGTTTTTAAAAATTGAGTGTAGCTTTAAAAGATTCTCAAAAACGCAGGTATTTAACAAAGTTAAAAATAATAATACATCTAAAGAGAAACATGATTTGAATCTTGTTAAATAATACAAGTTTATTTTGGAATTAATGAAATGAGTGTGAAAATTTCATGCCTGTGAACGATGATTTCGTCCTGCCTGCCTGCCTATCTGGCTTTATTATAATAGAACCCCTTTTGGGCAACAGTTAAAAAGTTCCAAATCGAATTAAAGATTCACATTTCTGGTTAAGTGAAAAGATTGATTTTAGTGTATTATCAAAGAACTATTTCTTCAGCAATCTTAGTCTGTTATTTTACAAATCATAAGATTGTTATTGAATGTACTACACATGTTTGTAGTAAAACTCAGAAAAAAAAAAGAATTTTTATAAGTGGTTGTATGTTTTGAAAAAACAAATTACGTTCTAGCAATAAATTTCCGTTTTTGGATGTGATACGAAGGGATGATTGATAGTAACAACGGTAATGAACAAAATCCGCGTAAGTCTGTAAACTTGGCCCGGACATTTCCGTTTAGCAATCCCTTAAGCCTACCCTCTCATATTTCTTCGATTCGTCTTGTCTTTCGTTAAACTTTACTAGGGATCTTTCCGGGGCAACTGCCCGGAATTCAAACTACCTGTTTAGTGGGAAGTGCGTCAGTCTAATACAGAGCAGGTATCAACAAGAAATCCCTCGAGAAGTAACAAGTGTGCGTTCAGTTTTTCCATAAATCACGTGGATATTTTTAAACAACTTTATTTTACGTAGAAAATAAATCTCCGAAAGTTTCCCCATTCCATTTTAATATCTTTTACTTAGTTATATTGTTGAGCCTAATTTATCCAACAGAATAAACATGGTGTCCTTCTAAATACTTCGTTTAGGCGGTAAACAAAGTGGAAGTTGTTAGTGCAAACCTGCGGGGAATAGGATTTGTCGTAAAGCAATACCTTGGTTTTAGATTAACATGGAGGCATTTCAACTTGGTACAAATTAAACAAGGAATTCCCAGTTTATTGTGACATGACATAAGACAGCTGCCAGGAGCGGATTAGCTTGAGGTCCGTTGGGAAAATCCCTATAGGCCGACCGCCCGGTGGTCCAAACCTTGACCCAAACATTTTTGTGTTGGAAATATTCTGATCGTTTGAATTTACGCATCCGACTTCCCTTTTAATCCAGTTTAGGTCTAATTTCTACTAACTTTAATCACACTATTCGTCTTATGTAATTTTATGGGTTTATTACCGGGAGTAAAATTAAGTTTTAAGGGTGCGCTATGAAAACAATCCACCCAACCCTTTTACTTCTCCGTTTTAACCTAGCAATAATACTTTTAAGAGGTACATGCGAAGTCACCATTTAAACATTCCATTTCGACTTTATGGGGCATTAACAAAAGTTACCAAAAAACTGTAAAGGTTTCACATTTTAACGAGGAAGGTTAATTTAAAAATTTTAAAGTACGTCGAGAGGAGTTATCAATATCAATAACATTTTACGACAAAACATGGGACAAAGTTAATAAGGTTAAATCGACGAAAACTGTAGTTTATTCAGGAGAATTCTTCACGTCTGTTCCCCTAAACATAATATTTAATTACAAGGGTCGACTAAAAGAGAATCTGTTTCATCAGTTTAAATGGTCCCTGATTCTTGTTCTGTTTTGTCTCCCTAAAAATAAAGACCTGCTTAAATCGCTCCGAACCAATAATACTCGGAACCCTTAGAAAATCTGTCGTTTGCTCAATTAAGTTAGGCCTTCTATTAACAATGACGTTATTTACATGAGGAGCGCCGAATTAAATTTCCAGAGGGAATTTAATAACGATAAAAGCCCGTTGGTATTTATTCGAAAATATTTTTTTAATTAACGCCAAATTACAGGTCGTTCTTTGCTTTGAATGATCTTCAGCTTTCGAGTGTTTTTAAGAATATTAAATTAATACCTTGAGGGTGATTATTCAGATAAGTAAAAAGTACAGTTGGGAACCTTTTGAGAAGCTTATTTATTAAACGACGGTCAAAATCCTAAGGGTTTATTTGAAATAAATTTCAGTTTAGGGTATTTTTTGTTAAATAATAAATAAACGAACAAAAACAAAGTAAAAGGAGAGACCATTCGTGAGAATGATCAGGAAACTGCAAATTTCCGTTCCTAACTTCGTTACGTTGTTTATAGCGAAAAGCAGAAAAAGAGTCAATTTTCTCGTTGCTTCTAATTATCAGCAGAACAATAAGCTGTAAAAGGTCAAGTCGAGTTAATCCAGTTGCGATTACATCTAAACAAGGGAAAAAGGAATACTACAAAACACTGCCTTTACGATTAATTGGAACTATAGAACACTAAATAAGGAAGTGTTAACTGCGAGCGTTTCTTTTACTCCAATACGAATTTGTACGTTTCAAATCTGGCTTTATTACAGACAGTGATCGGAAGCTTCGGGGTAACTGTTTTTCAGATGCTTACGAATTATCATATCTTTCATGCAAAAATGCTGCAAGGATTTTTATTCATTCAGCTGAAAAGTCAGAAACTTCAAAGAAATCGTAATTTGTAGACTTTTTCAGGAGCTTTTTGTTAAAATTGTTTTTAAAAATTTTAATTGAAAAATCTAGTTTTTTAGTGATAGTGTAAAAACATTTAGAAGTTCGGGGTTAAAATCGATAGTTTAGAATTAAAAAATAAATCACTGAACTGCAAAGGCGATAAACGTAGCCTTAATTCAGTTTTGAGCAAATTTATGTTTCTACGGCAGAAAAAGAAACTTAAAAAATAAGTTTGAGTTAGTGTTGTAAAAGAAGAAAGCTTGAAGTCTAACCTAACGTTTAAAACAACCAACTAACATAGTCTTTGTTCTTTTTATTTATTTCTTGAATTTTAATATTTTATTTTATAATACCTGAAGATCTTTCATAAAAACTAAATTTTTGAATTCCCAAACTTTGATAATAAAAATTATGTTAACTCGTTGTTTTTAAAGGCACAACATTCCCAAATGCTTCGACTTTTCAAAAAAAGTAGAACAGCTCACCCAATTAAAAAAGAAAACGAGCTATCCTAAATTCCATGACTTATTATTTAAAAATTATAAAAATTCAAAAATTTCCAAAATTTAATAATAAAAGTTAGGTTAGTTCGTCCTTTTAAGGTTTGGTTAGTTGTTCTGATTTTGTTAAAAGTTAAAATGTTTTGTTTTTTAGATAATTTTAGTTTGTCCCATCTGGCCTTAAATATAACTCAGAATTTTCAATTTATAACAAATTAAAAGTTATGCAAAGGGTTATTTCTAAATGTTGTAACATTCGAGTTTTCAGGCTCAATCTTTAATCTTTAACAGAAAGCACTAATGGAAAAAATTAGAACAATTGCTGATTCAAATTTGTTACCAGATCTCTTATTATCAGACTCAAATTAAAGAAAAATGTTGGTTTCAATTTCGAATACTTTCAGCATTATTTTAAATTGGATTTCTGCACTTCTGGTCTGTTGTCGTAATGCAAGAAAAAACTCGAATTTTTTACTAGCTTTTGTGAGGTTTAATTAAAACCTATTTAAAATTAAAACACACTATTCTCTATTCTAAAGGTTTTAAACTTTTTAAATTTTTTTATCAAGAAAAAGTTTTCATAATTTCTATTTCAGTCTGAAATTTTCAGTATTGATCCGAAGTGTTTAATTTAAGAATCAAGAAAGTATTCCCACTGCTAAACTCCATATATTAATTTAAAAATTGAATTTTAGACTCAAATTTCTGATTTTATGCTTTGCCATATTGTTCTTTAAAATTGTTTATTAAACTTTTAGAAGTTGGGGAACAAATTTAGAATAATTAAAATTCAGTTATTGATAATGACAAATTTAAAAACTATTCAATGTAACTTTCTTCTGAAATTTACAATTCCAAACATTTCTAGTTTTTATCTGTTAAATTTACTTACTTACTTCTCCGCTCCCTCTTTTACCTTCCAGCGTAAAGGGTTGTGCATTGCCCCTTTCCTTGCTGGGCTATTTGCAAACCGCTTCCACTCCTTTCTGTTTTTCGCTAGCTTTATTTCACTTTTAACACCACTGTCTCTGCCTCTTAGCAGTTTAACTAACTCATCATTTCATGTTTTCATTGGCCGGGGCCTTCCTTAGTTCATGACCTTGGATTTCCATATTACACTGGGTGTCCTTTGTTCCGGCATTCTTACCATATGACTCCACCACCCTCGTTGCTTCTTCTATATTTGAATTGACTCTACCCCCAGGGCTTTCATTATTGCTGTATTCTTCATTCTGTTAATCTTGGTGACTCCTATAATTCTTCTTAAGAACTTCATTTTACACGCACTTATCATGCTTCTGTGTCTATCTGACCTTTTCCATGTTTCCGCTGCATACAGAAGAGTTGGCACAAATATTGATTTGTATACTTTAATCTTTCCCTTCCCATAGCATCAGGTTATCTGTTAACAGAATCAAAAGTTTTTTGTATGTTGATGGCACATGTGCAGATACTTAATTTTTTCTGATAGTTTTTCACATATTATTATCTGTCTCATCACAAATATCCATCCCTGTGTATTTCTCCCTCTTTTGAAACCTGTTTATGTATCTTCCATTGTTGGTTCGATTAAATCAATTAATCTCCTTTCTATCCCTCTTTTATAAAGCTTACTTCCAACACACTCGAAGGATATGTCCTGAAGTTTTACATGACACCCTGACTACTTTCTTATGTAATGGAATTATTACTGCCTTTTGCCATTCTTCTGCCTTACCCATTCCCCTCAGCATTGTCGGCTTTATTCCATTTACCCCCACTGCTTTCACGCTTTTTAGCATCCTTATAGCTTCTGCATATTCTTCTTCCGTTATATCTTCGTTACTTGTCTCCAACTTTGGAGTCACTTTTTACTTTTTCTTCTGAGCTCCTCAATAGGTACTTCACAAAAGTGCTCTTTCTATCTTTGTTTGATTTCTTCTTGGGATTTCAGTTCATTCAGCCACTGCACTCCTACTACCTTTTCTTTCCTTAAACTCTTCAGCATTTTCTTTCATCTTTTTATTCCGGTTTTTATGCAAATTGTAAACTTCAGCATCCCTTGTTGTAAGATATCTTTGCCAAGCCTCTTTCCCCCTTTAATTTGTTGCCTAATAACGTTTTTCCACCATGGTGGAAGCTCTGCAGCTCCGATTATAACGTCTTTAAATGTAAATGTTTTCCTCATTAGCTCCAGGTCATTCGATATAAACGTACTTTCATTCAGTTTTGTCCTGTATCTTATTTCGCCTTTAAACTTCTTTTCGTTCTCATTTATTTTTAATTTGTAACTTCCAATACTGGTAAATTCTTTCTCGTTTGTTGTTCTTCTGGCGTTCTTCTCTGATTAACTTTTATCTGGACAACTATAAAATAATGATCACTTCATATCTTGCATTGCCGTTTAACTCTAACCTCTTTGACTCTTGATTTTTCAATCTTTTCTAATAACGGCAAGTCTATTATTAAGCTCTTGTGTACTTGTGAATATTTCGATGCTGGAAAAAGGTATTTGCAACAAACAGATTATTTACCAAGCAGAAGTCTATTATTCTTTGCACATTGGAGTTTAGGGTTGCTCTCCAAATCTTCTTATGCATTTCTTCGATTCCTGCTCATTGTTTCTCACCTCCTATCACCAGCATACCCTTCTTTTTCTCTGTTTGAATCTGTAGACTTGACCAAAACTATTCTTTTTCGCTCTTTGTATCTGATTAATTTGGAGCATTTACTATCAACATCGTGGTAAGTTCGTTTTCATGTAATTGGTATTGAAGACTCATTATTCTTTCGTTTACAAATTCCTGCCTGTTTTCCCATTTGTTGCTCCACTCCACTATAAATTAATCCATCGTTACCTCAGAAGAAGAGTGGCACAACTAGAAAATTTTAATATTTTAGCTTTTGGTGTCGAGCAATCCACAAGTTAAACATAGTTTGTAGTTCATACTTTTTACTCATAATGCAGTTGGTCGCCGCTCTTGTCTACTGATGGACAGAAATCTACATTATAGTTTAGTTAGTTAGTTAGCAACCCTTGAAGCGATTTTTTCGAAAATAAATTTTTAGAGTTGTGTTACTCATCTTCTTCCAAGGCAACGCCCATGTCTTCCTCCCATTTATTTGTCCACTCTCATGTTCTCAAAGTCTATTAATAGTTCCTCCTCTTTACATGTAGCCCTCTAACGTTCCACATCCCTAATCTCCATATTTCTTCTTCTTTATTATTTTCTTTTTATCTTGCATAGGGTTTTTTCGTTTCCTTTCTATTGCAGTTATAGGATTTATCATAGTTCGTTAGCATTTCCTGGGTCGTCATCATCATTTCTGTCCCGTGCCTTTGCTTCTAGTTTTTTTTACCGCCAAGTCCTTTCTCTACCCCATTTCTACTCTTCCATCCCTCTTATTCCACATCAATTCCTTGTCTACCACCATTACTTTTTGGTAGCTAATCTTAGCCTTTTACCCTTTTTTCTTTCTTCGTCTGCCCATTTCCTAACTGTTAAATTTATAAAGTGTAATTTTAACTTTAGTAGCGCAGAGACAGCCAATCTGCCCAAACCCATCGAGGGTCTTTGGGATTTTTATTTATTTAAGCTGAAATATTAGCTTTTATAATTTTAGGATTCTTGAATTTCTAAAGTTCAAGGCATTTAACATAATTTTAATGTTTCTACTTTTGATTTGTAAAATACTTCTTCTTAAATTTCAAATTATTTCTTTATTTTTTTAATTTCTGAATTTTTTACTTAAAGTTTCAATTTTGTTTGTACATTTTGAAAGAAAGTTAAAGAATTCTTCAAATAATACGAGAGACAAATTTAATGGAATTTAATTAAAACCCTTTCTGGCACATCTTTATCATAAAAGTGATGCCCTTCGGTGCTTGACATTTATGTTTGTAGATCTTTCAATTATTGTTTCTTAAGCCTGTTTGACACGACGTTAAATTTTACACAAAATTTATGCAAAAATTTTTTATAAAATTTTTAGCACCGTTGCATACAGAAAAATTACAAATAAATTTTCTCATAAATTTATGCATAAATTATTTAGAACGTGTCCTAAATCTAGCAGAAAAAGTGCGCGTTAAAAGTGCGCATAGAGCAACATTCCACACTACGAGGCTGTAGTCAAATATATCGGGTGATCAAATGAATTTCAGATTAGGGTAGGCGCTGTAAGTGCAGGGCATGTCTTAGATTACTGCAGCGAACTATAATTTAAATGGATTTGTTATTTTGACAGTTCATAAAAGAAAATATTTAAGGATTAAACTAAGACATGCCTAAAAAATAAATAGCCTACTAGATGTGAAATTCATTTGATCGCCCGTTATAAACAAACATGGAAGGCAACTCTTGGTTACATCAGTGTTACAAATATGGCAGTCACAAATAACACTAAAAAATGCAATCATACGCAAGCGCAATTCACAAATTTTGCATTAAAAAGTGAGACTGTTGCAAACAGAAAATTGTCAATTTTTGCGAAAATTTTTCAGAAAATTTATAAAAAAATTTACTCAAAAATTTTAGCATAAATTTAATACCGTGTCATACGGGCTTTAGTCGAAAGTTTCCAAAATGTATCGTTTTTCAGTATGTATAAATCAGTGTTTTCAGCCTTTAAAGTCCATGCTCTTCGCTCCTTAAAGCTAATACTTTTTAGGTTTTAAATGCGTCTGTTTCTGCCTATAAATGTAGTTTTTAAGTCTTTAAAGTCTAAGTATTTTGTCTTCAAATGCATACCCTTCGGTTCGCACATTTACGTATGTTTGACCTTTAAAGCTCTCGTTTTTCAGTGGTAACGATAATATTTATCAAAAATAAAGTTTCTTTTTGTTACAAAATTGAATGTGAGAAAAAGGCGAAAGAGAAAATTTAATATATGAGTTCGGATTTATGAAGTAAAATGCTATATCGTTCTTAACTCTTAACCTTATAAAGTTGTTGCCAAGGAATGTTAGTAAAGTATAAGAAACCTAGCGTATTTTATTATAACATGTCGTGCCAGACAGCGTTTTCCATTTTTGAACTTTCTACGAGGGTTATAAATAAATTTCAGCACACCGATAAAACGATATTTAAATGAATTAAATTTAGGCTGACGTTAGGGGAAATTTTGTCCCCTTTTGTGGTGTTTCTATCAAATTAATTTATACAATGTAGTTTGAAGCTTTTAACAAGGTTCGTTTAACTTTGTAATTTCTTAGTAAAACGAATGGCGAAAATTATTTTTCCAGAAGATTTAATTAGCTGTCTTTTTATTACGCCTAAAAGTTCATTAACGCATTATTGCATATTCTGAAACACTTTAATGTTAAAATGTGAAGCTAATTCTTAATTAAAAACGTCGTGATGTTTGCAGTTTAATATCGGGCCGAGAAAACCAAAATGTGGCCGGCGAAATCCACATGTAAATTCTCTTCGGGTGTTATTAATATCGATTATATGCTTACTTCAGGATTAACAAGCTCGTAGCGATCCAAAAATAATTAAACACACATTCTAAAGGCAGCAATCGCTGCATTATTCTCATTTCGGTTTGCTCACTTTCCAATTTGAAATGTCAAACAAAGCAGAATAGGAAATGAGGCTTCCAGTGAATTTTATTCAGCATTGATAATATGTAAATTGGAATATTAAAGACTCCTACTTTGGAGTTTCTAAAAGTTTGCCATGTGCGATGTGCGCCATTTATATATCAAAGTTACACATTTTAAATTTTCGGGATGAAAAATTACAAAATCTCGCATTCGTTATTCAGGAAATACTTTATTCCATTGTGACTGACAAATTGTTTACGTATCGGATGAAATTCGAAAAATGTGCGGTAGTTATTGCGGAACAGAAAACCATTTTCCGGTTTCTTGTTTTCAAGTTTCTCGAATATCACGTTATGACTTCCCGAATTTTCCATATAATTTCTGAAAAAGAGAAAACGTTAAAACTTAAAGGCCTATGAATAATAAATTCTTTAAAATTTTCACCTAACCGACAGCAGCTGTCAGGGACGGATTGAGCGGACAAATTTAACCATGAAATTTATACCCTACCGGCCCTTACTTCCGGCGTTCTTAACGATGTAAAATGCAATTCATCACGCACGTTCTCCTATCCCTTAAGTTATTTATCACCAGCAGTCAACTAATTAATAGGGAACCATTTATTTATTGTTCTCTGCATATTAAAACGACGAAATGCGCGATACCTAACTTTGGTAAAATCAAAAAACCGGCAATTTTTAAATTTTGATTCTTTATTAGAGTAATTTACATTAAGGAAAAATTTAAACGATAAGAAAAATAAAAGCTGGGGTTATCTGAACTATATGAAAATCGCGTAACAGCAACACACGCAATGAATCATTTCTTAAACATTCCTGAATATACGACTTCTAAACTGTATATATTTACAGCTAATTACATAATCTACAATGAAAATTAAAAGCTGATTTTATTGTTTCAAAAAGATTTATGACCAGCTTGTTAATTATAGGAAAACGAATGTAGGTTTATTATTAGTTATTACTTTTTCGTTTAATTGTACTAATCAAAGTAAATTTGAAGGAAGCTCTCAACTAAAAGCTTAATTTTCAGGCAACCTCTGAAAAGGGATACCATTAGATTTAAAATTGGTTTTAAATACGTCCATCGTTGATTTGTTTGTAACTTATAGTTACTAGACACTACTAATTTAAACAAAAATAATGAGCATCATAGTAATTATTCAAATAATGACTTCTCGGGAACCGCAATTACGGTAAGACCGGCAACGCCCTGTAAAGGGAACGCCACTTTAAGAAGAAGAATTACGGGAAATTATTAACAATAATAAATACACCTTTGAGACCCTCCAGGGGACACCCTCCTGCCCCCAAACTGCTACAGTTTTATCCAGTAGTGATGTATAAGCCACCCTTTCTCTCAGTATGTAGTCTATATACCTGCAGCATGTTCCCTCTAGCCCACTATCTCGTAGGGCTGTTGTAATTGCTCTGAAGGATGTGTTGTCAAATGGCTTATCTGTGTCTAGGAAAGCTCCAAAAAGGATCTATTTATTCTCCAGCGTCTTCTCCACCCTTCTGACAAGAAGATAGGCAAACTGGTTTTGGTGTAGTGCCTATCAAGTACTTTCTCCATTGTCTTAAGTACAAATGACATAAAGGCTAATGGGTCGAAATGACTTTGTCTGAGAATAGTTCGCCTTATCGGCCTTTGGACCACCTTGGTTAGTTTCCATGTTCTAGTCATGTAGTTCAGAGCTAAACCGGCTTTAAATATTACGCAGATTTTAGTAAGCAGAAGGTCCGAACCATTCTGGAGCATAGCTGGAAGAATCCCGTCCGGTCCAAGAGATTTGAACGGTTCAAATGAGTCTATTGCCCATTTGATCTTGGCAAAGGTCATTACTTTTCTTGTAGTTTGCCAGTTCTCTCTTGATGGTCATTGTAAACATCCATAAATCATACATTGAGACCACCTATAGATTTATCAGCCTCAGCTATCAAGAGAGATTTATTAGGATATCTAACTATTACAGAATCATCATTGACAAACAAAACAAATTTTTGAGTGCAACAGCTAATCTGTTGACATAAAGAATGAACAATAGCGGGCCAACTGTACCGCCTTGTGGTACTCCTTTTAACATGCAGAATACAATTTTTCTTCTGTGCTGCGTGAGTGTCATATAATGTTTTCTATTTGTAAAGTACGATTTCATAAATAGGTATATTAATAAGACGCTGGTATTTTACGCTGTCAAAAGCCTTAGTTAAGACCAGCTACTGCTTCTCCTTTATTTAATGTCCGTCTAGCTTCATTTAATACTTGATGCCCTAGAAGTTAATCTCCTTTTAATAAGACCATTTTGGTTGTTGGATAGCAAATTATTAGAACTAATAAACTTGTAGATTCTATCGACGATGGCTTTTTCAATTATTATCTTAATATATTAGACAAAAGGGCGATCGATCTAGAGTTTTGCTTCAGCTTCGTTCGTTGACTACCTGAAAGTGGTTTTATCATAGTAATTATTAACATTACTTATTTTAGGAGGCTAAAAATCGCAGACATTTAAAATGTAGAAATGTTATTAGAATTAAAAAGAGAGTTGGTCTGAAAATGAACCTATGAAAAACGCGACCACGGAAAATACAAACATAGTATTCGAAGGATGGAACATGGATATACCTAGGATACATTATAACACAATGGGGATCTCACGAAGAATTCGACTGGCATGGGCGGAAACTGAAAGATTGGGAAGAATAGACCTATTACCTATTAACTGGAAAAGAAAACCCTTCAACATGCGTTTCTCTCAGTACTAACATACGGAATGGAAATTGGAAACTATGATTTTTACCGTTAAATCAGCTAATAGACTAAGAGTAACCCAAGGAGCAATAGAGCGTACCTTGCGTGGAATCAGTCCAAAAGACCATATATAAAATGAAGATATAAGATCAAGAACAAAGGTAGATAATGTAATACATGAAATGTAGGTGGGCCGGTCATGTTGCGAGGCAGGACGATAAAAGGTAAACAAACGAATTATACAATGGCGACTATAAGGCTACATAAAAGAAGTGTAGGCCGTCCATTAAGCCGATGGTTAGATGACATCAAGGAAAATGTTGGTAAAGGGTGGCACTACATCCCACAGAATAAAACGGAATGGAAGAGACAACGGGAGGCTTACCTTTAAGAGTGGACTAAGAAATGCTGAACAAGAAGAAGTGAAATTGTTTAAAATATTAATCTTATACCTAATATTGACAAAACCCAAATTGTATTCTTTGTTAATAAAAACTAATACATATTTCGGTTAGGTATGAAAATGTGGAACTTACTTCTTTAGAATAGGTGAAAATGTTAGGTGAAATAGTATACGGTAATTTAACTTTTTAACAACAACATAAATTCCATGATTACAAAAAATACCAAAATTATTTGCATCAAGCTGCATCTACCTCATTTTTTGGGACACTCAGTACCTTTTCATTTCATATTTGAGTTGAACTCCTACAAACTTTGATGTATTTTATGATCCTGAAATTACAAAATTACTTTCTTCAGCGTCTTTCTAATTGAAAAAAAATTAGCCCATACTTTTGATTAATTTTCATCTAAATTTAAATCTAAAGTAACTGATTTAAAAGTGTAAGCATCAAGAAGAATAAAGCTTCTTATTGCCGGCTTTTTCCTGGATCAGGCCCACGTCTAAAATTTTTTTTCATCTAACATGTACTTCTAAAAATATTTGTCAGTACTTAACCTCAATATCTTAGGGTGACCCTGGTGTGATAAGAGATTTATGAAATTGAAGACGTGAGCTTGCAGACTTTAGTGTGAAACAAAAATCTACTGCTTCGATATGAAGTAACTTTTTCAGTGATGGATTGACTACACGTGCGTTGATATCGCGTTAGCGTCACCAAATATTAATAAGAAAATTTTAAATGGATTTATTGCAGATATAAACAGTTCCAGACTAAATATTTTATTACTGTTATTATTATGTAGTTTTAAATTTTTTAAATATATTATATTCTGGCATCTGCTAGTTTCTTTAAAATATTCACGGAAACAGATATTACGAATTAATTGAATTGTAAAAATTGCGTCTAAAAGTTTACAAAACACTTGATAATCTTTAAATCTAGTTATCTACAAGTCTACAACATAATTTTTAAGCTTAAAACAATTTTAATTAACAAGCCCCTATGTCTAAAACAGATTTGTGCTAATTAGAGAGCTTTAAAAAACCTGATTAGCACTCAGATCTCTTTAAGTTAAATTTTCCTTTAATATCCCACGTTATAAAGCTTTTTTTCAGATCTTTTTTTGCAACATAATATATCGCCGTATAGCACCAACGGTATTGATTTATACAGGCTTTAGAGTTTTTCATGCATAATTGTTTGATAATTCAAAAAGATTACCGGTCGGACATAAATAGACCCGTATAATTAGTTTAATTAGCTGTGATGTTACCTTAATGAAGTGGAATTATCATGCCCATATATTTTTAGAAACAGGAAAAATATTGCGTGGTTATAAAATATATTTATAAAAATTTATTCTGACCTAGATTTACTTTTATGTATGCATTATTAAAATTATATGTGAGAATTCTACTTTCAGCACGAATTTTCTTACTTTATAGAAATTCAAGGTTTTCGTAAATATGCGACTAAAACATAAAAGTAAAGGTTGTTGCTTGTAAAATGTGGTACGGTTATGTTTTATATTTTGAAAGTTTGGACGAAATTAGATGGTTTTACGAGAACACTGTTATGAGATGAGTGATAATTTACAAAAATGGTCTGAACACAAAAAAGATTGTATTTACAGCCGAAAACAAAATTGTTTCATTTTAATATAAATGTACGTACAAACGTTTTAAAACTTTTTCGGATTTTCGTATTTTGAATTTATAAACAGGCTAGAGATTTAAAAAGCCCAATTGCAGACAAGGTAAAACAAAATTATATTACAAAAAATACAAAAAAGATTAATAAAAACCAATCTGTCGAGTAGTGAAGCTTAAAATTTCTATAATTTTAGGTTCATTGAATATAATTTCGTTCGATAATTTTAACTTATTATAAGTGTAACTAGAAATAAATATAATAATATTGTTTATAAATACTTATTAAACAATTAGAGTTATATAAAAAAATTACGCCAGACTCAAATGGGTGACTTGAATTTAATATGTGTTCCAAGAAAGTTGAAAAATTACTAGAAATTCTATCCTTGTTATTATTTTTAATTAATCTGTAATGTTCATCAACTCTAGCTGAAATACTCTCAGAAGTCAAGATGGTGAATGTAGGTCCAAAAGATGCACCTGAAATAGATGTCTTCAAGTAGAGTTCACCTGAAGGAAAGTGGAAAAGAATTTTTCCGAGGGTTGATCTTTTGAAAGAGAGGTATTTAAGGGAGAGGTGGTGGCTTGGAATCTGATGAATAATTGATCGATATTCAATGATATGTCTAATGAAGGTTTTGTATGTCTGAAGAAGGGTTTGGAGTTTACACGCGTGGAGGCGACTTCTAAGTGCGGATATAAGTGAGACTCTAGGGCAGCCGTCTGGAGGGGTTGAATGTAGAACGGGACGAGATCGACATTACTGTGTCGTCTGCCTATTGCTGGAGTAATATAATACGAAAAGGAATGTCACAAGGATGAATCCTTAAGGCTGCTTGTGGTATGAAGTTATCAGGAAGATGATTTTGGTGACGAATGAGGAGGGATCGGATTAATCTTACGTAGGATATGTGAAAGTCGCGCGTGAGCATTTGTTTTTTGAATAGAAGACCTTCTTTCTAAACTTTATCGAAGGCCCCCTCGATGCCTAGGAAAACAGCTAGGGTACAGAGCTTTGTTCATAGCTGTGGAGATATCGGTTGCGAGTTTCAGGATGGGATTTCTGGTGGAGCGATTATTTCTAAATCCGTATCGTTTCGTGAAAGAAGAGTCGGGGTCTATTGCAGAGGAGTTTTCCAAGTGTCTTTCTAGAATGTCGAGGAGCGGGATAGGTCTGTAGGATAGAGGTGGGTATGGATCTTTAGCAGGTTTGGGAATCATGACTACGTAAGATTGTTTCCATTGGATATTATCCAGTCAGAAGAATAACGTTGTAAATGTTATTAAGTAGTTCTATGGCAGAATGAGGTAGCTGTATATGAACTTGTCTAGTAATTCCATCTTGTCCTAGCAGAATTCTTTCCCAAATGAATGATTGCGATGTCTTCGTCGGTTATTTAGAAGGTGGATTTTCATTGGGGATGCGAGGAAAGATTCGTAGGGGCAATTTGGAATTAATTTCGTGGGAGCGTATGGTTGAAAGCAGATCTTCTGAGAATTGGTAAGTACGTTGGAGAATTTCGGAGAAGTGGTCGGCTTTATCTTGTGGATTGATGATAAGAGTGTTGTTGTTAAGACGTTCTTCCAAAATTTGGAGCCATTCCTATACTCCGGTTTAGAATAGGTTTCGGTCCAGCTGTGCTGTTTGAATTTAGATACATCTCGGCGGATGGTGGCGTTGAGGGGGGCATTGATGAAGGAGCGGTAGATTGATACGCTGAGGAGGAATGGGAGGATGTTTTGATTGGACGATGATGAGTGGAACGAATTGGTCCGTGGTAGAGGAAATGGTGTTGATGAGAGAGTTAATGTCAAAGATAGTGTCGAAGATCGGTTCGGGGATACTATTATTTTCGATAAAGGATGAGAAGGATACCCAGTTGATGTGTTTCCAATTATGTTTAGGAGGAGGTGGTCGCTGGTGACGCAAGTTCTCTTACTAAGTTGCTCTATCGAATGCTTTTTTAAAGTTGACTTATTTGGAGTTCTTTCCATTCGTTTATTATGTGATGGTACACAACCACATCACGTATCTATACATGCTCTTCTCAGTCTAAAACCTGCTTGACTTCCCCTTCATATTAATTACGTTCAATCTTAGATTTAATTTAAGATTATTCTTGTAAGTATCTTATTTGTTGTAGGTACATAATAACGTGATTCTTCTTCAATTTGCATTTTTTATGGTCTGATAACGTAGGAATTTTTTCTTCTTTCCATATTTTGTTTAACAGGTTGTACATCATTTGCTCTATCACTTCCTCGCAGTCTGTAATTAATTCCGCTGGTATATCATCTATGCCTGCTGCTTTGTTGTCCTTTCTACATTTTACGGTTTTTGTAATTTCTTTATGTATAATTTCTTCTGCGTTCAAGTTTATTCCTTCTTTTATCTGCCCAATTTCTTCAAGTGTTTCTGAAGTTGTTTTCTCGTAAATTTCTTCTAAATCTATTTTTGTTCGATTTTTATTTTTTTTAGATTCTTCCATGTTTGCCCCTTTCTTTTTGTTATCTCCTTTGTTGTATTGTGGCGAAGTCGGGGGTTGGTTTATTGTTGGGAATTAATATAAATAAGTTGCTTTAATAATTTAGGTAGAGTTTTTGATCAACGTCGCCACTCGAATATTGCTTGGCTTTTTACGAGAGGTTTTCATTCAAAGTCAAATTCAACAAACTGGGGAACTGCAGAATTGCATAGAAGCACGTATGAGGTGTCGAGTTTCAGTACATTGCACTTCACGTACGTGCTTTATCTTGCATTCTTATAAGATGCAATTCGATATGTTACACGTGTATCTCGCCAGAATAATGACCCCTTATAAACTGACGTCACCCACGCTTAGATTCTATAATTTTAATATTTTTACATTTGCCTTTGTTACAGTATTATAAAGAATTTTCATATCATTTTTTTTTATTGCTTCTTCTTATCATTTTAGTGTTTACTCTATGTTCCTTCGCTTATCATTCCTGGCACTTTTCTTAATTTCTTTGTAGTTTTCTTTATAAAGCCCTTTTGTACTTCTTTTTGCTCGATAGTATTTTCTCTTTCTTTCTTTCATCTATTTTCTCCCACGTGCTTCTTGATATACAACTTTGTTGTTTTATTCTTCTGTTTCTTTGGTGGTTATTTTGTATTTAGCCCATATTTCCTGTACATCTGTATTTTTTTATTTATTTGTCTGTTCTACTTCTTTTTCAGCATTTCCTTGTATTGTCTCTTAACTGTCTCTCCTTCTAGGCACTGCACATTATAGTTCTTTTGTTTTATTGATTTTTGGGTGTTTGCCTTTACTTTCCCTTCCTCTGCTGTTGTTTCCTATTTTAGCATTTGTATTGTCTAATAATATTTTAATGTAACTTATGTAGTTTGTTGATATTACCAAAAGGTTTTTGTAGTTCTGCATACACTTCTTCTTTCAGTGTTATTTTTTCTCATTTGTTGGTGCATATACATTAACTATAATTATATTATAAAACCTTGCTGATATCTTGCTATCTGATATTCTTGTCTCCCTTATTAATGCCTTTTGAGCTTCTATTCCTTGCACTATTTTTATGTTGTCACTGCCACTTCCTCCTCCGTTCTTCATTAATTTTTAAATCTATTTTCCACTGTAAATTCTCTACAACCCTTCCATATTACTTCGTTAAAACCAATTTGTCTATGAGATAAATGCGATATCTTGCAATTTCCTTTGGTATTTGGTTTGTTTTGCTTGATTCTAATATTGTCCTTTGTTTATTTTATCTTTATTTTCGTGAACCATGCCTTTGCCTTTGTTGCAGTGTTTTAGCTTATGGTTAGCGAAGGAACTAGCTTTGCCAGTTATGTGCTGCTAAGTTAACTTTTAAATAAAGATTTCATTTACCCAGGGCAACTATGTGGGTTACACTTACTCGTAAATTCACAGTTTTTTCAGTTATAATAGGGTACGTTAGAGAGAGTGTCATTGATTACATATTGAGTTTCCGTTACTGGTCTAAGCAAGAATTTTCTAAAATTTTTTAATAGGTAAATATATTGTATTATAATCGGAAGGTAATCAACGAACGAGAAGAAACAGTTTTAGTCACTAAACTTCAAAGCGAAAAGTAAAAAGTAAATAATAAATCAATGAAACAAAGCAGTATTAACCACGAAAACATATGGTACAACGAGATAAATGAAACATTTAGAGGCTGTACAATTTCCATTGCCAACATAATTAAGTAAAATCATGACGAACTATTATCCAAATAAGGAATGAATGGTGTATAGTATGATTCTTACTTAAAACTCGAAGTTCAAATAATCCTAACCTACTTTTTTTCAGTTCTTTTCGACGGATTTGAGGTGAGCTTAATGATATTTTGTCAAAGAAAAAAGAACATTACCCATAATCGATATTTAATATTGTGATTAATCTAACCACAGCAAAATTGTTTATTAATGTAACATTGTAATAACGATGGAAAAATACACTTTTTTTTACCAAAAATTAGGTGTACGTCATTATTTGAAAAAGTAGCATTAGGAGTATTCGAACTGTTTTTGTAGGTATGCCAAAGAAGTTCAAGGTTTTGAAAAAATTCCGTGTTTATCAAAATACGTTTCGAGTGATCATATTTTTAAATCACGTACTTAAACTACACCTATTTGCATGCAAAACGGCTATTTTCGAATATAATTATGCAAAAAGCAATTTTACAGCAAAAATTTCGCAGATAATGGTTCTTAATGGGGGACGAGGTCGTACGATTTCAATATTTCAGCAAGCGATCCCTATTTGAGACAAATTATAGGTTGTAAATGTATTTAGGGGTATTTAGGGCGCTATTACACTTCAACTGTGCGGTGGGATATTCTTTCGGTTTAAATTGAAACCGATTTCGGAAGTCCTTTGTTTTCATTCGTGCGAATAGCATACATAATTCTAAAGTGGAATCTCTTTGAATATTACGGGCTTTAGTGCCTTCACTTAGGCCTGCTTTGGAAAATACACATATGGCGTGTCAATTTAATAAAGTCTTAGCGGTTAAACCGTTGTTGTGGCAACAAAAGAGCAAAAGGAAATCCTCACATATTATGTAAACATAGAACATAGATACTCAGAGAGGATAATTAAGCGCAATAATGGATTTTGCGAAATGGCTTAGAAAATTAGATGTCAAACGCAGAACAGTAACTGCCAACGATTAACATGCATCCCATAAATTATATTTAAGAGTTGTTTTACAAATTTATTTATAAATCGTTGTTAACAGCCGGGGGTTTAATCTATGGAAAGCCTCTTATCCGTTATCGAGTAAGAACACTGTTGCTTGCGAGGTTTAATTATGTTAATAAATGTAGGTCCACGTCCTTGCAGTAATCGATGTAAGGCAAAACCCAATCGCACCTTGGCGTCGTTTATTTGCGGTAAAATACCGTCAGGGAATAAAACCGAACAGGATTCTTTCTGCTCATACATACCGCATTGCAGGTAATAAAGACACAACAATGATGAAGGTAAATATGCCGAAGAAAATGTTGTTTTAAACCTACAATAAAACTGAGCGGAGGAAACGTCCGGAATTAATAAAAGGTGATTGATACGGAGCATAAAAATGTCTTCTATGTGATGAACATATTGACGCGGCTCTAAAGGTATAAACGCTAAAGTCAAAATCAATACCTTACCGAAGATTCGGACGTACACGCAATTCGTAGCACCGGATTTTAAGTTATGAAAACACCGGTGTTGGCTTCATCCTTCAACCAAAACGCGGAAACTGAAAATATCGGGACATTTTAATGGTCCAATCCTATAATACTCTCGCCGAGAAAAAGCGAGAAAAGCAAGAAAATCTGAAAATGGAAATGTTGAGCGTACTCGGATTTTCTAAAAATAAAAAATATCCTTTTCTACTTTTATTTCGCCGGATATGTTTTAATTAAAATACATTTTGATAAATGTTAATTAAAGCGGCTTAACTGCACTACACATAAATAAATATTTCAAATGCACGCAGTTGTAAAATACTGAAAACGCTTCCTATGCCACTTTAATAAATAATTCAGAACAATTTCAAAAATCATACGGCTTCGCTTGAATTTCCATTAGTCTAAATTTTACGTTAACTATGAAGTAGGTATTACGCATAATAACAACTTTTCTCTGATTCAGTCTTAATAAAACATGTCTACCCTGAAATTTGTCGTCAAAGCGTTTAAATTCCATAGCACGTTGCTTACATCTGAATTTCAGGCGTGTATTTGTAAAGACGTAGTGTTTGACACGCTCTAAAAACAACTTTTCTGAATACCGTTAAAATAATGAATGAGAATATGGAAGGATGAAAAGAAACAAAAAAATGTGGTCGGATTTTAATGCGGTCGTGATGTCGGATTTTTCCTAAGCAAGGGTGAAATTCACACAGAAACCTTCCAAGTGGATTACTTTCAGAATTCTTTTTTGTTGACGAAAAAACTGGATTTTTCCTATTTTCCTTTTGGTTAATTCCTGCACTAAGGGTTTTTGAATTGATAATTGACTAATTAAAGGTTTTCATAACGAATTTTCTTTTAGTGCTAGGCAGTGTGTCAAGGTTGTTTGATTCGCATTTGTAGAAGTAGATTGGGGGTGATGGAGTTCCCGGGGGACTTTCATCACGCTCCACCAACTTTCTTTCATACCTTCATATGTTCTTCATTTAACGAGTTCGATCAAAGCAGGTGAAGTCAATATAAATCGTGGCCCACTGCCGGAATCGAACCCGTGACCCAACTAAAACCCGACTGCTTAGTTTATTGATCACATGGTAGATCAATAAATTTTCATCTTTGCAGGTTTTCGAAAACATATGACATTCCAAATCCCCTGCGCAACTGTCACAATGACTGATTGAGGTTATATTAACAAATTTTCGGAGGTTGGTTTATTTGTATTTCACATCGAAGTTTAGCCATTAAAACAGTTAAACTCGCTAATTAATAGCTAAATACACCAAAAAAACACCATAAAAAAACAGAAAGTAAAGTAAGGCAACCTCACATTCAACAATGCACATTTGAAAACATGGCTTACAAGAAACGAATTTTTTTAATTGCATGATCATCATCATACCTATATCAATCCCTAGTGATTTCCTTTTTCTCTATTATGGGCTTTTTGAATCCAACCATAGCTTGCTGTTCTTTTAATATCGTCGGCGCAACACGTGGGTGGTCTTCGCCTTTTTTTTTTAAATTTTCCCCACTCGAGGTCTCCATTTAATTATAGCTTCAGTCCATCTATTATCAGTAGTTCTTGTGATGTGTCTTGCCCTTCGCCATTTTTATTGAAGTATTTTTTTAATAATATCTTGTACTTTTGTTTATCTTCTGATCCATTCGTTGTTTTGGTGATCCCTAAGTGTTATACACAACACTATTCTCTCCATCGCTCTCTGTGTTGTTAATAATTTCATTTTGATTCTTTTTGTTAAAATCCAGGTTTTTGCGGCATAGGTAAGAACTGGTAATACGTTCTGATTAAACAATTTTGTGGTTTGGTCTATTTTGCTTTTTAGTACATTGTTAAATCTATTAAATGCTATTCATTCCAATTTCATTCTTCTACCAATTGCTTCTTCCTGGATAGTTTTTTATACTAAAAAATATAATGTACGAATAATATCTAGATTTCTCTTCTTCCTCGATTGACGTGTCGTCTATGTTTATGCTATCATTTAAATCTATGTCTTCGTTAATCAGTATCTTTGTTTTTCCTGTATTCAATCCCACTTCTTTTTATTTTTGTTCGTTTAACGTTGTTTTTAAGTCTGCCAAGTTGGCTGGTATTAATACGATTTCATCGGCGCAAGTGATTTAATTTGTTGTGGTCTACAGTCAATCCTTTGTTTTCCCAACTTAACATTTTTAATATATCTTCCAAACAGAGCGTAGATAGTTTAGGAGATATGGCATCGCCCTGCCTTCTTTTTCTTCTTCTTTCACCGGTGCAAAGTAGCATCCCTCTGGCAAGTATTCTCAGGTTCATTCAAAGGTTGGGATGGCTTGAGTGATGCGCCTAAGGCGACGATGTTGCAACGGAGGTGGCACAATGGGCCCATCTGAGGCCTAAGCGCATGTGACACAGTCACCCTCCATCCAAATCTAGAATCCAGAAATCCAGAAAAGGGATGCCTTCATACAGACCGGCACCTAGCCCAAAGGCCAAGATCTTGTCGATAGAGGCGAGCGTGTATCATCGGGCTCTAGAAGACCGGCACCAAATAGACGATGCCTCAGAAGATTACTTCTGAGGCATCGCAAAAGGAGATAGAGAGATGCTTCGTTGTAGAATCTGCAACTTGGGGTGGCCCATCTGATACAGATGCCATGACCCGTAACGAGGTCTGTGACTACCCTGAGATGCTTCCTACTAAACCTAAGAAGCTGTTCGGACCTAGTTTTTCAAGTTCTGAGGATGAGTTGAATAGCTTATCTCAGCCCAGGGGGCGAAGCCCAATATAAGATGAACTGAGAGTGAGTCCAGTTTCTAATTGCTTGCTGAATGCTTGCTTTAGGTTCAGAGCCCACAAAAGGTTCCAAGGAGCCCTCCTTGGCCAGGCGTTTGGTCTCCTCGTTGTCTGGAATGTAACCAGGCACCCAGATTAGGCGAACCCAGTTGATTGAGCAAAGCCTTTCCAGGGCCCATCGACATTCCGTGACCAGATCGCCCTGCTTTATTTCTTGCTCCATCTTTATTGGATTTGTATTGGCACATAATTTTACAGTTAATGTTGCTGGTTGGTAAATGTTTTTGATTAAATTAGTGTAATTGAAATCGATTCTGCTATTTTGTAGGGATTCTCAGATTCTAAACAAATTACTTTCTTTGGCTTTTTAATACTTGAATGTGATCGTTAGCACTAAAGCCTACTCCAAATCTTCCTCGTTCGCAAGGATAGTACTGGCCTAGTTTATTAGTTATCCTAATTGTTAAAATTTTTGTCAGTAATTTTTATAGTTGTAATAATAAACTGATATGTCTATCATTCTACAAATTAATAGTAATAGTAATTTAATAGTTCCATTCTTCAATCTTTCAACAATTCTGGCATGATACCATATTCTCTTGCTGATTTGTCGTTCTTAATAATCTTTAATGTATTTTTTATTTCATACATCTCTATATCTGGAATTTCTTCCGAATTCACATTTACATTACATTTTGTAATATTATCGTATAGTTCTTTATAAAATTCTTCAGCTCTTTGTAGTATTCCATGTTGGTCAGTTATTAGAGATTCATTTCAGTCTCGAATAAATGTCATCAAATTTTTGCACAGTAGGTAGGTACTCTATTTCTTTAGCACTCTTTTACCTTGCCTGCTTTTCCTAATTATTCGTCAATTTTTCTCTCGTGGATGATTTTTGATAGCTTTCCTGATATTTTTATTTATTTCCCCCCAAACTGGTTTGGTTCTACCTTGCATTTGTACACTCTTTCTCCTTTCCCATTTTAACAGTCTCTGCGCTTAATATGTTATTAACTTTTTTCAGTGTTACATCTTACATCTATACAGTCTTCATTTCTGATAGCTGATAGCCATAATTTTAATTTGTTTTTCTAATCCTTCTCTATATCTTTCTTTGTTCTGGATAATAGATTGGTCATTTAGATGTTTATCTCTTCCTCGGAACTGCCTTTTCCTTTATAATCTTATGTTGATGTATGTTTTACTACTTACTAACCGATGGTCGTTTCCAGTGTTAACAGGTTAACACTATTGAAACGTCTTTCACGGTATGCCTGTGAGACGATGAAATGCCTCTTTCGTCTTTATTACATCCATCCGGACTAAGCCACGTCTACTTTCTACTTTTTTTTTCTAAAACGTATTCTTTCTTTCTTCCTTCTTTTCCTTTTACTCTATTATACCTTTACCGTGTCGAGAGGGCCGAACACGCCGAGCCGCAGAGTGACCACCCATTCAAGTTTTGACGAAGCAGGTCTTTGCTTAACTTTCTATATTGCAGTACTACGTGTGCTCCCACTCTGCCGTACTGCCGGCCCGTAAAGGGTATTCATAATATAAAATTGTTGTTGTCTCATAAAATTATAGGTATAACATATTTCCTCTCTCATTTCTGTGGCCAAGGCCAAAATCATTTATACATACTTGTGCTTCTTCTTTCTTCGAACTAACTTTTACATTAAAATCCCCAATTGTTAAGGTTGTTAAGGTTTTTAACGTCTTCTTCTCCATTCTCCATATGTGGAAGTAGGGGCGAAATACGAGTACTTTACTTGCTCCTCCAAATATTTACGTTTCCTTTCCTCTCTCAGTAGAATATCATTTCCTGTTCGATGATATTTCCCTCTAACAGGGAATATGGGTTGTGACATGGTTCCCTCCGGGGGAATAGGAGGTGGGGGAACCAAGGCTCGCCTAAGCAGAGTCGCATTTCCTGAACTAGATTCTAGATCTGTCTAACAGTTACAAGGCGATAATGAATATCTAAGTGGAATAAAATTTTATGGGGAGTGTTACAAAAACAGAAACCTCAAAATACCAGTTGATTTCAACAATGCAGGATTTACTATGACACGTTTCTGAAAGCATGGCCTACTAGAGACGAACTTTTGTTGATCGTATGATATTAATTCTAGATTTATTTTCACAAAAAAATATGTAAAATGTGACTAACAAACGCCTAAAAACTCATTTGCGCTTCAAAGTAAAAATACTACAAACGGCAAAAATAAAAATGCGAATATGTTTAAAAGAGAAATCTGCAAATTGTGTAATTTCCACAATGAGATTCTGAGCAAGCCATCATCTCATTACATATTGACACAGGTTTTTGTGAGGGCAGGATAAAAATGAGTGTGCACGTGTCGTTTTGAATATGCTTTTTAATAATAAAAGACCTGGCAGTTTCACCTATTCTTTTCGAGTAACGGTAACGTTCCGTGCTGTATTAATTTTTGTGGTTTTAATATTGACAATCGTGGTTGCCATTCGATGCCTTTGTCTTCGCTGTTTTAGTTAACAAACTAACTTTCTCCCAATTTATATACCGCATCCGATAAAAATAGAATTACTTTGTTTTTCATTAAATACTAAGCTGCCTTGCGTTTCTGTTATCTTTGGAGAGATATTGCTTTTAACTGAAATGGTTACTTCTTCCCACATATACTAAAAATATCGCTCTTAATCACGGATTTGAAATTTTGTCTGTTGATCCTTTATGAATCATACTTGTAAAATTAAAAACAACAACTTTTGATAAATAATGATAATTTTACACATCTTTTATTATTGATTTCTTTAATATCTGAAGCTGAATTTATTAATGTAAAACGTCACATTACACCTAAAAATCACGAGAAACTATCCAAAAGTGTATATTAATAGTAATTTACGATACTAGTAACGTTATGAAGCATTTTACATTATAACGAGAGAAAAGTTTGAAAGAACGAGCGACGAAGGAGCGACTTCTTTTAATTCTCGAGTAAAGTAACCAGCAAATAACGTTACGTGTGTCGGTCGTAACACGGTTTATATCATCCTATAATAATTTTTTTCAAAAAATAAAAAATTATTTTCAATAACAATTCATAAAGTGTAACGTAAATCTGCCATGTTGTGCTGTTATAAGCTTTACAGCACTAGTGCTGTTAAAGGTATCTTAACATAACTCGTTGCTAAGGAATTATTAGCATGATAACGTTATAGGATGATGTAAAAATAGTTAAAAAACCCCAGAATTTGTTCAATCTAAAAATGTTTGCTGTTTCAGTAGCCTGAAATTTTTTAAATAAGCGAGTTTTTCATGTGCTCTTAACAGAAGTATGTCAAAATTTGAAGTAAGGTTTTACTGTTGCAAAAAATTGAAAAAACTGAAGACTTGAAGCCATAAAAACGGAACAAAGTTTTAATTATCTACAGACGTCGAAGGAGTTCTGATAAGTCAGAGGTTAAATCTTTTAAAAACTTAAAGAAAGAGTTCAGAGAAGTTGCCGTTATTTGAAACTTATTAAACGGTTTCGGAAACCCTAGGGACCTTTCTAAAATTTCTTAAAGCCTAATAAAATTTTAAAACAAGGTTTAAAAATAGAACAGGAGCTTATGGCGAATTTAAGCAAAATTCTGAAGCTTAATTTATACTTTCAGCAACTTAAAAAATGTTAAACTCATAGTAACTTTCAGGTTACAAAATGCTCAAGAAAAGATGGAAAGCTGCAGCACAATCAAGCATTATTTAGTTACTACTAAAACAGTAAAAAGAATAATAAATTAAAACTTAATGCTAAATACAAAAAAAAATAAATTGTTTGCCTCATAATAAAAGAAAGAAAACCACGACGTTGCTTATTATTTTTTCATTTCTTAACTTTAGGAAATTGCGACACATGTTTACTGTAGTTGAAAAACATTATTGTTCCCAAAAAAAAACCTCCAGGACTTTTGTAAATGTAATTGTGTTCTGTGCGGCTTTGCATTTTCGTACTCCTTGATTTTTTTCCTGATGTTTATAAAACCGATTCAGTCTGTAACATCAAATGGAAATATGAAGACATTTTCAAAGAATTTCGCGATAGAAATTTAAATAATACAGAAAACTTTGTATTTTTTTCCGACGTATAGCGCAAATAGGCGAATTGGAAAAAATATCAAAGAGGAAATGGGTAAAATGAAGCCAAATAAGAAGGAAGCTGACAGAATTTTGTAAAAAGCAACGCTTTTTCTGAAGTAGGATAACAGGAAGTTTATTTGGTGGTGCATTAAAGCTGAGAAAAATACAGAAGATATAGAAATATGTAAATAATGAATCGGATAAACAGGCAATAAAACTAGAATGAAGTATTATGTAAAACGGGTAGACCAATCTTTATAGGTATTCAGAGCAGCTGAAACATCTTAATTAGCTGTAAGCTGTAGACAGACGCCTGAAAACGATAAAATCAGCGTCTTTGAAATATCTGATTAATACACCACATGAAATAATACAATCTGTTACTTTTTAAGAAACAGACGAGTTTTATGGAGTTTATGTTTAGAACAATTTGTTGTAAAAAAGGATTTTAAATATTTCATACGGTCTTCATGATTCAATTAGACTTTCATGAAGGTTATTCTGTTGAAGACTCGTAGTTTGATGAAGTGAAAATATAATTTATTAGTAATATAAGTTTTCAGTTTTAGTAGTAATTAAGTTGAACATAAATCCTCGTCGAATAATAAGACAATTAATAACCCCAGTAAATAATTTCGTTAAGTCCAACTAATCGCTTGGTAACAGGTGTAAAGAACATTATCGCCAGCTTCAGCATTAAAGAGAGAAAGACCTTTATAGAAGATGTAATTAATTTTTTGCGGTACAAACTTATAATTAATAACCGATAGCCGATGATGCAGAATAGGCATTTCAGTAATGGAGGTCCATACCGGAGGGTACACATGAAAACAGAGAACGATATACCCCTCTGAATCCTACCGTAACTTTAATCCCCTCTGTGGATGTCAAGTCAAGTAGTGGTCAGCAGTTTTAACAAGGTCAGTTCAGGTTGTTCGGTAACCGGAAAAAAAATGTGGCGGTTTTCGAAAATACGCCCGACTTATTAAATTAATCCGGGTTTTGACATCCAGCAAGCTCGAACGTCTTATTTCGCAATTTGTAGCTGTTGCTTTAAAACACTCATTAGGCGTTTCGTTCTACAACTACTCCAAGTTTAGATTCAAACGTTTCCCTTAATTAACGATTATTTCACTTCAACGCCCTTCTCTGAAGCACAGGGCTGGAGATTTATAAGCGTGGGGTAAGTTTTTATTTCGATTATGCAGGGGAGTTAGGATTTTAACGGCATTTAGTTAGGAAGCTATAATTCTCGTGCTTTCATGTTTGTTGGGAAACTAGTGTAAGTGGTCAGCAGACCACGGAGAGGGTGTCATATTTCATCTAGTCCTCGAGAGGCGCGAGTGCGAGAAGAAAACAAGAAAAATACGTGCAGACTCTCGGAGTGGTCGTGCCGGGAAAGCTACAATGATGGATGAGAATCGGGACCATTCGAGGGTTTGATCCGGTATGGGCTTCATGAGTTTTTGATGAGGTTGGCGGAGTCGACGTTTACATTTGCACGGCTCTTCATTCAGGAAATCAACAAGCTCTCTCTGCAGATGCAATTTAATCTGTTAGTGTTTGCACAATTACCTACAGTTGCTTGTAAAACTACTTCACTTTATTGGATTCGACTAGATAAGCCGTTGTCATTATCCCGGACCCATTTAGTTCTTCATTGATTCCGTCTCTGCAGTTGATAATGGCAACTGAAAACTGTTCACTATGAAATAACAACTTGCGAGTTTCGTTTTGTGAGCTTCCCTTCTGAAAGGAAATAAATGACCGGGTCAGTCGTTTAATTTCGTCTGGAGCGCAGTGCCCCATCCTTTCTCAACTGTAAATTTCGCTCAAGTGCACAGTACGCCGTTAACGAACTCATTTTTGATAGATAACACGCGTAAATAACCATAATGCAGGGCCCGAGGCCCACAACAAGACCGCTTAATTCAATTACCGAATTGTGGGGCCTTTTCGAGGGGGGTATAACCGTTCAGTCCCGACTCACCATTGTTATTGGAATGCAATGGAAATGTGACAGAATTAACAACTAAAAGGTTTTTAGGATTGCGATGCGGAACGCGGCAGTGATCGGCTGCTCCGGGTGTGCGCTGACCCGGAACTTCAATTCTCGCCGACTCCGGCCGGAGCTGGCCTGTTAGCGATGCGGTCTGCACGAATTTATTTGTGGCTTCAACCAATCTATCTTTATTTGTTTGCTTTTGTACTGCTTTCTGTTTTAATTCTCATTGAAAGGCAACCTCTTTGGTGGTTTCCCGTTTCGTTCCTTTAAGTAAAACCGGAATTGTTACGGAACACTTAAAGAATTGTGCAATTTTGAAATGCCCCGTATTACGTTTGCGCTCCTGAAGACTTCACCGCTTTGATAATGACCAACAGTAGTCGTTTATTTCAGTTCAAGGAGTTCTACTGCAGCTTGTTTTGCACGGAAAGCCCAGTTTATCTCGTACTACCTTAAATGTTTCAGAATAGACAACTTAGAAGAGTAACCAAGATAGTTTTTAATTAAAATCTCATAAAAAGGAAATGATGCTTACTGTAAAATAACAAGTTTGTTTGTTTGTAAAGGGTATTCTGTAAAGCTATGTCGTAAACTTGGGAATTTCTTAAAAGATTTAAATTAAGCAAAACAGTTCAGAAAGACATACGTCCCAATCTTTCGTTAGGACGATGCACGACCTTTTGTGTTTTTTAAAGAGAGTGGTAATTTAACTTTATAAAACGACTGTGTTGTAATAAGAGATTCTGATTAAAGTAACTGTTTAATATGATTGCACTGCTTCTGAATATGAACTTCCGCTCAGCGCACTGAAGATTGTCGAAAAGCAAAAATTTAAAAAGGGTGGCCAAAGTACAGGGCCCTCTTTCAATCTAGTGTTGGGCACAGTTGTTATGCAGAAAAAATCTTGCAAATAAAGCAAAATACGTATGTGCTTCATCCCGAATAAGTTAAGAATTACCTCGTATTATGGGTAGTATATAGTTTAATAGATTAGATAAGAAGTTCCTTAAAAACAGATTCTGATAAAACTGCAAATTGCACTAAAGGGGAGGAGGGGGGAGGGCTGAAGGAAGCCGTTCAGATTCTTGTTTGATGGAATTTGACCCGCTGCTTAGTGCTTGCAGGGAGATACAGTATGTTCCTACTATTTCTTGACAAGATATTACGAGTAGGAAGCTCATTATTACCCAGGGACCGTGTAGGGTATTCTGATCCACTGTGGTTCACAGATGAATAGAAGACAGATACAGGATTTAGCGCTGGCATGTATGGTGACAAACTGAATAATGGGTCCAAGACAACCTTACCAGAGGCTACCAAAACAGGCACATCTATGTAGATTCTAATAATCAAGCAGGGCTCAAAGTTTTGAACTCTGTAAAAACCAAATCAAAACTGCCTACGGGCTCTGCAAAAGCTCGGCTTCGTCAGCTGGGTATAACTAATGTAGGTGCCCGGCACAGTAACATTCTAGACAACGAGAACTTTTTGAACCTTTTCTAGGCTCTGAACTGGTACTAGGCCAAAGCAAGCGTTTAGCACCCAATTAGAGACTCACTCTCAGTTCATATCGTATTGGCTAAGGCAAGCGAAGTAGGTCGCAATAGTTTCTTAGGTTTAGTAGGAAGCACGCCAGGATAGTCACAAGACTTCTAACACGACATGCCTCTTTAAAAGGCATTCGATGCACCTTTCCGAGGACCCAAGTTGCAGATTCTGCAATGAAGCTAAAGATTTGGGATTTCAAGGGAGAAAATTAAAAATAACCAGTGTTTATTAACAGAAAATTATATACGTTTACTAAGAATTAAATAGTTGCAGCAAATTAAGTAGAATTTGTACGAAATATATGATATATTGATATGATACGTTTTGATGATATTTTAATAAAGTGAGTTATAAACACCTTTTAAAAGAATGTAAATTTAATGTTAATAAAATGTAAATAGTTGTAAGTTAGAGATTTAGTATTATAAATAAATAGGGCAGAATATCTAGTTAGTTAATTTGTAAATATGTCATATAAAAGATTTATAGAGTGTTAATTTTAAAATAATTAAGGTAATAAAAATAAATAAAAAACAGTTGGATATTATTTGGTAAACGAAAGTTGAGTTTTTTGAAAACTCTCAAAAAACGTAATTAATTACCAGAAATAATATTCTAAAAGCAAATTGTAATCCAGTAAATTGAAATATTGTGAAAAGGAGTAATATTGTATGAAGATAATTTGGAATTTAATTTAATAAAAGTTTTATGAAAGAACAGTTATTTTTGGAGAAATTTATATAAATTTGGATATTGGTCAAGTATTAATAAAGTTAAAAGAAGGAAAGTGTGTTGTTGGTTGGAGGATAAGACAGGTTTTGGTGGAGTTGGAGTCAGGGGGAAGGTATTGTTGCGAAGAGGTTGGTGCAGCGTTTGGTATATTGGAAATGAAGCCAGGAAGTGTTTTTGTATGTGTTTTTCAAAAGGTAGTTTATAAATTTTAATTTTTAGAAATTGTTCATTTGATTATTAGAATTTATTGTTGTATGTAAAGATTTTCATGATTTTGAAAGGTGTTTCGTATTCAACTTGGTGAATTTTATATAATTTTGGCGACCTTGATTTAGGAAATCTTTGGAAATTTATTCAAATTATTTAACAAAATTGAGCTAGCTGGAAACATAATAAAATTGTATGCATTCATCATAATTTTGAACGTCATAGCAATATACAGTAGGTACATAGTAATTATACTATTATAAAAATTTAAAATGATAATTGTTTACATGGGTTCTTCAGTAAAAGTGCAAAGCGTCCAAGTCTTGCTATAATTCATATTAGAGGTAAAAAATTATAAAACAATAATGTTAAAAGAACGTCTTCCGGGTTTAACCTGTGTTATTGTTGGGAGAGAATAACGTTTCACCCTTCTTCTCAATGAGTTTTATCAGGAGGAAAAAGAGGGCACTAAGGTTTTACATAATTCAAGAAGAGCTGCTACTAATTAGCCTAATTGCTATGTAGTTTTATAGCTGATCTTGAAATCTTCTTTAGTTTTAAGGGCAGTAAATGATAACGGGAGGTGCTGACAAAAATGCTTACTACCGGTGACAATCGAACGCTAAACTCCAAATTTGAAGCTGAGGGCTCTTACTAGTGCGCCATCAAGCTTCCAAGACACAGATTGTATTAAATTTGCACTTGTAAAAAACTAATTTCTGTTATATTATCAAAAAACCAAAGAGAAACCGTTTTTACACTAATCAATTGATTTATTTTTCATGCAGTGTTCGTTTTGTTATTACCGCCTAATTTCTAGTTTTGTATTTAATACTTGTTTTTATTAAAATCAGACTAGTTTTCTGTGATGCTTAGTTCCGTTACATAAGGATTCGGAAATTCTGGGTTAAATCAGGCAATCAATTGATTGATCCTACCTTTCGGTTTTACAATGAATTTCTTCCTGCATTTTCCAGATGCATCCCGAGGGTGAACAACATATTGCATTTTGGTTACGAGAACTTTCCAGTCGTTCAGTCTTCATTGGGGGGTTCTGAAATTGAATAAAATGAATCTAAATTACTTATAAAATGCTATATGTTAGAATTTATATGATTTTTGTGTAATTTCAGTCAGTAACTTCAGCTAGCACACTCGCTAAAATTTGACTTTATTTAGCTAATATTGAAGATTATGTAAATTAACGAGATTTAGTTGCCTTTTTTATATCAATATTTAAACTGTTTATCATTACTTAGAAGAATATTTATTGGGAATATTTTTTATACGTAATTTGAGTTTAAGCTGCTAGTCCTGCAAGAAGCATACAAGAATTAAACCACAACTTCATGAAGACTGCCAGACTTGAGTGAATACAATGTCTCAGTTGTTGAGTGATTGTTATATATATTATATTTTCAGTTTTTGAATTATCTTAAAACTTTTTTGTTTGTAAAGGCAAGCATGGGAAGTAAAAATGAAACAAAGTTCCAAAACACCTAAACCTTTGTGCATTCAACAAAGTGTATTAAATACTTCGTTTAAAAGCATATAAGCTACACAGTTGCTATTTATAATTTACTATTTCTGCGTTATAAAAAATACAAAACGCTTATAAATAATCCATTTGTCTACTTGTCTTAAAATATTAAACAAGTGGGAATATACGATGTGCGGTACTTCTGTACAGGGGTGCATTTTAAAGTAACTAATAGAAAATAGTCGTACGTTATAACAAACTGTTCTTCAAAACTTCATCTTGAAAATGTACTACCTAAAAAGCCGTAAAATTTGCAATGTAATTTTAGCTTAAGGAAATTGCTTGAATTTTTTATTTATTTTTAAATTAAAAATAAAGATATACATTTCGTAGAAATTTGTTAAATGTAGATGCTTTCCTTATTAATAAAATAAATAGCTGCTATTATTTATTGCAACTGGAGCGTTAAGGGAATTATCAGTTCAAAACTAACCCAGCAGTTCTAATTAGACCAGTTAAAGCAATTGCGTTAACAGTAATTTCTGTCTGTGTTGGTTGTTAATGGAGATTATCGATTTGTAGTAGTTTTTCACTGATATTTGTAGGAGTAGACTGGGAATTTATAAATCACCAAGTTGATTCCGCTCCAACGGATTTATTAGGTACCAGCGTAATTAGTTAGGTGAGGCTCAATTATCCGTCTTCTTTATCACTGGGGATATTTGTTTCTCTAAAAGCAATTATAACGAAGTTGACTTATATTTTTGTCGACACTTGCATCATAATTTTCATCTTGAACGTGTGGGATCTTTTGAATTTGAACTTTAGAGATAATTAAGGTACCTTCTTGCCTAAAACTTTCTTGTATTTATGTAAGAACTGCTTTCATGAACCTTAATCTGTACTGACTTGTTGATGCGAAAATTTTAGTAAAGGACCAAGATTTTGTTGTTTGAACAAAAAGCAGGGACACTCCCTTGAGGTGTTGATTTAGGTGTCGCAACTTTCACCGCTGGTTTCAGCTGGCTTTGAATTAATTATTTACCTTAAGTTACGTACGTTGTTTGAATATTTTCGTTAGTTGAGATTTAAAGCCTCCTACGTGTTGTGTTTTAATTTATGTACTTAATTATTTTCTAGAGTTCGTTGCACTTGTTACTTTCATTTATTTAAAATTAGGGTTCCATCATATTGAAAGAGCTTCCTCTTTAGAAATTTGTCAAGCATTCCAAAACATCATTTCTGTCGATTTCGAAACATATAAGTAAACTATAAACAGGATTTCAGTTCTAAATATAAATTTACAAAAATAGATCTTAAGTGCTTTGATGAACGCACATAAAAAGTTCTATTTTTGTGATGCACTCCAAATTGGCCGTGTTTATAATACGTTTGTGTTATCAAACCAATTTATTTTCGAACTTACGATATTCACCAAAATTTGCATTAACACCTCTTTTTATGTATATTTTTCACAGAATTTTTATACTCACTCCTTTTTCAAGGAATATCCCCTGTACTTATTCCTTTACAACTTGTGAATAAATTCTGCAGCATGTTTAATACAGGGTGCTCATTTTAAAACTCCGAATCTGAAATTCTGTAAATAGGCAACACATAATGTGACTTGTGACTTGATTTAAAATTGGATCGAATTTGTTTGTTGTTCAATATGGAGTTCACGTAAACTGAAATATTGAGAGTTAAGCAAGGATCTGCTAGGCCACAACTCGGATGGGTGACCGCTCTGCGGCTCGGTGTGTCCGGCCCTCTCAATAATGTAAAAAGTAAAAGAGGGTAAAAGAGAAAGAAAGAAAGTAAGAAAAATAATAACTGTCATAATTTTATACTAACAAAAAGAGAAAATACAAAAATTAATTAAATAAATGTTCAAATTTGGTGGTTCAGATTAGCAAACTAATTAGACTGATTCTTCTAGAAACTGTAATCGCATTTTATTATAGTAACTTTTACAGTATAATTAATTATGGCTTGCGGTTACGGAAAATTTTAAGACTACATATTTCTAATGCAAACGGGAGTTCTCACATTAATAACTAATGCGTGACATGGAGATCATTGCAGAACTTTATTTTCAAACATGAAAATCATGGCCAAGATTTTGGGAAGGAAATATAAGGAAAATAAGAAAAAATCAAAAATAACACGAACAATAGAAAGGAATTTTGGAATACAGTTAAAAAGATGAAAATGGAAACAGTATAACACTACGAGTAAAAGTTTAAAGCAGAAAGAAGTAAGCCAGTAATAGAGAAATAGAACTGATGGAAATGGAGGGTGAACAAGTAATAATCAAAGAAGTGACAGAAGCAATAAACCGAATGAAAATAGGAAAACCAACCGGAAGAGATTAAAGCAGCTGCGAGATGGTTAAGTATGGAGGGAGTAGAATGGTGGAACGGATATAAAGAATACCTATGCCAACAGGCTTGGGATTGAGAGAATATATCTAAAAACTGGTAGGAAAATGTTATAGTACATTTACACAAAATGAGTGCGATAGTAACAGAGCCATATGTCTATCATCATGTATACAGAAAATATACTCAAGAATAACAGAAACGAGGATCAGACACTACGCAGAGAAAGAACTATAAGAGGAACAAGTAGCATATAGGAATAACAGGCAAGCACAAGACCACACATATCAGATCAGCAGCAGAAAAGAAATTAAAGGCATTTATAGATTTGCATGCAGCCTTCGATACTGTATCTAAGACGATTCTGTAGAAAGCCCTGGAAGCAGCAAGAATACCGTATAAACTGATAGAAGTCACAAATAAACTATACAATAAAACAACAGGAATAGTGTCGATAAAAGGAAAGGAGTCTCAAGGGTTTAACAAGGAAAAATGAATCAAACAATGAGACATTCTCAGTTCCTTACTATTTACAATAGTCATTAACCAAATTTTGAAAAAAGTAGGGAGAGAAAATTGAACACAAAATTTGGACATTTGAGAATGAACGAAGTTAGCTTCCAACGTCTCGTGTATGCAGACGACATGGGGTTGATGGTGGACAATGTTAATAAACTGTAAACAGCAGTCAAAAATTGGAACAATAATATACAAAGAAAAGCAAAATAATGAAAATTAATGAAAAAACGATCAGGAAGACCTATGTAAATATTAGATGTGGACTGAATAGATTAGAGGTACATATTTGGGAGTCATTATAAGCAATGACGGAACTACTGAACAAGAAATAAGAAATAGAACATCTGAAGCAATAGATAGATATACTATCAGATTAATCAACATTCTCTCTTTCTCTCTAAGCAGTGCTCGTCATCCACATATGGACAGACGCCTCCCCAGCATTCCTCCATTAATTCCATGCCAACGCCATCCATCTTCTGTCATTGTTCATCTTGTTATCAGTCGTCCTACACTCCTTCGTTTGTCCCGTGGTTTCCATTCTGTTGTTATTTTAGTCCATCTGTTCTGCTCCATTCGGTCTACATGGCCTGTCCATCTCCATATACTTCTTCATTATGCTCACTATATCTTCCATTTTAGTCGTTTGTCCCACTGTAGAGTTTTTATATCTCGCAGAGTGTAGCCTAAAATTGCCATTTCCATGTGTTACTGAGTAACTTGAAAGTTTAGTAGAATTTTTACTGTAAATGCCCATGTTTCTGTTCCGTATATTAAAACTGGGCTGACGCATTGTTCTAAATTATGCCCACATTTAAAATCTCCGGAATTATTCCGTCATCTCCAGGCGCTCTGTTAATCTTCATCTTTTTTTTGCATTCTTAATCTCACCAGCTTCTATTTCCGGGATTTCCTTGTAGCCAACGTTTTTTTATTTTTCTGCTTATTCGTTTTTGGTGTTCTTGTTTTCTGTTCTTGGAACAGTAGAAGTTTTGATAGAACCTTTCCGTTATATTTATCATCTTGTCTGTGTCTGTGTCATATGTTACATATCCGTCTTCATCTTTTAATTGATTTATTATTCCGACATTCTGAAGTAGTTTCCGTCTTAGTACTTTAAGGCTTCTGTTTTCTTCAATTGTTGTTTGTATCATTTCCTTTGTATTTTCGAATGTCTTGCTTTATTTGTTTTCGTGTAGTTTTATTCAATTCTACATACTCCACCGTTGCCATTCTTTCTTTACTAGCTATATCCTCTCCTTTATTCATTAGATCTTCAGTTTCTCTTGTATTTTTAGTTTTAATATTATCAGTGCTGTTTGACTTCGTTGTATTAATCCCAGATTGTATAATTACATTTGTTATCTTCTTGTTTGCATTTTCCAAGATATCACTTTTACCAATTTTTACTATACCACAATTTTTTATCCAATTGTTTAGCGTATTCTTCCTTTCGTTCTTTAAGGATGTCGTTATCTATTAATTTTTTACCCTTTTTTAACAGTTTTTTCCTCTCTTCTTTGATGTTTAATTTTATCTTTGCTCGTACCAGCCTACGGTCGCTTCCAGTAGGGAATCGGTTAGATACTGCCACATCTGTTATTATATGCTTGTATGTTGTTATGATAAAGTATATTTCGTTTTTTGTGGCTTTGTTTGGGCTAATCCATATCCACTTCCTGTCTTTTTTTTTCTTGAAGAACGTGTTCATTATACATATATAGTTTTTGACTGTCTGCATATTGAACTAGCCTGTGTCCTCTTTAATTTCTCAGATAAATACCAAAATTATCTACTGATTCTTCGTTGTCTTCTTTTTTCCCTACCTTAGCGGTGAGGTCTTCAGTTATAACGTAGTGGTGTACTTTATTTTCCTCTATTGTCCTTGTCAGACCTTCATAAAAGTGGTCAATCTCTTCATCAGCATATTTAGAGGTAGGTGCATATGCTTGTATGATCTTAATCGAGTATCTTCTTGATATTTTCAATATTATGTAGGCTGTTCTTGGGGATATGCTTTTCATTTCTTTTACGTTTTCCCTTATTTCTTTATGTATTATTACCACCACTCCTGCGATGCTGATATTATTTTCTGTTATACTTCCTGAATGGCAGAATAAGTTTCCGGACTGTAGTTTTATAGCAGGCCCCTTCTTTCCTTCGTATTTCGCATAGACCTATAATGTTCCATTCTTTGTCTCTTATTTCTTCTTCTATTTCCGTTAGTCTGTCATTTGTCATAAGTGTATTGGCATTGTACGTAGTGGTTTTCGATTTCTGTATGCTCCTTTGATCGATCGTTTGTCTTAAGTCTACTTTGAACTATGTTATTCCTAGCTGTTTCATTATTCTTCGAATTCTTGATCTCCCCAGAATCCTTAGGGCAGGCCGTTTCTTACAGCTTACAGCTCTATCCACCTGGCGCACGTGAGTTTTAAAATCCGACATCTTTAACTTTAATAAATAAAAAAAATCGAAAGAGAAACAAAGTTGCATTTGTATAAATCAGTTTACGACGGGTAATATACGGAGCAGAGACCTGGCCAATGCAAGACAAACATACGAGTAAAATAACAGCTGCAGAGATGAGATATTTAAGCAGAATTTTAGGCAGAATAAGAAGGGATAGAATCAGAAATGTAACAACAAGCGAAGAACTAGACGTACCTAGTGGAAACCATTAAAAAAAGACAACTAAAATGGTTCGAGCACGTGGTCCGAATGGAAGAAAAGAGACTCCCGAATATGATGATGGAGGTGAGAGGAGAAGGGAAGAGAATCGAGAAATATGATACGACAGAGAGGAAAGAATATAGAAGACGTAAAGAGGTTGGTGCTAAACAGAAAGAAATATCTGAAATCGATCGAGGGCCCGACACCTTAGGATACAAGGGAAGTGCTAAAGAAGAAGAAGATGGAAGAAAAAATCGTGATAGTTCCCAGCTGTTTTTTTTATCAGTGTATATTGTTTGCAAAAGAAAATATTAACAATCTAACAAAAAATTCTGCATTTCAGGACTAGGATACAGACAATAATAACTTAATAAGCATTCCACACCACAGCCTTAAAATAACTTAATATTCCGTAAATTATTTATCTGAAAAACATACATGCCAATCTGTTTTCGAGAAATTACACAAAACTTAAAATAAAACTAAAAAGATATTGCTATAAAGCTTTTTATATAGGAATTTTTATATGTATTTCAACTTACCTAAAAAATTTTGGTAATATCATTGAATTACCCTGAATAAACTCATACTAGGCTTTTAGAATCAATACTTGTTTTTCAGTGGAAACAAATTGTATACATTTACTGATATATTTATTAAATTCTATAAACCTTGAAAGTTTCCATTATATTCAACGTATTGTGTTCTATACTTTTATAAAATCATTGTCTGTTTTTTTAAGCTAAAATCAATAAATCATGTATTTTAGTATAAAAAAGGATGAGCTCTTGTTTTTTTACAAAATAATAATAAATATTGTAGCTGTCTCGTTATATAACAACTGGAATTTTCTAGGGTTTTTGTCGCATTTCATAAGCAACATTTTCTTTATTAATGGCGCCTAAAAATAACGAAAATTTTACGAAAATATTTTCGATGAACTCTTACAAACGTGGAAGGTCATTTCAGATAATATCAGACTGGCAAGTAATTAAAAAAACTGAGGCCTTAAAATCTCAAATATTTACGTTAAAATTTAATAACAATTTCAATGTTGTTGTTTAAACAAATCTGTGTGTTTTTCAGCTACAGATCAGCCTTGCTCTATATGTATAAAATCCCTTAAAGGGTTTTTGAATTAGTATGTCTATAACTGACCAAATATTTCGACACAAATACAAAGAAATTGATACAAACTAAACTCGTAAAGCAATATGTGTACTTAACTCTTTCTTGTCGACATTTAAATGAGAGGAGTGGTTTTATTAGAATAACGTGCTTGAAGTTGAACAATCAATAGCGATTTTATTGAATTATTTATTAAACTACGAATAAAGGAAGTTTGCTTAGATTTATAGTTTGTTAACAGCTTCCATTTTGTTTATTTCTCACGTTCTTAATTAATAAGATAATTTTTGTTGAATAATCCTTTGAATTTCCGTGTATTTTATAGAATTATCGAATTCTAATTAAATCAGATGTAGTGATTGTTAAGCTTTCATATGTCAATACTTTATTTTTATTTTCAATTTCGTTAAGTGCAATTCTTTGTTGGTGCTTTTAGTGCTTGTACAGTTAATAAAAACGTTATAGAAGTGAAAATCTGTGGAATTTCTACTGAAAAGGAGCACTAAACTGCAAATTCATCTGTTTTAGTTTTCCCATTTCTTAAGGATCACTTAAATGGGACCATAAAAACGTAATTTAACAAGAAAGATCTATCATAAAACCTCATCTCATTCTTTTCTCCTTTATATTGTTTTTCAGGTGGAGAAGTAAATTTGGAAGAAATTTCATGGTATTGTGCGCGAAGTAATAAAATTCCTGAAAAACCTTTTCTTTTAATATTTGTCACGATTATTTTAAATCTACTTTAACAATATTTGAATTTACGTACGTACAATTTCTAAATGAAGTTAGTCGAATCAATTAGTTTAGTAACATATCAAAATTAATAAGAACTTATTTGTCGCGCAACAGAGTAATACATTAAAGAAAGCAAACAATTTCTTTATGTTTTTGTGCACGTCGATCTGGAACTGAGAAACAACAGTTAGTGAAATTTTGATTATAATAATTAGCACACAGAAATTTCCGCTTTGAAGGGGATTAGTGTAATTGAGAAGACAATAATACTGTTTAGAATTCAACACGTCAACGATTATGTCAACTATAAAATTAATGCATAATTAATGTACAGCTTCAATCACCCGATGGTTAATAATTGCCTGCAGTTGAATTATTGTAAAACCATATATAAATATTTACAAGCTAACAATTAACATTAAATATTTATATTACACCAGTAATTTATTTTTCATTTGTGTATATGTCACGGGCAATGTGGGAAATCCGGGCAGTGTTCACAATGCCCGGGCAATGTGGATAATGTACTTTTATTTAAAAAAAAAAACTGTTCTTTCTCTACCTCTAACCTACAATAAACACCTCTACTGTTTTAGCAGAGGCATTTACTGGAGGTTAGAGGTAGAGTAAGGTAAGTTTAAAAAAAAATAAAAGTGTCATACTAAGTACATTATCCACATTGCCCGGGCATTGTGAACACTGCCCGGATTTCCCACATTGCCCGTAACATATACATGGAATATTTCAGCTATTTTAAAATGATTTTGAAGCTGTAAAACATTTTTATTTTTTTAATGAAAATTTCAGGTTCCCTCCAAAAGAAAATTTTAGTTTAGTTGTCTCATGCTATAGAAGTCTGAAATACCATGTGATCAATAAAATGTATCATCTTTAGATGACATTTTGAGGTATCTGTATCTAGGTACAATCATTTTTAGTTTTACCTTTCAGTGTGGGATCCGTTATTCTGTCGTGGTCTGTAGCTTTTCAGTGCTTGAACAAACTCTATAATACTCCTCTGAACTTATTCTGTTGTTTCTTCCTCGTCTTGGTTATTATCCACTATTTTGGTATGGGGAGCTAGATTTGTACAGCCTTTCTGTTTATAGCCTAACAATTCTTGGAAGTATTGCTTCAACCTCTTCAATATTTTTGGTATTCAGTTATTATTTACCAATCTTTGATTCTCACTAATATATTTTGATTGCCTTTTTCTTTTCTGATATTTTTAAAACTTTGTTAAATAGTTTCTGGTTGTTTTACTTCGATTTTTTCTCCAAATTTTATCCAGCTATTTTCGTTACTGTTCTTAATCTTATCCTTCTTTGTTCTTTATATGCTTCGTATCTAATTTCTGTTCTGTTCCCCAAATACTCTTTTCGTTTGTCTTTCTTTATTTTTATTGCTTATTATTATCTTTCCTTACTCATTAGTCATTACTTTCAGCGTTCCACATACTTGCTTTGCACTTTCTAGAGTTATATTCCGTAGTATTATTCCATAATTCCTCTACTGTCTCGTTTTTAATTTTAGCCCTATCAATTTTGCTTTCTGTAATTTCCTCATACTACTTTTTTGCTATTTCTTCTTGCCTTAATGTTTAAGATTTGATAATTTCTTAATCTACAATTTGTTTCTTTATTTCTTTGTTTTTTCTTAACGCAATTAGTATAAAATTTTTACCAGTGATAGAGGCCATTAAGACGAATCCTTTTTGTAGTGATGAAATTTTTTTAGAGTCCAAATCTAGCCAACTATGATTAAAATAAAAACTAGCGTTTCAAGTAAAGTTATAGCAGCGATTAAGATAGAGCAAAAAAGTATTTAAAAAAGTTGTATTTGGAGTATTTTTGTGATTAGCAGAAATTGGGAAAGTAAAAATCGAAACATTATGTTTAACTGGTTGCCTAAATGCAATTTTCTTTTTGCGATATAAATGTTCAATAAACATCGACTAAAAAAATTTATTAGAAGACCTCAGTAGACCGTGCTAATCATTGTCAGTTTGTTCAAACTTTTTTTGGTTTCGATCACAAATAAACGAAAGAAACTGCAGAAATTATAGGACGTTTTCGATTAATTACAGCAAATTAATTGACCTTTTGACATCAACATATCAACACATCACTACCTTGCCTTCTACAGAACCTTTATAAGTGTCGACCAGCTCTTCAAATTTAATAATAAAGCCACAAAAGTGATATAAAATATTGCGATTTTTGTCAATATTTCCGTTAAGGAAAGTAGAGCCTTAACCGTAAATTGTGATGGTTGCATTCATCAATCAAAAATCATCTATTAAAAAATTTTCGAATGCATGGTTTGTTTGTTTATTATTGGGAAAAATCTAGGCTACCTATTAGAATTACTTTTTGAATGCATGTTATATTATAAACTCTCTTTACATCACAAAATAAATGATTGAGATTTTTTTGCTGCATTTCTATTTAATAGTCTGACATATTTTTAGAAAGGTAACTTTTTATAGAACTCTCAGAACCTTTACCTTTTTCTTTAGGAAAAAGTTTCCTAACTTTTTCAATGTTCTTAGAGAATTCTTGCCTGTGTTTCTCTTTTACGAAGTTTGGCCGAAAGTAATCTAAATTCGATGCTCTTTGTTAGTAGAAAGTCCGTTTTCAAGATTTGATTTATTTTTGAATATATTATTCTCATAATTTTGTATCTGTTCAGGACTCTTTTGTGTATAAACATTCATATGAATTTAAAACTTTCATATATGTATTTAAAAGTAGCTTTGATGAAAGCCTTAGTTTTATATGAAGTAGCCTAATAAAAATTTATGTATAATTTGAAGTGGGTGGTCAACGAACTGTGCAATGTAGGTGGTAATCTTACGTCTTAACTTTTTTCTAACAGTTTTTTGGTACAAAATTAAGTAATATACAGCTGAACGCATTCGGCGTGAGCGGAAGCTATTCGGTGCTTCCTGTATTCGAAGCCAATTTCTTTAGGGATGTTTTGGCTATTTTATTTAAGCTCGATAAAGTTTTCATTTGAAATTTATTTGTTTACTTGTAAATTAAGAGGAAGTTTGGTAAATATTTATATTTATTTTGCGTTAAGTAAAGTTTATGTACCTAATTTATATCTCAAATTTGTTTATGAAAGCTTCTTAAAAGGCACTCCTGAAAAATGAAGTGTGTTAAACATTCATGTTTTGCTTAAAACTCGAGACACTCGGTATCCAATATTATTATTATTATTATACAAAAGAAAACGGCCAATAATAAATGATAATATTTTTCAGTCCAAAGTAGCAAAAAATCGAAACGGTAGGACAACCTAAATACTACAGAAAAAGTGTAAAGCCAGTGTTACAAAAAAATATGACAAATCTGAAATATCGAAACAAATCAACAGCTCGCAACACATTTTTCTTTCCCTCTACCTGTCAATTTTGATTTGCCATTTTATCTTGTGTATAAGGTTGACCTTTTTCAGCATTTCAATGTTCTTTTTTTTTGCTTGGGCGAGAAGTAAATATCCAGGTTTTCTTACGACCAACATGTGACACCTTTGAGTCCTCTTAGAAATTTCATTTCTGCTTTCTGAAACCTGATTAGTTTCTTTCGCTGTGATAACCGGGGGTTCATTTTCGCATAGAATAATGCTTTATTAAGATTTAGTCGGGTCTTCATTATTAACTAAAAGCGGGATTACGTAAGCAATGGAATTGTGCGTTTTGTAAACGACTTTATTTAAATTAAATTTCTGATTAGTTTTATTTGAATTGTATTTTGTAATTTGAATTTATGGTTTTTGATTTCGCAATTGCGGCTGATTTTCTATGAAATTTTACGTCGAAATTTTCCTTTCGATACAGGAGACAGTAATTTGTAGAATCAAATTTGTTCCTCCAATGCTCAAATTCATTTTTGGAAGCTTATTTGGTTCTGAAATAAATTTATTTTTTTTCGACGAAGTTATTTAATAATATATGAAGGAATCCGTTGAAATTTGACCTTTTATGGTTGGATAAATGGAAACACTCATCTTTTATATAATGGTCAATACGTGTGGTTTTTCTAAAGCAATAGAATCCTATATGGCCTCCGTTATTTATGTTGGAAGATATCCATAAACGGGATTTTATTGTCGGTTTCTGTTTTCGTTTGTGAACTCAATGGTGGAAAAGTGCTATAATTTGAAGGACACCCAAATTTTATATTTTCTTATATTACATCAGTTCAAATAAACTGCGACTGAAGCAATACTAAAGCAACGACCAAATTTATATGTTTATTATTGTTATGACGTTACTTCAAAAATATTTTCAATTGTTGAATATTTTAGTAACAATTTTTAGCGTAACTCTTCCTAAAAGCACTTAAATTTCTAAAGTTCTCCTGGTATTCCTCGTTACGTAAGGATTTTATTTATTTTAATAAGATTCCCTTCCTAATTTTCTTCTTAAACTTTATAAATTCGAATTAATCCCTGTTTTATCAATTCGTGAATATCGTATTTTATATTTAAGCCGATATAAAAAGCTTCTGGGTTTTTATATTTCAGTTGAATTTCTACGTTGGAAGATTTTGTAACCTTTCTCCTGCCAGTTACAATTTTTGGCTACATTATCCAGAGGTCACGAAACGTGGACGAAGCAGAGGATTTGCTGGCAGAGCTGATGGGTATTCATTCAGGTGGCGTTTGTCAGGATTTGCGGACATGCATATCGAGTTTATACGTGTTCTCTTGAGATTTCTATCGTCCTTGACCGTCAGACGTCCTTACACTTTTATTTTTAGTTATTCTATTAGAGCGAAATTTTACAAAAATATCTGGCTAAAGGTAAAGTGTATTATTAGATATAAATTTAATCTCAAAACGTTATCGCCGCATTAAAGTTTAAAATTCTTTCCACAAAGGAGGGTTTCATTAAAGTATTACAGCAAAAGAGGACAAATTTACGAATGCTTGTTTATACTCGTACAACGAGCATTCCTTTATTTTATTTTTTTCAGCTGTCAAGTAATTTCAGTTAACATTGCTGCCCCGGTCCTTCAACAATACTTTTCAGAAATACTAAGGTAATTTGAAGTATTAATTTATTTAGGCCTTTCTTCTTTATAAATTTATGTCTAGGACGCCTGGATAATTTCAGTCTTATTAAGAGGTTAGCCTTATTACAGGCCTAAGAAAATTTCCCAATTTCGATTTATTTCTACAAAAATTTCTTTCAGAATGCAATTTTAATTCACGTAATGATGTTTATTAATAAACGCAAAGAATACTTTGAGTGGCTAATTCCAAGCAGATAATAATGGCAAAAATTGTTTTTCTAAATGTAATGGATCCAAAGATGGCTTAGATGAAGTGCTTCAGTCGCATGCAGAAATCTGAATAGTGCTCTTGATAGTTAAGTACACTAAATTAATTCTTATACTTAACCATATATCATATATTGCCTGCTAAATCTAAAATTAAAATTACACTTTTATTAACGTAAAAACATTGCAATTCAACAACCACACTATGCAATAATACAGACACACACAATCTAAAATACCTGCTAAATATGAAGAACTGGAAATACAAATTAAAATAAATGTTGTACAAATTGGATAACAATGGTATCAAAGGTAATCTTTTGAAATAGATCAAAGCTTTTCTGAGTGGGAGGACTTTCCAAGTCAAGGTTAGAAATGAAATGTCAACACCAAGGACAGTATATAGTGGCGTTCCTCAAGGATCTGCCCTTGGACCACTGTTGTTTATCCTGCATACCAATGACCTTCCAGGCAGAATGATATCTGGCTGTGAAATGTATGCGGATGACACAAAAAGTTTTGCAAACCCGCTGAAAAACCACGCTTATCTGCAGAGAGATATCTGCGAAATTCACCAGTGGATGGAAGACTGGCTGATCCCTCTAAATGTTGCAAAATGTGTGGTCCTGCATATGGGGAAAAATAACCTGATAAGAGAGTACACAATCAATGGCTCTGTACTACAAAAAGTCATCTCGCATGAGGACCTGGGACTCAGCATAACCTGAGATCTCAAATGGGAATGCCAAGTGAAGGCTAACTCAGCATTATTCCAAGCCCGAAAGGCCTTTAAATCTTTGGACACAAACACTTTTAAAAATATATATACAACGTGCATTAGACCCATTGTCGAATATGCAGCTTGTGTCTGGTCTCTATACTATGCAAAAGATATTCAATTCCCAAAGAAGAGCGTCCAAGATCCCCAGAGAGAACCGATACCTAGATTACGAAACCAGATTAGCTAGAGTATTTATAAGCTCACTTGAACAGCGAAGAGAACGGGGGGATGTAATCGAGAGCTTTAAAATCCTTCAAGGATATTACAGTGGCCTGAATCAAAGAAACATCTTACAAGGCTAGGGAAGCTCAACCGCTGGTCAACGTCCAACTGAGAGGTCACCCGCTAAAACTGCAAGAACGCAGGGCAAATCTCGTTCAGTGGAAATACTCTCTGGACAACCGAGTGGTAGACATATGGAATCGCATCCCGCAACATATTCTTGACTCTAAATCACTCAACGCCTACGACAATCTCACCTCACAAAATTATTACGTACACAGATAGTTTATGTATTTTTACTCTCTTATTATAATGTTGATATATTTATATAATTAGTAATACCTCGAAATATTACGTATCGACACACTGTTATACTTGATTATATTGATTTGATATGAATTACTATACGTACAGCAAGGTGTAGAAGTAATGACTACTGCGCCTTGCAAATATGCAGCCCATCTATCACCAGTCCGGCTACAATATGTTTGAAACTGCTGAGTGAAAGCCGGACTGGTGATAGATGGGCTGCATATTTGCAAGGCGCAGTAGTCATTACTTCTACACCTTGCTGTGCAAGGAATTTTTTAGTATACATATTCCCTATCTATGATTTAAAAAAAGTGTCAAAAGTCCTATATGTAGGCAACCAACTATGCACTAAACTTAAAATTTTAATTTTTTAATAAAAAAAATAGCATGCTATGGCAAATCTTTAACTGTTACCGTTTTCATTTTCATTTCTGTTTTGTGCTGTTGATATTTTATTTTGAGAATAATCGTCGAATTAAAATTATTTTGATATTCTACTAATTTTGATTTATTTACAAACATAACCTTTACGTACCACAAAAAATAAAAACTAATGTCCCTAAATCCACAGCCAGAGTGACGTTTAGTGTATATTTGGTTGCCTACATATAGGACTTTTGACAAGTTTTTTTTAACCATGCCATGTAGGGGTACGCTAAAAAGAAAAATTCCTTGTATTTTGTTGTAACATATCTCGAAATTTATTTTGTAAGTTAATACTCATTGTATATGCCTATGTGCCACGAAACAGGCATAATCAGATTATTGCTGCCTGTAAATTCTTAATAAAAAATCAGTAATAAACGAATGATGTATAAGAATAAGATAATCTAGAAGAAAATGTGAGAAAATAACGAAAGTAATGAATAATGCTGCTGGTAAAATAAGAGGTGTTAAAAGGGAAAAAGAAAACAGGTTAAGTAAAGAGACCATGATGGAATAACGCCGAAAAATCTCTCGAACGTCTATAAGGCATACAGTGAGAATTACAGAAATTAACCGCGAAATTAGGAAAGCAATAGAAAATGATTTAAAGGTAAAAAGAAAATAGAGGAAGCATTAAACGACGGAGGTAGAACTAAAAAATGGGAAAGGCAAAAGGTGCTAGGTAGAAATATTATTAGTTACGCCAATAACAGATGCTACTGGAAATTTGATCATCAATCAAAATTAAATTTTAAAACGAACGAATAATTTTATAAACAGCTATATCACTTAGGTTTGAAACAGCTAAATGTATTTAAAGGCAGAAAAATTACAAAAAGGTTTCCAGAAATAGAAATAAAGCAGGATACTGCCGGAAATGTTAATGTCTAATAAATATCTATAAGCCGATGAATTAGAAAGACACGGTTGTGGTGCTTCTGCAAAAAAGAAAAATAATCATGGCCTACCTTGGCCTAAAATATTAAATCTGCATCATAGGTACCTAGCTTTTATACAAGAAACTTTCTATATTTTAAAAGTTTGGAAAAAGATAAGATGGTGGCAAGGGATTTTGGTAGGTGCCAGTAGCAGGTCGTATCGGTGAGTTAATAAATATCTCGGAATCTCTTTGAGCAACCCTAAGGTTATTATAAATTCATCCGCGTTCTTAAATCTGCTTAAGTATATTGAGAAGGAGCTGCATTCAAGAAGACGTCTTCTAGTTCTGTTAATATCGCCTTTCCAATTTCGGCATCAGATATGATTTGCACGGCTCATGTAAAGTAATCGAAGTTCAAGCCCCACGCCTACGGTAATCTTGTCAAAATACCGCGACACGACTTGATGCGGATTCATGGCTTTATTATTAAAACAAGTTCAAAATTAACGAGATACAATGGATGATGTCTGATGGAACAAAGCTAATATAACGCCGAGATTCTCCCTAATTGGTGTATTGAATGTAGACAAAGCGAGTCGCGCTTCCGAGGAAGCTAACGCCAATAAAAACTTAGCAGTTTCGAACAAGATGATCGCTATCGGACTTTAGGAATTAACACGTACGTTAAAGTTTCGTGTAGGAGCATTAGTCGCGGGTATTAACGTTGCGGATACAACACGGATTACGCCATCTTTACTACGTTTTTTCTTTACAGCAAAATAATACACAATCAATTGTTTTAGAACGTCGACTTTCATAAGTTACTTATAATGTGGAAAGTAATTTTAATTAATAGGATCTTCGAATTCTTAAACAGTAAACAACATTATTTATTAAAGCTAACGTTAATTTGTTTTATGTAGACTTTAAAACAAATTTGTTGCCAGAATAACGATAGTACAAAAGATAATGCGGCCTTAAAAGCGTTTACAATGAAATTTATATGTAAATTATTTAGTACTACTGAAATTTTCCATACAGCGAAGTACTAAAACAAGTTATTTAGTTTAAGGTAAATAGGTAGGTTTGTTTTATCTAACGTATTCTTCATATTTCATTATCGTTTGAAAGTGCCTGTAATAGAACTAATATAACATAAACAACTCGTTCCTGAGTAAATGTTAGCTTATAATCTGTACTCTGATTCAATAGTAATTCAATATTTATATCACGCAAAGGCTAAACCAAGCAAATCTCGACGTATCGATTCTTATTGTCAGGGAGTCTGAATAAATATAACTCTTAAACAATAATTCTCTATGGCGAATCAGCAATTTTTTTAAGCCCGTATGTGGAATATCTGTAATCTAAACTTTACTACTAACAAACAATAACATGCTGTGTTGAAACTGACAACTTTTGATGGGATTTTCGTATTTCATTTTATATACAAGTGTAAAAGTCTGATAAAATGAATTATTAAATAAAGCCTTGGGAAACATTTTTCGTCTAGGTTTTGGTGGAGGCGCCATTTGTTACTACCAGAAATTAAGTATCGGTGCTTTGCTTTTATGGAAAAATTTAAAAAAGGGCAACCAATATGATTTGAGTTTTTGCACGCAGCTATAACATAAAATTGAACCCTTTTTTATGTTTTGGTGGAGGTGACAAACAAAGACTGTTAACAACATTATCAGAGCGTTGAAAAGGTAAAAATACTTACCTTAATTGGCATAACCTTATTGTTTATTGTAGATTACTACTTACAAATTGCACATAATTTCATATTTCTGTTAAGAATAATTGAGGATATAAAATTTAGGTTTAAAAAGGTGTAGAAGGCTAAAAACAGTCTTCGAATTTTTTATTTTAAGTGTCGAAGGGTATATAAAATACTCATTTCGAATTATGTGACCAAGTTTACATATATGTACTTTTATAGTTGTACCGTGCGATACTTTAAAAAATCCAAAATTTTGGACAGAAATTTTGGTTTCGTAATTGACAAGGTCGTTAAATTTTATGCATCTAAATATGACAAGTTTAATATGAAATGGTCTTGATTAAATCCACCATTAGTGTGAATCGGGTAAGTTAGCTCTGAAAATGATAAACAGAGCCAACTATCGAAGGGTCGGTTTGCAAGATTTAACTTCCCCAAAACCAAACAACCGTTATTTGTCAAATTTCACGCCCCACTTCTCGAAAGTCTCCAAGACGCCGAAATTACGTCTCGTGAAAGAATTACACTTTTAAAGTCCTATTTGTAAGACTGTCCTTTTTTTATTACTAGGTAACTATTCTGTTCAAGATGACAGATAAACCCTGCTATCTATTATGTGCTGTCTCAGAAAATTCCAATAAAAAAATTTATATAAAAACTTAAATCACTAGAGCCGTTTCAAAAAATAAATATATCAGCTTTCTCGTCCTACGGTGGAATTCTTTTCTGTGCGAAATTTTGTCCTGCATAAAATTTGAAAGCCTCATCGACATAGAAAGGGTATTGTGTTATAATTTACTGCAAGCTTTTTTCACTTTATGACGGTTTGTAGGAAAGAATTGGAAAAAATCGCACTTGAATCATGAGTTAAGGTTGAATAAACGCCCCAAGAAAAAGTCCGCAGTTCTTTTCTGACACAACCTCTTACTAAATTTTATTTAAAATATCTTATATTAATCAACAATCAAAAGAATCTCTTGATATACTTACATACTTTATTTAAGTGCAACTAATAATGTTGAACATTTCGTAATCTTATAAAAACGTTGATTGTTTCTTCTTCGTCTTTGCGTGCTCTATCCTCATTGGACGTTGGCAATTATCATGGCCCATCTGATTTTATTGGCCGTTGATCTGAACAATTCGGTTGATGTCAGTCCTGTCCATTGCCTTATATTTTTCAGCCAGGATATTCGTCTTCGGCCTGGTCTTCTTTTTGATTGTTTAGACAAGTTACATAATCAAAATCAAAAAATAATAAGGCTAAAATTAGCTACATAATGCCGCCTAAAAAGGAAGAGAAAACGTAAGACCAATCATTGGGATTTTTTCCTGTGGTGCCACAGAAGACCTGGATGGGCTTGGGCCTCTCCAACGATTTTGTTGAAGTATTCTCAGTTAATTTGTTTTTACAGAGCAGGGTCGCTACTCCTGCGTCCAACTCCATTGGGGTACCTAGCTACCGCAACTCGGGACATAATGACATTTGATGAATGTCAGATTTGATTTTGCAGAAATATTTAAATTTTTTTATGGAAATGTGGTTGTAGAAAAAATAGTGTGTAATACATGTGTTAAAAGCTTGTATTTGCCACTCTCATGTGACTGCAGCACTCACTATCGTTCGTGCTGCAAACTTCACATTCGTGTGGCAAACGCAAGCTTTCAACACTTGTATTACAATAGTAATTTGTATAACAAGTGTTGAAAGTACAGTTTTGCAGAACGAAAATGAAGGTTGCAGCCTGAGACGAAGTCGAAGGCTGCATTCATTTGAGTTTTGCAAAACACTTTCAACAAGTGTTATTACACACTATTTTTTCTACTCCTACAGAAGAAAGACATTTAATTCACTATTTAATATTTTAAAACAAATTTTATAATTTTTGTGGAATATTAAGTATGCTCATGAAAACTATGGTCACTATGGAAATAAGTCCGTTGCTATGAAAATAAACATATCACAAATATAAACAAACCATACAGTTAACCGGCGCCATTTTGAAAGTGTGTTGCAAAGTACTTTGCAACACACTTTTGGATTTTGTCGCACAGTTTCGACAAACAATTGCTTTCAGCATTAAAAATCATGTGGAAAGATCAACTTTCAATAGTAGGAGTAGAAAAATTACTATTTATGGCTTGAGACGTGATTTTGAGCCCGAGACGCTAGTCGAGGGCTAAAGACACGTCGAAGGCCATAAAAGCAAGTTACGCCAGTGGTACATACATAATTTTATGCACGATCGAAGATTTTACAACTGAAATAATAGCTATTAAGACAACAAGTGTTTTATAGAAGGTTTAAAAATCAAGGTCGTAGTTCAAATCCGAGCGAACGAAGTGAGCCGAGGATTTGATAGACCGAGATTTTTAAACTATAAAACACGAGTTGTCTTCAAGATTTTTTCTAACACTAATTATCTTAAATTTTCTTTCACTAACATATTATTAGAAATTTTAATAAATTATTATTTGCGACGCATCATAATACACAAAATGCAAGATTGCTAGGCAACGATGTATTTAAAGGCCTATAAAATACGTTGTCATTGACGACGTATTTTATAGAGAAACCGTATTTTAAAGGAAACATAACAAGTTAGCTCTTATGCACCATAGAAACAGTATAAGATATTAGTGTTAGAAAAAAGGAATAAATTAATTTTCTACCCACATCGAGTAGTTGCTCAATTATTTTAATTTTTTACTGTCTACTGTCAAATGGTTGAAGCATTTACGCCTAGGAATATTCACATAAATAATTGTGTTAACTGTGTTGTTAATACAAAATACCCTAAATAGAGTTCTAATAAAGAGCATACATTCGATTTTAATTTAAAAAAATTCTTTATAAGACTGTTAAACTGTTTATCAATTTTTGACGTTTCATTATAGACCGGCGGCCTATAAAGACACCCACGGGCTATAAATAGACGTTTATGTCAAACAAATTCAGACATAATTGACACATTATAATGCGATCGTGCATAAAATAATTAATTTCAAATTAAAGCCTACCCTAAAAGATATAATTTAAAACTGAACTTTACAGAATGAATCCTAAATTTGTTATTTACTCATAATAAATTTAACTTAGTAAAATAAATAAACAAACAAACAAACTTTAAATTATAACAATTGTTGCAGTTTACTAATATTAATAAAACAATTAAAAGCAGCTATGGTGGGAAATTTAAGTTAAGACTGACGTAAGAATGATTTAATAATGTGCTTACTTATAACTTAGAGAGTGTATTATTATTAATATTATCAACCGAGGTTACATGGAAAGATTTTCATTTTATTTTATTTTACTTTTTCGCATTACCTTTAAACTTACCTTTTAACTAACAATTTCAGTAATAAAAATTTTACCTCATAAAATCGAACGATGTAACTTTAAATCAACTGTTAAATTAATATTAAATATTTTAAAATCACGACAGTCCCCAAAAATTAAATTGTAATTTGTTTTCGTAAGGTTTTAATAAATTAATAATAAAATCAAAAACCAAAGGTACTGAAAAAGTAATTAATAAGTGTTTTACTAAGCTGAGTTTTAAGCAATAAAAAAATACAAAACTTGGTGGAAATTTATTACTATGTAATTTCGATACAATTTGTCCCAAATAACAAGGAATCTAAAAATAATACCACAACCACTTGCCTGTCATTTAGGCAAAGAATTACAATTTATTAACAAAAAACATTAAAACGAAACCGCTCGGTGTTTGGTAGGTTTGCTGCTGAAGTGTAATTTAATATTATTTAGTGCCAGAAATGATAAATATAATTTGTCCTTTATGGCGCTAGTATTCGTGACTAAAAGTCAGAAAGCAGGCGATTTGATTATTATAAAGCTCCGAATTTATTATAGAAAAGCAGAATTATTTACAAGGCAAGAAATTACTTACGCCTAAGTGGAGAAATACGGTTTTAGAAAATGGAAATTTATTCGAGGCCTTGTTTTAGGCTACGTAGCTTCACTTATAAAATCGTATACAATGTTTATTTATTAATTTACTCCTTTGAAGAATTTGTTCGAATAACTTTGGCAGTAGCACTGTTTGATTATTTATTTTCTATAATTACAATTAGTTACTAGAAAGAAAGAAGGTGTGGTTTATTTCGTTTCACGCAATTAATTTTAAGTGATTTATCATTTCTACAGCTTGGGCTTTCCTTTTTTTTTGGTATTCTTGTTTTATTCTTATTTTCTCTACTTGGGAACTTATTTATATACACCGTGAATTTTTTAACAGCAAAAAGGCTAAATTTTTTTACATGGAATTATTCCAAACTGTCTGCCTAACATGGCTTACTAGGGTTTACAAATATCGTGAATTAGAAGTTACCATCCTCAGCAGAACCAAACCTAACCTAACCTTTTTTTGTGTGGAGAATTCTTTCTTAAGACGTCCAATGCGCCCCTACGCATTGACGTGGGGGATTCTTACCCGTTAAAACGCCCGCTCTTCACCACATTTGATATATTTGGAACCATCATTTAATATACTTCTCAATCTGGCAGTATGCTAAAAATCTCATCGGGCCAGTGACTTTTTGTTCAATTCTGACTACACAAAAAGATTCATTGGATTACATCCGTTCCACTTTACGACACTAGATATTATGGTTTCAACTATGTTATCTGCTTTAATCTCCATTAGCAGTTCAGTTTCTGGAATCGTTCTATCATAAAAGATGACTTCTCCTTCCGTCTATCCATATCTCTAACCATATTCTTTAATAATTTTCTAAAGACCGGACACTATCTGATCCGCTTTATGCCCTGGTACAGTACAGCTTGTGCTGAACCTCTCTTTCTTACATTCTTTGGAAGTATGACTTTATTTTTCACAGTTTAGTCTGTGCCACTGTTCTATGCCCAAATTCCAAACAGCTATAGCATCTAACCATGTTTACCCTGGTCCTAACCCTGCAAGGTGCCCATCCGATTTTGATGGTCCCAATCTTGATCAAATCCCTGACAACAAGTTTGTTATCGACGCCATTATGTTCTGGTTACCGCTCTGGTTTGGTCTAGTGGATGAAACTCTAATATCCTCCCTTTTTCCACCTCTGGTTGCTTCATGTATGGCTTCTTTGATCTCTTCTTTTCCAATATCCGCTTCGATGTCAGAGGTATATATTGTGACCCTGTTTTCTTTAAGCTCCACTCGGGTGGTCCCGTTATTTCTTTCTACGGCGCTTTTCAGGGTTAGAGCTTTGTCCCTACCTCACTTAGGGCCGGTCTTATAATGGTCGGTTTACTATCGGTTGAAACATAACCTATGGTTAACCCGCAGTACGCGTCTATAATTTAATAGACGCGTACTGCGGATTGACCGTAGGTTGTTTTGACCAATAGTAAACCGAACATTATAAGACCGGCCCTTAGCCTCTAACAAAACATCTTCTTTGGTTGTTTTCTTGATGATTTTGACTTGCACTCCAATGTTATGAATATCTATGTTTTATTTGACCTCCTTTAAAGCGTTCTCAAAGTTCTTGTCCTTAACTTTCACTATGATTTTTTCCGTGGGTCAAAAGACACCCTGCTCCCAGGGATAGATTATCCTAAAGATAGATTTTCCAGGGCGTGTCGGATTTTTTTGGGAAGGTGACTCAAGCGCCTACCGACTAAAACTCTTCCTTTCTTCTCTTCTACACCATCCTATATGGAAACCGCCGCCGCATTATTTCAGTGTAGATTTTTTTTTACTTTTACTTTACACTTAGACGCCTAGTTGTCTCTCCTACTGCTCTTTTGTGTCCGAAATATCTCGTCCACCCTCTGTTTTATCGCGTTCCAATCCCTTCCACCTTTTTCAACCGTCTTGTTGTCTATCCCTCTCTTCCCCCTCATTTTCCCTGATGATACTCTTCAAGGTGCCCGCCACTACATATCAGTCTTCCGATGATCTCGTCATAATACTAGTGAGACTATCCGGTGTAGGCTGTTCTCCATTTCGTTGCGTTGTCTCGACACACTGAAACATAATATGCTGCGTTGTGTCCACCCCTCCACTTCCTGTATCCGAATCCTCTTCAGCTAGGCAGCAAAACAGCCGTGTCCGGTCAGGACCTGGGTTGAGTAGTAATTGATTTCTCCGAAATTTTTGGCTGTTCAATTGGAGATATTGGGTATCAACCGCTTGGTCCATGATGCTTGGTCTATCAGGTTCTGCCATTTCTCTTGCAATTTTCTTTCCTCTATGAGGATCTTCCTGTTTGTGTTATCCGTTTTTCTGTATTCTCTCGCTCTCCCATCAGTCATCAGTTATATCGGTTGAACCTCGGCAGTTGACTGTAATGCTTCTGCGGATACAGTTCCATATGCCGGGCAGACGTTTATAAGTGTTCTCCGTTGGACTTTCTTCAGGATCTCACTATAATGATTCTGCTGTAGTACCCCAATCCATATAGGAGTGACATACAGCAGAATAGAGTGTACAACTGGAGCCAGGACCTTACGTCCCGATGTCCTAGGCATGATTCTGGCTAGGGCGGCACCACGTGCTTCCGCTTTCTTCACCACTTCCACAATATGAGATATTATTTTCTTATTCTGGTCAAAAAGGACTCCTAGATATGTGACACACTGTGCACAGTCTTCCCTTGTACAGGGAGAACAGAAAAGGCTGACCGAAAAAACTACATACTTTCCATGGCAGGTACTGCCAATCTTTACTTCCACTTTGATTATACTCGTCTTGTGGTTTAGTGTGACATTAGCTTCGCACGTGTTTCGCAGTTTGACGTTTGCCTTGCAAGTTTAATTTTTTGCCTTTTCTCGTGTTAAAGCATATAAGCTTAATGATTGCAATTATTGTCTATTGTTATGGGATAATTTACCATTTAGCTCAACACAACCTAATCAAACCTAAACTAAGCTAACCTAACATAACTTCACGTTCTACGTTGATTAGAGCTAGAAGTTATTTTGTTCAGGAAATTATCATGGGTTGTGCTAAAAAAAACGCAATGATTTCGAACTTGATATCGGTCCGAGGTTTTCATATAAAACGTTGTAAAACGGTGTAGGTAACGTCTTTACAATTGTTAATTCATATTCTTTATGTTTTACATTCGATTTTTCAATCATACTGAATTTGTTTTACAGTGCTCGATTGAATTAGATCATAGCTCGGTTTTTCACATTAATTCCTAACTGTGTAGAAGATTTACAACCTTCAGAAAGGAACATAGAGTGTGTATTTACTAAATTTTCAGAAATGTTTCCAAAATATAATCATATCTTCAAACATAGAATTTCAAAATTTGTTGAATTTGTTTTACAGAGTTATTTAGTATTCCGTTGGAGCAGATCATAGGCTCGGTTTTATACATTAATTGCTAACTGTGTAGAACATTTACAGCCTTCAGAAAGAGACATGTTTTTTCTCGAAATTTTCTAAAACACAGTTATATCTTCAAACACAGAATTTCCAAATTTGTTGAATTTGTTAAAGCTATTTAGTGTTGCTTTGGAACAGATCATTCGGTTTTTCGCATTAATTGATAACTCTGTAGAACATTTACAACCTTCAGGAAGGGATAAAGAGTTTTTATTAAACCTTGTCGGATTTTTTTAAAACACATGGTGCAACTGGTTAAAGGTATTTTTAAACTTCTGCTTTTGAATTTTTTATTTTGGAATGTAAGGATATTTTCCTTTTTTGCATAATAAAATAAAGGAATTAATTCGAAAGTTATAATGTCCTATAAAATAATTCCCGAACGTTTGTTTTAGCGTAATATGGCTTAAAAACAAAACCGGGGTTAAATTAAGGTAAATATGAAATTTAACGTGACAGAAAACGTGGACCACAAACAGTTCCATATTTATGTCTAAAATATAACCCAATTTTCATATACCTACTATTTCATATTTAATAATTCCTGAAAGCTACTACAGCAAACAACACGCTACTTTCGTGTTTTATTTCAGGATTGCATTGTAGTTTGCGGACGAATGTTTTGAATAAGTAATGTGATAGGAAATAATTTGGCACGACTACTCTGAGTAGTAGCTGGGTCGCTTTTCGCATTTATAAAAAGTTATTATCCAAGGAATTGTTATTTTATGGTTCATTCTATGCTTGATGTTACTTTCATGCTATAATAACGCAGAATTGCCATTTCAAAAACGAAAAAATACAAAAGAAGACCGAATAAGAAAGAGTAATAAGTGGCTACAAAGGTAGCTACGAAACCTTCGAGCATGAGCTAAAATGAAGGTTTGTTACATAAAGCGAACCAACTAAATATCAAGTTTTACCCGGACCGTTTTTCACTCATGCTCAAAAATATTATACTACCTATTTAATAAAGTTACCTTCTAAGTTCGCTCGTAAACTCAAATTTAGTTGGAATTAGAATCTACTCGGCCTCGATATTAATTAATTAATTTATAGAGAGGAAGATCATAACCATTGCATTCCTCCAGCGTACCATAATGCAGCAAATTTCCTAATCTACGGGCATTTCCTTTTATGTAGTATATGGAAATTCATGACTCTAAGATTACTATACGAATCGACCGTTTTAAAAATCAATGACATGTCCGGTCGTGGGACAGACCGAGTTAAAAAATCTCTGCCTAATTCGAGTCCCAATAGTAAATTGCTGGACGTGAAATTGCCGGAAAATGTGTTTATGTAAATTTTGTGTCTCTCGAAACCCCGGACGATGCGGTTTTTTTAATATAAATGCCCTTTTAGATTAAATCAATACCTAATTATACTTTCATTACATCGCTGAGCTTGTTAATAGATTTAAAGATGTAAATTTGATAGTTTCTGTTTAAAGACTTCAAATAAAATTAAACTTGTGTTTTGTTAAATAAATTTGCATTTAGTTTTGGGTAATGCCAAAGGTTTCCTATTCCCATGCGCCAACAGAATTTGCACGAAATTTTACCTATTACCCTTGAATAAACAGAAGCGGTCTATTGTAATCCTAAAGCAAAGCTTATAAGGCAAGTAATAAATCTCATCTATTACTTGATATTTGGAAATTTATTCGATTAAATATGCTTAATTTCTGTACTTTCTTTGCTTGTATTTTAATAAAGTATTTTACAAGATTAAAAAAAATATACACATAAATCATTTAAAAAAAAATAGGTTTTTGTGCTGTAATTTAGTTCAATTAATAAAAGTATGTAATTAGTTACAGAGTAATTAATAGCGAAGGAATATAATTAAACAAACAACACCGAAAAATTTTGTAATTCGCAAATGTACCATATTTCAATTTAGTAAAACCCTAAAACTTGTTCTATAGCAGCTTTAATTTTGTCTGGGGTATAATAATTAAGTGTGGACTTGGGTTTATATCATACATATCCATTTATTTTAGATCCCTACTTACGAATGTTAGTGGTCGACTGAAAATAGGCCTCGCTCCCTTTTGTAGGATTTAGTGAAGTTAGAATTAATTGTTTGTTACTAACAAACAATATTTGCTTATAATTCACATATTTACGCAAATACAGAAAGAAAATTTTAGTTCGGTTTTTCTGGTTTGGCTTACTCTGGATAAAATAATAATAACAGCGGAAGGAATAAAAAATTTATATTTTTCGTTTTATTTTTCCAAATTTTCTAACAAATAATTAGTTATTATAATTGTTTTGTTTGCTAAAATATTTTCAGACAAAACTGAAACAAAAGATGAAACCTATTTTGGAAACTGACTTACTTATTTACTTACTTACTTAATCCTAAATCTTCCTACCATGTAGTGGAAGAACGTTGGGGCTGAGTTCTTCGCATTGTAAATTTTTTTTTCAATACATTTTGTTTTGTGTTGGGTTTCTTATTTTTCCCACGGCATTTTTCTTACCTTTTCCGCTTCGTTTATCAGGTTAATCTGCCACTTCTTTTTCCTCTTGTGTCCTGGAAGCAAACATTCTTCTTTAGTCTTTATTTCATTTTCTTTTCCCTTTTGTCTTTCTGAAAACCTTTATTTCCATGACATTAATTCTATTTTTATTTTAGTTGTTAGTGTCCAAGATTCACTTCCACATATGAGCACAGATACTGCCACTTGATGGAGACTGCAGTGTGACAAGAGGCGTTGTCATGGTGCAGCATCCAGTGCCTAGTCGTACACGTGGCACCCTCTTCCTGAGCCTTTCAAGGACTTTCTGATAAAAAGTTTGATTGACAGTTTGTCCAGGTGGCACAAATTCTTTGTGGACCTGACTGTCAAAAAAAAAACAAATGTGCATCAATTTCATTTTCGATTTGCTTATTCTCGCTTTTTTGGGACGGACGGGGAGAGCTTGCGACTTTTGACTTTTGTGTTTTGTCTAGGGGTCGTACTCAAAAATCCATGATTCATCACCTGTTATCATACGACTGAAGAATTCGAGCTCCCTCTGAAGGCGATACAAAAGATCAAGACACATATTCCTCTGATTGGCCTCCTGCACAGCGATGATGTTCTTCGGAACCATCTTGGCGCACACTTTTCTCATGCCTAAATTCTGTGCTAAAATCTGATGGACGATAAACCGGTTCAAATTTAACTGATTATCTTCAACGTCAATCGACGGTTTGACATCACAAGAGTTTCTCTTTCCATATTGTCGTCTGTTTTCAAGGTTCAAGGTCTTCTCGCACGAAGTTCGCTTTCCCCTTTTTCTCTGCTCTCTAAAAAATCTAAAAATCTGTCCTGGATAGGGAATGTTTTTCATAAGCCCTTTGTAACTTTTCATAAGCCACAGTAGCGGATTCGCCGAATTTTACACAAAATTCGATAGCACAACGTTGCTCAAACTTTTGCCGGTCAATTTTCGTAAAGCACCTTTCAAACTCACTTCAGACGCTCTCAACAATCGCGTAGCAACTATAACAAGTTCAAACTTGTACCGAGTCTACGGAAGGGGTTGTTCTAACTGCCATGTGAAGGGGGAAACAGCAGTCTCATTACTTTTCTGCCAAACCTTGTTTATCTTGTTCCTGTATACTACTTTTTCTTTCATTTGAAACTCCATCACCGAGTTCTCTGTGTTCGTACTTGTATTTTTTATTTATTGTCCCTTAGGTTTTCCCACCGATTCTCGGTACCTTTTTCCATTTCTTTCTCCCAAATGCGTAGGTTTACACATATTTGTAAATTGGAGCCCTTACTTCTATGAGTCTAACACTTAATTTTTCTTTTACCATTTTTACGTTGTTTCTTGCTTTTCTCTTCCTTTTTTAATTAACTACATTTGTACTGACTAATGATGACTTCCGATTTCATCCTACATATTTTTAAAGCGTCTAAAGTTGGTTTTGTTCACTAGAAAATAATCTTTTATTCTACTCGTTCATATTGTGTTCTTCCTATATGTTTGAATTTAGTATTTGCAATAATTGAGCCATTTTTTCTTCTTCGTTTTCTGCATGTTTTTCTACGGGTCTGTCGTTGTTCCTCAACTTTTCATTTAAGTCACCTAGAATGAATTTACTTTACCCTTCAATGTTCACCACCACCTGCCATCTGCTGTAAAACTTATGTTGTTTGCTATGTTATGTTTGCTTCCTTGTTTTCTTATTGAATAATTTAATTTCTATTAGTAGGGTTTCCATTCACGTACACTTCGTTTATAATTTCTCTTGATCTATGTTTTTAAATATTAATCCTACATTATCCAATAGTCTTTATTTGAACCTTTTTTTGTTTCAGTTACCTCTAAATATTCTATTTGATGTTTTTCAATTTCTTTTCCATTAAAACTTTTATGTTGAAAGTGCTGAGTTTTAAATTCTATATATTTTTTAAACTCTTTTTCTCTTATCTTTATTTTCCTCACAATCTTTGGTTCCGTGTGATTTTTTCGATTTTATTAGTGCTCCTTATTCGTATCCGATTTCTTTGCCAGCGTATTATTTTTATCTCTATTCCCTCTATTTCTTTTAGTTTTTTATAGCATTGTTTAATTGTTTCTCATTTTCCTTCAGTATATAGAGCAAAACGAAGTAGGTTTTATTTCATTTCCATTTCACATCATCTATTATCCACTTCAGATTATTATTATTTTCTTAATTTGCTTTTCGTTGCACGACCAGTATTTTTGGTTAATTCATTGTGTACATAACCTTTTTATTCAAATTTTTGGGTTTGTTTTCCACTATGATTTGTTTGCCTTGGTAATTTTTTAAACTTAGTTTAATACATTTTTAATCTAAATTTAATGGTCTCTTTAATTTGTATTTGTAACCCTAATTTCTATTGTTTTTAAATCGCTTCTGTCGTCTGTGTTTATCTTTAAACTGTCACTTCAATATTGTTTTGTCTCTCTATATTTACCTTAATGCTTTTAGTATCTTTCTCGAGAACAGCATTTTCCTCTATAACCATCCGTTTTCTGGTTTGTTCGTTATTGGTTACTTTTTGGTTTCTTTTCTACTTTTAAGCCTTCTAAATTATTTTTCTTTTTTTCTCTTTTGTTTATGCCTGGACTGCTGTTGCCAGTGTAGTTTTTGTTTGTTTCTGATATTTGTTTTCTTGTATGTCATACGTAATACAATAATATTTAACTATTAATCCATTATTATTTACTTAAAACACCTCACTCTTTACTTCAATTTAAACTCCACTTCGTGAATCCTGAACGTAAAAACTACAACAATATTTACTAATTTGGTAGTTCGACAATACAGGAAGACGATTTAATCGTGGAAATACTGTGTTCACTGTGGTTTTAGGACTGTTCAACAATAATGCAGAAAATAAGTGTCCCAAAAATCTTAAATTTAGCCCTTTGTTGTTTATAACTTTTATAGACCTCGACTTAATTCCTTGTATGTTACTATATTAAGTAAAATATTTTAAAACTTTTTGGACATTCGCTACAAATTAAAATTTATTCATAGGTTTAATGTAACCACTTAATACCGTAAGCCTACTAATAAAGAGGGAAAGACATGAAGTGCAAAAAGTGATTTTGGATGTACTTTCTGTAAAACCGTTCCAAATTTCTCATTTCATATTCAGTATCAGTTGGCTTCTAGACCCTTCGTTGCGATAGTTATAACTTATACTTTCGCCTATTTATTTAAATATCTTCCTATGTAGTGCGCATCCTTAAATTTATTTTAAGCCCTGAACCTAACCCGCATTTTTATAACTTTACATTTATTTTTGAGCTTTCAATAAAAATTTGAAGGATTATCTTTTATGAATGTAAATTTTATTACAATTTCGATTGCGAAAAATTGAAAATAAAGTAAAATCAAGAAAATAAAAGCCAATAAGCTGAACATTAATCTTTTTTATAATTTCTGTTTCCATTAATTTTAAAAAAGGGACTTTGGAGGGGGCAGCAGAAAAGATCCATTATAATAAATTTAAGCGGTTTGTTTTATTTGTAAAGTGCTTGTTGTGATGGTACAACGTCGTAGTACGAACTCCGAGTAAATATTATTCCAACACACTTTGTTTTGGCATCTCCAGTAAAATGGCTTTCATCGATTTCATCACAATTTCAAAAGTTAAGTAAGAATGTTTGCTTACACAGCAGATTGTTCAACTCCTTCATCTCGTTTGTGTTTATCCATTCATTACTTCAGTTATGTAGATTTTAATTAATACCTTAGGTTAATCCGTACTTATTCCTTGTCTTAAAATTGCAAATATAAATATAAACTTAAATTTCGGATAATTAAGAGATAACTTCTGCTCAGACTGTGCGATGTACTACATATGAACATACTTTACCAATAAGTCGAAAGTATTATTTAATACTTACGGGGTCCTTCGTAAAAGTCTGAAGTTTTACTATTGAACTTTGTAAGTTGTTTGTGACTGCGAAGTTGATGTTTATTCGAGAAAGTCGGCTGTGTTCTAAAGCTAACATTTTCAGGCAAAAGGTGTTTTAAAGGTATATATTTGAACCTTGTAAGTTAGATGTTTTTAAAACAGCCTTATAATAATGGTTTTTCTTCGTTCAGGAACCCGCCCAGGATGATGAAAAGGGAAATCCTTTTGAATGAATTCACTTAGATCAGTTCAGTTATTGATCACGTTCTCTGTTTATGTACTTTGGTTAGTATTATTCTGGATTCCCTTTTTTTATGTCAGCCTAGTTGTTTTATCAAAATTTTACGTGTTTCATTTTTGAGAAAAACGTTTTATAATTGCTAGTTGTTTGGGTTTGTTGTTCATGTTTGTAATATGTATAAGCAAAACATATTTAGGCCCTTTTTGCCATTTTAATAAATTTTAAATATCCACCAACGAATTAACAAAACAAGTCGTTGATGATTTTGGCAGTGCCATTCCTTCAGTTTTTCGTTAATATTTGATATGTTCTTTATTGTTAAAACATTTTATTTAGTAATATTCGTATATACCTAGAGCTACTGAAACATGAAAAATTGCAGTCTATGAAGTTAGAATCGTGTGACGAAAACTGCTTTTATATTACTTACATATTTATTGTAAATTAGGCATTTCATGATTTATAAAAAAAATTGGTTGTTGAATCAATAATTATTTGGTTAAATATTTCTCAATATTTGTAAATTTATTTAAGTATCGAGTCTAGAACGCTCCTCTGGGGTACTCTGGTTTTTATAAGATATACTGTTACTTCATGTTCAAGTTTAATTTGGAAATATCTTTCGCCAAGATACAACTTGAGGATAGTGTATGGTGTGTGTGGAAGCGATTTTTTAAATTTAAACAACAACCCTTCATGCCAGAACTTACCAAAGGCTGCGGAACGGTAGGTACTGTTTTTGATCAAATGTAATTGATGATAATTGATTTTTTTTCGGTTTTCTCTTACCTTTTGGAGAACTGCTGATCATGATCAGTCTCTTACATTTTGTCTTTTTGGTTGTATATTCTTGAAACTCTTTTGGTTTAATTGTTTGGGATTCATCACTTTTATCTTCTTCTTTATTTTTGACATTTAATGGAAGAAAAGCTTCCATGTCTATAGCTTCCGTGGGATGTGTTGATCGAGATGTAGTTGTTACCTGACCTAGCGAGTGTGGTAACTAAGACAAGTTACAGTTGGGGTGAGTTGTTTGAAATGTGATCATCTGCGGTGGTACTCTATTTATATTTACTGGTATCTGCTACTGTGGGGGTTGTCCGGGTACGAACCAAGGAGTTGGTTGCAGCGTCGTGGTTGTGTGTGGGTAGCATCCCTGAGAATATGAATGTGGTATACGTAAGCCGCTTGATTATTTGTGTATGAGACATCACTGGTCACTTGCATTTTATTCAGTTATTTGGCGATTAAACTGTTTTAACACCGCTGATTTTATGTTGTATTTAAGCATATATTCACATTGGAATCGTGGACTTCCAGGCGTTGCAACTTTACGCGTTGAAAATCAAACGAGAACGTCTTTCATTAAGAACATAAGCATTATGTTCCCTTAGAATAACTAAAACTAAAGCTTAGAAAGGAGAGTTGAAATCATTTATTTGCATTTAAAATATCATTCCTGAAGTGTTGCACTATTCTGAATTTATACAAAGCAGCAATGTGTTGATTAGTTGCTTTCTAAAGCAGGGATATTAAAAGTTACTCCGCACATAAGTTTTCTGTAATAAGTAGCTGTGTGCATGCATTTTCTTGTTAATCTTTCAACAATGAAGCTGAAGTACATTTTCAATTAGATTGATGCATGCAACCTGCAAACTTGGAAAATTACAATTTGCAATTTGCAAACTTGTGTAGATTACATTAATAACACAAATAATATAACTTTCCATATTTCAACTTGCATGCGTTTATATTACGAGTATACAAGTGCAAGTTATATAACAGCATTGTGGATAAACTTTCTTAGATGGTGGTTATTTTGTTTTATATAGGCGTTGAAACTTTAATTTATAATAACAATTCACTTGCATAAATTGTTTCAAATAAAGGAGTTGCCTGAATAACGAGGATGGTGCGAAACAAGTGGATTACAAGATGTGAAAAAGTATCTACTTTTCACATTGCTTTGTGTCTTTATAAATAAACCAAGTCGAATTTAATTAAAAATATTTTGGCAAAGGAGCGAATTCTTAAGAATCTTCAATAACCAACTTACATTTAAAATCACGGTATTCAACTAACGCAACCTGGCATGTGCAGCAATTAAAAATAAATATGCAGTTAATGTAAAGTACGTCGTCCTTATAAATATGCACCCAGGCGAATACTTAGTCATTCTACGTTTTATGTACTTATTTGAGCCATAAAGAACGTGAAGTCATCCTTCATAAATAGATGAAAATGCACATAAATCTACTCTTTTTATAGGGGTACCATTTGGAGAATACTTATAAAAATTTCAGGCGAGCTGAGATTTAACCTCAAATATGCAGCCCTTGCTTCTATTAATTAATAATATAAAGAGAAAAGTTAGCAGTCGGTTTTGTTCAAATATTAATTACAAAGGCATAATTTTACATGGTTTATGTAAAAAGTCGGGGAAGACTGGAAGTTTCTTGCTTGTTAAAAGGAAATAAAGTACCATTCTTGTTAGTAAAATTAACAGAAAATCTTCTTGGAATTACACTTTTCTTTCTTGCGTTTCCTCTTTGAAAACTTGTATGTGAAATCTGATTGCAGTTCTTGGTTTTGTTAAAAACCTGAATGTAACAAATTTTCAGTACGCTAGAGTTAAGTCAATTTACCAGGACTTTAACTGAAAACGTTGGGTCAATATTTTATTAGTAAAGTTTCTTTCTTGAAGCGAGTTCAGTCGAGCGTCTTTGCGTTCGTAAGGCTCTAAAAAACGAAAATTATAATATTCTGATTGGCGAGTAAATGGCCATCGCGGCATTTGCAATAACTGGGTTTTATATAAACGGCTCAAGCAATGTTTAACGATATTATTACGCTAACATCGGTCCATTTTAGAGCCGCGGCCATAAAGCTCCCCCATATAACAAAGGAAAGATTATATTGGCTCTTCTAACTATATTTATGGGCCCGAAATATGGAATTCCTGCATCTGAATACGAAGTTTGAATATCCATTACCTGATTTATTGTATTGCTCTGGTATTCCTGAAAAGATAGAGCTCAACTTAAGGTTTTGTTAATGTGTAATTTTTCTCGCACTAAAAAACCTTTTACGTAAAAAACACTTTGGCACAAATTGCTCTTTCTTGTTTTCTCGCTTTTCTTATGCTTGCGTTCATTTCCACAGTAAAATATTGCAGGCGCTTAATTACTTAGTTAAGAATGTATGACAGTAATTTTTTGTCGTCACCTTAAATGACTTTACAAAATTAAATTTTTCCAGACGATACCGCGCTGCAGCAAAGGTAATCCTTCACGACACATTTAAATTCAGCAATCTTCCTCAACCACTTAGCAGATATCATTAGCAAGCTTCCTCTTTATATATTTCCTTTTGCAGCTACAGGCTACACTTCTAGAATTTAATTTTTAATGATTTGATTAGCATGCCGTTCTAAATTTCAGTTTCATTTAAATTTCTTTTTAGTTAAAGTTATTATCAACGATAAGAAATTTCGTATTAAATGTAAAACTTAATATGTCACTTACATATAACAAACTATTTAATATTATTTATGTCATACTGGTTTCTAACGCAACGTTTTTCGAACGATTTATAGAACAAAAAGTGAAACTTTAAAGTCCGAGAACTTTAAAGTATCATTTTAAAGTCCTAGGACTTTAAAGTGTCACGTTTTGTTCTATTTAATGGGTGGGGAGAACGACAGAATGGAGATTGGAAGGAATTTTTCGAGGATTTATTGAATAAAAACTTTCAATGGAGCGGATTCAGAGGTAACGAGAACTGAACATACGAACAGAAGCATGAAGGTACTAGAACTGCCGATTAAAGAAGGTATAATTAGAGTTATAGAAAAAATGAAAAATCATAAGTAAAACGGCGAAGTCCATAAAAAGAATTTAAATATTTTACACAAACATTTTATAAGTCTTGAATTAAAGTTAAGTTAAAATAAAACAGTCTTATATGAAATTACTGGAACATCGTCTTGGAGGGTGTCAATTCTTTGTAGATACTGCTTCTTTGATGGTTGGATCTTAACCATGTCTTTTACATATTTCCAGCAGTATTTATATCCTTCTCTCAATATTCTCTGTCTCGTATCTATGATCGTGCGAGGTGTCGAATTTCACAGTATATTGTACTTCAATCCGTACGTGCTTTTCTTGCATTCTTAAAAGATGCGATACATCGCATCTGTAGCTAGTCAGTGAATGACCTTATCAAATAATGATGTCATCCTACTTCCTTGTCTGCTTAAATTATAATATTTGATATTTGTACATTCTCCTTTGTTACAATACTGAGGAGTATTTTTGGAAGTATACAAGAAGAAGCAAGGTGGAGAAGAAGAACTAACGAGGAGGCGATGGAGATGTATGGAAAATCCCAAAGACTACGATGGTTAGGACACATACAAAGGCTCCCTCGCGAAAAGACAACAAAACTTATGTTGCGGGTAGGGTTGATGGGAGGTAAAGTAAAAGGCAGGTCTAAGCGAAAGAGGTTGGAAGCAGTGGAAGGCGACTTACGAAAACTCGGCGTATAAAATTGGACAGTGCTAGTCATGGACAGAAAGCAGTGGAGAGTTGTTACTAACCAAGTCCTAGGCCTAAAATCCCTGCAGAGCTAACATAACATACAAATTTAATTTCTGATACAAACTGCATGATTTATGATTTAAATAAAACTGTATATAAATAAAGTAAAAGCCAACACTTCTATGAAAATTAAGTTTAGTCGTTACGGTTCTAACTTCGATTCTAAACAAGAGAATTATATTAAAGGTCATTTATTGCTGAAACTCATGAGGGTTTTGAGAGCTTTCACTCGATTTATTAATTTTCATTAAAACCGAAATAAACCCCTTAAAAACTGCAATATAAACTGCTGGCGAAGTTCTCCGAAGCATTTAGTATCTGCAGTTTATTTTAATCATAATACAGCAAGCGTATTTTTTATATAAAAATTTTGAACCTAGATTTGTTCATGAGGAAAAAATTAATTAAAATTAAAGCATTTCACGTAAATGATTTTGTGGAAATTGTTAGCTGCTGAAAACTTAAACGTTAATTTAAATATTTAGCAATGAAGACACAAAACTAAAAAAACCTAATGTGCGTTTCGTTTTAAAACCCTCTAAAAAGATTATTATCATGTTCGCCATGTAAATGGAAGATATACGAGTATACAAATGATAACAACGGCTAATCTAGAAATTAAGTATAAAATCAATATTTCAAGCGGTGGAAGTATGTTCGGTTTACGAATGACATAAATAGTTTGATGGAAATTTACACCATTTAATAATGCCCGAAATATTTGAAATACATTCTTGAATACCTAGATATTTGAAAAATTCATAAATGTTACGTTATAACAAAAGAATTCGTAAAATAATATCCACAGTATTGGTATGCAAGAGTTACGAACGTTGTTGATTTCAAGGTTCATACATATTAATTTCGCAGAAATTTAAAAAACAGTCGGTTATACGGACAAATGAACAATTGTTCATGTAAAACTTTTTTGTACCATAACATCGCCTCGGTTTTGCTTTTTTTGTTTTCAACAAAAAAATATGGATTTTATTGATGGTTTTTAAGAGTCGGCCGGAAATGTTTATTCAAAATTTGAAGGAATTGTTCTAGTTGAACCTTTAAAATCTATATAAAAGTTTATACATATTCAAAAAAATTTGAGTTAGGGAGGATTTTAGATACAAATTTTTATTTACAGGATAATTTTTTTCCTAGTCCATATGTTATTAATTGTTAAATGTCATTCCCAGTTCATCTTTTTTTAAGTTTTGTAGTTCTTTACATTTATAATGTATTACCGTGAAAATATCGGTTTTTGTTTATATCTCTTCCTTTCATAGTATCTCCTTTATGCTTTTTTTGTAATATATTCTTTGATGGAGGCAGTACTTCATAGAGTTATTAAATGAAAGAGAAATAAATGATGAAATACAAACAGATGCACAATACAAGAACCTAGAAATGAAAATACCTCAGGAAGAAGAAATAATCATGGAAGAATTGAGAGAGGCCATTAGTAAAGCTAAACAAGGAAAAGCACCCGGACAAGACATGATAATTGCAGATATGTTGAAAGCACTACCAGAAACCGCACTAGAAGAACTAATGAAGCACTGAAAGGAATTACACCCAGGGAATGGAGAATGGGCATCATAACCCCAATGTCAAAAAAAGAAAACAGTAAAAACCTCCAGAACTATAGAGGAATAACCTTTCGGAGTACTGTAGCCAAAATACATGCTAGAATAATAGAAAAAAATGTAAAGACAAATTACAGAAGACACGCTCGAAGAATATTCACAAAAAGACAAATAGGAGAAAAAGCAATTAAAGAAGGTAGAAACTTACATTTGTGCTTCGTCGATATGGAAAAAGCCTTCGACAAAAGTAAAAGAGAAGACATCGGGAGATACTACGAAAAAGGAGAGTACCACATACAATAATTAGAGCAATACAGAGACAGAGCCTATATGAAAATACACAGAATTATGTATGAACATAAATTATTTTAAATTTATTTATAAAAAATCTTGGTATTTTTTTAACTACATTTTGATCTGATTCTGATCCCCTTTTAAATGTTCTTTTAAATTTTAAAGTTCATTGCATAAAATTTAGTGTATGAATATTAAATTTTGGACTTCGTTTTTATTTTCTACTTACATATTGACGATTTAAAGTAAAATACTTTCGAAGCTCTTTGGGAATAATGTAAATTATGTAGTTATTTTGTTATTTGCAAGTTCTAATTTATTAGTTTAATATATTATATTGATATATACAGCTAATACTAATTCAACATGGCACTATACAGCCTGTTTCAGAGTAAGCGCCTTATTTTTTTTAGCCACACTATGGGTACTACTTTCAAAATATTTGGCAGTAATATGTTTCAGGACATTCTCTACACGATGGTGATATCAGATTTTCAATCGGACGACTTATTTCAAAATGTCGACTTTCAACCTTTTTTTTTTAATGGAATGCCATAACTTTTTTTTTATTATTGAGATCCTAAAAACATTCTTTTTACGATAGTATTTCGTTTTTCTTAAAAATTCATTTCTTTCCCTATCAAAAAGCAAACTAACATTTTAATCTAGTAGCGCATGAATGTTTTACACTCGATGTTATTTTTGTCCAAATATCAAGTAGCGGTAGACACAAAAGAAACAATTCTTTCTGTCTATCGCTACTTGATATTTGGACAAAAATAACATCGAGTGTAAAACATTCATGCGCTACTAGATTAAAATGTTAGTTTGCTTTTTGATAGGGAAAGAAATGAATTTTTAAGAAAAATGAAATAGGTACTATCGTAAAAATAATATTTTTAGGATCTCAATAATAAAAAAAAAATTATGGCATTCCATTTAAAAAAAAACAAGTTGAAAGTCGCTATTTTGAAATAAGTCGTCCGATTGAAAATCTGATATCACCATTGTGTAGAGAATGTCCTGAAACATATTACTGCCAAATATTTTGAAAGTAGTACCCATAGTGTGGCTAAAATAAAATAAGGCGCTTACTCTGAAACAGGCTGTATAATTGTATCTTGCCTTATCAAACATATAATATTTGTTTCATTGTTTGTCAAGAAAAAAATTGAGAACTAAACTTTTGGGGATGTATGTTTCGTTATGTATTTTGTTGTAAGCAAATTAAAAAATGTGTTATAATTTACAAAATGATTTGGCAAATTCAAATTTTTAAAATAAACCTGTGAAGTTTTAAATGGACTTAAATCTGAATTCGGATTAAGTGAATATTTTAATTAACATTTTGAATTAATAAAAGGGCCAGAACCTTTCAGAAAATAGGCTTTGTTGGCGATTTCTGAAAAGGTATAATATTTCCCTTTTCTATATGTTAAAAGTTAAACATTTTTGCTTTTATATCTCAATTATTATTGGACAGAAAAGGTTAAAATTGTTTTTATTTGTTGTTTTGAATTTTCTACTTTTTCGAATAATAAATAAAACGGTATTAGCGTGTAAGTTAACTTTTACTATGACGTTATAGTGAAATATTAAATATCAACATTGATTTTGAACATATCAATGAATTCAAAGTTCGATGTAGTTATTGTTTACAACTAATACGAAAATTTTTATTATGAAATGTGACTTCATGTTTGAGTTTTTGAACTTTAAAAAAGCATCTTACGATCATGAAAATAAATTATTTTTAATTTTATAATAACAAAGGGTGGTAAATTCGTTTAAGTTATTTTTTCCTCGCACGGTGCGGCCGTCCCGGTTATCATACAAACACCTTTGATAACCGTTAACCTCGCAACATTGTGGGTCGGTCTTCTTCACCTCTCTCGATGGGTTAGGTTAGCCTCCTGCCCAGCATACGTGCTAAGAGGACTCACAGAACTCGTTCTTACGAGTTTCTAACAGGCCATCGGCCTAGGCTTCTGCCATAAGAGGAAGAAGGAAGATTAAAAACCTGCAAATATTTCCATTTGTATTTCAAATAGGAAATTTAAAATTTTGAGAAATAGAGGTTTTTGCGAATATTTAAAAAAGGCTTTAGTTGGGACCCATATCATTTTGCTATCATGTTTTGCCGTAAAAAAATTAATTAAGAATGCATTATAATCTACAAAAATTAAATGAAGTTTATATTTTAAACATTTAAACATTTTGAATTACAAAACTTTAGAATTTAAACTTTAAGCAGCAAAATTATATTCATGTTAAATTTTATTTTAACGAATTTTGCACTTGTATCTTAATTGGTTCCAAAAAGTAAAAATTAGGCATATTTATTTTGTGCTGTGGATTTTTTACTTTTTGGAGCGATAAAATGATATCAGTGAAAATTATGGTTTAATGGCATTAAATTGAAATATTAACATTTACTTCATACATATACGAATTCAAATTTTGCTGTATTTATTGCTTACTAATAATAATAATAATATGTAATAATCTTAAGAGTATGAAAATAAATTATTTTTAATTTTCTAATAGAAAAAGTTGGTAGATTCTTTTAAATTATTGCTTACTATTGATTTTTGAATTTCGATTTCATGACCTTTTCGCGAACACTTATGTGATTTCACAGGTTTCACAGGTTTCGAAACCTTACAAAACAACAGGCTTTACTAGCATTTTCTGCAGAGCACAAATTAACAGTCGGTGTAATATCAAACTTAATTTGCAAATTATTGTTTAAAACATTATTCTACGGTTTTAATTGAAATTGAATTCAATTTATAATGGCGTTTGGTCGCATGAAAGTGGTAGGAGATATAAAATAAGCAAGTTTCTATTATTTAATAACGTTTTTACATTTATTTATGAGACATAAAGGGATAAAATTCCTAATCTCTACAGTAATAAGTCAGAAATCACATAAAAAAAAACTTTTAATTGTTAAGAAGTTCAGTGACCCCTTTGAGTGGAATTAGGATTAGTTAACGGAATCAATAAATTCTGAAAATATTTTAAATCGTTTTAATTCATTTGAAATCAGAGATTTGACTTGCCTATCAAAACACCAAACGTTACGTCTGGTGTTTTGATAACTTTTACTTATTTAATTTTTATTTTAGCAACTGCTGGTAAAATACCCAGAAAATAAAATGTTAAACTCGCCACAATGAACTCTCATAAAATATTTAAATCAATTTATTTAAAAAATCGTGTGTGGTGAAGAAAACGAGCAAATTTATACCTATCTGATTCATAGTTCAGGAATATACCAAATAATTTGTATGTAAATATTACCCTGAAAACTGCGAAGGGTAAAAGACGTCTGGAAAAAAAAAGAAAAATGGGTCGGCTTGTTGCTCGTAAAAGAAGAATGCAGTTGATGTTTTAATATAAATTCAAAATTCTGCTAACAGTTCCTATCAGCAAGATTTTCTCATACATTTTTTGCGATTATGTAAAGAATAATGAGCTTTTGAATAAATTACTAGAGCGTATACGTCCTCCTATCTTGACGCTTGCGGGGATTTGACTAACTTGATCTTAATCCTCGAAGTAAAGCGTCTTAGAACAAAAAAATTCTAAGCGGTTTATAAACAACTTTTCGCGGCTTGTGCAAGCTCAACAAAAACAGGGAAAAATTAATAAGAGAATACAAATGCCTTCTCACCCAGGGGATCGCTCAGAGGGGAAGAAAATATATCTATATATATATTTACCCCTGTCTGCGGGTGTATCTTCCAAAATTATTTATTTAGAAAACAGACCCGGCAAATTATCAACTGTGTAGGAAGCTTCTTGGGGAACAATTCCGAAGAATTTCACTTTTATTTCGTCGCGGGGAAGGTTAAGGCAGCTTTCATCGTAGTATAATGCGGTGGCTTGATAAACTATTTATATTCGGCTGGAACGGATATCCAGAGGCGTTTAGAACTCACTCAAGAGTTGAACTTGTTTAACCAATGCCATTTCCAGGCCCTTAATAAAATATAACTAACATCTACAATTTTACATAGAATATTAATCTATACGAATTTGCTGACCGAATGAAAACATACTCGAAGGGATACCGTTTTACTGCATTCGTCATAATTTCGCCGGAAACTAATAACTTTCAGGTTAAATTTATATAATGGGCTTTGGAAACAGACGCATACTAATTTAATTAAACTGCTTCCTGAATTACTTATTCCTCCGTCGAGCTTCATTCCTGAGTTTATCATTTCGGATATAAAAATCTTGGTCGAAGAATTATATTTGTTGGTATGCCTTGGTGAATCTGTATAATTAGAATTAGCGAGACAATTAAATTAAATAGAGGGGCGTTTCTCGAACGCTCTCCTCGACTTGCGGAACTTACTCTTGGCTCACTCAATTTTAACCTACGGCAACCGACAGAAAACCCAGCTATTAAGCAATTAATAAATGTCTAAACTCCTGACGGAATATGATCTATGAGTTAGTAAAAGGTTGCTTGCGGTTCTAAAAATCCCCTATAAAATTTTTTTACTACGAATATTAAAATTTTCCGCGGGGTTTACGTTCGCGCTTCTTTGTACACAGTTTGATAGGTGCCTTAAGCAGCTAAAAGTTTGTGTGTCAAACTTTACAGCTGTTTACAACTTTGCTCGATTATACGTAGCTTCCTTTTTTTACCTCGCGATATTCTGAAAAATTCAAATCACTCCCGAGCTAAACTAGTAGATTTAAAAAGATGGTAGGGTAAAATTGATTAATACTCGCCGAAGTTTTAACGAAAGCCGAGCTATCGAAATTTACATTTGTTTATTAGGGGGTTAATCTTCTTCGACACGAACTTAATGCAATCGGGAAAAAGTTTTCGAAATTTAAAAATAAAGAGTCAACGCCAATTTCGGCGGCGAAGAGAGGTCTGGTTTAATTTTTTATTCCGCTGACACGCATAAAAGTTGCCTTTATCGCTTCAGCCATGCATAACGAGAGTTAAAAAGTTTCTGTAAAAAGAAACAATATCTTAAAGACATTACGGATGATTAATTATATTAAATGTTTACCTAAAAAAGTCTCATCAACTCGTCCGCTCAGCTGTCGTCTTGGGTGCGTCAATTTAAAATGAATGATGAACTTAATATTCTTAAGCCAAACAAGTATATGGAAATTGCTGAATAATTCGTAAAGTTAATACATTTATTTTCTGTTGTTTAAAAAGGTTCCGCCTCACTTCCTCACTTTCTTATCCTTTAGGGGTTAATTGAAGTTTCTTAAATCCAATTAGATTTTTATTCGTGCAAACAGGCTTCCGAGTTTTCCCACGATATAAAAGTTTAGTCTATCGTAGTAGTAGTACAGAACTTACCACATTAAAGTAGTACCATCGAAGAAGTTTTTAAAATTTTTTAAAACGGATATTTGTACATTTGTTGCGTTGGTTAAAGTGAAGGTAGTAGATTAAATCGATTTCTCTGAAAACTCCGAGTTTTCCCGCAGAAGGAAGACGGTGTAATAATTTGTGACAGCGTCGTAAATATCTCGGGAATGAATCAAATGAACCGAAGAGGTTTCGTTATAATATTACGAAAATTGGCAATTTTGGCAAATTTATACAGCAGTCAGCACTGAAACAATGTCGAGGAAATTCCGGTGAAGATGTTTTTGCGCCTCCATTCTCCATCGTACTTTCGCTGTAAAATTTAAGTGATCTTAATTATTTTCTCCGAGATCACACTCGAACAATTAAGGTAGGCGTAAAATATTTTATTACAGACGTGTAAATTAAGTTAGACACAATTTTAAGATTTGGTAAGATACGAGAAATTAAAGATTAAAAGTGCACTTCAAACTCGCAGACACATCGACGAATATGTTTTTAAAGCCGAGGTTGTAAAAATGTTAGTAAAAGTATTGGTTAACCAATAAAAGCAAAACTTTTCGCTGTTGTAGTATCATAAAATCTTTTTTATTATGTCTTTTGATTTAGATATCGTAAAATTCGCCAAGCTCTTCGTATTGCGCACTTGGATCTGCGAAGATGTTACAAATAAATTGAAAATAATAATTTCTCTATTAATTCTGAGATATTGTTAATGAAACACAATATACAGTTTAAACAGATTTATAATCAAAATGCAATGAACATTCCGGATGGCAGTGATATTGATATTTTCGAAGTCGATATTCAATATCCTAGAGAACTATTTGAAATTCATAACCCTTTGTCCTGTATATAGAGTTCCACTCTCAAACATTCCCAAATCGTTAATAACTCTATATGATAAGACAAGGGATATCGCTCATTACAAAAATTTAAAACAAGCTGTAACATTTGGTTAAAAGTTATCATTGTTATCAAAATTTATAGATGTCTTAAATTGATACAATCATGTTGGTTACTGTATACAGATACTGATAGCCTAATTTATCACTTCGTTGACGATGACATTTACCAGCATATAAAAAAATGACATTTCTAAATTTGATACATAAGATTATCCTTCGGACAATATTTTTGGAATACCATTGAGAAATAAAAAGGTTTTAGATTTAATGAAAGACGAAAATAATGGAAATATAATGACCGAATTTATTAGATTAAGATCAAAAATGTATGCTATTAGGGTTTAATACAATGTTGCAGATACAAAAATCTTCAGGAGAAGAATAAATGAAAAAGGAGTAGATTATGATGAGGTAGAAAATGTCGTTTTAAATTTTGGATTAACGAAGAAGGCAAAAGGAATTAGAAAAATTATTCTTAAAAGCAATTTCTTTCGACAACTACTATGAATATCTTTTCGACAATAAAAGAAACGAAAAGTTGCACTTAAGCCAAATCATTATTTCTATCACAACTGATACCTTAACATGGGGCGTTCACAACAAAATTGTTTAAAATTCAGTTAAAGACTAAAAACAGGAAAATCCATTTGTTTTTGATGAATCTCTACAACTTCACATATCCAGACAGTCCTTATAAGTAATGTAGCAGCATATACATAAAAGTAAACAAACTTATGTGTATGTATTGTTTGGAAACAAAAAAACTCATTTAAAACCCTTATTAAATGAGGAATTCTGGAATGTTATGAAACACAAGAATAGATTCATAAAGTTAGAACCAACAATAACATCACCCAGAATTGGCCCCACTCTTCTTAATAGTCTACGGTCTATAAAAGGAAATGCCATCGGAAAAATGCAAGTTGTGTGTGTCCACGTGTACAAGGTGATTATCGGTAGATTCGCAGCGTGCACATCAGAAACCACTCCCAACTCGGAGGCGTCAGAAAAGGTAGGAGTCATGGATGTCGAATCCCCACAGCCGCAGCCGCAACCGCCGAAGGAGACAATTTCCAGCCACCCAAGAAACATCGGAAAAGGAAACGGAAGAAGACCGTTAAAGAAAAACCTTCCATGCCAGAGAGTGCCACTGCAAATTGGGTAGCGATACTCGCGGAACTTAGGTGACAGCGCCTTAACTTTACTAGGTACACCTACGCGCTGGTGGAGGAGAAACCGTTGACGGTTGTGCTTCGAGGTATCCTGGAGCCGATCGACACCGCCGACTTGAAGGAGGACCTGGAAGCCCAGGGATTCCCGATAATTTCGGTGGCCAGGATGTGCCCCGGTCGGTATAGAGAACCCCATGCTGTTTGTATTAGTTAACTTGACTAAGTTGAGCAAGGCTACGGAGTTCTAGGCCAAAACTATCCTGGCCTCTGGATTACGGTTGAATCTCCGTGAACAAAGATGTAGATTGGACAGTGCCATTGCTGCCAGAAGTTTGGCCATCCCAGAGAGGATGCCATGTCGTCCCCAGATGTGTGAAGTGTGCAGCTGACCACCACCTAGAGGAGTGCAAGAAGTCGGGGGAAGTTCACGTCAAGTGCGCTAACTGTAACTATAACTAACAACTATAAGGGGTGCAGCTCCTATCCCAAGGCTACGGCCGCTTCCCGTGTTGGAAGTTACGATGCTGCTGTCACCAAGAATTCCTTAATCGTCGTTTCCCTCACTTCCCATTTCCACGTCAAGAACCAACGCTCTCGATAACGAGATAAGCCTGTGGTGGCCTCGATCGAGCCGAGCATTGCCGGCAGCTGTCCTGAAATTCGATTGGGGCTCTATTTTGGAATTCTGTTCTAGGATGTATTTCACCCATCCGCCCTAGGTGATGCAAAAAGCCCCATGGACATCCCCACCGACCTCCTGAGCTGTGTTCAGGGTTACCAAAACCTGTCCCTAATAAGTAAAAAACGTCATGCTTCGGATGGACAGTAACTGCACAGTTATACTACTCAGCACGATGGTTCAAACAAGAAAAAGTTCTAATATTAGCAACGACTAAATTTATAAAATAAAAGTAGCGGTTTAGTAATGGCACTAAAAGTACAAAACTTTTAAAACCCCAACCCCAACCAACTGACATGGGTCTCCCACAGAAAGCATTTTTGATTTGCTGAAGCTCTGAGCTTTTTATGCCATAGTAAAGGGTGTTAGCTATTCTAAAGTTTTCAGGGAAAATTTGTAATGAATGAATATCATACTGAAAAATAAATATTCGAAAGTGGTTTATGTTAAGACAATTTTTGATTAAAAGGTAATATAAGTTAAACGTTTAATTTAGGTAATAAATAAATAGTAATTAAATTCAAACCTTTAAACCTATAATGTATCCTCATAATTGAAAATTTGTAGCAGTATATTAAACTTCAACCGTTTAAACTTCAGTGTAATTAATATCAGTCTCTAATTTAACACATTATCACTTAAGTAAGTTTAATTAAATGTAAACTAAGCGAAGCAGAGATTTTCTTGTATACTCGGCGTGGTATTAAGAACGATAACACCCAAAAACTTGATCGACTTATATTGTTAAACAAGAGGGGATAATATCTTTATTATTTTGTTGGAAATCTGTACGCAACGCCTAAAAGCATTGTAACGACTTTATTAACCCCTAAAATTCTTCCAATCCAATACTTGTTAAGAAAACACAGCTGTCTAACACGAGAGTTGTCTTGTTACTTAAACTTGAGGGATTTTCGACAAAGACACCATTCTGTTCCTAATATTTAGAAACTCGTATTCTGGTAAGCCTTTTGTATTGTAGATTTATCTTACTGACTTTCAGCTTCGATAAATACTACGCACAGGTGATGATATTCTTATTTTCGATGTAACGTAATTGTTTTCGCTCGAGATTTTATGTCAAACGCAGGACTTTAATCTCCTGTTTGTGAACCTTTTATAAATAAATTCGCCCCGCTATCAATATGATATTCGGGCTTAGAGTACCTCTTATTTAAAATTTACGAGCCTAAATTACTTCTTGAAATTTATTTTGAGCTGCTGTAAAAGCGGATTATTGGGTTTAAGAAGTATCATGGGTTTTGGTTTAAACCAAAGATTTTATTTTCCTGCTTGCAGTTTTACGTTTTAAAACAAAACCAATATTTTGGCCCTAAGTCAATATTTTGTTTGTAAATTACCAACAATATTCGAGCCTGCATGTTAATAAACCCTTTTTTGTTTATTGATAGACCTTTTCTTGGGCTTTGGTGATAGGTAATATGTCTGCTTTACTTCAAGTAAAATTTTGAATTTGCAGTTTTTTTTTCGCCCTATGTAACTTCATTCGATTTGATATAAAATTTTAAATTCATACTTACACTCTCGATATAAAGCCATTAGTATACCGATTCTACAAATTACGCTTATAAAATTTAAATTTGCACGTTGCTAATTTTCAAAACTTCATTCCTTCACGAGTTTACGCTTTCATAATACGGCAAAAATTTAAGTTGGTGAGAAATGACAGGATGTAAATCATCGTTCGTTTAAAACTTCCGCTTAACTTGTTTTACTTCGCTGTGGTTTATAAATGAAAGTTTCTGAAACTTAATAAATTTTGTTGTTAATTAATTTCCAGGTTTAATTTTAGGTGACTAATCTTTTGTGTAAAAATCTTTCACTCTTACTTTTGTTCTTTGATTTTTTAAGTAATTACCAATTACAATACATTTGCGAATTAAAAAAATACGAAACTTTAGTCATGCGACCATTAGTTTAGCGCAAAACCTTTGTTGGAGTTATGATAAATGTACGCGTATATACATAATTTGGACAATATAATTGTTTTAATAATGACATTAATTAAGTGCTGTTGGTCCGACGTATAAATCAATTAAGAGGTTGCAAATTGAGTAATTAAATTAGCTAATTCTAGCATCGAAAATGTCGAATAATTGGGCATGTCTAATTACGAAATTAAATTTACTTGCACAAATTAATAAAACAAACGAAAAACAATTGATTAAAGAGAATAACTAGAGTTAACTAAACCATTAAGAGAATCTGGCAGAAAAAGTCTAATAAATATTTCAGTAATATATTTAGAAAGTTGTTTCATTGGTTTATTGGTAGCTACACTGTAAAAAATGCAGTGCTATATTAACACGAATTTGTTGTACCAGCAGGTCTGTTAATGGATGAATCGGTTTAAGCAAAAAGTAGATCTTATCTCATCACGCAGCTGCAACTGTTTAAATTTAAATTTTTGATTAGAGAAGTAAAGATAATAGATGGTATATCTCAATCGCAACCATACACCACTTTCGAATTGTGAAGATATCATCATCATGTTGAAACTAAAAACAGATACGCAGCTGCCGCATATGTATCTCAACCTACAATAAAATACTTACTTTATTAATGACATCTATAAAACATAAAATAAATCGTCAGAACAAGAGATAGAAGAAGCACTAAAGTAACCAAAAAGAGTGGGAGAGAACTGAATCACAGCCAAAATTTTAAAACAAGGGAGTTTGGAACTACAAAATAGAATCACTAAGATGTGGGAAGAGGAAAACATGCCAGAAGAGTGGAGTTCTGCCGTGATGTGTCCCATCCATAAGAATGGACCAAAAAATATATGTAGTAACTATAGGGGAATTGCACTGCTGTATATGACCAACATTAATTATAAGAAAAATGCTAAGTACTTACGCCAACAAAGAGGTAGGAGAGTACCAAGGCGGATTTGTAAAAGTAAGATTGACAGTAGATCAAATTTTTGCAGTTAAACAAATGGAACAAAATAGTGTAGCCCAGAGTTTAGAGCTACCTATGTTATTCATAGACTATAGACAAGCAGGCTTTTAGGCCGATTTCCATTCACATCTTTTGATTTTTCCTCTTTTTCCTCCAGTTTTGTACCTTCCTTTCTTCTAAATCTCTTAATTGCTGTTGATATCATCCTAAGCGTGGCCTTTCTCTTTGTTTCTTTTCCCATGACACTGTTCTTAAAGACGTTGATGTTTGTTTGTTCTTCCTTCAGGCAGCCATTCTATGTGCCCCAATCACCTTAATCGTTGGGCTTTTATATAATTGCTGCTCGGTGCTTCCCCATATAGCTCTAATACTTCTTTGTTTCCTCTGTGTTCCCAATCGTCATCTGTCCTCCTTCCCCCCTTAAATTTTCCTCAGAACTTTTCTTTTCCACACTTCGAGTCTGGATTGTTTTACACCCGTAAGTCACTATTGGTCTTGATACTCTCTTATACATACACTCGAACTTTTGCGCGATGGACACTTGTTTGGCCTTTAGAAATGTGCTGAGTGCACCTCTTTGCTCTGTCTCATTTTACCAACCTAGCTTCTATTAGTTTCGTTTCCTTCTGCTGTTATTAAGGCCCCCAAATACACAAACTCTTGAGCTTATTCTACTTCCATTTGTCTTCCTTCTTCCAATTTAAATCTCAATTTTCTTCCTGCTGCTACTGGTATATTTTCCTTACGTTTCATTATCATATGCTTGGTGTTGTCTTTGTTAATTCTCAGTCCTACTTTTCTTGCTGTCTTCTCTAAACTTCCTACCAACCTCTCCAAATCCTTACTGTTCCTTGTCAACAATGTAACATCGTCCGCGTAGGCCCAGGCATTGATGACTCTTGGTAGTCAGTGTTTCTATCCTGTTTATGCCGCTTTTCCTTAAAAAGCGTAGTTGAACGTGGATCTCCTTGCCTTAAACCTTTGTTTACTGCAAATGACGACGACAGGCTTCCGTTTGTTCTCATTTTACTACCCGAATTTGTTATCGTCATTACCGTTAGTTTTGTTGACTTACCTGGTTTTCAGTTCATGATATCATACATCTGGTTCCTCTTTATCGCATTATAGCTTGTCTAAAATCATTTTGCTTATAGTAAGTGTAACAAAATCAGCATACTGCTGCAGTTTATCTCTGATGCAAGTTGCCGGCACTTTAGAAGAGGCATCCAACATAACAATGCCCCTGTAATTTCTGCACTCAGTTATATCTCTCTTTTTATGTAGAGGCATAATAATTTCTTGCTCCCAGGCTTGTAGCAACTTTTCGTCTTGCCAAGCGCACTGAATAAGCTGTGCCACCATGTTGGCCAGTCCTTCTCCTCCACATTTCAATAATTCCGCAATTATTCCGTTTTCACCGGCACTCTAATTATTCTAGCTAAAATATTCTTAATCTAATCCTTAGTGGGCATCTCAACAGCTGTTGTATTTAATTCTATTCCTTCGTCTACTCTACCCTCATTTCCATTTTCTTCCTTATTTAGTGTTTCCTGAAGGAATTTTCTTCATCTTTCTGTTTTTTCTCCTATCAATTTCCCTCTGTATCTTTGCAGAAGAAGAAGTATTTCTCCACATGCCCTTTTTATCCCTCGAAAAAATTACATATTTCCCTTCTTTTATATGTTTCTTCTACTTCTCCCGTAACTCTGTTTTTTTATAAATTATTTTAGCTTTACGCAAAACCCTGTGTTATTTTCTTTTGCTCTTGGTACGTTAATTCATCTTCTATTAAGCCTGCTTGTAGCATTCTCTCCTCTCTTCTGCTTTCTTTGTAATACTAACCTACATTCCTCATTAAACCAACTGTTTCTTCTTTGTGATTTTCCTTTCTAACGTAGTGCTTACTGACTATTATTTCTTCGATGTCTCCATACTTCCTCCACTGTTCCTTCATCTGTTCCATTGTTGCGGTCTTCTATTTTTCGCTGGATAGTAGTATGTCAAGACGGTTTCTGGACCACAAAGGTGTGCAGGTAAGTGCATTTAAGACATGAAGATGTCAAGATAAGCAAAGGTGTACAGGTGTTCAGGTAAAATGCATTTAACACGTAGGTGAGTTGAGGTGGTGTTTCAGGGTCTGGCTGTGGGATCAGAGGTGTATGTGTTTCAGGGGCGTGGTCGGCCAGGGGGGTCAGAGTAAGATAACTGAAGGTGTACAGGTGTTCAGATAAAGTGCAATTACCACCACGAAAGGCCCCAGACAGGTGACAATGGTCCATGGCCTTTACGTGGTCATCTAAAATAGGTGTTTCGCATATATGACAATGGGTCGTATTAGTGAAATCTGCCGGAACAGGTTCCATCGGTACAGTTTGAAAAAATGCTTGCGCTTCATGATTTGCTATACCTTCCAACTCCTTAGCAAACAATTTCGCACAATTTGTACCTCTGTATTGCCGATAATACGACAAATTGTCATTATACGAACCATGTGCTTCGTATGCTAGAACATAAGAATGCGGTTATTAGTAAAAACTTCGCCGAATTGAAAAAAAAAAATGTAGAAAAACTAAGTTAAAAAATCATACGTGTAAAACTTAATTAAACTTAAAGGAGCAAAATTGGAATTAATTAAGATAACTAGATATCGCGTTCGATTTTCAAATGTACCCTTTAATGTAAATTTTACATTCATGCAAATTTTCTGACTCGTTTTTCAATAACTTCCCTGTTTTATACGAATATAGAAAAGCTGTCAAAGTATTTTAATACCAAAAGTTTGGTATAAAAAAAGCAAGCACTTTAGATGATTAAAAAGTTAAAAATGTAATTAGATTTATAAGTCGAAATAAGCTTTTCTAATATTCCAGAAGACTTTTTAAATGAAATTTTCGTCTTGAATGGTTAGATTAAGCAGAAATGCGAGTAAAACTTGTTTGTATTCACGATAAAAGCTCCACGAATTTTATAATAAGATAATTGTTTTAAATTTACCCTTTCTGTTATCACTATGGAAGGCTCGCCGAAGTTTTTTTTGGTACATTTTTGCTTCAAAATTCACTTAGTGTAGGTTGTATTCGATTCTGAACTATCTGCTTCAAAATACCATTAGCATCAGGAGCCCCTCAGGGTTACAAGACGGTGTGACGACCAACGTTGTAAGCCCTAACGGACGAACGTTAGCGAAAACGTGTTCTAACGTTTCCCTGAACCTTACCTCACCTTATTTTGCATATTATTATTTACTGTACTTACTGAATTGCAAAAGGCAACTTTATATTCCATGCTTTTGAAAGAAACATCCGAGCAAGTTTTAAATTTCTTATTGTCAGATAAGAGAGACATTCGACTTTTATTTGACGACATAAAATATTAAAGTTGTATATGAAATAGAAAAATGAGCAACTTGCAAAACGATGCAACTGCATCTGCATCTCAACCGATCCAGATACGTTTGAAAACTCACAGAGAGAAATTCCTATCTCTTATATACGATAGAATTCGAGATATGCTCGTCATGTACGGTAAGATTGAATGAAGACACGTTGCGTTTTTCCACTAGTTTTACAACATTTCATTCGCGACATGACATCCATCTCTGTATTAAATTATGAAAAGACACATCTGGACGTTTTTGAACGAGCAAGGAATACAGAATGGGGATTTAAATTTGAGACTAATCCCTGATTTAGGCAAAAAAGTTGTTCTGTTTTCATTTTTATACATTTGTCAGGACACGTCTTTTTCCAGTCTTGTTTTATGAATCCGTTATTACGTTATAAATATACTTTGGAGACTTAAAACTTTTATCATTAAGAGTTATTTTATTTTACAGCTACTACTGAGATTTAAAGACATTAAGCAACCGAAAAACCACTGAAACTTTTTAAAACCTTCCATTTTAAGAACTACTAAGAACATTTGGATTTATAAAAATATATTATGGCAGTCGAATGAAACCGCTTATCTATAGAAGATTAATGTTTATTTATTTATTTTATTATTAAGCTTATCGGCGTCGATTGGTACGATCAGTCCTACTTAACCTACACGGGTTCGAATGCCAATCACGCTCCAAAGCCGAGGTCTGGTCATGGTTAGATCCGAACCTGGAGCCTCTCGATTATGAAGCAGACATTCGTCCGCTACACCACCAAGAGGCTCTAATGTTTAATGCGCAAGATCACCCGAATATTCCATGTAACTGCTAAAATACCTAAATATTTAAGAATTTAAATCTAGAAATCTTACTAATAAGCCAAACATGTGTAAACTCGGCCAACAGCTGAGACGCAATCACAAAAGAACCATTCCTTAGGGCTTTCTAAGGATAGTTTTATGCTAACTGTTTTTCTACCAAAGTTATTTTCGGATTAATTATACTCCTGTAAATCATTGTCCTCTTGTTGTCAAGTAAGTGCTTTGAGAAATTTCTTTTCTGTTTTAATTAAAAGGATTTCTGAAAAGCGCCAAGGGAAAATTTAATAAAATGAAGTCTTTTACAAGGGTGGTTTCATTCCTTCAATGTGTAAGCAATTCTTGGCTTAAGAAAAATATATGAAAAAACTTTTGCGTGGGCTAAGCTTTCCGACCTGTTGTGAAAAGCTTTAAATAAATAAATATATGCTAAGCATCAGGGGTTTATTGACTATTTCAACAAATTCACAATTTTTGTTTTTAAACAAAGAAAAAATCTATTGCTTTATACTAAAAACGTTATTTGTCCTTCCTTACACCTACAATTCGTAGTATAAATAACCCAGAATTATGTAGTAAACCGTTTAAAAATCCTATTTAAATATATAAAGCAGAAAATGTCATAAAAACCAAATCCTGGAAACAACTCTCCTTGTTTTTGACTTTCATTTAGATTAATTTCCTGGAAGTTATTAAAATTCTGAATTCCTTCTTCTCGATTAAATATGATTCTGAATATTACGAGATACAACGTAATTAGATGAGATTTTTTAAAAACATTTCTCCGTTTACTTCTTACTCTTCTTATGTGTGTAAAAAGGATAACTCATAGGTTTCTTATTACAACAATAGTGTATACGAAGCTCTTGTTGCACTTTTAATATTAATGGAAATACGGCGAGACAGCATTGCTGATGGTATCCCCAAAGAGATAACTTTTGTTAACGATTTATGAACGTGTGAGTGTTATTAATGATAGGATTATCCTGTTCTAGTTTGCTAGTCTGTTTAATATCTTCACAGAATACCTAATACTATTTTGATTTTGTTATCAAGCAACGTTAAGCTTGTAGAATCAAATTTTTAATTAAATTCTTCGCTGAAACTTTATGACTTACATGTTAATTTTAATTAAAGATATGTTTTAGTAATCCGTGTAAAACGAATATCCAGCAAGTAAAGTACATTAGGCTATGAAAGATCGAGTCAAAATTGTTAAATTCCTTGAAAACTAAGTCAAAAATACTAATAAAATAAACGTTCAATTAATCACCAAATAAGTTAACAGGAAAAAATTCATAAAAAAACGGATTTAACTAATGAAATCTTTACGATAAATTTACGAATAAAAGGTAAAAGCATTGGATCGTTCTCACATGTTCCTGCCCCAGGAAATTTAATAACGAATTCAATACCCTGGATGTGATAGCAGAATTTTTAGGTTTATACATGAAAATCAATGTAAAACTGTCCTTTTATGTCGTAAATTGCTGGCATTAATAATCTTTATGGCGAATTTAATCACTTATGGTTCACAATACTACGGAAATTTAATTGTATAATATTATAACGTTACTATTCATACCTAAAATCCTGATAGAAATGTGAATACATATAGAAATATATGATAATTCAAAAACCAAAATTTAATTTAGCGGGAGAGACCAGCTTTTATTACGAAAAAGCAGTTTATTATTAAAAGGGCTTCTGATTCTTCGCTTTAGTTGTTAATGTTTTTTTTTATTTACTGCGTTTTACAATTAGCCTATTAGGCTAACAAACAAATTTGATGATATTACATATTATTTAAGACGTTCAAAAATGATCGGCGCTACAATTGGTTCCTCTTCACTATTGTTTTATTAGGAAGAAGCGAGTACAAATTTTATTAGAGGTATTCCCTTTTAATGTCTCTATACTTTTTCAACGTTTCGGCAGTTTCCATAAACCTGCTGCAAGCTATTCTTTGAGTGTAGCACTTCACCATGTTTGGATAGCCGACTGAAGCTCGTTGTTGGAGGAGAACCTCTTACCGCGCACTGCCTTTTTCATTTCGTCAAATAGAGTGTAGTCGCTCGGTGCAAGGTCTGGCTGATATAAGATATGGGGTAGCACGGTGTACTCGAGAGCTTGTAGGGTGGCAACGGTGTGGCGACTGACATGGCTGCGCATTGTCATGTAGAAGCAACATGTCGCGTCTCCATTTCCTTGACTAAGTCGGCGGAGTCGCTTCAGTGACCCGCAGTACCGCTCACTGGTAATACTCTCACGAGGGAGCAACCAATTCAACAGCATAATCCCCTCCTGATCTCAAAAGACAATTGTCATTTGTTTTGGAATAAAAAATCTCGGTCGTGGCTTCTCGTTTCTTTTCCGGCGTCTTGTGCTAGAACCATGATTCGGCCGCTGTGATCAGACGCTCAAAGAACGTCTCCTAATCCACGCTGTACAGCTAAAGTAACTGTTGAAATACTTCCACATGCTTCGGCTGAGCGGTTCTACTGAGAGTAGGGAGAAACCATTGTGCACAGACCTTTATCATCTTCAAGTCCTCATGAATGATGATATGTAAAGTTCTGCGAGACAGAACTATTGCATCCACCAGTGAATCGAATATCAAGTCGGAGATACGCTGGATAATGTGTGGCTTGTGCGCATTTGCTGGACGCCCGTTGCTTTTGCCTTTCTCAACACAATCCTTACCGCCTTTGAACTCCGATATCCAGCGAAAATGCTTTGCGACTCGGTGCTGCGTTTCCACACACGGTTACTAACCTGGCATGGATGTCCGAAGCAGTTCCGCTTTCCCTACAAAGACATCACACCGTCCATTGCTACCCGTGATTGTTTGCTTCCATGGTTTTCCACTTCGTCCACGACTGAACTCACAGGGCTGCACTTTTCCTTTTATGCGTTCTAGCAACGCCATCTGGTGGTATCACGTGGGACTATAGTATATCTTCACACACGCACCGGGAGCTCGTTTCAATCTGCAACTTAACCGCAGATTCGAGGGGAAGTGCCAATCATTTTTCAACGCCCCAGTATATACCCAGCGATGACGTCCTGATTGTTATTTACTAACCGATTAATTTATGATTATTTGCTAAGTAATTAATTCAAAAGTTTTTGTTCTGTTTATTCGTCTCGTGAGGATGGTCTATATATCTGTTGGCATGGTTTGTCCACATCTTTAACTCAGCAAATCTTGAGGTCGTGGTGCAGCGTACGATTATTATCGATGTAGCATTTAGCATTAGCAATTGTTCGAAGAATTTTATTACTTTGGAATCGTTGTGGTATTTCGCTATTCGAAGATTTTACGCAGCCCCAGAACTACACGCTGTCCATAAGCTTCTGTGTTATCCTATAATTGGGTAATCTTACCTGTTGGATAATAAAATAAATAAATAAATAAATAAATAAATATGGGAACCAGTACTTTATTGCTTAACGATAGCTTTGATTTACGTCCCAGTACATTTTTGTTATATTTATATCAAGTTTTACTTGTAGTATGATTTTTCCAGGTTAGTTTTTTGTAGGGTACTCAAGTTTTCGTTCAGATATTCTCCGTATTTTTCGCATTTGGCGGGGTTGTTATATAGGCTAAGCCTTTGTGTTTATTTATTACAGTCGTGCTTATTGTGCAGGCTATTGCTGTATGGTCAGAAGCTAATTTCGTGACTTATATGTAGTCAGAAGAAACAGCCTTAGTGACAAAGAAGTCCAGGGCATCTGGTATCTTGTTGAAACCGCTTTGCTAGTACGTGGGGCTGCTTGTGGATATTTGGCTCAGTTGACTTCTATGATGGTTTTATGTAATGCTCTTCCTTTCAGATTGTATGACATTAAAGTCCCTCCTGCCATAAATTTATTTCCCAGCTTTACGAAGAATTCTTCGAATTGTTCCTGTTTTATTAAATGTCGGGGTGGACAGTATACAGCTGATAATATTAAGTTTAATCCTTTGATTTTAATGCTCGTTGTTTGAAAATGAACGGTCTCAAATTTTTCTATTCCATAGTGAGAAATTTAATTTATTAATGATGATTGTAGTTCGCTGGATGCGGTTCATTGTATAGCGAGTTGTCTCCATCAAGGTGTTTAATGAGCTTTTTCTACAAACACTACTAAAAACTGAATTTTTAACACGGCATACCGCAATTAAAAATGTAATATTAAATCGCAGCGTGTTAAAAGTAGATCACGTGGTTTACTTTTAACACTAGTATTAAAAGGCTGCTGTCACAATGACAGAGCAACTAAAATATTAATCAAAGACTGATTTTACCTACCAAATTGACAAATCTAACTTTGCCCTACTAGCAGCTTCTTCTATATCGACCGGAATTTCTTCACTTAGATTAGAACTCATCTTAAATTATTCTTTTTCACTTTTGACAAGCATATGTCAAACCATACATATGTAAGCTCAATTCTAAATTGTTTCGTAAATGTCACAGAGTACTAGATTTTTTAGGTAACCTTTGGAATCTCTAATAAGAGAGTTTAAAATGCTTTCAATGGCGCTTGTAGAAAAAATAGTGTATGATATTCGTGTTAAAAGTGATTTTATTTTGTTCGTGGGGTTGCTCAACTCGCTACGCTCGTTTCGCAATCTCCCCCACTCACAAAATAAAATCTCACTTTTAACACTTGTATCATAAATAGCTATTCTATACGAGTTTGCGGTGTTGGTATGTATCTTAACAATATTATAAGCCAGTATTTTAGAGCTAAATTGTTCAGTTTCTATTGCTTTCGTTAAGCTGTCAATCATTTTGTTATAGTCGATAACACCGTGTACATGAACCGGTGGAGGTTTAGATAACTTAGGCTGCTCATTTATCTGTACCGGTTGTCAGTTATTTTCATCTTCACTGGACAGGCTAAATCGATTGCTGTTTGATTGACTTGCATTTTTATTAATGTTCGCAACCGAACCATGTATTCTTTTTCTGTTTTTTACTACCTGCCATTCGTGAGGCCTTGATTCGCCTTCTCTTTCGTGAATATCCATAGACGCTTGTTGTACATTAGGATGATTATAAATTGGAAATTGTGTAGTCGGTAATGCATTATTTATATAGGATGTACATGGTGGCGTGTTGATATGATTTGCAGGTACATACGTATTTTGTTGGTTGCGCTAGTGGCATCTACTGTTGAAAAAAGTACCTACATCATCTGATTAAATGAAATGATCTTATTTTTGCTGTATGACCTCTGGAAACACCGGTTACCATCAACTTAGTTATTAATGTAACCAAAACTTTCCTTTCGTCCTTTTGAATACTCAAGACAACTGAGCTTTTGCAACAAAATACAGATATTTGAATTTATTACACATTTGTTTCCTTTAAACTAAGATTAGTCAGTTTCATAAAGCGGAAACAGAAACGTTTATCTCTGCTGTGACTATGTTTGTCTTACTTAGCATACTTTGTAGCTGTCTTTCAAAAAAGTTTTGAATAAATGTTAGCTTTAACAATCCGGGTAATTTTCACATGCTGGGAATGCGTAATTTATATACATTTCTCAATTTCAGGTTCGATTTTATGCCTCTCCGGTTTTGCCCTTTCTCGTACGGTTCGTTTGAACCACTACTTCGACAAGTTTACGAATAATATAATTTTGTAGACGTCGTAAATACTTTTAGAATTTTCATGAATTACTTTATCGAATTTCATATTAAAGTACTAATTAATAAGAGATGTAATTTTTGGCCTTAATTCACAACTGATTTTGCAGTAGAAATTTACCCAAACTCCCTGAACAGGGAATTGAATTTAAAAAAGGCACAGTTACTTGATTAATTAGAACGAAGTCTGCAAACTAATCTAAATTCGTGTTATTTTAATACTAAATGAGAACAGTCGCAACTAAAGCTCATTTGGCGAACTGCAGCTCGGTGGTAACTTAGAGAATAATTTCTGTTTGATCACGTTCACAGTAAAGGTCTAAATCAGATGCTTTACAATTAATGTAGTTATTAACCCGCCGTATTAATAATGTAATATTCCTTGCTGGTTTCATACCACAATTTCGAGAAATTAGTTTCAGCTTTTCCAATTTATGAACTATTATGTAATTACGGATACCACTAAAGGCTAATTTCAGGTTACGAAATAGACTGATGATATCAAATCAAAGTGATAAATTCGTAACAAAATTGATATAACAATATTAGTTTGGGTTTCATCACAAAGTCATCGTTAAAAAACGCGAAAGATTAATCTAAAACGAAAAACAAAGAAGTGACAAAAGGCAAACCATAATTATTTAAATATTCATAGTAGTAAAGGGTTGAATGGAGAGTGTAACTGTAAATTAAATACTTCACCTTTTAAGGAAGTTTTAACGTAACGTTTTATTTTGCAATTTAATGTTACTTTATAATTTTAAATTATTTACAAAGCAATTTTCTCAAAGGAAAACATTGTGTTCCAAGTATACTCTAAGAATATTATAATATTCTTTGAAAAAGTGACTTCAAAGAATGATTTAAATTTACTCATATTTCTGCCAAGGATATTGTTTACTAAAATAAAATTGAATATCAAACGATATATGAAAAGTATAGAAAACGTCTTTTCCATTCAAAATACGAATTATTTATTAAGGTAGATAAACAGACAACGATTTTTTATACTTAAATATGGGACCTACTTCTAAACATAATTTGTGTAAGCAAGCGAATATTTAATAAATTCATAAATCGATTTACAACGAGAAGTAACTTTTTTTTTTCAGTACTATCATAAAGAGCATAAGCAATAAATTGGCAACGAGAAGACATTACGTTCTATTTATCTTGGTAAATTATTAAAATATCTAAATAAGGGCACTCTGAATGTAATAATTATACTAACTTTGATACCCAGGGACTTTTCACTGCTACTTCAAGGACACTGCAAATCCGAAAATGCAAAGGATGGGCAGATCCTCAAAACACCTTCCAGTTTTGCTAATTAAATATTCAGTTCAAGCGTTGGTAAGACATCTGGTAGAAATCTTAAAACAAGTCACTACAAGTGGATTACTGCACTCCAGAGATTACACCAAATTCGTGGAAAAAATTAAATACTGAAACCTCACTCACTGATGAAACTAAAAATCTTACATAATTTCTATAGGCATATATTACATAATTAACGGAGTTTTGATAAAGCTAACAGATTTAAATTTTAGGACAAAGATATTATCAGATTTCTTTCTTCTATTTTCTGATCTTTCTTCTTTCTTTGAAGTGTAATTTAATGGGCTAATAATTCATTTGAGAATATTGTTACAAGGTTTTACAAGGTTACAGGAAGAAGAAAATGATAAACTTGGGAAATGCACTGCCAGCAAAGTATATGCAAAAGCCCTCAGGTAGCAAGTCATATAAATTTCTTGATTTTGCAGGGTTATAGATCCTGTGAATTATTAGGTATTGAACACACTTGAAAAACTAGACTAAAGATAGAGTAAAAGAACAATCGATCGATACGACAACCAAAAATAAGTAATAATTTTAAATAAGCAACGAAAAGGTTTAATGCAACAAAGGGAAAGGGAATAAAAGATTGATAATGTATTTCCAATTTGTTTTTAAGAAAAGTATTCAAAAGTTAATTCATTTTAGAAGATTAAACGACATACTAGTCCGCAATTTTTTAGCAACGAATCGAGTGTGACTGACACGCTATAAAAAGGGAGAATCCATTATATAACGGCCTGTAATGGAAACCAGTGCACTGTTACGGCCTCTAAAAGTCGGATAAAGTTTAACGTGTTATTAATTCCGAAAAGATTATCAAGATAGAGAATACTTTAAAAGAATTTAAAATAAAAGGCCTGCAATTTAACTTTGGTGTAGACATTTCTTGAAGATAAGTTTTAAATAAAGCCCTTATTTTGTTGTTTTCAACACTACTATTTGTAGCGTGCTTGCGAAATAATTACTCAGAAATAATTAAAATTCATGTTTAAAGAACGTGGCAAAGCAATCTCCAATTTTGAGAAGCCAGTCTTTGTTAGGTTATTGTTGCAAATTAGTTGTTATTCGGAAATCTTTAGTTTTTTTTTGCCAACCTTGCAGTGGCGTGTATACCATGGAAGCTAGGGAAGCGCAGCTTCCCCTACGTAAACTAAATACCTACAGTGTATAATTAAATTATTATACCTTAAAAATTTAATATTATATATTACCCTGTTGACCCGAATATGTATAATTATTTTCAATATTTTTAAATACTAATCGAAGCTCGAACCTGATTTCAACTGCCCGCTGTTGCTGCCGCATAACACGAACGACGAAAAACACGACGTAACCCGAAACGGCTTTGTAGGCTACGAAGTTACAGCTTATCGCCAGTATAGTATTTTATTCACTGAGATCGATAGCAAGCGCGTGTCCAAGAATATTATGTAATAAAATAAATACTGTTTTACTGTGGAATTAAAAAGCATATGAACGTGAAATTAGTTACATATTAATGTATAAACAATACAAATATCGTATCAATACAAAAATCTAAAAACTAGTTTTTTAAATTACTATTATGAAATTTGTACCAGAAATTCTGTCTTATATAAAATATAGACATAAAATGAAATCTTCAACGAACTTTATTTACTTGTAGTAAATTCACTTCCAAAGACCAGTATATCTACACATTTGCATTGTACTATAGGTATACAGTGTTCCGTTTCAAAACGCAACCCAGGGAAATTACATGTGTAAATTCTTAAAATTTCGTTTCTCTTGCCTTTATGGGTTTTAGTGGAAAAAATAAATGGAACGTGCTCAAAATGATTTCTTAAACATAATGCATTGAATAGTAGAATAATATAGCTAAATTTTACTTAACAGTTTTTTGCGAAATACAAACGACTGGGGTGGTGCATGAAACAATCAGATACAGTAACACAACAATTAGATGTGTGCCGTATCTAAATGTCAACTCCCATTTATTCAAAAGTCAAAATGAGTTTGCGTGGCATAATTCCTTTCTTCTTATTTAGTGTTATCCATTTAAACATTTTTGCAGGGTACCTACCTATTCTCTTCCATTCTCATCATGATCTTCCATAAATTTGAACAGTAGCTGATTCTGCATCGTATTTCTTCATTTTTTACTCTTCCATATTTCGATGCCTTAAACTTCTTCCCTTTGAAGTTTATTCAGTAATAGAAAAACACCAATTCTACTACTATTTGATCTGTGCTTTTTTGTTATTTGCACTTAGGTAATTAACTAAAATTAACTGATTACCAAATATTTATTTTTGTCTAAATTTTATGTTTAGGTCTTTTGTCATAAGTGCATTCCAAGTTGAAGGCTGTTTGGACTATAACGACCCAGTAGAATGCAATAATGGATTCTGATCTTTGATGGGAATTGTCATATCGCCGAGTTCATCCTTCCATTTTCTGATGATGCCGATGAGTTTCGATGTTCATAAATTATTATCCTTTTCTAAGGTCGTTGGTCGTTGCAACTGGACTAGCTTACTTTCTGTTTTAATTTAAGCAAAATTATTATTATTAGTAATAACACTCCTAATAATTAGTTCTTTTATATGCCCCTCGACGCTGTAAAGGTATAAGAGGGTAAAAGTGAAAAAAGAAAGAAAGTTTTTTTGTATGGTTAGTCGATTTTATACAACTTGTTTTACAAAGCTCCATCTCTTCCAATGGATAGGCCTTTTCTGCAGTCTGTAGATCGGCATCGCGTGCTGGTGACCATTCGTCTTTGGGCACCAAATTAACGACGCTCTCCTCCGAATACAGGCCGGATTGTGTATTGCACCCGTAAAGACGTAAATACTACATACGCTGGCTGGTGCATTCAGCCTCGACAATGTAAGGTAAAAGAGGTTATAGATACAGATACAGATATTAAGCAAAATTAATAGTAAATTGACATTAAGGAAACAATGGTTGTCCTAGCATAATACTAGGGTTATGAACATCTGAAACCTGCCGGCAAATCTGTAGCATATCACAAACGTAAAACGTGAAACTTAGTCTTCTATGACTGTGGCGTGTCCATCAAATTAAAACTTTAGCGTTCTGTCCTAGAGTCAATCACGAAGGAGCATGGATTTGTGATATATCCCTAGTAACACCCCGATGTTATGTGACACAAAGTCAGTCAGATGATCGATAGTTTAAGTTCCAAGCTCTTATCCTAGCGACACCCTAAGGGCATGAACCTCATGAGTGTACCTATGTTGATCTTAGCTTTTTTTTACATGCCCAAACAATCTTAATTGTCCTTGTTGTCCTCCATAGGAAGGATTTTTAAATGTTTCTGGGACATTCCATTTTTTGTTTTTCCTTTTTTTTTAGTTTTCCCGGGGAATTTAATTTTCGCATCACTGAGCTATAGTTATTTTGCCTTTCATTTACAGTTGATAATTTATTTTTGTATTTTTCGAGACTTTATTTTTGTTCGAAAATGTTTCTTTATTACATTAAATAGTTTCTCGGTAGATGCTATTATTTCTTTGATTTCATCTTTCGAGTTGTTTTCCTATTAATTATTCCCCAGAAGCATTTAAACTTTTACCCTCGAATATCATATATAACTTTTTTGCCTCCTGCTATCAGTTTTTTTTTGACGTATTTTCGTTAATATTGGTCTCTTTTACCTGTGTGTTACATTTCGTTGAAGTTTTTTTGTCTGTTTATCCAATAATTACGCTATCGTGCGCGTAGCATAGTCCAATTAACTTTACGATTTTCAATTCCAGGATCCCTCTGTGTAGATCTTTTATGTTTGTTTTAAATATTTTATAGCTTCATCCAATATTACCTTGAATAAAATTAAAAAAAAAAAGCCGAATGTGATTGGTAAAACTAGTTGATCTTTTAATTTTGAGCCTAACTGGAATCAGGTATGAACCATTTAAGAACTTCTGTATTGCTTTTTCTTTTAATATTCCATAAATTCTTTTTCTCCTGATTCTGTGGAAGGCTTCTTTCGATTTTAAAATATAATGTGCATGTGTTTTGGGGTTTACAGCCTTGGCAGATTGGGTCTTAGGTTTCCCTATTTCTTCGTCTGTTGTCTTTTCCAAATCATTCCTCAATTTCTCGTTCAAAATTCTAGCATAGTGTAACGCAACGCGTTATCTGCCGGCAGGAACTCGCGAATGATCTCGATCTGTAGGAGTTTACTGGACTGATCTCATTCGCCGTCGAATACCCTAGTGTCTTCTAGAACAAGAGCGTAGTCTGTGGCGGTATCTAAGCCGCGCTAGGGACAGTCTACTAGTGGCAAGAAAGTGCGAATGTGTGGCTAAGTGCTTAACATAAATGTGTAAAAACAAAAAGACGATGTAAATAAATTAGTTTAATACTTCGTGTTACTGTTAGTTTTGCTTTTGTTTATAAGCGATTAAGTTGCTGTTGTTATTGTCACAAAAATGTGTTATGATTGTATGCTTAAAATATGTGTCATGTATTTGCTAGGTGTGAAATATCGATTTGTTTTATTCCGATTATTTTCTCTCCATCTTTGAACCCTTATATATGTTAAATTTCGTAAATCTATAAATTATATTATCGATAATGTTGAGAATAAACGTAAATAGATTCTGTTGGCCTTCTGACGTTTCCTCGAATATATACAATGTAGATACGGAACTTCTCCTATTGTAGCATTCTGCCAGTTTGACGTGAAAACTTGTTCCATAATTGAAATCATAACAAAGGGCTGAATGTTACTGCGGTATTACGTTAAGTTTATTTTATGTGGAATTCAATAACCATAATAAACATGTGGATTCGTTGCGTTTTGCTTTTAGTGAAGTGTAGTATTACACAAAACATATTAATGCATAAACCGGGCGATTTTTAATAAAGTAAATAAACCGCAGTTTTCAAAACTGCCCTCTTTTAACAACAAACGGCCATTGTTATCCGAACTGAGCCCTCGGCTATTATTTGAAAGTTAAATGCGGTAGCATAGGTATCCCAGTCGAAAGGCAAACGTTCTACCTTTAAATTTAAAGATAAAACAAAGTTCCCTCTACGGGAAGATTTAAGCATTTTATCCTCAATTTAATTTTTATCGTACAACCATTCGAAAGGTATTGGATTACATTTGTGTACAAAACAAAAAGCGAAAAGATTGCCACTCAATACGCTTTGATGTCTTTGACGAGGTTATTACATTTGAAATGTAACAAACTATATGAATTCGATAGATATTGGTATTTCGCGGCTGTTCAGTATTGCATCTGCAACACAATATTATCCTTTTGACTCGGACGGGTGAAGCTGACTTCACTCGTTCGTTTCGACGTTTATACCTACCTATTATTTTTGTTACGTTTAGCTTACGTGATTGAAATGTCACCGCCTGGATTCATTGAGACTACGGTTTATTCAATCACAAAAGGGCTAAAGCCATTCGATGTTTTATCGGCTCTTGAAGAGTTTATTTCTTCGCCATTTTATATACGAATTTTCATGTTACAACCCTAACTAAAACGTTTACGGTTCCTAACCTTGTTTGAAGTTTAATTGTTGTATATTTCTTCGTTCTCTACGGAATATTTTGAGGTAATTAATTGTACATGGACTATACCTGGTGTTTGGCCATTAAAATACTGGAAAATTACTCCCGCGTGTGTAGTTTTAGAAAATTCTTTAATATTTGTTAAATTGTATATCATATTTAGTAGCTAATGATAAAACGAGAGCTTAGGGCTAACTTAAGCCAGGGTCACAAAGATATTTATTAACGTGAGTTACGATTTTAGTTGAACGTGTATTCAAAAAATATTCTTCCTTACAATATAGGAGTATAATTTAAGGAAAGCTAAGTATCTTTACTGAGTTTACATTTTTAGGACACAAGTCGAAAGCATTAAGTTCCTTTCTGAAATTCAAAAATTTAAAAAACTATCGAGGCTCTATGTTGCCAAAGAATAAATAAAAAATGCTTTGAATCTTGAACAACAAATTTTAGTCTTAAGTTTTGAATAAGCCTTGCTAAAAATCCTTCGATTCCTTTAGAAATCTGAGTTCATTGCTTTGAATCTTTGTGTTTTAGGACAAAGTTCCTTTAAGAATACAAAAGAATTATGTTCCCACTTTTTTTCTGTTTGTCTACGTTGTTTAATCCTTTTATATAACTTTAATTTCCGTAATCTGTATCTTTTGTGATAATGAAATAAGTAAGCAATTTTCAAAATAAAATGTTGTTTTGTAATTATACTCCTTTTTACATTCGCCTTGATTGCCGGTGATTAGATTTTTTTTGTAATATAATGACTCTGGACTCTTAAAAATTGTTTTAGACCGGAGAAAAAACAAGTATAAAGAATAAATATAACCATTCCCAAATTAGGTATAAGTTTTTTATTGGTCGTTCTTTTCTTCGGCGTTCTTGCTTGCCATATTCGCTTCGGTTGTCTGTTTCCCTCCCTTCTTATTAAGTGTCTAAATCATAAGTGTTGTCTTTCTACGTATGTCAGGATCGGTTCCACTTTGAAATTCGCTCTTACTACTTCTACGGATTCTGTCTCTTCTTGTAATGCCCTATATTTTGTTTTCCATTTGCTTAGTTAGGATCCAACTTTCGCTTCCGTTCGTTAAAATGCCATTACAGCATATATGTAACTTGATATTTGCGTCAGGCATCTTTCCAAATAAATTAAAAGTTTCCCAAATCGTGCCTATTCATACAGCAGGCTCAATGGAAACTGTTAGCAATTATAGGCCCACATCATTACTATCTAACTTAGCAAAAGTTATAGAAAAGTGTATAAAAAATCGAGTATTAAATTTCTTAGAAAAAATAACCTCCTTTTTTCGCAACAATATGGCTTTAGGGAAAAAAGAAGCACTGAAGATGCTATACGCAACTTAATGTAAAAAATATATGCTACTGTTGACAGTGGTTGTCCAGCGGCAGCGGTTTTTCTCGACTTGGCCAAAGCTTTCGATACTGTGAGTCATGAAATACTTTTAAAAAAACTTGATAATATGGGCATACGGGGAAATGCAAATCATTTACTTAAGAGCTACCTTACAGATAGAAAACCACAAGTCAAAGTGCAAGGTATAGTGGGAATGGGGTGTTCCACAGGGAAGTGTCTTAGGACCTATTCTCTTTCTAATTTACATCAATGATGTAGCTCAATTAAATACAGACTGTCTCATTATATCTTTTGCAGACGACACAGTAATTTATTTTAGCTACACGATCGGCTGCATTAAAAAAAAAAGGTTTTCACATGAGTCCCTTACTAACTGCATTTTCAGAAAAAGGGGGGTATGAGTGAAAATCAAGAAGGACACCTTGAAATTGTTATAATAGGATGGCGGCCATCGAATTATTTCTAAGATTGTAACGGGTGGTGAGTTATTGCAGCTTCTCGTGATACAGTTCGGGGAATCCCCAGTACGCAAGGCTTTGTCAGCTGACCTGTGGCGTCCTATCGATTCTTCTTCAGTACTTGGCAAGTCTTCGATCATAGCGGACGTCTGTGGATTAAGACGGGGCGTGCAAATTTTATCGTTTGGCTATATACCCGAAAGGGAAGGCTCCTCACTTTCGTAGTTCTCAGGGAGAACTTGTTACGGCATAAGTTTCGGATAATCCCAGAGGATGCCATATACTCCCGTAATAATATAGTTATGTGTGGAAGTTGTGAAAAGTTAAGTGTTGTTCCCGCATTTTCCTCATTGAGGGATAAGGAAAACCCACAGCCGTTGGATTATTCCTTCCCTGTTTTGCACCCGTCCTGGAAGAAGGAACATCATAGCTCTTCTCAGTTACACGTCCGCCACGTTACTCTCTGACCAACATCTTGTCAGGTAAAACCTATTATCCTTTATGCTGCTCCTACTTTCTTCGTTTGTGTTTCAACATCAGTTAAGATTTCTACGTTTGCCTCTTACTGGCAGGCGTTTTAACAGTGTTCAGTTTATTTTTAGAGTTTAATAAATACCGCCTTTTGTTGTATCTTTGTGTTTTGATTGCAACTTGTAAAGTAAGCCGATTTCGCGGTCAATCTGTTTGATGCAGTGGCATTGTTGAAGGCTTCGCGAATCTCACCTTTTGGCTGCTTTAAATTTCACATTTTAAAGTTTTGAGGGCTCCTGGCAAATCAGATTTGAGTAGTTTGTCTCAGCAATCTTGTGTTTAAGTCAAGTAAAGTTCATTTGTGTTCATCTACCGGGTGTTTGACTTAAGGGGCGAACATAGGAAAATAGCATGGGAAATCTTATATATGCAGATTCCTGCTCTCCTCAAACAAGGAGCAGGAGTCTGCATATATACCATTTCCCATGCTATTTCCCTATGTTCGCCCCTTAGGTCAAACACCCGGTATAGTTCAAGTATTAAGCCAATTTAAGTGATTATTTTGTGTTATGTTGCATGTGTTGCAATGTCTCTTCTTCTTCCTTCTCTGCTTCATATTCTTTTTTCCGGTTCTCAGTTTAAATTTTTAGCATTTTTTCCTTCTTCTTTATCTATCTTTGTTCTTTTCTCAGCCTGTTTAGTATTTTATTCAACTTATCTTCACTACTTCTATAGGTTTTAGGTAGAGATCTTTATATTTTCTTTGATCTTATAAAAGTTCCTTCGTCATCTTCTTCGTATTCTCTTCTTCGTTTACCCGCTTCATCTAATAACGATGAGCTCTCGTCTGCCCCATGTTTTAATATTTCTTCTTCTTCATACTATAGCTCCTTATTAGAGTAAAGGGCAAAATTTATGGTATTTCATCAGCTGAAGATAAACGTGGCAGGGTAGCTAGCTCTGCACACTTTTTATTCTTTAATGCCATCGTTTTAATATTTAATGTAATTCAATTGTTTAAAGGACAGGTATGAAATTAATTTTGAAAAAAATATGCTTAAAAATATAAGAGTAGTTTATTTGTAATTATGTGTTACAAAGTAAATCAAAGGCAGAAAGGCCAGCTTTGTGTCGTTTTTAAGAAAACAGCGCTGTAAATATACTCAAATACAATAATTTCTAATACAATATACTTTTTGTTCTTCCATTAGTTTTAATAGATTTATCGCACTTTATTTTAGTTAAGTTGCAACTTAATATCTGTAATTTAGTTTGTAGTTACCCTAAAGCTTTCTTCTTGAGTGTTTTAAAAATCATTTTGTACATAAGTACTAAAGACAAATACAAGTCTGCTATTTTCCTCTAATTTTTAATGTGATTTAAGCCCGCTTAATTATCAGTAAAGATTTAACGCTATAAGTCAATGTGCCTATATTAAGTACAAACATAAAAAATTTACAAGCGCGATTTTCTAAACGTTATAAAAGTGGCCGACAAAGTTTGATGATTGCTCGAGCTTGAGGATGGACACGTAAATTACGTCGTTGAAGATTTTATTTTACTGCTTCTCTAAGAACATTTACAATGGCAACAACATTTACGGCCTGGGTAAATTGTATATAATTACCCCTATCTAAAGTGTACGAACCGCCTCTGTTAATTCCATTTAAATACATTCAACCCTAGCAACTGAGTTGCGAATAAAGATTCGCTTTTCTAAGTCTTTACTTATAACGTTGCTCTAGAAAATTGTACATAATAACAATTTATCAAATCCTGTTCCTGATGCTTTTAGCTGAAATTAAAATAAATGCCCAATTTGGCTTTACGTCTTTGAAACGTCTTCCCTTCTCAGACTTGAGTCGGGGCATCTTTACGGGGTTGGGAATTAACACGCGACAAGGGATTTTCGATGTAGAACAAGCGGTTTTGGCACTACTATCACTGTATAAATTTAAAACTGAACTAATTAAATTATTCGGCTAAAATGAGTTTAATTTAATTTCAGAGAATATTTGATTTGAGTCAACTCTGAAAAGCGTTCCTTGCATCGGAGGTTAATTGCAATTAAATCCCGTTTATAGAAGTTATCGTAAAATAAACATTCTGAGCCATGGGTACTTCTCCGTTTGGCCTGCGAAATGTTTAATGCACTCGGATTCTCTTCGCAGTTATTCGCTTCTGTTTGAGTTTCAGATTTTCAGGGTTTTATATAACCAAATACCGATATCTTAGTTTTACTTTGCACGTTTTCGTTGCAGAAAGTTTATCTTCAAGATTTTAAGTAGTTTAATATCTTACTTCCTAAATTAATTAATTTAGCGTACTGTAAATTAGTTACCAAACTTAATGATATTAAGTCCTAACGAATGAGATAAACTAATTACATTAATAATGCGTCTCTGGATTACCATTAATCTTGAGGTGTTTAGTTTATTATTGTTTCGTGGCAGAAAACAGTGTGCGAGTTATATCTACATGAGCTAGCAAACAGACGGGATTGAATATACAATACATATATGAAATAAATTGAAGCTTATCAAGCCAAAAACATGAGAATTGGAAGCTTTAAAAATTCCTATGAAAATTACAGGGCAACGTTGTTGGAAAAACATATTCGGAGACTTATTTCAAGGATAAAGGCGAGCTTTGAAGAACGAAAATTTGATTTTTTTATGTAAAAACAAAGCTTTACTTTACTTTAGGTGTAGATTTAGGTTTTTAGAGATTTAATAATGTGTAAAAGTCGCATATTCAGAATGAGATTCGATGCATATTAATAATTGTTCCTTAACAGTCGCACTGAGACCCTATACGTGTACCTGGGGAACTGAGAACGGGGGGGCAGCGACTGACCCCAGTGTTTTAAGTCCCAGTTGTAGAGCTTTCTTAATCTATTGCATGAAAATGTAGGCGATAGTGAATACAGAGGTTGAAATAAGTTAAATAAAGTGTATTTTAGTTTCTAATATTTATTTTTACACATAAGATATTATACCGAGTGATTACAGTTGATGCGTGTCATGGTTGTCGTCGGTTGCTTTTCGGCGGTATACTTTGGGTAAATATACTTTTGGCAATGAGTGCAGGCTTTCATATATTTATTTCCCGCCTAAATTACACAAAATGTAATACCACCTGACTGCAACGCTGCCGTACAATATTAACTTGGAGCGCCTTTCCGCGGATTTTATTTTTTTACGCCGATGTTTAGAAATTAATCTTAATCAATTATATATCACCAGATTCAGAGTGATTCAGGGATAAAAGTCATAAATTTTGAGATAAAAATACTAAAAATTACACGAGAACGAGCAAACTAAGTAACCTGGGGTCAGCGGCTGACCCCCCCCTTCTCAGTGCGACTGTTAAAGGAAACAGTTCAAAGTTAAAGAATTCCGCCTAAGACACAACGACCTTTTAACTGAAAATTTTTTTCCAAATATAATTCCATTAAGAGAATAAAAAATGAGTTTGATCCGAATATTGGCAGCACATCAATGCAGCAAAATGGAACTAATATACATTTGGCTGGCCCGCTATCAACCGAAATATTTCCAGATCATATAATATCACGCTATATCCTATAACAAGTTGAAATCTAAACGGTGCCGGCATTGAAATTTCAATAATTTTGAAATTCAAAATTTATGAAAATAGAAACGGAAAATACAGCACTAAATTTAAAGAATGCGAAGGCAGAGAGGCTTCAAAATGCGATAAGGATGTTGATTATTCCGATCTAGATGCGCTTTTTTGTAAATGATGGGCTTGTAAAACATGCCATTTTTTAGATAAACATTTTTATGAAAATTACTTACCCAGGCTCTCCTTTATGTGCTTGCAATTTAGGCGGGGGACCTGAAATAAATTCAATAAATTCGATATTATTATTCGTACTCTAGATTTCTTTTTGAGTTAGTTTCTATAAGAGTTTAAAAGTATTTTGGATGACTCTGACAATATAATATGAATTAAACATTTGGTGCTATAATTAAAATTAAACTATGAGAATAGACCTTCCTTTAACTTACCACAAAATATGTATTTTCGAGTGCCGTTGCTGAACTCATTACTAAATATTGAAGCACACTCTAACTTACACTTATTGAGGATTAAAAATCGCAATTTTCCAACAGAATTTCTTTCCTTGTTAACTTCATTATTCAAGTTTAACTCGAATAAAAAAGACGCAATCTAAATTTCAATCTTTCCACTATTAATGAGTGTAATTAGTTTCAAGTAAAAGTATTATTTTCTGCTGTAAATTGGCACAAATGCATATCTCAGAAGGAAAGTAATGAATTATGTTGTTCACGTTTTGATTTTACTATGATATGCAAAACGTTAGAATAATATTGCGATATTTTTATTTAATCACTGAGTTCTTTATTTTCGTTTTTGAAGCAGGCAATAAAATTACACATTTTATGGATACACATTGCAAAAAAGGCCGTTGTACTTTTGTTTTCTTAAGAAACAATTTAAATTTATTGCAGTAATGAGAAAACAATTAAATTCTGTGATATTTCCTAAAGTTGTACTGCAATAAATAGTTAGCAGTTTGAAGACTTTACTTTAACGCCAGACTAATTTCAAATAAACGTTAATTTTAAAATAAAACAAAATTAGCAGTTAAAATTATATTTAATCCTGGTTTTACTAAATTAAAATTGTGCAACGTTAAAATGCAATTTTAATTACAGTGCTCGTATTACTGTGTAAACAAATTTCCACTACATGTTTACCTAGATGAAAATAGTAAAACTTTCCACATAAAAAAGTTTATTTTATAGATAGGAAAGAGGAAAGGTTGTATGGGGGCACGCAACATAGAGATAAATAATATGTATATTTAGAAACTTGTTGAGCAATGAGTAAATTTGGTGGTTACTTAATTACGTACGTGTTGGAGACCTTCCCAGTAATGCTCCTTTAAAGGTTACTTATTAGGTTTAATAGGTGTATTAAAGATACAGATAACATTGACCATATAAATCTAACTAAAATCGGCCCGGTAGGTCTAAATTCTAGATCTAGAGGGTTGTGTCTTTTGAGCCTGTGGGTTGTGTTACTGTTGTCCAACAGATTCTCAACGAGGGTGCTGGCGTGATTTTCGAGACGATATGATTTTCACTTACGCGCTTTACTACCTCTTTCACTGATTTCACTTGAAGGTCGCGATTGATGATTTCGTTCCGCACATACCACGGCGCGTCTGCTATTGCCCTTAATTTGACTGAAATGTTTGCAGTATCTTCAGATTTGAGTTACTTGTAATTACCCACAGTTGTAACCCTTATGTCGCTATCGACGCATGTTGGAAGAATACCCCAAAGCAGGGCACTTTAAGGCCTTCTTAGGAGAGCCATCAGAGACTCACACCCAAAAACTTTTAAGTTTTAGTAGAGAAAAAATTATGCGTATAACAAAAATCCTGACTGGACACTGTTGTCTGAGCCAACACTTAAACACTTATACAGACTGGGACACTCAGAAACACCACTGTGCAGGTTCTGTGAAAATGAGGATGAAACTCCCATCCACTGTTTATGCTATTGCGAGGTCCTAACAGGCCTCAGACAAAAACATTTTGGGGAATCTGAAATTGCGCCTGAAATGCTTAAACAAGGCTGCCACTATAGTGTCAGACTTTACGGGGAGCACAATAGTCCTTTTAGGAAGCGATGCAGGAGCTCGAGCCAACCCGGAAGAAGAAACACCAATATGTTCATATTGGCTTTAATATGGTTTTGATTGCTACTAGAACCTTATTGACCAGGAAGAATTTAGATTTGCGCCCTAGTAACCAATTTAACTTGGAGAACTTTAAGCCCAATTGCTTATGTTTACTGAGGATATACTTTTTCCAAGCTAACTGACGATCGAGGTCAGTCGCCTCCCCCCCTGACTTACCACCGAAGCACTTTATTTTGACCAATTACAAAAAACAATTTTGTTTAGAACGAATTTTGTGGAAGATAGGTAAAATCACACAATGGCGTTAACACGAAAATCCCTACACATCCCCCAAGTAACGCAGCGAGCAATGGAAAGGATCATGCTCGGAATTAGTTTGAGAGATCGAGTGCCAAATGAAGAGATCAGAAGAAGAACGGGAATTACAGATGTGGCTAGAAGAACAGCACAGTTGAAATGGCGATGGGCTGGCCACGTAGCAAGACAGGAAGAGAGCAAATGGACCAACAAACTGATAATCTGGCGACCAAGAGAGACTAAGAGAAGTGTGGGAAGACCCCAGAAGAGATGGCGAGACGATATCCAGAAAATAGCAGGGAAGAACTGGATACAAACAGCCTATAACAGAAAAATGTGGAAAGATTTGGAAGAGGCCTACATCCAGGAGTGGATGATTTCGGGCTGAAAAGAAGAAGAAGAAGATTAAGCAGACAAGTATGCTCAGGGACACATCCAAGCTACAACTGTGGTTGTAAAAGACTGGGCAGGGCCAATCACAATCATATCACTATATAGCTCACCAAAGCATCATATAAAAGCAGAACACTACACTCGGTTTTTTAGCACATTTGGTGCACGATTCATCGCCGTCAGATACTATAACACCAGACACCAAGAACGGGGTGCTAGAGTAACTACCACCAAAAAAAGAGAACTACTAAAGTCGTTCGCCACAAATAACTTCAACTATTTCACCATTAGGCAGCCTACATACTGGCCCACGGACAGGAGAAAAATCTCGGATTTGCTAAACTTTTGCATTACAAAAAACATAGCACAGAATTATTTAAGAATCGAGCAACGTCTTGACATGTCGTTAGACCATTCCTCGATCATAGTTACGCTAAATCCACAAGTAATTTACACGCAAAGACTATTTAGGCTATATAACAGGAAGACAAACCGAGACTCGTTTGGAGAACTAGTCAATGAAAAACTAAACTTAGTAATACCTCTTAAGACCGCAGAAGAAATTCATGAAGCAGTAAAGCACTTAAATTTTAGTATACAAAGTGCGGCATGAGAAGCTACCCCCCAATCGAAAACGAGAGACATGCAAAGCACCACATCAACTGTATCTACACACATGGGGAAGTTAGATCCACAATTAAATCGGAAATAAACACTAAAAAAGCACTAGGTTAAGACCTGATTACAAAAAAGATTTTAAAAGAAAGGACTAAAACTGATAACTGCCATATTCAACGCTATTTTAAGATCGAGTCATTTCCCGGCCCAGCGGAAGGTGGCCCAAATAATACTCATACCTAAACCGGGGTAACCACAGGAGGAAGTATCATCCTACCGCCCGATCAGCTTATTATCATTTACATCTCAAAGAAATCAAACTAATTCTCGAGGAATATGATTTTATACCAGAACACCAATTTTGGTGTAAAGAGGAACATTCCACCGTCGAACAGGTTCAGTAGTAAGGATAGTAAGTGAAGTCAGCCATGAATTTGGCAGGGAAGAAGTTTTGTTCTGCCGCGTTCTTAGACATAACGCAGGCGTTCGACAAGGTCTGGACTATTATTTAAAATTAAGAAAAACCTTCCCCATAGCTACTACCAGCTGATGAAGTCCTTCTTGACTCACAGACATTTCCAAGAAATTTCAAGATGCACTCATAGTCTGGAGTACCGCCGGGAAGTGTATCGGGGCAATTTCTCTACCTACCCTTTACGACAGATAAACTCATTGCTAAACCTGGATATTGAAACATCCAATATACTCGTAATTCTCTATTAAATTTAAATTATTCACCAAAAACAAAAGTTATAGCTTTTACAGACGATCTCATAATGATTAACTAAAGGAAAAGATATATTGGAAGCTGAGAGCCAGGTTAACATGGAACTACAGAAAGTAATGAAGTGGACTAAGGACCATAAAATAGAATTTAACTAGGACAAGTCAAAAACCATGATCGTCAACAAAAGGAGAAATTCTATAAAAAAGAAGACAAGCATATATCTAAATTACAAAAAATGTTTGCCTAAAATACTTGGAACATTATTTGGATAATAGATTTTAGTTTAATCAACACAAAATATGTTACAGATAAGAGCCTTAAGTTAATAAACATGTTATCGCGATCAGATAAGATATCCTGGGAACTAAAACAGGAAGCTTTACAAACGATCTATAAAGGTGAAATAGTATCGATTATATCATATGATGCACCGGTTTGGCATGTTGCATTAACAAAAGAAAGAACAGAAGACAATTAAGGAGAATACAAAGGTTAGTTAATATAAGGATCTCTAAAGCATAGAAGGAGAAGGTGCACATCTATGATAGATTAAAAAAGGAGATTAGAAATCAAGAAAGCGAAGATGGAAGAACAAAGAAAATATGTAAACACAAGGAGGAAAAGAATAATAATTAGTGAAGAAGAAGAGGTTAGTGAAGTAAAGTGGCAAAACGAGTGGCCAACAAGTTTAAAAGGTGAAATAACAAGCTATTTCTTCTCAACTGTGACATCAAGATTAAAAGTCAATATCCCATCCTTCCCTGAAATGATAATGATGTTAAGTGGTCACGGCAAATTAAACAGTTATTATCATAGGTTTAAAATAAGAGATAGTTCTGCTTGAAGATATGGCGAGAATGAACAAGCAATTGACCATTTAATATATACCTGCCTCAATTTAGGCAATTGAAAGAATACAATTAATTATATTATAAGTCAAAATGGAAACTAGCCCGCTACAAAGAACGAATTAGTGGAAAGGTATTCAAGACAATTTGTAAATTTTGTGAAAGGAATATGTTGATTTCGATAGTTTAAGATCAATTACAGTAAAATAATGTGTGTGATTATGAATAGTCTAAGACGGTAGTATTGTTAAGTTTAATTAGTACAGTTGAGAAGAAATAAGTTAGTTTAATTCCTAGAAAAAAACATGTAATGTTATCATTATAATGAAGCGTGCTGACAACTAAATAAATAAAAATGAAAACCCATTGCTAATTATCATCATTAGGGCGTTACCGGTCTTCTGTCCATTTGTCTGAGGTGCGCGTTTCAAGTAATCTACAGACATAGGCTACCTACAGCGTTACGTTGATTCCGAACCACGGAAGAGCTTACACTTCTACTCCAGAGAAGATTTACTAGGCAGAGATAACTCGATGGTATTTTCGAAAATGGAGACTCCAACTAAACGCCACCAAAACAGAAGTTACTTGCTTCCACCTAAATAATAAACTTGCCAGAAGAGAACTCAACATACAGTTTGAAAACACCATAATTACGCACAATAAAACACCAAAATACTTGATAGAACACTATCTTTCAAAGAGCACCTCACGAAAACTGCTGAAAAATTAAAAACCAGAAACAACATTATTAAAAGCTATATGGTACAACCTGGGGAGCATCGGCCTCCAGTCTGCGTTCTTCAGCCTTGGGTCTTATCTGCCCAACTGCTGAATACTGCGCTTCAGCCTGGCTAAACAGTCCGCATCTACAAAAAATATATGCCTAGCTAAATAACACCATGAGAGTGATTGCTGGTGTTATCAAACTTCCACGCAATGGTTAATAGTTGTAAGCCACATCCCACCCCCGCAACTGCGACGAATAAATGTTTTTACAAGCGAGTATAAAAAGATCGTGGACAACAGAAACCTACCAATCCATCAAGATATCGAAGATGTCAACTATAATCGACACCGCTCTAAACGACCACCAACAAAAATGACAAGGATAGCTGTGGAAGATGAGTTCAACCTTTATAACGCATTGACTGCACAGCAAAACAACATGCCGTGCAGTACCCAAAAGCCACCGGGTTTCTACCTACCACGTAAAACATGGTCAAGTCTTAACAGAATCGGAACCCAACATGACAGGTGTGCATATTCTCTACACAAATGGGGCAAGCAACCATTCCCACTTTGAGATTGTGGAAAAATCCAAACCATCAGACATATCATAGACCCAAAGTCGATAAATGACATAAATACACTAGATATTCGTTTATAACTTTTTAAAGTGTGTTTTATATATTTTATCGTATCATTGATTATAAAGACAACTTTATATTAAACTTTTATTAATAATTCTTCCAACTTCATAATTCGTTAGTTACATAACATAATAACATAGCAACTTCATAATTCGTTAGTTACATAATATAAACAAACACTATTTGTGTTCATGAATTGTTGTCAATGATACGATAAAGCTTGAAATATAGCTCGAATATTTGCAATTTAAACCGAATCGGACGTTGCGTAGTTGACTCGGCTTGCGCCTCGTCACCTAGCAACGTCCTCGACTATTATAAATCGCATAATATTCTTGTTATATTAATAGCTATTTTATGTTTTATATTTCAATCAATACTTTTTATATTTTCTTAAATCTTCAAATTGTTTTCTAATGTGTCTAAAAGCCATACGATAAATAAATAAATAAGCTCGGTGATTTGCCATTGCCTTCACAGGAAAGCGGTTGGGTGTTTTTTGGCGTACGTGTGGCCCTGGGAATCGAACCCCCCGGACCAATCTCAGTAGTCAGACGCATGCTGATCCAACCGAGCCACGACCGCAATTCAATATAATCAGTTCAAAATTATAATTTTTAATTATGCGAGCATTCTGCAACAAAACACGTCCCTAAATTGAATCACAAAGATGTCTTTTGTTTATACAGAAATTCACCCTAGATTTCAAAATAATATTAAAAGGAGGAGGATATTTATATTAAAAAGTTATTTGCAAGTATAAATAATTTAAGAAAAGACGATCCCACCGTGGTTAATTAAATTCGGTCTTTATATTCCCATTTTAGCCTGAATGTATATAAAATACATCCAGTTTAATTTGTTTGAAGGATTTAGTAACTTTTCTACCTAATTGTAAGGTTATTTAATTATGCAAATAAAGTAGCGAGATTAAAAATATGCACCCTGTACTTGGCGAAACTAAATACTTCTTATTCAGAAATAAGTGAAACGCTTATGGTAATTATTCAGAAATTAGTTATGGTAATTAATACACATCCAAACTCCCAAGTTAGATTAAACATGGAAGAAGGAATGGTAATTGGTCTCTTTCTAATTTAGCTTTTCTTAACATAAAATTGGGCGCAAAATTTCATTCTCAAATGATCATTTCTCGTCAGTTTACGACTTTTATAACGGCAAAATTAAACAAGTTTTATTTTAAATATTTCACGTAGCTCATCAAGGCAATTCTTTGAATTTGTTTCCAACGTCAACAGCAGCTGATTAAAATTTTAGAGAGAAATTTTGTATTCAGCCAAATTAAGCTGCCTAGAGTTTCTAACAGGATGATTATTCTGAAAGTTTCAGTTACACATTCCATTTGTTCGAAAATACTATCGCGTCAACGAATATGTACAGAATTTTAATAAAACTGAAATGCTAACAATTCTCTCAATTATTTAATAATTCGTATCACCGAAGTATGCGAAATTTATAAATTTGGAGGGGAAATACTCTGGCATTTTTCACCCAATTATTTAATATCCCCGCATGTTGCTTTTTGTTATGTATGTACGTAAGGTTTTAAATACTTGGTATGGCGAGTGATATTGCAATTCAAATTTTATAAAAGTTTAACTCCATTACAGGCGTTTTCCTCTTTTTATTAAAATTCTGCATTAATGTGGATTATACGTTGAGCTTTTTAAATATGCAGTCTCGTTATTTTTCTCGGGACATTTTCTTCGGAGATAGTTTTATGTCTCGTATTTGTTTAGATGTCGTCTTTTTAATTCGCGTCCGTACCTAATATGAACGCCCTCGATTTCAATTTTGCCGGCTATGTACCAAATATATTCAAAATAAAAACAGAACGAGACTAAGGACAACTGTATTAAATGCAGAAAACTCGCGATAGTCTTGAAGAATGTAATCCTGTCTAGAAAATTGAATTTTCAGAGCAGGGCAACATATAGCAGCTATTAAAACTGTGACAATAGAAAATATAATCTCTAACGCAAGCAGTAAAAGAGCAATTTTTTTCGGAACGCCACCAAGTAATGGCTTACCTGAAATAAAATTCTCGCAATAGGAGAATGCAATAAGTAGGTGTCGTTAAGTTCCGCAATCTGTTGATGGAAAAATCAATAATGCTTTTAAAGGAATGTAATTGTACTAAATTTTCGATCGATCGAAAGTGCTTATTTTACTCTAACTTTACATGATCATTTGTTATCCCTTTGACTTCACCTCGTATCGATTCTAATCCAATTCGAGTGCCGATACCTGTGTATATCATTAAGTGATTGCTTTTCGAAAAACAACGCACGCCAGTTTGATTTATGCAAGCTTGTTTTCGGCTAAATTAAATTTGGATTTGTTAAAGCGCTTTCGTTAAAGAGTATATACAGTGTTTCCCGAAAGTAACGGATAAATTCTATAAAATGGCTGAGAAACATTTTTCTGGAAGATTCTCCGACACTTCGATTTTTATTTTTAAATCGTCATTGAAAGATGTAATTTTCAACCTCCCATCCCTCAACCCCAAAGCGCTAGCAACCCCAACTTTAAATATTCAAATAGCAAGGTACTCCTTGTGATCCCTGATTTAATAGAATTTTTTGTGCTAAATACAATAAACATTAAATACGGAGACGTTGATATATAGGAAAACAGTAAACAAAGGATTACCAAAGTTACAAAAAACAGGCACCACAAACAATAAATGGCAAAATTGTATAAAAGTAATAATCCAAACAGCAAAAGAAGGTAACAAAGAAAAAGAACCGGCGGTTTAACGCAGAGTGCAAATAAAAAAACACAGAACATATAACAACACTACAATAGGCAAAGCAAAGCAAATTACCGAAAACGACGTAGAGAAGGAAAAAGAATTTACAAATTTAAGAAAAAAGCTTGGCAATGAATAAACAGCAGAAGTAAAACAACTTCAACACCAAGCGCAGTTCCTAACTTCTAGGACCAGCTGAATCAAACAAGGAAAAATTTGGTTAACCAAGCATTTTTGTGCAGAAACAGTCGCCAAATCACTTTTAGGAGCTACGAAACCAGGAACCATGCGACAATATAACACTCGACGGGGTTATTTTGGCCACACAACAAAATAATTCTCCCAGCTAGAGAATGAGAAGGAGAGATAGGACGGCTATTAATAAAAAGAAAAACAATATGTTATTAGGAATCAACAATATTTCGTCAAACTTCCGTTAACACGGAAGGAGGATCCTATTGTAACAAATTTGTCACTCAGATAAAATCAGCACTGGCTTTGACTTCAGAAAATCTTTCGGGGTTGATATACCTGAGAAAAGGAGAGAGTATTTGCTATAGTATACCAAGTGGAAGTAATTGCTATTACTACCTGTGCAAACAATATGCTACAGAAAGGTTATGATAATCGACAAATATACATATTGTCGGATCAAATAATGGGCAACTTCAACGTTTGCCTCCTAAATCGAATCAAGAGGCTCATTCAAAGTTGAAATGAAATGTCGTCGGGCAACTTAGCTCGTCGATTAGGAACTTTACACATGACTGTTGGCAGGGCTCTGGCTAGAAATTATTTAAAATATCAAAAAAGAAAAAAGTGTCCCAAATGTACAGCGATCTAGCTTGAGTGAATCCCCAGATGCTGCAGAGCACTAAGGTATTAACATATTATAGAAAACAGAGTGATCCTTAAGGGTGGCGAAAAGCATTTCACATTGTCCTATTCGAAAATGAAGGGTTATGTTGATTTCTACTCTTCCTATATTGAAAAATGTCCAGATGGAGTAAAATATAAACCAAAACTGAAATTTTCCCACAACGTCTTGGTCTGGTGCGCTATATCTTAGATCTTATCTCGGGCAAGTTAGAGAACAAGCTCTAGGTGAAAATGTTTATGCTAGTGGAGGTTTGCCAAAACTGATTAATTTTACTAATACTCAGCATCAGAATGATGAAATAATACTCTGGCCCGATCTGGCTCCATGTCATCATGGCAGAAGAACTCAAGACTCGTTAACCAAAAATAATGTAAATTTTGTACCCAGAGAAGATAATCCTCCAAGTGTTAATCAGGTGTGATCAATTGAAGACTTTTAGGCACTTTCTAGTAGAAAACTATACGTTAATGACTTTTCTTCCCCTGATGTCATGAACGAGCATCGAAATTGGTAACCTCTTCCCATTGATCGAACAATTTTTTCCATGTTTTTTGACCTCTTGCCATTTCTGTTATATCCCTTATAGTTTTTCCTTTTACTTTGATTTGTTTTAAACTTTTCTTCCCTTTATATAAGTTTATTTGCACTTTCAATTCCTCTAGCGAATCTCATATTATTCTGCTATCAATGTTATCAAACGCTGCCTGTATGTAGTTATATAAAAGTGATATGTAATTCTTCTCCTTTTTCATTTCTCCTTTCTATAATATTTCTTCAATTGTCTGTCTTCCTTTCCTGAATGCTGCTTGTTCTTCTTCCATCATTTCAATTTCATTTCTTATTCTACCTTCTATAATCCATGTGTATGTTATAGCTTGAAAACAACTATCGCTAAACATATTTCTCTACAATTTTCACATTCCTCTTTTATATCTCTCCTCTTCCTATTTGGTTTGTTCCATGCTTCCTTAAATATTTTTATTAACCGAACTTTACCCTCTTATCCCATCTACTGTATTAGTTCTGAGTCTATTCCATTTACTCTATCTGCTGGAAAGCCCAAAACAAACAACAATTACCTACAAGAATATTTTAGACGGTCTGGGAAGTAGATGTTAACATCGTCCAAAGACGACTGAGACAACTGCATAGAATTGAAAATAATGGCCCGCTATTTATAAGTGCTACTAGTTTTCTTATTGCCTTAGTTTAGAGGAATAACTCCTTATGTTTATGCTTGATTGAAGGTGGACTGTCCAAACCTTTTGTTAAGTTAACGAATGATCAACGTTGGTAAAAGAGTATCGTTTTCTATATAAAATATTTGCCATAGAAATTTGAATTTTGATTAATTTCACGAAGTTGTTAAACAATATTTGTGTAAGCTGCCCTAAGTGGTCTAACTTTTTTCCAAAACTTATGTTACATATGTTATAAACTATATGCAAACATGCTATCGAACCGCTGATCCCGAAAATTACAGACTTGAAGTATAATTATAAAACATTGATAGGACTCACCAGTTTTGAGGTTTTAAGCTTGATTGGGCCATGCTTCAAAATGAATTTCTGATTAAAAGTGAGATATTCACAAACATTTTAATGTTCAATTTACATACAGTTTTCAAAGTAAAATCAATCTTACCTTTTATTTCGTTGATATAAACAAATTACCTTTGTTTACAGCTTTAATTATTTTTACTTTAATTTTAGTGTTGTTTAAAAAGGCCGAAAAGTATTTTCTACGAATATTTTTGATAGCAAACAATTTAAATGGCAGTATCATCAGTCTAACCTTGTACTTTAAAGTTCGGGGGAGTTTGCAACATTCCAGACAAGTTTAGAACATTTTTCATAAAATGTAATAAAAAGAAGGTAGAAATTTTACTAAAACTTGAGGAATAATAGTATTCAAAATCAGACAAATTCAGCCTTAAATTAAAAAAAAATTCTTGCCGACTGCTCAGCTAAGAATGGGTAAAAGAAAAATATTTCAATGAAACGTTCTGGTTTACGAAGTTTATCGTTGTTATTTTGTAGTGACCACAAATACATACAATTTTAGCGCCTGATGTACATACTATTAACAACCACCGGACCAGATATCTGTTTCATTGAGGTCACCCTTATTGTAAGCTATCGAAAACTATTTATAGCATTCCTAACAAATGGTTAGATATTTTAGTCTCAATATTTCCGTTAACGACTGTTGCTTCTCCGAGTTCAGTTCAATTATTGTGAGTTATGAAAGCATGTAATTTCTCATCATTATATTCGAGAACGATTTTTCTTTTGCAGTTTACTAGCGAATGTTAATTATATTTTGTTATGTTTTTTCTGTTTTTGAAGACTACGACTAATAAGTTGGGTTTTCCTTAGGTATTTTTAGGATTTGTACAAAAGTTCATTTATTACTAAAAAAAAGGATAGATACTGCTTGTGAGGTTCAAGTAAGGTTTTACTATAATTTTATATGAAATTTAAAAAATGATATTTCAAACTACTTTAATCGATTAAATAATATTGAGTCAGATGAGAAATGATTACTCAGCGGTCAAACGACATTACCAATATTGTATTTTCTGGATATGGAATTACAATATTGTGTAAATGTCTTTGAAGCTCTATTGAGTATTGACAACTTGTTGATAGATAAAGCAGTAGCTCGTGACGTTTTCTATAATATGAAATACGTTTATGTAATGACACATTTTCTTGTAGTATCTTTACATTTTATCAGAGTAAATGTATAATATTATGAGATAGCTAAGGCATCCTCAACTTAAAATAAGTATTATTATTATTACAATTTCCATCATTTGCTTTTATTCAGAAACTTCATAACAGAAACACACCTTGCCTTTGCATTCAATTATTGTTCTTTGATTTAATGCCTGACAGTCATTTTCTTATAAATTTACAATTTCATGAACAAAGCAATATTTTGTTGTAGATTTGCTATTCCTATTTTTACATATTCAGTTAGCTGTTAGCTTCGTGTTGGAAGCATAGTACAAAGAATTGCATTATGTGGATTTATATCTAAGGCGGAGTAACCTAAAAAGATAAAATAAAGCATAATTATTTCTGCTTTGATGCTTGTCTTTGTTGCATTTCACAGAATTCAGGATTATGGATGTTCCACTGAATGCAATAAGCTTAATTCTCTTGTGTGTGAATATTGCATTAAGTTCGCTTCGGTTGATTCGAACAGTACTTTATCCTTATTCTCATCATGCTGTACGACTCCTGTAAATATTTTCATCCTCCACAGTTTAATGTTTTAGTAATCCAGTCAGTTCCCGATGACTTTTTGATTTTATACATTTGCGTGGAGCATGGCTTACTCATCCTTTGCACCTTTTTTCCACTTGGTTAATCGAAGGGTCCAACAAATACCTTACATCCTGGCCATGTGGTTTGTTGAACTTCATACAAGTCTGCAAACCTTTTTTTTGGACATATGCAAGTCAAAAATTGCTTTATTAATTCAAAATCATTTGAAATTTATTAGTAGTTTCTTAATTAACTGAAAGCATTATGAAGACTTTTCATGACAGGGTCTTAACTAAATTAATTTTTTTAAATAATTAAGGGTTTGGAAACAACAGCTTCAAAGTCTTCTGAATTAAAACCGTTATATACAAGACACCTTCATTATTTTGCCCATCGGAGGCAACTATCGGCAGTATCTGTTATAAATATTCGCTTGTTTTCTTTCCTGCAGACGTTGTTGGTAAGGTTTTTAGACGAATCCTCTCTCATAAATTTTGCCATCTTCTTAGTTGGAGCTGGAGTTCGGCTTTCGTCATGGTTGCACGAATGACCTCCATTTTAAACTTCACACGACTGCCACCGTCGCCCTTTACCAGATCAACTGTATGATCAAAATCTTCCTAGACCATGAATGGGCTTTTGATTCCGTTTGGTGCGAAGCTCCTAATTCCAAGACTTATTAATTCGTCAAATCGTCTTCTCAAATTACTTATACCACGGAGTTCGAATCTTGAGCCATCTTTTCGCACCTTGCACACTCAAAGAGGGCATACCCCAAGGTTTCATTTTATCGCTCACCGTTTCTTGTAGTAAACTTTCGAATCCATGTTACTTTCAAGTTTATCGATGTATGGAGGCGACATCGTCCTTTTGAATTTTCTTACCAGCTCTTATTATTTCTTGTGCTGGAGAGTGAAGTCGAATTCTACCAAAACTCAACGCAACGTGTTTCAATACCCCAACATGACGTCCAGCTAGTAGGTACTCTGGGGAGAATGTTTACGGTTATTTTTTACAGTTACCTATCTCGGGGTGAAGTTTCCACACATTATGAACTGGAAAGGAGATTTACAAATGCGTAAACACTGTGCGCAAAGACTGCAGCCTATTATCCCATCTCCTTATACGCCTCCGCCTGTCATTTTGCACCATTCTCAACCAAAAGGTCTACAAAACCTAGGTAAATCAGTCGTCATAAATTGCTGCTGGTTTTGTTTCCGATAGAAGTAGAGGGTTGTTCTTAGGAGGATTCTGCGACTGGATTGTTTTCACTCTTTCGAAAAGGTGTGCGATTTTGCAGGAATCGCTCCTATCGACGACAACTCGCCTGTCTTCCGGTTGGTACCTATGTAACTTGGACGGTCGAGTACAAGCTATACCATAATCGAAATACCCTAGAGACTCCCGCCGTTCCTAGGCAGAAGCCCAGAAGGAATTACGTTCAGACCGTTCACCTTAGCGGCGGGGAAGTGCTGCCTCTGAATTTGGAGGATCTGCTTTTCCATTCAGAAAAGGACCATAAGAGAAGCAACATTAGTTTGCGAAACATTGTTGTAAAACACGTTTACGATATTAAGCTGTGAGTCAATTGTACTTTCCCTTTTCTCCGTGTATTTAAGCAACTGTAAATTCCTGCTATTTACTTAAATCCAGGATGAAGAGGGAATAATTGTCTCCAAAGCGGCAGCTGGAGTCTACGGCATTTAGGTTATCTCAAATTCGCTTGGGATGGCACGTATGTAATAGATTTCAATAGACTATTTTGATTAGTTAGTAGTTTCTTGCAGAAGGGCTTCGCCTATGATGTGGTTGACTTATCGAGTTGTCATGCCTTATTTTCTTTGCTTCATCTCTGGTGTGGTTGGCACCTTCTTCTACGCCAGGAATGACATTATCCAAACCGGAATAACACTTATTTAACTATCGTTTAATAAATGTAGAACATCAGGCTTTTATGGAATTGAATGCCCTTTCGTAATTTACAAGCACTATCCAAAGTGTGATAGATGTATGGATATTGCCCAACTAAGGAAAGCCTGAATAATATGTTAAAAGCAGCTTGTTCAGAGACTTTGCATTTAATTTGCCTGCCGGTCTTTCTGTTGTTATTTTTATAAAAATTTAATGTAGCACTGATAAAAGGTTTATTGGTGTATAACTACTTAATTTTGTGTTTCTTCTTCAATTAATAGAAGAATTTATTAATTAAAATGGCGTTATCTTAGACTTCTAGTTTGATTTTTTAAAGTATGGGTAATACCATATCATCATTTATATATGTTATTGTTTTTATTTAAAGGTCTTATTATTTCTTCTTCTTTGTAATGGTTGGAATTCCTTCAGAATTCGGTACTTTTATTTGCTCAGTTTTAGATTTGTAGGTAGCTTCTTTTTCCGTTAATTTAATTATATCTGTTTCTGTCTGACATGGTTGTCTTCATCTACCAGCCTTATATTGGCGCGCATTGATTAGTTGTAGTTTACTACTCTTCCTACAGTTTTAGACTGCTGTACTTTTCTATTCAGGATACCTTCATAACTGTCACTTTTATTCCGTGGCGCCTACCCGAATTTATTTTATTCTTTGTGTTTATCTTTGTGTCAAACTACTGCTTTTTGTAGGTTCTCTGTGCCTACCACTGATTTTGTTAGCTTAAGGACATACTGAGGATTCTTCTCTTCCTTGTGTCGAAAGTTACGGCACAATGCTGATGATCTCGTGTTCGTACTCACGTTAATGTGTTATAGTTTTCAATTTGAGTACATTTTATTCTCTGTTATTTGCTTTAATAGTTTTCATCGTTTTATTGCTGCGATAAAATCAAGTCTGGCGCTCGTCATGCAATGGCTGCTTGTTATTTTGATATAGCCGATGATGCGCTTGTTTAATACCAAGTTTCTTTTGCTATTGTTAGTTATTATGTGGATTTTAATAAGGAGAAAAATCCCTTACTCTAACATTTACTTTGGTTGTAAAGGATGCTTCCAAACATGTAAATTAGCCAGGTGAGTAGAGGCATGGTTGATGGTTGTATTTGAAGAAAGAAGATTTGGGCAAAACGTCAAAGGACAGACGCACGGCATGAAATAGGACTGGATTGAAACTAAACTTACATAAAGCCAAATATGTTAATCAATCAAAGTGCAAATGAAGAAATCGTAAAATAGATTGGGATAGTGAATCATTATGTATATCTTAGAAAATGGTTGCGTGTTTAATATATTAGGATCTGTCGTTAATCTCTCACTAACACCTTTCATTTCCTCCTGGATGGAGGCCAGCTGAAGATCTTTTTCTGAGTTGTTTAGTGTGTAATAAAGAGCGTCGACTAAAGATAAATCTAAGGACTTTGTTTTGAAATCTTTGTAAAATTTCAAGACTGTAGAAGTGTAATTCCCAAGTCCATGTCGGCCTATCTACTTATGCATTAATATTCTATTGTCCAATGAGAGTACGACTGGCTAGTCAGTTTTGGCGAATATATGTTTCTTCACCTTAATTTTTCATCTAAACGTGTACCTGGGTATACCTTTTCCTTTAAAAATTAATCTTTCGGGTACCTTGAGTTTTATCAGCATTATTCGATTTTAAGTTGATGATTTCGTAAATACTACAAATGCCTGAATTTACGTAATAAAAAGTTATATTTCTGGAATTTAACAGCCTAAATAAAAATGTAATTTCTAAATACAGAAAATACGAAACATTAGATGCTTTGTTTGTTGAGTTTTAAATTTACTATTAAAGATCCCGTATTTCTAAAATAATTCCGTGCACTTCTCGGCTTTAATTAGGAAATAAAATATAAAAGGCATATCTCTACATCTCATGCTAGAACGCAGGACTGTAAGCGAGGCTAAAGGAAAAAAAGATTAAGCCAGGGAGGGTTGTATGTAGTTTAAAGCTGAGGTAGAGAAATTTTTCTGGCGGAAAAATTTCAATATTATTTGACTCAGTGACATAATCCCATAATTTCCATTAAGGGATTAACCGTTTTAAACCGGATGAAGTTCACAAACTTGGTGCCGCAAAAACCCAAATGCAATTTGTCGTTTTGTGGGCTGGTTCCAGGACTTCGGTAACCTATCCTGAGGCAACCAGCTTTGCATTTGCTTAACGTTGTGTAAACGAACCCGGAAATGGGCATTTATTCCCTTGTAAAATTGAAGCAACAATACCGAATCACAATTTCGTTATAAACTAAAATCTTTAGCATGTGTCGGCTCTTTCGCACGTAACGTTCTTATTATCCTGAAGGATCACGCCTCGCACGGCATGTCATTGCATACGTGCTTTAACTTTGTCTTTTACGAATGCGCTCAAGAGGCCAAACTCAAACTAGCATTCTAAGTTGTACTACACGCAAACTACACTAATAGTAACCCGACAAACTAATAAGCTAGAGTTCTCTCAGGAAAGTTCTGTTATAGGCTAATTTAGCAAACGACTTTGTGTTTGTTGTCGTTTTGGATTTTACTTCCAACTAAACAGATGACGGAAAGTTTTCTATCAACTGATGGGAAATTAATCTTCCTAGTTTCAATTCTAATTAAGTAAAATCCCCACTAGCGATATCATCCCGCTCAGTTAACAGTTTAGCAGTTGCATTACAAAGGACTAAAATCGTATTCTAGTTCTTATTTGCTTTAATGATTATTACCTAGAAACTTAATATATTCGGCAACTTTGTAACATTAAAATGAACATAAAGAAAGACAAATTTTGATTTATTGTATATAAGTTAGTACATCTTCTCATGTGGTAATGTGGATAACAAAGCTTAAGAAATGCGAATTTGCAAGCAAAATGGAAACTATAAACAGGATTGTTCGGACATAAGTATCAAAATTTCTAATTTTCAAGATTTGCTTCAGTGGGTCACTCCGTAATGATGACATTTAAACTGTCTCATTTGCAATTTTGGAGGATCTCTAACGGACAACATAGAACCATAATGACCCCCTTGTTTATACTGTGGTGACGTCACTTCAAGCTTCTTTATGAAACGGCATATCATTATTAGACTAAATTAACTTCGTAACCGCATAACATTAATGTACTTTGAAATTTTGTTTGTAGTAATTAACTTTGAGGTTACAGAAGGTTAGATACTAAAGCTGATGTTACTGAAAATTCAGTCTAGATTTTAGATCCTTTTGCTGATTAAAACATTTAAGGTTTTATTAATATAGTTTCTCAAAAGGGTAACAGATTGTTTGCTTACTATAAGAGATGATTTGCTTTCACTAAGTTACTTAGAAAATTTGATTTTATATAATTTGAATAAAAAATTAAGGAAATTAATAATATTTAATTTTTAGATTAACTATTTTGTAAGGAATTTCGAATAGCTGCATTGAAACTGATTTGGCAGTCCCATTGCTTGTCCGACACAGATACAGATTATCAGTTAAGTTAGAAAGTATGCAATACTTACATAAATTCGAGATTTTTATAACTGTAATTTAACTGAATTTGGGGCTGATCTTTTCATTTGATAATAAATTTATATTATATATAGCGAGCGAGTATTTGCAACCTAAGCGCGATTTTTCTTTGTTGTTCCAATCACCCGCTTGTAGTCCTTTCTTCTTTATTTCCTTTTCTATGGAATCCTTCCATTGTTACCTCGGTCTTCCTCGTTTTTTGCCTTTCCACTGGAGACTTCCATGGCATCATGTCCTCATTCATACGATGCAAATGTCAGTACCATTTTAGCTGCTCCTCGTTTATTACATCTATGCTTGTCTACTGTGCATCGATCGTTCGTCTTATTTTTTCATTCCTAACGTATTCTAATACGGTCAAGCCACAGCATCTTTTCCAGCACATCATTCGTGTTGCATCTGTTTTATGACACACTTCAGACCCGTATGTCATCGCCGTCTCTATTATTTTTTAATATATCTTTTTCTTCGTTCTCTGCGTCAAACTTTTATCCCACAGGATTTGATGTAGGACCTTTACCATATTTTTTCATTCAGTCCTTGTTATCTTTTCCATCTGCACAAATTGTAACTCCAAGATACTCGTATTGATTCACGTTTTCCATCAATCCATTTTCGGTTTCGATGTCTGCTCCTCTTCCTCACATTTTCGTGTTCTACGTTTTGTGTGTGTTAATCCTTAATTCCATTTTGATTATATTCTTCTATTAGTTTATTTAATATGTACATCATGCCCTGTTTCGCTTCAATAACAACTATCAGATCGCCTGAAAAAAGGATGGTGTAGATGGAACCATTTTCTAGCCATATTCCCATCGGACTGCATTTTTTGGTCCATTGTTTTAGAGTAGTATTCAGTTAGATTTTGAATAAAGCAGGGGAGAGGCAACAGCCCTGCTTTAGCCCTTTTGTTGATATTGAATTTCCACACTTTACAATAGCGTAACTTGTTCCGTATAAAGCTCCTTCTTCTTCTATTGCAACCATTGGTGTGCGGTCCATGGAAGCGATGGTAGTACCGCTTCCCTTGTTCATTCATAAGGCAAAACAATATAATTTATTGTTAACATGGAGTTCTCTCTTCACGTAATAGTTTCTTATCTGCTATCTGTTTAGCGTAAAAATGTAGATACAAGATCTTCCTAGTCGAAAGCCACTTTGTTCTTCTATATCTTTCGTTTGCTCTTCAATTCCAGCTTTTATAACTCGGCCGTATAGTTTTCCTACTGATGATATTATATTATCCTTCTATAATTTCTACATTCCTTTCTACACGTAGAATTTATATACGATATCTTCCAATCACTTGGAATGTTGTCTCCAGTTAAACATTTATTAAATATGTCGCAGATAATTTCTAATGTTTTTGTTGTCGTACTTGATCAATTCGATACACAGCTCACATGGCCTTAGTGCCTTGTTATTCTTCATATTTCTTAATTCTACTTTAACTTGTTTTAATGTAATCTTCTGGATTACTTCTTTTCTTTCTTCTGTTTTTTCTTCCTCTACGTATATGCTTGCAGATTGCAGACTCAGTACGATGTTCTGAAAAAAGTTCACCATAATAATCCTTCAATTTCTCTTACTTTATTGAATTTATTCTCCGTTCTTCGTTCGTCAGTTTTCTTAAACTATTTATATTATTCTAGACCTTTTTAGACCTAGACCCCCCTATCATCGAATTTAGTTGAACACATTTGATATTTCTTGCTTCGTCTTTTGCATTTTTTATCTGATTCTTTGCAATATATCTGTATCGAATTTATTGCTTACGTTCCTTTGGTCGTTTGTTGCCAACCAAGTACGGTATAGCTTTTTTCGTCTGTTAATTCTTGTAGTTTATCTGTCCACCAAAAGTTTTTTGGTGCTCGTCTTTCCCTTATTCCTAGGGATTTGGATGTTGCTTCGTGTATTCCCTTTTTTAGTTTTTTATCAGCTCTTTTGCTGTTCAATTTGGTTCTTTTTCTAATTTTCGCACTAGCATTAGTTTATATAGGAAGCTTGTAGAGTAATCCCTCAGGTCATTTAGGTTATAATATTTAGTTAGCATTTCTCGTCTCTTCTTACTATTTAGAGTTTATATTTTGTTTGTTGTATCTTATTTACATGGTTGCTTTCGCTAATGGGTAGTCGAGTCCGCATTCTGCTCCTCGCCATACATTCGTGTCACTGGTTTTTATTGACGTGTTCTGTTTTATCGCTACTTAAACTAAACTTGACTTTTGATTTTGAATTTTCTGGCTCCAGGTATACTTATGTACATATCTTCTTATGCTGGAAAAATCCATTTACAATCTTTAAGGAATGATGTTTGCACAATCCTATCCACCTAATTCCATTATTAGATCCTTTCCGTGTTGCCCTATTATTTTACTGTCGAGGGCTTTGCTTACCCTGGCTTCAAAGCAAAAATTATTTCACACCTACCTTTTGCCTTGTTCAACTCTGCAGAGAGTTTGTGAAAAAAGGTGTCTTTCGTATTTACATTTGAGTCATGTGTGGGTGCATATACATGTAGGTGTGTACCAATGACTCTTATATTCTTATATTGATTTTTAAGTATACCATTAACAATTTTACATCTCTTGTATTCCTTTTTTAAGGTTATGACTACTGACTACCCTATCTTTGGCCCTTTTTCATTTGCCTACTTTACCCATCCGTGCATTTATTTCCCTGTCCTTTCTTTTTTGTTTCACTGAGTACTGCAATGTAATGCAAGTTCTCTAAAAACCTGTTCTTCTTTAGTGCTTAGACCCTACATATTCCAACATCCTATATTCGTTAATCGTTTCTTAGTCTTTTTGCATAAGATCTGTCCTGTTTCCGACGCTCTTCTCTAGAATTTTTAGCACAATATCTTTTTACGTAGTGTAGGTGGTTAATCTATCGCTACAACCCTCCTCGTTTACCCGGGCTTGGGACCGGCAGTGGCAGTTGGCAGGCTACTCAATCCACCCACCAACCACCCCAGTCGGAGTTTAATAAATTTAGAATATTGTTAACGCAATTGCTTCCAAGGGAGATTTACAAATTATTTAATTTAATGTATTCAGATTTTTATGAAAATTTTAATTTTAAATAAACTAAACATGAGGTCAGTAATGTGCAAAAGGCAACATAGTTTATTTCATTTAAATCCAGTCAGTTTCGCCCAGTTCTGTAAAGTTAATTTAAACGAGTAAAACATGTGTGGTGAGCTTTAGTTTGCATACAGAATTAATAATTTTGATTGCAGTTTTATGAATGTTATTATGTAAATTTCGAGCGATGTTAATCTCGCAATAGTAAAAGCTTTGCACATTGATTTTAAGTTTTAGTTTTACTCTACGTGCATGATCCGCTTTAGTCTTCATCTTGTAAGGTAGCTACTAAAGAAAGTAAACGAATAAAATTTTACTGCTTCGTTCTCGGATAGAACTTTTTTTACAGCTGGGCGAAATTCGAGAAAATTAAATCATTTTGGAAATTTAAACTGAAATAAAACCGCTTTACTAACCCAAAAAATTAATAAAATCAAGGGTGTGTGTGTGTGTAGTTATTTAAAAAAAGCTAGGTCGTTAAATGAAAATTTAATATGGTAGATTTTTATCATTTGTTTCCATGAGCGAATTGATCGTTTTAAAAAGTTAGTGCGGCGTTGTTTCCTTTTTCGTATTTTTCAGTGGTTAACAGTTAAAAGCGAATATAAATTCAACATCCCGGGTAAATGTTTTTATTTTGCGGATGCGTTGTTAGTTAACTCATCAGTGTTCTACGGCAGTGCAGAAATAAAAAAAAAAGTATCGAGAGATTGCTTCAACCGACTAATCACCCAGGAGATTTCTGGAAAAGATACCGCATTATACACCACATGTAGAATGTTAGGATTATTCGCTGCTTGGAACGAATTTACTTCAACTTGTGCAGGATGAAAATAGAATTGTTTACCGAACAATACTCCGTGTTTACCGACGGTGAGCAAACGAGGGTATTTGTGTTTGTTAAATCTTGTGCATATTGTAGGAAATACATTTGCTTTGCATTTCTAATAACGATACGCTGATTCTTGATTTCCCGAGGCATTTTTCTTTTTTGTGTCGTTATTATTTATTTCCACAAGCAAGAAAAAAACGGTAGCTCATCGTACCTGATATCCTTTCCTTTGTAGTGAAAAGACACACACGTATTTGGATTTGATTTGAAATTCGAAACAATCGGAACAGAAACAACAGGAATTTTAGTCTAAGAAATAGCATATTGGACTCTTGAATCGTTGTGTGTCGCATGTAGGATTCAATGCCCTACAGATATACTGAAATGCCTAAAGTATCGGAAAATATATCGTATTACTTACGAATCAGTCAACTTACAATATCTTTTTAAGCGCAGGTTTATATCGATCACCATTTATGTTGTATTTCTTTCGATACGTGTGATATTACGAGTATCTACAAATTACTAGTTTTTTAAAATTATTTAACCTAAGTATTTATACGCAATTAAAGTTGGTGTGATTTACAGAAACGAGCTTTTCTGAGCATATTAAATGAATTAATTCAAGAATTATAGAAGTATACGTTTGTACTTAATCAAAACAAAATGGAAAAATATTTAAAAATTACTTCAGTGCCACAATGAGGTTTTTTTTTTTAATTTACAGTCCAGTGAGTTAGAACATGATTTAAGCTCAGCGCTTGCGGCGAAACTAACTTTCAGAGAATGAACCAGACAAGACAGAAGTTTTTAAATTATTTGAATTTTTTTTGCAGGATTATCATATATCGGAATTTCAGAACTCTATTTAGTTTTTGTATTTTTTAACTTTTTGTAATTGCCAATCTCTACTATTGCGAACAATGTGGAAATGTAGAAAGCTTTGAACTTTAATTATAAACATACAAATATGTGGATTTATAACGACCAACAAAACTAATCAAAACTCATGTTTTTGAAGTATTATACAAAAAGTTATAATACCTATTCAAAACAAGTCACCTGAGTATAAACATATATACGCCCTGAAGCAGTATTTTTTTTAAATTGATGTCCATCGATTTCAATAAATTATTTTGGGTATATTTAGCTTCTGTTAACATTTTTAAATTTAAATTTTAATTATTGGTGGCATTCTGGTTATACAAAGAATTGAAAATATTATCATCTGCGTTTCTGTTATATCCTACTTTATAAAAATTACTGAATTTGAAAAATAGAATAAAAATTTCATCTTATTATGGTTGCTCTTATTTATACAGGGTGGCTATAATCATCTGTGATCCCGATAGCCATGGAATTAGCTACATAGAAATGATGACTAGCACTATGTTTCAATATAGCAATGGCAGTTGTGACATTACAAATGACGTTTGTAGATTAGGTTACGTAGTTGAATTCCTCAATTTTATTAAGTGGTGTAGATTCCAAAGGTAATGTGATAACAGATATTTATGGCCACCCGGTACAAGCACCAATTCTTTTCTGTCAATTCTAAAAAAAAAATTAAAATTAGTACCTCATTGATCCACGAGGATCTGCTCCATGTCAATTGATGATGATGATGATGATGATATGAGAAGAAGAAAATTAGAAGTAAAAGGGTTCCGTGATGCAACTCTGAACTTCATACACCCCAAAAAGAGACGCGTTCTCGTCAACCAGAGAACTGGGATCTCTTACAGGACTGCATTCTCAGAAAGAAAGGAGAAAGACGCGTAGTTGAACTTCGGCTCCAGTCTCTCCCAGAAGCAACTCGCCTTACTAAACTTCTTGGTAAGGACAAACAGTTGCGATTGGAGTCTCTGAGACTCCCAAACGGTACTATTACTTCCAGTTACAAGGAATGTCTGTAGCATCTTTTGGAAGTGCACTTTCCTGATGGCACTACAACGCCAAGTCCAGTCACACTCTCTACTTCTGACTTCTACTGCACTGAGAAAAACAAATCCATCTTTTTAGGTTACCTATAATCAACCATCAAATCAACCAATGTATTGTTCGATGTTTCTACTTAATTTATTAAATTTAGTTTTCCTATTTTGAGCAAAATTATCAATATCGGCCATCAATCATGGCATCGACACTACCGTCGTCAGATGGGTTCGATCCCTGCTGACTGAACGGAAAATATTAGCGTTGCTCGGAAGTGTCATAGTAAAGAAGCGTTCTATTACCTCTGGTGTGGGTTTGTCTTCGATGGCTATTTTACGCAGGGTTATGCAAGTGATGTTGCAATCTTAGCGTCAAGGAAATATCCTGGTACAGTTAGCAGATTAATGGAAGGCGCACTATCTGTTGTGCAGAGGTCGTATTTAGCTCAGAGCTTAACAGTTAATCCTGAAAAGACCAAACCCGCAATCTTCACCAGAAAAAAAATTTGAAACCTTTGTGGAACCAATAATATTTGGATCAGCTTTCAGCTGTTTTTGATTTTCATGTTTCTAATTTTATCCCATCTAGTAACCCATTTTCGTCGTAAACACTTTGAATTTGCCTGTCGTTCACTTTTTTGAGTTTTGTAACGATCTACGATTTGATACCGATAGTATTGGAAGGTAGAAAATCTTCATTCTAGTAATTTTAATATTGTTTATATCGACTCCGCAGAACTTTACTGTCTATGTTTGACGTCAAGTAACTGAAACTGCTGCCCTGCTCTATTTTAACATTATCCGTTCAATTATTTGTTAAAGTAGCCAGAAGAATAAGAAGAATAAATCTTTGTTAACTTTTCCACCAATATTTCAGTTTTGTGCTTATTGACCGCACTACTTCCTCCTATATTTTTTAATTTGTGGCAAATTTATGACCCTCATAAATATTGCATTGCAAATATATATTTCGATACCTCCACTGGCTACATGTTTTTGTATAACCAACGTGATTATTTCCGATACTGCTTTTGTTAGTGTCCTATCAAAAGTTTTCCCAAGGCTCTAAAGAAAATTTACATTGATGGATTGTTCTTATCCACTACATTTTCCTCTACTCATAAAGTTATGATCTTGTGTGCTGTGGTCTGTCCTAAAATCGCTGCGAGCATGACTGAGCTATAGTTCCTGATATTCCTTTTGTTTTGGCAATATTCTTTTATACAGGTTTCTAAAAATGGTTAGGAGCGCTATACATACCCCTAAAATGTTTACAGCATTTATTTTTACCTTTATTAACTAAAAGAATTATTATTTTTAATGCCCAATATTTAGAAATTATGTACCACTAATCTCTAGCTAGGCTCCTTGTAAGAGTGGTAGTTTTACTTCCCCCATAAACTACATCATTTCTGGCGTTATGCTATCGTGACTTGCAGCTTTAGTTATTACCTTAATTACTTATTAATGCATTCCATCTTTCTTCTAAATTTATGTTAAGCAGTCCTTTTTGTCTACTGTAGAGTTTTCTTAGCTTTTGGTCTTTGGTTTTTATATTCTTCATGTTTATTTATTCTCAATTTTTCGGTAAAATAGATTTTCACAGTAATTTCTTTTCTTTCGCTTCCTTTTTATTTTTAGCTTAGCTCCACCAAGTCTTTCTGGCGGGTGTTAATATCGCAATTTAGAAGCACTCGCATCCGCTATTTTATGCTGTTTATTTCTTACACAACGGTACTTGTTGTTTCATGCCTTGCTGGTATCTTACTCTCAATTGCTTATTTTCTAAATTCATAGTTATTTGTAATTCTTCTTCTTCTCGACGATGCAATCGCAGGAAATAGTAGCACCTCCTTTCTTATAAATTAGCAGATTTTCCCCCTTTCTTGGTTTCTGTAATTGCTGTAAGGTTTTATTTTATTTATTTATTCTCCTAATGCTTTATGTTCTCGTACTTCAAAACTTGCTTCTTTGCCTTTTGTTGTTTCATAGTAACCTGCCCTTTCAACCCTAAAATACCAGAAAGTCATATTTTTGTTGGAGATTTTGCTCCTTTGCCATGAGCTCGTTCCCTTATTTTTCTCATTTCACCTGTATTTCTTGCTATATATTTATGTAGAAGCTTTTCTTTCTACCACATTTTTATTACATTCCCTTTACCCCTTCCTTCTATTTTCAGTTTGAATTTTCCATTTGGCTGCCGTTAAGTTTTTTTATAAATTCCTATGCTTTATCTTTGGGTTTCATAATTTCAGAAGTAGTTTCATAGAATTGGATCTCCTTATTCATTCGTGTGCTGTCTACATTTTAGTAATTGTCTCTCAAAGACTCCAAAATCTTATAATTTCTTCCTTCCAGCTTTGTATAAAACTAGCACGATAGTTTGAATGTTAAATTACAATTTACTATTCAAACAATTTAGCAGTTTCTGGGTAGAAAATATGACTTTAGGGGTTATAATTTTCTTGTAAACTATGGAATTGCGAAGTTGAGTTAGTGATTTTGCATACCAATCAAATTGAATTATTCCTAATTTTGTAAACGTAAAGGAAATTATTAGTATCAGTTAAGTTTTTGTAACTTCATTCTGCTGCATAAAAAGAAATAAAAGAGGACGTGATTATTCTTCAAATTGAAATTGTTTTGAGTTTTAAATTTTATTAGAAAGCCTCTTTCTTGGGTTGTGAAATATAAAGTATATTTACCTAAAATAAAAGTCTGTAAATCTTTACAAATATTATGTAGCTACAGTTTTAAATCGATACAAAATTTTGCTATTCCTTCAAATAAGAAACTGCTGCATTGCCTAAATCAGTCCCAGTAACACGAAGCGGAAGCAATCGCACGCACGAAGCTGCCCGTCAGGGATATGCAAAAATGTTGAACAGGATTTTATATCCTAAATTAAAACCGCCGAGCAAAAAATAACGCTCTAAGGGAGTAAGAGTTTCCATTATTCATGTAAAAAATGTGCCAGTTATTATTTATATAGAATTTATCTTTTGGTTATATTAAAATTCGTTAGCAAAGAGGTAAACTGACCTTGTATTGGAAGCTTTGTTAAAAGTTTAGTAGCATTATAATCCACTTGGTATGGTTTAATCACCTTGTAATACAAAATATGACTTGTAAATACCTCCATAACAAGGCTTTTGAAGTTTGTAAGCCGTATCATTAATGTTTATAACAACTAACAACTATGATAAACTTTTACTATGTGGATTACAAACGCCTGGAAATTTCAGAAATGTTTGGAAATAAGCAGGTTATGTTCCCTTAAAATATTAAGAATTTAAAAGGTAAGCAACATAGCTTAAAATTGAGCCGCAAAATGAGATTGTTTTAACCTTTGATAGCTTTTGACTTGATTAACTTTCATTTTTAATTTGAAGTATCAATCATTTACTGTAATTGATGGGCGTCTTTTATTATTATTAATTAATTAAGTAATGAATCAAAATTTATTTATTTCCAGAATTACTAAAGAGGCCCCTTTAGCAATTTTTTATTCTACTATCTTTATATCCAGAAGAACACCGCTTCTCTTAATTAAGGAGTCGTTTCTACCTTCACTATCAAGAAAGAGATTTGCCTTGTCTTTTCAGTTCCTTTTCTCCTCGGTGTTATCCTGGAACTGTTTAAAAGAATTTAAAACAATTACACGATTTTCCTTAATGACTATAAACGAACACTTTCATCAAGCAGTCGTTTCAGTTTCTTAACTTTTAATTGATGTATAATATTTTAATGTTTTTTAATGAATTCTAGCATGAAATAAATATTCATTGCAATAAAGCACTTGATTGAAACAAATTTCCTAAATTTACATAAAGAGCACGTCTTCAAACTGACTCTTTTTGTTTTTTTAAATGACTAAATCGTTTGAAATGCGACGACTAACGAAATAATAAATGTTACCTAAATTATAAAACGTGGAGGTATTTTATTTAAATGTCAGTAAATAAGGAATCCATTAATTTTTTCGACCTTTGTTTCTCCACGGAGCGTAACAAATGGGAAGTTCACGTTATTCAAGAAGTTAAACGACTTCACTAAAAGCCTTTTTAATATCAGCAAATAAAGCAAGTTTTAAACAGTCGCATTTCTTTAATTTAAGAATCTTGCAGGACTAAATTACATACTTTACGTAAGCTAAATGACATTGTTATTATTTATTAATACTGCTGAAACAATGATATTTTTAGATTCGCAAGGACTAATCTTTACTCTTAGCTTATTAAGAAGAGCTCTAAACTAAACATGGCAAAATTCTTAAAATTTCAAATGTTCATTTGCGATTTTTTAAACGTGAGCTTCAAATACCCAAAATAACTGATTATGTAAATTAATATGATTTTTTTTTAACTTAAAATGTCTTAAAGCGGATCAAATAATTTGCTTTACCAAAGTTGTGGGAGTTAATTGATTTCCTAATTTTGAAACAGCTCCTGGGAGTTGTCTGATTCCCTGTTTTGCTAATTCACTAATTGAAATTATCTGGTATTATGTCTATACCGTGTTACACACCTCTACCATAGTAGGTTTTAATGTCTCGCTACGGTGAGATGATGCACAATAAGCTTCGTCCTTAATGTGTATGGGAATGAGTTGGGTGGTTACTTAGGAAGTGATTGTTGTTTTACTCAGTTACTCCAACAGGTGATCATGCACAAAGTTCCACCAAAAATGCTGAAACTACAACAATTCGGCATTGCTTGATTTATTTTTTTTGCTAATATCTCAGAATAAAGCTTCGACGAATGTTATTTCGAAGGGTTGGTTAGTTAAAAAAAGGGTTTTTTATACTCCTTAATTTTAGCAACTGATGGTGAAATACCCAAAAAAGAAGTATAATTATTCTATATAAATAATAAATATTCAAATCGGTTATTTTGCCAATTCAGTTTAGTCAATACAGCTAGAACAAGTTATATGCAACCAATTTTGAAACTACTTCTTAAGGAAAAAATAAACAGTAATAATGACTTAGCTGCTCTGTAATTTTGCAGCTAGTTTTTGGGTTAGTTTAGAGTCCATAAATTGATATAAAAGTTAAGATAATTAAAATCAGGTTCAACGAAAAATAGGTTTAAATCAGTACAAATCCAAGTAGTTGCCCGTAGAACAGCATCAGTAAAAGATTAATTTATGTATTGAAACCATGGAATGCTTCTATTTACAATCGAAAACCCTTTTAAATCCAGGACTTTTTGAAACTTGTAAGTTTTTTTTTTGGTGGTTTTTACGTGGAATAACTAGTTCAGTAAAAAGTTATAAACAGGAATTCTCGTTCTACTTTGGGGTGATCGTTAAAAAGTTTGGAAACCCAAGATCTCCTTAGAGGGTTATGATATGATAAACCTATCTATTGAAACAAGAATTGGGAAATTCAGATTTTATAAGCAAATAAACGGCGTTTAGTAAGATTTAAAGGTGTATTTTGTTTCATCTTGTTCTTTTGACGTCCTTTTTATACTAGACTCGATTGGAAATTTATGTAAACAGGATTTAAATCTTGTATACAAAATCATGATCGATGTTCTTAAAGGCCAAACCTTTTATTTTACAGTTTTATCCAGGGTTTATCCTTTTAGGGTTATAAATTAAATTTCTAGTTGAAACAGATATAAATGTGAAGCCATGGGTAAAATATAAATAATAAATTCTCAACATTCTTCGGCAAATAACAATCCCAGGAGGGAAATCAAATAATCACAAATAATGGAAATTCCAATCATTCACCAAAATGTTTATTGTCATACCGGTGTGTTTGGAATATTCGGCATTTTATAAACGTTTCGCCGAAGTTATTGAATAGTAAATATTTTTGGCGTGATTGCGTGGGACGATAAAAAATCAGTGAATTTTGCCTCTTAAAAAAATCGTCTATCTTATATGTTGTGCTAAATCAAGCTGTCAAAGGCTTGTCAGTAGAATAGTAGCGCTTTCACAAAGCAGTCAGTGTGCTATCTTTCCATTTGCATCACACGTCAGAAATGTTGAGGAAACCAACTATTGTACTTCAAAATCCCGAAAAAATCTTCTGCGTGAAAATATTTAGTTTTATTTTGCCAGAATATTTAAAATTATAACTATTTTTCAGAAATCTTAACCTGCTTGAAATTGTTAATTATTTATTTAATTTATTTTATAGGGACGATGAAACTCCTAACCGAGTTCGTGTATGCTTCTTCATTTATTGATCTTAGCCAACTAATTTAATAAATAATTTGAAAATGTCGTGTTTTAGCAGCAAAGTAATAATGTAAGCTAAATTCAACATTTATTTTAAGCAGTTTTCAAGAAATATTATCTCACTTTGCTGATTTCTGTTGATCATACAAGTGTACGATTCTGTACGATTCTGTACTATTTGCTATTACTAATGCAGTTAAAAATGTATAATATTCAGCCATCTTCACCTGGCTAAGCGTTCTTGTCTCTTTAAATCGACTGTAAAAACTACATCCTAATTTATTGACAATTTCTTAATTATCCAGTTGATTTTATCGATACGAAATTCACGTTTTTCGGCTTGCATTCAATTGCTCTAGGACCTAACATAGATTAATCCTCAAACCATGCAAATTACTGTTGCGAATTCTGGCGGACTGTTGATAAGCAGAACAGAAGGAATGCATTTTACCTAAATAATTTTTGATAGTATCGGATAAGAAATGCTTTATAATATTATAATTATTACATTCCAGTTTCAAACATGTTCGACACATCCTGTAATATTATGATACTATTTAGGTTGATGATATGTTTGTTATACATATGTATAAGGAGCTATGAAATATCAATCGTGGTTTATTGAAATGGCATGAGTAAAAATACGTTACGGGTACTGACACTTTGTTTGAAATGTCAACTCTGGTACTCGGATATTTTCCTGGGGAACTGATAGTCAAGTATGGTTATCACTTGCAGGTCGAGGGTAAGAAGCAGGTACATGAAAGGGGTCAAGAACACAAAACTTAGATAATGGAAGATATGGCTGACAGGTGGATACAGAGATGGAGAGCGGAAAGGCAGAATTGACAAAAAAGCTAATAACAGACCCACAGAAGTGGATAAGTAGAAATGATGGCGAGGTGGATTACTACATTACCCAATTTCTGAGTGGGTATGGCTGTTTCGGAACCTATTTGAATTAAAAAGCAGGAGGAGGATCAGTGCTGGTATTGTGCCGAGATGGATAGCCCTGAGCACACCTTCTTTGCGTGCGAAAGGTGGCAGGGGCAACGGTTCCAACGATATAGAAAATGTCATAGACATAATGATTGAAAGCAAAGAAAACTGGGAGGCAATTAAAAAAATGATCACGAACATCCTTAAGGGTAACGGAGCAGGATGAACGAAGGAGGCGGCAACAGAAACAACAGAACAGAGAGGTTAAATTAACTGGGAAAAGAAGTCATCCCGAAGTAATGTTCTGGTGGTTCCGGAATGACGTCTTCGCATTCAGAGAGGGGTTTTAGTTGGTAGAAAACACACAGTCCCCCACGGAATAGAAGATCTTCTCGCGGGGACCCTTTTGAAGGTTTCCCTGCGAGGAGGCACAGCCTCCCACGTAATTAACAATACGCATGCATGCACTGTTAAATGTTGTAATGTATCATTTATGTTGCTTTCAGCATTCCTGCCATATTTGTTTGCTAGTTATTGTTTGGCTGGTGTGTATATGAAGTGCTTGTATTGAGCTGATGTAATATTGAATTTTAGTCGAAGTTGACAGTTTAATTTAGTTTGGACGAAACGCGAATTTCAGCAAGTCGTTCACATATGCTTTTGTAAAAATAAATACGAGTATTATTAAATAGCGGTTATTTTTAGAGTGGCGGCACGAGACGATTGCGGTGGTTGATTGTTAATATCAGTGATTATGATAAATTATTATTATTATTATTATTATTATAAGCCTTTTTATTTTTCTCTTGATATTTACATTTGATGTTTAATTATTGAACCATTATAATGTATTTTACAATTAATTTCCAGGCCTGCCTTCTTTCTCTCATTATTAAATTGGTTAATCATTATCTCTAGTTGTTTAATGCTGCTCGCAAAGAGTAAGTTAGTTAAGTAGTTGTTTACCATTGAAGCTTCTAGCCTTATTTTTCCAGTTAACTCATTGAATATTAGTTGTAAAACAGCACTGAAGATATTCGGTGATAATGAGTTCTCTTGTCTTACACCCTTTGTACTGGTAAAATGGTTCCTTTTGATTCCAACTTGCAGTGCCGTAGCTAGAGTCATTGGCGCCCAGGGCAAGATTTCGATGTTGCGCCCTTAAAAATTTTCTACCGAATAAATATATTCCAATAAAACAAAAAAAAATCATTATATTTATTATGAATTAGGTTATTTTATAAACTATGTAAGTCCCTAAGCAAAAGCTTTAGGAAGAATAAAAAAATATACAGTGTGTCCCAAATTCGATCCCCACCATTAGGATCTCGGAAACTATAAAAGCTACAAAGTTGGTTAAATAGGGGAAGACGACACAGCCATCTGGATCTCCGCTCAATCAACTGCCACCGCCAGTAGCCGCCTTCAAGCACACATCGGCCGTCTGGAGAGGTGGATGAAACAATGGCGTGTCAAACCCAATCCCGATAAAACCCAACTCATCCTCTTTAGACACCCATCATATTCCGCCAGAAAAACCCAACTACGCAACGACGTCAACATCTCCCTTTGGAATAAAAACATCCCCCTACTTCCTTCTGCAAAATACCTGGGAATTACATTCACCCCCACTCTCAACTGGTCCCTCGAAACCCGCCTATGCTTATCCACCGCCCGCCGCAGAGTCTCCCTAATTTCCTGTCTCCGAAGTCGCCTACTCGGTTGCAAACCAGAAACCCTCCTACACACCTACAAAACTTTCATTAGACCCATCCTCGACTACCGTTTCATCATCCACCACATTTCAAGTCACTACCTCACCCTCAACTACCTCTCCTTCGAAAGATCAACCCTTAGGAAAATTCACAGTCTCCCACGTTACTTCCCCTCCGACCAACTCTACCTGGACATCCCCATCCCTCCTCTAAACCAACGCCTAGACATCCTCTCCTCAAAATTTGTTAACTTCTGCATCAATGATCCCTCATCACCGTCAAGGACAATCCTTCTCTCCCCCCCGGCCATCACCAGAAAACCAAAAACAAAAAAACCTCACCCACCGGCCATGCTCCTCCAAACTACCGACGACCTCCCCGAAGAATTCTACGAAGCCCTGGAGCGGACCCCCCTAATCCAAAGAAGCAGAAGATAATCTGGAACCCCTGGAACCACCGACCGACGCACATCACCGCCCGACTCCGGACATCTCTTCCGACAATCACAACTTATTATCATCACCATATTCTCGTGTTACTCTTTTATTATTTATTATTTATTTTATTATTTACTACTTATCTTATTTAAGCTCATATGAACATATTTTTTTATAATTTTTATAATTTTCTTTTTTTGTATACATATTACTATGCCGAAGAGGGGCAAAAACCCCTAGAACGGCAATGTACAATTCTTTTGTATGTAATAAACGTTGATTGAATGAATGAATGAATAAATAGGGAAAGTTTTAGGAATTTTAATGATCATTTTATATCCGTTGAGAAATCACAACCAGCTTTGACCGTTTTCGAGATATCTTGGAAAAGCCGAAATTTTGAGTTTTCTGTTTCCAAAATATCTCGGAAAGTATTAAGTTATTAGTTTCAAGACTTGTACCTTGTGAAGGCACTTTATTACGGAGAATCGAGTGGTACCATATGTTTATATTTATGACGTTTGGTTTCTATTCTATGAACAATTACTTTTGATTTTCATACGGACGCAATATTGAATTTTGTCATAACTAAACTCAGCTCTTTTTTCTCTTTTCAACGATATGTCACACGTACGGAGTTTTTGAAGAAGAGCGGGAATAAAATAATTTTTTTTGTCATAGCCTACTACACGAATAAGAGAAAAATGTATTTCATTCCTGCTCTTCTTCAAAAACTCCGTACGTGTGACACATCGTTGAAAAGAGAAAAAAGAGCTGAGTTTAGTTACGATAAAATTCAAAATGGCGTCCATATGAAAATCAAAAGTAGTTGTTCATAGAATAGAAACAAAGCGTCATAAATATAAACATATGGTACCACCCGATTCTCCGTAAAAAAGTGCCTTCACAATGTAGAAGTCTTGAAACTAATTACTTAATACTTTCCGGGATATTTTGGAAAACAGAAAACTCCAAATTTCGGCTTTTCCAAGATATCTCGAAAACGGTCAAAGTTGGCTGTGATTTCTCAACGGATATGAAATGAGCATTAAAATTTCTAAAACTTTCCCTATTTAATCAACTTTGTAGCTTTTATGGTTTCCGAGATCCTAATGGTGGGGATTGAATTTGGGACACATTGTATATTTCCACTCTGATAAGTACAAAAAAAAAATTAATGAATTAATTAATAAAATTACAATAAACAAAAAAAAATAATTGCAGCATTAATTTTCTAGATTTTTCACTATCCATTTTATCTATTGTTTGAATCAAAATTGATTTTCTCAACGATGTCGTATTCTATAGATAATATCGCTAGATTAGTTAGACGCTCTTGGTCAATTTGTGGGCGCAAATAATTCTTTACTAATTAATTTGCTAAATGATCGTTCGCGGAAATAATGGGCAACGTCAGCGCCAAACGGAAAGATATTCCTATATTTGGATAACTTGACGCCAACCGCCAACCCGTATTCTTCTCAACAGTTGATAAGGGTTAAAAATCTGCACTTTTTAAATCTGGCAGTAATGAAAAGAGAAATTTTAGGGGATTCCCCGCGTCGTCGATAGTAGGGTTCAATTTTATCACACGAGATAGAGCGAGCGGATCCGTGCGCTACTGTGGCGCCGCCCGCCGGTTGGCAGCAGCGCCCAGTATTCTTTAAACCGTCGCCTGCGTTGATTAAAAACGGAGTTTATAAAGCCTGCCGAATAGCAAAAATGGCCATTATGCACATTTTTGCCACTGCTTGCTTGTGGCGCTAGTTATCCATCGTTGACAGCTGTCAACTGGCTTTGATTTTTTACGATTTACAACAAATACGGTTTATTGGATGTTTAATATTTAATCCTGAAAGTGTATTACAATATAAATTTCAATTGTATGCAGGTTTTCAGAACCTTATGAGACTGTGTAAAAAATTAACTAAATAAGAGTGTAAGAAGGGTGCAGATACTTACTACTTTTCCTCGGCACAAACCAGGAAGACTTTCGAGGGATTGGACTGGTTATTTAGCCTAAATATAAAACTAAATCTGTAGAATTATGGCAAGGAGGGATGCAAAAAGACATTTTTAGAACGTACTTTTTGTTGTATAGCTAAACGAATAACCAAAAATTAACAAATTTAAATTAGAAATACAGCTGTCAGTGAAAGGATAACTAGCGCCACGGAGAAAATTTGAACTAGTCGATTAACTGTCAAACGGCCCTATTCGGCAGGCTTTATAAACCCCGTTTTGAATCAACGCAGGCGACGCTTTAAACAAGGCCAGCTAAATTAAATATTACACATTAAGGCCTTACCACTTTATTTAGCCAAGACGCAATTACAAAGGACGATGGCGCCATTTGCGGTGAACTATACATTTTTTAAGGGAGAAATGTATAGTTCACCTCAAATGGCGCCACCGTTGTTTCTAAATGCGTCCTGGCTAAATAAAGTGGCAAGGCCTTAATATGTAATATTTAATTTAGCTGGCCTTGCTTTAACATTCAGTGCGCTCTCGCTGCACGCGCCAAATATAAACTAACGCTTTTAATTATTTAATAATAAAATTATTTATTCAATACTAATAACTGCTTCGCTGATTGCGCCCTCCGAGGCTTGCGCCCCTGGCGCGTGCCCCTGTTGCCAGGCCCTAGCTACGGCGCTGCCAACTTGATATAGGCTTTGCTGTTTTTGTAGGTTGTTTGTACAATCCGATTGCTTTCAATGTATTTTCTAGTACTTGTTCATGTACATATTCAGCTACATCGAATGCTTTTTTGAAATCTATTTGTGTAATGTAAATCTTGATATTTATTTTAATTTTATGGCCCATTGCTTTCTTTTGGGACAGAGGAGCATGCTGGTACGTTAGCGTATGAGGTATTACGGGTGCAATGCACAATCCGGCCTGACTATAGTGACTATGGGGGTTACGCCATTTGATCCTGAATACTGCACGATCTGTATATGTGTGTACGTGTAGGATCTTGTATTATTATTATTAATATGGTGCCCAACGTCGAATGGTCACCAGGACTTAATACCAACCTCCAGACTACGGGAAAAACCTTCCCATCGGGAGATTCGAACCAAGGACTAACGTTACGCTAGCCTGAAGCTCTACACTACGCCACTTTGGCTTCAAATCTTGACATTAAAATTCGGTCTTTTTCTGTAACCTGATTAATTACGTGTATGCGATCTAGAGTGGGATAGTATCCTCGAAAGCCAGTTTGACCATGCTGTTGGTGAGCGTCTAATGTTTTATGTAGGCTGGAATATAATATACAGGGTGTCCCAAAACGTACCGGAAATATTTCAAGGATGAATTCCAGAATTCCAGATTTATTTTGTTGTTAGTACGTCATTGAATATTTTCCATAATTCATTTATAACCTGATGTGCCTTTTTTTGATGAATTCGTTTGGTATGTCATCATCACCAGCTGCTTTCCCATGTTTTAGTTTTCTGAATTACCCTGTAAAATAATTCTCATCACCTCATTGTAAACTTTTCATCTACAATCCGTTAAAGCTTAATAAGTATGTTAATTTTATAGTTTATCACTAACCGATTGATTAATTAAATAATTAATCAGCACAGCATGCTGGAAGTTTCAATTGCAAAAAACCACGGTCTCTGCTTTCGTTTTTGTAAATACAAATGGGAAAAATTTTAAAACGCCCTTTTGTGGTATCGTATTTACGATGCTATTGATATCGTAAATTGGGAATTCGAGTGGTAAGCGAATACGAAAATAAAAATAAACAGTCGACTGAGGGCTGCAGATTTCATTTACACATGTAGGTGCGGTATAGTAAAAATGCTGGTGTCAAAACGAAATAAAAGATAAACAAACAAAGCGTAAATGCGTGTATTTCCGCAATCCTGTCGTTAGTGGGTCGAAATCGGATCGAGTTTCACTTTTGGCAGGGTGATAGGATGATGCGGCTTGAAAAGGTCGAAAGGGATGCGAAAAGATATTCTAATCAGGTTCCGATGGGATCGTCTTAAGACAATAGCGCGTTAGGACGGGCATATCAGAAAAGTGACACGTAGAGCGAAAATGGAAGGTAAATTAGTTTTCGAATCGAACCGCGGAATAAATCACAGAGCTCTCTCCTCTCGGGATAAGAGCGACGTCGGCTGTCTAGATCATACCTCCTCTGCTTTATAACACGGCGCGCCCCCGTCGAAGACTTTAGCACAAATCACACTTTTAACTAAATAAATGCGCTATTTGCACGCAACCCGAATTAATCGTTAATCTGCATTAAGCCTGGCAGCTAAAGAGTTGCCCAAGTCGTTACTCCGAGGTGAGAATCCGTTCCGTATTTATTTCGTATTTTATTCAAACGAGCTGCGTGCCATCGGGAATAAACTACATTAAAGTTGATTATTTTTGCCAGGAAATTGTGTTGATGATTTATTAAAATTTGGTTATGTTCCTCGAGGGTAATTAGGGCGTAATTAAGCCGAGTTAGGACGACTGCATTTTATTTAACAAACCCGTACTAACCCTTGCTTAATTTCATCTGGTCGCCCTTTGTAATTTCTCTATCGAAATAATACAACTTCTGCCGTTGCCTAGAATCAATTAGATGTAAATTTTGACTGGATACCGAAAGGTACGGCGAGATTTCTGTTATTAATTAATTTAGTCCGCGTGTCATTCATTCCTGGTTTATTAGATTTTGGCCCACACGCCATACACTCTTCAACACAACATATTTCTCCGATTCATTTTGGAATATTGATTCCATAAAGTAGAGACGCAACATGCCGTGTCATTTCTAATAACAGTTTGGCTCATTTTTTATTTTCTGCCTATATTATTTCTTTATGTAGATGTAGACTATCAATTCCGGTGATGTATTTTCGTTACCTTAAAAGGGAATTACTTTTATACTGCCACGAATTCAAACCGACTGTGACTGCTTTCCTATATCAATTTTGACAGTCACGTGTTTAAGTAATTTCACATCTAAAAAATTTATAAAACGTAGCATATTTTATTAAAGCAATTATTGCAAACGTTTAAATATTATACGAGAAACTTATTTGGTTATCATACTGGCACTGAGGCTAAAAACAGAAAAACTGCATCCCAATGCGATCTCATTTCATTTACAACTTTCATCTGAAAAAGCTAACTTTATTTGATGCGCAAGATTTCACACTGGATAAAAATGAAATAACTTAACCTCAAAATTGCTGGAACTAGAAGCGTTCCATTTCTCACGGAATTATGTAATATCTGTCCAAACCAATTTGAATACAGAAAATATACAATCTTTAATATTAATCCAGAGTTGTAGAAAAACGCTAATTATTTGATAAAACCAACTGATTGTAACGCTATATAATTGCTATTAATTTATAAACTAAATAACACACGCAAACTGTTGTAATTGGCAAAAGATTGAAGAAAACATCATGGTTTTCCAAAACCACAGAAAACAAAATGTAAAAATAAAATACGAATTTAGCATTGTAAACAATGAATAAAATATGTGTAGCAAATGTCAAACACAAAAACAAACCTTGTAGAAAGAGTTCAAGGTTAATAATCGATTAGAGCCTGAAAGTCACATTAAAATTAAATAATTAATAAAGTCCTGTGTTTCCTGTACACAACAATAACCGTTATTTACTTTATATAATTAAATAAAGGTGAGTTGCGTGCCTGCAAAAGCTGAAGTTTACCTTTCTCAATGGTACAAAAAGGGACTAACTTAATTATAGTTTGTTAGATACTTAACAGTTAGTTTCAGTTACAAACGTGAAACTCATATTTATTTAAATTTATGTTAGTTAATTATTTCAATATCCTAATATGGACGAAGCTTCATTGTTATCAGATTAAGGAATGTCAAAAACTGAGTTCAGAGTTTGTTTTGCTCCTTAGACATAAATTCTTAACAGCGGGAATTGTCTATCCTACTTATTTGTTGTATGCGAAGTGTTAATGTAAAAAAACAGATTACTTTGCTTCAGACGAAAACAATATTATACAGGGTGTCGATTTTGAAAAGTCGAGCGTGACAGTTCTTAAATAGGCAACACAAGCATCTTTGTTTTAATTACAGTTTTAAATTTTTTTAAAATCATTATTGAGGTATTTAAGCAATTCACACTATGTGACACAAACCAATTGATTAAATACTGCAGTGGGTACCCTGATGTTAAGTTAACTCAAAAAAAAACAACGAAATTTCAGCCTCTCTCAAAGCACTTGGCTACCCGTCTTTAACAGCACGCATTTTATTCATGAAATAATTTATACAGAGATATTTAGCTACGTTTCTGCACAATAAAGTTGTTCCTAATAAAAACAAAGGCGCTTTCCTAAACCCATAAATTACTGCAAACATTATTGCAATTGATGCATGTAAATATAACTTTAATGATCTGTTTTAGGTCACAACATGATTATAACTGTTTAAAAATAGGACTTTTAGCACGGTGCTTGTATACTGAAATGTATATTTTTACATAATAGATTTTCTCCAGGAGTTTTAACAATCAACAATATTCTGTGCTGTGTTAAAGAAAATTCATTCTATTGTGGTCTATTGAAAAGCATCCTTTTGAAAAAGCGTACTTTGATAATGTTAAGGTAAAAATATCTACACTACACAGATAGATACTTGTAAGGTATTCGTTATTGTTACGGGATTTCTATAAATAATTTAACGGCACACATTTTTCTTTGTATTTATAGATCCATGTCATGGATAAATGGAGGGATTATAGCAACACAGTTATCTGAACAGAACAGTCATTGAGTTGACAGTATTGAAATTGCAAAGGACAAATTTTAGATGAATTATCTGCGTGGGAAGTTGTACAAATCAACTTGCTTAGAAATGTAATTTTGAAAAACCAATGAGAATATACAAATCTACAAGGAAAAGAGAGAGAAAGCGAAAGAAGAATAAATTAGAAAAATTGAAAAAAGGCAGCTGGCAAAAATCATTACATAGGAAAGAACAAAAAATTTTGGAAAACAAGACAAAAGATGGAAGTGGAAAAGTGGAACATCAAACATTATAATAATGAAATAGAAACGACAAAAGAAGGAAAATTAAAAGCAGGGAAGGAATTTTTTATTAAGAAATAGAATATGAACAGACAAGTGGAACCGAACAACTAGACGAAATTAAAGAGAAAGGGGAAGAAGAGCGAATACCACAAGAAGAAATTGCAGACAGTTGAAGATAGGAAAACCGAGCGAAGAAGACCAAATAACACAGAAATGATAAAGTGTGGAGGAGCAGCAGCGGAAGAATGGGTTTGGAAGATTTGTAAGTTAACATGGAACAATGACAGAATACCAAAAGGAAATATCATATCACAAGAAGAAGTTGTAAAAGCAATAAGAGAGTTGAAGGTAGAAAAGGCGAGCGGAGGCGACAAAATAACGCCAGAAATAATAAAGTGGGCAGGAGCAGCAGTGTAAGTTAGCATGGAACAATTATTATACAGAGTGCCAAAAGATTTTGAGAAGAACATAATTCTACCACTATACAAGAAGGGAGGGAACTATCGATAAATTCGTGTTTAATGTTTACACAAGCATAATCGAACGGAAGTTTAGAAGGGACATGTTAGGAGAGCATACAAAAGAAGAAGACAAATCCAAGATAACATCAGCATAATAAGGAAAATAATAAAAAAAAAAAACAGTGAAATTATGATAGGTACGTTTCTGGCCATTTATTACTCTAAGTTGGCCTTTCAACATGGTATATAGAAGAAAATTCTAGGAAATATTAAAATAATGTAAAGTAGACAGTAAATTAATAAGTCATAAAAAGTATACAAGAAACAGTGATAGGATCGGTAAGAACTGAAGGAGCTCTAAAAAATCAACGACAAGGAAGTGAAACAAGGGCTCAGGCCACTTTTTTTAATGCTATAAAAGCAACTTCAAGGAAGATACAGGAGCTAGTTAATATATGAGATGAGGAATGAAGGAGTATGAGGATGGAGATTAATGAATTCGAAGACGGTTAGTGTCAATGTTAAAAGATGTTCCAGGTTGGAACCGTGTCATTGTTGAGAAAGAAGAAGTCAAAGTTTCTCCCACTTTCTTATGGATCTTCATCAGGAGGAGAAAGGGGACACTAGAAGAGCACAGCAACTGAATGACTCAACCACGCCAAAGGCGAAACTCTTTTACCCAGAAGAACAGCACGGTAACTCAACTTCTAAACCAAGCCAGAGGCGAAACCTTTCTGAAGAAAAACAGGAGAATGCAACGACTGGAGGGGGCGGATCTAGTAGCGATAGCAGACTTCTATATGCCTGATAGATGATTTTAATAGCCTCACGTATTTTCCAGTTGAAAAAATGAGAAACACTGGCGATGATCGAAGATTTTTCAAACAATATCATGATGACGTTCAGCAAACCGCTGAATGTGAGAGAAGACCTGATTTTGTGTTCACAGGTACGTGTGTGTACTGAGCAACCAGTTTCTCCAATGTACACCAAACTACGAGAACAAATTCTTCTTTCTCAACAATGATGCGATCCCAACTCAGAAGACGTTCTTTTAACGATGGAGATTTAGGTCGCAAAAACTAAAATAATGATGATGAATAAAAGCAAAGAGCAAGAAAAAGAAAGAAACTATAATACAGAAGATAATGTGCAGGAAGAAATCGTAACACTAGATTATCTGGGCATGGTAAATAGCCAGAAAATAGAATGGGAAATTGCAAATCGGGGTAAGAAAGCTACGAATCAATTGGGTACTTTCCATTTCTTTCAATTTTCGTTATATTCATGTTTCTACGCAGAAACATACGCCACTAACGGCCTAAACATATTAAAAACATGTTTATTGAGAGTTTTTTGGCAAAAATCGCTTTAGAAAATTCCTTAAAATTGGCTATTTCAAACCCGCTTCCGAAACTGTCGTGACGTCACCGGCCATATAAATGACGTCTACTACCTTGTTTTAACGTGGTTTCAACGTAATAGAGATCGTCCCCGTGTCTTATTTCGGTGTTTGCGAATTTTTTGAGTAAAAAATGGCATCAGTTGGTTTTGTGAAAGCCTCATCCAACAATTTACCATCTGTAGATATGTTTATGGTGATGGAATTCATCAAAAATGATGAGCGGTTCAAAAGCTGGCACAAAACACCACTTATTTTGCTTACTCTCCATTTGTGTTGAATGTAAATAAAAACGACTGAATTACTTTACAAAAAGGCGAACAAATACCACAGGAAACACGAAATAAACCATACGAACTGTGGGACAGCTGTGTAAAGATATGGCCGGTGACGTCATGTCCAACGTTGATCGCGCTGTCAAGCGTTTACGCGGGAAGTTTTTAGTTTTGAACTTAAATAATTTTTTTCTTCAAAAACTCAAGCTGTATTGTTTTTTTAATTAGGTTTTGGTGATATGCTACTAATAATCTAACGTTTGAAACACAATTTGAAAAATGAGAAAACACCCAATTGATATTTGGGAAAAATGAAGTAGAAAAGGATTTCCAACGCTATAGTACAGTGGAAACATGGAATTTGAAAGAGAAACATGAAAGCAGAATAACAACAACTGAAATGAAATTTCTGAGAAAAGTAGCGAGGAAAACCAAGATGCAGAAGCGGAGATATAAGAAAAATTGTAGCGCTGGAGCCGATAGTTGAGGTGTAGAAAGAATACAGCTGAAATGGTTCGGACGTATATGCAGAAAGAAGGAAACAATATTAACAAGAACGATAAATGTGATAAAAGTGAGGGGAAAGAAATCAGGAAGGCCCAGAAAAACAATGGGGATAGGTTGAAAGATACAGGGAAAAAGAAAGGCAAAATTTGGGAGGAGATTACCTACGTGAATGATATTAGACAAGAAAGGGCTGAATGAGGTGGATAGATGCAGGAAATAACACACGTGCATCTTGAATAGACCCCGAAAGGCATAAGGAAGAAAGGGAAGAAAAACATCGAGCAAAAGGGGAAAATGTTGCAAAATATTTATCGATTTCTGCATTTGGCGGAGGCGCCGAGGTTGTAAAACGCTAATCCTATAATATATTCGATGAAGTATTGTTTCTTAAATTTTTTTAAATAATTTATTAGCAATCTATTAATTCAGGTAACTTTTAAAAAGTTGTGATGTCCTGTTGTGAAAATAAAATTTTCATGTAAGTAACCCATAGATTCAAAAGTTAATTAACGTTATACTTTTTACAGAACGAGTCTGCTGAAAACGAATATTTAATAATAAAAAATGAAGTGAAAGTAAAGAAGAACAAAACCGTGAAGTTTTCAAGAAGAGTTCACATTACTGTTTGATAAAACTTTCTCTACAAACTCGCAAAACGTCGAGACTAGCTCTATAACACGGTGTGATTTATGAATAAAATCTTTTCTATCAGAAAAGTTAGAAAAGCTTTCCAAGATTTTAATCAAATAACGACCATATTTCAAAGGCATCGTCGTAACAGTAAAAATTAGTTCAACGCCCTTTTCTAAATTTATTTGTAAAGCTGTGTGACCCCGGTCACTTTTTTGTTAAGGTTGACCGAAAATTCGAAGGTAAAATTCACGCGAATGCTCGACGAAGAGGCATCAAATGAAAAAAGTGCTTTACACCACTTCTGATCTGAAATGGCTCTCGAGTTAATAAATTCGCTTGGTAATATAAAATTTGCATCGAATTTAATATCTATACTGTCAGTTTCAGTGGCCGTTAAATATTTAAATATGAACGAGGGCATTGGCGACCACTTAGCGAAGCCCGATCAGCATTCTGGCGAGAAGATATTATCATCCGCAGTGACGTCATCATTTTACAAGAAGCTCTAGTTGCATCGAGGGCTCTCATCCTTCAGGACCCCATCCGCCAATCACGCAATGCCGATGAGAATCCTCAAAGATTGCGAGGCCTCTTGGTGTTATAATTATAACTCGAGTGCTGACTTGCTATTGAGTCAGCTCGTTCCCATCTCGTTTTGAGAGTTTCACAGGAAATACTGTAATGAACCAGCTTCTCAATAATACCCGATTATAAAACGACCGACCCCGATGCCCTTTCCGTAGTTTTCTTGTAGATTATGGCCACCCCTTTTAATATACGAATAATTTGAAATGTGTACTCGTCTGGAAATGGTTAGTCCTCATAGTAGTTTAATATTTTAATGTATGATTTTAGTGACGTCTGATGCAAAAAACGACTAAAAGCTATTTTCAAAACGTCGGTACGTAACTAATCCACTTATAGTTTGAACGTAGATTAAATGCTCCCCATACGAAGATAGCACTGCAAAACTTCGCTTTATTTTATTTTGTATGTGCAGTTTAGAACCGATTAACTTTTTAAAATGAAATAGGTATATCACCCTTTGGTTCATATGTATGAGTACTTAGACCTGTATTTTGTAATTATGCAATTAGCTATCCAGCCAATGATTAGGTACCGGATATGGAATTATGGACGAATAATAATCAGAGAGAAAAAAAATTCCGAATTTGAATGCATCGACCAAGATTCTTCAGAATAACTCCTTACAGTTTACAGTTTTTGATGATGCAGGAGCATTCAAGACATTTTCAGGCAATGAAAAAATAAAAACATTTATAGAGCTAAAAACCAAAGAAAATAAAATTGCATTCTGGATATGAAATGCATACTATATTAATGCATTTTAAAAGGTTTTGAAAGTAACACTGCTAACAGAATTTAATTCTGCAACAGGTATAAAAAGGGGTGGCACCTGACTATTTAATCAAAAATTTAAAACTACATTAAATACATGCAGTTTACACAAAATCACTTCGCACGTACAATCCGTTGTAGTAAATAAATAATAATACTGAAATTTTAATTATTATTCAGAAGTGCAAATTAGAATTTAAAGGCATTAATAATAATTTAATCTAATAATTCACAACCTACAATTTATGTGGCTACTTTTGGGTACATATTTCAGCAAGATAAACACTGAAATGACCATTTCTGGCAGCGACCCACTGGAAGTGTACACACCCATTTTGAAAGCAGAACGATGCAATGTGTACTCGTTACATTCTATTAATATTTTAGTGGTTTAGTTTGTTTACAAGTCTAATTTAAACGTTAAATAAATAATTAAAGTAGAGGAATTAAAGAACTGGCACGTTTAGTAGGTAACTAGCAAGCCACATAACACATTCTTATTTTATTGTCTTTCTCGTTCCTTCTTCCTTTCTCTCTTTACTTATGCTGAAAGTTTAAATATTTATTCTACAAGCATTTTTTACAAAAGAATTATAAATTTCGAACAGACAGGCAAAATGTATACAAGTTCCTGCCTGTTTTAGCGAAAACAAAAATCAATACTGTAGCAAACTTCAACTTTGTTAATTATAATTAATGTTTAATATTTCCCTCAAATATCAGAGTAGCCCTTTTTGTTGCATATTTTCCAGTGTAGTTGGTAACTGCTACGTAGTTTGTAAACAGGTAAATATCAACAAACTTCATTAAATACACGACTTGTTTTAGAAAAGTTGTAAATATACTTCGAGTTTTCGACGGAACTGTTAGAACGTTTCGGCAACAGTTATGAGAGGTAAATAAAATACCTTATTTAATGTGGGTGTGAAATTCCATAGTTAAAGGCGTTGGACCGAAGTCATAAATGATTATCACGATGTCATGTCCACTCAGGCTGGCATACTTTAGGTTTAGTGCTCTTTTATTCACAATCGTCGGGACGTGATTACATTTACATATGCATAACTTAGTGTGATTTTTATCTTGGAGATGGGATGAAGTATGAATTTCCTTATGTCCTTATAAACGGTAATAAACCAATGATACTAGTATTTGTAATAAACGTTTAAACTGGCAAATTCTTAGAGTAAAATATAATAATTCTTAGTTTAAGTTTAAAAATTATTATTTTCAGGGTATACGTGTGTACTATCCTTTCACGGAATTACATCTCAAAGGCATATAAAAAATAAAATATCAGATTTTGGTGCTAAAAAAAAATCAGTAATACGGAAGTAGATAATTATATTCAGCCAAAAAAATAGAAAGAAAATACAACTAAATGATATAAAATTACAGGAATAAATAAAAAAAAAGTAAAAGTAAAATCAGGCAATTCAAGTTAAGAAATAATTACAGGAACAGGTAAGTAAAAAAAGGGAAAAGTAAAATCTGGCCTTAGTAAGATATGAATTCGAAGGCTTCCACGGAGGGAGCGGAACCAGTAATAATAGCGGATTTCTATACAGGGTCCTGCAGCTCACCTCCCGTCTTATGTAGCTCATTTATTAATAGACATAGAATTTTTATATATCGCAGACGTTATCTGTACTCGAGGGCGCATTTCAGGAAAATATTTTTGATTATACAGGATGTTCTCAAAAAGTGTGACGTCATTATGATATATTTTTTTAGATTACACGCCCGATATTTTTTTGCATATTTGGGTTCCTCTTGTGGTTACCTACATACCCCTAAAATTTTGTTGAAATTGGTTCAGCGATTTCAAAAAAAAAAAAAAAATAGATAAAAAACTGTTTTGCACTACTGACTTTAAAACTTGATAAAAGATAAAAATAGTGCCTCGTTAATAAAATTAAACGAGGTACTTATTAAGTAAGGTAATATCAGTTTCGTTAACCTAGTTTGGTTGATCCGAATTATACAGGGTGTCCAAAATGTAGTGTCAAACTCTTCAAATTTTAAAGCAATTTATTTCGCTTATTTTCAATTGGAGCCCCTGTATATTTTTATGTAATTCGATGCTAAATTAAAAAATAAACATTTTTTCTAAATACAACCCTATCAAAATTCCTAACACATTAAAAGTTATTCTGCGAAAACTCGTTTTGGTAACAAACTATTCCAATTAATGCCTATTAATATTAACGGATTTTGACATAATTTTGTAATTACAATAGTAGATTACGTGCCAAGTGCAGAAAAGTGGATTTTTACTAGACGAGTATGGCAGGTTTGAGTACGAGCGATAGCGAGTACTTAAATGCCATACTATTTTTTCGCATTTTATATTTTCACATAAAAAGTTATCTAAATTTATTGAGATACATTCTGAATAAAATTAATAAAAACACTGAAAAAAGTAGGCGGATTCTCGATAACATAGTAATCTGACAGGAACTGTTTTTGACATAACAGAATTCAATTCAAACAAATAAATACATTTTTTTTGGAAATCTAATTCCGAAATGGACTTGAGTGACGAAAATAACTTGGAAAACCATTCAGAAGATATTTTAAATGCTGCCCGAGAAGCTGTCAAATTGCATTTTAATGAAACCTGACGTTGCTATGCAGTAATGGTTGCTATACTGTAAAGTGACCCATTACTTCACGATTTTGAGTGTACTAATGTAATACATTAGTGTATGAAACGTGAAAAAACATATGATATCAATAAATTGTTTTTCAATGCCACCTTTTTTCATTGAAATTACTATTGGAATAGTTTGTTACCAAAACGAGTTTTCGCCGAATAACTTTTAATGTGTTAGGAATTTTGATAGGGTTGTATTTAGAAAAAATGTTTATTTTTTAATTTAGCATCGAATGACGTAAAAATATACAGGGGTTCCAATTGAAAATAAGGCAAATAAATTGCTTTAAAGTTTGAAGAGTTTGACACTACATTTTGGACACCCTGTATAATTCGGATCAACCAAACTAGGTTAACGAAACTGATATTACCTTACTTAATAGGTACCTCTTTTAATTTTATTAACGAGGCACTATTTGTATCTTTTATCAAGTTTTAAAATCAGTAGTGCAAAACAGTTTTTTATCTATTTTTTTTTTTTTTTGTTGAAATCGCTGAACCGATTTCAACCAAATTTTAGGGGTATGTAGGTAACCACAAGAGGAACCCAAATATGCAAAAAAATATCGGGCGTGTAATCTAAAAAAATATATCATAATGACGTCACACTTTTTGAGAACATCCTGTATAATCAAAAATATTTTCCTGAAATGCACCCTCGAGTACAGATAACGTCTGCGATATATAAAAATTCTATGTCTATTAATAAATGAGCTACATAAGACGGGAGGTGAGCTGCAGGACCCTGTATATCTGATAGATAATAACCAGTGTCACGACTCAAGTTATTAGGGGTCTTGATGATTTCAATGGCCTCACGGATTTTCCTGTTGAAAAAATAAGGGGCATTGGCAATGATCGAAGATTTTATGACCAGTGTCGTGATGATGTTCAGGAACAGCTGAGTGTGAGAGAAGACCTGATTTCAAGCAATGTTTGTGTTCACATATACGTGTGCGGACTGAGCGACCAGTTTCTCCAATATACACTAAACCACAAGAACAGGGGATGCTATAGATGCCTCTTAATAATAAGGGTTAAGGCTTATATTTTGCTGAAGGGAGTATCTGTGACACTTTTGGAGGGGGTTTCTTACCCTACATTCGCCAAGTTACTGATCGCATAGGTATGATTCTCAAAAAACATAACATCAAAATCATCTTCAAACCCCTTCCAAAAGTGTCACAGATACTCCCTTCTGTAAACGATAAGCCTCAACCCTGTTGATGTTATAGTTATTATATTAATGTTATTTACCGTTTGTTATTTTATCATGACTTATTACTATACAATATACGTTTGTGTACTAGTAATCAATAAAAATCTAATCTAATCTAATCTAAGCCTTAAGTGACAAAAAGCGGTGTGTAACAAACACAAGAGACAGCAAACATCATATTAGAGAAGTTCGATAGATAAATAAAGAATAATTTATTTAAGCAAATCTAATAATTCAAGAAAATATGTTCTTTAAGGCCTGGCCATATTTTATAAAAAGAGCTAGGAAAATGTTATAATGCAGACGACCAGATCTTAAGGAGATGGGAAGACCATCTCCAAGAATTGAACCTAAAGGAAGCTAAGAATAAGAAAAAATGAAAATACCAAAACGAAAACAAAGTGATTATTTTACAACTAAGTACAAAAGTATTCTAACAAATATGGAATCAGCTGTTAAAACTCCATCAAAGGCGCAAATTTGTTCGACCAATCAAAAATGCATACAAAATACAAAATTATAGAGGAAACAGTATTGCTTTGACGACTAATATTCAAAATGCTGATCAAAGGGGCATTATAAAAATATATATTATTATTTCACAAATCAATACCAGATCAAACATTTTCCCTAATACAAACAATGGAAAAGTGTTGTGAACATGAAACAACACCATAATTGCTTTTTGTAGGCTCAGAACTAATCATATCGTTATAAAACAAATGAACTATGCGTTATACACAGAGACAAATTAGCTAAACTAATACTCCGGCGTGTAAAATGTCGCGTTGGTAGCGGGCCTCGGTGGTTAAATGCAAAATTACAAGCTGAATCTTTAAAATAGTCGCGACCTCCTATTATTTTTTAGTTGCAAAAAAGTAATAAAAGAGAAATAAAGACTATTTTAAACTAAAATGAAAGGAGAGGGAAGTGTAGAGGATAATGTATGCAGCAATAATATAGGATCATCATGAACGAAGCAAGATTATACTAAAAATTTTGATTGCTCTTTGGTTAAGATTGACAGAAATGTCTGCAGGTAAGATTAAAAACTACCAAGAAAAGAAAAATTTGAAAGAGAAGGTTATAGAAAACAACACAAGAAAATAAGATAGGAAAGAAGTGTATTATACCAAAAGAACAAATCATAAGTTATATGAAGAACATAACCATACCGAAAATAATACAAAAGGATAAAATGTAAGGGAAGATCCTACAAAATCATATTATTGCAGGAACAATGAAAAGAGACGAACTAAACCGAAAAGAAGACTATAGAAAGTTAATCTTGAAAAACGCAAGTTTAAAATTGAAAACGTTGGCAAATAACTCGTAACCATGGAAAAAAACCCTGGATTTAATTTAAAAAAATGCCTTTAACAACTAAACAAGAAGGCAGGATGTTAAAAGTAAAGAAATTAAAAGCAACCTTATTGTTTTTTAAATTCTGTAAGAACAATTTGCAACTGTAAGAGCTACTGGCGCTTTACACAGGGTGGATTCTCTGATCATAATTTTAGAATTGTTACGGTAAAGATTTTTAACATTATTGCATTAATTAATCGCTTTTACCAACCTAACATAACATAACAAAGGAAGCAATATTTCAGTAGTTTCACAGAAAAGACTATTTCTTAGTTAGAGAAAATGCTTATAAGAATATTGTTTCAGCATCGAACTGGAGCCAGGAGGGCCTATCGGGAAAATTCCTTAGAGTCTACATATACGAACACCAAATTTCAGTCCTGGAACCTGGAATTCTTCAACGTATAGAACACTGCCTATTTTTAAGGAAATCACCTGGAAAACCTTGAATTTCAAGAAGATTCAACTTTGAAGTAATAAGTGACCTGAAATTTCTCTTTTTTCAGGTAATCCAATATGTTCAGCTTGAAAAAATTCAGCTTATGTCCGAGAAAATTACCGAAAAGCCTTGAATATTCCTATAATTGTTTAAACTCGTTTTTAAATGGCAATACCAATAACATTCATAAAATAATAATTAAATTGTTTTAGTCGTAAAAAATCTATTGGAATTCCCTACATTTTCAGCGAGCCTAAGAACATTCAGCCTGAAAAAGCTCAGCTTGAATTTGAGTAAACTCCTGAAATTTCTAAAACTTTTTTAAATTGGTTTTTTTTGTTTTAATCAGGGAATAAATAGTTTACTCCAGAAAAAAATCGCCCGAATTTCCTTATATTTTCGGGTATCCTCGGAACATTCGATCTGAAGAACTGAACCTATGATCGAGGAAACTCGTAAATCTTCCAAAAATGTTTAAACGATTTGTTAAATAAAAATACCAACAATTTTTATTAGCTAAGAAGTAATCGATTTATTCCTGAAGAAGCACCTGCAACTTTCTAGATTTTGAGGTAACCTAAGTACATGTGATCTGAAGATGTCAGATTATGTTTCAGGAAACCAGTGAAGAGTACTGAAATTTCAGAAAATAGTTTCAACTTCATTGTAAATAAAAGATATTGTTTTACTGCTAAAAATCGATTTAATTTCTATGTTTGTACCCGAAAAGCTCAAATTTTGTTGAAAAAGCTCCTGAAGAACATTGAAATTTTCCAAAATTGCTAAACTGGTTGTTTTAAATAAGTATGTGAATAATTTTTCTTAGCTAGGAAACCAATCGTTACATCTGAAAGCATTCGCCTGCATTTTTCAATTTTTTAGGCATGGTGATGATGATGATGATGAATATTTTAGCCTGAAAAACCTGTTCCTAATCTTAAATTAGTTTTTCCTTGTTTTCAGCCAACGTATGCAATCTGAAAAATGCTGTAGTTTAAGCTTAACTTCCTGAAAATGCCTGTATTATTAGGTTAATAACAAACTTACTTTTAAATTAACAAATGAAAACCGAAAATTTTTCCTTCCTGAAAACTTAATTTCGGGAGTTTAGTCCAAATTTTTTGCGACGATTCCAAAGTTGTTACCCCTGCTGGCCCTGAAAATAAAACAAGAAAATCTTGAAAGAAACGCAAACTTTTCTTACTTAAAATTCCATCTGAAAAAGAATATTCCGTTTTTCTGTAGAGTTAATATTTTCCCCGAATATTTTTATGTTAATTTCCATCGGATGTATAAAATTAATTGAAAATTTCATAATTTTAAGATTCATTTCGCAAATTACAAAAATGATTGTTTTATTCTGAAAATGTTCACCTGAAAACTGCGAACAAACTTTCAGTTAACAACCTGCGAGTTTTAGAAGCCGAATTTTTTTAATTTTGGTGTTTGCGGTAGTTATATGACCAAGAGGAAGACCACAGATTCGGTAGCCGGATGCGACTGGACGGAGAAAGCCAGAGATCGGGTCAAATGGCGAGAGGTAGAGGAGGCCTATGTCCAATATTGGAATGAAAAGGGCTAGAAAAGCAAGAAGAAGAAAAGATATGTTCGCTAGAGAAAAGCTTGAACGTCAAGAAAATTGAAGGCTGAAAGTTGACTGCCCCCGGGGTCTCTGAAAAAGTTGTATCAATCCAACTGGTTTCAATATACAATTTTATTTATTATTTACGAGCAAAGGCTTAGTTAAGTAAAAAATTGAGTTAAAGGTTAGAGTTTGACATGTACAGGCAACTTTCAGTTTTTCAAAAATTGCACCATTTCGCTATAGAAGATATGTGTAATTTGAACTTGTTCTTAACTTGCTGAAAGCTTCAAAAGGCCCATTATTTAATTATTAAATTGTCTTCAAAATGAAAGGCCATTATTGGTGATTAAATTCATTTTTTAGCAAATGTATTATCTTTCAGGAAGGCAACTTGAGTTTCTCAGGTTTCTTAAGCTGAAACTTTAAACCCTAAAAAGAACACACACAGTCATTTAATGTTAATGGCAATCTCTATGTTATATTTTTATTATCTGCTTATCCAAAATAAATAAATGTTTTTGCAAATGCCAGTTTAATAAATGACGTGCAATACATGAAAAATAATCAGACTGAGGTACACGAATGTTTCATGTGACAGGAGGGCCACATTTTGGGTATTTAGTGAGACCCGCAGGTCCTTTTGCAGATTGTTTGGAACTCTAACCCGATACTGTATTCTTTTAACAAAATGTTCTACCTACATCGGTTTTCAAACCAAATTTTCTGTCTCACCGATAATAAATTGCGAACATTTTATTTAATAAAGGTTTTTTATTTCAGGTAATATAATATTCCAGCGTAAACATTTCCATATTATTCGTTATACAGAATTTGCAGTATAACAAAACGAATTCATAAAATGTAGGTTAGCGTGTAAATTTTACGTTAAACGTTATACCATTATGCTCTTTGAGTATACATAAAAACATTACATAATAACAAAGCGGTTAGGTAACAAAATCGCCGTCCTGATGAAACGTATTACGGCTTTGCATCAAAATCGTTTCATAACAAAATGTACAAAGACTGGCAAAAAATTCCATACAACAGAATACAAACGTGTACAAAACATAAGCAGCGGACATATGAAATGGGAATTAATAAATAAAAATGTTCCGTATCCTTTTAACCCTTCTACTACAAGTTTTTTCTGTTATAGTTAAAAAGACGGAATTACAACCATCTGTTTGTAATTAAGTTCTGACTTTTACCTGCTATGCAATTAATGAATTATGAGCTTTAGTGTAGCTGCACGCGAGAATCTCATAGATTGTCTAGAAACGCAGTGGTAAATATAAAAATGTTCTCTACCTATTTTTGTAATACTAGCTACTTACTATTATGTGTGCCATGTTAAAGTTATATTAGTAACAAGGTTTTTATATGCTGCTACCACGATTAACAGGTTGTAATAGTTGAATTCATTTTCGTATATTACTGAAGTGTAATTTTACCAAGCTGTATAAATGATCTATCATTAACTATTGGCACGAATTCTACAGTATGTCCCTCGGGTCAGAAACGAGAGATAATGGCATTAGAGTTATTGTCGCGTGAAAACGCCTTAACGTAGACAACCAGTTGAACTATTCTATTGGACTAAATCAAATATCTATTTCAATTATGTATTCTTAGTAATAATTAATTATAATTATTAATTGTTATTTAGATTACTATAACTACATACTATAACTACATACTTTCCTACCATTCAGGCTGCCTAAATTCAAGCATCTTCAAGAACTCCTCTTAATGCCCCTGGCTTCTTTATTTTATGTTTCTGATTTACGGTTTATTTATAAAGGTTACCTCATTTTTAGTGCCTTGTACTACCCCTAAAAGCTTGTTTGTGGCACACCGATACATTTTATATATGCGCTAACGCTTACCATTTACAAATCGCCCGTTTTTTGTTAATTTTTTGATAGAAGAGGAAACAAATGTTTAAGGTAAGGTTTTACTCATCAGCCTTCATTATTACCATACACATACAGATTAACTTTTTATTCGTACCATGGTTTGCTTTGATTCCATTGGTTCTTTTTATACTAGTTCATTCTTCTGAGCTTTCGTAATGTTGATGCACCTTTTCTTTCTCTTATAACGGAAGCTTGGACGAATGGCCTATTACTAACTCAAAATTATGAGTTCTGTGAGCCCTCTTTGCACGTATGCTTGGCAGGAGGTTAACCTGACCCATCAAGGTAACGGTTTTTTCGACTATTGGAAATTTTCTTGACTTTGTTATTTCCATTGCCAAGTTTCGATAAATGTTACTATTCCTGACATACCGGCAATAGCAAACTTTAGTGTTTTTTTTCTCTCTGGATAATGTTGATATTAAATTGAAAAATTAACGTCTGGCAACTATTAAACACTTTGGATTAACGACCGATTTAACAGACAAATTAAAACAATAAAAAACTTTAATACAAGTTTAATTCATAACGTGACGTTTCGATCTTGGTTTTAGATCCTTATCAAACTATAACAATAATTAAAAATTAGTCAAGACTAGTCTTTTCCTGGTTTGTGACAATAATTTTCGCAACCTTCCATTGGGCCGAAACATGGTTTAACCTTATTACCGCGTTATACAATAAAATTATATCTTCTTCAGTAATAAGGTCATATCCCGGCGATCTTCATGCATTAAAATCATATCGTATGATATTACGAACTTCATTTACTGTGAATTTCCTGATTTCCTCTTCTTTGGTCACTGGACTAGGACACGGTTCAAAAACTTTCTTTAAATGTTTAGCGAATAGACCGGCTTCTTCTTGACTGCTTCTGGCGTACTTATTGTTTTCCATTTTTATCGGTAGAATGTGTTGATGTGGTTTTTTAATCTTCGTTATTACTTTCCACAGGGAGTAGTCCGTTGATTCGGTTGTTAAAAAAGCTCGTATTCAGGTACCTATATTGCTATGTTCCGTTCTTTTCCTATGAGCGCTTTTAGACCTGTTGCGGCTTTTAGTTTTGCTTTGTCTTGGGATGCGTGTGTTCGTTGGCATGTTTTACGAAATTTTCTTTTTTCCATGATTTTTACTTTAAGGTTTCTTGGACAGTCAGTTCATTTTTCTAGTGTGTCTTTGTATGGTACTGTCTCCCAGGTTGCTTATTGTATTTTTGGATTCAGGTGATGGATTGCCTCTTTTAAGTCATCTGTGGTTTTTATTGATATTTGGTTATTTATATTTTTCTAAATTTGCGATCTCAATAGTTCCCAGTTTGTAATTTTGTTATGCAGTGTGCAAGATTTCGTTCTTCAAAGAAGCTGAGCACTTGAGCACTGAATGACAATCAAGGGAAAAAGATCGGATGTGAGTTCTAAGCTTGAATTGTTGTACATTCCATGACGATAACTTTCATCAAGCAAAAGTCTATGACATCGGGCATTTTTCTACGATCGGACGAAGGCCAGTTGCTAGTGGGATTAGTGGATTTCTTATTATAGCCTGATATAGTTGTCGTTGGTATATACGATATAGATCCCCACCATGGATGTTTTGCAATATAATCCCCGCCTGGCCGTGCATCTACTACCTAGTGTGTTAAAGAACTCGATTGTTCCTCTTTAATTGTATGTTTAGGTGGGCCATATGCAGCCGCGATTGTTAATGGAACATGCCAATCTTCCACTGTGATACTGGTTGCTTGGATGTATTTCCTTCCAAATTTTTGATTTTCATAGTGTTTTATGGTTGATTTTATAATAACTGTATATCTTGTTCGTGGAACGTTGAGATGGAACTTTTTCTGTTAAACTGTGTCTCAAAATTTAACATGATGTCGATGATATTGTGTGGGATTGGAAAGGTTTCGAGTTCTTGGCTTCTTTGAGTCAAGCTATTGGGATTCCAGATCCTTATTTTGAGTTCGCAAGCCATTAATTAAGTTTGATACGAGACCTATGAGTATATTTAACATTGTATCCATTCTTGCCACCAGTTTGGACATCATTTTTTCTAGATTGTTGGTTGGTTGTTGTACCGTGGGATTCTGAGGGTGAATAGTGAATATATGTGGGTATTTGATGTTGTAGTGTATTTGTACCAGTTACTCGAGTGCCTGATTGGATTGCTTGCATGTTTATTTTTGTTCTTAATTTTGGGTATAGTTTCTGTTGTAGTTGCTTACATACTAAACAGCCTTTATAGCTTGCCAGATGATTTCCTTTGCAATTTACGCATCTCAAGTACATGCGCTTGTGAAGTGATTTCCTGCACATTTGACCCATTTAGGATTTCGAAAGCAATACTATTTTATAATATGTCTCTATCAGTTGTTTAATATTTTTCTTTTTTGTTCCAGTTTTATATGAAACAAGATCATGTTTTTTTATTATTATTTAATTGTAGGATATTTCTAATTTTTATTACTCTATGTCCTTGATCGTCTATGGCTATCGTTAGATTTTTTTTATATCAGACACTTGATGCGTGCCACCCCCATGAAAACTTTAAAAGTTTTCTCGATGTTCGATTGATCTGTGTAACACTGAGTTTTTTTGCTTTTAAGAGCTTCTATGGTAGGCAAGTATTTTTCTGATTGATTTAGTAGCATTTTGACTTCGTAATTGTTTAGTACTTTTAATGCACATTGCTTCGGCGTTATGTTATCTATAATTTTTTTAAAGGAGTGGTATTTTCTATCCCGCTAATAACTATTCGAATTTACAATTTCGTATATTTCTTATTATCAAAAATGAAAAGTGTTTATAATTAAAAGCTTTAATACAGCTTTTTTAGATTTACGGTTTTTGCTCACTTTATTAAGTCATACTACAAAGTAAGAGATTTGTTCGTTTTTATTTATAAATATTTTGAAAACACTACACCTAATGGCGATATTATCAAAGTGGCGTATAAATATAAACAAGAATAAATGAAGTAGCTAAAAGTAATGATTAATGTTTCCTTTGCCATTAATATTTCGTTAATTAAAAATATAAAATCTATTCTATATGTAAAATATAGCTGCTGAAGCCTGATATAACAAAGGCATGAAGTAGGCGTTCTTTAAGTTTGTAACATGAAATTAAACGGTAGATAAATTATATCAGAATATTAGTAGTATTTGAGATAATATTCTAATTGTTTAGGTTAAAGATTACTCTGGGGGGACTATAACCGCAGTATCTAAATTATAGGATATATTTGGCTTTGTTCAATTATCGTAATCGCATGGCCTAGAGGAGCGAGTTTAAACTAAAGGAATCCTTCAGTTAAAAGGGTTACGAATTAATTAGAAAGTACGATAGTGTAGGACGGTTCTTTACAGGAGCCAGGGATAACAAATCCTGCCGTTTATTTTTAAATTTTTTTTATATGAATTTTCTTCAGAACATAACCCAAATTGTTGGATCCATAAAATACAATATATTCTTATCAAAGGTGTATTGTTAAACGTTTGCGGTAGCGAGTTATATTGTTAGGTTCCGTTTTAAGACAGCGGATGCGTTGTAAACAATGTAGGGTAACGTATATGTTTTGTAATTTTATCATGAAAAACTAGAGTTCCTTGCTATTAGGGTCTGATGTAATGCTCGCGGTAATAAGTAACCCCAGAATAAATGGACCTGTTTTTCTCGTCCGTGCCCTAACTTGGTCTGAACGAGCTTGAGCGAGGTAACTGGGTTCCTGTTTAAAAAAGAAAAATTGCTTCAGAGTTTTATAATGATGTTATTGGTGGATCTTATTGGAATTTCGAAACTCTCTAGCACCCACTTAATTATCTACTCAATTTTCAGATTCGCTTTCTACATTATTAGCTTCCTACTCTGTTCTAAGCTCGAGATGAAATTATTTCTCGTGTGCTCGCAATTTTTCCCAAAGTAAATCTTCTAATTATTACAGTGTTTGATATTTAAAAGCGATTTGTTTGTTAGACAAAAGCGTTTTGTTAATTAACGGAAGCCTGTTACGAAGCCATTTTGTTTGTTCTAAATTTAATTTACAACTTCGCAAATCTCGATGCGGCAACGAAGAAATTCTTAAAAGGCTGCTTTTAATGAAAGATGGGAAATCCGATTGTTATTCCTCTAAAAGTAAAATTTTAATGGAAATCGCCCGATTTTAATTTCGGGTTAGAGAATAAGAATTCCATAAGAATAAGTTTATATATCTTGTTCTGTTTCATTCGGTCGAATCGTACCCACCTTTACTTTTAAAGATTTTACTACTACGCTAAGAGGAAAGTTGACTAACAATGTTTAATTTTAAACTTGGAATGAATTTAAGAGTTTGCAAACACAAATCACACATTTTCTCGTTACATTTCCTTGTCTGTGTGCATTTTACGTTAGTTTCTACATCAAAATGCATTTTAGATGTTTGCAGACGAGAATGAGATTCGCGATAGCACAATGTGTACTTATTGTTGTGGGAATGTTTAGTAAACCGCTGCTTCGAAACAATGCAGAACGAACAGTGAACAAGTAAGCCATAGATTTTTATTGCAGCTTTTTTATCGACCTGTTGATTGCCATTAAGGGCCCAATAAGCCATATTGGCGGTGAATATTTTTAAGCTAGTTTAAACGTAGGGGATAAACCAACCCTAAGGCTTGGTTTCATCCATCAGCGATATTAAAGTGGAGCACGTTTTTAGGGATGGTAAAAGTAGCGGTAGCTTACTTTTATATTCAGCTAAGTGAGGGCTTGAGTGACTATTTAAACTCAGGGTATGAACCGGCATTTAAATTGGTTTGAATGTTAATTAAAAAGGTGTCGAAGACTGCTTAGGTTTTGGATATCCTTTTTTGAAAACGAGTATAAATTCTCTTTATTTAAAGATTAAGTTTTTTCGTCAGGAGATTTATTAAATAATTTCCGAAAAAAGCGAAAGACTAAATTTATTTACAAATTTAAAATCTTTTTATAAAGAAGACGCTCCCTTTCTTCCCCTTTAAAGAGCTTCATCGTTGCGAAATAATAAACGCCTTTACGTTTCACCTTGATGTGAAATCAACTCTCTTTCCTAAATAAGCTCCCATAAATAAACTATGCAAATAAAAAGCAAATTTCATGCGAATATCGCATCAGTCACCCTTTTGCATTTGTAATGTATACTTACAAGGAAACGTTGCCAATTTTGACTCATTTATGAGGAAGATAATTTATAGAAAGTAAATTTATGTCTTAATGTCAACACACTCAAAGAACTTATTAACTGTAATGAATATTTGCTGCGTAAATCAATGCTCAAGATTGAGTTGAGGCTTATGGGTGTGTATTACACGTTATTAAACGAAAATGACTGTATAACGCCCTGGAAATTCATAAAAAATTATCGTAGCTTAATGAATATTAAGAGTTTTATTTCGGGAGGTAATTTATAAAGGACATGAAAATTTAAGTTTCTAAGTGGTTGCTCTCATCAATATTTTTTACTTACAAATTAATAATCTTCAGAGTGAAATTTCTTCTATTAATTAGTGTAGTTTTTTAAAGGTAATAATAATAATAGCAAAATATACAATGTAAAAGACAAATGCGGCACAATAATACTTAAGAAACTAACGAGTTATCAAAGTCAAAATACTCAAATGTGGAATAAAAACTGTGTATATTTGTAATTTCTATTTAAAAGGATTTTATTTAGGGTTTTTATTTTTTTTATGTGACCGGTAATTTATTATATAACTTAAAGCTTTAGAAAAACAATTAATTTACCTTTGGTGCGTATGGGAATTGCTGTAGATAGACTTCGAGAGGAATACACCTTCAACAAAAGGTAAGTTCGGTTAGTGGTTCTGCTAAAATATGTGCTGAACAAGCACTGATGGGATTCAACAGGAACACAACATATTGGTCTACCGATTAAATAAAATACCTGACCTACTGAACTTCTTCGTTGTAAACGAAAATCAATCCGACATACACCGGTTTGACTTGTCACCTGATCACTTCCCTGTTATCGTAACTATTGACACATCTGTTATGCATAAAAAATCCACACCAATGCTACTTAACGATAGAACGAACTGGGATAGCTATCGTCGGTATAGTTAGTGAAAACATAGACCTAAGAATTCGACTCAAAGAATCTGAAGAAATAGAAGTTGTTACTGGAGAACTAATAACAAAACTTCAACAAGTCGTACAACAAGCTACACCAACAATTCCACAAAAAAAACCAAATACTGACATACCAGTAGAATAGTTGCAGAAAAAATGCGACCCAGAGCAAAATGGCAATGAAGTCATACACCTACAGACAAAAATGCTTATAATCGCTTGAGTAACAGGTTGAAAAAATTACTCAGAGAAGTAAGAAATGATCAATTCGGACAATATAAATATATCTAAACTAAACTAGAAATGATAACTCCATTTGAAACTCCAGAAATCCTAACCTTGGGCCAAAAGTGAAAATAAAGAGAAAGCCAACTTGTTTACAGAACACTTGACCACATTTCTTTAACCAATAGACAACGAACTAGATCAAGAAATACAACAATATTTATCTACAATTTTAGAGCTACATTGAAATGTTAAACTATTTACTCCAAAAGAAATAACAGCTGAAATAAAACTGATAAATCCCAAGAAGGCTCCCGGTGTTGATCTTATAATAAAAGCTGAAGGAACTTACAAAAAAGGGTATAGTGTTGTTAACTTAATATATCTATAATGCCATACTTAGGCTTGGATATAGGACAAAATGTCCCCAAGCCGCACAAATCATAATAACAGGATAACTAAGAAAATAACCAACTGATGTTACATTATATCGCTCTATGAACTTACTCCCAGTAATTTCCAAATTTCTAGAAAAATTATTACTCCGTAGAATTAGTGAAGATCTACCGCCTCAAAATTAGATTTCGGAACATCAGTTTGAGTCCCGCCAGGCCCACTCCACAGTGCAGTAAGTCCATTGAATCACGCAAGTCATCAATAAAGCATTAGAAAATAAAAAAAATTTGTTCAGCTGCCTTCCTCGATATTAAGGCTGGCATTTACATGTAGTGACATTCTATTTGACGCATCTAAAGTTGCATAACTACTTAAATAAGCACGGATTTGTGTATGACTCAAAACTGTAGAGTCGTGTAATAACTGACAAGTGGGGATGCTTAAATTGTTTCTTGGATAAATACGAAATAGTTTGCCTTGGAATTATGTTTCATATTTTAAATATTTCCTATTATCTAAATTACCTAACGCACTCCATTAGTTAAGTTGCCTACACGTTACATAATGGATAGTGAGTTACAACGATATTTCTAAAATCTTATTTCCATTATTTCCTAATTAATTTGCATTTTGGAAAAATGTTCGTGTGCCCTTTGAAAAGGAGCTGTTTATATCTATCAACTGACGTGGAAATTTTTTCGATATCTCAATTTTTGCAAATACTATTTGAATTTTTTACAGTAAAATAGAGTTGTACGTTTTTATTGCTAAAACGTTATTATTTTTTTTAAATTTGACAAAACCGAGGTGTCTATAGACAGACAAACGATAAATGATTAGAAGCCAAAATCTCCCGCCACCCCTACATTCAAATGGTGTCTCAAAAAATGGAACAAAGTCTGCATATACATATTCGACTATTTTTCAATGTGTAAACTCCGCCGTTAATAAACTTTTGACAGAGTCTGGCACCCTGGATTAATCTACAAAATCAAACGAACATTTTTAAACTAAGTAAATGAAGAAAAACAAGACTACTTTCCAATCAATTCAGGGTGCCGCAAGGCAGTGTGCCCGGGCCACTACTGTACGTTCTACTACTACATACTATACTACTGCTATATACGTCATACCTACCAATGACACAAAATATATCAACAGAAACTTTTACGGATGATTCCGCCATCCTCTCCAGTCATGAAGACCTCAAATAGCCGCGGCATACATTCAAATTCATTTGTTAAACCTGAATAGTGGTTAAATACATGGAGAATTAAAGTAAATGAGAACCAATCAGCGCACATAACATTCACCCTCCGTAAACAATCCTGTCCAGCAGTCCTAATAAATAATGTGCAAATACCACTAATGGAAACTGCAATATGCTTGCATCTAGACAACAAACTCATATGGAAGCTACATATCCCGAAAAAAAGGAACAAATAGACATAGAGGTAAAGAACTAAATTAGCTAATAGGGAGAAAATCTATACTATGCCCAGACTATAAAATTCTAATCTACAAGACAGTTATCAAACCTATTTGGTCATACGGAGTAGAGCTATGGGGTTGTGCTTCTAAATCAAATATGGCAATAATCCAAAGGAGCCAATCGCAAATTCTCCTTCAGATTATAGATGCTCTCCGGTATGTATCGAATCATACGCTTCACGTAGACCTACGTGTGCCAACAGTTGAGGAAGTAGTTCAGGAGAGTATTACGAAACAATAGAAATCCATCCAAATCCACTAACGGAACAGCAATTGGGCCCAAGAATCAACAAAAAAATTTAAAAATGGTGGCTAATAGAATTAGTGTGAGTGTAAGTGACTTATCAAGTTTTGAAAAAGACAATCTAGAAGCTCATATCGCCGAATGTTAACCTTATCGCGTCATTTAGCTGTTGGCACACTTAACAATCGTCAGTTCTTTAGCTTATAGAATGTATATATTATTTTGTACAATAGCAACCTGTTAAGCAAGAATTATTTAGTTTAATACTTAATACTTAATATTTCAAAACCATCACATCAGGTTTCTGATAAATATACAACCCAGGAAAATTAAAAAAGAGCAAGAAAACAAATCTAGGTTTTCAGTTTTGTTTTTCATGTTTTGATGATTGAGATTAATTCAAGCTCTCGGGCTACTGTTGATCCAGTTTTTTCATGGTCATCTCGAAAAAACGGCGAACACAGGCACCAGAAGGTCTTGCTTGAGGATTCATCGTTCGTTCAAAATCATTTTATTTTACAGTAAATGAAGTAGATAGCCACGTGTAAAAGGCCTCAGTCCCTCACGTGGACATCCTCGGGTTCGATTCCCGAGAACGGCGATATCCCCCCCTGAATATTAGAGGTCGCATGCTTCTCCGTGTTTCGTAGGGCACGTTAAGCCGGCGATTCCGGTTATCATACTAAACGCTTTAATAACATCGGAATATTCTTTTTCACCTCTTTCGACGGGTAAGGTTAGCCCCCATCCCCACACAGGTGTAAAGGGGGCTCACAGAACTCATAGTTATGAGTTAATAACAGGACATTGGCCTAGGCTTCGACCATAAGAGGAAGACGAAGAAGAAGAACAAAATGAGGTATAAACAGTAGGACTTTAGTATTCAAAAGAGAACATTTTGCTTCATTAAATTCTGTTTTTGAGAGATTCTCCAAGCTTTCAGGCCTGGTTTTTGGGTCGAGTTTGTACACATGTAAGCTTATGGTTTTAGGGCCACCTTTTATATTAGTACGTTAGTTTTTATCTTCTGCGACTGCGACTACAAAGTTTCAGTGATCATCTTTTTATTGTTTATTACGTAGATGTGCGTTGATGGAATTGTTTTCTATATTAATGTATTTATCAAGTTTTATTTGTGTCATTGCTCCTGTTACACCGGTAGATACTTCTTCGGGTTTTAATTTGTTTATTTACAGGTTTACGGGTTGCTGATCAACAAGGAAGAATCACTATCAGCAACATTCTTCAAAACAATGTTGGAATTTTTGTTCGATTTAATTATTTCTTCAGGTGATTTTAAAGCAGCAAGAACTTGTGGAGGAGTTACGTTCGTTTCCTTAGTGAAATAATTCTATTTATGGGTTTAAAAATATTAGCTTGAAAGCGTAGTTCATGGATGTCAATCATATTGTTTTTAAGTAAATGGGTGACTAGACGCACTTCCACCTTGTTATCAGCTTTTTAGAGGATATAAATTTTTTAACAGCTTCATAAAATGCACAGTCAGAATACATTTTACATTAGCTGATAACTTATCACAACTAACGCGATAAATGAACATTTTCACACTCTTACACTTTCAGCACACTGAACTAACAGAACTATGTTCACTCATATCTTTAAGAAAGTAGTAACAACGTTGAAGAAATGAAGATTATTGCAGAAGTAAATGTGGCAAAAAATTAAAAACCTCTTCGGACTAGAACTCACAGGTTAAATAAAAACATAGAAAACATATTCAACCAAAATAAAAGGCTGCGATTGATTTGATTGTTTTGAAAGTGCGAAACGGACAGAAAAACAATCTGAAAGTAAATCCCAGTCACGCAAAGAAACTAACAGGAATTTTGCGAAGAAAACTCTTGAACACCCAATACTTTTTTTTTTCATAAAAAATTCAAATTATTAAGGATAGATATCGAAAAGTTTGTTCGTATAAACGCAAAAAAATTCAATTAAAGAAGTTAGGTTTTTGCGCCGAAAATAGTAAATAACAAATGACGTCTTCATCCACAATTAAATAAAAAGGAGAAGCATAATTCTAAAGCAAGAAAAAAGAGTGTATGACATGAAGCATTTAGTTAATAGACTTTGTCGTTTGATACAATCTTCCTTATGAGAAGTAGAGAGTTATAGGTTGCAATTACGCCTAAGTTAACGAAAATGCTTGTTTAATATTCTTGGAATTTTCTTTCAACAAACCTGTGATAATTTGCCAATTCCATTTATACTATTGTTCTACTACTAATTGAAGGTGAAAGTCTCCAAATTACAATTTCTGATCCTTTTAAAACAAAATAACAGCTGTTACTTGTGCCCAAACAATTAACTTTAAGAATTTAAGCTTGCAACGAACTAAATTTAATATAATAATTTTTCTGAAGGTTTTGTTGTGGCGAGTTTGACATTTTATATTTTAAGTTTCAAGAAAAGTTGATTACCTTAGCTTCTATTTTAAATTAAGTTACATCTCAGTTATTCAGAGCATTTGAAGTAGCAGCATCGATTGACATTTGAATATTTTCCCTGCGAATTTATTTCCTTTGATCTTTTGTACTTTTATAGCGTAATTACAAGTATACGAGTAGGTGTAACTCACCACTTCAAATTTCAGTAGCACGCGAAACCTTCTGATATACGTATCCTGAATTTAATTTGCTATTTTTAAACACGAACTCATTTCCTTTTTGTAAACCTAATAAGCGGGTATATTCTCAAACTGTAAAGTTCCAATCTTTATTTTATTTGGCTAAATTTTTTAACTTTTCTAAGTGAACAAAATTCAAAGCTAAAATTCCTAATCATAAGTCAACTTGAATTAATGTTAATATAAAATGATTTTTAATTCACCGCTTTTATAAAGCTAAACGGAAGTGAATTAGTAAAATGCAGAGTGCTATATTCAGTTTGGTCCACACATCATGGCTTTTGATGTGGGAAAGCCGAATTTGATTTACCACTTAAAAAAAAACCGACAAATATTCAAGTTGAAAGGGCAAAGGCTCACTTCGTTAACACGCTTTTTATTAACCTACATTTAAATGAACTCTGAGTACTTTTTGCGATGTTATTATCGCGAAACTCAAAAGTTGAATTTTGCTTTATGCCATAATCCTACAAAGGAATTAACTTTAAATCTTCGGCTTTATTTCGAGATATTTTTGAGGAGATCGATATATCTCTCTATAAATTGACAAACAAGTATTTTAGGAAATTCTGAATGAATTGAACGTGGGATTCCAGAAAAAAAAACCGGCTGAGAAAGCTCGAGCATCGTTAATTTGGGATTTCTTTTAAAATAGATTTCATTGAGATTTAATTAAAAAAAGACAGAAAACAAAACAATTTAATTCTTAAAGGTGTTGATTTAGTTAAGGAGGTGAACATTTTAATTGAGAATGACTTGAATGGAATTTCGGATGCCTAAATTGTAAACCTCGAATTTAAGAAAAATGATTGCGAATTCTTGTAGCGATTTAAAAGTTTAATTTACGTTGAAATTAAAACTCGTTTTGTTAAAATAGGGTAATCGCAAGTAAAAATTTAAGATTTTTTTGGTTGGCGGTGATATTTTCTTATATAGACAATTTTCTAAAACAAAAAATGTTCGTACAAAACCTTAATATTGCTTTTTTCCGTTGAGATGGAAACGGAATACTGGCGATGCAACTGAGCCATCCTTTTATAACTACCTTCGGCCAATTTCAACCCATCCTAATTCATATTTTAATTTTTTTTTAGATTAAATCCATAACTGGCAGTACGATGGAGTGGGAGTGCACGTAATATTGAATTATACAAAGTTAAGCAAGGGCATTGGTCAGAACTTGGATGGGTGACCGCTCTGCGGCTTGGTGTGTCTGGCCCCCTCGACACTGCAAAGGTATAACAGGGTACGAGAAAAAGAAAGAAAGAAAGACCAAATTCATCAGAAATCCCAAAAATTTGGTTTTTCAACGGTCTGAAATAAAGATTGTTAATCCTTAGGGAAACGTATTAGTTTATTAAAAATTGAAATTTATGCCACTTACAATAAAATATAATAATAAAATAAAATAATATCATCATCTGTGAATTTCAAAAGTCAATAGCAAAATAAAAATAATATCCAATTATAGGCTAATGTTGCTGTTCTTTTTTATATAATATGATTTTGTTTACAAATAAATCTATTTTGCTTTGGGGTTACAAGTATTTACGTGCACGTGCCTGTAACGAACCGTGTATAGAATCTACGAGTACAAGCTTTTCGATTTAGGGAACAACGCCATATTATTTTCTGAAGTTTTAGTTGCATTCTATGAAGTTAGGTAAGTTTGGTGGTCAAAGCTTATACGAACTACTTAGATTGACTAATTTAAGTTTGATTTGCTATGAAGAATTCATTAGTTAAACTGTGTATTGTAAGAATGGATGTAAGGTCTTGTAAGGTAGTTATTTACATGAAGTAATTATTAAGATCGGACCTTATTAATATTACTCTTGAAATGAATTCGAAGACTTCCACGGTCAGTGTCAGTATTAAACGAACGTTTTTCGGGTTGGGATCTTGTCATTGTTGAGAAAGAAGGGCTCAACGTTTCGCCCATTTGGGGCTTCTTCAGGAGACAAAATGGGGCTCTAAAGGAGCACGGTAATTCAACTCGTAAACCAAGCTAGATGCAAAATAATAGAATAAAGTGTTATAATCTGCGAATATATGGGAGATGATGAGGGTGAATGGGGGATACAGTTGATGAAGTATACAAGATGACCAGAAAAAGCTTTAAATCAGAAAAATGTAATCAGAAAAAACCAAGTTCAAGTAGAAGACGCAATGGTTACACAAGTCTTAAAGGAACTGTAACTCATAGTTTATTGGATTACAAAAATATCAGAAATTTTGAATTCGAAAACTTCCGGTTTGGGACCTTGTCATTGTTTTTTAGGGTCCCCCTTTTCCTCCTGATGAAGCCCCTTAAGAAAGCGGGCGGAACGTTGAGTTCTTCTTTTACTCCAATTATACTAAGTAAGTCTTATAACTTCTTTATTTATAGAAATCTCTGAAATGGTACAGAGGTTATTGATAGATAGATTACAGATAGCCAAGGGAGAAGACGTACATATTGCTTCTATTGATAGGCAGAAAGCATATGGCAATGCCCCAAGAAATAAATTATGGAATACCTTGTAAATAATAGGCACCCACCCACACTAAAAATAATACTAGAAGACAACATCTCTTACGTAAAAGAAGGATGTCGATTATCTGAGTCCATACGGACTAATAAATGACTTAGACAAGGATGTAGCTTATCACAACTACCTTTTAATATTTATGTGGAAGTTAAAAAAATGGCAAAGACGCTATGAAGGAATGGGTGTGCGTATAAATGAACATCATTTATTTATTTACTCTAAGATTTGCGGACGATCAGGTGATATTCGCCCAGGAAGCATACGCTCTCGAGTTTATGATGAGAAAGTCGTATAATGAAGGTGCAAAATGGGGCCTACAAATAAGTCTTACAAAACTGAATACCTAGTAAATAACTAACTAAACTAAGGTATGTACAACAAGTAAATGAATTTAAATATGTCGGAGTCATTATTGATAAAAACCGGATTAAGTTCACGAGAAATTAAATAAAGAATACAAATGCCAGAAAAATTCTTGGAGCCTTGAATTACTTGTAGTAGGATTAAGATACAAGAAAAAATAACAAGAAAAGGATAGGGTAAGTTATGGTAGAAACTGCTTTGTGTGATGAAAGTGAAGTATGGACATATGGACAATGCGAATAGGAGAAAAGAAAAATCGCTGCTGTTGAGTGAGAGGGACCATTTGTGCAGGATTAGTAGAGTCTGGAGAAGGGAAAGAATACCTAACCAAGAGGCTAGAAATAGAACGTCAGCCACAGAGACCATAATAGATCGAATAGAGAAACGAAGTTTGAAATGGCTCGGTTATTTATGGAAGACACAAGATGACCCAAACGTTTGTTTCACTAGGAAAAACCAAGACTAGGAAAAAGAAAAAAAGGTAGACCTCGAAAATCGTGGAATGAGAATGTCCGAATAGTAATGAGGGAGATGAACTTGGAAGAAGATATGTCTTATGACCGTCACTTACGGAGGTTGGTACTTGGAAGGCAGCGATTGGCTGTATGATTATCTATCTGTATTTCTTGTATTTACATGTGCTGTATATAGTTAATCCCAAATATCATAGTTATATGTAATTTTTAATGTAAAAGCTGTCAATATTACTACAGTTTGTTACAAATAATCATAAGGCTATAGGCCATGGAAAACAAATGCAATGCCCTCTGCATTAGCAATAGAAAATATTAACGGTCAACTATCATCACTGCTGTTGTTGCAAACCTAATCTATGAGAACGAAAAGTGGATAAAAACCATTTGTGTCAATTGGTTTGTATCCACTTTTCATTCTGGGGTCTCCAATTATTGCAAATTCTCAATCGCAGTAAACATAATTTTTGTTTTCCAAGGCCAAGCATTATGTATTCTTTTAACAGCCAGTGTGTGAACTAATTTGGAATACTGTTTTTCATTAAACGAGCAAAAGAGGGATTTCCCTATGCCTTTGCTTCTAAATTGCCGTGCTTCTAATAACACAAACTAAATAACAAAGGTACTGAATTAAAAAAATCACCCGGAAGTATTATTTTAAATCAGAAAGCCTTTCTGTGTATCGTGGTTTTGCTGCTGTTTTCCTTGAATGTCCTAATCAAAAACATTCCAGCATATCGTTTCTTCTTTATTCTGAAATAAGTATCGAAATAACATTTGTTGTTTTTTCTCGATACCAGACGTGCAAAGAAAATCTGATTTACGATTTACTGTAGTTTAAATTCTTTAGAGGGAGTGAAGAATAAACGAACTAGGCATCTCATGTTTTACAAGTGCACTAAAGCACGTTCCACCACTTCTTAGCTGTCAGTTTAATAAATCGTTGAGAAAACATTTGTACTTTGAATTAACTTGCTAATTTACGGTATACTGATGCTGGTTAACAGTGATTACACTCTTTAAGGGCACGTCTTTGTTTATTACTTAACTAATGTTAACGAAGCTTGCTTGGCAAGGTAAACAGTTTCGTGAATAATTTATAATGAAACGGTTGAAGGATTGCATTTTACATTTTAATGTTCATTCAGCAACCAGCTGAAATAATTTTGTTGTTCAATATACATATAACAAAAAGTAATTATATTTCCCAGTAAATTACGATCAACTAGGAAATTTATTTACACAAGCTTTTGAGTAAACATTCACGAGTAATTCACATCGAAAATTAACTATTAGCATTTAATATTTTAAATTATGAAATAGTCCGCAATTTAGATTCATGAAACGATATTAAAAAGAGCACAAATAAGAAGTAATTGAATTGGAACTGAATATTTCATTTAGTACACTTTACTCCGGTAAATAATTGAGAAACCAAAAATAAAACAGTAGGTAATTGACTTAGGTCTGTTTGCTTGTTTGTTTAACAAACAAGATCGGATGGAAGTTTTGGATTCTTTCTTAAAATTACTTGCCGAAGCGTTTTAAGAGGTTTGGAGTTTTTCGTATTTATAAATCGTCTTGGTTTTGTTCCTGTTATGTCAGATTAAAGGGCACGTTATTGGTTTGGAATTTGAAATTTAATATAGCTTTTAAAATATTAAATCGTCGTGAATTGATAAAGTTTTATTACAAAATGAAACGGTATATTAGTTTTCTGTTGGTAAACAGGATATGGAACGAGAGATTTTTATCTGAAGTTTCTGCAACTAAATTACTTAGTTCGGTTTTGCTTTTATTTCGTTCGGAATGGAGCAGTTTGGTTAAACGTAAGTAAATGCCACACTTTACGAAATTAATTGTTAGATACCTGAAAATTACGTTAAATGATCAGAGAATCATACAACGTTCCTGTTATTTTCCCGTGGATAAAGTAGAAAATATCGCTGTCAGATTAGCAGAAAGCAATTCGGAGTGGAATCCGTAATTTTCAAGTTGAGCTTGTTATTTTTTCAATTATTCGCGTTCTTTAAATTCTTCCTCAACTCGATTTCCACTTGTTTGTTTCGATTCTGCGTTAACTGCTTCGGTTTATTTCAGCATACTTCATTACCTTTTAATTTGTGTAATTTACAAGTTTCATTTCTTTCAATTGACCTACATCACCCAATCGATTCCCTTGATTTCTTTAATTTCCAGTCCGCTTTGTCCACCTGATTTTCCTCATCACAAAAGTAATTAAGAACTAAATAAAGGAAAAACTCTCGGTGCTATTGTTTCTAATCCCTAAATCCCAAGGTAGACCGAAGACGAGGAGCAAGAAATTTTTGTCCGGCTTTCCAGATATATCCTGGTATGGAATACTGGGGGTTACGCCGGCCTAAATTAGTACACATTTGCGGAAGATAACATTAAATTAATTAACAAAGTTATCTCGGCACACCCACATTATATTTTCAGTAATCATGAGTTATCATTTCGGGCAGCCCCTTATCCATTAAATATACTTTCTGTTTCGTGGATGGTCAAGGTCACCCCTTAGATCGCGACGGGGTTTATTAGGGGTAATTTTAAGTGTCAAAGTAATTTATTGCTCCGTGATGGTATCAGAATTTATGGAAGCGTGGAATTAAACAGGTTGATTATATTCAACTTGTATGCGTGTACGACATGTGCGCTGTTATTTTCATATCTTGCATAAAAAAGTGTGCCTGGTTTTTGCTGAAATTAACAACTTGGCGATGTTCGTATATGGGGCAAGCATAGTCCGGAAGTACTTCCGAACCACTCCCATGCGGACAGTGAGATTAATAAAAGTGTGCTTTCTGTACCATCCATTTGCTTAAAAGTTTCATAACTAAAAAATGACAATTTTGTTTTTAACGCTAGTATTTATGATACAGTTTGTTGCAGTTTATCAAAACGTATTGGAACCAACGCTGGTAAAAATGTTGAAATTGGAATGTCATGGTTCAGAAAAAAAATATTCAGAAATGGCATGCGAAGGATGATTATCGGAAAGATTTGCATTCCCATGATAAATAAAAGCTTTTAGTCGGTGTACAAAATTTAAACGAAGCTCGACTTCTCTTCCGATTTTATCACATTTTTTAAAAAGCCGAAGTTCCAGGGTCGTTACTAAATTAAATTATACCAATACTGATCTTTCTCCTGCTTCTTAATTTGAACCACATCTGTGAATTTGTATGATAAATATCTTTTATATTATATGTCAATTAATATAACTTCTATTTTTTCTATTTCAACTGAATTGACGTCGAATGCACTCGTACAACTGTATCTGGGAGTTTTTGATTGGATGACATAAAAATATTTCCTATTTCCGAAATAGTGTTGTTGGTTTCTTCTTCTGAGTTTTTTCTATTAAAGGCCTGACCTTCACCGAACGTTAAATTCTGTGAAGGCTGTCTCGGATGTTGGTTTATTGACATTTTCTAACTAGTGCTTATCCCTGACAATTTCAACTTTTTAAATTGTCAGTTATTGGGAGTATTAAAGAAACCGCAGAAATTACTTGAAATAGGTAGGTACTTTTTTAGAAAAATGTAAAATCTTAATTTGGAGCCCAACAACGTTATTTATTGAAATCCCAAATAAAAGTTTTTTATTGCCCAAATATTGTCAAACCAAAGGAAAATATTCGCAATTTAGAGATCATATTTCTTCTAAATTTCGTTATATCGCCCTAGAAACGAATAATCCTAACAAAAACTGTTTATGAAAGATTGGTCACTTTTGTAGCCTTTTAACAAACGTCGATTATTTATGATTAAATCCTCCCTTCTCTTGCGTTTTCTTTTGCCATTTTAGTGGTTCCTTCTGAATGTGGGTTATTTTCAATCGATTTTCCCTTGAAATATGCTGAAATATGAAAAACGCAAACTCATTGTAAATATTTACAATCCTGTTTTGCATTGTACACCTACTCTGATGACGAATTTGATTATAACACTGTGTTTGGAATATGCTGGAGTTGTATTTGCATTAACTTTCGGTTTATTCAAGCGGAGAAATCTGACTCTAACGGAGGTATCATCTTTAATGTAGCTTTGATAAAATGCGAATCCATAGTAACGACCTTAACCAAACTGCTTTCCTGTAACTGTAATTAGGTAAATCGTCTTGGGACTTGCCCTAATTATAAGGTAAAGGGGCGAATTGTTCAGATTGTTATTGAATTAGCTGCTTGGAAGACGTTGCTTTGTTTAGAATTTTAAATGTTTATTCTGCTTAAAGAAAACCTCGAAATAACTATGACTTTCTGATAAATCTTTTATAATACCTACGATCATTAAGAACCTCTACATTTTTTATAAATAGCGGAGAGTTTGACAATTTATTAATAATAAATTCTATAAAAATAGCTGAAGCAACAAAAAGTATTTTTTTTTCTGAATTTTCATCGTTTCACTAGAATGTTATCTAAAGCAGGAGAGTCGCTTATGGTGACATAAAGTTTAACCGTGGCGTTTTTATATAAAAATGACATAAAAAGAAATTAAAAATGTGTAATAAATATTACAACCTGCAAATCCTGTGTTAACAAAGATAGCTTAGATTTTCTTGCCATTTATTTCGCAGGTGATGAGATATTTTATAGATGTAGCGGCGTTGAAAGTGAGCACTTTTTTCACCAATCAGCGACGGAGTAATCTAGTAAACTACCGGTGGCGGCGTTCGTTTCCCGGCTAATTACCACTGCCGCAGTCCGGATAGCACTCAGACGCCGCCATTACGTTAATCCCTCACCCACCTCGGCGTCCCCAAAATTATTGCGAATAAATGAGATTATGCTAATGAAATATTGAAGCGATTTTAAAACCGAGTTACTCTTAATGTAACAGCAGTTATATTATTAATGAACCCAAAGTGTTCCAATACTTTGGGAGTATTATCGGAAGATAGCACTCAGAAATGTCAAGTGAAAAAGGCGAAAAGAAATCGATTAATTCGGTCCTACTTTATATTCCTTAAGTTGATGCTAAAGAAGGAGAGATGGTTCTTGAAAATAAGGTAACGTACTACGCGTTAATGAATAATTGAACTGATAAATACTTCATTGGTTCGATTAATTTTTCTAATCAAGATTTACCTTTAGGCTCCCCTTAATTACGAAAATTTGGATTAAAATTTGAGAATACTCGTAGGCGTAGAAGGCTGTTCGGGCTAAAATTAAAATTACGTTCTCTTTGCTAAAATTACATTCCAGATCTCCGAAGGCTTTAAATTATTAAAAATATGGGTATCCAATTTTTAGATTTACTAGATCAGGTTGACACATGATTTGCGAATTTATTTTCTATCACTGACGAAATAAACATTTTAAATTAAATATCCTTTTTGATAACTTTTTTACAAGACATGGATATTTTTTAAAAGGTATTGGATTTATACTGAATATTCCGTTTGCAAGCTAAAAATCGAAGGGGTGATTTCGTAAATTATGAAGTGAAAATATTAATAGATTGGTAAGAAACGTTACTAATATTTTGAATTAAACAAGAAAACAGCAAGTTTGTGCTAAAGAAAAATTCAGATCAATAGTTCCAAAGTTTGTATACACGAAAATATCATGTTCTATGTTTCGTATTATTGTAGCTTTTGTTGTTGTTATATTTATTCTCTACTTGAACCGTATATTTAATACATACACATTCGTTGAATGTTTCTCCAATAATTACAATGTCAGAATTACAACATAGCTTCATTAGTTCAATACTTTTATACTCCAATATTCTTCTTTGTAAATTTTTTGATTTGGCTTGCTAAAGAATTCGTTTGTCATTATGTAAAACAATAGTGGGTCCCAAAATCCATCCTTGCCTAAATTTAATATCACTGAAAAAAGCATCTAAATTTTCATTTCGGAGACGTACATAACGTTTTGGGCATTCTGTAAGATTTTTTCATTTAATTAATTCTACCGAAGATCTCCTCCAGGTTCGGTTCTGGTGGCTTTCCCAGATAATTGCCTTAATTACACGTAAATTACAGTCCTTGGCTTATTAGCGCACAAATGGCCTTAGCCTTCTGCGTAGTTTATTACTTGTTCCATTTCTTCATATGTTGGCTTTTCGTACATTGGGGGGAGGGGGGTCGATCTGAGATCTGTTCCTTTTTATATAGATGTTTATAGCAACACTTTATCCACCCTTCATGTTAAAATGTTGCTTTGATAATTAGATTTGACACATTAAAACGCCACTTTATGTGCAAGACTTGGAAAACAATATTAATTTACTCTCAGACGTGTAATATTTCCACAATTTCGAAGTCGTAAGTGAGGTAAGTTTATATGTTTTATATATTATACTCGTATATGGTGTTATCATTTCCAATGTATATCCGATGGTTGCAAGGATTGCGAAATCTGTGAATTTTTGCATTACATGAGTCCTGTTTTAAAACTTAGATTTTTATAGTAATTGAAAAAAGTTGAAGTTGTTGCAAAGTGATTATATTATCTTTCACAATATTTGCATCTCGTAATGATTTCAACAGAATTTAGCAATCTACGATAAAAATTAATTATACCTATTATATTCTCCAAACGTCGGACTTCAACCGCTTTTACGGATACTATTGTTAAATGTTAAGTTTCGCTTTAAACCTGATTTACTTATGTTGTTACAAAACGTATACTTTAATCAAATTATTGTATCTTTGTTTAGGATAAGTTGTCTAAATTAGTTTTTGAATTATTGAAAGTAAATCAACCTTTCCCTTCTTGTCCTTTCTAAACACGTGCGTGTTTTGCATAACGTATCCCATATTTGCTGTCCCTTACCGATTATATATGGGTTAACTTAGAAACATATCGCGACGCACACGTAGATTATAGCTTAATCACACAAAATTATGTTATATAAACTTTCGAGCCTGAAGACGATTACAAAATGTACACGAAACCAGTAGATTTAGTTTAATAAATGATCGTCCCCTAAACTTCGTTATGATTCTGGTTACTCAGGCCGTTGTAGTAATCCGTATGCGAGAATATATTACAAACTAGAACTGGACATTTGGCAAATAGGCCTGTTCATCATTTCATTAAACTTGGCAAATTAATCTTTGTCATGATCCTTGCTTTATACTGCAAGATATAACGCTTTCAATTCATTCATTATTTTTTTAGGCAGGCGAGGACGAAAAAGACGGGCGAAGACGGCGTAAAATTTTAATTCGTTTTAAATAACACTTAGTTTTTGCATTTCACTGTAAATTGATCAAAAGTGTACAATTAACCGTAAACGTAATGTCGTATTAACCAACACTAAACTTTGCAGTCGAAAGTAATTGAAAAACTAATTTAAACGTAATGCGACTTTTGTTGAATAATAAAAAAAATTAGATGTCATTCTGTGCTTCACTTAATGGAACTTCCAGCTTTCACTTTTTATTGCTAGTTTCTCTCAGCTCTTTCTCTCGCCTTCTTTCTTTTATAATTACGTTACCTTTGAAAATTTTAAGCTCTTTGCAAGTGGAATTTTTACGCAACTGCAGAAAAAGAAATATAAAACAATGCACACGGGTGGCACGACGGTTTAAATATTTCCAACGATACAAAGAAAGCGTGATACTTTTATGGTTTAAATTAATATTTTACTTGCACTAAAATGAAATTCCTTTGATCGCTGTCAGGCATCGCGTGATTATAAATCATCCGACATGAGCTAAATGTGTTTCTTTAAGTTTTTGCGACGGTTTGTTCCCGAAGAACTGAAATTTAATTATTCAGCACGCCTGATGTCTTTGAAATGGTTTAAAATCGTTTTCTTATTTTTCCCAGAGAAAAGATGAAGAATTTAGAGCTTTTAAGCGGTTTACAGCTGCAAATACGAAAATGATTGATTTTCCCTGGATGTAAATTATTTGCTTTCTTTGTGTTCGATTGCCTAACTATTTTTTTTTGTTGGCGTTCGATTCTCATTTATTTGTCCAAAATTCTGAAATACAGCATTTTTGATTTTGTTATTTCACAAACGCAAAAGTAATTTACTCGTTTATGCCCCATGCCTTACTAATGAAAATATAATTTCACTTTTTACCTTGAAGCAAACTGTATTTTCAAATTTAGTTTTATAAATTTAATGTTTATTTTATAAACGTGTAAAGCCTCCATTTTGTGTTTTACAAGCGAATGAAATATAAATTTTTCCATTATTTATATTAAATTTATGTTTATTTTCAGTTTTAATTCTATTTGAAGTTATTTCATTTTTAGTAAAAAATTGTTTTGTATAATGAAAGTTTCTTTGCTGTTTGATGTGAGTTTTTTGCATATATTTTTATGTCCAGATAAATCTAAGTACTTATATACAATATCATAAAATATTATATGTATAATAAGACTTTTACTAGCTTCCGTAGACAATTTTCTGTAATAAGTGCATTTATTTATTTGTTCAGGGATGGTGGTGCACTTCAATCCTGAAACAGAGCAAAATATTTAAAACACAGGTGAAACCGGAGTGACCCTTCGGGATTAATACTAAAAAAGAACGTGCAGATGAACAATTATCCAAAGAACTAATATGAACAGAGACTATGCTTTCGAGCTAATTCCTAAAAAAAGACGGTTGCTCTTCGACTTTTCATATGTAAATGATAAATTTTCGGTTTTCAATTCAAATTGCATTAAAAAAGAATGCGCAGGACAATCGCAAAAAAAAACTCACATGAACAGAGACAAAGGCTTCCTGTTTATTACTGTAAAAACATTTAGAAAAGCTACATATAGCAGAAAGAAGATGATGAAAAGTGAGGTTAATAAAGACGAAGATTTATCATTTTGAATACTATTAAACGTGAAAAAGGCGCTGTCGCTGCTACTTGGAATATAAACGATTTTGCAAAGTTTATTAGATTTCAAAGTATGTGGGTGGGCATTAGACTGAGAAAATATTCTGAATTAGCTTGGTTAAAAACAAAATAAAACAAGAATTAAACCACTTTGAGTTTTTTGATCTGTAAAGAATCTAACCAACCGGTTTACTTAGTTTTGGTTGGAGAAAATCGAAGTAAATTTTAGTTTTCTCTTTCATCTTCTAAAATGTTTCCATGTACAGGCAAATATTTTTCTTAATTTGTTATTAGTTTTTTCTACGAAAATTAAAAAAATGTCTTACACTTAATACAACCAGTTGTTACAATTATAGTAAAATTTATTTAATATGTCATGTAAGGCTCCCAGGATCAGATTCGAATATTTGCTATGATAAAATCTAAATCTTGAACCTGGAATCAAATTACGAATTCGGAAACTGAATTCAAATTCCGAATCTTTTAACTAGAATTTAAATTTGCAAATACCTACTCCGGCTAGAATTTACAGTTCAAATTTCAAATACAAATTAAAAGCTCTAATCTAAGCCCTGACTTGATATTTAAATTTTAAGCACAGACTTGAGATTTTCGAAATATGAATTTGGCATTTTTGCAATAAATTTTTTTTTTGTTTTTATGCATTTGATTGCCAATTCACTTTATTAAATAAATTTAACAATGGTAGTTATGCAATATATAAAAGTTTAGTAATTTACAAACTAACTGAAGTGACCTTTAAATAAAAATTATTCTAACCAAATTATGTTATTAGATATTTGTATTTAATTCTTAGGCTTAATAAATCTTTGGGTCATAATCTGCTGTAGCTAAAATTTTGAGGCTTGTAAAGCAGAATGTTATTCAAGTAATTCCACTTTGCCTTATCTGGTTGTTAATGTAAAAAGTATGATAATAAAGTTAAGATGTCCAGTTATTCGAAAAATATGTAGCCCCAATCTGCTGTTATCTGAATAGTTTTCGTGTCCTATAAGACGCCTACCACTAGAATTGCCAGTGAGTGGATTTTCAACTTTATCTTGTCCCTCAGTCTCTTTTGTACCCGGATTCACTTAATAAAATTCCTACTTCCTAAACTACCTAAAGAAAAAAAGGTTAAATCATGGTCAGCTAGCTCTCCAGAACTGTTCTAGCAAAATACGGGTTTAATTTAACACGAATTGAATTATTTGTATGTTATGTGCGGATACAAGATCAGAATGGAGAAGTAAACAAGTTGTATATGTATAAACATGATCAACCTCTAAGGATCGTGTATTATTCGCTGACAGTGGAATAATCAACTCAAAGATAAATAATTACCCAGATCAAAAGCTTTATGCATCAAATATACGCGCAATTAATTATTGATTAAACCTCTGAAACAATAAAGCTCCAGTTTGAACACGTAAATTCGTACCAAAACATTGTTCTTATAACTTGGGATGTTATGTATCTTGAAAACATCATTTAAGGTTATGGAAGGCTATAAAATTTTGTTATTTAAACGACCATTTTGCTTAAAAATGTATAAAAGACAATAACGATAAATTCCCCGCTAAAAACATAACTGCCGGTTAATATTTCCCTAAACAACTCATTATTCGAAATTGCTGCCCCCTAAACTTTATTATTGCCGCAAAAATAATTGTAGCCATTAACACCTGGTCTACCCTAACTTTGCACTTGTACTAAAATGAAAACCAGCCCCAAATTCTATACGGGGCTGTCCTCAAAAATTTAAATTCACTCTTGTTAAAGAAAAATTTCACATTTTAAAGTATAGCAAAAAGATTATTTCTTCAGAAACTTTAAGCCTTAATTTAGAAAATTTAAATGCAGGTCCATTCGGAGCTGCACGTTTTAAATAGCTAACTGCGAGGACGTAACAGAGAAGGACCTCAAAGGCTCAATTGTTATGACCAACCCAAAGATCACAATCAAACCGCAAACAAATAACAACCCCTAGGAACTTACACCCATTAGCCACTTTAGAATTAAAGCACAAGAACTAGTGTCACTCGGTCACAAACCGACTCCCCGAGGATACGCAATAATAAGGCTTGGGTCAGTAACCCTTGCTTCAGTGTAATCAGTGTATTCACAGATCTTACAAGTTTAAATAGGTGTGACACTTGTCCAACTTTGAGTTTACAACAACCAGTGGAAAACATTCCGGAAGAGGAACCACGACAATGTGGACCCATTAGCGCTTCAAACATTACTGTGGCCCATTCGCTACGTAGATTAACCGTAATTTAAAAAATACTTTGCTGTGCTTTACACTTTTGAAAATATTTAGAGAAAAATTTAAAAGTAAAGAGATTACGCTGTAGTAATTCCATCGTTATCTAATTGTTCCCAGATCATTATGAAGCAACGGAAATGTTTTCTTTTATTTTTCGTTTTATTCCAGTAACTTTGTTTGCAGCTTTTTACACCAGCACAGTTGTGATAAATACTCCAGATTTATTTTATTTTTTTTTTAGATTTACTAGTATTGCAGTTTGCAAGCTTACAAAAGCTATGTCTTAAATTAGTTCCAGTTACATAATTGTTATAACTATTAACAGCTATTAATATTAAAATGGTCTCTATACAAAAGCGGAACAATTTTATAATTAAATGTTTTCGCAAGCTATCCAAGAAAATGGCAAATGTATTAATACCCTTTTAATATTTTTGGAAGTTATAAAAATTGTTTAAAATTTACAGACAACCAACATAAACACAGTATAAGTGGTTTAGGGTACATTTTTGTCGAAGCAGCGATAAAAGTTATTCAAATCTACCTTTCTTTCGTGTGTTTATAGTAGAGATGCGGCAATAGTATAAAGCTAACCGTTTTTAGTCAATCCTACACCCCATATTATCGCCGGAGTGGCCGAGTGGTTAAGGCATTCGACTACAGCGCGGATGGTCTTGGGGTCAAACCCGTGGCCTATCCAGTCACCGAAATTAATTGGGAACCTAAACACAATGGCGGAGTAGGGGACGTAGGCGGCTGTTGAAGGTGTGGTACGTATAGCGTGCGAAACAACCGAGGTATGAAAAGTGACTTAGAAAGCCCTAACTCTCTATGTTGCGGGCCCTGCTCCCTCGCGAGGCTTTAGTGGCGATACCTCTACAGCTTTTTGCACCTTATTTTAATATTACTCGTGCTATTCTCTCTTCTTTCTTGGACTTCCTCCATCTTATTTATAATAAAACACTTAATAAATGATCAAGGTTTTTAATTACAAAAGGTGTCGATTACAATTCTGCAATCGTCATCAGTTGTAATCGAAAGCTTTTGTAATTAAAAACCTTGATCATTTTTTAACTGTTTGATTATAACTAAGATGGAGGAAGTCCAAGAAAGAAGAGAGAGTAACATTCACCCATCTACAAAAACTTTTAGAGAATATTACTGGTGCTATTACAACTAAAGTATTTAAGAAAATGAGCGATTTAGAAGAAGAATAATTACTATTATCTTTAAATGCTGCAAAATATTATATTGCAACAAAATCGAGTAAAAATTATACAGCCTATTAATACTTAACGATATTTGGGGGTTGCATCATCTATGCGGTAATTAAAACAAAAAAAAAATTAGACTATAGTTAGCTGTATAACTTTGGAAACGTTTGATTAGGAACATTTTATCGAACTTTTGTGATGGAATCGAAAAGACACGGTCATGCTAGAGTCTTCTTGAAGAACAGTTAATGATTACAATTAGGTAAATGTAAATTTATTTTATTTTCATAAAAGAAAAACAGTTTTTGTTGCAAACTTCTATTTGTACTGAATAAAACAATCTTACGTATAAAACTAATACTTAAAAAATGAAAGAAAATCTGAAAACATAACTGCAACTAGTCTTGCTGTTTTATTCCAAATTTTGGAAAGAATGGAATCAATGTCTCATTGATTCCATTCCATTGTGTATGCAGAATATCCATACTTGACTAGATATTATTGCATGTAGTGTGTAGGTGCGGTTGATTGCATTATTTGTATGATAACAAGGCATAGATTCCTGGATCTGGATATCTTCTCTCTTCATTTTAGGCAATAAACTTTTTATTCAGGACTTCAACCGTTAATTTAGAGAAGAATTTGTAACTGTACAATTTCTAACTTTTCATTTACTATTTCAAGGGCTAAATTTATGACAGGAAGTTGCCCCTTCTAAACTTCGTAGTTTTACGTACTTTAGGCAATTTAAGTTTTTTTTTTTTTACTTCAGTTCTTTTATAGATCTCAACTGAGTAAGTTCTTAAATAGAACATGTTCAAAGTTTGTATTTATAATTAAAAAAAAAAATCAGTTAGTAAAATTTAATTACTAACAACTTCAAGTAAAGTGATACGCTTATCGTAACACTCCTTAAAAAAAATATCTTTATCTTCCTCTAGCTTTTGTGATCTTTTTTTTTTCTAATTAGTGTAATAAAGCAGTGTTATACATTGCCCCGCGCATTGACATGACGTGTTACCTTGGGTTATTACACGAGCGAGGATGACGGTGAAACTGAAATACAATACTGCACAGCTGTGTAAATGATGAATTAGCATACTTTAAAATGCACAGATTAGCACGTTCGTGGTTCAACGTGAATGCACATAGTAGCAGCATAGAAGGTGGCAATTGACTTCTTATATAAGGAATTGCTCAGCTCTTTCTGGCTAGTGTAGTTGTCGAACAATGATGTCCTTAAGAAGTCAGGTCCTTCGCACTAGTGATATTTCCTACGATTTTATGTAAGACTATTTTTCTGCATTTAACTTAATGTAATTCAATTCATAGTAAGACTTGCTAATAGTTTGGATCTAACCCTTTGTTTTATTGTAACGTGTGATCGAAAAAATTTCACCTCAAAGTTTGCCATGAAAAATATAAATCATGTCTTTGCTAAAGTCATACAACATAAGTCATTAGAACTACTAAATCTAAAACCACGCCTAACTGATAAAAATTAGAGCAGATTAAATTATTCTAAAAACTAAAATTAAATACAAATTGCACAGAAACATGTTATTAACGGAAAATTATTTTAAATAGTTGAGTTATGTGACCTCCATATTCTTGGTGGCAGATTTGAATTCTGTGTTCAATAGAATTAGTGACTTTTTATATGCCTGACAGCAAAACAGACATAACCTCACACACCTCACATAACCTATAAAACAACAGCTGACATTTGTATGGCTTAAAAGTCCACATGCCTAAGTTTGTGTTTTCATGTTTCATAGCCAACTTGAGGTGAAATTTTTTCGATCGCATGTTATTAACATTAATGTTTTTACGTACTTGAAAATTATAACTAACGTTGTTCAAACGGTTTTGTTTTAAACTTTAATTCTAATTATATCTTGTAAAACCTAATCAAAGTCGGACAATATATGTTGCTGAATCTGAATTGTAATATAAAATATCTCGCAGCAAAACCCCAAGTGGCGTATTAGCATTACGTTTGGTGATAACCACTAATACGTTACAATATTGCATCGTTTTTGTTCTAACAATCTCTCTCATAGACTGCTTATTTTTCCTGTTAACTCGATTACTTCCTGTGCAACTTGGAGATCGGGATGAAGATGATGTTATTGATTTTGAACACTTCTCAGGTAGACCTACAACAGTTACATCGTCAAGCGGCACGGATTGGTTATCATCTTTTTCCTCTTGTAAAGTTTAGATGCCCTTCATTACTTCTTCAATATTTATCTCTTCTAATGATCCTTCTCCCGCTATAACTTCTTTGTCTTTGTTATTGTCTATTGTGCTTCGGTTTTCATTTTCTCTTTCCTTTGCTTCAAATTTCTTTGTGTAGTAATCTACCCAGACTTCTAGTTAGTATGTCCTGTAGTTCTGATTTAAGTTCATAGTTCTTATTCCTTATGTCTTTTATCGTTTTCTTTTTCTTTCCTTTCAGTACTCTTATGGTATTCCAAAATTTCCTATCGTTTGTTTCGTATGCTTGATCGAGTTTTTTGCCAAACTACTACCAACTTTTCCGTTTCCCTTCTCGCACTACTTCCTCCAGTATATTCCTTTTAATTCTATATTGTTCTTTATCCTGTTCCTGTTCTGTTTCCTTAAAGCTATTTATTTGTTTTTAACTGATGCTTGCCTTACTTTGTTGCTCCACCACCTAGTTTTTTTTTCGTTGGATTATATTATACTTTCTGTTGTTAGAAATCTCTATTGCTGTTTTATAAAGTATTTCTCTGAGGGTCTGTCATCTTTTTCTAATGTCCAATCCGTAGTAACTTGTTCCTATTTAGTTCATTCGTAGTCTACCTCTTCTTGAAATTTTATTCTCATTTCAGCATTTCTTAACGTTTGTATTTGTATTCTGTCATGGTCTTTTACTTTTTCTATTACTATGTCCGTGTCTCTTATTATTGCTGTTATCGACCTACATAATATGTTGGGTTCCTATTTCCGCCTCTGGTATTGTTTTGATTTGTTGTATTCTATCACCTAGTTCATGTGTATATGCTTTCAGAATTTCTTTGTTCTGCTGTGAACGTGTATCTGTCTTCTATTGGTTGGTACCAGAAGCTATTTCCTATTTTTAGATCGGTTATTTGACAGAACTCTTATCAATTCCTGCCCATTCATATTTACTACCTCTTCTCCGTGTTTTCCCATGCACCCTAATCCTTTATTTCCGTCTTTACCAATTGTCGCATTCCAATCCATTATAATAATAAACATTTGGTCGTTTTCTTCTCTGATTCTAACTATTAAAGCTTGCAGGTCTGTATAAAAAAATATTATATCCTTATTTTCTGAATTCTCTATTGATGCATATATTTGTATCATATTGATCTTTCTTCTATAATTCAAATTCTAACGCCATTATTCTTGAGTTTACTGCTTCAAATTTGCTTGTCTAATTCTTCCGATACTATCATGCCTACTACTTCCTTTGCTCTCTGTCCTGGTTGTTTCTCTAATTTGCCAGTCACTTCTTCACAGTTATTATTTTGTATTTCTAAGAGCCAGTTGCATAAAGCTTTTGTTAAATTAGCGAATGAAAGAGCAACATTTTTTGTTTGTGCAACCCGCTGTAACTCTTTGATTTTTACTTTTTGTTCCTCCATTTCTTTGTTTTGGTCATCAAGCTGCAGTTGCATCGATTCTATCACTAATTTAGATACCGTTTGCTTAAATAATTTTATAATATTGTTATCTTGCAAGAGTTGTTTCTGTTATAATTTTGTAAATGCCCTAAATCTGGGCCCTTATAAATGGCATTTTCTAAGATATTTCAAAATTAAACCTCTAACACAAAATAATTTTCTTAAATTGTCTGGTGCGCAGGAGCAGAGCCTACCTACTACGACCCAATGTTATTTTCCAATTTTCTAACTTCAAATAAAAATTAAAAAATTAAAATGAAAAACATTTTATTTGTTTTAAACTTAATTTCATTAAGCATCCTTAAGAAGGACCTTCAAAACTAAGTTTTTACAAACAGTAATCGGAGTTCCAAGCATTTTCAATCCCCAATTCAATATTTCCAAGTTGTGTTTAAGTCTGCTTATGATTGTTGAGAATATGAAGTTGTCACAGAATCTCATTAATCATTCGTATACTCTATCTGCTGACCCTGTTGATTACATAAAGCCACTTGCTTTACAGTCCTTGCTTTCGATTGTTAACATAGGATGTCTGTTGCTACTAAAGTCATTCATCTCCTTTCATAAACGAGATAAGTCCTTTCGTAGTTGTTGGCTTTGTATACCTGAAATAAATTTTCGTAAATTCTACGCCAGAAATCCAAACCCCTTATATTCACTTGTTTATGAATCTACTGAATTTATTATTTGCATTGAAATAATTTTATTACTTTAGAATTTTTTGTAGAAAATTTAGCTGCAAAAGGTTGAAAGGACAGCCAAATTTTGTTTTGCAGCTAGAAGTAAGAAAAAGAATATAAACTTTGATAAAAGCAAACAATCAAATGTGGAGTTCCAGACAGTGAAAACGTTAACATGGATGAAGTACCAAGTTTTATAAAATGACAAGCGAAGATGGATGGTCTGCATATTGAGAAAAAAAGACACCACGAAGAGATAACAAAAGGAGAATGTTGCTCTGATAAATGAAAATAAAGCAATGACCGATAGCTACAGCAGTTCATAAATACAGTCAATATTTAAGTTTTAATAAAAACGTTTAGAAGAGGACCTTGAATTACTATTTTAGTGAAGCTAAACTTTCTTATACAAGTAGTAACGCTTTTCGTAAATTGTATGCGCAAGTTGCATGGTAATATTTAGAACTTCATTAAGGGTGCTTAAACACACCTTCGCTTTCCAGATTCTCTATTATCAAGAGTGTAATTGTCCGCATTTGCATAAAAACATCCCACTAAATTCAATTTGTCTCCCAAAGATAAAACCATCTTCTGTGACTGAATAATTCATTAACTGTGTCCGCAGCTTCTTAACAAAGATTCAATAGCAAAGCCCAAACCTTTCCGGAAGATGTGTTACTCTTCAAAGAATTTCGTTAGCTGTAGGCAGTTTTGCTTTGATTGCAATTACAGTTTCGTAACGCACGAATTACCGAATTTTGTTTGTATTTTCGAGCCGAAAACATTTGAAGTGTATATCAGACAGCAAAATCAAAGTTTTTATTAAATTGTTACACTCTTAGCGAACAAACGCTTTGTTTTTGGGGATTTTATGTAACTTAGCTATCCTAATTTTAAGAAGATCAAAGCTGATTTTAGCCATCACGGTAGCGAAGGAGACGGTGAAGGCATTAGCGAACGTATTTACATTGCCATCTCATTGCCGATGCATCCGTCTTCTTTACGCTTTGTGCTAACAAACCGCAGAGCTTTGTCTTGCAAACCTTTAGCTTTCTTTACTTTTGAAAAGCTTTATGGAACGTCAACTCGCTTTGTACTTAGCTGAAAGCTTAACTCCCTTTATACAACGGCAGAACGAGCTTATATCGTATATGTGATATTGCTTTTCGCATTGTAACCATCACAACACTAGTTTCTTAGGACGCTTAATATAAAAAAAGGCGAAACTCTTTGCATGCTTCAGTAAATCTCGCGACTTTTTAAAAGGCGAAACAAGAATTCTCAACTGTAATATAATACGCGACATTTACGCTCGACTTGAGTTTAACGGATTAAGTCTTTGTAATTTAAACTCATGTTGAAACTAAAGTAAATACCCTACTGTTACTCTTTCTTACTTGATGGATGGATGTTCTTTATTTTGTTTTGATTAAAACGCCCATCTTCTTAGATTTCTAAATTTCAGCATAATTTTCCAGAAATGTTTGACAGATTCCGTTCCGGTTTTATGTTGTGCTTGTTGGGTAAAGAAATAGAAAGAGAATTTTCTCATGTTCGTCATTGGTTATAAAAGGGGAACGTCCTAAGATTAATTAATAATTAATGAACTTAAGGGAAACTACATCGAATGAGATACTGAATACGAAAGGGACCTGACACGCCTATCACTTTATCGGAATTGCGAAGTAGTCTTTGGTAATTCGGATAAATTTGGAAATAAAATTACGAAGTTTATACACGATAGTTCGACTTCATTCGTGTTTTACTGGAGATCAAAGGAGCCCTACAGAAACCATACAGGTAGTTTTACAACAATCCACTTTTAATGAGCACCTTTACGGCTTCACATTTTATTATCGGAAACTACACTTGAAATAACTGCTATTTAATCGAAAAACACCTGTTGTGAATTCCTAAAATTTTAATTGATTTGTGGTGGAAAATAGCCAGACATGCTTCATGTTATTTTTATTGAGAGTGAGTAAGCCTGTAAATACTGGATAAGCTATTATTTAATTAAAAATGATTTTCATTGCCTTTTGTTTACGGATTGCTAATAAGTAAAATGTTTGAATTTTTTATGTTGCAAAAAAGGACAAACAACATTCTCCAGTGTGGCTAAAACATATGTCAAAATTCAAAAGCTTTGCAGGGGCGGGTTGATATATAATTAATGGATTTAATAGGCACTGATGCATAATGGAACGGTATTCCAACCAATTCTGACCCTTAGCTAATTTTAGCTACCAGCAAGTTCGAATAATATTTATTGAATGGAAAACACAGTCAAAGGTGATGAATAATCTAAGGAAAATTATTTTAGGGTTCCACCACCCTATGCTTTCAAAAGTTTGTTCCTTTTATCTTACTGACAAACACCAGTTCAAATCACAATATGTAATTCATGAACTTCGATTCTGAACCGGCATTAGTCTGCGCCAACTACGTAACATTTTGCTTCCGTTCTTCAAAAATCGTTATCCTTTTGCTCAAATGTAATAATCAACGTTTGTCACGTGCCTTTTCTCCCCTTACATGTTTTCTCAATAATAGGAGACAACTCAGACTTAATAGATGAATCAATTCGTTGGTGGGAATTTTCCTTCTCTGTCACCGACTTTAACCCGCACTTTGGGCATCTCTTATTAGTTCTTGACATGTAACCATTTAATTGATATCCATTTAATTGATGTCCATTTAATTAATACCCATTTAATCAATAGCAATTTATTGATAGACATTTAATATTGTCTGAATATGAGTTTGTTAGCATGAAAATGTTTGAAAATAAGTAGCGTTCTGTGCACGTCAAAGGTCCTTTGAGCGCTATTACTCATGTAATTTCAGAATTTTCAAAGATAGCTATCTAGCTTAATATTATTAGCAGGTATTTTCTAAGCAGTAACTGATACAAAAAATATGTGCTGTTTTCGATCAAGAAATGAACCTTTACCTACTTATAAATACGACATTTACAAAGCTAAAATTAAATTTAATTGTTTTATTAAAGGCTGCCGCTTAACATAATCAACGAGTTAGTATTTTTGTAAAATTTCTTGCAGAAAAATGTTTGAATTTTATATACAGGTTTTTAGCGACTAATTATTATTATTTAGATAATTTATCCGCAAAAGTTCCTTGATAATAAAAAATGGGGTTAAAAATATTTTGGTACATTTTCGATATTGTTAACATCTAAAATATCAAAAAAATATCCATAAATAGACTTCACTATAAAAGCAGTTTATAGAACATTTAGAATGTAAAATTATGCGATATTCAGAAATCGAAAAATTCATTAGCAGCAATAAAACAGTTTTAGTTGAAAGAATGTAGTTCCTAGAATTTCAGTTATGGGGAATAATTATTCCCAACCGATATGGCGAACTAATTTCGCAGAAAAATCAGTATTTTTACATTAACCTAGTTCATGCGTTGCTTCGTAATAGTGGTAATAGTGAACTAAAACGTATTTTTGTGCGTGTGTATCAGGTTTCTAATACTGTAATTACCAAAAAATCGTTTAATCAACAAAAACTGACTTTTTTGAGCTTTCTGTCTTAATAAGAAAGGTCGTTTTTTAAGATTAAAATAGAAAGTGGTAAATAATTCAGTCTAGACTATCAATTAAAAATACAAAATGATAAAGGATTCGCTAATTAAATTGAAGTCACTTTAACCAGAAAGGTTTCTGTTATGGAAGAATCCGTACTGTTATCTTTACTGTGAGGGTTTTGTGTGCTTTTAGATTTGAGGTTTTGAAGCAGTAAATGAATGGACGAGTGGAGAAAAATTAAACAGTAGAACGCCCTCGGTTGCACGTGCATAGACTTCACGTTCAAAAAAGACCGTCGAAAACAGGAGAAAGGTTCGCCACCGCTTTATTAATATTAAAGGAGGTTCAGAAGGGGCATATAGGTGTTCATTTCATGCAAGCACGCACTTTTAGTCGAGTGAGACTGAAGTGTTGTTGATCCGTGCAGGTACCAGAGTTAATTAGATGAAGTCTGCTGCTCCATGTTAATATTAACCCTTGGGGAAATTGCGAGCGGACATTTTGTGGAAAGAAAAATATTCCCAATTTCCACTCATCACGGTAACTTGAATTAATTTTGTGCATATCAAAGCGGCAAAGAGGAGCAATCCCACAAGCTTCCGTCTACATCATTTGCAGAGTCTCCGATCTTGAACCTCCTTTATTGCTCCGTATAACTCTCGTGTCATTCGCTTTCTTATTACCTTCACGCCTAATGAGAATTTGTATATGGTCGCTCGTCTTACTTTTATCTCGTAAATATTTTTTTTCCGGAACGCCATTCCGTTTTTCATTTTGTATCTAAACGTAATTTGCGTCCTTGTACCAATTCCAACAATGTTTTCATTGTACCAGAAAATTGCTTAATTTTGTCTGTTTTCAATTTAACTAAATTGCTCTGCCCAAAAATGAACTTTTTTTTGTATGCGTATTACACAAGAATTTTCGACAATTTCTCGTACATAGTTTTTAGGGATATTGCAAACAAACGTATATTGAGAGTTGTGACGAATATCACATCGTTAAGATAAAACTTCAAAAGGTTCGTTGGACGAAGTAGAAAAAAACGATAAAGCAAATACTCAAAAAGTTAGAAATCGTCAGTTTTGATCTGAAAAAATGTTTATGACAGTCAGATTAATTTTGTTATACACAATTTTGTAATTTAATGAAGTACATATATCCCAATTAACGACCTTAATCAGACTTCATTAAAACGCTAATGATGAGTGTCAATAATTAAATTTATTTAAACAATTCAATTATTGACACTCATCATTAGTGTTTTAATGAATTCTGATTAAGGTCGTTAATTGGGATATATAATATATTCACTCAGACGTTAATTTTACATTAATGAAGTACAGTTTATTTAAATTCTAATTAAACATGTTTAATGTTAAACAGATACCAACAATTTGGTTGTAAAAGGCTTTTTTCTTGTTTGTCATGTAATCAACCTGTAAGAGCTCCGCGTAATAACTTACACTGATATTTGAAAATAAGTTCTTACAGACTGAATTACTATGCATTGCAATAAAAATTCTAACTCTACAAGGTAAATGTTTCAAAGAAAGAGTAAAGGCTAAAGTTTCAAAATATGAATTTCAAAAGTTTTACTTTAGGAACTTGTATAATAGACCTCGAAAATTATGACTTTATAAGGCTATGTTTCAAAATTAAATAATTTTACAATAAACGTGTTTCAGAATATGCTTTTAAAATTAAAATTCAAGACTTCGTTAAAGTAAATATTTAATTTAAGTAGGAATGTTTGTAATGTTCACATAAAGGAAGTTGAATCGAGCACATAAAAGAATGTTAAAGTTTTCTGGTTTTTGGTTAGTAAAGCAAGAAGGAAAACTTATTCTACCATGTAATATAATAGCTAGAACATACCTGAAAGTAATATATTACCGGAACTTTTGCGGAATATTTTTTTTTATTCTCAAAAATCCTATTCCTTAAACTTCCGCCACTGTTCATTTCTCGAAAGTTGTAATTAATTTTATAACTAATTTCAAAACGGAATGAAGAAATGTAACGAACACTTAAAGGGCTCCTACCGATAGAAGGAAGAGGTGATGCAATAAGTTAAATGAAAGAATATAGCATGGAAACAATATACACAAACAGAATATGCTGGAAGTAGAAAAAAGGTCAAGGAAGTTGTCGGAAGCGCTAAATAAAAAGTAGAGGGGAATTCGGGAGAGAACTAACTACGAAATTTATATTTATTTATATACAAAGAAAAAGAAAGAAATTAAAGGAATAAGAAACAAGATTAAAGAGCTAAAGATACAATTACAAGAGATGCTAGTTACATGGGCGTAATATTACAAAACCAAATTAGACGATAAAGAAGAGAAAAATTAAAGAGAATAAGAAAACGAAATCAACGAAGAAAATCGGTAACAGAAGGGGGGGAGGACTGGGAGGAGTAGAGTTGGAGAAAATCAACATAGAAGAATTTAAAAATGCATTAAATAAAATCAAGACTGAAAAATCAAGCAGACAAGATCAAATAAAACTAGAAATGATTAAATGGCTGGGAATAAAATGAAAAGAATGGCTACTGGATATACAAGAAAGGCGTAGCAAACACCAAGAATACTAAAAGGTCGGGAAAAAACATTATGATATTATATAACAAACGTGTACATATAATGGTAAAGGTAATGGCACTAACCGCGAGGGAGCACGGCCTGCAACATGGAGGGTTAAGGCATCCTAAGTCGCTTTCAGATCTGGTCATCTCGCACGCTATGTGCACGGGGTAATGTGGTAAACACCACGCCTCCAACAACCACCTACCTTCCCTACTCCACTACTTGGTTTTGGTTCCCAATTATCTTCAGTAAATGGGTAGGCCCCCCGCCGAGCATCTGACTTGGGTTTGACTCTGAGACCGTCCACGCTGTAATCGAATGCTCTATAATAATAATAAATAGTAACAATTATTATTTCATTTCATCTCTTGTAATTTACCTTTCTGTTCAATATTTTTGCTTTGCCTTCTTTCCTCCTATAAGTAGTATTTTTAAGGTTCTGTTAATTTAGGTAGTTATAAAGTTTATTGTTAATGTCTGATCAGGTTTTTATGTTTTCAGATAGTACCTAAACCAATAAATAACTCATAGTCGATAAATTACGATATTTAAATAAATTTAAAAATTATATATAAAATCGACGGGTAAAACACTGAAGAAAAAGCGAAGACTTTCGCATGGAGAATTCAAAGGGCAACAGTTTTAAACAAATTTTTAGAATATTTCCGTACTCTCGATAGTTATAGCAGGAAAGTAAGTTATTACCATGATGTTTCTGATGTTAATTACCCTTTTTCCCAGTACACAAGATGACTTATTAACTAATATTGTAATGTATTCATAATTAATATGCGTTAACCACATCTAAGGTACACCGTGTAGTTTAGTTTAATTTATGTAAATCTGGATATTGATTAATGCACTGTATTTAATAGCACATGGCGTTTGCGTGTGCATGCAAATACGTGACAACATCCACGACCTGATAAACTGATTGTGCTGTGTTTCTACGGCACTAATTAGTCACATGTTTCGCACTAACAGACCTTTTGAGTAGTTACCCAAGCTGCGACTATTTTTTTTTTTTTTGAGTACAAGTCACACGTATTTGCTTCGGTAACACGAAAAGTTTTACAGGTTTGTTTTTTAAGCAAAGCCTTCTTGGGACACGTACATAAAGTTTCCAAGATAATTAACATTTCGAATAGCAAAAAAATTGATTCAGTTTACATTAAGTTTACGTTTACAGGTGATATTAAACATCAAATAGTGTTAGATGTGATTAGATAAGCTTCATTAAAGCTTCACCGGAATTGTTTTTGTAAAGTAATCGATGAAATTAACGAAGCTAATCATTTTATGAGATCATTAAATCAACAGTCAGTTTTGGTGTGTTTATTCTGAACATTCTATTATTTTTTTATGAAACCACTTAGCTAATGCTAAATTCAAAAACTGAGGTTTTTCTTTGTTATTTATCGATTTGTGGAAATAAGCGTTTGGAAATGTATACTTTCTCATCCAAAAATAACAATTTTAATTTTTCTGAATTTAAATTAACAAAAAGTTAGTAAGCAGAGTTTTTCTTAACATAAATTAATTCATATTCTTTAATCGTGAACGTAGCATTGTTTGTAAATTGAAGCAACCTCGCCTAGTCTACCTTATAGTTCAGTTTACCTGTGCATATAAGAAAAAGTTTAGCGTTTTAAACTCTTTACGAAGTAAATTAAATATAACGTTTTAATCCAATAGTTAAGAAACAAGAAACTCCTTTACCTTTGCTTCGAGCATAATGGCTTTTTTTAGTATTAAAGTAACTTTTGTTACTTTTAATACTAGCGTACTTTACAAAGGCATGAAAATTTCAATTAGCTAAACGGATATATAAATAGAGCACAAGAATGGATAGACGACAACATTCTTTTGTAATTTTTTAAACTTGGAGCAAAGAACGCACAGAACAAAGGTGCTCCAGAGAAGAGATTTAATTTTAAAAGCTTTGTTAGTGAAGTATTGCAATGTGTTGAAATTTCAAAGAGTAAGTTAAGAAAGAAAACACTTCTAGGAACAAACATCCTTGAAGAGCCTATAGTTTCAAGGGAATTTGTTTTAGGAAAAAACTATTAACTAATCTGTGAATCTGTCATAAACCTCGATTGTGTATTTTGATAAATATGTTTTGGAGATCTAGCTATAGTAATGGTTAATCATTTTATAAATTTTATTGAATTGGATGTCCTGAATAAACTATTTGGGTTTAATAATATTCAATTTTCTTTTTGTAAAACTTTAAAATCTACAAAATAGAGTCATATGCATTCCGCAGATATTGTTCATTTATCGAAGTTTTAAAAATTTTTTAAAAGATTTAAGATTTCTGAGGCACACAAAATTTAGAAAAAATCTAATAAACTTGAAAAATATTAAGTTTATTCAAGTTGAACTAACAATATTTTAAAAGTTTGGCAATTAACTTCAAAATTTCGAGGACAAAATAAAATATTTCAGTTCATATAAGTTAAACTTATAAGTTTGTTGTAAAATCAAATGAAGTTTATGTTACATAGAAGGAAACTCGAGGTTAATTTTGTAAGAATTTTATTTTTAATTTACTACTAAGCTGAGACGTGTTTAATTTTTGCTGAAGACCATGAAACTTTTCAATATATTTTTTATTCATGTTTGTTGCATTATTGAGAAAGAAGAACTCAACGTTTCGGCTACTTTTTTACGGGGCTTAATCAGGAGTAAAAGAGAGCACTAAAAGATCACGGTAATTCAACGTGTGAATCACGTTAGAAGCGGAACTCTTTCAGAAAGAAGAAGAAGGGCGAGACTCTTCTGAAGACAAACAGGAAAAGACAGCGAATTTATACCGGTTGTAACCGGTCAAGCGTATCGGACGAAGATGACGATTAGCCAGGAGTAAAGGGGGCGAAGCCAGTAGCGATAATAGCTTCTATATGTCTAACAGAGGGCTTACGGATTTTCTTGTGGAAGAAATGAGGATAATTGGCAATAATCAATGATTTTGCTAATGGCCAGTGTCGTGATAGCGTTCAGCAATAGCTAAGTGTGAGCGAAGACCTGACTTCAAGTAACGTTTGTGGTCACAGATACGTCTGTGTACTGAGCGACCAGTTTATCCACTGTACAAGGGATGATGTAGACTCTTCTTGATGACACGGGTTGAAGCTTATCTTTTACTAAAGGGAGTATCCTACCTGGGGCGTAAAAGTGTTCTGAGAACTTCGAGTGTGGGAGAGGTGTAATTGCTTTCCGATGAAGCGCGGAGAAGCATGTCCATGAGAGATAAACTTGTATGCACTTTGTAGTAAAGGTGGAACTCTATACGATTTTTATTAAGGCCCAATCATGGAATTTTATCAGCAGCATATTGAGATTTTTGGAGAGGCTGTTTCCGTAGTGGTAAAACTATCGAAAAGAATCAATGAACTTTATTTTGATCATCATTTTTCTAATTATAATGTACTACAGTATTTACACTCTAAAGATATATATTTAGCATGTACTGTACGTACTGACAGATGCCAGAAATCACGCAATCATGAAGAAGTGAAGATGGTGCCACATTTTACAATCTTGATGGCTGAGGTCAATGGCAAGATAGGTATAAAAGAAACATATAGGATTCCAACAGAGAACCAATCAAAAACTTTGGTGTTGGGAGTACGAAGTGTTCGCCGACTATGTACATCACAAGAGACTATATACTAGGTTGTATCAAACGTTTCCGCCACTTTTGCTTTAAATATATATTCAAAAGTGGCGAAAACTTTTGATACAACCTAGTACAACGAACGTATTCTTCAGAAAAACGCCTCAAAGGAGATGGACCTGGAGTCCAGATGGATCATTGAAGAAAAAAAAAGAGCACATAATATCAAATAACAAATATATAGTAATGTGTCTGTATTGAACAGATTCAGTACAAGTTCCGACCATAGAATGATCAGAGGAAAACTCAAAATAAATGTTAAGCAAGAAAGGTACAAATTAATACAAAATAAAAACACTGGAATATTATCCGAAATCATTTCGACAAACAAGACAAATACCAAGAGTGTTAAACAAGAAAATTTTAACACAACAATACCAAGATAACTCGAGTCTGGACTGCTTAGCAAATAAGCTGATAAAGGGTATCTATACTTATGTATAATACAAATAAATCTGAAAAAGGAAGTATACGATGTAGGCGTGCTACCAGTAATGACTTATGGATTAGAGACCATCGCCATAGTAAAGACCATCCATAGGCTATGGATAGCCCAACACTCTATGGAGCGTAACATGTTGGGGTTTAGGGACTTATAGAGAGGATTACGAATGAAGAAATTCATTGAAGAACTAAACTAACTGAAGTATCACAAAAAAAACAGAACAAAAATGGTACTAGGCCGGATACGTAGCGCGCCAATCAGTAGAACGGTGGCCAACAGAATCACAATATTGAAACCCCACACCACCAAAAGAAGTAAGAGGACGGCCACAAAAAGGATAGATAGACGACATAAAAGAGGTGGTATCAAAGAAATGGACCAAAATAGCTCAAAACAATGAAGACTGGAAAAGATTAAGAGCAACCTATATTCAGAAGTAGATAAATACGGATTGCAGAAGAAGAAGAAAGAAGAAAAAGAGGGTTTACAGGAAACTATTATATGGCAACCACCAAATGGACGATCAAAAAGCAGACCTTTAAAGGGGCCTGGATTAGATGCTGAGGGGCATTTACCAGAAGTTCATGACGAAAACTTTACATCAAGATACAAATAATAACTGCTTATTACTGTAACACACAAAAAATTAAAACTGTTTTGAAAGTTCTCTAAATTTCCTTTTTCTTCTTCTCTAGCTCATTTCCATCATTCATCCATAATTGGATGAATGCGTCCTTCCTTGCTTTCCATTTTCCCGGTTTTAAGCTGTGTTAATCCATGTTAGTCCTGCCACCTTTCTGATATAGTAGTATCATCTGTTAGGGGGTCGTCCTCTAGTTCGTCTGTGGGCCCATGTAGCCATTGCAATATTCTTTTTGTCCATCTGTTCGGAACAGATGGCCTGCCTACGTCCACTTCAGACTTGCAATACTTTTGCATGCGTGCATCCGTTCGTTGATCTTTATGTCTGTTAGATAAATTCCCAGCATTTTCTTTTCTATTAAACGTTGTGTTTTTATTAGTTTCTATAGATGAATTTTCGTTAGGAACCAGTTTTCACATCCGTAGGTCGTGGTGGGTTGAATACATTAATTTATCGAAGACTTTTGTTTTCAGATGCTGCTGTATCGTTTTGAAGATTTTGTTTTGCTTCTTTTAGTTGGTTGTCCCTGCCTATAGGCACTGTTTGTCCCAAATAGATATATTCGTTGACATTTTTTACATTATTAATTCAGGGACTTTTATTTACAAAATTAATTTTTTTTATCATTACATTGGCTCATGATGTACACTACGTGCACAACAAATTTGTAGTGAGTTTTAATCCAATTTTAAAAACATCAAACATGTTTAAATAATGTATTCCAAAGTGACATTCAGGACTACGAATCAATAAACAGTGAAGAATTTCCAGCAGGAATGTAATCAAAAATTTAAAATATTTCCCCCCAACAGACTAAATACATTATTAGATTTCACCATCCATTAAATCCCTATAGAATAATCTGTTCTGATGGGAGATTATTTTAAATTAGGGGTTTTAATATTAAAAAATTACCAGCTGTCAACATAGATGCATTCATTTAAATTTATAGGGTAGATAATTTGGCTAATTTTAACGACCGGTTTAATCCACCTTGTCTAGCTATAAGCTCTCCAGAACTTCCCTGTGTTCAAATTTTTTTCTTTCGCATTATACCAATTAAGCGTATCCGGTAACTCTGAAACATACAAAACTTCGGGGAAACCGTGTTACCCCAAATGTAGTGAGACTAATTTGGTCCTTTCTTGTTCGTCTACGTAGTTAATTGTTTTCTGAAAGTTCCAGGGTCGCGATTATGTAAGCGTCGAACCGTGGGTGTGATTAAATATCGGAAAATTCTTTTAAGATTTTTTTTTATTATAAACAAATTCCTTTCTAGGTGAAAAATTAATTACTTAATTAAGTTTCAAAAAATTCAGCCAACGTATTCAAAAATGAATGTAAATTTTACCTTGATTCACAATGTAAATAAGTATTTAAAGCAACATCGGAAATTTTAATTAATGAAAAGGCAAATATGGTTTATGTAAAAATTCCGGCCCCAGGCGTTTTTGAACCCCAAACGTATAGATTTTTCCAACTTCGTTTTAAAAATCTGTTTTTGGGTAATTACAGACGAACAAAAGAATACAGAAATACTGTAACTTGTAACAAAGTAAAGCCGTTTGAAATGAAAATGTTGCAGAGATATGGAAAACAAGCTGTCTTTTCATGTGCTTTCGATTAATAAATTAATTAGTTAAAATAGATCCTTTGAACTCTTATATGTATGTCAATCAGATATTTACTTAAGCTTGAAAAATAATTCTTGAATAATACACATTAAAACAACGATTAATCAGCTGTTTGCCTATGTAATGGATTGTAGTAAATACCTTGAGGGAACGTTTATTGTAACAAGGTCTTAGATTTCGTGAAAACGACATTGGAGTAAGGTATTTTAGCAAAACAAGCAAACTGAAATCTTCACGGTGGTTTTAAGCGGAAATCCGTGTAATAATTTTCAACTATAAGCCTTTGCAAGTCTAAATAAGTTCGCTAAGTATCGTAACTTGTTAAAAAGTTTAATAATTAGTGTTGCTTATTAAAATTAATTGTATCTAACCAATTTACTACTTGAACAGCTTGAAAATTCTACGGCCCTTTCATAAAAGGAAATTTTCAAACCGTAAATAAATTTAAGCTTATGATCGTAAAAATTCTATGTTTCATTTGAACCTCGTAAAGTTCAGGCGCGTTTGCTATTGTTATTTCCATATCTTCATAAAAAAGAACGCACAGAGCAAACTGGCATGGTACGCAGAAGCTTACGAGCTTTTGATGAAAATGCGGAAGCCATCGTAAATTGTCCAGACGTTGCTGCCGCATATACAGCCAGAAACTGAGTAGTTTTGGGAAGCATGTAATCAAGATTCTTGCGAAAGAATGTCACGTGGTTTAACTTCGGTCTTTGTCTTAAGTTAGGTGTATTTAAATGTTAATGCATTCTCGTTGAGGCCTTTTGTCAAAGTATTTGTGAGACGTTGTAAAGTTCCAAGTTTTTTTATTACACTTTTTATGAGTTTATCTTATAAAGGTTTCGCGGATCAAGATTTGTTTATGTATAAACCAGTATTTAGGAAATAAAATAGGCAATTAAGGGTAACCCTGCTGTTAGTTCGAGACGGATGTGTAAGAATTGGTATTTTACTTATTTTTCCCGTTTATTTTCTTTGTACGACAATCCTCTTTATAATAATTCCCCGATTTGCATTGCGGAGATGCACAAAAGTTTTCCTCTAAATTTAATGAATATGAAATATTTCTGCATAATTTTACGAATCTCTCTGAAATGTACAATCAGGAAAATGCAAGGGTTTACATTTAAATAGCTACTGGTGTAGTTAAAGTTCAGCATTTTCCGCAACATTCGCCCTACATAAGCTCATTAGCGGTAATTGAAAGACGTGCTACCGCTATACAAGTGCAAACATCCCAACAATTATATCACAGGCATTGCCAAGTTTCACATTTGTTTCAGAATCGCGTTTAACTACAACAACTCTTTTTATTGTGCCATTATCGAAGTTGTTTTTAAACTCTAAACATATGATGTTAATCCTAAACGTGGGCGCGGAAAGTTATCCCATTTCGATATTACGTTTCAAATTGAAATTGCATTTTGTATTTGATTGAATGACATTGCTATATATCGAAATGTAATAATCAAAGTGATATTGTGAAAGTTCATGTTACTCATCCTACCTTTAGCTCTAGGTGGGCACTTTACTCCTACATCTAATTTGAGTTTCTTGCTGGAAAGCTATAAAAATAAACAAGCTAAAATTAATAGGAGTATTAAATTACGTAAAGTTAAGAGTAAATACAATTTTAGAGATAAGTTTCAATTACTTACAATCAGCAAAGTTAATAACATGAAACAAAGTGTTTGATCCAAACCATTAATTAGCAAGTCTTTGTATGAATTGAATTACATTTAAGTTAAATTCAGAAAAGTGTTACATAAACATCACTAGTACGAAGGACTTGACGTCTTAAGGACATGATTGTTCTTCGAGGACCACATCAACCATAGTCAGTTCCGTCAAAGCAATTCGTTATATAAGAGGTCAGCTTCCACCCTCTGTGCTAACACTACATGCATTCACTTTGAACCACAAACATGCCAATTCATCATTTACACAGCTGTGCAGTATTGTGTTTCAGTTTCACGGTCATCAAGGTGCATCTCGCCTGCGTAATGACCCTAGATAACACGTCATATCAATGTACGTGGCAATGCATAACACCGCTTCATTACAATAATAACTATATTTTCGGTAAAACGACCAAGGTCTGAAGGTACATTCTGTTTTCTCTTTACTTCTTGTTTTGAGAGGGTGAGAGTTTAAAGTAATTGTTTTAAAACCCTATTGGAGACATTTAACAATTAAAGAGAAAAAAAAAAGGAAATGTAGAAGGCAATTGAAAAAAAATGACAAGTATAACAGATGCAAAGAAGAAGATCATATACAAAAAAATATATATGAGAGAAAACATTGGATGCATGATGGATGCAAAGCAGAACTGAAAAAGAGAACCGGGCTATAGCAAAAGTAGCTGCAAAACAAAAACGATGAGATACAAAAAAGTAAAATACCTTTGTAAAGCACAGAAATGACAATGGTTTGAAAAGGAAATAAAGAACATGGAAAAAAATACAGGAAAAATGAATTTTAGAATGTTTACAAGGATATTAAAGATATTTGAAGAGCACGCCTGTTAGTTATCAACATTTTAAAAAGGACTTGAAGGAATTATTGATTTTTCTGTTAATTTTTGGAGACCTGTAAAGGACTGTAAATAAGGCCGATTTTGTAAATTATGTTTCCTTTGAGAAAGAAGGTAAGAACCATTGTTCAGCAGTATTTTTAGATATTCGGCAAGCATTTGACAAAGTACGGCACCAATGACTCCTCTTCAAAATCAAAAATTTTCTTCCACGCCCATACTATCTCGTATTCCAGTCATACTTGCCAAACCGATAGTTTTAAGTGAAATTCGGAAGTCAATACTTGCAACTTTACCCAATCATAGCTGGTGCACCCCAGAGCAGTATTTTGGGATCACTGTTTTATATTCTCTCCGCCGCTGAGCTGCCACAAACGCTGAATACAGTAACTGGAACATTCGCTGATGACACGGCTGTTCTTGCATATGATGATAACCCCCCAAATACCTCAAATCTTCTACAAGGATGTCTCAAGTATAAGAACGTGGATCTATAAGTGAAAAATAAAGGTGAATGAATCCAAGTTAAATATCTCGGACTGCATGCGGACAAAAGACTTACTTCGAATAAACATATCAAAAAAAGGAAAGATATGGATCTGAAAGTTAAAAAGAAGCGCTGGCGACTAGGTCAGGGATTGAGACTATCTGTGGAAAAAAGTACTTGTATAAAACTATTATATGGCCAATCTACACGTGAGGTTGCGAGTTGTGGAGATGTTCTGCTCTCTCTAACGTAGACGTTGTGCAAATATTTCAATTCAAGTCCTTACCAACCATATTACATGCTCCTTGGTATGTGCCCAACCTCACTCTATATACAGATACCAATGCACCTTTGGTACGAGACTTAATTAAAGACAGGACTATGACACATCAAGGCCGTCTTACTGGATATCCCAAAAATGTGGTCCTTCCACTAACCCAGCAACCAGAGACCAGAAGACTGCAACGGAAATGGCCATGCGACCTAATGAATTAACCAAAAACCTTTCATTCCTAAACGAATAAGCGAGAACACATTTCTAAATTACTCAGCTCTTTGATGTTCTTCAGAGCATTTTTATTATTGATAAATATGAGTTTTGTGACCCCAAATAAAACACAAGTTAGTCCATCGTCTTTTCCTACATTTTTTTTTTAAAGAAGACTCCCCACGTTTAGATTGATAAAAGAGGTTGTACGGCAATGTTCGACAATCCTCCTAGATCTAAAAATAATTTCTTCCTATATTAAAGTGCGCAGTTGATCAAATTGTCCAACAATAATTTAATAGTTGGAAACTAATTACATCCAGAAGTTTGTGGGTTACCCACACAAGCATACATGTTGTTGAGTCCTCTGATTATAATACAGGATGCATTATGCACAACACATTAGATTTGCATAAACTAGAATAATACGCAGAATACCCCTGCAGATTCATTTCAGTAAATAACTTATCAACTGTGTCTGAAACCACAAGAGAAATCGTGTGCACAATAATTGACGTACAAATATGAAACTCTAAAAAAGAACCGTGTATTCGAAGCATCAGAAAAATCTTGGGTTACTGTAGAAAATAATTGTGTATTCTTAAACTTAATAAAACACAAATCAAAACGAAACAATTTGAAATCTGACCACAAATCCTTTCAGATTACGTCAGAAGCGTAATGAGTGACAAAACCAGATATACTGGCAGTAATTGCTGCTGAAGGAAAACTTATCCAATATTTCCTGTAAACTGGAATGCACAACTCGTGTGTGTGACAGTTTGAAAATGTATCTAAATGTTATACAACGCAAATTAACTTGTTAAAAGTTTCAGTTTCATGTTTTACGTTGAAAATCGAAAAGGTTATTTACTAAAAGATTATAAATAACTGAAAAGCTTGGAGTTTTTCTAGAAATAATTGTGAACTGTGCCCTTTTTTCGTCGTAGCTCTCAACTTTCTCCTGAAGACTTATGGATTAAAAAAAGTTTCCTTACCTTTTTCTTTTCCTACTCAGATTTATATGCTAGCTCTAACTAATGTTAATATCATTACGAGCGTAAAAACTTCGTTTTTGTTTATTTATAAGTTACTTACACAAAATCTAAGAAAAATTCTTCAAAAAGTTTTTTAGTTATTTTATAGAAAGCTTAAGATCCAAAAAACAGATTTTTTAATTATTAATAGCAGTGTATGAAAAACCCTTTTATAGGGAAAGAAGTTGTAAAGAACGGAAGAGAGCAAAAAAATCTGAAATTTTGAATGCTTCAGTATCTTTATTTCAATTCATGTGATATACAATGAAACTCGGAAATAGTGACTTCGGTTATTATAACAACATCATGTGTTTTGAGAGCTCTCTCAGTGATAATTTATGATTATGACGACAATGTTTATAACGACAACTCGCTTATAAAAACACAGTTTTAAAATCGCGATTTGTTTCGTCTAACTCGTTATAACAGCAATATTATGTTTACAACTTTTCAGAAACTATTGTCAATAATTTTAAGATTTACCCCCTTTCCTTCCACCAGATGAAAATGTTGAACAAACACAAACAATTTTCTGTAGAACAAAAAGTTTTAACCAGCAGTGAAATAGAAAAAAATACTTTGCAACAATATTTATGTATATGATTTATGCTTAAGTTCTGAAAATGTTTGCCCGTCGTTTACTTCGCGTGACCAAACAATAACCTCACAATGCACTGAGCTGAATCTCGGCAAGGGCTCGTTTGAAGGATCAAACTTATCGGCCGTGCATCGATTTTGATCATGGTTCTGCTATCTCTGCGTCGTTTACCTTACTTTTCACATGACCCACGTACGTCTTCCTTTTCTGTTATAGCAATAACTCGGTTATAACGACAACATTTTGGTAGTCTCTTCAATGCCGTTATAACTAAGTTTTACTGCATATTGATGGAAATTTTGTTTTACAATAGAAAAATCAATGACTATAAGAATTTTATGTTGTTAACTATTAACAATTTGCGTGAGTGTATACAAATTATGAAATCATTATTATACCTGGCAAGAACTCATAAATATATGAGCTTTTTATATTAAAGGGTTTGTTATTTATTTTGCTACCGAAAATGGATTACTAATGGTAAAAGTACGAAGAGGTAAAGTACACACATATACAATAATAGAAGAATATATCCGTGAGCTTTTTGAATGAAGTTTTAAAGGCACATTTTTAGCATGTTAGTGTAACCAGAGAATACGTTGGTGTTCTCGTTTTGTTTTAAGAAGGCGTACGATCCGTTCTACCTGTTTGAACGTTAATGTGTTAATTTTACGGGGTTGTTCTATTAGCGTTTGTATATAGAGTGCATTAGAATTCAGGTTCTTCCGGGTGGTTCTGGTATGTTTTATTAATCTTCGATGGTGTCATGTTGGGGTTGTATTAACGCTGACACGTGTCATGCCGCGTAATAAAGAGGCAAATGTGAAGGATATGTTAGCTTTGCAAGATACACCGTCGGTAATGCCGTTAGCATCTCTAATTAACTACTTAGTACTTAAGAAAGGGCGGTCGTTTCACGCAATCTGATGCTAACAGCGGTGTTTATCTTAGCCGATGTCTTATGTTAACAGGCAGCCGTGCGTTCACAGATAGCGCCTGATCTGAATACGAACGGCCCGCTCCTTCATTAGCCCAGTCGAAGCACGCGTCACTTAACATGCACCTATTAGACATCCTGTCACGTTGATGAAAATTGATTCACCCTTCTGATCTGCCATAATATTATCTCGCCTCACTCGCACACAATAACCGGAGCCTTAACAGGGAGTTTAACAGCTGCAATGCGTCACCGCCAGCCTCTTAGATTACATCAAAGGAGTTACAGCTGGAACAGGCGCATAAACTAATTCCGACGCCGACCGCTACCGGCTGCAATCTGTCCAAGTCGACGACGGTAGCGGCACTTTCCGCGACAAAACGTGCAACAGCACTTCCGTTAATCCCGTATCTCCCGCTAGCACTCGATATAACCCAAATAAATTACGGGATACGTACCTACTTAGCAAATCCAATTAAGTTATGCTGCTTTAACTTTGCTTGCCTGTCGCACACCGCTTCTTCTTTCCAACTTTGCTATCTCCGACTTTGCAAAAACTTTGCCCCGTATTCAAAGAAACAAAGCAATTCTTTCCTAACTTAACTGAATTGGAATGAAGGAAAACCTATATGACAATTCCGTGTAGCACGGTAGCTACGCCGCTGGGGAAATACCATTCTTTATTTGTATATCGATTCGAGACGGTGGGCGCTTCTTCGATATTCCGGTAAGCTTGCCTGTTGCTGACCCTTAGGAACCCCGAATTAAACATGATGTAGAAAATCGAACGTTACTCCAATCACACTACCCATAATCATCGAGTGCGTTCTACCCATACCAATGTTTAGGAGATGAACGGTTTAACGAAACCACCGACCGATGCTGATTTAGCGGCGACTTCGGTGGCAGCAGAAATGACACCCGTTCTATTAATTTGTTTCATATAATTTATAAGACAACTTTAAAAGATTGCTATTAATCTATAAAAGTATACCACCACTATAAAACTTAACGATAATATGTGGTTCTTAATTAAGATTTTGTGCAACCCACCCTTGGCAAGGTAAAAGCTTCTACTAAAGAGAAGTAAAAGCTCTCTAGACAAGAGAAAATTCTAGTCGAACAGAGGCAAATGACGAAAGTAGTCGACCCGTGTAGAGATATTTAATACCGCTAAGCTCAAATTTTTCCCAATAAATAAGTGAAAATTTCCTTGCATTAGTTTTCTACGGCTAAATTGAAACTAAAAAAGAGGTTAGTGGTTACCTGGGTTGGCCTGATTTAAATCAACGGATTTATTTATATTTATCGTTGATTTAAATCCCAGAAAAATACGTTTTAATTTTCTATTTAAAATTTTAAAAATAAAAAAATGAACACAATAAAATATGGTTGTTTTATTCCATAATGTATGTCGAAAAATTAGACAATCACGATAAATAATAACATAAATGGAGATATCAATAATTTAGCAAATTCAGCTGTTTAAAATACCTTATTTTCCGTACCATATTTTCCGGAAAGGTAGATTGTCAACAACATCATGGGGTGGAGCAGCTATCGCCATAGTTGAATTGTGAATTTATAAACAGCGCGTTGACGTCACAACCCAAATCCTAAGTAAAAAGTACTGTAATTTGGAATATAATGTCCAAAATTCTTGAAAAAAATGGAAAAAATTACTAAATTAAATTAAATAGCGCAATTATTGCGATAACTGGTCAAAACTGCCACCAAATAAAACAATTTAGAAAACTATGAAATATTTCATTTGATTAATATCAGTGATTTTTAATTGATTTTTCTTAAATCATGGTTTCTTCCAACCCTGGTGGTTACCAAAGCAACGTTTTCCGTTTATTTTTATTCCAACATACGTACGTAAGTAGAAATATCTAATTATTTAACCTTCTGGCTTGAAAATTATTACAATTCTGTTCCGAATATGACACATAAATTTTCCTCATTTTATTTCATTCAAGAAGACTCGAGAAAATTCTGTAGCAGTTCAATATACATAATGGAGGACGATTCCGGTCAGCATTTTTACAGATTTATAAGGAAGGAATGCTTCATGTTCCATTTAATTTTATGTTATCCTTATTGCCTTTAACTTACAAGGACATCACCTTTATGTGATCAGCGTTGGGAAAATTTGTGATAAAGGGCATTATCGCGGTTTCTAATTTTACTCGAGTTAATTTTCACAACTAAACCACGGTGCGTATTATTAAGTAAATTTAAATTTAATTACCGTCAGTTTGTTGAACTTTTGCGTTATGTTCTTCTGCAACATTGTTGGGTTATACTAAAAGGTAGAATAAGCAAACGGACGCTGTATTTTCTTTCAATTTCAAATGACTCGCCCTGCTTACGTTTTCATTTACTACGTACGTGAACTGGCTTCATGACGTCGTAAAGTTACATGCTTTAATTTGTTTTCGTGGGTTTATTTGTTTTTGTAATTTTAAACAAATGGATCCTGGACGTTAGTTTTACAAACGGTTTGCTAAAATAGATCTTCACAAACCATTAATAATTTAGTTAGTAAAGTTTTACTGCGCTAGTTTTTATAATTTAAGGATACCTTTAAACCCCAGAATTATATAAACTAAGTTGGTTAAATTTGGAAATATAACTGTAATATAAAAATATCGGTGTGATAAAAGCCGGAAACTTTATGAATACAGTTAAAATTATGCAGTGCAACGAGAACTAGTGTGTACATGAATCTAAATAACTGAAATGCGGAAACGGGATTAGTTCAACGAATGGACAGGCACTAATGGATGTTAATGCAATCTTTATTTTGAAAACTAACCCTATAAATCAATTGAGGTGAGGATGCGTTTTACTATAACGTAGTTTGTTGTAAAAAGATTTATACTACTGAATTTTTATTCGCATTTTAAATTTTTAGAATTACATAGGAGCTTACGGGCGTAAAGGTGAGGGATCCGAATGACTGATGAGGAACGGGCGGCCGTTGCGATTTCGATTTTGTTTATTCATTTAATTATTGCAAATGGCGTGATATTGACGTTTATACTATAAAAGCACATTCGATCAATTTACCAAGGAATAACATTAATTCCGCCAAAGATAGATTAATGCGTAGCCACGACCAGCTCTTGTAAACACCCAAAGCTTGATACACACATTAATGCTCACATCGCTCCGGTAATTATATAATATAGATAGCAGCAATACATAAAAGCAAAACAGGAACACATTACAATAAATTAGCAGTATAGGTTCGGTTAGAGCTACTTACAGGGGGGAAGGAATCCCCCTGTGGAATTCCACGTCGCGTCTAGTAGGGAATGTTGGGAAGTGATGATTGCGATGGCTGTACCTTCAGCTACCTATGAATCTGTAAAACCGGAAGATACGCGCACGAGCCGACTATGCCAGAACATAGTCGACAATGGTAATCCACCCATGTCACTGTTCTATCCATCCTAGACGACTCCAAGCCATAGGAAGCCAATGGAACAGAGCTACGGGCCTCCCTGACCATCCCGGGACGCACATCCGGTGTCAGTGCCTGAGTATCTTACAGATGGTCAAGTGTCTAGTTATCAAAGTCCCAGGCAAATAGCCGGCTAAACGTCTCTCAGAGCCTAATGCTCTGATAAACAATAACGGACCTCATGCTCAAATAACAACATGGCTCATCGCTTATCAACAGCAACAATAAATCTCACTGCTTGTCAATACAACAACATAGTTCATACCGACCTTATCTCATCGGACATGCAATCACATCTATTCAATTCAAGATCAACTAGATTTTCATTTTTATGTGAATAATCACTAATTCAAAATGCACTACTAATTCACATTCTACGCACCATAGACAAACTCACTTGGTCTTTTTTGCATTAATTAACACATCTGTACGCCAACGCATCCCGTGACCGACTCTCCTTTAGATTCTAACCTGGATCGGAGCTTTTAACCATAACGAATTTTAAAAACCCTTATGCTTTGAAATGTATCGTTTAAGAAAAAGCAGCTTTTGTTTCAAGAAATCTGGCGCTTACGTCATCGCCACCAAAAAGTACATACAACAATTATGGTTAATTGTGTATAACGCACATTATGAACGCGAAACTTTATTTTTAAACAAGTCAAAGTAGAACTAAAAGCCTAACAGATCATGTTTAAAGCTTTAGAAAATAAATTTTATATCTTAAAACCGAAAATTTAACACTAAACTCGTCAACACGTGGCAAATTTCTCCCAATTTCGTCGAACAACTTCAGCAAGATCAAATCACACACAAGTAATGTTTCTTAAACTTAAAGTTTGATTTGCACTTTGATCTAGTCGGTTTAACTTTTCTGCGGTAGTTTCCGCAGATTAGATTTCGTTCAACGAACGTTATCCAATTTTAAATTACAATTTTCAATTCAACGCTTGGAAAATTTCAGTTTTAATTTTCCAACTTGGAAAATAGCATTATTAATAACAAAAACTTACTTGGAGTTTTCTCTCTAGCGAATATCTGATTAGAAACTAAGAAAACAAAACTATTTCAGTCTGAAGATATCCAATACTATTCCGTTTCCGAGCATGTAGTAAGATAAGAAAAATAAGGTGACCTGAAAATCGGATAAATAAGCAATTGGCTGGTAATACAAGCTGTTATGAAACCATAGACGGGAATCGATAACAAATGTGTGTGTTTATTTACAAATATGGATGATTTATAACAGGCATTGGGGAATTGATCCATTTATGTCGTTTGTTTCTTAATGATTCAATAAAAACAACGCTTTTTCACCTTTACTTAGGTTAAAAATACACACACAAATAAGCTTCTGAAAGGCTCATAAAAAGCTTAGATTCATTTAGGCAACGAAAACTAAAAAGGCCTGGGGCTTTTAAAACAAATTTCCTTTACTCAAAGAACTATGTTTAAATTCGTTGAACGTTATATACATAACGGAATAGAGCTTTGTAAACACTACTTTCCTATTTATTCAAATAAATAGTAAAGTTAGCAATGTAGAATAATTAAGTAAATTGCTCTTGAAAGCATTTTATTAAAGCTGAAGCTGAGAAATCTCCACGAGTTAACAGAAAAAAGGGTTTTGTTTAAATACTCTTATTTAATGGTGACAAATATACAATACAACTTACAAAAACAAATAAATTACATGAATGTTAAAGACTAAAATGTACGTTAACTTATATTAATTTATACATATTGTATTAGCCTCTTCTTCGTCTTTCTCCATCTCTTGTGCCATTAAGCGTTGGGAATATTGTAATCTTTACTTCTCTGCTATCCATTTCCTAAATCCTTTTCTATTTCTAGCTAGCTTTTTTGCTTCTGGTGGTTTCTTCCCTCTTTCAATAATTATATCTTCAATGTGCTTCTCCGTAAAATCCGGAGTCCGCCTCGCTGTGTTTTTCCTTTAACTTTCAACTCGGTTGCAATTTTCATTACCTAGTCTATTTTCCCTCATCTTGTATACATGTCTAAACCACTTCAACTGTTGGTTTTCGATCTTATTTACCAAAGGCTCAACATCTAGTATCTCTCTTATTGTGATATTGGGTAGTCTGTCTCTTCTGGTGCATCCGGTGACTTTCCTTAAGTATTTCATTTCAATTGCAGTAATCTTAGATCTCAGATCATCTGTTAGCACCCAGTTCTCTACACCATAAGTAGTGTAAGTAAGTGTACTGCATTATATATTTGCATTTTTCTCTTTGTTTTTAATTCTTTCTTTTGTATCAACGTGTTATGTATTCTGTAATATATCTGATTAGCCTTTTTAATCCTATAAATTATTTCCTGTCTAACTTTGCCATCTCTCGTTATTATATTTCCCAAATACACATATTCATTTACTTCTTATAGTTTCTTATTTTCTGCTATCTCTTGTCCTTTACTAATCTTCATAACTTTATTTTTATCTGTATTTAACTCTAAGTACACTTCCCTTAAATACTCATTTCATACTTCAATTGCCACTTGCAGGTCACTATAATTTTTTGTAAACAGTATCATATCAGAAGGAGAAAAAGAAGAAGGGTTTCGCCTCTGGCTTGTTTTACAAGTTGAGCTACTATTCCCTTCTTCCTATTGCTAAAAGAGCCCTCTTTTCTTTCTGAAGAAGCCTCTTAAAAAGCGGGCAAAACGTGGACTGCTTCTGTTTCAAAATGAGACGTTCCCAACCCGGAAGACGTTCTTTTAACACTGACACTGACCGTGGAAGTCTTCGACTTCATTAGTATCACATCATCTGCATATAACAAGTGCTTGCAGTCTTCTGTTGCCAATCTTTGCTTTGTTTTCTTTTGTATTACATTTTTCCACGACTTATTTGACTCAAACTATCCCATTGTTTAATACCCATATTAATCACTAATTTTTCAGATACCTCTTGGTCAACGCACATAATTTATGTCCTTCCACTTTTTTATATACTTTTAATAGCTCTAATTAAATTATAGTTTACTCCGTATCTCCAAGTTTTCTCCCTTTCTTTTTTTCTAAATTCTTCTTTATTATCATCCTGAGGGTGTGGATGTGGTCTTGTGTCTGGCGCCCTGGTCTAAACGTAGCCTGCTCTTCACTTAGTACTCCCTTTGTTTCTTCATATAATCTTCTCTTCAGTATCTTTGACTATAATATACACACTACCGATGATAAGCACAGTGACCGATAATTCTGGCACTCACTAATACTACCTTTCTTATTTAATGGTAAAATTAAATTTTGTTTCCATTCTTTAGGTAACACTTCTTTTTTACAAACCTCCCGATAATATACAATGTGTCCACGGATAGGTGATACAAGAGGTATAAATGACCAAAAATTTTTAGATATCAATACGCTGTTTGGCAGTCTATCCCTGCTTGTTCTTAAATTCATTTTAAGCAGACTTTCGATTTTTTTAAATCAAGGCATCTGTGTTAGCATTGTTAAAACGAAGGTGAGGTTTAGGCAAAGTCTTAGTATTTTAACAAATATCGCAAAAATGTATTAGAGTAAAGTTGTTTAGAACACAAAATTACGCTTGTATGCAAAATTTGAAGTTGTTCAGGCAGAATTGATTTTTGTTAGTTTAAGGCTTTTGTTGTGCTCGTAGACGCTTCAAAAACACAAAATTAGGATTTGTTATTTCGAAAACTTTATTTTAAATTGAAAGTTTCAAGAATAAAGGAAACACAAATATCAAAATTATTCAAAAGTTGTTGTAGTGTCTGCTTGATCTGATTATAAAAATTTCAGAAATTTTTTCAAAGTTCAAAACTGAGGAAAATTGTGAATTTAAGTCTTAAATGAATACCCGAAGGAAAAGTAACATGAGAAATAGGACTATTAAACACAGCAAAAATTATTATCAAGAATAGAATTTTCTAAGAAATCAATAATAAAAAAGTTTTTTCTCTTGTATCACCTATCCGTGGACACATTGTATTTACTAACCAACTAGTAACTCTCTGCACCCCCATTTTTATTATTTCTGGTGTGATTTCGTCCTTTCCAGCTGCTTTCCTACCTTTCATTTCACTTATAACCTCCCTAACTTCCTCTTTCTTTATGCTATTATCATTTTCATCTTCATCACCTTCAATTTCTTTGTACTCTTCTTTGCAGATTAATTTCTTGTCGAATTTTTCTTCATAGTATTTGCGCCATACTTCCAAGATACCTTTCTTATCTGTTATTAAGTTATTATCTTTATCTTGTATTAGCAATTAATAAAAATGAGATTTAGAAGCTACCAACGCCCTAATTTACTATTCCCCACCCGAAAACCATAAATTACTCTAAGAGTTGGCCTAAACATAGAAAAATACATTCAGACTTAAGTCACATACGAAGGGAGCTCCGATAACCGAAAGAGGTTGACGAATAGTACCGTATTAGGGGTGGTGGCACACCCGACGCTACAATTAAGTTTTGCAGTGATACGACAGTAATAAGTGTAATAGTAAAGTGGTGCCCCTGACTTGTGATGTGAGAAGCTTGCATATATGTATTGTAACGAGACGCGCTGATGATATCTGTCCTATGCGTCTTCTAACAGAAGCTCGTCAGAGTGTTCCAGGCTATTCGACGAATGCGTCATCGTCTCAATCATTCCAGAATGGATTCCAGATGGCGCAGTGAGTCCATAATTAGGCACCTTTCGTTGGGGGCACGAGTTAGTGATACCAAAGTTTTTACCGAGAACATACCAAGCGACCAAATACGTATAATGGAAGTGCACGCGTAAATGTAAATACTCGTATAAATAAATTAGGTAGTTAGTGTTTCGGATTAGAATTAATATTAGTGTTGTGTTTTAATGTTTAAATTGTTGTTTCGTGTTAATTGTTACATTGTTTAACTTTGTTAATAAATAATTCACACCGCGGACCGTAGTTTTAAATAAACGTGTTAAAAACGTTACTGTATATTGTGCATGTCTAATCAAGGATTAGCTAACATGAAAGATCATTACAAAAGGCTACTCGCTGGTATAGGCATTCTCAAATGTCATGAGTCGCGAGATATGCAAATGAACAAAAGAGACAGCTATAAAAATGGCCAGGCGATAGGAGAAAGCGAATCCTAAAAACGTAAGAACGTATAATAAAACATTATTTAATAAAGCACACAATTCAAACAAAGACACAACAAATTAGATTTCGCAAGACCTATGGTGGAGCTGCTTCTGGTTGTACCTGTGTGGTCCCAGTTAGATTTGGCGATAGGGTGCCTGATAGTTGTCCGGACAGACTCACAGTTAAAATATTGCTGAGAGTGTGAATGATGCCCAATGACTCTTTGGCATTAACTAGCCCCGATGCTGTGTGACTCCAGGGGTGGGAAGAAGAGAAAGGAACTCTGAGGTTGCTCCGGAAGATCCAGGTGATTGGTGAACAAGGGTTAACCCGTGAAGCAGATGACGGAGACCCCATGTGGAGTGGACCAAAACAGGGGGGTCGGAGACCCCCGGTGAGTACATCTGAAAGTGATGAGTTTTGCAGAACAGGAACTGTTATGTCTTTTATGGCAATGGTAAATGCGCCGCCACTGGAACTGAAAGGGTGTAGCAAGCACTGTTTGTGTGCCTCGCTTTCTGTCCAGCCGCTTACGTAAAACGATAGGTTAGTGGTGAGTTTAAACAACCGACTAACACAGGTAACTAATAAGCGAACCTGACAAATGACCCAAAAATGACAATAAATCCCTATTACCATAGTAACACGAACATTAATAAATCTTGATTTCTTCATGCTAAGTTGAATGAATACTAAGTAATCAGCTACCTATTACAGATTTTTCAGGTTATAGTTTGTAGTTAATATGTTGAAGCGTGGAATTCAAACATGATTTTTTAGTGTAATTCGTATTTTATTGAAACTTTAAAATAAATAAAACTCTAAAGAAGTAAAGGACGTTCCACAAAGTTGTTACATGGCAATAAAGATAACCATGAACATAAAAGAAAAATGCTTTTATTGTCGTTTCTGTGCTCAGAACACATTGCCTCAAAACAAATATTTAAAAAAACTTGAAAAATAACAAAAACAAACAATATTACGTGGTAGTTTCACTGAATACAAAGTTATTAAACTTCATGTTTTTCCCTTTCTATTTCGTATTAATAATTGGATTCTTCGGTTTTTAAACCACATAAGACTACCCGAACAATTAGTATATTAATTAAGCGGAAGATATTTTCAAAAATAATCCGAACAAATAAAAGCGTCCCGTAATAACCAATAATTAACTTCGGCGTTTAGCGCTCACGTTTATTTTTTAAAATTCGAAAATGATTACAACCAGATTTATCTGAATAACGTCGATTATGGTGTTAGCAAATAATTACGTTGATAATAAAACTGTACAGAATTAGTAATTACGTTTTATTGATTTTATTTCACACACGCTGTTGCGCATTTGAGTTATTTGTGTTCTCTATGAATAAACAAACTCTGCTTCAGGCGAGCTTAGTTGTAATAGTTTTAACGATGTTGAGCGTCAAAAAAGAAAATCTGATACCGGTTTCAAAGTTTTAATAACGAAGGCTTCGAAGTTTAGTACTGTAGTTTTCCACTTACGTAAAAAGTATTAATGTTCAGATTTATAGTTTTACTTATTCATACCCAACATCGATTTTAATCTAATCTAAATTTTAAACTTATCCCAGAATGTCCTACATATGTTTCTTGAACGTGTAAAATTATTTTCATTCCCTCACCATTTATAATTACCATTATTATGTCAAAAGATGTCTTATGCCCGTATGGAGTGTCATGCTAAATATCATCAAAATCGATCTAAGCGTTTTGTTCTTATAAGAAAAATTATTACTTTTTCAAAGAACTTTGAAGCAGAATATTGGCTTAACGGTACAAATTTGGATATAGGTAAGTTGAGTTAAATCATCTTATTTTGCGTCCAGGAATCTGTGGTTAAGAGCTCTCTAAAATGTGTATGCTTCGACTACTTCAAATATGTATAAACTCGAGGAACATTTTTTTTGGGTTGTTTTCTACTCTGTTGAGTTATTTCCTAATTTAATGTTGAAATATATATGTATTTCTAATTGTCATATTTTAATTTCAACACGTCTGTTTTGCTCTGTTGTTTACGTAATAAGTACTTTAGTTTTTCTTATGTTCAGACAATTTCGTTTTCGACTTCTGACGTCGCGTCGCATCTTATTTTTTCCTATTCGTCCTTTTATCCATTCTTTTAATAGCGACGCTTCTTTAATGTTTACTTGTAAATTAAATATATTATAACAAATGAATTATGCGAATTTTTAGATGTTTATTACAAGGTTGAATAATTTTGGTTTGATATAACTATATTACAAGTGGAATTTTAATGTTAGGATATAATTTTTAATTATTTTTTTAATGTTAAATTGAAAGCTAATAATAGCCAGTAATATTCGTTCAAATAATTGGAGAGTTATCATTCGTCCGTTTAATATAGTAAAAAGAAGGTAAATTTTTATGATGCACTGTTTTCATTCTGTGCCAATAAATTGCAAATAGGCAGTAAATCAGCCTAATCTAGATTTGCAACCGCTGCGATATATGGCTCCCACACCCTTATAGTCCGAAGCTCCCGAATACATTACCTGTAATCTGCAGCCTTTTTTTGCACCAATTTTACCGTCATAAATCAAATTAATTATCTTAAATTGCTCTGTCTCAATACACAGAAAGATTATTCTACTCAATAAAGTAGGGCTGGTTGTTGGCGGATCCCTTCCTAGAGCTTTTTCGTGCTAAATTTGATATGCATGTAAGTAAAGTGAGATAGCTGGAACAAACAGGAGTGTGGAGTTTTCGCTTTTCGATCCTGCTTAGAATGTGTGGTGAAGTCATTTGGAAGTTACAGTAAAGTCAATTCAACCCGCGCTAGGTTGTTCCAGTCCAGTAGACACGCACTGTTCGTAACAGACCGCTCTATGTGGCAACTCGTCCCCGCCTCTTATCATTTGGTAGTGAAATTTAAGGTCTTTTGCATTCTTTTCCGGAAGAAACTCGGAGCAGATCCGAACCGACCGATAACTAAGGTTTCTTTAAGGCAAACACTAAGGTACTTGAATCGCGAAACGTCATTTTCTCTACGAGTCTAAAACTACTTTCCAATTTTCAAACTCCGGAATTAGTTCGCAATGATTAAAGTGCCTATTAAAATTTGTGCGTGACTCAGGAGAACCTGCGAGTTGATAAAATACGTTGGAAATAGTCTCTTAGAGCGACGAGTTTCCATCCAAATGCACGAAACGGATAAACAGTTTCGTCTAATTGTTATTGTTCGATCTAATTTGTACTTTACGCTTTCCTAGAGCAAAATTTAGTGTTATTATTTAGAAAGGGCTTAAGGCTGATGATGTTGGCAACAGGTTTTAATTAACGCCATTAACGCCTCCTATAAATTTCAAACTTAGAACATTATTTATTACAAGCTTATTCTTTACTTCCCCGTAATATCTCCGTTTCAGTTAGTTGAAGCACGAGTTAAATTATGAGTTAGAACTCAGACAAACGGAAGAAATCACGGATTTAGGACTTTTCAAGAAAGTTGACAGTAGAATACCGCTGACAGGCTAACTTGAAGTTTTCTCGGTTCAAGTTGAAACGGTGTCCACGGGCACCGCATTTAACGCTTTCAACAAGTTGGTCAGGGAAAGTGTATGGGTTGCTCGGTGCGTCTGTCAGAAAACCTTCGAGGGCTTTAGTTGACAAATTCCCTTTCTTTCATACGAAGAGTGGCTTTCAGCATAAAGGAACAGTTCGGTTTAAGATCTTTCGATTTAGATTCAGAACGATTTTGGATTGGATGTTAAAAAGTTTCAGGGTTAATGATTTGTAACAGATAGTAAAAGCCCGATGTTCAGGATAAGGTACTAAATCAAGCGGTCGTGGACCTTTCGATGGTAAAGATTGTATCGTTCGTTTTAAACACGATTCAGCTCTGTATTTAAGTTTTTATGACACTTTGCACCTTTCATAAATAATATTTTTTAGTAACAGGAAAAAGATATCGTGATCGGCACGTGACGTTTAGAGTTCAGCAAATAGAAAAAAAAAAGTTCCAACACATTAATTGTTGATGATAACGTGTAGTACAGTGGCACTACTTCATATGTAGAACGCTATTTGCATTTATGCAGAGCAGATATTTCATTAGTATTACCAACTAAGTAAACGTTGTTTATATGCGGTTTCATACTGAATTACACTTGGATTATTAACTCCTTGACTGAATATTGCCATGTGCTAAATATGACGGTTTAACTAACAAAGTTTCTCATAATAGCTTTGGAATTCTGCTGCGGGAGGCATTGAATTTTAGTTATCTCAAAACCTCCTTAAATGTGACTGCGCAGATCACATTACAGCTTCTTAAAGTATTACAGAGGATTGTAAATTTTCATACATCTATCTTAGTTAGAATTTTTACACTTGGAAAAGCAACATCAATCTAATGCGAAAATCGAAGTAACTTTGACAGTAAAACCGTAAGAAACCAACAACACAAAATAAGGACCGCTAATTAAATTTAGAAGTTGATCTGAATATAACTGTATAACTTGAGATTCTGCAGAAAGGGGATTAACTCAAAGAACGAGTAAGTTCGCAACAAATTTTCGATAAAACATAAGTTTGGCTAAGAGTAATTTAGGAATTACACGATAAGGCGGTTAAAAACTCGTTAGTTTTCCGATAAAAAAGTTAGACTAAGAAATCGTTACGTTAAGTGTTTGCCTAGGAAATTTAATATTCGAATTCTCCAAGGCTGTGTCTTGCTTTCAGCGACAAAAAATAACGAGAACATGCCTGGGAAATTTCTAGACACTGTTTCAAGAGTTTTTATAACGAAATTGAAGTAAAATGTTCAAAATAAGTTTTGTGGTAAAACGACAATCAAGATTCGAAACATTTTAAAAGTTTATGAAAGCTCTTAAAGCGTTGTTTAGTAAAGAGACTACTTAGCTTAGATTCAATTTCTGTTAATGGTTACATTTATTATTATTATTACTATTATTTTAATATTTAACAATAAGCTGGCAAAAATCATTTGATAGTGCTGATTTTTGAATGAGCAAATGAATAATTCTTCATAGTAAGTATTATAAAGAACTAGACAAAGTTATTACGTCCCTAATTAATTTTAGAAACCTTCATATTATTAATAAAACAAGTTACCAAAATTAAGGGTTTTAACTAATAGTCCAGTCAGTAGATAGGTTTTGCCTTGCAAAAGGTCAAGGAAGTTTATACCTACTTGCCATAGTTCTTAAGTTTGGCTGTTTGGCGTACTAATTAATATTCTGAGTTTTCGACATTGAACCATTGCCGCTCGCGGAAAAATCGAGCAAAATCACTTTTTCGCGAATATCTCGTTTCTGGTGCGAGATACGTGAAAAATAGTTATTATAAACAATGAAAAGTATAAAATTTTCTACATTTTGTATAGAAAACTTACTTCTGTGATTAATAATTTCCGACATACAAGGCGATAAATTGGAGCATTTTTTCCAATTTGTCAAAATATTTATTTCACTTTTCTCTGGAAATTTAAGTTCGTTATTAAATATTTCTTTTCCGTACCACCATGGAGGCAGGGTAAAAGGCGCGTATAATGCACTGTCTCAAAAATAGAAAATCAGTGTTTTAATCTTTTCGATCTCCTAGATCCTATGCAACGTCATCTATATCTACAAGATATGCTTCATTTGGAAGAAAAAAATGCACCCTTTGGAGTATGACGATTTTACAGTAAAAGGTTGTTTCAGCATCAAGCGATCTGATAAATTTTGGTCTGGAATTTGGTCCGACGTGCCCATCGAGTAAAGACAAACTTTAATGAGGTCGATGAAAAGCCATGGTGGTGTTACTTGTGGACATGAATTGACTGATAGTATTTTGACCATGTGTAGGTTAGAGACGGTGTATTTGCACAAAGTATGAGGAGTTCGCGGGTTATTCCTGACAATGAATGTTAAATAAAAAACTGATTGAATGGTTTCCTTGCATGCTCCTTTTCTAAGAATGCATGAATTGATGTCTATCAGAACTGGCGTTGTTGGAACTGAAAATACTAAATGTCACATGTCTCGTGAGGTTGGTCTTCTTCGAATTTAAAAAATAGTCTGTGAAATTTAAATGTGAAAATTAGAGGCTACCAGCAACAGTAATAACGGTCAACAAATCGTATGTCAAAGAATTTACATCGCCAAACAATCAGACGAGCAGGAATATCTTAAATATGAGTTTGGTCCATATCCTCTGTCACTATTTTGTAAGGAGAGAATGCGTAAAGGTACAAAATCGCTGCTTTTTAAAGCTTTCTTGTATATTTAAATAACATTCAATGAGGAAACTGCATTAATGTCGTAGACGGGGGATGTCTTCTTCATCGAGTCGTATGGTATCAAAACAAACCTGGTTGTTGTCGACGGGTTACCAAGGGATGCAGCAAACAAGAGCACCAAGAGTGTAGAAAGATTTTACCGATCAAGTAATAAGCAAAATTGCGTTGAGATAAATTTCGATTAGTCGATGATAGCAACAGTTTCCCAAAAGAATGTGTATCTGTAATAAAACAATAAATGTCGTTTGATTTCCATGCTACAGAAAAAATTCTATGAGTCCAACATAGTAGTGATACAGGCCGTGGAAGATGTTGATTAATTAATTAATTATATCAACACAGCGACCCACATGTGTCTATCAAATGGTTCTGCTTTCGTTGTAGAGGAAGATATAAATCTTCTAGTTCTTTTAACAGCGCTGGCGAGACATCATAAAAATGTGTGTTTTCGAAAACCTGGAAAAGTAAAAATAGTGGAAAAAATACCCCCTCGAAGCTTACAATATGGGGATAGAGTAGCGGATAATATCTTATTCCTGCATGCATTTAGTGGTTGCGACACCACATCTACAATTTTCAACCAAGGAAAACTTAAGTTTTTAAATATGATCAAGAACTACGAGTCGTTGAACGACATCATCCAAGTATTCGGTTTAGACACTTTCCGCTTTCAGCGTTTCGCTACACCGTACAAGCGATGCCGCACAACACCATTGGATTCGGACCTACCACCAAGTTCAATTAAGGGAAATGCGGCAAAATTGGCCTTATTCCAATAACAACAAACTATGAAGATCCAGCTCCTGGAATTTATTTCAATCCAATATACAGGGTGACATTGAAAAAACTGCCATGCATAGTACCACGCGATAGAGGACCATAAAATAATAAAAAAAGTTCTTATACGCTAATGTCCGATCGCCTTTTGTTTTCAAGATACAGGATGTTAAAAGTTTGTTAGAAAATATAATTTTTTTTTAAACTACAATGCATAGTACCATGCGATAGAGGACCATAAAATAATAAAAAAAAGTTCTTATACGCTAATGTCCGATCGCCTTTTGTTTTCAAGATACAGGATGTTAAAAGTTTGTTAGAAAATTTAAACTTTTAACATCTTGTATCTTGAAAACAAAAGGCGATCGGACATTAGCGTATAAGAACTTTTTTTATTATTTTATGGTCCTCTATCGCGTGGTACTATGCATTGTAGTTATTAAAAAAAAATTAAATTTTCTAACAAACTTTTAACATCCTGTATCTTGAAAACAAGAGGCGATCGGACATTAGCGTATAAGAACTTTTTTTATTATTTTATGGTCCTCTATCGCGTGGTACTATGCATGGCAGTTTTTTCAATGTCACCCTGTAGAAAAGGATGTGGTCGAGCATGCCATGCCGATTTAGAAAGTTGGGTTTAAAGTGCTCTATTATCTGTGCTCTTTGTAATGGAGTATCGTCTAAATACGCCACAGAAGCACTCGCAGACTCTGATGGTGAAGACGAGGAAACTCCTGAAATCAATCAATTTCTCACTATCGCATCGGAATGAGAGATGATGAAGGTAAGACCGAAGAAAAAGAAGGGAATTCTCAGGAATGTAAACAACCACAACATAGTAAATGTCGATGTGTATGTATAGGTATACCTTGGCCACCTAACTAAACTAGGTAAATAAAATCAAGTTGCCGAAATTACAAGAAGGGTAAAGCTAAATTGGACGCCCCTTGGAAATCTGTGTTAGAAGAAGAAATTAGCAGGTGCCAATTAGCTTAAAATCAAAAGTATGAAACAGTTGACTTTTGTCCGTAATTGCCTAGAGCACCGAAATGATGACACTTACACTAAAAAGCACAATAAAACTGTAAACAACACAGCATGCCAATACAAGAACTGGGTTGGATATGTCGCTCACAAATCATCAAGTGACTGGGTGAGTCTCACTACGCGATGGTGGGCAAGAAGAACAAAAAGAAGCGTCGGGTGACGTCAGAAGGGATGGCTGGATGACGTCAAAGAAATCACTGGGAATACATGGCACCAAAGAGCCCAAAATTTGGCAAAAACTAGGGAAGGCCTATATGCAACGATGTATGAAAGGAGGCTGACAAGAAGAAGAAGAAACGATTTAAATGTCCAGGGAAAAGGGTAATATTCTGACAAATTGGAAAAAATATTTCACTTTATTGCCTTGTTTCTCGGAAACAAAGTTTTATGAATAAAATGTAGAGCATTTTATGATTTGTCGCATAGCTATCTCGCATCGGGAACAAGATATTTGCGATGATCGTTTGCTTCGTTTCTCCAATATGGCGACACGAGCGGCAACGTCTCAAGGTCGAAAACTGAAAATATTAATTAGTATGCCAAACTTAATAACTATGCTAAGTATAAACTTCGCTTTTTACTTTTGCAGGCCCTTTTTACGTTTCTACAGGGTGATTCAAAAGTATTGTCATTAATTTTAGGGGTAAGTAGAGCATATCAAAGTGATAAGGAAACGGCAAGCTCAGAAAAAAATTAGAAAGATCAATACAAAAATTGGTTTGGGGTCACTGGAATTTCAATTTATCAAACGCCTTACTGATAAGAGAGCAGGTATGTTACGTAGGTCACCGTGTCTCTCAGTATTCTTCGAACATTTTAACGGAAGGTCAGCCTAACCTTTACCGAACTTACTGATTAATTTACGGGGAAGCTCTTCAGAATGTTGCAGCAGCTCTTTAAAAAACAGTTTGTGTTTGTGTAGAAGTTAATGGAGGAACGTTTGAACATCTTCTGTAAGTCCTCTCCCTCTTTATTAACAACAATGTTTTCTAATATCACTTTTTAAACATACACAAATTGTTTACTGCCAGTCTCAAGCCTGAAAAAATGTGATAGGAAAGTTAAACCTATAAATTACATAATTGTGTAAGGTTTCATTTACTTTTGCAGAGTTCAATTTCTATCGTTTTTTAAATGCATATTAGCCAGCGGTTCTCAAAAGTGTGAACCAAAATTTAAAATAAACAAAAATTGCGATAAGCTTGAAATTTTTGCTGTAATGTTACTTTTTGAATCACCTTGTATTGACTGGACTACAAGAATTTTCTGTTTATTGGTGAATGTGCAACGCAAAATTGTTTCTATTTACAGGAAAACTGATTTTCATTCAAGAGTAGTAATACAATTTAGGTAAACCTATTTCATTTCGTCAATTTAGTTAATATGTAGTATTGCTAATTATAGATTAATTGTATTCATTTTAACACAAAAAGTAAATGCAGATCAAACGGCTGTAAAATTTTCAAAATAAAAACTCATTTTACAAACAATTCATTTCCCACAAAATATCATTTTATAAAGCAAGGTTTTCGAAAGATAAGCGAAATTAAATATCGAACATTACTTCCTCCATAAATAACAAAATGGAGGTGCATTAATTTCATTGTTCTCCAGTGAGCGGTTTAGTGGTTGTGCTCTTCCGCATGTGACTGCTATTACGGATAGCTATTTGTGTTAAGTTCCGGTTAAAAGTGTCTATAACGTTGTGGTGTGGGTGTACTTAGTTGTAGTAACTACTAATAGAAGCTAATTATCCCTCAGAATATGGTAACGCCCCGCTAAAATTTCTATTAAAGCAATTAATTGCTTTTGTTCCACGAGAACAATTACCTAACTATACTTTTGTCATTCTGAAAAAGGGCTTTTAATTTTTCAGGAAACCAATTTCATTAGTCGCTATCCCAGAATTATAGCTTGGGTGACAAAATTTAAGCTTTCGTTTCTTGACTGGAAAATTTTAATTTGATTTTATCGACTAAAATAATTAGATTCGTAAATATCTTCAAACAAAACTGTATGTTATCTTAAGGGAAGAAATTGTAAGCGAATGCCGAATAAAAATAAAACAGAAAAAAGCGAAAGAAAGAGAAATCTTCCAGTAGGCCCAGGGAGAGTACAAAACTTTTTTCTGGCAGAGATTATTCCTTCACCCTCGCAGAAAAGTTAATCAGGTCTAGAAGTATGAAAAAAATGTATATTTTCATTATTATGCAAATTATTTTAGCATTTCAATTTCTCCGGAACTTTTATAAAGTGCTAGAAATATTAAGCTAAATGGTAAGCATTTATTTCTTGTGGATCTGGGTATAAATTGCCGGGCTATATTATCAAGCTTAAGCACAGGATCTCAATTTGATTACAGTGAACTTTGCGGGCAATCCAAGAGGCTGCTTGTTTCATTTTTCACGTCAAATTGTCACAAGGGAACGCGTTAGATTTTAATTACGTCATTAGTTTTCGTTCATTTGTAATTTCGCGAATCAAACTCCGGCTACACCTTGTATAAAAGCGCGGTTGGTGCATCGTCAGCAATCTTCCGATAAAAACACTTCATTCCTACTATTAAAAATGAACGGAGGCAGCAGTTTTAAAGCCTGTGAAGTATTTTCAACTACCCCCTAATCTTTATAAAAGAAGAAGCGATGTAATAGCTTTTTATCTTATTCCTGCAGAGCTCGTAGATGTAAAGCAATATGAAAGCCCTGATGATGCGGGATTCGGATGTGTCTGCACTGCGACAGGCAGTTAGTGGCAATAATCGCGCGGATAAAGAGCGACGTCATAAATCACATGCGGGGTGGCTAATGCATATATCAGTCTTGTCGCACCCCAGGTATCGAAAGCCTCATCTACCTCGTTCACGTCAAATAACTTCAGCTGAGGTAATAAGAGAGACAAAGTTGAGTAATCTATAGGCAAATGCGAGCCAAAATGATACCTCCGTAAAGAGCATATGTATTCTCACGAATGTCAATGCAAACAAACACCTTTGAAACATTTATACAACATTATCTCGAAAACGCTTTACATTTTAGCCTCACTGCACCGGTATGGCTTGAATGTTTTCACGTCAGTAAATTCTTACAGGGGGAAACGCATAAGTATTTACAAATATCAACTTGGGGGATTCGGGTAGCTTTTGAAATTAAGACTTCTAAAGGTGTTCTTTTCGGATCGATTCTTTTTTCGTGCGTTTATTTCCACTTTTAAATTTTATCTTCTTACACGCAAGCGATTCCTTTATTGGATTTTTATTTTCTTAGTCTTCTCGAGAAACATTTTATGTTATTTAACTCCCCAACTTTATTTTCGATTTTCTTTTTCTTTCAACGCTCGACTTAGTACCAGTTTTCTCAGATCGTTCATTTTCTTAAATTTTCTTCCTTTCTTTCGCCCTACTAGAAATTTATAGTCGGTGCTTTTCCTTGTACGTATTAGGTGTGCTATAATTTATAGCTATTTTTGGACATATCTCATAATTTCCTGCTTTGAATTATTCAACAGTGTTATGAACATATTTGGCATTTTCTTGAAAATAAACTAGAATAGAATATAAAGTATGTTTTTAATTTTTAATTTTGTTAATTCCACCTTTTCCTTACTATAAGACTTAATTAAATTTATTTAATTTTCCTTATTTTGCCAATGGTATAGCCATGGTTGAAAACGTTACTACTAGTTTGAAATAAAAATAACTAGCTTATCTATGTTACGCCATCATAACCTAGCTGAATCCTACAAAAGCACCTGGGTATGGTCATAGAAGAACTTCCGATAGAGGGTATCAAACTCATTACTACGATCTTTAATGCTATGCTAAACCTAGGTTATAATCCACCTCCGGGGAAAGTGGCGCCTGTGTAATACTTATTCCAAAAACCAGGCAAAGACCCAACAGAAGTACAGAGCCATCAGCCTTTTAAAGAATGAAAATAATTTGATCGCAAACTATTTTGCTTTCGCAACCAACATGCCACCATACAACAGGTACATAAAATGCCTGGAAAATAAGGTATGATCTTGAACATCAGAATTACTGCTCCGCAGCCTTCATAGCGTTTTATTAAGGTATGGGGGCTCACTATAGATTAAACAGAATCTAACCTACACCTTCTCTGAAGTGCTAAAATTTTACCTTTCTAATAAAAATGTCTTAGTGAAATATCGAGAAGAGTATACATTCTCGATCCTGATAACGGCGGGAGTCTCTCAAGGAAGCGTTCTTGGTCCGGTTTTATATCTATTATTCACTGCAGATTTTTCGATAATGAATGATACAACTAGCCACATTCGCAGGCGATACTGCAATTCTAGCATCGCACAAAAACGCTGTCATAGCTTGTGAATCCCTACAACACCACCTTAATGAAATGGACACAAAACTGGCGTGTCAAAGCAAATGCTTAAAAATCACCGTTAATCTGAAGAGATCAATCTCTACCTTCAAACGATGAGATACGTAGCCATTTAACTTGATAAGCGTTTAACTTGGACGAAATATATTTGGGAAAAAACACTTCAACTCGGTCAAATTTACAGAAATCATTACTCATTGTTCGCTCTTCTCAGCTCGTCATAGTAAATAGAGTGCTAGTGTATAAAACTATAATAAAACCAATATATGATTCTGCAAGTATTTCTAATATCATGAAAATACATCGCTTCCAATCGAAGGTGCTCAGAGCAGCTGCTGATGCCCCCTGGTGTATTCCAAATGATGTTCTACATAGGGACTTACAGATCCAAACGCTATTAGAAGAATGTGCAAAACTATCCGAGATTGAGTGTCCATCCAAATGAGCTGGCTTCTAACCTGCCTATACTGCTTATTCAACAACGAACAAAGAGACTGAAGAAACCTGGACTTTCCTCAAAGACGCTAGTGTTGTGTTCAGTACAGTATTTCTAGTGCCAAACTAGTGTAATGTTTCTAGTGATCAATATGTTAGTTCTTCTAGCGTTCAACGAAAACAAACTAAAATCGTTTTATCAAACATGACTTAATATTGAATAATTATTGTTATATGTATCAAAGCATAACAATACTTTTGTGGTAGCTTGAAAGGAGTGCCAGAAACAGTGAAAACTGACAGAAAATTAAAAATTTCAATTATTACCACGCATTATGTTACTACCAGTGTGAAGAGGGATGGGTGTATTTGTACTAAATAAAACAAAAATGTCAGGCCCACATCTGGATAATTAAGTTCATGTAAATATATCGTGTGATCCACAACATTTTACCTCAAGATTATTCATTGAATAAGTGAAGCATGCTTTAACTAAAACCATACAGTTTAGTAATTCATTAGAACTACCTAATTGTAAAGTACCTACCTACCTACCTACCTACCTCATTAAATTTGGAATTTTCCAATGAACTGACTAAAATAGAAATGATTTAGGAAAATCCTGAATGACGTATTTTTTAAAATTAAATATGTAGTGTTTTTCCTTTTTGCGATTTATATTTTCTGTTTCTAGAAATAACTGTGTGTGTCGCAGTGTAGTTCTAAATTGGTCATATTTCACTTTAACTTGTAAATTTATTTTGGGAGCTTTAAAAATATTCGTAATAGAAATTTTACTTACTTGACTTTCTATTATACTTGTTTAAGTCAAGAAATAGTCATGTCTTTATGTGCAAATTATAATTAAATAATAATAATAAATAATGCAATATCAGTTTACCTAGGATATCGTCTTACGTTCCCACGTACTAATACATTGTATGGATTACGTCACTCGCACTGAATACGATAATTTCATGAATGCCATAATACTGCATTATAAACGAATTTCATATACTATTTTATCGTCGACTTACAATTAGTTATAAGAAATTTAATTTAGTTTTTTTGCTAAAATAATAATTATTCAGGTTATATAAAATTATGACGTATTTGTCACAAAATAGTATTTCTTACTATAACGACTGATGTGGTTGTTAAGTAACGTTTGTTTATTCCGTTGTTATAACGACTTTATGGCACTGTGCCATAAAGTATAATATTATGCACGATTTTCTCTACAATAATGATAGCATTATGATGCTAGTCGACGATAAAACATTTTTATAAATAAATTGACCCTGGATTTATTATCCTTGACCTAGTGAATGGGTGGCTTTATTAATTTTTGTTGCTTTAACGCTCATTTGATCTTGGAGCTTCTTTCGGGAAACTAAGTCGGAGGATCGGAATTCTTTTGTAACTTCATATTTTTGGATGTTTATCTCATCTCTATTAAATTAGCAGTTTTAATTTACAGTCAAATTCGCAAAGTCAATCTGGCTTAGCCAGTATCCTTCTAATTATTCTTCTGTAATTGTTTTGTAAATGTTTTCTATACCCCATACCTGATTTTCAACTCATTTTCTATTCCTTCTTTAGTGTTGGACTGCTATAATTTAATTGATTATTTTATTGTATTTAGTAGTGGAGTAAAACACTTGTTGTGTTCTGAGTTTGTCATTTAATCCACCGGCACCGCATTTAACATTCTTAGTAGCTAAGGATTAAATGATAGTTTTTTGTCCTTGTAATTAATTAAATATTAACTACTCCAATACCGTGTTATACCTATTTATCTTTTACTTACTTTTTATCCTTTGTTATTCCCTTTCGTTTTCCTGGGGTGGGTTATTATTAATACATTTATTGGATTTAACTAGTTTTTGATTTATTTTCTAAACTCTTCATTTCGCCAACCTTCTAATTTTTGATGCAATGCGGGTTGCAGGCATTTTTTCAATTGTTCGATTCATTTATTTTTAGTAATTTTTGGTTTTTGATTTTTGGTACCTAACGTTTTGTATAATTTTGGGAGTTTCTGTAAAGTTCGTCCTTTTTGATTTGGGCAGTGAAACCGTCCGGTTGCCAGTTTAATCCTGAAAATTCAGGGATCATTTAAGTAATCCTAATTGGGATGTGCTAATTTTATTAAGTTAAAGAAGCCTTTTACATATATTTTCGTTACTTTTCCGGATATGGATTAGTTTTGTGTATTATTTTTCTGAACTTACATATTTTGAGGTAGAAGGCACATGTTGGTAAGTTTCATTGGTTTTCTGTTTTGTGGTATCTTATAGCTTCAATTTTTTATTGCAGCCCTCTTCCTTTCTTTCTTTCCTTCTTTGATTTTTGGTTTTTGTCTTCAACGATAATTTGTTTGATTGGAATATTGGGAAAACTAAATTTTGATAAGTTGGTGTACCCATATGGTTCGTTGTGGAATTTTACTAGTATCCAGTATCCTGAACATCTTTATAGTGATTCCGGATCTATATTATCATCATTTTTTTACATCATAGGCAAGTACAGCATCATCAAGGTCAGATAAATGCTTTTAGAGATTAAATGTATTTTATGTCTTTCGTATAATATTGGACTGGTTATATTAAAAGTGTTAATTAAGTGTGAATATGGTTTAAGCAGGTTTACGCCTTATATTAGTTGCATTTATGACAATTTTGTTTCTTTGATTTGTATTTAATTTAATTTTTTCATTTATTCAATTTATTAATTTTGATTTTTATTCATCTAATTTGTTAATTTTGATAACTTTAATTATTTGAACACATTATGTGCATATTTGATAATTTTGTTGGTTTTACATTTTGTTAGGTTAACGCAAGAATTTTCTTTATAAGTTTAATATCCTTAAAGGATACGATAAGGTTCAAGAGTAAAAGTAAGATCTTACATTACTGCAGGGACTTTTTGTTCTAATAATTCATAATATATACACTTTTATCTTATTTTGATTTTTATTTTCAATTGTACCCTGGCCCTTGCTGGACTAGTGTACTCCCGACATTGGTAATCAGATATTATATTTATTTGTAGTGTTTTATGGTTACACAAGTTGCGGTATCGACATGCTTAGTTGTCTGTCTCTCTCTTCCACAGCCATTTGTTGACATTTTTTTGAATCACACTTTGCATGATCTAAGGATTCAATAATAAACTCCAGAAGGTCACATCGAAACCAAATTTATATTTCTCATTTTCAAGTGTTTCCATAACAAGGCTAAATAAATTACCCAATTAAAATTTAATATCTAACCGCTTCTAAGCGATGCGATCAAAACATGTGTAAAAGAAAATTAATAAAAGTTTTGATATAATGCGTGAACAAAACCAATTAGAACAGGCATGAGAAAATGAAAGAATAATATCTTAAGTGACGTAAATAAAGCATTAAGAATGAAACGAGTAAACATCATTGGAAAGGGAAAGATAAAACCTAGGTGTACTGTAGGGATCAAAACTTTACCAGGCGAGAAAAACAAAGCATATTGCTAATCGAAGTAAACAGCTAAACATGATAAATAACAGCAAATTAAAAATAGACTTAGTATAGAAATTACAACATGAAATAAAATTATATTAAGATATAACTAATAAAGTAATAAGATAAAAGTTATATAGTAAAATCCAATAAAAGCTTTTGCTTTATCTCGAGCCCTTTAAACAACCTCCAGAATGAATAAGACATCCTTTTAAATATTTAATACGTAAACCTGAAGATAAAATAGATTATAAAAGTAAATTTTGGGGAGATCAATAACACATTTGACCCAAAACATACGAAAGGACCGAGAAGACCACAAAAAAAGTGATAATATGAAAACTATGTAGGTATCAGGCTAGCAAGACAGTAAAAAACTGGTAAAATATAAAACAGGACGCAATATCTTAAGACTCTTAAGGGAGCAAGACGAAGAAGAAAAATGAAACGAAGTAGAAAAAGAAAAACAAGAAGAAGGAGGAGAAGAACGGGGATAACATGGATGATGACGAGCAGGAGAAAAGAACAAGAAGGACGGACTTCGGGGGTTGAGAAAAATAAGGAGAAGGACGAAAAGCATGAAAGGAGGACAAAAGAGATAATAACGAGGAGCAGAAGAGAACAAGAAGAACAGAGTCAAAGGAGAAGGAGGGCGAAAAAGGAAAGGGGGATAAAAAGACAGAGGAGCAAAATGAGAAGAGTTTAGCTTTTTTACATGTTAATGTTGAAATCTACTGTTAGACTTGTAATGTAATTACAAATTAAATTAATTTAAAATTAAACTTTGACCAACCTTAGAAAAACGGGCCTAACTATAAGGCTTAGCAGAGCAGCGTTGCCATATTACACCCAGTAGAATGCCAAAACACGACGTATAATTGTAGGGTTAATTTGTAAAAAAATGGTGCCATTGAGATGATTCTTAAATTGAACAAAGAAACATGCTCCATTACAGCTTCTTTTTAAGGTTGACGGTCACTTCGATTAGGCACGATTATGCTCTGATATTGACATTAATATAGATATGTATCACAATAGCTTATCAAAAAGACTTATCCATATTCTGTATTATATCATCTGTTGACAGATTAATTTCAGCCTTCCCTGTTGTTTATGTTGCATTATGAAGTGTTATAGCGGCAAATTGCTTGTAAACAGAATTGTATTGTAAAGCCCACAAATGCCATGGAATTAGGCAAATAATCGTTCTTTACACATTGCAGTTAGTTTTAATTTCTATTAATGCTCTACTAAACTAGCACTTTGAGAGTGCCAATTTCGGCGTATGTAGGTACGAGTATATTAACTTTTCCATGTCAAATTTTCAAATATATGAGAGCAATACTTTGAAAAAAAAAATTAATAACGAAATAAGATAATAAAATTGTGCAAAAGAATTCAATAAGTATTTACGAAATACTCTTCACCTCTGAATAATAAAAAAAAAAATGTATTGATATCACAAAAAGTATCCCCCCTGGCGATTTTTCATTGGTTTAGAGTTTTATTAAAAATCCTTATACCTTTTTCAGCTTTGAATTTAAACTTGTTCTCTTTAATTATATTCTTTTTTATCCTTAATAATATTTTCGTCAGCAGGTTATTATATAGGTATGTAAATACATACGTAAAGGGGCCGTATTGACGTTATTAATTACACTCATTAATCACGGAATATTTATATTTTTTAGTAATGCAAAAAAGAAAATTCAGGGTACTAAAAATTTATGAGAAGCTGCTTTCATGGCTTCGATTAATCTAAAAGCATCGCAAATTTTTCGGTGAGAACATAAGACGAGTGAGTGCTAGGAAAATCGCCCAAAGGTAGGAGGAACTTTGGTAGAAATATAGCATGCAGAAAGGTAGAGAAAAAGCAAGAAAAGATGAAGAGGAGAAAGAGAATTTATTTTTGGAATGATATAGTGGTCTACGTCCGTTATTTGATCACGAAAAGGTTTTTATGCGTTGAATGAGATTATTGATGGAATTTTCGTAGCTAAACAAAATTAATAATGCAAGTACTTATTGGGACAGGGCAGGGTCATGCTTAAATATAGTAGGGTCATTGTGGGAACAGTGAATCACCATTTTTTTCAGTGCCATATAACTTCGTAAATGCATATTGTACAAGTCAAACTTAAATATGTACAATGCTGGCATTTAGCAACATTTTCTTCTAAGACATCCCTCCTTGGACTATTAGGATGTTTGAGTAGGTAATAAATGTTTTAAAAAAAAGTGGGTAATGATTCACTGTGTACTTAGGGGTGTACACAATGACTCACAGCAAAGTACACAGAGAATCACAAGATTTATGTAAGGAAAACACAGTAATGTTCATTTAAATATCGCTTGTAATTAATGTAACATCAGTTTACCTTATCTATGGCAAATCACAGAACATTACAATTTGTACTTATTGTAATTTTTAAACATTAGCTTAGTACGCAAATCAGACCCATACCAGTCTTTTATCAATTCTAGGAACAAATTTGCCTGCCACCTTACCAAGTAAATTTAAATTCAGAAATTTAAAATTTAATTTAAAAGTACACAGTGGATTGATTCACTGTGTACTAGTTTGTAAAGATTCACTGTGTACCACTCCCGCCATTTTGATTTTGTTAACTCATTTCCTAACTTAAACACCGACTTGAGCGGTGGATATATCATAAAAGTAATGCTCAATGAATGATTATTACATACAAATATTAACATATAGATTATTTTCAAGAATTAGGACAAGAATAACTAATGAAACTTACATGGAATTTTTTTTTTGGTCCATAAAAAACAAAAACGCACCCCCAGAAAACGTGTGCAAACTTATACCGGCGTCACAGCTGGAGTAAACTGAGAGGCTCTAGGAATGTGAACTAGTGGGAAAGAGACAACACGATCGCGTTATTCTTTTAACCCTATACGTCACTGATTCACTGTGTACTGTAGATTCACTGTTCCCACAATGACCCTATACGTTTTCTATCTGGTTAATTTTTAAATTATAGGACCTCCTGTTGCTAAAATAGAAAATTTGATGCAAGGTCTACGGTACAATAAAGCTTGAATAAACGCAAAAAACCTTTCTAAATCCTAACTTATATTTACACGATTCTTGTTGCTTACATATGTTTTCCTTATAACTTGAAAATTTGATTGAAATTCCATAATTCAAAATATTAGTTCCGAATTTGAGTCGCAATCGAAATCTTAACACGAAATAGAGCTCAAACAGCTCTCGAATACATAAACGTATAATTTATAAGCGGAGGCGTTTAAAATCTGTTGTTTAATATAATTTTCTTAACTATCCTCACCTCGTTTGCTTTAGTTAGGTAGGTGCTCAGAATAGTGATTCTATTAACCTGCATCAGTAATCCGTCCGTTCGTTATGCTAATCTCCATTCTCGATCCGCTTATCTAAATATTTATGTCGTTCGACTTGTCGTCTAAGCAGTTCTTAGACGTTACCTACCCACGATTAATCCTCAACTTGTTAGCAGATATCTTGGGAAAATCATCTTTAGTTGTGCTAGTGATAGGTAATACTAAAATCCATGGAAATGGATTTCTAATCACACGTCGAGGATTTACTGCAGTTGATAATAATCTTCTAATTAAGAATGGATTTCAGGACTGATGTGAGCAGCTTTTCTTATATAAAAAAAGTAATAATCATAAATATACTACCGAGAATTTAGAACGTTACTTTGAAGCTTCGCGTGTAATATTTCGGGTTATTCAGTGAGATTCAGAAAAAAATAATCCGGGGTAGCTTAAATATACTGTAATTCTATTCTTTGTATGATTTTTATTAATAGTAATGCTGATTAAGTTTCTTGTTATGTTATAATGTGCATTTATATCACAAGGATTATATTACCTTGATTATTTTTTTTAATTAAGTTGTTTATGTTGTAACAAAACTGTCGGCAGGAATTCGCGAATGATCTTGGTCGTCCAAAACGCGTCATCTGTCAGAATTTTCCCGAAACATCCGTTCGCCATGGAACACTCTAGTGCGTTCCAGAATGAGTTCGAAGTCTGTAGTTGGTATATAACGCGTGTTCGATAAGCGCACAAAAATAGTCTACTGGTGGCGATCAAGTGCGAATAAGAGTATATGGAACGCTGGGTTAAAATTAAATAAATAGACGGTGCAAATAATTTAGTTTAATATTTTGGGTTACTATTAATTCTGTATTTTAAATTTATTTGTTAGAGATTAAGTTGTTGTTCTTGTTTACTTGCTACTAGTTCTTAATTGTGCTAATAAATCACCATGAACCAAAGTTTTAAACAAGTAAAGTTTAAAAACGTTACAATATTCATTTTATTCTTCCTCCTCCTTCTTTATTCAGGCCAAGCCTTTTCTTTAACGTTAGCCTACGTCGATTAATTTTAAGGTGTTTTTGCCTATGTGAATATCCAACTTTGCTTTCATCGTTTTGGGGCTCCTTCCGCCCTTCTTGTAATTTAGATAATTTATTTTTCTGTGTTCCAGTTAGCTGGTTTAGTAAACATCGTTTATGAAGGAGCTTCGACTATTTTGCGCGAGAATGAGTAACCGTCAACCGTTCTGGAAGCTTTTCGGTGGATGACGCACATGATCCCACACGTGTGCTGACCCATCTCGTTACAGCATTTATAGTATGATGGTGACTCAGCTGATAACATTAGCCAAATGTCCTTTCACCTTTTAGGTGGTCTCCCACCATCTCGTCTTCCATGAATTGTTTGGTCTCTAATTGACTTTATCAGTCTATTTGGGCTGGTTAGGTCTATATGTAATATCTGAGATTATAAGAAAAACAAACAGTTCTTCAGCTTTAAGTGATTTATTACTGGTAAATAATATTAACATAATTGATAAGACGGGTGCGCGACTTACTTCTATCAGTCATCAGAATTTAATTTATTAGAACCAAATATTGAAATAACAAAAGAAACTCCATGCATACATAAATACAGAAGTTTTAAATATGTTAATTTCGAAAACCTTAAAAAATGGTCATTCTTGTATACCCTTTGGACTTATAAGATATTAATGATAAAGTCACTCTGTTTGACTAATTTCTTCTATACACAAGTTGGTTCCTAAGTATGCGGTGAAAATTCACTCGCATGTTCCTTGGTTTATTTTAAGACAAAAAGTTCCTATCAACATCTCCGCGAGTCCTTCGTTGTCGAAATGCTGCGGGATGAAGTTTAAAGGAAAAAAAAAGTAAATTTAGTAAATTTGAAAAACTGGTTGGAGTATCAATTTCAAATTTGGTGTGGACAAATGCTACGCCATGGACCATTTCTTGTTTGACTCATAAGAATACAATGAAGAAAATATTCTATGTAATCGTTAACCTCTTATACATTTCGGTGTTGAGGCTGGTGCGTTAACGTATGTGGTCTTACGCGTGAAATGCACAATCCGGCCCGCATGCAAGTCACGTGATTAGTGCGCCGTTTTTTGCCTACATGTGTGTGTACGTATAGAACCTTGTTACTCTACCTCGTAGGTCTGTATTTGGAGGAGAGCGTCGTTAATTAGGTGCCCAACAACGAATGGTCACCAGGGCTCTATACCGAACTCCGGGAAATCTTGCACCCAGCGAGACTCGAACCGAGGACCAGCGCAACGCTAGCCTGACGCTCTTACCACTGCGCCACCCTGGCAGACCCGTTTGACGGTACTTATCTAAAATATCTCTGTATTTTTACAAACTTCGTTTATGTTTGATCAAGTTACAACTTGTAAAACGTGAGCATGCGAAAAATTAAAATGTTTAGGGAGTTTGTTATGTACCTAGATCTATTGTTTCTGTCATTTTTGATATGGCTGCAAATCATCAAGTTCCTCAGCGTCTTCGAAGACATTTAACACCAGTAGAAGTTAGCAGAGGTATTACTTATTTAGTTACAAGAAGGCTATTCTCAGCGCTATGCAGCTCGGGAACTTGGAGTTGTACAAGGAACCATTTGGAAGTTATGGAAACGGTACCGGGAGACAAATCAGGTTACTCGACGTCCCGGAACAGGCTGACAAAGAAAAGCAACTGCTGTCGATGATCGTTTTCTTCGTTTACAAGCAGTTCGTAATCGTACATTCACTGCTCGGGATCTCCAAGAAGACCTGCAACGTACTAGAGATCGCTAACCGACTAAGAGAAGTTAACTTAAGATCTAGACGCCCTGCAACAGTGCCAAAACTCTCTAGAAGACATTGCCGTGTAAGGCAACAGTTTGCTAGGCAACACGTCGATCGGCACTACGGACGAGTCAAGATTTGTTCTATCGGGGAATGACGGTCGAGTACGGGCCTGGCGTAGGACTGGTGAGCGTTATCTTCCACAAACAGTACATGAAACTGTTAGTTTTGGAGGTGGTTCGGTAATAGTTTGGGGCGGTATATCGATAAATGGTCGCACTAATCTGGTAGTTATTCACAACGGCGCTGTTACGGCACGAAGATACATTGACGAAATTTTAGAGCATCATGTGGTACCCAGAGCACAAAACAAGGGTCAAAATTTCATATTAATGCATGATATTGCTAGACCTCACGCTGCCCACATTGTTACTGATTACCTTCAAGAGTAAAATATTCCCACTTTGGATTGGCCAGCATGCAGTACCGATCTGAACCCGATAGAACATGTATGGGACTATCTAGGAAGACACATTAGATGCCGTCCAAATCCTCCTGTTACACTGCAAAGTTACAATACGCTCTAATTGACGAGTGGGAGAATATTCCACAAGAGGCCCTTCGAAGACTTATTCGCAGTATGCCTCGACGTTGTACTGCAGTTATACAGGTCCGAGGGGGCAATACTAACTTAAGTATTAACTGTATAACTTAAGACAAAAAGAGACAGTGTTAACGTATTATCGATTTAATTTTCCTCATAATTGTGTTTAACACCTTGTACTTACACCAACGTTACTTTTATTATTGTAAAAATGTTATTACAGTTGAAATAAATAGTTGTTCTAAATATGTACAAAATATTATTTCAAAATATTCAACAATAGTAGAAATATGCAACAAAAAGAATGACTACTTTTATTTTTCGAGTAGTGTATTTATGCTTTAGTTATGGAACAAAGGATGACTTAGTCGAGAAGAAAAACAAGAAAACATGAATATGGAAGGGACAATAGGTAATAATAATAAAAAATGGGGAAAATACCATTTATCAGACTTTTGTGTGCAAATACTTGAATGACATTTTTTTTACCTGAGTTGTAAATGTATTGTCAGCAGATATATCTTTTTGTTCTGGTTCTATTGCATATTAAATATACAGATGGTGTAAACTTCCATGCATCCATCCATCCATGCCATCGAAACTGAATTTTTTATGTTCTTTTGCTGTTCTTCTTGATTTTAACAATATAAACTGGATTGTTTTAGAAATGGATTCACATAAGCAGAACGTGCATCGTCATTAATTTATAAATAAAAATAAAGAAAACAAATAGGAAGTTCCAATTGTTTAAGACGCACATCGTAACCTTATCAAATGGGATTTAGGGTGTCTCAAATTTGTGTAAGGTCGTGTTTATGTTTAATTTTATCTTGTCAATCGTGGCTTCACATATTCAATCATTTTCCATAACTGGTTTAGGTAGACCTTGCTGTATAAATTTTACGTATGAATTCCCTTAATTGTCAGATACTGTCTGAAAACGCGCGCTTGGCTGCGTTACATCAGTGAATTTCCCTGAGTTGCTATTTCTAACTTCCTTGATTTCCATCGATATTATCTACTTCAAACTATTATGTCATCTCTGAATTCCGTTAAGACTGGTCCTGAAAGCTGGCGAGTTTCCTTGGCTCTGCCGAATATCTGACCGATAATTTACTTGACGTCTCGATTTCCCTGTTTGTTCAAAGTCCCGATCGTCGTCAGGAGTTGACTGACCGTGAGGGTGTTACTCATTTTCTCTTTATTCCGAATTTCCGATGTTTGTTGATTGTTAATTCTCTCGACTTGTCTCGAGGTGTCACCCGGAATTTGGAGTTTCTGAACTAAAGTCCTTGTGAAGGAAAGATAGCGTCGTTTGCCTCGCTTTATTGGCTTTTACATTTAGGTATTTGTGCCGATTCTCATTGTATTAAATAAGGGTCTTGTTCCATTGACTGTCAAGTTCATTATTTTCTGACGATTCGGATTTCCCCTTTTGCTCATTTGCACACTTATTATTGAATTTGTCGGAAGGAGTAAAGCAATCCCTTTGAACTACCAACTTCGGGAATCAAGAATTTAAACTAGGCATTTCAACGTTCCCCATAAATTTTCCAGGAGCGTTGCATGATACGTTGTTGATTGTTTACGGCTCCGACGAGATTCGGCTGGCCCTCATTTTTACCGTTTTTTATCGCCTCTTCCGGTGCCGTAAATGTTTAATATTTCCGTAATCATCGGGTATCGATAAAAGCGACCACGTTGTATCATTTCCACACTCGATACGTTTTTATAAAACACACCAACATATACACATATGTTCGTTGCTTTAGAAAAAAGTAATTGCAGGTTGCAGGCGCGGCTTTAAAGTCTTAAAGGCAGCTCACGCTTACACGAAAACCTTATATCTCGTGAAAAGAGTTAGTGGCGGGTTTCCTGAAATTGCGTGACCGACAGGAAAGTTGATGTTATATTTCTCTGCGTTTATAATAGAAATGAAGAAGAATATTTCAATTATCAAGTGGTTGTTAGCGTGTTTTGTGGAAGTCTTTTTCTAGGCGCAGTCAGGAAAAACGAGCCCTGTTTTATCTCTTCTATTTTTTTGTTAACAACTCAATTCCACGCTCAAATCGTCCGTGATTTCGTTTAAAAGCATGTGTAAATGTGTTTCCCCGATAACCACACGCTGTATAGTTAATGTTACTGCACTGCATTACACAGTGTCGGAGATTTTATTATCGGAATGGGTTTTGGGTGTGAATATCATCAAAGAAATGCGATTGGTTATTCCATTTCGTGTAAACTCGTTCGTTCAGACATAAAGAGATGTTCGTTGTAAAAATCGTCAATAAACAAAGCTCACACAAACATAATTTTAGTAATTTCACCGAGCTTTGTAAAAGCGTTGGTTGTCGTTTTAACGTTACTTCTGCACTCACTACATCAGTACAAACGTTTTTCATTTATGCTAATACCAGATAATCTTAAAAACACCACTGTACCACATTTAATACAAAACAGATAAAAAACAGGGGATCAACCCTGATGTAATGCGGTTTTACACAGCAATTTTTATAGCGTGTCAATGTTGCTTTGTATCACAATATGTGGAAATGAAACATTAATGAGTGCGGTATTGAATTTTTTATGTCTTCATCTATTGTTTACGCCCTTTGGTGATATTGTGCGCTGGTCGGAGATTTCGTGGACGTTGTATTTCCACATTTATGTACATTTGCCTTAATTGCATTGTGTTGCATCTGAAATAGGTCTGTATTATAATAGAAACCCAACTCAATTAATTCTAGAAATGCAAATAATACCCGACGCTTCATCCTTGTTTTGGAATACACCTATTCTGCATAAGGACTTTTACTATGCAAAACAGACGTTATTAATAATTTTTGGGTACATTAACAGGGAAACAAAAGAAAAGAAACTTTAATCTTTGCTGAGTTACAACTGATGGAATAAAAGTAATTTTAATATATTTTATGAGCAAAAGTTCTTCCATTATCAAGGATGTAAGAAGTGCGATTGCGCGAGGTCAGTGGCCTTCTGAAAGAATAGCCATTTGGGACCTATTCACGTAAAAATATGGGAATGCATATTGGGGGTCGACAATTTCATTTAGACGTCATTGGTTTGAATCAACCTCTGAGTGTTTTTCATCAGTTTTTCAGCTTTACGTCTGTTCCTATGTTTGACTTCTAAAGTAGAAAACTGCTTCGCATCTTCGTGTTTTTAACGATAAGTTTTGTGTAACTGCCGTTTCTCAGGCGATAATACTCAACTTGTTCTTAGTGTTTAAACGAACCTTTTGGTCAACCCTTCAATCTACTAACGATTTCAATTAATTCTTGTCTGTTAGGTCAGCAATCGCTTAACCCTGATAAAGGACGCAGATGCGATAATTGCAATCCTCGCTTCACACCACATATTCTGAGCTTATCTTACAGCTGGATTTAAGTTTCGGGTGCAAGAACCGTAAAATTATTTTTCATTGCGCAGTTTGCGAGCAGCAACTTGGGTAATTCAAGGAAGTGAAAACCCTGGTCTCGCAATTTAAATATGAAACAGAGAAGTTAAAAGGCGCCGCTTTTTTTATTATTGCCAAACCAGTGCCAAAATATATACTAAAAGCCTTATATAACTCAAATTTCTAAACACAACACAAGAACACCGACTGTTGTTATTATTATTACACTTATATCTGTGGAAAAAATGCCAAAAAGAACGAAGATTGAATTTAGTAAGGGCATTCCAGCGACTTTTTGTATTTACACATTTCAGTTTACTTCACAGCAATGTTGGAATCAACATCTGCATTTATGACCAACCTAAATATTTGCGATTACAGCTACGCACTTGTGGATTGGTCAATAAGTTTTAAGGGTAATGACAACCTTTCTGCTAGATCTGATTTCAAGTATTGCTAGGGACATTCACATTGATTCTCATGGGGTCTAACGATCAGTTGACCTAAACATTACCAGTAGAGTTATCTGATATCCGAATCAACAGGAGGAAACAGTAACCTTTGGAAAGCTTGTTTGGCTAATAGGCAATAATATCAGCAGGAAATCTACCTAAAGTTTCTGCAGTAATAAATAATTTCAAAATTTAGATTCAATCTAATTTATAGGCACGGAACTATTCGATATCTTCCTTCCACGTCTATATTGTTCTATTTTTTCAGCATTGTTAATATTAAAGGTAATAACGAGTGCCAAAATAAAGATTAATATCTTTGATGGTAATATTTTTCTGCCCCGTTTAATATCAGAAATTGCCTACGTAGAGAACGGGTTGAGTCATCGATTTTATGTCTATCCAATCTTATCTAACACAGGTTGATCAGCTCGGAAAAGAAGGAATCTTAAGAGGTTCCTATCAGTTACGAACTACAATATAATTAAGAACCGGGGCTTACAAAGGATATCAAACACGTATAACACAAAAATTCCCTTTGTTTAACAGTTTGCAAAAAGGTTAGCAAACTTATTTTTTATGCAATAAACCAGTAGGTATATCCTCCCCGACAGGTTCATTACAAACCAATTCGGATTCGGTTTTCGGATGATACTGAATAAACTTATAGTAAAAATATGTTTATGGCAAAACTGAATCTTAGGAATTTGCCTTATGTGGGTAATTTTATTTCGATTAAAGCAATTTCAAGTTTGGCAACAACTTCGTATTAGTTAAATTCTGCGCCTAATCCACTTCTAACAAAATTAAGTGTAACTTTGAATTTCATCCTGCTCATCTGCTAGCTACGCCAATAAAATAAAGGGATGGAAATTCGGAAATTCTAAGGTTTAATATAGCTTTATCTACACTAATTATTATCGTTAATTTAATATGCTCGAGGGTCTTAATTAGAATTTAAAAATTAGTTTGTAATAAATATTTACATAAAATTGCTGGATGAACATGAATAAGTTTCCCATTTTCGGGAAGAATAAAGAGTGTGTCAAAAATGTCACGGCTTGCTGAAAAAACGTTTAATCTCCCAAACTGTACTGCAATGAAGCAATAAAAATGCGTAAACTGATAATAAAAAAATAAACACAATTTCCTGCAAGAACGCACTTAAATAACGGCCAACTAGAGTGGTTTTATTTGCTCGTAAATAAAAATAATTGGTTGTGCGGCATTAGGGCTTTTAGTATTAACTTTTGCGGGTCGAAATTAAACGTATTATTGTGAAATTGAAAACGCGTAATCGCAACCACGCTACATAATTTCACATTGGTAAATATTTGCTTTGTTTTATATACGTCATGCTACGATATATGTTTTTCTGCCTTGACATAGCAAAAGCAATGCAAACAATGAATTATTAATAAATCCTCGGCATGTTTTCGAACAAAATACGAAACGAATCAAGCTAATTTCAGTTCTTTTCTAAAGAAAACCGTTTAGACAGCATTTTAGTATTTACTGGCCAAGGTAACTCGATTTAAAAGCGTAATAATACGCTAAAAATAGGATGAATCAGCTTATACGTTTGCGTTAATGAAAGCAGGGGGTTCAGAAATTCCTGGTGGTGGAACGAGCAACCCGTTTAAATTTTGTATCTCAAGCAACCCTTATGTAAAATAAGCACTGGAAAATATCAATATTTTCTCGCTGAAAAGCGGCAATTAATATAATGTACCCATCCGACGCAAAATTTCCGCGAAGTGCTTACTCCGCGGAGGAACTCCCAAAAATTCTAAAGGTAAAGCTTAGGATCAAACTTTAATCATCAATCAAAACTTCAGTAGCATAATCGAATTAAAAGGAATATCTGTGTTAGCAGCTCACAATTCTAAACTTCACAAACAAGATGTTGAATTTATATTTTGCTGGATATTTTCCAAATTTCTTTGAAGCTAAAGGCTTCCGGTCTCCTTTCATAAAGCCGCTTCAGTTTCTTATACAAAAGAGCGGTCGTGGTCCAAGATTATTCGCTTAGAAAAGCAAATTATTAAATATAACAAAACCGTCTGTGCGAGATTAATATCGCAATAGCCGGAAATGATGGACTTAAAATTACATGAATATTAAAACCAGGAATGCATTTGAAAGCGGAGTGTAATAAATTACTTTACTCGTTTTTGCCCGTGGAAAACAGTTTTCTTTAATAAATTCCATTCTTTAAACCCCCTCCAAATTTATCCTTTGTTAAAAATATGAGGTTTTATTTCCATTAAAATTAAACGCCCCAAAACTTCTACCAAAAGGGAATCAATACTGGTCATTTAAGACAAGAAAAAAAATTAATAACTCCGCAATTTACCTTCGATGCCGATATGCTCTTGAACACGATAAACACGCCAGCAAACGAGAATATGCCAACACAAGAAGGCGAACAAAGAGGAAGCAATAAAGTGTGAGGGCCTAAAGCTAAGACCTCATTTGCGCGGCGCGGCGAAGGAGGCACGATTTTTTTCTCGTCGTCAATCCTATAAACTCATTTGCCGACTGAGAGTCAGCGCTGTGTTATTATACGTTTCCAGAACGTTACTGAGCACATAAAAAGTCTGAGGCCGTCATTGAAGGCATCCCGGAAAAGCTATCGGAACGTCACGTACGCCAAGTTGATACAAATTTTAAAACCGACATTAGGCTCAAATCGAAAACACGTTATTTTTTAACATAAGTGATAAACTGAAGAAGATACTACAGAAGCAGAAGGTCTTGTTAGATGGCAATGATTTTAAATATTATTTATTTATTTAGGAAATACATTCTGAAATTGCAATCAAACATCCGCATTAGCATCTAAGCATTTTAATTGGGAGTAAACCGTTTTGATGGTGGCAACATGCTTGTAAATTTAACAAAAATATGCCTGTAAATAGACAGGCTTCACGTGGTTTTAAATTAACTTATATTACTTTGCATTTTGTGACAAACAGTTTGCTGTTAGTGCTAAGGTAAAAATAATTGAAATAACTGGAGTTCAAAAAACTTTTCCAAAAAATTGTATAATTTTTCGTATATGGAATACACAGGGTTTCTAATTATAAATCGTGCCATTTTCTACTACATATGTATATTCAAGATAGCTTAGAGCTAAGTTGAGCTAAGCTTGTACTATCTATTTGTCTATCATCATAATTCCTTATTTAATTTAGAACTATGTAATAGTAAAAATAGTTTTTCAAACGATATTAAAAGGAAAATGTTTAAAAAATGTCGACCTACTTTCTAATAAATCAAATGTGACCAGGTTTTAGGCTTCTGAGGGCCCTTATTTATCTTAATAGGTAATCCGGCCCTATGTATTTCAGTGCAGGTATAGTTTAAGTTAACTTAAATTGGGACTTAAGGCAAGCCTCGTTGTACTTAGCCTTAGTTTAAGTCGATTTAAGCTGAGCTTTACCTTATACCTGCACTGAAATATCGCCGTTTTCTCAAACACAATTTAAGTTTAAGTTCAACCCAACCAAGTTCAGAAAATAATTCAAGGGTTCAAAGGAGCAAATGTTTATGTAAAGATCAGGTGCTGAATGGGTACTGAAAATCAACTTATTATTCCCCAACTAAGTTTAAGATCTGAACTTAGGAGAAGCTTTTCAGTCTTGGTTTAAACTGAGTTCAAAAAGAAAGCTTACAATTCCACTAAATTTAAGCGATAGTTACACAGTGTTGGCATTTATCTGACGAAATACTATTTGATAAATTAATTATAGTATACAATTTTTTAAAACGGATCAATTGCTATTGGCAGAAGTTAGAAAATTTGGAATGCGTTCATAGCAACTAAAATCCGTATCTTGGATTATTTCATAATTCATATTATATTTACTAGTAATTTGTTTCAATTTTTACCAAAACCTATAGCCTTTTTTAATATTAAAAGTCTTCCTTTGGATGGCCACTTCGAGTTTTGTTAACCCATTAAGCATAAAAAATTTGCGAATTTTCATAGCTACGAGTATTTTGGACATCTGGCAAATTAAAAAACTCGGTAACCCATAAATTCTTGGACTTGAGCACTGAAACCACCGTCGATTTTCTAAATTAGTTACGCCGCCCTGTATGTAAACGACCCAACACACACGCTTTCTTGTAAAGTGTCAAATTGCAAAGGAATTCAAAACAGACCACAATTCAGGTATTATTAGGATTTTGACTGCTAACTATGAAATTTATAAGTTTTAGGGCAAGTGTCACTCATGGGAACCTTTTGATAACAATCCACTTATGAAATTTATTAGTTTTACCGGATACATACCCGTGAGAACGTTTAATTACCACGTTTTCAGTATAAATACGCAAGGAAATCTTATTACTGATCCAGCCTTGACTATTCAGTCTATCTGTAAAGTGGTCTGGAATTTCGATTAGTACGCTGATTCGTGCATCTAATTACTGTAAAATATACAATTAGTTGTATTGCACTTTGTTGCTCTGCACTAACTTGTAGACATCTGCCATCTGCCATCATACGTACACCGCTGTAAAGCATTGCGTTTCCGTTTGCGTGTATTGGTCAAAGGGCTACAATGGAGTAATTAAAATTAAGGAGTCTCTCAGTAAAATCCAAATTAAACGCACAACGTATAAGTTAGCCGTTTTAATATACTTATCATATTCAAAAGTAGACTTTGTCAAAATTACATTAGGGTTACCCTGTTGCAGGGGCTGATCACAATTAATTACAACAATTACAATTTTCTTGGTGTGTAGAAATTCGTTTTCTTGTAGGTGTTGACCGCCAAGCAGCTTCTTGTAAATATTGGGTAAGATGTTGAACAGCATTGTCAAAATCAAAATTAGTTTTTAGCGGTATTTTCTCTATTGTCTGAGAGTTTACGGAAGTTATACCAGTTGGTATATTTACTGCCTGAGGCAGCAGCTAATTCCCTTTTAAGGATTTCAGTAGTTATTGTGAATGGCCTGATGATAGATCGAAATAAAATCGTGCTATTATTAACTCTTTCGGTATTCCTTTAGTAATGTCAAAGTCTTGATTTCAGTTTTTACCCAAATCTGCAGTCTCTTTCCTTGATATTAAACAGTTTCCTTTGGATGGCTATTTCCACTTTTCATTTTGGACAATTATATGTACATTGTACATATATGTGGAATTAATTATATGTGGAATTAATTATATGTGGAATTAATTATATGTGGAATTATATGTGCGACTCCTAATATATAAGAAATTTGCGCATTAACCCATTAAAAATAAAAATTTCAAAAATTTTCTCAACTATTTTGACCATTTAACGAATTGAGAAACTAAATACACAAACTTACTTTGCTCCGTAAATTTTACACCAAAAAGTTGTTGAATATGTAGCTTATTTTTTGTTCTGTAAAAAGATTGTTATGTTATTTATTAATTATTACGTACGCTTTTTGTATTTGAAGTTATTCTTTTGTAAAAATTAATTACAAATGAGTTGGGTGGGTTATCGATTTTCGATATGCATGAGTATTAAATTCTTAGTTAATTTAGGAATGCGTTTGTATTCTCATACGGCATACAATACAAAACCACATAATTATGTTATAATGAAAATATAGATCGATGGCTGCTTTTCATTTAGCTGTAATTAATTGTACAAGCGAGATGACCTGTTGAATTAATAGAGATCATAATTGTTACAAATAATGTCTATTAATATAGCCATTATGGTGGTTTAGTTTCGGTAGCTCAAAGTTTTACCTTTGATTTGTATTAATCTATTTGGAATTTCCGTTTAATTTAAATTTATAATTAATATTGTTTACTATAATTTTTAGGTTGAAATCTATTAATCAGTAGAAAAATTAATAAATACATAATGTATCGTGTGTTCGAAAAAACAAAACCTCACTTTAATTTAAGTCGTTTTCTACTCAGAAAATGTTACAAGTTACAAGTGTATAAAGTATGTACTACAGTACTACAAGAGTTGTGGAAAATATTTGCATCCTTTTTCAGTTTTATGCAAAAGTAAATCCATAAACTACACAATATATAAATATGTAACATATGGTGCAATATTCACCCAACAGGTTAAGTCAACACACTTTGATTAACTTTTTTTTGAACGCATCTTATTTATATCTAAAAATTTAAAACCCCTTTAAAATGCTTCTTTGATCATATTTTTTGTTTACTGACAGCAAAATATTGCGAACGATAAAACTGTAAACTAACTAACCTTAAAACTTTCACTTTAAATTTTTTATTCAGCGTTTGAAAGTCTTGTTTCGTAGCTTAAAGAAAAATTTCATCTTCAGAACCCTCGTTATTTACTACGCCTTCATCTGGCAGAGATTTATGGAAGCTATGATATTCTACAGGTATTATAACATCCTTTTCTTTATGCATTTCTTTAAGGTTTGTAAACTTTTTCACGTCGAATAACTTCAGTACCGCACATATATTCTCAGACTTGAATATCCTTAGTTAATATTCCTTTCATCGTGGACAATTTTAAATGATTTATTTTTGCGAACAATTCTTATATAACAGCTGGTTAACTCTTTGTTTTTCAAATTAGGAACGGTTGGTTTAACTTCCCTTTCCTAAAAGCTATTTAGGGAGTTGATGTTTGCTTTCATTATTATAAGAAAATATTACTGAGAAAACTGCCTTTGAGAATGTTCTCCCGGACTACTTAAATCCTTTTATAGACCGACATTATCTACAATAAAGTTTCTTTGCCCAATTCAGTAATTCACTCCTTAAACGGATTAGTTTAGATCCTTTAGATATATAAATCTGTATTTAAATCTTACATTGAGCTGTTTATGAAAATATGAGACGTTTTCTCTTTCGTTCTGAATATATTTTTGTTCCATGTTTTATTACCCATGAATATCTCAGACGTGACTTCTTAGCAAGATAAATCAGTATTACCGTCATAAAAAATTTATTCAGAGGTGTTATTGGAGTATAAAAGGGAATGATGTATCTTTCGTACTTGCACAGGAAGTAATTAGATCCAAATTTAGTAAAATGCAGAACGCGTGTTACGGTACTAATAATAATTAATACACAGTTTTATACATGTCAATCTTTAAATAGTTTACACTATGACCGTGTAATATTCAAAGCTATGAATATTAACAGGGTTATAAATATTTTTTTCAAATCTTATGTTTATTCTGAAATATTCAAACCGTTTCATTAATTTTTAAAAACTGGAATTTTCCCCCTGATACGTGGTTTTATCAAAGCCTGTAGATTAAGTTTAACATTTAGCAAATCTACAAAATGAAGGCATGCAAGTTTTCTCCTGACTTTTCAGTGAAAATCTTTTTCTTTCTGCTCATTTAGTAAAATTTTCATTTAATTTTTGGTAGGAGTAAAATAGTGAACAGCAGAGAATGTTTTTAAAAAATAGATTTGAAATAGCTGAATTGGGAGAGAACGATTAGATTGTCGTCAATAGCCTTGAATTTGTTGTTGTAATTCATTGATAACAGTTAATTCTTTAATTTTTATTAGTTCTTGATAATTCTTATCCAAAACTTGTCTTTATATATTTCATCATTGACCCCGAAAACTGTCCCATAATCCTCTTCTTGGTCTGATTTCGTGTTTGTGTGTATTCTTCATGTTCCAAAATGTTCGCTTTTGCTGCTTTTATACAGTAAACTATGCAGTAGGTTACGTGTGTTCACCCGAGTGCTGAAAGATTTTGTTGATGTTTTCTTCATCGGTCTGCATGGTGGAGATATTAATAGTACTGTCAATTGAGAAGATTCCTCTTCTAAATTTGCATAACCAAGTTATTCTAACGGTCGAAATGCTGAGTATTTAATGGTGTATAATTCTTGAACTAGATAATTTATTATACACAAAGTGATTGATGATTAATTGACCTTGCATTTGCCAAAAGGCCGTTTCTTAGGCTGGGTTTATCCTCTTCCTTCGGCTGATCTTTTTTCTTCTTCTTTTGAAAGTGGAATTTTCCCTATACAAGTACCATCAAGATTTCTATTGTAGGTGTCCTCGAAAATGGTTTAGTATCCGCTTCAGACATTATGGTTTCTGCCTCTACTTCTAAGAACTCCCATACTAAGAACCTTAGCTTGGAATACCAGGGGTGTACTTAGGTTACCAAATAATATTCACCCAAATTCAGTGTTCTGCGCTAAAATCCTTCGTGTAACTTCTGCACCTCTTCAAGTCATTATATGTCTGCTCCAATTGTAATGTCTACTGGTCCTGGATTCTAGAATGTTCGATCATGAATAGTTCCATGTTTTAATAGTCTTGGAGTAAGTAGCTTCGAACCCTTTCCACTGGAAATAGTTTTATTAGTCCTGGTGAAATCAACAGTTAACCGGTTGCTTGGAAACATGGGATTTACATATATGTTTAGTTTACTTTTCTTCTTACAGTGGCCGATTTTTTCACTCCCAACTCGGCGGTGGATTCTGGATTCTGGATATAGTGGGAGTGCTGGTTCGAGACCAAAAAAGGGTTGCTCCAAGCCTTGTCTCGCTAAATCATCCACCAACTCATTGCCGTATAGTCTAAAATGTCCTTTGACCCAGATGAGTTCTAGAACTTTGTCAATAGTGACTTGTTCCAGAATGCTGAGACATTGGAGTATTATCACAGATACAACTTTGCAGTTGTTCAGTTCCAACAGAGCTGTCGGTTGCAATTTCGATGGTCTTGTTCTTGATTCTAAGTACAAGAATTGCGCTTGCACCCTGCATTACAGCCGCCGCCTTCGTTTGAAAGACTGTGCCTTATGATATGCTTTCTTGGAGGTCTCCTGGTTCTGAAGTTTTGGATTCATCAGTGTAGATGGATATATCTGGCCCGGTTGCATCTTCAGAATTCAGATAGATTTTGAAGTGCTTCCTAAATGTGTAGGTAGATGGAAGGGAGTTCATTTTTGCTCCCAGAAGGGGTACCCGAAGGACTGCCTCTCTTAGGATCTGATGGTGTCTTCCCCTAGCACCTTCATCCTTCTAGTTTGCTTGACCGACTTTGAGATGTAGCAGTAGTTTGCTAACCTCTTCTCGTAGGTAAGTTTTTAACTATGCCATCTTTTCAGAATTGCTCAATCGAGAGCGTGGATGCGTGGATTCATCATCATCAACAATCAGCCAGTAAGATCCGTTGTCGGACATAGGCCTCCTCTAAGTGTTTCCAAGTTGCTCTTTCGTGGTCAGTTATATTTTCTGTCTCTACACATGGCCGGCCCATCGCCACTTTGGCTATCGTTTTTATTACGTCCTCTACTCCCGTTTTTCTACGTATATCGTTTTCTACGTTATTTACTTTATCTTTCAGTGTTATTCATGACATCTATCTTTCAACCTTGCTTTGGGTAACATTCCGTTTTATTGTTGATGCTTCTGTTAAGGTTTGAATTTCTACTCTCTAGGTAAGTACTGGCAAAACACATGTACTAAATTTTTTCGTATTAAAATTGATAGGGATGTTATCTTCAAAGATGTATCTTTCAATTTTGTGCTTTACTTTCTTAAATATATCATGGAAAGTTGACCATGCCTCGTCGAAATCTTCAAATATTGGTATTTTGATCCTAGGTCGTGCTCTTGGTTATTTGTAGTATCTGGATTGTGTAAATTGCCGTGTAGAAAGTCCAATGGGTTCATACCTTTTCTCGGACTTTTTTAAGCTATGTATCTTTGTAAGATCCATATGCTAAAACTTTTTCATTTAAAAATTCAGTTGTAGCCTGTGCTTAACCTGTGGTAGATTTCTTCACGTTGGATGTAATCAAGCCTGATCTTCAGTCTTCGTATGCGAGGCTCTTGATTATGAAGGATGTTGGATTCTGTGGTGGCGCTTTGTTGTATTAATGGTTTTCAGTATGTAATATTTCCTGTTTCCTGTCTGTTGGTAAAAATTATTCTTAAAATAAGAGTAATCTGGTTCGACGTCTCTCTTCAGTTCAATACAATGTAGTTCGAATTCTTCCCAAAATAATTTAATGTTGATCTGCGGATTTCGATGTATTTGACAGTCTTCCTTGTTGGTGGATTTTTCTTGATATTTCCGGTTCGAAATCTACTCATTCATAAACTTATAATAAGCAATTAGATATTTTAAAGGAACTCTTTTAACTAACTTAATAAAAATAATTAGAAATACTGTAACAAGACGCGTGGATAATGTCAGTCGTATGTATCATCTATCAGAAGCTCGCGAGAGTGTGTCAGGCTGTTCGATTACGTCATCGTTCCTGGTGCGATCTGGAGTTATTCTAGAAGGCCACAGCTGGTATATTAGGCGCGTTTCGATTAGCAAACGGGTAGTCTACCAATGCCTACCTGTCGCGACCAAGGCGAATACGTGCAATATGAGTGCGTGGGTGAGTAACTACCGATTTAGTTTTCGTTATTAGGTAGTTATTGTTCTTTAAAAATAGAAAACTTTTTTAAACAGTTAAAATTATATTTGAACGTCAAAAACCAACAATATATTTTGTTTAAGTAACAAACGATGCATTCCTAGTATTTAGTGTCTTTGCTTTACTGGTAATTTTTCCTTGAAGATAGAAACATTTAAGCAACTTACAGATTTCGAAATTTTAAATATATACTACAAAATTAGCCTTGTAGGTCAAAATTGTTGTCGGTAAGGTAACGAAGCACTTATGCTGTAATTATTGGTGTATTTACCCGCTATCGAGTTTGAACCTAACTAGATTGCTGTCTAACATCAACAATTAATTAACTTATTAATTTAATCTATAACATCTTCAAGATATGGCTATACCATAACGTTTATAATTGTTAATTGTTGCTACCAGATAGATATTGATAGAAATTAAACAAACTTTGTGGCGAAAAATCTCTCTAGTAATGCATGCAAATAGAGTTATAAGTTATCACGGTAACGTTTATTTGTTTTTATAGGTACCTATGTTAAAAAAGGTTAATATTTGGGTAAATTTCTAAAAGCTTAGAAAACAATACAAAGTCCTGCATTTACCTTTCGTAACACTAAGTTTTCAGATTTGCCATTAGTTCGAAATTTCTTTAAAAAAAGGTTTTCATAGATCTACTGCACTTAATTTGCAAAAATTTATTTCCTGCACTAGTTTAAATAAATAACCTTAATGCAACTTGTAAAGAACCAGTTTCGATAATTGATGTTTGTTAGACAGACACACTAAAATTCTAAAAATACCTCGTAATTCCGCACAATCAAGAAAGAGCGTTTAGTTTAGCTTAGACACTTTAGCAGACGGTAATTTAAGGAAAATTATTTAACAGAAAATAGCTTAGATGTCAAAATTATTAAGGTAGGTGTAAGCTTAGTTGGCTATATTATTAAGAGGTGCGTAGTTAATTTTATGTTCAGAGCCTTGAGCACATTTAAGTTTCTAAGTTTACTGAGCTCTTGTAACTAGCTACGTCACACACACATAGGTAATGTAATTAACTATTTTAGCAAATTAATTAAGGCTTAATTTAAATGGATTTTGGAATGGTTTGCTTTTTAATTCTGCTTATTATTCTACCTTCAGATGTTTACGTTGCGAATATAGATAGAACTTAAGAAATTCAAGAAATTTAACCATTTTACTATACGACGTGACTCTTCAAATCTGACTTATTGATAACAATAACTTTGTTTTATCCACAAAAATTGTTAGATTATTAATTTCCGTTGATGTTCCAATACTCAAGCGAAAATCTAATAAAGTATTTAATAGCTTGTCAAATTGAAATCGTTGTAATCCCTTGATTTAATTTAACAATTATAAATCGTTATCGAAATACCCGCTCCAAATTATTTTATTTCCACTTTAGCCAAAAAAATTTCCTAAATATTTGTCATGCACAGAAACAAAGCAATTCACACTAAGACAGACGTGCCCCTTTAGTTTTTAAACTGCACAAACTTTTCCTTATTTCTTGTTCAGCATAATAAAGACTCTTGCTGGGGTAGAACTTTTATTCGAACTCGAACTTGGAACCTTTCTTGTTTATTTAGATTTTCTTGAATTGACCGTGTAGCAGTTACATGAAAACTTTGATTTCTATCTGTGTTTGCTTATTGTTTTATTTTGAAATTTTGAATGCATGCATATCAAGTTTATAACAAAGTTTTCGTTCTTTTATAAAGTTTTGTAAAATTAGGCATTCGAATATATTACGAATCACTAAATTACTGCGCGAATGAATCACTGAGGTTGGTTATTTTGTATGGATAAATTTGTGAAGACCATAAAAAATTTGAAGGGTGTGTATTTAATACAGAAATTATATTATTACTGTCTGAAATAATAAATTATTATGTGTTACATGTTTATTAGTTTTATGCGTTTAAAACTACTTCGATTGGAAAACTGTTTAAAGTTTGCCTTTAACATGAATGAGTAAATGCAAAATAAAACAGAATGGCATTTATATTACCAGTTATAATGGAACAAACTGAATTAATTTAATGGAGGCGTAATGGGTTTTATGGTTGCTAATTTTAAATATTTTAGTGAGAAATGAAAATTGATTCAATACCACTAAAATCGTAGCTCGGTTCGTTTTATTTGGTGTGCTCTCGTTGCTTCGCATAAATGTTAATTTTGCAATTGGTGATTTTACACCGATATATTTTTGTACGGTTAAAAGTAGAAAGAGCAAATTTTGCGATTTTCTTGTTCCCAACTTCATTTACAGTTCGTGGTTTTATTAATAAAGAAAGCGCAGCAAGTTTATAAATGGAGTATTAAATTTTACCTAAGATGCAACCAACTCGTTGCAAGTTTAGAAGTTGCTTCGGATTTTGTTCGGAAAGTTAAGATTTTGTAGTTAGTTGTCGTTGAAATTTCGACTGATAAGAAATATGGAGTAATTTTACAAATAACGGTTTCCTGGGAAAGCTAAAGTTTTACAACTAACCAAAAAGAATAGAAAGTCTTCCTTTCCAATTTCGTTGGCCGTAAGCTTTAGTTTGATCCTCCCTTTGTACAATTCACCGCTTTATCTCAATCAACAGTAGCACAGAATCGCGCCGTGTCATGTAAGCGCGTCGTAATCGCTCCTTTTTAGAAGTACGAGGAATTCAAACCGACGCTCTTATACCGCGAAATGAGGGGAGGTTATTGTTCTAAATATATTTTCAGTCCGTTGCATTTACGTATAACCATTCGAGCCGCTTCGTTTCACTTTAACAATTTATACATTCATCAACATCTGGAATGAAACTTTAAAGGCAATTATTAAGTTAAACTCGGAAAATGAGAAAATTTGCTTTGTGAACGAGGCTTTTCAGGGTAGGACAGAACCCCGATCAAACACATTTCTTCTGGTTTATTTCCTAAAGACATTGCAAAAGTTTCCAGTGTTAAAATATTATTTTCATTTTCTATGAAAAGCGAGAACGTTAATTTCAGTTTTTCTCTCCGCTACATCCGCATGAGTTAAAATAAATGGCCACTTAGCGGATCGCTCTTGTCTTCTAATGCAAGAAAATATTGGAAATCTGTCACTGTAACATCCTTAATTATTTCAGGATGCTAAGGAGACTTGCAGAGAAAATACCCAGTTGTATTTTTGTCTTTCTTTTGGGTTCATCATAATAAATCTTCCACTTTTTCCTTTCTTGCTTTGTTCTCAGCCAGCATGAGGTCAATTTTTCCCCTTGTATTGCAAGCCCGCGTGCATGGAAATTCACTTTTCTTTGCCAATAAGTGAAACAATTTCGCAGAAAGGCAAGTTCCTTCTCATCGTGTTTATATTGCAAACTTTTATCACATACACGCCTCTTGCTGTTCTAACATATATAGCTGATACTGTGGAAAAGCTTCGTATTTTATTTATTACATTACTTTCCCATCGACAAAAATACACCGTTTTCCAAATTGAATCTCGAACATAAACCTCCAAAGGTGTATTCCGCAATACTTTTGAAAAAGCTCGCAAAAACGTGGCAAACCTTTAAAACATTTCCGAGTAATTTAATTAGAGACAATTTTTTTTTCTCGAGATCACAACCTTTATCTTTTGCGGAAAAGAAGGCCACAGAACTTAACGCAATGCCAAAAATATTATTGCAGTCTTCCAGAAAGGCTGCTGTGTCGTAAGCGACAAGTTTTACTTCATAAAACTAAAGACGTTTGCGTAGGTAGAGCGTTTGAAGTTCACTTTACAAAATTTAATAAAACCATCCGCATGAGGGTGTATGAAGGAATTGATAATCGATAGCCTATTTTTTCTTATTTTTAATATACTTTTCTTTATTAATACAGAAAATTCCTGAAACCCATTACGGGAAGTAAAATTCTAATATTCACAGGTATTATAATAAACTTTTTACTGAAAAAGCAAAATGTTAATTTATATTTGCTGAGGAAGTTTTTGTTGATTAACTCATTTGCGGTGCAATTATAAACTACGTTCAGATATGAGTCTAATTTATTCAGTTTTTACATAGTTTTAGAAGATCGTTCCTCGTTTGTAAATTAAATAGAATTTAATTTTTTTTTTTTAATTATATGCCAGATTAAGCGGGTCGTTCCTGTTAAAAAGAACGTTCCTACTTGCTGTAATGGAAACAATTAAAAATGAAACCACAACAATATTGAATAGGTAAACATGTATTTCGGGTGTGGCCCTTCTACAGTCCCACTGCACCGAAACCCTTTGCACCTAGAATCCCATAGGATTAATCATCGTACAAACCCGGTTTTGCTGGTAAATGGTGAACCTCAAAATTCAACTGTAGGTCAAATTATATGCATCTTCGATTCTTTTTGACTTACTTCAAAATTCCGATATAAAATTTCTTTTAATATCGAATATTCACATATAAGAAGGAACAGCGTTCTTACTCTTTGCCATGTGATCTGTAAGGTGAGTCATCTTTTTGATAATGCATGGAAAAGCTCTTAATGAATATTTTGTTTTAAGTTCTTAAGGCGTTAATGTTTGGAATGTTTTGCTTTTAGTACATACGTTATTGCGTCTCTAAGAGTTTGATAGGATGTAGGTTTTGGCCCAATTAAAGCTTTACGCACCCAATTTTATTAGTGGATCTGTCATTTTCTTCACTTTTGTATTCCAACGCTCATTTTAGAACTGACATCTTTTGTTCTACGAATAGTGTCAATCTTCAAGCTACGTTGAAACCACTTTAGGGCCAATCGCACAGCTTTCAAGCGCTTTTAATACTGCTGAATTATTCGTCGTAATATAAATTCGTTTATTTTCATGGCCTTTTCTATCATGAAATTTACAGATATAGTTTTAGTCGATATCTGTGTCTAGAAAACTGTTATCAAATACCCTAAGTTTGTGCACATTTTTTCCCTGCTCCAGTACTTTTAAGCATATATACCAAATACATCCGGTTCCATTCTTCCCCCACCGGATCTTCTTTCAGTTGGACGCATTAATCCCCAAGGGTTTCCGGAAGTCAAATTTAGTGTTGACTGAGTATTTCTGACCCAATGGTAAAATTAGAATTTTTCAAAAACTTCGATATGATCCTGATTTCGCTACCTCATCCTCTCGAAATCTTTGATTTTAAGCCTTTATTGAGCCTATCAAGCTAGCAAATCCACCACAGGGTGTTTAGTGTAGGTACACCAACCAGCGTTCTAATTGATGTGTGGGTCGTAATGGTTATAATACATTCCTGCTTTTGCAATCAATAGCTCTATTTTTGTTTTGTGCCATACCATACCAAAGGTCAACTAGGCATTGGCAGGCTTTACCAGTTTGGAGTAGGCTCAAACTATTATCTTCTGTCCCCACGTGTTATTTAACGTTCTTTCATAAGATCCTTGTAGCTTTAGGTTTGTTTTACTTTTTTCACGGGGCAATTTAGTGTCCAGATTGACATCTAAATAATTAATGGCTTCCTTTATGACTGCCAAGCTCTACCCACATACAGGGAGTTTTTCTTTTTAGTATACATATTCTCTATGTATGGTTAAAAAAGAGTGTTAAAATACATATATGTAGGCAACCAACTATACACTAAACGTCACTCTGGCTGTGAATATAGGGACATTAGTTTTTATTTTTTGTGGTGTGTACCTAAAGGTTATGTTTGTAAATAAATCAAAATTAGTAGAATATCAAAATAGTTTTAATTCGACGATTACTTTCAAACATAAAATATCAACAACACAATACAGAAACGAAAATAAAAACGGCAACAGTTAAAGACATTAAAGTTAATTTAATAATTTTTGCCACAGCATGCTATTTTTTTCTTAAGAAATTAAATATTTTAGGTTTAGTGCATAGTTGGTTGCCTACATATAGGGGAAAACAATCCGTTTGACACGTTTATTTTAACTTTTATATATTAAAACTACACATAGGGGATATGTATACTAAAAAGAAAAACTTATTGTAGTGTGTTAACAGAACGTCTTCGGGGTTGGTTCCGTCCACTTACTAAATTCATGATGTTATTCACGTATCTTTGTACGTAAACTCTATGGCCTAACCATCAGACATGACTTAGATTTATTTGTTATTTAAATGGTTACTTTGTAGGGTGATCTGAGTTCAAATAAGAATCTCCATGGATTCTCTGCTTGGAACACCATTCTCCAGGCTTATGCTTGGAATATCATGGTTGAAGTTCCATCTCTACTATTTTTACTACGATGAATGATATCATCCACACATCTTTGTACGTAAACTCCACTGTTTCCGCTGTTACAACAAATGTTGGTATTGGTATTTCAATTTAGATTTCAGCTTCAATTTCCTGCCAGAACAAATCCATCACTTTGTACTGTCTTTAGTTACTGACATTTCTTCGGTTTACTGTACCTATAGGAGATATTACTTCCAATATTATATGGCACTGAAATAATTAATCCAGAATCCCTTTGTACCATTTCATCATTTAAAATATAGCTGGGTTCACTATTTTGGCAAATTGTTTACAATCCTGAGTGGAAAACGTGACTAAGTTGGATCAAGTCTTTGAAGATGTTATTCTCTTCTCTAAACTACCAAGCAAAAGTTGGCCTAAACAATTTTTATTGGTTCAGAACACGAATACTTAGTAAAAAAAAGGTATTTGAGTTAACAGACTTTTTGTATTCTTAAATTTAAGAGTTTTTTTTTATTTATGTACACAGGGTATAAAAAAAATTAAAAAATATAGATCTTGCACTAAGCTTCAAGTAAACATGGAGAATGTTGAAAATACCTCGGATTTTTTCCTTTGAACTACTTATAAAAATAAAGGAAAATTTCGACCTTTCAACATGCTTACAAGGAAGTTTTCCTACTTCAAAAACAAAATGCACAATCTTTCATTCAAAGCGGCACTAAATTTATTCGTTCCATTGTGAGTTCTTTATTATGTTCGCTTAACTTCATTTTGCTTTTATTTATTCTATCGCAATCAATAATCCATATTTAAGGCTTGCAATTGCATTTCCAAGAAAACGTAAACTGCATAGCTGTATACTGCATTCTTAAAGAAACCCATTGAATTCAGATCCTTCTATTTGAATTGCTTATAAAGTTTTCCTCATAGAACTAAATCCATTTAAAGTTGAATTACATTTGAATTATCGAATGAAACACCTACTCGTTTATATACGAACAATACAATTCAAATTATTACCTTCCTATTCCAATTTCCCCCACGCAGCTTAGGGAAATCGTTTTTAATAAAAATGTATTGTAAAACTTCATCCATAACCTAGTCTTTAAACACTTTAATTTTTTATTATGAAATTCTTGCACGTAAATAGTACGGAAGTAATTCGTAAGCATAGTTGGCTTGAAGCGAATAAATTGATTCGTATAGCTTTCCCTTTTACAATTTATTAATTGATTTTAATAATGTACAGTTTCTGAAAAGGTTAAGTTTACTATAAAGTTTGTAGCTTTAAAAACTTATTTTGAATAAAGTATTACGCCTTTCTTTAAACCTTGTAAAATAAATGCCAAAACTAATGAACGACGTCCAATGCAAGAATATTAAGACATAAAAAGGTTAGTTACTAAATTAAACTTACATAGAAAAGGGTGCTAATTTTATTTCCGAAGGAGAAATGAAAAATAAATGTAGTCTGACAAGATGTATTATTCATCTGTTGCGGTTGTTTAGGTTGTAATTTTTTATTTCTCCATAAAGTTAATAAACTGGCCAAATGATGTACCAAAGCTAACAACTCTCAAAAGAATTCTTAAACTTCCATCTACTTCTTTTCAGCTTCCACTACCAAATTATAGCCTGAAAATCTGTTGCCCTTTAAGTAACTTTTTAACTTTGGTAACAGAAAAACTTGGAACAAGGTTTAACGGATAAGGATTTTGGGCCTCCCAATTCAAATCTTGCTCGAAGCAATATGACGGAATAGCCACTTTGTGACAATTTACTTTTATTCTTTAATAGATTTTCCGAAGCTCAAGAATTAAATTTGCTTAACGTTTGTCGTTTATTATTTTCCTTTTTTTTTCAGGCGAAAAACACGAACAAATTCACATTTTTGCCGGATTTAAACGCAACTTTTTGTTTGTCTTTGTACAAGTTCTCTTGCAATAATTTGCAATAAGTAGAAGGGCCTTTAGAAAATTGAAAATTAGCTTTATTAATCAAGAGATTAATTGCGAGCGACTCGAGTTTATTGAATTGATTTACTAAAACTGTATCGATATTTTCGTCAGTCAAATACGAATTCAGTCTATTTTGTTTTATGCAATCTGTTTAAGGAATATTAATGCGTCCACCTGCTGAAACATTCTTACGAAAAGAATCTTTAATGAGAAGCAATTACTAGAATTTTAGGCGCCAGTTTCCTATATTGATTTATTAAAAAAAAACTGTCGCATGAAACAGACACATTAAATTTTAATATCCTGCATTAAACGTAATTGTAGTGTTCCGGTTAAGGACTACGAATTCGATTATTCAATGCTACCAACTTTAATTTTCCTCGTCTCGTATTGGTAGCCGAATTGGTTAGAAAAATTCTAGTGTAATATAAATGGAAATGGTTCGATAACAGCAGTTGAGAAAGTTAAATGCTCTTTACGTGCTCTTCCATTTGCATTATACGTGTGTAAGTCATCGTTTGTAATATTCTTTTGAACCAACCTGACTACAAATTAAAATTTAGGAGGTAATCGAAGCCCTTTGCAAACTTTTAAAGTTGTAACGCCTTGATGTATTGTTTTGGCGTGAGCATTGTGTTGGAAGCAAACATTGAATGGGTTCTGGTTTGTATAATAATTCTGAACCTTAAAAAGAATGAATTTTGGATTAATGATGCTTTAAAAAGCCCGCGAATTACATTATTAACGCCAGGTTTAGTACATTCGGTTTTGTGTGTAAATATACGAAATCCCGTTTAAATCTCTTATGTATTTAGTCAGCAATTCTATCCATTTAGGCATTTTGTTATCAGATCAATCTCAATTTAGGTTTTAGCTTAAAAGCGGGAAGTAATTATCGCTTATGCCTGTTTGTACTGTAGTTGGTGCTGGTGAAAGTATCCTTGGAGCAAACCGTAATTAAGGTACTTATTTGATAAATCAGCGCCTTGAGGGTGAAATCGTTTCTAACACCCTTTCGTGTAAAACTGTAACTGCGGTGTATGTTCTGTGGAAGCACAAAATTATGCAAATTATCGCCCAAAGTTTCGTACGACCTTTACCGCCTGGATTTTAGGTTTAGCAGGCATTATATCTAAAAACCTCCCGAGGGATAAAGAGCAAGCCCACATCCAGCTTTGATCTTCTGATGATCAGCGCGGGGATATTGACAAACACACGCACTACATAAAATATGTGTTATCAGGAATGCTACGTAACAATCTGTGTCATGTTATGGATGCTGCGTTATGATTTGAAACATTACCTTTGGAAGTCTAATTTCGGATTTGAGATAATTTTATTAATGAATAATTACTTCAATATTTGTAATCCGGAACGCGAGCGCTCCTCTAAGTTGCAAACAAATAATCTAACAGATAAAGTCATTAACCTAATTAAACAACTTTCAGACTAATTGCCTACAATTTATTTAATAAAGTAATTAATTAAAAAGTCGAGTACTCTCGGCGTTCATAATTTAGAGTACAAAACTATGTACTCACACCACGAACGAAATGACAACACCCCATCGACCTGTTCGACGTTGTCCCTGACATGGTCAGTTATCCACGGCGAATAATCTGTTTTAGACGTAATTAGTTCAAAATTAAACAGAGAATATCGACAACTTGCACAAAATTATAATTAATGATATTTGAGTTTATGCCCTACTAATTCGAGTTAACGAAGAATTCTGGATCGTTTTTGTTCGAAAAGACGAGACTCTACTACTGCCAACTTCGCTTGTTAAAACTAAATCAGTGAAACGTTTAATTAACCCAAAAATTAATTCAGCACTTTTTGCTTAATAATATAACCACTGATCTGTGGAATATTAAAATTGCTTAACCCAAATTGCTTAGATTTACATTTTTACCATGCAGCTTCTTTTAAATACCTACTACTTCGGCGATCTGCAAAAAAATCAAATCATCTAAGTGCCTCGTCGATTTTGCAAATAAGTAAAGTAAAACTTCCATAAATTTTTTATATGGCGGGTGGCTCCAAACATAGATGAAACACGTAAATCTTAGATCAAAAATGAACCTAAGAGATAACGAAAAATATAGGTAATAATGCTTTGAAGAATTCTTAACATTGGCTTTTCACATCGATAAAATGTAACCTAATTAAAGTACGAATAATATGGGTATGTGGAATAAAACGCTCAATTTATATTAATCAGTCTTTTTCAATTTTTTCAGTTTTACTGTAATTCAGGGTCACATGCAATGCTTATCCATAACGTTTAAAATTAAATGACAATTTTTGATCCAATCAATGTTTAAAATGCTCTGTTTTTATTCGCTTCATTAACTTTGGATGGTTTTTAGAAAATAAAAATCAAGGCAGTGTGCTTCAAGCTTTCGTTCTCTTAGCAATTTTTGTATTGGAAATAATCAAAAAAAATTTTGATTATAAAGTTTTATTATAATAACCGAGGTGAGGTGCCTTTTTCTGATATGTTACAATGTAAAATATACCAAATTACAATTGAATCATTTAAATATTTGGAAGAGCAAAATGTTTATTTGTAATTTTAATTAAATATCTTTATTTCGGACTCATAGGCGCCGATTTCGTGAGGACACCAGGAGGCACACCCTCATAAAATATAGACATAAAACCTTGGTACAATTTTTCTGTAATTTTTCCTATTTAGAATTGTTTCTACTTTTTAACATTTAGCTGATTTAACTCGTCTTTAACTTGTTTCTTCCACCTGTTCCAGTTCTCGATCTCGTTCTTTCCTCACTCTTCCTATTTGGCTTATTGTGATAACCATATAAACTTTAACAGATGCCCCACTTATCGAAATTTTCAAGGTTTGCTTTCAATTCTGGATTTGTAGATTTAAATATGTTTTGCGGAATAGAAAAATTAAATTTCGAATCGCATTTCCGAAAAGAATCAGTAAAAGTATCTACTAATACCAACCAAACCAATTTTTTGCCGTGATAAAGAAATACTGTGGAGTAATTTGTAAACCTCTGTAGAACTCTTTTTGTAACCATGTAAAGACGCCACTAGAACTTTTAACTTTTTTAAAACGTTTAAGAGGAACATTAAATTTGCACTGAACTTCTTCATTTTGAGCGTGATTTAAACTAAAAAATATACCCAAAACAATTTTCAGTAACGGAAATGATGCTAAACAAATTGTTTTCCTTAAATCCGTTTCAATTGTTGAATGAAATTTTTGTTATAAACCATATAAACTTTTAAACTAAGATCAAGTTAATTAAGTTCCTAGGTGTTATTTATGTAAATTAAGTTAAAATCTCCTCGGTGACTTTAAGGTTTTACTAACGGGTGTTCACAAACAGTCGTCATCCCAGTAGGTTGTGATTTCATAAACATATTTCGTAATTTGATTCAGAACACAAAACTAAATGTCAAGATTTGTAAAATGTCATTGTCTATGATTTAATCTAAGACTTGTAATTTGTTTTTCAAACCAACCGAGATGACGACTGTTTGTGAACACACGTTATATGATCATCTCGTGGTTAATTATAGGCAATAAATAATAAATAATATAAAAGACAACATTAACAGGCATAATAATTAAATACCTGAAAACAAAAAGAGTTTAAAAAAATTATATAAGTACAGATGAGAACTTCGATTTAAACTCGTATCATTCGCCGGTTATTCTAACGTTAAGTTATAATATAATTGCCATAGGTGCAGCCCGATGCTGGTAAATAAGTATAGTGGGAAGGATTTCAAGAAAATATACGTAACATAATATAACCAAATGTGCCTTTACGCACGACAGAGCAGTTAAATCAGGAACCTGAAAAGTTTGTTCAGGACGTACAACTGGGTGCCTGGAGTAATAGACCGGAAATTAAATTAGTAACAATTATCCGAAAGATATTAGAGATCTAGTGGTAGAAAAAAAAGCACCAAGAAAATGGCAACAAACAAGAACACCGGATGATAAGAACGGGGTAAATCTTATAGAATGATTAAAAAGAGAAATACAGCAGCTTAAGGATGACTCTATCAGGAACTACCTAAAAGGGCTGAAAAATAATGAAATGATATGTGGAAAGCCACTAAAAAATTGAAAAGGCCAATAGTAGGTACATAGTGCGTCGGTAAGAACTGTAGATGATAATTGGGCCACAAGGAATCAACAAAAAGCTCAAATTTATTTCCGTCTATATGTCCGTGGAATTTTCAGAACCTTCTTTTTCTTTCAATAATTCTGTTTGTTCGTTGGTGAACATTTCTTATTTACTTATACTTGCAGAGTTTTCTAATTCTTCTATTAGTTTTATTTTCTGACACCTTTTGTGTGTTTTACATATTTTCATGCAATTTCTGCTTTGGTCTCTGTGCGTTTTTGTATTGTTTCTTATTCCACCTCGTAAAATGTTTGATCTTACTTTTGGTTCTTTAGATACTCATATTCCTCGCCGAACCATTGGTTTGTTTCTTTTTGGTGTTTCTATTTATTATTATGTATTCGAAGACTTCCACGGTCAGTGTCAACGTTACAAGTGTAAGGGGCTTCAGCAGGAGGAAACAAGGGTCACTAAAAGGGGGCAACCCTTTGTTTCTGTCATAACAGTTTCTGAACGTTTCTCCTACCTGTTACTTATTTATTTAAGAAGAATTAAAAGGCTTATTTACAGTCTAGGTAAAAATTACAACCCAAATAAAACTAAAGGTTAAAACCCTAATTAAAATTAATTTTCATTCGAGTGTAAAGGTTAACAAAATCGATAAATCTAAATCCACAAAGCAAGCATCAGAAAACCTGACCACCAACAGCCCCAATATGTTTACCGTCTCACCCCTTACAAAATATCCCGAAAAAGTTTTCCTCAAGAGACTAACTAAAGTGGCAGATGCAAACAACTTGATAGCCAAATAACAATTCGATTTTTGTTGGGGTCATTCACACGGGTTGAGATGGTTAAGTTTAATAGACTGTTAAATGAAAATTAGTGAGGTTTGATTGTGTTACAGATAGGGGTTTTATCTACAATTACAGTAGTGACCATTAATCTAGGTTAATTTCAAATATGCCTTTTCGAAATTATGTTGTAGTAAAGGGTTAGTTACTCATTTGAATTTTTATTGCAAATAAATTCTTGTGACTTTGCTTACAAATAATAAGCTTAAATTGAACTTGATTTATTCCTGATAATTTTTCTTACTATTTTATTTAATAAAGGTAAACTGACTAATTAACTAGAAATAAAGGATTTCCTAATCTTGTTAAGTCTAGCAACACGTTGGAATTTTTCTTTTAAATTGTTGTTGATAAAAAAAAATTGTTAGCAACAAACAAACCAAACGAAAAAATAAACAAAGTGAGAGGAAAACTTGTCTCTTATTGAATTTATTTATTTAAACTGGATTACTTTGCAGATAATTAGAGTATTTTTTTACTACACAACTATAAATACTTACTTCTGAAATCTTTCAGTGCTTACTTAGACCTTAAAAGAACGTTACCGTATTTCGAGTTTCTTTCTATTTTTACTTTCAAATTTTGCAGATGTTTTCAACTACTTCACATTCACATACATATATTCATCTTCAAGGTGTTTCTGAGATATATTGCTTTCATTTCGATGTTTCTTATAGTTTTTCGGCTTACAAAATGTTTACTGAGGAGAATTTGCAATCTTATACTTTTTTAATGTTTTTCTCTTCTTCGGTCTGTTTTTCTGATAAATTTTCATATTTCATTTTGAAATCGATAACATTAATATTTAAGTATTTATTTACAGCTTTCCTATTTGTGTTTTCAATGACATTTTGATTGATTAAATCAACAAATATAGAGGAGTATTCATTACGTAATTTTCTTTTTATTTTTGTTGTTATACTTTATTAATATCAGTGCCAATTTGGCATTTATAGTCAGCTGTTTCTGTCCTACAAGGTGTGATGACCTTTTAATTTTTAATTGACGAAGTTTATGTTTCATTTTCGAGAATTCCAAGGAGCCGAACTGAAGACCTAAGGATGATGTAAACTCTGATTAACTTGACATTAATTTTTTGTTAAATAATCAAATCTTATTATAAATCCTACGACCTTTTTGTAAAAAAAAATTGGCTTTGATCTGAAACGCTCCTTTCTGATTTATGGAAAAATTAGAAACTAAAAAATTATCTATGTAATAAAAGCAGATGAATTTTAATTCTTTTTGCTTTGCTTTTTTTCTAAAAGGACGAAAATTGCAAAAAATTACAGAATATGTTCAAAAAAATTCGTTAGAAACTCTTGAATAAATAACGTCCTTCAGGAGTTGTTGTTGTGTTATAAACATTTCAGGGAATTTAGTTTACTAAATGATATTTAAACGCTCTGCGTAATTACTGTACCAGCAGTGGGTATAGAAAGCAAGGATATGTTCAAGGCAAGGTCAAGGATGCTAGTTAATAATAACGATGTGGTAAGTTCTAATTAGTATCAGGGAAAACGTATCCTGCGATAACGAGAGAGTATTTTAGGCACGGATTTCCATATTTTGCATGTCTACGACGAAGGTTATTGAGGAGAAAAAAAACGAAATTTATACACGAAATATCTATTTGGTATCGTAATGCAAATGGAAACTGCAGACACCACGATACAGTGGGGATATGCAAAACGGAATTCTACTTTGCGTTAAATTTATAGTGGCTATCAAGTGAACTAGTGAAAATCAGATTTTTCTGTAAGCTTAGCAAATTATCACTGAATTTATCTTTATTCGGTTTAGAGCTCTCCAAAGTGTCACGTAGTCTACTCATTTATTACGAAGGCATTTAGGAGATTTGTTTTAATGCTGCGAGCCAATTTTTCTAGAGAGAATTTTTAGTTCTATTTCCCAATACTCGCTACTTCAAGATGGTTTTCTTGAAACAGGGCGACACGCACGTAAAACTTTCCCTGTCGGGTGGATATATATGGATATGGAAAACGTGCCTGTGCCTTCTTGATGGTTCCTTAAGAAATTTTCGGGGTTTCTTTCCAGAATATACTTTAATTTTAATTATTTTCTTACTTCATCCTTCTATTCTTTCACAAGATGAAAAACTTTAAAGGCACGACTTATAAGTATTTAAAGATTTTCTACACGTATTTTTGTACTTGTTTTGTTTTTAAATTAAAACTTAATAATCTTTTATCACACACAATATTTTTGGATACTGCAGGGTCTTTTAAAATTTTTGGAAAAACCTTACGCGAGCACTCCGAATCCATTTTAATCTCGTAAGTGGGATTTTACCGAATAAAACCTTCTGAAAAAGGTTACAACCTGTTACACTAAAACAAATGCATTAACAATTTAATAAATTTTGCACCGAAACAAAATAAAACTACATCCAACAATAACAGTCAAAACAAATTGTTTTTCTATTAAATTTTATCCAATATTTTTTAATTTAATTTATGGTTAGTTTTACAATAAAATACCCAAATATTTTCTCATAGATATAACTATACGTGGTTTCAGGCGAGTAAATTATTATTTTAACCGACATTTACTGTTTATATTATAAGCGATTCAATTCAAAGCCATCCTTAGTAACCCATGAAATTAACTAATAACAATTAAGAAAAATTAAGGGATGTACATTTCTATAATTATTATTATGTTAATGAGTGGTGTATTTCCAGATAAGCTAATATTTGCAAAAACTGTAATATAGATAACTATAGGCCGGTATCGTTATTATCATCGTTTTCAAAAATTTTCGAAAAAGTTATTTACAATAGAGTTCTCGACCACTTAAGTAGATGTGAGGTAATAACATGTAAAACCTGTGAAGATACAAGAAATCAAAGAGGAATTGAAATGAATACCGATCGTTATTTAGCAAAAATGAGAATACACCTGAAGAAAGTGAAAGAAATGTCAAAGAACAGGAAAAAAAAATCGGAGACAGCTGAACATAGAAAAATTAACGAATTCGAGAAAGCGAAGTAATTACCAAAAAGTACATAATTTACATGTTCTGCAAGAATCAACAACGGAGGAAAATAAATGGACAAACATAGAAGATACAGTAAGGAAGGTTGCAGAAAATGCATTAGAGAGAAAGAAAAAGCAAAACAGACATGGTTTTATGAAGAATGTAGTGTGGCCTTACCAAAGAAAAGAAATTGCCCTGCTACACACAACATAAAAGATTTTAGCAATGCAAATAAAGGCAAGGTTAGAAAGGTACGCAGAGATGAAAATAGGTGAATACCAATACGGTTTCAGGAAATATAGATCAGTCACAGCCTAGATTGCCGTAATAAAAGAAATTCAACTAATAGGAATACGAAAATTCGTGAAGCTATTCAAATTATGAAGACCCCAAACTGGAACCATGACATTGGTTATCATATGTCAGACATATGGAAGTCTGTCAACGCTACTGGTCCCCCCCCCCCCCACTCCTGACCAATCGTCTACTTCGTCTGATACACTTGACTGGTTATAGCCGGTATAAAGTCGTTGCTTTCTTTCATTTTCCTTCAGAAGGGATTCACATCTGGCTTGTTTACAAGTTGAGTTTCCGTGCCCTTCTTCCTCGTGCTAAAGGAATTTCGCTTTATAATGATGTGGAGAAATATTGTAAAAAATGTAGCTTGGTTATACTTTAATATTTTCCTTACTCTAAATGAATCTTCCTTTGCTGTCAAAATATGCTAAAGCATCACGTGAAAACTAATTAAATGCAGTAAGATAGGTTTCATTTATTATTCAAAACTGCCTATGTCAACAAAACAAAATTACAGAATGAAAGGGAAAGTTTACAACCAGCTGATTAATTTCGTATAGAAACGTTAATGAAACGATAAGGTGGTTATCTTTGCGAACTCCACTTAAAATGTTGTGAACACAAATGCGTTTTCCAGAATACCGCAACATCAGGGGAAATCAGTTCTGTGTTACTTAATAATTTAAGAGATGTCTATATAAGGAACGTAGGTAATAAATGTTTTCTATTGTTTGGTTTGTTTCTAGGAAGAAAACATTTATGTATATTTATGCGCCAGTTATATTTGGTTATTGGTTATTTTTTAAATCCTATTCCCCGAGAAAATAGAAAACAGCATTTTTTTAATTAAAAAAAATTTCTGCAAATTTCTTCTTAAAAAATTAAATTAATATATTTTTCAGCATAATTTACAAAAACACTGTCCTTAGTTTTCCGAATTGTAATAATAATACATTACTTCGTCGGAACAAGGTCGAAAAAGGAAAAACAGTTTGAGAATGAACATTACGAAGTTCATATCTGTGGCGAAGGTTTGTCATAACAAATACAAAAAAAGGAATAGGTAAATTGGAAAAAACAATTCTTTTATTTTCTGGAACTGTTCGGATATTTCGTTAAAATTATCTTACAGAAGAACATTATACTGCGGAAAATCCTAGATAATATGCAGCATTTACCAAAAAAATATACGATTTTTAAAATCGCGATAACTGTTAAAAACAGAGATATTTACCTTCAAGCGTGACAGCATTAAAAAAGTTCTGCCCACATTATTGACGTACACGTCGTAATTGCGTAATTCTGAGGTCCGAGCTATTAACAAATGGCCGGTAAATGAATTTTATCAGTGCGTATATTGTTCAAACAATGCGTCCTCGATATTGTGTCGGCCGCTACAAAATGAGCTTTTTGATGAATAGATGCGCTGCTGGGATTGGCGCATTGACAGAATGCGTGTCATATCAAATTCCAATTTTACATATCGAATTTCGGCCCGGCGGCGGTGAACTCAAAATTGAAAGCACTCATGCGAGATTCCGAATACAAAATGAAACATCATTTTGTCTGTAAATATATACTGTTGTATTTGTTGCATAAATGCATGTTTATACAAAAACAGAATATATCATAGATTCGCGGCGAACTAACTTTGAAGATGGGAGCATCTGATGCGTGATGCGCTTTTTGTTTAGGGTCCGCTACATGAATTTTAAACCGGTATAGCTTTCCTCTATCCCTGTTGAGAGGATAACTCACTGATTCCGTAAATATTTGTACCTAACCTTTCTTTAATCTAATTCGAACTCATATACACATCATCTTTTACATTTTATGGTCGATTAACACAAATTTTTGGAAAACACGTTGTCCACTTACAAATAAAGCCTTAGAAAATCGTTTTATTTAGATTTATTTATTGTACACATTAGTTGTAAGCTATTAATAAAATACAATACTTTAAAACAGTCCGCTCAAACGTTTTAAATTTCGGCTGGACTTCTAAAATATATCCTAAAGATACAAAAAGTCTATCAACTATGAGACTTCTTTTTACTCGATATTCGTGTTCTGAACCAATAAAAATTGTTGAAAGTTTAGTGATAATTTCGGCCAGTCCGAGCCAACTTCTATTTGGTAGTTTAGTGGAGAAAATAATATCTTCAAAGACTCGATCCAACTTAGTCAAGTAAGTTTTCTACTTAGCACTGTAAGTAACTAGAGAACTGAACCATATTTTGACGTCAAGTCTATTACACCACAGAAATGTTTCCTGGAAAATAGGCAAACCTATAGGGCGACGCCAAAGTCGGTGGCTCGCGGCTGACAAGCAGTGGGGAAAAGGGGTGTTTGAAACGCTTAACCCTTTAGATGGGGGGTCGCAATCGGGAGGAAAAATGGGCGCCAATGCGGAAATCACCCAGGATGATCTCGAGGAACGTACCGCAGATGGTTCCTCTGGGCTCTAAGGGGGTTGGGGTGGCTACACCCTACTGCTGGATGTCACTTACCCTTTCTTACTGAAAGAAAACACGGCTACTGGTAGGCAGGCTCACAAGGCTGTACACAATTATTACAATAAACACAAAACACAAATAAAAGGCTGAGTGAATTAACAATAAAGTTTAATGCTTGTAAGAACTATTCAAAATAAGACACGGGATGAATTTATAAGGTCTATCTTAATTTACGTGAAAGGCGGATTGAGGGATGCCACATTTACTGAAGTTACGGCAAAGATAGTTAACAACTAGTATCCTTTAATCGCAATCAAATGAGTGGTAATGACAAAAGTAATTTTTAAACATGCAACACAAAAATGGGTAATCACTGGTTTGCACTGTTACGAATCGTTACCACTGAAGCAAATATAATACGCACTGATTGAAGAATTGAGAACTTCGCCCGAACGGATTAAACAAAAGGGGAGCTTGATGTACTTAAATTGCAAACAAAGTTGACTGGTGCTTGTGTACGAGTAAACCGTGATATACGATACTAAATGGGGTTGAAGCTAGTACAGTCGCAACCGGCACGTAAAAGGGGGTAACCTGAAATATTGTTATCTGGTAGAGGGCTTCGTTGAGGGTGGCCCAGTGGAAGCGGTGCTAGGCTTCGAGTCCCAGGGAGAGTAGCAGCGGTCGGCAAAGAAAGGGATGTTGTCCCTTCCCGAAAGCAGGTGTGAAAACTAACGGGATGCCCTTGGGCTGGTAGGTCACGTAATCCGGTACGAAACCATTTGAAAACGGACACCACCAAACACTAAACTTCAAAGAAACTTTCACACAGAACTATATATTTCCGGAACGGTAAGGCACTCTCTATGAGAATCCGACAAATATGTCGTAAAATAGTTTTCCAAAACTAAAACAAGAACAAAAGGCCTTTTCGGGATTTTTTTCTACCAAGGCCCGGGACGAAAATTCGCTATCGACCGACTGATTTGAAAGCTAGCTATACCCTGATTTGTTTCTTTTCTTTTCCGTAAGGCAAACAGCATGTTAGAAGAGGATAAACAAACGCGCCTTGCGGTACGCGGGACGGAAGTATGGAAACCTTGAAGGGCGCCACCCTGGCGTTTCCTTGCAATCGGTGGTTCTCCGGACTTTTTAACAAAGAAATCCACCGAACAAAATATTACATCCTCCTATTTGGTCATCATATTAGAGATTTCTCCGAATTATTTCTCAACAACAAAAATACGCCGATCTGCCATTATTCGCGCGGATTCTGCAAACTTCAAGCCGGCTTAAACTTCGAACAATAGGGACGTATTACACTTAATTCGCACAAAATCTCAAAAGCCGTGACAAAATCATACGAGGTTCCATGTACTTAGTAATATTGCTGGGAAGAACAGCCGTTAACAGTCAGGATTATAAATAACATCCATGATTAAATGATACAAAGGGATGTTGGGCAAATTATTTCAATGCCATAGAATTTGAAGCAATCTTGGCTATAGGAACAGTAAATCGAAGAAATGTCTTTAACTAGAGGCTGTGTGTAAATTTGTTGGTTATTCTTTGTTTGTTCTTAGATTTTCTGACGTAGGAATAGTTGTCAGCCGTCCCCATTACGTCGACAATTGAGAAAACAGAACTATTGCAAGTAGTTTATATGGTTGCAAAGGCAGGATGTATACACTGCCGTCAGCATCGATTAAAAGATTGCTTGGTCTGCCGGCACTAACCCTTGTAGCGGATTTGCTAGCTTGATAAGCTAAATAGAGGCTGAAAACCACAGGTTTCAAGAGGGTGAATTGGTGAAATGAAGACCACGCCGTAATCTTCGGACTACTTATCTGACTTACGAAAGATGCCATGTCTAAAATGAGGGTTGGAATACAAAAGTGGTAGGAAATGATAGATACACTAATAAATTGGGTGCCAGTAGAACTTTAATTGGGTCAAAACCTACATTCTATCAAACTCTTAGAGACGCAATAATGGATGTACTAAAAGCAAAACATTTCGAATATTAACAGGAGGCTTAAGAGCTTAAAGCTTAAACAAAAGATGATTCACCTTGTAGATTATATGGGGAAGAGGAAGAAATGTTGTTCCTTCTTAACTGTGAATATTCGATACTAAAAGAAATTAGATATCGGAATATTGAAGTAAATCAATTAGAATTCGAAGAGGAGTATAATTTGACCTACTGTTGAATCTTCATCACTTACCAGCAAAGCCGAGTTTGTAGGGTGATTAATCCTATGGGATTCTAAGTGCAAACAGTTCCGGTGCAGTAGGACCGTAAAAGGACCACACTCGAAATACATGCCTGCTTAACTATTCAATATTGTTGTGGTTTCGTTTTTAATTGTTCCCATTACAGCAAGTAAGATTGTTCTTCTTAACCGGAACGACCCGCTTAATCTGGTATGTAATTAAAAAAAGAGAATTAAATTCTATTTAGTTTACAAACGAGGAAACCACGATTTTCTAAAACTAAGTAAAAACTGAATAAATTAGACTCATATCTGAACGTAGATTATGAACGTATTCAGGGGAGGATTAATTATTGTACTAAGATATACTGCAATGCATAAATAATACCTTATTTAAAGGTATGAAATGCACGTAAACCTGCAACTCTGCTATTGTTGTAATATCTCAATGCCTTATTGTTACAGTTCTCAAAGAAACGCCAGGATGGTTTGGTTTTGCTTTTCTAGAATATAGAACAAGAATTTACATTGCATTAAATAATGTCTGAGCCATTTAAACATTACAGTGAATTAAAATTCAAACTAACTTAAACTGCACCGTTTCATTACATCGGACAACACACGTAAATATATATTTAGAACTCAATTACAGGCTGGTTAATTAAATTTTACTACATAAAAAACAAGTCCGAGTCTATAAAATTAAACTTATGCACATGCAAAACAACTTAGGTGCAACTTTGCACGGTAATTAAATGGCTAATTTACAAGGACTTTTACATCCCTTTAAATACGTTTTCCTGGTTATAGGGTTAAATAACGTAGCGTGTTTAAATAAAGCAGCACTTAAATAAGTTTTACGTTTTACTGTTACTAAATAATGTCGTACGAGCAGGAATTAAATTTAGAATATTTGTATTGTATTTTGTTTATTGATTCTAAACGTAACACCATTATAGACTAATAATTATAACTGCAACTCAGTAAAATAAAATAACAATATTCTCGTGACACAAATAAATCTTTCAATTTTATTGTAAAATATGTTTTTATAGAGATAAATTCGGATACATTGACGTATGATAAGATGTTGTACGGTAATGGTATATAGCAAAGACCCTCTAAATGTTATTAAAATTTTAAAATCATTGACAAATAAGAGAAATTTCCCACAGTTAAACTCTTATACAAGGTCGTCTATAAAAATAAGAGAGAACATGTGGTATACCCCAATTTGTTCTATATTGACTTGAAGCATTTCCATTACAGAGGTGTTAACTACCAGAGAGTTAACGATAGAAGAACTAAATGAAGGAATCACAAACAGTATTATAAACGCAGCTTACAAAATCCTTACACAGACAACGAAAGGAAATAGAAGTAAATATAATCAGCATAGAAATAAAACAAGTCATGGAAGAAAGAAGAGAAATCCTATCTCAGACAAACAGAGACAGAATGAAATTAAAAGAATCAAACAAAAATGATTAGACATAAAGTAAAGAAAGACATTTCGAAATTTAACAATAATTTAGTAGAAAGGGTCATTGAAGAGACTTCGAGTATTTAAACGTCAAACATGCCCAGGAACAACTATTTACTACTATATTAAAACCTGCGGATGATAACGGGGTGATTCTGATGGAGAGAAGCGAAATTTTAAAACATAGAAAGATTTTACGGTGGTATACTCTTTAAAATTAAACCCGCCAGAAGACAATGGAGATGAAAAGAGAGCCAGATTAACGAGGCATTACACAGAGGACGTTCCTAAAATAAGTGTACACGAAATAAAATCAATGAAGAAAACAAAGCTCCAGGAAGTTATGGCATAGAACTAATTAAGTCCGAAGGATCCTCTATTCTACGACCTTTGAAAATTATGTTTAACAAGAAGTGTTTGGATGAAAGAAAAGTGCCCACAAATTGGAAAAACTCTAAAGTTATCTTGTTACATAAAACAGAAATCATACACAACTCGAAAACTATAGACCAATCATTTCACTACTATCGCATCTACAAACAATATTAATTAATATAATAACAAATAGAATATCCACTTGTTTAGATCACTACCAATCCACGGGGTAAGTAGAATTCCGAAAAAATTACTGTACCACAGACCATACACTCTCTAAGACAACTGATACAAAAACCCATAGAATACAATACAAATTGCCTTGCCTTCATTGACTTCCAAAAGGCGTTTGACAGCACTGAAACTTGTTCAATCATAGATAGCCTTGAGAAATTCAAAACAGATCACCGCCACATCAAAATCATTAGAGATCTCCAAGAAAATGCCACCATAACTATTAAAACTTTTGAGAGCACCGCACCAGTGAAAATACAAGAGGTATAAGATAAGGGAACACAATATCCCTAAAATTGTTTACTAATCCGTTAGAGGATGTATTTACGATACTGGGTTGGACAGATAAAGGCGTTAATATCAACTGAGAAAAGTTAACCAATTTGCGATTCGCCGATGATTTCTATTTTTTCTATTTCAAAATATGTATCAATATAAACAAAATGAGAACAAAGGTTATGGCAAGTAATCAGACACATGATCTACAAATTATATGATAATACATTATTAAAAACAAACAGACAGAACATTTGATTTGAAAGCGATAGTCAAGAGAAGAAAATCAAACGAAGAGTACACGGTTTTCACAGAACTAAGATATATTTTCACATCTGAACTACACCAGCGTCTAAAAATTAAAGTGTATAACCAGTACGTTTTCCCAAATACTCACTACTCACATTCCATCTATATATTACAAGCAACACAACGAGTGATGAAAAGGGCCATGCTGGGCGTTAGCTTGAGCAACCATAAAAGAAATGATTAGTAGAACAAAAATTGATGTTATCGGAAGAGCGGCAAAACTAAAATGGCCACGTCATGCGGCTACAAGATGAGAGATAGACAAAACAGATAATGGTATGGCGACCATGGACAGGCAAGCGAAATATCGGAAGGCCCAGGATGAGATGGGAAGACGCCCTAAAAAAATTATGGCGGAGAGAGGCGATTCACCCGACATGGCACCGTGTTACTTTTTCCTATTCCCTCAACTAAAATTTCCTCTTTGTTGTCACCGTTTTGAGTCGACTGACGCCATCAAAGGAAATACGTTGTGAGTTTTGAAGGGATTTCAGGAAAACTACTTCAAAGCATGTTTCGAAGATTGGAAAAAACGTTGGCATAAGTGTATAGCAATGGGAGAGGATAACTTTGAAGGGGACGAAATAAATTTTGACGAATAAGTACAAATTTTGCATTTTATTGAACCATTTCCGATACTTTTTGATCACAGTCGTATTACTAGCATTTCCAAAATTGTAACATAAAAAAATTATATAAAAAAAAAACAATCAAAATATTATAATTAAAATTAATGAGAATCTTCAGCTTTTTTTGCAAAATACAATTTTTTAATATCAGGTTCTATGTTACTTAGTTTTAAGCGTAAATTAGCTTCAAATTATTTAAATTTCGCGTACCACCTGTAAGTCCATTGCATACCAATTCTGATTCAATGGTACCACCAGTGGTACGCGTACCATAGGTTGAGAATCGCTGCTCTATAGCGTTACGAAAAATGTATTGCAATTCAAGGACAGCATATTGAACACATTGGTACTCATATATTATATAAGCTTATATTTTTACTAGTTTTGTAAATATATTATGAATTGTTTAAATGTTGTTTAAATATAAATTTAAGTTTCGGTATACTTTTTTGGGCATATGCTGTATATTAAATATCAAAGAAAAAATTTGCTAAATTTAAATGCAGCTATTTTTATTAAATATTGAAACTAAAATATAGATTATCAAATAGGAATATGTAATTAGTAATAAACATATCCTAGCATTTAAAGCTAATTATTTTTAAGTTCTTAAAATAAAATTTTCTAGAAGAACACAAAATATATTTCGCAAAATTTTAAATGTATTTATTTTATATTAAAAAAAAAAATAGGAAAATTGAAATTTGATTCGTTATACTTAGGAAAAAGTTTGTTTTATGTTGACATCATAAAAAAAGCTGGAAGTATTTACGATATTTTTTGAAAGAGCGGAAGCAAAATTGTTTTATTCAGATATGCATAAATAACCGTAAATTCAGCCTACGTCGTGCATTCCCTTCCTGATAAAATCCACCGAAAGTGTAAAAGGACCCCTTATCGAGTGAAGTTTAACATGCTAACTCAAAATAGATCTTTTAGCTTCCCCTTTAGTGTAGATAGAACGCTAAAAACCCTTTAAATATAAAAGCACCACTTAAAACATGCAGAAACGGCCGTTTGTTGTACAAACAGGAACAAAGACAAACAGTGTAACGCACCCATTTTCCTCTGCAATAAAGCGACTTACGCAAACGTTTTCATTTTTGCAACTTTATTTACAAATAGCAGAGACTGAAAGGGTTAAAAGAAACAAGCAGAGGGTCGAACAAATATCTCCAGAGATCCTAAATCGTTTCGAAAGTTTGCTATTTTTAGTGATTTAGTTTACGAGAACGAAAAAGCTCTCTCTCTTCAATCACGACAATTGTTCCGGACACGTCAGTTAATGGATTTGACAGCTGTGATAAAACTGCATCAAGCTTCCGCCGAGTTTATCGTAAAATACTTAGTCGATTATAAGAAACGTGACATTCGAACGACAACCTTTGTGTCTCTTTTGTGAGGATTAGATTAATTATTACTTTCGATGCAGATAACCGTTTGTTTTGACCGTGACAAGCTAACCGGAGCCTTTTGCGTGTTATTCATGCCCTTATCGGGGAACGGAAATATAGATTCAACCAGCCGATTCTAGATAGAACCTTGTTTTTACGCAGGAATTAACCTATTTCACACGTTAATTTAATTAAAGCTCAACTAACACTAGTATTTCACTTTACAAAGTGCACCTTTATACTTTGCATAATATGAAGTTATGGAGCAAAGTTCTGATATGTTTAAAATATAATCAGTATACACGGCCTTGCTTAATACACTTAATAGAATCCACAAAAATAATTATCTGCAACATAAATAAAGCAGCAGAGAAGCTTTTCATGGGTATTTTTGATCTTATAATATTTATTCATAAAAGCGGCTCGTATTGAGACGATCGCATTTTGAAAACGTAGGGAATTGAATGCCCTTAAAAGATAAGAGGCTTGTCGTTTTCTTACCGTTCTATATTAAGAGAAGCAAAAGGTCTCCCTTTTACTTAATAGACGAAATTAATCTCTGATAATAAACGTAGAGGTCATTACCTCCGTGGAAAAGTTCAGACTTACTCGATAAAAAATTAAAGCCTAAGTAGGTCATCCCTTAATGTTTAATGTTGCAGTAGCTAACCGACTGCGTGTATGACAATATTTTTAAGTTAATAAGTTTCATACGAAGACGTAGGTACTATTGTTCTTGGATAATGGATAAAGCGTTGTTTGCGAAATATATTGCTGGGATATCGGGTTTATGTGCAGAATTTCACTGGCTTAAAATAGCAAGCTAGAATTTTTCGAAATTTATTTGATTTAGCTTAGCTTAATAATTCTTTTATTTATGCTTGTCTACGCTTGCTGAAATTCACACAGCTAAAGCGGCCAAGTTTTTCTAATACAAGGAAAGAATTTAACTAAATCGATTGAAATCTGAGATTTCTTCATTAAGATGAATAGCATTTTCGCTCTATTTGACACAAAAAAACTCAACAAAACACTTAATTTTTGCAATAAAGAATGAATTAAATCCCTTGAAATAGTTTAAATCATTTAAATAATCCCCATCCAAAGTACTTACGTCGACGTGTTAACGTTTTAAAGGTAAAAAGTTTAATCAATCACAAAAATAAAAATCGTTAATGGTGCTTTCAGTACTGTAATTGCAGTTTGCAGTTGAAGCCCAGCTCATCCATGTAGTACGTGGTGTGAATCCTGCACTTTTATTTCAGAGATTTAAAAAACCCAAACGTCGAACGTCATTCAAAGTTTTTATTGATCAGTTAACTTTTACATTAATTTATTAGAACGGAAATGATAGACAAAATCGCGCCATTAATTATTGTCACACAAAAAATTAGCTCTAGCAACTACCTGGCCGATTCTACAAATTATAATTTTTATCATACTTTTACTTCGCTTGCTGGTTGTTCTGAATTTCTTTCTGAGCATAAAAGAAGCATTTAATTTCCTGTCGTTTATGAAAGTTTACGTTTGATATATGTTGGGGGCAAGTTTTATAAAACCAATTTAACTAATAAATTGCCTTTGGCCGATTGATTTTCTTACATTAAAAATTCCTAAACGAACGTCTTCGTTCTAGTAAGCCTCCTATTCAGAGAAAGAAATTGCTGAGTTGGGGGGTTAATACGTGCTTTTTTCTTCTCTGGAAAGAAAAATCACGCAAAATAAGAAAATATACTTGCTTTCCCCTGTTACACGATCCTAAATCGAGTTTGTTTTGTTATTACGAAAAGTAAAAGCAGGTCTTTCAACGTTTCTTCTTTGCCAGAAAATTACATAAAAGAAGAAAAATGGTTTAAACTGCTTTTACATGCCGCTTTACTGTTTGCTCTTTTTACTAAATCGACGCAAAATCACGTACCTGTATTTTATAAGACGACATTAGTCAGCATCAACTAGAAGGAACTCTGGTAAATATTCGGAATTACGCCGAAGGAAACCTCAGAACTAGCATGTTTTACTGGCAATTGTAATTTTTTGATAGGTCAGAAAATAATTTAAAAATCTTATATTTTTGAGATTCATCTTTAATGCATAATTAAACGCAATTTTGAGATAAGTCTCGTAAGTTTTCGTATGTTTGTCTTCCAACAGAGTAATTAGAGCAGCCGAAAAAATATTTATAATGGCTGAAAATCCATCACTTTAACCAGCAGTTAATTCAACAGAATGTGAATTTTATTTTAACACGTAACATGTTTGATATAACAAAATTATTTAACAAATACGTCAGCTTTTACTTTTCTTTTCAATTTTAAAGGCACTGGTTGAATAAATCAGCAAATAAATAAACAAGTAATTAAATAAATAAAACCTTGAATTACATAAAACATGTGAAAAATGAATTAAACTTTACTTACGTTGAATAAACTTCGTCCCAGGTGTAGAATGTACGCTCGCCATGCCTGAAAAGAGATTTAAAATTTTTTTAATAACAACGCAATTTCTTAAAAATAAGTATCGTAAAGGAATATTAAGTCAAGCATGTCAAGCAATTTTGTAAAAATCCCTACCATAAAATAAAGTAAAAAACTTTTAAAAAACTCCCCAACCACGCTGTATGAACAAATAAGCACCATCTAAATAATTAATTACACTCTGAAAAAGGTTTAAATGGTTTTATTCGGAAGTAATAAAGGCAATATTCGTTTCATTTTTTTATGGCAATATCAGTTGTAATTATTATTGCTTTATATCGAAATATGTCAAAGTTATAAAACAACTCCTAAAAGGATTTTAGTTTTAGTTTGTTATTTAAGAATGGATATCCATCACGTCTTGCAAAGGGGTGACCTCGAGATGTTTCAACGTTACGAATTGTAATTAAAGATTTAGTTAGCTTTCATCGAACACGCCTGTATTGATTTTACATTTAAACGGACGTCTGCCTTGCATGTTAGGTTAGGGTTAAGGTTGCGAATTAAATATTTATTATTTATAATAATAATCAAAATCCACAGACAAATGACTAGACATTCTATTAATTAATTTTTTACTGAAAGTATCGATTTTTATATATTTAATATTTAAAACATCCATTACTATGGCATTAATGATCAAACGGCGAAGTTTTAACGTTCAACTCATAAAATTTGTTTTTAGGTAAAGTTTCCTTGTCTATTACTGCCGTTGAGAGCAAAATTACTTCTAAAATGTTTAAAGTTAAATTTTAATTACAATCCTTTTAACGTCGAAATAACTTTTTTTCACTACTAGTATTAGAAGATGTCATTATTGACCTTATTTTCGAGCCCAGAAGATGAATTTCTCACCTAGTGGTCAATAATTTTTTATTATTGACTACTGGTTAATAATAAAAACAATTGCTATGCGTTCAGGTGCCTATTTTAAATATGTTTTGCCCAAATGTCAATGGAAATTAACTTCTCCCCTTGTTTTCAAGCAAGGCTATTTGATTTTTGTGGATATTTAGAAATAAATATACGCATCTGTCATTTTATTTTTTATTTATGTAAAAATGATTAATTAAAAGGAATAAAGGTGCTAGTAGTGAAAAAAATAGTATATAAACCACGGTAGAGAAGACTTTTCTCAGCCTCACAATACTGCTCGGCTGAGAAAAATGTCTTCTCTACCTTGGTCTATAATATACTATTATTCCTTGCAATATGTCCTACGTATTTTGCAGGAATATTTCAACTTTATACTTATCTTCAAATTTGATACACAGTTTTACAATTAGCGAAGCATTGGAAAGAAATTTAGTTTGTAAAAAAATAATTAATAGGTAAAAAGACCACTAGTTGATGTCTTTCAAGTTTTAAGAATTTTAACATATTTAGGCATAAACTACGAGCGAAGTCTGAAATATTCATGTTTAAAGCGATCACCAGCTGTAATTAATTATAATAGGCAACTGAAGTTTCTGTACAATCTGAAGATACTTCTTCTTCTCTTAGTGTAGGAAATACTTAATGGTGCTTATGTCATTTTAGTTTTAATTTTTTATGATCATTGTTGACATTTAATGCCAGAACTTCTGCCTCTCTTTTCACGAAATCAAACTATCACAAAACCTCGTGTTCTTTGTAAATTTATGATGTAGTAGATTCGTGAGATATATTTTTTTTAAATTTCTTTTTCAAACTCTGGCGCATTACAAGAAGGAATACGCAATCCAAATTGTCGTCTGATTTAAAACACGTTTTTGTCAAATCAGAATCAGCAAATAATTTATTAACCTTCTATTTTTTCCCCGTTAACCTTACTTTTTCTCATTTTCTCTTCTTCACTTTCTTTTTATTTTCATAATAGAGTTGACAAGGCACTAGCGTTACTTGTAATTTTTTGTGTTGCATTCCTGTTAATCTTATTTCCTTTAGTTCTGGCCACCACTACTACGGCGGAATTATCCTCGCAAGTTTCCATTCCACCCATCGGAAGCTGCTTTAAAAGATTTTATTCATACAAATTATGTTTAAATTTCGACATCCCCAATTCACGAGCAGAAGGTCCAGTTGCGGTAGCTAGGTACCCCCAGTCCACCACGATCAGGAAAGCTAAGCATTGTTGTCTCCGGTCAGTGACGAAAAGGGCACCTCTCTTCCACGAGAATCGGTCACCATGGGAGAGTAGACTAAAAGCCCCTCACTAAAAATTACGGAGTTTCTCCTTTTTCCATATACTGCTGGATGTAGGTATTCCCCAACTCGTTCCACCTTTCTCTGTTCATAGTCGACGTCATCAGGCCATTTGATATTTGGTTTTCCCTTGGTTTTGTAACTTCTTGATCTCCATTCCAATGTTGTCTTCGTCCACCTACTGTATTGTTTATGCGCTAATGACCAGCCCATTGCAATTTTAACTGTGCAATTATTTCCACAATAGCAGTCACTTTTGTTTATTGTCGTATCCAGGTGTTTCGTTTCTTGTCGATTAATTGTATTCCTGCCATTTGTCTTTCATGCGCTCTTTGTGTTCTTGCCAGCCTCTATACTGACTTAAATATATACAGGGTGTTTAAAAACTGCATGGCACAAATATAAGAGCATATCCTACAGCAAAAAATAAGAAAAAAACCCTGATAAACATATTGTAACGTAGGCCGTTTGACCAATAATACAAATAAGTTAAGTAAATTTAGATAGAGTTAATGAACCGCTACGCGGGGTTTGCTTTGCTTTGCAAGAGGTTTTATAATAAAAGTCCGATTCAACTAACACAACGTGTATTGTCCAAACTTTGAATTATGTGTTACAAATATTATTTGAAGTCAACATTACAAATAAACACTTAGACAAATTTGAAAGATAAGTTCCAACTGCTTACATATAGTCAACAGGGTTAACAAAGGGAACAAAGTGTTAAGTCCAAATTATTGGCAAGTCTTACTTTTAAATTAAATTAAATACAAATAATAATCGAAAGTCATAATATATGTTTATCTGAACTTTTTTGTTTGTTTTATCTTAGAGAATACATCCCTAGAATAGTACCCTGCAATTTTGAAACACCCTGCATAATTATCGACAGTTTCCTTCTAATGAAATGTTTGTATTTCCACTTGTGTTTGTCATTATCTTCGTGTTTGTTTTATTCATCTTGAGTCTGACTCCTTTTGAGCGATTGTTAAGTTATTTTTCTTTGAAGTTCTTGATAGTCATTGCTAATTACTGAAACTTACGATGTCGTCAGCAAATCCCAAGTGACCTAAATGCCCCCCGTCTACGTTTATAACTTTATCCGACCAATCTATTTTAGGAAAGATGTCTTCTAGTGCGCTGATAAATAACTTTGGGGACATCACATAATATCTCTGTCGTACCCCTCTGCATATACATAGGGATGTTTCTAGTTGCTGTATCTGTTTTTGTATACATATTCGATTATGGATATGCTTTATTAATTCGGTATATCTGTTGTCTATTCCGTAGCTGACCATGGAGTACTGACCAAATTTGTACGGAGTCAAAAGCCTTGGCGTAGTCTGTAAAGGCTGTATATAATTGGATGTTATACCCTTTGTTCTTTTCTAGGATGTTTTTTACAAGCCTTTTGGATTTTTGCTCCTCTTCGTCTGGCTAATGTTATGATTTATTATAAATGAACCAGCATAATGTATACCTACACGTTGAAATGTCCTTATCTGATTAACCCTACACATAACAAACTATGCATTTTTATAGAAATTGTAGCTGCTTGAAAACTAAAAAATCCTATTAACATGGTGGATTGGCACACATTATTAACCCTATAAAATGGCAAATTTTTCAAAAGAACTCGGTTTTGTCCGCAAACATCTTATATGTTTTGAAGTACAATGTCGAATTTATTTTGGAATGCAACTCGTTTTATAGATTTAATAAAGAAGGATTTTAGTAATTCACAAGCAGGAAAGGGACTAGCTAGCTTTGTGTATAAAGCCACAACAGTAAGCAACAATTTCTTTTAAAATGTTCCTTCGATAATTTTCTTTTAAGAGACGAACCAAAAGAATCTAATGAAACTAAAGACATTTAACTTTTCCATCAAGCAATTGGTATTGGGCCAAAAATTGTGAGGTAATAATATCCAAGGGGAACCCGCTCACCAAAATGCTTTAATTCAAATGGCAGAAGACCATGAGACGCACCACCATCGGTTGGATTATTCCCCGAACGGATATAATGCCATGAAGATAAAGGTATTCTTTCTTGAATGTGCGTAACACGATTACAAATAAAAGTCTTCCAACGATGCGGAGATGATTTTATCCATGCTAAAGCTATAGTGGAATCAGATTAAGCATGTTGGGTTGCCTATCTTTAATCAGCTTTTAAAAATTTATAAGCAATTTTTTCTAAAGTTAAATAAAGATCACACCAAAATTATACAAATTTGCAAAAGGGTCGATACATGCATAGGAAGGTAATATTGAAACCCACCCCGCTACATGCGAAAATCAATACATTATTGATGGATGTCTTGTCCCTTTTCGTAAGTTTTTCATAATAGGCCATAATTTAATTACTATATTAAAGTTGGTCATTCTGGCCCTGTAGCGTATGAAGAAAAGGTCTGAAAATTTTAATTCATACCCGTCCTTCTTTTCAAGTGTCATTATTTAACCGTACCGTTATTTTAAAATTACACAATTTTGAGCGAGTAAACATGCTACTAAAACCCACCCTTAATGGTCGTTTATTTAGCAATAATATCTCATCATGCGAGCTTCATTGTTTCTGTGATGCTCAAATTGATCAAATTTGATCAAGTTTCCACAAATCTTATTTATGCCAAGTCAAAAGTGTCTCTACCGAAAAGAATTTCATTGCCTCGTTTAGAACTTTGCGCTGCTTTTTATTGTGAGATGTGATGTCCTTAATAATTCAAATATTCATTTTACTGATGTCATTCCAATGATTAGTAGCTAATAAACGTTTATTGTGATATCTATCATTTACCCTGTACTGCCTGTACGCAATGACCTAATTAGTATCTGTCAAAGGAATAGCTTTTAGGAGTGTATTAGTGGTTCACTAGAAAGATACGTTATCAGATAGTGAAACTTTTCAGAATTAGGTAATGAGCTATTATTATGAATTAAAGTATTAAAGGAATCGATAAATGTAAACCAATCCCTAACTTTCCATTGAAATTTGGAATTCTAATTTCAGGTAATTTAACGTTTGAACATCTGTTAGGATGTTGTTCACTATTACCATTATTCTCTGCATTGCTTTCTTTACAGTCAAACAGTTCATATCGAATAGATTTAATTTCGTAGTAGCATTATCAAAATTCAGTCTAAATTTGTCTTTCCCTTCTAACTTTGGTGCATCATCACACCTTGAATTGAAGTAAAAATGCACAATCTTCTTTAGCATTTCTTGCTACAGGTCATAATTCGTTCACACGATTAACTGAAATAGAACATGTGGTACGATACTGAATTAATTAGTTTGACATAGTTTAATCACATCAGTTGACAGACTAAATGAGTGTTTGTTTCAACAAACTAAAAATGTACAAAAATAAATGATATTACTGTGGCTAATACCAGAAGCTCGTTGGCGCAGTGGTAAAAGCGCTAGACTCCTAGCTAGCAGTCTACGGTTCGAATCTCATGCGGTGGTAAGGATTTTTACAAAGAATTCCCCACCGTTCGAGGTCGGTACTTGAGCGAGTGAAGCCATTTAATTGTCTGCTTACAATTAACGATTCTGTTTGTGGAGTGGTCGACTGCAGATAGTAACAAGACACATACACTATACATTTAATATACGCTCACAAACTTTGCAGAGGGCAACGGTAAACTACTGCAGAGAACACATTTCCCTAGTGTAAGGGGGATATAACAAAGTTAAAAATGTGGCTTTGACCCCCATATCAACGTCCTTAAGATGACGTGACACAGAAGAAAGAAGAAGAAGTGGCTAATATCCGGCTCGAATTGGACCAAAAATCGAAATACCAAAACAACTAAATATACGAACAGACTTCCGCTTACCTTAAAAATTATGTCTTCAAGTTTGAGTCAAATTAAACTATTATTCTAAATTTTAAATTCTAAATTGTTATCTTCCAAAGTTTTCTTTCCAAATAGTCCTCGTACTAAGTTTATTTATATTCTTCTAACATTCACACTTTTTCTAAATTAATCTCAACTAATGTTTTTGTTTATCTTTTAATCAATAACAATTACCAACAAACCAAAAGCTTGTCGAAGCAATACGATGAAATACAAATAATCAGTAGGCCAAAAGGAATCTTTTTGCCTTGATTTTTAATTTCTAAAAACTTAAAATAAATTAATAAAACTATTAAAATGGAACATTTTGGTACCACACCGAATGTTTAATATTGAAAACCAAAAACTACTTGCATTTTGTAATCTGATACCTTTTTGCTTTGAAATTTTTTTTTTAACTTTGATGCAGTGGTGCATGAATACAGTATAGCATAAATGTAGGTAACAAGAAAAGCATAACCAATGTGATTTTTGATTGCAAGTTTTAAAAGGTTTGATAACTCCTTAAACAAAACGAATTCTTATTTATCACAGTGTGCCGTAAAGTTAATCAACCAGACTGTATCTTTTCACATTTTTGATTTAAACATGGTCTCAATTTGTGGAAGCTACTTTTAGATAACGAATACGACTCGCAAATTCAGGTTCTCTTAGTCTTTTGAGTCCGAAAATAATCATAATAACTTTAATATTACAGCCAAAGGTAATGTTTAAAAGAGCTAGATTTCCTTGTAATCGAAACTTTAAAGTATTTATTTAAGAATTGGTATTACTATGTACTCTGCAAATCGCTTAAAATATAACTGCGTATTTATTTTACAGTGGAATAACTTAAAGCATGAGTTACAATATTCATTTGTTGAAATAATGCAGAACTGCACCCAGAGCACCTTTTCGTTCCCGTAGTAATATCAACGTTTAGGGATTTATAAGAGAAAATGTAAATTCTTAGCAAGGTCTCACGTTAAATTCAAAAACTTTCTTCCTTAAGTACTTTAGTTAGCAACAAGTTGAAGTAGCATGTGCCTGTTCAAAGATTATATTACACCCAGGCTGGTCAATAATTAAAGACCTGTCATACCCATGTTATTTCGTACCTCGCGAAAAACGTAGCACACAAGCGCCATCAATTTCTATAAACCTGAAAGCCCCTAATAAAACTTTTTTAAACAAGTTTCTAACTATCTCTGGTTCTATATTTTATAAAAATAAAGCAATAAAAAGTAGGAAGCCGAGTTCCATCCGCAAAAGATAATGACGGAAGCGCCCTTGTGGTTACAACCTCGCAATCAGGCGTCTGCCTAAAAAAGCGTCGTTAATCCCCAAAAAAGTGCTTACTTTTTAAAAGCCGCTTTTTTATTATTTGCGAATTTTATTTATGTGCAGTAAGGGCTACATGGAAAAATCACTGGAAACCGTCTTTTTTCCCTAAGATATCTAAATTTCACTCTCTGCAGTCGGTCAGCTTGGAATTTAAAGGGGAGTAATAAGCGCCTGGTTTCCCCCAGGCAACGGCTATATTTGAACAGCAAAAAGACGAGCAGTCTCGAACTGAATTTTTCCAACTTGAATCGAATTAAAAAAGGGACTCGAGTCCGAATTTTAAATCACTCGTCATAATTATTAATGAAGATCAACGGTCTGAAAAGTAGGTAGGGATTTACTTAATTAGTTCTAATGTAAACTTACAAAATAAAATACACTTTGCAGTGTTTTAATTAGCCAGCTTTTATAATCACCTGGATTTATTCATGTAAACCAGAAAAAGCTATACATACAGAAGCTGGGTCGAACTTTTTGCTTTTCAGGTGAGCTTGTTTATTATGCCACAGAGTATAGATCATTAAAATGAAAACTTACTATTTGTTTGAAAAGCACAAAATATATAATTAAATCCATGCTGAACTTTAGAAATTTTAAATAATTAAATACACTTCTTCTAGGCCAATTTTTTTAGATGGGAAAAACACATTTGTTTGATTGATTTAAATAAATGTTATCACTCAAACCATACTAAAGAAAAGCTAAAATAGTACCTCAAACCCAATGAATTACATATTTTATTTCAAACAACAAAGAATTACGTGAACTAGATGTTGTTAGTCTTGTTTAACATATTCATAAGAAAACCTTGAACGTAAGTTCATCCGGGCGGAAAAATTCAAAACCTGATTTATTCTGCTACTTGGTCTCGTAGTTTACAAACGTACCCCAAAAACATTGATGAAACAACACGGGACACCTTTTTTGAATACAAAATTTAAGATTTGTCTTTTTAACCGTCTATAAAATAGCAACGCAGGAAGAATATAAGTTTTCACATTGTAGATTGAGAGTAGTATATTACTAAGGAAAATACTGGAATACACAATGCTCTACCGATAAGCTCAGATTTTTTGTATTTGCTTAAATTCAAAATATTATTAGAATTATTTTTATTAATTTTAAATCACATTAAACTGAATTGGACACGACGATGATTTATTTGTAACGAAAACGAATCTGGGAAGTAACGAATCAAAATGATATGATATGAATACGACACCTTTTCTAAAACATCAAAGCTGTAATAAATTTTTATGGTGTCAATATTTTTTAGGAATTTTTTTTAATAAAGGTTCGCAAAAAGTGAAATCATTATTTACCAGCTGTTATGCTTTGAGAAAAACAATTAATATTATACATATAAATCAATCATATTCACCCATTCCCCAGAGTGTCAACCTGTTTTCAATTACGAGCAGCTCAAATTCCAATACACCCTCTCCTGTTTCGCGCTTTTATATAAAATACATCCAATACACTCTCGTCCATCCAAAATCGATTAGTTCACTTTTGATTTCAGACGAATTTTAAATTGTTCTTTTTAAAACACGCCATTGTTAATCTCACCTTGATTCGTTACATTTTGTAAAAAAAATTAGAAAAACATGCAAAAGCAAAATTAATTATTAACAGAATACATAGCGGCTACTGCAAAATCAATAAATCTATTAAAGATTAATTTGTTTGTTTAACAAGGTCATTCATCGTTCGTTTAGAAAGCCTTTACAAAATTTACAAGAAAGTTTCTAATGGGTTTTGAAGTTCAACTCGTGCAATATTAAATGATTAACATGGAATATGAGATTAATTTGATGCCTATGATTTTGAAAAACATACAAACCATTTAAAGCTTTCATGCTACACAAATATGGAGTTGCTACTAACGAGGCTCAAGCGATAGAGCATCATGTTATTAAAATACGAAAGAGGGTTTTCCAGACTTATTATTTGTACGTATTTTGTTTACTGATATAATACAAGTGCCGTATTGCTTTAGGAGTACGACAGTAGTTTTAATTAAAATTGTTGTAAACATATTCGCTCGTTTTGTCTTGGAAAAACTTTACAGATAATTATATGTTTACTTCTCGTTGTTCGTCTTAATAAAGTAGAGATTTTTCGAGATTTCATTTAATTGCTCGACAAGAGCGAGCTAGTGGAATAAAAATTGGAAAAAGGCAACGGAAAAATAAAACCTAATGATCAAGTAGTACATCCGGAGCAACATTAAGCGGGGCAAAACTGGAAGAAATACGATCCTTTAAAGGAATTCGATATAACCTTGATAATCTATCAAAAGTTTTTTGGTACGGTTCGGCAATGGCCGCATATATCTAACAACTTTTAATAAACACCGTGCCTTCGTTGCGGTTGTATTTTTTTTTATCCTGGCGGTATTAAATAATCTCCCACAATGTTGGACTTTATATATGGTGTAACGAAGCGTTTTATATGGAACATTGATTTATAGATTTTGCACCAATTCATTTTGATTAATGATAAATTTGGCTGTCAAGGTTTCGTGTTTTTTAATTTAAAATAAAACAGCAAATTCTCTGTCCATGTCTACAGTTTTGCAAATAAATCGACTGTCAAAAATTTACGATATAAATGAATTCCACACATAACCCCAATTACAAATCCTATATTAACCGGTATAAAATAATTTCTGTGTGGGGATTTATCACTGAAATTAATTGAAATGAGCTTTTAGCTATTGCTGCCGTTAATATAAATTAAATGAAAAAGTCAATTGATTTCAAGTTATTCGGTAGGATTATTTTATAACCATTAAACAAACGGTTTGCGTGCGAACCTCAAAAATGGAATCCTCCCGAAAATATTAATATATTTCACACTTTCTTTGAGCTAAAGGAAACCTCTATTCAACTTGCTTATTTTACATTCTCGTGTGAGGATATTGCATAACGCCATCCTTAGAAGAACCCATTCTCTTTATCGCCCTAAGTGCCACATACTGCTCGAAGATCGTTTCCCAGGGCTTAACAACAAGGGCGAAAACTTGACGACATTTTGCCGAGAATGGTGTTCAGTTAATTATTACAAAAGCTGTAAGAAGTTTTTGATGCGCGTCATTTAAAGTGAAATTAAACACGCCCTTCATATACTAAAAAGCGCTTGTGTCTAGCGGAACGTCAGTTCTCGTATATTCTTTGTCCCTAAAATTTAATTTTAATAATGCAAAATGTTTCCTGAGCGACTCCGGCGCGGTAGATTACGCAGGTTTTAAAGGGCTAAAATTTCGCATACGCAATTTTCCTGTATTTTTGATGGGAAATAGGTGTACAAGTGTTAAAAGAGTTATACAATAATGTTCCCATTTTCCCTACGTGAAAATAAAAGCTCGACGGTATGCCAGCGGTAACCGACTAAGAAATAATGGAAATACAAAATGTGTCAGGCACACCTTTATAAAAAGCAATTTGCCGAAACTGGAAAAATTTGATTCTGTCAACCTTCAACTGAAATCAATAACCATTAGTATATGTGCGCCTCAGGAACGTGGCGAAGTCATAACAATGCCAAGGAACGTGATCTGCAGAACTAAGATTGATACCCAATACCCAAGGGCTGCTAAAGCCCTACACTTTCTTGGCGTGATGCGAGATGTATCACTATTTCATGCTTTTTCATCTCAGGATTGAAACAAAGGCGAGCAGTTCGAGGTATTACGGATCAAACGACGCTGTTAGATCGTTATAGTTTCGTTGACATCGTAAAAGAGCTAATAAAGCTCAGGTTTTATTATAAAGTATTTACGATTAATATGTGTTATATTGCAGCAACCGACGCTGAGGCAAAGACCGCGGATTATGGGATACTTTTTTATTGTTGAAGTAGACTCGAATAATTATTACTTTAGTGGATACATAACATTCTCATCCTTAGTATTTTCCTTGGTGGAATATTAAATTATGCATGGACGGTTTCGCTGATCTAATATTGCAAAATGAAATAGAAATAAACTACCCGGAATAAACGGCAAAATAAAACGATACTTTGACGATATCAGAACTGAAAATTTGATTGATAACACGAGTACCAAGGGAGAAGTCAACAGACAGATAGAATTGAAAACTTTATTGTGAACAAGTAATTTTATTGAGGAAACGTTGGAAGAGATACACTTAAACTGTCAAAAATCTCATCGAAATTGATAGCCAAGTTCGTTAGTTGAAAATTTTCCTTTGTAGAGAGACTTGCTTCGTATTTTCTACGTATTATATCCTCGAAATTTTCTCTCGTTGTTGAAAATAGGAAATAGTTCGGGATTTAACTCGAGTAATAAATTATGATTGACAACACCGAACGTAATAAATTGATCGTTTCTAAAACATTTTAAAAGACGAAAAGTTTTAGTTTCTCACGATAACAAATGAATCAGTGAGCGATGATTTCAAGAAAACTTTTAGTTTTCCTTATACTACGGAAAAAATGATTTTGAATTAACAATTAATTAATGTTTACATTTTCAGTGGACCTTCATATTAACAGCTGTATCGAGATTAGCCCAAACGTTAATTGAAACTTTCTAATCCTCCGTGATAATTTGAAAATTCTATTATTTGTAAATTTCGCGTTGCAAGTTTCCCGCAAAGCTTTAATATTCTCTTACTGCCTTTGTTGGAAGATTCGAATCTCTGTAGAGATGAGCTCACGTGCACCTTTTTATTTGCTTTATACAACATCGTCCAATTTAACACTCAATCTTTCTAATTTTTCAATTCCCCAAGCCCCAAAACGTCCAAACAAGCTCTCCTTGCATAATACAACAATTTATCATTCCGCAATGTATTTCCAACATACGTTTTACAAGTCCTGATAGTAAACTTAAAGAATCGATACACTTAAATTATGTCCTTGTTTATGCGAAATTTTTAACCTTCGAAATGCTACTCTTGTTCCAGACCTTTATGGATTAGTCTGGTAGCAAGTTGATTTATGTATTTTTGAAGATGTTTTACTTGTTTACTTGGAAATTGTTCACTTAATGGGTCATTTCAGAATTTGTAAATTTTTTGGGTCCTCCTCTCTTCCTGTTTTATTGTAACATATTTTAAACACAGAACGGATAAGTGGCCTTTAAAGGTAGAACAAAATTAGTACACCGTTATAATTGTTATTGGATTACCGCGATGTAGGTACTGAGTAACGCTTTTAGTTATTAGTCAGTCATACGTATGCCAGGCTAACCCTTTTTAATTATCTAAATTGGCATCCGGTTTATATTTGATCAAGATTAATATATTGCTGTGTATTTAAAACCTGATTTTTTCGTTCGGATTTTTTTGTATGAATGTTAACATACAGAGCATTAAAACTAACTTCAATAACGTTCCATTTTTAACCACTTTATTGCCAGTGCTATTCTTGGCAATGTTAATCACTACAATTTTGAATTTTATTTCAATTCTCACTATTTTCCACTATTTCTTAATCTTAATAATAAAGTCGCATATTATAATTTATATTATATGTATTTTATAAAATATATATAAATATTATTGTGTATTCTAAACACTAAGCATTATAAAACAACATTAATTTATTACAGTTTAACACATATACAATTTACACTACAATTTGACATTTACGATACATTATTTTATTTAAAGTTAATATAAAGTTTTGTTATAAAGTAGTAAATTCAATAAAAATACTGTAAGGTTGACACACACAACGAGAATGTCATATAAATTATTATAAAGTTTGACGTTTTAAGATTTTGATTTCCGGTGTTAGGAATCTTCTTTATTTCATGTTACGATTTAGATGTTCTGGGATGTTTTGATTCCTGGTAACATAGTTTCTCATTTGCCATGCCGAAAAGAACAAATAACATTAAATTATTGCTTAGTAAATGATAAAATATGTTTTATAATAAGGACAGTTGTACGGAAAGTTGACATTAGAATTTGACTACATAAAATATTCAGTCAGAAGTAAAAATATTATAAAAAGTTAAGATAAGATACAAAGACAAGGTTTCATAAGAATTTGAAAGCAGAAAATGAATTTAATAAGAATAAACAAGATTTAGGAATTTATCAAATGTCAGATTTTAAAAGGGAATTTAAAGTCTTATAAGACAATTTCAGGCAATTCTACAAGAGTTCAATTAATTTTAAAATTTTGTAAATAGTATGTAAATTTAGTTTTAAGTTGAATTTAGAATAATTTAGAATTAGTATAAAAGCAGTGGAAAGTCAGGAACATTTGACAGCAACCACTTTCATAATTTAAAAATTAAAAAGACAAACAAAAATTTAATTATTGTATATAAAATTTAAATAAGGTATTATAAGTTTCAATTAATTGTTTAAAATAATGATTTGTTAATTAAAAAATTGTAAATATTTAATTTGGAGTTTGGGTTGATATCAGTTGTTGAAAATTCTCTGCGTTTTAGTCTAGCGTGCAACGAGCTTTTGCCTAGATTATAATAAACTGCACCTTCGTACTGATTAATATTATCATAGAAAGTATTGGATTATTAGTTAGTTAGTGTGCTCTATTTGCTTTTTTAATTTTTTTCTTTTTGTTCGATGAATCACTGGTTGGACCAACAGCTCTTATTTTTTTTATCATTTACAAGGGTTGTCTTGAACTCCTTTTTTATTTTGGAGTTTGTTTGGTTTCCTGGAAAATATTACTATTGCGTAAATAAATTAAATCTAAAACGCATCGCATTTAAAATAGCTCGCAAATAAAACGCTTCGCATTAAATAGTTTTCATAGTCGTCCACATGTGGGTATTAGAATGAAACGCAAGAGGAACGCTTGCTAGTCAGTGATTTAGAATTGCCTGCTACTTGTTCAAGACCCAAGTGCATAACCTTGACCACATACTTGCAAACATAGATGTTTCAATATTGAAGGTAAGTCATGGCAACCAAGTTTTCAAAATTCATGTGATTAATAAATTTATATTTTTTATTTAATTTATAAATTTATATTTGTTACGCGAAAAGAAAGATTTTTGTTATCTATTGTTGAATAGTATGGACGCCAGTTTTTCTGTGGAATTGGCAGTTTCTTATAAACCATACCATTCATTCCACCATTCATTGCTGATATCTTTATATTTATTTTACATTGAGAAAAATTATGGTGCTTTACACATCGCGGGGGTAGATGGCAGAAATTTTTTGCGTGTCCGATGAGTTGGCAGTTAGTTCACTATGGGGTATCGCTGTTTCTGCGTCGAGATTTCAGTGTCACTAAACAGTACAGCACAGCAGCAAACGGATTGGGATATCTTTTCAAAATCGATATAAACAACAAATGTCTCGATAAAATAAACCAATGAACTTGTAATCTGAATATACAGAACTAATAAAATATATATTAAAAGAAGATGAACTTTTACAACTTCTATGTAAGGCTCTTGAAATACATAAGTATTTGCCTTGTGTAATTATTGAATAAAACAAAACTATGAATGGACCTTGACTGTTTCAAAAGTTTGCGATCAATAACCTATATATCATTCAATGTTGCTGTTCACTGAAAATTCGGCGCTTAAAGTATTTTATTTCAGCAATTTTTCCAAAATTAAAAAATACATCTTTCCGGTCTTAAAGACTTCGCAACCAATACACCTCTCAATTTAATAGATACTCCTGGTCATTTACAGAATGAATTTAATAGCCCCAGATCAAAAGCTTTTTTTCTCAAAAGAGGAAAGAATCTGACTAGGGTACAATAAAGAAAGTTTTTATCTTAATTGGCGTTGGCTTCGAAGAATAGGCCTGAATTTGTAAAGCCTTTTGCCCAAAAGGTGAAAGCGTTCCATTTATCTGTAACCTATAAAACATTTTCCGCTAAATACGATCCAAATTCAATTATTTCTGGAATTCTGTGGCAACTTATTTAAAAGGGCACATTTCGGTTTGGTTTAGTTTTTTGTAAGGCAAGGGAAACCTAAAAAATAATAATTTAGTCGATAGTTACGGTTATCTAAAAAGTTACGCAATGTTTTAAGAGTTTTTATCTCGGACAACCCAACGTTTTCGCTCACTCTCTTTGATTAAATCAACTGGTAAAAGCTTCGCTAACGTTTCTATTTTCAAAATCCGATTAGTGAAAACGAATGGTTAAAATCGTCCCATTTTAGACACTAATCTAAGAAGTAAAGTGGACAACGACAATAATAATGGGTATTACTAAAGTCTAAGCGGCTACAGACACTCAGTGCCGTGTAATTACGCAGACTTTGAACGTTCAACGGACGCCTAACAACCTTTTATACCTGTTATTTTAGCTTTTGTATCGCCGCACAAATCCTAAACGGAATTTATGAGAGGAAGAGGAGGGAAAAACAGAAAAAAGGTCGTACTCTCGGAAATTAAATAACATATAGAATTACGTTGTCTCGGTCATTATTTCTATTCAGTGAAATGAAAAAATGAAAATAAAATTAATTCCCAAACTTCTTTTGTTCGCAATTTTGTAGGATTTGCAAATTCCCGTTTCCCTTTTTTCGTTATTACACGGATACATGCTGAATATTTAAATATTTTATTGTCTGAAGGACCATAACCACCAAGGTTAAATTAAAACATAAAATTTTTAAATGCATATTGCAGCGTAATAAAAGGATAATGAAATTCACGTACTGGCGTACACTTATATTCCATTTCTTTGGAAATGCTGTACTCTTAAAAGGAAATGCAGTATTTAACCCTTTCAAAAATAAATAGGATATAAAAATACGTTTGGCACGTTAATGTCCCACATTAATAGGTTGTTTTAGGGGGAAAGAAGTGAGAATCTAATTATTGTTAATTTCTCTCAAAAGCACGTTTACTGAAATAAGGGATCCCATCACGTATTAATAAAGTGATGATTGTATTATGAACGTCAATAGATGGCTTTGACATTCAAGGAGGCCTCCGTAGTTAATGCAGTTTAATAGATTTATTAGCCCGTATCCTTCGGCCTACATCAACTTTAGTGACAGCCACTAACTTCTGTGTACTTAGTTACATAAGCATATTTTCTGCTTTATAGATAGTCGGAAATTGAGGTTTTGGGTCCATTATGTCTTTATAAAATTTGAATTTTAAATGATTCCAATTGAATCTTCAATGGAAAGTAATTTTCAACTGTTCGACTGTTCCTTACTTCTAGGGCATTGAAAAGATTAGAATCAAGATTCAACACATATGGATTTAGCAGTGCCCTATTTAAATTTTGTTTGATAAATACAATAAACAAACAGCGACAAAAATCAGTCCTCCAATCGGATAAATAACTAAAAATGGTAATTTAAAGCATAAATAACGGGAAGTAATCCAATGAACACATTAACATTGATGATGAATTATCTGTTGAAGTCAGTCACGTCACAAAACTTCATTTAGTGTATAAAAAGTTTCTTCTGCTTCTTTAATTAGATCAGTGGTCTGTTTCTTTTCGTCAGATGCAAGCTATAAGATCTCTTGAGATGTGCCTACTAAGTATATAAAAGCATAAAATTAGTTTTTGCATAAAAAATTAGCACATATTTAAATTGTTTCGTAGATAAGTTTCTCGTATTTTCTGGTAATTTATGGAAAAACCAAGACTAGAAATAATTATGATAATTTCTAGCATATTCAATTTTAATTTATTAAAAATTCTTGTGTTGTGATCATGACTTTCACCAACACTGGTATACCTACTTCATTTTTTAATATTTTGCTTAATATAAAGTAAAATGTAATAATGTTTAGTTATAAATATTTGCTTATCATCGTCTCTAAATTTCAGTTCTTCCTGATTTCCGTTGTGATTTAAATATATTACTGGTGCGCCCCATACGCTAATTGCATACGTAAAATTTGCTTGAAAAGGTATATACCATGAGGTCAAAAAAAAAATGATTCTGAGCAGGCCTTGACTAGTACAACACGATTGGCTACACTGGTTCTAGAATGCCTATGAATTATAATGTGACAGTGACATTTCAAATGTAAGTCAGTTTTGCAATCTTGTTTCCAGAATTATTTAAGTTTATCGTTGTAATACTAGTGAAGGATCACATTTTGAACACCTACTCTAACATGTATTCATCTTAGTTTTCAGTTTGTTCCCTAAATAAATACTGTTTTGTGTTTTAATTTATTTGACATTTATTAACCTCTAACCTACTGCCACATTTTGAAATCAGTCTTGCCAATCGTGTTGTACTAGTCAAGGCCTGCTCAGAATCATCTTTTTTTCGATCTCATGGTATTATGTTAAAAGAAGTAGATCTGGAAAATTGACGTTAAATTTCGCCGATTAAAGTCAGCTGTAGGTACTTGTAGGTCTTGTGAAAGTTGCCATTTGTTTGGTTTTAACTTAATTCAACTTCAACAGATTATCATCAAACCATATTTTAGGCCTTGACTGTGATTCATTCATTTTAGAAAGTGTTTAAATGATACATAGTCAAATACACACGATAATTCGCAAGTTCGAGAGCTGAGCTATATCCTTTTCAAGATTCATAATAATAGAATTTACAAGTGATATAATAACTTGGTTTGTGAAAATATGTAACTACCAATTTGATTTTTAAGTATCTTACCATGTTGGTGTCACTACTGATATGAAAATGACAACAATTAATTAAAAGCAAAGTGACTTTAAAAATTAAAGTAAATTACTCAGAAGGCTTTTTTAAACTATTTCAACATTTCAAGTGTACCTTTTCTTTAAAAATGAACCATTTATTATCATGTACCAGTATTTCGCGGTTTAGTAGAGAACTTTTAGCTTGCTTTACGATTTGAAAATTAATTAGAAATCTGGATATATTAGAAATCCGTTTTTAAATTATAGAAGACAATGCAAACTTCACTTGCAGTGATAGGGTATTTTATGTTATTGCTATTGCCGCTCCCCAGCCTGGAAAAAGGAGGAGGGTTGTGGCGTAGGGTTTGAAGTCAAATACTTACATATACAGATTTTAGAAGCAGGATGAAAATTTTGTTTCGGAGAAATTTCGGGTTTCCATTCTTGTAAAATACGGTTAAAAAAGATTCACTCATGAGAGCAGAGAGATGAAAAGTTTATAAAGATCACAATGAAAATGCCTGGACAAACAAAACCCACGAAACCATAGTTAATAGTTATGTGATATTTCAACTGCTGAGTGGTTAAAGCAGAAGGGGATAAGGTAATGGGAAAATATGGAGAGGAGAAAAAAATTACAACGGCAACAGGTTGACTGAAGTATGTCAAGTACACCAATACGAAGTTGTAAACACATTTTTTTAACATAAAGACATACACAAGTATTTTTTAACGAATTATGTAAATTCTATAATAGAAAAATATCACCTCCGCAGGAATTCGAACTACTGACCTACGGCTATACGCGCCAATGATCTACCATTGAGCTACAGAGACATTGGCGCGTATAGCCGAAGGTCAGTGGTTCGAATCCCTGCGGAGGTGATATTATTCTACATGTAGAATTTACATAATTCGTTAAAAAATATATTTTCCCAAAGGAGTGAATCCTACAAAAATTTAATTGATTCGCAAGTAGATACACATGGGAAGAATCAGCAAGAGAACGAAAATCAATTATTCATTTAATACTACTAATTACACAAGAAGAAAAGACAAAAATAACAGATGTCAGAGCATATAGACAAACAGAATGTGGTTTGGACTATTTCTTGTATCTGGAAAATTTGTTTGTATGGACCAAAGGAACAAAACTAGAGACACAAAAACAAATATAGAATAACTTCAGGAGATAAAGCAATATCAACATAAAACAGAACTATTACAACAGGAAAGTGTAAGAAAATTGTATCAATCACGCCTGGAAGAGCGGCTTAACTAAGAATTAGACAGCACACCCACTAAACTATACGAGGATGTGTACATACAGCAGCCTATGAAGCTCTAGGATTTAAAGACAATACAAGAAGCAATAAACAAAAGATAAGTAAAGAAGTAAGAACTCTAATTGAAATAAAGAAATTGGCTAAACAATAGGATAGCCCATACAAAAGCAGAAAAACAAAGGATGAAAGAAGAGAAAAATGAAAATCGGGATAATATATGCAGATGTATAGACAGCACCTTGGGGAATGGTAGAACTATAGAAGCTTGGTGAATAATAATGCCTGTAGAAATACAAGGAATAAATAGTATATTATGCAATGAGCATTTAATGATAGCTATTAAGACACGAGTATGAGCATATTTTCTACGACCAGTTATAATTATCAAAAAATAGGCACCTTCTGAAAAGCTGCTACCTAACCTTATTTTTGACAATAAAATACTTTGCTGCTATTGGTTATCTCAATTAAGAAACATCAACAACTCGCATAACTATGGTTACCAAATAAAATACTTTGCTGCAATTGGCTATAAACCTGTATCTTAATGAAAAATCTGTATCTTTATGAATCTCATTAAAGTACAGGTTGTAAATGCTTAATAAATCAATTAAAGTATGGGAGTAGAAAAATAAACATATCAGTGATGTCAGCAGACACATGGATTGAACATTATTAGCAATTGTTACTAGAAGATAGAGAGCAATTTTTTGTGTGTGTTAAGTATTATCAAGTCTATAATTAAATCTTGTTAATAATTAATATTTTGTGTAATTATTTTGTACCCTGGCCTTTGCGCCGTTCTATGGAAGAATGGAGGATCAATCCAATTCCTAACGAGGATATTCTGGAAAATAGAAGAATGAGAAAAAATGCCACAAGCATGGAGCAAGACACACATGTCGTCAGTATTTAAAAAAAAAATGATATAAAAAGAGCTGTAGAAATTATCTAGGATTGAGTGTCATACCAACCATAATAAGAATATTTGGAAGAGCAAATAAAACAAAAGTACAAGAAAATATGACACAATTAAGCCAAGAACAGTGCAGTTGTAAAGCTCATCGGTCATGCTTAGATAATATATTCTGCATACGATAAATATCAAAGAAAACGATATAGATACGCACGCGACATTTGTGAATCTGGAAGAGACGTATGATAATATACAAAAAAAGTAACTGTGGCAAGTAGTGCTAGGAATGAATATCTTACAAAATGAATCGATGTAGTAAGTAGTAATACAAATTTACAACAATACTACGGCAAAAATCAAGAACGGAAATTATTTAGTGACAACAGATACCAACACCACAAAAGGCCTCAAACAAGGATGAAAAGATGCGGGGAGGGGCATATGCATACAGTGAATTGAATTATTTGCGGACCACAAAGTGACCTTTGCAAAAACGAAATAGTATAAGAGGAACATGGCTGAAATAATGAATTTGAGAGGAAATACATGAAAATAAATTTAGAGAAAACCGAATATAACTAGGTATGTGTACAGCAGAAGGAAAAAATGACATTTACACTAAACAATACACAATTAAGCATAGTAATACCTATGGTCAATTAAAACGAGTGGCGGTATTATAAACGAAGATATAAATGATAGGACCAGATGGGAAAAGAGTAACAAAAGCATTATACATGGCGTTATATGGCACAAGGATCTAACAAAAGAAAGAAAGGAAAATATTTTCAAGAGTATTGTACAAAGTATTTACTTCTATAACGTTATACGGCTGAGAAACTTGACCTCTTACTACCAAAAGCTGGAACAAAATAAGAACTGTAGATTGATTTTTCTGAGAAGAAGCTTACAAGCTACTAGAGAAGGCAAATGACGGAGAGAAAGAATATGGCAGGAAATGGAATTAACCACAGCAATTACAAGAAAGTTAGAGAGTCGAACGTTGAAATGGTAGGGGCATGTAGAGAGATGGCCGAAAAACCTACACCAGACCGACACCGACACCAAACCAAGAAGACCACCCATGAAATGGAAAGGCCTGGTAGGCTATTCTTTAGATATGGGGAGAGTGAACATTCCTCGTGCGAAGTGAGAGCTCCTCTCACTCTAACGTCCGATACTGCATTCTGTAAGCGCAGTGAATAGGTGGTGAACGTGAAGTGATCCAGCGAGAGTAGCCGAATGATCAACCAATAGGATAGGCGCAAAGTCAGGGTCGTTGTCGTCAAGCACATCAGCTGTTCAGTTGTTGTTTGTTGTGTTTACTGCGTTTAAAAAATTTAACCAAACTTTAACCAAACGGTGAAAAATAAATTGTTATCCTGGGACCTGTGTGTTATAAAAATGACAGACGGTAATCGGTCGACCCCTATGACGCACGGACAAAAAAAAATGCCAACCGAGTGCATGAAAAAACACCCACAGTTACTAAGTGGACAATTTGCAAACACATATACGAAGAAAGATTCACAAAAGTTGTGGGAAAGTGTTGCGTTAACCCTCAATGCAGTCCCCGGTGCATCTAATAAAACCTGGAAGCAATGGCGAAAAGTAAGCGAAAAACTACCCGTAAACATATTGTAACCTTACTTTTCATTTTCAGTCATGGGCAGATTTGAAAAAAAAGTTAAGGGCAAAAACAGCGAAATAAAAAAGCACCAACGTGGTACGGGTGGGGGTCCATCTTTGGACAAAAAACTTACAGATGCAGAAAAGGAAATACTTTCCTTGCAAGTTTCCACGTCGCTCTCAGGGAATGAGAGTGTACGTGAGTCTGCGATTACATTCAACTTTAATGAAGTAAGTTTTATTTTTGTATTACTATTCAATAGTGTACCATTATGTTTTAGGAGATCGACAATACTGGCATGGTCGTTGAACAAGAGGATGAGGCCCCTGATGCCGAAGTAACTAATAATTTCCATGGAAATGGTAATGAGACCATACTAATAAATACTCTCCCGGTATGTACCTGTTTATGTATGATTCTAAAGTAAAGTCATTTGTGTAATGACGAAGTAACTGGGACTTTTTTTGTTAGATTATATTACAAAATTAGGCAAATGGGCAAAAGACGAATTTACTGTCACACGGCTTCCTATTATTGCGCAAACTGTGCGTTATATTCCTATACGTGTTGCTAACGCACGGGCTCTTCACTTGTTTTGCGAAAGTAAATCGCACAGATGATATTGTCAATTTTCACGCATGCTTTTTTGTGCGTTAGGAGCGGCTTTCTTATATGGTCGTAGGAAAATAACTAAATAAAATAGTATAAAATAAATTAGGATTAAGCCAACGTTCTGAGTGCTAACGTTGACGAAAGCTTATCTCATAAGACTCTGTATAAAATCAAAGTAACCGCCATAATGTTAAGTTGTAGAAGTGAGCAAGCAGTGTAGTGAGTCTACAATAGATGGCGCCTTGCTAAAATCCGAAAGAAACGACAGGAAGCTGCATTGCCGCCCAACCCCATGTCGAAATTTGTCGCAACAAGGATAAACAATGCCGGACTACTTAGAAAGGATTTAAATGATCCATTCGAAAATGTATCTAGTTTCTAATTGTCTATTAAAGTCGGCAAATTTAAGAAAGCAAATTTGGTAAACAATTTCTGGGAACTCTGTAAATAGATATCCATTTAAATATTTTAAAGAAAATTGAACTGAATAATATGCCATATAAGAGATTTATAGTATATTTTACAACAAGACTTGAAAATAACGTTTTTTTCGTAAGATGAGAATTTGTCCACGAGCTGCGTTAGCAGCGAGTAGGGCAATCTCACGAACGAAAAAAACGTACATATTTCATGTCGAGTAGTAAACGCTATTTTTTCTACGAAATTTTAATTATCTGTTTGAAATAAGTTTTAATTCGACTTAATTCAAACCGAATTGTGTCAACGCAAATTATTAATTGTTTGTTTAATCGTTTCCATAGTAACACACGCATTTTGTATTTTGTTGCCATAGATTTGGAATTCTTGTTTTCATCTCTAGAAGTGAAAATGTTTTCATCTCTAGATGAAAAATGTAGCACTTTCACATAGAGTTTATCCTGAAGAAAATACTTATTTTCGTATCATGTGTAGAAAAAATATATGTTTAGCAAAATTAGTATTGCATTTCAGGAATGAAACTAATGTGTCAGAATTGAGAGAGTTCATTATCAAGAAACCAATTTAAATGCCTAAACAGTCATTTAAGATAATTCAAATATAAACATGAAACTTACTGATGGCTTCTTTATCCTCGAAACGCCATCCTTCAGCGTGGGACTTACCTGGAACAATCGAAAAGACGTTCTTTAGTTTTTATTTAAACTTTTCAATTTTGTTAGAAAAAAATCCAAACCAAATTTGTAAGTTTTTTTTCTAATTTTAAAACAGTTTAAAAGTTTAAACGAAAGCTAATCAAAATATTTTTCAAATAAGCTGCTCACCTTTTTATTGCCTCCCTAATGCAGTATTATCGTCCTGGAACCACCAAGAAAATCCTTTGGGATAAAGGATTTTCTCCATACCCGACCGACACTCCCGCACATACTCAACTAACTAGTTTAAACGCTCTCATAAAAATTAATTTATTAGACACATCACTTAACAAAACTTCAAAACTTTTTAAAATGTCGCGAATTTTTTAAAGTCGGCGAAATTTCCTTAAGTTTTGGCAAACAGTTGTATGTTTGTCTTTTATTACACTGAAACCCTCCGACTTTCACGAAAATTCGCTACGAACGAAGTTGCAAGAGAATTTTTATAAATTAATGTAAGTAAACAACAATAACGGTTTTCTCCTGCAAACTGCAAAAATAACTGCAATTTGAAAAAGATAAAAATTAAAGGTACTTCTCTGCAAAATTTAAGTCATTTTAGTGTATTCCAACGTTTATTGCTCGCTGCTCATTTACGAACAGCAGAAAACTTCTCCAAAAGCATTTTTTAGTTAGTACACATAGTTAAAGCAACAAGATTTTAAAAAATTTATAAACTGTTGGAGAAACCAATCAAACCTAGAAACAAACGAATATCATAGTAATTCCACAAATGGTTATTAACTTTCAATAAGATTGCGCTGTTTGCTGATGTATAAAAGGCGATTCAATTTCAGACTAAAAACATTTTTTCATAAATTATAATATCTGGATTAAAAATTTGGCTCGACTTACTATGTCTGAATCAGGATTCGGAGATCAAAATCCCAAATCAGATTCATAAAAGAAGAAAACCTGAAAAAAATATTAAAGGTTAAACATAATTAAACCCTGAAAACTCAAAGCTGAAAATTGGGAAATTAATAATTAAATTCTGAAAAGTAGAACTCAATTAATAGCAATATAAGGGTTAAAATTTAAAGAAGTACCTTGTTTTCACCTGAAAAATGATTATGATTAGAAGCTGAAAAGTTAATTAAACAGAAAACACTCGGGACTAAAAAGTTAAAAGGTTAAAATATCAAATACTAAAAATTAAGGATATTTACTGAAAAAAAAAACTATTACGTGCTGAAAAGATTAAAAATTGAAAAGGTTTAATGCTGAAAATGTTAAAAGTTCAAAAGATTAAAAACTGAAAAGAGCAAGAGCAGAATAAATTGAAGGCAACTCCTGAAAATGTAAATATATGTTTGAGATATTTAAAAAATATATCCATGCTGAAAAAATATGTTGAAAAATTAAAACCTGAAAAATAATAAATTGTAAACAATATTTAGCCAAAATTTATCAAAGCTGACAATGTGTTTCAAGTGGCATATTAAAAAAAATGTTAAAGAGTGGTAGCAAATAGTTTCTGCTGAAAATGCAGTAAAAATAAATCACATCACTGTTACCTGAAAATGATTCAAATTAGTTGTAATTTAATAACATGCCAAAGTAGTACTTACTTTTATGGTGCATATACGAGCACAACCATAAAACACTTAAAACACACAATACCATAAAAACTACCCCGACACTTCCAAACCGTCTTGGATAAATATCATGAAAGCTCGAATTTGAATAAAATTTATGTTTAGCAAAATTAGTATTGCATTTCAGGAATGAAAGTTATGTGTCAGAATTGAGAGAGTTCATTATCAAGAAACCAATTTAAATGCCTAAACAGTCATTTAAGATAATTCAAATATAAACATGAAACTTACTGATGGCTTCTTTATCCTGGAAACGCCATCCTTCGGTGTGGGACTTACCTGGAACAATTGAAAAGACGTTCTTTAGTTTTTATTAAAACTTTTCAATTTTTTTAGAAAAAAATCCAAACCAAATTTGTAGGTTTTTTTTCTAATTTTAAAAGTTTAAAATTATTAAACAGTTTAAAAGTTTAAACGAAAGCTAATCAAAATATTTTTCAAATAAGCTGCTCACCTTTTTATTGCCCCCCTAATGCAGTTTTATCGTCCTGGAACCACCAAGAAAATCCTTTGGGATTAAGGATTTTCTCCATACCCGACCGACACTCCCGCACATACTCAACTAGTTTAAACGCTCTCATAAAAATTAATTTATTAGACACATCACTTAACAAAACTTCAAAACTTTTTAAAATGTCGCGAATTTTTTAAAGTCGGCGAAATTTCCTTAAGTTTTGGCAAACAGTTGTATGTTTGTCTTTTATTACACTGAAACCCTCCGACTTTCACGAAAATTCGCTACGAACGAAGCTGCAAGAGTTTTTATAAATTAATGTAAGTAAACAACAATAACGGTTTTCTCCTGCAAACTGCAAACATAACTGTAGTTTGAAAAAGAGAATAATTAAAGGTACTCCTTTGCAAAATTTAAGTCATTTTAGCGTATTCCAACGTTTATTGCTCGCTGCTCGTTTACGAATTGCAGAAAACTTCTCCAAAAGCATTTTTTAGTACACATAATGCAACAAGGTTTTAAAAAATTTATAAACTGTTGGCGAGACCAATCAAACCTCTCTCATCAAAGGATCTACGTAGAAACAAACGAAAATCTTAGTAATTCCACAAATTGTTATGAACTTTCAAAATAATTGCGTTGTTTGCTGATGTATAAAACGAGATTTAAATTCAGACTAAAAACATTTCATTCATAAATTATAATATCTGGATTAAGAATTTACTTCGACAGATTGAAAACATTTTTATCGATAAATATAAGGATTCCAATCTTAATCTAACTGGATTTAAAAATTTTTAATCATAAATCATTTAATTTTTTAGTCCAAGCTCAAGATTTTAGTTTTACAATTCAGAATCCAAATTTAGTTGAATTTGCGGATTAAATTGTTTTAATTAAGCTCGACTTTTCGAAATTTTAAGTCTGAGTCCTTAAGCTTTAATTCCAGAGATTCCAGACTCGAAAAGGATGTTTATTTAAAAATAAACAGGGATTTATAAAGCTTTCAATTCGTAAATACAAATTTTCGAATGTAGATATACCTACGATTTAAAACTTCGAATATTGTTAGAGTTAGAGTTTGAAGATTCAAGTTATTAGTTAAGATTAAAATTATCATATTGTAACATAATAAAATAGTATAACGCATTACAGTTTGACGAGTTGATTCTTGTTTAATATTATGTGTTACGAAAACAAATTCCCTTTAATGTTAAAACAGATAGAGTATAAAGTAACATCTGATTATTTTCATAAGCTAGGTATGTTGTTCACAAAAAGGAAAAGACAAAGCCTTCTGAGCAACACATAAAAACCCTGCAGTTACAGGCATAAGACTTCTTTCTGTGTACAAAATTAAATTATTCATCGAAATATTAATTTTCCTATAACAAATCATTGTAATTTATTTACAAGTAACATTTAATTAGAATCGTTATTAAAAGATTTCCATCGCTATTTTTGGTTTGTTTATTTTATTACCGAATTACTCGACTTGTTCTTAAATGCCCTAATGAAAACCCTAAAATCAAATTTTAAAAATATTGGTAACCAAATCTGAAGGAATTTGTCATGAAATCCGAAAATGCATCCCAACATTTCAAATTAAACAAAAATTCTTACCAATAAACGCTCCCAAACAACAAACTTATCACTTGGCATTAAATTAAAATATTCAAATAATATTTTCATAAATAATTAACAATAATTGCAAAATCTTTGCATTACAATGCGCTCTTTACCACTGCAAAGCAAACTCTAAATTAGTACAAATTCGAACATTGAAATGAGAGAAGCAATCGCAGCAAGCGATATAAAACAGGCAATATCAAACACCTGTGCCTAAACAGTCATGTGTTAACTAAAAGCAGGTTTTATGTACGATTCTGTCTCGTTTTGGAACCGATAATTGTATTTGTCGTTTTAAAACCCTTGTTACTGAAATTATTAAAGTAAAATAATTGAGAATTTGAAATCTTGTAAGGTAAACTAATGATTCCAGTAAAGTTCTTCAATTCGTAACATAAACGTAGGAATCAAAATATAACATAATAATAATAATTTTAACATTTAAACTAAATGTGAAAACAAAAGGGAATAAATCGATGAAAATATTTTAGATTTTTTTTTCTATAGCAGCTGTTAAAGTGCTACTTTATCTATTAATTTGAGTAGATAAAGAATCACTTTAACAGCAAGGGTAGATAAAGTAATTTATTTATTGTTTGTAACCCTAGAAACTAATGACGTTTTAAAACGTGACTCGATTTGTAATTTTTTAAACGTCATCGCATTACAAAATTCAGTTAATGCCCGACTTACGGTTGACTGGTTTACAGCAACATAAGCGTTACCACCAGTAATTAAGTTAGGTTAGGTTAACTAGTACTAAGTGAAACTGCGTTTTACAATCTTTAACCAACCGAGATTGTAATTTTTTTTATCGTCGACCAGCATCATAGTGCTATCATTATTATAGAGAAAATCGTGCATAATATTATACTTTATGGCACCGTGCCATAAAGTTGACAATGTCTTTAACAACCACATCAGTCGTTTTAGTAACAAATACTATTTTGTGACAAATACGTCATAATTTTATATAACCTGAATAATTATTATTTTAGCAAAAACAACTAAATTAAATTTCTTATACATAAATAATTGTAATGCTAGTCGACGATAAAATAGTATATAAAATTCGTTTATAATGCAGTGTTATGGCATTCATGAAATTAACGCATTCACTGCGTTCATGCGCTAATTTCATTCATGCCATAATACTGTACATTATAAACTAATTTCATAATGTACTATTTGATAACACCTTACACAATAGTTATTTATGTTACAAGTACAAAATATAGGACTTTTTTGGACGAGCCGCGTTTTATGGCCGAGCGCGCGCAGCGAGCGAGGCAAATAAATAAGGCGAGTCTAAAAGTCCGTTTTTGTACAAGTTACATACATAATTTTATGTTCGACTGCCCTGAAATCATATTTCCTACTTAAAATGATGACGTTTAATTTAATATGACAGTTTAATATGACTTTATTACTATGACTACCTACCTAAAAAGTTAAAAGTACTAGTCCAAAAAAGTAGGTGATTTTGGACGCTAAACACCGTCGCAAATGACGTATTTTTGAAACAGTCGAACATAAAGTTAATTATTTGTGTCTCATTGTATTTTCACTTAAAGCGGCTCCGATAGAAAACAATATTTTTGGCATGAGAAAGTAAACAAAACTGCATGCATTTTGTGGATAATTAATAGTCTGTTTGTATAGTTTCTCGTCAATTTTCTTTCTCAAATAAGTTTTGATTTGAATTGCTTCACTTAGAACCTGGCAGTCGATTACACTTTCTTTAATTTCATTTTGAACATGCCACATTTAACTAATAAATTATAATAACTGATATCTCATAAATAAATAAATACAATGTAATAAAAATAAACACTGAAGAAAAAACTAATAAAACGATACTTTAGCAATAGTAAAAAAAGAAAGGGTTTATCCATTTTTCTACGTTTTACCTAAAATAGAGTTTTTTCGTGAGAGATACTAAAAGACAAAAAAAGTTTGGAACAGTCTATAAAGTTAAAATAGGAGAAAATACGAGCCACTCTGTTTACAGCCCTAGCAATCACTTTTCGGTTCCGAGTTCAATTCCGATTGTCGATGTGATATATGTATACGTGTGGCTTTTGCTTAGGTTTTTCTATCGGCGTATTGGTCTCTTTTCCTGTCCATAAATCTCAGTTATCTAAGCTTAAGCAGTCACTTATCATTATATACGGTAAAAAAAACTTTCAGGAATTACACTGAAAAAGGCTGTGTTGCTGTAACAGGTTGTACCGCATTTTGGGTTAGATACATCATATTTTCTGCACTGAATTGAGTTTCACCGCTAACCATGGGCAAGGGGTGAGTTAGTTACATTCTTGTTTTAAATACACCGGAATTAATCATGTCGAAAATATGCAGAAACGACAAAAACAGTTATTTCGAAGAGAAAGAGATGTATTTTTGAGTTATGTTTTCATTTAATTCGCCCGTTTGAGGGGGAGCGTTTATTTTGTTTTGTCTATATCGTGTGTGGACGATCCACGGGCTGAGTATATGAAGTGATATATACTGCATGGCTTTAGTTCTCCGATTTGCTGTGACAGAGGCCCGGTGGGGCCCCACCGGTACGAGTGTGGACCGGGAAATTAATTGCTTTCAATAAAGCTCTGTATATGTAAGCACACGTGACACGGAGGTGAACGGAGTCATGATCCTCGAAATTTACATACAACGCTGTTTGCGGCGGACCTATTCCCAGACAATGGTTCACCTCTCTGACTGCAAAATTGCCTTTTGTTGCAACTTTTGAATGCGCAGTCTACCGTTAAGTTCGACCATAACTCCTGCACTTTTGTTCTCCGCCTTCTGAATTGAATATTCGATAATAATATTCGAGTTTGTACCCCGCTTTGAGTCGAGAAACGTGAGAGCTACCATTATTGGACGATTTAATTCGCCAAATTCTAACGACGCTAAATCAACAAATGGTTTAATCTTGGGATTATCGGCAAACGAGTGCTTTTGCATCGGGGATATCAAAACTTGTTCGATTGCGGTGAAGACGAAGGATAAAAAGTTCGCCCTTTCAGGTTTGGGTATTTAAACTTAAACGTGGTTAGAGCTTAGATTCACACAGCGATAAAAGCTCGTTCGATTTCTTTCACTGAAACTTTCAGCGGGAGCTTCATTTTTGACGAATTGAAAATCTCGACCCTTGCATTACTGGTGCTATCATTATTTTAAGTGCTTCGCCTGATTTTCTGTTTCTTGCACGATCTTTGCTTCTAAATTGCGTCGCATTTCTTAATGTACTGAAATTTTATTAAATACTGCAGACGTAAAAATGGATTAAGTACCTTCATTACATAAAGTGAGTTCTTTCCAATTTACTCGCGCCGTTGTTTTTGCCCCTTTTTCTCTTCTCAAATAATCCAATAATATCTTCATCGAATTAAAAACTACGACAGAATTTCCGTTTTCGTCAAATAACAAACCTGCTGAAAATTTTACTGAACACATTACAACGCTGGTTTTAATTAAAAAGTCGAACCAGAGTACTTACATATTTTGAAATGGACATATTAGGAAAATTAAAGAGTTCATTTGGAAAAAAAGTTGCCTGTTTTATTAATTAATAACGTGACTCTTTAGGCTGATGAATATTTAGATTAACAACTGATGGCTTAAAAAGATAAATAGCAATGTTTTAGAAACATAAAAGGCAAGGTAAATGTACACCAGTCGAGAATTAAAAAGGTATACAAAAACGAGTGCTGAAGTTCGTATCACGTGTAGTACCAAATGGTTTCGATTTCATTATCTCTTGTCTGGTCGAAATTATTTTTTTTAATTAACATTTTAATTAAATTATTCTTTATAGTTTCAGTTTCAGTTTTGCATCACACAATCAATAAAGTATGTACCTTTAGTAGGCCATGTTTCCACAAATGTAGGTCATTGCGAGTCATCTCGCATCTCTAAAAGGCAAGTGTCAAAATCACTTTTGAGGTTTTTGCATATGCTGGTTTACTTAGTTGTTTATTTATGTTATTCGTTCCGCATCAACCTATACCATTGTTTTCAACTTTTAACTGTTTCAATTAATAATCGATGTGAAACGTAAAAACGTATCAACGTTCACGAAAACTCAGTAAGATAACTTCAGTATACTAGACCTAGGCTAGACATGCGGAAGATTCATATATACAGGGTGATAAAAAAATACTTGCACAACTTTAAATCACACATGATCTGCAACGTTTTCTTAAAAAGATGTTGCAATTTAACTTACAGTGTTTTTCTTTTGCTTTTCCTCTTTTGTCAATTGCGTTTCCCTGTTTAGCAAATGACTTTCCAGATTATGAAACGTCAAAGCTATGTTGCAGATGACATTCCCTATTTGTCAAATCTCTTTCCGTTTTTAGATAATGCTTTTCCCAGTTCTTTTTTTATTACATACCTACTTTTTAAAAAAAGTGGGAAAAGCATTATCTAAAAACGGAAAGAGATTTGACAAATAGGGAATGTCATTTGCAACATAACTTTGACGTTTCATAATCTGGAAAGTCATTTGCTAAACAGGGAAACGCAATTGACAAAAGAGGAAAAGCAAAAGAAAAACACTGTATCATGTTTTGAGAATTGCTTACCATCTGTGCCTGCATCCCTAACCTCATTTAACTTTCCCTGCAGAGGCTGGTGTATTAGCGTATGTGGTTTTTACGGGTTCAATGCACAATCCGGCCGGCCTACTATTCCTTGATTTCGCTCATCATTATTGTTATGGCAATTCTTACAGCTTAGCTGAATACGGCCTTTGTAACCATTAATACATGTTTATAAATTAGTGAGGGATAAAGAGGATTTACTTTACGCCTAAAATGAGGTCTAAAATGCAGATATTATTGATCAATCATACACAAAAAAAGATTAAAAAAGTATAATGTTCAAAATATAGTCTATTGTATGGATCCCAAGCTCCAGATACATACTTCAATAATAACGCCCTTTTTACATCAAATTGTTTCTGCAACATTGTTAACTATCCGTTTATTCGCTTTGGAGGTTCTTCAGTTATAGGTACACTATTTGTATAAACTAACTGTAGCCCTATAAAAAAAGTCCCATCATTTAAATAGGGAGAACGGACAAACTTTAAAATTTACCATTCCTACAAATCGATTTGTGTTCAACCACGTCGTGATAAGACGTGCAATATGGGATAGATTGCCATCATTCATGTACCATATAACTCCGCATATATCTGCGAGTAGTTCAGTCCCTACCTGTTTCATTTCAGGAAGTACAAATAATATGTGTCAGTAGATCGAGGTGATTCCAACCCACAAATTAAATATCTTGTGGGTTTTCATCACCCCAAATGTTAGTGTACTGGCTGCTAAGTATGCCATTTTGTGTAAATCGCCATTCATCAGTGAAAAAACTGACGTAGTTCATCGGTTTACTATCAATTCTTATTCAAAACCATTCGCAATATTGTAAATGATGAATGGCATCTTCAGGTTGCAGTGCTGGGCAGTTCTTGCTTATGGAGAAAACGTCAAGCTGCAAATTGTAGAATCTGATCTTTTTGTACTTCGACCGTTTTCTACGGCCATTTACCACGAGTAGGCATCAATTGTGTTTCAAAATTGAAACATGTAGGAGGTTTGGCAGAAAAACAATGAGACTGGAAACACTGTACGCGAACCGACAACGCTGCTGCCTGTTCTTCACACGGCAGTTAGATTAACCGCTACCGTACACTCACTACAAGTTGAACTTGTTACAGTTGATGCGCGATTGTTGCGAACGTCTGAAGTGAAGTGGTGTTTGTGAGATGCGTTACGAAAATGGGCCGGCAAAAGTTTGAGCAACGTTGTGCTTCAAATTTTATGTAAAGCTGGCGAATTCGCTACTCTGACTGATGAAAAGTTACAAAGGTCTTATGGAGAACATTTCCTATCGAGGGCACAAGTGTTCAGATGGCACAAGGCCTTTTTAGAGGGCCGAGAAGAATTTCGTACGGGAAGACTTTCAACCTCAAAAACAGACGACAATGTAGAACGAGTGAGGACTCTTGTGATATCAATCCGTCGACTGACATCGAGAATAATCAGTAGTTAGGTAAATTTGAACCGGTTTACCGTCCATCAGATTTTAGCACAGGATTTGGGCATGAGAAAAGTGTGCGCCGAGATGGTTTCACAGGACTTCATCGGTGTGTAGCTGCCCAAGGGAACTACTATGAAGGGGACGACCTTGATTTGTAAAAAGAAAATTAGTCTCATTATTTTTCTGTCAAAGCTCGTATGATCGCGCAGATTTTGCGACACCGCACCGTTGCAAATTTTCGGAGATCTGGTACTCGTCTGTTTGGGAAACGTTCAACATACAGATAGATGGATTGCTTTCTTTGAACTTCTTATGGCTTGACCAGATTATACCTAGGTAAGAATTTTTAGGTTCTTCTATGTTCAGCTCGGCTCTGCTCAAAAAAATTCACAATCTGCTCAATTGGACTTGGTTCGAAGAAATTTGGAAAAATATTCTGCTCGGTTCGGTTACCGAGCTTTGTGTTTCGAACCTTTGTCGAGCTTTTTCAGCTTACATCCAGCTTCGAACCTTAGCCGAGCTTTGAGCCTTTTATCGCGGATTACGAAGAAAGATAAGGGTGTGCACTCGATCAATTTCGTAAATTTAATTGAACGTCGAGCATTTACCGAACTTTAAAACTGATGTTTGTTAAATTATCTGTAGTTGAACTTTAAGACAATTTTTTTCAAAACCCCATATATTATATTAAATAAATATGCAAAGCAGTTTGCTGCAGTATAAGTTGCAATCTTCGCATAGCAACCGGGTTTGCTTGAATGCTAAATCAAATATGATGGTTGTTGATAATTGATAAAACAGTAGATGTGGACAACGTGATTTGATTAAAGAAATGAACACCAAATAAAGTTAGAAATAAAAATAAAAATTAGAAATTGAATTTAATTTTATACTGGCATTCTTCCTGCCAAATGCCGTTTGGAGTTAGGAGTAAAATTTGATCTAGGAATCTGTAGAAAGTTGCCTTAAACCAAAAATTACGCAACAACTGGTCGACTTAATTGATTGTTTACTTGCTAAGAAGTTAAGGATTTGAACTCTAAATAAATCGTCGGTTGCCAAGAAAATTACTTGGTTTGATGGTATGAACTTTAGTAAACTATAATAGGTACAGTTAAGAAATGAAAAAACAAGTTAAGTAATTAAGATTAATAATAATCTTTCCAAATACTTCTCATCGTATAACCTTTAAGGAAAGTTAACCAAATAAATATTTTATAACTAATATTTAACCTTAATTTATATTAAAGAAAAAAGTAATATTTACTGAAGGTTTGTTGTGGTGAGTTTGACATTTAATACTTTTTCGTGGGTAGTTCGCCACAATTTTCGAAAATTAAAAATTAAATTGATAAAACGCTAATTTATATTTCAGAACGTGTAACTAAACTTTATTTAAATCGACTGAAATTTTGGGTTAGTGTTTTACTAATTTAATTTTCAGAAACTGGAGGCGAAAATCCATAAAAGAATGTATTGAAAATAGTTATTACAATAAAGCAGTTAGGGTTATTTGGTAGGTTGAAGCAATAATTTCGAAGATCCCTGATTAACGGGTAGGTAGCTTATGACAATAATAATTGGTAATTTTCGAAAACAAATCCGATAAATGGTAAAAAGAACTAAAATCCCATAATGGCTAAAAAATTACTATTGATGAATGGTATGTTGTATTAGAGATAAATAATTAAACAATGTGCCTTAATAATTAAATAACAATTAAATATTTATCCCTTTTTGTAAATACCCCATGCAAATCGTTGTCAATAAAAGCAGGGCAATTATTTTAGCTGAAAATTGCCTTTGTAATTATGCTTTGCATAAATATATGTTTGTAAATAAATGACTTCAGCGAGTGCTACAAAGACTTTCTTTTTATGACTGAAAATGAAGGCTAAAATACTTATACATATATTATGATATTATTGATTAACCATACATGAAGAATAAAACTAAAAATTATGGTGTTCAAACAATAGCCTTTTATATTGACTTCAACCACTAACTTGCTTAATTATAGACTCTTGTATTTCAATAATTTCGTGCCCATTACGGTTACTAAAACCCCACAATGGAATCGTAAACCTTTGAAATCAGATAAAAACAGGAAATAAAACCTTATATCTACGTACAAAATGGCAAAGGTTTTATAAATGACGATAGCAACTAGTCAATGTGATAATATGTAATAAATTAATTGTTAATTAAGTATTACTCAAACAAGTTTATTATTGAATGATCAAAGATTACCAAAGATATTTTGGCATTGAATACTCTGCAGCCATTCAAATCTGTTTGAGCAGAATTGCTACAATAAACTATATAAATTAAAAATATGTAAGGTATGAGGCGATGCTTTATTTCGAGATCGCTCTGTATGTTTTCTAAAGCATAATTCATTAGCGGTGACATTTAATGGGCAAATGATACCTTAGCCATTATACAATGAACATATCAGTACTATCAATAACGGTTAAAGAATGCAATAATTACCTAGAAGACAAAAAAAAATACAAACATCAATGCAATGCACGTTGATTTGTGTTTCTCGTATACAGTATCCAGTGATACTTATATTAATACTTACCCTTTACTTAGATAACTGATTATTTAGTCACAGGACCCTTAATGTTGTTGTGATTCGTTGATCTATAGTAGCTCATCTTATAAACAAGAAATAAATACTCCATCCAGTTTAATACTAATTTCTAATGTACACTAGATTTCACAGTTTCCAATTACTATATTTAGACGAATATCACATCTTCAGAGATCTGCCTCTGTAGCTCAATGGTAGAGCAGCGGCGCGTATAGCCGAAGGTCAGTGGTTCGAATCCCTGTGGAGGTGATATTTTTCTAAATATGGAATTTACATTATTTCGTTAAAAATATATTATTGCTAACTTGTTACAATTATGGTATTTTCACCCTTTTGATCAACACGCGCAATCGGAAAGCAATGCTTTAGCGGGGCGTACGTAATATGAAGAATTACTACCAGTTAATGCAAAGCAACAAAGTGCAATACAACTAACTGTATACTTTACAGTAATTAGATACACCAATCAGCGTGCTAATCAAAATTACAGACGACTATACAGATAGACTGAATAATCAAGACTGGATCCAGTCATAAGGTTTTGTTGTGTATTTATACTAAAAATCCGATACAGAAGGGGTGGAAAATAAACGTTCTCACGGTTTTGCACCTAGTACTTGCCCAGAAAACTAATAAATTTCATAGTTGAGTTAAAATTCTAATACTATGGTCTCTTTAAATTCTTTTATAATTTGATATTTTACTGGAAAGCGCGTGTCGGTCTGTTTCCCTACAAGGCGGCGAAACTAATTTATAAAGGGACATGGTGATTTCATTGCTTAAGTCAGAGAATTTACGATATTGCTGTTTTTAGTTTCCAAATGAAATTAACTTTCTTGTCACATTCTTGCCCAAACAAAAATACCGTTATGCTTTTAATAAAAGGAAATATGTACATTAAAATATAATCCCTGAAATTAGAAAAATAAAATTATAAGCGCCCAGGTGGTCATCACAACACAAACTTAACATTTCATTTCAATTCAATTCCTGACATTTCCAAACATTTCTAAAACACAATACATGGTAAAGTTTATTGTGATTATGTTAATGTCAAGTTTACCCTGGCTAGTCTCAAACAGAACATTTTTCTAGGAATACTCTGAAGTCCTCACCCCCAAAGAGACCATTCTTTAATTTTAGCGAGCGTAGTAGTGCATCAACTGCAGAAAATATCAGACGTTGAATACAAAGAAATATATATACAAGTGTCAAAATCGATATGTTCAAAAGATCTAATATAGCAAGCAAAACTCGGTTTCAAATTGCCATGTACTGAAGCGACTTCAAAGGATGTCTTCTGCTGAATTTCCGCGATTTTATGATTTTGAAAATCTGTTTATTATATACTTCTAAGGAAAAATACTCGAATAGAATATGAAACTCGTAAGAACTATAGTGAGATGTTGAAACTAGATGTTCGAGTGTCAATTGAAAATTTTACATTCTCTATTTTTAATATGATTTTAAATTAAGAACTACTCAGTTATACTAAATCTAAATCTTAATTTTACTGTGCAAAAATGACATTTTGACTTTTAGGAAAATCTAGAAGCATTTGATATTTCTTAATTGGGTTTTTTCGCCACCAGAAATATATAAAACTAGTACAAAAGGATGCAAAAACTATGTATAAGCAAAAAAGCGACCTTAATAAGTTGTAGGTTTTAATCTCCGTCCAAGGGGTGTTAAAAGATTTTACTATCATCAGAAATTACTTGTAATGGCCAACCGTTAATTATAAATGGGGTTCTGGTCATCAAATAATAATAAAGTTAGAGGCAAGTGAGCCCATTTAGATGAATTAGTTTTTACATAATGAAAACAGTAATTTTGCCGGGATACCAAGTGAAATTTACTATCGTCGTAACATAGTTTCGAGAGTTTTTTGCGCAAACAATCTAGAATTACATTAGATCCAGTGATCCGATTTGGAATTACGTTTCGGAGCTGTCGGCCGGTTTGTAACGCAGTGAATAAATTGATTTTGTTGAATATGCAAAACTTACGTCGCCTGGTAGTAACGTTAAGTGTAGCTATCGGTCGTGCCCGTAAAATCCACTAGGGGTCATAAAAACTTCATGAGACTGGGTCATACATACGGTTGACGGTTGTGTGTGTCCAATATTAAGTTATATGTTATATCCCCAAAGCAATGCGTGATATCTCCCCACACGCTATCGTTATGAAACCGCTTTGTGTCCTGGAAAAAGCATAACATTTTTACTGCAAACCGTGAAATGGCGGTCTCGGATATATTAGATAGTGTCGAAGAAGTGGAATAAAATTTAATGCTCGATTATACCGACTTGAGGCGTTCAAAGAGACGGGCATTTTATTTTACTGCTTGTCCTTACAGCTTCTTACTATTAAAATGCAAGGTAACTTTCTTATACAAGATTAATAAAGTTGACAGCCTCCATAAACTTAAAATATTGCATACTATTCCCTGTAAACTCGGGAGGAAATATTTTTCCCAAAGAATTCCATAAAATAAAACGAAAATCGAATTACTTAGGTTACTTTTGTTTCATATTGAACGCAAATGACGGCCATTTTTAATATTACTCCCGTTTAAAGGAGATATATCTAGGGACTATAATTTAATTCACTACTTAAGGAAATGAAATGACGATTCAAACGTAACCGAGTTTCCACAACTTAGACATTGTTGGTAAAGGGAATTTTGTGTTCCGAAACCTTAGCATGCACAGAATTCCATTTACGGAAATCTAGGTGCTTCCATGCATGACATAATTGGATGACTTTCACGGTAACTGAATACCATCCCAAAATTAATAAATAGCACTAAGCAATTAAATTTCCAAATATCATTCATAACTTTTCCCGTAATATTTTTCCGTGACATTTCAGATCGCCAGTACATTCCCGTTCCTGATTAAAAGTAATTTCTACATGTGCATTAAACAAATTGATATCTTAGGGTGAGACGTAATCTATGAAAGCTAATGAAGACTGATTTATTTTAGAGCCACACTGAAATCAAGGGAATTACCACACCCATATTTTTCCGTTTCTCAGTTTTATATGCCTGAAATAAACATTCATTACCTTGTAATATGACACCGGTCATAAATTAACGATAATTAAGGCAATTTAATTATCGCAGTAAATCGTTTGCGTGATTATATAATCCAAATACACACGAAAAGTTAGATTACAGTTCTCTTAATAATTTCGACACGTTTAAAAGTTCATTTGTAAGGAACGTGCTTTTTTTAATTTTTAATTGTTCTATTGGTAGGTAGCATGTTGAAATATGTATTATAAATCTCCACACAAAATTTAAAAAATACAGTTTGTTTAAATTGAAAAAGATGGGTTGTATAAAGCTTGACTCATTAATTAATTAATTAATCTAAAAAACGTGAATAAAAATTTTCCTGAAACACATATTGTAGCTGAGTCTTCCAAACTTTTTCTGGTGATGGCAACTTAGTCTAAAATTTATATTTTCTTGCTTTTCGAATTTCTACAAAGTTTGTCTTAAAAAACACTTGGGGGAAACATTGTTTTTTTTTAATTTTAATTGTCGTATACATAAATCTTTTTGTTCCGTAGCATGTTAAAATATTATAAATCTTCACATTTAAAAGCAGCAGTTTGTTTAAACTAAAAAAGGTGGCGATATAAAGTTTGTCACAATCTCATTACTTAATTAATAAAAAAATATAGAAAGATAAACGTGAATAAAAATTATACTTTAATTCTTCAAGGAATAGCAAAAAAATTTTTCCGAAACATACTATAATGCTGGATCTTCTAAACCTAAACTTTTTTCGGAGATAGAAAATTAATCTAAAAGTTAGATTTTCTCTTTTCATATTTGTATAAAATTTGATCAAAAAAAGTACTTGAAAGAAACGTTTTTTTAGATAAGCATTTTTTTTATAGTGTGGGAATTATAGCAGATGACCGATGTTCAGGTGGGGGTTCCGGATAAGGAAACAAAATTTTATTGCATAAGCTGTTTAATACGAGGGCGTATTTTTATGTCATCTACCTAGCCATGAAGCAACGATGTCAAACCAATAATTATCAAAAAATAGTTGTGACTTTTAGAAGTACGTATGTGCTCAGTTGTGTTTAATTTATGTAGTTTATAGAGATTTGGAAAGGTTTACTTACTTCTTGATGAAATGAGTGAAATTAAGGTGGAATATCGCAGTGGCATGAAGTCAAAGTCTAGCAGATAATTAATGACTGTGGGTTGGTAATAGAGTTATAGCATCCACCCTATAGCCTTGGCCTAGCTCCGTCAGACTTATTTCTATTCAAAACTTGGCAAAGGAATGTTTTTCTAAGGGTATGGGGTAATTGGAAAAAAGATGAAATAAGTGAATAAGTGTTGCAGGGAGTTGCGTAGAAAAATAAAGGTTTTTTTTCATGGCTAGGTAGATAATATAAAAGAACGCCTTCGTAGTTTAAAGCCTAATTATAGAAATAGAACACAAAGTCGAATTCTACGTATTTTTAAACAATATCTTATGAGAGTTTAGTAACATAAAGTTAACAGGTTTGTTTCTAAGTGAACATTTAAACTAGTGTATAACAAATTAATAAAGTTTGAACTAATATTATTAGTAAAAACATATGTATAACAAGCATAAATGCCTTAAAGGTCCAAGGCTTATTTTGCAATTAATTTTCATTTCTGTAGCCGTTTGTTCTCAATTCTAACATCGAGCTGTTTGAGGTCTGCTTGAACATCCTTGTCGATAAAGGGCCACTTGACCCAAACTTTGATTGACCACAAACGTTTCGGATAAGTTAGCAGTAACCTTCACTTTAATCTTCGAATTGTTTAGAGTCACCTTATTAATCTTATAAGTTTCACTATATTTCAATTGTCACCAGTGTTTTGTACTATTTAATCCTGCCAAACGAATCAATCGTAGGTTCGTCTGCAGTGTGTGGATATCATATGAAGTGGTACATAAGTTATGCACGAAACTGGCAGCTTTCGTTTGATTACAAATATCTGCTTATTAACTGATCTTTAACCGCTAAATCTATACTAATATTTGGAAATCGTTGGACAAGTTTAGAACAAAATATTTGAATGTGGAAATCTTGTAAAATTGCTTCACAAATATCTTTGTCTCCCATAATTACTTCTTCAAGAAGTAAAGCTAACCTAAAAGTTAACTTTAACGTTCCTGTTTGACTTAAATTATTATACTAGAAAAGTACTTTGAAGTAACAAAAGTCGGCCTTTCTAAACGATTATAAATGAAGCTAACTGAATGTTAACTTAATCAAAGACATAAATTTAGATCATTATTTAAACAAAGAGGAAATGAAACAAGTAAATAGCAGAACAAATTTCCTATAAACGGAAGAAATAGCCTTTTAGATCTACAAAGTATGATAACTGAATTTGTTTTTAATAGGAGGTACATCTGAGTTTTGAAAAAAGATGCAATCACTCTGCTTTAATCCGCTGTGCCACTTCCAATATAACATCTTCAGTGTTTTCAGAACTGATTACCTCACTTCATACAAGTAAAATTTTGATAAATTATATTCAAAGAGGATTTTTGAAAATCTAAAAGCGAATACTGATACACCTTCCAGTGGGAACGAATATAAAATATACTTAGTGTCACATCAACGTCACATGAGACGTTGATGTATTCCGTTTGATGGTATTCACTTTTTTTCCATTGATTTGTGATTTTGATAAAAGTATCAAACAGGATTTGCACTTTTCGGCATTATTGTGTTGTATATACCGCATTTTCGTTACAATAACTTCGAAAAAAGAAAATAAGTCAAAACACCAGTAAAATAAAGTTACTTCGAATTTTAGCAAAAGCAAAACAAGATGTATACTTATACAAAACTGAACTCACAAGTAAATAAACTCCTTTCAAACTTAAAATTCTCGCAGAAGTAAATATTTAATCATCCCAGTCAGATGTCAATTGTTATACATACAGTTCTTGGTAAGAATTTATCTTATATAAAGTTTCTGACAGATATGTTATAGAGAAAAGCAGAATACCTTCTTCGAACACCTTTTACATCTTTCTATTTTATTGCTCTGCTTAAAAAAGTAGATCTGAATTCTTTCCATGAAAAATGAATTCGGATATCACAAGAGTGAGTAAAGATTTCAGGAAGGTACTCAAGTGTCTAGGGATGAAGGGAGCAACTTTTCGGAAAGTGACATATTCTTGTGTGCTACACTTTTTGACGTTTACTGCACCCTTTTCAGTTTCGTGTAGCTCCATTTTAACGTTATGTGGCATGTTTTTCAAATTAATGTGGCTCTGGTATTTGCAACTTCTTTTTAGTTCTTGTCGATTTAGGCAATCCACTTTACCGGAGGTTTATTCTTTCTGATAATTAATCTAACTTAATACGGTAAAAATTGCATGTTATTTTGAAATGAAGATAATAAGAGTATGTGAGTTATGGAAATTGTTTAAAACACTAGAACAATTTATAAGGTCGAATAATAACGGTTGATTGATAAGAATGACGAATGGTTTAAAGAAATTCTCGAGAAAATGTCAACTGAACAACTAATTCATGCAGGCGATTAATTTCCAATAATAGCCTTTTAGCAGCCAAAGTAATGCTTGTCTTTGAAGATCGGAATCCATAAAGCGAGTTTCTACATGCAAATGCATCTAATCACATACAATTACACAGCCGTCTCTAGCACAATGCTAGTGTATTTTCTAGTTCCTGAATCATTAAGGACTGCTTTCAAGAACCGTCTTCTTTAACTTATAATAAAGATCCGAAAGACAAAGGAAAAGAAAAACCCAGGGATGTGTAAAGTAGGTCTTGTGATTTATTAAAAGTAGTTACTTGGTAATGATCGAATTAGTAACAACGGCCGTTTGTTTACGAAGACTAATAAAGCGTGTGAAAGTTTAAACAGATAACTAGCGGCGATTTGTTTTCGAGGGAAAGAAATGGGTACGCCAGTCAATATTTGGGAATATTACAAAGCTTTGAACCCTAAAACGGAGCTTTATTAAGCTTAATACTCTCTACGTGTCGGAATTTTCCGGATTAATCAGTCGTTTGTCGAAAATTTCGTACAAAGGTCAAACTTAAGTGATAGTTTTGTCCCCTGTTGTTAGGAGGCATTGTGCGGATGTCCATAAGAAAATCGAAGGCGATACATCATCCTAAATCATTGATATCTTTCGGAAGAGGAAGCAAAATCTCGCGTTATTGCTGCTACTTGGAAAAAGCGTTGTTGGGTCCTTATCAATGTACTGTTGCCTTGCCAAACTGTGCGTCGTCCAAAACAAATAATCAATAGTCATTTAGAGTTGATTTTGCAGCAAGACAGCAGTAAACTTCAATATAAAATTACTTGTACTTTTTTAAAAACGGTATCTTCAGGTTGTCGGGCGCAAAATACAATTTGCTGAAGTCGTTTACGAGGAAATTATTAAAAAATTATTACGCCGTATAAAATGAGAACCAGATTGCGATATTGACTTTGGCAAGCTATTTTTCAGTTTAGACATTTAACTGCAAATCAGAGAAAGCTCGGAAGTTTTGTAAATTATAATTTTAATTTCGTAGCAGCTTAGGAAGTCTGTTGAGATTACATTGCTTGAATTTAAAGTGGATTATGTAGATGTGTAAGTATTTTTTAAATATTAACGTATTTTGACGATACGACGACGATTTAATGATAAACTGCAAATATAAGCCGAGGGTAATTTAATATATCTTGACAAGTTTGACCTTGAAGTTAGAGATTTGTTTAAACGAGCTTTGTTTAAAATTAAATTCAGGAAAGGTAATAAATAACAGAACAGATTATTGGGTAATGTACTAATGTCTTAATGTAATGTAATTAACAGTGTTTTTTTCTTATAGATTAAATATTATTATTAATTGTATTGATTCGCCATCCTTTTGATGGTTGAAGTATATAGAAGAATATACTTCAGCCTCCGGAAAATGATCTTCCTATTGTTATCTTTATAAAGAGCTTCCCGAAAAATAAGGAAAAAGACATTCCAGTAATTCTATACAGTCTTTTAATGTATTTTTAAATTGCGAAATACTTTTTTTAACGGTAAAAACATAGCTGCCACAGTATTCAGTGTTTCGACATATTCTGAGGAAGTTCTAAGTAGGACTTCCCTAACAAAATAATGAAAGATTTTCAAACAGCGAATTTGAATTTAATCTTTCTTGGTTTTATGTGATTTTCAGTTTTTTCATTGGTACTTCATTTCATGTAACAAGTAAAAGGTCAATATTCGAAGATATGTAAAATAGTCAAAATAAATAGGAAATTCCTTAATTTACGATTTGTATGTATTTTGTTTGTTGTACATATACACTTTCAGCTACAAATTGTTAGTCTTAAAAAAATATTAAATTTATTCTCCATATAAGCAAAACGCGCAGTTGTTTTCATCAATATAATTAGTACATTCCTAACAAGGAAGTGTCTTATTTTTATTTCCCTAATTGGACACAACAAAGTGACTAAATATAACTAAGTAATTACACTCGTAACAGTCGGAAATTCTATGTCGTAACAAGAGACGCCTTATAGTTAATTTCTACCTATGCCGTAACGAACTTTTTGTCCCAAAGAATTTCTTTCGACATATCGTAGTATTACGAAACTATGAATTTAAATATCTCCTCTTTAATTAAGACTCGTGAGTTACTGTTTTATACCATGGCACCAACAAAATTTTAACTTGATTAAGCTTTTCAAAACGTATGTCATCGTGCGAATTCTGTGCCATGTTAAATCCATCGTAATGACATTTTGGGGTTGTCATTGAGTTTTTCCAAACTTTGATTTATGTTGTATGTCTTAGGTCAAAGTTTTACGAATAACAGTGCTAAACATGGACAGTGAATGATAATAAACTGTTTTGAATTTCCGAACTCTGATGTAAATCGTAGAAAACAAATCAGAACTTGACGAAATAACTTCTATCTTATTATGTTTGTTTAGTGATCGACTGATTGGGAGAAATCTAGAGTTAAACTACTGGGTAAATTTTCGTCGAATTTGCCATGGAATTTCATTGTCTTGACTTTTTTGCAGTTCGAACAGATCCACAGGCCATAACAAATAGCAGATCTAAAATGCAGTTCATGTCCATCAATGATAATTATTTCAGAGTTTGTGATACTTATTATAACAAATATGATAATCTGTTAAATGTGCTAGAAAGAAATTAAGGCAACTTAAGCTCATATAGTGCCAAAATAGTAAAATTTTACTACCATGAAGGCACAATTTTATTATATTAATATTTTAGATAAAAGAGCTTCACTGTTCTGTTGTATAAACGCAGAGAATTAATCTTGATACCAGATTTAAAGTTCTATTTTATAAACCGGATCATGTTATTTCTGGAGCATAAAGGAAAAAGCCTTATATAAAATAATATACTGCAGGACTTAATAAGTGAGGTGCTCTTTGTTTCATAAATAATAAAATTTTGAATATAAAACGAGTTTCGCTTAGCAATGATGAAACTGCCATTCACATTTCCGTTATGCGTCTTTCGTTCGTGAAATTTTCTACCCTTTACAAAACTAATCCCGGGGGAGCAACTTAGGATATGTAGGAAGTAATATTTAGTGGAATATAAATCTAGTGGTCTTTTGTGATCTGGTTAAATATGTAAGTTATGTAAGTGAACAACGAGTTCACCTGGGCAGGGGTCGATAACGTAGGTACGCAAAACGTAGCAGCGTCAGGCCTACGCCTCAATAAAGAATAACGCCATTACGGGGGTTGCGGTAAAGTGGTGTTTGGAACATTGTCCCCACAGCTGCTTCCTGGGGGACTTCCACGAGAGCATCTGCTGCGCTCGTAAACCTCACTAGACTAAGTAGTGTAATGTTGTTTCAGCTATAAGAGTAAATAACAAAGTTTCGGATAGATGTGGGTTAAGAACAATTCTCCTATTAGGTATTCATAGACAGCGAGCACTGAATTTATTACGAGTTCTTTCTAGCCCGAACTTTTAGGATTAATGGATTTTCTACAAGAACCTTCTTACTAAATTTATGCCGTAAATATAGAGTAGTAAATTTAGGAAGAACTCTTACGAGTAATTTTATCGATAGACACAGGAACCTATAATATCCTTCCGATATAATGTGCAATAAACCTGATGATACCCCAGTATAATTTTCCCATCAACTCGGTGCACTTAAGACGAATAGTAAATTTCAAAGGAACTTGTAATATAACTCGAAGGACCAGACTTGTCGCTTAGTTTTCGATTATGTGCAGTCTAGAAACTATTGCTTTGCCATTCAGTATATTATAATTTGCAGCAATGAACAGTTTCAAACTTTGCAACCATTTTCAGATACAAACACTAAGACCTTATGCGGCCGAATACACCATTCAAGTGTGTTGTTCTTAGTTCATTACTGGTAGAACTTGTAGCATTCATGTAAATATTTTGACAGTTTTGTACTTGACAACCTACGTAATTAACTTTTTACATCGCACCACAAAAGAAGAAGAACGCACCAAAGTTAATTTTCCTGTACCGTATGAAACTACCCAAAAAGAATTGAGATGTAACATTTAAAAACAACACAAACAGGAGAAATATTGGAAGTTGGAGCGTCACAAATATCTTCTTAAGATTATTTTAATTATTACATAATAAGTTTTTCAGGAAGCTTCAGCTTATTAACTTTACAAATCAAAAGAGTAGATTTTTTGAAAAAATAACTATGAAGTTGATAACCTCCGGAGTGTGTATAAATATTTATGTGTATTGGAATAGAGTTCGGTAAAATTTTCAGCTTTAACATGTTCGTTTACTTGTAATTTTAACAACTCCGTTAATTAACTTATATTAGCAGTTATTGGAAAGTTTATAACATCTCGTTGCTCAGGATTTAGTTTGAAAAAAATACTGTTGTGCAGACTTCAATTTACTGGTAGGCGTAGATACTCAGTCCGGATATGCTAATCCGGGTTTAATAGTGAAATTGTGTAAATCCGGCTGTACCTATCGTTTTATCTCTTGGATAACTTTATTAAACGAAGTTTACGTATATAGATTTTATTAAAGGCGTTTAATCTCGTAGCTATTTTTGTCTCTTTAAATTCCCATTAAACGGTTATAAAAAATATATTTATTCAGCATTAAAAGATATATTTATTCAACAGTAAATTAGTTAAATAAATAAATAAAGATTAAGTGTGTATGACTCTAGAGTTTTTAAATTTTTGAAATATGTGTTTATACTATTTCCTTCTCGCAATGTCATTTATAAATCTAAAGTAATCTAAACCAGCGGTTATGAACCTTTTAGTTAACGCGTACCATCTAAATAAAAACTGGAAAGTTTTTGCGTCATCCATGCACAAAAAAGAGGTACGATTAGGAGTATGGAGAATATAATATTTTATTTAGTTATACAGGGTGAGGAAAAATTAATGCAATATCACTATAACTCTTTTATTGTCGACTTTTAGAAAACATATTTATAACAAAAGTTGTTAGATGGTAAGTACCTAACTAACTTTATGTTCTCTATTCACTTACCACCCTAGGGCAACAACAACCCATAGATGGACTGTAAGAACTAAAATCTGCCCTGCGATACAGTAAATTAGAAAAATTATTTTTTATATATTTAGTTCTAAATAATACAGGGTGGATTTGAAATTAGTTTATATGTAAATTTTATGTGCCGCTATCTTCCTTATTGTTCTCGAGCAAGCCAGAGATATTAGTAATTAACGGTCAATTTTAGACAAGTAGATTTACGAGAGTGGCATATTTCATTTTACGTGGGAAATTCACAACCAACTAATTGTATAGCCTTTTTAATTACCTCGTATAATTATATAATTAGTACGATTTGAGATTGTTATTTAATTAAAGTGAATAATAGGTATATTATAAAAGATAAATAATGTAAAAACACTAAGCATTTACTGTCGATAAAGAGTTTTATCGTCTCTGTTACTCTTTACTTTTCTTTTCAAGTTTTAAACATTAGAAGAGTTAATTAAAACCAAAAAAAAACTGCCAATCATTATCTTGAAGATAAACGTTGATGAAAATATATTGAAACGACTTTTCAAAAACTTTCTCTACATATTCCATTCGTATAAAACACTTCTTTAAAATCCTAATGCTATCGCCAATTCTAATCAAATTTGTCCTTTTTAATTTTTTGTTTCATTTTTTCGTATAAAAAGGTAAAAACTAATTATAAAAATCGGCTTTGTTAAACAAATTTTACTGCAATTCTTTATCTATTTTCACACCAAAAATTGTTCCAAATTAACTTTAGAACCTGTAATTTGTATAGAACTGCCGAAGCAGATCGGAGAATCCCGTAAGTACCACCGGTGGTACCAAAACAAACGGTTGCGAATCACTGATCTACACGTAAATAAGTTTCCGTCCAATTCATAGCAACGTCTGTATACGTAATGGTTTTTGGTAAGCTTGACAAAGTCAAAGTAATTTAATCAGAAAGTATCCATTTAACAAGTCTAGCAACGTTAGGAGAACATGCATATGCATTTTATTTACCCTGTAAGATAAGAAGCCTCAGGCTTCCTCGCTTAAGTTTATTGTGCAAATGGTGGATCTTAAAGCTTTAAATAATAAATAGTTAAACTTATGCAGGAAACAGCTCGAGGCTGCATTTGCAGCAATTACCGCATGCATTTACATTATACGTGGAGTATTATCACAAGTTGTGTGCTCTAAAATTGTCATTTACTATGTGACATTTCGTTCTGTACCCGTGGGAATATCCGAAGAGTTAGCAAATTCGCATTTGTAACAAGACCGAAAACCGCAAATAATTCTCTACTCCCCATTTTAAAAAGCCCACGCGATACATATACGTTCAATAATAATCGATTATATTGTTGCGGGATGAATTGTACGGCACGGCCGCAACCTTTCCATGGTCATTGGTGAATCAAACCAGAGGATTACATTGTTCCGAAAACCGCTTACTAATTATTTATGACATGCGGAAGCACAAGCGTTTACCGATCGCTTTGTAAAATTCCTCATCGAAACGATACCGGGGCCAATGCGTTTTCAATTGATCTTATTGAATTCCCAGGGGCAGAAGCGTTTTTCCTACAAGCTTCTTTATGCTTTACGTACGGCTTTGCTGTGTCTCAAACAATAAAAAGCACCACTAAGGGCCCTTTTTTACCAACTTCCTACTCTCCTTTTTGTCATCAATCTTAAACCCATCGGGGTTTTTGTTATAATCTGCTGTGAATAATTTTGATATCTACTCTTTAAATTATTTGCTTTAGGTTAGGGTGAGCAAATTTGCCTCGGTTTTTTTGCGGTAAAAATTGACGAACGTTAAATTGAGGTTACCAAATCTGATGACCCCACAAGAAAATCACGTCCTTACACTTTGCCGTTCAACTAAATCTCGTTAAAGTAGCAAAAGCAGACTTCTTAATTATTAGTTCAAAGAAGGAACGAGATTTAATAGCATCTCTTATAAAGTTAGCTGCAGCAGCATATTTTTGCGGTGCTTTAAGATCGCAAAGAATCCTCACAGCTCGAATTTAATTAATTGCTAGTTCCTTTACAATCCTTATTAACCAAGCTGGAATTTCAACCTGGAATTTTACCTGGGTTGGAAAGTTTTCAAACTAAATAGTCTTGTTTCTTAATTTCCTTTTGTGGTAAAATCATTTCACTATATGGAAGCATCTTGCAAACTTATTTAGTAAAATGTGAAAGACCTAATAAATTTGGATGATTCCGAATAATATAAATAAATTCATTAAACTGCAGAGCAGAGGGAAATATCAGAATGAAAGCAAAGATTAAATTCATTATTGCGTGTGTTAAAATAAGTAAAAAGCTTGAAGGGACATCCTGTATGTAAACTTAATTTTAGTAGCAGCTCCGAATGTTTCAGCTGTGAAAAATTTATGGATTCGCCCGGAAAAACTGTGCTTTACGTATCCGGCAAAATTTCCATTTTACATTGAGTTATTTTTGTGTAAAAAAGGCGCGCGAAGCATTTTATGCACTTTATTAAGGAGCAAAATTAAAGTAGAATAAAGCGTTCAGGGTACGCAAACGTAAAAATATAGGAGCTTTAAAAGTAGTCGCGAAGTGCAATTTTACAATTTTCTCCTTGAAATACACATCTTCTGATGCGCATTTGCATTAAATACGACTTTAAACTTTCCTTCTAGCCAAGAGAGATAAGTAAATCATGTTAACAACTAAAGCTTCTTCCTTGTGTAGCGCTGCGCCGCTTCTTTTATTTTGATGAATGCATATTCCCTTAATTGTGTTACTGTATACGAACCAAGTTGAGTAAACAAAGAATTCTACATTGTTTCAAAAGAAAGGTGCTTCCTACGGTTACATAATTTATAGGCCGTCATGTTACAGAAATGCTGGCAAATTGGCAGTGTCAGTTTACAAAAGTGGGAAATAAACAACACTCGTTTTATTTATTGAGGTTCGATACATCGCTTGGTAGACACCCTCTGTGTTAGCTCAATTATTGCTTTTTCTATCGATCGTTGTTCGTTACTTCCTTACCTCATCAATAAGCTCTGATAAATAAATTAGCCGCCATTAATTAGTTACAAATGAAGAAGAGACTTTATATTGACCGAACAGACTTTCGATAACAAGTTTGTTACCTTCTTTTTAGTATTTTTAAAAATTCAACATAAAAAATTTCTAACAACAGAAATACGTTGGTAAATAATATAACTCTCACCAAAACTATTTCGTTAGTTGTTTATTCATATGAATTTCCTCCATGCAACAAGTATGCCAATTAAGAAACTAAATTACCCTTTAAATATATCAGCGGTGTACTTCCCACAACCATACTTCGAATCACTCGGACCAAGATCCATAGTGGCTGGTGACTTCAGTGCCAAACATGTAACAACAACAAAAGGCAAGGAACTATACAAGATTGTGAATCAAGGAAATTACACTACGTTATCTACGGGAGAGCCCACTTACTGGCCATCGAATCGGAACAAAATACCTAATCTTTTGGACCTCTGCATTACAAACGGCATCTCCTCTAACTTCGCGGATGTTCAATCCAATTTTAATCTATCCTGGCACCACACGCCTGTCTTTGCTGCAATCAGCACTACGATTATCACAAAGCATCGCAAACCCGTTATACACTAAACTTACTAAACACACAGATTGGGACTCCTTCAAAGAACATCTAACTAATAATATTAACTTAAATATCAGCATGGAAGCACACGATGATTTAGATAATGCACCCAACTATTTTATCACCATTATACAAGAAGCCGCTTGGAATGCCACTCCACTCTACCAGTAGGAAGAAAAAATAACACAGGCTAGTAGCCGAAAAACGGAGAGCAAGGGCCGTAGGGCAATATAGCCGTAATCCTAGAAACAAAACTATTTACAATTGTCTCATCAATAAATTAAAATCTAAAATAAAACAAATTAAAAATGAAACCTTTCACAGATACGTAGAAAACTTATTACATAAAGACAACTCTATATGGAAAGCTACGAAAGGATTTAAACGTTCAGTACTTGCAGTTTCCCCTATCGGAAAATCGGATGGTAGTTGGGTGAGATCTGATAATGAAAAAGCTGAAGTATTTGCCCAGCACTTTGCTCAAGTCTTCCAACTATATACAGATGACCCAAATGGAGAAATCTAGGAATTTCTAGAGGCACCTTTCCAGCTATTTTCACCAATCACTAATTTTACAAAAGAGAAATCGAGGATACTATTTACAAAAAGATTATTCAATTCTATACTCAGGATATCTCACTGGCTTACGCAATTTAAATACGTCCAAATTATCCTAATTCCAAAACCAGGGAAACCCACCTACGGAAGTATCATCTTACCGACCTATAAGTCTTTTATCGGTGATATTAAAGCTCATAGAAAGATTAATACTTAAAAGGTTGAACGGAAATAACTTAATAGAGGAATGGCTACCAAACTACTAATTTGGTTTTAGAAACAGTCACTCGACCATCCAACAATGCCACCGAATGACAGATATGACATATAAAGCACTTGAAGAAAAAAAGTTCTGCTCGGCAGTGTTTCTGGACATACAGCAGGTTTTCGAGAAAGTCTGGCTCAGACGACTATTACTTAAAATCAAATAGAATCTCCCATATCACTATTACCAATTACTAAGGTCATCTCTATCGTTTCGATTCTATCAAGTCAAATATCCTATCACATCGGGGGTTCCATAGGGTAGCGTGTTGGGTCCCATACTATTCTTATTATACATAGCAGACCTATGTACCTGTAATCCATATATTACAACTGGGACGTTTGCGGACGATACAGCAATCCTGGCAACTAATGAAGAAATAAGAATCGCTACACAACAAATACAAAGTCGCTTTAACCTTTTACAAGATTGGCTACACCTATGGAGGATAAGAATAAATGAGAGTAAATCATCTCATGTAACGTATACGCTCAGAAGACAACAACATTAATGTCGAAATTCCCCATGTCCAAGAAGCACGCTATCTCGGACTGCATCTGGACAGCAGATTGACATGGAGGCCACATTATAACAAAGAAAAGAAAGGAAATTGATATCAAGTCAAAAAAGATGTATTGGTTGATGGGCAGAAAATCTCTGCTGACCCCGAAGATAAAATCTTAATTTATAAAATTACTATCAACCCTATTTGCACTTACGGTCTCGAATTGTGGGGCTGTTCGAGTATGTCAAACCTAACTACATGTAATACAAATATTTCAGTGCAAACTCCTACAACAAATGGTAGACGCACGGTGGTTCGCGAATAATCTTACTCTCCATACTGACTTAAAAATCCCGTTCATGCTAGAAGAAATCCATCAACGAGCAGGGAAACAGCAACGACGCCTGGAAGCGCATCCAAACCCTTCTACTGAAGCCGTACTGGTAGCATCAGCTCTTAGACGCCTTAAAAAGAAATGACCATGTGACCTGACCACCAATCCTTGAAGATTCTTGGATAACGCCGCCGTGCCAATCCCCTCATATCCATAATCATCACATCAGCTCATAGAACCTATATGTATTATATTTCTACATACTTACATTGTTCTGATTGCTGATATAATTGTGAAATTAAAAAAAAAACATTTTCACACTTCTGTTAAATGGTATCAGTTGGTTATGCATACATGAACATGATGAGCAACAACCATTATGAAACCACTGTTGCGTGTTGTCAACTAACGTTGTTAATCAGAAAAAAGGTTTTTTCAGAGGTTCTGTACTTTTTGCTTTTGTTACGACTTACTAATAATTTTTATTCTTCATCGACGTTAGAGTCTTTTGTGGATTTTAGCCTCTTCAACTATTCTTTTCCATCGGACTCTGTCTTGAGCTACTCCCGTCTGGTTGACCCCTCTCAGGACGGGTTGCACAAAGATGATTGTACGGCTTTGTTGAATTAACCATTCGTCAAAATGAACAAAACAAAATTCTAATGGTAAATAACACATTAGTAAACAAAAATTGATGCTTTTTTGTCAACTTTGATCATTCGATAAAGTTTTGTGCAACCCACCCTTAGTGTTCTAAGGTCTCGTTGGACACCATCCAGCCATCTTTCTTTGGGCCTACTTCTTGCTCTCCCATAGTCTGGCCTCCATCACTAATAATTAATTTAATATTATAAGTATATTTCAATAATTAACATTAATCAGTTTTAGATGTGGAAGAGATTATTTAGTCCCTCATCGAAGGAATAAAATACTGATTTTTATTTCTTCTAAATGTATTTAATTTACCATACGTTTCGAAAAATACTTTTCTTCGTTAGTGGACAACATATTAAAATTTTGGTAAATTTAACTTAATACAGCTAAAAAATTAATGGTGCTGTATTAAGCTGTATTAAGTTAAATTTACAAAAATTTTAATATGTTGTCCACTGATGAAGAAAAGTATTTTTCGAAACGTATGGTAAATTAAATATATTTAGAAGAAATAAAAACCAGTATCTTATTCCTTCGATGAGGGACTAAATAATCTCTTCCACATCTAAATCTTCAAGTACTCAGCTTAGTCCACTTTTTCAACTCTAATTTCATTAATCAGTTTATTCTCCATGATTTTTACTTTTCAAATAAATGGTATGAGAAGCTTGTACGTTTTCAACAATTTGTTCAGTTGTTTCTTTTCTTCTAATTTATGTATATATCAATCGCTCTTTATTGTTATTTATATTCATAAACTTTCGATGATGCCAATTAGCGCCAACTGTGTATTTTATCATTTCCTTAACGATTTCTTTGAGTCAGTGTTTTCGTATATCATTTCTTCATGTTAACGTCTCTTATTCCAAATGTATTTCATTCTTATTTGGGAGTCTTACTTATTGCAGGTTTTTTTGCCAATAAACAGAATAAGCTTTTACTACAGAAAAGTTTCAAAGACAACAGAACTAAACCCCTTCTTACTTCAATCGATACTGAAACGTGTGGGAGGTCTTAATAAATAGTATTGTGCCTGAAAACAACGTTCGTAGAATTTGGAATTTGGTTTTGGTATTTAGGAAGTTTCCCAGTTTCGCCAGACTGTTATTTTTCATTTATATTTTCATTAAACCTTTTTGTGAAATTTGTTTAAACATTTGGAATGTTTATTGATACTTTTGTCTAATTTCAACATGATTGTTTTAGAATTTTGGTTGTGTTTATTATTTTATGTACACAAAAATACTCCAGTACTTTATTGTTTTTGCCTTACAAAGTAGGTTTTTGAGGTTAAAAGTACTATTTATCCATAATTCACATTAAAAGTAGCAAGAAAGCGATGACTTGAGCCAGCAGAAGAAAATTAATTCAACGAATATCTGCAGTTGACTTTGCTTTAATATTAAGATTTCAAAGATTAACAGATTTGGCTTCGCCTAGCTTTTATTTTTCATTTACATTTTCATAAACGTGGTTTAAATTCGTTGATACATTTCGACTGTTTACTGCCACTTGTATCTTATATCTACAGTACGTTTTGGGATTTTGATTGTTTTTATAAATATTATTCTTGATCATTCTGACAGTTTATTATTTTATCTACACGAAAAGATTTACCTCAGCATATTGGTATACATTTTAAAGATAGATAATTTGTTTTTTTAAGTTAGTAATTTTATTTACCTACAATTCACATTAAAAATAGCTAATGACTTGAGCCAGCAAAAGAAATATACTTTAACAAACAAAAGATTATGGTAAAGCGACGCGACGTTCTAGTATGCATCATGTTATGCATTGCCACGCGCATTGGTATGACGTGTTAATCAGGGCCACTACACGAGTCAAGACAAAGGCATCTAAGCATGCACGCGAATGACCGCTGTGAAAGACGACACCGCACATCTGCATAAATGATGAAACCGCATTCTTTATAATGCATATATTAGCACGTTCATGATTCAACGTGAATGTACGTAGTGGGAGCTAACGACTTATATAAGCTCTTCATGATTGGTGTGATATTCGAAGGACAATCATGTCCTTAATACGTCAGGTCTTTCGCACTAGTAGTGTTTCCTACGATTTGTATGTAATACTATTTATCTGTAATTAATTTAATGTAATTCAGTTCATAGTAAGACTTACTATTATTTTGATTTAACCCCTACGTACTCTCTAAAATTGTCTAAGTGTTTACGTTTAACTTTAACTTTAAATAATACTTTGTGAAACCAAATCATAGTTCGGACAATATATGTTATGTTAGTTGAACCAGACTTTCAATATAAAACCTCTCGCAGCAAACTAACCCCCATGTGGCGTAGTTGATTAACCATACCGCCCCGTTGGCACTTAAGAATTATTAGTAATTCTTCTAAAATTAATTAACTTATTTTTACTAACTTTTAGCATCACTTTTGGTGGAAATCACTACGTTACAATACCTTCAGCAAACTTGGCTTTATATTAAGAATTTAAAGATGCCCAGAGTTAGTATCGCCAGGCTTTTACCTCTTTATTAAAGTAGTTCAACCATTCCGACTGTTTATTGTCACTTCTGTCTTATATCAACAACATGTTTTAAGATTTTAATTGTTTTCACCAAAATTATTTTCCATTTCTGATTTTCTGACAATTTATTATTTTACCTAAAAATCCCAGCATGTTGTTGCCTTACTTCCCAATATACAATATAATCAAGTCCTTTCTACCCTAAGGTGTAAGGTAGGTATCTTTTATCACCATTCTAATGCAAGCGCAAATTTCGTCCCCTCCTTTTTTTTATTGCTAACTTTTTAGCTACGGCCTGTTTTTGCCTCTTTTCTTTAGCAATGCCTGCCACTTCTTCGTTCCATGTCCTCTTGGGCCTTCACCTTATCCTGTATCATGTTTCTTTAACCTGTTTATTGTCGCTCATTCTACTGATTTCAAACCATGTCAAAACCATTTCAACTGCTGTTTTTATGTTAATTACTGCTTTTATTGCTAATTCTTCTCTAACTTGTATTCTGTTTTTCATTGTATGTATGTATGTCCAGCATTTCAGGCCTGAAGGCCTATGGCTTGAATTGTTTCCTTCCACTTTTTTTTTTGTTTTTAGCACACACTTTCCAGTCCCCAACGTCCAGCGCTTCCAAGTCCTCCTGCACGTCATCCCATCACGTTCTCCTGGGTCTTCCTCTCCTGTTATTACCTGCTAACTGTTGATGGAACATCTGCTCCTCTCTTAGGCCCACTACGTGATCCAACCACCTCAATCTATTGCGCTCTGCAAGGTTCACTATACTTGGTTCTCTATGTAGATTGTCCGAAATCCAGTATAAACATACAAAAATTAATGAGTGCAACAAGGAAGACATAAACAATATGGGAGCACAACAAAGATAGAATGAAATCATGGCTAGGTAAATTTTTAAACTAAAGATCTCTCGCCAATAATAAACAATATCTATGACAGATGTTTACGCTTGCTTGCTTGTGCTTATGCATAGCTCTTTTATCTCCTCCCTGTTTTTCATTGTGTTTGTTAATATTCAGCTCTCGCTACCGTAATTTAAAATTGGTCTAATTACTGTGTTATACACGTCCATTTTTGTATTCCTCCTTATTTCTTTCTTTTCTATATCTATTTAAACTATGGTACAATCTTGTGGCATTTCTGAACCTTTCACTTATTTCGTCTACGATATTTCATTCTCTTTCGAGAAGTACTCCTGGATACTTAAATAATTACGACCTTAAAAGTTCACAGATTATTTTTAGCAATATTATTCCTTATTCTTGGTTTTCTGACAGTTTATTCTTTATCCTACACAAAAATATTAGATGATCTTATTGTTTTATTCAAAAATAGACAATTTATTTTCATTTAGGTTAACAATCTTACTTACCCATGATTCATTTAAAAAGTAAGAAGAAGATGAGAAAAAATACTTCAACAATGCTTTATATTGACGTTTTAAACATTCACAGCTTCTTTCAAAAAACTGCACTAAGTTTAAAACCGGTGGTTATTAAAGGAAGTAAAGTATAATTTTACGAGACATTTGAAGCGTATCGCTTCGTTCGTGATATAATGCGGCTTTAAAATATTAAGAGGTATTACACGAAGAGCATCTAGATAAAAATTTAATATGTATTCCTTAATAAATTTGAAGTTACTCTTATTTCTTCGTTCACGATTTAAAACTTCGTTTTTCGTCCCTATTTATCGGTTATAAACGTGTGTACGAGGCAAAAGAAAAGCTTCCTCTACTTCTTACATCGAAAAACTGACCCTTGTCCATTCGGATTTTTCAGCCTCAAATACATTGATTTTGACGTTTCCTAGAGCATCGGTTTTTGTAGCTTTAGAAGCCGGTCGGGACCTAAAATTGATAGCGTGCATCTAGTAACGTCATGCAGGAACGTGGTAGAGTTTAAAGTTTAGCGCTTACTTTTAAACAAATATTTAACTGTCTAAAATGCAGCTTATCTCAGCATTTCGAGTCTAAATTGGCGTGTTTGTTTTGCCAACGTGACGCTTGTATGTTGCACTTGGTGCAAAACAGATTGGAGTTTGCATGAATGTAAAATCAATATCGTTATTCTAGTAGGCACATTAGGGTTTAAAATAAGCAGGGTGTGTATTCAAGTATACGAGATACACATGCATTATGTAAGCTTCACGTCGTCGTTGCACGCGTAGTCCTAGTTCTATTCCACGCCATTAGCATGCCTTTGAAAAGCGAAAAGGTGGATAAATCTATAAGAGCAGAGTGCTCCTCTGGGGTTTGTTATGGCTCGCATATTATTTAGGACTTCCAAAGTACCTCAACATAATAAAGTTCCTTGGGATTTTAAGCTTAATCTTACAGAACGACCTTAAAATACAACCAAGATGTTTCAGTCTCGTTTTTCTTATATTCGAGCTAACAGAATCGACTTTTTGAGACTTTCGTTAGATAAGAATTATATTTGTTTTAGCGCAGTAAGAAGCTCCTTAAGAAACCTTATTCCCCGAAAGAAGAAAATAAGAAACCTACAACGGGCTATTTGTTCAAGAGTTGAAGAGTTCTACCCTCACATGCAGCCGTTGTCTGCCGTATGTCAGTCAACGTCAGTTCAAATAACTTAAAATTAGTTTCGAGTTAACCACTTTCTGTCATGTATGTAAAATTTTACTTGAATTGCTGACACTGCCAACATGTAAGCAAATTACCGTGATTATTATAACAGCCGTTTCAGTCATTTCGTTATTGGACACAATCCCAGATTTAATTTTTATAAATTTTAAAGTTAGGCAAGTTTATGAAATATTTGTACTTCAATTAACTATATTCTGGCAATTTTGCCTTATGGGGGTTGTATTAACATTTTTTGTTAGGATATTTCAGCATCAGTTGCTGAAACTGATCAAATGAAACTTAATTGAACCACTACAATTTATCTTCACAGAAAAACAGAACAGCTTAGAAGAGTAACCAAACTGATTAAAATAAAAGAGTTTTTCATAAACTCAGTATTGAATAACTACAGTCACATTATTGTTAATTCTATTTGGAAAAAAACGCTTGCATAAAAATTACATCCAACAACATACTTATATAAATATTTTATGACGGAAAGAATACTTGAAGCGTATAAAACTGAATATCCATAACGTTATTACACCAAAATAACCGAAATAAAATGTTCTGTGTTAATAATAAACAATTCAGTACAAATGCATTTAATTAAATGTATTGTCAACAATACAACAAAGGGCAGACATGAAATATTTCATTTACCAGCATGAGTTTATCCAAAAGGGTTAATTAAACGTAGTTTCAACAGTGCTTTCATTATTTCAAATTAAATTATAACCAGCATTTAAAAACAATTTGTGTATTAACATGCCAAATACTTTATGATTTTTACAGATCTATAATTTGATTAATGTTAAAATTATATAGGTTTGCTACCTTCTTTAATACCTTTTGCATTGTTACGAATACGTGAGCAGCTCTTTGAGAAGCATCTGGTGATGCTGGCTCACACTTCTAGAACCATCTGGAATCGCCATGTCGCATTTAAGCGAATGGCGGTGTCGTGGTATGAATGAACGAAATATCCAGGTCAATACAATTGTTTTAGTGATTAATTAGTTCTAAATTAGCTTGTTGTTCTTGTTGTAGTTTAAACAGACAGTATAGAGTTTAATAGTAACGAACCGTTACACATTACAACATATAAAATTAAATTCTTTCAAGTACAATGTCAAAATGAAGCTTTAAACTTCTGAAATTTAAAATCGTCATTTAGTTAATATATCGTGGGATTAAAAAATATCTAGTTAAAAGTATTTGACTATATTTGTTTATAAATTCAATTCAGTGGTTGATTGAGTCTAAAATAATCAAAGACGTGACTAACACCAACCACCACGAATCCCAACAGTTTCTCCAATAAATTTATTACAATTACAGTTTGCTTATACAAATTCCCAAAATTATCAAATAGCCAACCCTCACTATTTATTTATTTCTCTACTTTCTAAGTATATAATTAAAGAAACTTTGAAATGTCCGCATACCTATTTCCTAATTTAGTGGTTTCATAAAATAGTTACTTTACAAACAATTGAAGATAATCACATAATTTCCCAAACAAACGAAACCTAGAAAACGTCGTTGAAGATTTGTAGAAACGATTTTGTAGTACAACTTGTCGATAAGAAAACGATCTTGAAGTCGCATAAACTCTGGATAGTACAAGAGGACAAACGAAAGCCAACCTCGTCAAATTACCACTTGGCAATTGAACCCTTGCTCCAATAACACCAGATCAAAGCACTGTCTTAGCACTTCAATTGACGTTTGCTCAGAATATATTTTGGTTAAATACTCGAATACTGCGACTTGAAATATGACATGCTATCCCTACTTCTTTAGAAAAAATTATTATTATGTTATTTTTACGGATGCACATTCAGTTCTCACCAAAGTTTTTTAATTTTATGTATATTTATAATTGTTGTTTGAAACGATTTGGTCCTTTGAGTAGAACGTGTGGAACACCAAATAACTAAAATTATAACAAGTAAAATATGAGTAGGTTATTTTATTTATAAGTTACAAAGATGACTTAATTTCTTTCTACAAAAGGAAATCGCTGCCTTTCGCCCTTTTGAACGTTTTATTATTTTATAGTGTGCTTATACATAATTGAAAGGATGTTAAAGGCTTTGTTGTAAGATTAATGAAATGAATGTCCAAAAGACATTGTTCGGTATAATTTGAAGCCAATTTAGCCATTATGTCGTCCTCCGTCATTATCTACTCATTAAATTTCATGAATGGCGTTATTTAACTAACAAATGAGATTGTGTGTTAATATTCACTAACAGGACAGTGTTGTTTATTCGATTACATAATTATTAAAAACCGATTTGTTTTGTAAATACCTATTTGCATTTAAGTGAACCGCGAATGTTAATTTTAATGAACACGCAACGCAGATGTCCAATATGCAAACAGCACTGACAGAATAATGATTATTGCATTAATATAGTGGCTGGCTATTTATTTACCGTAAACAAGAGACGAGTAACAGTCAATAAATCGTTGAGAAGTAAAAAAATTGCTTAAATAATATTTTAAAAGGGTGCGAAACAAACAGTCCGTATTTTCAGTAAACAGAGCCTTTGAAATGAGTGCAAAAAGTGACGCCATAGGCGTGGAAACTGGCTGAGGGCATTTGTCAAGAGAAAGAAACGAAACCGGCAAGTAATGTCACGAAATTAATTAATTAAGAGTAGCAAATGGATGCGCAGTGGTTAACGCAGGAGTAAGAAGAACTGTAGCGGTAAATTAGAAATAAACTTTTAATGCTCGTAATTTCAGTTCCAAATGAAGAGTAATCGTCGGGTACAGTGCTGTTCTTCAACATGGAACTCCTCTGCTAACCAAATGGAACAAAACAAAACATGAAATGACGAAAATATATGAATATGAGAATGTTAAGGCGTTTGTAACAGAATTTCAACAACAAAACTTCATATTTTGCTAACTTTCAACAAGCACCTTTCATACTAACATGCATAAAAATAAGAACGCTTAAATTGTGTTAATTAACTACATTATAAAACTATAAAGCCTTTTTGCCGTTTTAAAATAAAAATAAAACACTTAGGGCCATATTCATAAACAGTATTTAAAGTTAGTAGGGGTTTAGTAGCTACTAAACCAATATAATTAATATATGTTGCTATAGCAATTAGTAACATCTAACTTTAAACACTCTTTATGAATATGGCTCTTAATATTTATTTGACATTTAAACCACAATACCGAAATTTTAGCTGTTGATACATCACTTTAAGCTTCATTTGTATGGCACAGGAATGAACATCTGTGCTAATTGATATTAAAATACCACAAAAGTATGCATTCAAACATTTTAAATGAAGCTTTAGTTACCAAAAGCTACAGCAAAGTTGCCGAAGCTCCGAGGTTTTCTAAATTTAATAATTACAAAATTTCATACATTTATCTTTGTGTTTAAATCTATAAACTAATAAAAGTACAATGATACGATCTTCACGTGCGTTTAGTGATAATGGAATAACAATATACATCACTCTGTATCAATACAACTAAAAATAAATTAACAATACAAAGCGATCTGTATCCATATAGAATGGAAAACAGAAATTTTAATGTTCAACCTAAACACTATTCTATACATAATAAATAGCTTTGTATTTGTATTGTTGGTACATCCAGGTATCTTGTGTAAGAGTTTAATGTTTTCAAAATAACATTAAATTTATGATTATTGATTAATGTTCTGAAACGCAGACAACTTTTTTAAAGTATTGCTTAAAAACTCTAAATGTTCTTCAAAAAAATTATTATTCCTTTGAACCATTCAGCTTAATGTTGCCAACCGTTAAGTAAATCGAGGGTTATTATCTGATAGGACCAATTTACTAAAAAGTGGCGTTCTAAGCCACCAATTTTCAATGGCCTTATTTGATATTAGCAACCTTAGTGAAACGATGGATTAATAAATAAAGTAAGAACTTTTGTGTAAGAAGATTTAAATAAATAGTTGGTAATTATTAGTGTATATGTTTAGATTAATTACAAAAGGGGACGTTTTCCATTAGGATTTAAAGCCTCGGTCCCTAAAATACCTTTGTTGCTGTTGTTTTAGTAAAATGAATAAATTAACTAAGAATATTCAGATATTTTAAACGCGTTTTTCCAGTTATTATAAGTTCTGCGTTTAGTTGTTTTATACGAAAATGGATTAAGCAGTTTATTTAAAGTCATCTGGGTATTCCTTTTGTATATCCACCCACCGGTTAAAATCTCAGGTAATTTTGTGGCCGCGTTGGAGAACAAAATCGAAACTTTGAGAACTGGATCCTCCTAATGAGTATTTTAGAGATATATTGCTCTAGGGGAAAGAATTTAGCTCCGTAATTAAAAACATCTTAATGGGAAGATATAAAAGAAAATTTCCTGGCAATTACTGTCTGCTTCTTTTGTTCCACAAATGAAAATTGTGGACACACTTTTTTCGTTCAGTAAACCCTCGGAAACACTTTAAGTAAAAAATAATTCCTATACTACTAACAAAAGGGGATAAGAAATAATTAATAAGAAACCGTTAGAAAAATAAAAGTCATTTTTTATCGGCACATCTATTAAAGGTTTCGTTGTTGGGAAAATTATCGGAGACTGATGATTTCAGTCGAATAACGATTTCTGATATATTGCGATGCGATGCGATGCGAAAATTGTAGCGAAGGTTCTAGCCGTATAATTAGATAAATAGGGGTGTTCTAAAGATAGTTATTTAAATACTGAACGTACACACTGCCTATATTCTTACTAACCTGGTGCAAAAAGCCAGCTCAAAACTGAATTTCATGTTAAATTATACGTAAATTCAGGGCGTTTTTGTAAAAAGGATTTATCACGGAAGAATAAACAAAATGAAAACCTATAGTTTTACAGAGTGTAAGGCGACTATTTATATCAAATTAGCAGAAAATGATTCGTAGCAGTTTTCGGGTTTTGCTCTTATACAATATTTTCCAGTATAAAGTTCAAGAAAATTTAGCTGAATAACGATACTTAAAGAATTTATATTTTAAATTTTAATCTTACTTTGACATGCCTGTTCAGAGAAAGCAAAGTGGCCGATTACGTGGGCGGATGGATTATTTTTATGAGAATTTTGTCTTAATCTTACGAAGGGGATGTTCTACCGGAAAATAATTACCAACATTTTCCCTCTAATTAAATTACGTTAAAATAAACAAAATGAAATTCGTTTCCAAGACGTAGTACATTAGGTATTACATATGTAGAGCGTTCAAAATGTAAAATGCCGTCAAAATCGTTTTTTCAATATTTTTCTGCTGCCAAATCTCTACGATGGGTATTGTTAATACAGCAGGAAATCACAATAGCCAAGCTCTGTATGCCTGCTTTTATTGAAGGCATTGAATATGAAGTGAGTTCTATTTTTTTTTATGTAATATAACGTAATGAATTTTAATTCTGGAGGCAAAACACATAACAAAAATTGATTGTTCGGCTTTACCGTCGCTCGTGTCGGGTGTGTATTATTAATATACCAGCAACGCTTTTTCCTACGGTCGAACAAAAAACTAGGTAAATGTGGAATGGAAATTTTCACGTGCTCGAAATTTAATGAGTCATGAAAATAAATGTGTTCGTCTACACAAAAAGAAGATTTCAATAAAGGAACGAAAGGCTTTAGTTTTATTTTTTGCTGCGAACACAAACACAACTACAATTCAACAGGAGTTACAGAAATGTTTTTTCGAACCTTTCTGTTTATATTTCATTGTTAAATAAAGTACATTTATTTTAGCACAAAAAAGAAACCCGTATGAAACGAATAAATATGAAAGAAAGAAAAGGAAATAACGCTTTTGTAGAATAAGAAAACTATTAGTAAGACTCGGAAGAAAAGACAGCTGTATTGCAAAGACCAACACGGCATGAAAGCTATCACCACATAATTAAAAAACAACCAAAAGCATACAAACAAAATAAGATAAGTCTCCTGTTTATTTATTATTATAAAACATATTTTTGCTAATAAATATGTATAAAAACTTTCATAAAAGGTTATGCGAGCTTTTATTAAAGCAAAGCTGAAAACAGAAAAGCCGCGCATCGCATACCAGAACTTCAGTACTTTAATACAATATAACAAAGTAAACTTTAAATCATTTCCTTGTAACGTTTCCTGACAGTCAACCCAACTTCGTTTGATCTTTGAGTTAACATAATCCGTAAGTATCGTTCTGAATATAGAATCAAAGATTATTAATTGGAGTTAGGTTTCAACGAAAGGGATGGTCCCTTACACGCCCTTAACAAGGATTATTCCGTGTAGCTACACATATTGGGTATGCCGAGATAATCAAGGAAATTACCTTAGGCTATTTTGTTCATTGATACGCATCCAATAGGCTCCGGAAAAGTGCAACAAAGTTACGAGATAGCGTTGTACAGTATGAATCTCACGTACTACCTAAGGGCGATTGTACTAAACTAGGCAGGTATCTTGATAAAGCTGCCCTTACCCAGAATTTCGCAGCAGTGGCTGTTAAACAAAGTCTTGTGTTAAGCTTGGGCCAGGATATTTGCGACACGGTAATAACAAGAGACAGTTCCCAAGTCCCTTATACAGAAATAAAGTTATCTTCGAGCGGTTGTTTCAGAACCTGCTTGAGGTGGGTTGAAAGCAGGCCATTAATATAAGATGGAGGTTGCATTCTAAAGGAGAGAAAGTTGTTTTCTATACACGTTTTGTTTTAGCCAAGGAACGGAAACAAATCAATTGATTTCTTTCCATGAATGAATTTTAATAACCGCTTTCAATTTATTTGACTAAACTAATTTGATGTAACGCGCCCTAATATTAAAAATAAGTAAAAAATAATGAATGTAATATTTAGTAACTTGCAATTACTTTACCAACGACAAATAATGGACTTTAGAAAGATAGGCCTCCACTAGTAGGTTATTTCGTAATTGAAACGTCAATGAGAAACTTGAAAAGAATTAGAGCGAACAATACGATAAGACAGAAACAACAATAAAGTAGCGAGAGAAAACAAAGGTCGTTTAGCGTAAAACATAAACTAAATGAATATAAAACTAGACTACATTTAGTAGAAATGTCAGGCTATAACCTTACATAATTGCATCACTGAAGCTTAAACGAAAAAAAAAAAAAACAGTAACAAACAGTCTACATTGTCGCGGATCCCAAATTTATAATATGAAAGCAGAGCTTGAAAGGCAAAAAATAAAAACAAAGAGTGGAGAGTGTTGTTAATAAAACTAATGAAAATAATATCAAGTAAACGTGACATTCACTTTTACTATGTCAAGCTATTTTTAACACGGCGTTTTTAACAGAATTTAATTAATTAGTTAGTTTTCGTGTTTACTGTTATTTTTTTTTGTCCTTGTGGTATTGGCAGTTGGCAGTTGATCCGCTGGTTGGTCCAACAATGCTAATATTTGGCTTTTATTTTTAATATCTCTTTGGGGTTGCCTTGAACTCCTTTTTTTTGTTTTGGATGTGCTTCCGGTTCCCTTGGAGAAAAACAATATTGTAAAAATAATAATAATAATGCAACTGATCGCATTTAAAAAACGCTCTCTCGCAAATGCACTAATTAAAAAATATGAATAAATGCTTGCCATTAAGGCGCTTGCTCGCGTGTGTGTGTTAATAGAATAAATTAAAAAAAAAAACGCAAGAAGAACGCTCGCTCCATAGTGATTTGGAATCGCTGTAAACCCAAGTGCACGACCTCGACAACATTCGCAGAACTAGCTGCTTCAATATTTAATCAGGGTAAGTCAAGGCAACTAATTTTCAAAATTCATTCGATCAAAATTTATATTCGTTACGCGAACGCGAACAGTAAGAAAACCTCGTAGTTTGTTATTTTCGACAAGCATATTACATATTAACATATAATACCAATAAGAATGCGGAAAATTTCATAGTCAACCGGTTATACGAGTATAAAGCGTCCAAGTTTTGTAATTAATACGAAACTTGACATTATTTGTCTCACACATAAACTAAAATCGTAAATCGAGCTTTTCTTACTGCAAATTATAGCAAAGATGGGTCAAAAGCTCCTGGGGTTGGCAAATTAGATCTTTGATAATTATAAAACCTCATACAGACGTCGGTACTTAAATCTACCAACTAGTAAAATCATTTAAAAACATGTAATAAAAATAAGACTGCTGAAATTTTTCTATTTAACTACATTCTAAAACTATCAAGCTTTTAGCAATTATTGTTGTACGAGATTAATATAAAACTTGACTTTGTGTCACATATGTATAAACATAATGTCGCAAATTATATCAATCAGGCAAAATTAATTTTTCATGCTCCCCCCTGCGAGAGTGTTACTTTCGTAGCATGGTAGCGCGAGCGAAAGCGAAAATAAATAGTACGGTATTGTTACCATAGTAACGTTGACAACAACGCACCTTATTAACCACTGAATCATTTTATTTTATTATAATTTCATCTTTTACGGTGGTTAAATGTCGAGGGGAGCATGAAAAATTTAATACATTACACGCTGCGAAAGCCCTTTAGGTGCTCGGAGTTTTTGTAATGTAAATAACTATTTTTAGACCAGGAAAAAATAGAAAACCTTTTGTTAATCGATATTAAAACAATACAAAGTTGTATACATATATTATGTATTGAAAAAAATTAAATCAAGCTATGTATTACAACAACGATGAGGCAAAAGCTTCCGGGTTTTATAAATGTAACCTTTAATAAATAAAAAATTTCGTACAGGCAGACCTCTGTGTTTAAATTTATAAACTTATAAAATTATCGAAAAATAAGATTTAAGTATTTATATCGATGTTTAGTGAAAAAGGAATACTAAACTAATACTGTGTTAACAATATACAAGAATCTGTATCCATATAAAATGCAAGGTGAAAATTTTAAAGCTCATTTAGATTTACTGTAACAATTTTCTTGTGCTTTACGGTTGACAAGCAGGTTACCATAAAAATAGATTTTAATATTTAACCAGATCAGCAGGAGATTTAACGAAACAATAATAATATTCTTAACCTAAAAATGCAATTAAAAATACAAAGAAATCTGTTTCCGTATATAAACATTAGCATGCTATAAACCTTACATAATTGCATCACTAAAGCTTAAACTTAGCAAATATCTTGCAAGAGGCACTAAGTGCAATAGAGGGCTGGCTGGCAAAATGGAAAATTAAGGTCAATGAGACGAGGTCCACTCACATAACGTTTACAACAAGACGATCACAATGCCCATCTTCATACCGCAAGCAGACGAAGCTAGATACTTGGGCCTTCATATGGACAGAAGATTAACATTGAAGTCACATATATTAAAAAAACGTAGAGAAATGGACATCAGACTTAAAAAAATGTATTGGCTTGTAGGAAGAAATTGTCAACTTCCAATAGAAAATAAATTATTGGTGTATAATAAAACCATCATACGACCTATGGTTGTGAACTATGGGGTTGCGCCAGCTACTCAAATATTGACATAATACAGCGCTTTCAGTCAAAGACACTGAGAAGTATATTCAATGCTCCCTGGTACGTTTCAAACCGTATACTTCACTCCGACTCCAACATACAATATGTGCGGGACATAATCAGGCAAAGGGCTATAAACCACCATGCTCGACTAGTAGGACATGCTAATAATGTAATTACACCGCTAACGCAGCAACCAACGATGAGACGACTAAAACGCAAGTGGCCATGGGACCTGACAGGATAAAGAAAGCAGCTACATCATCCCCCCAACCTTAAAATGGAGGATAACGAGACCGCACCGCTGGGTGCTCCTCTCTTCAAGTCTTTCACAAAACGCCATACAATTAGCTCATAGAATTTATTGTAATTAATTCTGATTGCTAATGTCTATGAATTCAATAATAATAAAAAAAAAGTAAATGTTTATTCAGATCTACTGTGTAAAGATATTTTTAAAAGAGTATTACAGAAGTTATAGGTTTTGGTGAAGACGTTTGATTATTTTACAATGTAAGGGGTAGGAAAGATTATTTGTATAAGAAATGTGCATTCGTTGGTATTTAAGCAATGTATTTAAGTAAAGTTTTTCTACGCTTGTGTGGGATATATGGAGTGCCATAGCAATCTCCCGTACTGATTGGGATGGATTTTGATCGACGGTGGCTTTGATAACGCTCAAATTAATCTCGGTCGGAACGTCTCTTTGGCTTCAAAATTTCCAGAACCACTTTTGGCATACACCTTCTGCTAAGGCATCATCTCCGTGTACACGGCGTATTTTTTTGTGTCTCCGCAGCACGTTTGCACTTTTTGAAATAATATGTAAAGCAAAATATGTCAAAAATGCTCGTTACTTGCTTCCATTTTGACAAATACGCAGTACATAGAATACGGACGTTAGACTCACTTATATTCACAGAAACGGTAAGGTAAACATCACCTTTTACATATGTATTTGAGTTGTGAAATCGCGCGGAAAACAGAACTAGAGATAGTCGTGACAAACTTTCGCCCAGGGGTAAACCAAATGGACTTATTTGCCATCCTAATATGTTAGCACCATCTGCAAATATATTATTAATAAAGCAAACCGCAATATTGTTCTAAATTGTTATTATTTTATTTTTGGTATTTTTTTATATTTTTAATTAAATCTGATAAGAAATATAAACAATGCTACGCGAGATATATTAACAGTCGAAGATAACCGGATTAGAACTTGGGAATATACTTAAATCAAGAAAATTCACCAAAAAACGAAAAGCTAAACTCTATGACACATTTGTCTTACCAGTATTCCTACGGCCTTGAAACCTATGTAATCAGTAAAAGAATAACCAATAAAATAGCAATAGTCCAAAGAACTATGGAACGGCAAATGTTGGGTATAACTCTCCGGGAAAGAAAGAGAAACGAATGGATCAATTAAAATGGATATGTAGCAACAAGAACAGACGATAGATGCTACAGTTGAGACAAAGAACGTGACTAAGCGTAAAAGGAAGACCTAAAGTGAGATGTTCGGATGATATTAGAAAAGTAGTAGGCAGACAATGCTTTGGATTAGCAAGAAATAGAGAAACGCATTGGGGAGGACTATGTCCAAGATTGTACCAATTAAATAAAAGAAACTGTTTCCCATTTACCTATGCCTATGTTTATGTACCAAAATTTAATTCGTAAAAATTATGTGGTAATCTCAAAAGAGTCAACAACACGTTCCTGTCAGAACCACAAAATCAATACCTTATATTTAATACAGCAACGTAAGTCATCCCTAAAAATTTCCAGAAAGAAGTAAAGCAAGCTTTCTGAGATAATACCGCAAGTAAATAAACGCGCACCTTCTACCTTATAACTAACAGTATAATATCCCTGCAATTTTCCACACCTGAAAAGGCAGAATAAGAAAAATACGAGCAACGCTATGAATTCCCAGTGCCTTCATATGAATATTTTCTAATATTATGTATCACGCACATAATTTTCTTTATTTTAGGTAATATTCTAGAGATTTTTCACTACAAAAGCTCTTAGGTTATCGTCAAAGCAGTCGCTTAGAAAAATGCGAACCTTTCTTTTGTAATTTTTGTACAAGGAAGGTAAAGAAGTTTAAATGACTAGTAAAACGCCTTTATCGTACAGTTATTGTTATTATTATGGTTCACCTGTTGAAATCTGAGAAAGCATTTTAACGATGAAAAACAAAGGAACTGTTAAAATATGCTGCAGATCTCTGAGAATTTCGAAATGTCGCGTCGGAATTAACATTTCCTACTACAAGACAACCCGAAACCACTATACAGAATGTAGTTCCTACACCTTAATGGTAAATATCTTTGTTATAAAATCCCTGTGATAAACACATGATAAAAGCTACCAAGAGCTTTTATTATGGCATCATTATTTTTGATAATACTGTCTTCCAGACAAATTAATCTGTGTTTTAAGAGGTTTTGTTGTTTTCACGAGTTTAGTCACCGAGAAGCAAGCTAAAAAATAGACACATTTTTTTTAATTGAACAGTTTCGATTGTTAGCATCCTGTATAACAGGATGGGCATTTCAACCACCAATGTTTTATTTCCAGCTGGGATTCCGATTTGTGCTTTTATCACCAAGCTGTCTAATGATACTATGCAGAACCTTCGATTTCTAGAAAAATCGTGCCTCTTTTAATACATTTTAGCTAGCACAGTAATCTCTACATTTAGATCTACCCCTGTGTAAGAAAATAATGCAATAATTTCTACATGGTTATTTTTATCAAGGAATTTCTATGTAACAACTTTAAAAAATTAGCTAAAACTTCAGGAAAGTTTAACGAAAACGCAAGAAAGGGATTTTTTGAAGTTATCCTTAAGCTCCTTATCAGAATTTTGCTTGTAAGTTTACCAGTGATTGTGTAGGTTTGTTCTAGAATTGTGCTAGTTCAGGTATCAAAGGACGCCTGATTAACATGTTCTCCGTATACGCGAAAGCGAAAACCGAGGTAATTTCACCCATATTGTTGCTGTTTCGTATACCCTTTTGAAGTCTTAATTATTAATTACTTCAGCTAGAATTAATCGTTTTACGAATAACAAACCAAAATGCACAAATTCTAAATTTTAATCCTTGACAATCGTTTGATGTATCTTCGTTTATTTAACTTTAATTTTATGAATTTCATAATTCCAAGCGACAGTAACTAGAACTACTGTTTGGAAACTGAAACTGTTTCTAAAATAGGCGAGTTAAAATTACACGGCAAGGGATAATATTACCAAACTCATCATTCAGTTTAAATTAGCATTACTACGCATAAAGGTGAATAATACGTTAAGGATAATGACCTTACTAAACTGAGGCTGATTTTCCGTTGTTTTCTCTCAGAAAGGTCGTTTCCTGTAAATTGAAATTACAAAGGTATTGGCTTAAACAACATAGCATCTAAAGTCTTTTCTTGGCAAAAAAAGATCCAAGTATATAAAGAACGTAGAAATCCTCAAATACTGCGTGTAAACGGAGTCAGTGATGTAAGAAATATCGCCGAGATGTGAGGAAAATGCGCAAAGGCGAAAACAAAACAAAAACCGATAATAACCCTACATCTAAAATCACCCGAGGGATGTAAGAAATGTCACAATTAGTGTGTGCGGCGTTAAAATCACTATACGTGGACGGAAATGTACTAAATAACATCGCGAAGATAATGGGTACATTTGATGTTGAACACACTCACAGAGAAATTCGTTTTTCCGGGAAGGAATGTATCTGATTCATCTAGGAAAGTGCAGGGCGTATTTATACGTTTAATTTTTCTACCCTAAACCTGCTTTATTACTTGTCGTTTGTATACTACGTTTGTCCAGACAAAACCAATTAAGCTCAAAAATAATGAAAGTGGTAAACAATTTTCGGTCTCATTTGATCATCTGTTGACAAGAAAATATACAAAGCGAGATTAACTACCTGTTGTATACGGTGTATCCATACAAAACGCCAAATTTTAGGTTGAAATTACTACTTTTCAGATTTTGTAGTCTTTCAATCTTCAGTGATTTTTTATGGTAAGAGGAAAATTAAATACTATAGCGCACATTTTCCCATTTGAAAACTATCTGCATGACCCGTGAAACAAATACCTACATTTTTTCTTCTTAAAAAAGTGGTTAAAAGTTAAAAACTATAAAACATGTGTTATACTTTGATTTCAAATTGTTTTTCTATTACCTGCCACCTTTATTAAAGTTTAACAAGCTAATCTACAGGGTGACATTGAAAAAACTGCCATGCATAGTACCACGCGATAGAGGACCATAAAATAATAAAAAAAGTTCTTATACGCTAATGTCCGATCGCCTTTTGTTTTCAAGATACAGGATGTTAAAAGTTTGTTAGAAAATTTAATTTTTTTTAAAAAAACTACAATGCATAGTACCACGCGATAGAGGACCATAAAATAATAAAAAAAGTTCTTATACGCTAATGTCCGATCGCCTTTTGTTTTCAAGATACAGGATGTTAAAGGTTTGTTAGAAAATTTAAACTTTTAACATCTTGTATCTTGAAAACAAAAGGCGATCGGACATTAGCGTATAAGAATTTTTTTTATTATTTTATGGTCCTCTATCGCGTGGTACTATGCATTGTAGTTATTAAAAAAAAATTAAATTTTCTAACAAACTTTTAACATCCTGTATCTTGAAAACAAGAGGCGATCGGACATTAGCGTATAAGAACTTTTTTTATTATTTTATGGTCCTCTATCGCGTGGTACTATGCATGGCAGTTTTTTCAATGTCACCCTGTATATAATTTCAAACAAGGAAGTTATATAGCATAGCTTTGAAAACATTTTCCTAAAACACGTTGTTTTTCAGCATCCTAAAGCAAAAGCTGTGGAAAACCAAACCAATGTGACAACGTTTCAAGAAAATTTCGATAAATTTGACTAAGACTGGAAAATTCCCTGAAAACTAAAGCTTTTCACTAAGTGACTTAATCAAAATGATGAGGCATTTTACGTTTTTACCATTGCAAAGGCAACCTTGCTAATACGTAGTTAGATGGAGAGCGTAATCATTGGCGAAATATCGCGTACAACGTACAGGCAATAGGACGAACTAATAGGGCAACAAGAAATTTTTAAGGCAGTATGGGTAGTTAATTGCGGAGCAATATAGGAAAATTCGGAGAATGATGGGGCAATATCCAGGAAATGACTTAATAAACACATTCATGCGCACGCTTGTAGCAATATTTGGGGTTAAGACTACAACCCTAACACAAACAATTCGGTGTTTTACTCATTCATTTATTTATTGGGCCAGATTTAGGCTTGCGGATATCAGCGATCGCAAACTAGAAATTAGCGTCAAAGGATTTGCACCTCTGGAAATACTATTTTATCGTGCCAAACATCGCACTGACACGGGATCTTCAGATATTTCTCCGCATTAAAAATATGTAAGCCAAAATCTGTACAATCGATCTGTAGATAAGGTTTAATGTAGCACTATCAGCTAGGTTTGCAAGGAAATAATTTGGTTTCATTTTCTCGGGCATGAATTATTTTTTATTTATGATGTTTTGGATGTATTAGAAATATTCATTTTTACCTTACTAGCACTACTACTACTTCTAGTAGCCAACAAAAAGGTATGGAGATATGGATTGGATATGGAACTAAAAGAAATCATCTGAATTATAACCGACCTCTCTAAATAAGCACCAGATATTACTGACTTTTTTTTTAATATTCGAAAACTACGAAAATATAGACGGTGAGTCAAAAGTTCGTGCAAATTTTGAGTGTTACTTGTTGTGTAATATTTTGTTTTCCTTTTGACGTGTAGGGTTATGACATTTGGCGGATAACTAAGAACAAACTTCGGGAGCTGGATGGAATTGAACTTCTCCCGTATCCTGTCCCCTCACCAAACTTCTTTCCGATTTCCACTTGTCCCAGTCCCAGGCGGGTAGTGGGTTTGCAAATTTAAACGAAATGGAAGCTGAGGTCAGGAATTTTTTGATTTAAAACTTATAAGGAGCAGTATAATGTCGGAAATGGCAATATGGCAGAACGGTGGGTTGACACCATAGAACATTATGATTTATATTTCGAAAATTAAAGTTGGCTTAATTTGTCTGTCTATCGGTAACCTCTTTTACCTTTCGATCTCGAGGCTAGTGCATTAACTTACACTATGTGGTGTTTACGGGTGCAATGTACAATCCGGTTCGACATTGCGAGATACGTAATTGGTACGCCGCGCCGTTTGATCCTACATACTGTACCATGTGTATATTGTAAGTCTATGTATGTGTAGAACCTTGTTACTTTAAGTCTTACACCCTTATTCAGGGCTGTATACCGACTTCTGGACTGCAGGAAAATCCTGCCCATCGGGAGATTCGAACCACTAATGTAACGCTAGCCTGAAGCTCTACCACTGCGCCACCAATTTTAGTTTGTATTTCTTTAAAATTTGTTTAATAAATCATACTCTGTCAATATACTTCAAAATATTTCTATAAAAATGTAGGGCAATATTAGTGGTTCAGGCGACAATGAATGTACAGAAAAAAAATTATTAACGCTTCATACAATTTTGAAAACTGAAATTTAGGAATTACGAAAGATGAAACTGAACGATAACAATGCGGTAACTTTTTCAAATAAAATCAACATTGAAGAATTACTGGATTCACAGAAAATGATCGATAGTACTATAGAAAAAGTTCTTCGTGCTGGAAATTTAACTTCGAGGTGGAGATCTCTAAAATATCAAAGAAACGAAAGAACCAGGTTCAAGAGAAAAAACCAGACATTAAGCAGATGCAGATCCTTTTCCTATGCCGAATGAAGTATTTCAGTTATTAAATGATAATTGTGAATTTAAAAAGATCCATGCCAGGGGTGGAAATCATTTGGATTCGGCGAAATTTTAAAATCAGGCGACGCGCCTGTAAATCCCTGGAATCCCTAGAGGTGGAAGCATGTCGAGCTATACATTATACAACATGGTAAGACTAGGTTTTTTGATGTAAAATTTATCTGGGTAATAACTATTGAATGCTTATTAATTCATCGGTGTAATAATTCGTTCTCTATTGATCAGCATTAGATACATGGATGCCAGAAAATAAAATTGTTTGAAAAGTTAGAAAATGTAAAATTAATGATTGGTGAAATAAATTTATAAAATGTCGAATTATTGCAAAAATCACGCGAAGAAAAACGGTTTTATTGGGCAGCACAATCGAGAAATTCCCAGCATTCTATATACATACTTGAATCCTTTTGACGAAATATTAAAAAATGCGAACGGTATTTACATTTTTTAGTATCTTAAATAGATTTGATTCTCCTACAAGCAAACATTCTGTAGAAAGCCAATTTAATTGTATAAGTTTGAATTTACCATAGATTCTATGGATAGCAGAAGATGTTGCAAGGATAATTGGAAACATGAAGATTTGTTCTTGTTTTTTATAATAAAGAGATAAAAATTTATATTTCAAGCCTTTTCCAATTGAGGAAAAGGTCGTAATATGAGGGAGCCAGCTCTGGTGAATAAGGGGGAGGGGGTATCTGTTCTATTAATTCAAATCCTTAATCGCGAATTGTGTTCTTAGAAATGGTGATTTGGTGTGCAGACGCATTATCCTGCAAAATGAAGACATCTTTAGCCAACATTCCGACCCTTTTGCCACCATTTTTTTTTTGTAGAAATGTCAATTTGCAGCAAAATATTATTCAGTTGTTTATGTGCTCTTATCCAGATAATTAATCATGAGTACTCCACGATTACCCCAAAAAATTGAGGTAAGAAATTTTCCAGCTGACTTCCGTACACAAAGTTTCTTAAGCCTCGGACAATCAGAATGCTTCCATTCCTTCGCGGTTATTGTTTTGTTTTTGGAACGTATAATGCACCCAAGTTTTAACCAATGACGCAGTTGAACAGGTTAGCAGCTTGTTCAAAACGGACACATTAACCGGTCTGCTCTTAGCTGAAATTTTTTTCACATCCCAATCGTCGTGATGTAGGCGTTCAGGCATTCGTTTCAGCTCAATTCGACGATCTGCTAATATCATGTCGTGGACTGCTACAATTGTTTCGGGGTAAACACATGAATCGGTCTTCTTGGTATCTTTTCATCTTTGAAGAAAAATTTACCTCTTTTGAAATTCCCAATACAATTTTTCTCAGTTGCATATGAAGATTAATCACCAAATGTTTTAACATGTCGTGGGAGATCTACTTACCCCTGACCAGAGATGGGTAAAATGCATTCTAAAATCTATTTAAAATAGAAAATACAAAATGGTTTCTATATATGTATTTAAAATACAAAATACAAAATAGTTTTTTCGATTGTATGTAAAATGCAAAATGGAAAATGGGTATTTCAAATGAAGCAACAAAATAGAAAATATAATTTTTATTTAAATAATTTACAATTTGCTTTTAACAACAATTTTTCGAAATTGTCATCGCTTAATTTCCCTCTTTTGAGTCTCATGACCATACCACCATACGAAAATAGTCTTTCCACTGGTCCTGATGACGGTAAAGGAGTATTATATTTAATGAATACATCTTTAACATATTTATAATTATTTAACATATTTAATTCGGTACTACAGTCTTGCAAATACTGTAATACTTGAAGCTCTACAGTATTTGTCGTCGAAATTTCACCATTACCATCGTCCTCGTCATCAAATAAAAATATTCATCAATATTCTTATTTTCTACAGCAACATCTTTGTTTACAAAAATTGAAATTTCTATTTCTTTTATTAATAACTGTTTAATATAATTTCGCTTTTCCTTTACTGCCCATTTTAGCTTAAAATACTGAACAAATTTCACCACAAGAAACTGATTGTTCTTTACACAGTCTATCACAAAAGGTACCTGCTATCAAGCCAATAGTGACTAAAGAACTAAACACCCGACCATATAAAACAGACAGGAACAAAGCTAAATTTATTAAACTTAGCATGTAAAAGTGGTGGTTATTACAAAAATATAGGAAATTCCTATCCACTTGTACCTTTTATGTATTAGAAAGTTCCCACCCTTGCCCCTTGCTGTTCTTACTTAAAAGTAAAATTTATTTATTTATGAGCTTTGTCTATTGTTGCAGAGGATTAAATATTCAATAGAAAGAAATCTTCTTTAAGCCTTATCTAAAAACTAAATCTTGTTCTATGAATCAGAAAACTGAACTTCCTTCTTAAAATAAATTTGAGGAAAAGACACCTAAACCAATATCTGCAATGTATTTTAAATAGAAAATGTTCTTAACAATCCATTTTAAATGAAAAATGGAAAATACATTTTTAAAATGTATTTAAAATGTAAAATACAAAATGCCATTTTCCATTTTAAATAGCTATTTTAAATAGAATTATTCAAAATAGTTACCCATCTCTGCCCCTGACCCCCTTAAATATGGGAATTTATTCTTTGAAATTTAATTGTATACCAGTTAAATTTCTTTAAGTAAAATTTAAAAAAAGCTACGGTAGTAAGTTTTTGTTTAATCCATTCAAAGAGGGTTAGGCTAACTGGATATTAATACCCTCTCGTACATGCATGCATACAATTGGATAAGTCCTACTATAGTATCCAACCAACATGGGAATTGCGAGGCAGTATTACAAATTGCTAGACAATATAAGGAATTACTGGGTAATATCAGCCAGTCTGTCGAAGCATAGAAGTAATATGGGAAAATATGTGGGCAATACAGCACAATATTTACCGATAGGAGAATATATTGTAAAAAATATAAGAGGGTGGTTTCACACTCAGATTGGGCCTTATAATTATTTTTCTTAATTTAAAACCCATTTTTAGCTTGCACCATTTTTAAGTTCTATGAAAATATTTATACAGTAAATGACAAAATAACTTGACGGCGTTAACGTGTCGTAATAATGTGGAAAACTTCAGGTAAACAAGGGAATAGGTATATACTTTGTATTACAACATGTAAACTTTTACAAACACTCGGAAGACTACTATAAAATGTGTAAATAACAACAAAAAGTTAGCTTGTGAAAGCTAATAAACCAAGATGCCTTTCCTACAAAAGCTTTAAACGTTTTATGTTGCAAAATTAAGCTAGTTAAAAGTTTGTCTATCTTTAAACTTTTCTATTAATTTTAAGATAGAATTCAACACATAACTGCAGCTTTCCTAGGTTCGTGTAATAACGAAGCAGCACGGGTCCCTTATCTACGTAAAATTAATTATAATAGAAACATCGTTTGTACTTGAAAAACGATCAAATTTTTCATTTTTAATTACATGTCATCGACCGATAAATCTAAAAATCGAGACCATTAGTAGAGTATGACAAAACGTGCAGGTTTGCGGTAAATAGTTTATCGTAGGTCTCTCATACGAAGAGTTTGGCAGCGTAGTTGCTGGAACGGCGCCAGGTGATATTCTAGGGGTGATTCCCAGCGCGGCCCACCTCTCACCCACGATAACCCTTCACGTACTAAATCCATCGAGAAGCATATATCGAGCCTCGACAGCACATAGACAAATAAGTGTTTTTGTGGGAATCAATAACGCGGAATCTGGGGTTCTCACCATTTTTTCTCCTTTTCAAGATAGATAAATGCCTCGGGAGGAGAAAGTTATAACCACCAAGTTATTGTACGATATGAAGCAATTTATTACTTGTGATTGGGGGAGCAGACATAAGTCAACCGGTGCGCAACCCCTGCTGAAATGTACAAGAGAACGCATTCAGGGGTAGCTAGTTAAAAGTTTTATAGCGAAGAAGCAGTTTTGAATTCGCAATAATTTAAAAAAGAAAGAAATTCGAATAAATATTTCTTTTCGTAAACTCTGAAACAGGGTTGGAAATAAATTAAACGAAATGCTTAACTTGAATTTTCCTTGGGCGGTTCCAATCTGTTAAGGGAAAAAGGAACGATAAAAATTTTATATTTTAAACAGCACAAAATGTACTCGGCCACATTTAAAGCCCCATCATTTAATATTCATTAAGAAGGGGAATGTTTACAAGGAAAAGTTAAGACAAAAAAGTTGCTTGCACAACTAAACCTAGTTAATAAAATATCTGAGAAATAAATTGAACTACTTTATCGAGAACTAAGCTGTTTGTCGATAGCAGATTTGTCAACGACTGAATCTGGATTCAACAGCAACTTCTCACATTCGAATGCTACTTAACATCTAAATTGAGTGAACGTTTATCTCGTGCAAGTAGATTTTTTAGGCCTCAAAATACAAACATAAAAAATTAAACTATATTGTAATCAACTCAAAATTAAAATACGATTAATTAAGATTTTTTCTTATTTAAACTGAAAAGTAAATTGAAACGATTAAATTAATAGGTAATAAATTTTATAATCTCAATATGAACGTATGGTTATCCTTCACCGAATTAATAAGAAATATTCACAAGCGCATCCGAAAACGTTTACGAAACCTTGATGCCACGAGAGACTACGCTTAATAAAATTTCTCGACATTTTCAGCGTAATATTTCAGCAGCCTCCCTAGTAATTTTGTACAATATCCCAGTACTAGTAGATTTCATTTGTCTGGTTCCCCTATATTACTCACTAGGTGGTTTTTGTATCCATGTATTATCCAGTAATTTGTGCTTGTACTCCAACGATTTCTTCCCAGTTTCACAAACAATTGAGTTTTTTGTTATTTTGTCCTATTTACACAAACATCCTTTTTTTCTACTCTAATGAAACTTTGCTAAGTTGACTCGTATATATTTTTATTAATTTTGGTTACCACAAAAATGGCACGTTCAATGAAAATCCATGATAGTTTCTTCTTCCTTCTTTATGGGAATTTCGACATAGCAAAGGTGAGCGAATTTATTCTAAGCACACAGTAAAAAATAATTTATTCAACTGGCATTAATTTAACAAAATTATGAAAGCAAATGAGTTACGGTAAAAACTTCCGTAATGTAAAATCCGCAACTAGTTGACAAAACGTAATGTTATGCTAATAAAACTAAAAACAACGCATAGAAACCTGATCATAATCCAAACCTATGCACCAACAAGTGACGAACCAGATTAAGAAGTTGAGCAACTTTATTTTACAATAAAAAGAGAAGGGATAACTCGGATCATTGGCGACTTCTACGCGAAGAATGGACATTGTGCAAGCATATGGTCCTGGCACAAGGAATACTAGGGGAAACAGACTTGTCCAATTTTGTGTTGCCCTAATTCTATTTAATATTGCTTGTCCTATAGTTAGGTTGCCGATTTGATTTGGGGTTTGTTGAGTATTATGCTGCCTTTGTTAGCAGTTCATGGAAGCATTCTTTTCGCCTTAGTATTTTACATCTCCTTGCTTAGTTTTCTCTTGCTGTAGTCGCATTACCATTTTGTTCTTGAAGGATCTTGACTTTATAAAACCGTTTTTGGAAGCTTCTACTACTCTTCTCTAGCTTTCTTCTAAACTCCTCGTATGTTTTCGTTTTAGCCCCTACATATAACATCTTCTTTTGATATTGTCCTTTGTGCTTTATAGGCTTCAGTAGACTGCTCATTTCCTTTCCTTAGATAATTTTTGCATTGCTTCCTCTTTTCTTTGACCTCTTTCTTAACTTGATCGTTCCGCTATGCTGTATGCTTTTTTGTTTTATTTGTTCCACATACTTTTGCTGCCAGTTTCTTTCGTACTTCTTCCAATCTTTCTCAGCGCTTTTCATTGTTTTTGCATTCATTTTTATACTTTTGACCAGCTCGTTTCGTAGTCTGTAGACCCTTATCGATTTTTTGTCGGCACTTTCTTTTTGTTTCCTTGTTGTCTGTTGTCGTATTTTGTAAATTTAACTCCAAATAAGAGGGGACCTGCTGGTATACGAAATTAGTGTTAATACAGCACTAGATTGTTTACTGTGCAGTAAAATTAATGTGGAAGATGACGCTCTCCAAAGAACATTCGAGTAAGGCAGGCTTGTTGAAGAACTACAGGCGAAAAATTACGAGGAATTATGCTTTCTTGCATTTAAACCCTTACTAATGTGAGAAGTTTCAAGTTAAATGCAAAACAAACAAATGTTAGCGGCTGATGCAGTTTTGCTGCAAAATATAAATACGTAGAATTTCTCAATGCAATAAAATAAAGCAAATAGGTATTTTCCGCATAATGCTGGCAAACGTACCGCAGTAAGCTTAGTATTAAATTCTCCATAACGCTGATGCTAAAATAAAATAACTACCCTGTAATAGTTAAAGGGGTGGAATACAGCGTCGTAATAATTCGCATATTGGTTTTAGATACACATTATTAATATATACAGTTTGCGATGCTTAAGCGTAAATTCCTGAATATTAGCAACGAATTATTTGCGTTTTTGTTCTAATTTCATGAGCTGCATTATTGCGAAAGAATGCAACGATTCAAGAATAAAGGAAAAATTAAATTTGCCTGAAAAATAAACTTAAAATGCGCCACTTTCGAAAACGAGGAGACCAAATGAAATTTTAATATGAGGTTGTTACCGCATCAAGAGCTTACATTCTGTTAAAATGCTAATTCTGTTTTAATCGGATATTTTACGAAAAACAAACCGAAGGAGTTGTTTTCCTACTCTTGTTTTTAATAATCCTTTACTTAAAGGACACTTAATGCAAAATTCTATCAAGAGAGGATTCTTACATTTCTTTACATTTTAAATTTCTTCAGTTATATATAGGAATACGCGTGTTCTTTTGACAACGCAACATTTTTAAATCTGCCCTCTTAGTCAAAGCATTTCGAAATAACAGAATTGTGAACTAACGCTGGATATTTTACTGAACAGTTTAATCATGAAGACTGTAATCCAAACAAACTTCTTAACAACTGGAATAATCAGCGTCTGGAAGTTCTTCAACATCGAGGAAATTAATTGTTTCAAGGGCCTTCCTCTTTTTAATGAGCAATACAACCTATCTCCATTGATATTCTTCTTTATTGTTGACATTTAAATTAACAGTAATTGAATTTTCTGCCTACAAAACTGTTATAAATTTTAAAAAGGTCAAAGTCTAACTTCCTTATTAACTGATAACAAAAGCACAAACAGTCTGAAAACATTTTGACGAAGCAACCACCTATTTCGGTTTAAAAATCATCCGTTTGTTTTTCCGTAGTTTTTTAAATTGCACCTAACCCACAAGTTTTATTTTCACGTAGCTGAAGAGCACCCTATTGTCTTTAAATTAATTGCCGTGGTTACGCATCTATTCTGATTCGTTTATAAATAGCAAGTTAAACATAGAGTTTTATCTGAATCAAAGAGAATTGTTTGTATTTGCAGGGTTCGTTTCATAAAAGACGTTTAAGAGACAAATGTTTAGGTGTAATCGGGGAATATACTGCACAAAATTTATTATCTATAATACCTCTATTGCTGCAGCATGCACGACAGCTGAAAACTAGGACTGAATTTACTGCTTTTTCGACACGAAGTGTTATCCAGTGGGTTTTTGTTTCTGCTGTTTTATCTCAGGCAAAACGAACACTTTCGTACTTGATGACCGGGGAATAAAGTTTTATTAGTGTATCATTCCGTGAACGAACGTTAATTAAGAGCCTTTTACTAGTTCTTTACATTATTTTTTGGGTAAAATAATGAAACTTATTCATCCTTTAATTTAGTTAAATTATATTTAGATACTTAATATTTACTTTAACTAATTAAATGTGCATTTAATGTAAATTATTAAAAACAAATGCTTATTTTAGTTTATGGGTTGTTTAGATTGTTATAGGGTAAAAGAGGTAGATATTGGCCGTTTCAATACCGTTTAGCTCTAGTTAACATTTTTATAAAGCATTTGTTGGAACAGGTAAGAAATAATATTCATACCAATGGAGATTAGAAAGTTTAGCCTTTTTGTTTGTTAGCTCAGAACTTAACACAATAACATACAAAAGATAACAAAAATAAATAAATGAAATAAGGTTATTTGCATAGTTATTGGCCCCCAAATTACAATTATTAGCCTGTAGGAGTGCAGTTATTGGCGATACAAATAAGAAACAGAATATAATGTTTAAAATTGGAAAAATACAATTTATTATTCTTTTTGGTGATAGAATAAAGGCTGCTTTTTTTAGCCATGCAAAAATGTTTAAAGACTTTAACAGGTAAGAAGGGTTATTGTTTTAGGTATGTAGAGCAGTAAAAGTAAGTCCCAGATAGGGCTTGAAGCGCATTCCTGTCAACACCTTCAAAGAACAGTCGTCGATATTGAATACTAGAGTTGACCCGTTTGCTTCCTCTTTACATGATACGACGCGCCACCCCTGTGTTGACAGTCCCATGTTTTGGGTTTCCAGAAGTTGGAGTATTTTTGTTGTAGTGATCTGGCCAAGGAGTTCAGTTGGGAGCCAAATAACGACCTTGGTGGTTTTTACTAAGTTCTTCGCCAACCTTACTCTGAGCACTGCTCCTTCCCACAGCTTGAGCTTGGTTGTCCACTACGTCAGCCACAGCTTTGACTTTTCATTGCCACACGTGAAGTATACAACTCCTTTGTCAACATAGCTTATTTTGAACTGGCGTGCGGTTTCTGGTTTGCACTTCCAGATTTCGCCCATGACAACCATCTGAATTTTCTTCGATTATTCTTCCGTCAATCTTTCTACTGGATAGTTATCAAGAACAACAGCCATCTTAGAAGCAGTTAGAACTTGACTGTAGGGTGTCCTACTTGCATCATTTTGGGATGTACTAGGTTTTACCTGCAGTGGCTTTCTACTGCCTGACTGTTCTTACCCGCTTACTGCTGGGTGTTCTATAATCTATACAGGTTGCGGCGCCTACTACTGATTCTTGTTTCTTGCGGTTTTTCTATGGTTTTCTAGGTCTGATTGGTTCGCCAGCCGCAAGAGCAGCCTGTATTGCTTGACTTTGTTTCAGTGCTCCGAACAGCCTTATTGGAGTATTTCATTGAGGCTGCGTACAACAATCTCGGTCATTACTTTCCGGATTTGACTGGTGTATTGTTGCTGCTGCTTTTAAATTAAAGGTTTGGCTTCCTAGGCCTTCATAAACGTCCATTGGCACATGGGTTTTCTCCACTGGAAGATCCCCACATTATAGTGTCAAAATGTTTAATAAATTATCATCTTCCATTTTGTTCCTACGATTAGTAAGGGAAATAAATTGTCCATCACGTCGGAGCCCCGCATTACCGTGAAAAGGGAAATTGAAACCAAAGGTCCCCCGGTATCCAGAGTCCGCTGTTTGGATACAACCCCTGCGTAGCTGTTCCACCATTGGAGGTTGGTTTTTATTGATGTTATCTCCTCTTGATCCGGGTGGTCAAACTAAGAACCTCACGCACTCGCGAGGTATGACCACGACAGTAGAAGGAATACACGGTTTTTCGGATGTGCTAGGAATGATCCACCGCCGTTAAAACTCTGGTGCAGGCTTTTAACAAAAACATGATAGTGGAGCTGGGTGGTCACTACCTGTCACCGACCTTTGGGTTACTTTAGATCATCCACTCAAGGTCGTCCCGCTATCTGCCACCCGGCGACGCCCTTGATAGGGAACCACCCCCTGGGGTGTTAATCTCTCATTTAGATGTGTGTTTCTCCATTGAAGAACGGGCTTTTTAAACCTATCTTAATTGCTTTGAATGCAGCTATATGGGCCGGCTGTAAAATACGTGTTGCCCACTCAGTTCATACGTCAGGTGAGTGCTGTGTCAACCTAAAAATGTTTTCTTCTTTAAGGGCAAGATAGGGTGCCGCTGAAGTATATTCATAGGAGGCTTCAGGCAGATTCTGACATACTAATTCCCCAATCACTTGGCACTGTCTCTACTATCTCCTCTTTCCAGGGCATATTATTATCATTAGAGGCAACAGCAGTCCCGAAGCGGTAAATACGAAGCAAATATTGCTGTAATTGTATTTTTTGAAGAAGCATGATCAACCTCATATATTTTTTACTACCAAGGAGAGCAAGAACCTTTGTACTTCTGAGAAATAAATTGAAAGAGGTCTTGCAGGGTTAGATAAAATATTGTCCATAAACCGTTTTCGAATATTATCCTTTTCAAGCATATTACCACTGGCTAACGTAACACCTTGAGGTGTTCTACTAGTAAGTTCAAGATTTCGATGAAAGAATACCTTGAACTAACCTTCATGTAGTTATCTTGAAAGGATTTGGCCTTGGAGCTTTATCCAGAAATTCTTAACTGACAACTGAACATCGTCCTTTTGTCTTGCAATTTTTTTTCGGCACTTTCCCGAATCTATTTAACCAAGCATTCCTCTTACTCTCTCGTTAGAATTGGATTAGGGCCACAATTCGTTTTAATACATTTCTCTCTTCTTTTAAACTGAAAAGTAGCTCGAGGTTTGTTATATTTTCTAGAAACTTATTATACCTAAGCGGTCTCAAAATCTTCTTCTTAGGAATATTTCTGACTTAATTTTAGAAACCTTGAACCTGTAAAAAACGACACCATAGTTATTGGCTCCAGGCCAAAACCGTCTAAGACATTTTAAAACATGTAATACTCTGAAAATGTCGTGACGTAACGGTTAAATTGGTAAATATGCATACGGAACTAAAATTTCATGAGTGTCGTTACCAGACAATTATTGGCCTGGCAAGCCAACAACCGTTTTTCATGAATTATTTCAAAGGTAGTGTTTGGCCCTCTACTAGTTTCTTTCATTTTGAGGTTATACAGAAAATTGAATAATGAGATGGATGCTAAACACATACTTAGTTGCTGCAAATGTCAATATTTATAGCGTGATTGAGCACAGTTTGAAATTGGCGCCATACTAATTTACTGTTATGTTATGTTGCCAATACGAGGTTTGGCAATTTAATTCCAGGACTGCCACTATAAAAAGAATAATTTAAGTAACACGAAAAATTTATCGTATTCATTCAAAGTAATCTCCAGTTATATGAATAAAATTATTGCAACGTTCTAAAAGTTTTTGAAAATTGTCGAAAAAGGCATCCGAATGAGTTGCTTTCAATTCGGCGGTTACATTTTTTTTATGTCTTCCACGTTTTTAAACCATTTTCCTTTGAGAACAGTTTTCACTTTAGAAAATAGAAAAAAGTCTACCGGTGCTAAATTAGACGAATAGTGTGATTTCAACAAAGCCGTGTTTCACGAAAAATAACTTCACCATCAGTGCGGAATGGGCAGGCGCATTGTCATGCAACAAGAACCAAGAACCATTTTCTGGAAATTGTGGTCGCACTCGAGAAATGCGCTGCAATAGTCTCTTCATCACTTCGACGTAGAATGCACTATTAACTGTAAAAATTCTTTATGGAGCACACCCTGTTTATCGAAAAGGTAATCAGCATGGTCTTGATTTTGTTTTTTTGCCAGTTGATGTGCGTCCATACCATCTACGCAGGTCCTTTAGCCATGAATTCTGGCGCCTTTCGACAGATCGTCTTCTTATTAATAGTCAATTCATCTTCTATCATTTGGAGAGTCAGCCGGCGATCTTTTACCACAATTTCACTGACCTTTGCGATCGAATCTGCGTTTCGAGTGGTTGATGGACGCCCGGTTCTAGCGTCATCTTGAACATCCTCACGACCATCTTTGAGTACTTTAAACCATTCAAGCACAGTAGTACGACCTAAGGTATTATCGCCGTACACACTTTTTAACATTTCGTAAGTTTCTGTCGCAGTTTTTCCTAATTTAAAACAAAACTTATTATTAATTCGTTGCTCCATGACGACTGACAGAAACACGATTTGTGAACTAGCGTCTTGCGAAGTAACTGACAGCTATTCGATGTTTCTATTAGCCAAACCTTGTTGATAAAAATGTGAACCTAAACCTGTTGCTTTAATTTTGGCTTAATATCACGTATCTTTAGGACTGACGTCGGGAATTAAATTGCCAAACCTCGTATGCAATCCGAATCAAATGAAAACCTCCAAGAAAGTTAGCGAGTTGCTCCTGTTATTTGACAGCGAAGGTTACCAAATTGATCCAGTCCAGTTTAACCAAATTCAAAATATGAAATACATTAAAAACTGTGGCGCCAAATTCAAATTGTCGTCAATACGATAACTGACTTAGCTCACATCACACATGTGCACACATTGTAGTCTCTGAAAACATTTCACCGCCAAATTGTTGCAGTAGTACTAATAAAAGTTAAATATGCGGGGAAAGACAAGGAAATGCTAGTGAATTTAAAATTCAGGTCAATGTTTAAATTATTTGAACGCCTTTCTTATTAACAATAGCTTAATTTGCAGTAACCAATAATTCTTCGCTGGCCCATGACTGTATATAGTTTACCCCAACTGCTTTATATTTTAAGGTATTTCCCGGGCTGAGCTCAAGAAACTCCAGTTGCAAAGTGGACGATGCTAATTAAGTAATGATTAAGTTGGGCTTTTCATTTTTCATACAAAAAACCAAGCAAATATTTTAATTCTAAAAATGCCAAATGTCTAGTAAATAGCTTTCCCACTACAAAACCTTTGTAAGGCGAAAGCTCTTTTTAAAAAAAGCTAAAAGCTAGTCAGACTTTAAAAGGAGGGCTTTTAAATTAAAGTAAACACTACGTAATAACTAATTTACTAAAAGCACTGCATTTGTGCTAAAACATAAAATAATGATAATAATAATTTCCTTTTAGCAATAAACCTAACGTTAAGTTCAAGGATGTTTCATGTAATTAATTCTATTTTACATTTTCCATAGGAATAAATTTAATTGTAAGAGTTAATATCTATTTCGGTAATAATACCGAGCAAATTAAATTTTCTGGTGTATTATTTAAATAAGTAAGCAGTTAGGTAATTACAAACTGGTTGTGTTCGTGTTTACTTGCATGTTGTTTGTATGTATTTTGGTTATGAAAATGCCCTCAGAAGGTTGGTATTCCACGGTCTTTGCAAATTATTATGTAAATTTAAAACGCTTAAGTGAGTTTGCAGATAATCCTTAGGCAATTATGCAGTTGTATGCAAACATGTCGCGGTGGAATTAACAAAAACGTACAACGGATCTGGGGAAATGAGAAAATTATCACGTAATTTCGAAAATGCCTTATATATACTAATTTTCTTTGGTGTGTAACAGAGTTGTGTTGACAAAGAGGGAAGAAGGGCTATGCGATAATAATCCGAAACTTCAAATCTACTTACAGGACTTAAGGCAACATTAGCGGCGGCACGGTATTATACGATAAGACGATTATATTCTCCTCCTTTATAATAGACATATATCAGCATCGCTAAAGAGCACCTAAAATATCTTAACCAAAAAAACAAGGCAAAACGCGTTAGAGGAAATAAATAAGAATATATGGCTATATAATGGTGGTATATGTTTAAAAGGGCACGAGAGGGAAAAAGAAAGAGAGCCAAGCAAAAAGTTATCCGTGTGAGAAATGGGCCAACAGGTATCTCCCAGAAAATGGCGAATGAGAAAAAAGCAAAACTGCACAAAGTACGATTAATGGTTCATTTTCCGCTTTCGGTCGATGTTACAGTCACAGTGTTTACTGTGTGAGTTATTTGATCGCTATTACTAAACCGCAACCATCAAATTATAGCAAATGAGGAATTTCTATTCATGGTTATACTATTAAAATCCTACCGGGTTTCCTCTTAAACAACATGCAAGAAATTTACTTAGGAACCACGTACAGTATCGCTTTCGGCTCGTATAAATGACACTTATAAAATGTTTAAATAGGGGAAATTCATATTTATTAATGACCGTTGGTGGGTAGACTCTTATAAAGGGAAATAAAAGAGAATTTAGGGTTTTTATACTGTACAAGATTTTAATTTACAAAAATTTTTCTTAATGTGCCGGATCTTCAGCGTATTCACCACGTGGGTGAACTCCAATGTAACGGAACCAACAAAAGTAATTAATATTCATGAAATGTTTTAATGGCGAGTATAAATTTTAATCTTACTTATACGGACTATTGTTATGATTATACTACTTTGATGTTGGCGTTTATTTATTTAAATCTTGTTGGGTAAGCTTAATTAGAATATTTCCGTAAAATGCGAGTTATTCACTACAAGTATCTATACGTACAAATGCCTTTTCATAAGAAATTATAAAAAGAATAATAAACGCCAAGTGTTTACGAATTAAGTACAAAAGGGAACTTATAACGAAATCCTCAAAGATATCTTGTTAGATTTTTCTGTTAAGCTCTGCAAAAATTGAAGAATGCAAACGCAAACTAAAGATTTTTAATTAACTGAAATTTGCCGTTCATGAAGTCACTTCATATCGTGTCCATTTCATTTTGTTTCAGTAAATTTAGTTTTATAACTTTCCGAGCTTTATTTTAATATTCATTAACATAAACTGTCGGCGGTGATATCGAAAATTGGCGATACCGAAGTGTTGTTAATTAGTTTTGAACTCAAACATTAACAAATGTTTGCCCGTACTCGTAAAGTGAATATGATGGTGTTGGCTAAAAATCATCTAAGTTTGTTTAGGTTTGATGTGTTTTGATATAAAAAGAGGATACATCGATGAAAGGTTATGCAAGTGGATCGAAGGTTAATTTCGACTTCGGAATCCTTCCATCTCCGACCGAGTTTGTCAAATTACATCAGTATTTCTCATTAGGGTGCTCTTTCTCCCTCGTTGTCTTAACCTTCCGGCTAAATTAAAAACGTTTCGTGGTAACGACCCACATCCTATTCCTTTAAATCATTTTTCGTCCTCTCTGTTCGAAATTTGCCAGTTCAAGCTCCTCGCCTGTAAACACCGACATAAAATATCTCTGAAAAGTTCTGAATGTAAAATGCTCATTGACTGAAACCGTGTTCTATTAGAAACAAACATAGCGATGGAGAACTCTCGAAGCATGAAAACGGCGTTGTTAAAGATATCAGTAGTAGCATTATGCTGACACTCGGATATTTTATAACACACAATTTTTGAACTGAACAAGATTGACGGTCTCTGCGTCGGTTTCAATTCCCAATGCGAAAGATACCACCACAAAAGGCGAATTTTATATTTTCACCCTAAACTTGGGCGCTGTTCGCTTAAAATGTACAACCATTAGGGAACTCCCAGTTTGGTTATCGACAAACGTAGCACCACTACATGATTAAACAACAACGTATAAATTTTGGTTTAAAAATGTAAACATGGGTTTACCATCAAAGATATTTTATATTTATATTAAATATCGTTGTAAATACTTATTATGTACGGCAGTAATATTTCCTCGTGTGTGAAATTTACCAAACGCATAAAATTTCAGATATATATGGAAATTGCAAATATAAATAGTTATTAATTAATTCTACATATTCGTTACATTTATTTATACCTAACGGAAAAGCTCGACTACTTAATTTAAAAAAAAGTCAGATTATCCACAAAACTTTAATCAGATTCTTTTCACAGTAAGCTCTTTATAATTCAACAAAGGAGGTTTATTCAGAGGTGCCAGCAAAATAATTTAAAATTGCAAAAAGTCTTATGATTTAATTATGAACCACTCTTTTGTCCTTTCTAATTTAATTAAAAGTTCTATCTACATAATTCTAATGCACACACGCCTTTGACTGTTGTTATGTATTACTACTTTGTAATGTAATACGCTTCAGGTAGAATTCTGTATCTATTAATTATCGTCGACTAATTCCTGTTTAATTGTTTAACGCCGTTCAAAAACTTTCTGTTTTTAATGCTCCTTTCGTTTGTAACCCGATAGTATTTACTATTTTACATCGAAAATAGCTGGTAATCACCCTTCTACGATCTCTTCCACGCGAGGCATGGTTCTCTCCACTTTCCATTCCCGGAAAGGAATCCTGTTCTACGCCTCAATCCCATCCATAACCTACAATTTAACCTTCCCTACTTTATATCCCCCTACCACCTTGCAATGGCCAGTGTGGCAGGTGAATGGCTAAATACCCCTTCATCAAACAGAATATAAGAGACAGGCCCCCAAGTCCCCGACCAAAACAGCCATTGGAAAAGAAACCATGGTGTGCTAAGAATCTCCTGGTAAGAGAAAACGATGATGATATTTGGAACTTTGAATGTACGAACACTGTTTCATAAAAACTAAACGATAACTCGAACGACCGTACTAAATGTGTGAATAGCTTCGACTCACCTTGATAATGTCTCCAAGTATACCCAAAGTCTATTCTTCTAACTAAATGGTAATTTTTCTTCTAAATGTATTCACTAAATTTCGTCTAAAGTTCTCTTTCTTCTAAGGAATGTTTAACTAATGTTTTATAACGTTTCTAAATGATCTTCGACTAATTTATTTTCTCTTCTTTCTAATGTTCTAGTTTCCAATCATTAAAAATGGTTTCCCAAGAAACCAAATCTTGTCGAAGCATAGCTATATATAAATAAAAATAAATATTCAAATGCCAAAGGGAATTTAAACGCGTACACTGCCTAGATTTTATTTTCTAAAGCAATTCAAAGTAAATTAATAAAAAACTATTATTAAAAACGGAACTTCAAACACTGTTGGCAGAAGACATGCATTGGAGGAAGAACTAAATAAATAAAAGAAAATGAGACATTATTGGGCTGATTTGAGATAAGACGCAAACGAGAAGAATACATATCATTGGAGTCGAGAAACATATTGTAGTTATTATAAAGGTTCAGATAACGAAAGCAAGAAGAGGACACTCTTCATAATTTACTACACGAAAATTGCAAAATAAAACTAATTCAATGTTACGTAACAACAATATTGACCCATGCAGACGATGAAATGGAAACCTTTTACAGCGAGATAGGAGATAGCATAAATAAAGACCACACTGCCTATACCACCATTATAGGAGATTTCAATTCAAAGCTAGGGAAACATGAGGAAAACGAGGAATATATAGGAAATTTTAGCTATGATGAAAGAAATGTAAGGGGCTCTATGTTTTTGAAATTTCAATCATGTTATGTATGCAATGGACTCCTTCTCTAAGAAGAGACAAAGAAAATTGACGTGGATTAGATAAGAATAAAAATTATGATAGATGAGAAAATGAAAAGACAACCATTCAAGAAACAATAAAAATTGATACTCAAAAACTGAAGCAAAGCACAGATGACCTTACCAAACAACTGAAAGATACAATGAATGAGATTTGACAGACGTTAATGAAACGAAGCTAGTTGGGCTAAATAGACAAGGCTACTATACCCAGGGGTATGCTGATGACTTAGCTATATTCATCTCGGGAAAATTTGAGAATACTATATCAGAGCTCATGAAAAGAGCTCTAAACACAGTAGAAAGCTGGTGTATTAAGGATAACCTGAGTGTAAATCCACGGAAAATAGCACTGATTTCATTCAGAAGAAGAGGGCATATGGACAGACTTGCACTGCCACATCTCGTTCAAATACAAGTGAGCCAAGAGGCTAAATATCTAGGCATCAACATGGATGTAAATTGTAAATAAAGGTAAGACCTGGGGACTCCTACCACGTATGGTACACTGGTCAGCTATGGATCGTTGGTGTGGTGGCTTAAATTAGGACAAATAAAGGCTAAGCTAGAGCTGTGCAAACTCCAAAGACCTGTCTTTGTACTAAAGAAGTCATGAGCAGTACTCGAACTGCAGCCATAAAAGCCTTATTAAACTTGCCTCCCCTAGATATTATTATCAAGGGAGAAGCGGGGATGGCGGCATATAGACCGAAATGTAATGGAAACTGGCAAACAAGATCCGTCTCTGGACATGCTAGGATAACCAGCATCGTCACGAACTCACTATTAGAAATGAGCAGCGACGCTATGCCAATTAGGCAAAACGTTAATAAACCTTTCAATATCCAGCTTGAATGGAATGAAGGGCTGATACCAAGAGACTATCAGCGTGGTAAAATTGTTTGGTACACAGATGGGCCCAAAACTGACAGCGGAACTGGAGCTGGAATAAACGCGGAGACTCCCTGTTTTAATGAATTTCAAGCAGAAGTTCATGCTATTGACGTATGTCTGCATGGGAATATTGGAAGAAACTATCAGGGCAGGGATATCCTTGTCCTGGCAGACAGCCAGGCTGCCATAAAAGTCTTGGTGAGCTACCGGATTAATTCAAAGCTAGTCTGGAATTGTCTTTAAAACCATATAACAATTGCTAACCACAATAAGATAACCCTTATGTGGGTGCTGATATACTTGCAAAAAAAATCAGAAATCACCACTATTTGAAATTGCCAAGACCACAGCTCGCAGCTGGCTAGATGGTCTAAGACACAACAATGTTAAGAGCACCATCTAGAAAATTAGCCGATGACGTACTGCAAATAAGCCAACAGTAAATTAGGCTAGTAACCGGCCAGTGTAACCTACGGAAACACATGCATCGTTAACGAGGAACCCATATGCAGACTCTGTAATGAGGAGGACGAAACAGCCATTTTAAAATTATGTTGGCCCTTCGTTCTTTCTTATATCTTATCATGTGATCCGTGTAGTTCCAGTTCAACTCCGCTACTGCTTCGGCAACAACATTTGATTGATTGATTGAATCGTGATACGTGAAGAGGGTTATGTAAGGTCCTTAACACCGCAGCCAATTAGGCTTACTATGTTGCTCATCAAATCACTTGTTAGGCAAAAAGCTTTGTAACCTTGATTAGGTTTAATAGTCTTTTCACCACTTCTTCTTTTACTAGAGTTTTCGAGAGTAGGGCCCGCCTAGGAGCGCATGTCTCCATCGGGCAAGAGCCTCACTCTCAAAGATGATGGGAACAATAACTAGAGGACGCCCTCCCATGCGGCAGACAGACCATCTAAAAAGATCGGTTGGATTTACCTCGATTAAGGATGCACAAAACAGAAGTAGTTTAAAATGAAGGAGGCCTATGTGCAAAAATAAATCGAGAATGGCTAAAGAGAGAAAGAGAGACTTTTCTTCGGCATTTAACCTGTTCTTCTTTTTCTTCTAAATCTAGGTTCAGAATTTTTATGTAGTTTTTTAACGGACTCGAACTATGAAGGCCAATGAGTTAATCTTTTGCATCTGTTGTATTTATTCAGCATTAAAAATATTAATTCCGCACAAACGAATTTTTATCTTCTTTAAGGCGTTATGTACAATAGAGCTCAATTTTCTTTAACAACTGTTGCTGCATTGTCAATACTAAAGATTCCGCTCGAACTTTCTAACAACTTTTACAATCAATACATATCCCTTAGTATAATGCATGTCGGCTTCTTCAGATAGATACGTACCAAGAATACATGATGGATTACAGTTTTTTGCACTCATTTCATATCTAAGTAAGTGCATTAAGATAAAATGATGGATTTAGTTCTTTTTATGCACTTTAAAGAACGGATACTTTGCTCCTTTGTATCAGTGCAAGACAAAATCGTTTCTTAGTATTGCACAATGCACATATCAATATCTCTTAGTGCTTCTGTAACTAAATTACTAGAATTAGGTACTTCAGAAACCGCAGTTCTAAACAGCATTAGAAAATGAAACAAGGTTGTGAAAGCAAATGGTTCGGTGGAGATAAAGGTCTAAAGTAGACTTCATTTCGGATGGATAGTTCATAGAGACGATTATCTGTTGCCACAGTAACCGAACAATGTAGATTTGCAACGTTTCTGATACTAGATTAATTAATTCGTGCCTGGTATGAGTCAAAGTAACTCAGACTGATATAACATAAACAGTCTGCAGATACTAACTAATTGTTTGTAAAGCTGCATTTATAAGTGATTAACTTCAATTCACCATTAGGGTTATTACGTTTTGGTAATAAAACTAAAATTCATTTTACCTGTTTTGGGATTCGGCCACAAAAAATGTTGCATGAACTGAAAAAGTTTAAAGGGCTTTAAAAGCACTCGAATGTTTTCAGCTTAAAAACGAATATAACTGGACGAGATTTTTATGTTTAAAATTAAATTTAAGCTTCCCTCCACTGACATAAAACAATTTCAGTAAATAATAACGGTTCATTTTTGAACAATTCATAATTATAAAGCACAACTTCTTATAAAAGACTTTAGAACAAAAGAGTTAATTTTCTGTTGTGCTGTTAAATCGTTGCTTTAAACCTAAAATGGAAAAAGGATACAAAGTAAACTCGGTTCATAAAAAATTAATGAACGGTTTTTGCCGTTTGTAGAAACGAAGTCCAACTGGAATGATGCCATGTTTTCTGATACAAAGACTTCGATACAATGGTTTGTTCGATACTAACAAAATGTAATTTAGGTCTCTTTCTTGAGGTATATCTAAGCAGTGGAATTGATTCATTTTGTACATCGTGAAATGAAAAGAATACTTCGATTTTACATGCACTTGTAACTATACATTATTATCAGCAAAGTTTGTACCAAGTCACAAATGCTTTAAATTTTAAAGACAAGGAATATTAGGTTTGAGCGCCCACTAGAAAATCAACAGGTTTGAAATGCCTATCCTCGTTGCGTTTATTAGGAAAAGCGTCACTAAAAATAATTTTAACTTATACTATTTAATTTAATTGTTATTAATTTAAATCAATTTTTAACGAGATAAAACGCTTTCTATTCCTAAGTACTCTGGTTAAACCTTGTTAGTCAAAACCGAAACATTAATTCAGTAATTGCAGAGAAGTGAATGAAAATTCACATTGTTCGATTTAAATAAAAACCCACAAATTCGTGAACTGCAAAATCGGTTTAATAATAAAAGAAAATATTTCAGACATACCGTAAAAGATTTTATAATCCTTTAAAAGCACAAAAGTTCGTCTTCAACTCGTACCATCTTTCATACATGAAAAAGCATACGGAAGCCGAATAAATTTCCGGGAATTTTAGAAAGGGCGAGAAAATTTTGGGAAGAAAATTTGACCCTTTTAACGAAGTCGACTGAAGCCAACATTTTTCTTAAAATAGTGGAATAAGTCGTTTAATAAATAAAAACTAACATTGCAATTTTTTCTGAATATTTACAAAGAAAATGATTAATTTAGGCTAAATTTAGACAAAAACTGATTTTATCTTGAAAAACTTCAATCACATTTTTGTGCAAATTTAAAGCTCATCCATTAAAAAAACTCTAACAGCACAGTTTTTAAAATCAATAATCAGAATATGTGAATATTAAAAAGAGGGAAGTGTTTATATCTCAGATAAGAGTGTTTTTTGCGAGAAATAATTCCAAATTTTAAAAAGAGCGAAGAATACAGGCAAAGTAAGTAAAACTTACGGTAAGAAGCGAAAGGAGGTGATAACATACAGGCCTGATTCGCGCGAAATCCAAATAAGTAAAGTATGTTCCGAACAGGATTGCGAGAGAAGAACATTGGTTGCATTTAATTAACGCTGATTGCACTCAATGAATACTGGTTGCACTCATATAGTAGTAATAAAATTTGAAGGGAATATGGATGAACGACAAAATCAGAAAAACAAAGCTGAGAAAATATAAAAGAAAAAGAGAAACTAATAATATCAGGCCAAATAAAAAAATACATATAGAGCAAAACAACACAGTGAGAGCATAGAAAGCGAAGTATGAGTCAAAGGTAACAAACAAGAAGACATGGATAAAATAATCCTTGAAAAAATTCAAAAAATGAGAGTGGAGATGCTAGAAGGATTTCCAGAGAATCAAGGTGAAATAAAAGACATTAGAGAAAAGGGGACAAAGAACGGGATTGAATAGAATCAAGAAAGAGAAAAAATGAAACGCAGAATAACGGCCCTAGAAAAATAATAATTTTTAATTTTTACTTCTTCCATTGTAATTTTTTTCATCATACCAGTTTAGCAGATATCTTCATTTCTCTCAATGTGTTCATTAGTGCCGCTCTATTTATCTTATCGAAGACTTGTTGGGAGTCGATAAAGAGTAGAAAAATGTTCGTGGCTTTTTACAATATCTGTTTTATTATACTCATATGTAGTGCATCTAGAGTTTAGTTTCCTGCTGTAAAACCATATTGATAGCGATGCAATGTCCACAGACACATAGAATTTAAAGGAATAGTAATAAATAAAGAAATGCAGGTGCTGGCTTACGCGGATGATATTGCCATAATTGCTAGAACGGAGACTTTTAAAATAATAGAAAGAACTAGGACTAAAATGAATCAAAGGCCAAATATGATATGTCAAATAAAATTAAGAAACGCTAGAAGAAACTTCCTGAAGATCGATAAATACACGTTTGAAAAAGTGAACAGCTTTGTCTATTTGGGTATTCAAATAAACAGAAGTAATGAAAGAAACGATGAAATAAATAATAGAATACAGGCAGGCTTCAGAGCATTCTACGCGAACGGAGATTAAAAGATAAACAGATTAGGATAAAAACCAAGTCACCTAAGCGGTGGAAGTAATACGTTTAACAAATAAAGAGGCAGAAAAGTGAGAGCATTCGAGCGGAAGGTTTTAAAAACAATACGAAATGAAAAAAGAAAGACTAAGATTAGGATGAACTACAAGATAAATACTATCGATGGAGAAGATATTGTAAGATTTATAAAAGCTCGGCGTATTAGCTGGCTGGGGCATGCATTGAGAGACAAAGACAGTCCAACGAATGGATTATGCAGTGAAAAACCATGCGAAACACGACATGGGCAAGAGGTGATACGTAGAAGATGGGGATTACAGAATGGAGAGAGAAAATCGGGGACAGAAAGGTGTAAAAACAAATAGCGAATAAAGCAAAAGTGCATTATAAACTGTGAATGTATGGGGTCAAATCCACCCCAGTAAACGGATTGCATTAGGAGTGCGATGTCTATTATTATTGTTATTATTATTATTATTAATTAGAATATGGTTTTCCTAGAAATACATGAGCATAACATATTAATTCATCTTGAAAACTGTTTCATTTATTGGTAATTTAAAAGGAATATGTAAAAATCTCCAAACACTGTTTATTTTTGAAAACTTTGCAAACCAATCCAAAGTGAACCCATACCATAATGTTGAGAAATTTTCGGTAATAGTAAATCTTTGTTATTAACTTGCCGTAAATATAATGTAACTAAAATTAGAAGCTACAGATAAGTATTCATATAACTTAACGTCGCATGTTCGTCTTCTGTATCAGCATCCAGTTACTATTAGAATCTGACACTCCCTTTGAACTAAGTAGCTTTAAGTAAACATGATACATATCGTTAAACAAAGCTTAGATATCTTCAACGTTTTGTTTGATTTTTTCTCATCTGATGTTTATAGTTAGTTAGCATTTTAAAGAGAAAACAGTGAAACGCTTTTTCCTTTTTGGGTTATTTGAAAAGCGCAGCTTGTTTTACGTATCAGTGTTTACTGTACATTTACATAATAACAGAGTAAATCGTTCCTTTAATCATTACGAGTAGCAGTTTGCAAATACTTGGGAATTTTCAAACTTGTTTTACTGAAAAAAATTTAAAATGTGTTTAAGTAAATTGTGTGGAGAGGCATGATAATTGTTTGTATTACTTAGTTTTTATGGTTTTCAGAGCTTTTGACGTTCGGTAAATACTAAGAAGAAAACTTGTTACGTTAAATGTCATTTAAAATGCATTTTGATTACGAAAACGTACGTTTGAAGTGCTAAAACGTAGCAAAGTTTTTCAGGTAATTAATGTTACTGGTAGTGTAGACCAGGTTATGAGTTTGTAGAAAAAGTATAACCAATTATTTTTCAAGATTATCGCGTAATCATATTGCGGAAAGGTGGTATCTCGTTACTCTGACGTAAACCAATCTCGCTCAATACGATAGGGAGCTTTCTCTTCTTCCCCGTTTTCTCTTGGCACGATGAAAAAAGCCTTTAACGTCCGCTACAAGTAATAGCGCATCAACAGACGCATCGTTGTAGTGAGGTGCGAAAAATAATCTTTTATCTAAGGGCTCGTGCTCTGTAGTTCCTACCGTGGTATGCTTTCAGCTGAACTCAAGAACGCCTTTATCAAATCAATCTTTCAGAATAGCACTGAAAGTGCTGACGTTGTAGTGCGCTATTCATATAGGCAAAGGGGAACTTTGGGTGCACAATGAGTGGTCTTTGTCATGGCCCATTCGAGAACCTCTTATACCTCAATGACTATGAGTGACTGAATATGCAGGCCATTAGATGGTCAAAATCGCCCTGGGCTCGGACGCGTTCTGGCTTATCTTCGGCCAGGATAAATGTACTCTAAGGTCTGCCACAGCACGTACCCCTCGCAGCTTCCTCTTATTCCTAAAGTATCGATCCATATTTTTCTTATGGTATATTGAGACCTCAATAATTTATTTCGAAATAACAGGTGTTTGTGATAAACGTGTTCATTTTTCTCGTTCTCTCACGTAGAAAAACCCGAAAGTGCTTTATGTAAAAGCATAACCAAGAGACGCCCAATTTAAACTTTTAGAGATGATATAAATTTAACTTAACACAGGGAAATTTATCGGCACGCTTCTCTTAAGTAAACCGATTATGTTGCTGATTGCCGAATTTTTAACTCCAAAATTTTTTAACAAAATGGATGTTTTCGCACACGCCGGTACTTCCCCACTTTGGGAGCGTCTAATGTTTGTAATTTTATTAAGTAAGATGTAAGATATAAATTCACACGTCTTCATTGCATTAGAAAGACCAACACGTCCATAAAAGAAAGCTCTTTGACACGAACGTCCGTGATCTGAGCGAATTAATTCTACCCGTAGTAAATCACTGATAAGTCTAGTACACAAAAACCAACCTAAAGCTGCGTGGTTTTTGTCCTTCGAGCTTCAACAGTGATCCAACCCTTAAGTGAGATCCTTCAGGGATACCTAAAAACGTTACTAAAAAACTTACTCATATTTTGACAAACCACGCAGAAAAATAGCTGATTTGAAGAGTAATTCAAACTACCATAAATTTTGAGCAAAAAAAAGATACGATAAGGGCACCTAGGTATTTTTTGAACTAATTTTTGATTTAAAATTTATTGTCCTATCACATAACCGCGGTGTTAATTTTGTTCTTGGTAGACTAAAATTAAAAAATATTTCCTTTTTATGTGAGATTTGTCTCTTAAAGTTTCTTAAAATGACTACCTTGTAATTTGTATCTTTATGTCTCAAAATTTACTCATTCCGATGGAGTATACCTCCTCAAGTCCTTTTAACTGCCAATTAGCTCATACAATGTATATAATTAATATTCTCATTGCTAACAAATTGTTACAGAAAACAAATACCCATCTCAGGACTCTTATAATAAAAAAATTCATTAAAAACCGCTGAAGAGCGAATATAAGCTCAAACGTCGAAAAAAAATTAGCAAATTAAAGGGTTTCTAAAACCAAATAATTAAAGAATTCTTGGTTAATATATTTAAAGCTAACTACCGTTTCAGTGGTAGGTTGGGGATTTGTTTTTGTTCTTAATGTACAACAATTCAATTTAATCATAATACGTACTAATATCAAATATCAGAATACCAACCTTCATGGAATAAACATCAAATTACCTGAAGTCGTATTAAATACGACGTTTTCATATCATACACCAAGCGAATGCAAATATTTTGCAGAAATTCTATACTTTTATAATAGTACGCCAATGAATCAAGCCAAATATTTTCAGTTGTCATTCTTAAATTTCATCTATAACGACCAGCATTCATACAGAAAATGGAGTTGAATTTCCATTTGAAGTTCCAGGGTATCAATTTGCAAGAATCAATTTTGTTACAATGAAAACAACCGCGAAAGTCTTCGACACTTATTGAAAATATTCTTATTTGTTTGAACGCCCACTTCGGAAAGTTTTGAAATTTTCCTAAGTTTACATAAAATTCCCGAGGCTTGGTTGTAAATATAGAAATGATGAATTTATGAGCAACCATGGAAACCAACTGAATTTAAAAAAACTAATACGTAAGGATGTTTGTTCGTGGGCGATTGAAATAATTTATCTAGATTTTAATTGAAATTTCTCAGATACAAACAAATTTAAAATTAATAAATAATTGCAACCGTTGCCAGTGTTCTGTTGTTGCCGTTTTTTCTTAAATGTAACTGCAAAGCTAACGTGGTCCATTTTAGTAAAAAGGTGTCATTTAGGGGAGGAAAATGATACACAAAATGAATAGCTTTGTTGTCTTCCCATTGTAATTTATTACTTTGTTGGTGGTTATTAATTCCTTTTTTTGTCAAGCAAAAACATTTACAGCAATTATTCCCTTTACTCCGTGTTTCGTTTCTATTTCCTGCTATTGTTAAGTATGACAGGAGTAAAGAGGAGGCCGAGCGAGAGAGGCTTTTATAAATTTAATAGACGCGTCTCCGACAAGAAAACAAGTTACTTTTTAGGTGCAATACAAAAAGTTGCCAGTTCAATCTTATAGACTTCGTTTTCGGTTTTTACACCGCCAACAGACGCGAGGGAATGTTTCCACTGATATACTGGAGATAGATAGACGCGGCGCCAAAACAAGAAGAAAATCCGATTGTACATATCATAAAAATTGCGGCTAAAAAGGCATTGAACGAAAAGTTTTAAACTATTCTACTATAAAAATATAGAATGCTTTGTGTTTATTTATAGAAAAACCGACGCCAGTTGATGGATGACCGGACTTCGACGGAGAAACTGCTGAATTAGTTTTTGTAATTTTACATAAATATTTTTTATAATTGATGACGATATTTGTTTGCAAACTAATAGTAATTAGATTCCAAAGAAAAACACAAAAAGTCAAAGTAACTGAGCCTTAAATACCTACTGAAATGACTAAAAATCTAAGCATTAGGCTCGGTTAACCCTAATTATAAATTTATTGAACTCTCTCGATTAATTTGCTCAAATTACAAATGAAGGATTTGCTCTAATAATACTAAACTGCTGGCCTATAGTAAAATGAGACCTAACAGAACAGAAAATCAAAGGACAAATCAAAGTATACAAGCCCTTCTTAAAAATAATTAAATTTTTTTCTTAAGATTAATTTTCAAAAGCAGCACTTTGAATTTATAAATTCCTTTGTGTTAAAATGCATTGGCTTTGTAAAGATTTTCAGGTAATTGGGGAGAAGTTAAGTGGCTTGTTGTCCCAGATTCCAAATCGACTGGAAATAAATTAATCCTCTAAACTAAAGAAGTGAAGGGACGTTCTTTGATTTGAAATGTCAATTAAATTTTAATTACGTTAGTTTGCTTTAGGTCTTACTTTCATTTTACAAGAATCTTTACTTCGGTTTTACATATTTCCAGTAATAATTTTATTGGGTGTATTTTTAAATGTTAAAGTACTACTTGACTTCTTTACACTTGTAATGGACGGGAGGGCAGCCGGCTGATATGGGTTCGATTCCTGCGGTGGCCATAGTATTATAAAGCCGATTTGGGCCGAATTCGTTAGAAGGCTGTTTGGCACATAAAAAATTTTGTAATTTTTTGCAAAATATTTTTATTAAATTGTTAGATCACAGTATCAAATTAAGATATGCGGAATAAATATATATAAAAAGTTTTCTTAGTTTACCCGTTACCACGTCTTTTGCATTTCAGCACACGACGAAGGCCTAGCTGTCTAACATTAGCATCTCTGTCAGTAAGCATATCTAACAGTATATTTTCAGGGTGGGCAAAGAATGCGTTTCTTTGAATTACATACAGGATCTATAATTTCTTTGATGATTGGAGGAAGATATCTGCTGTATTGAACCATTTTCCACAAATGTCGTGGGCCGTTCCAACATGCTGATTTTGTCTTGATATCAATCCAAATGGGTACATATACTTTAGTCACGTACAGGGAATTTTTCTTTTTAGTATACATATCCCCTATGTATACTTTTATAATAAACGCAAATAGGCAACCCCCTGTACACTATAAACGTCACGTCACGTGGTGCGTAAAGGTTATGTTTCATGTTTGTAAATAAAAAATAAATCAAAATTAGTGGAATATCAACACAATCTTAATTCAACGATTATTCTAAAACATAAAATATCAACAATACAAAACAGAAAGGAAAATAAAAACAGCAACAGTTAAAGACTAATTTTTTGACATTAACTTAATTTGATGATTTTTGCCACAGCATGCTAATTTTTTAACGTTTATAGTGTATAATTGGTTGCCTATTTGCGTTTATTATAAAAGTATACATAGGGTACATATATGTATACTAAAAAGAAAATTTCCCTGTATATAGTTAGAGTATCTGTACCCATTTGGACAAAATCGGCGTGATGGAACGACCCACGACATTTGTGGAAAATAATTCAATACAGCAGATATCTTCCTCCAAATATCAAAGAAATTATAGATCCTGTAATTCAAAGAAATGCATTCTTTACCCACCCTGAAAATATACTGTTAGCTATGCTTACTGACAAAGATGCTAATGTTAGACAGCTTGGCCTTCGTCGTGTGCTGAAATGCAAAGGCCAACAAAGGACAAGAATCGTTCGGCATTTTAGAGTTCGAAAACTGAATTTTAAAGCCCAAAAATATTACGACCTGATAAGCCACGATAGTTACCAAAATTTTGAACCTCCCTTAACACGTTCAATTAGTCCAGATGAAATCAAGAGGTGCATTGATGATGACGAAACACTAACATTCCCAAAATTTCTCTGTCATACTCAACCAGCAGAACGGTGTGTTCGGCTTGTAACCGAAGCATCTGCAGCTGTTAATGCTAGTCAAAGAGATGGTAGATGGTTACATTCGATCAATACTAAAATCACGATCGATTATTCATAAGTTCAACACGAAATCCGAGTATAATCTAAAGTAGAGTAGTTTCATTTATAACATGGTTTATTTATGCATTTTCATTTTTTTTTGTAGACTCTAAGATGATTGATTAGTGAGAAAAATGTTATTTATTTTGGTTAATAGTGATACACATATGTAAGTACATGCATGTAAAGTAAAAGTGTCTTCAGATTTGAATAAAGAAAAATTTTTAACACCCGGGTATTATTCCTTAAATTTACAAGAAAATTGGCCATTTTTCGGTAGGAGGGAGACTACCAGAAAGGGGATAAATCTAGACATGCAAAGAAAAGAAGAGATTACAAATGTTGAAATATAGAAGATCTGTTGAATGGAAAAAGAAATACAATACAGAACAGTAATAAATCGAAACTTACAGCAACATTTAGAAGGTCAGAATTAGATAAAGAATGGCAAAAGCTAGTATCTAGCATAAAAAGTGGATGATATCATGACACCTGCAAAGTAGTAATACATGAAACGAATGAGGCAAAATTGAAATGGTTGCATCAGGATAATGAGTATGATAAAAGGAGGTACGATGAACGAAAAAATGAAGCAAATAGTATTCAGCAGGAAAAAGAGAGAATGGTTCTATAATAACACGAATATAACGCTTGTATAGGAATAAAATAATAAGAAGTTTTATTGGGAACTCTGTAAGGGAAAAAGGATATGGAGGAATATAGAAATGGTAATTAGAGACACAGAAGGCAACGTGATTTAAGAAGGAAACGGAAGGTTAAAACGGCATATGTGTCACTTTGATGAACTCTTAAATAGGAAATCTGAAGAAGCTCAGATAGAAGATATAAATTATATGAACCCAGAAATGGGCATAAATATAAATAGTCACGTGAAGGAACCCGATTTGCAAGAGGTAGAGGTGATAACATAAAAATTAAAGAATGATAAACCAGCAGGTCCTGAAGGAATTGTTGCAGAAATGCTAAAGTTCGGTGGCTGAATGTTGACAAGTAAAATTCATAATTTAATAGGATGTGACAGGAAGAGAAAAGTCCCACAGAATGGAAGAAAGGAATAATTATTCCGTTATATAAAGGAGGAGATAATGGCGTATGCTCCAACTATAACGGGATAACTCCTTTAAATGTCACATACAAAGAACTCAGTTGCGTACTAACTAACGGATTGAAAGAAGCTATATGAATGCAGATAACAGAATATCAGCATGGATTTAGGGAAAATCTTGGGACCATAGATGCTATCCGTATCATACAGATAATAGAAACTAGTTATAAATATAACTTAGACCTCTACAGTCTTTTTATATACTCTCGACTAGATTAGTGAACTTGATTATGACGGTTTATCCAGTAAAATGTTTTTAGAGGTGATTGTTACAGGTGAGCGCATGTGGTTGGCTGAAAGCCAAAAGTGCACAAATAGTTACATATGCGGACGATGTGGTGATAACCATCGGACCTGATAAAGTGTTTTAAGGAAATTTGAGATGCAGCCATAAAGTTTAGCCTGATGTTAAACCAGAATAAGATAAAGTTTCTGAAATTTTGTATGGAAGCAGTTACGCGAACTTTACATTGAGATCTATAGGTTCGAAGAAGTTAGTTTTGAATACCTCGGGCTCATTGATATGCTCAAATAATGCTATGACTCAAGAAATAGAAAACGGATCAACTCTGGTTATCGATGCTTCTATGCACATAAAGAAATACTGGAAAATAAATTACTTAGTCATTAGCCTTGTAGTAACTTATGCCTCCGAACTTTGAACCGCATCACAAGTGGATGAGGCTACCAGTATTTGAAAGAAAATTGTTGAGAAGTGCCTGATACGCGAGGAGGAGGGTTGGAGACCAAGAATAAATCATGAGATTGTGGAACGACTGAATGGGGAAGATAACGTCAAATTTATTAAAGCCCAAAGAATGAGATGGTGAGGACATATTCAACAGATGGAAAATTCCAGAGCAGTAAAAACTATTACTAAATGGAATCCCCATGTGCAAAGAGTTCGCGGCAGACCACGTCTAAGGTGGGACGATGGGGTGCGAAAGAAAATTCATACAGTCGGTATTAGAGATTGGGCATCCTTGGCCAAGAAGATGACTGAATGACGCAAGGTGGTGAAGGCCGCGAGTATACAGTAACCCTTGCTGAGGTCTAATCAACCCAGTAAGTAGAAGAGGACTTCCAACACGCTTAAAAAAGTCTTCGAGGCAGACAAACACCCATCTACGGTGGTCATGCCACTTAACATATATTTTTAATTGCCCAAGTTGATACGACCCCATTTAAAAATTACCTTAAAATGTAAATAAGAATATTTTCAGCGATAAATTGTTGTGATACATATGTGATAAGTAATACATCAAGTATTTATCTAAAACAAGTAATTCGAGTATGTTGTTAGCAGATTAAACGTGCGTGTTTGGATACCATCTTGTTAAAGAAAACAAATTTCCTTAAAACTTAACGGAAGTTTATCATTCAGTTTATGTAACCGTTATCTACGCAACCGTTTAAAACGTTGCTAATAAAGTTCTTATCCCTTTTTGCATTAATTTCACATAACCGCATACATTAATTAAATATTCACGACGTTTAAAGTACACGATATTTTAGGTACAGTGAATCACGACCATAAAACAACTTCTGGGAAGTATGTCTAAATTTAGAGCGGCACTGAAAAATCCTCAAACAACTTTAAATTTTTTAAATTATATTTTAAGTTCATTTTTGTTCGCTTTAAAATATTAAATATCCTAATGTAAAAATCACAACAGTTACTTCATTAAACACTAACACGAAACGTAAAAAGGGCGAGCTGAAAATTACATTAGCAAAGAGTTTTGGAATATCTGTCAATATAAAATTCAGCTATTATTATTTCAAAGAATGATTTGAATTTTTATACGGAATGCGAAACACAAAAAAGAGCAAAGATTACTTTTGAAGTAAAAATATTTAATGGCACTCCATCAATATGAAAAAACTTCAGCAGCTCCCGTTTTCATAAAACTAAGGTGTAAATTATTGATGACAAGAAGTCACTGGTGTTACTGACCTCCACAAAAAGGAATAAAAAGGCAAATGCAAAAATAAATCTTTTTATGGCCAGCAGTTTCCCGAAGGATTATTCTAGAAAATTATTTTTTTAAGATTCTAATGGATATATTCCTCACTATTCCCCTGCAGTGTAATAAACAAAATACTATGGCAACTTTTGTAAAAAGATACTCGAAGAACATTATATTAAAGAAGAGTCGAAAAAGATGTGCAACCCTTAAAAATTCAAATTGAGCCCAATGCATTACAAGCTTGGTGTTTTTTATTATTCAAGTTATAACCTATTCCATCAATAATAACAGGTGTCGGATGTATCGATTTTGAATTAAATCACTGTATTTTATTCATAATTTAACGATGCAAGTACGGGAGAGCGTTGGAATTTAGCAATATCGAGGGCCGCGTAATTAAAAGCCGCCTGTAAAGCGTTGTATCGATTGTATTAGGGAATGTAATCCGGAATAATAATTTGCATTTTTTTCATGTTTACCCCGTGAGATTTTTTCACATAAAGGGGTACAGTAATTTTCGAGTCGGTGGCGGTTTTAAAACGGCATTCGGCGCGATTCTGCGCGTTATTATCGTAATTGGGGATGGAGTTATCTAGTAGTTCAGTAATCATGGACGGGCCAGCTCTATTGTTATTAGTGGGACGACCGGATTACTTGGCTCAAGGATCCGGGCAACTAGCCAACTCAAAACATCAGTAATACAGCCCAACCTTTGCATAAATTGGATATTGCGTCATAAATTATGTTTATACGAATTTTCGGTAATACCTAACGGCTTTATGGCTGTTAGAATAACAGCCGAGGGTGCAAATAAGTTTTTCCCAGCTGCTCTTGACGTTTGTGGTTAGGAACACGTTTTATAAACGGTTTATTCTTTGCACCACACGCACTTCCTGTCAACGGTAATTCAATTTGATAGGCGTAAAAATGTAAACCTAATTTCATTTCGGTGTTGCATTTTGCTTGAATAAGTGACGGAAATATTAAACCCGATACCTTTTCTCACTCAAGAACTTGGTTCTCGCTTTCCCTAAACTTTTTTTGATTTAAAAATCAAGCTCCGAATAATGACTTCCGTCTTTAATAAAAAAGATCCTCGTCCTTTTACGTTTTTACCAGTGTTATTTCATATTTCAAGCAGTCGATGATATTTTCGGATGTTTTTTTTCCCCTTCTAAAGCTTACTCAATATTCTGTTGATTTTATTTCAATAAATGGAACGAGGAAAATAAATAAACAAACGAAATGAACACACGTACTGGACAACACAGAAACCGCAAAGGAAATGTGTAAACTTTGAAATTAAACTGCTCAGAGCACAGCTTTGTCGTTTTACAAAAACACACTCAACGTTAACGATAAATGCTGCTTTTCTCTTTCGGATGTTTTATTGGCAATAATTACGATTAATAAATTAATATAAACACAGAAGTACGTTCAAACTAACTCTTAAGGCAAGGGATGACGAAGGTTTTCTTGGACAGGTTATTTCAGCCCTAAGGCTAAAAGTTAGAGCGATAGACTTTGCAGTTTTTAATTTTATTTTCTTTTCTAGATTCATGCAAAGTTTTGACAAAATGGAGAAAATACAAAACACCAATTAGGTATATCTCAAAGTTATTTTGCCAATCCTCAGAAACAATATTTAGACAATACTTGATTTAAAATTAATTGAATAGCGCATTTGCAATGCACATTTCATGTACTACAACTTATAACTTGATATGGGCTTTATCTGACTATATGTGTTTTAAGAGTGCAAAAAAATTGCTACCAACATCCCTAAAGAAGGTTCGTCGCAACACAGTTTCTGTAGGGTTTTCAGATAAATGACACCTCAGTAGGTATCCAAAAATTCTGACAACCTCGACTCAAAATATTTCAACTAATACAAAAATGCAGGAAAAATTAGTAACACTGAAGGCAAATATAAATTGATTTAAAAATGAATGGTTTTAAAGAAAATTTAAGTACTATAGAGATAAAGCTAATGGCATAAGAAGGAAGAAGTGTACAATACAAAATGTTAATGAAAATAAAAATAAGAACAGTGAACAGTGGAGGAACGTAAAGCATATATCAAAATGTAGTTAAAAAACTGAAAAATTAAAATACCAGTTTAAAATACCAGAAATATGTAGAAACAGGGTTAAGAAAAATAGAATAGATATCATGGATTTAGACACGGAACACGGGAAAAGGAAAAGAAATTGATTCAAACTATAAAAAGACACAATGGTACCGAGTAACCATAAGAAAGCGAAGAGCGAAGAGCTTAGAAAACTTTGGATTGGAAGAAGATTATGAATAAAACATGAAATTCTGGAATAAAATCAAAAGATTAACAAGAAAATGGAAGAAAATAAACTTCGATATCAAACACAAAAATGGGCAGTTAACGATAAACACCATAGAGACTAGAGACGATGAGAGTTTGAGCAAAATATTATATTGAAAAATTTAATTCGAGTGGAGGATAGACTAGTGAGGAAAAAAGATATAAAATTTGAAGAGAATCCAAAAGAAAAAATTAGTCAGAAAGATAAATAGTAAAGAAGTTTATAAAGCAGTAAGCGAACTAACAACAGGTGAGGTAACAGCAAAGTGGGGAAGGTGAAAATAGGCTCATTACGTGGCTTTGAAATACATTCAAAAAAGCACAGGAGAAAGACGGGATACCAAAAAAGTGAGACAAGAACCTTATGGTCCCCATTCATGAAAATTAGGAGCATGTAGACAGTGATAACCAACGACCCATATGTATAAGGTATACAAGAATAATATAAAAAAAAATCTGAAGTGGCAGAAGATATGGAAGATTAGCAAGCAGCTTTTCCGATACAAAGACAAACCAGTGATAAAATCAGCTTACTAAGAAACTTAATATATATAAAGAACAGTAGAACAAATAAACAACTCAATCTAATTTTCATAGATCTTGGAGAAGTTTTTTCCAGCGTAGATAAACAACTGATTAGGGGAAATGTAAGTCCCAGAAAATTAAAAATAATTATTGAATGCCCATATGAAACTGTCTGTGATGCAATGCAGATAAATTAAGGAATATTCCACGAAATTCTTAAGTGCAATAGGAATAAAGCAAGCAGATAACATAAGTCCACGTATACTTATCATACTGATGGACAAACTACTAAATAACACAAAAGGAAAAATACCAACAAATGTAGCAGGACAAAAATGAGGACCCTGCAAAAATAGAGAATCTTCTGCTTGTAGGTGAATTCGTGTTAATAGCTGATATACACAATACAGCACAGACACAACTGAGCATATGGAGATGGACTGAAAAGATTGAGGAGCTTAAAATGGAGATAAACAGATGCAAAACAGAAATAGTGCAAATAAATAAATGGAAAAAGTAAATCGAAGCACGAAATATATTATGTAAAAGTCGCAGTATCAGGAAGAGTGTTCTTGACAGCTAACGTCAAGAACGCTCTGGAAGTCTCAGGAGGTCGGCAGCAAACGCGAGAACAAAAGTGCGGCCGATCTACGAATTCTTGGAGCAAGCGTATGCTATAAATGAGCATTCAGTGTAGCGTTCAATTCTGGTAATTTTAGTGTTCATAAATTAGTAAATGAATGTTGTCTCTTAGTTTACATAAAAGAATACGCACATAACTCAAAAATGATCTAGTGAAGTCATTACAGTATAACGGAGCCTTGCTACAACTATTTGGGAACCATGTTAACATTAAAGGAAACAATAAACACAGATAAAATAATTCTCATTAAAAAGGAACCATCTAACATTTGTCATTTAATTAAAATCGGCAACAAATAAATAATAACACCTTAGTAGTTCTAACAATGCTACATGCTAGTGAGTTGATTTAGTTATTCAAAAGAAATAAGAAGATAAATTATTTAATATCAGTGAAAATGGACCACCTAAGACACCTACCAAGAAAAACAGAATTGGACAGAATCACAAATGAACAAATAAGGTAAGAGCTTCAACGAGTACCATTAAATAAACACTTAGAAATAACGACTAATAATGAAAGTAAAAGCTAAAGCTGGTTGAACAGAATAGAAGAAGTAGGGAAGGAGAGAAGCAATGAAGGAATTGTCATAAACGACAGATAACACTCAAACCTTTAAATCCTCAGATACTGCTCACACTTGTATTTATATTTATTTGTTTGTTGTATTGGACGAGATATAGGTTTATCGGTCACAACGCACGTCAACTGTTTTGATAACTGGTACTACCCGACTAGAATTTTGTTCTCACACCTTGAAGGTATCTTAAAGTGTCAAACATGGAATCTACAGTTCTTCCACGTATTCGAAAGAGGCAAAGTTTCCGAATTACTTCACATTAAAATTTTCCCTGACTTCGGCCGGGGTCAAACTCGAAACCTTTGGTTTACAACACAACCTTGCTACTCCTCTAATCTATCGAGGTCAACGCCCGTAACCGTATTAATTTGAATCTTAAAAATCTCAACAGAAATTTATGTTTGTACAGTATTGACATGCTGATCGATAATGGTTTATTATTATGCTTAAATGTTACTAGAAATCTAGGTCTGCATATTGATTTTAAGCTTAAATTTCTGGAATGCATGGCTGCATGCTAATCTTAAACTATTTCGTAGAATAGACATGTTCTAGCGAGAAAGGTTAAAATCACATTATGCAATAGGCGAATATTATGCCAGTCTAATTTTTGGGATGCCCTGTATTAGATCAAAATTAATTTAATATAATTTAAACTTGTACAAAAAAGTTGTCGATGGTTTATTTACGGCGTTTGATTAATGATTAATGAAATGAGAACGACTCAATACGGAAAAATCTTCGTTCTTTTTATGAAAAAAAAATATATAAAAGGCTTTTCGATATAACAAAATAATAGCCAAAATTAAACACTCCAGAGCTCCAGACAATTACTTTCGCAAGTCTGCTGAGAAATATCAATCAGTGTCAAAATAGTACTTCGTACAAATCATAACAGTTCGATTCTCAGACATATAGTTAGAAGTTTAATCGCTCTCGAATCCATCATTTACTAATATATTCAGTGTTCGTTTACAATTAAAAATTCTGTAGTCTATAATATAATGCTATCTGAGTTTAAACTGTCTTCCTTCATTTCTATAAAAAGCAAATGTGTCAATTACTATGTACGAAAGATTAGATAATTTCCATAAAAATGTTACGGTACTGTTTATTATTTTATTATATTCAGCTTTTAACAAGCCATTAAGGCCCATAGCTTGTCGAGGAGGACACACCGAGCCGTAGTGAGCTGAGCCTGGATCGGGTCACCCATCCGAGTTCTGACCATGGGCGCCGATGCTTAACTCTCCAGAGCGATTCGCCATGCCTATACTCACTACCTTACCACCTCCCCACGGTGCTATTATTATATGCTATTGTAATTTTTGTTATTAGTTATTCCATTGCGTTTATTCACGTTGGCGAGGGAGAACAAATATTTTCCGGAAGAAGACTGTTTCGTTTAAATAGTTTTAACAATTTATTTTAAATTTAATTGTTTATTAGAAAATAAAAATCGAAGCAATTAAGGTGATAAATTTCTTTTGGTTTCTAGCAATCTTTATATTGCAAAACAAACGAAACATAATATAAGCGTAAATAAACTTTAGGTGAAGGTTCATTTAGAGAAAGTGTAAACATCAGAAAAATATGCGAATATACTCGTTTGCCTGTTTATTTCCAAGAAATGTCACTTAGAAAACTTAAAGCAAAACTAAAGGAAATGTTAATAGCCAAAGCTTTTTATAATACGCAGGAGTTTTTAGATTTCAATTTCATTACCTAAATGACACACAGTAAAGGTATTACTAGATTTTAAAAGTAATAATAGCTTATGTGTTTATATGCGTGTATGTTGAAAATGTATGTGTTTGTATATTTTGTATATGACAACCTTAAACATATGTATGTAAAATTGGGCTAATATATTATTATTATTATTATAATTATTTTAATTATTATTACTCGTAAATAAACCTTAGTTCTTGCAGACAACAATTTAGAAATTCAGTTTTAGAAGAATAGATTACTTCGGCCCAAACTTTTAAAATTCCAGTTACATACGTTGATACCTAACCTGGCAGGCCGGCGGTCGTACACTTCTATTAATCTGTTAAATTAAATAATCCAACTATATTGAAGACAATTTAGGACAGTTCTCTCAAAAATTCTAGAAAAAGTAAAAGTAGTAGGTACAGAAACGAACTGATTACGAAAACCGACAAACTTTGAGGAACCTCTCAGCAATCAAAAATCAAACATTTATAGTGATTCAAAATCTAAAATAATAAAACGTGCTTAGCAAGCCTTTGTTGGGGTCAAGAATATCATAAACGTTTGAAAATAACATTCAAGGTGAGTTGAAGCCTTTTCATATATTTATTTAGTTAGTTCGATTAAACATTTTTTGGTCCTTTGATTAAACAACCATCGTTTTTCTAAGGCGATTTTTTTAAAACTTCATTTAAACTTCAATGATTGTTGTTTTCTTAAGGAAAATTAATTGCATTATTAATTATTACTAAAGACAAGAGTCGGTAAATTTATGGCAAGAAGTTTTTTAAAGTGCACTGGAGAAACATGGTAAAATAAGCTGGGTTGCAGTGGGCTTATCAAAAGTGATAAAATACATGTTGTTGTGCAAAATATGTGTTCACCCTATTGTAGATCTTAGGACGAGTCTGATTCTGAAGCAGACATTGCCTTGGAATTAGATTCTGCAAGCGAAACTCTAATGCAGGCGACTGATGAAAATGAGTGCATATTGATGGATGAATAAATTTTGGTGTTGGTGAAAAACATCTATAAAGCTTCTCGCATGTAGTTTGAGTTGCTTATAATCGTTATATTTTATTTTTTTAATTAAACCAAAACCTTTGTATTGCAATGCTAGTTTTATTAATAATGATTGGAAGTAAAACTAGCATTAATTTTATTAATCTACTGTGATAAATAAATAAATAAAGAATATTTTATTTTTCGGTCTGAAAGCTTTCATTACAATGCTGTTCGGTTTCAGGGCCTAATTATTTTAATTTTGAGACTTTTTTCGGTCTGAAAGCTTTCGTTACAACGCTGAACATTTCAGGCTTAATTAACCAGTTTCTGAACTTTTAATATTTTTTTTTAATCTGGATGTGACATTTAGTTTCAGGATAAAATTATTATAATTTTTAAAAATTTTATTTTTTGCTTTCAGACCAAAGAGTTTTCATTCAAAAGCTGAAAATATCAGGCGTAATTAAGCTGTTTCTAAACTTTTTATTTTGGTTTTTAGAACGTAGTATTCGGTTTCTGGACCTAATTATTTTAATTTTGAGGTTTTTTATGATTATTTTTAAATGAAATTTCGAACGTGAGATGCGATGTCATAGAAAATTGTTTGTTATTTTAATTTTAAGACATTTTATTTTATTTTTCGGTCTGAAAGCTTTCATTCCAATGCTGTTCGGTAAATCAGTACAAATTTTTATCAGAAAAAAGCAAAAAAGTATTCTGTCAATGTGGTACTGCCTGGATTTGTTAGTTAAAATAATTTTAAATGGGAGCCTACCGGTCATGGTGTAATTTATTATTTATGTTAGTATTTTCTGTATTTGTTCCAAACAGAATTTGAAATCCCTTCAAAAACTCCAACCAATCATTAAATTTTAAGAACGCAATCTTTAAAACGTTATTGCTCGATATTGAAAGGAAATTAAACGTCAAATTTTACAGCTTAAAACAGTATTTTATATTCTTCAACCAAAAAATCAATATCTGTAAATGACAAGAGTTTATATTTTCTAGCCCGTAGTCTGCTCTAAATACAAAACGCAAAGGTCACGTTTTATGAATCCCCTTACTGTTTACTTTGTCCAAAAAATTGTTTAAACTAGTAAATTTAAATTAATAAAGTTTAACTCGTAACACTAATAATTGTTTTAAAATCCCTAATGTCATTATTAAAAGGAATTAGAAAAGAAGATTAACTCTAAAAAAATCCGCAGTTTAAAAGCTTGGGATTTCGTTACATCAAAAGTAAACAGCAGGACATAAAGTCAGATTATAAAAAGGTCGTTTAGAAATTTTAGTGCAAACATCGCTTCTGGGGTTTTCGTTAAACCGAAATTGCCATTCTGTAAAACCGAATAAAAGTTATGTATAAAACTCCCTGTAAGTACACATATATAGGTGAGAAGGAATTGCTGAAAATTAATTTTTCTACTGAAACTCCGAACCCTTTAAGAATTAAATATTTATGAGACATTAAACCAAAAAGCGCCATTATTTGGGATTAGATTGGCTTAGAAATACTTTACTGTCACGTTATCTTGTAACGTAACAAGTAATTTCGAACACCCCGGTTTCGTGCTAATAAATCTCTAATTATCACAATCTAACCTACGCAGAAATTAAGCCGACAGCTAAACCTATCCAACAATCCGACATTATTTTAATATGTAATGTACTAACTATATTAGAGGTTTTGCGACTTGGAATTTCAAGTAACCTAGATTTCTGACAATTTTACGAATATCACTTTGTGAACGTACGATATTTAATATGATGGTCCTTTGAATTATTTATTGGTAACTCGTGCCTACCATTATTGATTTTGTTAATAATATTATTAACTGTTGTGGAGAATTCTGAAATTTATACAAAGCCTTTCAATTTCAGGCTAATTTTGTTGCTAGTTGAAACAGAATTACCGTGTTGTATTTTAAACTTGCTCAGGCGTAATAAGAAAAACGTTTTCATTATTCGAGATAATTAACGGCAGAAATGTAAATAATGAGAAGTAAATGTAACGGGGAGAGTAAAACGTGTTTTATGGTATAAACAGTATTACCATTGCAAGGGAATAAATTAAACTGTTACTTCGATTTATTTCGTGTTATGCGAGGATCTTTGTAGTTACAATTCAAAACCAACATAAATACATAAATAAATTACATAATTAGTTACTAACCTAAACTTGTTGGAATATTATGCCGCAGTTGCACCAAAAAATCATATATACATTTTTTATGTTATTTGATTGGAATACTAAAAACCAAATATGTTTTTCGACTTTTTTCTGTATTTATTTTCTCAGCTGCTGATTATATTTATCAGATCAATGTAGCTATAAAGAAATGGAAGCTTTTTATTTTGATATTGAATTGATACGCCTCGGTTTCTTGTCAAAATTCGTAGTTGAATGCGTTTCTATAAACGAGACTGTTCGACGAGCTTGAAAAAAAATCAGTTTTAACTGAGATGCAACGTTAAAAATCACAAGAAAAAGAGAAGGTTAAGTAGTTTTTTTATTGTGTTTCCAGGTTGAAAAAATAATTAATTTTCTTGATAAAAGATTTCAGATAAACGAAATAAGTTTCTTAAGGGAACTTTAGACCTTCGTTTTCTGTAATTCTTCGTTGTTATAATTTATCGTCAAAATATGTTTTCTCTGGAAACCTTTAAGATGTTTTTTACAATTACAATACGAATTTAAGCTTCGTTCTTAAGTTATGGAAAAGCAAGTTTTTCTGCATTAAAATATTAAACTAAAGTTCCCGATTAAAATCTAGTGAAAACAAAGCTTAAATTACTGAAAGGATTACTAATTTCTTTTTCTTCTGCCCTTATAGGGCGTTACCGTCTTCGCTCCATAATTTAAGAACGTCTAAATGTTTAACTAGTGTGAAGGGCTGTAAGAATTAAATCGCGATCGCTGTCAGTCTACGTAACTACTTGGTTTTTCGGAATTTCCTATTTCCCTTGAACAACCAACGATGTTTGCTTAATTATTTGTTTTGCTAAAGTTATCATATTTCTCAATATGGCCAATTCATTTTATTTCCGTTAAAAGGATTGGTAAAATTTAAACCGTAAGAAGACAATTAAAATTTAAACAGTATTTCCATATGTATTTATATTCAATTATTGTTTACAACATGAAACTAGGAAATTTTTAAATGAATACCACAGTTTATGTTAAATATTTAAAGTACGTTAGTTCTTCAAATCTTAAATTACGTGTATTGTACATACTGGAATATTTTTTTAAAAAGCTGTTTTCATATTTTAATAACGATGAGTTAAGTGCTTATTTCAGACTATTTCTTGATTTTACCAAAGAATACCTAACAATAAGAAGCTTAGGCTTATGGGATTTTCCGTCACACGTAGGGTATATTGACCGCTAGGTGCCTCCGTATCGTCCCTCTAATAAAGAATATTAAGAACCAGTGACAGCTCGTGAGTTTTTGGGGGTAAGGGCTGCAGAAAAAATAACTCTAAATTAATAAGAAAATCTTACCTCCATCTTACCTCCGTCCATGCGACGGTTTTTGTAACTCACAAACTTATCTAGTTATAACTTTAGAATTAAAGTTTTTAATATTTTGAACCAAATCCTTTTCTATAGATAACATAGCTAAAGCATTTAACCATTCGTACGACATAATGCTTCTTAAGAATGTTGAAAACTCCGTCCTGAAAAGGGGATTTTTAAAAGTTCTTCAACGGAATTCATATTGAACTTACATATGTAGGTAAGTCTACAACGTTAAACAAAACACTACCCAAACAAACATTATTAGAAGTAAGAAAAGTATACAGATTGCCTAAAATATTGCGGAATATGGCAGATCCATGAGTTGGAAGAGGTTTAAATATTAGTTTCCATAAGAGTGACCGAGATGGAAAAGCAATAATTACTTCGGTAACTACGCAAGATACATTATCTGAATTGTAAATAATGCGAATATATATCCATTACTGTCTAGCTCACTAATGCTCTATATTCCACAAAATTTTAGGCAACCTGTATGTACATAATTATGTAATTGTATAGCAACTTGTTTGGTAAATAAGGCGATCGTAGTTGGTTCAGCGTGCGTCTGACCACTCAGGTGGCACTGGTGCGACTCCCAGAGTCACACGTACGCCGAAATTTCCCGACAGTTTCCCTCGGAAGGCAATGGCAAACCACCGAGGTATTTCTGCCTAGTAAGTTCTCTCTGCAAGCACTTCCGTGGTTCGGAGCCGACGTAAAACTGTGGGTCCCCTATATCTGTAGGCTACTTAACACGCACACCGCTTGCATATGAAGAGAGGATTGGCAACGCTCTGTAAAGGACATGACATTCCAAGAAGAAGAAGAAGATCTAGTAGAAGGCGTATACTTGCATTTGGATGAACTTGTAGTTTTCTCATATGGGGTTAAGGTATTGGGTTATTACCTCTTTGACGTAAGGAATTTTTAGAACCTCATGAACGGTACGATACGTACCATGGGGCATTGGTTAATGCACGTAATGTTTTTGATTGAAACCATTGCAGAATGTCAATATTGGAGAAGCTGGAGCATCCCCACAGTTCAATCCCATATAGGTTTGATTACTGTTTTATCAAATATAGAGGTATGTAGTATACACTAAGTGGAGAAGGGGGCCAAGGTAGTGTCTTGTGGTACACCTGAGCTGATCAGCTTGACTTCATTAACTTTGCTTGGAAGTAGCTGTTTAAAGATAGGAGTTGACGAGGGGGCAGCATTGATGAGGAAAGAACTTCATAATTTTAAATAGAGTCCTTGGAACCAAACACTGTCAAACGCTTATTTAACATCTAGGAAAATGACACAACAATATTTCTTATCTTCCAATGATTTACTTATCACATCTACTATTCTATGGATTTGTTGTACTAACGAATGTCCATGCCTAAATCCGGAATTACATCTTCCAACAATGTTTCTACGTAGACCCATTTGATAATTAATTTTTTCAGTAATTTTTATATCACCAGGAGTAAACTTATAGGTTTATAAAATGTAGCTTCGCTTTCTTAGAATTTTACATTGTTTACTTAAGAGGCACCCGCGTTGGGCTACCTTTGAATTGTTTTATATGTCGAAAAATTACAATGTATTTTCTGCCAGAACTTCGGAAATAAGAATTTCTTTTAAATTTCGTTAAAGTTAATCATTTCCTAGATATTTGGTATTGAAGTAGGGCAACATTTTATTCGATATTGGAGCAAGTTTTAACGCAGTCAGCTTGAATTTAAAATATAAATATTGACAAAACTAGACTTAGTTTTTGTCAAAAACAAGTGTTTAATCTTATTATTTAAGCAAGACTTTGTGTTATAATAATTAGAAGATATCACAACGAAATTTGTTTCCTAATGAAGAAATGCAAGCTATGGTTTGTATTTACGCTCAGGAAAATTTAATCCAAACTCATTACCTTAATGTTGAATGAAGAGAACCCAATTTGATGGTAGGCTGTACGAAAGCTAGTGTAGCACTAGCGTATGTGCCTCAGGCATGGAGAGAAGTTCAAATGATGTTTATACCTAAACCAGGATACGAATCATATGCCCAGGCAAAATCTTTCTGGCCTATTAGTCTGATATCTTTTCTGCTGCAACTTTTGGAGAGGCTAATAGTTAGGTATATAAGGGAGGAAGTACTGAGTGTCCATTCGCTCAGTCCAGTATGCCAGGAAAATCTTATGAAACGACAATCAGTGAAGTCACTTGCAAAGTGAAAATCACACTGAGAAGTAAAGAGGTTACGATCGGTGTATTTCTGGACATAGAGGGAACGTCCCATAATACATCCCTAGAATTTATTGAACGTGCTGTCAGAAATATAACATGCTTGAAAATAGAGAAATATATACGCGAGAATTTCTAGAAGGGGCAGGGGGGTGTTTACACCCCTGTTGTGGTGTGTCGCTGCGGATGACTTTCTCTGAGGACTAAATGAAGCAGGATATCAAACAATTGACTATACCGACGATATAACGATACTGATCTCCGGTAAATTCGGAGGTGTTACCTCAAACTTCGTACAGGGGCCCTAAACTTTGTTGAGAATTGGAGCAGAGAAGAAGGGGGTTTATCGGTTAATCCGACTAAGACCACTGTAGTACTATTCACAAGAAGAAGGAAGCCAGGCTTAAAATAATTACACCTCTACGATAATCCAGTACAGGTGGAGAATAAAGTTAAATATCTGAATTTGAAGGGGATAACGAACCAAGTTGCTAGAGCCTTATGGACTTGTAGACATATGTTCGGAAAGAAGTGAGGGTTATCTTCCAGAATGATCCATTAGATATATGCTACTATGGTGATATCTATAATTAGTACCGTGACCGAGGACACTAGTCAAAGACTGCATAGACAGGTTGGGCAAGGTGCAAAGACTACAGTACCTAGGCATTACAGGGGTAATGTCATCAATACCCACCGCTCTCCATCTACTATGCTAATGCGAAGGTTTTGTCGGTAGTAGGGGTAGCATTCTTGGGGTTGAACAACTGACTGGAGAAGAGGTAAGGTTGGTACATTTAACGAAAATATATCCCCTAAACATCTCACCGATCTGGAGAGTATAATAGGCCTAATTGCCTGCAGTACAGGGGCTACAAGAGCTAAATTAAAATTGCGGACGGATTATTGTTTCCCATCCCAAAAAAGCTGGTTTCCTTATGAATCTTTTGAAAATCTTTGAAATTCCGGAAGAAAAATAAAAATAAACTTTTGACTTTAACGCCCTGTAGCTCTTTTAACATTCACTTTCGGACTAAGGTAATTCTAGGTAAATCGTAATATTTTAACCCCACGATTTACTGTTAGTCTGTGTCCTGCTACTTATGGACCACTCAGTATAGTAAAAAAAAAATGTCAGCGTTCCAGAATATTTAGTGAAGAATTACCAAAACCTAAGACAATGAGACAACAATCTAAAGCCGATTATGGAAGATTCGACTTTCAGAAAATTCTATTCAAATTTTCAAAATAATAATCAAACCACAATTGCCTTTCTTCATAACTACCTTCGGATTTTCATAATTGCAAAAAAACTTTCTCCACATAAAAATAAAAAAGCGTTTAAACGGCAAAAGATTTCCATAGAAAACCGTCCTCATACAGTGATACATACAATTGAAAATTGGAAAAATCAGGGTTCCTCCAAATCTTTTAAATTTAGTGCTTAGTGGATTCTATGAAATGTTGTAGATATTTAACTTAAGTCCAAATAAACAATTTTTGTAAATTGATGTCTTATGCGAATTTACGTAAATAAACTAAGGTTTTTTTTTTTGCTTGAAAGAGATCAGTGTGAATTACATCGCAACACTTTTTTAAGCACGAACTTTAGAAGCTTTGCCAGTCTAACATATTTATTGACACAATTTAATAGGCATTTTTTGTAGAGGAAGAAATAGGAAAAAACTTTCATATTAATTTGTAAATACCTACAAGCAAATGTAATTTTACTATTGAGCTTTATATATTTTTTTGGATTCACAAATATATTAGTTTATTTTTCCTTGAATAGGCACAATATAAAAATATAAAACCTTCACGTAAATGCTATATTTGACACAATAATTATGATTAATGATAATGATTCATAAAATATAAACTAAATATTGTATTACATTATTTAAAATATAACAAAAATCTGAATAAAAATGTATATATTTTTCTGTGTATTTATCCTAAATACACAACATATTGAACTAAATTTCTATTTCAGTATCTTTAGTAAGTAAGTAAATGAATAATTGTATAATAAACAATTAGTATCATTTTTCTGTTGTTAAAAGGTAATGGAAAGGTTTAAATGTAAGTACTGTGGTTGCATGCTTACTGTTTTGCTCATAGAAATGCTGTTAACAACATCGTTAAAGTATTCAATATTATGTAGCGCTTTTTTTAAGAATGGACAACGTTATTTCTTGATCAGGTTTTGAGCAAAGAATACCTAATAATTTAAACTCTTTGCTTCGAGCAAAATTGAAGAAAAATAAGAAAATTAGTGTAAAAATATAACTTATACAACCCAATTTACAAACGTTTGCAAAAGAATATGGATGCTAGGTCTCTTATCATTTTATGCTCTTTGGTTTTCAAATACCATGAGATCGAAAAAAAATGATTCTGAGCAGGCCTTGATTAGTACAACACGATTGGCTACACTTGTTCTAGAATGCTAGTCAAGGCCTGCTCAGAATCATCTTTTTTTGATCTCATGGTATTAAATGTACAGTATAATTAATTTTTTAGTAATGATTTCAGTAAGTAAGTAAGTCCTGTTATAAGGTGAACGTTAAAAAATTCTTAAACCCGGCGCTTACGTTATTATTTCCTCTTTTCAGGGCTTTCCTTCTTTTCCCGACGCCTTAAGAAAGAATTTAAAATAGCTCTTCTCGGTGCTGTCAGCTTTCCTGACGTAATTAAATAGTGTCACGTTTCTCAAGATTTTTATAAGACAAGACTAACGATATTAGTAATACATCATGTAATAAATAAGGGTGCACGTGATAATTCAATTTTATTTTTTCCTTCTATGTCGTGCCGAAGCGTGTTCCTTTAATTAACCCAACTATAAGCGAACAACCTAGAATAATAACATCGCGGAGAGAATTTCAGACGATGTTAGCAGTTATGATCGTAAATATAATGTGCATAATGAAAACAACAACTGCAGGGTAATGTTGCATGTAGTTGTACTGTTACCTCGGCTACGCGAATCATCATTGAAACATACGGCCAGCGGCGTTTATGGCTAAATTCGCCATAATTGCAATTCTACATCGCTAGGCTGCGGGAGTAAATGAATGAATTAACAAACATAACTCCAAAGTAAACTACAAGATTGGTAAATAATGAAAAGCAAATAAGAAGCGGCACCGGGAGCTACGCGGCAAATGTATTTTAAATTAAGCGACGTGAAATATCTATGTACAAAAATTGAATAAAGCAATCAGAAACTTTCTACTCAAAGTGCTTCCATTAGGTCTGCTCAAATATTCCGGGCATGTACATTTCCGAAGATAATATCTCCTTATTGACGGCATAACGTGGAGCCAATGAAATTAACAACGCAAAGCGTCTGCTCGTGCTCCGGCAATATTGCACCACCGACTTCACCCTGCGAGTATTCAACTAATGTGCCCTTTAATGGCAGTTATTTTGACAGATCGTGGTGCGATAGAGTTATTTAAATGTAGCTGAATCGAACCGAAACTAACGATGCGCCCCAAATTCGCTAAAAGTATATTTGAACGCGTCGTTTGAAGGGCCATTCTCGTTCCGAGCCCCTACTGGGTCCCTTTTGGGAAGTTACGCCAAACATTTAGCAGCACAATTAGCGCTGACAGTCGCATGATGTTGTCACAAGGATGAGGTTTCTTGCGGCCGAGCGTAAGACAGGGTGGAAAGGACTAGGAGTAATGCCAACAGAGGCGGAATAAACGTGGTCCTAGAACCGTGCAATCTACAGTCCTACGGCATTTATCTCCAATATAGAGGCCCAGATGAGATCCTTGGAGACCTAAACCCAATGTTCGCTTCACACCTCACTTACTCTTAATTATAACGCTTATACAGCCAGGCACTTTGCCAAACTCTACATAAGTCTTCCTGTACTCTTAGAGTTTTGGAATAGTTTCCCATCGTTCATAATGAATTTATTTCCTCTTCCTGATCGCAGCGAGTCGCTTCAAGTAATCAGCGGGGAACAATTCTACTACATAATTTTCACGCGAAAATTAAGGAAAACCTTTACTCGGCCCCGTAACATCTTTATTAACTATTCCGGGTCTCGCACCGTTTTTTCTTAATGCCTTACTACATCGACAAAGGCAATTTTACCCAATATCCTGCTACGTTAAAAACCCCACCGAGATCCTTCATTCTCAACTTTATAAAGCCCCAATAAAATTTCCTCAATTCGACATTTTCAGACACGCCACGTGATACTCTTGACTTCTCATCGCAACCCTGTATAATTTTAACTCTGTTGCGTCAAATTAAATTATGAATATTTAATAAAGCTGGATTACAGAGCAATATCTTTCTTGTTTCCAAATTTCAGTAATTACACACAAACTGCACAATGTTTCAAAATTGTGTTTGTAGTTTCTTGATTAAGTTTTATTTATACAAGGGCAAATTTACTTTGTGTATTAGTTAATTCCTGCTGTTTTAATTTGGAATATCTGCATACAATGTATAACGTCAGAATTAATTTAGAAATTCCTTGAAACCCCGGTAACTGCTTCTTGAAAACATTGGTGCACTACAAAATATGTGTATAAATTGCATGTGCATGTGCATGTTATTAGATGCTAAGCTGTTTTTTTGTTTATTTTTTTTTAGTAACAGGAGAAACTTATAAAAGGACGAAGGCGTAAAAGTACAACAACGCGTTTTGTTTCACATAAATTCTAGGTTTTAAACATTTTTTAAAGCTTTTAAATTCGACAGCATGCTTGCAATAAATTTTCGATTTTCAAATCGAATCTTCATTCCTGAATTTTTTGTATTTCTAATAATAAGAAGGAAACTACAAAATTTTTTTCCATTGCAATTCAACAAATTTAATGCATAAACGATGTGTTTACACCACAATAGGGCGTTTTAGGAGGATAATTTAGCAGACTAGCCATTCTTACACGATGGTAGGCGTACGCAAGATATATTTGTTCGTAATTTTTTGCTACTTCAGTAGAGACTTTACGAAGGTCACAAATGATAAAAACTTTAATATTTTTTCAAATATCTTTGAGAAAGTCTTTTTAGTTAGACCGAAGTTTTGAGTTGCCTTTTTAAACAATTCCGGTTTAAACCAAATAAATAAAGGACGCGGCAATATCCTTTTACAATAAGGTGCTCGAGGAGCGGATAGCCGCATGTAAAAGGTCTCGGCCTCTCACATAGGCATCTCGGGTTCGATTCATAAGATCGGCGATATACCCGCCCGAATTTATAGAAAGTCGTACGCTTCTTCGTGCTTCGCAGGGCACGTTACACCGGCAGTGCCAATTACCATACTAACGCCTTTGGTAACCTTTAACCTCTCACATTGCGGGTTAATCTTTTTCACCTCCGTCGATGGGTAAGGTTAGCCTCCTGTCCAGCATACGTACATATATTATTTAATCAGAACGTACCGAAAGTTTACGTAATTAAGTATACACTAATCAGATCTGGTAATAAGTCTATAATAGCAAATATTTCGATTAAGCTCTTAAAAGTAATGTTGGTTAAAAGTTTATATTCGGAAGCTTAACTAAAAAATTAACTCGTTTAAATTATTCTGTTTTACAAATTGATAGTTCGATAAACATTAACACACTAAAAATATATTACTGGGCCGGTACATATGGCTTATAGGTTAATGTTCTGAGGAAATAGTAGTTATATTGCCAAAATATTATTACAAATATGCATAATCAGAACGTGTTTTAAAAATCCAGAACTTATTTCCATTTAAACTTTGAAGATAATTCTTTAATCACCTATTTGGCAAGTATTTAGTAAATCAGTAATTTTGTTTAACACAAAACTTGGTACTTGTTCGGCACAGGGAGTAACGTGGTATACTATGTTACTCCGAGATTATATGACACCCTTTTGGTGAATCCGACCAAGTCGTAAATTTTAGTTTTTCCTGAAAACTACGATAATAGGGCTCTTCTCAGTGGGGTAGATACCCAAGCGAAAAACAATAAACTTGAAAACCCGTCTTAAACCGGAGGAGCCAAAGACGGACATACGGACGAGGTTAAGCCATGTCACCTGACATAGCCTCGCGTCCAGGGGATTCCCCGAACCGTATCACGAGGAGCTGCATCAACCGAAACAATATGACACCATGTGTCGCCTAAATACGCGTGAATTGTGTCACCTTGGGATTCTTAACAAAGGAAACTTTCTACAACAACAAAACATGCTGAAATGACTTGAAGGTTTCGTAGAACTACCATGAAAATGCGCTGACGGGTTTAACCTTTCGTGCCCTTCAGACTAAAATGGAATTAACTGTAGCAAAAACAACATAACAAAGCACGAAATTACGAAGGACAGGACCGTACTAAAGAATTTACCACAAATTTAAAATGACTCTAAACTTCCCAAATAACACGGAATTGTAAAACCACGTGACATGTTTTATAGTTTGTTTACCGAATAACTTCTCCACATTTGTTACTGTTACTGGCAAAATAAGAAACAATAGAAATCCCATGTAAATGTAACATCTGCTATTTTTGAATCTAGTATCATAAATTAAGATCGAGGTTTACTGCGAATTAAAAGGAGCGCGAATGCATTATACAGGGTGTCCCAAAATTGACGCCCGTGCTTCTGGGATTTGATTCAGGGGGCTAAAAGAAATCGAAAATGAAGAGTGAAAAATTTTCCGATTGTCATTTGTTATCGAGATAAAATATGCTGCAGAGAGTTCGTGCTTCAATGATAAATCGTGTCAATGTTTGCCTTGAAGTAGGAGGCAAGCTATTTTAACACTTTTTGTGACAACAGATGTGGAAAATAACTTGTTTTCAAATATTATTCGTTTTTAATAAAGTTTAAAGTTTACACTTAAATTTTTGTTTTTATTGATAACTCGATAACAAAAGACAAACGGAAAATTTTTCACTCTTCATTTTCGATTTCTTTTAGCACCCTGAATCAAATCCCAGAAGCACGGGCGTCAATTTTGGGACACCCTGTATATAGATTTCTAAGGTAAAACTTTTCGATATAAAAATTTTCTAGCTCTATAACTTAATATAACAAGCAGCATTTGGTTGGTTGGTAAGTATTATGCGAGAGAGCTTATTTCTATTTTCTATATGGCTTACGTTTTAACCATTAGTTTAAATATAATTAGTAGAATAAACAGAATCAATCAACTCTCAAAAACCATTAAAATCAATAAATAAAACAGGTACTTACATACATTGTTGTTTGATCATTTCATTTTATGTGTTTGTATTTGGATTGTTCAGTTAATCTGATACCTGGCAAAATCATTATTGCTGCTATTGTCTCTTAATATTGACATTGTCGATCCCATCATAATTGCATTATAATAGTCTTAATAGAACAGGATATCGAACAGATTGGAATTGCTATATATTGATCTTGTTTTAATGAAATCTTCATTGTATAGCTAAACTATAAGTATGTATGGAGCTTTTGAACATAAAGATCTGTGTTTATGTACTTATAACTAGGAAAACCATTCTCATGAAACCAAATTCTAACCTATTCCAAGTCCAGATTTCGCCCCGTAAATAAATAAACTTTCTCTGTAAAAAATCCTGGTTAGCTTTACCTACTTTACCTAAAGAATCCTTTATTATAAAATGAAGCTTTCATTATTTTAATAAGATACCCGGGAAAGCCCCTTTTAACAAGAGAAATAAAGTAAATAGTTCATAAAGGTGCTGTTTTTCGGGTTAAATGAATTTTCACAGAGTTGTTTTTATGTCCGTAGATTTATCAAGGAGAATTAACACTTGAATGTAGAAAAACATTCAACTAAAATGCCCCTAACATTTATTCTTTCGGTTTAACTACTTCCTGAGCTTGCAACCATAAAAGCAGTTTTAACGTTTAATCAATACCGATGTATAAGACTGATCAAATATTATTACAACTATTTCTCATGTGGTAGGTATACTGACAAACATAAAATTTATCGTTGGAAGCACTTGGAAATTTTATAATAGCGATTTATTTTGAAAACGGCTCGAGTTATTTTATGTAGCCTTAATTTTCTTTCCAACCTTGATCGTAACTTCTATACGACCGTTTCCCTTCTTGGCTAAATTAATGGGTTAAGCCATTAAAAGCAGACAAGGAAACATAAACAGGATTAACGTTTCATTTGTCCCTGAAACTAATATTGCTTTTGCGTTCTTATCAAGTGCCACTTCTAAATATCAGATTAAATTTATAAAACTTTCAGACTGGGTTAAATTTATGAATATGTTATATTCGTTAATTTCCTTCGTACTCAAGCATGAGAAAATAGACAACTTCTGTTTTCAGGCAGCAGCACTCGGTAATTTGTTAAGCTTCTTATTACTTTATGTTTTAAACTTAATTAAAGTTTAACCACTAATCTTCAACTGAATAATTAAATAGCAATGGGACCGATTAAAAAATTTTGATTTCCTACTCATCTAAGTATTTATTACCATTTAATGTTACTTATTCCATGCTACATTCGTGCATTTGATAGTTCCTTTAATCTATTTTAACAAGTTTAGTGTAGTTTTAATAAATTTACTATATTTACATGAGAATTAATAAAATCAACTGTGAAAACAAGAAAATTCTTTGAGCTTATTAAAGATATTTTTCGAAATAAACTAAAAATCCATTTCTTTTTGGTTTTTGCATCCTAATCAAGACGAGTCTAATTGAAAAACTACACAACATGTTCATAATAAATACAAGTATGTCATGGCAAAGCAGCAATCTAAATATATTACAAAGCCTTAAAGGCTTTTAGGGTAATACATTGACTGACAGGTCTCCCGATAAAGATCAAATCTCTTCCAGCATGCAAGGTAGCAATCGTTTTCTTGTTGACTGAATTATAAATGACTGATAACAAGAATACAAATCTCAGTCAACTCCACACGTTTACTATAAAAAAATGATAATTAAGTCACATGTTTCCGTGTAAAAGTTATTTCTTTAATGTTAAATAATAATTTCAGCATAAAAGGTAACAAAAATAAGATGAAATATTTGAAGTTCCAAATTTCAAATTTAAATATTGTGATTAAAATTAAATCAATTTTTAATAGTAACAATTATATTATAATCAAGACAGACAAAACATAAAGCAATTTGGCAATAAATGTGATTAACTGATTAAGTATGTGGATAAAATAAATGGATCCATTATACTCTGACCGGCAAAGACTCCGTAACATATGGGATAAAATTTCATTATTAGAGTATCGGAAAAACTTTTCTGTGGGATCGATTCTGCATTTCGGATAACCTAAAAATCGAATTTGATGTATATCATGTGACCATTGGTATGGCGGTAAATTTTTAAAAATCACTGTGAAGTCGGAAAAAGTGGGGTTATATGACAAGATATCGAAGAAAATTATTTGAAAAAATTGCTTAGAATTTAATTTTAGGCCCATATGTGAAATTTAATAAATTTATTTTTGTCTTTTAAATAGCTTGATTGAAGTGAAACGTATGTACTTGGATAAGAATGGAAGAACTTCCTCGTTTTTCCCATAATTGACAGGACTAAATATAAAAAACCGGTTTTCGCTAGGACGCTCGCTGTAGCAAAGTTTTGTATCTGCAATCAAATTTTTCCAATTATTTTTAAGCTAAGGTACTTAGAAAAGCTCAATTTTCTTGATTGTGGTGAAAGTTTATCACTTTATAAAATAAAGAGGAGTAAAATAGCCAATAAACTTAAACCCACCTTTTTTATCTAATCTTTCTTTTACACAATATTTCAGGGAGATGTATTCACGGCTATCGATGAAACTTGATTATAACCGAGAAAACTAGTCTTTTGTAAGCGCTTACATAAAAATATTTCTAGAATTTTGAAACAGCTGTTAGATACAAACCATTGCAGCAGCGAGCGTCCTAGCGATATCCTGTTTTTTAGGTTTAGTCCTGTCAATTGTGGAAAAAACGAAAAAGTTCTTTCTTTGTTTTCCAAATACATAGGTTTTACTTGAGTCAAGCAATTCAAAGGAAAAAAATTAGGTATTTGTAAATTAATTAAAAATTTTCGAGAAACATTCCGATTTTCAATTTTCTAAAATAAATTCTTGAAATTTTCTATATAGGCCTAGAATTAAATTCTAAGCAACTTTTTTAAATAATTTTCTTCGATATTTTTGCTATCTACGCCCACTTTTTTCGACTTTACAGTGATTTTTTAAATGTACCACCATACCAGTGGTCACATGACATATAAATTCGATTGTTAAAATATCGAACATGCAGAACCGATCCCTTAGAAAAGTTTTTTCGATACTCTTATAATAATAAAAATATTCCCATATGCTGCGAACTTTCTGCCGGTCACTCTACAACAAAATTTCATTGAAGTAAATGAACCCTACTGTAATTTACTAAACTAAAGTAAGGCAAACTTTGATGGAATGTAAGTTAACCCTTGAACATATTGTGGGATTCTAGAAAAGCTAAACAGAGCCTTTGCACAACTTCTTAATTTTATTATATTTCATAGTAATATTCAAACTGTCTTGTACATCTTCCGTCGCACTTCTTGCACACCCGACTTACTACTGACTCCCCGAGGTACGCCGGATCCCCACCTGAACATCGGTCGTCTGTTATAATTCCCATAATTCCCACAGTTCTGACACAGATAATCGGTCTTTTCAGGGATCCATGGCGTCATATACCCAGCAAACGTTGATGTACTGAACGCACCTTTGTGGGTGTCTTCTCTTTCAACGCCGTAGATATCGTTTGGCTTAATCTTGATGACTTTATACAGTCCCAAATATTTAGATCTTAGTTTCAGTCCTGGATCACCTTAAGATCTTTTGATAACGACTAGGTACGTCATCTTCTCGGTATTACTTTGGAGCACGCCTTTTTAAATTGTATGTATCTCTATTTTCATTTTGAACCTTATTTAGTTGTTGTTTAGCCGTTTCTCTTAGCTCTTATCTGGAATCATTAATTTGATCATCTTCAAATTTAAATTTTGAATCACTTTTTAATAAACCACTAAGTGGCTTTGCAATTACTTATTGAGTAGAATGGGGTAAACTTTCTGAAATAGCCCGTTAATTCTAGGAAGCTTTGTACTTGTTTCCCTGTTGTTGGTGATGGAAATGTAATTACAGCTTGGAAAATGCGGCCGCCTTCTATTAGATGTCCTAGGAATTTGATGCGTCGCTTCAGAAAATAATATTTTTGTTTGTTTGCATTGTCCATATTCTCTTGCAACTTGAATTATTTCAATTTCTCAATGGCTTGTACGTCATCATGTCATCAATTGCTAGTATTATAACATTATCCACATTGGATAGAATAATTTCATTATTCATCAATGGCCTAAATACACAGTTGATAAATCGTTGGAATACGGCAGGAGGGTTGCCGAGTCCAAATGGAACTTTTAAAAATTTGAACTGACCTTCATGAGTCACAAAAGATATATATTTTCGACTACCTTCTTCTATGCTGACATGGAAAATCCATAAATAATTTTGGTTGGACATATGTAGCTAAACTAGAGCAACATAAACATAGGATGTTCTCTTTCCGCTGAGCCTAGTAAAGTAATACGCACTTTATTGATAAAAAACATTTATTTATAATTTTTCAAAGTACTTTACAGCTTTAAATTTAAAAATAGTTGCCCAGAACAGCTACTAGGTGTACCAATTAGACTAATAAACGATGAAATTAACAGTTTAGGCATAATCTTATTACCGCGGTAACGCCCACGTTAGTAAGTTTAGACATCATAACCGATTTTGCTAGTTTTAGATTTAAATATAAAGTAACATTAACTTGGAATTGTATTTGGGAAAGAACAAACATTAATCTATACCAACACGCCAGCTAGTAAATACCATTTGAATGTTTGATCCTCATTATCCTGAGAGGATAAATTTGCCAGGAACTGGGATTTTGGGGATATATACCTAGTTGGATTAGTCGTGTCTCAAATTAGCGGTAATTTAGTTATTGATCGTCAACTCCATTACGAATTACTGGAACTGCTTCTGTACGCCCTTACGAAAACTTCATTTTCATGTATTTAAATTTTAAAGCGAGGCACTCGCGCCGTGTTCAATACCGTTGTTGATGTTTTACAGTAAAGAGTTTCGATGTATTCAGTAACTGATTCGAATGGCGTTCGGCAATAATTTATAATCCGATGTCGGATGCATCGTTCAGATAAGCGAAAAGACGTACAATTAAACTAGAACATTAAGCGTCTGCGAATTACTTATTTTACGAGACCGGAACTGAAACAGAATCCATCGATGAAAGATCCTATAGCGTAGTGGCGTTAAGACTAAGCGGATTACAGGAACGTAGCAAAAAATATCCGGACACCAGCCAGCTTTTCCAACTTTGTAGGCAAGAAGAAAGTAAGATGATTAGCAGATTATTTTATACTTAAAGGCCACTTTTTGTTCTTCGTCTTTTATACTCTAGACAATAACGCGATGGCCGCACCGCATTTTCCCTTTTTTAGTAGCGGAAACTCAATTGTCCCCGAGTTCCGTTGAAAGCTCTAGAGCGCATGTTTTGTAATTAACTTAATTCTCGTTTAATAGTAATATCGGACTACTTTAGTAAATAATAACATAATGTAGTTAGAGCTTACAGCAATATTGCGCGAGGTAATCTGGTATAATGCGGAAGACAATATGATTAGCAATGAATTAATGTTACATAATGTTTTGTAATCTAAGCGTCTGATGTGGTTGTCTCTGAATTAAGCCGCTTTGTTGTAATACTGGTAGGATAGGTGCAGAGTTTGACAGGTCCTCTGAGCAGAAAGGGTGTTTACTGGCAGCTCCAGGCTGATGTTTACACTTCATATTAATACGCCGTAAGATCTCTAGACATTCTCGATGTTAGCACAGACCTTCGCAGCTCCGACTTTGTCCCAATTGTCTTGAGAATTTGGCTAATAAGTCAAATATTTAACCGACAAATCCGCAGCCAATACACAAGTTTATTTACTCACAGGTACGTGCTTTCGAACAAAATTGCTTAAACAAACCTCATTTATTATTAAACGATATTCCTGGAAATATTTCCCAATATTATCTCTCTACTACATTTCAGCTGTTGTATTATTTAAGGTTTCTAAATTAGCTGCATCTCGAGATACAGCTTCGAGACAATTTCAGATTTTCAAATTATCAGTTATTTATAGGTACAGCTATATTTACTGCGAAATAAACTAGAAAAATTACATATTTAAACATGAATGTAGCAAGCGGGTTGTAAAAGTGTCTTCTGTTTAATGTGAAAATTACAAGTTGGACTTTTTCTTATTATGTTATTTACTCTTCATAGTTTTTCTTTCGCTGTTTCTCATTTTCCTATTTTTTGTCATTTTTTTTTGTTTTTTGGTGCTGATGATGATCATCACCTCCCTCCTCTTCTTTTGTATTAGTACATTCCTATATTTCTTCGTTTTTCCCTAATTTCTCATTGTGTTTTCCTTCCTATTATTTTTCATCTCCAATTTAGGATGTAAGATTAATTTGAGGTTTCGGTTTTGCTCAATTTGATTTTAGAATGATGTTAGCGTCGCTTGTTCCTTTTTAGAATTTGTCTAGTCAGCTGTACTAAAATTTCTGTCAGAAGTTATTAATGCAACTTCCAAATTTTAATGGTTTATGTTCATTTTTAAATTTTAACAGAGCAACAAAACACGTCCGTCTATTACCACATCTATTTTACTACTGAATTCTTGCAAATAAACAATTGCTTTGGAATTTGAAGATTGAATCAATTTAAAATTCGTTTTTTAACACATTAAGTCTTAAATTTACCTAAATCTAAATCTATTTACATATTTAGAAAGTACATGAAATTTCCTTCAAAATAATACTCTATCTAACTCCTAATTATTTGTACTCAATTTAAATTCATAATTTTAATCAACAATTCAATTGACTTCATTATATTAAATATTACTTAAATTAAAATTAATTTTAAATTTTAATTCAACTTATCAGAAAATGTACCTTATTTTCTAAATTGCAGTTTATCTAAATGCCCAAATTTGTCTTAAAACTAATTTTAAAAACTTTATTCAAATTAAACTTTCAAAAACTTATTTTTCTGATTATTTACATAATATAGCCTTTCACACTTCAAATTCTTAATAATTTTATAGCTTATAAGCTTGGCCAATCTTTAGTAATACTTTTAATCCGGTCACATTTCTTTTAATACTCACAGTTTTAATAAATAGAATTTTATAACCTAACTTTTAAACTAACAACATTCAATTACATTTTAATACATAATTTATAACTCAAACTGATATTCTAGACTGGAAATTAAAAAAATATAACAACAAGAAATCAACATATCTCATCTTTACAACTTAACAAAATCAAAATAAAGAAGATATCGGCATATCAAAACTGCGCCCCAACGATGAAATTTCTACGATTCAATTTTCTACCTTCCACATGGATCATTTAACTTTACAGGGTTTGGAACATTTAAAATTGTATATAAAAATTACTTTTAATATAGTTTCTATAAAAATTGAACCAAATATTATATTTCGTATTAACCATAAATTAAGATTTATAAACGGAATGTCATTTTGTATGTTAAATTCGTGTCATGTGTATGAATAAGTGTTGTATAAATGCGAAAATTTGTAAATAACACAACAATATAATACAGAAAATTTGATATTTAATTAAATATAAGTAAATAAACTCATAGGAACTTCGAAACCGTTATTAGTGTTAGGTACATAAAATTCGAATAAATAAACACAGATACAGGTAAGAAAATAAAGCATGCATACTTGCAAAGTAAATAAGTTCACTTTTCATAAATATCGGGTTATGTGGTTTTAATATGAAACATTAACAGTTACATACTTAGTATGGAAAAGTAAGCTCATTTCATTATATTTTAAGAAACAAAAGCTGAATTTAACAAAAGTAGATTTTCCCATTTAATATCAAATGGACGAAAAGTCGAAAAGAAGTTATTATATTTATTTCTTACCAAATTCAATATTGAAAATTTGTCTTTGATCATCCGAAGAGCCTTATTTTTCACTTTTTAGGTATACATTACAAAGCAAGTATTATTATTATTGTTCTGTTAGAAAATCTAGACATTTACAGAATTGCACTATCTGTCACAGTAACCTCAGGAGTTTCATTTGATTTTAGGTTTAATCCAGGGTTAGTTTTGTGAATTTCTCCAGGCTACTAGGCTAATTGTCCTCTGAAAATATATGATGTGGAGGTAGTCCGGTATTTTCTTGTTTGTCTAAGCCCTGAAGCGTTTTGTCTCCAAGAGGCTGAAAAGCCTCATTTGTGGGTATAGAGCAAAGTCGAAAGTTATTCGTGCGAGATTTTATTTCTCTCTATTTAAAGGATTAGGTTTGGTGCAAACGCCGTTGCTATTGTTTTTTAAGACGCCAGGGAATCTGTCAGTTGGGTGAAGTATTTGCAAAACAAGCGTTAAGCGGCACGTTTATGTAACATTTCATGAAACAGAAATAGAGAATTTAGCCCAGTTCAGAATTTATGCATCATTCAAATACCAAATGTAATTAAGACTCTTCAGATTAGGGCTCTATTTCAGCAGTCGTTAACTGCACCATAAAGCTTTGCATTCTGCATAAACGTGTAAAGATACACCGTGGCATGATGCGAAGTTGTATGTGTTTACCATTTACGACGTTGAGAACTTCATTACCAAAATAGAAAACCGTAACTTTCAAACTAGGATGCGAATCTTGTTCTTTCTGTTATAGATTTTATCTTATTTTGTTGTTTGCCAAATCCAGCGCCGCATTCCTATGCTGAGAGATTCGCTAAATCGGTTTACTGTACAAAATCTTTCTGACATACTTTTGGATCAAGCTACTCACGAACTCGCGCAACCATAATTTCATACGATTTTCAGGTGGTTTACACATTGCAGTACAATTCGCAAACGAAGTCTAGTTAAACACGCTTTTATGTGTATTTGAACATTTTTTATCTCTCAATCAGACGATGTAACCGGGAGTTTATCGTTTTTCGTGGTTCGGTTGCCATCAATCGATTCAACAACAATCACTCAGAGATGCAAAATCCTATTCAAAACTTTCGCAACTCACCGAATAATTTTTTTAGCTCTATTTTTTAATTAAAAATACATTTACAAGCACCAGTGGGTTTATATAAGTAAGTAAAAACTATTACATTAAAGAATTCACTAATTTTATTAACATTGTAAGTTTGGTTATTTTAGGGTAAGTTTTACGTTTTGTTTAAAAAATAATCCCTCTGCTTTTGAAAACATCCTTAACAATCCAAACTTTTTGACTTTTGCAATTTTGATAAACATAGTTTTCCAAATAGAAAATACAAAGGAGTGACTTTAACAATGACAATTATATAAATTTGCTCAACAGGCACTCAAGGCGTAGGGCCTTTTGGAGATGGCTTTCCATTGTTTCCTGTAACCAGCTTTTATTTCCCAGTTGTCGCCCCCCAGCTCTACTAAGTCCTCTTTTACGTACTCCAGCCATTCACGTTTTGGCATTCCTCTTCTATTAGGTCTTTCTATTTCTCCAGAAGGTCACCTCGACGGTTTCATTCTTATGGCCCAGTCACCTTAACCGATTCTGCTGATGACGATTGTTGGTTCGTATAACGTCTTATTGGTTCTTCTTCTCCAAGTCCCCTCCTTCTTGATCACTCCATACGCTTTAATATCTTCCTCTCAAATAAACATTTGGCATTTGTTTCCAAATCATAAGTATGCCGAAACCACTGAATACAAAAACTTTTTCAATGAGCACAGTTATAAACGAGAATTGACGAGAAAGATCTTCGCGGCACAAAGTGTGTGTGTGCCACGTATTAATACAGTCATCAAACGTTTTCTGGAGACCGGTCCACAACTCACAGCAGGATGTCAGAGGATGATGAAGACAAAGAAACTGCTCATGGATGGCATGAAGCATAGAAAAACTTCATTCCGGAACTTTATCAAGAAGTTGCGCTATGCCGGACATCTACATACCTTTTACTTACAGTTGACAGGTATAAAAGAGGATACAAAAATCAGCACAAAGGAGGCTGTTAAAGCTATTAATAATGAATAGAAATCTTGCGGAGAAGAAATAAGAAGAGAATAAGAAAGAAGATTTACGAAAGAAAAAGGTTGAATGGGAAACAGAATTTGTTTTCTTTAGCAAGAGTTGGGAGTAAACACACATATACATAAGATGCGCATATAATGGGAAAACAAGCATCAAAAGTGGTGGTGATGAAAATTAAGAATCCTAAGGGTCCTAAAGCAAAAGCAAATTATAGTCAAGTAATATTTATCTGGACAATGAGATTACACTCTGACGAATAAAAACTACAAACAGCGATTACGAAGGTGGCAAAAGATGAAATTAAATGGCTGTATTTTATTTTTTTATATACTTTGCTTCATAGCAGTGGCGGACTGGCAAATTTAACCGGCCCAGGAAATTTGGTAGTGACCGGCCTCCTATCACTATTATTAGAGTGGCCCATAAAAAATGTCGTTTTTTTGTGGAAAACTTTATTTAATAATAAAACAACAAAGATCAACTCTTATTCACTAAAGTATAGATCATTATGAAACAATGTCTTTCACCATCTTTCTGCAAGAAAATCAATGCCGCGACGGTACCATGCTGGATCTTTTGAGAACTCTCGGCATGCAGCTTCAACTTCTTCAACTCTTGTGAAATTTCTTCCTAGCTCTAAATCCAACTCCCTAATTTTTTGCCGAGTTTCAATAGCAGTATGAGTCTGGCGTTATCTTGCTGTAGAATTGCGCGCCCCTATTTACCAATCCAGAGTAACGCCGACGTAGAGCATCATGCATACTGTCCAGCTGCTGACTATAAAGGCTGGCGTCAAAGGTTCTTCCATCAGGAACCAATTCAAAGTGAATCACGCATTGACAATTCCACCATACACACCAAATGACCTTTGTCTGAAACCTTTCTCGCTTTGGGTCAGGTAAAGCAGGTTGTCCGATGGTAATCCATTGATTTTCTTTGTTAGGATTATTAAAATATATCCATTTTTCGTCGTAAGTAACGATCCGTTTAAAAAAACGTTTGTCCCAAGGATTTGAAAGCAGGCGATTGCAGACCTCAACTCGTCTTTTTGCCATTGCTGGTGTCAATTTATGTGGAGCAGCTGCAGCTGCAACGTCTATTGCCTTTTCAATTTAATGTAAATGACGCCATATGGTTGCTTTGAAATAACCAAGTTCTGCTGACAACTTACGAGTAGGTTCTTGTAGATGAACTAACGCCAACAGCATCTCGCAGTTCGTTGTTACTTAACAAATTAAGCCGACCAGAACCTTGTTTCCTCTTGAAACTTGTATCTCCTTCATTAAATTTTTTGAACCAACGCCAACGTTGTGCTGAGCGAATGTTCACTGCTCCCTCTCCTTCCACTTCACATCTTTTTTTAACTGCGGCGGTTGCAGAAACGTTTTGTTTCCAATAATGACGGAAAATTATCAAAATTTCGTACTTTTTGTCTGCCATTGTGACGTTTGTCTTAGAAACAAAACAATAACAACAGTAAATCGGGCAGAGATATTCGCCTACTTGACTAGTTTCTAATGGTATATAACAATAGAACATTAAGGGCCGGTTCCACAAAGCTTTTGTTAAATTAACGAATGATCAAAGTTGACAAAAGAGCATCATTTTTTGTTTACTAATGTGTTATTTGCCATATGCATTCGAATTTTGATTCGATTTTGTTCACTTTAACGAATGATTAATTTGACCAAGTTGTTAAATCATGTTTGTGTAACCCGCCCTTAGTATTCTTCAAACGCGAGTAAAAGAGCTCTATAAAAAAACACATTTTTTATGGGCCACCCTAATAATTAGGCTTTCAAAATATGACTAACAAACTGTGGAACAGGATAGAGCGCACTGGGTTTACTTCGTTATACTACATCAATGACTAAACCTTATAAAGAAAACTAATAAATAAATGCACGACGCACCTTCAATGTAGCAATTGTATTAAAGTAGATACCAAACAAATAATATCGGCGGCATCGGCATGAAACTTAATAAAGAGATAATTAGGGAAACAATAATAAATAAATATGGCGAACAGGTCTTTGAAGTCGCCGGGTACGGGTAAGTAAACGATTTACCTGCAGTCAAAACCATAGGAACAATTTCTGATAATATTGACCGGCCCACCGGGAAAGTTCCCGGACTCCCGGCGGCCCAGTCCGCCCCTGCTTCATAGAGCCTAACCTGAAATTAATTTTGCTACATCGAAAACCATTTCCGTTAACTTTATTTCAATCAATTCTACTTCTTTTATAATTTCACAACTTTTTTTATGTTGCTTGTTACAAGGCAAGCAATAAACACATTCAAAAATTTTATTCTACTTCAAAAGTTTTAAGGCCCAAAACCTTCAAAACTTTAGGAACAATCCTGACGTTAACAGTTTATAAATTTAACATAAGCTTGTCAAAACTTCCGAATATAGAAGTTTCTGCCCTTCAGAATGTTTATTTACCTTTTGTTTTAATTCAATTTACTTTTGGGAATGAAAACAAAAGTTTAGGTTAACATAATTTTTTTGGATTAAAGTACACTTTAATAGTGTCTCGAGAAAGCTTATTCTTTTTAGTAAAATAAAATCATCAAGTTTAAATTAGAGTAAATCCCCTACAGGTTATCATTAATGAAAGGGATGATTTTCTAAATGAGTCCTTGACAGTTCTCACAGTAAAAATTTTAGTTTTATAGAATACAATTTCCAAACGTTAAAAATCTGTATTATTTTTGGTGAAAATGCCTGAAAATGTTAAATTTTCAGGAACATTAGTTAACCAGTAATAATTTACTGTAACCCATATTTTTTAAGGTAGCGAAGAAAGGAAATATCTTGGTTAATTATTCATTTGCTTTGATGAACTACCTACACCAGCACTTAACTGATTGTGCGCCACCTGAAGTGTTAAAATTGGTATTAAAATATCGTGAGATAAAAACACGTAGAATTTTAAATGCTAGGTCTGATACTATCTTTCACTTTCTGAGTGGGTAGGTGAATGCGTAGGTTACAATTTCTTAAAACTCTTGTAAACTGTAACTTGTACATGAACTTCAAAAAGGTCGCACGTGCTTGGATCTCCCTTTGAAGACCAATATTCTTGTAAGTTTGTGACCTTTATTAACATTTTTGAAGATGAACAAAATGCGAAGAATCTTGTCTTTGTGAAACTAAACACTTTCAAATATAATCAAAGGAACCAACTTATATAAAATTTGATATCCCGGAAAGTTAAGTTTAAATAAATCAAAGCGGCTTCCTACTGTAACTAATATTAATTAATTAAAAATAGTCTGCTTTATAAAAGTTTTTAACTAGCAACTAAAATTACATACAAGCTCAAACTATGAAGTTTTATTACATGGATTTTCGGATTAATTACATTTTTGTACGTTATGAAAATTTAAAACTGATCCATAATATTGAGGATGAAACATTAACCATTGTAAAATAAATCATTTTAAATCAATTTTGATGTTAACAATGTCATAACTGAAATAATCCCATTAGCGTATTTTTTATACTCATGTAATATCATATCCTATCCGTAACGCGTCGTGGTTGACTGGATAATTGTTCGGAAATTGCATTTTTTCAATTCCGCGTTTACTGCCTGTGAATGAATTCCATTGTGTTGTGCCGTTGACTTTTGGAAGTGCAAACCTGTAAACGAAACCGATACTGATAGTTTAGTGCAAATTGCATAAATGTAAAGGTACACTAATTATGTATATATTTACCACAACCTAAATAACAGGCATTAGAATCGATGCAGATGTAGTTAATTCAATCGCTTCTCACAGAAAGCAGGGAAATGAAAAAGTGGGCAACCTACTCGTTTTATTATACCTAATTGCAGACCTTTTAATATCCGTGTACTGCTTAAAAATTAATTGATTTCTCAAGGGCGATTATTAGAATATTAGAATTAACCCTGAAGACAAAAATAGGCTCATAACTAGTTCGTTTAAACTTAGTTTAAATTATAGCCTCTTCAATGTCTATGAAATATTAACATTTTGAATTCAGACCTTCTTTTGAAAGTTCTTCAGTGAAGTGGTTTCTTCTAATGAAAGTTTCCCCTAATTTATTATTAAACTAATCCCCTAAATAATAGAGTATGTTCCTTTTGGTAAACTACCACAAATTAACCCCGTGTCGCGTAAAAGTTATCCGCATCTTAACCTCTCGAACTTGGAAGTCGTTAAAATATTTAAATCTCAAGCCGGACTAGTTTAATGGAACAGGTTTTAGGTTTGGTGAGGTTAGTGAAAATAAATTTTCTATTTTATAAGGAGAGTAATAGGAAGTGTGCTTATTATTTGACGTGAATGGCACTAGTGTACAAAGGACCACTTGAAAAATAAATCAGTCGAGCGAAACTTGTCTGATTTTCGCAAACTCGGAATCAACGCTAAAAGGTTTGCTGTAGCCTTTATAAACTCGTGAACGAAACTGGGGAGAAATGAAAGTCCTTTGTTTATTCATGTTCAACCAATCAAGTCCAAAACTTCGTGCGAATGCGTTTCTCTTGGTTAAATAAAATATTAATACCGAACGATTTGCAACTTGTCGTCGCATTACTTTGTGAAAAAGCTTTAACCGACGTTCATTTCCTAACTGAGACTGAATTTGATTTTCTGTTGTACGTCTAAATGTTTGGGTGCTTAATTAGAAACTGTCTGCGCGTTATTAATTCATACATTATTAGATATCGTCGAGCATTGAATCGACAACAAGCTGCTTGGAATATTTCGTGAAACAGCTGCATGATGAAATATTTATACGGGTAATATAATGCTGGAGAATGAAAACTTAATAATTTTAGAAAGATCGATACCATGATTTTGCACTGTTTGTCGGCCATTGAAACCACATTAATTGACATTTGCTATAAGTAATTAACTTAGCCATTACAAGCCGTAACCGCAAATTAGTTTAATTATACCAAAAATAAATACCGAGCTTTAGTATGACCTATCAGAAAAATAAGCATTTGCGTTTACAGTTTCACAGTATAGTTAACTGCATCCGATGTCCTTTTGAATGTTATATAATACTTTTTCAAGTGTTTTCACCGAATATTTATGAGGCATGAAAGTAGCAAAGAAAATAATTTCCTTTGCACTAACAAGAAATACATTTTAGTTTCCTCTGTTGGCTATAAATTTAAACAGCACATACGACAAAGGCTTTGGGTAATATAAATAGTAGCCACAAATATTTCTGATTTATTAATGTTTCAAACTTCCGTTTGCGAGTAGCATAATCCGAATATTTTGCATTTAATTTACGCATGCAAATATAATAAGTTTAATAGTTGAATCTGTAAATTATATTGCTGTAGGAAAAAGATAACACAACATAAACTTGGGAAAAAATATATCTTTAAAACAGTAGGTACACTTAAAATTATTCCTTGATTTGTTTTAGTAATTAACGAAGGTCAAATTTACAGTTTATGCTGTACTACCAGGATGGTTAAAATAAATAATTAGTTGTCTTAAATACTAATTATTTGTTGTTTGAAATCGATTTCTGAATGTGAATACGTTTCACCGCCATCTGCAGCTCAAACACCAAAACTAATTTACACACAAACCAGATGCTCCAACAAGATCTTCAGGTACCAACCATTCGAGAAATAATCCAAGAAAGAAGTAGAAAACATCATAAAAAGCTAGAAGCCCATGGCAATCTTCTCCTCTAAACGCTTTTGTAACAACACAGCAACAGAAGACCGAAAAAGAAGTGGCAATGGACCTTAAGTGAGGTAGAAGGGGTACCTACTCTCGACGGAGAAACCTTATCAAGGCAGGAATTGAACTACTTTAAAATAGTTTATAAGTTATTAAAATAGCTTGAAGGATGTAATTTCTGATTGCTGTTCAAATAAATCAATTAAAAAAAACTCACTAATATGATTTTCAAAAGAACCCAGTTTATGCGATTCCAAATAGTTTGTAGTAACTTATGAGTTAATAACAGGTCATTGGCCTAAGCTTCGGACATAAGAAGAAGCAGAAGAAGAAGAAGATAAAAGGCAAATAAATAAAACGGCAGAAGGTATTAAAAAATCAAAACAAAAATTTGGAAGTAAAAGGTACAAATAAGAAAGGTTAATATAGAACAATAAAAAACCTTAAAAGAAAAGTGCTGGCTTTGAGAAATCTGCAGACTAAGCTTGGCAATCCAGTTCTGTCAAGAAACATTTGAAACGTGGAAGAAGTATTTGAACGAATTGCTTAAGTAAAATATGGAACGTGACCTTTACGGTATACAAAGAAAGATTTGAAAGACTAGGAGGACGTAAAACAGAAATTAATGAGTACAGGGAGTACAACACACCTCCAGAGATTATACAACGATGACGAAACAGAAGACAGAGAACAACAAGATGTGGATAATCACCAGCAGGCTCAACCAGAAAATATTACAATAAATGAGTAAGATATAGAACAACCGTGGCAAAGCTTAACAAAAGAAAATCACCCAATCAAGATAATATTAGTAAAGAGCTAATTAAATGCTTAGGAAAACAGTTAGTAAGTGAGATCACTAAACTTTCCTAAAAGATTATGCCCAGTACGAACGTTCTACAAGACTAGATGGAAAGCATCACGGTGCCTATCTATAAAAAAGGGTAACAAAATAGGTCCAAACAACTTTCCAGGAATTACACTACTAAGTGCTGCATCTAAACTATTTACGAGCGTAATCAAAGAAAAACTAAGCAGCTACATAACGATTAGTGACGAATAGCAAGGCTTCTGAAAAAATAGGACGACGATTAACGCTATATTATTTATAGTAAGACAAATGAATGAGAAAGCATTAGAATTTAATAAGCCAGCAGTATGTATTTTATCGATATGACGAAGAAATTTGATAGAGTATCTGGTAACATCATAAACGTAATAGAAATGCTAAATACAACCAGAATACGGGTAGACAAAGAACTTACAGAAGAACTGCAAATAACAAGAAGGATCAGACAGGGATCTTTTCAACATCATAGTAGACGAGATAAGAGAGGACGTAAAAATTGTTGGTACAGGATATCGTATGGGCACCACTAACATCAAAATAATGGGATACGCAGATAATGTCTTAATAATATCAGAGAAAAAAGACGACTTATAGAAAATGCTACTTATGGTTCACTTAAGCGCTACTAGGTTTGATATGGAGGGGAAGTCACGTAGCTCAGCTGTAAGAGAGCTAGGCTTGTATGTTGCAAGTTCCGGGCTCGAATCCCTACGTTAGTGGAGATTTTTTCTCAGGCCTCTGGCATCGGTACTAGGCCTGGTGAGACCATTCACAGTTGAGCTTAATTAAATGTGCTCTACTCGGAAGACTGGTCTATGAGATAGAGTAACAAGACCACTACACGCGTAGTAACACACACATGACACAGCCGTCTGACTTGAAGTAATGCCTAAAGGCGATTCCGAGCACATTGGCTATACACGCATAAAAGACACACATTAAAAAAGAAAAAGAAAGGTTTAATATGCAAATAAGCGTGAACAAAACAAAAGCTCTCACCATAGCCAAACAATCAATGCGATGTAAAAATGAAAGGCCGAGGGGAAGATGGAGAGAAGGAATTAATAAAGAAATACGAGAATGAGACAATCATAAAATTATTTTTGAGCGAAAGAGGATTATTGTTTAGGGAAGAATGTACAGCAGAGTGCGATAATAAGTAGTGGGCAATATTTAATTAATACAAGCCCAGATTCCAAGCAACGAAAACACGACACTTTTGCTAAATAGTATGTAATGGTAAACAGCAGGATTAAATATCGTGAAAGTCAAAAAGGGGAAACAATAGGATATCCAAGAAATTAATATCGATAGCCAATTTAGAATGGAAGGCATTGTGAATCCACAATCTTTAATTTTCTGGCCTGCTACTAGTCCTCTGAGCTACACTATACCTATTATATAATCAAGACGATTTGGAAATATGATACCCGAAGGTCGGTCACGGTTAAAAGTTAGGGTCAATCCTTTTTTGCCTTTAACATTGTTTCATCTACCTCAAGAATCATTGTAACTAAATATAGAGATCACACTGCCCCCCAACGACAAATAAAACTATTGTCTACCTTAGTTTTCCTTCAATTTTCGCAAATTGCCTTACAATGCCTTGAGACGTCTAAAATCACCTCAAATTTTCGATAAGACAGTTGGTAATTAAACGAGGAGGGCGAATAAAATATGGAATGACGACGAATTCGGGGTCGATTATGGAAGAAAGAAAGAAATGGAAGCCCCAGCATCTAATGCCTTACCTTTCCTGAAATTTTTACAGTGTCATAGTCCACCTTGATATTTAATAAAACCATTGTGAGATATACGAGGAGTACGTAGAATAAAATTTGCAAAGATGCAGTGCCGTATTCTCTAAAATCAAGAGATATTGACTGAAACTCAAGCTCGGTTGTGAGTTACAAAAAGAAAGTGTTGGAAGCTGGAAGGCAACATATACGTATGAGTGAACTTGTGTCACTAACTCTCGCATCTAATGTAGTAGAATAGCGTCACGATGATGATGATATTGTTCGCCTATCTACTTTTAGCCTCGCTTTTAGGTCAAAACATTCACTTCTCGTTTGATTTTAATTTTAATTAATTCAAAGAACAAACACACGGCAGCATTCGATTTTCTTACTTGAGATTACATTTTCATTTAAAGCTGTTTACAATCGTGTTTGAATAACTTAAGACAATGGAAACCTACAAGTCTCTTTACATTGTAATATACATTTGTGAGTTTGTTAGAAAATATTTAATAAGTTTAATATAAATGTTTGCCTTTAGTGTTGGTGTTTTGTATTGATTTACTATGTACTTTGTATTATTATACGTTACAAAAGGATGGACAAAATTGTATTTATTTATTAGCTATCCGTTCAACTTTGAAGTATTATTTTAAAGCCTCTATATACGCGTTTTCTGTAGTTTTAAATGCCAGAACGCTATTCCAGATTTGAAGAGGAACAGTTCAGTAAAACGGTTGACTGGTGAGCTTTCAGTACGGGGCTTTTAACATATGCAAGATTAAAGAAAGCAGATGTTATATCAAATGTTGACTTCGTCTACTAAAATACGTGACCAGGCACACCTACGATTAATTCAGTCTAATCAAAATTCTGACATGATGTTAACAAAACAGAACCAAACCATCAAAATATTTTGATGTGACTCATCAAACTGGTCTAAGCACACTGTCTGAAACTATTTAATCAAATTGTTTTACGAAAATCTTGATAGGGACAAAGGGTCTTAATGTTTCAGAACCAAAACAGGCATTCCTAAAAAATCCTTTTCGGAAATATGGTAGTGGCATTTAAATACGTAGGAATCACCGTTAACATTTGTTAATTTTTGTTTGAATTCCATGGCTATCGCTATTTTTGGGGTGATTTACGTCATTTTCATACCTAATTTCTGAGGTTACAAGGCACGCAAAATTAATTTTGTTTATTGATTCAGATGCAGGATTTTATGCTCTACAACTTTTATTTGAAGCTTTTTTACCTAAAATAATTAGCAGAGCAGGAAATTACGAAAATATGATTTTATATGTTAAATCCCTATGTTCGGGTGTTCGAGTCACCACCCTGTATAAACCCAAATTACCCACGACGAGGACTAATTCGATCAATCAAATTCAGCACTACACCAGTAACGAACCACCGTAATAAACCCATACTAATAAGAGGTTTTACTTACATTCTTTACCAATAGCGTGGAGGATGTGAATCCGGCACAATCCCGCAGGTTACCTGGTGACAGCACGAACGAAAGAATCCAAACCCTCCGACACCGGCACATTAATTATTTAATCCGTTTCACTTTCACTTTGTTTAGTAAGATAGCACGCTCGATCAACACCGCCATTAGGAACGTAAGCCGCCGCGCGCTGGTTCCCCACCTAAGACCAACCTGCGCTGTGAACTGCCCAGCCGTCAGCTCCGCCGATACGAGACGAACCCAGCGGTCTCTAACGGAGTAAATCAGAACTACCATTTGGGTGGAAAACTCGCTATATTTTGTACCATTAATGTTTTATTTGCAGTTTCAGAATTACATTATTATTTTTAGCATAGGTTAGTTCTTAAGTATATTTTCATTTATTAATTATTGTTATACAGGGTGATTCAAAAGGTATGGTCCAAACTTGAGGGTGTGATTGGTGATGTAAAAATAAGTAAAAAATGCCAATAAACTCATGTCAGATTCACAATTGTTTTCTAGTTATAACAACATTTAGGATTATTTATTATTAATAAAGAGCATATACAATTATAAGAAAAATTAAAAAGTATCACAACAAAAAATGTTCAAAATGTCCACCTAGTACTTGTATACAAAGTTGGCAACGCCGACGCACGGAATCTCGAACATTCCTCAACTGTTGAGGATGTTTTCGAATATCTTCAACAGCTTCATTTATCCTATTAACTAAATGGCCCCTGTCCTGAATTTCCGTTGCATAAACTTTTTCTTTTAATGCACCCCACAAGTAAAAATCTAGTGGATGTGAATTGTGCAACGGTGCCCCGTCATGCTGATACCACATGGATCTTCGCACATCAAGATGCAGATCTTCTAATAATTCCGACAAGGCATTATCTAAAAGGTCTAAATACATGTTCGGTGGTCAGACTGCCTCCGGTGAGGATACCTTCTCCCATATTCTACCACATGTGCACGGGCATTTCCGCTGCAATAACCATACACAAAATGCATTTCTGCACGTACAGAAAATGGCTCCATCCTCCATCATTACCACATTTATTGAAAACTACGCCAATTCAAGCTTGAAACGTCTTCTGCCATAAGCAATTAACATATGCTTTACTTAGTTCCTTGATAACGTGATTTGGCAGAACACAGATAAAAACAAAGAAAACCTCTGTAACTAGATAGCGGTTGGAAATAAGACATGTGTTTATTGGCATTTTTTGCTTATTTTAACAACACCAATCACACCCTTAAGTTTGGACCATACCTTTTGAATCACCCTGTATATTGTGTGTTAGTCAAAGTTGTACCTGGTCCTTTATAATTGTATTTAGTTTATTGACCAAGCTTTTACCAGAATAACCTTATAATTTATGAAAGCATTAAACTATTTTTACCGAAACCTCTGTGTGGACTTTATTATAGTAACAAACAACCTCATCTTCGACTCAGCTACCTGGAGCAAGTACAAACCCCATTTGGGGGGTTACAAACGGAAATGAAAAACAAAACAGGTGTCACAAAGCATGATAGACGAAAAATTAAAGAAACATGGCAGGAGCATTTCGCACAGTTATTAAACTGAAGAAAAGAAGAGAAATAAAGAAAACAGTGAGGTTAACTAAAAACAAGTAAGAAGAGCTGAGGAAGAAGTACATGAACCAACATATGAAGAATAGTGTAGCCTACAAGATACTAACAACGCTTATACAAGGGAAATTGGTTGAACAAGCAGAGAGGACGATGTGCGATTATCAACGCGGGTGACGTGATGAAGCAATTAATAGAAAAAAGTTATGGGAACAATATATCAGTACAAATACACATACCTACTATTTATAGACTTCAAACAAGCAGAGTAAAAAGAGAAGAAATGATATAGGATTCAAGAAAGCTAATGACTAATGACAAATCGTAAAGATGACAATGAAGGGGACGACGACGATAGTGCGAACACTGTATGGAGACACAGATAAATTTGAAACACTGTTTGGTGTACGATAAGGTAATGGATTATCAGCAAAATTATTTGGGCTAGTACTGGAAAGCATGGTAAGAAAGAAAAATGCAAAAGGGACAATTAACAACAAGAAAGTGCAAATCATACAATATGCGGACGATTTAGCAATAGTGGCAAGAGGTAGAAGAAAATTAGAAAAAGTGTTTAGTCAAATAGAAGAAGAAGTAATCAAAAGGTTCACTAATAAAGTATATAAGATGTCTAAGAAATAGCAATACGGTATACAGGGTGTTAAAAAAAAGTGTTCGGAAATTTTAAGGGCGTATAGTATAGACCAAAATAAGTGAAAAAAGCCTAATAAACATGGGTCCGCAAACTAACTGTTTCAAAGATATGAGCTATTTCCAGAAATGTACTAGTAGGTACTATCTAAGAAAATAAGAAAACAGTGTGTGGTATCAAATTTACGTTTTTTATTTCAGCCATTTTACAATAGGTGTTCTACATGTCCCCCTTCCATCTCAATACATGATTCACATCTTCTTATAAACGAGTTTCGCACCTTTTCAAAAATTCCTGGTTTTACTCGAATTATCTCACAGGCATGTTCTATTCGCTCTTCTAAGTGCGCTACATTATTAATTGGAGTAGAATAAACTAAACTCTTTAAATATCCCCAAGGAAAGAAGTATTGGCGATTTGTTTTTACTGTTAATCACAGCAAACTTGATTGCATGTGTAGTAATTTGGTTTGTTTTGTTCTGTTCTGCTTTAGCTCATATCTTTGAAACGGTCAGTTTGCGGACCCATGTTTATTAGGCCTTTTTCACTTATTTTGGTCTATACTATACGCCCTTAAAATTTCCGAACACTTTTTTTTAACACCCTTAGAACATAAAAATAGGTGACTAGTGAAAACACATTTAAGGCAGGAATAGCGAAAATGATTCGAGCATTGAGATTAAAGAAAGAATACTAAATAGAAATATAGCGTACGAGTATACTAGCAATAAGGAGATATTATAAGGCAAGGGGATAAGTAAAAGAACAAAGATACAAAAAAGACAGAATAAAACGGGTACAGAGCCAAAAAGATATAGTTAACGCACTAAAGGTGCAGAGAATATGATGGTTGGGGCACATTACGAGATCGAAGAAAGACAGCGCAGTAAGGATGATAACGGAATAGAGACCCCCAGAACCAAGAAGTAGAGGCAGACCAAAAATGAGATGGTGGAATAAGGTAATAGAGGGTATAAAGGGCTGGAGAAGGAAAGCTAAAAACAGAAATAGAATAGAGAGGGCTAGTTAACAGAGCAAAAATACATGAACAGCTATAGAAAAAACAAGTGATTAGTGGGATCTTATCTCCCTCGAAAAAGCGGATAATCAAACCTCCAAATGCGGAGGAATAAAATTGGAGAACTTTATTTTTATAGACGTCAGAAGTCGAACTGCTCTTTTTAAATGTTATCTCAAAGTTGCAGCTGGATAGGAAATATATTGAAATGATATCATTTATAAAAGGATATTATTAAAAAAATCATTATCTATTTTGTTAATTAGCTGACATTAATGTTAATTACAATCCTTTTATTGTTAAATGAATTATGCAGTTTCAATTAGAATAATAATGTAATATAAAAGAATCTAGATAGACAGGATTAAAGTAGTTTAATTGTTAAAGATGTTACGTATTGTAACTATAAAAATAATTTAACTAGCAACATACAATAATTAAGAAAGAATGTAATTAGTTAAGAATTGTTACCAAGGAGAATGAGAAGTTTGCTAAATGAAGAAAAATAAAAAGGAGCCAAGGAGACGGTAGCGAAAGTAAATAAAAAGCAAATTATAAAATAAATATTTCATTTGTGAGTTATTGGAAGTAGTCCTGCTCATATAAATATTGGATATTGGAAGTAAATGAAATAAAATAAATATTTCATTTAACAGTTATTGGAGGTAATATTGCTTATAGGTACTAATATTCGATATTGGGGGTTTATGGAAAATAATCCTGAAAAATGGTGTTACATTAAAGTTCATCTTGTTTTTGTTAGATGTGGAAGTTAGATTGAAGATTGTTTATGGTTGAAATTGAATATTGGAATAAGTGAATTGAAGTAAAGTTACGTGAGCGAAATTAGTTTTATTTAGTATTAAAATTTATAAAATAACAATTGAGATATAACAAGTCAGGGAATTTGGGGAAATGTTTATAAATAAATCTGCATAATTATGATTTTTGTCATTATTGATCAAATTATATATAATCAAAAGATCTAAAAAGATAGAAGAATCCTTCGAACGGCCGGCCCTACACTGAGCTAACCGAGGTAAATGATTGTAAATGAACCTTAACTTTTATTAATAATCTAAAATATCGATTCAAAAGAGGGTATTCATTACAATATATTTAAACAAAATACTAAGATGATACTTCACAATCACCAAAACAATGTAAACTAAGAAATATCGACAAGTTTTGTAGGTTATTTATTACTTATAACTAAAATTCTTAGTCTGACTGCATAACTGCAATAAACAGGCAAAGAGGAGCATCTTTCACTTTCTAAAACCAACTGCACACCAACTTACCTGCGCAGAATACTAATAAAACAACTCGTCTAAATACATATTTATTTAAAACAGTAGAAGCTGGAAATATTTCTTAACGGGGTTTTAGGGTAAAATTTGAAAAATATAGAAATTATCAAATGTTTTCGAAGGTTCTTAATGTTATTATACAGGGTGAGTCATAATTAGGTGTAAAAATTTTTCCAAAGCTTATTTAAGCCAAAACAAAGCAATTCATCGTAATACACCTTAGTACCAAAATGCTGCATTAAAAAGATACAGGGTGTTAATGAAAACATTTTTATTTCTATTTGTTACTATAACTTGGAAGGTAATTATCCGATTAACTTGAAAATACATTATAATAAACACAAAATTAACAACAAAATTAACAAAACAATGATTTAAAAATAGAAAACTATAGCAATTGTGCAAAATGCTCCCCTCCAGCCTCAATACAAGCATGGCACCGTCGTACTAGCGATTCATACACTTGCTGACTATTATAGTTTTCACGAATTTCATTAGCAGCCTCAAAAATTCTTTGCTGCAACTGTTCCCTCGTATTAATTACCTCACGGTAAACCAGCTGTTTAAAAAAACCCATAAAAAGAAATCGAGCGGATTCAAGTCCTTGGTGGCCATCTCACAGGACCAAACCGGCCAATCCATCTACCATTGAAATAGCCATTTAACCATTCTGTAACGATTCTGCCATTGTGAGGAGGTGCACCGTCTTGTTGGAAGAACATCTGTTGTCCAATATTTAATGGGATGTCTTCAAGTATATCATGCATCAGCTGGTGTTCAAGAAAGTCCTGATAAGCATTTGCATTGATGCGATTATTGAGTTCTTGCAGCTCCAATAAAGAACCATTGCAGATCCCCCCCCCCCATACATTGACAGAAAATCGTTGCTGGAACCTTCTACTCCTTGTTACATGGGGGTTTTCTAACGAATAATGGTGCAGGTTTCGAAAGTTTGTAATTCCGTCCCTGGTAAAAATGGCTTCATCGGTCCATAAAATAGATGGAATAAAATTGGGGTTGTTAATTATCCTTTCAAGAAGCCACCGACAAAAAACTACACGTTGCTCGGCATCCCCAGGATGAAGAGCTTGAACACCCGTATAATGGTAAGGGTGTAATTCCTCCCTACGCATAGTTCGCGAGACAAAACTTTGTGAAAGTCCTAACTGCACAGAAATTCGACAAGCACTTGTAGTAGAATTGTCTACCAATTACAGCTTCTCTCTACTCGCATTACATTTTCCCGTTGAGGTGCACCAGCCCCTCGGGCTCGAGGAAGACCGACCTCGCCCAGTCTTCGAAAGGCTGAAGGAAAGACCTGATGATTTGGGATTCTTCTGCGGTGGTATTTTCTAACGACTGCTAAGGCGCTTCCGTTGCAAAAGCCATACACGAAAACGATGTCTGCTATTTCTCTTGGAGTAAAATCACCCATTTCGTTCTTTAAAAAAAATACAACAGAAACTTTCAAACAATTAATTGCTATTTATGACAGCCGCTGTCGTGATATTATTTCTTTCTTCTTTCTTTAAGCGAGACCCTTTTTACCCTATTAGGGTGTCGGGTATTTTTTGTTTATAACCTTCTTCCATTATTTTTTGTTTTGGGCTAATTACGTATTGTTTCAAAATTAAAATGGACTATCAAAATCAGGCTACTTGATTTTAAAAATTCAAATGTTTACTTTCCAAATATAGAAATAACAATTTTTTCATTAACACCCTGTATCTTTTTAAGGGAGCATTTTGGTACTAAGGTGTATTAGGTTAATTGCTTTGTTTTGGCCTAAAGAAGCTTTGCTAACTTTTTTTACACCTAATTGAGACTCACCCTGTATAATTCGGCTTGATATTTCTATAACTAACAAATTTTTAATCTTTTATCAAGCAGCCAGCTTTTCTTTTTTGAAACAGCATAATTTGTTTTCGAAGAAGTTGACTGGAAGCCATAATACAACCGAATAAAAAAGCATGTTTTAATGCTTGTTGTTTGCCAAATAAGCATTGTGGGATAATTAAATCCTTATCATCTAAGCTTGGGTTAATATTTTACTGCAATTAAACTTCAACTTAAAATACAAAATGATCTTTTGTCCTTCATTTTTAATTTCTACGGTTTACAGTCAGTTTAAGAAGAATCAATAGGTAAAATTAGGTACATACTTTATTCAGTGCGTTTATTGGAACAGGTTGATAATTAGTTTGGTTATGCTTTATCTATTTAAACAAATTGTAACATATTTAAGGTCAGTTTAAATTCCGTACGTGTGAAATTTTAAAATAAATGATAACAGAACTATTTTTTCAGTTTTAAATTAAAACAGCGTTTTATGGGTTGCCTCCGTGTCATTGTTAAGAAAGAAGGACTTAACCATAGATTAAAGATCTTTAATCTATGACTTAACGTTTCGCCCGTTTTCTTAAGGGTCTTCATCAGGAGGAAGAATGGCACTAATAGAGTACAGTAGCTCAAACTGTCAACCACGTCAGAAGCGAAACTTGTAAGCGAAGCCAGAGTCGAAACCCTTCTGCAGAAAACACAAGAAAGCAACGGCTTTATACCGGTTGTAAGCGATTAAGAGTATCTTTTACTAACACTTTTGGAGGGGTTTTTTGAAAATCCTACCTATGCGATCAGTAACCGTAATAGCAAGAAGGCAGTAGCCTAGGGTGTACAAGTGTTCTAAGAAGTTCCGGAGTGTGAGGGGTGTAATTGTTTTTCGACGACCTTCCTAACGTCCCTTTTGCTGTACCCATTCTTGATGAGATTGATGAAAGCCGCCGGATTGGGACACTATGATAACACGATGAACAAGAGAATTGATTACGGAGATGATGCGAATTGGCATGAAGATATATATCCGTATATGTAGGTTTAGGATAAACTAAGTGTGCAAGGTGACCAATCGGTTTGTGGTTTACCAGAATGTCGCGAAAAGGAAGAGAACCGTTTGATTCTAGTTCTATAGTGCTGACTATTGAGATGTTCTAGGATCTGTTATTTGTGAATTTTATGAAGACCATAAAACCTTGGTGGTTTGGATTCGCGAGACGACGTTGAATATCCTGTGGGAGGTCAGAAGAAAACGGGCGAAACGTTGAATTCTTCTTTCGCTAGAAAGACGCGGTCCTGACCCGGAAGACTTTCTTTTAATATTAACACTGACCGTCTTCGAATTAATTTAAACAAGTCTTTTTTGTGAAATGCGTACTAAATGGATTTCCTTGCGTACAAGATGACAATCTTTTCACATTAATATTGCAAAACTTTTTGAAGGTCACTTTTTAATAGAAATTTTATATTTTTTTAATCGAGAATGTATTCATCTGTTCTGGATGTCGATTCTTCCTTCGACTCTGGATTAGCAGAATAGTACTTTACTAGAAATTAGATTCTCGTTTGTAAAAATTAAAGTTTGATCCGTAATTCAAACAACTGAACTCTGATCTTCGATTCTTACAATGTAATTTTGATTCCTTATCATTAGAAACGAATTTCGATTCCCAATTCTTATAATTAAAATTCGATTTTATGGAACTAATTCTTAACAGATTTGGGAATCGGTTGTACTATATTACCAATTTTACAGCAGCATAAAGTAGCATTGTTATGGTATAGTAATATAGCCTCTCACATGAAATATTTGTCAAAATCAAGTGTAAAAGATATAAGCACATTAATTACAGTTATTAAATTGAATGCCTTTTCTCATTACGACCTAGCAACTTCAATATCACGATAAATTTATCACAAGCTGCGTGATCTAGTGCAGCAACGTGTTATTTAAACGCTGTATCTTGCCTCGTTCCTTATCGTGGGGCTGATATCCTACAGGGAAGCCAATGTTGCTCAGTAAATAAGTAAATAGCTAAGGGAGATGTAAGTGATCTTTTGTGGTGAAACTGTCAATTTAAGATGATTTAGCATTATTTATGAATTATGGAACCCCCTCTGTTTGTAAAGCTGTTGTATTTTACAGTTCATCACCGTTGTTTCACTGATTACCGCTCTCCTCTTTTGTAATTACAGTCATAACGTGAAAAGAGGTTTAATTGTTGCTTTTCTGTGAATATTATAAGAAGGTTTTCTTTTATTTAGACCATCCAGAGAGCGCGTTAACTAAAGATGTATCTGTCACCATCATTACTAAATAATCGAAAACTAGAAAGACTTATGGTGAGATGAGTTAACATCGATCCCATTCGTAGAAACTTCAGTAAAGTTGTGACCGAACTGAGTGAAAAGTACATTTATCGTTATACAAACAACCGTTCGTTTTAATTTGTAGCAAGTTAGGTCTGTTCGTACCCTCTGTAAGTTCTTATTTAGCAATTCAACGTCTTTCCACGTTTCATACAGCAATCATGAAACTTTTCAGGTATGGGGGCTCTCCTAATATTTCTCAAAGGAGATTATAAATTTCGTGTTTTACATGGCAAGATGTCACACCATCATAAAGTCACTAATAAACAAGTCAGTTCGTCCGGGAAATGCGCGAGTTGGGATGAACTTCTCCGGTGGCAACAGCTTCAAAGGCACTTGGGAGAATGTTACGGCAGTATAAAAATGGCGTCGTATAATCAACACTTTAATTAGCTCACTCCAAAAAAAATCCCTTTATATTTGCCGAGTCAAGTGCTCAGATGTCGTTTAGAAAATAAATTCTCAGAATTAAAAAGAGCCCGGACGAAAGCACCACTCATTTTTCGAGCAAACGAGAACCGACGTATTAAAATTAAAGAAGAGCAATGATTAAAATAATTTGAGTAAGATTAAGCTTAGAGCAAATGCTTGCTTATGAAGTGAGACGCGCGAGGACGCGGCTATCACGTGCGAAAGCCCCGGTTTTAGCAACAAAATTTAACGGCGCGCAGCTAATTTGCATCCCGAATGGTCGAGTAGCTCGTTTTAAGAAGCAAAATTGCTCGGAACGAGGAAGGAGTGAGGCATGAGCCGTATAATAGCGGTTTAATCTTCAGAACCGTGTCATAAATTTATTAAAATGTATTAAATGAAATGATATCCGAATCATGCTTCCAAAAATTAATGACTCGTGGCGATACTTTATCGATTCCATAAAAAAAAGAACTTATTTACTGCGAATTCGGTCAACCAGGAAGTGTAAGATCCGATAAACGTTAGACGTTTCTATATCGGTTTTGATTTCTTACTTTTGTAATCTCACTGGGTACTTTCTTTTTTCATTTTTACAGCTGCAATTAAAGTACATGTACTAAAGAGAAAATAGCGCGCCCTTGCCGGAGTCTGATTTTAACTTCCATTTAGAGAGCAGCAATGTATGTAAATATTAATGGAACTATTTCTAACCACCTGTGGTAATTGCTTTACGACCTGAATCTTAAGTAGTTCTGGAAAACTAATTTCAACCCGGAAATAACGATAAAATTTCCACTAGAAGTTTTTTGATTAATATTTTACGTGCCGTTTGTTTTTCACTTTTTTTTGCTCATAGCAAAATAATCTTCCAGTTTTAATCTTTCTCTTTAAATCGGAAACTGTTGGTTATTAATTTTGAGCGAAGGAAATACCACTGTTGTATCTGTAATCTAAATTTGTTTCCTTTCCTTCGCTAATAAAACATTTTCAAATTTATACAGGTAATTTACCTTCCCTGAATTTTATAAATTTCAGCAACAGGGTAGGCTATCAGAATTTAATTAATTTCTACCATACAAACCTGCAACTTGAAACTTCCTTTGATTAACATTTCACTTTTAGCTACTTATTACAAAAGCTTCATCTATAGGAAGTTTGATCCTGTCAGTAGCATGCTTTATGTTAAAACAGGTGCATTTCCTGAAGTTGTGTTAAGTACATAAGAAGAACTTTTAATTTTCTGGAAGCATCAATTTGGAAAATATTTGAGCATAAAAAAACTACTTTAAAATGTAACTTACTTTTGAATAACCTTATATAACTCGACCTTTTATTTTTCTCAGGTAAATTTTGAATTTTCAAACTCAACCTTGATTTCCTTATAGCAATTTGATTCAACAAAATGTCAACAGACAAAACTGACATTTTCTTTCGTCAAATATCTAGGCAATCAAGATTTTGTTAAAATTCAAAATACACCTATAAAAATTCAAGGTCTTGTTATATTACTTCCGATAATGTAGCTAGACCTAAAAAAATCATAGAGAGAGCAAAGGAAGTTAAAAAAAAGATACATTTATGCATATGAAAATATTACGCACGTAGAAAAATTAACTGTAGCCTACATATTTTTGACCGTTGAAAAACCATTATAAGAGGGAGATTTTATGGTATTCGAACGAGCTTAATGATAACATTGATAACAATTCAAGGCCTTACTCTCCTAATCTACACTGTCAGAAATATTACATTTTCCTAGTTTTCGTATTTTTCCTTTACAATTTATTTAACCAAAATAACAAAATCAAAGAAACACGTGATAGTTAAATTTTGAGCTTGAGGTTTTTTGATCGTTTAGCAGTAGTAGCTATATAAAAATTGTAAATTAGGAAACTGTTAGGAGTTTTGTGGAGTGTCGCATTGGTATTTTTCAAATTACTCTACAACTATTGTAGTAAAGTAAAATTTTCAAAAACGAAGTTCTTTTCACAGAATGGTCTAAAGGTATCTACAAATATAGGCTCCACACCGCACCGTGAGAGCACCAGGGCTCAGGCAACGCCCGCTCCAGACGAAATAACTAGCAATTCACTAAGGGTAAGCGAAGGCAAGGAAAAGCAAAAGCAGATAAGAAAAAATGGAACAGGTAGGATAACAGCAACTGACCGACAATTTTATTGAAAAAGATGAATGCCACTGAGGAAACTGCAAAAAGGGTGACACGAATGTAAAATGGCGGCAGAACGTTTTGACCCCCATAGGGAAAAATAGCAACCAAAAGCACAGCAGGTATATAACACGAAGATGACTCGCGCAACGATCACGGAAAACAAATAAGGAAAAAATACCCACACAAAGTGCTACCCAGAGAGTTGATCACCAGGTTAGTAGGAGGCCAAAGAACCTTTCAATAACAACAACAGAAGAAAACTCAAGAAAACAACAAACTAGTCACAAAAATTAAAATATGTTCACTAAATGTAAGAACTCTGGAATCCGAGGAGAGGTTGGTAGAATTAGAAGAAGCTTTGGACAAAATAAATTATGACGTAATAGGTATACCAGAGATAAGAAGACTGCGAGAGAATATAATAGAGCGAAAGTCCAAAAACACTTGATATTATGGAGAAAAGAAAGGAAACCTTATAGCCTTTTTTATATAAGAAAGAGATTAACTAAATATATACAAGAAGTAAGAGGATACTCGGAAAGGCTAGCAGTATTACGAGTACATATGAAGTTTAGTAAACAACAAAAAATAAGGAAGGGAAATATGAAAGGGGAAGCCTTTACCCTACACAGGAATGAATAGGCCATCAAGTATCAAGTAATATAACAATTAAAAACCTATCAACACGAACCCTGATTGATAGAAAAGCAAACCTGAGTCTTCACGTGGTTTTTTGATTGACCATACAAAATATAATTTTGATAATCCATCTACAAGTTTTTATTGCAAATAAATGTAAAGCCTTTAATTTCCTTACATTTTCATGTAGTAGAAAACAGAACTGTATTTACGTTTTTATTATAACAAAACGAAAAAGAAAGCAACGAATGAGATAATTAAATTCTGTACAAAAAGTAAATCTGGAAGAGGTGTGTCTCTTGACGTCAAATTACTTTTACAATTTTGTTGTTGTTTGCTTAACAGATTGCAGTTTTGTTTTTTAGAATGGAGAAGTAACCCTAATTACACCGGATTACAGAAAATTTCCCTTATATTACCATTTTATAATACCTGTTGCTATTATTCATTCTTGAAATGTAAAAATAAAAAAATTGCGTGTACAGTGCGTAGTGATAATAGGGACTAATACGCTAAAACGAAAAGTTAATTTAGGTAGGTATACATATTTTTTAATCGTTGATTTTTACGTGTTGAACGACTTTATTATACAAAAATTCGTTTCCATTTTATTAAAAAATGAAAATTTCACAGCTTCTTTGCATGAATATAAGTTGGCTTCCGGCTATAGAATTAAAATTTTGCTTGAAATTATACGCTTCGTTTATTTTAGTGAATATCTTATTTAAAACAAAACCTTCAACTGCAACTGTAATTTTCTTGTAAAAATACAAATTATTGAATTTTTTTGCTTTAGATTCAATCATAAAGTCGATCTTGATATCGTCGATCGTCGTTCTTGATAACTTCATTATTGTTGTGTAACAAACATGTAAATTACAAATAAAAATGCCTTTTGATTTTAATCTACCTTTAAAAGTTCTTATGATGGCAGTACTTAAAAGTAATTCCTTTCATATAAGCTAATTCTACAAAGCTACGACGGCATTTGTAAAAGCGGTTAAGGTATCGCAATCGGAAAAGTGGTAGCTTTCCATGAACCTTTTCAAGAGTTTACCAACCGGAACTTTTGCAAGTGGTTTTTATAAAAACGAGTTATAAAAGCTTCTAGTTTTTCCACGCTTTATTTAGTAGCTTTTATTGTGTGTACAGCAGAAACAATATACGAAACGTCAATCAATGAACACCTAAGGTTTTGGTAGGGAATAGGTTTTGGTCTGCTAAATACACGGTTCTTTTGTAAATTACATGCTTCAAGAAAATTATCACCTTTTTAAACGCTTTTTGTCTAAAAGAAATTTCAAGTTTGACTCTACAAAAATAAACATTTACCCGAAGGTTAAATTATCTCAAATATAAAAGAAATTCATTTTTCGTGTTTTATAGCATTTTTCATTCTTTCTGTGTAAATATGGAATATTTCTGCTTTACAAATTACGTATGGTAAACATTTTCATTTCCGTTAATCTCATGTTGTAGAATATAAAAGTTCAGATTTTTTCATATAGATTACTTTTTCAAAGTTAAAAGGCACGTGGTATGTTTACTTCCTGACAAAGGGATTACGCCAACGCGAGTTGTTTGATTTAGAAATATCACAAAGTCACCACTGCTGAAAAACCTAACAGGAAATTTATTTCTAATTGATTATCTGAAGTCTTAGTAGAAAAATAAAATAGGTAGTGTAATTCATTTAAACAAATCGCTGAAAAAGAAAATTCCATTTTTAGCTATTTTAATATATTTGTTGTATTGCAAGGTTATAACTGATGAATCGATATTCAATTAATTAACCGAATAAAACAAAAGACGCAACAGTAAAATGCTTTTAGGCATAAATGGCATCCAAATGAACTGAGAAAGAAAAGTATCTCTTATGTTATTTAATTATTTATTGGGTCTTATATTCTTGTCTAAATTTGTTTCTTCAGAGCAGACTAAATAAAAATTTGAATAGGCTGTTTTTGTTAACCGTATAATAATTCTTTATTTTGTCATTACAGCAAAACATCACTTTAAGGGTATTTTTAAGAAAACCAAATATTACAAAATATTCCCGTTTCATCTTTGAGGGCTTGTATTTAATCCTTCCTTGTTTTCATCATCATGATCACCATCACTATCGATTGACATTTAACAGATCTCCAGCACCACATACCAATAAGGTGCTCTTGAAGTGAATTACAGGTGTACCACGTATCGCCATTAATTTCCTCCTCATCATGAACGTGGTTGGAGCCTTTTCCTGCTTGCTTTCACTTTTCCTTTGGGCTTTCTTCTTCTTACTTGCAGTAGCACACTTTTATTAGTTCATTTATTCACTTATTTATTTATTTATTTAGTTTTATTATAATTAGCGAGTACCGGTGTCATCCTGCAATTATTATAACTTTTAAGAAATCGCGTTTGCTGGGACAAAATAGGAAGAAATAGTCGGAGCTAGCTCTTAAACAATGTTTACTCGGCGCCACTATTTCATGTATTTAATCTCTCTTTGTTTTAACAAAAAAAATTAAATTCCCATAATCATTGAATTGGGAAAATTTCGATTCAGAATAAATTAGTTTATTATCTTTAACCTTTCTTCTTATTTTTTCCAAGTTTCAAGGGGCATCAAATTTTGTTTCTAAAAGGCCGTTGATTTATTATAACTCATTGTTATCAACACCCGTCTCTTTCATTTCAAGATTAAGCAATTCTTTGACAAACTCCATTTTTCAAAGTTTTAGGCTGAGTACAGATAGCTGTTTTTATGGTATGTTCTTTTATAGTGCGGTTAGTAATGCTTTTATCTCGCTAGCTGATACGTATATTCGTCTGATTTGCAAACAGAATAGGCAGATAGATCTCTTTGCTAAACGGAACGGAGCTAAACAGTCAAACTGAAAAAGGATTAAAAAGCGTATGCAGAAGCCTAATAAAGCAATCGCTTTCAAACGCGTGCTTTAATTAAAACCTACAATGCAAACTAGAAACAAGCAACTCGTTTAATTTTAAACTTCAGGTGCAGATATATAAACAAAAACCTACATTTCACAAAGCTGGCATTTCCTCTAATTTAAGTCTAATTACATAACTCAAGATGATTGCGATGTAGTTTCCATTTACAAAAAATTTGTCGGAAAATTTGTAGGTACGGTTTGCAGATGGGGTTTTCAGATTCCTAAGCTGGATTTTAAAATGAGCAAGACTTTTTAACGCTCCAAAGCCTACCTGAACTATTATCGTAGAATTATCTTAAATTCCTGAATATTTGATCATAGGTCTTAGTGGTTTTGTTATAGGCATTTTCTTATAATATCGGGCTTATCATATCGGAGAAAACGGTTTAAGGTCGTATTAGATTAGATTTACGGGTAAACTTGATAACGCGGATATCTCGTTGTTGTGCTTTTGTAACAGGTAGCAGATGTTGTTGATTGTTCATATCGCAAAGTTTATAATTTAATGCTAAAATTTTCACTATTTACGGTCACAAAAAGTTTATGCAGTTAAAAGTATTTTTCTTGCAACTGCAAAAGTCTTTTTCTATTTTCAAGAAGAGCTTAAATAACAGCCGAAAGTGTTAAGGGAAGAGTCTGAAAATGAAGACGTTAATTTGCACTAGGCACCTTTTCCGATAATTTTCCCTACTAACTTAAATTTGGCTCCTCGTTAAACCCTCCTACTTTTCTTTCATTAAGAGAAAGAGCAGTGCCGGGAATTTCAATTCGTCCTCCTTTCATTATTAGTTACATCTTAATTATTTACTTACATAAATTCGAATACGTTCGCACTGCCGGCCTAAAAGTAATTTTAGAATGAACGTTCGTTAGTGTAAATGGAAAAGACTAAGTCGGAACTTGAAAGTCCCACCAAGTCTTTCGATTAAATTTTGTTTATTTGTACTAATAATTACGATTTAAACAAATTTAAGCCCGGCGCTTAGTTTTCGCTTGCTTGGCCTTTTCATTGACGTAATTAATGCTGATCTACAGGAAATTGTTTAAAGCTTGTTAAATCCTTTCAGGTAACGCGTAGAAATAGGTATCTACTGTTAATGGATCGTGTGAGGGGAAAATTTAATTAAAGACAAGTTCGGAATGAAGTATGCTATTATACAAAGTTGCGGCAAGCGATATTAACTTAGAAAATTTGTTATGGGTCCTTTTGGTAGGTAAGAAACTAAACTAAAATATTCACCTATTAAAAGTATAATTATTTTGCTCTGGAACTGGTAAATCTTCTTAAGCGGGGTATATGCTTCTACACGACTGCAGCAGAATTCGATTTTCGTGCAACTCGGCAAAGACCTGCATCTAAATAGACAATTTCTGTTCTCATCCCAGTTCAATTAATTTAAACTACAACAATATGCAATCAAAATGTTCGGCGTAGTGAATTTAAGTTAATATTAATTATTAATGCGTTTGCTACAGCAACTGTTAAGGGTTAAGATTGAACAGTATGAATATTGGTCGTTCTTTTACATGATAAAAGCCATGTTGGAATTTAGCATGAAAACAATAAATATCTAAATTTTAACAAATTACTCTTTAACACAGACCAATTTGTCACTGTAACGTGTAATGTTAAATTAAAGCCAAAGTTGGATAATTCAAATTAATTACTATCTTCACACATTAAGCCCCGTTATACGACTAATTTATACACCATGATAGAGAAAATGACATGTTATTGTTTAACAGCGAGTACACACGCAAAAACATTTTACAAACTTACCAGTTAACGCCTTTTCTTGTTAAAATATTAATTAATGTTTATTTAGAGCACAACAAGTTTAACCTTTCTTTTTTGAAAACCAATATTTTAAATTAGATTATGAAAACTGCGACATAACTACGCAAGGCGTCTCAAATATTCAAACTTCAAAATATCCTTGAGAAATTGCACAATGCCCCCAAACCTCCCCAAAAATATTTTCAAAAGGTTAAGCATCTATTGATTTTTTAAGGTGCTTAAAGACTATAAAAGGGTAATGATGTACTCGTATAACAAGGATTTAATCTGTTTGTTACCAGTTAGTTCTGATTATTTTGAGATTTGCCGCATAATCTTTTATAATAATTTAAAATACACACAGAAATAGGATTTCCATAATTAGCAAAGGATTAGAAATGGGATGGTGTTTGTGTTCAGGTGTTGTTAACATGAAAACCTAGATCATTACCAACTTTATGCCGGTCTCAGTTTCACTGTTAATTGAAAGCACGAGCTTTAGACACAACGTAATAATGTTAGGAAGGTTATTATCATCTTATTTCTGGAAGGATGTAAGGAATGATTATTTAAGAATTTCGTTGGCAATCTTGTAATTAGAAAGTTTTACCTTCAAAGGTGCAAACGGTAATTGGATGATCCGAATTTCATAAAAATTACAGAGGGAAAAGATGATACAGGACGCAGAAGTGTTTTAGTGAGATTTGAGATTCAACCAGGGTTTGTTGTTAGAATTCCATACAGTCACGGTATTCGAATACAAATGGCAGCTTAATAGTGTTTTGAGTCCCGGAACGCTTTGTGCGTTAAAAGCTGCCGGAAAATGTTAACTGTTATCGGGCTAGCGACAAGAAAAGTCGTTTTCTTTCTTAATCTTCAATTAAATCGAAAACGTCTTAAGAGTCGCTCGCTTTAGTCCTATCTGGCTATCTCTGTTACATCAATATTTGGATTAGCACGTAGCGAAAAGGGATGGAATTACAAACAGATGTCCTTTTGTAAGGCGGGAGTGCGTGTTTCGGAATCACAGCACGTCACAGGGGTAAATAGGCAATCTGTGACGGGTGCATGTAGGCAAGCTCTACATGTTTGCCCCGCATGGGACCCGAACTCCCTCACCATCGATATAAGATTGCAACAATAGTAGACTCGTGACGGTCTTAAAATATAGAATTGAATTCCTGTTCGATTCGTTTACCGAACAAAACTTCTATTAAGCTCAAGTGGGCTGGCATTTGTTATCTCTCACGTAAATTGGGTTAAAGCGCACTCCCTAATGCCCGGATTATATTTCATACCTTGCTGACCGATCTTGTTTGCGGAAGACTTCAGACAAAGTGCTCTAAGATCTATAAAAGCCCTTACGAGTACAACGAACTTCGATTTTCACGCCTTTATTAACGTTACCATCATTGACTTTGACACCATATCTAAACCATTCGCACTGAAACCGTTTTCTGCTCGTCTAGAAACTCCACAAGGCCCTGAAATTTAATACACCATCCTGGATTTCATGCAGCAAACTCAACTTCCCACTCGAACTTGCTTTAAATCTTTAAATCAAGTTGAATTTATCAACAACATAACATTTTTAGCAATTTCAACTCAGGTGACTAGAAAACGGGTAATTCAAGCTAGAATCACACAGGAAACTAAATCATCTTCATTCTTAAAGAATATTCGCCTTCAAATAGAATTTCTAAAAAAATCTTGCAATAGACTTATAATCAATTAATTGTTTAACCGTCATTAAGATTTCCTTTTTGATTTTCACGTTGGCAACATCGAAATTAAAACGAATACTTTAACTTCTAAAAAAAACATAATTTTACCACTGATTAAATAAGGCAAATAGAAAGGAAAAGTAGTTCGCAATGTAAATTCAAGAGAAGCTATTTGAAATTGTTTGATTGTAATAAAACTGTGCAAACTTTTGGAAGAGTGTTTGACTTTATCCTTTAAACCATATTTAAGTTTATAGTTAATTACCAGACTGAGTAAAAGTAAAAAAGAGGCGATTCTTTGTAAAAATAAAACCCTTTTATCCTTGCTTCAGTAATAAATATTTCGTAATAACCACAGCTAAGGAACGTCCTTGAACTTAAATTCATAATTTTCCTCCTGATAAAATTATACTGCGATTATTTTCTTTAGTAACCGTCGTTTTCATTGAAAATGTTTGACAAATAGCTTACTAAGAAGGTTATTATACCAGATAGAAGGACTGACCCTAAAAATACGTACGAACTGTTCAGTGAAGAAACATTTTGTCTCAATAAATTAAGTCGTTTCTTAATTAAAAAAATTAAAAGACCCAAAATTTTTTAGAATGATTGTTTCTATTTCTCAGGTTACGAGTACTGACAATAACATATTTAGGGCCTCCTCTTTGTATCTTTACATCTTAATCGGTTTTACTTTAGCAATCACATAAAGACTAACTTAATTCTTATTAAATGAGTTTATTACGAATATGGGGCCAAGTATGGAAAATTTAGAATTTCGAATTCTACTTTGACTTGGGAATGTGGATTTTAAAGAATACATAGGAATTTCTTGCAATTCCATTCGGTTACATCCCAAGGTATACAAGGAATATTATTGGATTTCACCTAATTTCGTTCACCTGGAGATCATAAATTTTTTCTACTAACTTTTCGATTGTTAAACTTAAAATACATGCAAACCTAGAAAGGAATTAATGTCTACTCGTAGATTGCTTAAATTTTCTTAGAATTGCGTAATTAATAATCCCACCTAACCATCGGGTCTCCATAAACATTGACCGCCACTATAAAATTTCAATGCTGAGCTACAGCATAGGAAAACTAATCCGTTCTGATGTGATATCAGACTACTCAGGGAATAGGTTTGACAATAATTCAAATACCTAATACCATTGAAATATTGAAAATATCATTCGATTCTTAGCTACATAAGTATATAGTATTTATTTCATATAAAATGACAGCAACATTAAATATGAGTTTGTTGATTAGTATTGATTCTTTTGAAATAATAAAATTTTAGATTGTATATAGTTTTTTATAAGCGTCAGAAAGAAACAGCAACTAACAAATATTATCTCTGATTTTTGTGATAATAATTGTTTTGTATTTTGTCCAACTTTTCCCGAGCCGAGCTAAAATATGATTTTCAATTCTACGAGGCATTGAGGGTGACTTTAAATTAGATCGCTTGATACTAAAATGTGACAATTTATAATAGCTTAATAGCTTATTTTAGTACACAGTCAACATAAATATAAATTATACATTGGGACATTTTGGAGACAGTTTATGAATTTTCAGTTGCCACAAATTCGACCTCATCGTCCAAAGAAAAATCTTTATTGTCATTGCAAAGGTTTATAATTTCTGGTTCCCACTTTCTTTTGGAAAAATTCCAACACGTTTAGGAAGATTTTATGGGTCTACTTGGAAATATGATATGATATGGTGATATTACAAGATCCCACATATGTATTTTTGGAACTACACAAATATGTAAGTTGTGAGACTCCTTAGGCCTTAAGCTTATTGTATAATCCAAATCTTCTTTCTAAATTAGGTAATGATTTTATTCTAGCTTGTAGATTTATGTAAATGGCTGAAAGCAGACTGTAATTTTACATAATTTGAAAAAATACATTAGTTAATGTAGTAATTTGGTCATGAAGAACGAAAATTTGTTAAAAACCCTTTTGTACGAATAAAAAATTAAAGGGCGTAATTCTGAAATAGTTAAATACGCATTTTGTAACAGTCAGGGATGGGCCTTATTCCTATTTCTAGACCCTTATAATTTAACTGGAAAACATAAACACACAACAGTAAACTGTCAGACAGACCCAAAGGTAAATTCTGACTATTTGCTTATCAATATCCCCTTAGGGTTTGTAATTTATGAATTACTCATGTTGCTATGTTTACCTTCTTGCTTCCTCTTTCTTTTATTGCAAGGTTCACAATCCGTTCTTTATAGTGTTCAATAAGTAAACAAACCGATTTTGGTCTATTTGCTCTCATTTTTGGTTGAAGTCCTTCAAAGGAAAGAAGTGTTTTCTCTGTATTATGTTATTCCTTTACAACGTTCTGTATCGAAAACCCTCTCCCATGGTACAAATCTCAGGGACATCTAAACGATTTTATCGTTTAGATTTGATTCTCATGAATTTCATTGGAAATTAAACTTACTTAAATGCCAATCAGTTTATAATACTTTCAAAAAATGACAGATAGCAATTTAAATTCTGCACAGGTTGAACAGGTATGGAATCATTATGTACAATGGAATGGCATTTCATGAAAATTTAAGGGAGCAACCCAAAAGGAAATTGAATATGATTTTATAAAATTATTATGTTAAGTAAAGGATTCGTACACGTTCATTATCAAAGCGATTAAATTAAATTTACCAATAGCTAACCAAAGCATCCAAAAACAGAAACTAGGGTTACTAAGTGTATTGCAAATTAATACCGATCAAAATTAACATCAATAATTTATAATTTCTGGTAATTTACAATATATAATTTGAAGCTCGTGCATCATATTTGAAATTGTAAAGAATTTCGTTAAAATATAAATCTAAAAGCAACTCAACGAGCTCACAACTGATTATGAAATTAATTTCAGAGTTTATCACGATTATCCTATGTAAAATGTTTTTGTAGTCGTTTTGTAATCTGTTTGTTAATCTCAATTTAATACCACCACAGTTTTGAATTTTCAGTTCGTCTGAAATTTTAGCTCGTTATTTATCTCAAAAATAGCTGTTAGTTTTAATTAACAGGTAATCTCGTAAATAGGTTATTCTTTTGTTCAGCAGCTGTATACACTCGACGTGCACTCCACATTGATAGGAATTTTTATTACGCTAGAACAGTAAATAATTTTACGGAACCGCAACTCCACAACTTTAATTCTGCTTTATTGTTACCGAATACGCTGAACGAGCGTTTCATTCTGCATCTGACACTAAACTAAATTGCAAAATGAACATTTATTTAAACTATTTGTAATTTGTAAATAAGTATGCTTTTGAATGCTTGTATTATTCAAATGTAAATACCTTGTTTAATTTATTGTATTTGATTATTTTAACAAAAATGCTGCAAGAAAGAACAACTGGAATCATATTTATTTGAATTTAATGTTCGTCGAACAATGAGCAGTTATGCAACGGAATAATACTGAAAACAGTTGTTTGTAGTAGAAAGCAAGACTTCATTCTTTGAATAGTAAAATTCTTTTATTCAAATGAAAGCTTCAGTCATAATGTTCGATACCATATAAAAATCTTTAATTCCCAGTTCAACATTTGTATCCGAGCATCTATTGCTACATTCAAAAATGGCCACTTTATGTTTTAGGTTCAAAACTAGATTAGTACAGACTTTCAATATTATTTAGTCAAAATTACAAACTTTAACTTATTTATTATAAAACTTTTTATAAGAAAATATTAGTGAATCTAACACCGATTTCCTAAATCCTAATCAGAATTCAATCGTACAAAGGAACTTTTCTGATGAAAGTTGGCTGGGTTATTTGTTAGGCAACACCTTCAGTTGACAGTGATAAAATTTGGAACTGCTTTTGTAAGTTTACCACACTAAACGAATTTTTTAAATATTTATCAAAACATTTATTTTAACGAAATTTTCATCAGTTTTCTTTGTATTTAAAAGAATTCCCGAAATATTAACCGTTTTTGCAAATATCGCGTATATTTTTCATTTAATTTCCATTAGAACTAATTTATATATTTAAGTAAAGCAATATTTATGACAGTGCTAACCGTTTGTACCTAGTGGCTCATTTGTCTCATGATAGGAAAATGTTTACATCATCAACATCAATTGACATGGAGCAGATCCCCGTTAATCGATCCTGGATTACGCCAGGCCCAAACCATGCCAATAAGGTGTGAAGGGATTTGTTATGATAGGAGGATTTGAAGCACTGTATAACGTTAACATGCTAGTGACGCCAGCCGCAGGACACCGCTTCTACAGTGCAAGGTAGTTAGTAAGTCACATGTCCAATGGGAGTTGATATATTTTATGACCGAGATGGTTAAGCATGTTTTTTATCTTATACTAATAGTATTAAGGAGCCAGGGTGGCGCAGTGGCAGAGCGTCAGGCTAGCGTTACGCTAGTCCACGGTTCGAATCTCCCCAGGTGCAGGATTTGGTGACCATTCGTCGTTGGGCACCTAATTAACGACGCTCTCCTCCGAATGCAGGCATACGGGCTGTCGAAGACGTGCGAGGCCGGGTATGAGAAAGAGACTTAGGAGGCCTTAACCCACGATGTTGCCGACCATATTCCTCACGGAGTGCAAGTGCCGATACCTTTACCCACCTTTTACGTTTTAGTGGTTGTACTTTGAAACCATCTGAAACTATTTTAGTTTGCTTTATACTGCTCTGAACTTTGGAACTTTTTAATGCTATTTTATAAAACACTTTCTTTGTAATTATATTTACTTTGGAACCAGTACCTGACTCAAACGAAATTACCTTACCGTTAATCTATTTTTACACCATTCAGTGTCCAACGAACCAAATCGACACTAATGTCTTCTCTTTCATGGCTATCTTCTTCAGCCTTTAGTGATTATACTAGTTTCTTCCACTTGCCACAAGCTACTGCAAAATGATTCTATAATCTACATCTTTGTTGCATTGCTGTCCAAATACCGGGCATTCTCTGATTCCATATTTGCATCTATAGCACTAAAAATATTTGTTATCAATCTTGCCTTGAAAATTTCCGTGTTTACTTTCGCATTTCTTGTTTTCTGGTGTTAATATTTAAATATTTCACACGCGCTACATCGTTATTGTAGTATGTTTATTTGCCATTTTGATCTACGGTAATTCACCGTTTTAATTAAAATTAGATCTTACTCTTTGAGCAGTCTACAATACCCAAAACAATCATATTTCGAATCATCGACTTTCTGATTATATAAATTCACATGACTTCTTAATATTTCAATGGGGGTCTTATTTCCTTTTTTTATTCCTGTGGATATTGGAATTTCTTTTTGTAAACAATTGTCCGTGAAACATTGTTTTAGTTAATTTATGTTTTTGATTTAAGTTTTTATTATTTTATTATTAAAACAGTGTCAATAGCGAGTTTGCTTTAATTGCATGTACATATATTTGTTAGTAAAAACCAAACTGAATTTCACATCGATTATTTTTTACTTTTGATATAATGACTTTTAACTTATACGTATAACAAGTCCTACAATTACCACGACTAAAGGTAAATAAGTGCATTGTAGAAACACCGTGTCGAGATTAAATATAATGTCATAGACAAAGCGTCTCGTTAATTTAATATCAGGTGCACTTAACAGCATTATAGAGAGTTCGTTGTAAATTAATCTTTTCATGTTATGCGTTACGGTTCAATAGGGTTGGATTGTTGAGTTCGCAGGAATTAATAGCAACTAATGGTAATGAGCCTTTTCGATCTCCCTCTTTAAAATTTATTTACAAGAAACTTAATACGACCAGAGACACCGATAAATTTCTAAAGCGACAAGAAGTTAGTTACTTTAAATTATTTCTCCCGAAATTTCCCCAGCCTTATTAGTTTAATTTGCCCGTTTCGCTCTCACCACCACTTCATTTTAATCCACACCATATATTGTAAACGTGGAGAATAATTAGTTGCGTTATGAATGTGTATTCGTATAATAATTATTAAGCCTGTTTACTTACATCAATCACTGGAATATGCTCTCTAAGAAGCATATTTATTCGATATTAAAACAGAGAGAGCAGTGCCGTATGATGCCTTAATTAGTTTTATGTCAGTAAGCGAAAATAGCCTAGCTTGCTTTGCAAAATAAGACGAACACCGATTAACTACTTGTGCTATATACAGCAGCAACTACTAACAAGCAATATTAATTACTGCTTTAAAATTACCCTGAAAAACTGCTAAGATCGTGCCGCCCTGTTGTTGCAACTACGTGATAAATGGTTAGCTATATGACGTACCGTGCACTTTTAATAGAATGTCGATGCAGTCATTACGAACATTGCAATAAAACCCGGAGAATTTTATACCGTTCGGAAGCAGAGTTCCATAAAACAGACGGAAATTGTAAAAACCATAGTAAATTTGCAATCCAGAGTAAAGCTCTTGGCCCTTTGAGAAATTCTAAATGTAGGTGTTTAATTTAGTGCCGAACTATTTTCAAGTTCAAAGGTTTAATCTATCCTAAAGATTAAAGCTAAGAATTTGCTTTAAGTTTAAAGTTTAAGCTTTTTCTAAAAGTGGGTAAATGCTTTTAATTTCGTATCCGAGATTGCACGTTTATTTTTTCTCATCAAATCTGCTTAAAAGGCTTCTTTGCAGTTTTATTTTTGTGATTAGAGTAACATTAAGGAAACGCTGTAAAAGACGGACAAATAGTTACTTGGAGAATAATTTCAGTTTACGTTTTCGTATATTTTATTTATGTACTTTGCTTAGTACCATCTTGGACTTTAATAGGCAAGAAAACGCGCAGTATAGTAAGTTATAGATTTGCGACCACAGGTTTAACAGTCGTAGGGAGCCGAGGGCCAACCATACCATACAATATAAATAGAAGCTCCAAAACTGGGTTGCTATGTAAATTTTTTTGACTTCCAAATGTAAGCATTAATTTAAAGCCTTATCCTTTAGACAACAGGTCTTAAACTAAGGAGTCACTTTTGCCTTTGATCATAGGCGCAGACTCTTTCGGAAATTTGTGGGTCTTCTTCGACGTTTTCCGTCCATCGGTTTCTTATATTTATTTTATCTCCCATCCAACGTTTGGTATCCGTCGATTCTAACCACGTGCCCTATTGAGTTTAACTTTTTAATTGTTGCTATATCATTTTTATTACACACTTCTTTTAATTCTCGACGGGTTCTTACTTCCCACATATCTACTCTAAAATGTGTCTCAATGTTTTCCAGTTTGGAGTCTGTTTTCTTTTTTCCTTAACAGTTTTATTTCTTCGTGGATGCTACTGCCTCTCTTGCAGTCGCCTTGTAGATTATGATTTTAGCTTTTATTCATTTTAACATACTCAGATACCTACTAAATATTATTTTTTACTTCTTGAACATTTTTATAATCTTAGTTAATTTGGCTTAGTGGATTTCTATTGTCTTTCCCTAGTTCTCAACATATATTTTGTCTTGTCTTCTTGACCTTGAAATACTTCTCCTATTTTAAAAAAGGCGTTTCTGAAGTTCCCTTGTTTCTCACTATTATTATTATTAAGGCATACTTATCCTGAATTTAGCCATAGTTTACGGGGATAAAAATAAGTCGATTTAAGGGAACTTATCTGTCTGCAAAAATGCATCCTAAAAGAGGCTCTCCAAATGGCAGAATTAAAAACAGTTGCCTTTTTATAAAAGTTCCACGGTTTGTACCTTGAAGATGGAGTGTTTCTTTCTAGATAAAAGTTAAATGGTTTGTGATTCTTTTAATTAGTGGAACTCAAAAAATGGTCATATCCCCATTTGTATGAAGCGGTATTTCCGTTTATCGATTTCGAACGTGCTAGCTAATGTAAAAGCCCTTTGCCGCTTTAGTGGGAGAAATCGAACTAGACTTTGCCTAAGTCGCGACTTAACTCGCTTGGTGAGACAAAACACAAATTTAAGAACAACTTTATTTTAAGAACTACTTAGCTAAGCTTTAGTGATAAGTATTGTCGGTGAGATCGGCCATTATGGTTATTATTTCTAAGTTTTTGACTGCTTCTATTGGCCTGAGTCCTGTAACCGCCACATTCTTTGTGAGGAAGTGTCGTGGCAAATGCTTGTCAAAATACTTTAGGTTGTGGTAGACGTGAATCAATTCGTACTCCAAATGCTTGAAATATCGTTAAAATAAATCCTGATACGAGTACCTATATGTCGATGAGTCCTTCAGACCTATAATTTTTATATCTAAAACTTGTTGAGAATGTTTGTTCCTTTAGAAACAAGAATGAACATGTTTTTCTGGAAAACGAATGGGGCTACGTAAACCAATGCCTTGCCTTGCTTTCTTAGCTTATGCTACCTTCCTTCCTGGTTTATTTTAAATATAGGGCTGTCTGATATAGTATTTACTTTACACACCTGCTATGGGTATTGTTGAGAAAATGCCATTAAATCATTGAATAGCTTTTTTAAAATATATATAAAAGTGTAGTATTTCAAAAGGGTTGGTTTATGGACATGGGTTATAGTTTTTTTTTCTTTTAGAAAGTGGTATCACATCAGAATTTTTGGGAAGCAGTCAACCTGAATAACGGCAGTTCTATTTATTGTTTCTGTTTTTAGCCACAAACATTCAAATTAAACAATGTAAAATTGCGCTAAACGTCTTACATTTTCTGGCCACTATAATACGTCCATTTCTTACGCGAAAACGTAAAAATATTTCCTAAAAGTTAATTTTAAAATGACTATTCAACTCATATGTCGTCTGTCAAAAATTGACCAATCAAAATGCAAGATTTGACGTTTTTGAGCCAATCAAAACAAATCGTATCGACAATTTTCACTAGAAAAAATTTCACTAGTGATTCGAAGCGACAATTTTTTGAAAACAGTTTATTATTAGTTATATCCCAAAAAGAATAATTGTCATGTAAACAAACTTGAATGAATGAATGTGGACTAATTTATGAAACATGATTCGATGGAAATATTTTTTTTTGTTGAATAGTTCCTCAAATACCATTCGTGGTCAAAGAATTGTAGATTATTTTTGCTGTAAAATCACTCATCTTCCTTGTGATTGCGAATACCACCCGTGCTGCGCACTCGTGATAGTTATTCATATGCAAGCACAAGGAACATTCGTGATGTTACAGCATAAAAAATAATCGACAATTCTTTGGCAACTCATTGTAAGTGAAAATTTACTGCCACTAATGCATAGCATAATAATCCTGAAAACCCAACAAATTGAAATAAGTTTAAATAATATTAATTGAATTAAGTACCAGTATTACATGAAAGTACCATATGCTGATAATAATATAAATAATAATATTAATTATATTTATTAGTGCTAATAGCATTATTGCGTATAACGTTACGGGGTACACCACGTTAATGTGAATTCCATTAACTCTAATAATGAAGCTAGAAGAGTTATATTAGTAAACCATCCGAATTACATTAAAAATTTATTGTGGATGAACATTTTTGTTTTGTAATTTAAAACCCAAGAGTAGATTATTAAAATATACGAGGGGCGTTTAATTAATTCCAGAGTTTACGAAAGTTTGGAGCATTGAGCTTTAATGTAAATTCACGATGCAATGATTTTTCTTTTGTGGGAAAAACTAGGGATACTTTGGCTCAGCTTCGATGGAAACTGCTTTCATGCCCTTCATATGATTTAGCCCGAGTGATTTTTATCTGCTTGGTGAACTGAAGAACTGACACTCATTTTTATTCCCTTTATGGGATCAAAATTGCGATAAACAAGTGGATATGAGACACTCCAAAAGATTGTTTGAAGAGGGTCTTAAGAAACTTATTTAGCGTTAGCAAAAATGCATAAATATTAGTGGGGATATTAGGGGTAGAAAAACAGTGTTGTAATTTTGAAGAAATGTAAGGAAATAAATGTTTTAAGAGCCAATTCCTTAGAATTACGTAAACACTCCTCGTAGAATTTTTGGAATGAATAAAGTTTGCAGCAAGATTACTATGGTTTTCCATAGCTTGCGATCAAATTGTTTAGAGTTTTTAGCGCAGTAAAGGGAAACTATATTAACTTGGCAACGCAGAGTTAACAAAAAGGAGGCGAGATTTTTTCGTTAAGACAAAGTTATTTCGCGGAAAATAATCCGCTAATTAATGTTAGCGTGGCAATACCAGAATATGTAAATGTGTTTGTGTAGCGTCACATGGTTGGGCGCAGTCTGTAGAAACCAGATAACAAAACATACAGTCGGAAGTATGGTAGTTTATGAGGTTTTAAGTAACGTGTACATTTCCAGCGGATTTGCTTCGACATTTTATGGAGAAAGCAAAGTTTTACACTGCAAATACGCTCATTACAGTGTGCTGTCTGATACTGACGTGCCCTGGGGGCCCATATATTTAGATCAACACGGGGATTACCTGTATGCACTCAAAATTCAGAAAACTTTATTCTTATTTAAAAAGGCTTTCTCCTTCTTCTGCTTTGCTTATATGAATACATATAAAGGTTAACGCGGTGAAATTCAGGCGCCTTAAAGGCTTTTATGTGGCTGGTTAAATATTCACGATTTGGCACTTAAGTACTGAAAATAATTTTCTAAGAGGTTCCAACAAACAATCCATGCATATTTCAGCATTCCTATAGCTGATTCAATTTACTCGACAAGAAGATTCTCTCGTTTCCGCTTCAAGCGCTGATACATAAGGATGCAATTGATACGACCATTCGAAACTGGGTTGCATGGAATAAACTTATCCAATAAATAGATATTTATTACTAAATTGTCTGCATTGCTTTTGCTGGTCAACCAAAAACTTCAAGAATAGAAGCGAACAAGTTAAATTGGCCGTGAGACTTGGATAGCCGACGTGATGCAATGGAGGACGTAAAGTTTGGGTAAGCAAATCCCCTGCATCTTGAAGGTTCACGCTGTTTGCTCTAACGTTACTTCTACATTGTGGTTTTATTTCCGTACTTACGGTAAATGTAGAATGAAAATCGCAATTTATCCAGCCAATACACAATTGTCAGAATGTTATTACAAGAAAGAACAAACAGAAAGGTCGTGTTCGATACCATGAACGTCTGGTTTACTTTTAAAGCCTTTGTAATAATAACCGATGTATGTACTACAACTGCACAGGTAAACTGTTACTGCTTTTATTATAGAAACTTATGACATTTTAAACTTTTTGAAATATCCTCCGGAAACATTTAATTTTTGTAGTTCTTTGCGGTGCCTACCTTGGGATATTAACCGAATAAATCGCAAATTCTTGGAACATTTCGGAGCTCTTTTTTTCCATGAACATTTTTAAGGCGGATTCATTTATATTTATAGATACCCCCAGGGAATTTGTAGATAGGTTCATATATTAATATTTATTCTCCTATGATGTTAGCAAAAATTTCCATTTGCTACCTTTTTTCATTATTTTAAAATGTAATTTTATAATGTAAACAGAAAAACAAGGCAAATGCATAAGTTTTTAATGTAAATTTGAAATTCATATTTACTTTAGAGAAAAAAATTATAAATTATTTGTTCACGATTTTTAAAAGCATACATAATTTTTAATGTATAAACAGGTTTCACTAAAAACATTAAGTTCTGTCTAGATCCTACTATTTATTTTCTTGTATGAGAAAAATTCAATTACTGTAATATCCCTACAGTTTCCTATAAATAGAAGCTTTAAAAGATTATAGCACCTTTTACGTTACAACATGCGGGTATAAATTTTTTATTTACCAATGAGATATGGCTAATATCGTAAAAAATTTAAATTCCCTACGCCTACATGTGCTTGGTTTTATACAAGACTATTCTTTCGTCAGAATTCGAGTTATATTTCATGGTCCAGCAGTAAAATATTTAGATCGTATATGTATTTTTACGATTTGTCATTAATGGTTTAATAGCATTACATATTCTATCTTCATTTTAAGCTTACACCTACATTAATATAATATAAAGGGGGATTGTTGTCATTTTTGGGTCATTTGTCAGGTATAAGTTCGTTGATTAGTTAGTTATGTTAGTCAGTTCTTTAAACTTACACTTCTCATCTTACAAGAGGAGCTGGACAGAAAGCGAGGGACACAAACAGCGGCGGCGTATGTTCGCCATTACCATAAAATAAACATAACAGTTACTGCTCTCCAAACCTTAAGGTGTACTCACAGGGGCTCCCCGACCCCCTTGTTTCAGTGAGCCTCTCACTGGATACAGGTTTGCACCTAAGTACTACTACTTGTTCACTGGCTAGGCTTTGTTTACCAGATAACTGGATCTTCTGGAGCTATCTCAGAGCTTCCCCTCTTTTTCCCACCCTCGGAGTCACACAGCATCGGGTGTAGTTAATGCCAAAGAGTCAAAAGTGGCCTCATTCATACGCTCAACAATATTTTAATTGTGTCTGCCCGGACAACTCTCAGGCACTCTATCGCAAAATCTTACTGGGGCCACATAAGTACAACCAAGAGCAGTTCCACTACCAGTTAGTGCCTCTTTGTAATAAGTAATAACCTTTCCTGTAAGCTACTCTTTTGATTAGACATGCACAACATGCAAGCGATCACTAAGGCAGAGGTCACAATCCCAACCTGCCTATTTCATTTCATTTCTGGATGCAAGCTTTCCCCAATATTTGCCATTTTCTTTACGGTTCTGGGCAGTGTTTATCCATTTTCTTCTTGCAGTTTTTCCTATATTATTCCTCCATCTTATTTTTGGGCGACCTCTGCTTCTCGTTCCTGTTCTCGGTCTCCACTGTAATATCCTGATTGTCCATCATTGTCAGTAATCCTCGCCACATGTCCAGCCTAACCCTTGTTTGTTGCCTTATCCAGTCATTCTTTCTTCGATCTTTAAGGGTTATATTTAGTATCCGTCTAATTGCTCGTTGTGTCGTCAGAAGTTTTTAGCATTGTGCTTCCTTAAGCTGCAGGTTTCAGATCCATAGGTTCCGACTGGAAGTATACACTGATTGAATAATTTACTTTTAAGAGTCACTTTGCGTAATATATTTTAATCTTCCAAACGCTCTCCATCAATTTCAATCAATTTCTGGTGTCATATTATCTTTGGATGTAGTTATTAACTGCCCTAAGTAGCTACATATAAATATTTACAACTTCTAGTTTTTTGTTTTTCAACAGTATATGAATTTCATCGTTGTTATTCATGTTTTACATCGTCAATTCTACAATTTTTCAAAGATCTTAAAATTGTCTATGATTTGACTGAATCAAAAGCTTCTTCGTAGTCTATATAAACCATACATATTGGTAAATTATACTCTTTCCCTTTTTCTAGTAAGACTCGTATTGTCTGTAGATGATCACATGTATTGAAACCACTACTTACGAAATCCTGCCTGCCCCCTAGGTTGGTAAAAGTCTAATTTTAGTGTTAATCTATTTATAATTTATTTGTAAATAATTTATATAGTCGTGAGAGTAGGCACATTGGGCGATAGTTATCTATGTTTGCGATATCTTATGGAGAAGTATTGCCTCTGGTTGGTACTAGACATTTGGGATTCTCTATTTCTGGAGGCATAAATTATATAGCTTTACCAGTTCCTTTAACACAACAATGCCTACTTCTTTTAGCATTTCAGTTGGTTATTGCATGGTTTTCTGGCGATTAAGGACGCTTTCTACTTCTTGTGATGCAATTCAGAACACTTTAATTACTGTCATGTCACCGCAAAACGTAATTCTACCATCGGGTGTGCCGCCACCCGTGATACAGTACCCTTCGTCAACATTTTTCGATTATCGGAGCACCCACACCGCTCTCTTCGTATGTGCCTTAAGTCAGCATGTATTTTTTTTATGCTTGAGCCAACCCTTGGGATAATTTGTGGCTTTCATCTGGAGAATGATCAATTATTGTATTGGTAACTTCTAAATTTCATTTTTATTAATTCACTATTGTCTCTAATACACGTTACTTCGTTCTGGACCTACTTAAAAAGCCTAAACTTTTTGTTAAAAAATCATATTTGTCTGAATGTTTTGATTATTTGAATGTGTATTAATCGAAATAGGTACTGCAAATAGCAAATTTCCCTTTGAGGATTTTCTCGTTGTCGAGACAAAATATAAACAGCTTTATGCCAGTTTATACCAAAAGCATCAAGGGACGAATCGTGAAATTTTATTTTTTCTCTATTTTATGAGCGATGATTTCATGTACATAAAACCGTCTGTATTTAAATTACGAGCACATACTCGTACAACGTACCAAACAGAAGTTAAATAAATGCTTGTTGCTTTGACCTCAAAGCTTTTAGAAACACTCCTGGTTAAACAGCTTCAGCCACTATAGAACTATAAAATTTACATTTGTACTGCTGTCCTAAATCAATATGCAAAAGGTTGTATGGTGCTGTTTATTCACGAGTACTTTAATCAAATATTTTGTAAACTTAAACATTAAAGGGAAAGCGACGGTTTAGTACTCCTAGAAATTTATGCATTGGTCCCTTTAATAAATCCCCAAAAGTTTGTGTTTTTGGTAAAGAATTTTTTTATTATAAAGTTGCAGACAATGAAATATAAACTTATTCTATAGGGCTTTGTTATTAAAAAACATGTCATCATTTTTACTGATTTATGAGTATGTTTTATTATTTGTCCTATTAATTCGAAATGTTAAAGTTCGCACAGCTCATAAATTTTATATTTGGGTATTCTGTTTAATTCGACATACTGTTAGAATTGTTTTTTGTGGGCTACAAATTTAATAAAACTCTCTGAATACGCTTTTGTGTACGAAAATAAAAACGAATCTTGTTAGTACTTCAGCGGCAGTTTTAAACAATTAAGGATCTACAAAATGACACCCAAGAACCAAGGCACAGAAGTTCTTCCAAATTTTTACATATTATTTATTAGCTCATTTGAAAACGCACACATAGTTGTTTAATGTATTTTGCTCATGCTTTTTCTTCTGCTTTTTTAGCTGAGAGTGCTTCGTAATAGTTTTTCATGTTATTGTATTTATTTTCACTTTTCATGCACGTGCAATTTCAGTTAGCTTTAAGATGATGAAAAGAAAGTTTTACGCTTGATCTCGTAAATATTTTGTGTTTTTCTTTTTAGAACTTTTTTACACCGCAGGAGTTTTTTTTATTAGAATCTTTTATTTCAGTTTCATCGTAAGCTGTGCGAATTTAAATTTATTTTTTTCAGAGTTTCGTAGCCCTAAGGAATATATTTATTTGTTATACTATTTAAATCAGTTTTGTTGTTCTTATTTCAAAATTATTCTCTCCAGTTTGATTATTTTTTAAGGCTAAATGGTTTACTTTTTAACCTTATAAACAATTTAAAAAAATGCTTGAGTAAATCAGAAAAATTCATAAAAGCAGACAAAGCACAAAATAAATACGATTTTCAATTTGACGTACTGCTATTGAATTCGGGGCTTTATAAATAGTAATAACAATAAAAAAAGATGGAATCGAAGGGAGAAATATATAAACGAAAAATTGAAATATTTTCACGGTGACTAGACAGATAAGCGCCAAAATATGAATAGTATTTTTTGTCTCCTTTTTTCCAGTTTTTCGCTCGATGTGCTTTTTTCACTATATATTACTGAAAACTGGTATTGAGAAGTAAATACTTCAAATTTTTGTTAAATGTTACTGAATAATAATAATTATTATGAATGCTGTATAAACACACCGGAAAATTTTTAATGAAATGAAATCAGCGGAAACATTAAATGCCTCAGGTGGATAAAAATCAAACCTAATTTGAAAATTATTCAAAAAGGGTTTCCAGGATAATACTGCGCTTTTTCCCTGGCTAACTTAATTATCTTTTTGACGGTTATCACGTACGTCTGCGTCCGTATATAATAGTTACGTACTAGTTATGAATTCGATACCGTACAATGCGGGCAATATGTAAATTTGCACAACTTGTACACGCACCTGTGTACAAGCAATCATTCATCATATATGTATACGGCTGCTAATGCACCAATGTTATCAACTAATTACACGTTTATGCATTGACACAGCACGAAACTTTCGAAGGCGTCTTTGGGACAAAACCCGACATTCGCACGCTCTCGTTTTACAACGGTATTTCAGCCCCTTTCATTGAGATAAAATTCTATCCGTCGACCTCCTACATCAGGGATTCACTAGTTATGAAGTTTATCCAATATTTGATTTCTCACATACTGGAGTGCTTTTGATATGAGGGTGGCAAACAAATAACCCGGACCCTGCGGTGTCTCTTGTCCGAACCAATACAACAGGAATATTTTGAAGAGAATGGATGCATCAAGAGGGTTTATTAAAGTTTCGTTCTTAATATATCCGTTGAGAGGCGGCGGTTTTTTTTCGCGTTGTGTATTTTACTTTACTTGCGATTGAAGGCAGGATTTTATGTCTACGGATTTTGCCGGAATCGTGCAATCGCGTAGTTCAAATTCGATTCCCTTTTCTTTATTGGTTTTTTGAGATATTGACACGGTAAACAAGGACAAATTGCTTTTAGACAAATACCTACTCAACCATAACGAGGGATTTCTTCGTATAAAACTGATGTTCCCCTGTTAGATTTTCCCAGTATTATTGAATTTTTCAGTGAATGGGATGGGCACTGTAGAAATTTATTTTTGGCAAGACGGATTAATTCGTGCATTTCTCATGAGGTGTTTTCAGGCCCCTTTTAAAAATTAAAAAGTTTTGTGTTGTATTCTTTACGTTCGGATCTTATTATAAACCTACTTAGTTTCCGGCATATATTTCTGGCAACATCAAAAGAAATTATATAACGTTTACCTATATTTAAACTCGTGTGCTTCCCCATTATTTAAGTTTTTATTTACGTATTCAAATTTAACTACTCTTGGGATGCATTGTTTCATTATTTATTAAAATACTGTAAGAAGTATCTCTTTGATCTCTTGCAGACTAAGTGTTGCTTAAAAATGAGTGAATTTCGTAGCTCGGTATACAAGCTCTGTTTATATTTCTATTACAGTTTTAATGAAAAACGAATTGATACAACTGCGCTTTATTAATTTAGAAATTAATATTTTGAATTTAAAAAAGGCTTAATTATTGACATAGCTTGTTTACAACAACAGAAATTGTATATTTCCGTTTTAAAATAATTTTTTTCAGTTTCAAGTTTACAAGTTGGCATTTCATTAATTAAATTAGCTTAACTTTATAATCTTCAATAGATTTCTCTTCATTAAAAAAAAAACAAAAAGGACGGAATTTTATTAGCGTCCTTTGAATAGCAGAAATAACTAAATACTTTCTTTTTAACCAAAAAAACAAAGAGTTTTGGATTTCATTAGCGTTCTTTGAATAATGTAAAAGCTGGGAGTCTGTCGCATCTAATTTAATGCAGATAAAATACTGCCTTTTTCGTTAATGACGCATTGAGAATAAGTTGAGCAGTGTAGCTTTGGAATGTGTTGGCGTCACTTGCTGTATATAATTTTATTGTAAATTTTCAAAGCATTTGTAAAAGCCACAAAATAACTGACTTTTGTTTAACTTTACCGTTTTTAAACCTTCATCTTTTATTTGCTGCCTTTTTATTTTTTTGCATAGATTTAGTTTTGTTATGCAGTAGCAACGCGCCTTAGTTATTTAAATTTCTTCAGTTTCGAGAGTCTCGAATACACTGCTGCAAAAAATTAACGGACCACTATTGTTTTTATTATTTTGGAATAAACCCTGGATTTGGCATTTTTATATTACAAACAGTCTTTTTTTCGGAAGTCAGCAAAGAGACGAAGGACTTTAAGAAGTCCAGACTCAATTGTAAAAAACGAAATTGTCTACGAGTGCTGTTCTCTTTCCGCTGAGCCTATCCATTAGGTCCATTAAAATTTGCAACAAATTTTGTTTGACAGTGCAAGCTAGTTGTTTACAAGTTTAATGTCAGTAACGGTTGACAAATATACTTGAATATTTTAAAATACATAAGCTTAAAGTAATCCTTTTCGCAAGAAATCATGGAGTTAAACAAATAACATTATCGAGCTATGAATTTTTACAATTTAAAACATGGCTTAAGCCGTAAACAATGTTTGAGGAAATCGATGGAGTATTTAGTAACAAGTCGTGTTCTTTAGCTACCATAAAGCGGTAGTACAATGAATTTCAACGTGGTCATCGACCTTCCTTAAATGACAATTTCCGAGCTCCTAAGCCAAAAAACAGCCGTTTCCGAAAAGAATATTGGTTTTGTTCGGAACATGATTGAAGAAGACCGCCATATTAATGTAAGGAGTATTCAAGCAACTCTAAAGATTGGTGTGAAAGCAATTAACACCATTTTACACAAACATTTCAAGGTACGTAAGCTTTGGTTCCGTTGGATAATGCTTGGCCACACACGGCTGCTTGAACGGTTGAGTATTTGAATGCCCAGAACATTGAAATAATGACTCATTCGCCGTATAGTCCAGACCTGGAACCTAACGATTTCTTTTTATTTCCACGTGTAAAGGATAAGTTACGGGGTTTACGTTTTACATCGGCCGAAGAAGCGGTTGACGCATTTCAAAATGAAATAAAGAACTTAACGCGGAAGGATTGGTTTTCACGGATGCAAAAATGCATTGACTGTGGAGGAGAATACTTTGAAAAATTATAAAGAAATGTTTTTTATCAATAAATTGCGTATTACTTTACTAGGCTCAGCGAAAAGAGAACATCCTATGTATATTCTAACGAATCAGAAACACATAGTGAAAAATGTATCGGTCCTAAATCATTTTGATTTCCGTAGTGACCATATGTTGATACGAACGAAAGTAGAGATAAATATAAAACCAAAACGAACTAAATTAATTAAATAACAACGGTTTCATATGGCAGAAGTAATTCAAGGAAAGTTTCAAAAATATCAAGCGGACCTGAACAAAAATCATCTAATATTGAATGAAATGAACATAAATACCCTAAAGACCAATATAAAGACTGATATTGAAACAGTTACAAGGACCATAATATGTACTATTAACATGAAGAAGGACTCAAAAATCAGGAAGGAGAATAGAGAACTCATGACAAAGAGAATAAAATTAGATAAAAGTACTCCATAATATATTGAACTAAACAAATTTATAAAGAAACAATAGATATTATAACGCGGAAATAATAACATCCGCAATCGAAAACAACTAAAATATGAAGATTCTCAGGACAGTTAGCAACATGGGTCATCTTCGAACCACCACCACCACCACCACCAACATCAATTAAAAGACACAAATGGGACCATCAAAGAAGGTAGAGACGATTTGATAGAAATTGCTAAACAATTCTGTAGAAAGTAGAACAAAACAAATCAGCGCAGACGACGAAACCATCCTCAACGTTGGTTCTGAAAAATGACCACACAAGAAGTAGAATTAGCACTATCACAAATGAAGAACGTTAGAGCACCTGTAGAAGTCGGTGTTTCAACTGAAATAAAATTTAGCGGAACCAATACGATATAATCAATGACAATACTACTCAACAAATGTCTGGTGGAAGGTAGAATACCAGATGCATGGCAAAATGCCTAAGTACTTCTGCTATATAAAAAAAGGTGATAAGCTAAGAATCAATAATTCTCCATCCGTACAAACTCCTAACAAAGCTTATAACAAAAAGACTTATAAACAAATTTGACGTTTATCAACCTCTAGAGCAAGCTGGATTCCGAAAGGTTATGGCACAGTAGAACATATACCGGGTGGTGCAAACGCACCATAGGGATTTCAATGCTGATATGATAACGCAACAATAACAGTTAACATCGCATCGCATCAGACAAGGAGATACCTCCTCAAAGTATGTCACTAAATTCATACGAAAAAGGCATCCACATCGACGGCGTATATCTGAGTCATCTCCGTTTTACGGATGATATTGTACTTATTAGCCAAAATTTAATGGACCTCCAAGATATGTTAGAGCAACTTAGAGAGAATTCGCAAAAATTATAAATCTAAATAAAATAAAAATCATGACCAGGGATCATGTATGTATACGTATGGTGGATCAGATTATTGGAAATGTTGATGAATATAATGTCTATCTGGGACACAGCATCAAATTAGGTAAGAAAAATCAAATTGCCGAAACAACTAGGCGTGCTCGGTTGACATGAGTAGCCACGGGTAAATTAACACATATTTAAAGAAATCACGAAATTCACACTTGCATACTATCCGTGATGACATAAGGGATGGAAACCACGAGACTCACTATTAAGTGGCCAATAAACTTAAGACAACACAAAAGGTCATCGAGCCATGTCACAAATGATAATATTAGAAAGAGAAGATGTCATAGTACGCATAGCCCAGTCAAAGTGGAGCTTGGTGGGGCATGTTGCTCGACAGGACGATTCAAGACATATATGTACACACAATCGTAGTGTTGGCAGACCACAATTACGCTGGCTTGGCGACATCAAAGATACAGAAGGAAGTAGGCATCGATTTGCATAAAATAAAGAATCGGGGAAGAGTATGGGAGAGTCCTATGTCCAAGAGCGGATTATGGGGGCTGGTGATATGGCGTCTACTGATATGGAGTCTCGATCCAGTTTCTAGTATTTTCCTATCTCTTGCCATAGATTTCCATTGAACTATTTCTTCAATTCTCTGTTTCATATTCTGTCTTGGTCCCCCTATCCTTCTTTTCCCATATCTTCTTGATTCTGTTACATTCTTAGTTGGTGAGTTGGGAAATATTATCCGCACATGCCCGTACCACTGCAGCTGTTTTTCTTCTATTGTTTGCGTGATTGATTTCTTTACTGTCGCGGTTAATTTGGTATCCTGTTTTGTAGTTATGGGCCAGGTCTTATTACTTCCATAGATCATAGTTGGTACAAATCAGAGTCCTGACAGCTGAAAATATCTCTTTTTACGCAACCATGTCTTAAATGAAAATGATTTACTAAAATTAATTTAACACTATGTATTCAGGCGAGGTATGACCGTAAGAATTTGTACTCAAAGTATATACCTTTTTTAGGAAAGTAGTTTAGCCTTATGTAATAGTCAAAATCCTCCACCCGCTAAGATTTTAGAAGACTTTAATAGTGCTGAGAATTTTAAGTATTAGTTATCACTAGAGAATGGATTTTAGATGACATTTTTAGGTGATGAGTAATACAAATAGTAAATTTAGCTAAATCCATAAGTATGCTCAATATTTGTAAATAAGGTTGCCCCCACCTGTACCGTTATGTTTCTTCAATAACAAACGATTGGTTTGTTGACTCAACGAAACTTTGACCACGCCTATTGTTACCATCCTTTTTTAGGTAACACTACTATAATTTCTAGAGAGCGGCGATAGTAAACAACACTGTTTTAAAAGTGTTACTTAAGTGTGCCGCTCTACTGAAATGATTTTACTAAATTCTTACTAGATCAGGTCTCTAGTAATCACTAATAAATAATAAGTCGAGAAAATGTTTGAAAAGTATGTCCATTTGCCTAGGTTGATGTCAGTTCATTTTGGTCATTGTGAAGTATCATTTCATGTTGCATATATATATTGTATTAATCATTATTATTTTTATTATCATTATGCATATTTTTTTATTAAATACACTACTTTGAAAAATGTTGAAAGTACATTCAAATGGTATAAATGTATTTCAGCGTAAAAAAGGTATGTCATTTGTAATTTTATTGGCAATTTAATTCGTGAAGTCTTCCACGGTCAGTTGGGGTTGGGGCCATAGTGTTATCGTTGAGAAAGGAGAACTAAACGTTTCGCCCACTTTCTTAAGGGGCTTCGTCAGGAGGAAAAAGTGACCACTAAAAGAGCACGGTAACTCAACTTGTAAACCAAGCCAGGGGTGAAGTTCGTACAAAATATTACTACAAGTCATATCCGTATTATTAATTAATAGGCTTTTCACTCCATACTTCTCTAGCTATATTCTTTGCTAGTACTTAAATTTAATAAAGAAAAGTGTTACTTCCGGTTTTAGCATTTTTTGAGGTATCTATAAATCTCTCATAAAGCAGTTAATAGGAAGTTATGTTTTTATCTCTTGTATTTATTAATTTTTCTCTTTGATGTATAGGCTTTTCAGCAGGTGGAAGTGTAGGGTTAACAAACAATAAATACGTGTGGAAAAATTAGTGGATTTTAAAGTGTTAACATTGTCTACGACTATATAAAGTTTAAAGATTTAAAAAAGCAACCTAAACAAGTTTCTTTGTTTCTATGCTACCTAATTCTGTGAATGTTGCGATATGTATGTGTATGTATAATATATAACCTTTCGGCGTTCCGTTAGCACGATAAAAGTTTCATAAGCCTGCTTTGTTTCCGTAGCTGTTTTATTTTTCCAGTTTTAAAAACCGTTATGTGTAAAGCAGCACAACAAAGGCATCGGGGGCATCTAATGTGTTTTTGCGATATGGTACGAAAATTAAAGTCCGCAGGGAAAACGTTTTTCGTTAATAACAATCCATCATTAATGTTTCATAAAATCCATCATTTTTGCGGAAAGTATCATCTCATCTACGTTCGCATATTCTGATAACCCGAGATGAACGATATATAAAAGATAAACTGCGTATGGATATGGACGTTTTGCGGAAGTGGGTGGGAGATGGCGATGTTTAGTAGCTGACCCAATTTCCGGTGTCGGATGGCCGGAACAACACACTCTGTTTTCCTCTGTTATCGGTCATTCGGTTTGCTAGAATAAGTAAGATCCCAAACCCTAAACCTAACTTGTTTATGGTAAGTGGAACGCATTTAAACTTTGCATAAAATTAAACCTTGTCCTTAATGAATTTGCGTAATGAGATTAATATCTTTCGGCTGCGCTCATATTAATTACCTTTGACTTGATTTCCTGATGCAAGACGTTGCCATTAAGAGCTTTCGCGGCAAGAAGCTCTAGAAATTTATCGACGCCTTATGCGACGAATATTTAAAAGAAGACATATTTTCCTAGAGTTTACTTTAATAAACGGGTTATATGCATATATATTGAGATTCTCTATTTTTAGTCTGCGAAACGGACATTTTCGAAGTTCTGCAATGCGCATATCTTTATGTATTTTCATAAAAGTGTGTTCGAAATTCCTAAGACGTTAGTGCTGCTAGAGAACTGCATTGTAACCGTCGTAATAGCTGTTTTATAGTATTGAAGATGCACCTCTGAAATTGCCTCCTATCTAATATTCAAACTGCAACGGAAATGTTTAGACCTGAGAAGTTCATTCATTGGAACCGTGCGCTTGCTTACGATTTTCTATCAGTTACCTACTTTATACACCGAGTGTTCGTGCACTTTTGATTACGAAATAGTTTCGTGATTGCAATAATTAATGACTTATAACTTTTAGAAACACGCTTTATCAATCAGCTTCATGAAGATGATCTACAGCGGGACTACTTTCAACAAGATGGGGCCACTTCTCACACACCTGAAGAAACCATTAACTACCTTCCTGAATTTTTTCGCGATCGACTAATTAGTTTACAATCAAATCCAGAATTTCCACCCAGGTCACCTGACTTGACTATCTTTTGACTTTTTGTTTCTCATGGCAAAACCCTTATCTAAAAATTTTTTGGACTCACTGTGTAAGCCATCCGTGAGCCATCATATGTGGAGGCTAGCCGACTCAAAGTAAGGGTTGATAACAGTCGAAAGTATAAAGCTGCGCCCTCTACCAATCAAGTTAGTTATTTGGTCCTTCTTATAAAGACTCTTCAACGGTAAAAAAAAACTTCAAAAATGGGTTCAGAACAATCTACTTAATTTAAACGTATTTTCCAAACGATAAGGAATATATTAAGAAGTCTGACTTCAACAAAATACCACCGAAATAAACATTTACATTTAGTTTGATCACATTTAAACTGGTGGGCTAAAACACTGAACATGCTTTTCAAATAAATTTTTGTACAACCTATCTCACTCTAATGGCTTACAAACGAACTTGGGAACCAACATACAAGTAACATGAATTACCTGCAAAATATGCCAAATATTGCTTCTTATGTAAGATAATTCAACTTTTACCACTGCTTACAGCAACATAATATTGGTGTTACGGACTGACCTGCCTTTAGTTCTGATATGAACCCGATTGAGCATGTTTAGGAAGTGCTTGAGGGACGTGTTCAAAAGCGCGGAAATCCAACAAAAACCCTGCAGCAGTTATTAAAGGCTTTATCGAAGAATATCAAAGACTACCACATGAGGACCTCTGAAAAGCTGTATGAAAAATCATCCTAATTTATTTTTGAGGGCGTTTTTGTATCAACAAAGTTTAAAAAAAATTCGTTGTTCTTCAATTATTAAATCCGAACTAATTTAAATTTTTATGTCAAAGTTATATTTTCTGAACAAAGTTTAAGAATTTGAAACATCCAAAAATGTTTACTAATTTTGCTATGGTCTTTAAATTTTTATTTTTATTACAACGCATGCTGATCTAGCAAGTTGTTCTTTTGCTAATGTTGTAGTAATTCCATAAGTTCAGTTTTACGCAAAGAAGATAAAATAAACATAATTATTTAGTTTTTGAAAAACGTTCTAAACCATACGTTTGATGGTGAACGAGATTAAATATGAATTATAGCAACAATATTTTAACGTAATTCGTTATTCTAGAATACGTCATACAAGAACTCTCAATTGTACAGAGAGATTAACATTTACTTCATTGCCGGTTATTAAAGTAACCTATAATTTGAAGGGAAATCTAATAAATTTTAAATGAATAGAAGCAACTGAATAACTATCAAATCTTCTATGCGAGGAATTTTTACAATAAAACAATCCGTGGAACTTCTTGAATGTTACTTGCTTTTACACTAAAGCTGAAGTTAGTTTTACATTACTTAGTCTTGCATGTAAAGAATGTAGAATACGTGAGGAGAAATGAAAATCAGGAGTGGGATTACGAGCTGTGTCTCATGTACGTATATTTTCGTGTGCTTGATTAACGTTCTCGAACGAGTGGTGTTAAATCAATACGAAATGTAGGTTCACCTGTCCGTAGAAAATGACTCGCGGAAACAATGCCGGAGGAAATTATTGGATATTACACTCCTGGGCAATTAAGAAAATTACAAAGTTCCTGATGGAAACATCGAACTAACTGAACCTCGAAGTAATCGCTTTTATTGCTATCCTTTAAAGGTGATATTTTTATTATCGGTTCAAATATAAAGCAACGTTTCGGATGCAAATGATTTAAATAGCGGCAATAGTTAGGTGGTCATAAAACATGCTAGTTTCGAATTTCCGTGAATAAAACAAGGAGTAACAGCGCGAATTTAACTTTCAAACCATTGAGCTTTTCAATAACATAACATTATGGTGAATAGGTATATTTTGCTACGTTCGTTGCGGATCACAATCAATATTATTATTAGAGATGTGGAAAATTCGGTGCTGTTTTTCATTTCTTTTCCCCAAAATTTGATGTAAGTTAATCTACCGTTCCTCGCTTCGTTCATATCGTAAAAATTCCTTACAATAGGTAGGTGGTATTCTTTGGATGTCGATTTATAAATTTGGAAACATTACATAAATCAAGTAGCAGGTGGATATTTTAAAAAAGATCGTAATTTTTATCGTCTGCGGCTGTTGCATGTTTTTGAATTATTTACCGATACGAAGAGCCTATAACGTTTCGTTTTCTCTGTTCGGATTTTATTGTTCGCGACATTTTTCTCCAAAGGCGTTTTCGTTGAGAAATCTAGGCACGTTCACATCTCCATTAGTTTGAAAATAGTGGTCCGCCGCATTTATGGCTGTCGGAAACAAGTGACACTCGTTATAATGCGGATAAGCTTTGACAGGAGCGAGTAAGCAAAAGCACCCCCAGACTTTGTTTCGACGTCACCCTGCCATTTACAGTTTGCAACTCGCATATTTTAACATCAACTTTGCCACCGGCGATAAACAATAATAACAATTAATAAATAAACTTGTATACAAAGAACCCCAAAGCCTCCTAACTTTGACACGGGATTAACGTATCAATTTTGGCCGACGTTTGATATCTTCCAGCGTCGAAGCAAAGCTTTTATAGTTAATACAAATGGAACTATTCTATTTTATAACGTGAAGTTTCAACAGAATCGCAGCGCCCACTGTCCCATTTTTGTGAGAATCTGACAGTGTTTAATTATCCGCATCCACCCTTTGCGGAACACCAACGCTCACTATGACAGGAGGTGTGAAATTCCTACATCAAAGAGGGAAACCACTCGCGAAACATGTGTTTTCAACCCTTAAAGGAACATGTAATCCCCGCAAAATTTAATTTATTTAAATACCTCTCCTTCTGGATTCTTGTAGGTAACCTAAATATTTTCCAAATTCTGAGAATTTCTTTACACAACCCTTCTTGATTATTCCATGGAATGCTAGATAAATTTAGTCCCTGCAATCTTGTTATTAGAATTATGTAAATTATTAGGATTCTTCGTTTTTTTTTGAAGGATACTCTTTTAGAAATAATTTAGCGAAAGAAGAATTATTGCTAATGTGATTGTTCCATACGTCTTATAAGGAAAATACAGTAAAAGTTTGGTTATCCGGATAATATTAACAGAAATTACAAATTTGGATAATCGAGCTTCCCTTTACTGCATTACAAACGAATTCATAGAACTGTCATTATAACCAAACATATTTCAGCAAGTGCTTAGATTTTTGAATATGAGTGCAGCCAGATTTGTCCAATTAATCGTAAAATTTAACAAGGTTGTTTTGATGAGATTGATATCGTCGATCAATTAGGCATTCCAAACATAATGACTATTAGTCGACGATTAACAAACACAACTAGCGATCGTAATTATTGGAACAAAATAGTAATACAATGCATCAACTATCAGTAGGATAATAACATGAAATTCATCAACAGGCTGGATTATTACCTGAAATAATGAAGTATGAAAGCTGATGCATTATTGGATTATTGTATGTCGTTTTAAGTACGCCAAATATTGAACAAGCTTGTACTGAAACATGACAATGATTATCAAGCATTAGATTTATTTCGGGTCATTTTTCAGCCATTAAAATTGCGGATGTCCTTTCATAGCACAAAATAGAAGAACGTGTGAGAAAATGTTACATTTTATGAATTCGGAAATAATTCTAGATGAAAGGGGCCTTGAATTTAAAAGGTGATCATATAAACATTACTTGTCATCAAAAACGTAGAAAAATAATCAGTTCCCCTTAACGTGTTGTTTGAACCTGTATTAAAATATCGATATTGATCTAGAAGTTACACAAGGTGTATCAAAATTAAGTGGATAAACTTTTAGGAATGGTAGAAGATACCAAAGCGAGTAACTTTTATAAATAAATCCTTGGATGAAATCCTAAGATAACAACGCGAGAAGCACCAAAAGAAATCTCTGAAAGCGCCTTGAAGATTGTTTTTTCTTAATCGATGCTTTTCATAATTTTAAGTACTGTCGAAATATACATTTATAAAGTAAAATTGCTATGCTATGTAGTAATTGTTAAATGCACATAATTAGTGTTTACAGAGACTAATATTTACAGAAAAAATTGCAGAAAAATTGTAAAAAACCTCGTTTGCTCTAATAATTTTTTGAATTTTCAAAAGCATTTATATCTGCATATATTTTTTGTGTATAGAAAAGTTTCGTGATATACAAGCCAGATGAAGGAAAAACTCAACCTCTTCAGCATCAAGTCTTTGTACTGCTCTTTACTTCACTGTAGACCTTATTGTTAGTTGTTTATGAATTGAAGAGCATCAAGTTAAATGTTTATTTAAAATAAAAAAGTTTGAGTTATCGCAAAAATTTAAAAACAGGACACCCTTAGATATTGAAGTGGTATAAATTTGGAATAAAACACTTTTAGGATGCCAGGTTTAAATATCCAATTATGTAAATAAGTTAAGGTTATTTTATGTATTTATTTTTTTCTGCTTTAAGGCCTGTATTATATTATTGTAGTTGTTGTAAATAGTAGTCATAGTAATGTTTTATGTGTATGTATGTGGAAGGATGCTTGTGTTAAAACAAAACCAAGGAGTGGGAGATTTTGGGGATAACTAGGGAATATGGAAAAAGTTGAAAGGGAATAAACAACATTTATTAAATTTGGATAAAAGTAAACGGACATATTTATATATATTCTATAAAATCATATATAATAGTTGAGTTATTTCAACAAGAGGTTGAATCATTATCAATAGAAAATAATTGCGAATTAGATTGAAAAGCAGGTAAAAAGGTCTTACCTTTAGTAGCCTGAAGTAACTTAAAACGAATTCGTGTTTTAACTTGTTTTTGGTAAATATCTGCATAGGCAACCCATTATTCAACCACAATTACGAATATTCCCATAAGATTAAGTGGCTTTCTATGTTTCTATTGTAGTACTTTTGGGTCAGATTAAAAATGTATTCAAGGACGCAATTCAACAACCCTTTTCTGACGCTAAGTTCGTTGCTTTTGATATCTTCTACCCCTCTTAAATGTTTGTCCACCCTGTATAAAGATATTAATTATTGAAAATAGCAATTTAAGCTTAATACGTGTTAAAGCAAAGCCATCCAAAAATAAAAACCATTTCTTCTATCTTATTATTATTAGTTTGAAAGATTACTTTTCGTGAGGCACATTTATAATTTATAAACGGGCGTCCCTTTACTTTATCTTATTTCACGTCATATCCTTATTACTATTAATAAAACCGTATACGCTTTCGTATTAAGATACATTCTGACAGTTGTTGATTTTCATGTAACTTTAATTTAGCCCCCGAGTGCCTTTACGCACTCTTTATTAGAAATACTTTTTGACAGCTCTCTTTATTATCCCGAAGTATTTCAAGGATAGCTATAAACACGTCTGTGAAACTAGCAGAGATCCGGAGTTATTGCCATTGCTATGGAGATTCTTAGTTAACTCTGTAAATGGTTCTCATAAAACTTCAAGGTTTTACATGAATCTAACGAAGGTGGCAATGTAAAGATATTAACAAAACAAAATGAAGAAGGCGTTTTACATTAATTAACGCACATTTGTTAATTATATAAGTCTGTGCAAATAAATACTTATGAGATAAGTTAAATACCGATTAGTTGAGTCGCAGAAACAGGTAAAGTATGCTGAAACTTCGCTAGAATAACAATAATTTCTAATTAAAGGTTCCAGAAATCACAGATTGAAAACTGAACAAATTTAGTGCAAATTAAACAGACTGCAAAGTTCCAGCAATGTGGGAAGTTTCCGCAAGAGAACCTAAAATTATTACAATATTATACTAAGCTTGGAACAGTTATGCAATCTTGAAACTTTCACAGCTGTTGTGTCTGGGTATAGTCTGGGTTTGTATAAGGGAATGAATTCCATTTTAAAATTTCCTAATCGTTTTTAGTTGGAAATTTGGTTATTACTTTCTTGTAAGTACTTATTTAAGATTAGGCTGCCACTGATTCATATAAATTTTAAAGATTTCCTAACTAAAGTAGCAATTTTAAAAGCTTTTGTACGTATTTCGAATAATTAATAACTGAAAAAACATTTTGAAAACTTGATGTCTTAAAATTTTGCAGAAAAATAAGTTTGATGGAAGTTTTAGCTGAAAGATTTGTTTCTCCTTCTCTTTCTTGATGGACGGACTTAATATAATTATTCCTAGATAAGCAAAGATGAAACTGTAATCAAAAAGAAAAATTCTTGCAATAAAAGGAAACTAAGTTTCAAAAATTGTCAGAATAATGAAGTTAACACAAGTTAAGAAATGTGAAATTTCTCAAGGAAAGGCTTAAAACTTTAAAATATCCTATAAGAGTATATTAAGTAAAACCGGATTGCTTTTAATTAAATTTTTTGCCAGTTCGCCTCCGAATAATAATTGCATCAGTGCTATTCTGCTATTTAAGAAGTTTCGGGAGATAAAATAAAACTCAATCAAATCGTCAGCTATGATTAGTTGAGCTTTAGTGTTAAAAGTAACGGAGGAGCCAGAAAAGCTTTTGAATTCAATTATTTTCTAAAGAGTGAGAACAACGACTTGATTAATGATACAAATTCGGGCGGCCTCAAGAAAACTAAAATAGAAAACGAACGCTACTTACTCGAAGCTGGTCGATGGAGAATCCGCTTTAACCATAATATAAAAGGAACAGGGCATATCTATTTGTAGTTTATAGTATTCTTGCAGTTTAACTCAAAATATTAATCGGAAGAAGAAAAGCTTCCCTGGACCAGTCGTTCGTCCCTGAAAAGATAAGAATTTTTGCTTTGAATAACTTGAGTTCTTGGTATCTTACAGAAATTTGATGATAGCGCCAGAAATACATGGCCTTCTATATGAATTTCTTGAACAAACGAGATGAAAAGCGCTTATAACAATAAACCCCAAACATTTCCTTAAGGAGTGACAGCCTCTTAAAGTGAAATTGCGTCCCTTTGGAGTGGTGTGAGATAAATAGGTGAAATTTAGTGTATGGCCACAACTAATGATGTGCAACCAAGTTAATTATCTTAAAGGGTGTAAAATTATTTGGAACTTAATTCAGACGTTACACATGAAAATTTTTTGCATTAGGCGAAACTACATTCTGCAAAAATAAATCATTATATACTACCGTTTTGCCAAGAGCCTTATTGCCGCATTTTTTGCTAGACTATAGTCAAAATTTTTCTTTTCTAAACTTTTCAATTTATTTTGCTGTTTGTTTAGTTCTTCGTGATAAACATTTTGTACGTCCCTATTAACCATAAATATTTTCTTATTTTAGGTACTTATTCTCTCTGCACTTCTACCAATAAATGCTTTTGCTTTTGCCATTCCAAACCAAACCGTTTTTAAGTTCACAATTACTAAACTTTTCGGTATTTTGTCGCCAGTTCCTTAAATTAAAACTGTGGTTATCTCCATTTTCAAACAAATAAAAAGGTTTTTCAAACTTGTACAATCTTGTAAATTTAATGCGTCATTCAAAATTATTATAGTTAATTATTTAAACTAAAACACGAACACACTAATGGTGCCCTGTTTTTGATGCTTGATTCTTGCATCAAGGTTATCTTATAATTGCTCACACCATTTGATGTGGTTCTTTCTTTTTTAATTGGCTTAATAGTTCTAATTTTTAGTTGTTTGTACGTCTCATTATACCTTTCAGGCCCCTATTCCATTCGTATCCCTCGTAATAGTTCTCTTATGACATTTCTTTTTTCGTTTAGCTTTACCTATTTTTGTTTTAGCTATTTTCCTGTTTTCTGCTTGAATTGCTCGTTCATGTTCCATCATATCATTCTAGATATATCTTAATGCCTTTTATATTTTTTGACATTGTTTTATTTTATTTTCCGAGAATACATAATATATTGATTGCCAAATCTAAACTCATTATAGTTTGTTTTCTTGCTTGATTAGGAGGCCGAATTTCCAGTTTTCCCTTTACATTCCACAGTAAAATTAATACTTACCCAAAGTAAATTCCATATCGCGAAAAACGATTTACAACGGTTGCCCGCAATAAATTTAATCTGACTAAGCATATTGGAGTGTTGGTTATTGTGTTTAATTTTGCGCACTATTTATTAAACACGTTGTCATTATTTATTTAACATTTAATTCTGTTGAAATTTAATTTAACATTCGATTTTATTAGCCTATTAAAATTTCTATCAGTGTCTCCCCTCATAACGATATTGGTGTTAAATTTTATGGAAATTCCAATAAAATGCTATTTTTAACTAACCGAATTATGCGGTACATACCGAAAAAGCTTTTTTCGGTCTGGAACAAAAGGTCTTAACTGCGACCCTAATTTTTCCGGAAGCTGCGAATTTTATTTACGGAAGTAGCTCGATTCGATTTTAATGTAGTAACAAAAGTGCGCAACCGAAGGAAAGAACTTATCAACATAGCCAGACGTAAACCTTTCATTCGCCCCCATCACGAATACCTAAAAGTTTTTTTTTCGCTTCCCTTTTAGACGATGAAGTTCATTCTTTTACTTATTGCTTTCTTTTGATCTGCGGGATTTGTTGACTATCATTTATTTCGAAGCATGAAGGAACTTCCGTTTTCTTTCTCCCACAATATTTCATTGTGCTTTGCGTTGTTCCCCGTTTTTGTTACACTTAATTGTTTTTTTGTTTAATACCTTAAAGGCATTCCAGAAATTATTGCGATAAAGTGAACAAATCTGTCAAGATAAAGAAGTAACCACGGAAGACAGTTTTTAATTACATCGGTAGCGAAAAAATTGAGATTTTTCCCCCAGAAAATTTAAATTAGTTACGCATCGTCAGATTTTATGACTTCAAAAACTTTCATACAATTCACCAGATCGCTGGTCATGGGGTTAATGTTCTCCAAAGTGTAACTAACCTTGTAAGAACTTGTTCGGATAGATATTCATGATATACGTTTTGGCTCATAGAAATTAATAGATCATTTACGAAAGATTCTGTGATTGGTTAATGCGTTGTAATCTTTGTAACATGGAGGATATAAATAAACAAGAGTGGACAGCCAGTAACTAAGAACGTCCACATAAAAGCACGCACTCTTCTGGCAAAATTTATGAAGACCTAAGCCTATGTCAGTTTTAATGCCTGGCAGTTTTGTTAATCTCCTGTGTTCTTTGATAACAACCCTCTTTCAAGTAACAATTCATTTTAGTACAAATAATTTTCGAATAAATCTAGTATTTTCCCACGTTTCTTTCTAGATTTTCTTCTATAGTAGAATACGAAGTACTTTTCTTAATAGTTAATGTAACCTTTGAAGTCTAAATAATTAAATTATTAGTGTGTAGGTATTCTAGTTTTTTTCGATACTCAAAATTTAGAGTTTTAAATTTTTTAGAAAATATAATCGGAAGTCTGGGAAGGTAACAAATTTCTATAAGTACATCTTTAAATTTACGATATGGAGTTCAAGCATGTTAACGGAGAAGAAAATAGGCATTTTTCCCCTGTTTAATGAAATTTTATGATGTGATCATCTGAAAGAAGATCAGGTTTTATATAAAGGGGGTTATAAAGTAAAACTAAATTCTACCTAATTCTTTGAGTAGCTTCGTGTGACAAAAGTGGCAACTGCCTTCATATCTTTTGAAAAAATCGATAGGTAATGTTATAGATAGGATAAACATAGTTAAAAAGAAAAACTATATACGATAAAATTTTAAATAAACCAACAATAAGCAAATCTAATGATAATTCAAAACATACATATAAATTTACTAATAATAAAACCAAACCACAATCCAGTAGCCACAGTTATATCGCGCCCAGTTAAAAAAATTACATGTTCATTTTGTCGGACATACATTATCTTAAAGCAATATATTCCTAAAACTTCCCGTAAAAACCAGATTCGAAGAGATTCAAACACGGAAATGTTGCATTAATTGCCCACGCTTAAATCATGGGTTATCAGAGTGCGTTTACATTATTGCCAACAGCAATAAAATTGTACATGCTTAAGATAAAAATGGAAGAATCATGAATGTCGAGTGCTAAAGTGGTATAAGCCAATCAAACAATGTAGTAAAACATAAAACTGAGATACACATTAAATACCGATATAATTTATGCCAATATAAAATTAGAGAATCCTAAATCCAATAAATAGTAAATTCAATAAAAAGTAGGTACCTCCTAACGATCCCAGTTAGGAGCAGATCTACATAGTTTCTTCAACTACCCATCCCGGGAGAAATTACGTCCCCTATCTTTAAATCCTCCCCATCTTCACATATCTTCTCTATCCCCGACCATCTCCCAATCTGCCTGGCCAGGGTGGAAGATCAAATCCATAAAACCTCCAATCGTGGTAAATTTTAAATCTAGCGGAATTATATCCCAGGTGGGTAACTCCCAAAGAGACAAATTCCACACGCTTGATAAGGTCTGCCCCAAGGATTCTGGGAGGAGCAAAAATTTGCAAATACCACCGAAAAAGCAGAGAACAACAATAAAGCTAAACAAGGCCAAACACACAAAAATACTCTAAGAACGGAAGACTGAATCTAACAACTAGAAGAAGAACACATAAATTGGGACATTGTCGAAATCTTGAAGAGAACAGGCGAAGAACTAATTACATTGAAAACAAAGAACATGTTATATAGTAACAATAGTGATTGAGTAATAGCATAACAGAAGGGGTGGGATTCATAATTATAAATATCGGCTAGGATAAGTCAGTACTACGTGACATCACAAATGGATACATTACCAAAATGATTCGAATTTTATAGAAAAAATACATCTTCCGAGGCAGGTGATTTCCAAAGACTCGCCAGAAGTTCAATTACATGGTTTTTGTGATGCCTCTGAAATGGCATAATGGAGCGTATGCCTATTTAAAATCGATTAATAGTAAAGGTAATCACACTCAGTATATCAGTACGTAAACTTACTTTGTTCCAAATTCCAAATTTCTGATTTTATAAAAAATGCTCAAAAAAGAACATTAATGTACTGGTCCTTTAACTGCACCAGACTTGCGGATAGCTGTTCAATATCTTGTAAGGGTTGCCCAACCTCAAGAGTTTAATTCAGAAATGAAATTGTTATAAGAATGGGAACCAGTAAGTTAACCGATATCACCCTTATTAGATTCAACTTGATTGATAAGGATGGGTGATAGGTTACAAAATGCAACAATAACATTTAACCTAAAACACCCCACCGTTTTACCTAAAACACACCCACTAACCACACCTATTATTTGCTATAGTTCTTAAATTCTAAGCTTACTATAGAACCAGCCGTTTTCAACGAAACACCCTGCGATCAGCCAAACAAATGATAGCACGTTTGTCGAATGAACACGGTAAGTTGGGCGTACCACTGCATTCGACAAGCGTGCTATCATTGGTTTTGCCTGATCACAGGGTTTCGTTGAAAACGAGTGGTTCCGTAGTAAGCTTAGAATTTAAGAACTATAAGAACACATTGTCCTTTTACACGCTGGTCCTCCGGAAACTTGGCTTCTTTACGTCAACAATTTTGGCCATTATCAGCGCGAAGTGTATTTTGTATAAATGTGTTCGCTGTTTTAGGGTAAAGCCGAAAGCTACAAATTACTCAGTTACCCAAGAATCGTTTAGCACCTACAAGACCATCTCTGAAGAGCGGATTAGATTATGCCCGTCCTTCTTATATAAAGGAAAGCTGATATCGCGGGCGTATATAAATTACTTGAGGTTTACCCCCGAGTTGACGCGGTATAAAGGTGTTAGTTCGCTGCCATATCTGATGGGGAAGTGTCTGTTTGTTAAGTATGATTTCGAGATTTCGAAGTAATCCGTGGTAAGGTATTTTTAATTTTACAGAGCAATTCCTCGTGGCGGGCTTTATCGAAGGCTTGTCTAACATCTAAAAGTACTGCACCTTTCGCTTTTCGGCGTCTTTAATAATCTGTAATAGCTACTCTGTGCAACTGTTCAATTGTTCCGTGATTTCTTCGAAAACCAAACTGGTGGTCTGATATGAGAAGATTGCCCAACAATATTGGGGATAGCCAATACTTTTGACAAGACAGGTAGCATACTGATTGGTCTATATGATGTAGGTTGTTCTTTGGGTTTACCTGGCTTTTGGATTAAGATTATTACGGAATTTTTCCATTGTTCAGGAAAGTCTTAAAATTGTGTTCAATAGAAAAGTTATGAATTGATAGCCTTTTTGTGACAGTTCTTTGGGAACATTGCCAGTGATTAGGTCATGACCCGGGGTTTGTGTGGTTTTACTTTTTTTGCGAATAGTGGTTTCGACTTGGCAGATTTTAAATTTTTTAATTGGCAGGCTCATTTGATACGGCATTTCTAGAGGCTTTCTTCTTCGTTGCCTTCTTCCGCAAGAAATGCTGTGAAAACATTAACCGAATGTTTTGTGAAGGTCAGTGCAAATTGGTGTTTATGTTATTGTGGTCGCTTTAACGATCTTGTGGGTCTCCAAAGCGAGTAGTTGTCCGCTTCCAGCGATGACGACTGCCTCAAATAGTTTTGTAAAGGTTTATTTATGTCTATTCGTATGTTTAAGTAGTAGAAAGTTATTACTGAATGAAGATAACAATATCACTATCAATAATTTTTCGAGTAAAGATTTTATAAAATTTATAAAATCATTTAAAACGGGTTGTAGAAAATGCCCATCTTACATTTGCGGGGGTACACGGTTCTAACTCAAGTGGAAGCATGTCTAGTTATTCTAGGAGACTCACTTACTGCGATTCAGGATGAGGATATGAGAGAGGTTCCAACCCGGCGCTTGTCAGCCTACCAAAGGCAACAGAATTTTGTGTACCATTTTTGTGCCAGATGGTCGAAACAGTATCTAGGCCAATTACAACAAAGTACAAAGATGTATCCACAAAACTTTTCACTGCAACTGCTGGTGGTTATTAAGGACGATAACCTTCCTCCACTTAAAATGTTAATGAGCAGAGTTACCAAAATGTATCCAGGATATGACGGTGTGGTGAGAGCGGCTGACGGTAAGACACTAAGCATATCGACTACAAATAATTAGAATCTATGGTGTCCGGTCAATACCACGCCGCAATTACCACGCCGGTCAATTCCACTCCAACAAAAATCACTCCAAACAATAACCACTCCGAACAAAAACCACGCCAGCAAATACCACTCCGTAAAATATCACTCCTGTAAATTACCACTCGGGGTAAAAACCACTCCAACAAATATCACGCCGTTATATTCGACATACCTATAAAAGTTATATTTCAAGACGTGATAAGAACGAAAATGATCAAGTTTATTGTACAAGATGCGACGAAATAATTTATAAGAAATATTGCACTATTTTAATTAATGAAGAAGCTTATGAACTACTATCTTCAAATGGATAATAATGTATCTAATTTCTTGTATATGTTACGGCTAAATCGTAAAATTGGTTATTATGCATAATAACCAAATTTATCAAATTAGCCATAACATATAAATCATTATTTTTAATTTTTCTTTATTTTGGTAGTACCATTGTATCTTTCTTATTACGTCTTAAAATACCATTTACATACATGGAATTATACAGGCGTGATATTTGTTGGAGTGGTTTTTACCCCGAGTGGTAATTTACAGGAGTGATATTTTACGGAGTGGTATTTGCTGGCGTGGTTTTTGTTCGGAGTGGTTATTGTTTGGAGTGATTTTTGTGGGAGTGGAATTGACCGGCGTGGTATTGACCGGCGTGGTAATTGCGGAGTGGTATTGACCTAGACCCGAATCTATCATTAAGAACCAAAGACTACCGTAATGCTTAGCCTGACGCTCGACCACTGCGCCACCCTGCCATCTATCAATACAATAAATAAATTTAAATTCGCTTTTTCGTTGTCTTTGAAACATCACCCAAAATATTCAGTAACCGCTCCAAAAAATATCCAAAAAAATAACTTTCGGATACTGTGAATACCTACCTAATAAGTTAAAAGAAGTTTTCTATTATGAGCTAGTGTCTCTCTTTAAATTGAGGAGGAATCGTATATTCTAAATTCCGTTTTTTTCGTTTTGAGAAGCTTTTGTAACATATAAATTGTATATAAATTTTAATGTGACTGGTATTTTCAAGTAAAAAAAATTGTGATTACTGATGTTTTCTAATTTAGTTTGTGTCTCTAACATATTATTTTATACTTTAAGGGTGTCAACTTGGCGTGTTATTTTCATTTCAACTCGTTAAATAAAAGTATTATTAAATTATTTCTGTTTCGGTGCTGTTGGTTTTACGACAGAAGATAAAGCTTTCTTATAAGAAAAGTTTCCAGCAAAAGACATAAATTAAATATTTTCGGGCTTAAATGTGTAATTACATTCATCTGTTTATACAGGCTCGTAAAAGTGGAGAAAATAAAACATTTAGTAGGGATGTTGTAGCTCTTAGCGGGAACTAAAGAGTGCATTACATGTCTGCCTGTCAGCTTGTCTACTTCACAGGTCCCTATTCAGCAATAGAATCCTTTTTATAGTACTAACCTGCCAGTATTTCAACATTTCTAATTGCTTTCCGTAAAAGTAAAATCTACACATGCAAAGTAAATAAATCATAATTTAAATTACTTCGTTTAGGGAGGAAATTAAAACCTTGATTATAAATAGGTACCAATTTCGTTACTGCTATACGAATATATAAGTTACAACCTTTTTCACTGTCATTTTAATATTTTATAATACACTCTAAAAAGGTGCTTTGTATTTCCTTTTCGTTTCACAGTGTATCACGCTACCACATGCTAAATTTTAGCTTTATGACAATTTTCGTCTTTATGATCCCTTCGTATTTTACATAATACGCTTGATGTATTGTATTTGAGAAAGGCGGCTTTGTTTAACGCCCTTAAACATATTGATTTGTTCTCTGTAAGCGAATTTAACAGGGCATTAATGAAATGAGGGTCTCTGGTGTCGCTGAATAATTTAAATTTTTTAAATTAAAATTCTAGTGAAGTTGCAACTCCTGCGTGACTTAGTTTCATTAGTTTCGTTCTTGAATTCCTTGTTTCGTGAAAATGAGTTCATGTTTGCATTTTTTCGTAAAAAAAAAAGTGGAAAGTTACAAGCGTATACAGGACTTGGGGATTTTTAAAGTGCTGAGTTAAAATTTGCAGAATTCGGATTTTCGTGTATAGTTTTCTAGTTGATAATAATGTCAGTTCTCCGCGTGTATCATTTAGTAATTGCAATTTGTTCAAGTTTTGTCAACTGTAAATGGTGCAAATCCGGAAGTATCCTTTTAATTAATTAACGATTAAATTAAAATTTCCTTTTCATTCGCTTTCATTTGCAATTAATTATTAAATGGAATTCTTTCTTAAATAGCATTTTTATAACAGGTTCATTTTATAATCAGTCTCAGAAGACAATTTAATTAATTGAAAAGGTATAAACGGTTTTATTTAAATTACGTGTTAGACGATAAATTTTTCCAAAAGCCATAAGAATCATTTGTTTCAATTATGTTTTATTGGGAAATTATAAAATAAATTACTCATATTTTACATTCAAAACATGGCTGTATAAAGGTGATAACAATTCTGACAACTCTGTCTTTTATAAAGGACGAATCCTGGTTTTCTAACCGTAAGCGGGATATGAAAAATGCATTATCGTGCTCCACCCGTTTCTACCTTTTAATGTGAATTTTACCGGTGTTAGGTTTGATGTGTCTATAAAACCCGCTTGGCACACAAGTTATTCAAGATTTATCCGGCCTTCCCTTTGTTTAGGTTTAGACCAATAAATATTACAGTAAGTATGTAGTAATCTTGGCACATTGGTTGTTTAATTAATTGATAATCATTATTAATCGAGTTTTTATTTTACTTTGGAATCCTGACGCTTTGAAAAATGCACATTAAAAATTATTTCCTTCCTTCAGAATTTCGCATGGCTTAAATAGGTACATATTAAATTGGAGTATTTACATAGTTTTTTGTTTAAAAGAGCAAATTAACTAAAGTCTGAATTTTTGTAAAAATGTTTCTACTTATAAAATATACTATATTTAACTATAAAAATATTTGTTCCCAAAATTTTTAGAAAGTCCTTTGTATGTTTAAATTAAAATGATCGTGTCAAGTTCCAATACCCTCTAAACGTATTTTGTGAAATGACATAAACAGGATAGAAGAATTCTTTATATTTCCTTTTTGCTGATAACCTTTTACGTGTCCTTGATGCGTTCTTTTATCGGAAGGAGAATTTTTTCGGTTGAATACCTTCTCCAAGGGTTTGTCATTATAAGTATATTGTATCGATATCGAATATAAACTCTTAGAATTTATCAAAGTAAATAAACGGCAGGTATTAACGTTATTTGTGGACATTGACTGAATGTTTCTAAAAATAAACAATCTAACAAGGATGTTCTATTAATCCTTCCTGGCCTTCAATTAAAATAATTAGAAAAATGCGCAAATGTGAATTAATTGTTTTTTATTTGAAAACGTATACTTTTTATCGATGAAAAAACCTGTTCTGTAACCGAAATCCTTGACCCTTTAAAAACATTTTTACAGCTCGTCATTCAGAGGATATAAAGCTCTGACTTGTCCTGCATTTGTATAGGTGTATTAAGGAATCTTAAAAAATTCAATGGCCAGACTTGCGTTTTTATTATTTTTATTTGACGGTTTGAAAATTCCATACATTTTATAAAACGGATCTTCAAATTTTTTTTTGTATAGCTAAAAAGGACTGATTATTAGAAGTTTCCAATTTCGTTTTATAGCATTTGTTTGTCTTTGGTGGATAACAATAATTAGGCCTGATATACCTAGGTAATACCGAATTGATACCAAAATTTATGGCATTTCACTTCATAATATTTAAAAATGGCCGAGTAATTTTATTTCTGTGGAAAACTTAATAAAAATTGTTTTACCTAATGATTTATAAAGTTTAATTTTCCAATATTTATCTATTTGTATAAATTTCATGTTCATTCTTCAGTTATTGTCTCACTAGTATGTAGTACCTCACTAAAATTAAAACTATTGGTAGTGATAAAATCAAATCAACTATGCTTTTTGATTTCAATATTTCATACTCTTAAAACCCTCTTCCTAGAGTTTACCCTTCAAGCTGCTGGCGTTGTTTTCCCCTAATATTTAAGTATTTTATTCGGAGAATTTCTATAGTGTAAAACCAAAATTAAATAAATAAATAGAAGGGCGTAATGGTTTGGAAGTATAATTGAGTTACTTAATTCCTTTGCAGTGTAGTCCTTTAATAGAAGCAGTTGTTGCTAAAGAAATTAAACAATTCAAAGGGCTCCTTTGGTGCTCTGCTCTTTGAGCAAAGGAGACATAAATTTCGGTGTGCGTATAATTCGTGATTTGTAATTAAGCATTAAAACAAATTGTGACTTATCTAATTGAATAAGTAACAATGGAACAGGGGTATTATAAATTTAAATGGGTTTAATCAGAAAAGGGGCGTAAGTGTTCATGAAACAAAGACGAATTTCCTGGATTCGGGTTTCTTAGTAGCTAGCTTTGAGGTGTGAATAGTTAGAACTTTGATGTTAGATGGTTTATTATTACATTCTCTGCCGTTTTGGCTTTTTGTAGTGTTAATTCTCAAAGTTCTATCTAACATCCAGACGGTTTTAGAGAGAACGTTCTGTTGTAAAGTTACACTCTGCGTTTGCATTGTACCTTTTCACAATAGTATAGCGAACTACAACAAATAGAATTAGCTTTGTTTGAAGTGGGTAAATGTGTCACAGACTTACCATTCGTATGATGTTATCGCCACTTGTCGTCAATGCAAGCCAAGGCTCTTGCACATTGTGCTTGCGGTTTGCAAGTAGTTGTGGTAAACCGACACGTAGGCGGCGTAAAGCGTAGCCACAGCGCGTTGCGATAATTTAGTACCCTCAAGACACATGGCTGCCTTGGTTTATCCATTCATCATCCCTGGCAGGAATTCCCTTTACTGCAATCCCAAACCCTCTGTTATAAAATAAATACATTTTGTAAACACCTGCAGCATTTAAACCGTTTTTGTGCTACTCGATACAGATAGGTACAAATTTTCCAGCATTTTTATTACGATCCGAGTTAATTGTAAAACTTTGGACGCTTTTTAATGATGTTAGAGTTTAAAAGCTCTCCTCCTATTTTTCATGCTCACCATCAGGACACTAACTGAAAACGCCTTACTGTCGTTTCCAAGACTTATTTCCTGCTTGCGATAGCTAAAATTTCCACTACAACTAGTATTAAGATAGCGTATTACGTATAACAGGAAGAGTTATTAAGTCATGTAGAAACATAATGAAATACAAAGGTTTATCACTAATGTTGTATCGCAAAATGTAATTAACATTTCCATATCTACTACGCCTCTTCCTTATGGGAAGTATCCATTTTTGTCTCTGCTTGTTATAAACCTTATTCTTGTAGTAGGTTATAAAAAAAGAAGAGTTACTCGTGTTTGTAAAAATGTGATAACATCTTAAACACGATAGAGGGTTAAGGTGACTTTCAGGACGTGATACGGACATAAATCACAGACTGTAACTCCCCCAAGAATAAACTTCGACTTTTATTTCGAAACAACAACTGCATAAAATAATTCAGGAATTTACTATGTCTGTTAAGAATATTTAAACTAAGATGAGAGATGAAGGGGAATATACTAACACAAAGGTATAAAACAAATAAGGTGAATTATTAAAGGTGGTTAGTGGAAGAAATCGCGTGCGAAAAATAAGCAAACACTGGAAACGTTCAAATGAATCTAGAATATCAGGTTAGGGTTAACGGAAATAGACTAAGTTAGGGATGACAGCCAAAGGTAGAGGAAGTTGACAGGAATTACAGGATTAGGGTTTACGAAATCAATACTTGGGGTAGTTCTATTAAGCGTTGTTCCATTCAAATGTTTTGCGAAAAAAAGAGAAAGTGTTTATAAGAAATGTACTTTTAAGTCCCAACTCAAGACATTTGATTAACTTTAAAAGTGGAATTGAAAAATATTCCGGGCCTTCGTTATTTTTGATTGAAAATTTTAAAGTTAACTAGGATGTTTTGTAGTTGTATGTTTTTAACTTTCAACAAATTTAATTGTGTCAAAATACTTTTAATAAGCTATCAGTTGGAAGGGGAAAATAACTACTTACTTTTGTTACTGTTTAATCGAAGGACGAAAATATCAATAGATATGAACAAGCTTGAAAATTACGTCTTCTTATTTGGGCCGAATTAATCTATTCTTCGAACATTTAAATTATAAATTGTAGTATTCTAAAATTAATCTTTTAATATTCACACGTTTTGTAAATTAATTTTAAAGTTTATTTGCTTATTTATACTCTTCTAATGTTTTCGTTTACTTTTTAATCAAAAACAATACCAAGAAACCGAAAGCTTGTCGAAGCAATACGATAAAAAAAATAATGATTTATATTTTCTAGATACAATTCAAACTTAAAATAAATTAATAAAACTATTAAAACGGAACAGTTACTTTACATACCTAGTATGCATAATTTGAAAACGTCAATTTTTTGTGTTTTTCTCTTCATAATTTAATACACAACAATTTAAGAATTCAAAAATTTCACAAAAGGGTATTATGTGAAACTAATGTTTCAGTTTTGAATTATGGTTGTATAATGTATATCCACCAACAGTAGTCATCAATGAAATACTTCGTATGTAGTTTTACTTTAATATATCTATATTGTGGGAATTATAGCAGACAATTGATGTTAAGGTAGGGGTCCGGTGTTAATCAGGTGAGTGAGGGTAGTAAGTCATGTGCGCGAGAAGTACGACAACGACGGTAGATGTGCGGGAGACAGTTGCAAAAATACTATAGCATGAAATGTAATTTAATTAAATAAAGAAGTTGTGTAAAGGCTCTGTTTAGCTTTCCTAGAATCCCACAATGTCTTTCAGTATTGAAATAGAAAATACCATTCCTCGTATTTTGAAGAACATTTTTAAATGATTTTTAGTTGTAATTGGTTGTAACCACCAAGCTCTAATTTAATAAATAACAATTTTGCGTTCTAATAATACAACTTTTTAATTAATGATGAATTGTATTGTGTACACAAATGATTTTCTGTGACCTTTGTAAGAAATTCGTAAACTCCACTTGCAGCAGTTTATTTAGAAACGAGGTCGCATGTCGTGAAAGATCGAAAATTGCAGTAATATTTTAAAAACTATAAAGATTTAAAGCTGCAATTGGCTGGCATTAAAGAACTAAGGTAGCTCGAAACTAATTTCCTAAACAAGCCACGAAAGCCTCCACCGTTAAAGAAAAACTTAGTCAGCAACATTCCTTGGAGGAAATTGGTGTCGTGCAGTTTTGGTTTGCATGATTTCGGCTCATGACGTCATTTATGCTATTTCAGCCCATCGTTGGCAAGTAAAAATAATTAGGTGTACTTTTAGCCAAAACCAATTATTTTTATTTTCAATTTGTTAGAATATTCTTAAATTTCACAAGAAAAGAATTTTCCAGTGAAGCATAAATATCCTAATTTCAGGAGGTATAATTTTTCAGTAACTTTAGGTGGCGGGAACTTCAATTAATCCACAAATATTGTAATTGACCTTGGTTGAAAAACCATTTCAGTTTCATAAAAACATTAATCGGAAATCACTTTTCAAGATTAAACCTTCAAGATTAGTTTACATGGACTGAATTTTAGATTCGTTTAAAAACTCGAAGCTTTGTATACAAGACACTCCAGTTTTGGTATGTTAGTACCTTCAGTGTTTGAAAATTGTTTGAATTTCAGAAAAGGGAGTACTTTTCCTGAAGCCTAAAAACCCTATTTTCAGGAAGTTGCAATATTTATTGAGCTAAGGAAGGCAAGGCTCTTTTAAACTAAAAACACCGTGCGAAATTATTCAATTACCACGCTAAACAGAAAAATACGTTCAAAAAGTTAAATCTTAAAACAAATATCTTCAGTAGTAGAATTTCAAGACGATTAATTTTACAGAAAAATACTTCAAACTATGTACAAAACCTCTTTTTGTACTGTAACTCAGTATACGTATTTACTTATACCTGAAATTTCAGGATACAGGCATCTTTCACTGAAACCTAGAGGATCTCAATTTCAATAAATTGCAGGTTTTGTAACTTAGGAAGAGTATACCTCAATTAATTTAAACATTTTCTGAGAAGTTAGCTAGCAATTAGCGTTTGATTCGTTAATCAAAAAAACGACAAAAAAATTCATTTTTATGAAAAATATTTTCAAGGGGCGTATAAAATCTTTTATTTTAGGATACAAGAATCTTTCATTGAAACCTAAAGAATACCAATTTCAGGAAGTTTCCATTTTTCGCAACTTAGTAAGTCTTCTCTGGAGTAATGCAAGAACCGCCGTGGTTCTGAGCCCACGTAAGGTCATAGGTCCCCTATGCCTGTAGGCCACTTGACACGTCCACGACGTACATATGGTGAGAAGACGGCAACGCAAGGGTATGCGACTCTAAGAAGCAGAAGAAAGAAGAATATATCTCAATTAATTTAAAAACGTCTCTCCCATTGAATTAAATGTTCGTAACTCTTATTATTTATTAAGACAAGAACTGTATATGGAAATACCAGCCCAGTAAATCGTGCGACTAAAATAAATATATACCATGAGATCGAAAAAAAGATGATTCTGAGCAGGCCTTGACTAGTACAACACGATTGGCAAGACTGATTTCAAAATGTGGCAGTAGGTTAGAGGTTAATAAATGTCAAATAAATTAAAACACAAAACAGTATTTGTTTAGGGAACAAACTGAAAACTAAGATGAATACATGTTAGAGTAGGTGTTCAAAATGTAATCCTTCACTAGTATTACAACGATAAACTTAAATAATTCTTGAAACAAGATTGCAAAACTGACTTACATTTGAAATGTCACTGTCACATTATAATTCATAGGCATTCTAGAACCAGTGTAGCCAATCGTGTTGTACTAGTCAAGGCCTGCTCAGAATCATTTTTTTTTTGACCTCATGGTACTTAGGGTGTAAAATGTTTTTCTGCAATGACATTTAACACGATTTTGCGTAAATGGTAAATCGGTAAAAATAAATATTATTAATAGCAAATTCGTTTTAAACCGCCATACGTTTCGCTTACGAATTCTATATTTTTTGCAGCAGTTAATGATTACTAACATTGAAAATTCAAAGTATTTTTTGGTAATATGAAGAAGCCTTAATCGGCAATGATTTAATTTAATTAAGGCACGTTTATATCATGTTAGCTGCTGGTTGGTAATATTTTTTCTGTTCAATGTTCGCCCATAACTTTTATGTAGTAATCCCGAATAATTCTACAAAACCACAGCATTACATTTCGGCGAGGCTAGAAATCTCCATCATTTTTCGATCCAGTCTAGATTTATGCCTCCTAGAGTTGTAAGGAATCACAGTGGCGCAGTAAATCACGATCAGCTCAAACTGTAAGAACTTTGTAGAAGTAGCAAGCAGTGTTAGAGCAGAATTAGGTCTTAATTCACGCAGTGAGCTGATATTTTCTTACATTTCCAAAATGGTTTCATTGTAAAGAATAAAAATATATTACCTTCTCGCCCTAAAAGAAATTCAGGAGATGACGAGAAGAATTCCGTTTGTGATTGCGTTTGATGTTTCAAACCGCGAGTAGGAGGAAATCTCTGTCTTTGAATAACAGATTGATTGCTGCTGCATTAAGGGCTCCTGGTTGCCGCAACATCCCTTATTTTTCGATGGGGAGATTTCGCAACAGCTCAGGCGTTTGTTACGAACTTTCGCCAAGGTTCAAAGATTTGTACTTATCTATTAATGAGGTATAAAAACTAATATTTGTTGTATATTCTCATAACTAATGTAGGAATATGGGTGTCAACGTGAGCGTTAAATTTCAGTGTGCTAACACGGCGACATGGAAACTAAATTAAGCGAGCGCTCTCAAAGTTTAAAATTAACTTGCTTTTCTGGAGAGTAAAAACCGTCATTTCGTTGGCAAAATACTACTTCTGTCGTGTCAATAATTCAGTGGTGTGTGTTTTGCCACCTGACCGACCGTCTGTTGTCGCAGAACTTCCACCGCACCTAGTTGGTATGCAGAATTGGAGATTTACGTCCAATATCCGTATTGAAACAACTTTTAGGAAAGCGTTAGTGCCCGATTCAGCAAATATTGATAAGCTATCAGATCTACATTTGTGTCACATTTAGCTTCCCATATATATTTTATATATGGCACAGCTACTCGTTGTATTATAATTGAAAGCATTGGGATTGCGACCCCTACGGGATTATAACATATGCCGTTGCAGCATATATCCTATTCATTAATTATCTATTAGTAAAATTCACTGATATTACCGTATTTACATTATTATTAATTATAATCTATTATGCGCAGTATTTCGCAGATGCATTTTAATTTCTAATAACAAGCATTTTTGATGCTATAAATCAAAAGCTGGGGGGCGCAATTACTTTAAATTTAAGTAAGGGTATTACATTTCACAATATCGTAGTGCGTCACTAATTAATGTTAAGGTTTATGCTAGCTTAAATACAAAGACGATTTGTTCTGCTGTAATACCTTTTATAATTATTATTTGCCATAGTGCGATAGAACGACACTACAACACTAGCATTATTAAAAGTATTTATAATCAAAAGCTTTCAGAAGTAAAACAATTTTAATTATGAGTTCTTCCTTCGTGTAGTAATTAAACTGAATCCAAATCTAATAATGTAAGAGATCAGACGTACAACAGAAAACGAGAATTAACAAAAATATTAACATCAGAAAAGATGTAAATAGAATTTTCATATAACAGACGCCCCTTAACGGGGATGTTTAAATTAAGCAGCGTGAAGTATTCAGTTTATGGAAAAAAAGGGAAAACAGAAAACAAACAGAAGAGGATAACCCTCGAGAAAAATTTAAATTAACTCTACGTAAACTCAAAATAAATCTTTTTTCGATATCATAACATTGTGTTTCTCTGAACGATTGTGTAACATTCTACAAGAAGTGTGATAAATATTGCAGTACAATAAAGCTTTGTAGCGCAAGCAACACAAAAAGAAGAAAACATTTTTCTCGTGTTGTACCTTGTGCTTATTTTTGTAAATACGCACATAATACCTTTGATACCCATACCGTTCGGTAATTCTATCATTTTTTATCTTTTCCAATTCCTGGGTACTGATACTGAGGAAAATATTGAATCATAGAAAACCCCAATATTCGGGCATCTCGACGAATGGTCAAATGGTCAAACGGAAATCCCTTTTAAGCCGGTATCATTGCTTTCATTCAATACTGTCTTTGTTTACCTGTCGTGATAGCTTCAGTTTTGCAAAACCGGAAATAAAAACCAATTAGTGGCGCTTCCACCAACATTAATTGCACGCCTCAGAGAAATGATTGTTTTGAAGTTTCATATTTGAAAACAAAACATCATGTATGTTGTTTTGCTAACAGTCATGTATATTTTGAGACTAATTTTAAACCATTTATATTTTAATAATCAAAAGTGGCGAATTTTTAACTTAATTTTAAACCACAAAACCTTTGGATAAAGAAAAGAAAGGAATATTAAAACGTTATTTTGTACTATCGCTTATTCCATGAGTTCCATAAATAAAGAATATTTCCGTCGTTGTTAAATTAGCGCAAGAATGCGAAAAGAATTTGTGTTATAGTCCACTTTTACGGCTAACTACAAAAATGCTAATCAAGAAATAGCAAGAATTCTTTGTATAAATACCATTCAAAAGTATTTAGAACACGAGTGTTCTGAACTGTGACATTTACCAAAATGTTTCTTATTTAGAACATTCGTATCTAAGAAAACTTTAATATAATTTGAGAAGTTATTTCAAACAAAACACGTTATAAGGTTTTTATGACTAAGAATAAGAATTAATCTCTGAATCAAATATTTCACATTGGAATGATTTCGTCCCAAGGTACATAATTTTAATTACTGTAAAACTCGGATATAACGACATTGAAGGTGCCTACCAAAATGTTGGCGCTGAAACCGAATTGTATCTGTAACGGAGTATGTAGTTTGTAGTATTGTAGTATAGTTAATGTATCTTTTTGTTATTTATTGTTAAGGAGATATTCACAAAACTGCTTACCTAGGTATTGGTGAGACCTATTAAAACAACAAACAGAGTAAATTATAATGTTAAATGAGGCTGGCGTGTTAATGTCGTGCAACTGCAACTATCGCTAGTGCGATAGAGAAGTGCTTTGTTATTGGCTGACGATTTTCGATACACTGCTCGAACTACAGGCAGAATTTATCGTTTATACGGGGATTGTTTGATAAGTTGTGCCTCCTGGGCTGTAGCTCGTTTATTGGTTAATGAAAGTGAAAGTTGTTACACTCAAAAGAAAGCCTGAAATGTTCTCTTTCCGAGAAGTACATCATTTTTCGATACAGTCTCCACCGTTGTTTATGCACTTGCGTCATCGGTGCACTAGTTTCTGCATGCTGTCGGAGCAAAATGGGGCCGCCTGTTGACGATACTAACAACGCGGTGCGTTGGTGACCTCTTCAAGTGTTCCTTCAGCTTCGGAAAGAGCCAGAAGTCACATGGCGCTTGGTCCGGGCTGTAAGGTGGGAACTACAGCTTCTCTAATGCGACGGTTGCCTCCTGACTTGTGTGGGACCCGGTAGGGATTATATCAAAAAATGATGTACTTCTCGTAGGGAGGACATTTCAGACTTTCTTTTGAGTGCAACAACTTTCACTTTCATCAACCAAACGAGCTACAGCTCAGGAGGTAAAACTTATTGAACAACTCTCCTAATATCTTATGTTGTTTTATTGTGTCTTAGATTCTGGGTTCTGGGTGTACTGACGGGTACGCAGATACGTCTAATTATTCGACAAAAATGTCATGGTTATTAATTTTATAGCAATTGCAACTTAAAATATAATATATAATAATGCCTGTTATTTTTATAAGATAATTTCAAATACGCGTATAAAATAATAATTTGTTAGTTGTTTGTTTATTGGGCGAAATCTAGCCTTGCGAATGCCAGGTATTTAAACTCGCGTCGACGGCCGTGACTACTTAGCATTGCCCGACTAGAATTTTGCCGTACCCAAGGGATTTCTATGCCTAAAGTGATCTTTATTGTGCCAAACATCGTACTGACTTCGATTCCAAAAGCAGACATACTTTTAGATTTTCTCATATGTACCATAAATGGACCACACATTTTTATTGGAAAATTTTAGTTGCATCCAAAAATAGTATTGCTTGGTAAGGCATGAGAACAAAATAAATGGATTTTATATAAATCTTGTTTGAATGCGTTTGCCAATAAAGCAGTAATATTAACAGCCTTTTTAAATAATTTTCTTCGATATTTTGTTATATAACGCCAATTTTTGCTACTTCATGTAACTTATAATTTGCCGCCATACCAGTGGCCCCGGGACATACGTCAAACTCGATTATTAGGTTATGGAATATGCAGAATCGATCCTCCTGAAAGGTTTTTTTTTATACTCTAATAATAAAACTTTTCCCAAATGAGCTTTTTACCGGTCACCGTTACAGATTCTTTTTAACGTCCTTAAAAAATGTTATTAACTTGTTAAATCTATAGTCAATGATTACATTTTAACTAAATATTTTAATTTTAGCTGTTTTTGTGCTTAAAAATGTTAATTCTTGAGAAAAATAATAATGAGAATATTTAAACCTGTCTGAGACAGAAATAGTTATTTACATACTAAGGCCGCGAAATTCCATTTTAGCGTCCCGAGAGAAAAATTGTCGCCTCGGCCGCTTGCGGCCGAGGCAGGACAATCTCGTGGGCGCTAAAGAATTTCACGGACGAAGTATACACAACATATTTTGTGCAGCTGTAAAAAATACATAATTACAAATTTTTATCATAAATGAATGTAAATAGAGTCGACTTTCACGTCACAATTTTTCTATGGAAACAACATAAATAAAACGCGTTTGTATTATTGTATTAACGAAATACAGGCCGCGAAATCGGATCTCGCGTCCTGTATTGCGTACGCGAAATGACCACTTCGCGTCCGGTTGCACAAAAAATTACATTTTGCAAAGGTGGATTGTGAGTTGGATAGGATAGTGGAAGGAAAAGTGGGATGTGAAGGGGATTAAGGTTGCGGACATGGTTTCCTTCCGTGATTGGAAAGGGAGAGAAGTAAGACTCGCGTGGACTGGGCTGTATCTCTGTCCTCTACCCGGACCACAAACGAGTGCATACTAGGGTGGAACTTAACTATACGGTGAAAATAAAATTTTTTTGTTTTGATGTGTAATAGTGAAATTTGTTTTCCTTTTTGGATGCCCTAAACTACCTCTAAAAATTTTTTATGTTAATTCATTTGTTTTCCGGTGCCGCACGGGCGTCAAAGTTTTACAATTTAAATATAAAGTACAAAACGCAGCTCTTAGCTCATATTGGCTTATATTAAGCAAATTCTAATTTTTAGTGTTAAACTTAGGCATAACATTACGAGACTTCCCAAGATAAAACCATCTCTAGCTTCAGATCCAGACATGACTGATGCGGTTTCCGTGACAATCTTGACGCACCTTTCCACTACTTGAGTCTGACAAGCAAAACTTGGAAAATCAGGTGTTTATCGGGTTTGTACCATTTTTTTCACTTCTTCGTCAGATAAGTCCGACAAGACAGGAGGTTCCGTCAGTTTACAATCATTTCAATTTATTAAATCAGAAGCTTCAAAGTTAAGGGGAGGAATTTCGAAACTCTTAACACTTTTATTAGGCTTAGATCTAGCCGCAATTATCCTCCTAAGCCCAAGTTCTCTAATATGTCGCCTGGAATCAGCTATCATTGACAAAAGTATATTTTCATGATTGTCAAAAAAGGCATTCCTTTGAATGACTGGATCGCTGATGTCTTTGTACTGTTTTTTGAGATACCTGGAACATTTAATTATTTCCCACAAATGAATAGATCCATCCTTGCAAGAAGGTTTTACTTTGATGTTGAACCACTTATCACTGTAAATTTTCATAAAATATTCGGCAAGAACCTCTAAATTTTGAGGACAGGGCACATATAAACGCAAAATTCTGTTGGCTGTTGTTAACCAACGAGAGTGGGCGATTTTTCCTGGCTTCCTTTTCGCTAAGTCTTGGGGAAATATGCCGCTTGACAAATTTCGAACAAGTACCTCTGGTCCGTACTTAAATTCCCAAAATTAACTTGTGGCAGCTGCGATTCAATTTTTTTACAATTTATAATTCCCATATCTTCGCATTTTTCAATTTGTTTTTCCGACGACCACTATGAAAAATGACTCATTTCACACGGTTTACTAGTATTGAAAATAACAAATTTCGCACAGCAACGAAACTGTGTGAAATGCCCGTGTGCAAAACTTTGCACACGCTAAACCACACAAAGCAGTCGGCGGGCGACGTCAAAAGTCGTCATTTGTTAAAAAATAAATATTTAAAACGTCAAAGTGTTGCAAGTGTGGTGCTGGTTCAAATTTTTTTAAATGAAAAATTGGAAAAATGGTCGTCGGAAAAGTATAGTGTAAAACACGTGCTGAAAGGATATTTCACACTCGTGTGATTAAGCCACTCGCCAAAGGCTCGTGGCTCAACTTTCACACTCGTGTGAAATATTCAACTTTCAGCACTAGTTATACAATATACTATTTCTATTGGCCCAGAAAATCCTTTGGGACCCGTAGTTTGGCCATCAAGTTGTTGAAATAAGTGCCTGAAGGAAAGCTCATTTGCTTGTAGTAAGCAAATTATCCATTGTAAGGGTCTTTATAGTCTAGTTTCCAATATTGTGATAACTCCAGACTAACGTCCCGTATTGAAAATTTCATTGGCTATATTATTAGCAGAGGAATATGACCGATATATTTTGATTCTGGCTCTTGCACTAAGACCACATGTTCTTCCTTAATGATTTTTCGATATACTTTTTTTCCCTTTGCTTCAGTTACCGTGGTGTTATCTATTCTGCCGTCAAAATACAAGGCCTCTAAAATGAACTCATGTCGTCTTTCTTGTTGTTTCAAATTCTTTATTTTCTTTTCTCTTTGTCTTCTTAAAGTCATTCTGTCAATAGTCAATTACCTTTTCTTTATTATCATCAGAAATAAGACCAATGTTTCTAAGGTGGCATTTGCAATAATAGCTGCTGCTCTGTCTGATACTCCAGTTCTTTCGACTACCAGAGCAAATGCAGATAGATGAAATTTTTGAGCTCAATTTCTTTTTACAGTACAATTAAAGTATTCTCTTTATTACAGGACTCTAACACTTCTTTATTTTATGTTTTGCGTAATATAAACTTATTGATAAGCTTAAAATGGCTTTAATGCAATTATTGTTTTTCTTTTCATTTTTTTAGAATTTCAGGGGCTTTGCGGCACCGGTAAATATCATTTGAAATTTAAAAGCAAACTATTTTCGTTATATCGAGTTAAAAAGGAAAAGAATTTTCACTATTACAAAATAAAATTCGAAACTTCGTTTTTAAGTTCCACCCTAGTGCATACCCCCTATCAAATGTCAAATTTACCCCCCATGATGTTTATACCACAGAGAAGGCCCCGAGTACTCTGCTTTTCCCTGACCAAGGCAGCGGTTAGAAAAGGAGGCCAGGGGTGCTAAGAATCCCCGGGATCGTTTAGGCTGTCAAAACCATACGAACCTAGCAATGTAAGAAGACTCATGAACGATAGTCAACTGTCTGAATTAGAAGATTTGGATATAGTTGGTCTATCCGAAATATAACGTAGAGGAGAACAATGCATCACACTACAATCCGAACATGTGTTCTGTAATAAAGGATCGGAAAATGAGAATCAATGTGTGAGTCCGTTTCGTAATTCACAAAAGACTGGCACCAAACATCAGAAGCTATAAAGATTTCTTCAAAACATCTATTTAAAGTTCTACAATGTTATGCTTCAACAATAAAATGTTTTTATGATAATATAACTGAAAATGTATCCAAACAAAAACACTAGTTATCGGTGATTTCAATTCGAAATTTAATAAGAGACAAGAAAATGGTGAATAACAAGAAATCGGAGATTAACTATGTTACTTGAATTTTTGGCCCACATAAGTTATACGCCATGAACACCAATGCTACAGAGTAATCATTTTATGGTTTTTACAGTGTATCGCATCGCTCACTAGCATTTCTATAAACATATGCTACGTGCTGCTATTTGTCAATGCATTATTTTAGTCTAATTAGCAGTAACGGCCTGACAAACTACAGATTTAATAACTGCTTAATTGTTACTTTAAAGGTATAACTTTTCCTAAGGGTTTGCTCTAGGGTTCACAAACTCAAATACAAGTTCAATTGTACACAATGTGGTATACTTACAACTCAATGTCGGGTTGTTTATAGCAAATGTAACATTAAAATAAAACATTAGGCATTAGGCTCATACTTAAATTAAAATCAATTCCAATAAAATATATTAAACGGCTGAAAAATAGGTGTTTCCTGAATTCCCTTAAAGACATCTAATAGATTACGTATTTAATTGAAAATTTAATCATAGTTACGAATATAAACATTTTTAACGTACTTTTTCTACTTCACTGATGGATAACATTTTCCGTTCTATAGAAAATGTCTTGTGTTTGTTTGAGACGGTGGGAGGAAAGTGGGGAACTTGAAATCGAAATTGCACCCTTGCAGTAGTCGATATTCGTGATTAATTAATGTTAATAAAGGTCAGAAGAAAGTATAACAATTAAATATAATATAGATTTTAAATTACAAACATTGTCGCTGTAACCGAGTTAAATTATCATTAAGTTTATTGAAATAATGTATAGGTCTGTCAAAACTTGGCATTATAACCAAGCTGCCACAATAACCGATGTCGTTATTTTCGAGTTTCATTTATATGATTTTTTTGATATTATGAGCTTGAAACAATAGAAAAGTCCTTCTCGGATAAGTTAAATTATATTTGCTGAAAATTAAGAGTTTGTTTTTAATGACCATTAATTTTTAAGACTTAGTTATTAGAAGAAAAGTAATAACTGCAACTACTGTAAATCGCTTTTCCCTATTGGTATTAACAATGTTACAGAATTTGACTATACAAATTATTGGCACATTTTTAAATTTTACGGCCTGTAACTTTACGATAGTCCCTCGTATCTCGATACTGAATGGTAGTATTTAAAGTCGGAGTGTAAATCAAGGCATTTTAAAGTATCGTGTTTAATTTCCCGAGTCTGATTATTTATTCCTCCTCTTTATGGCTAATTTATTGTGGGGGTTTTTGGTGTTTGCGTGTGCACCGTAGCGACATTTCGATATTTTACATGAGATATCTGCTAACGGCCACCAAGCCGTTTTAGATAAAAGATTTAAACGAGAAAATTGATTTATTTGCAACAATAATCGGGTAGAAAATACCCCATAACGACATTATTTGAGATTGAAGGGCGCAATATAATCTATAAAATGAATGGCCGTAGATAAAAATAAAAGTTTGTTGCCAACCTGGGAGAAAGCAATAAATTAGTGTTTAAGTTGGACCTAACCTGAGCTTGAAGTTGGATACGTGACATTACCAAGTTCAGGTCTTAAAACTCCCAATACGACGGTCACTTTCAAAATATTATCTCTTTTGACAGTTTCAAGCGTGCTCTGGTTTTAAACGCCGATTTCTTTGTGGAAGTTATTAGGTTTTAAACGAAATTGCCTTAGACAATCGTGATAGAAATGAAACCCTTTGTTGAACCCGTTCGCGAATCGAAGGCGTGTCAAACAACCAACAACTCACTTATGAATTAAACATAGATGTATCGTTAGTAAACCCTCCATTTACACGTACAATAAATTTATAAATTATGAGAAACGACTGCGTTTACTGACAATTATTGACGATGAAGTCTTGTGTACTTAGTTGTTATTGCATTAGCAGGGCCGTTATGTTTTTGCTAACAGCAATTCGGTCGACCTTCATCTAACTTCTAAGGTTCTTACTTAACACATAACTTCAGTTCCATATTATACTCCAAATTTGCTCAAAAACTTGGATGAGAACTTATTATAACTTTTTACTTTGGGAATTAATTTAGCACCTGGCGTCGCCTGAACCTCACAGAAGCAAAATGTAGACGAAGGAGCAGAGCAGCACCCTCGGTACCCCCTTGTTCCCAAGGCAAGCATACACGTCCTTTCCAAAAGAATGTCGCGGACATAAATCCCGGAATATTACGTTGTTTGCCGGAATAAATGTTTCGTTGGGTACATCCGCAGATTACAGTTAAGACATCCGGTGACCAGGACCTAAATCGGACTCATTTGTCACGAGGCGCGCTCGTGTTTTGGCAGTAATGCTGGAAGATGGATGGGATCGAGGACCACCCTTCGGTAATTAGCATTTATCCGCAGATCTGATCGGATCGGCCGAGGTGCAGACCATTAAAACGATATAAACCCGCCTCAAGAGTCCTTAACGGAGCCTAGAACCCTCCTGACCTGTTGGAAAGACGCATCGTTGTCGGGATTGCACCCCGGAGTATAATTCGCTTACTAGCGTTTCCAGAAATTGTTCCGCTTTATGCATTTTCCAGGGCGTTAGATTGGGTGCGAGTTCGACTTAACAAAAGCTCTCGCAGTTGGCCGTTTGCAGCCTTGACAATAAATTGAATCTGTGAAGTAAAACGTCGCTAATAACCGGAACAGAATGGAGAGAAGTTATATAGAGATCCGGTTGTCATTAACCAAGGCTATTGCAATCCGGACAGAATCTCATACCATTGTAGATCGTTTCGGCCATTAAACAACCCTTATTACCACCACCTCTATGTGCTCTCGGCACTGCTAAAGCGGATATTCCAAATTAAATTCTAGTCTCCGCGATTTAATCGATAAATTTTATTCGAGACAGAATTTGAACCGCCTTCCCTCACTGACATTTTTATGAGAAACTGATGTCAGATTTACTTTTTTTCCAATCGTCATAATAAGCCCCGATTTTCCTCAGAGATTTTTGTCTTCCCACTCTGTTTTCGTGACTTTTCTTGGTGTTTGTTTTAGCACGTCTTTACGTCTGGAAACTAATTAAAGGTTTGTCGCGGAGACGACGCCGTAAATTTTTATTTATTTTACGTGTTGGTAGTTATTTTGAAACCGACAAGTACTGCAAACGATTGGTGTCCAAAGAGTTACCGACTGCGAAATTAAAAATTTAAGGTCAAGTAAATTAAAATATTTTTACTAATTATTTTTAATACATACCTTTGATAACGAAAATTTTTAAAGCCCAGTTATTTAACCACCAAATGTCCTAAAATTTTATAAAAAATATTATCTAATCTAAGAAATATTTGAACTATCGCAAGTCTTACTTTATAATATCTCAAGTTTTTTTTTATTTTCATTATAGTTATCTGCGTGGGAGATTTTGCTTTGTAATTTCGACGAGAAGCTTTATGAAATTTCACTTTAAGTTTACTAAGGCGGAGAAATTAATACTGCTCCCACTTTTGGATTTTATTAGTTTACTGAAATATTTTATTATTCCAAAACTATTTCAGAATCTAATTTGATTAATTGTATGTCCATCGCTTAATGTTTATTGTTTTTAACACAACAACTGTGAAAATTATTTTAAGTTTGATTGCTCTCGTTTTGTGTTATTGTTTTTTTTTGTATTATTGAATGAATGGAACACAGTTTGTCAATTCGAACTTTTGTGTATTTTTCACAATGAAAATATAATAAAACAAAATAATTCTAACTGTAAGCATATTTCATACGATTGAGACCCAGGGGAATTTTACTTTCGAACTACATCAAAACCTTGTTTTTCGTTTGCTTCTTGAGGTTTGGTCCCTAGAAGAATTAAAATTAATTTTATCTACCCTCCATCTCCCTTTAATTGAAAGACATGAGCCACCATTCACAACCCTTCAGACAAAAGTTATTGAAATTTATTTGTTTTTTCGACTTGTTTGTTTTTTTTCTTACAGGGAAAGAAGAAGAAAATACAAATATTTGGTTGCTCATCTTACAACGCCGTCCCAAATGCCTTGGTCGAGTGCTTCTCAGTCTGCTTTGCATTTATTTTTGTTCCACCCCGTTTATGTTTTATTTATCCATATTACAAGTATTTATCTACGAAACCTAAAGAATTTTATGTTTTTATTGATTCAATAAACATTTCTTCCATCTTTAATTTACATTTTGCTGCCCCCCCCCCCTTCCTCCAAACAAGCGCTATAATTTATTATCTACTGCCGCATGTTTTATCCTGGGTTTATTTCTCTTCCTTTTCTTTATTCCTTTCAACCAGTCTGCGGTCTTTTTCTGTTTTCCAGTTTTTATTTAAGGATCTTTAAATAATTTTTTCTACCCCTATCCCACATATCTGTCCTACCAAACTAGTTTACTTAGTTTACATCTATTCAATACAATTCATTCTATTCTTTTTTGGTATAACTGATAGAGGAAGAATTTTAATTTTTTTGACTGTTTTGTTTCTTTAGATTTTAGTAAACTTTCTTTAGGCTTATTAAAGCATTTCAGGAAAAATTGTATGTATTGTAAATTGTATGTTACTAAGAATAATACTGTTCTTCTTTTTCTTCTCTTTCAACATCATCGCCCACGTTTGCTCTCCCTTCATTAACATTTTTTTTCTAGTTAATCTCCTACTTTCTCTTTTTCTTCTTGTCCTGTTCTTTGTACTTTGCACAGAGTCGCTCCGGAAACCTTGATCGACTTTTGGCATCCCCATCCTTACCCTTATTAACTATCTCGGTCGGATCTTACTTCTAAGGACCAGTGCAATGCACAAGAAATAAAATACACGATACTTTAATTATTTTTTACTACCGCACCTTCGTTCTTTCGCCACAATACACTTAAACTTAAACCACTGAAGCTGACAAGCAAGTGTATTCATTTTTTAAAAGTTCTTAGGAATGACAAAGAACGACCTAACGGTAGTCCTTCAATACTGACACAGACATATATACTTTTTATCCTGTATGCATTTTTCTCGGTTTATTTATCCGTGTGAGAGTATTCTTAAAATGAACACCTGACAGTTTAAATACATTTAAATACATTTAAACAGAGTAAATACTTAAATTGACACTACTCCCAAGTTGAAAGAAGTAGGTGGCAAAATGTAGATAATAAAAGATCCTTCAAACTGAAGTATCAGTTGGCCCCCCTTTCCGTTTAGTATTTTTGATAAGATGGCTCTGGAGGGTAGAGGAATGAAACAACAAATGACTTATTTTTTATGGAAAAATAGGCCCCCTTCAACAGTATTGTTGACGTGTCCACTGGTTTCTTTAGAGATGTTTGAAGACCGAAGTATTGTTGGTGGGAAATTTTCAAATGAACACCCTGTATATTATGTTCAGTTAAGTTTGTTCTCTTTATTCTTGTATTAAGTGTGTTAGCTCTACATGTTCTTGTTTTATCAACAGTTGCTTTAAAGGTTCTACTTTTGAGTGCTTTTATCATTCATTATCAGTTTCGCCCTACAAATAAAAAGAAACAGGAAGGACACTAAGGTATTATGGTGCATAACTACAAGTGCAACGGAAATACGTCACACACGCCATATTGAAACACCAACCGGCACGAATTTTTATTGGTAGACTAACTGTTTGTTTACGTTTTTGTCTTTGACAGTTGACGCATTTAGTGTTCTCAGCCAATGAGCTTCTAAAATCCGCCAAATTGATACACCATCTAAATTGTATACTGTTGGTGTTATGCTACTTCCTCTCCTTTTTTATTCGTAGGTTTCTCCAGACTTATGCCAGTATAAACTCATATAATAAGTTGCATACCTGCAGCTTTTTGTTATTTTAAATTTTTCGTCTGATAATAGGCATTTATAGGTTTATTGAGTTAGATGTTTATTTTCACGTCATTTATTCACATGTTTGGTCTCTAACTGAGTTTTTGCCCATCTTTAACTTCTTTCGTTGTAACTTTATCTTTTAATGTGTGACCACCAGCCATTTAACTTCTACCTCGTTCGTTCTTGTATTTCTTCTTCTTTCTTCTTTCGTTGGCATCTCTCGTTACCAGGGGGATATGGCCTGTTTCGTTGATGTGACTTGTCACTAGAGGGCATCACTGTATCAGTCGCGTATTTCTTTTTTATAAGTTGGAGGGTGCTTTAACAAACTCGCATTCACTCGCCCACTCTTTTTTATTGTTCACCTTTGCTTTAAGGATTTTCACTTTTATTATCTTTAAGTCTTTCATTCCACTGCTTTTCCACTGTGTTCTTGGTCCTTTATTTGCCTCCATCCTTTGTGTATGGCCTCACCACGTTAGGCTTTGGTTTTAACAATGTCTGCCCCTATATTCAATTTTAGTAGTTGGTGATTTGTCAATGGTCTTTTTCCTCCCCCTTCAGTTATTTGACCTAGAATTGTAGAATTCCTCTTAATATTCTTCTTTCACAAATTCTGGGCTGTTCTTCACGTTTGACTGCCATCTTCCAGTCTTCTGTACTATTCATTATTGTGGGTCTAATAATCGTTCAATAAATTTTGGGTTTTGTATCTCTAGTCTCGAAGTCCTTGTTTAATCCTCCTTTGCACTTCCATATTTAAGTTGTTGTCGTTCGTGATTTGTGAGCCTAGGCATTTGAAGTTACCTACTTCCTCAATATATTCCTATATTTACTATTTTAAAAAGAAATATATTGCATTATAAAATGGTGCCGAACTTTATCACTGGAATGTAAGATGCTTTTAACTTTATAATAATAGCCAAAAATGAATCAGACCTTCTCAATACATGTAGTTACAGTTTGTTCGTTTGGGCGCGCAAAATAGCTGGAAGCATTTTACAATTTAGTGGTCGATTATGAGCTCGAAGTCATCCCTACTAGGCCGGACTCGAAAAATATTGCCGCTACCTCAAAATAGAAGAATTAATGTATAAAATGTTAAAATATTTTGGCGGAACAGTCGCCCTGATAAGGTGGTTATGACAGGACTTGCCACTTCTAACTTGTCATAATACTTTTATTTCCCGTTGTAATAACTTAAGAAGTCAAGTAGAAATTACGAACGCGAACGAACAGGCTATGTATCAATCAGTCTTCCGACCTCTGGATCTACATAACAAACAATAACATGTTATTATGGAATGCGCAGAGCCTGTAAATAGAGCAAACAACTAGGGCTTTCCATAGATGTTATTAGATATTTAAATTTTGTAATTGTTTGTGTTTATCATTATGATAAGGGATAATGCTTTAGGAACTTAGTTCTCAGTTTCGTATTGACATTTCGGCTATCCTCGCATCTATAAAATAATTGTACTATAAGTAAAATATTAAATTATAATATTTTTATTAATTTAACTTGTTATGTTTAGCCCTTAAAAAATCTATTAAGAAATTCTTTCTATTCTTTAAGAAAGTAGACGAAGGAAAATATATAAATATTTCACGAATAAAAAAGCATTGATTTTTCTGTGTAAAAAAGGAACAAAAAGCAATATTCTGATGGGAGTAACCCCCCTCTAAAGCTAAAGGACGAATTTTGTATTTATGTGCAGACATCTACTGACGAATAAATTTTGGGAGCACACGTTGTATATTAGTAAATAAATTTCTGATGAATACAATAAAATACTACGGGAAATGAAAGTGGTCATATCAGCTTGACAAAAAAGTAAATTACGGGGGAAATGGAAAATATACAATATCTAGGAAATATTTTAATAGACTTGGAATTAAACTTAAAAGACTTGTTTGTTGACATGTATTCCTCTTTTTTACGACTATATTGATAAAGCGGAGCTAATATTGACAGCAATTTGTAATTTATCAATCAGGTAAATTTCAATGCAAACGAAAAAATAAATCAACGGAAATCTTTCTTAAGTCATGCTTGGCAGGTTTTTCCTGATCCACGTATCCACCGTCTAACGTTACAATTAAGAAGTCATTTGTCACTCTGAAATTATAAATTATGGCGTGACAGGTTTAACCAGCTGAAAACTAATAAAAACTACAGCATGCAATTTAGTCTAAAGCGTGGCTTTTCCTTGTCTAGTTTTTCTCTCTTATAATTTTTCAAAAGACCAACCCATATTAACTGGCATTGTCCCATTTTAATTGTATATTCACACCACAACAACTATTTGATTGATTTAATTTAGTCACATATTTTATATAAAATCAAATTACAAGTCAATTAACGGAATAATATTAACAATCCGAACCGAAATTAATAGAGTAACAGTCTATGTTTAATTCATATTCATGCGATGTGACAGGTGATATATGAATTTTAAATTTCATCACGAACACGTGTTTTTTATGGATTTCTACCTCAGGCACGAACCCCCTATTTTCGCGTAAACATAACGACTCGCCAAAATAAAATTCAAACAGGGTATGATGCAGAATACCTCGCAGATTGAAGGATAATCGTAATAAAATCGACATTTTTTTTGAAAAAATCCAGCCAGCTAACAATAATATTTATGGAAGATTGAATAACAAGCCTGGGAATTTGGCAGAAGTCACAACAAAAATCAAATTTAACCTTTCACTTTTTGTTTTCCTCATTTTAATGTGGACAGTTGCATAAAAAAGGAAATATGTTGTGAGCCGAATTCGTCTGTAAAGAAAATGTTGGCATTTAAGTTATATTTGGAAGTACTGTTCTGACAGTGCAATCTCAATAGATCTACGGTTCCATTTAAACAAAAGGATGCCGCACTACTCACTTCGGCAATCAAAAACAATAGAACTTTTGTGTATTGAGGACAGCTCCGGGAAATTCTCATCCACGCATTAAGCATGAACAAAGTGACGTTGCCCCAAGGGTTATGCTAGCTTTTACCTCATGGATACTTTTGTCAAAAACTTTCCAGTTCTAGATTTATTACATGCTAACTCTTTATACTTCCATAAACAAAGTGCAATTTGTAAAACCTTTTGAAGCTAAAATGTCACTCACATCTTAGGGTGCTCTCATTAAAGTCTTGTTTTTCTTTTGTATTACAGCGCCAGGCAAAAATGCATTACTTTGTTGAAAAGTTTGTAAGAGGGCATTAAAATGTCAAGTTTTAAAAGGCGAAAAAGTTCTTCGATTATTGATTTTTTAAAAGATGAATTAACACCGAATATTTAATTTGTATTGAAACAATCCTTTCTATCACAAAAGACTAATAATTTTATTAGGGTTCCTGTTAAGATCCAAAGGTAGGTAGTTGTAACTAGTTACTCCACATTATTTCAAAGCTTTCAGCTACCAAATTAATTTGGAACACGTTTACCCATTGTAGGGTTTACAATAGCCGAGAAATGAGCTACTAAAACAAATTCTACATTTCGTCTTGATCTAATTAGGTTAATCTAATGACATCAAAGCAAACCTCAGGTCTTAGTAGTAGCATTATCCTCTTCTTCCAGTTGTTTTTAGCTGCAAAGTTAGTCAGTAAACATACTCCCTTACGTAAAAACAACATAAAATGGTCGATAATATAAGAAAAAATATATATAAATGATTAAAATTAGTGTTATTTGAGTGGAACACTGAAAAGTTTTAACTATAATCCGAACAAATATTACGATCGTTCGTCTTTTACAAAACAGACAGAAAAAGCGATTTTAATCCCGTTATCAACAAAAGCCAAGCAATCTGTCACTTTGAAGTAGTTAAGCCTGGATTTTTGGTGGGTGCGTTTACTGGGAGTTTCCACAAACTTCAGTTGTACACCCGAACAAGGTTTACCTACGCTGTAAAAGCAAATTCTTGAAGTGCTCGACATTTCACAGGCACATTTGTTTCATGCAGAAAATATCAAAAGATTTTTCTGCAAGAAAATTGTGCCTTACGTACGTACTGGAATTTTGCGCTTGCGTTCACCGTACAATCTAACCAATTTAACAATGCAATTAAACAACAAACATTCCTGTATGACTTTAAAATCTTTTCAGAAATATTGTTCCCTTTTAACCTACAACATGTAAGTAATGTTTCAAAAAGGCGCCTCCGCCAAGAGATTGGATTATACAGATTTAATAAAGAAGTAATGGAAAACTTAAATCTAAGAGATAAGTTTGCCGATTTCATTATCGTGCACTTGCTTAAGTACATCTAAATTTTCATTTACTTCAATTAAAAATTAGATTTTCTTAAATGGAAAAGTTTGCGCCGTTCTCTTTATAGTGTTAACCATTTTACTAATAAAACTCGGTGCAGATGCGTTAAGCTTTGTGGTTATCTCGGTCGTCTCTACTACGTGTTGTGTTTCGAACACGTATTCGCGATGAAAGTGGAGCACTCATCAAAGTTACGTGTGGTTATACAGCTACTATCACGGTTTTTAGTAGTTTACTCCAGTAACATTCTAAGTAATTGCTTAAGGAGTCGTTTTTAAATGAATTATTAGCCTTTGTATTCTTTCATTGCCAAAGTTAATATTATAAGCAGTTGCTTTCTTAATTAATTTTATTTCTGGAAAGTTTCGCAAAGATTTCTTTTCCCCTTGGGCTTCCCTCGGTTGTTTCAAAAAGAAAAACCTCAAGACTTCAGGCTGAGAGGTTCACCTAATTCGTGAAACCGTGACGTTTACAGATAAATGGTTAAATTCACTAATTTTTTATTAAAACCCTCTATAATCAACAGGATTAAAGTAAACTATCTGTGTGCGTTTATTTTTTGAATAGCTACATACTTCAAAAGGTTTAATGAAAAGATGAGGCAAGAACACTAAACAAAATTTATTATTTTATCGGTATCGATTTGTTGGTCCAAGAAACTGAACAAATATTTTGTTTGAGCAAATTTGACTTTGGTGAATAGCTGAATACGAATTAGGGTTTAAGCAACTCGAAAAATTTGAAAGGAAATTATTTACGTTAAACCGTACATTTAATATTTTTATAAAAATGAAAACTTGTAATCCTTGATAATTTCTAACACGAAAGAAGCTTTACGATTTTTGTAACGTTACTGCTGGTTTATTATAATCATGGTTTTGAAAGGTAAAAATATATAAAGCAGACTTGTGGAATAATAAATAGCACAAGCATTAAACTAAAGCATATTCACACGCATAAAAACAAACAAAATACAGCTCATAAATAGTCCAAACACAAACAGAATAGAGCTTAATTAAAATTCAAATCCATTATTGTATGATCATTATTTCACAATTGCAAAAATAAATTCCTAAACTGAAATCAATATAATGAAGAGCCCAGCGCAATACAATTTTATTTTTCATAGGAAGTTTAACACAATAAACTTATTGTTGTCTGGCTTTCGGTAGTAATTGGAAGGGCCATTATCTCATAGTATAATCACGATGCTCTTGTACCATTTACACAATCCCATTCCAACATATGTTTGCTCTGTTCCCATCCTTAACCCATTACATGATCTAACTCATACCCTTTGGAGTATTCCTGGTACTTTATATGTTGAACAAGACTCCCACTCTCTTAATAACTCTGACCCCTAAGTTCTATTATTTCTTATTAGCAGTCATAATAGGCTTTAGTATTGTTATAGAACTAATCATGCCGAAGTCAAATTACAGTTTTGCTCTGCTTTAGGGTTTAACATACGTTTTAATTAAATTTATGCATACAAGATTGTATTTAAGCTGTCTTTATTTCGATTGAGAAGATAAATGATCGCCTTTCTCCTTTTTAAAACTCTGTGTAGAGAATGTGTAAAATAAATGTTCCTAAATTATCATTAACAAAATATTAAATGTAATTAGTTATTTTTATTACGCCTGAACAAAGTAAAAAACGTAGAAACTTTTAAAAATAAAATCGGACGAAAAAACTTTATATACACAACAATTCAACCTCTTCAACTGAAACAAATTCCAGGGTTTTACAAAATATCAGTTAAACACTACTTAGCAAGTGGTTAATTACATCCTGAAAATATTTTGTAAGTTACTAATAATAATAGCATTGATATAGAAGATTGACGTATTTATTCCGTCGAATTCCTTCTAAAAATCAGGAGTCTATCCTGAAAAAAAAGTAAATTTTACTAAGTATTGCCCAATTAGCAATAAAAAGCAACAAAGGCGAGTTCAGCTTAGCTCGAAGCTGTTCTAACACTCAACCTTAGAAATTAAAGTTGTCTTCGTGTCGAAAATTGTTCAAACGCAAGAAGTAATAGCGAAAATGATAAACATAATATATCTGAAAGTACTAAAAGACCTTGTAAGCGAAAAAAAAAACGAAAGCGAGTGGGAAGATGTGAAGTCTAAACGCGAACTTGATGCCGATGTCGAATATAGAAATCGAAAAGGAAAATTTATTTCAGCAAGGAAAATGCAAATTGGCTCTCTAAGTGAAGAGAATAGAAAACCAATATTTCAAAAATTGGTGATCATACACGGCAATGGGATTTCATAACACATTATAGGTACTAAGACGGGAGATAAAAAGCATTCGCCAAACGTTTCTTTCAGAACATATAGCTTTCTTATAAATAAGGAAGGTGTATAAAACAATGTTTCTTAACACTTTCAAAATATTAAAACAATGGGTAACAACATCACTAAAAAAAAATCAGTGAAGGTGGAGGGTTGGAAGAAGAAACCGGAGGTAAAGGTAACGTCAGGTCGCACAAAATTCAAGAAGTAGTGAATAGCGTAAGACAACATATTATTATAGAACTTTATGCTCTCATTCGTTCAAAAGGAGTGCCTCAATGATAAAAAAACACGGTGATAAGACAGTATTTTGACCCGCCTGAGCGTGACAGTGCAGTGATGTATGCATAACAGTGTCAATTTTGTGGCCAGAGAAGAATTCTCCAAGCGCGGAGCTTCATTCGGTCGAACACTTTTGGGCTTGCATGAAATCCAAACTTTGCAAAAGATGCCAAAAATTTTTATGAAATTACTGCTACTCGATTTTTAATAAGAAGCCTAAGAAACAAGGTTGGGAAACTAGTCAGAATTCTTAATCTTTTATCTCTGTCGAACTGTAATCCTTGAAAACCTTAAGTGTTAATTTTTTGAAAACTGCATATTTGAAAAAAGAAATTAATTACTAGGTTTTGCTCTTGTAGTTGTATTAAACGTGCAAAGGAAATTTCCATGACAAATAATCAAGTTATCATGATTCTCTGCAACATAACTCACTTAGCCAACAAACATTCCCTTCAAAATCTCAGGTTATGCTGTTTTATAGACGTAAATCTCGTCTACGTATAACCGATAAACTAAAGATTGAAATTAAAGCCTGTTGTCATGTTGTTCGTAACCTGGGACTTTATTTATATGTCGGTCCTAGATTTAAAAACATGCAAGCTTGTGTATCCAAAAACCCTTTGTAATTTTAAATACATATTCATCTTCTTTTTCTTCTTCTATAATTCTTTCCATGTATTAACAAAACGTCTTCCGGATTGGGACCGTGTTATTTTGAGACAAAAGACTCAACGTTTCGCCCACATTTATAAGGGGCTTCTTCAGGAGGAAAGGAACACTAAAAGAGCACGGTAACTCAACTTGTCAACCAAGCCAGAGGCGAAACCCTTCTGAAGAGAAACAGAGAGAGCAGCGACTTTATACCGGCCGTACCCGGCCAAGCGTATCCGACTGTGACGACGAATGGTCAGGGGTGGAGGGGGCGGAACCAGTAATGATGGCGGACTTCCAAATATCGAATAGATAATAACCAGTGTCACGATTCAAGTTATTAGGGGTCTTGATTATTTCAATGGCCTCACGGATTTTCCTGTTGAAAAAATAAGGGGAATTGGCAATGATTGAAGATTTTTCAAACAATATTTTTCATGCTTCACAATTTTCCGCTTTTCTTCTCCGTGTTACTCCTGGTGTACGCTTAATGCCATCGGTTATTTATCTGGCTTGAGTTATGTCCGGCATATCTCCATTTAATGTTGCCACACTTTGCCTGATGTCGGTTACATGTGTTCTTCATCTGATCCATCTGTTGGCCTTTCGATCACGAAGTGAGATGTGTAACATTTTGCTTCTCTGGGTTTTCACCAACTTTTCCATGATATTTTGTGTAACGTGTGTAAGGGTTCAAGTCTGGGGACCGTAGGCAAGCGTTGCTAAGGTATACACGTTGAAGACTTTAGTTCTTAGATGTAGAGGTATTTTCTTGTTTTTGCGGCCCAGTCCAGCTACATTCTTCTGTTAACCTCTATGATTTGGTTTTCTTCGTTTGGTTTTATGAACTGAACTATACTGTATTTACCGAGTCGAGTCAGTAAAATCTGCAACCCATATTGCATATTTCATCAGTGACTAGATCACTAATGTAACCTTATATTAAAATTAGATCAAAGAACTATCCAGATCCACAGAATCGAGTCAGTGGTAGTAAACAGAACCTTGTTTACGAGTTGAATTACCTGAAGATTTGTATTGACACTTTTTTTTATTGCTATTTACCTCTAAAAGTCAAATCAAGCGCCACACATAACATTCATGAATTTAGTTTTCTCTTTATAGGTTTAAACGGGATCCATAATGTTGATATATTTGCCTTCCCAGTTTAGTTTTTTAAATATGTTTTCAAGGCCTGGGGAATATTGGGTCACCCTGTCAAGTCGGATCGTATTTGTTTCTTCAGATATTTATATTTTTATTGCTGTGTTTTATTTTCATTCTTTATTAACCCGGCATATCAGTGGTCCATTCTGCAGTTTCAAAGTGTTTGTTCTATTGCCCATACCTTCTAAGGAGTCTAAGAAATCGAAAGCTTTTTCGCAGTCTACGAATGCTATATATTGTAACGTTTTTAAAACTTCGGTCCGTGGTGTGAATTATTTATTAGTAAATTTAAACAACGTAAAAATTAACACGAAACAACAATTTAAACACTAAAAGCACAACACTAATTTATTTATACAGTTTATTTATATTCACGCTGGCACGCAACGGTAGACCTTGGTAGACTCCTCCTCGCTTAACTAAACGTGCGCTATACATATATCTTAACCGTGACCTTTAAGAACAACTCTAGATCCAACCAGAAACGGTGACGCAATCGAACACTCGCGGTAACTCCAGTAACTTCTGTCGGCGGATGACGCATACGATCTCACACATGCTCTCCCCGACCTCTGACGCGTCTCGTTACAATACAATGGCGCGATGGTATTCCGTGACTTTCTTTAGTAGAATTTTAAAAGTTAATTGGTGATCGCTTGTACTGAACCTTTTGCGAAAACCGGCCTGTTCGATCTAGCTTATTGTCTATCATCAACAATTTGTAGGGTTGTAGTAGCAGGTAGCTAAGTGGTAATTTTTCAGATTCCCTTTTTTCCCTTAGTTTCCTTTCTTATGAATTAAGATGCTTTTTGAGAGTTTCCATGTCTAGGGTACTTTGCTCTGTGCTAAGCATTATTCTACAATGTAGGTACTTAATAGATATTAAAATATCACCATATTTATTCCATTAGAGGTCCATATCGGGATATATGAAATGCCTCCCTTTTCCTAAATTTAAAAAACAAATACTAAGTAGTTTTTCTTCCAAATTGAAATGAAAAATAAGTGTTAGTCATGTTAAAAAAATTACTGTCGGGTATGGCATGATTAATATCGTCAGAAATACACACAGAACCAGAAGCCAGGCGAATAATCTTTACGGGACAATTCGATCAGGTGTGATTTATAGTCTGCCCAACTAATGCTATATAATGGTGGTTTATTTTATTTGCATTTTGCATGTCAGGTGGTTGCTGAAGACATTTTTTGCTAGGGCACCAAGAACGTAAAATTCACAAGGTGTGAACTCGGGCTAATAAGCACAATGTTTCAGTATTTCCCATACCAATTTATTAATTAGCTTTTTTCTGCAAATGCGGCAATCGGAGGTTTACTACGGGTGTTTTTACAAACAGTGCCTTCAAGTTTGCAATTTAATTAAGGATTACTAATGAACTCGTTTGGCAAGTAATTAATGCACGTATGTATGTGTATGTGTTTTTTTAAAATTAGATTTCCTACTTTGCATAATAATAGAGTTCGATTCCGGGGAACTGGGAACAGATAATAAAGTAATGGAAGAATACATTAATATGAAATACTATCATTGGTACGCGGTATAACTGTAGGGGTGTGCGATATCATTCGGGGAGTAAATAGGGGCATCGTCAAACATTAGACTGGGAATTCGGAACGGCATTCGATAACCTCTCATTTGTTGAAGACGCGGGCTGTCCCCGCGGCCATAAATTGTTCCGATATCGGCAGAGTCTAATGGAAACCACAGCAAGAGAATGTACCAAGTGAACATAGCAGATTCCTATCCGCGCGTAGATCTTCGAAATCCGCGATAATGATTTTTAAAGCTCCCTTCATTACGCTGTAATCGTGGCTGCTAAAAGAAACCGTTAAGTGGTCCTAGGGATTCCCAACACTTGATATATGTATTTATTTTCCCTCCAGGCTCTTCTCTTACCCGCACCTTTAGATATAAAGTAACCCCAAATTCAAAATCCTCGAGGAATATACCTTCTGCCAGAAAATTCCTTTTCACTGCTACGCGTTTTTTAAAACCCTTTAAATCCATGCAAAATTAAAATTACTGTTTAGGTTTTTTAAACTAAGTACTTTTTTAAGAATTCTAACAATACAATGGATAAAATAACGAAAACTAGAGACAAATGAGGTTTCAGTGAAACGATCCCAAGTTCGATCGCATTGTGCTAAAGAGAAATCAAACGAATTTTTACATACAGATTGTACTTAAACTTGTTTATTTCGCAATGTATGCGGGAATATACAAGCTGTACGCTTCGTTATCACCATAGCAACGCTTTTGTGTCCGATGAAAAAAATTGCCATAGAGATAACGATTCAAACGACTCCAATAACTGCCGAGTACGTATTTTTGAAAATAAGATATTCAAGTTTTTTTTGATAAATGGCGGTCGATTCTTTGCAAGCAAAGAATAAAGGCTTAACCTAAAGAATTATTAAGTATGCTTTAGATGAATATGAAAGTTTGCCGTTTGAAATTCCAGCAGCTCTTGTATTCATTCGAAAGCTCGTGGATTTTCCAATTATTGCTCTTATTCAAGTTTCGGGTAGTTTCATGAATTAACAGAACAACATTCTTTGCGACAAATTAATGCTGCGGCCGCAATTCCTTACATTCCTGTCATATTTCTGTCGGTTCACGACCAACCTTACCTTTCTGCATTCATACTTTCCATTCTTAACAAGAGAAAATATTTCACAATCGCTGTATTCACTTTATAAGAAAATTGAATGTTTAAAAGCGAAACACACTTTAAGTGGAAACTTTGGAAGTAGAAGTTAATAGAACATATTCTCTCTCTAACTCTCTCTCTCAAATTGCTGATTACCAACAGTTTTTCATGTATTTCCTTATTCAGATTGTTCATCTTGCAGTATATTTGGAAACAGTATTTTGTGAAAATATACATACATTTAGCTCGAAGTTGTTCGCCATAGACTCGCTCAATGGTATTCTAAGATTTGAACGTGCTGTAGTGTTTCGAGTGAAACTGTTCGGTTAAACGTGACTGCCTATCTTTTTCCGAACGTCGCCTTCACTTCTTGTTTTATGTTTGTAGGTTTTCAGCTTGGATTACTAACACAGTAGCTAATTTCTTGTGTATTTCGTGCCACTAAAACTTATTCGTGTGACCAGTTGTTTCGACTTTTTGCTAAATAATGAACCGAATGTTTCATATATTATTTGCTAAGTTTACTGTCTTGAAAGGCCGTTATTTTTATTTACACAAAATGCAAATGGTCTTGCAGGACTTAACGTAAAACATTAAGAAGAATCAATTATCCATTTATTTATAAATATTTAAAAGCGTATTTTACTTTGTTATTTGAATTTGAGGGTATGATAGGATTGATCGACTGAAGCTGTAGGAGCGAGGTTTCTTGGTGAACCAAAAGCCTCGGGTTCGATTCCGGCCGATGTCAGGTGAGATTTTTAATGTGGGAAAAATGTATTTTCCTTCTTTTGGATACGAGTTATAAATGCCCTAACTAGTGCGTTACAAAAGTAGCTTTTTTCACAGGCGAATGAGACGTTTTTCATGAAAATTCTGTTTGGAAATCAATAACAGTAATAATTATATCAACCGTGGGGGTTGTGTCTTAACATTATTTGCGCGCCAGTCGTGCTAATACGGTATTTGACATGATAAAGATCCTTCCCAGAGGTGACGATCCTTTAAATTCAGCAATATTCTAGTCGGGTATGCTTATGACCATAGCAGTTGATGCACGTTGATAACCTTGGCACTGACTAACTTAAATTTCGCTCAATAAACAAACAAGTTGACACAAATCTTCCTCCGTCATCGCCCATCATCAAGTTTTCTTTGGCCTGCTCCTTCTGTTTTGTTCTTCCAGCTACAATCTGTACATTATCTTTGTTAATTGATCATTTGGTAAGATTGAAATGAATTAGAAGGCTTCCACGGTAAGTGTCAGTGTGAAAAGAACGTCTTCCGGGTTGGAACCGTGTCATCGTTGAGAAGAAAGACCTCACCGTTTGCCCGCTCCCTGAAGGAGCTTCATCAGCAGGAAAAAGCGGCACTAAAAGTTTAGTAACATTGTTATATGGCCCGGCCATACGAATCCGTTTTGTTCAACCACGATTTTTATTCCCATATCTTTTTACCTATACTTCTGGCAGTTCAGCGTTTGTTCTTTCTCCTTCTTCCTCTGAAGTATTTTCTCCTCAGATTTCCAGTTTGTTTATGCACTCTTGAGCATTAGCAAAACTTTATTGCTGTTATTATTATACATCATGGGCGGGGCTCGAAGCCTACAGCACTGAAGCTCTTAGCTTATTGTGCCCCGTTCGGTCACTCAAACTTTACAAGCACAAGTAATTACCGTCTTATGATTGTTTGATACATTTTCACTTTTGCTGCATCTGTTAAGTTCTTTTCCTTCAATAGGTGTCTGTGTTTACCCATGCACACCTTAAATCTACTGTGATTCTTCTATTTATTTCAGTTTGGTAATTTCCCTCACCATTGTTTTGAACGCCTAGTTACACCCACCCAAATTTATATGTTTTACTTACTAACCATAACACTCTTCCACGTAGTATCTTCTTGGTTTTTCTTCCCCAGTAAAAATATTTGGATTTGTTCTAGTTAATTTCCAAACCTACCGCTTTTATTTTTCTTTCCATGCCTTTAAATATTATTTTTGCCGCTTTACTTATCCTTGGCTTCTTGGCTATAAGACAATATCATCCGCTTATGCTAAACTGATACTAATGTATAGTATGAATAGTATATTACTTAATAACCTTATTTTGCTTTTTTAGAACTGCCATGTTAAAAAAGGAACGTAGGTGTCCAATCTTCATGCTTTAGACCTATGTTGTAAAACTCCACTCAATCGTATTTCATTAACTGTAATCTTCAAGACCATTGTCATCAATTTTGTTAGTTCTCCTGGCAGCTCCACGTAACGTAACACACTTTTCCTGAATTTGTTTCATTACAAATATATGGTTGATAACTGATTTTCCTGTTTTAAAACCAGTCCAATCTTTGCCTATTTTTTTGTTCCCTCCTTCTCGTAACCTTGTCTTTGTAAATCACATTTAACAAGGATTTTGGTCTGTAATTACCAAGTACATTCATAACTCATTTTTATAGACCGGATGGATAATTACTGCCGACCACTTAGTAGGCGTATTTCTTACGCTATGTTTCTAAGATTAATAAATACAATTTTTCTATCAATCCCACATTTGCTGATTCGATTTGTAGCCCATCTAAACCAGGACTCTTGTTATTTCATATTTTAGACATAACCTCCTGTACTCCTTGTATCGTATACCCTGTCAACTGCGTTCAATCTCTGTCAAACTGTTGCTCTCTAACTTGATGGCATTCTGTTCTACTAATATTTCTAAAATTTCTATATTTTCAAGAACGTTCCTTGCTTGTTCTTATAATATAGTCATTGTTGTTGGTATCCTTTGCTTTCTTATTTAAGGATTCTAAACAATCATCCCGTTCTTTTCTCCTGTATCTTCCTTTTTAACATTTTTCTCTTCCTTATACAAATTGCATGAGTTTTCATTTTGGATTCACTGGTTAGCCTTGTCTTGTGCCTTTAATTTTTCATCCTTTTGCAGTCGTTATCAAACCCAAGTACTTGTTATATATGGCTCCTCTTTGTTTTCTAATTTTATTGCTCCTTATTCAGTTAATTGTTTTTTTAATTTCCCGTTGTTTCTCAACAAGTATATTGCCATTTTTTATTTATTTTGTTGGTTACAATCTTCGTAGTACTGAGAAGATTTGTCTCCTTATAGTTAGATGGTACCTTTTTATTACCTTTCTTAATTAATTAAATAGTAGTATGGCAGTACTGGTTCTTCGTTCATCTGGGTTTGTGTGTTATAAGTACTAAGATTTTGTTGGTTAACTTTTGATTTACTCTTTCTCCATCGAGTTGAAGTAGTTTCATTAGTAATAGGTATCAGCTTGGCCTGGGCTCTTCCTGCTCTTAAGTTTTTGAAGTGCTACTTCCAAATCTATTTTTCTATCAAAGTATCGCCATTGATCAATATTTCTGATGTATTTGGTTTGGCTTTGGTCCCCTCTTTATGGTAAAGTTCTTTTAAATATTGGACACAGTTTTTCTTTTCAATGTGGCTAATACTGATGAGCTCATTTGCCCCTTTTCTCTGGCCTCCGATTAATCGCCATATCTGGTTTTAGAGTCCGTAGAAGTCATTTTTCTTTCTTTTTGAGAAAATTGTCCGATGTTTGTTCTTAGTTTGTCTGACTAGCGCGTTAGTATCGTTGCGAATTTTCTTATTTTTCTCAGAAGCTTCTGCAGTTTGTGCTGACATAATATAGAAATATAGATTCCATAAGTAAGCTTGCGTTTAGGTACCGTATATTGTTCTTTGACTTCTTTGGGGAACCATGGTGTTTTGTTTGGTCCTTGTTTTTGTTGGTTTATATTTAAAGCTCTAAGGACTCCGAGTGCTGCTTCTTTAACATTTTTCTTCAGGTTTTCCCAGCGTTTGTTGATATGACGGATTCTCATCGATTTCAGTCCTCCGAAATCACAACAATGTTAAGGGTAATAATCACTTGTTTAATAAAAGGTAAGATTTTCACTTGACCAATAAAGGTTGAGGGTAAAGAAAATCTTGGTGAAAACTAGACGATTACAGTGAAAAACTGTAAAGGGTAACACACCTGGGGTGCATACAGTTACAAGGTACGGAAGATTTTGTGCGGATGCCGTGTTTGTCATAAGACAAATAACTGAAAAATCGATCGAATAGCCTTTTTTATGTGCTTTATTAATTTAGAAAAAGCTTTTGATCGAATACAAGTATACAAGTGGGGGATGCCATACAAATACCCCCCCACAATAGCATCAAAACAATTGAAAACATCTATTCTGCAAACAAGATCCATGCCAACTCTTAATTTTTTTGATGTGTCTAATATTGGAATTTTCTTTTAGAATTTAAATTCTTAAGGATTTACTTCTTTGGGGAAATACTTATAATATGTATTTGAAACAATTTTGACAATTCTGTGTAGCAAAAAATGTAGCCTCCGCAGGAATTTGAACCACTAACTTGGGCTTTACGAATATCATATCTTCAGCAATTTCCTTCTGTAGCTCAATTGATACAGCCAAAGGTCAGTGGTTCAAATCCCTACGCAGGTAATATTTTTCTCTAAACAGAATTTTCATAATTCCTCAAAATACACTGGAATTACCTGTTTTGTGCATTTCCTTTGCCAGCGAGGGCCTCTGCAAGTTCGTACGCCTTGTACTAGGTTGAAATGGAATTTTTCTACCTACCTATAAATGGTCCGATTACATGTTTTTCCAACTGAGCTTATTCAAGTAACTTTATGGACATCTTTCAGTTTGGACAGCGTAGTAATTATTAAGTTGGTATTCGCTTAATAATTGTTCATATATTGTCCTTTGCGATTTGTAACTTTATTGGGGATTGTTTTCCTAACCGTCTTGTATTTCTCTCTTCTTCACTCATAACATGAAATATTTTACTCATATTCAATTAACAAAATAACATAGGTTTAATTGATTCTTCATTATTCTTTTATACATTATGGCGTTCGTAACTTCTAAAGTTCCATTTACACCCTGCACATTCCTCTATGACTAAGGTATACCTATTGTAATTACTTCCAATCGTTAAGAAAACAGACGTGTTAAATTAGGTGAGATTATTGGAAAGGCATGGCCATCTTCCTACCGAAACTTAGTAAAAACTCTTAAGCTGTATGAATTCTGCTCTGAATGTCTAATTTAAAATGAATACATTTTCAGTACCTAAGCACGCTTCTTCGTGAAGTTTTTCTGTACATTTGTGGAATACTAAATCGAATTTGTATCATTGCGTTATTGCTGATTTGAAGTTCCGATAATAAATATACGTTTATAACGAAAGCAAGATGGTGGGTACTTTTGCGAGTATTTCACATTAATGTATTCTTCCATTACTTTATTTATCTGGCCGCACTTTCCAAGCAGGAGCGCAGTCAAGTGATATTATTATGCAAACACGGAGCAGAGAATATACCTGCGAGATTAAAGAGGGTACTTGCAAAAACTTAGGAGGTTATTAATGAAGCCATTAAATTTATAAAATAGCTGCTTATCAGATACAAGGGGCGGCTCGTTTTTTTTCGGATGCGGTTTTTAATTTAACGAATGACTGGAGGTCGTGATTTATGTTCGGTATTGAATGCGAGAGCGTCATTACGCAGCGCTCGGTATTTGTAAAGCAGCGCGAGTCTGACACCTCCATGCGATCGCCGGGCGTCATAATGGCTCGTTCGGGTTTTAATAACCCTGCATGTAGGTTTGTTTTCCATTAGGGTTGTTTATGCTGCATCCTTGGTATTCATGTAAGTTCCATTAATCGCGGTTTCCGCGCGTCGAGTCGCTGACACTGATAGATGGGGACATTCACGGGCTGCCTTTGTCAGGTATGACGGCCGTAAGCCACTGGCCCGGGAGTGGTGAAGCCGCTGCGGTCGCCCTACCTGCCCTCCCTTTAGTCCCACGTCGTGCCCTCTACCTCTTATCGACCCGCAAGCTAGCGGCTCCCCAAAAGATTAAACGGTCTCATCTCGTCCTATTCTTGCCCAAAACTTCAAACTCGCCTTTCAACAATTTATCATTGTTCAAGTGCTATTGTTTTATCTCCTCACTCCTATATAAAGCTAAAACGTTGTAGGCATTCAAAAGCGGAACGGTCTCCTCCAAAGACAAGCACTCCTACCCTCAGTTTTAAATGTTCCTTCCCCCTGCTCATATTATGCCACGATCTGGCGGTTATGAACTGACACTTCATAAAATTCCGAAGTTATCACTTTCCAGGTAACAAAACGTCAAGTTCGAACGCGAATTGTTTTGGGAGGAAACAATGTAGGCAAGAGAAAACGAAATTCGACCCATTTCAAATGGGATGTTTAAAGGGAAGAAAAGAATGCTAATTTTATTCCATTAGAATCGTTGGGGTTTATAGATAATTCGATAAACCAACAACGAATATGGCCAATATCCGTTTTTCAAACCGTGTGTGGGCCGAATAAATTCTACTTGGGTCTATGGGTGCCAAACAAATTTAAATTTATAACACAGTGGTGTATCGTATCGTATCAGCAGTAAGGATACTGATTTGTTTATATGGTTATATAATTTGCAACGTAAACTGTTTTCCGAATCAACATGTGTTTGGTGTTCCGGTCTATAATATGTAAACGTACATGCTGTTTAGATATCGTCCGCATAATTTTGTTTACATTGAATATGTTGTTTTTGTTGTAAGACCAAAACCTGCATAAACAAAGCGTCACCACAACTACACCGTAGTAAATCATCATCAACTACATTGATACAAGTTATATAAACGAATTATATTTTAAAACTTTCTCAAAGCATTAAAATGCATATAAAGATAAACTCGTTTGTATTCGTAACGCAAAGCAGTATATTTAATTCAATGCAAATGTTAAACATGTCCACGATTCTTCAACAAGCCTTTTATACTGTAAACATTTTCCAGTAAATGTGAGGAAAATCTGCAATTGGTTGGCCGCAATTGAAACTTTCAACGCTCGTGTGCATGTTTTAAAATCATGAATGAAATTACTTTAACGAAGTTTGAAGCTTAAATACGTGAAAACATTACAGCAAAATAAAACAATTTAAATGTTCAAAGATAATAAATGCTTCGTACGTTGTTAAAACTGCCCAAAATACATTTTTCAATGTCAGCTCTTTTCGGCGTTCTATAAACTGGCCGAACTTTATAAAGAAGTTATATTATGTTACGGAGAAGTTCTGGAAACTTATTGAATATTGATACAAGGGCTGATTTTGTAAGTGGTTTTGAACAACTTAACAACTGTGGGGACTTATAATGTCGCAGGTCAGTTCCTAACTACTGGGACAAAGTCCATTATCTTTTTACAAGAGTAAGTAATCTTAGGTAGTTTCTACCTTGAACTGGAGTACTGGAGACAGTAAATTTAATAAATTAATTATCAGCATGCGCTGTTAAAAATTATTATTATTAGAATAGTAATTTTTGCAGCATGCATGAACGATTTTATAGTAAACAGACTAAAACAAATGCTGAATTAAAAAGCGTTTAAGTAAAGATGTGCCAGAAAGGGCGTGTTTATATCAGAAAATTTTACGTCCTGTGGGGCATCTTTCCAGTGAACGTTTTTCGCCTCTTTGTTGAGGAATCATTGCAAAAACGTTATTTCAACGCTGACCCCATTTCAACTCTGAATTATTGCTTTAAAATTGCACTAATTCTGCACTAATATTGCCATTTTAGAAAAGCATTATTCACCAATTAATTAATAAACCCAAGATAATCGAGTTTGCTAAAGAGACTCTCCAAAAAGTCTTAAGTTTTCTTAATACTTCAGGATTAATGTCGGTATTTAAGGAACAAAATTATGTTTAATTTGCATTAGTAATTGTGTAAAATAAAACCAAACCTACGTTTGCGTTTCATCTTAAATACGGAGTAGCATGGTGGCTAAGTTTACGATAGTATATTTAATGGGAAAGGCGACCATTTCCTCAAACCATTATAAAATCTAACTTTCCAGACGCTCCTTCCGAAAAACGTTTAATAAGGTCTTCTGATTCATTTTAAACACACGAAACAAGCGAAGCTTAAAATGAGCCTTAACCAACCCTGACAAATTGAACCTTTATTTTACACCCAAATCTCACCGCCGCACTGCGACAAAAAGGCTCTCGCCCCATTCACTAAAATTATTTTATATTCTGCCTATTATTTCTTACATAAACGTTTATAACATTATTTTTCGCAAGCGGCTCCTTTAAAATCTGAGCCTGTTTTAAAATTACAGACTCAGGAAATTAAGTACAAAAATGGTTTTAGCTCCGACGCTTTTTCGCGATTATTTCGCAAGCTCTCCCCGTGGTCACTTCGTTTTTGTATTTTTGGTATCAAGAAGGGAAAACTAGAATATTTACGAGAAATTATAACTTCGAGCTAAAACGAAAAATTGATGGTGTCATACCTCATACCTAACAAAAGCTCCAGGGATAAACCTGTAATGAAATATTTTGTGGGCTCAGAATTTTTATTAAAACAGACTTTCGTCTGTGTGTTTTGAATGACCAATTTTGTTATCTTTTTTTCATAAACACTTAACAGAAATGTTCCGTATTTACATTAAGTTTGGAGAAGTCCTTCCTTTTCCTGAAAAAAGAAGCGGGGCTGTAATTTATGTTTACAAAGACAAACTTGAACTTTTGTCGAAAGTAAATTAATAAAACCAACTTAAAAACGACGAAGAGTCTTCTAAGAAGTATTTTTTTACTGGATTTTCTTATTTATCAAACAAATGCTCGAGACGTCGACGAGGAAAGTGGGGTCATTAGCAAAATAAAAAGTAAAAGGGAAACTGCGGTTTTCCAAAGTTTTTTTTGTACCTTTAGATTTTAAGAATTGATTACGTGGCCCTGCGGTTTTAATGTTCCCGAATACCTACTTGCGCTGTACTTGCAAATTTAAATTAGTCAACCAAGTAGAAGAAACTGCCGAACGGTGGAAGCGAGACCGGAAAATCGCTCCAGATGTTAGCAGCCTCTGCGAAGTTTCGCTGACGATGACGTTTTAAACAACCGCTTTCTGCTGACTGCATTTCAATAAAAGAGTGTTTTGAAAATTGAAATATGTAGCGATACACTCGCATTTTCCAGCTACAGCCACTGTTGACTCGCAGCTTCATGCTTCGTACACAAAACGGTCGCATTTCGTTATTCCATTACAAACAAACGGCAACAATAAGATTCTGCCTCTGAAACGCAGTTTTCCTTTTGTACATCCTGATACAAGTACGTTTTTATAGCTTAGCAAAGGGAACACGTAATGGACGGGAATAAATAAAAGTACATGAGGCATTCTCGTCCTTTAATTTCATGAGATTTCCTTTGAAAATGCACTCGCTTGTTTTATATAATTAGGACAGCCTTTTAAAGTCTTAAAGCTAAAATGCAAAACCTTTTATTCTTATTTCTAAATTAGGATATCTCAATAGAAACATAAATATTAATTTTTGTCATTTAAATGACACTAATAATAATTGAGGTAATCGTAACTTCGAAAGTTCATTGGTTGCAGAATGATATTAACAATGATTAGGATTACTGTTTATTTATCATAATAATGAAGGCCCCTTTTACGGTTATTATGCAATAACGAAACTGCACGCAAAGAAAGGTGCGAATAATAAATATATATTCATTAAGGCTAATACTTCGTGACATTTTAGAGCTCTGTAAATTAACCCTGATAATCCTCAACTTTGTTATGATGATCCACATGTAATTACTTTTCAAATACAATTCCGAATTCTGCGTGAATGTTTTCATATTTGTTTTCTTACGATTATTTACTTTTACGAACATGCTTTTCCGTTGTTTAATTATTTCTTATCTACTTTACGTATTTGCAAGCATTTTGTATAAAATGAAGAACAAGTAAGTAAATTAAATTTGTGTATTAAAGACAAAGCTCAGGGCTTTTGTGTATCACTTTGCATGTTTCAAAAGAGCAACGTCCTAAAAGACTTTGCAGAATAACTTTCCTTGGAGTCAGAAAGTGAAATAATCCTAAATCCTAAATAGGCGAGTTCAAGGACACCCCGTATAAATTATTATTTTCTCAAATGAATGGATGGGATTATTATAAATCGAGTCTGATAGATCAAAATGGGACGCAAATCTTGTTTGCAAAAAACCAAAGCCGCTTAGAAAAACCGACATAAATCCGTAATTCGTTTGTATAATATTATTTTACAGTAAATTTAAATTCCCCGATATTATCTGAAGGAATCCATTCATATTTGCTTTGCTTTGAACGTAACAAGATTTCTCAAACATCCTTCGAATTCCTTAAGATTTCCTTGTTCAAATGGAAGAACCGAAGAACGGCTAAATTTTGCCTGAATATTTAAGTTTCGGAAAATTATTTTACAGAAGAATTTTAAATTTTGGGTGGTAAGTGGTTATTATAGATTAAGTAAATGTGTATCCAATGTTATTCTTTAGCTTCCATTTAAAGAAATTCCCGTTGCACCGATATTGCTGACGTTGCAGCTGCATCGAGAAATGATAGCAATTTCCTTTTCAATTTTCCACCGGGAAAAACTTGCAAAGTTCCTGCAGCCAGTACAAATGGAGCGTGAAAAATAAACTTTTAATATTATTCGGGGGATATAAATTTTGATCCGTGATATTAAGAGTGGTATAATCTAATCTTTGTCAACAGTGGAAATAATGTCATATATAACGTTTACAAGGGCGGAAGTTGTGTTATAACCCGGAAGGAAACAAATTGCGTTAGGGAAATCATATTGCCAGTAAATAAATAACCACGAACGTGTTTGCGTGCAATCTTTCAGGGAGGGGGGCAAGTAAAGTACGCCGTTGAGGGTGACTCAAAATCGGTTCGAACCGATTTCTATCTGTATAACGGGGTTCTGTTTCCCCTGACAGTAGGGTTTTCGGTTATCTATAACCAATACGGACGGAATTCCGGCGACCAGTTCCGGGACAGCAGACATGTTGCGTGCGCCACATTAACTAGACGCACCCCTAATTGATAGATCTCCACGTGATTCAGTTCGATGCCATTAACTGTACCGGAGATGGCACCGAGAATGAATTATTCAAAGCCCAGTTGGCGACGGTTGCATTGGTCATGTGCGTTCCTCCGGGAGTAAACAAGCCATGACCGCCACTCCATAACTTCTTGTTTGATTCAGCATTAGTTTACGACCCTTACAAGACGAATGTAGTTAAGGTACACATTCGCCCAAAATACACACACACAAACACACGGTTTCTAACAGAGTTCAGTTTGCCCGGATTCGAGATGCTCGAATTCAAGAGTTGTTCCTTTTTCTCTGCTCCTCGTTGGTCTACCAATTACTTATTCATGTCTCCGCGAGTTCCTTGCATTTACAGATTAATTTATAGCTTTCAGAATGTCATCGAGTATTACATTTAATGAATTTACATTTATTGCTCCCGCTATTTCTGTCCTTGCGGTTAACGGCCTTTGTTTAAGGACGACCCGGAAACTGCATTTAGTGAACGGAAAGGGCTGGTATAAAGAAACACAATGGGATTACAAAGTAAAATTAAAACAACATACACTTTGTAATGCTTGAAATTTAATGATCGTACATAATGAAAACTTTCAGCTAAAATTAATATCTGAAATTTAATGTTTTATAGCTTGGAGCTTTGAAGGTTTTATTCTAATTGCACATCGAATATAAAAGGCTTTAATAATCAGTATGTATTTTGAAGAATCGCACGGTTAAAGTTTCATAATTTATTATTTTATTGTTGTTACATAACTATTGATTCATGAAAACGCATTTAACTAATTAGCTAACATTATTATCATGAAATTTAGACCCTGAACTTTGAACAATACAGGGTGTTAATATCAAGTCGTTACACCCGAAAATAGCAGTTAGAACTCATTAAAACAAACAACTTTTCTTAGTTCCAATTTTTGATTTGGTGCCCCGTTTCGTAGTTAATGGAGTTCTTTTGTTTTTCGAAAAATCGTCATAACTCCCTTATTTTAAGGACTACTGAAAAAAAACAAAAATTTTCAAAATTAGCTTTCGGCTCTCTAAAACATTTGCATTTACAATTATTTTTTATTTTTTCAAATAACAAGATGGCGATCGATCAAAAATTTCAAAACAAGATTTTTTGATAACCACTCCATCGATTTTTGAAAGTAAAACATTTATAAAACCCTTAAACTATCTACTACAACATTTGTCCTAAACATTTTTTTCAATCTAGTCAAAAAAAGTCTTTATTCATTTACTTGAATTACAGATAAATATTAACAAACTAAAAAAACCATTTAAAACGAAGTAGCTTCCTGCCATCGAACAATGAAACAAAAGGAGATTAGATTTGACAAGTACACTATTTATAATACATTTTCAAAATAGCCACCATTCGCAGCAACGCAAGCCCGGCAGAATGTTTTAATGTTGGCGGAGACCTTCGCTGCCTGCTTCTCTTTTATATCTTCTGCTGCAGCCACGATTCTAACCACTAGTTCTAACTCCATGTTCACCGGTGTCTCGTATACAGAGGTCTTCATCTAGTGGAGCTAGCTCGGGGCTCCGGGCTAGCCACGCAACAGGACCTCTCCTCCCAATCCACTTATTTGGGTATTCTCGATTTAGCAATGCGGTGACTTCTCGCGTTGTGTGAGCCGGTGCCCCATCATTCTGAAACTAAAGTCTGCGTCTGATGTTTAATGGCAAGTCCTCAAGAAGCTCCGGTAGCACAGTATCTAAGAACATACAGGGAAATTTTCTTTTTAGTATACATATACCCTATGTATACTTTTATAATAAACGTAAATAGGCAACCCACTATACACTATAAACGTATAAACGTTAAAAAATTAGCATGCTGTGGCAAAAATCATCAAATTAAGTTAATGTCAAAAAATTAGTCTTTAACTGTTGCTGTTTTTATTTTCCTTTCTGTTTTGTATTGTTGATATTTTATGTTTTAGAATAATCGTTGAATTAAAATTATGTTGATATTCCACTAATTTTGATTTATTTTTTATTTACAAACATGAAACATAACCTTTACGCACCACGTGACGTGACGTTTATAGTGTATAGTGGGTTGCCTATTTGCGTTTATTATAAAAGTATACATAGGGGATATGTATACTAAAAAGAAAAATTCCCTGTATAATAATTTTTCCCATTCAAGCGGTTTGGGAGAAGGTAAGACCCGATTATCGCAATGACAGAGATTTTGGCGCCACTGGTCGTTCTAGAGGTGGAGGTGTGTTAATTGCCGTGAAAAGTGCTTTTAAAGTAACAGAACTAAATCTCTTACATATATCCAATGAAATTCCACAAATAGACTTGGTAGGTTGCAAAATTATGATTAGTAACAAAGTAACATATGTAGTTGTAGTGTATATCCCTCCGTACGTTACGTCTTTGGACTTCGAACAATTTTTTGAACTACTTTCAACTATGCCTTTTATGTATCAGGGTAATTTTGTAATTGTTGGAGATCTTAACTCGCCTCTATATTCTTCTGCTGATCTGACAGCAAAACAAATACAATTCAAAATTTTCTCAATTTTTTAAGTGCAAGTCAATATAATGCAGTAACCAACTGTAACAAGAATTTATTAGATCTAGTTATCAGCAATAGTAATTGTGAAGTTGTTCATGATAACACTCCATTCGTTGCAGAAGATCGATATCATCCTGCCTTACAAATAAATGTTTCAGTTAAGTTAAACAAGGTTAGCAATTTCCACAGAAACCACTTAGAAAAACGTTACAATTTTAGTAAATGTAATTTTAACGTTCTTTATGAACAATTATCGGTTATAAATTGGTCATACATCGAACAGTATGATGATGTTAATCAGATGTGTGAGGAATTTTACAGAATATTCGAAATGGTCTTTAAGTACTGCGTTCCTGTCTACAATAATGTTAACAAGAAAAGCTTTCCACCATGGTTCACGAAGGAAATAATTAAAAATATCAGTAGTAAATATCAGGCTCATAGGAAATATAAAACATGTCGTTCGAAATTTTACTATGAAAGGTTTAGACATTTACGATCTCTTGTGAAAAGGCAAATACGGGATTCCTATAGTAATTATTTGGCTAATATAGAGCAAACCATTTCTGTTGATCCCAAAAAGTTTTGGTCCTTTATTCAAGCTAAAAAGGGTAATTCAAGAATTCCTGGCTCAGTCACACTTAATAATACTTCATACGATGATCCACAGTCCATTGTTAGTGCATTTGCAGACTATTTCTCTAGCGTGTATAAACCCTCTAACTCATCATTTGAAACTCTGAACACCGATATACACCTAAACAACTTCTGTATCAACCCGGTAACAGAAAGTGATGTATTACTAGCTTTAAGAAGACTCAAGAACAAAGCGACTGCTGGTCCTGATGGTATACCGAGCTTTATTGTACGCGACTGCGCAGTAATATTGGCACATCCATTGAAATTAATCTTTAATGTCGCTATTAAAACAAATATATTTCCAAAATTGTGGCAAACAGCTCGTGTTTGTCCTGTCCTTAAAAAAGGTGATCCCGCAAACATTACCAATTATCGGCCAATATCTATTTTGTCCAACTTTTCGAAAGTCTTCGAAGTAATTATTTACAATCAACTTTACAATTCGGTGAAGTCTCATTTATCTCAATTTCAACATGGGTTTGTCGAAAAGGGTTCTACTGTTTCGAATTTACTATCTTTTACACAATATGTTTCGGAAACATTAGATTCTCAGAGTCAAGTTGATGTCATTTACACAGATGTACAGAAAGCATTTGATCAAATTGATCATTATCTTATTCTTGCGAAGTTGAACCAACTGGGAGCAAGCTCTGCATGTTTGAAGTTATTTAAAAGTTATTTAGTTGGAAGAAAACAATACGTAGAATATAATAACTATAAATCTGATGTCTTCTATGCTGTATCTGGGGTTCCACAAGGGTCAAACCTTGGACCTTTATTGTTTTTAATTTTTATCAACGATTTACCCTCTCATCTAAAATGTCACAAATTGCTATACGCTGACGACTTAAAGATATTTACAACTATTAATTCTCTCAATGATTACAATTTTCTTCAAAACGAGTTGAATATTGTTAACGAATGGTTTACTCACAACTCCTTAAGCCTAAACATAAACAAATGCCGAGTCATGAGTTATTGCAGGAGAAAATTTCCAATTATAATGGCATACAGTATTGGTAGCGCCGAACTTATCAGATGTGATGACATCAAGGACTTGGGTGTTTACTTTGACAGTCAGCTTACTTTCTCTAACTATGTCAATACTACTGTCAAATCATCTACTGCCACGCTTGGTTTTGTAATTCGGAACAGTCGCGGTTTTATAAATGAGTTAAGTATAAAGACGCTCTACTTTGCCTATGTCAGAAGTAAACTTGAATACGCAGTGTTGGTGTGGTACCCTTTTTATGAAAAATACATTAATATTCTTGAATCTGTTCAACGGAGGTTTCTTAAATTTTTAGCATTTAAAACTGACGGTGTTTATCCTCAGCAAGGCTCAGATCAAAATGTTTTGCTTCAGCGATTTGATACTGATTCTTTAAATAAAAGACGCAAATCTATATCCATTGCATTTCTGTACAACCTACTTCATAATAAAGTTGATTGTTTAGACTTATTAGGGAAAATTAATTTTAGAATACCACGTCCCTCGTCACGTTTACAAAATGTTTTTTATTGTTGTAAAAGTAATACAAATGTCTTGGTTAAATCACCTGTACATATTATGTGTAATAACTTCAATGCTATCTCACATTTATGTGATGTTAACAATGATTGTTTAAATTATATCTTGTCCTTTTTAGAAGACAAATAATACGCGTGCAATAAATATTATTAAATATTATTAGGTAATTCCCTTTTGTGTTTTTCTAAATATATATTTATATTATACAGTTTGGTATGTGTAATTAATGTAATTAATGTAAAATGTTCTTTATTATATACAAGTAAATAGATTAGTAAGTTATATTCATTAGTGCATGCAAAGTTTATATAATATTATGTGTGTCCTGTTTTGGTGTAATACTGTTGGGCCTTTAATATATATTATTATTATTATATATATTATTATTACGTGCTCCCCTACGATTTCGGCCCATACATTTACCGTAAAACGTTGTTGATGTGCACGAATAAATGGTGCGTGGGGATTCTCGTCAGCCCACAGGTGATTATTTTTAGAGTTACATACCCCGTCTCTTGTGAAGCAAGCTTCGTCCGTAAACAGAATAATTTTTTCAAAATGCCTTTGAAGATTACAACGTCGAAGAAGCCAATGACAGAACGGTCTTGGCTGGAAGTCGTCAGGTTCCAAAGCTTGCACTTTTTGTCTAGAGTACGGGTAAAGGCAACAACACCGAGAGAATCTCGGTGTTGTTGGTAAAGGCCCTGCTCATTCAGAACTTGCCAAACTGTCACATGTCACATGATTTACATTTAATCTGTTAGCTATTACCCTTGTGCTCGTCGATGGGTCATCTTCAACAATATCAAGTACAGCCTCTTCAAATGCAGGGGTTCGACGTAATCTGTTGGCGTTCCCACCAATTGTTGGGTAAAAACAACTAGTCTCTGACAAACGTCGACAAATTTTTCTGAAAAGTTGGCTACTTGGTTGTTGACGTTTTGGGTATCTTCTCCGATAGATTCTTCGAGCTTCCTGTGCAGTGGCGTATCCATGGGGGGCGGGCAAAGGGAGCAATTGCCCCCCCCCCCCCCCAGACCAGTTCAATAGCAAACACGAAGCAATGAAAATAAATATTATACACATATTTTTTTAAATAAAAAAATTAAGTGTATTATTGTTTTTTTATTAATAACTGTACCGAGTTTCACGCTGTGGGAACCCGACTGCACCAACAAAAACCGTGCTTATACCAGTTCTAGGTTTAGACTGGAATTAGGGTAGAAGGTCATGTGCGGGTGGGGGGGGCTGGAGCTGGGTTTGAAGTATGGACTTGCCCCCCCCCCATGAGCAATTTCTTGATACGGCACTGGTTCTTCGTCAGTACTCGAATATATTGCTGAAAATATGTGAGGTAATCCTAAGTTGCATGTAAACCTATATTAAATAGAGAAAAATCCACGTCATTTATATTGACAACGGTGGATTAGTGACTGCTTTCATATGGCTTGTACATATGTACATTAGATTAACTTTTTACTTAACTATTTATCGAACAAATTTACGAAAATTTCATAATAACACACCTGAAATGTTTTATATTCCTGCTCATAATCGTCCTCTTCAGGCGGGGTGATGGTTTTATTCAGCGGATGATTTCGGAAATATGCGTATTCACCTTCTCTTTTTAAGTTTGACTCAGAGTAAATTTTAAGATAACTGGAGAGTCCCTCATAGAAGGCCGCCCATGGTATATAATCCTTTTCCTGAACTAAATATTCAGATAGCCTCAATATCGAGTGCAATTACGTCGTGATACGCCAAGTACAAGGCGTCATTTATTAGCTGAGCTCTGTTTAGTACGTGAATTTGTCGCTTTTTAAAAAGGCAATTAACCTTTCCCAGTTTTCTGCGTCGTAGTTTACACGATAATAACCTTAAAATATAAGCGTTTGTTTGGAATTTTGTTCTAGGCGATGGAGTAACTTTAATTTATATTATGAGAAGAATGATTTTGTTTTTTGATATCAATTAAAGGCAACCTTGAAGAAGTAGACTTGTGGTAGTAACCTCTGAAGAATTTCTGAACTGTCTATCATCTAAGTCAAATGTTAGGTTATGTAGCACATCTGACAATTCAGCATAAAAATACAGATACGCTAGAAATGGAACCCGCAGCGACTGCCTTGCACACAATGCACACGGACCCAGCTATCCGGAGGGTCGACTTTTACATTTTATTACAAAATTTAGTAAATATTTCTATTATGTGATACCTATGAGTATATCATTGTCATACAGCTTATTTAATAAATAATTTGAATGTTCTCGAAGTCTATCATTTTGCAATTCAAACAGTTCGGATTTGCATAATAATAAATATTTTCCTGTTAAATATATTTTTTTCTCATTTTATACGTATAATTTGTGTTGTTTTGGAAATTTATTTCAATATAATAAATACCAAATCGTATAATAATAGTATGTAGATCATCATTCTAAAAGTAAAGAAAACCACTTTTCTTACGCGTTGAACGCGCTATTTTTTTGTGTATTTAATGGAAAAGTTCGAATGAAACTAATTTTCTAAATAAATTTGTTAAATTTTAACGGGTAATTTAGTGTTGGTTGTTAATGATTAAAGTGTTGCTAACGATTAAAAATGCCACTTTAATCTACTATTTTCTACATATTAAAATGGCCGTTTTCCATTAGGTAAAATTAAAATACAGAGATTTAAAATTTAATACCTCAAAATTTTCTTCTAAATTATTGGTAAATATTAAAACGAAAATTTACGAATTCATCACGAGTTGTATCATGCCCCCACCCTTAATCATAGCACAGGTGTCCATCTGCTACGTAGCTCTATTTAGATTGTTTTTGTTTCATTGCAGCCTTCGTTCATTCAAATTCACAACGTTAATAATAAAGTTTTATGCTTTTAATTTAAACTCAAGTGTTCTAGTGCTGCAATTTGAGAGAGCAACTGGTAAGTAACTTTGAAATTGAAACTTTTATGATATTTTTGGGACATCCTTGTTGAATTTGTTTATAAATATTTTTGTAAACAAATCTGAAGGCCTCTCTGAAACATATTAAAATTACGCAATTTAAAAATTTTAATTTCATGCAACGTTTAGGCACAAAAATTACAATTATTCAAAATTGATTAAGCAATTTACAACAGTTAAGCTAAGTTTAATCGAAATCTCGACCTTGATCCAATACTAATTTAATTATTTAGAATTTAAAGCAGTAAAATCGCATTAAAAAGGCCCAGATTTGTTTCATAAGTCATTTTATTTTTCCCTTTGTTGTATGGTTTGGATTCGCCTTTTTACTGTACATGATTTAACTAGTCAAATTCCTATGCCTGCCTTTTATCAGCATAAAACGATTCAAGGTAACACGTGCGGCCCAAAAACCTGCCTTTTATGAAACCGTGCACGCAAAGATAAGACAATTATTTGGTTACTCATATAAGTTTTAAAAATCATTTTAAATTATTTTAATATTACGGACATTTAGGCATTCATTTTGTGGACTTCTTTTCCTGGTGTAACTCAACTTTAATTATGCTTACGGAAATGTTTGAGCTTAAGTAAAAAAATCATGCAATTTAAATTTTCTTTTAATTTTTCCTAGAAATCACACATGTTAATTTCAAAATTTGCCCTTTGTCCTGTTTTGTATCTAAAATATTATTGGTAATAATTTTTGAAAAATCCCTACAATTTTTAATTAATTTTTGTTTGATATCCTATAAATGGGGTTAACTCTGAATTTGTTTCTGCAACGAATATCCAGCAATCTAATTTCTTTCTTTTTATAAAATTTAAGTTGATAGGCCTTGCAACATTTAAAATACAAAGTGTTAAATTAACTTAACTACATTATTTTTAATTCAGGGAATTCCAGGTATTTGTTTTAATTATTAGGGTTTCATTTGTGTATAAATAATGTACAGATTTTTGATGTTCAGTCAGTCGTTCGCTGAGTCGTTTATTTATTAAAACTGTATTAAAGATAAACTTGCAAATAATGCAAATTTGCATTAAATTATTGTAAATTAGAAAATCAAAATTTTATTTTTGAACCTAAGTTTTGGTTTCACTTTTTGTATTAATACACCTAAATTTTAAAATGTTATCGTTTCATTAAATTTTCAGTCCTTAAGGCAGTAAAAAAATCATGCAAATTTAAATTTTCTTTTCATTTTTGCCAGAAATCAGAAATTTTAATTTGAAAATTTGAGTTTTTCTTTGTTTTGTGTCTGAAATGTTTTTGATAACAATTTTTGTAAAAATCGTAACAATTTTTATTTAATTTTTGTTTGGTCTGAATGCAGAAAAGCAATTTTACTTTTTTTAAATAAAATTTAAGTAATACTTGCAAAGGCCTTACCTTACAGCTTTTAAAATACATAGTGTTAAATTAGCTTAAATAAATTATTTATCATTTCGAAAATTTTAGCTGTTTGTTTCATTTATTCACAAATAATGTTTAGATCTTTAATGTTCATTCAGTCGTTTATTTATTAATGCTAAGGATTAAACTGGAAAGTATTAAACAATAATTTATTTTTAACACCAAGCAATGAACATGAACCAATTTATTAATTTAATTGTTTTGAATTTTTAAGTTTAAACATTGTTATTTGACTACAGTTTATTAATTTATATTATGAAAATTAATTTTTAAACCAAATAATACGTAAGCATTCGAATTTTGCATCTGAATCTTTGAGTCTTGAATATTTATGGTTTTAGTTTGAATCCTTATCAAGATTTATTTTTGCCAGTCCAAGCTTACGAGGCGAATCCTCGAATTCTGAATCCAGATTGAAATATACGAAATTTTTTGTGATGTTCAACTTTCATTTTCAAATTTGAATCTGAGCGTTTGAATTAAGTCGAGATTTAGAAAATATTTGAATTATTTTGAAATTACGCAGCATTTGAAATTCAAATTTCTAAAAACAAATCGGCCAGTCTGTAAATTTAAGTATATGAAATTGGATTTTGGACTCAATCATTTAAATTTGGAGTAAGGAGTCAAATAGTTAGGTTCTAAATGATGCAAAAACTTCAAATTCAAGCTGAAAGTGTTATCAAATATACGAATCTGGATACAAAACTTGAATAACTGTTCGAATCTTACATCTGGATTTGAAGATTTGGCTTTCCAATAAAGAGCTGTTTTTTTGAATAAGATTTAAGTCATGAATAAGGAATAAACTTAGTATTCGAATTTTGAATGCGGTTGCGAACATTTAAATTTTGAATTTGAACTGATTCAAGTTCAAATCAGATCTAAATGCTTGAATTTATTCTAAGTCCAGATTAAGAATTTAGTCCTGACATGAAGTTAAATCGTTTCAGTTTAAATTTTATCTTCGAATGTGCATTAAAGATCTTAATTAATGCTTGAAGTCCAGGTTTACAAAAGATTTGAATTCATATGAAATTCGGAAGCATTCGAACTTTAAGTTTGTAAAGATTCAGTTGCTAAAATTTATCAGACTGACTTGAAGTTTTAAAGCTGCCTCATTTCAAATTAATTCAAGTCTTTTCTAAATCTGGACTTAGAATTCAAACATTCAGATTTTTAATTTAAATTCGAAAATAAAATTTTATGCCAAAACTTCGAATATCTCAGTCTGGATTCAGAATTGGAGGATACGACTCATAAGTTTAGACTGGAAAAATAAATCTTGAATTAAGGATTCCAATTCAAGCTACATTCAAGATTTAAAAATGTAACAGCAACATTCGAATGCTCAAGTTTTGTATCAAATTTTCAACATGAGTTTGATTCTCGATTCAAAATTTATTTGGAACATAAGTCGTAATTTAAACCCTCAACTCCATATTTATGATTTTAATCCCCAGGTTTTTAATCTTAGATTTAAATTTTTAAATCTGAAAATTAAAACATTTCAACCTGAATTTGAAGATTTTGAATTAATTAGAACTTGATTTTTTGAAGCACAATTCAAATGATTTACAACGACACATACTTGCAAATTGCAAGGTTACTTTATGTATGAAATTATTTTCATATTAAATTACTATTCTATTATGTTACAATATGATAATTTGAATCTTAATTAATAACTTGAATCTTCAAACTCTAACTCAATATTCGAATTTTTAAATCGTAGGTATATCTACATTCGGATATTTGTATTTACGAATTGAAAGCTTTATAAATCCCAGCTTATTTTTAAATAAGCGTCCTTTTCGTGTCTGGACTTAAAGCTTGAGGGCTCTGACTTCAAATTTCGAAAAATCGAGCTTAAAACAATTTAATTCGCAAATTCAACTAAATTTGGATTCAGAATTTTAAAACTCAAATCTTGAGCTTGGATTAAAAAATTAAATGATTCATGATTAAAATTTTTTAAATGGAGTTAGGTTAAGATTTGAATCCTTATATTTATCGATGGAATTTTTTTCAATCTGAATCTGATTTGGGATTATGATCTACGAATCTTGATTCAGACATAATAAGTCGAACCAAATTCTTAATCCAGATACCCATTACTCCTATAATTTATAAATGAAAATGTTTTTAGTCTGAATTTGATTCTCATTTTATACATCAGCAAACAACGCAAGTATATTGAAAGTTACTTACTATGATTTTCGTTTGTTTCTAGGTAGATCCCTTGATGAGAGAGGTTTGATTGGCTTCTCCAGAAGTTTATAATTTTTTTTAAATCTTGTTGCATTATGTGTACTAAAAAATGCTTTTGGATAAGTTTTCTGCTATTCGTAAATGAGCAGCGAGCAATAAACGTTAGAGTACGCTAAAATGACTTAAATTTTGCAGAGAAGTACCTTTAATTTTTCTCTTTTTCAAACTACAGTTATTTTTGCAGTTTGCAGGAGAAAACCGTTATTGTTATTTACTTACATTAATTTATAAGAATTTTTTTGCAACTTCGTTCGTAGCGAATTTTCGTGAAAGTCGGAGGGTTTCAGTGTAATAAAAGGCAAACACACAACTGTTTGCCAAAACTTAAGGAAATTTCGCCGACTTTAAAAAATGCGCGACATTTTAAAAAATTTTGAAGTTTTGTTAAGTGATGTGTCTAATAAATAATTTTTATAAGGCCGTTTAAATTAGTTGCGTATGTGCGGGAGTGTCGGTTAGGTATGGAGAAAATCCTTAAGCCCAAAAGATTTTCTTGGTGGTTCTAGGACGATACTGCATTATGGAGATCATAAAAAGGTGAGGAGCTTATTTGAAAAATATTTTGATAAGGTTTCGTTTAAACTTTTAAACTGTTTCAAAATTTTAAACTTTTAAAATTAGAAAAAAGAAACTTACAAATTTGGTTTCGAATTTTTCCCAAAAAAATTGAAAAGTTTTAATAAAAATTAAAGGACGTCTTTTCGATTGTTTCAGGTAAGTCCCACACCGAAGGATGCCGTTTCCAGGATGAAGAAACCATCAGTAAGTTTCATGTTTATATTTGAATTGTCTTAAATGACTGTTTAGGCATATAAATTGGTTTCTTTACAATGAACTCTGTCAATTCTGACACTTGACTTTCATTCTTGAAATGGAGTACTAATTTTGCGAAACGTATATTTTATTCAAATTCGAGCTTTTATTTTATTTATCCAAGACGGTTTCGAAGTGTCGGGGTATTTTTATGGTGTTGTGTGTTTTAAGTGTTTTATGGTTGTATATGCACCATAAAAGTAAGTACCACATACACTTTGACATTTTATTAAATTACAACTAATTTTAATCATTTTCAGGTTACAATAAAGAGCTGATTTATTTTTACTACATTTTCAGCAGAAAATACTTGTTACCTACCACTCTTTAACATTTTGTTTAATATATCACTTGAAAAACTTTTTCAGCTTTTACTAATTTAGAGTAAATATTGGTTACAATTTATTATTTTTCAGGTTTTAATTTTTCAACTTATTTTTTCAGCACGGATATAGTTTTTAAATATCTCAAACATATATTTACATTTTTAGGAGCTGCCTTTAACTTATTCCTCTTTTGCTCTTTTCAGCTTTTGACCTTTTTAACTTTTAACATTTTCAGCATTAAACCTTTTCAATTTTTAATCTTTTCAGCACGTAATAGTTCTATCAATAAGTATCATTAATTTTTAGTATTTGATATTTTAACCTTTTAACTTTTTAGTCCCGAGTGTTTTCAGTTTAATTAACTTTTCAGCTTCTAATCATAATCATTTTTCAGGTGAAAAGAAGGTACTTATTTAAATTTTAACACTTACATTGCTATTAATCGAGTTCTACTTTTCAGCATTTACTTATTAATTTCCCAATTTTCAGCTTTGAGCTTTCAGGGTTCAATAATATTTTTTTAGGTTTTATTCTTTTATTCTTAATTAATCTGATTTGGGACTTTGATCTACGAATCCTGATTCAGACATAATAAGTTGAGCCAAATTCTTAATCCAGATATTATAATTTATGAATGAAAATGTTTTTAGCCTGAATTTGAATCTCGTTTTATACATCAGCAATAGCAATTTGTGGAATTACTATGATTTTCGTTTGTTTTTAGGTAGATCCTTTGATGAGAGAGGTTTGATTGGTTTCTTCAACAGTTTATATTATTTTTAAAATCTTGTTGTATTATGTGTACTAAAAAATGCTTTTGGAGGAATTTTCTGCTGTTCGTAAATGAGTAGCGACCAATATACGTTAGAGTACGCTAAAATGACTTAAATTTTGCAGAGAAGTACCTTTAATTTTTCTCTTTTTCAAACTACAGTTATTTTTGCAGTTTGCAGGAGAAAACCGTTATTGTTATTTACTTACATTAATTTATAAGAATTTTTTTGCAGCTTCGTTCGTAGCGAATTTTCGTGAAAGTCGGAGAGTTTCAGTGTAATAAAAGGCAAACACACAACTGTTTGCCAAAACTTAAGGAAATTTCGGTGACTTTAAAAAATGCGCGACATTTTAAAAAATTTTGAAGTTTTGTTAAGTGATGTGTCTAATAAATTAATTTTTATAAGGACGTTTAAATTAGTTGCGTATGTGCGGGAGTGTCGGTTAGGTATGGAGAAAATCCTTAAGCCCACAGGATTTCCTTTGGGGTTCCAGGACGATACTGCACTAGGGAGATCATAAAAAGGTGAGCAGCTTATTTGAAAAATATTTTGATGAGCTTTCGTTTAAACTTTTAAACTGTTTCAAAATTTTAAACTTTTAAAATTAGAAAAAAAAAAACTTACAAATTTGGTTTCGAATTTTTCCCAAAAAAATTGAAAAGTTTTAATAAAAATTAAAGGACGTCTTTTCGATTGTTTCAGGTAAGCCCCACACCGAATGATGGCGTTTCCAGGATGAAGAAACCATCAGTAAGTTTCATGTTTATATTTGAATTATCTTAAATGACTGTTTAGGCATATAAATTGGTTTCTTTACAATGAACTCTGTCAATTCTGACACTTGACTTTCATTTTTGAAATGGAATACAAATTTTGCGAAACGTATATTTTATTCAAATTCGAGCTTTTATAATATTTATCCAAGACGGTTTCGAAGTGTCGGGGTATTTTTATGGTGTTGTGTGTTTTAAGTGTTTTATGGTTGTATACAGGGTGCCCGTTTTTCGACCTCAAGCATGGGGATCTCGGTTATTATAACAGATGCGAGATCGGTTAAATTAGGGCAAAGTTGCGCATTTTTATGGTGATCAATTATCTGAAAGAAAATTTGATCTGTCATTTTTAGTTTTTGAATTATTGGAGAAAAATGGAAAATTGTGATTTTTGTTTTAATTTTTTTAAACGAAAACCAATAAAACTAGACATTTTTAACTAAGACATTGTGAAGGCACTTTTTTACAAGGAATCTGAATCTGGCATCGTGTTTTCCAAGGCATCCTAGATGCAAGAGTTACAACACTTAATTTTTTTTTTCTTATGGGCACCATATTTGATTTTTGCATTTTCGAATAGAGCTCTTTTTTCTGATTACGACTATGTATCACATGATATGGTCAAGTTTTACATTTTGATTAGAATTTAAGAAAAATGTTTTTGCGAAGAATGCTTTGAAAACAACAACATCTACTTTTGTCTAACAAACAAATTTTTGACAATTCAATTAAATTTCACTATTCGGTTGCATTATTTTTAATTTTGTTCCAATTTAAATACAAAAATTCTGCCTTATTCTGTTTTTAATTTAAAATTTAATTTTGTAGGTAAATTGGGAAGAAATGTGAACGTGCTACTCTAAATTTAATTGAATTGTCAAAAATTTGTTTGTTAGACAAAAGTAGATGTTGTTGTTTCCAAAGCATTCTTCGCAAAAACATTTTTCTTAAATTCTAATCAAAATGTAAAACTTGACCATATTATGTGATACATAGTCGTAATCAGAAAAAAGAGCTCTATTCGAAAATGCAAAAATCAAATATGGCGCCCATAAGAAAAAAAAAATTAAGTGTTGTAACTCTTGCATCTAGGATGCCTTGGAAAACACGATGCCAGATTCAGATTCCTTGTAAAAAACTGCCTTCACAATGTCTGAGTTAAAAATGTCTAGTTTTATTGGTTTTCGTTTAAAAAAATTAAAACAAAAATCATAATTTTCCATTTTTCTCCAATAATTCAAAAACTAAAAATGACAGATCAAATTTTCTTTCAGATAATTGATCACCATAAAAATGCGCAACTTTGCCCTAATTTAACCGATCTCGCGTCTGTTATAATAACCGAGATCCCCATGCTTGAGGTCGAAAAACGGGCACCCTGTATGCACCATAAAAGTAAGTACTTTCATGTTGTTTATTGAGTATAAATAGTGAAATAAATGTCGTTGTGCATAAATTCGCGCAATTCTGTGTTAGTTTCGTATATTTTATTATTTTTATTAGTGCATAAGTTTGTTATTGATTGTTGCTGTTTTTAATTTTTAGTGGTTTTTGCAGCGTTCCTAACTCAACATTCAATTGGATCAGACCAGATTAATTTATTTACTCATGTTTACCAACCATTTAAACGAATTCTTTCGACACGTATGTTTTCTTCTTAAAGAAATCGATTTCTTTCACTTTTTAAAGTACCTAATATAAATAGAAATAATCGCATGAAGAATAGGAGATTTTTAATTTCTTAAAATTTTGTTGCAAGGTCTTCATGGAATGGATTTTAAAGCTCCAAGTTTAAGGTAACATATTTCGTACTATCTTCATTTATTACATAAATACGATAGCATATTGATTAGTACCTACCAATTGAAATCAAATGAAGCTTTTGGTTAAATTTATGTTTGAATTTTATTAATTAACACAAATCGTACACTCTAAAATTCCATATTAATTTTAATTTTTTATAATATAAAAATCGCCACGCTTCTTTTGACCCTTAATACTCCGACTTTTAATTTTCATATAAAAACTGGCATTTAATTAGTGCCCGCAGCAACATCAAATGAAATAGAGTATTTTTTTGATTTTAAATAAAAAGAAACGAGTATTTGGGCTTTTCCGGGAAAAGCGGATATGCCCTTTGTATGTTATTGCCAACTGAAATACTGAATAGTGTACAAACAAGTTAATTAACCAGCACGCATCGAAACAAAAAAGATCAATATGTGTTCAAACATTTAATTTTAAATAAAATTACACGACTAGTGTGCGCTAAACGTTACGGTGGGTTATATCGAATATTAAAAACCAACGATGTGCACTGTTTAAAATAAAATTTTGGTAAACACATCATCAATGCATATTAAATTCATATCGTGCACTAAATTGATATTTAATTAATGTATGACTAAATCTCAGTAATGAGTACAGCGAAGTAATTAATTGTTTCATTTTCAAAATTACAATTTAATCTTCATCGTTTTTTCTCGCTTGATATTTTTTACGTATGGCAATTCGCGTTAAATAATTCAAAATTTCCAACAAAAGTTTACTAGGAGATCCATCATTCAATGTGCCAGATAAAATTGATTTATTTTTGGGAGCGACTGTTTTTTTAGGCTGCTTATCTGTAGGACAAGTGAACAAGTTGGAATGGTTAAAAATTAAATAACTGAAAACTTGAACGTTAACTGAAAACTATACTTGGATGTTTCTAGTTCACCGGATCATGACTGATACAAATGTGAATTATTACCTTTCATTGGTAACAAATGTTCGACAGGAATTGAAAAAAAAAATTCGAAACGTCAATTCCCTCGCTAAACAACTTGTTAAAAAAATAATCTCCCATTCAAATATAAATTCAGGCAATTTTTAAAAGCAAGCTTATAAATTTTATCGGCGCGGCGCTAGCAATGATTTATTGACTTTTAGTTATAAGATCAGTATTATTTGACAAATATACACTATTATTAAGAAGAAGCAACTGCAAATTTTTAATTTACGCTGGAATTATGCAATTATCATTTATCTTCAGGTAGCGTGTTCTAAAGTTAAAAGTTAAGTATTTGATTAATTTTATCACAATTTAATTTCCAAATTCCACATATCATAGCAGTTTATTGCTATAAACTTAATTTTCAAATTTGGACTACAATTTGAATGAGATTTCGATTAGACGGAGGTCCTTGGGACAGACGGATGAATGGAATGCTCGTATTCACTAATTCGGTGTCATTAACGGGTTGATTACGGATAAAGCTTGATTCGCTAAAATTGCGGTCAGATACGCAATTATAACTCTGTAAAATAAATAGAAGGAACCTGAAATTCCTTGGAAGCTATCAAAATTCGATAAGAATAAATATAAGAATATTGCTGGAACTTCATTTCACAATATTATTTTGTTGCTAGGACTTTAATTTATTCATGATTTGATTTTATATTACCTTGGCAATAAAGATGTTAATCCCACTGGACTGGATTTTTGTTGGTATAGTGGATTGGATGTCCGCTTTGAAACCAAGAGAATTCAGGTTCGAATCCCGCTCATAGTTATTATTATGGTTATTAAGCTAATACATTTTATGAGAAATTATAGCTCTTCTAATCAGCTAGACTTCAAGTTATCCTATTTACAAGATGGATTAGTCCTTATTGTTCTACATTTTTTCCTGTTTGTTATATGTTTCCTCCAGTGTTCTACTTTCATTCTGTAACGTCGTCTTCTACTTGCTCCTGCCATATGGTCTTTGGCCTTCCCTTGGGTCGATTATACATTGAGTTCCACTCTGCAATACTTCTTAATGTTCACTTCTTCTCTCTTCCATATTAGTGGAGTAACCTTAGGCAAAAATAGGGCGTTATCTCGGAACCGGTCAAAACTACCCCGATTTGAATGATTTTTTTTTAAACGTCGTAAATATAAAACATTACGACCTTTATAGGTTAAAATTTGACGCTCATTGTTCATTAATAAATTTATTAATTTTATACAGGGTGCTCCATAAGTAATGGGACACATACCAATAATCCGTTGCGAACGTTGGCTATTAACATAACTATTTTAACTTTACTGGTAGCACTTCTGAAAGGTTCTATTGGTGTGAGCTTAAACCATTCGCGCAAGTTGTGCAGACAGGAGTGTCTTCGTCTATACCTGGTTCTCTCTCACTGTCCACATTACCTTTACTTATCTGTTGGTGCGTGCTTATTACTAGGTTTCTTGGTTTTCTATCCTCCGCTTGCTTTAAACTGTATTACTTTATCTTTTATTTTCTCTTGTATTATAAATGCTGTTCCTCCGTATCCTTGCTTTCTGTGTTCGTCATACCATATTGCATATTGACCTCCTTTGCCTATCATTCCTTTTCCTGGCCACCTTACTTCTTGTAATCCTGTTATTTTTACTTAATATCTTTCTAGTTCCTTCGCAGCTTCTTCCATTTTTCCTGATTTTGGTCGCCCTTTTTGTTGCTTTATTATGGTCGTAATCAACATCATCCTACTCTTCAGAAGTAAAAGATAAGAATTCGACCATTTTACCAAAGTTTAAATATTTATTTAACGTGCATTTTATAGTTTAAACGAAGTGTGCGCTTAAGCCAAGCTTTTATACAGTGCGAGTGTAAAGTCTGGAACTATCGCAATAAATCGTTTATTAAACGTTTTTGAAAAAAATCCTCGAACACGTCAATTTTTATCTTAAATGAGACATATTTTACTGTAATCGTCACTTAAAGATCGTCTTTTGTTTTTGAGTTATGACGTAAGCGATAATTTTTTTAAATGGAAACGCTAATTTTTTATGGTGAATTTGGAAAAAGCATGAAATTCTTAGACCAAATATGATAAAAAAGTGTGATATTGTATTTTTCTATTTGGAAGATATTGTACATAATAGTAATGAAAAATCGAAAACACGTCAAATAGGTCAATGATTTGATAGCTTATTTACTGTTTCATTGCGTATAATGTATTGAAATTATTATGAAATACAAAAGAAACAAGAAATAACATGGCTACTTGATTTTTTTTATTAAAACTTGGAACTCTTGATTGTTATTAGATTTTTGTTTTAAAACTTTAACGGCAATTATCTCGAAAATTTCAAAATACAGTACCATAGTTTTTTAGCATATTTGGTCTTAGAATTTCATGCTCTTTCCAAATTCATCATAAAACATTAGGGTTTCCATTTAAAAAAATTATCGCTTACGTCATAACTCAAAAACAAAAGACGATCTTTAAGTGACGATTACAGTAAAATATGTCTCATTTAAGATAAAAATTGACGTGTTCGAGGATTTTTTTCAAAAACGTTTAATAAAAGATTTATTGCGATAGTTCCAGACTTTACACTCGCTCTGTATACTGTGGACCTAAATATGTACCTATGTGTATGCAGATAGAATCTTTGGATTTGTTGAATATATACAGGCTATGAATAAAAATATTTGCCACATTTCGAGATCAAGATAATAAACTCCAAAACCTAATATTTTAAGATAAACTTTTAACTTTTAAGAAATTTCTCGAAACTCAAGTGTAATTTAAAATAGTTTTTTTAAGCCTTGGGGAGTATGTTTGATAATTATAAAAACATTCTTCCATCTTCGCGTGCATTTAGCAGAGTTTCACCGTAACACAAACAAATACCAACGTATTCCTCAAATGTAAACTCAGCCATTGCTAAATCTTATTATTATTACTTAATATAATATAATAATAAATAACTTGGTAAAATTAATTCGAGTAATTTCCGAAAACTAATTTAATTTTGACTTTTATTAAGATTTTTGAATTAAATAACTTAAAAATCGTCGAGTTTTTGACTTATGTTTTGCAGACTCATTTTTCTCCTATATAATTTAATACCTCCAAAGAAAAGCTTGATGTTAGCAGAAGTACTACTGTAACCAATTAGATTTACATAGACGGATGAAGGATACAAATATAAAAACTTATTAAGATTATTTTTAAGTCCGGTTCTGACTTTTCTTGGCGTGTTAATGCATAAATCGATTGCTTAGTTCCAGAGGGACATCCCGAAGTTGAATTATAGTAGAAATGGTGCGCACACTGACATTTACTAGCCTTCTTTGATCTGTGTTTTCGTGGTATCTCCTTCGTGTAGTGAACTGTAAGAAAACCAGCTATATCATTTTTTTATGGTTCACTGTTGCCGAACTACAAATTCAATTTGTCATAAGTACCCTTCTTTCACAAATCTTATTTATTGTAATATTTTCGTATTACATGTGTATAGCTAATTTTGTTAGTACGAGTAGTTGATGTTTAGTAAAATTCGAAGCTGCATAATATTAAACGACAGCATATAACTTGGCGTCCAATTTCTGCAATGTAAATCGCCGCAACTGCAACTTATGGCTACACTGCACAAATATTTACTGTAATGCAGTATTTACATTTATCTCATACAATACAGAAAATCAACAACCTTTCAAGTACGTGGGCAGTTGAAACGGGCACTATCCGTCTAGAATCAGATAGCGTGAATCTCTTTTCACAACTGAAATATTCCAACTTATATTGGAACACGTTTTTATTTAAACATTAAAAAGTTTGTAGAAATTTGAGAAATTGGCGTTTATTTAAAACAAACGTGAAAATTATCTCTGAAAGGCGTATATTTTATTAAATAAATAACTTATTTTCAGAAATGTCTATTGTAGTTTACGAGTATTACAAACTGTGCATTTTCTCTTGTAATTCAAACACAAATTTTACCTTAACAACATTTAGTAAACCACATTTTTTGTTTTGGAAAAGGTTCTACGTTCTAAAATCGTATTTATGTAATAGCAAAGAGCAGTTATTTGCTAAATATTTACTGTTACTTTAATAAAAAGCTAAAAACAAAGTTCGAGCTAATGTATCAAATTAGATTTAAAAACAAGAAGTTTTGAAATGGCTTTCTAATAAACGGAAAAGTTTACTAACATGTACAAATTTATAAAAGTTAATAAAACTTGTGCATTTTGATGCCTTATTAAATTCATCCGCATTTTCCTTTTGTTCCAAAATTAAACACGTTGCTTTTTGACACAATGCTGCAAACTTTTCTTAATATAACCATCACTTGGCATAAACACCTTTCGTTTATTTTAAAGTAAGAAGAATAGCTGCGGGATACTCTCCAGCTCTTCTTTGTTTTCACAAACTGAAAGCTTGAAAGAAAGCACTTTAAGAATACGGATTTTAATTATTACTTGCTTAACGCTTAACTTACTTTTAAATTTACCCAAAGAACGATTTTTCTTTCGTATAACAAATCTTTGCTTAAGGCAGTTTTGCGATTTATTTTATTTCATTTGTTGTTCCTTGTGTTTATTGCCGTGGTTAATGGGGTTCAGCCGGGAATTATTATTTTTTTGTAGAACACTAAATCCCTTCTTCCGAAAAAAAGTTAATTATTGTTCCTCCATGTGAGATGTCCCTTAATCCCCAGATTTATTTAAGTCGGGTCCTCTGGTTTATAGATTTTCTTCTGAATTCTTACGGTTTTTGTCTTTTATTGGCAGCAACGTTAACTTATTAATTTCTGCATGAAAACTGTGTAAATTAAAATTTATTTTATTATTTTGACTTATGATTTTTCGTTGTTCTAATATTTACTGCTGAAACTAAAAGTCAAGGGGCTTCTGGAGACATCCGAAAACCCGTTGTAAGGAAATTTGATTTTCTCGTAATAATGGGTTGCGGTCGTGGCTCAATTGGTTCAGAGTACGTCTGACCACCGATACTGGCCCGGATTTGATTCCCAGGGCCACACATACAAGGTAATGACAAACCACCGAGGTATTTCTGCCTAGTAAGTCATCTCTGTAGTAGAAGTGCAAGCACTGACGTGGTTCGGTGCCTACATTAAGCTGTGTTACTTGACACGTACACTACAGTATGGAGCGAAGATCGGGAACACCCTGTGAAGGGCACGCCACTTCGAGAAGAACTAATAAAGACCACACAGTCAAAAATTCTTTTTCATTCGTTACAGTACAATATTTAGAAACCGTCAAATAAGAACAAAACTCTAATTCGTTCAATTTAGGGAGTCGAGTAACGACCGCTTTTGGTTAATCAGTTGGTCTGTTGGACCCTTCTTCTTTTTCTTTTATCTAGCCCATTTCTATCCGTAATTGTACGAAGGCCTCCTTCATTGGTTTCCATTTTCCCAGTTTTCAGCTGCGTTAATCCATTTTAGTCTTGCCGCCTATTTGATATTGTTGTACCATGTGTTAGGGGTTCGTCCTCTAGTTCGTCTGTAGTTCCATGGTCGCCATTGCAATATATTCCTTTTGTCCATCTGTATTCATCTATTCGAGCCAGATCCTGCCCACGTCCACTTCAGACTTGCTATACTTTCCACAACGTCCGTCACATTTTTGTTGCGGATCCATTCGTTGATCTTTCTTTCTGTCAGCTAGACAAATTCGCAGCATTTTTCGATCCATTTCACGTTGTGTTTTTATTAGTTTCTGTAAATGAATTTTCGTTAGCGACCAGGTTTCACTTCCGTAGACCATGATGGGTAGAATACATTGATCGAAGACTTTTGTTTTCAAATGTTGCTGCATCGTTTTGGAGTTTAGAATAAAGCTTAATTTTCCAAAGGCTACCCATGCTAAACGAGGTTTTCGTTTTGCTTGTTTTAGTTGGTTGTTCCTGTCTAGACGCACTGTCTGTTCTAAATAGATATATTCGTTGACATTTTCTATATTTACATTATTGATTTTTATATATCCTTCTTCTTCTTCTTCTATTGACATCATGGTCCTCGTCTTACTTAAGTTCATTTGTAAGCCGGTTTTTGCTGCTTTATCTTCTAGGTCTGTAAGTTTATTGTTTGCTATGAGTGCAATATCATCAGCATATCTTACATGGTTCAGATTCACATAGAGTTTATTTTCAGTTACAAATTCTGCTAATTTACTTCTCCGAGTCTATATATGGCTATGTATTCCTCATTGTCTTCTATACCATTGCTTTCTCCGAGTTTCGTATTGAAGTCTCCTATGATAAGCCCACAAGTTTCATTTCCTTCAATCAGTTGTTTTAGGGCTGTTCTAATCCGGTCGTAGAACTCCTCGATTACTTCTTCCTTATAATATATGCTCCTATGGGAGCATAAAATTTAATTCTTTCGATATTGTTTGTTTTATTAGGTTTCGTCGTTATATACAATATGCCACTCTGTCTGATGTAGCTGTAAAATTTTGGATTCGTTCTGCATGTTCTTTTCGTACTATAAAGCCCACTACATTGTAACTTTCGTTTTCTTGCTCTTTTCCGTTGTGTAATCGTTTCCGGATGTAAGCACTGTTCATCCTTCTCCTTTTCTTCTTTTTTTCCCTAAACCTATTATGTCCCATTTATTGTGAAAGCAGTTAACAAAATGCAAATAATCATGATGATCGCCAACCTAGAAGGTGCCTTTAAATGAAAACGGCACATTAAGAAGAAGTTCACTTTCTAATTCTTCTATTCTGTAACCTTCTGGTAGTGTTCTTGTATTTTTAGTTCCTATCCACAGCGTCGTGATTTTCTTATGATGGCTATTATTGTTTAGGCTCCCGGATTCTTATCACCCACGTTACTATTTTTTCGATGGTTGCCATCCTATCGTGTAAATCCATGAATTTTCCGGCTGCCGAATCACAAATATTATGAAGGGTGTATTGGACTTAGAATCCCACGCTGGCCTTGCGGGTTGGAGAGCATTCAGTAGTCTTTCTCATTCAGATTGTGGAATTTTTCCACGAAATATTTCTTCCGGTACCGTTCCTAAAGTGAAAATCTGTTCCCACTTTCACTTCTCGTATTAGACCCTAAAGAGACTCATTGTCTGGTGGCTCTAGTAAAGTTTGATTTTATATTAACCCTAAAATTAGGGGTTTCCACTTCCGCGGAATCCGTCGTAATGAAGTTCCTCTTCTCCGTTGTAGTCTTCATCCGTAACCCTGGATAAGGGTGCCATTAACCGGAGCCAAGTGAACCCAGTTTAAACTCGACCTATTTCTACTACTGGCGTAATTATAAATCTGATCCTGACAGAAGTGACCCATGGAAAGTGATTCCCAACCCCTCCAAAAATTCATGCGTCCGAGGTTTGTGGCATGATCATGAAGCAGACCTTTAATCCAAGTCTCTATCGAGAATCCCCGAAATGACGGTTTAGGATAAGCCAAACAAAAGTTCAAAAATTAAACTTCTTTTTCTTCGCTGTAAGTTTGGAACTATCTATTCCAGCACATCGTTTCATCTCTTTCTCTGTCTTCCCGGTGACCTTCTCCTCCTGGGCGATAAGTCTTGAACTTTCTTAACTATTCTGGTATAGTCCATCCTAGATATATGGCTTTTAAATTAAACCTAATTATTGAAAATCAAGATTTGATTTTTGAGCTGACATAAAAGAAGTAAACGTTTAAATTGTTTTTCTTTTATTTAGAACAGCAGTAAAATATTCTGATAAAATTTGGAATTTAAATCGTAATGCTCTAGTTTATTTTCTAAAATAAACAATATCGCCTTAATTTGGTAAACTTCTCTTGGATGTAACGGTTTTATCTTCGTTAATGGCATGTTGTATTATATTTGTTTTAAACTCACGTAAGCTTTCAGTTACATCCTCTGCCGTTAATTAGTTATTATTCAGTTGTATTAATTAACCGAGTAATTATCCTGATATACGATATAAGAGTAAGAAAATTCAGCAAGTTATTCAATGTTCCTAGAGTTCATTAGTCCTTGTTATGAATCTAAAATAAACATATCTGCAAATATTTTCAGTTTGTTCCCGAGTTCGCCTTGTTCGTTTGGTAAATCGCTTTTAGCGGTGTGTCATGTTTTGTGAAATATTGGAGTAACGGATCCGTTTAATAGAAAGGGATAAAGCAGTTGCATTTAGCGAACGATTCAGTGGACTTTAATTTCGTGATCAACGGAGTTGTGCAATAAATTTTGCAACGATAAAATTGATCAGGTACCTACTTCTAGGAATTATGTTATTTTCTGCTTTTACACTGTTTTATGTAGTTTGAGTGACCCGTAAAAATGATTTCAAAATTAGCGTTCGCTAGAGGCTTTTAATTTTATTTTTATAAAAGTTGATTTGAGATAGGTACAGATATTCATACCTATAGCGTTGGTACATTATGTATATTTGGAAGAGTAAATTTAGATGCAATTTTTATTGAACAAATATTTTTAAGGTGTTTTCATATTTCTACAATTATTATAATGAGTTTGAGGACACTCAAAGAATTTTAAATGTTTTTAATAATCCCCGGAGCTACGAAGTTTTTTCGCTAATATTACGTGTTTTTAAAGATTTTTATTATGTAAATCATAAAAAGACTTATGCTTTCGTAAAAATTTACATACTTCTTTGCTTCAATTCGTGTTAGTGTAAATGCAAAGCAAATTCTTTCACTTGAGATCAGCACACGAAACCCAGACAAGTTTACTTACACAACTGAATTCGTATTGTGAAACATTTGGAGAAACGTCGGGTTGGTATTTGATTTCAATAATGGAGTCTGTTTGACTACAATTATGATAATTCTGCTTTCCAGAAGGTAGATATTAATAAAACATAAGTTGAAACTGTAGGTATAAATAATTTATGGCGCCCTGTAAATTTGCCAATTAGATCGATGTCGATACTGTTGACTAATAATCGGGAGTTAATGAGGTGAATTATTTGGTTTGAGCTCATCAGATCGAGCCCTTGTCGCACAGCAGGGGACTATTTAACCATAGTGCTGTTATCATTTATAATTCAAGTTCGATTACGACAGTCGCAGCCATCTCTTGCATGTGTCCCTGTCCCTAACGGAAATCCTGTGTAGGACAAGTGTCTAAGCTATATTAGACGACTTAATTGAGTTCCGGCATGCATTGGTCTCCTAAGCCTCCCTTTGGGGGATAATTCACTATCGCTGTAATGAAGAAACCACTTACCCTAATAAAGGGAGCGTTTTGTTTGTTTGAAACCGTGTCCAGCTACTGAATTCGAAGTTATTTGACATGTGTGTAGGTAGATGCATGCGCCAAAACTTTTTTCCGTCCCTCTACATCACAATTAAAAATTCATCATCGTTCCTGAAATAGATCTTTGCGTGTGTAAGCAAAACGGGGGTGTGTGCCGTGTGTTGCAGAGAAGAACAGCCAATTTGTATTTTTTGCTGCGGTTTTGCGTCCCAACACGCTTTTAACCCCTGAGAAGGGTAAAAATGTGTCAAATTGCGATGGAAACAACTTTGTCAGGAAGAGAACAGCATTTGACGTAAAAATGTATGGAATCTAAAAAAAGGCGTCGGCTCTCTGAAAAAAAAGCTTAGAAATACAAAAGTGAAAGTAACGCTGCGCTGTAGGAACTTTTACGTGCCACATCACACGTAGTTCGGCTGGTATTTACACTTTTATTTATTCCAACATGAAAAGTATTTTATGTTATATTTGTTAAACAAAATCTTCCACGTTTGCTGTAAACAGCTGTGGTGTTCGCCCAAACTTTTACATTCCGTTTCATTCCTAATTAAATAGCCAGCTTTAACGTTTACAAAAGAAAAACCCAAAAGGGAATTAAGCCGAAACGGAATTTTAATTTAAAATAACACTTATGTAAAATAAAAAAGCTTAGGATTACTACAGAAAATGAAAATAATGTCACACCATTAAAGAAATCGGTCATAACTGACAGTATTTCAGGAATATTCTCATTATTTCATTAACTGTCAGGGTATGTAGTTATGATTTATACTTTTGTTACGAAGATTTTGGATAACTCAGGCATAATTCAAATTTCAATATTAATTTAATATAGATCGTGCCACTGATGAATATTACTAAACGTTATTACGAAAGTTTGTTATTACGGAAGTTCTGCGTAGGTCTAAATATGTGCTGCGTTTATTACATTAGAAAATAATCAATAGAGAGGATGCTGGGAAAATATGCTAGCAATTTAACGGTTATTTTCCGTTTATTACATTTTTAAATAAATGGAAGCTCGAATATTTGTACGTGTTTTATTACATTCTTTTTACTTTAGGAACGATTTATGTTCTGGAACTCTTTCCTTTTTAAGTTCCTAATTTTAGACATCCGTCAGTATTTCTGTTTTCAAAACAATTACTAAAGTCTTGAAGCAAGCATTTCCAAATTATATCCTGTTTCGGTGTTAAATCTACGTCGCTGGTTTTAAATCCTTTAGGAGGTTATAACCGTAAAATTAATAATTACATTTGCTTAGTTAAACTAAATTAACCTGTTACACAATTTATTTCTAATTAAATAATCAGATGACTCTGGTTATAGCAAATTCTGTCATGTTGAAGTTTTTAATTACATAATACGTTAAATTCGATGCGTATTTAAAAGGGTTCCAAGTATGAATTTTATTTGCGGTTTACATTTACGCCATTAATTCTTCCCAAAGTTAGGTAACTGTAAAATTATAAGGGAAAATTTAAATACATTGTCACAGCTACGGTCATGTAAAACCTCCTGTTGCTTGTTTTATTAAAAATCCTAAACATTTTGTCTGGTGGTTTTTAGAATCGGCGAAGTTTAAACATGTTTTCTAATTAAAAAAGACTTATTTTTAGAAATAAATAAGGCAAAAATTTAAATCTAAATCTTCATTATTTTAAATTATCTCTTATTATTGTTATTACGAGGTGCATTCAAGTGCTATGGTGCTAATTTATTTTCTTATAAACTACTTACAACACATATATCAAACTTTAGTCACTTCTCAACATAGTCTATAGTCTCCCCCTAGACGCACACATTTTTCGCAACGGACGCCATGATTGCATGGCCGCTACAGAGGCTTCTTTAGGAGTCGGTTTAGCCCACTGGAAAATTGCCGATGCGAGAGCAGAAAATGTGGAGCCCCGGAAGAACAAAAAATCACTTGGTGCAAGGTCAGGAGAGTAAGGAGCATAAGGAACCCCTTCAATGTTTTTGTCACGAAGAAAATTCTGAAGATTTGCTGCCCGATGAGCTAGAGCGTTGACTTGATGAAAAAGCACATGTGGAGCTACCCCTCTCTGGCCGTTTTTCTTGCTCCACTAGGGTAATCATGTTCTGAGACCGGCTGATGCGTGCACGAGGCTACTTCGGTTCATTTTCACATGACGTTCTGCCCTCTGTGAATTTCCGCACCCATGCGAGCACGTTTTTCACGTCTATAACACCATCACCACATGTTTCAGTCAATTGCCGATGAATGTCAACTGGTTAGAACCCACTCAAGTTAAGAAAACGAATGATAACATGCTAATCCTTGGACTTAAAATTTTCCATTTTAAGTGTCAAAAACTTGTCACACTGCAACTGCTGTAACTACATTTGTGTGCATCGTATGGTTCTGCTACACGTTCAACAATGAACAAACCTGCATGTTTGGGCCTGCTCCCCGTCCCCAGAAAATAATTGGAGACCTTAGTACTTGAATACACCTCGTATTATTCTTGTTGTTCTCCTCTATCTTAAGCGTTTGTTTCTGATAGCACCGGGGTTGACTTAAACCAAGGCACTATAGATTTTGTTTGAGATGTTATAGTGGAAATTATAAACTTAGCACTTTCTTCACGATGTTCACAGTGCCAAGTATTGAGGCTTCTTGCATCATATGTAGATGTAATGCTGTTAGAGACACGTCATTTAAAATATTTTGTAAGTCTTTATTTATTAAACCATTTGTGGAGATTACTACCGTGTAGTTCCTTCTGCTTCCATGATTCAATCCTCTCTTCTTGGGTTATTGCATCAGCATTCAATCCTTGTTCGTGCAGATGAAGGGGCACTATCTTAACTTCTGCCTTTTAAGTAAGAAAGTATTGCCGAAGCTTTTTTACACTGACTTTGGCACATGATTTCAAGTGAAAGAAGACCGCGGCCACCTGTGCTACGGGTAAGATATATTAGCCTGTGTGTCGAACTCCGTGGGTGATGAAGGACGACCCTTATCCCTATTTTAGTGTCAAAAGTCTGCAGCGAGGTTTGACCAGTTCAAAATCCCAAATGCATATGTGTCAATGGGTATAGACAGAGTATTAACGGCAGATATTTTATTCGTTCCAGATAGGTGGCTTTTGCAAATTCATTGTACCGTACTGATAACACGTTTCTGAATTTGTTGCCTCCTAAGCCTTTTTTGACATTTAAAAGTTGAATCAGACCTAGATATTTGTAGCTTCCTTCTGGTTTAATGTACTACCACCTGTAAGAGCTATATTTTGATTGGCTTCTTCGACAGTGCCCCTTTTGACATGGATTACCACGCATTTGTTTAATCCGAACTCGATTTGGATGTTATCGCTAATCATTTTTAAATCATCCATGTGCAGCTGATGTGAAATCTTGCCTTAAGGTTGGCGCTCTACGGTGTATCCATATGGAGAATTTTTCAGTACATAACTTAAAGGATTGAGAGCAACACAGAACAAGAGGGGCCTAAGACTGTCCCCTTTGAAGATTCCGCGCTATATTCTAATTGTTATTACTATTATTATGGTTATTATTGTTATTATTATGATAATACGACCAGGAAAAATAGAAAGCATAATAATGGAAAATTTCGCCAGCACGAGGATGCTAGCAGTAGACATAAAAATGAAAGCAACAGCAATTTGGAAAGGAAAAAGATACCTTTTGTGAGAATTATAACAGAATATCAGCAGAGATAATAAAGTGCATAGGAGAGACAGGCAAGGAAAAGATACTAGGACTAATGTACTATGTTAACAGCAAAAAGAGCACCAAAAGACTGACAGACGGGCATAATAGTACCGCTGTGTAGAAAAGGCGACAGTAGGGAGTGTAACAATTACCTACAAAGGAATTACACTACTAAGAATAATAAAGGTATAGGCAAGAATATGGGAAACAGGCTTAAGAGAAAAATACAAAAGACAATATCTTTATACTAAGACAAATCAGCGAAACAGCAATAAATAAAGGAAGTGAGGTACACCCACGCTCTATAGAAAACAGAGGTATTGGAACAATAGAGACAACTAAAATGTTATACAAGACAACAAATTTAGTCAGAACAAGAAATGAGGTGTCGAGAAAATTTGAAACGAATGGATTACGATAGGGCGGTGTGCTGAGTTCGCTACTCTTTGCGCTAATTAAAGAAGGTAAAACGGAAATGGTCGATATGTCATAATTTCCCTACGCAGATGGTATGGTGGTGATAGCGGGATCAGAAAAAGACCCACAACATAACCTGAATTTATACAACCAGGAAATGCAAAAAGTAGGCATGAAAATTAACAAAGGAAAAATAAAGGCCATGATAATAGCAGCAGGAGCAAGAAGACACAATATTGTAATAGAAGCAAAAAGAGCAAGTGAACAAATTTAAATATCTGGGAACATAAATATCAACAGCAACGGGATATAAGATATACGATGCAAATAAACGCAAGAACAGCCGCTGTGGGAAGACCTTTTAACGCAATAAAAAACACCTTTTTGGGAAAAAAGGAAATACCAAAAGAAATCGAAGTAGAAGTAGTTAAAAAAGGAATGTTCCCAGCTATTATTTACGAAAGCGAATCGTGGACAATCACAGAAGAGCAGAGATGAGGTTCTGGAGAAAAAGATAAGAAAAGACAAAACAGGATCAGGAACACAACATGCAGAGAACAAATAAACGTAAAGGCAGTAGAAGTCGCGATACAAGAAAGACAACTAGCATAGATAGGTCATGTACATAGAATGGGAGATGACAGAATGGCGAAGCAAACTTTCAAAGCAAGACCAGAAGAAACGAACAGGGTGGGAAGACCAAGGAACACGTGGGCAAAGGTAGCAGCGGAACAGAGAATGGAATATAGCGAGACAGAAAGCGCAAGACCGAAAAAAGTGGAAAAAGTTATATCAAAAAAGGGTAAGAGGGATGACAACCAACGGACGTCATGTCCCGCACCTAACGGTATAAAGGCTCAGAACTAAGTATGTTTAGCATTTTTATTATTATATTAAAATTATTTCCTGAAAGTTCATTGTGGCGAGTACGACATATTACAGTTTTTTTTTGGTATTTCGCCACCAGTTTATGAATGTAAAAGGTTAACAATTAAAACTTTCTAATACACCATACCTGTAACATTTCGGAGACAAATCTACCCATATTAAATTAAGCAGAAAAGATTTTAAGTCTTACGTATTAAAATCAGAATTTAAAGCCCAATTTTCATCAAAACTTATTTGCAAGAAGCTTTAGCATTTATTTCATATGGCCGGATCGTGCATTTCACGCGTTAAGACCACATACGCTAACGCATCAGCCTCAATACCGAAAGGTATAAGAGGTAAACGATTACATACATACATATTTTTCTCTATGAAAGTTTCCAATTTAAACTCCTATCTATTCTTGATGTCGCAGTTATTCTGAATGGAAGGCAATTTTCCATCAGTCGCGTATTAAGTAGGCGTATTATATGTATTCACGGAATTATCGGAGCGAGCTTGAACGAGCTTTAATCATTTTGTATGCATGTTATTCAAAGCTTGAATATCATAAAAAGTAATGAATCTGTTGCTGCATTCGACTGCATTTTATGGTTGTTAGAAATATCACTACAGTTACTGCGTGTGCTTTACGACGTTTCCACTTGGGATTTAAGATGTAAGTTTACATCATTTTCTACTTTGTATATGTGCTCCAGAATACTCCTAGGTGACATTCAGGTTCGTTCATAACAAGATACCTCGTTCCTATTATTCGCAAAATGGAAATAGAATATTTTCGCGTACAAACATCAAATCACTCAGATGCCACTTGGGATTTTAATTTAAAATTTTGTTCATTTTACTATTCTGTGTGTCTACCTACTTCTATTAATTTCTTGCTGACGTTTATTGTTAAACCCAGTAAGGTGCCGTTTGGAATGTTATGGAATTAAATTGCAGCTTTCTTCAATTTATTTTCTTTTAAATATATTTTCTAGTCAAAAAGGCTTCGTAGCTCAAAAATAATTTTGCAGTGAGGGATTATTTTTCTGTAATCCACTGGCACAAATGATACTACTAATATGAAATTTTGTCACAATCTAAAATACAACAAAACACTTGAATTTGCTATTTTCACATAATAATAATGTTGTTGTATAAATTCCTTTCTTCTTTTGCGTTGTTGAAATTTATTCGTTTCAATTTGTGGGCGCTCCCTAAAACTTTTTGTACATATTAGTACATATACATAGATCGCAAGTAGGGTTCATAGTTAGTATTGTTAGTAAGTAAGCATAAATATATGAGGAACCAACGTAAACTATACTAGGAACGGGAAGACATCCGGAAGTCATAAGCAATGGAAGGGAACGCTGTGGAATTCAAGTAGAGAAAATAGCGGATGACGGAACCGCCTACTTACAGCCATGTGAGGATCCATTAACAGAAGGTAGAAGAAACAAAGAAGAACACAAGAAAGAAACCCTAGACTTAAGAAGGAAAATTGTAAATTTGTGAGAGAAAACCAAGAAGAAAGGCAAAATATCAAAGACTCGGCTCCCAAATAGGATCATCTAGATCACTGGAACAGGATATAGAGCGATTAGGTACCTATACCACAACAAACCTAGGAAGAAACAAACTTATGATGAAGCAGGAAATAAACCGCAGATATGACCCAAGAAAAGAATCATACAACGAGAAAATAGAACTAGAGGAAGACGATGTAAATATTAAAGAATAAAGTAGAATAACGGCAAAGGAACATATACCATAGCAACAATGACAATAAAAAATAAGGAAACAAGGAATATGTATACCTGTGATTTTTAATAGTGATAATAATAATGATTAGACAAAGCTGGCGTAAAGTAACATGTAATAGGGCAGGCGTATCTACGCTAAGGCGTTTCATATCATAGACCTAGGAAATTAGCTGTAATACCAGAAATAATGTTAGTACAAGATGATAAAACATGTTCAACCATCTCGGTCATATATTCAACTCTCATTGAATATGTGATCTACTAACTACCTTGCACTGTAGAAGCTGTCTCTAGCGGCTGGTGTTACAGGCATGTTAACGTTAAACAGTGCCCCCAATCCCCACCTATCATAACAAATCCCTTCACACCTTATTGGCATGGGGTGGGTTTGGCGTAATCCAGGATTGATCCACGGGGATTTGCTTCATGTCAATTGATGATGATGATGATAGGGGGTATGTTTCGCTTGTTTTATCAGCTAGTGAGGCTAATATTCAAAATTAAGTGTTTTTTATAGTTCTATTTTATATTGTTTTTTACTAGAAGCATTTAATTGCAATCTATAACTCTTCACGTTGTTAATGAAATCTCGAGATAAAATAGTGTTGAACTTTCCTGCTTCAAATCATCTTTGAAATATTTTTCTGGTAAATCTGTTGTACTAAGCTTGACGTTCATGAGTCATGACTGCCAGTATACTTACTTGCATGTTACCTAAAGGTTTAGCTCTACTAAATGTCAGAGTTAAGCATCAGGTGGCTTGTAGTGGCAGTAATAATTTATTTTTGCAAAGGAAGAGAGTAGAGATTTACCAAATCTCAAAGTTTTGCGTCGTAAAATAGATCAATATAAGTTGGGCGAAGTCTAAGGGGTGAAAGTCAAAGTGAGAGCGTTAACCTTATGTATTCGGGACGACACTTCACGTGTTAAAGTAACTTATAGAAGAGATAACAATAAAAATATATCTTATCGCGGATCTTTCCAACTGAATTGTTAGAAGTGTGGGGTGTGACAGGTAAAGGGGGGGACGAGCGTAAAAAAGTGTTATCTCCGTGTTCGAGGGAATAGAAATAAGAAGCCGGACCCCAGTCTTCGGGGAACAACAACTTCGAGGGAGCACGGGAACCAATTACTAGCAGCAAGGCCGTGTCTCCGTCGACAAACAGCCGCATAAATACATGTCGACCCTGATGGTGTAAGCTTTGTTATCGCGAGAATCGGAAACAACTCGAAAATTATTGCGGTGCAGTCCAGTCTACACTGCTCCAGAAAACGACAGCAGCTTCAAACTCGCGGCAAACGAACGCTATAAATTCCGGTTGTGTGCGACCGGTGCAAATCTGGAACGAATACATATTTCATTCCCATTTCCATAACGAATCAGACCCGACATGCATACGTATTGTGCGATGTAAAGGGAATTATCCGCAATTTGGAAGGGACGGAGAAAGAATCGCGAATTGAAACAGATTTTAACCGATTTTTAATGACGTTATTACCGGTTCGGTCGATTTTAAAACGGGACTGCAAATCTCGTTAAACTAGCGGCAACGTAGGGTTTATATTAATCTCTCTAAACCCTAAATATTCCTCTTCCATAATCTAGGGCAATTTAGAATTTTCTTTTAAGCTGAGCTAAGTTAAAGTGGATGTTGTAATGTCGTTAGTTTGGTTAAAACGATCCCGGGCAACAGGAGGTTTTCGCTCGCGCGTCCGGGATCGAAGCGACCTACGCAATGCTTCCTCGTGGTTGCTGTTTACTTCCGTTCACGCATCACAACGTCGCCTGATGTGATAAGGACCTAACGCAATTGAACAATGCGACGGTGACACGACGGAAACGACGAAGGAGGCGAGGGACACCACCTTGCGAAATTGTGAAATTGCAGGGACCGATGGTGCTGATGAGAGAACGGCTGGCGCCTAAGGAATGCTTGACATGATTACCGCTCGCCGGATCTTCCGCTCGAGGTGCTAGAGGGGCGGCAGCACCGCGAGGTCAGGCATTCCGCCTCCACGCGTTTGCAAATAACTTATTAACAGTGTCATTAATCCGGCTAATGAGTTTTCGTAATTAGATATGAGGGCTAAATCGGGGCCGCGGGCACGCGGCGCGCTTATCAATCGCGAAAATCGGAAAAATATGACAGGGAATACGGGTATCTATATTGCCTGTAACCCTTGTAATAGCAGGGAGGGTCAACCATTTGGGTCGTAACATCAGGTCATATCAAGCAAACGCGACACCGGGAGGATGCAATAAATGGAAAATAAAAGACTCTCGCGATGTTATTGGTCATAAGGAAGATAGAAAGAAAGACATAAAAAGTGGACATAAATTTTGAGTTTTCAAATCCTCTCGCCACCTACACACTATAATAAAATAATTAATTGCAAAGTAACCTTTGATCGTTTTAGGGACGAAACGCGCGTGGTTCGTCGTTTCAACGAGATAATCTAAACTTTTGGGGAAAGGTGGGTCGAATTGGAAATCGATACCGAAAGGCCTTTGGCGAATAATTGTATTAATCTCTGAAATGAGATATTGCTTAATAGTAATTAATATACAGACCTAAAAGTGAAACTTACGTACCTCTAACACTTGGTTTCTAAACTTCAAGTTTACATTGTTAAACTCGAATCCCGATTTTCGGGATTATATGGCGTCTAAGTTTTCCTATTTGAAAGAACTTGGTTTAAAGATGATGTACATCCCAAACCGAAGAGAAAACTTTTATTTCACTAATGTCATTTTACTTATAAAGGTTATACAATCGTTTATTTTAACTAAATAGTTTAGAAAATTTATACCTTCATAGATAGGATTCTTCTTGTTTAAAACAAAGTTGTTTCGTATTTATCTTAAATAGCAATGCAAATTGTTCCAGCTCTGCTTTGTCTGAATACTTTGAATCATATATTATGAAAATAAATATTTGAAGCGACGCCGACGGCAAAGATAAGTTAAATGGAATAGTTCAGAAGGGGGGGTATTTCATTGTGGGTTTAAGTTAAAGTTTGCTTTAAGCCTATTTGAACTACGACATGGAACCAATATTTCAGTGTGAGTTTAAGCTAAAACCTAGCTTAAGATGACTTAAATCAGGGCTTAACTGCAACGATTAAATTAAGCTTCCGCTCTTAGATATTCACTTAAGTCGTACTTAACCTTCAGCTTAAACTTATATTTAAATACTGATTTTAAGTAATATCATTCTAATAATTTTAATAATTTATGTCAAGTAAGGTAGAGCAGAGCCTGTTTTTTAAGAGCGGTTCTTTCTTATTAAAGAATTGGGTATTTTTGCAGTGTTTGGTAGTTTCATAAAATAAATGAGTAGGTATTGTTTTAGTATACCAATAAAAGTTTAAGTAGATCATAGTAACCTAAGTCCTCTTAAACTAGAGATTTTTATTGACGCGCTCGCTAGACGTAAGCATCAGTTTAAGCTTCTGCTTAGAGTTGTAGAATTTATCTATGGTTGTAGTGAAGTACTGACCCTAAAATCTTGATTCAGCTGTAAACCCGAAGTAATTTCAAACACTTCTATATTTAATCTTTTTTCCTTTGCATCTCGAAGACATTGTTTAAAAAGTTTTCAACGTTGTAATTATATCAAAAAAAACTGTTTTAATGAGTTTATTTGTTTAATACTCGACTCATATAATTGTAAATACGGATTTATAAATAGCTTTTAGGCGCTGTTATATAAACCACTACGGTTTATTAAGCTACCCTCCAAGTGTAACAAGTTTAGCAAAGCACAACATTGATCTGAACTTGATTTCCAAACATGTAGTACGCAAATGTTGTTACCAAACTCAAACATTGTACTAATTAAACAATTCGGTCTACACTCGAATATTAAATCAGTTGCGAAACTTAAAAGTTCTCCAGTTATGGCTAAAAATAAAATAAGCTGAAATTGGTTTCTGGCTGAAAAATATAAAACTAAAACTAATCTTTTTTATTAATCATATTTAACCGTGAAAATCTAAGTTTCTTGGAGCTTCGAAGCTTAAAACAGTTTTAGCACATTTTAATTTCGATATGGGTTTGGATATTTAAATTTTAAAAATTCAACTTTAATGGCACTGCAACGCAGTGTTTTTCAACCGAGTTAATACTTACCCGGATAAAATAAGTACCTTTGACAACTTGATATGGTACAAAAAATATTGCCCAGTGTTGAACAAAAATACTAAGGGTGAAACATCGATCTGTAAGTAAAATTTATGGTGCGACGACAGCACATAATTTTCATTTTATTTATTTGCTCGCATTCAGGAAAACAACAGGTAGCATTGTGTTTTTTATACGTATATAATATTTGTTTTTTCATTTGAATCTAATAGGTTGATTACATCACATACATTTATTAAAGGAATAAATTGAATGGGAGATAACCCTAGATTTTACTTAGGCTACCTATAAATGAAGTGCTGAACTGAAAATAAATTGTAGGAAACTAGGATTCCCGTAAAATAGTCTGTTTTGTTGTATCCAGACAAACTTGTATTGTACGTATATAACGCCTGGCTTGTTAGTGAGTTAACGAGTACTACGTTGTCTAGTAATTCCAATTTCTTATGTTTGGAGCGGAACAGTTAGAGCTTTGGGCAAATAAAACAAAATTTTAGCTATAACAACAGTACAGAACTGGTCGGTTGTTTGCAGGTCTATTTAACACGTAATTTCCAACACAAACGCTGGTTTATACGATTTGTTTAGATGTGTATTTAGGTTTAGTTTTGAAAACCACTTTTCTTAATTTTAGATTCCGAAACTCAAATTTAGTATTCACCCATTTTCGCCTATCTGAATGTTAAACAAAATTTAAATTAATAGTTACCCTGAATTTAATTTTTTAACTTCCAACGAATACAGCTTGCATATAGAGTGGGGTTGTTTGTTAAGAAACAAGAATCTCTTCTTTATTTCTGAATTATGAATGCAGGAAAATATGCGGCTGCTATACAATATTGTAATTACTGTTTACTTTCATTATTTTCATGTTACGGATGATTCAATTAAGGTCAACATTTTCATTTGTCAATATTTAGAGAAAATGAAAACATAAACAAACAAGAATAAATTACATATTTTACTTAAACAATTTATTTAGGCCTTCCTGGTTTGGTGTTTGTGATGTTACAAATTTGATGAAATTCAAGGCAGGGCTCTGATTTCAAAAGTAAATTAAAATTTAAGATAACAATATTTTAACATACCAAAATGTTAAAATTTTATTAGGGTTGAATTTTTAAAACAGTTTATCAATAAATCTTAGTTAACTACATAAGGCTTGCAGCTTTCATGTGAGTTTACTTAGTTTAGTACGATGTAAGCTTCGTATGCTTTCTGCAACTTTATGAAGTGTTCTTATACTAACGCTTTAGCTGCAGACAGTAGTTAAAATCTAAGTTGTTAATCCTGCTTATGCAGTGCTTTTACTTGAAAATGAAGTTTTTGCATATAAAAACCCAATGTTTAGAAACATAACATTTTTTTCATCTGTATACTTGTTGGAATTTTAATTAATTACCATAATAACATTTGGTAATTTCTACTAAAATTATTTGGATACAAAATTAAAATCTTGAAATTTAAATTGTTAATCACACTTCATAAACTTTAACAAGTAGAGTTAAGTAAGTAATCAATGTTTTTCTGTGGAAAATCGAAAATTTTTGGTGGCAAATTAAGATTTCTGGGTGAACAGATAAGATCAAGATTTTATATGAAAAATCCAATTGCAAGTGAAAAATTAAAACTGTTTGGTGGCAAATCCAAGGTTTTAGGTTTAGTCAAGGTTTTTATTATGGAAAATAAATAATTTTAGCTTGTGAAAAAGAATATGTTTAGGTTTAAAATGCGAATTTTAAGTGGATTTCTAAGTTTTCTAAGTGAAAACACATGAACTCATAATTCAAAAATTAAAGACTTTTAGGTGGAAAATCGAAGCTTTTATATGAAAGATTGGTGAATAATCGACATTTTTGGATGAGAAGACATGTTTTTTAGATTCAGAGTTAAGGTTTTTAAATGTAAAATCAAAAACATTAGGTGGATTTTCGAGGTTTTTATGTGAGACCCAAGTCTTGATGTAAAAATAAAAGAGGTTTTTGTGGTGAAACATCAATAGTTTAGTGGAAAATCAAGGTTTTCGCAGTGAAAAATTAAGACGTTGATGAACAATCACAGTCGTGTTGTGAAAACAGAGTGTAAAGTACAAAATCAAGGTGTTTATAGTAAAAAATCAATAGTTTTAGAATGAAAATTAAAGTTTCGAGGCACAAATTCAGATTAATTGGTGAAAAAAACAAAATCTGTCAGATTAGAATTAAGATTTGTAAAAAGAAAATCAAGAACCGTAGGTGGAAAATCATTCATTTTAGGTGAAAATCAAGATCTTTGGGTAGAAATACAAGAATTTTAGGTGGAAAGTTAACACTTTTCAGGTGAGAAATTAAGATTTCTTTGTCAATAAATAAGTATTTTAGGCCCAGAATTAAGATTTTTAAGCAAAACGACAAGAACTTTTTTAGGTGGAATGTCGCTGTTTTTCAATAATCAATAATTTTAAGTGTAAAATCAAACTCTTTTGGTGAAAAATTAAACTTCTTGGTGAAAAAGTAAGCTTTTTAGATTTAAAAATAAGTAGAACATCTAAAGATTCATACTTGTTTTTAGATGAAAACTCAAGGTGTCTAAGTTACGAATTGAAATTTTCTGGTGAAAATTCGTGATCTTTAGGTGAAAATACAACAATTTTAGTTGGGGAATTAAAACTTTTCTTGGTGAATAAATAAGTATCTTGGGTTCAGAATTAAGATTTTTAAACAAAATGTCCAGAATCCTTTGAGGTGGACAGTCATTGTTTTTGGGTAAAAAGGTAATAATTTTAGCTGTAAAATCAAATTCTTTTGATGAAAAATGAAAATTTCTTGGTAAGAAACTAAGCTTTTTTATTTAAAATAGTAGAGGATCAAGAATTTTAGGTGATAAATACTTATTTTTAGATAAAAACTCTTGGTGAAAAATACGTTTTTTTTTTTTTTGGATTAAAATCAGGATTTTGAAGTGAAAAATAAAGAATTTTAAATAGAAAAACAAGAGTTTTAGGTTGAAAATCAAAGTTTCTCTGGTGAAAAACTGAGATTTCCTGATCGAAAGGCAAGAATTTTAAATGTTTGTGAAAAGTCGGATTTCTGAGGTTTGAAAAACAAAAAAGTGGAGTTTCGAAATTTCAGCCCCAATTATGGACTTCAGAAATCAGGCTTGGCAATTTACATTTTCCAGTTTATGACTGGAAGTTTTTGCAAATTAAAATTTCAAAAACCTTTTGATTGTTGTTAAAATTTCATTTAAAACCCTAAATTTACAAAAAACGGCTAAATTTGTAGTTTTCAGTTTATTTTGATTATCCTAGATTTTTATGAAGTAGGTACAACTTACGTATTTTCCAGGCATTATCGAATTTTCCAAAAAATGCAAGCACAATTCGTTCGTATAATTCACTTGTAGTCGAATATAAATTTATTTAATTAGTTTAGTCAGGCGAGTAAGAAATGGCATGTTGATAATGTGATAACCATCGAGATGTAGGTGTTATTTATCTAAAACTTTAAATGATGAATTATTTCTGTGCGACTTTTATACCTGTAAGAAAAACGATTTTTCACGTTGGTAAATCATGTCCTTGTTAGTTTTGTCACGAGTAGTAAACTAACTTATCAAATTTTATTACTTATTTTACTGCGTCCCTTCTTTGGTTAGAAAAATAAACCGGTTGCATGAATTCTATAAGGTGTAAGAGTAGATATATTTGACTTTAAGTGGGTTCTAAAAATTGATATCCTGAAAACTGAATGTGGCATTAATGTCCTAACGGTTTATAAAAATGTTTATGTATCATACGTGAGCCGATTTACATCCTGGCGGAAAGAGCGTGTGTGTATATTGGAAGCCAATAAATTGTGATTTGAGACATATTGACATTTAAAATATAGAGATTTCGAAAACAAGGTTTACAAGGAAGAGAATAACCGTCTTTAAATATAAAACAGGACAAAAGGAAAAAGATAAATCATGTGCAAGATGTATCATTTACATTCTTGTCTCAGCATGCCAGATGCAAAAAATACGGTATCAAATTCTTCCGAATGGTTTTGCAGTTACAGCACGGAGTTGAAAATAAATAGCTCCGGAGAAACTCTTCGGCGTTTCTTTTTTTTTGTCACAGGCGATAAGGAAGAAATAAAATTGTTTAGAAAATTCTTTTAGCCGGCGTAATCTTCAAAGTTTCGCGCGATAATAAAAGGAGTGCAAACAATTCATCGGCACGTCGTCCTGATAAACTTCGCTTAATTCATTTTACTTCCTAAAATTTTAAGCTAGGTACGGGAGACTTTACGAACTTTATGATAAGCTTAGGGGTGGTAAGCTGAACATTCGTCAGCGGGGGTCCACCGGAACATAAATAAAAACTGCGAAGAAGCGGTTCGTCAAACGGACGGTCATATAAAGCAACGCTGATCCTAGATTAGGTAACGTCACAATATGTCTGCCGAGCATGTTAGGAGCTTGTTTGTGCTCTAGACTGGAGTAACGAACAATATACAGCGGTATTTGTTGACTCCGGGCGACGTATCCCCGGAGCGGTGGAAAAGCGCCGCATTGCGGAGACGCTCCGAACTACCACAATAGGGCGCAGTCCGAACCACACCACTACACCCCGTGAACACAATGTTACACTTAGTTCAACTTTAAAGGTTACCACTTATAGTTTCGCAATTAAATCCGTGTTCTCCGGTTCCGGACACGAAATTTATGTAGTTACCACTAGTTGATAATTACGGCAGATTAAGGCTTTGATGGCATACCGTCATATACTCTTATTTTGCGGCAGAAAATAATTCCGGCAATTTGCTTTTAGTGTCCCTTTAGGCTAGTTTAATCATTGTATACTCCAAGTTTATTTGACCAAACATAAATGGACGCTCCCCGCCATAAAAGTATATCGGGTGATAGAAAAAAGACCACTAAAGTGGAAAACGACCGCTTTATTTCCCGAAACAGAAAAAGGTCGACATTTGACCGGTGCTTTATTTCATGGTGAATCTTCAACAACAAAGCGGCGGCTTTAAAAAATTATTCCGCGGGTGAACGTACCGTAATTTTCTTATAAAATTCTTCGGAATCTTTTACATTCCATAGAGATTCTTAATATTACGGTGAGGGCGCTATTTAGTTACCCTTTCATAGAGATAATTCACTAAGAAGATACGAATGTAGTAATTTGCGAAACTGTTTGCATGAAGAACCCAAGAGAATTTAATTTACCTCCTTTTCAGCATAACCCATTTAATAATTTTTTAGAGATACTAACGCCGAAGCATTAGACAGTTAAATAAGCCTAAATTAATTGAGGATGATGTAAATATTACAACAGATATGTTTAAATTACCCAAAAATTAAAGCACGAAATTACTTTTAATTAAATTTCCCCTTCGCGCTTTTTTATTTCCAGCGTTAAGGTAAAGAGTGGACTTAAAATGAATAAATATGTGAATCAGTAGTGCTTTAGAGCAGTCTTAAATGTGAATTGGTTACCCAAAATAAACCATCATAAAATGTTTATTACACCTTCGGGAGGTGTCTGTTTTATATGTTATACAATTATGTGAGGAACAGGAACTTTCTACCACCTCGTACTTCCTCTCTACACGCTAACCTAAAGTAAAGTAAAATTAGGTAAAATTTTAGTGTCTCATTAAATGAATCTTTATGTGGTCCGTGTGATTAACACCAACATTAAAATTTACTTTATGGAAACTAAAATTTATGTAACCGTAAGTTCTGTATTTAGATGTTACGTACAAATGTGTAGATTCCCTTGTATATTCAAAGACGCTTTGCTTGCTTGAAAAATTGACGAAAATTAACCATTTATCTGCAGAACAAACTGCATCTTCTGACCTTGAGAGATTTTTTCGTAATATGTTGATTCCATTTACCTTCGAACCTATGAAAACAAATTGTTTAATCGGGAAAAGTAGAAATCCATCATAAACCCCCATACGCCTGTCTACGGGGAGTGTGAGTCTCCTACTCACCAAATCCGCTTCTCATTTCTGGTGAAACCAGTTGAATTACTTTCCAGCATTACTTCGCTGCGTCTCCTTCATCGCAGGCTTCGCTCTTCTTCCTTTTTCTTTTTTGTAATAGATGTAAGCGCTGCCTTGACAATGTTCAATTACACCTTTATCCCAATAATGTTGTCTACAGTCACTTCTTGATCAACTTCTCTGCACATACTCACACTCTCATTTGCCCAGTTTTCTCCTTCTGGTCATATACGATAGTTCTATATTTTGGACATCGCATCGACTCACTTTTGTGCCCTTCTTTATCTCAAAGGTAACACTTGACTTGCTTTAGGTACTCCGTTTTCTTATAATCGGTCTCACCACTGCCATACCATCCAATTTTGTTGCCTTCCGATTTACAATATTTTGCTACATGCTCTATTCTATAGAATGTATAACATTTCAATGGGGTATTAAATTCTCTAAAGCACCATACGTTCCATTAGTGAATTCGAAGACTTCTACGGTCAGTGTCAGTATTAACAAAACGTTTTCCGGATTGGGATGGCGTCATTTTGAGACAGAAAGACTCAACGTTTCGCCTACTTTTTTAAGGGGTTTCTTCAGGAGGAAAGGGAGCACTAAAAGAGCACGGTAACTCAACGTGTCAACAATGCCAGAGGTGAAACTCTTTTAGCAAGAGGCAGAAGGGTAACGGTAACTCAACTTGTCAACCAAGCTAGAGGCGATACCCTTCTGAAGAAGCCCCTTAAAAAAGTCTTTCTGTCTCAAAATGACACGGTCCCAATCCGGAAGACGTTTTGTTAATACATACATACGTTCCATTCTTCGCGGATCCGTTTTCTGCTAAGCAAATCGTTCGCCATTTTTTCTTCCAACGCCACAAAGGCATATTTAACGCTAATATTTCGGGTTTCCTAATTTCTTTTTCTATGATTGCTATCATTTCTTCTTTCTGTACTGTTTCGTCATGTCTAGTATCATTATAGTTTTATTTTGTTACCTGAGGTCTACCTCCGCAGGTTGGTCCACTTTTGTAATGAGTAATTCCTTGAATTATTGCATGCTGTTATCCTCTTTGCTTTCCATTTTAACCTGAACACTTCCATTTTTTGTCTTATTTATTCTATTTATTGTTACCCCCGAATGTATAACATTTACTTTTCATACTTTCTATTGCGACCGCATATGAGGTGCCCTCTATCGGTTTGATTATTAATGTCTCCTCATTTCCGGTTCTTTTTCTCTTTACTTCGTGTTCCTTGTCAATTGCATCTACTTCGTTTATATTTTTTCCTTTATTGCCAATATGGATCTTAATGTGTATAGTTTCTTTTCTTCCTATACACTCCAGAAGCGTCCTACTTTTCTTCCTGGTATACACGCCAGAGTATTTGACCTTCCTCCATTCTTATCCATTTCTAGCGCACTCTTCATGTTGATTTTATCTGGGTACGTCTCCCCCTATTCTCCGTCATGATACGGTATGTATATCTCTCTTGACTGTTAGTTAATATGTTATGTTCATCTATAATGCCACTTGACGCTACGCTGCAAACAAGATTACCCGGTCTTATTTTGCCATTTGCCAACGCTGTGGCAAGCTGTGTGTCATTTTCTACAGCTCATTTAATTGCTCTATTATCTTGTTCCCTCTCCGATTTGTAGGTCTATTTCTTCACTATGTATTTGGCAAGCCTTATACACTACTTCTGGCCACTTTAAATTCAGTAGTTTGTGTATTGTTTATCAGTTTATCCTTTTCTTTCTGTTGTTTCTGTTTCTTCGCCATGCAAGAAAAATATGTGTCTGGGGTTTCCTTTGATGTTTCCTTCTCTCCTTGGTTCTCTAACAGAAATCTCGAACCGCACCGCTTTCGTCCTTCAGACTTGCAAAGATCGACCACCCCCACAGCCAAAAGAATCATTTTTCTTTTTTTGTAGCGATCAGTCTCTCACCAAAGCCTCGTTAAAGCTCTTTTTTCATCATCACTACTGACGCCTGATCCCCTATTATGTGTCCGCCATCAGTTCCTCTACGAAACTTATGACGAAGTCAACTTTCCCTGCGTTTTATCCCAGTCTACTAGCCCCATTTTTAACTTCTTTCTTGGCGTTGGTGTTATCATTAACTAAACTTTTCAGTTTTCTAATGTCTTTCTCCGTCCTACGTATAAGTTCTTCGAACATAGTGTATTACTTCTCTATCTTTAGTACATAATTTGTTCTATTCTTCTTCCTTTTAGCCTCTCTGTTTACTTTGTGTGTGCTTAATGTTGTAACGTTTTCCAGACAGGTTAAATCCATTATTTCTTCGTCCTCTACTGTCCCCTCATTTTCTTTTGGTGAGGTTCTGTGCATGTAATCTCTCCTTGCGAAAGGATTCCTTGCTTTCTTCAATTCATACATCCTAATATCTGAATTTTTGTTTTCCATATTATCCCTGATTTTGGGAAGCTGCCCCTGTGGAGTATAGCCCCGCTGCAAAAGGATATGCCCCTCTTAGATGGATTGTCAATGTTCAGGGGCTCTAGGCACCTACACGCAGAGCTTCCGGGGCTCCTGTGCCTCGGACAGCACAGACACCTCCCAATACACCAGCCACGGGGACCTGTAGAAACTTGACCCCGCCCAGCATAACATTCGGACGAAGCTATATCCTGCAACGCCAGTTCTGTTCGTCATATTCTATATTTTCCAAAACCTGTCCCTTCCTAGCCAGGTCGTCTTCTTGGTTTATACTGAGAGAAATGAGTAGAAAAGAAAAAAAAGGAAGGAAACTCTAACACTCGGAAACCTGGTAGCGTCATCAGGGTCTGAAGAACAAAAGTTGCCCATGGGAGGCCAAATTAGAAAGTTTAAAGAGATGGGAGTTTTCCCTCAAAACTAGTTGGTTAGCTCAGGGTTGCCAACCCTGTCTTACCAGATGCAAGTCCTTAAGCTCAATTTTGTTGATCCGCGAGAGATTTTCAACCCTCCAGCTTAAGTCCAGCCGCAGAAGCAAGCTTATTTAGCCTTCCAACAGTCTGCCCTATCTGCCACCTGAGAACGCACCCGGTAGGTGTTACAGGTATCCCCCTGAAACGTTTGATCAAACTAAATATATGAATAGACTTCGATTCACCTTGAAAATAATTTCTTCAGATTTGGACCGAACTAATCTATTCCTCCAAAGTTGCAATTCTAAATTCTTATATTCTAGTTTTCTTGCTAGAAATTCCAAATGGTTTCCAAACTAAAGATAATTTATATTCGTTGATTGTCCATACTTTCTTGAAATTAATCTTCGGCCAAGGTTTATTTACGCTCATCTAACGTTCTGTTTTTCCCAAAATAAAATTTGTCAAGAAACTAAAAGTTTGCCAAAGCAATACGGTAGAAACAAAATGAATCTACCACGCGCACCACCTAGATTTTTATTTTCTAAAACCAATTCAAATTTTAAATAAATTAATAAAGCTATTAAAACGGAACACAAATAAAAACAAACAAAATCATATTTCAGATAAGTCTTGACCTTGCCGGTTTTAACTTTTAAAAACCGTAAATTTAGCTTAATTCGCGGATGTAAATTTTACTTTACAGTCAATTTTTAATTTAAAAAGTAGTTTATAGGACTTTTAAGCTGGCTTTTGTCCAAGTCATAGATTAACTATATGAAATCGATCAAACACTGTAGTTAAAATTTTTATGGAGTTAATTTATATTTCAATCGGTTAAAACTAGAACTGTCACCGTAGAGCAATGGATTTATTAAAAAGTTTGTTCTGACTGTTACAAATGTCATCAATCATCAGAATTAAATTTACTTTTAGTGACCTGAAAAGTATTGTGGAAATGCAAGGTTGCAACCTAATTATCGGAAAATAAACTATAAACCAGGCTTCCACCTTTCACAAGAAGAAAATTACCATTTTCTTAACATAAGAAATTATCAAGTGTTATAAAACATTTTATACTTACACCGTGCAACGCACAAAGTTCACGTTGTGCGCCCTAAAATTTGGGAGAGGAGTTTCGGTTATCTCTCACGGTTATCATTTTCTACAAGTTTCCTTCAGAAGACTTGCAAAAGGTAAAATGTAAATTTCAAGTTGTGTGCTCAGTTTTCTCTAAAAATAAACCGTACGGTGAAACAAAAACATTCGTTATTTATCTAAAATCGTTTCCTGGGGAATATCTACAAAATACAAACAACAAAAGTTAATTTTACAAGTTCGTAATAAAAACCAGATTTTGATCCCTTACGAAATCCCTTTGTATCTTCAAAGATAGATGAGAACTTTCTTCATAAAAAATAAAAAGCACTACAAATTGCGTTTGATTCCTTTAAAGAACTCGAGGTAGCACGTAATCTACGATAACCAAGAGTTTTTCAATATACCTGCATCAGTGGAATAAAATATTGGAAAGATCGATCTGTTTGAAATACCTCCGATAAAAATAAAGTTTCACCTGCACACGCAGGAAATAGGCTAACCTAAATTTGATAGAGATACACAGGCCGAATGTTTATAAAATATGGTTACAAATTGTCCTTCGAGAATTCCCATGAAGCTAGAACCGCGTTAGAGTGGAATACATCAATAAACTTATTAGTAGGTTTAAAGTAAATATTGGTGTAAATAAAATTAAAATTTTACGATCCAAACCTTTAATTTTACTTTATTGGTTTATTAATTGGGCGAAATTTAGGCTTGCGGGTTGTTCATAAAAAAGTTAATATTCACTAATTGGACAATTGGACCTTTTTATGTAGATTTGTTGCAAATACTTAGTTGGGAGCCAAATAACTCGAACTTCTTAATTTTCTTTTTTCATTATTTTGAAACAAACTAGCAAGAGGCGCTTGAAATCTTAGGGTAATTTAAGTTAGAAATTGGATAGTTTCTCAACTTATTTTTAAATGTAGCTTGATGTTTTAGAATTTAACGTATATTATAGAAGTGCAAACACCAGAAGGAAAAGCTAAAGTTAAGACAAAGCAGGTATTTCCTTACACAACAGCAGAGCTAAATACCTTTGGGAATTTGCTGAGTTTGTATTTATAACTAGTTTCTAAATGTAAACTTGAAGGAAAAACTACAATGCACTTGGACAAACTAAATGGCAAACTAAACAAGAATTCTTCCAGGCACTGAAAGAAATTCTTTCTTATTAAAGAATAGAAAGGTCTATTTTTAAAACATTAATTTAGCAAACTGGATACAAATGTATTGTAAATTGTTGCTGTAAATTTTACTTTTACTAAACTTAAATCAATTTTCTGTTAATTTTTACTTTGAAAAATTTTCGGTTAGCATTCTACCCAAACAGAAGGGTAAGATTTTGGTAAAAGAATATTATATGATATCTCAATTAATTTTTTTTATATAAGAAAATGAAATTAAATCTTCCATGCTGCAGCAGTAAAAAACTTATTATGTATTCTTTAGAGACTTAACTAAAGCCAAACTATTTATTTACTGCTTCTCATTCTTCTGAACTTTTGTTATTTCGAAACTGCAAGCTACGCCTTTCGTTATTTCGAAGTTTCTATATTGTGTTATTTGTTTTAGTTTCACTTTTTTTTATAGATGTTCCTAACAAAATAAAGCTTTCAAGGATCCCATTAATCATTTTTTTTAAATTTTTTGTTACAACCTTTTAGCAGTGTAAAATTTGAAATTTTTTATTCAGAGTGCGAATTAAGGAATCTGTACATATTTACTATTCGGTATGAAGAAGCTATCGAATCTTCAAAGTTCATTAGTTCATGATCGAAATGTTTCTTCAGAAGTATTAAAAATAGTATCGACGGAAATACATTCTTTGTGAAAGATGGATAAAGGAGAAATGCATACAAGGAATAAAAGCCATATTATAAAGAAACCAAGAACCTTGTAAGAGTTAGACATGAGAAATCTCAGATGGTTAAGGAGTAAGACAAGGATGTATCCTGAGTACCTTGCTGTTGTCAGTAGTTCTAAACAAGGGCATCAAGAAAGCAAAAAGACAAGTAAAGCAATACAAGGTAGGACACCGAAAAATGAAAGAGGCAAACATTTCCGAATTACTATATGCGGATGATTGATCATAATAGCTGTTTAGAGTGTTTAGTACTGTTATACCTTTTATTTATTTTGTATTTGCCGCGTTTGAAGTTGTAAGTGCTGCAGCGCCACCTAACTTGTTATCTATCAAGATGCCACCCTGCCACCCTCAAATCAGTTCTTCCCTGCTACTCGATCTGTCTGGATGCATTGGTGGCTCCACATGGTAACTGATAAACCACGTGCTAATTGCAACTGTATTCAATCTATTACTAAGATTTAAGTGATAAGTAGGAAAGAGAAGACACACATAGTAAAACTGGGAAAAACAAAACTAAAGTAAAACAACCGCTTTAAATATTCATGCACAGTAGTTTCACATCATGGAAAATGGATGAAGAAATAATCGAGACCACGGGAGCAGTAGGAAAAGTATTTAATGTAATAAAGGACAACTTTTTAATAAAAAAGATATACCAAAGGAGATATAAACAGAAATATTTAAGAAGGTAGCCACCCCAATTCTAACGTTTGGATACGAATTGTGGACTTTGAAGCAAAATCAAAAAAGTAAAATTCAAAAAGAGGGAAAAACAAGAAAGGATAAAATAAGAAACTTTGCCTTCAGAGAAAAGTTAAAAGCAAAACCAATAGAAGAAAGACAAACAAGAAGGTTCGGGCATGTTCTGAGGATGGAAGAAGAGAGATTAGTAGGAAAGATATACCTACGAAGCAAAACTAAGCAGAAAGAAAAAGAAAGGACGACTGAGGAGAACTTAGACAGACGAAGTAAGAGCTGCAGTTAAAAAACGGAAACAAAAGACAGAAGACAGAAAGGGATGGCACTAAATATGGAAAAGGAAACCGAGACAATAACTCAACCCAACAAACCTTACACCCGAAAAGGTAGAGAGTTATTATTAGGGTTAAGTAAGTAAGTAAGTAAGTTATTAATGAAAACCATTAATTACCATTAAAAGAAAAATCGATTTATTTTCTGGTTGTAAATATACGAGTATTTGGAACTTACGATTTCTTAATAACATATTAAACTGAAAAATGAAATGACCTGGAATCACCATCCTCCCGGTTTAAAAATGTATCCTAAGTTTAATAGTGTTCCTCGGCAAGTAAATAATCTGTACTTCAGACTACCTGAATTTTAGGATGAATATTAGCCACTAACGTTAGGAACAACGACATCTGGAAACTTACCATTAATAGTTAATTTGTGCACCCATTATCATAATAGCCTTAACCTCTATATAGAAATTTAACTTGTTTACTTACCCATACTGACATAATTATATTAGGTTAAGTGTGTATTACACCAACATTGTGTAATTGCAACTAGGAATTACTCTCTGTGAGTCTGTGACACCATTAGCCTGAACTTTGAGTCTCGTTTGTCACTCTGGCTGATAATGTAACACGGGTTTTAGAGTTCAAACGTTATATTTATTCCACTAATCCACTCGTATTTTAGTATAAGCATAAATTGTAAATGTATTTACTTTACCAACTCTATAAATAACAAACTCGTTGTGGGAGATTCATTCGAATTTGTTATATATTCAAAAGTTTTATTAAACAAAAGGTGTACCGTTTGAAATACGTATTTTGCAATTAACATTATTGCACATGCCTAATTTCACACACGTTTAAAAAAATCCGTTTGAAACTGTTTCAGACTGTTTAATCACTGCCCATTTGGCATTTATTTGATTGAAATTTGCTGAACGTTTCCAGTCATAAAAATATATCGAGTGGTAGAAAAAGGTCAATAAAGTGGAAAACTCTTTGTTCGATACTGTATTAAAGCAGCATAGGAATGATACTTGACCTTTTAATTAAATATCTTTGGTGATAATAATAGTATGAACGGCGAATTTTGTTGGTGCAACAGAGTTTAAGATAAAATTCAACTCATTTATTAATGTACAATTTTAAAGCTTTTGGGGGATTTTACCTGATCGATATTAAAGTATTTTTTGAATTTTAGCCCGTTAAGAAGATGACAAAGGCAAAATAATCTGTCAATATTCTTAAAAACAAAACTTGTATATTCACAAGTTTTGACAAGCCCAAGTTAAATTTATAAGTTATTTATTTGTTCAAGGCGGTATATCGTTTCGAAGTTATGACAACATGAATTCAACTGCTCTTCATTTGAAATACCAAGTAACTTTATATTTGTTTAGTAAAAAGTATTTATAAAAATTCTATTGTTATGCGAATATCCACTATAAAAAATATCAGTGACAGAACAACTCTTAAAACTCTTTGAGAAACTATTTATAATCAACAATGAATAAAAACGTATTTAAAAAATGTATTTAAAAAAATCATAAATAAGAGAAATAGAAATACTAAAAAGGTAGAACCCTTGACTGATTGGCTGATTTTTAGCAAGTTTTTTTGAGGTTTTGTGCCCATCATTTTTGCACTTCGACTCTTTGGTCTTTTGTACGCCCTAATCCAATCAACCTCAACAAGTTGCAGATGTTTTTTACGACGTTCTCGTGATTGAGAGCTATTCCACGTGGCGTTCCCCCGGAAACTTGTTGTCTTTTGCGGTACAGTGTTGAACAGTCAAAGATTATCTGTGAGGCTGTTTCTTCCACTTCATCACATAATCTACACCGTGTCTCCTCTGTGTATTCCTATTTTTTGTAGGTGTTTTCTGTGACAAGTCCTACCAGCCATCTAATCCCAGTTTGACCTAAGTGTAGTACGTCAGATGCCAGTCTGCGTGAAGGCTTACCATTCTTATCAATTATTTCCTTCCCCAGTTTCTGTCCCAGTGTTGCAACCCAGCAGAAAGTATGCTGTTTAACGGCCCATTTTTCTATCGCTGTTCGGATGCTTTTTTGGGTATTCAGAATCCAGGTTCTCGGCCTATGGGATGGTTGCAGCAGCTTTTGCGAAAGCGTTTGTTGCTTCGATTCCCTCTATGCCTGTGTGGTGTGTGCCCTGCCACCCATATGAATTGAACTGTGTTCTTCTCGGCTAAGAAGGTCAGATGATTCAGACATTCTCTCGTTAGTTTCGAACTAATACGAGATGATTCAAGTGCTTTTAAGGTTGCTTGACTGTCAGGCAGAATGATTATGCGTTGTTGGGTATATCCGCCGCGTTTTGCATTTTCGTGAATACGCTGATTATAGAAAATAATTCAGCCTGAAAGACTGCGACATACATCATTCTCTCTTGGTTTGACGTCATATATTCCAGCCCATGTACCCTCCACTGTACGGGATCCGTGTGTATACCAGACTATCCCTTTCGAGAAGTTTAAACGACCATCTAACTCAATTTTTTTTTCTTAACTATTGTAATAAAAAGAGTTTTATAAACAATAGAATTTAAAAAAAATTCTTTATATGTGGGAGATATGAGTACCTATACTAAAAATGTTGCTGAGAACCGTACATAAATATGTTACATATTCCGAAGGAACTACAAGACCACCGCGTTGTAACTCTTGAAAATATTGGTCTCCAGCAGAGTTTTCGTACAAGTGTTCTCTACATACAACCCAATCAATTTTTTGCAGAAATTTTTGAACTGCATATCCACTAACATAAATAACTACAGACATATCAAAATTATTTTCATCAATTTCTTGCACTAATATTGAATTAAAAGGCGTTATATCTACCGGAGTTACAAAATCAGGTTAATTGTACTCATGATCTAATATACTTGAATCCACATTAACGAGGCTGTGTTTGTACCAACAGCTTAATTTGCTCCCTAATAAATACTAAACTTGACAATTTATTGTATTCTTGATGAAAATAAACATATCACAAATATAAAAAAACCATACAGTTAACCGGCGCCATTTTGAAAGTGTGTTGCAAAGTGACTGCATTCGTGTGGCAAACATAAGCTTTCAAAACTTGTATTACAATATACTATTGCAACACACTTTTAGATTTTGTCGCACAGTTTCGACAAACAATTGCTTTCAGCATTAAAAATCATGTGGAAAGATCAACTTTCAATAGTAGGAGTAGAAAAATGTGTATTAGGTCTGTTTAGTTTCTTTCCAATTTTGCATGGAAACCATATTGCCATTGAACCATGTTACCACCACTTAATTAATTAGTATTCAAACGTGTATGTTTGCTGGTGGTGCATTGCATTTCTGGAGTATTGTTCTTTTCAACTGCAACGCATTTTGGTTATCAGACAAAGACGTCGAATTTTCGAAATTATAATGGGGCTCTAATTAACTAAAATTCATGACCCAAGTTCGAAATAATCTGTACGAAAAAATCGTTACTTTAGTTACTACGTCGCAGCACCCGCGAAGTCGGTTTATTATATCAGCTTGTTGAATTATTTTCATGTAGTTCATTTAAAGGGTTCATAAACCGCTCCTTCTCTAAAATCGGGTTATTTTATTTATGCAAATACGGCCAATTTAAGTTGTTTTTTCAATGTTTTTTTAAGGAGCTTTGGTTGAATCGGTAAAACAAAGAAGACAGTCAATGGCATGGAAACCTAGAAGCATTACTAACCAAAATGAAAGTAAATTGCTAATTGAAAAACATAAGAAGCATAAACAGAAAGGAAATTATAGAAATATAAAAACTTATGAATAAATAAGAAAACTAAAAGAATTTTCCGTCATTTAAACACTTAATTAAAAGGGAAACACAAATTTATTATAAAAATGAAGAGATCATAATGCTTGTCAGCTAGATTAGGAAAATCCGCAGGGAAATCCCTCGAGTAGAATAAAAAACAACTGTAAATAATAAATTGAAAGTATTTCATAATGTGTTCAAACTGAAATGGGTAAATTAAGTTAGAAACTTAAATCTGAAAGGGTAACCACAAGCTGTTGGAGTATTGAACGTCACTTTTAATTACACTCAGCTTTGTAACCTCAGAATAAGTTAAAGAGTTGTAGGTAAATGTAAATTGTTTCAGTTCTGCAGTAGTTTCCCTGTTTTTTAATTTTATCCACGCATTTCATAAAACAGTTTCAGCAATACCAATATTTATTTTAATTTTTGTAAAATTACAGACAATTTTACCTTTTTATAGAAATTGTAATTTTATGAAGGTTGTTAAATGTACTGAAGATATTATACGGTAGTATATCAGCCTAGACACATTGTCGTTTTAAAAATGAAATATTCATGAATTTTCTAACTTTTATAAAAATAGTGGTGTATTTATTTTCCAAATTTAAAAATACATTTTTTACGAAACCTTGCACCGGAAAATAATTAAATGCAAAACGTGCTGATGGTTTAATTACGAAAGCAGCGCCTAGTTTAGTTAAAAATTTGCGTTGCAAAAGGTTAAATTTGTGTAAAATGGGCAGCCTCTCTTCAAGTAAGCCGTTCCGTGTGAGTCGACAAGCATACAAATGCAAATAGTAAACTAGATCATTAACTAACATTTAATATGCAAATAGCAGATTGTAGTATGCAAAAGCGTGGACTAATTTTCTTGTGGAAGAGAGTAAATAAAGAAGTTAACAACGTACTAAACTAGCGTAATATCCGTACTCATAAAGGGATAACTTTTATGTATTATTATTTCGTGTTAAAACTTTTAACGAGTGTTAAAAATTCAGACTAAATAAAACAGAAACGGCATAGTAAACGTGGATTTGACCTACATCTGTCGAACTTGAGGGTGCGTGATGGCCTTCCCATACACATTACATATAACTAACACTTCGCTTTCCTAAAATATTCGAGAATCGCATGCTTCCAATTTACTCTCTAAAAAATAACCAACAATCTATTATGTATTCTTAAGCAATAAAATCGTTGTTTTGGCAAAATTGTAGGTTGTCAAGGTGTCAAGTTGACACCCGCTGCTTAAAACCCTCTAGCCTCGTGTTTTCACGCCTCTGATATTAAAAATGTTCTGTGGACGAATAAAATTTATTTCCGGAACGAGTTTTGTTTTGTATGTTTGAGAGAGGGTAAGGTTACTCAACAAGCTATTTGTTAGACTATACCTTGGGGCTCAAACTCTGCACGGACGTTACTTAAAAGGATAACAGGAATATTTATGAACACATTGTCACTTTTATACAAAAAAGAATCTTGAATAACTTCAAATTCGATAACATTTTTTTCGTATTATTTTTAATTTTTAAATGAATTTTCGGAATTTGGATAAATATCCTCAAAGGTATAAATCTTAAAAAAATATTTCTTATAATTTTTTTGTATATACTATTTTGATTTCCTATTTTCAAGTTTTCTTTTAATACGCATTTTACTGTGCAATATAAAAACACTGTCTTATTAAGCTGATACGAAATGCCCAACAACTTTTGTAATTTCATAGGTTTGCATTAAAATGGAAGAAAGAGAAGAAGATTAATTTATCTTTCCTTGTGCCCTTTCCGGAGTGTCGGATTAGCGGTCCTACTTTATCTCTGCGCCCATGTTTGCTTTCTGTCGGTTCATAGCTAGTGCTCTCGCCTGTACCATCGTTTTTCCCCTCTTCTTTTCTATTTCCTTGATTCTGTCTATCCATATTTTCCTTCTCCTTTTTTTTATCTCTTCCAGATTCCATAAATCTCTTGACTAATTTGTTTTCCTTCATTCTCATTATGTGCCCCAACCATTTCAGTTGGCCTTTTTCTATCATTTCAAATATCGGTTCTTGTTCAATCATATTCCTTATGTCTTCATTTCTTAGGTGGCCCGATTTTGTTACATTTACTATTTTTCTTACATACTGCATTTTAGCTGCATTTATTTTGCTTGCTAACCTCTTCGTCAATATCCATGCCTCAGCAGCGTACGTCAATACTGGTACTGATACGGTGTTGTATACTTGTTTTTTATTTTAGTATCTATTTCCCCTTTTCCTAGCAATGTCTTGCTTAGTGCGTAATATGTCGTTCTTGCTTTTCGTACATTGTTTGATATTTCATTATCAATCTTTCCATCACTAGTGAGTACGTTACCTAAGTACCTACTCATATTCTGTTACTACAGGATGTCTTAAAAAGAATTACATCTAGTTACCTTTGAAATTTGTTTGCATGTAAACTTTTATATGCCACTACATTGTTTCAAAGCATACTAGATGTATTTCATTTTAAGACACTTTGTAGTTCCAGCTCTTGTCCGTTACCGAATATTATTATGTTTCAATTTCCTTCCTCTTTGTTGGCTATCATCACCCTACTTTTGCTAGTATTAATATTCATCTGTAACTTGCTAACCTCCTCGTTCCATATATCGGCTAATTGTTGCATTTTTATTTCCGAATCTGCTATTAGAACTAGGTCGTCCGCATACATTAAACTCTCTATCTTTATTGGCATAAGATTTCTATACCCTATCGCCGTTCTTTTCTTTGTATTTTTGATCAGTCTGTCCATAATCATTACGAACAGTAGTGGGCTTAGGCTGTCACCTTGTTTCATTCCTTATTTCAGTTTTTATTACTTCTAAGCTTCCTATATAATTTCTCTTTCGACTTGTCAAATGCTGATTTGAAGTCTATAAATATCACGTATAATATCTCCCCCTTTTCCGATGTTCTATCCATGATATTTCATAATATGAATATGTTATCTCCAGTTTGTCTGTTTCTTCTGTATGCTGCCTGTTCATCTTCTAATACTTTCTTTGTAGCTGCTCTTATGCTCTTCTCGACAATACTTGCGTATACATTGAAGCTCTGTAGTTTTCACGTTCTGTTTTATCTTCTTTCTTATAAATTGAAATTATTAAGTTCTTTTCCCACTCCAATTGAATTCTTTTCCGTCTCCAGGCTTCATGCATATTTTCCATAGCCACTTCTGTAAATGTAAATTGTTCTCCTTTGTTTTCTTAGCTCATCCCCTTATCTTCTCTATCAGTTGGTGATCTTTCACTCATCGTTTTTTTTGTGCTTCCCTTTCTTTTCTTCCTCTTGTTGTGGTTCTTCTTTTCCTTATTCCTCATCCATCTCTACCTTCATCATTTCTGCTACCATGTCTAATTTTCCTGTAGTATACGCTTCTCTATTTACTACTAACTTTTTATATATTATTTTTGTCTTATATCCCTTATTTCTTGCATCTTTCATGTACGTGTTAGAATTTCTCTCATCTTGAATTTGTTTCGGAAAATCTTCATTGATCCATACTTTCTGTCCTTTGAGAATTTCTATTTTCTTATTCCATGTAGTTAATTCTAGCAGTATTGGCCTTTCCCTCCGTTGTTCCTGTTCTTTGTTCCCCAAAGTCATTTCTTGTGTTTCATTTCCCTGATTATCTTAACTGCAGTGTCCCTTAAGATTATCCTTGCTTTTTCCTTTAATTCCAGCTCCTATTCATTTGGATTTTTTTGCTCCCTGTACTATAATTTTGCTCTTGCGTGTTTTCTTTTCCAACATTTCAATTCCGTCTTTTTGTACAGTTACCTGCATCCTGAGCATTTCATTTTCCTTCCCAATTCGCCATTCTGTATTTTTTTTGCTTCAAATTGGCACGTATTTTACCCAATTTATTATTTATATCTTCTAAAAATTAATAATTGTTTTACTATTTATACGTAAAGAAACTACAGTTTTCTTGGTATGGCAACAAAGCACAATGGAATAATATGAAATCTCGTTAATTTTCCTTTAGCTTGTTTACTGTAATCAAGTTGCTTAGTTAATATTTTCTAAATAAAACGTAAAATTTGGAATCACCTTTCCTGGTTATTGATGCATTTGCTACAGTTAAAGTATTTTCAGGTTTAAAAGCTTCCACATTTTGCTGTTCAGGTTTTGGATATTTGCCAGTTTAAGTTTCATTTTAATTTTATTAAATTGGTTGCAGAGATAAGCTATTTTAAACCTTATTTGTAAGTGCAGTTTAATTTTATGTGAAGTTATAATTTTCCCATTTTACATTTTCGGTTTGTCTACCAAGAGTACTTATGTTTAATTTGTTGAATTGAAATTCGCTAAACTCTGTGAATATACGAAGATTTGTGTGCTTCTTTTGTTAAAAAAAATTTTTAGGAAGAATTTGATGTTTGTTAAATAGTGAAACACCTTTTGCGTACTTTTGTTGCTTCATCAAACTTAAACAATTTTTAACCTAAACTCTTAAGGTGAAAAGTTGATTAGTCAAAATGTTTCGTGCCTGGTTATCCAACACAGAGCAATCAAATATAAATTAATTATTGATAAACCTAAACAATATATCAAATTAGCTAATCTATCAATTACCACGAATCTATGACGCTCTAATTAGCTTTTATTAATTTGCATCGTATAATATTGATGACTGGTAATTAATTAACTTTTGTACATGTTTATTCAATTTATTGTAATTGCCATACTTTTAATAACAGGTGACATTAAGTTTTGTTTTCATCGTCCAACTTCTCTTAAATCTAATTAATTTGAACAATGAAATAAACCCAGTTTTAATTTAATCAGTTGTATTAAAACATTCATGCCACATACGTATGTGTAATGTATAAGGAAACAGGTGAAATAAACAAGAACCATGGAAAGGGAGCCCTCATGTAATACTTATCAAAATCATAACTGCCAGAAGCGATTTAATGTCGATCCGTCTTTACAAGTTCAGGACTTGTACTTAACATAAACAAGTTTATTTAGTAGGTACGTCAGAAAAGGAAAACCCTTCACAAACTTTGATGCTACCGGAATTTGTACACGATAATATTATTATTGTTAAGCTGACTAAATAGTTGTTGTAGTTTTAGAATATAATCTTAGACATAATTAAATCGTTTTAAGTGCTGAATAGTTCATTGGCATTGGTAAAAAGTGCCTTTTACAATTTAAAACTAATAAACCACAAATAACGCAATGAAAGTTTTATTTGATTGTTATGCGGTGTCTTAGGTATTTGAAAATAAGGATTTCTTGAGCATTTAACCTCAACATAAAAGCGACGTATAAAGAAGAAGAATGAATATTAAACAACAGTAAAAATTCTACAAAAAACACTAAATTGGAAAATAAAGATTTTTCACGACCTCATAAACATATTTTCCGGAAAATAATTTTGTCATTTCGTACCTGGTATTTGGCAGGTTCCAAGTATTTTCTTCATTTTTATATCACCCCTAACAAGCGTACAGATTTTAGTAACACAACATGACTCAGAGTTTTTTTGCTTCGTGGAAAGCACTTAGTGTAAAATAATTAAGGGTCTTGCTAATTGAATATTTACATATTAATGAGACGCGTACATAAATTGCCTTATGGTGACTCTAAATTTAATTCTAAGCAAAATAAATCTAAATTTGGTAGAACAAGATTCCTTGACGTAAGAAAATTCGGGCTACGAAACAAAAACATGGAAAATTGTAATTAGAGTGGTTCATAAATTACTCTAAGATTGGTTTTCGAGTTTTAGGAAAAGCTTATTTTTAGTAACTGGCTATTATTTACTTTTATCTTTTGAATTATTCTGTGAATATAAAAAGCATTAATCTTCTAGGCTGCTTGGATTTTCTAGAAATTTTCTTTCATGCATATTCGTTTCGTATAAATTTTCCCAATTTCTGGATTGCTTTGGACTTTTGTGAATTGTTAGTTTGGACGTTAACAGGAAAATTTGGCAAGGCAAAAATAAGCTAAATTTAATAGTAATAAGTAAATTTAAAATTTAGGCCAAGGTGATGGTATTAAAAATAAAAAAAGGATTCTTAACATACTAAAAACGAACGAGGCGTAGAGGGTGAAAGTTAATCCTACACTCACGCGTTTAATAAGCGAAATAGCTATGGTAAGGTTTGTCGAAACACGAAATTAAAACGGTTGGGTCGCATTACCAGAAAACAGAATGGTGGAACTGAGAAACTAGTAGAGAAAAGCCCTGGAGAAATATACAGAAAAAACCTTGTGGAATAAGCCAAAACTACATGCAACAGACCTCTGTGAACGCTTTTTTAATTTTCTGTCGACTAAGAATTTTGTGCCTAAAATTGAAAAATGTTTTAACCTTTGATTGAAGCTATTTATTCTGTATTACTTTTTCAGCCACGGCGTTTTGAAAATATTGCAAGTTTAGACATGTATTTTATTGAACGTTTAGCGTACTTGAAAACAAAGAACTTTTTCGCCATTTATTTATTTAAAATTTCCTTAAATAACTCGGGAACGTAAACGATTTCCAAACTGCATTTTATACAGAAAATTAGTCCTGAATTCTTTTAATTTAAGTAGTTTTTTGCCTTGTCAGTAACCATTTCAGCTAAAAATTGTAGTCTCAACAAACACAGCAAGTGGTAGAAAATAACGCTTTATCTTGGTATACGTTAGCGTGATGTTGAATAATTATTCCAACAAATTTCCCGTTGATAAGTATGATATTCCGTTTAGTTTTTACATTTACGGTACATGTACGCCATAACCTGAAAAGTAAACAAAATACTTCACTACAATAGATTAACAACGTCACGCATACTTTTAGGGACGTCCGTTTTTTTTTATGAAGCTTTAAAATAGTGGCACCTTTCTTAAAATAAACCAACAAATGTAATTTGGTAGAAAACCTAAATACCCTTCTTCTTATTAGCTTGTATTGTTTCGTAAAAACTTAAGTATGTCGTTAGAAGATAAGGTCGTAAGGACATGCTGACAGTTTCGGAGACTCCAATATTTTAACAAATGTTATCGATATTTTAGCAAAAAATTTTCCAGCCAATTCCAAGACTAAAATATTCAAAGATTTATTCAAAAAATCACGAATTTAAGATGAAAATTTATAATTAAAAATCTAATTATCTAAGTAGAAGCATTTTTTGAATAATTTAATTTATGTTGATTATCTATGTTATATAAAAGAAAATTTATAAAGATTTTTAAATAATTTAGTCAACATACATATTTTAACGTTTTCCGGGTTGGGACCGTGTCATTGTTGAGGCAGAAGAACTCAACGTTTCGCCCGCTTTTTTAAGGGGCTTCATCAGGAGAAAAGCAGGGCTCTAAAAGGGCACGATAACTCAACTTGTAAACCATGCCAGAAGAAAAACCCTTCAGAAGAGTTTGAGTTACCATGCTCTTTTGATGCCCTCCTTTTTTCCTGATGAAGCCCCATAAAAAAGCTTGCGAAACGTTGAGCACTTCTGTCTCAACAATGACACGATCTCAACCCGGAAGACGTTCTTTTAACACTGGCACTGACCGTGGAAGTCTTCGAATTCATCATACATTTACTTTCTTCATTATTAATAAAAATCGGAAGATAATTAATTTACGAAAATTAATTAGTACATTGGTTGGTACTTTATAAATCTCCATTTAATAAGAAATTTTTTAATAATTTTTGTTAAAGCAATTGGCGGAAACTGCCTTGTACCAACCACCGAAGAAGCAACACGTAAGCAGTAAGTAAGTCAAGTTAGTGCCGGTCCACGTGTTTTTACTTGTTTCTGTATTACGTTATTTAATTTAAATTACGCGCATTTATTTATACAGTGTGTCTCACTTTAGACGGCACCACCCCAGTATTTTTTTTTTGTACATTATCGCTTTAAAAAAATTCTTTTTTCTGATTATACCCCTCACTAAATTGTACTTTTAGAGTATGTTACTTTCCCTTCACGGTAAAATGCTAGTCTACTACGATTTAAAATAAACAGCAAAATTGAAGAAGTCGTATTAGGGATTTTTTTATCAAAAAATCTTGTTAATAAAAGTTGTTCAGAATCGTTCAAATAAGTTAAATCCGAAATTTCATTAAAAACAAAAAATTCTGAAAATCCAGAAAAGTCCAGAAAATTCGAATAATAATCTTACAAGTTTGCCCTGATTTTTTATTTTATTCTTTTAATTCAATCTACTCATCAGTAAATCTCAAAGAAATAAAAACAGATTAAGTAAAACCTACATGAAAGCGATTAACTACAATAAATATTGTGTTTAAGCAAGTGACTTTTGAAAATAAAGACTTACCAGTTCAAAATCAAGGGGAATAGCAACAAGTTGTGAAGTAAGCGGTCAGCTGTTTCAACAATGCGAAGTCAACTACACTTGAGACATTGAACGTGGTGTTCTTCCCGCACAAAAACCCCGGATCACCAGAGTATTTAAGATAGGTAAGTCGATTTTAATTTTACAAATAAACAATTTTTGATTTTGTTTCTTCATTCACGCATTTAAATGTCAATATTTGTAAAAGTGGGATTTAATATTATTTGTTTTTATAAAAATTTCAACCTTTATGATGATGCAATTTTCGAAATTTTACACTGTCAATAATTCATATTGAGTATTTATAAATTTATTATAGCAAATTAATATTCGAGTATTTTGTTTGAGTTTGTTGTGTATGTTAATTTTACAGGAATTGTTTCAAATATTGAGTTCATCTTAGTGTTTGACTTCATGTAAATTTGATTACACAAACACACATACAGTTACCATTACATTTTATTTTTTTTAAACCCTGAGATCTACGTTATAAATTTAATTTTCAAAGTGCTTAAAGAACACTACACTTTTTGGCTAGCCCAACGTGAAGCTAGTTTTCACAACATTTATGTGTTTAACAAAGGTAATATTATTTTTTGTTAAAAGATTTTAGTTAAATGTAATCTTTAGGATTACACAACAATTTTGGAGCCCAGTTACGTGGGTCAATTAAAAAGTTTCAGAAGTAAATTTATTCAGTTTGTTATCACTTAGATAACACTACAATATGTATAATAAAATAACACTTTTTGTATATAAACAAAAATGGAAAGATAGTTCAGTTAATAAATAAATTCAATCGTATTGGAAAGTTGGAGTTTAAAGAATTAAAAAACATGAAAGATTTAGAGCCTGGAAAACCATTTAAAATTAAAAAAATAAATAAAAGCTAAATTCGGTTATGCAATTTGTGTTTAAAATATTTTTACCTAGACGATTTGCTTCAAAAATTAATGAAAAGATGCTTACAGATCTTAATTTAAAAAAAAATTAAGTTTAATATACAAGGTGATTCAAAAGTATTGTCATTAATTTTAAGGGTAGACAGAGCATATCAAATAGAACAACTTTTCTCAATAAATCATGCGTCGCAAGTAAACGGTAAGGGTGAAAAAAAATTAGAAAGATCAATACAAAAATTGTTTTGGGGTCACTGGAATAGTGGAATAGGTCAGTTCTGTTTACATTTAAAATTTAAATTTCTTGTCCGTACTGATAAAATCCCAGGTGTGATGTGACGTACCTTAGTCAATTCATTCTTGGCTTAGAAAGTACACTGTTCGAACGCTTTAATGGAAGGCCTAACCGTATGACCGAATTAATTAATTATTTTAATTTGCGGGAAAGCTCTTTAAAATGCTGCAGCAGCTCTGAAAGACAGTTTTTGTTTGTGTGTTTGTTGGAGGAACATTTTCTGTTAGTCCAGTTTCTCTTTATTAACAATAATTTTTTTCTAATATCACCTTTTGAACATGCCACTAATAATTGTTTACTGTCAGTCTTAAACTTGAAAAAAATTAGAGAGGAAAGTGAAACCACATAATTGTGTAATGTTTCATTTATTTTTGCAGGGTCAAATTTCTATCGCAGGCTTTTTAAGTACATATTAGCTAGCAGTTCTGAAAAATGTGTAAGAAAATTTAGAATAAAAAAAATCGCGATAAGCTTTAAATTTTTGCTGTAATGTACTTCTATTAAGGTCAGCATATACTCATTTAATTTAATGACAATACTTTTGAATCGCCCTGTACGTATAAAGGTTTAAAAGATGAAAACTTCTTATGATTGAACTTAAATAAGTAAGTTCTTGATTTTTTTTAATAAATCCTTAAAAATTTTAATCTTGAAATTTGTGGAAAATTTTTTGCTAACATATCGATAAAACTTGTTAGTTATTGAAATCTCTAAAATAGTCATCTATTTGCTAAAATATCGCTAAAATTTGTTAAAATATTGGAGTCTCCGAAACTATCATCATTTCCTCACGGCCTTATCTATATTACCGTTTCGCCAATCGTAAATAGTTTAAAAAAATTGAAATAACTTTTAGAAATCCGACATACCTACATAACTAAATTCAAAAGTCCCAGAAAAACCTTCTTTGAGTTAAATTTTACTTCAATAAACATTAAAGGCTTGACGGAAACGCGTTTTCCTATAAGAACTCCAATAGATACGGGTTACAGTTACGATTATGGAGGTACGTCATGCAAACTTCCTTTAAACCGGATATGAATCCTCGATATCAATATATCATATGACCTTACTCGCTACCCAACCTCTCTGATCTTATCAGTACAAGAGCTGGTATATTTGTGTATCAAGAGCTAGAAATTTAACGTCGAGTTTCACTACCAAAAATAGGAAAAAGCGATTTACATCAAACGTACTTTGAATAAGTCGAGTTTTCATTTATGAAAAGATGCATTTCAATATTATATAAATAAGGCAGTTTTTATGTAAATTTTAATCAGATTAATGTAATTAAAATACAGAAATAAAAGCACCAATCTTCTCTGTTGCATGGTAATGTAGAATCCGGGTAGAGTAATAAGGGTAGATAAAAGTCGTTTTCGAAAAGCCATAGAATAAAACAAAGAAAATAAAGCAATCTGAATGGCCATTCCTGTGATTGTAATCAATTTCGTCGTTTGGAGCTTGTCAAAATAGATGTCTGCCACCACTAGAAGCTTCCACGCATCGACGTCGGTTCCTGTTGGGGGAGATACACTAATTCATGCAGTCATTTCCATTTTTATCAGGGGTACGCCAATATATTTTATAATTTTTTACGATTATGCGTGCCACATCCCGTTTAGCTTTCTTTTACAACAACCCACTAGTTAGATGCGCTGCAAGAATATTATTATAGTCCATGCTAGAAGATTGATGAGGCAAGTTTTAGAAAACGCTCGAAGTTTCTACATTATTTAATGAAAAGAAAACTAGCATGAGTTTAGCGGTAGTATTTTATTGTTGTCGAACCCCAGATATGTGCAGAATATCTCGTTGGAAAACTCCACCGACGTGGGATTAACAAAAAGTATAAGTGTTAAAGCTTGTATTTACGAAAAGTTAGTTTTGCAATCAGGTTGTATCCTTTTGTAACAACAAAGAGTTTATGATACCAACGTGTGTTGTTCGTATCTTTACGATAAAGTTCCTATTTTATGTCGAGATAGCTAAGAATAACTTCGCGTCTAATAACAATAACTATGTTTACACTGCAAGGAAAATCCCTAGATGGTAACTGTGGATAATGGCCATACAAGAACTGCAACCGTATTTCACTAAAGTCCCGGTACGGAATTCAAATGAAATCCGGTAGTTTCGGTGTTTATTCCGTAGAGACTCTAAAACACTTCGTGAATCGACGAGATTACATTATGGACGCATTTAGATCTCTTAAAAGTCAGCTAGTCGAGGTTAAAACGGAAGGTTGACTTTTTCTCAATGCGTTTAATGCTTCATTGGATTAAGTAAATCGCTTAAAGTTAGAAAAAAAGTCATTTAACTGTAATAATTAATCCGGAATATGGAAATTTAACACTAAAAGCTTTGTTCGCTTTTAACAATCAAATACAATGTGAATTTCAATTTAATACTGATTAGGCATAAAGTAATGCTGTTATTATGTGTTTTTCCTAATAATTTCAATTCTAAATAATTAATTAAAAGTGTGACGGACATGTAATTAAATATGTAACAAAGAAGAAAATCAAAGTTCAAAAGCCAAAACGTACTAATATTCAATTATTAACAATCATGAATATTTAAAACAAATTGTAGGTAATTTGGTGTTGTAGTTAATGAAGTCACATTAGCTAATATTATTTATTAATAAAACATTTATTAATAATGCCTAAATTTGATCAAATTCAATTATAATAACATTATAATTTATTTTCAGAGCCCGCACAATGGACAGATTGGAATAACAGGACAGAAAATCATCCCTGGTAAACTGCTTTTTAGTTAATGCTCAAAGATTGGTTATTTCAATCTTAAAAAATACCGTAGAACAAAACCTGTTTATCATAATTTTGTCATTTCGTATTCTTCTTCTTTTGCTTCTTAATTTCCTCAGTTAATAAATTAAATAAATCATTTTTTATTCACAACCTTACTGAATATTCATATTTTTTATGAATTTTTTTAGTTATATCAAATTTCTTTCGTTCATCCTTCACTCAGTAAACCTTCCAACCCCTATGTTTAATAATCAACAACGGAATAATAAAACCATATACTCAAAAATACCCTACGTAGGTGCTGAAAAATCCCTTTTTTTTCGAATTAAGTATTAACGAAGCAGTTGACCACATTTGAAATTCTAATTAGCTAAATTCCAGTTTGAGTTGGAGTTGCAGTAATAGAACAATTCACAAGGGAAAACCTCCGGTACATTTCGTTCCTAAATAAAGGTTGGCCACCCACCTGTGTTACGCATTGTTTTCATTGATGACTATACGTTTGTGCAATACTGGATTAAATGACCTATCCAAATCCCACAATTAACTCCAATTTTACAATCACTTTTCCAGATAATTTCGAGCTTGAGCTTTTTACTATCTAATTTATAAATTGATAAACATCAATTAAGAGCGAAGACCAAGTTTAAAGCTGCTGAGTTTACACAACAAATGCTAAAGCGTTTAACCGGGTTAAGCTATTAATTAAAATTTAAAGTTTAAAGATTATGTGAGTATAGTGTTTATAAAGCCCGATTGGTTTATGTAAACCTTTTGCATCGTTTATTTTGTAAATAAATACATCAATATCGGAATTTGGAAGTTTGCACATGAAAAGCGCAATCGCGCGGAAAATTATGTGGAATGTCGAATTTGCAGTGGAACTGTTAGTAAAAGAGAATTTAGGGAAAATATTTGAATAGAATGCTGGCAGTTCAAAATTACTGCATTCATGTTCAAATTGAATGTAGCTGTTCTTAATGCCTGAGTTACAGAAACTAGAGCCAAATTAGCGTTAGAAATTTAATCAGTGTTTAGGATTACTGTATTGGATCTCAATAGTTTCAAACGATGTTTGAAATGGTCATAACATACCCGTAATTGCATTTGTTCACATTAACTACTGAACTTTGTAATTATGAGAACGTTTGTTCCACTGGCTTGGGTTTAAAATTAAACATGCAATAACATGCCATCAGCAAAGTTTCATATTTAATAATGCGCCATGCTCATTATGAATCCTCAGGTAATAGATGCAACTGCCATCCATAATAACATTTTAAGGTTAGGTTAACATCAAGGTTGAGTGATTAACATAGTTCAGTGCTCACTGTTTGAACCACTAAACTTTCAAAACATCATCAACACTATGGTAGTTGGTAACTATGATTTTCCATTAATTGGTTTTTATTTCATCCCACTTCATAAACCTTAAATGGGGCGATGTATATTACAGTTAATTTTAAAGCCAACGTCCCACCTTCCCTGTAGGGAGAGTTTAGTAATTTTGAAACCTTTGCACTTTCCATTGCCCTTTCCAAGGCCATTGTAGATGGAACTGAATAGAGGTGGAATAAAAGCAAGGAGAAACTAGAAAGATTATAAAAAAAATAGAAAGCACAGCCGGGAAATGCAATGGAAAAGAAGCAAAGGAAACATTAATAAAAAAACAGCTACAAATGAATGTCGAAATAGGATGGAACAAGAGAAATAAAATAGACGAGGTTAACTAGAAAGGAGAGAACGGAAATGGTAAAAACTTAAAAAAAAACAAACATAGATTGAGCAACCAAAGCCTAAAAGATGAAACGAAACCGATATGTTTACTAAGCAAATATTACGAAAAAACGACGAAGTGTAACGGCGCGCATGTTATAGACGTTCTAAAATAAGAACTTATGGGTTTTTTCTTTTATTTTATGTAAAGGATTGTAAGTAATATTATGGCCGATTCTGTAAACAGTTTTAAGATGCTATATTTAAACAGGTTTAAGGGTACAGGGTCATTAAAATCTAAACGTTTCGTTTTGCTTGTAATTTGTGATTTCTTTGCAGGAATAACAATTACTTTTTCAGTCTACTTCTTTGAAGGGATGGTGTCCGAAAAGGGTATTTCTTTGTCCTAGCTGGGTGCTTAACCAGATGCACTCAAGTAAGCTAGTGTAGCAAATTACCAATTGTTAAAAAGATCAGGATACGTTGCGGCACTGCAAACGGAACTATAAATCTCGGCGGTAATACGAGTACATGTATAAGCATTTCTAGGAAAATTAGTTCCTTATGAAGTTCGATTTGATTTGATGAAAGGGACCCCTTCTAGTTAGGGGTGTTCCAAAATAATTGTATAAATACAATAAATTGATCAGTAGATCAGGAGAACCATTTTTCCTTACTAACCGGCTGGTAGCTACTCTATGACCTCACAAGTCGTATTAGGCTCCGATAACCTTCCGTTCCTTACGCCACGTACGCGAGCTACTCTGTGATCTAACAAGTCATACTAGGCTCCGATAACCCCCATTCACCCCCTTTCTGTATGAGAGCTAATCTGTGACCTCACATTCATACCTAGGCTCCTACAGTTCTACACCCATTTATTATTTTTCAGGAACACAAACGTAAATACTAGGAGTATAAAACAAAACCCTTCGGGTAACACTCTTCTATCAGCGCCCACGGCATCCGAACCGACCAGTCCGTTGGGTTGAGACTACGCCGTTCGTGCCGACCATCCACCCTTGAGATATCACACGGGACCCGGCATAATGAATTCAATTGAATAAATATACTAATATGTTTGATATCTGCGTTTCTTTGACTTTTCTTTCCTACCCTTTTTAAAAGACTAGGTTACATATACACAACAAAAACAAACGAGGATCCAAAGCTTCGGGGTTTTTCACCAGTTACAGAAAATTGTGAATTTTCAACACCCCACATCGTTACAGAAGACATAACAAAACAAGCTCCTAAATGGAATGCAATGGGACACAGAGGTAGAAGAAGCCCACAGAACACCTGCAGAAGAAAAACATTAGAGGAACGAAATGGCAGAGGAAAGAGCTGAAGAGAACTCTCAATATTAGTGACCAAGGACAAAAAACAATAGGAATTCTCCATGAAAGTCCTATACTCAGTAACGGAGTAACACTAACCAATATCCTTACTTGTTTCCTAAGTATATGGGGAAAAGAAAGGAGATAATTCGTGGGAAAAAAATTAAGGATACCTTTTTATATAAAATTCTATTCTAAAATGGCTCCCTGAAGAGTTACACCCATTCAAAGATAAAATTTGGTGTTTAATTTTTATCTCAAATTTGGAAAAAGATAGAAAAATGTAAATCAGTGGCCCTTTTCTACTAACAAGAAGGCTCCTTAAGAATAGTTTCTTTGTCCACCGATATTCTTATAAGGGGATAAAATTCGGAACGCCTGTTCAACTTTTTATGCATCGCAATTTATTCACATAAAAATACGCGTCGGAAAACCGATTGTTTCCATGAAACTAATAGTTTTCGAGTAAAAAAATTAAATTCTAAAGTGCGTAGAGTTTCATTAAAAGCGTTCAAAAAACTTATCAAAATTATACAGCGAAGTACAATTTTGCATCTTCAACTATATAAAGGCGATTTACAGGTACGCCACTGATGATCTGTGAACACATAGCCATTGGCTTAGAAAACAGCCTGTATATAATTTTCCGTTAATAGGTTTCATCCCACTTCATAAATCTTAGGCGTCACGTTGGGTATTAAATTTGATTTTTAAAGTTAATCTCAAACCTGCCCTGTAGGTCACTTTCCAATGCAAAAAACAGTGAAAGTAAATACTAAAGCTGCCCTTCAGTGAATATGTGGAAGCTTAAATGGCTGAAACATCTAATAAAGGATCTTTATTGAATAACCAGTGTTCTATTAAAGCGTCCCTGCTTTAAATGACCCTCAGCCACATAACTGGTGAGTAAAGGCAGCAAGTAGTCTAATGGCTCGTTGCAGATCACTTAAGCGTTATTCGATGAACACTATTATAAACGGGGCTCTTAAATATTTGCTATTTAGGAGAATACCACTGTTGTAAATTGTGAAAGTCATAACATAAAATCAAATGTTTTGGAAACGCAGTAGAAAGCTTTTCGTTTTGTTAGGTCATGGTTGATGTGTATTTTAGAAAACTGTTAAAAAATACTACGCCAACTGTCTTAATTCAATTCTTCAAATTTGTCAGGTGTCTTTATTCAGTCATTGGGTGAGATCTCAATATGTGTATCGACTGGTGTTACCATTAATTCCTTTAATTACCTACGAAATTTTTGTAAGGGTTTGTTTTACAGGTTACACGAAATTTGCTGTTTACAAATACAAAAATCAACGTTAACAGCAGTTTAAGACAAATTAAAAACAGCCACTAAAACTTTTTGATTTCTTTAACTGCTCAGGTTTTATAAACAAATCTTAATTATGTGAATGCTTGAAGTTCCGCCACAAAACCCGCTTTCAAGTATTCTGTAATTTTGCAACCATGTGCAACAATCAGATGTTAGAATTTCAAAGTTAATTTTAACCGAAAGTCTGCGTAACGAGCCATAACGTCACTAGCAGAGTTAATAGTTGTTTTACACTTTACCCCTCATTTGACGTTACACATTTTCAAATTAACTATTGTGTATGAATATGACCTGCCGGTTATTGCTACTGTTTATTCTATTGCGGAGAAATAATGGTTGTCACCCCTTTTTGCTTAGGCATTATCGTTATGGTTATTATAGCGAATGTTTTACAAAGCCTTAACTCTTTACCCTAAATGTCGACTGACAAACTGAAAGATTGTAATTGCTGTTAAAGAAAAAGGTATTTTCTATTTTCTGTTTAAATTTCTGCTTGTCTTGCGTATCGTGAGATTAAATCTTTAACTTCAATTTATTTTTAGATTAACGTCTTAACCAAGAAATGGAAAATTTTAAATCGGATTTCAACTCTGGATTTCTATGTGAACGTATGCGATTTAATAAATTGCTCACGATACTAGTTCAAACTTTATTTTTAAATTGGTCTCGTAGTTAACAATTAGTATTATTCAGCAATTTATATCTAATTTTGCTCGTTTCTATACCTTTGCTAAATTTATGCATGACTGTGTGGTCCCTGCACACGATCAATTTTAATCTTTGCAAGCACACATTAACACTGTTTATTTAAAGTTAGGGGAAATGCAATACTGATATTTTCGTATAGATTATTTTAATTAATTGGTGTAAATTTCGAAACGGCCGAGTTTATAGTAATTGCTTGTTTTTGGTTATGTATATCTGTTTATCTACATTACAGATGGCGAGATATCGTGTACTATTTTATTGTAAAACAATTCGTTAACAAATTCCAAACAACAATGCCATTTCCACCTCTTCCCAAATCTACAGGATCAGCTAATCGTAGTCAGCCTTTGAACACGACAAAACATGAAACTGAATCGCTAACCACTACTATTTAATATCAATTCTTAAAACAAATCAAACAATTCATATTAACAAACTTATTGCCTCTACTTCGTAATGGATCAATCATAACTGTATCACAACTACCAATCACTTAAAAAAAACTCCTAAATTGGAATGCTAATGGGCCTAATCGCCTAATGACATTAAAACCCAGCGAGTGATATTTGTATTTTGTCGCGCAAGGTATAATATGTTAATGTAGCATGCTTCACAGAGACGCATTTAACAATACACGACCGCTTTAAACTATCAGGCTATCACTATTATCGTACAGCTCGAAACGTAGCCTCAGGGGGAGTAGCTATGCTTGTCAAGCACAAACTTGATCATGAGCTACCACAAATCTTGAAACAATTTCGATCAATGTTGAAATAATAAGTGTTTATCGCAAACCCAATTAGCAGCTT